>OY727106.1:43052710-47852710 GCA_963402855.1 Ormia ochracea
GCTTCGCTTTAATGCTTCACTGTTTGTGCTTTTCGTGTTAATTTCTTTAAGGTACATCTAAAATGTCATGTTTTGTTTATTGTTTGTGTGTTTTTCTAATCATTTTGATTTTTATTTCTTAATTTGATTTCTGGCATTTTATTATTTATCTACAATGGCTAAGGATGACTTATTTATTATTTTGTAAATGAATGAAATGAATCTTTAGAGTTTCATTATATTCTTCTTCTGGAGGACTTTAACAATTATGTGGATTAATTTTACATTTTACCAAAAATATATGTATGCAGTTTTTATGATATTATTCATTTAATGCTATTATCCTTTAATTTTTAAAACTATTACTTAAATAATTACTTACTCGATAATTATAGTATAGCTGTTAAAACGTGTGGTTTTTACTGATTTATAACTATTCCTATTATTTAGTTTTTCACTTAACAAGTATGTTTGCTCTTTGGCTGTTAGTGGTTTTCACTTACTTTATGTTGAGGGAGAGGAGTAGAAGTAGGAGTTGTTAGATAATCAGTTCCATTTCATTTGCTGTAGGGATGACTTACATCTGGGTTACGCATCAGTGTACTATTTTGACTGCCAGCCAACTGTTCATGATTGCTTAAGATCTTTTCGGTTTCCTGTCGACTGTTGGCCATTATGCGGCGTATTGTTGGTGCGCAGGGAGTACGTCAGAGGCGAGTGTCCTGCGCATGTTCATGTCAAACTTGACCATGCGCATTCATATGCATTGTCTCGGCATCAGTAGGTGGCGTGCCAGCATTTAATTGTGCTGTAGGATAATACTGTAACGAGGCACAATTTAAGTACTAAATTAGTGTTAAAAGAGTTGTTAAAAAAAGATTGTATTGAAGAAAAATAAATATTTAAGAATAATATTTAGGAATAATTCGCTAAATATCACATAATTTTCACAATTCAATAATTATTGTTAATTATATATTAAATTTATTAAATTTAATTAAGCATTAACTTTATCAGATTTCTCCCATTTTAATATTCGATATCTGCATTAGTACAGAAGAACTGCTGCAGTTACAGCAGTGAGATAAATTATTGTTTAATTCTTTCAAATTACTGAGAAAAATACTATTGAATCCTTCTAATGCAACCTATACGCGTTACAAACGTTGGTACAACTCGTGTAGTAATCAAGTTGTGTGTTGTGCCCACAGACGATGAAACCTCTTCGTACAATTTCATTTTGCAAACAATTTACAGCTGAAACCAACAAATAATAAACATGCATCCCAAGAAGCAAAACAGATTAGGCTTAAATTTTGTGAAGCAATAAAACAATTGAAAGCTCTTTAAGTAAATTAAATATTTATTGACATTCAAATTTTTTTTAATTTAAAAGATTTTTAATAAACTTTAAAAAATAAACTTCAATGAACTGTTTTTAATTGCATATAATTTACTAATATTGGCTATCATTAAATAATTCATCGTAGAACTGTGCTCTAGTTTCATTTCAGCTGTGTCTTCCTTTTTTAGTTTTCTTTGCTTTCAAAAACCAAATTAACCGACGACACGTCTTTCTCTCGCAAAATTAAAATGAGAATAATGTACGAAGTCGCATGACTACCCCACAGACGTTGCAACGTGTTGGCACAACTTGCCAAAATATCAAAAAATTTTGATTTTTCATACAACCGAGACATTTCATACAACAGGCCCACACCCGTTACAATCTTGATTACAACCTGCCCAAGTTGTACCAACGGTTGTATCGTGTATTGTTTGCATAAAAGTACTATACGAGTGAATAAATAGGTTGGTGGATAAGAATTTAGGACAACCAGCTGCCAACATAATCCGTCAGCTCTATCACCTTTCCGGCAAAGGAATTCAAACAAGCTGCACTTATAATAACGAAGAGGAAGCCATTTCTTTAGTTAAAAAATATTTCAAACAGCATTTAGTAGATATTAATGTGTTATCTCTTATTTTGGGGGATACAATATATTAATTTAATCTCTAATCCCATTCAAATACTTAACTAAGAATTACCTGAGATAGTAATAAAATTCTCTTTCATTAATATGGCAAAAAGTATGATTTTTGACAGATTGTTAAAAATTAAAGAGAATAGTAATTGTATCCTTTATAATTAGGGTATGAAGTCAGATGCGATGATATTACTTAAATATAATACGAGAAAAAAATGCCATCCGGGGTATTTAATTTTTATACCTTAGTAAAATTAGCGTTTTTTCCATATTAGCGCTTTTTTTTGATAAAGCCTTTTGCTATGGTTTTTAATGCTGAACTTGGGCTTATATTACTTTTTCTAGTTGATTTTATGTCTTAGAATACGAGTGTATTTCATTTATAATTGCTGGTAACTCAGGAAAATAAAAAATGGCGATTTTCATAAGGTAGCTACCTTAGTCAAATTAGCGCTTTTTTCCATATTACCGCATTTTTTGATAAAGCCTTTCGCTATGGTTTTTAATGCTGAACTTGGGTTTATATTACTTTTTCTAGTTGATTTTATGTCTGAGAATACGGGAATATTTCATTTATAATTGGTGGCAATTCAGGAAATTAAAAAATGGCGATTTTCATAAGGTAGCTACCTTAGTCAAATTAGCGCTTTTTTCCATATTACCGCATTTTTTGATAAAGCCTTTTGCTATGGTTTTTAATGTTGAATTTGGCTTTATATTACTTTTTCTAGTTGATTTTATGTCTGAGAATACGGGAATATTTCATTTATAATTGCTGGCAACTCAGGAAAATAAAAAATGGCGATTTTCATAAGGTAGCTACCCTAGTCAAATTAGCGCTTTTTTTCCATATTAGCGCTTTTTCTTGATAAAGACCTTTTATATTGTTTTTAATGCTGAACTTGGGTTTATATTACTTTTTCTAGTTGATTTTATGTCTTAGAATACGGGTGTATTTCATTTATATTTCCTGGCAACTCAGGAAAATAAAAAATGGCGATTTTCATAAGGTAGCTACCTTAGTCAAATTAGCGCTTTTTTTCCATATTAGCGCTTTTTCTTCATAAAGCCTTTTGCTATGGTTTTCAATGCTGAACTTGGGTTTATATTACTTTTTCTAGTTGATTTTATGTCTTAGAATACGAGTGTATTTCATTTATAATTGCTGGCAACTCAGGAAAATAAAAAATTGCGATTTTCATAAGGTAGCTACCTTAGTCAAATTAGCGCTTTTTTCCATATTAGCGCTTTTTCTTGATAAAGCCTTTTGCTATGGTTTTTAATGCTGAACTTGGGTTTATATTACTTTTTCTAGTTGATTTTATGTCTGAGAATACGGGAATATTTCATTTATAATTGCTGGCAACTCAGGAAAATAAAAAATGGCGATTTTCATAAGGTAGCTACCCTAGTCAAATTAGAGCTTTTTTTCCATATTAGCGCTTTTTCTTGATAAAGACCTTTTATATTGTTTTTAATGCTGAACTTGGGTTTATATTACTTTTTCTAGTTGATTTGATGTCTGAGAATACGGGAATATTTCATTTATAATTGCTGGCAACTCAGGAAAATAAAAAATGGCGATTTTCATAAGGTAGCTACCCTAGTCAAATTAGCGCTTTTTTTCCATATTAGCGCTTTTTCTTGATAAAGACCTTTTATATTGTTTTTAATGCTGAACTTGGGTTTATATTACTTTTTCTAGTTGATTTTATGTCTTAGAATACGAGTGTATTTCATTTATAATTGCTGGCAACTTAGGAAAATAAAAAATTGCGATTTTCATAAGGTAGCTACCTTAGTCAAATTAGCGCTTTTTTCCATATTACCGCATTTTTTGATAAAGCCTTTTGCTATGGTTTTTAATGCTGAACTTGGGTTTATATTACTTTTTCTAGTTGATTTTATGTCCTAGAATACGGGAATATTTCATTTGTAATTGCTGACAATTCAGGAAATTAAAAAATTGCGATTTTCATAAGGTAGCTACCTTAGTCAAATTAGCGCTTTTTTCCATATTACCGCATTTTTTGATAAAGCCTTTCGCTATGGTTTTTAATGCTGAACTTGGGTTTATATTACTTTTTCTAGTTGATTTTATGTCTTAGAATACGAGTGTATTTCATTTATAATTGCTGGCAACTCAGGAAAATAAAAAATTGCGATTTTCATAAGGTAGCTACCTTAGTCAAATTAGCGCTTTTTTCCATATTAGCGCTTTTTCTTGATAAAGCCTTTTGCTATGGTTTTTAATGCTGAACTTGGGTTTATATTACTTTTTCTAGTTGATTTTATGTCTGAGAATACGGGAATATTTCATTTATAATTGCTGGCAACTCAGGAAAATAAAAAATGGCGATTTTCATAAGGTAGCTACCCTAGTCAAATTAGCGCTTTTTTTTCCATATTAGCGGTTTTTCTTGATAAAGCCTTTTGCTATGGTTTTCAATGCTGAACTTGGGTTTATATTACTTTTTCTAGTTGATTTTATGTCTTAGAATACGAGTGTATTTCATTTATAATTGCTGGCAACTCAGGAAAATAAAAAATTGCGATTTTCATAAGGTAGCTACCCTAGTCAAATTAGCGCTTTTTTTCCATATTAGCGCTTTTTCTTGATAAAGACCTTTTATATTGTTTTTAATGCTGAACTTGGGTTTATATTACTTTTTCTAGTTGATTTTATGTCTTAGAATACGAGTGTATTTCATTTATAATTGCTGGCAACTTAGGAAAATAAAAAATTGCGATTTTCATAAGGTAGCTACCTTAGTCAAATTAGCGCTTTTTTCCATATTACCGCATTTTTTGATAAAGCCTTTTGCTATGGTTTTTAATGCTGAACTTGGGTTTATATTACTTTTTCTAGTTGATTTTATGTCCTAGAATACGGGAATATTTCATTTGTAATTGCTGACAATTCAGGAAATTAAAAAATTGCGATTTTCATAAGGTAGCTACCTTAGTCAAATTAGCGCTTTTTTCCATATTACCGCATTTTTTGATAAAGCCTTTCGCTATGGTTTTTAATGCTGAACTTGGGTTTATATTACTTTTTCTAGTTGATTTTATGTCTTAGAATACGAGTGTATTTCATTTATAATTGCTGGCAACTCAGGAAAATAAAAAATTGCGATTTTCATAAGGTAGCTACCTTAGTCAAATTAGCGCTTTTTTCCATATTAGCGGTTTTTCTTGATAAAGCCTTTTGCTATGGTTTTTAATGCTGAACTTGGGTTTATATTACTTTTTCTAGTTGATTTTATGTCTTAGAATACGAGTGTATTTCATTTATAATTGCTGGCAACTCAGGAAAATAAAAAATTGCGATTTTCATAAGGTAGCTACCTTAGTCAAATTAGCGCTTTTTTCCATATTACCGCATTTTTTGATAAAGCCTTTTGCTATGGTTTTCAATGCTGAACTTGGGTTTATATTACTTTTTCTAGTTGATTTTATGTCTTAGAATACGAGTGTATTTCATTTATAATTGCTGGCAACTCAGGAAAATAAAAAATGGCGATTTTCATAAGGTAGCTACCTTAGTCAAATTAGCGCTTTTTTCCATATTAGCGGTTTTTCTTGATAAAGCCTTTTGCTATGGTTTTTAATGCTGAACTTGGGTTTATATTACTTTTTCTAGTTGATTTTATGTCCTAGAATACGGGAATATTTCATTTGTAATTGCTGACAATTCAGGAAATTAAAAAATTGCGATTTTCATAAGGTAGCTACCTTAGTCAAATTAGCGCTTTTTTCCATATTACCGCATTTTTTGATAAAAAAAACCGCTATGGTTTTTAATGCTGAACTTGGGTTTATATTACTTTTTCTAGTTGATTTTATGTCTTAGAATACGAGTGTATTTCATTTATAATTGCTGGCAACTCAGGAAAATAAAAAATTGCGATTTTCATAAGGTAGCTACCTTAGTCAAATTAGCGCTTTTTTCCATATTACCGCATTTTTTGATAAAGCCTTTCGCTATGGTTTTTAATGCTGAACTTGGGTTTATATTACTTTTTCTAGTTGATTTTATGTCTTAGAATACGAGTGTATTTCATTTATAATTGCTGGCAACTTAGGAAAATAAAAAATTGCGATTTTCATAAGGTAGCTACCTTAGTCAAATTAGCGCTTTTTTCCATATTACCGCATTTTTTGATAAAGCCTTTTGCTATGGTTTTTAATGCTGAACTTGGGTTTATATTACTTTTTCTAGTTGATTTTATGTCCTAGAATACGGGAATATTTCATTTGTAATTGCTGACAATTCAGGAAATTAAAAAATTGCGATTTTCATAAGGTAGCTACCTTAGTCAAATTAGCGCTTTTTTCCATATTACCGCATTTTTTGATAAAAAAAACCGCTATGGTTTTTAATGCTGAACTTGGGTTTATATTACTTTTTCTAGTTGATTTTATGTCTTAGAATACGAGTGTATTTCATTTATAATTGCTGGCAACTCAGGAAAATAAAAAATTGCGATTTTCATAAGGTAGCTACCTTAGTCAAATTAGCGCTTTTTTCCATATTACCGCATTTTTTGATAAAGCCTTTCGCTATGGTTTTTAATGCTGAACTTGGGTTTATATTACTTTTTCTAGTTGATTTTATGTCTGAGAATACGGGAATATTTCATTTATAATTGGTGGCAATTCAGGAAATTAAAAAATGGCGATTTTCATAAGGTAGCTACCTTAGTCAAATTAGCGCTTTTTTCCATATTACCGCATTTTTTGATAAAGCCTTTTGCTATGGTTTTTAATGTTGAATTTGGCTTTATATTACTTTTTCTAGTTGATTTGATGTCTGAGAATACGGGAATATTTCATTTATAATTGCTGGCAACTCAGGAAAATAAAAAATTGCGATTTTCATAAGGTAGCTACCTTAGTCAAATTAGCGCTTTTTTCCATATTAGCGCTTTTTCTTGATAAAGCCTTTTGCTATGGTTTTTAATGCTGAACTTGGGTTTATATTACTTTTTCTAGTTGATTTTATGTCTGAGAATACGGGAATATTTCATTTATAATTGCTGGCAACTCAGGAAAATAAAAAATGGCGATTTTCATAAGGTAGCTACCCTAGTCAAATTAGCGCTTTTTTTCCATATTAGCGCTTTTTCTTGATAAAGACCTTTTATATTGTTTTTAATGCTGAACTTGGGTTTATATTACTTTTTCTAGTTGATTTTATGTCTTAGAATACGAGTGTATTTCATTTATAATTGCTGGCAACTCAGGAAAATAAAAAATGGCGATTTTCATAAGGTAGCTACCTTAGTCAAATTAGCGCTTTTTTCCATATTACCGCATTTTTTGATAAAGCCTTTCGCTATGGTTTTTAATGCTGAACTTGGGTTTATATTACTTTTTCTAGTTGATTTTATGTCTTAGAATACGAGTGTATTTCATTTATAATTGCTGGCAATTCAGGAAATTAAAAAATGGCGATTTTCATAAGGTAGCTACCTTAGTCAAATTAGCGCTTTTTTCCATATTACCGCATTTTTTGATAAAGCCTTTTGCTATGGTTTTCAATGCTGAACTTGGGTTTATATTACTTTTTCTAGTTGATTTTATGTCTTAGAATACGAGTGTATTTCATTTATAATTGCTGGCAACTCAGGAAAATAAAAAATGGCGATTTTCATAAGGTAGCTACCTTAGTCAAATTAGCGCTTTTTTCCATATTAGCGGTTTTTCTTGATAAAGCCTTTTGCTATGGTTTTTAATGCTGAACTTGGGTTTATATTACTTTTTCTAGTTGATTTTATGTCCTAGAATACGGGAATATTTCATTTGTAATTGCTGACAATTCAGGAAATTAAAAAATTGCGATTTTCATAAGGTAGCTACCTTAGTCAAATTAGCGCTTTTTTCCATATTACCGCATTTTTTGATAAAAAAAACCGCTATGGTTTTTAATGCTGAACTTGGGTTTATATTACTTTTTCTAGTTGATTTTATGTCTTAGAATACGAGTGTATTTCATTTATAATTGCTGGCAACTCAGGAAAATAAAAAATTGCGATTTTCATAAGGTAGCTACCTTAGTCAAATTAGCGCTTTTTTCCATATTACCGCATTTTTTGATAAAGCCTTTCGCTATGGTTTTTAATGCTGAACTTGGGTTTATATTACTTTTTCTAGTTGATTTTATGTCTTAGAATACGAGTGTATTTCATTTATAATTGCTGGCAACTTAGGAAAATAAAAAATTGCGATTTTCATAAGGTAGCTACCTTAGTCAAATTAGCGCTTTTTTCCATATTACCGCATTTTTTGATAAAGCCTTTTGCTATGGTTTTTAATGCTGAACTTGGGTTTATATTACTTTTTCTAGTTGATTTTATGTCCTAGAATACGGGAATATTTCATTTGTAATTGCTGACAATTCAGGAAATTAAAAAATTGCGATTTTCATAAGGTAGCTACCTTAGTCAAATTAGCGCTTTTTTCCATATTACCGCATTTTTTGATAAAAAAAACCGCTATGGTTTTTAATGCTGAACTTGGGTTTATATTACTTTTTCTAGTTGATTTTATGTCTGAGAATACGGGAATATTTCATTTATAATTGCTGGCAACTCAGGAAAATAAAAAATGGCGATTTTCATAAGGTAGCTACCTTAGTCAAATTAGCGCTTTTTTCCATATTACCGCATTTTTTGATAAAGCCTTTTGCTATGGTTTTTAATGTTGAATTTGGCTTTATATTACTTTTTCTAGTTGATTTGATGTCTGAGAATACGGGAATATTTCATTTATAATTGCTGGCAACTCAGGAAAATAAAAAATTGCGATTTTCATAAGGTAGCTACCTTAGTCAAATTAGCGCTTTTTTCCATATTAGCGCTTTTTCTTGATAAAGCCTTTTGCTATGGTTTTTAATGCTGAACTTGGGTTTATATTACTTTTTCTAGTTGATTTTATGTCTGAGAATACGGGAATATTTCATTTATAATTGCTGGCAACTCAGGAAAATAAAAAATGGCGATTTTCATAAGGTAGCTACCTTAGTCAAATTAGCGCTTTTTTCCATATTACCGCATTTTTTGATAAAGCCTTTTGCTATGGTTTTTAATGTTGAATTTGGCTTTATATTACTTTTTCTAGTTGATTTGATGTCTGAGAATACGGGAATATTTCATTTATAATTGCTGGCAACTCAGGAAAATAAAAAATTGCGATTTTCATAAGGTAGCTACCTTAGTCAAATTAGCGCTTTTTTCCATATTAGCGCTTTTTCTTGATAAAGCCTTTTGCTATGGTTTTTAATGCTGAACTTGGGTTTATATTACTTTTTCTAGTTGATTTTATGTCTGAGAATACGGGAATATTTCATTTATAATTGCTGGCAACTCAGGAAAATAAAAAATGGCGATTTTCATAAGGTAGCTACCCTAGTCAAATTAGCGCTTTTTTTCCATATTAGCGCTTTTTCTTGATAAAGACCTTTTATATTGTTTTTAATGCTGAACTTGGGTTTATATTACTTTTTCTAGTTGATTTTATGTCTTAGAATACGATTGTATTTCATTTATAATTGCTGGCAACTCAGGAAAATAAAAAATGGCGATTTTCATAAGGTAGCTACCTTAGTCAAATTAGCGCTTTTTTCCATATTACCGCATTTTTTGATAAAGCCTTTCGCTATGGTTTTTAATGCTGAACTTGGGTTTATATTACTTTTTCTAGTTGATTTTATGTCTGAGAATACGGGAATATTTCATTTATAATTGGTGGCAATTCAGGAAATTAAAAAATGGCGATTTTCATAAGGTAGCTACCTTAGTCAAATTAGCGCTTTTTTCCATATTACCGCATTTTTTGATAAAGCCTTTTGCTATGGTTTTTAATGTTGAATTTGGCTTTATATTACTTTTTCTAGTTGATTTTATGTCTGAGAATACGGGAATATTTCATTTATAATTGCTGGCAACTCAGGAAAATAAAAAATGGCGATTTTCATAAGGTAGCTACCCTAGTCAAATTAGCGCTTTTTTTCCATATTAGCGCTTTTTCTTGATAAAGACCTTTTATATTGTTTTTAATGCTGAACTTGGGTTTATATTACTTTTTCTAGTTGATTTTATGTCTTAGAATACGGGTGTATTTCATTTATATTTGCTGGCAACTCAGGAAAATAAAAAATGGCGATTTTCATAAGGTAGCTACCTTAGTCAAATTAGCGCTTTTTTTCCATATTAGCGCTTTTTCTTCATAAAGCCTTTTGCTATGGTTTTCAATGCTGAACTTGGGTTTATATTACTTTTTCTAGTTGATTTTATGTCTTAGAATACGAGTGTATTTCATTTATAATTGCTGGCAACTCAGGAAAATAAAAAATGGCGATTTTCATAAGGTAGCTACCTTAGTCAAATTAGCGCTTTTTTCCATATTACCGCATTTTTTGATAAAGCCTTTTGCTATGGTTTTTAATGTTGAATTTGGCTTTATATTACTTTTTCTAGTTGATTTGATGTCTGAGAATACGGGAATATTTCATTTATAATTGCTGGCAACTCAGGAAAATAAAAAATTGCGATTTTCATAAGGTAGCTACCTTAGTCAAATTAGCGCTTTTTTCCATATTAGCGCTTTTTCTTGATAAAGCCTTTTGCTATGGT
The DNA here is from genome assembly GCA_963402855.1 of Ormia ochracea. Classification (NCBI taxonomy): domain Eukaryota; kingdom Metazoa; phylum Arthropoda; class Insecta; order Diptera; family Tachinidae; genus Ormia; species Ormia ochracea. The sequence continues at coordinate 43,063,314 of OY727106.1, forward strand.
TTTTAATGCTGAACTTGGGTTTATATTACTTTTTCTAGTTGATTTTATGTCTGAGAATACGGGAATATTTCATTTATAATTGCTGGCAACTCAGGAAAATAAAAAATGGCGATTTTCATAAGGTAGCTACCCTAGTCAAATTAGCGCTTTTTTTCCATATTAGCGCTTTTTCTTGATAAAGACCTTTTATATTGTTTTTAATGCTGAACTTGGGTTTATATTACTTTTTCTAGTTGATTTTATGTCTTAGAATACGATTGTATTTCATTTATAATTGCTGGCAACTCAGGAAAATAAAAAATGGCGATTTTCATAAGGTAGCTACCTTAGTCAAATTAGCGCTTTTTTCCATATTACCGCATTTTTTGATAAAGCCTTTCGCTATGGTTTTTAATGCTGAACTTGGGTTTATATTACTTTTTCTAGTTGATTTTATGTCTGAGAATACGGGAATATTTCATTTATAATTGGTGGCAATTCAGGAAATTAAAAAATGGCGATTTTCATAAGGTAGCTACCTTAGTCAAATTAGCGCTTTTTTCCATATTACCGCATTTTTTGATAAAGCCTTTTGCTATGGTTTTTAATGTTGAATTTGGCTTTATATTACTTTTTCTAGTTGATTTTATGTCTGAGAATACGGGAATATTTCATTTATAATTGCTGGCAACTCAGGAAAATAAAAAATGGCGATTTTCATAAGGTAGCTACCCTAGTCAAATTAGCGCTTTTTTTCCATATTAGCGCTTTTTCTTGATAAAGACCTTTTATATTGTTTTTAATGCTGAACTTGGGTTTATATTACTTTTTCTAGTTGATTTTATGTCTTAGAATACGGGTGTATTTCATTTATATTTGCTGGCAACTCAGGAAAATAAAAAATGGCGATTTTCATAAGGTAGCTACCTTAGTCAAATTAGCGCTTTTTTTCCATATTAGCGCTTTTTCTTCATAAAGCCTTTTGCTATGGTTTTCAATGCTGAACTTGGGTTTATATTACTTTTTCTAGTTGATTTTATGTCTTAGAATACGAGTGTATTTCATTTATAATTGCTGGCAACTCAGGAAAATAAAAAATGGCGATTTTCATAAGGTAGCTACCTTAGTCAAATTAGCGCTTTTTTCCATATTACCGCATTTTTTGATAAAGCCTTTTGCTATGGTTTTTAATGTTGAATTTGGCTTTATATTACTTTTTCTAGTTGATTTGATGTCTGAGAATACGGGAATATTTCATTTATAATTGCTGGCAACTCAGGAAAATAAAAAATTGCGATTTTCATAAGGTAGCTACCTTAGTCAAATTAGCGCTTTTTTCCATATTAGCGCTTTTTCTTGATAAAGCCTTTTGCTATGGTTTTTAATGCTGAACTTGGGTTTATATTACTTTTTCTAGTTGATTTTATGTCTGAGAATACGGGAATATTTCATTTATAATTGCTGGCAACTCAGGAAAATAAAAAATGGCGATTTTCATAAGGTAGCTACCCTAGTCAAATTAGCGCTTTTTTTCCATATTAGCGCTTTTTCTTGATAAAGACCTTTTATATTGTTTTTAATGCTGAACTTGGGTTTATATTACTTTTTCTAGTTGATTTTATGTCTTAGAATACGAGTGTATTTCATTTATAATTGCTGGCAACTCAGGAAAATAAAAAATGGCGATTTTCATAAGGTAGCTACCTTAGTCAAATTAGCGCTTTTTTCCATATTACCGCATTTTTTGATAAAGCCTTTCGCTATGGTTTTTAATGCTGAACTTGGGTTTATATTACTTTTTCTAGTTGATTTTATGTCTGAGAATACGGGAATATTTCATTTATAATTGGTGGCAATTCAGGAAATTAAAAAATGGCGATTTTCATAAGGTAGCTACCTTAGTCAAATTAGCGCTTTTTTCCATATTACCGCATTTTTTGATAAAGCCTTTTGCTATGGTTTTTAATGTTGAATTTGGCTTTATATTACTTTTTCTAGTTGATTTTATGTCTGAGAATACGGGAATATTTCATTTATAATTGCTGGCAACTCAGGAAAATAAAAAATGGCGATTTTCATAAGGTAGCTACCCTAGTCAAATTAGCGCTTTTTTTCCATATTAGCGCTTTTTCTTGATAAAGACCTTTTATATTGTTTTTAATGCTGAACTTGGGTTTATATTACTTTTTCTAGTTGATTTTATGTCTTAGAATACGGGTGTATTTCATTTATATTTGCTGGCAACTCAGGAAAATAAAAAATGGCGATTTTCATAAGGTAGCTACCTTAGTCAAATTAGCGCTTTTTTTCCATATTAGCGCTTTTTCTTCATAAAGCCTTTTGCTATGGTTTTCAATGCTGAACTTGGGTTTATATTACTTTTTCTAGTTGATTTTATGTCTTAGAATACGAGTGTATTTCATTTATAATTGCTGGCAACTCAGGAAAATAAAAAATTGCGATTTTCATAAGGTAGCTACCTTAGTCAAATTAGCGCTTTTTTCCATATTAGCGCTTTTTCTTGATAAAGCCTTTTGCTATGGTTTTTAATGCTGAACTTGGGTTTATATTACTTTTTCTAGTTGATTTTATGTCTGAGAATACGGGAATATTTCATTTATAATTGCTGGCAACTCAGGAAAATAAAAAATGGCGATTTTCATAAGGTAGCTACCCTAGTCAAATTAGCGCTTTTTTTCCATATTAGCGCTTTTTCTTGATAAAGACCTTTTATATTGTTTTTAATGCTGAACTTGGGTTTATATTACTTTTTCTAGTTGATTTTATGTCTTAGAATACGAGTGTATTTCATTTATAATTGCTGGCAACTTAGGAAAATAAAAAATTGCGATTTTCATAAGGTAGCTACCTTAGTCAAATTAGCGCTTTTTTCCATATTACCGCATTTTTTGATAAAGCCTTTTGCTATGGTTTTTAATGCTGAACTTGGGTTTATATTACTTTTTCTAGTTGATTTTATGTCCTAGAATACGGGAATATTTCATTTGTAATTGCTGACAATTCAGGAAATTAAAAAATTGCGATTTTCATAAGGTAGCTACCTTAGTCAAATTAGCGCTTTTTTCCATATTACCGCATTTTTTGATAAAAAAAACCGCTATGGTTTTTAATGCTGAACTTGGGTTTATATTACTTTTTCTAGTTGATTTTATGTCTTAGAATACGAGTGTATTTCATTTATAATTGCTGGCAACTCAGGAAAATAAAAAATTGCGATTTTCATAAGGTAGCTACCTTAGTCAAATTAGCGCTTTTTTCCATATTAGCGCTTTTTCTTGATAAAGCCTTTTGCTATGGTTTTTAATGCTGAACTTGGGTTTATATTACTTTTTCTAGTTGATTTTATGTCTGAGAATACGGGAATATTTCATTTATAATTGCTGGCAACTCAGGAAAATAAAAAATGGCGATTTTCATAAGGTAGCTACCCTAGTCAAATTAGCGCTTTTTTTTCCATATTAGCGCTTTTTCTTGATAAAGCCTTTTGCTATGGTTTTCAATGCTGAACTTGGGTTTATATTACTTTTTCTAGTTGATTTTATGTCTTAGAATACGAGTGTATTTCATTTATAATTGCTTGCAACTCAGGAAAATAAAAAATTGCGATTTTCATAAGGTAGCTACCTTAGTCAAATTAGCGCTTTTTTCCATATTAGCGCTTTTTCTTGATAAAGCCTTTTGCTATGGTTTTTAATGCTGAACTTGGGTTTATATTACTTTTTCTAGTTGATTTTATGTCTTAGAATACGAGTGTATTTCATTTATAATTGCTGGCAACTCAGGAAAATAAAAAATGGAGATTTTCATAAGGTAGCTACCTTAGTCAAATTAGCGCTTTTTTCCATATTAGCGGTTTTTCTTGATAAAGCCTTTTGCTATGGTTTTTAATGCTGAACTTGGGTTTATATTACTTTTTCTAGTTGATTTTATGTCTGAGAATACGGGAATATTTCATTTATAATTGCTGGCAACTCAGGAAAATAAAAAATGGCGATTTTCATAAGGTAGCTACCCTAGTCAAATTAGCGCTTTTTTTCCATATTAGCGCTTTTTCTTGATAAAGCCTTTTGCTATGGTTTTTAATGCTGAACTTGGGTTTATATTACTTTTTCTAGTTGATTTTATGTCTGAGAATACGGGAATATTTCATTTATAATTGCTGGCAACTCAGGAAAATAAAAAATTGCGATTTTCATAAGGTAGCTACCTTAGTCAAATTAGCGCTTTTTTCCATATTAGCGGTTTTTCTTGATAAAGCCTTTTGCTATGGTTTTTAATGCTGAACTTGGGTTTATATTACTTTTTCTAGTTGATTTTATGTCTTAGAATACGAGTGTATTTCATTTATAATTGCTGGCAACTCAGGAAAATAAAAAATTGCGATTTTCATAAGGTAGCTACCTTAGTCAAATTAGCGCTTTTTTCCATATTAGCGGTTTTTCTTGATAAAGCCTTTTGCTATGGTTTTTAATGCTGAACTTGGGTTTATATTACTTTTTCTAGTTGATTTTATGTCTTAGAATACGAGTGTATTTCATTTATAATTGCTGGCAACTCAGGAAAAGAAAAATGGCGATTTTCATAAGGTAGCTACCTTAGTCAAATTAGCGCTTTTTTCCATATTAGCGCTTTTTCTTGATAAACCCTTTTTATGCTGAACTTGTGGTTCTTGTGGAAAAATCTTTATTTTTATATAAAGTTCTTTTTTTATTTGTTCTCATACTTTGGAAAATTCAGAAGATTTTTTGTGCTCAACATATTGATGTGCTCGCCTTATTATTCACAGTGCTTGCCACTTGTGATTTTAAATGGATTATTAGCAGGATATTGAGTCATATTTGGTTGCGGCTTATTTAAGGACGAAGGAAGAATTCTCACATTGTTTAATTTTTTTTTTTATTATTTTACTTCATATGCAGTCCGTTTACAAAAAGGATAATAATAAGGAAATACCCCTGTGTATTCATATATATATATATTTTAAGCGTAGAAGTAGCGTTGAGTTCCTTTGCATTTAACAAATTGGAATTAAAAATTTAGATTTAATTTGCTCAGTCTTTGCAATCGTCAAACTTCAGCCCGCCATCCAAAGGCTTTGTTGGAAGTCCATTTTGATAATTATTCAGTTCTTTCAAGATTTTGCTGTGCACCCACATTCAAATAAAATATTTATGAAAGAATTGATATTCGAGGTATACTTGTATTAATACATATTAAAATATTTTATAAAAATTGAGACTTTTTCAAATTCGGTATATTAGTGAAACCACAACATGCACTTTCATAAACGCTTTGGAGTGACAGCTTTAATTCATTTATCGTAATTGTAATAGACATAATACTTTAATAATTTATAGGCTGCATCTGTTACTGTTAAAGATAATTGTTTACGGTAATAACTTTTGGCAAGTTGATAAAACACATAAATATGAATTATATGCACCATAAAGTTAATTCAAATTTCCAAGGCACAATTCATTTATACGAGTATGAATTTACGCTGAGGAACTCACTGGCAAGCCATCCCATACTCACTAGCCAAAGATGGACGCAAACAGTTTTAATTGAAATAATCGATGTTCTTTATCTAAGTTTTGAGAAACACTGCCTACAAGAACTCATTTCTACGCAGAACACACACGCAAGCCCTACCACACACACACGCACGCACGCACATACACATGCATATCTATGTTGTAAGCGAGTGTACTTTGTTTACATAAAGCACTTGCAAATGACTTTTTCAACACCAAACGTCAGTCAACTGGGGCGAACAGAATTACAAAATTGCAACAACACGGATATCAACAACATAAAGTATACAATTAAGCCCACACAAAGCTGGCAATTCCCATATACATGTGAGTTTGTGTGTGAGTGTGTGTGCATATGTGCACTCTCATTGCAAATTACTTGTACGTTCAATTTGAATTGCAAGCGATTCTCTGTGCATACAATGAAAGGAAAACAAGAGTTAAAGAAAATGTTGGCCATTTTTACCAACTGCCTTCTGCCTTCAGCGCACACATCAGTAGAAACTAATGGCCACATTCCTTGCATACGGCTACGCATTACCATAAACAATACTAGTACCAATTTAATACGATTTTGTTTTGGTGCATGCGTTGGGAATTGAACAAAGTGTTTGCTATTGAACATTTGATTCGAATTACTTAAGCCACAATAACAAAAATCAAATTTCATAAGAACTCTATTACAAAATGGTTGCAATTGATAACAGTTGCTCGGAGAGTTGATTTCCCAAACTAAATGTTTTCAAAGGATTGAAATAATAATGCCGGTGTGTGAATCTGTTCTATATTGAGCCGACAACTTTGTGCACGTTTTCTCTTTTCCTCTTGTTTTTTTGTTTTGGTTTGCTTCATTCAGCAGTTAGTAATTGAAATTAGCAAAAAAAAAAAAAAAAATTTTTCGAATTCACGGCCTTTGAAGAGGTTTCCAAGAAATAACAGATGAGGGTACCATAATTTAAAATGCAGAACCTGGTCCCCATTTACGGCAATCAGACATGATAAAGATGCAATAAGAAGGGATTTGGTAATAATAGAACCATGTCAAGCTTGTATTATGCTTAAACCAGGTTTAAATTAAAAGCAAGTTTAGGAAAACTACAGTTTAAGTCTTGACTGATTTTACACATTAAAATACGGCCGGTTCTAAATGAAAATAGACATGTGAATATTATATATTTTTCTCGTATATATAAAATTTAATTTTTTTTTTAAAACTGTAAAAAGAAAAAAAAATAATTAAAAATAGAAATAAAATATTATTAAAATATATAATTATCTCTAAACGGTTTTTACAAATTTTGTCAAATAATTCATTTTCAGTAGTATTCGAGATTTATGTAATCGATATGTATCGGTATTCGAAACATTCAATTCGTTGTAATTTGAAGTTTGTTGAACAATTTTAATTCAAATTCAACTGCATTATTTTTAAATTTATCTGTACTTTAAATAGTCATTAAGTTTTATTGAGAACAACAATTTCCTTTCTCATCTTTTTACTGAACATTTTATTTTTTATGGTCTCTGCAGATACATATCGAGCTGTAATTATACATTTCCATTTATTTGCTCGTTTCGCAAAACGTGTGCACAAATACATTTACTAATTAAAGCCGCAAGCTACAGAGTATTATTGTATAGAAAACAGCAATCAATAGTTATTATTTAGATAATGTGAAGCTGCATTGCGCTGGTTAAGTTCGTGCAGAGATCGCATGTCATGTATGATATAATCAGTGCGGCAAAAATAATGTATTGGGGAAGAAATTATTTGTAAAATTTCAGGGGTTTTTTTTTATGAAAAGGTCTGGCATGAATTTTGTTACTGCTTCAAGCTGCATAGAAATAGATGATAACAACGAGAGAGAGCGAAAAGAGAGCAGAGTAGTTTGTGGCCACAGTTTACATTATGCAACTTTTGCTGAAGAAATTTTTGATTGCAGTGAGAATTATGGTATATAAATTGAAAGCAATTGTATTTCTTTCTCGCTATTAAAAATTCGTAATGAAATTAAATACAAATTTTGAACTTTGGAACGTCTGCTATTTCCACTCCTTTCCATTATGGCAAGGAGTGGGCATGCACTGGGTCAGTATTTTGAGTAGTTTTTATAAATACAAGCAGTGATTCCTTCGTCTTTGAATCCCTCCATTTCATTTACTTTACATAAGATATCCCAAACTCAATGCAAGATCTGGCTTGTGCTCTAAAAATATATACAGAATTTCAATTTGTCGCAGTCGCTTTACAGAAATGAATCGTTAGGCGATAAAACCACTTAACTACACAAATAGCAACATTTCTTATTTTTTTTATAAAAGTTCTTAAGCACAATTGAAAACACTGAAAATTAAGTTAAAAGATAAAAAAAATATATATAATTTTATATTTAATTAATGGGAATCTTATTCACAGGACCATCTCCAACTTAGATGAAGGCAACTGCCGCTTTTGTACCATGACAGACGACATTTAAAAAATCATGTTTTGTATGAGACCGCATTCTTATTTCACTGATTCCACGCAAATGAGAATTCTTAAATATTTGCGAAGATTTTATTAGGGAAACTGATAAGAAGTCAAGTTGCATTATCTCTATCATCGCTTCTTTTGTGCAATTAAACAAGTTGCTTAACTGCACAAACTTGCGTTTTAGCTTTGCAGTCTCCCTACTGCAAACTACGTGCTCATTTCATTCGGAAGACGCGCAGCCAACCTTAAATGTCGGCAAGTTGAAATAAATTAGATTGCAAACACGTTAGAGAAATGCGTATTATGCGAGGGTCAGCTGTCATTTAGGAAACTCTTGTATTTATTTAGTGATATGCGGCTTTTTATAAATAAACATAAAAAAGATAACGTTTATAGTTAAAGTGGTATTGAAAAAGTTCTGAAACATGATCGAATTCCACTTAAGCCTACTAAGCCAGATGTAGCGGGTACGATTCCTTCCTAGACCCATGATGATTTCCTGCAGACAGGAAAAAAAGGATGTTTTCCATTTGAGATTTTCGAGGTTGCAAAACAAAATTAGTAAATTTCGAAACTTAAATGTTTCTAGCGGCAATAGCAAGAATCCCTCAGTATGATAAGCTTTAATACAGCATATATATACCTCTACTGTACACTTTGAAAACCTTTGCATTGATATATAAAAAAAAAGTTAAATAAAGAACTCATGCCTGACTAAAGATGGTGCTCAATTATCCGGTTTACATTAATGCTTTTGTGACTGATTCCTCACATCGATATTTTTATTATCTCAATTTAAATGAAAAGTTCTGCGATGTGAGCATTAAGCTTTTCATAGGGTTTTCTGTAATGTGATTTCTTTTTTGCTCTTTTGAATTTGGGGTTTACAAAATGCCCTATTCAAAATAATGACGGGGTAGTACGAAAACCTGTGTTTTTCTCAACAGTATAGATTACATTGGTCGTTTATCTCACTTATGTAGAAACGAAGTGTACGGGTTCGGTTCCAAAAACTAAAATATTGCTCTTGCTTGGTAACGCAATTGATGGCGAGGCTGAATTTTAATCATTTCCTTGCAGTAGGAAACCACTGTGCAGCGTTTTGCGCAGCTATTCTGCTATAAATCTTCCTGATTTTCTTTCCGCTTTACTGAAAACCTCGCAAGATATAAAGAAAAGTTTTCAGGTGCTTTGAAATTAACACTAAGGCTTCAAACAAAAAAAAAAAACAAAAGAAAACAAAAAAAAAAAAAAAAGAAAGAGGAAGAGGAAGACTAGAAGAAGGGGAACTGTAAACGTGAACGTAAGAATACAATAGATTTAAAATTCAACCGGATATTAGAAAGTTAGAGCGCTAAATGTCAAGAGGCTGAAGATGAACAAGTAGTAAGAGTTAAGTGGTAACTTACCCCAACACGTCCATTATCATATTCTCTGCTCGCTTGAATAGTCAATTTTGCTTTGGAATGCATGGCATCCGATAGTGAATTTCTTTGATGTGTTGTTGATGATGTGGCTCCTAACATTGAACCATTTATTTTGGTGGCTGCAGATGGTGATGACGACGTTGAGGATTTACTGCGAAAGCAAAATTCTATAATGGCCACAAAAACTGCCAACAGTAGACCACCGATCAGTATATAAAAAATGCCAGCAACATTGCTCAGCGATAATTCATTGTGTGAAGTTTCCTGATTGTCCTTGTTGAGGTTGCATTCGGTTTTGTCATACCACCATTTATTGCGCAATTTTATCAGTTCGCCATTCTCCTTAAGCGAAAGTACAGCTAAATTAATTGGATCCCTGGGAAAAATATAGTCATTCGGCATTATAGACGGTATAAAAGTGGCACAAGTTGTTTTTGTTGTTGACGTTATTGAAGTAGTTTTACAATAAATCCAAATAAAAATGGTACAAGCAAAAATAAAAACAAACAGCAGCGAAAGCAACAAGAAAAATGAGAACAAAAAATATTAAATGTTGGAAAAAAGTTTCAGGGCACAAAAGGATACATGGCACATTGTGACGAGCATGAAATACGCGAGAGAAGGGTCGATGGCATTGGCAGCAACGATGATGAATAATAATCATCGGTAGGTTGTTGCAGTGGTGGCAGTTGTAATGGCATAACGTTGGTTGTTCATTGTGTAAATAAGAATATAGCATAGATGGGTTATGTTGACAATACTCGTATGAATTTATTCGATTTTTGTTTGTTTGTTTGTTTGTTCGTTTGTTTGTTTGTATGTATGTATGTATGTATTTTAAATCATCCAACCGTAAAATACAGATGCATGTTATATTAGTAATAATACCAGCAACATCAGCAACAGCCAAAGAAACAATCAAATATCCAACATGTTTATGACGGCAACAGGAATGATGACGAAGACAACAACGAAATTTTTGTTCGCAATAACGAATAACGTGATGACGACGATGATGTTGATGAGGATGTTTGGCGATGATGGTATTGGTGTTAACGATGTTTTTGTAGGCATTAATTTAACACAGGAATTCCAAGTGAATTTTGATGAAAAACGTTGAATACATGAAACGAGAAGGAATTTTTATTTTAATTGATGATTCTTGTACATGTGACAAAATAGGAAGGAAAAACGCATAACATAAAGTACAATTCAAAATAAAAAATTCCAACACAAAAAGAATGCATTAATCTTCTTTAGTTTCTTCGTTTGGGTATATTGTTTATGTGGTTGAATGTGTGGGTGAATACGCAAGCCCCTGCCAGCGGTTCATTGCTTTATTTTTATATGCAAAAGGTTGCCTGCCTTGGTAATCCTGCAACAGGACTAAATATAAATTACTACCGTTAGGCGTATCACGAAGTGTACCCAGTAATATTTTATATTTTGTATGTGTATGTGTACGTGTATGTGTATAGCTGGGTACGAGTAAAACTATGCAAATGTCCTTTGTAATTTTCTTTTAATATTTATTGCTTGTAATCTTATTACACACATTTCGTTTTTGTTGTTGCTTTCTTTTAAATAAGAGCCTCTACTCGAACGACTACTGTATCTGCAATAATGTAAATTTATTTATAAATGCCCTACACACATACATACTAGAACAGTGAATGACAAAAATATACTCCGAGAAGCCTTTTGGTTTTTGAATTGTGTAATCAAATAAGAAGAAAACTCACTTAAAAAATACTTTCAAATACTGATTTTGGCACGACTTCTTGAAAATCTCCAAAGTAGTTTTAATATACTTTATTTGCTAAATAAAAATTATTATTATGAAAAGTATATATTTTTTTTTGGCTAATACGGACGACTATGAACTTCTCTGCTACGAGGAGTTTTCTCACAAAAATTTCATTTCGCTTTTATTTCAGATAAAATCGATAAAGGACATGCACTTGACTATTTCTACTTTCAAAGATTGCCTTATATTATAGACAGGGTTTGTAATATGTTGAGGGTTTGTAATACGTTGAGGGTTTCTAATACGTTGCGTGTTTGTAATACGTTGAGGGTTTGTAATACGTTGCGTGTTTGTAATAAAGTGGGAATTTGTTTTTTCAGCAATTGAACTGCACTACAAAAAGTGTAATGATTTGAATGATAATTTTTTATTTTCAATGATTTTTAGTGTTCTCGAGGATGCAAAAAGTTGCCCGAAAATTATTATTACCAGCACATTGCAAGATGAAATCCACGCATATATTCATTGCAGGCAAAAGTAATGCATTTTCGATTTTTTTGAAGAACAATTTAAAATAACTTGTTAGCAAAACTTATTCCTTCTTTTTGCTCCATGACAATTAAATGTTAAAAATGATTATCAAAAAAATTTTATCAAAAGATTTTGATAATTATTCTGCATCTATCATGTGACGTTAAACTTTCTAAGTATTTTAATATCTGATTTTTAAGTTTTTTTTATTTAGTTTTCATTGACTTTATGTTAGGAGAAGGATCCTCATGGATTTGTAATCCTTTCATTCCTGAGTGATTTCATTTTAGAATCTTTTAGGATTACATCAGATATTATTACAGTTACTATCGCTGCAATGTAAGTAAATCTGCAGAGAAAACTTACGACCGAAAGAGCTATTCATGCATATACAGACCTTTACTCAATAAAAAGGTTTGGTAGAGGTTACATGTTTGAGGTTATGTTTATATATAGTCAGATTTTGGTAATAGGAGTATGTTATTAAGTCTTTATAATTTAATTGAAACTTTAAAAGAGATTAGTGAAAGTTGCATTTCCGTAACTTGCCAAAAAAAAAAGAAGAAAAAATTAATGATTCGTTAAACTTGTTCGATAAATGGTTTCCCAAAACGAAAAGTCAAAGTTGCATATATTAATTAGAAACCTCTATTGTATGGCAGAGGTCTAGAAGTGATAAAATGTTTCTATTTGAACATTTAAACGATGACGATTAATTTATGAGATATTAAATATAATTAGTATCTTTACTTTAATTACAAGGAATATCCCTTAAAAGATGTGTATGAAATAAGAAGCAACACTAATAATTACAAATAAACGATTTCTTGGTTGAATACTCACTTTAGAGGCGATCCAATTGGTGTAGCAATACCAAATCCTTTGGTATCTAAATGCCTTCCAACCTTCATAGTATCGCAGGGTTCTCGAGCGTTGACATACTCATTCTTAGGCGATTCCACCAGCAATGCATATTTGCCTTTTGATGTTCTCACACGTCTAATGCCCTCATCGTATGTACTAACAAAGACATGCTTACGTGAATTCATATACTCCCACATTTTACTATGCAAACCAATTTGAGACCTCTGCAAAAAAGGAGAGTGAGAGCAAAATAAATGTCAGAGCAGTTAAAAGCAGGGATAACAATAATAAAAATAACTGCAGTAAGTTTGTGCAGCAGGAGTGAATAACAAGAAAAGCATTTATTTATTTATGTTAATAATATTAAAATGAAAAAATTAAAATTCTTTAATTTTAATTAATGTGTTTACCGGATGCAAAATATGTTACAGTTGGGCAAACGTACACAAGTATACCCTGTAATGCGATTAATCTGAAAGATAATGGGACTTATAAACGTACTAAATACTTTTACGCCAGCTTTGCCTTTTAGAAAAACTCATTCGGTCTGTTGCATCTAATGTCTGTCTAGCTCCTGGGTATGCGCTTGAAAGCATGCAGCCAACTCCATATGAACACCTTTGCACACATCCATGCTCGTACTCGTATTACTACTGCAGCAACAATACCCGTAGTAAAAGACTACTCATACATGTTGTGCATGTGTAGTTGTTAAAGGTTAAAATGTTTGTACTTTCCGTGTGCCTTAAGGTTGAGATACTTCGAGACTCAGTGAATTGTATCTAGCTTTTTATGCTTGCAAATGCAATTGTGAAAATAAATAAATTAAAGCATTTTTTTTCTCTTGGAACTTTATTAAAAATTCAAAGGGAAATTTATTGAAATTTATTGCGGGAACATTTTATGGTAAAAGCATTAAAGGACTATCTCCACTATTTATGACATACTAAAATATTATTTAAATAATGAGCCAAGTATATTATGTATCTGATAAACAACTCCGATACAAATAAAAATAAGGAATCCGACGAAGAGAGGAGCAACACATAAAACAATTTATGTCATGGAGGAAACTTATATAACAAAATCAATTTAGCGAGGACATAATTATTACACATAACATGTCAACCTTAAGGCCAAGTCGCACAGAATACGTGTTAGGTATGCTTTGTACTTTCCCAACCGATATTAAGGTTCCGCCGAAAAAGGTAGGCGTCATCAACACTTTTGCTGTTTCCATGGCAGGTCATGGAGATAAATTTCCAACTATGGTTTTTCAATGGAATGTGAGAAGTGCAAGTTGTCGAAGTATACAATGTATGCAAAAAGTTAAAAGTTGCCCAACTTTAGTACTTTGGGTGAACAGACACGTATTGATAGTAAATTAACTGTTAGGAAAATACGTAATTTAACTTTGTCGGTTAGAGAATACGAAGTATAAGCATGCCCTAATCCCTCTGCCTCGGCCTATAGTACAAAAACTTTTTTTTGGCTATTAGAACGTCATACCTTGTATGCCATACTCAATTGAATGCAAGGCCACAATAAAATATAGTTTTAATTTTCAAAAAAAAGGTACTAATAACGTCTGCATCATTTGATGTCGTTCAAATAGTTTGGAAAAGGACCGTAAACCCTTGGCTACAAAAAACGAAATATTAATATTCGAGCCAATAATAAATAGATCTTTGCTCTCTGTGGAGCAAGAGAGACTACTATTAGTTATCAGCCAGGAATACAAGGAAACATTATTAATAGACCAAAAGGATGGTCGAAAGAGTTGCTGAATAACAAGGTGTAAAAATAAATACAAAAGATTTCTTTACTGCAAAGAGCAGTAGGCTTATTCTGAATTGCGCTGCAATAGTCAATGCGATGCGAAAACTAGCAATTGCGAACAAATGGTATTCGGTATTGCGATGTTCGCATAGTACTCTTTTTTATTCGCATTTCAAATGCGAAAATGTGGCAAGTCGGTATTCTGTATTGCGAAAGCTAATGTCAGATACATGCGATAATCGCAAAATTTATTCGCCAGCATAACAGCAACCGCAAAGCACAAAAATGTAAGTAAAAAATTATAATTTTGTTCATTTATTTAAATTAATTAATTTTTTTTTAAGTTTTTTTTTTTGAGCAAAATGAATGAAATATATAACCAAAGAAGTGCCTTTAAGTTTCTAAATAAAAAGAAGGTTTTTAAATTATATTGTTTTTTATTTCATCTCTTATATTTCTAGCAATGCTTGTGTAATTGTTATTACTAGTACTGATTGATTTCAATTCCGAGCCGATATTATTTAAAACCTATGCCTTTGGGTCAACCTAAAATTTTTTACAAAACGGGAATAGAAATGTTGTTCATAATTAATTATTTTTAATGCTACAAAATAAACTACCTTTTTACATTCAATATCCGATTTGCTTCTAAGTATTCTTCTCTGCACCCTTTCATTTTGCTCATGCTCCTCTTCATCATAAAACCATAGAGCAACAGAATCCATTTTTGATAAATTACGAATTACACAAATTTATTTTATTTCTTTTTAATTTTTTTTTTTTATTTAATTACACAAATTTATTTTATTTTTTTTTTAATTTTTATTTTAGTTAATTACACAAATTTATTTTGTAAGCTCAATCGCAAATTTCTTTTTCTTTTGTAAGATTAAATTTGACGTTTACTGGTACCAGCGTTGTTAATTTTGGCCAGTGTTGCCGCGATTTAAAATAAAATGCGATGGCGATTGCGAAAGTGTTGCAGAATACCAATTTACTATTGCATCGCAATTATTAATCGCATCGCATTGGCTATTGCATTGCAATTCAGAATAAGCCTACAGGCCTTATATTTGATTAAATATTGCTTACCCAATTGCCACAAGGTCGCATGTTCGATTCCTGTCTAAAACTTCACCAGTTTTTTTTTTTTTTTTAATATATTCATATTGGAAATAGAAGCAATTTCTGCAACTCCAAATTTGCTTTATAATGACCCAAACACAAGATAATATTTAAAGTATTTCAGGAAAAATCTCAAAGCAATTTATTTCAAGTATAACTTTTTCGGAAACTTTGTAGTGCTTAATAGCTTGGCTGTATTCAATCAAATTATTATTTCTGCGATTTTCTCTCTTCCCATATTTACAAAAAAAATTATAAAAAATTATGTAATTTTTCGTACTCGTTTGCCAGTTCTACTAATTTATGCCATTTTTCTAAAAACAAAAATGTCATTCCCATTCCTTCACTTGCCTGCATGTATTTAAATTAAAACTATTAGAGTCATTACGGTAATTATTCGTTTAACTTGTGGGGCCTCTACAACAGTAAAAAAGCAGAGAAATACTTACTTAGAATACTTTTAGGGCCTCTTCGGAGAAAATACAATTAAAAATGTACCAGCTCAGGCGCAGTTACAAGCAAATGCATATACAATTTACATACAAACACATGCCAAATATGTTTTTACACACACACACACACATGATTAAAAATTTCAAACGGAAACTATAATTTCTGTAAAGCGGATGTTCATTTTGTATGTTTTTTGCTTGGTGTGGCATGCAAATTAATTTAAAGCGATCCATATTTTCTGTGCAGGATACGGGGAGGCTAAAGTTTTTTTTTGTTTTTTTTGCATTTGCCTTCATTTTTTTTTTTTTTTTTTGGCTTGCGCCTACATACTTAACCATACATATGTGGTGTACAATGTATAAAATTTTCATTTTAAGAGCAGGCCCGCTACAAGTACGGGAATGTTAAAGTGGAAATTTGTTTGTAAGGTTTTTTCTACAGCGAATGTAACGAGGAACTTAATATTATATTTTTAACGTTGTTTTATTTTAAAGCTTTTCTTCTCGTCTGCCAGATTTTTGTAGACTTGTGTAAATTCTTTTGTAACTGAAGATTCATTTACTGGAATATATATTCATTTAAAAAAAAAAATTTAAATATAAGTAAGCATACATACGTGCATACATGGTTACAAATACTAAATGTGCGGCATTTAAAGTCATTCGAGCTCGAAATTAATAAAATAATTTGGTTTACATAAAGAAGAGCGAAAGGATTACTTTTCATAGCCTTCTTTCTGTATTGATGCTCACATTTTTTTAATTACTTTTGTGCGTTTGGAAAATGGCTTTTGCTCTATGGAAAATTCCTTCAGTGTATTGGCACTACAGTATTGGCCACTTTCTTTTTTTAAATAAAATAAGTGATGCAATTGAAGACATTTTAAGTATAAATTTATATTCCTTTTAAGCATATGCAGTGTTTTGAAAACGTATTTTGTTTTAAATAGCTTATATTTCATTAATTATTTACATTACATTAAGTAAATAATGTATTATAAAATTTGGGTGAAAGGAAATGTAGAATCAGTAAATCCCGTCCAAACTAATCCTTTGTTTTACATATAAATCATTGCAATATCTTATCTGACTGATATATCATTTAATATTCTGATTCACTATCCTACATATTGGTTGTCGTATGAAGTGTGTTAGAAAATTGTGATGGTATGTGTTAGACATGTGTTTGTGTGTCCGATTTCTTTACAAGTGGTACGATTTTCTCAGATTTGTAATTTTCTATAGTATTATCTCGAGATTGAATCGATGATTATATATTATATAGCATAACGAATTAGGACCTTTTGGTTGTAATAAAAGTAATAGTAAACCATAATAAAAAAAAATAATAATAATAATAATAATAATAATAATAATAATAATAATAATAATAATAATAATAATAATAATAATAATAATAATAATAATAATAACAAAAATAACAATAAAAATATTTTATAAGTATGATAACAGGGAAATAGTATTTATAAAGTTCTAATATCGATGGCCCAATATTAAAGAGATGTATGTATGTTGGCCACTTTCAATTTCTTTATATTATTACTGGGTTTTCCGTTTGGTGCCTGCCCACTTTAAATTTAAATAAAACCAAAACCATATCAAGTATCGAGGTAATTGTTGTTTTATTTAGAAAAGATACTACTGGTTTACGTTTTAATGGCGAGATTTCATTCAAATGGCCGCCATGGCTAAGTTTAAAAAATTACATGCGATCCTTGGAATTTTGAAGTACTTTTTCCCATAATGTAGGGTGCCGGCGACACGTTCGAATGCATCAAATTTTTGTGGATTGTTTGCATAAACCAACGATTTCATAAAAAGTAATCAACCGGTCTTAGATCACAAGATCGCTGGTCCAAAACTTGAAATTAATAAATCGTAGAATTTTCCACGACTTGAATACGACCAAGTCATTAAGACCATTATTCGACCTATACAAAACTGCATTAACGCAAATGTTGTCTGCTGCTTCGTTGTGTGAAAAATATGGCACGATGACACCAACTGCTTGAAAGGCAAAGCAGACAGTCAATTTTATTGGATTACTTTATGTACTTTATGTAGATTACTTTTGACCCAAATGCGCATATTTCATCATCATTTGGATAAGATTGTCTTGAAAAGCTAAACTTACTTACAGACACGCATACACAACACGATCAGTTGTCGAGTGAACAACTACCCGGCATTATTGGAGGTGTACCAGTACCGGGGCCTATAACTGCTAGTAGTACATATTTACCTTGATATATTATATAGTTTTCGTTCTATTTATATTTAAAGTGTGTAGGCAGGTAAGGGAAACCCCAATATATATTAAATACGATAAAACTTATTAACTGTCTTTATAATTTTCCCTGTAACAAATAAATTTGCTTACCATATAACATTAAGCACAGAAGAGTAAGAAAATAAAATTTAAAAGTTACTAACAATACATTAAAAAAACTAGATACGTCTTTTTTATATTAAGCCGACGATATGCGTGTTCATTTCTATTTTAATATTTCCAATATTAAAAGCAGACACAAGTTAGAGAATGATAACATAAATGAAAATATATATTATAATGAATGAATGTCTAAGTGAATGTAAAATAGTTTTCATTGAATTGTAATCGGCATCAGCCCAACATCAATATTTCAATTGGAACAGAAATCGGTTAATAATGCAGGTGCTCTACATTTACTCATGGTTTATTATGACTTCATTTATTTTCTACACTTTTTCCTATATTTTTATTCCGCGTTACTTCTCGTTGTACTTTCGCAAGTATTTGCTCGGAAAATGTATCAGTTTACAACAAAAGAAGTTGTTGGAATTTGCAGTGAGCGGAAATAAAAAACACAAATAATAGTTATAGGACACATGACGAAAATACAAAATATTCATGGCAGAGTAAAGGAAAATAAAAGGAAGAATTTAATAACTACATGAAGAGGAATGAAAGAGAAAACAAAACAGTGTAAGGAGTTTGAAAGACAAGTCGTTGACAACGTTAACGTTATCGCCATTAAATGGGCTCAGACTCCAGTGACAATTTCGCTTTTTATTCTATTCGATAGTCAGGCAAACACTCGAGACGTATTAACAAGCAGCTGACATGAAGTGAAACGAAGAAGCAGAACCAATCTTGTTTACTGTAATGGTTGTATAGCTGACACAAAATGTGTTCCATTTGCACACACATATACGAGGGCATGCAATCAAGTAGCTTCTATAAACTGCAAATTAATGGATATAAAACGGATTCTTGCAATTGATTTCTTTGCTAAAATATTCTTTTTTAAGGAAATGTAAAATATTCTCTTTCTCTCTCTCTCTCTCTCTGTCTTTTAACTGTAATAAAAATTCTTTATTACCTGCCCTCGTTTAAATTTAAAATTGAATATAAATAATGGCATAAAGGCTTTAGAGATACAATACGTGACAGAGCATATATTAACTGGGAGCAGAGATTGTCGTATACATTTCCTAGTCAAAACTAATTGCACTGCACATCAGTCAAATGTCAGAGGAAGATTTTTTCTTTGTATTCCTCCTTTTTTATTTCAATTGCTGCCCCAGTATCTGCGAATATATGCATGCACATTTAAATATCACTTATCACATGAATAAAAATAATTTAACAAAAAACTTGCACAAAAAAATTATTGTAAGACTTATAAATACAAGTTTTTAAGGGACACTGTCCACTCACCCTGAAGAAATCCCACGTTGAACCATGTAGTAAGGTGCCATATTGGACTTCTGTTTGCATGGCCAAGTCTTCGGGCGAATTAATTGGCGTAACCATACGTTCGACGGTAAGGAAGGCCGCTAAATTCGCTGTATATGAAGAAATTAGTATGAGAGTGAAGAACCACCAGACAGCTCCCACAATGCGACCGGATATTGATCGCGGCGATACATCACAACCCTGTTGCATGAATGCGGCTAACGAGAACCAAAAAGAGTTTAATATACTGAAATCATTCACGGCTGCTGCAGATGTGCTTGGAATAGATGCTCCGGTAGTCCCGGTAATGCCGGTAGTAACAGCAGTCATTGGACCCGGTACTGGCACACCGCCAATTATGCCCGGTGGCTGTTGACTCGACAACTGATCGTGATGTGTATGCGTGTCTGTAAGTAATTTTACAGTCTCATTAATCTATATAAAAGTAGAAAAGTCCACTATTCAGAATTGGAAGTCTAATGGTGACAACACAACTGGGACGATCGACGAGATTTTGCTGGCGTATGTTCGCCACCAAACATAAAACATATTTTTTTTTAAAAAAATAACGTCAATGATGGAGAAGATCTATTTCTATTTTTTGACTACGAAGGCCATGCAAAACCAATAAGAAAAGAATTTCCTTTAATTTCTGTTTTAATCACTAAATAATCTATTCTATCACTAACAATTTTATCGTTGTTAAGAGCTGTTACTTTTCGCCGTCATTGCGATATTTAAGCCGGAATTTTATTATCAATTTATTTTGTTATTTATTTACATTGCTCACTTTTTTATACTTTTTTAGTTTGATTATTCCTGACGTTTTATCAATGTCCTTTAAATCTAACTTGCAGCCAAGAGGCTCTACAAAACTTTTTTATCTATCTAGATCCTCGCCACATGTCATCACTTCCAGCTCATTCCTGTGAAATATATGGCATGTGTTGGCGATCCTGCTCAAATATCTGCATTACTGAAATTGAGCAGTTTTAGCCACTGAGCAGAACAAGTCTCGTTAAAATATCAGAAACAAACAAAAAAATTATTAAAAAAGGCCTTAACATGTGTGTTGGTAGGAGTTGCTCTTCAATTCTTACACGAATGAATAAACGCGAAAATAAATACTATACTTTTATCGGCTTCAATATTGTTGCTGTCTGCTTTTAATACGATATTGCAGCTAAAACTTACTTATCGAGCTGGCCAAGTTTTTCTATTGTTGTATTCCATAGCGAAAGTAAATATGAAAGTATTCGTTTTCGAAAAATTAATCGAATTAAAATTAAATATTTTGCAATTCCAGTTTATATTTTAGCCGTTCTTTCCCAACCATTTTCCGCCGAACCAGTCGACAAACCTGTTGCTTGTTCAAATTCAAACCTAATCAAAGCTTTTGCTTTTTCTTAATGGAAAGAAAGTTTTTTAATTTCTTCCCTTCTATGGCTTAAGACTTGCAATAATAATAATTCCTCTTCAGTTGTCTAGCATCGCTTGAATAACAATTTCATTTAACTTGAATTGCTCGTGAGAAAGCCCTTTTTTATTCCGCTTGCAACAAAGTTTCGACAGTTATCACTATAACGTATTTTGTACGAGATAGCAGTGAAAACCTAAGCAGTATTCAAAATTCTGTCCTATTATAACCAGTGTTTACTGTTTTCCTGCTCCTCATTTCCGCTTTCAAAGAGAAAGAAACTGTGGAAAATCCAATCGAATATTTCCAATAACAAAACGCTGCCACAATTTTTTCTTTCAATTTCGTATACTTTTTTATACATTCCCTTTTTATTGCTGTTATTTTTGTTAATAAAAAAAGAATGCTGCATTTGTATGTGTGGGTGGTGGCATTTGATGGTTGTGCCTTTGACTTTTTATTCTTCATGACTACACACACACATATCTCTCAGCTGGGGAATTTATCTCTCTCTTTTTTTCTTAAATTTTTTTGTACTCGAATATGCTGAGATGGGACTTGTTGTATTTTTTTTTTAGGGGATTCAGGATTCACTCTGTTGGTTTGTTTTTCATATTCGAGGTTATCATGTTGCATGCCGTACAACGAGATATTTTTGTAAAAAAGAAAGTAAAGAAAATTCACATGGTTTTTGTTGTTGCTACTGCTGTTTCTGTTATTTATCTGTACGCAGAAATTAAATTATCGCATACATATGCAAGCATCTGTGCTATGATTTTATATATGACGTGCATGTGTTTTACACACAAGTCTACATTTGCATGCGCATATGTGTGATATATGTATGTATATACTTCAGAAATTTGAATATGCAGTTTTACAACTTTACATATGTCGTATCTTTTACTATTATTATTTGTTAATTTATAGTGATTTTACAAGTTTAATGCACACAGTTGCTTACACTAGGCATAATAATTATAGAGTCACCATTTACTAATATCAAAACTTTAGACTAAAATATACAATTTTATGTCAGAAAATTTATGCAAAATAATAAATTAATACTTCTATATATATATTCTATTTAAACGAAAGCATCACAACAGCTTTTCATCCTTCAATTGAGAGCAAGACTACCTGGAAAATTTCGACTCAATAAAAATTTGGTAGAAATAATTATTGCTATCTCAGAATCTGTATATTTAAAAGTCAAGCGGATTTTAGCAGATAAGGCACTCTAAACTTGTTAGTTGTAAAACCAATTATAAAAAAGAAAAAAGTTTTAAAGCAATTTAAGAAAGAATTACTTCTTTTTATTTCGTTGGATATTGAAATACGGTTTTGAGAAACTTGCTGGAAACTCAACAGTGTTACGGCTACATTTTTTGTAAACCAATTGAGAATTACAAAACACAGCATGCATTAGAAAATTTTAAGAATCAACATAGCAAGCACATTATATTCTCTATAAAATTAGTATAAAGACAATAGAAGTATACGAGTATGTTACATAAAAAATGATTAGTTATTATGCGAGAGGCTGACATTTCAAATAAATAAAGTTAGGAAAGAAATGAGTAAATATCTATTTATTATGTACTCGTTAGTGTGACAATTGGAATTATATGTCTTTTTTTTTTTGTTAACCAACTCTACCTGGAAAGCATTTGGTTCTAGGCAGGAATCGAACTCGCGATCTCCGGTTCAGTAGGCTGAGCATAATTCACTCGCCTATGGAGGCACTCTCTATCGATGATGAGAAGAAATTGTGCGATTGCCTTTTTATTTGTTTAATTTGTTTTGCATAAAAACGCCCATTAAATGTCATATTTTTGTTCGCTTTACAAGGTTCGTTCAATCGCAATAATTAAACCCTTTCCCCACATTGCTACCTCAGTTGTTTTCTTTCTATTGATCTTTGGATTTAAATTTCTAACCTTTTATTTTTATTTACATTAGATTCTAAATAATGTTTTGTAAAAGTTTTCTCACCGTCCGAAGCATTTCACCAAGAAACAAATTTTATAAATCGCAAACGGTAATAAAGCCAACTTACCGTTTTGATATTGCACGATGCGCCACTCATAGGGTGAGAAGCGGGATACGAAAAATAGCACAATACTGACACCAATGTAACTGAATATTACGCTGACCTGAAAAAGAAATAGTCATTAGCCAGAAATCCTTTAGTTTGATGTTTAGGATTGACACGAGTTAAATAAACTACAAAATAATATACACAAATTCACAATCACGGCTGAAATGAGGCAAACACAATCTGTTGTTGTCAGTGGGTAATAATAATTTGTCTTAATTGGCGAGATGATGTTATTTTTCTTACTCACTTCAACCATTTTTTAGTGAGAATACTTGATTATCATGTTATTACTTTAGGCACAAATTGCCTTTGTGTGCTTATTAAATTCAGTTTTGCTTTCATTTTCGTCTGCTCATTAATATGGCTAAAATATTTTGGTAGAAAACGTATAACCTGCTGGCTCAGAGGAAAGACAACCTGAAAGAAGGTATGAATTTGTTAAAATATACTGTGAAATATCCACACATGTTAGAATTGTGAACAGCACACATGTGAACGTAACTACATGTTAATATGAAGAAATTCATATGATACATACAGTGGCAGATGCCAGTGCATGGCCCCCAAACTAATATATACAATTTCCATAAATAGCAAATTTTGTTTCAGAAAATTTTCTAACACGTTAAGACACACACCCACACACACACCCATACAAGCAAATCATTGCCCGCTAGTTCTTTTGCTTAGTGAGGCCAGTTTTGGAAATACTTTTGGCAGGAAGTCATTTATGTCCTTCATTCTATAAAGTCTACAGGGATTTAATTAGCAACCGCGATTATCTTTACTTTTGCTTTTCTTTTTAAGTTTTAAAGTGAAACTACAGATTGTTTATTGCGAACTGCCGGTTAAGCTCATTTCGTTGTGTATGTAAATGTAAATCCGTTTGGTTTTCTAAGGGACTAATAATCAAGTCATATGAGGTTCCTTTTAATATGTTTCCGCGCACGCTTCATAACCGAGGATACCGCAGTCGTAAAACAAAATAAGAAAATTAAAATAAGAAACAAAATTATCTACTTAATTTATGTCAAATTACTTGTTGTTACTTTATCTACTGTTAAATGTTTTCTTATTTGTTATAAACATCAGCTGCCGCAAATGTTTGCTAGAGAGCAAACGAAAATAACAGCGGCTGCTAATGGATATTAAAAGAAACATAAACGGGGCGAACACACAAGAAGCCATTACCATATTAACTCAAACCTGGGCCGATGAGATGATACAGCCGCTGCTTAAAACTCAGTACGAGTGAATAAAAAATTTTCAATGAATTGTATCCTTCGACGACTTTCATAAGAATAGTAATTGCTTAAGCTTTTAGTTTGTAATAACGAGCACTTTGTAAGCACTTCTTTCCTCAGTTATGGATAAAAATCGAAATTTACAAAATGAAACTGACAGAAATCCTTTTACTTTGGAAAGTAGGATAGCCATCTTGGTGCAGTAGAAGATACAGGATGCCCTAATTAGTTATTTAGTACAGTTACACCATCTGATTATTACTTGTCTTTGTACGGGTACGTGTTCACCGTTTAGTTAATATATCTCTAGAGGTTTAAGGATAAAGCTAATTTTTTTTGGGAATGACGGATACGAGTCCCAACTCTACCGAAATGATACTTGTTACGTCGTCCAATTAGTCTGTGTATTTATAATCTCCAAGTGGAAGGACGTGTGTTCTACTGGTTTTATATACATCTTGTCGTATTCCATCATTCCATCTACAGAAAGATCTTTCGGGGCAACGAGGAACCCCGCCTAGGACATCAACAACATCATATCAAGGAGTTTCTCTTTACAGCGTGCCGCATGAAATTTTAACCTATTCACACATTCATGAGACAATATTTGAACGTTTAAGGCTGGATATGAGATTGGCGAGTATTTTTGAAGTTTCTTTTCAAACAGTGGAAGTAGACTTCAGTTGCCAGCTAGACATTTAATAAATATCTTGATCCTGGAGTGCCAAACGGCGTGCCATTTATGAATAATAGATTGTTTCATATCCAAAGAATGCGTAAAAATATCTTAAAGTTAATGTTTCAGTACAAGTAGTTGGCTTCCAGTATGGCTCAGAGATGTTACTGATTCTAATTCGTTTAAGTAAGGCAAAAGGACGAGAGCAATGTGCCCAGCTCACAAGTGAACATATTTTGATCAGCAAATGAAGATTTTGAACAGGATCATATGAGTTTTCAATTAAACGATGCCACGATACAAACAAATAATTTAGTTCGTTTTGTAGAATTTGAAACAATTTTAAATCCATAGTGGGAATAAATGTTCAAAAGCTTTCTCAGAAAGAGCTCTTCCGTAAACTTCACTGTATTTGTCTGTACAACGAAATAATAGTTTCATTTTGAAACTGAGAAAGGAATATCCCAATGTAAGAATGTGCTTTACACAAGCAAATTTATTTATTGCTTTATTTCTTTCTTCTTAAATTTTCAAGTGTGTGTTTCTGTGGATCATAGAGTGCATTACATTCATGTGTAAATATTTTATTCGTCTGTGTGTTTTCAAATCCATTTCCTCAGCATAACATAATATTTGCTTTACATTAAACTTGCTTTAATTTGTTTAGATACATTAGACTTGGCAGTTGTGCTGCTGCCTTTCCATGGCTGTTCTTTGTTTGCGATTATTTATTTGTATGAAATTCAAATTTAATGTGCCTAATGTAACCTTTAAGCTTTTCATACTCAATTATTTCCATTTATAAGTCCTTTATTATGCGTGCTCTTTAAAATGAAAACGTATAATAATGAGCATATTGGCGAATTTAGTTGGTGGCAAAATGGAGGAAATTGAAAGCTGGAAAACTGAGGTAACGAGAGTAATAAATACTGGAGAAAGCTCTTTTTGGAGGGGAAGGTGTTTAAATACTGTGAATGCCTTTAATTATTATAATTTATTTTGAGCTTTGAAATTTAAGACAACATTGTATAATTTCCTTTATTCCAACTTAGAACTTTTTTGTGTAAGACTTAATCAGATTGAATCGGTAAGAAGGATATTAAAATCAACTGACCACAGAGACCAGCTGGTTTAATATTATTTTTTATAATTAGCAATAGAACGAACAAAACATTTCGGATTATCAACGTAGAATATTTAGTTATAAAACTGAATTAGAGGCTACGATTTTAATATTAATTGGATTATTATTATTATATTAATTTTAATATTAATTATTTTAATTTTAAAATTAATTGGAGCCCCTCGATGGTATAATGGTTAGTATACCCGCCTGTTACGCAGGTGTCAGGGGTTCAATTCCCCGGGGAGCCAGTAGCCAAAGGCCTCAGTAGCAATTATATTCATATAATTGTAATATTTGGTAAATAAATAAATTAATATTAAACTGGCATTTTAGAGTAAAACTATTCAGTAAAAATAAAATATATATTTTTAACAAAATCAACCTGCAAAGCTTTCAGTTTGTCCGCAGGAGCACACACAGAGTCTCCAACTTAGTAGGCTGTTCATTATCATTTTCCCTACGGAGGCAGCCATTCGTCTTGTGGTTCTCTAGGAACTATTTAATGTCCTTGCCAATAGAGCTTTTTTATAATACATTTTATGTCTTTTTGCCAAGTTAAGATCTTTCGATGAAATTTTTTTTCCATTAATATGTATATGGCAGTCTGATTTATAAGCTTTAGGGATACAAGTTGTTTAAAGCAAATCTTGAAATAATCTTTAAGTGCATATATTGGTCGTGATTAAGTAAATAATTATATTTAAATTGAGTTTAGCCTGCGTTGATGTCTGATTGAAATTAATTTCAATGTAAACATTTTAAAAAACTGTTATTCGTTTCTTACAAATTTTTGTACATTGCAAAGTTTTTAAATAATTTTTTTTTCCAATAAAAATACTTTCTACCCTTTTCCAATAAAAAGTTAAAACGAATTTAAATTACATGGAACTGCAAGGCTTGTATTAACTTTCTTAACTTTAATAAAACGTTAGCTAAAAGATTAAAGTTTTTTTTTTTTTTTTTGTTGCTTCTCAAGAGTTTTCTAACTTTTTTCTCTGAAAACTCTTAGCTGAAAGCTACGAAGAAGTGGTGATGTAGATATGTGTGTGTGTTTGTTGATGAGCAAACACACATTTATTTATAAAAAAAGAAAGTCACCAGTTTATTTTTAAATGCTCAAAAACGTGGCATAAAATTTCAACGAAATTTGACATCTCCTTTTAAAAATTCAACTGCTGGTCGTAGCTGATGTGGAGGAACAGAAAAAGTATTGGTTTTAGTTTGAAAAATTTGCTGAAAACTTTACTGTTTACTCTATTAAAGTTTTTAAGCTTTCCTTAAGCCAATTTTAAGCAAACTACAATACGAGTAAACTGAATGGGTAAGGAGAAAAAAGTACATCGGAAAGTTTTCTAGTAAAGAAAAATGAAAATAAAAAAGTATCAGATCAGAACAGTTTTTAAGTTTTCTCATTTATATGCAGTGCGATGCCTGCAACATTGAATTTTTCAACGCTGTATTTCAAATACACAATCACTTCGCTTATTTACGCAAAATGAAAATGAAAAACTGTAAGATGAAATTAAAATAAACATGAAGGAAAGAAGAAAAATTAAGTAATTGAGATAAGTGACTGCCATCTTAAATTGCAATCTCTGTCAGTGTGCGAGTATTTATGTTGAGTTTTTAAATAATGACTGAGTCACACACAGCCGCAGTCATAATTTAATAAATTCTCATTAAAAAGTACCAACTTACCCAAATTTCTTGCGATAAAGGATTCATGAAACTGAAAACACCTGGTGTTTGCTTGACTGGCTTTTTAATCATTATCGAAATGCCCAGTGACATGAATGGTTTGCTGAAATCGATGACACGTTCGCGTTCAGCAGTTATGGTCATGGCAGCAATGGCAATATCCGCTTCCTGTTAAAAAAGTAAACAAGTGTAATGGCACGTAAGTATTAACTTGTGACCAAGGGGACAGTAACAACAAAATGAAGGAAACTTAAGTTACAGGACAACACAAAATTAACGAATGGCAGCTAAAGAGAAATACATTGAAAATAAAATAAACTTACTCGACGCACAAGTTCACCAACCATGCCATCCCAGCCGCCATGAACTTTTGGATTTTCAGAGCCGTAAGTATTGTCTTTAACCAAACGCATTTCATCTGAAAAATAATAAATTGTAGAAGGAAAAATTGGACAAAAACGCAAATAAATGAAGTGTGGCCCGGCCACAAAAATAAATAAATAAATGAAGCTGTTAAGCAAATAACATGAGTAGAAACAAATATATCAATTTATTGAACAAGTTAATGACTTTCCAAACTGGCATTGGTCAAGAACTATTCCAAAAAATAAAACATATAACTGCTAAAGCAAATGGTTGTAGCATAATTACAGACAACTACGCACAACAGTTTAGCGGTTTCATGAATACCCACGTATTTCCAACTAATACTTACAACTAATGCCCAATTTTTTGGCCAACAAATCCGCCAAGTCTTTGCAATAGCCTTCAAAACGGCCATTGCCCTCCAGTGTTTCACCCACAGTGGGCCTCTTTAGCATAATGTAGGGCTCCTCTAATACGGTAGTCACAACATATGTGCGATTCTTTTCAATTTCTGTATGCGGTTTCAGTCTTACATATTTAGCCGATAATGGCTGCAGCCCCAGATCATCACTCCATTCAGCCACTTTAACCATGGCACTATTCACTGTCATCTCCACAACATGTAGCGTGTAATTAACACGTCTGCCATCATCATTGAATTTAATATCACCGGTAAGGCCTTCAATTTCAACCTGTAACAATAAAAGTTGCTTCAATTTGAGTGGCTTCTTTAAATAATGAGTTCGTGTCATCAAAATTCTTCTTGGCGACAACACCCTTTTTATTTATACGAACGTTAAATGCATTTGAAAAATGGCAAAAAATCAAGTATTCATTCCGAGGAACGGAACTGACAAAATAAATAAAAGGGAATTAAAACGAACAGAGGCCATCAGGCGAAAACAAAAATGAGGGAAAACAAATACGAAAGGCGACATGTGTGTTACAAGTGTGTGTAAAGTGGAACAGCAATTTGTTTTTATTAAGTCTTCCAGTCAATTAAGAGTAAAATTGACAGCTCAATACATATGAAAACAGCTGCTGCAATAAATATGAAAGAAGTGAAAGAAATAAAATAAAAATTATAATTTGAACACTTTTCTTGGCGTTAAAGATTTCACTCTGGATGTGGCCAAACACTCCAACACAAACTCTTACTTGCGCACGCAAACCAAAGTAAAGTAGAGTAAAGTAACAAGCGTAGCATAAAGTTTTCCATTCATTACACATTACCCTTTCACCACTTTCACACTTTGCTCAACAAGACTTATTTTGGCTTGGCTTAGTTCAACCGTAATTTGCCGCTACCAAAGATGTTGTTGCTATTGTTATTGCTGGTGTTGTTGTAGTAGTAATTTAGCTGCTTGCTTGGTGGCTCACTTACCTTTCTCAAATAGCGTGAAATTTTATCGCCATGCTCCCAAGGGTTTACCCAACCCTTTGACGTGTTACAGTCTAGTGCACGGGGCATATTGTTGTTGCCACTCCCACCACCATTGCCGCCACCACCTCCACCCATTCCATTACCACTATTTGAATTGGACGAGCCACCCATCAGGCCGCCACTCATGCCTCCACCATTTGGTAAGCCAGTGGCATTGGCCGATGTTGATGCAGCCGCATTCAGTGTCTGCCCTCTTCTAATGTTATTGCGAAATTGATCTGGTTTCTTGCGAAGAATTTTATTAAAAGCCTCAACTAAAACAAACACTGCATCGTACATTAGAGCTGCCTGGGCCTAAAAGAAGTTTAACAGCAGTTAGCAAATAAGCAGTTTAATTAAGTGGAAATTAAATGAAAACAAACTACATGTATTTCATGTTGAAAGCATGTAAAATATTGGCCAGAGAAGTAAGCGCTATAGAGTCTACCACTAGGAACTTTAATTGATTGAATTCCTATATATGTATTTATCGACCGTGTACTTTTGCGGCGATGCTTTGCAACAAAGGACAACACTTTGCTCGTCTATGTTAAGAGTTTGTTAGGCAAATAAGAAACCATATTAATATTAATTATTACTTTCATGTTAATAAAGCTGTAGCGCACAGTGGATTTCCAGCAACTATATAAATCGAAAATTAATATTAAGTTTTCGGTCATTTCCGGTGGTTTCGTGTCATTAAGGTATGCAAAATCGCTGGTCGTCGCCGATTGGCCGGAGGTAATCGAGCAATATGATATCAAGAAGAAGAATTTTAAAAGAATTTTGGCCTGATATCGCCGAAAATCCAGATTAAAATTTATTCTCCAATTGATACTTTAAACGCGTTAGCCGTGCTCATATTTAAACATGATTGCTAAAAATATTTCTATTCATTGATATCTATTTATTGATATCTATATATTCATTGATATTTTTGTATCCTCCACAACAAAATACTTAATTTTCTCTTCGTTTTTTAAGCGACAATACAATTATTATATATTTATTTGCAATAAAATTATTATTATATTTAATACGTTTCCACATCATATTGCTATTTTGGAAGGCACTCACATACTTTATTTTTAACTGTAACTTTTGTAAAAGGACGACACGTGTATGCCGATTAATAACATCTTTACATGCATGTATGGCTTATTTGCTGGCAATTACATTTTAAGCTCTTTTTTAAGCTTCCTGTGTTATAAAGAACTCAAAGAAAAATTGTATTTAAAAAGTTTATTAAAAAGAGTTTCCAGGGAGACATCTCATGTATGATTAGAAAAACAGATAATAATTTAATATTTTCTATTCATTTGCATTCTATTTAAAAATATAAGCTCTTGTAAATTAAATAGAAGCAACAGGAGTATTTGCAAAGCAGTTTAAAAATGAACTGACTTCTAAAGTAAGTCCTCATACAAGTCTCTGCAACTTGTGTTTGCTTACAAAAATTAAATAAGGACTAACACAGGATTTTCTATTACTTGCTTTCAATGCAATGCATTTCTTTGCCAAAGTATTTTTGTTATCAAATGAAATAATATTCGCCATTACGACGTAGTTCTATTTCATTTAATTTTTTAGATAAAACATACCGATATGGATTCTCTGCCTGCACCAATGGAAGTTACCGGGTCCAAGCGCTTCCAACTGTCATAAAAATCTTTTACTAAGCGTCGATTTGTATCCACCAAGCGAAATCCCGTTATATTAATAGCGCCAAACTCTATTATCTCGCTCTCCCAACGATCATCCATTACCTGCATAAAGCACAAAAGAAAATTGTTTTTAGTTACACGTATCGCTAGCACGGCAAGAGCAGGAAACGGAAATGGCAGCCGACAGCCGACAGCCGACAGCCAACTGAAAATGTTACTTAATTGTTTATTAATAAAAGTCCTGTACAAACTAATGAATGTCTACTCACACTTAGTTTATATCATGTTTATCATATTATATAATAAAATACGCATGTCCTGCTTTGTTAAAAAGTCGTTACACATACAGGCATACTTTCAATGCAATTGTACGTTAAATTTCATATCAGCAATGTTTTTGTACCTGCGAAGGCCACCTCTGCTTTATATATTACTATTTACACTTTTGTTCTGAAATTATTGAGGTCCTTCGACTTGATCCAGGCCGTCACTATATTATATTACTGACTCTGAGAACAAAGAAAAAAACAGATTCAAATTGTATAATGGCAAACCTTCAACACCTGCCACTATTTAATCAATATAATGTGAATTGAGCTTTACGTTTCGGCAGATATCGGAAAGAAAACTTTATACAAGCAAAGTCGTAAGTGGCCTCAGTTGGCCACTACTCGCCGGTTCAGCCAAAAAAGGAAAAAGAGCAGTTATAACATAAAAGGAAAGGTTCCTTGAGCTCATGTTTGTAAGAATTATTTTCAATATTTTCTGTGATTCAACAGTTTAGTTTTTCGAACATCTTGTCGGTTATCAAGTCTCCGATCGAATTACTGTTTAGTTATATTTAATTGTAGAAAAAGATTTCTGCTCATTTTACAGAAATATATCTCTGGCAGCATGAAGGAATTACTGCAACTAATAATCCTCGATTTGTATTGTAAGTTGGTATAAGGATAAGACTTTACCTGCAGCTATTTGGAACAATGACTAATTTTGAGTGCTATTAGCAATGAAATATGAAGCATAATTTCCTTCTAAATGTTTAAGTTTCCCAATCCATCTACAGTTAAATGCAGTTTCAACTGTTTCCTCGTTTGCAAGATTAACAAGTACACATTGTATTTATCCATACGCTATACGTTGTAGTCACAATCTACAAAAGATTTACAAAAATTTTAAAAAATTTTCACGATTTATGCTCGATGAAGAATATTGATCACGTGCTGTATCGATGTTGCACCCTACAAGGGCAATAAATTTCCCTATCGCTGATTCCAAAGAATACATACAGTATACTGTACGTGTGCCAGCACCCTAATAAGACTTGAAAACAAACGAATAACCTTTAACAAGTTAGTTTTTCTCGTATTTACTTTCCGTAGCTCATCACAAAGTCATGTTTGCTGGCTTTAATTTATTTTCATGTTCATTTAACAAAGCTGGTCGGTTGTCGGTTTCTTGTTTGATGCAAAAGTATAAAATTAACAAAAATAAACTGACATACTCGTACACCGAATAAAATCGCATGGAAAAAGAATCCTGCTTGCCTAAACCCTTTTCCTAGTGGAGTGAACAGTGCGCCTGTGTTTGTTATAGTATTATAACTGTGGCTTTACTGTGGTTGCGGTTGACTGTTCGAATGGGTGCGAGTGTATGTGCTTGGGTGAATTTATCGTACATATTAACATGGAGTTGGTAGTGTACTTACCAAACCGCTTAGCAAATAGTGGTATGTGCGCCGTCCCAATGAAACGTCCCTTACATGCTGGATTAGAATCTCTTTGGCCATTTCCGTTGGGCAATCAAGTACAATGTATTTATTTGTAAAACGACCTAAATCCTCAAGAGTATGCAGGAAATCAATGGCCATGGTAACGTTTGCAATACGCTTTACCATATCAACTTGAAATGATTCATTTCCGGGCTTTAAGCCTTGATAGATTTGTTGCAACCGCAGAAGACCTTGAATTGTAAACGAACACATATAAGAACTTATATTAATTTTAAAAATCCTTTTATTTTTTATTTTTATTTTTTTTTGTTGCTAAACATAAAAAGCACAATAAGAATATAAATAAGAAAGATTATGGTTGTACAGCAGGATGTGCTTTTTCTGCTCTGTGGATGTAGGTCCTTACCAGTACGTACGAAAAGGAAAATTAAATTTAAAAGAAATGGAAAATAGAAATTGTATAGTCGTACATATGTCATTGTGTCAAATTCATAACATGTTACCTACATATACACATATATACATACATACATACATACATACAAACATTTTTCAACACAGCCCAGTAGAGGAATTGATTTTATTTTCTATTTGACTTAAAATCAAAATTTCTTAATTCATTTTGTATTTCATCTTGCTGATGTCTGCTCTCCTGACTTGTTGTATCATCATGTAAACTTTAGTCTATTTAGAACGAATACGTTGGGACCTTACGAGCACAACTACATGACTGGTGTGGTGTCACATCTAATCAAAGGCTCATTTATTTCAATTTGATAAAATTTGATAACTATTGTTTTCAATTGAATTGATTTTTGCCATTTGCTACTACAAAAATACAGCCGGAGAATATTACGAATCCACACACTGGTTAACATGTGTATGTGTTTAAACGAACATGCTCATGCATGCACATCCATACATATACTGATTGCATGCAATTGCAAAATAATATACCACAATGTTCTCATATACATGTTTAGAGTCCCATCTCAACAGTATGTTTGTTACGATTGTTAGGCAGTGTTGCCAGCTCACTAACTTTTAAATTGTCTACTGTCAAGGTGAAAAGTGCACCGACAAACAAATCCCATTTAAAACGATTATTACAAAAAATATTATCAAAAATTAGTAAGAAAATCGCTTTCAAAAACACATATTTATTTATTACTCGTATAAGATTGAAAAGGATAACGAAAGCGAAAGCACAAGCTGAAAAGTAAATTGTGGTGAAACGGCTCAATACGCATATTTAGTTTCATATGAAAATTAAAAAAAAAAAGTTTTAATTTTTTTTTTTTTTTTTTGATTAATTTTAAAAGAATAGATTTTTATATTTGAATTTAGCCTTTTTACAATAATATCAAGTTTGAAAATATTAGAAAAATATTATTAAAAGTAATTAATATTTTCGGGCTAAACTCTTTGTACAATGTAACTAAAATGTATCTGCATACATATACACATTCATACATATATTTGGATATGTATATATATAGAGATTTCTTGCCAACTTGAAGAGTAAGTAGAAAAATCCATCTAGAAGAACTTTTTTTTTAAGAAAGTCAAGCTATAAAGTCCATATTGAGATAAGAAGTTTTTCTAATTGAATGTCAAGAATGTGATTAATTAATATTACAAAGCAGGCCTGCCAGAAATACTTGCCTGCTCCGATATGACAGCATTCACACCGTAGGAATATATACGTATTAACTTAGTTGAATAAATATCTATATGTATAATATCCTTTAAAGGAATTAAATATAAATATCAAAGGCCTTTAAAGTTTACATGTTTGAGAGAAAGGCTCACTCACCAAATTGTTGATGTTAGCAAACCTTTTTAATTAAGTTTTTGTTTAATCTCAAAGTTATTTCTTATCAATATTATAGACTGCGTATTTTACTTATATATATATATATATATGTATATATAAGTAATATATTTATAAGTAATTGTATATTGTTCTCATAAACTTTATAAATTTAATAATCACCGAGAAGAGTTGTATAGTACACATAATCCCCGCTGTACATGGACACGCTTCGACATTTATATGTGTCTCGTACAGTTTTTCATCTTTAGATGATCAGATCTTGGAAGCTACTTCAGTTGTGAATTTAGAAAAAAAAATATATATACAAGTAAAAATATATAAAAAAAAACTACAGAAAACAATGTGTTGTTGGCAACGCTGCCTTCAGTTGTGTCCCATAAAATATTTTTTCCCTTCCATCGTAATCGTCACCATCATCTTCATTGCAGTGAGAATGAAAATCAACCAAATCACTATTGTTTTTACCCTTGAGTTTTTACAAATGCACGATTGTACCAAATGTGATGTTGTTATTTCAGACCAATTCTGATTTCATTTGTGTTGGTGTGGTTGCACGCCTAACCTCTTCCATTTATTCCCTCTTTGGTGTTTCTGTTGCATTAGATGTCATCAACACGTTCTTTGTGTTATTTTAATCAATGTTGATGATAATGTTCTGATATTGTTGCAACTGGGTTATGCAGTGGCACTGAAAAACTGGGAGTTTTTTACTTTAAAATTCTTAAAATTTATTCTTTTGTTTTTTTTTTTTTGTTTTTTTTTTTTTTTTTTGTTTGGCTTTTGAACATGACTTAAATGCCAATCAGTATTGAAATGGGTTGCGAAGAATAGAAATTATTTGAAATAGTTTAGTTTTGTTTAGTTTTCATTTTATGGTGCATTTCAATATCCTTTTTCATCAAATTTCCTTCAATTGATTTATAATGCTAAGAAAATTTTAAATGCAAAATGATTTGGAATTATAATTATTTTGCAAAAATTGTTTTCAATAATTTTAAGAATGTGGGCCACTAAAGCAGATTATCGCACAAGGCATTTTGGCTCCCTTTCGGTACTGAAACGTTTGCTTGCGATGTTCCCATCGGAATTAAAGTAGTAGGAGGAACTCAATCAAGCAAAGCCGGTTCTAAAGGAATGACAATAAATAATTTTATAAATTTAATTTTGCATTTAAGAAATTCAAATGTGGAAATTTGGGAACAATAACTGCAATTTCAATTCAAATTTCAAATTATGGCTTTTTTCTACAAAAGAAGCAAAAATAGTTTTATAAATTTAGTGCTGCATAAACGTTTTTGAAGTTTTGGTTATTTCCAGAAAAGAGGAAATTTTTATAATTAATTATTTTACAGTACATTCAAGAAGAATATTTTTTCACACAATTTTTAAAGTGATTTTTTTGTTTAACACTTCTAGTGAAGATTTTTGCTTTTGTGTCTCCTGAATTATTTCTTGGTTAAAATATTTTCCTCTGTGGCAGCAGCCATTCTTCACATTTCCAAGC
This sequence comes from Ormia ochracea, assembly GCA_963402855.1. Classification (NCBI taxonomy): domain Eukaryota; kingdom Metazoa; phylum Arthropoda; class Insecta; order Diptera; family Tachinidae; genus Ormia; species Ormia ochracea. The sequence goes on from OY727106.1 coordinate 43,099,770, forward strand.
AGTTAATTGGGAACACTTTTAAAAGTAAAAATTGCTGTAAAGCCTCTAAAAGCTTATTAAAATTGTAATTAGAATTTCGGACTACTTTTTTGCCCTTTTCAGTATTGCCAATAAGAAATTACATTTTTAATCCTGATAATGAATTCATATTCCTCTGAGAATATCTCTTTTGCAATTATATTTCTCTTCTAATCATGGGCCATGGTCGAAGGAGAGTTGGACATTCTAGTAATCTTAAGATTATCAAGTAGTGCATTTCAATGCCTGTCGTATTATTTTTAAAACCAGCAATTACTTTTCTGTTTTCTATATACGAGCCATTCATATAAATACACACACATAGAGAAATAGACATACAATCAAATATATATTCGCATATACAAACTTGATTTGTTATTGCATTCCTCTTCTCGTTGCTGGTGAGAAAATTCCTTCTATGAACACTTTACCGCCTTCCCTGTCTTTACACTGATTCCCAGCCAATTGGCAATATCCTAAATCATACGCGGCTTATTCACTTAAGAAAAGGAGTGCAAGCAGCCTGAAGGATGAGGCCAGTAATGGCCGTTTCTATTACATTAGAGGACATTATATATGTATTATGTATTTATAACACCCAATTTGTAATTAAAAATAATTATTTAAAAATATGTCTACTTGTACACGTAAAGGTATGTATGTATGTTTGTGTTCACATATGTACGTATGAGTGTAATAACCATTTTGACAGGTAGTAAGTGGCTCAGAGGGTTTCCTTAAATATTTTTAATTAGCAGAGTAATAATTTTATGATAACATAAACTGTAATATAGTTTGCCATCCTTCTTTCAGCTCATGGATAAATAATTTTAGGCTTAAACTACTTTAACACAATCCTAGAACACCGTTGGCTTATTTCTGAAATGCTTGAAGGGGAACTCCCTTTCATAACCGTATTTCTACCTTCACACGTATACGTGTGAGAGCTTTTGAAACTGCCACAGTAACTTTAAAAATTTAAAACAGAAAGTCAACAAAGTGTTTAGTTAATATTTGTTTGTTTTGTACTCTTTGATTTTCTGTTCTTCTGCTGAACGTTGTTGTAGCTATTGTGCTTGGTTGTCATTGTCCTTATGGGTGGATGCGTGTATATGCGTATTACAGACATTGTTCTTTTTTACTGTGTTTCTATTCCTTTCAGGCATTTCTTTTGTTCTACAGAACAGTCACTTAAGTAGCTTCTTTGCTTTAACGCAAAATATTAAATGGATTTTATGAAAAACAATACAAGGACTTTAAGGAATGGGGACATATTGAACAGAAATACTGCCACATAAATGTGTGTTATGGAAATATTGCACGAATGTCTTATGCGTTAAATCGAAAGTATATATACATGCTATACATTCATGCTGTTCAAATATTATAAGAAAAATATTATTAAAGCAAAGAGAGAGTATTGATTCGAGGGCACGAGATGAAAAGTAATGCTTTATTTATTAAGATATTCGTGTGTTTGCATATCGGTTTCACTGTGTATGTGTGTGTCCCGTTTTGGAAATATAAATTAGGAAAATTTAATCAAGAAACATTATACCGAAAAGTTTCAATTATATAATTAAAGTTTAATTGTATATAAAAATAGAGAAATTTTTTCAATTCGAGCATTTTGAAAGCCCCCTTTAAAACTCATGCCAACAAAATGAAATATGAACAATTTTATACTCGTGGTAAAACTGTATGATATGAAACAGGCATGGTTTGTACTTTGTACTGGAGAAAAGTGTTACGATGCACAACTTTGAGAACAAAAGTGAACATGTCTAAGCAAAAGTAAAACAAGCTTTGCAAAATATTAATTATTGAGAAAGTGGATTCCGGAGAATATTATATTAATATTAAGAGGCGACATTGTTAAAAAACTTTTCAAATGAATCAATAATTTGTGCATGTTTCCTGGCTTATCTCAAAATAAAAAGTATGTACGCATAATATATAGTTTTAGTTAACTTTCAGCTTATGAATCCTTGTAAATAAGCATTAATCCTGAAACCATATACCAATAATAATAATTGGCAATAATTCTCTATTTAGTTTTTACTTCTTTATATATAATAAGTAATTGCCTTTAGGAATACGTAATAGTTTACGTATTCTAGTGGATTCGAAATTTGGAAAGTTTCCACTGGAATTTTAACAATTACCATAGATATCTGAAGCTTTTGAAAATTAAAATTTTTATTAACTTTTCTTAATCGATTAGATGTATTGTTGTCCCTTTTTCCCCCTTTTTTCTTTTTTCCTATTCATTATATCTTCTGTTTTTATCCTTCTTGGCAAAGCAATTAAAATAGAACGACGCCCAGCCAAACCACGGCTTTGTCTTGGTATACCAGATCCTAAAGTTCGTCTTTTCGATTTGGGAAGGAAGAAAACTACTGTGGAAGATATTCCTCTCTGTCTTCATTTAGTATCTGATGCATATGAACAGTTCAGTAGTGAGGCTTTGAAGACTGGCCGTATATGCTGTAATATAAATTTTGTAAAATATTACGGAAAAGTTCAATTCCATATAACAATGTGTTACCATCCCTTCCGCGTTAATCCCATTTGGAGGTGACAGACTCCAAACTGGATTGCGGGGCGCTTTCGGAAAACTATAAGGCACGGTTGCAAGGCTACGGATCGGGCAGCCATTAATGTCTGTTCATTCTAGCGACCTATTTTCAGCTTAAGTTGTAGAAGAGCTTCGAAGTGAAAAATTCAAGTCCTCTGGACGCAAAGAAATAGGGTTTAACAATGGGGTTTTTAGAACGCGATGGTTCCAATGTCAAATACAGCGCAGAGTACGGACCTATGGCAGCGTAGGAAAAAGTACAGCTACATTGTATATTAAAATATATTTTTTTTATACATGATAATATAGTAATGTAACTTGCAAAATAAAATTGACAAAAAAAATATAATATCTTCATTTGAATATAAATAATAAAATTAGGTGAATATCCTACTGAAAGAAAAGGAATGCTGAAAAAGGCTTTAATATACATATGGTGGAAAGCTGGTCCTTGCACCATATGTAGGCTCCCGCCAGCCAAAGCAGCTAAGGCTGATCACACCAACTATTAGCAGTTCAAAAATTTTTGTTTCATGTTTTTGTTGTTGTACTTATTTTCTCCAGGTAAACTCGTTTAGATAATTCTTTTAATATATAATGAAAATCTTAAAATCGAAATCTTCCAATTTTAATATTTCATATTTCCAAAATTAATATTTCGTTTTAAATAATTCTTTGTGCACATTTTTATTCTGAATTCTTATGTGTAGAAGTAATTTTTTTGCTCACTGTATAAAAAAGTCAAAATAAGTTGGATTAAAGGACATCAATTGGCTAAAGTAAAGTTGAACCCCTTTCTTTAAAAGTATATCCTGATATTTAGAAAATTTAGCCAATTTAACTTTTCTTTTTAATTTTTAATAATTTATCAAAAATTTAAGTTTTTGTAATTTTAATAAGAGGTACTTTTATTACTATTTCAGCTAATTCTTGATTAGGTATTTAAATAGGATTAGAAATTAATTTATTATCTTTTATCCCCCCAATAAGAGATAATACATTAATATCCACTGAATCTTCTTTAAAATACTTTTTAACTCAAGCAATAGCATCTTCTTCTTTATTATTTACAATAATTATAATACTTTTAATAAGTTCATCAAAATTTGAATATAATTTTTTTTTAATATTATTATATTTTCATCCCTTCTTTTAAAAATAGGAGCAGCACCTCCTTTTATTTGTTAACTAATTAAATAATAATTAATAATTAATTAATAAATAGGCAAAAAGAATTATGTAAACTATTAATTTTTCAGCAACTATTCCAAGAAATTGCAAAGGACATTGACAGATATTTATTCCCACAAATAAAATAAAGTCTTAATTATAGTTTTTTTTTTGCCCCTTAATTTTTATATTTTTTTTAGGAGGCTTCACTTGCCGTAATTTTTTTTAATAGTTTTTATGGGGGAGCAAATGAAATAGTAAAGCGGAAAATCTGTATCTACAGAAATGTTTCCATCAGTAGTTCATTATATTGCCAATTGTGCACAGTTTCGTAGGATGTTGATGACTGCCTGAGCAAAACTTTTATGACAACTTCCGTTTGTATTGCAATTTGCACACTAACACACCTCAACATCTGTATGTGTGTGGTAGTTGTGTTTTTTAAATCAGAGTTTTTGTGTGTTCACACAAACATTTACACAATAGGCACGCATAAGAAACATTTCTTTATATATTTTGTTTTGCTGAATTGCTTGTTGTTATTATTTATTGTTTTTATATTTATTTCGTATAGAAAACAAAAATACTATGAAGCTCGTTCATGCGTGTGCAGGTTTATGCGTGTGTATCACACTGACATTTTTAACAGAGATGGCAAATGGAATTGTTTGGCGGGCCAAAATTGTGTTATAAGTGCTCATACAGCAGATATTAAATTTTAAGAGTGAAGAAAATAATCTGGCAAAAATAAATAGAGAGAGAAAGATATTAGGACCGAAAATCTTTATACAAGTATATTAGAAAAGGATAACTGAAATAACGGATATGGTATTATAGATGCTGATATTTGTGAATTGAATTTATTCACATAAAATTCAAGCAAAAGTGACTAGAAAATTATATTTTATTATATTATTATCAATAAGATATCTTTAGGTCTGAATAAAACAACTTTTAAAATGTTTCTTTCAATATATTAAAAATGCAAACTGTAGTAAGAACAATAAGATTTATTACTTCTTTTATCATATTTATTTATTTATTTAAGAAAAATAGTCTTATCACGACTATGGATTACTGACTACTGTTTTACTACTGTTTATTTTCTTACTTAAAATTATTTTCCATGAAGAAAGGGGGAAAAGTTGTAACGCTTTTTTTTTTTTTTTTGTTAAAATGGCATTTTTCATAAAAGGGTCATTGACTGTATTTTACTTTAATTTCAACAATTGCAAGTCATGCAATTTCAATGTTCGGTAATTTGAAGCTTGTGTGCAATTTATTTTATTTCGCAATAAGTGCAATTGTGACATTTTAACAAATTGCATATTGCTGACGACGCTGTGCATTTTAATAAGTTGTTGCGACATAACTTTTAAGAGTTTCTTCTTTCGTATTTTTCCCCCCTCAAATACGAAAACTCTCATAATTCTACTGTACCGAGTTTCCTTTATCGGGAATAATTTTTGACAAAAACTATTTTTTATTATTTTGCCTTCGTCCTATTGAGAAGTAATAGTATTTACAACTAACAATAATTCTTAATATAAAATTTATTATTGCGAATTGAAAAATAAATAATAAGAAATAATCACATTTTAGTCTGATTATGCTATTAGGAATAATTCCAATTGTTGTTGTATATCAGATAATTGAGCAAAGGCAAAATCAAACAATTTTGCAATATTTCATTTGTTTACTTTAAAGGTATTCAATATTTCGAAATACGGAGAGAGAAAACATTAAATAAGCTTGCAAAAGTTTAAAGAACTTGCCTGCGGGCCAGTGTTGCTCATCACAGGCATTTCTAAGAGTATTGAACATTTAAGTGCCAATAGTGATAAAAGCAATTTAAAACCAAAGAGTATAAAACAATAATGTGTTTAAAAAAAACACTAGCAGTTGCGAGGAAAAGGATCAAGTTGTTAACGACGTAAAAGGATCTAAATGTTTTATTAAAATGTTAAAAATTATATTTGTGTTTAAATACCGTGTAATTTGTTGTCAATATTAAGTGTGTGGATTTTTGTCTTATGATTTGTTTTGCTGTTATGATTTTTGTTGACATTTTGATCAAGTTTGTCATGGATAATATAATTTCGGTCGGGTATTAATATTTTCCTGTTTTATGATTAATTTTCCCATACATCAACGCATTAACGGGCCTGACGATTTCTTCATACGATTCTCTGATTCCAAAGCAATTGTAGGCGTTCAACAGAGCGTATGAGTGTTATATACACTTAACTTTGTTTTCCTCATCACTCATACGCACCAATTGCGCATATCACTTTCTAGTTTTGATATATTTAATTTTACTAAAATTACTTTTTATTATTTTACACGTTTAAATTCAAATATTGAGGGGTACGTTTAAACTTCAAACCAACGTAGTATTGATTTATGATGATTGTCTTTAGAATGGCTTGTGAGATGGCTGCTGTCGCGTTTATTGAAAAGTTATTATCAAGAAGAATACCGTCTCTAGACATTTAACTTTGGATTTTTTTGTCTTTTTTTCAGCTAATGCGCGTTACTAGAATGCAATGTATCTATTTAGTTTTCTTCAACTTTCAGCTCAATTTTTCTTTTTTTTTTAATATTCTAAAACCATACTCGTTCATTTTTGCAATCAATTTCTTTTCTTTCTCTCCCTAAAGAAATGAAAAATTATATTTAAATTATATTTGCATACACATACACACATTTAAACATATTTATACATAAATACGTCAGATATGTAAAAGAAGAATAAGAAATTTCCAACAATGTGTGCAAGGAAGAAATCGCATATAAATTTCATATCAATTGTTCAACGAAATGAATACAAATTTTATAAAGTCAATTTCGTGAGTGCAACAAATGCATAAAAATCTGTTTCATACATCTGAATAAATGTCGCAGTAAAGCTGATGCACATAAATTTTAAATAAAACAACATTGATAGAAAGATATTTAAATTGCATCATACGTTTGAAAAAAGAAAATATTCGTAAAAAACCATCGATCACAAGCCATGAGCGTTTGCTGTTAAAAGTGTAAAGGAGTTTTCGATTTTTCACAGCAGAAAACAGCATTCATTGTGGGCTTGACAGCCATAACGAAATTACTCAATAGAAAATATCGAAACTGAAAGTACGGAGTTTGCATCCTGTTCACAGGAAGGCTATTTTCGTATGGCAAATAATCTGCAAGTACGAAATAGGAAATATCTTAACATTTATGGATATGCATATGAGTTTACATATATTATTCTCATCGAAGACTGGCCGATATTTGAAAATAATCCACTTGATTGGCCATAATGAAGTGCAGGAAATTTCAGGGATTTCCTATGGCATATATTTCATAAGGAGAGTTAAATAGCCAGACAGATTTTATGTGATTATTTGCCGAATATATTTCCATATTAAACCAGATGAAGAGAAATTTCAATTATTTTATTTTCCATAGAGATTCGACTAGAGGAATGGAAAATAAGTGTATTATTTTGATATTTTTAGTTAATTAGGAAACACAATTGTTCGTAGCACAGATCTATTATGAACTGCATTATGACGTCTGGTCTTAATTCTATAATTTTATTAATAAATATTTTTCATAAATATTTTTGTATCAGCGAGATTCAGTTGCTGCCCTGCTATTCCTGGTCTCTACTGCTATTATATATTTTCTTTTATACTCTAAAGATATCAGATAACTGGTTTACGACACCGAATGACAATAAATTTTGAGGAACATTCCTACTTTTGCAAAACAGAATTAATATTATACAAACTTTTCCCTTAGACGAATGTCACGCCCTCAGGAAAGAAAAGTGGATGATCTTATTGCATCTGGTCTCATTTGCATAACCAATTTGTTTAGTTTCAGTTCATTAAAATTGGATTGTCAAATGGCATCTTCTATATCTTGAATAAGAGGTTTCTGCAAGAGATGCTATCAATTCGCCAACCAATTCAATGATACTATGCGCTGACTAATAGCGGTTCCTACATTTTGTTGAAACAGCTTAATGCACAAAGTTGGATTAAATCTCTTGATAATTGAAATAAAATACGACGTTTGTTTTGCTACAGATAATTTTTATGAAACCAATAAGATTTTAAATATGATTTAATTTGCAACTTTGAAACACATGTAATACGGAGTGTACAAATGTATGTGTACGGCACTGGCATCCAACTTGCTGAGAGCTTAACTCAATTATACACACACACTCGTACACCACAATATTTATAAATATTTCGTATATGTCATGAATTCGGAAAAGCTTGCCAAAGTAGAAATGAAATGTAATCATTCGGATTCTTGTTTCATTTTTCGCTTTCGCATTGTGGCTTGTATCCTTAGTGATATGAAAATCCTAACAGTGTAGATTTACATTCACATGACTGTAAATATTGGTAACGGCGTGCTGTATGTAGTTTTGCGTTTGTGTACGTATGCAAATCTTCGTCTAGCTGGCTAAATGAATCAAAAGCATACGTGAGTAGGAATTTGTGTATTTAACTAAGTATGTATTGAATACAGCATACGTTGCCGTCCGCACTGCTTTACAGATAGATGAAAAAGTGTTGATAATGTACGTTTAATATTTAAAAAAACACACATACATATACATATCTTAAAGTAAAATAGACATGAGCTGGCTGTGTTAAAATTTGGCAATAATTCAAATAAAGTTGTAAAAAATAGAATTAAGATAAATGATTAATACAGATGTTTGTTACGATCAACAAAAAAAGTAAATAAATAAAAAATAAAAAATCGTTTATATAATGTTTTTGTAAATCTTTTATATCTTTTATTTTTTATCCATTTACAACAACAGCTGGTTACGTTTTCAATATTATGGAAGGCATACAGCGGCCGTTACTCACAATAATCTTTTACATTTTTCCCAAAATTGTTCAAAAATTAATTAAAATGAAAATCAATTTGATTTTATTGTGAGGAAAATCTGGCAGTAATAACATGCCTATAAGGATTGAAATATCGTTCTCTACTTTGTTTGTTTATGCTATATGCATTTCATTAAATATTAGTTTTCAGTATTTCCTCACACGTGAAAACTGATCCATGACTTTATTACTTCATTTTCAAGCTAGAGAGCAGCTGATCGATCATTAATAAGAACCAGTTTCGTCAGTTGCCTCAATTTATTAGTTTTTTTTCATTATGGACAAAATTGGATAAAGAAAATGTTGGCGCGATTTAGTATAATATAGAAATCCTTTAAAGAACCTCTCCTGTGACACAGATGGTGTTTTCAGTAACACTTGAGTGTTTTGCTGAAATTAAGTTGCTAATAATTCATAAGCAAAAAAAATTGTAGTTCCTTTTAATGCCAAAAACTAATCGAACCTACTTACGTAGCCCACAAATCTAGTTGTGTTTAATTTAAATCCATAACGTAATCAAAAATTACAACAAATGCTACCAAGCAAGAAAAAAATTAATTTTTGTTTCTGAAAAAAATTAATTTCTTATACATAAAGTTATTCTTAACTTAATCTGGCTGAAAATTTTTTTGCTCCTCTATAAAATGGTATCAATAAAAATTTCAATACATAAACAAAATAGTTTTGAATCGAATAATCGCAGTTAACGAATTTGGATGAAATAGGCAAAAAAAAAAAAACAAACTTTCTTAGAGAAGGAAAAGTAGAAATTTACATATAAATGAATTTAAATGCATTCTTATCGCAAAATAAATGAATCTTCTGCTATACGAGGTGCGATCAAAAAACAGTTGCTACTTTAAATTGTTTCTAAAAGTATTTAGTGATTCGTCGATAACTATCTTGCCTCCCTATGGCAGCGTTTTCACTAATCCTGGAAATACTTCTGAAACGCGCTTTTTGGCAGCGCCAACCGCTATTGTTTCGATTTTTCTTTTATCTTCTCAAGTGTAGCAAAAAGATTTCCTTGATTCAGTTTTGGGAAGAGGAAAAAGTCAGCGGCATAATTACGGGTTTGTTTTCGGCCAAAAACTGAACAAAAACCATCGAAGTGTGAGCCATTCTGAGTCTTTGAAGCAAACGGCGATAAATTCAAGGTAGTATACCTTATTGACCGTACGAACTTGTGGCCAGAATTCATGACGCAGCAGCAGTGAGCAAAACGTGGCAGGGTTTTTTCGGCCTTTGCTCTTCTGGACGCTCCCATTGGGATGATTTGGTTTAGGTTTCATAGCCATACGCCTATGATTCGTCAATTCTAGATCGTGGTTGATGACGTTCAAAAGGTCTTTTTTGCCCAAAATTCAGTAAAAAATAGTAACAAATCGAGAAGCACACCAAAAATACAGGACTAACTTTTTATCTGTCTTTTTACTATCAATCCAAAATGACTGATATTGCTGACGGATATAACAGTATGTGGACCCAAATAGCAGAAACAAAAAAATTGGCCGCACATAACTCACGAAATTTAAAAATAAACAGTAATTTTTTGATCATACCTCGTATATTACTAGACATTCATATTTTATTATAATAATATTTTATTATAATAATAAAATATGTATACATGAAACGTCGGTATACAATATGTAATAAGAATTGTTTTATTGACACAATAAAGTTAGGACTTACAAGCTAAGTTGCATATATAATAAAAAAAAACAGACTCATACCAAAAGTTAAGAAAAAAAAAATTGGCCAAGAAGGTAAATTATAATAAAATATGAATTAATTTTTTTTTATTTAAAACTTGCGTACAAAAAGTAACAAAAATTAGTTTCAGCCTTTTTCAAAACCTTAGATTAAAAGTAGAATCACATTATTTTCAATTAATATATTTAAATTAAAGTTTTGTATCTTTGCCTTGAAAAGCAACACGATTTTAGCAATCGTAAATGCAGCGGATAATTGCAAATAAGGATTTGCGTTTCCTAATTTTGGTACAAAGTTTACCCCGCTAATAAAATATTAATGGTGACTATTTCATAAATTTATATTCTTCACTCTAGACTTCCAATTTTTGTAGCAGCGATTCTTTGATTTTCTTTTTGCTTGAATTTCCTACTATTTTAATACCTGAATTTCATAAAGTATTTACAAAAGAGAAGGTTTGCTCATTGCAGTAAGAGGAATTACTAGTCTCGATAACAACTTTTTCCTCTGCAAAGGAATATGAGACATGAAGTTCTACTCTTTCCAATACCAACTACAACTTTCCAAAAACTAACTCTCTCCTAAAGAAAGTGTGTGTGTTTCAAGAAATTTGCATTCCATCCAAATAGATTAAGATTAAGTGGTTGTGTAGACAATCGACACAAAGCAAAACTATTTTCTTTACATCCAAAATTTTTAAACGGTTTCAATTTTCAGGAACACTAATTGACAGATCGCGCTGCCAAATACCATCTCTAATCTACTACAGTATTTGTGATGTATGGAAGTAACACTGGGAGTAACTCTGCATTAAAATGAAATGCTGCGCCATAATTTTAATTTTTTTTAGTTATTTGCCCTCCTCTCCGCCATCGTTTGGTAAGTAATTAACGAACATGTAATAAACAAACTTGTAAAACTTTTAAATGCTTTTTAAAGCATAATTGATTACATTTGCTTTTTTTTTAAAAAAATTTTATTAGTAAAGATAGTGGCAGCTGAAAAGTTGTCAAATTTTATATAAAAAGAAAAAAAAGGAAAAAAAGGAAAAAAAAGAAGAAGCATGTTGAAATATGAAAATGTTCAAATCTGGTTTTTCATTAAAACATAAAGATAAAAACGATGGGCTTTTAAAATATTTTCACACAAAAACGAAACAAAACAAAAACTGTTCATGCATATAAATGACCGTTTCTTACTTCCATTCACGGACATTTTTCTTTATATCGGGAAAGTTATCATGAAAACGAAACTGTTTGGCGGGCTTAAAAAATGGCGAATAATACAATTTTCAACATGACCTGCCAGAAAGTAATGCCTTGTTATAAAACACTTTTTCCATTTGGTGTGCGAAGGTTTATTGGCAGTGAGCGTGTGTGTGTGTGTGTGTATTGTAGATGTGAATGTGTTCATGTAAATAAACCGTATTAAATGCAATACCATTTAGGATTTTTTATTTTTGGTAACTTTGTAATGTGGCAAAAAGCCGCCAGTGGAAACAACACAGTTATTGGCCATAAAGTAGTAACTTCGGTTTACGTTTATTGCACGGGTATGTGTGTATATTTGAGCATTTGTAGGGTTCATAATTTTGCTCAAAAACAAAAAAAACATTAAAAGTAAATACTAAATTTAGTTCTTAAAACAAAACTTTTTAGAGGTTCCATTAACTATAATGCTTATAAGGATTCGTACGTACATATGTGAGGTTGTTCGGCTTGACTGGAAAGAATTCCACAGATCAGAATTAGTTCTTAACAAGAAGAGAACAATATTCAAAAATGATTGGTTTACGTAGTTTCGGTCGACTAGTCTACCTTATGTGGCGTAGTGCTGGGTAATCGCAGTTATCTATTAGCAATTCGTACTTGCACATGTCTATAGTCAGGAAATAACAGTAGTTTGCAGCGATTGCTGTAATTGCAGCTTGACTGTCAAGCGTCATATAAAATACTTAAATTTCTCACCCACACTCACCTACAGCTCTAAGCCAGTTTGTACATTTCACGATGCAGAGCTTTCGGCAGAGAAGCGCAGCTAGCACTTCCTCAGCCATCTTACAGCCAATTGCTTTAAACTTATTATCAACCGTACAAGGATTAAGATCTTAAAGTATCCTTATTCCTCTATTTTGATGTGTAGTTTGGCGCCGAGGGTTAAAGTTCAAGTAATAAGTCTGACTTGCCAATCTTCCTTCATTGATTTTATTCCTTCCAAATCGTTTGCATAAAATTTTCCCTAATATCCTTTGACGAATAAAGGATTTTTTATTGCGTGTTCAATGGTATTAGTCCTATCGGTTTAATATCTAAGCACACATTGGCAGCTCTAATAATACAAAATTTATCCATTGCTTGAATATATCCTATCTTTCCCAGGCAAGATATTTTCCCAGTAACCCTTCACCATACAAATACCAAAGGCTACGTAAGCGACTAATTTATAGCGTGCGTGTAGACCGGGGATCCTTGTGTATTTTTATTTATATTTTGCCAACACATATTCAGTAATGGTGTTGGTATTTTGGTATTTCGCTATTTATGGCAATTGTGTATACGAAAGCATAAATAAGTGAAATAAAAATAAATCGATCTGCAGATATCGACACACTCACATACAAACAATAACATAAAAATAAAAATGAAAGAAACGGCTCACTTTGGCTTTGCAGATTGTTGATATTTTGCGTTACGAGAATTGCTAAGCCAAAGGTATTGCTTATTGTACATGTTTGAGCACTTTTCGATTGCTTTTGGTGTAATTTTTTTGGTCATGTGTACACCAATGCTGCCGCCATGCCACCCATCCAAACATAAATATTGATGGAGGAAATTTTATCACAAATTCGTTAACATAAATTTGATGAAAAACTGCCTTATTATCGAACATATTATGTTCATCTATGCTGTATGCTCGTACTGTATTCCTCAATTTCTTTTTATTATTTTTTCTGTTTATTTATACATAAAACGTTACGCTTATTGCAATAAATGTTTATATATTTTATACGAGTATTCTTTTTTTGATATTAATGCTCAAACGTTTCGAAAACTTGAATTTGTATCTGTGTGGATGACTTAGTAATGCATCTAAAAGATGCTTTAAGGAATTTCTTGCGAGCTTTTTAATTTAAAGGACTCCTAGAAAAAAGCAAATTTATAAATTGAGTGGAAGGAGAAAAATAATAGCAAGCAAACCATGGTGATCAGAAAAATATCAACTAATAAAAAAGCTAATCATTTAAAAAATATTTTTTCTATTAAAAATTGTTGATTTTATTTTAGTAAAAAGGAAGGAGGATTAAATTAAAAATCACTCTTGTTTGTTATTAAAACAGTTTACGAGAAACGATTTTCCGGTTTATGTTATAACACCAGACTCAGTATTTCTACATCTAAGCTTGAAGCGCATAATCGTCTTGGTAATGCTCTCATTGTTTGTTTTAAAGTAAATCTCCAAGAATCCTTCCAGCCACTGAGTATTATTTAGTGACAAAATCTCTTCAGTTCGTAATTTGTGTTTAAACTTTTATTGTTAGAAACAACAATTGAAGTATCATACTTGTTGTTCTTTGTGTCATAAAATAATGCCACTTATTTTTTGATAATATTTTTAAACTCACAATAACAACAATGGGAACAAATATAAAATCAAGAATAACACAAGTGAGATGAAGAAATAAAGCAAAAGTAACAATGATAGCCCTACTCAACGCCTACATGTCGCATTGGTAGAACAATACCACATCTCAAGTGACAATGCCGCGATGGATTTTTCTATACATTCCATGTTCAATAGGAATTCGCATTGTACCCATTGTTAGAGGTGGCGGGTGATACACTTGTAAACAATGGCCTTGTAGCAAAACATCATAAGTATGGGAATTGCTGCACATTGTAATTTTTTGAAAATGTCTATTAATTTCTGCAGGTAAATTAAGGTCTGAACTCCTTATAGTACCCCTGTAAGCACTAAACATATCTGAGAAGGCTTCACTGTGGTCTAGCAGCCGGCAACATTATTATCATATGGAAAAGGAAAAAGTTTTAAAATGGATATTAACTATTTCAATGATGTCAACCACAAATTACAATCATTCATTTAAACGTGTTTGCAAATATACAAAAGTTTTCAAAGAACCAGAAAGTTTCTTTAATGTTAATTCATTTATAATATTAATGGTTGCTGCTAAATAAAATAATATCAGTTTGTAATTGCATTGAAAAATCGAATTAATATTAAGTTATTAAGTGATGCGCACGTTTGTTGTCAAAAGAATCATTTTCATATATATATGTATACATACAAGCCTTCTATTTCCGGCGAGTTGAAATTGATAGCCTGCGAGAGCTCTGCATTAAGCGCTTTCGGTATAATTTATAAAAAAAACGCCAAATGTGTATAACTTTTGTGGCGCTAATTAAAACCTACATTTTTCTTACACTGCACAAGTTATTTAATTTTGTTAAAAAAAAAAAAAAATTACATATTTTTTTTCATACTAAGAATAAAAAATTTATTAATTTTTTTTTAACTCCCCCAACCTGCAAAGCTTTCGGATTTAGTCAGGCATCTAACCTGCGACCTCTGCATTTGTAGGCTGTTCATTCACCTACAGAATGATTTTTTTTTATTGTTTTTTGAGTTTCGTAACTTTGGGCGGAGCTGCCGCGTAAATTGCCATTAAATTAAATGTTGAAAAGAGAAGCTCCTCAGCATTATTGGAAACATCTTTATTGATTTCTTTTCAAAAACACTTAGGCCCGCTGAAACGCTTTCCAGTTGTCGCTGTAAGTGTAGTCATGATTCAATTTGTCAATAATAAAAACTTTCGACATTAACATTACCAGAACTCTCTATGAAGGCAACGATAAAGAATACTACATTCGCTTCTGATGAATAAAAGACGTTGCCTTTGCCATTTATTGATTAGAAAAAAAATTTATTTTATTATATTTAAAACTTTTTGTCTAAATGAATAAAAAGTTTCGGAAGAATCCCACCAATCAATTCAAGATAAAAGTTTTTTATTGATTCCACTAAAGTGATAACATTGTTCTTCAGACGATGCCTTTTAAAATTTGTTATGCAAAAATTATTTGAATCTTAACCCAAAATTATTCTAAAATAAAAAATGGTTATGGAAATTTAGTTTTAGCAATAAATAATTGTTTTCTAAATTCCATAAAACTAAAATTAAAGATAAGATTCGAATGGTAAATACATTTATTTGTATAATAAATTTTATAGGTAGAAAATTATATTGTTAATGTTTTCTCCAATTGACACACTAATTACAAAAAAAAAAAAATTATATTTTTTTTTATATAAAAATTATGAATATAAATTAGCAATAACTTATGAATACAATTTAAATATTAAATATTAAATTATAAATAATAAAATTGTAGAAAATTCATTCAAGTTATCATAGATGTGAAGAAGAAAAACTTACTTCGGAATAAAGAGATTTAATTTTTTGAAGTAATTCAGGACCCCCAATACAGTTTAATTGGCTGAGTTTTCATATTTAAAAAAAAAAACTGTTCAACTGAAATAGACGAGACGGACGTTTTAACTAAAGCACGAATGATGCATTTTAAGCTAAAATAATTTATTCATTTGCAAAGCAAACATTTGAAAAATTTATTTATTATTTAAAAAAGAACTTTTTTATTTTTCTATTTAGCAAAACATTTTCTTCTGTAGGAGATTAAAATGTTGAATTTTCTATTGCCGGCTGGCAAACATAAAACAGTAACTAAATAGTTGAACTGCCAAATAAATTTCTACTCAATACTTCACTTCTCTTAATACTTCATATTCTTAAACTAAAAGAAAATTTATAAGAACTTTTACAACAAGCAAGTAAACTTCTTGACGAAAATAAAGAGAGAAAAAAGGCAACTTCACTCTACATTGTTGTTTTTTATGTAGAAGCAATTAAAGTAAACAAAATTTTTGTTAGGCATCAGCCACGGGAACAAGGCAGAGAGAGACAATTACAAATCACCACAAATGACTGGAAGAGAAGAATAACTTTATCACTTAAATTATAAATAATGCGCACACATACCAACATGTCGCTAAAACTGAATGTGAACGCAACACTATTTCGCACACTGACACACATATATGTGTGTGTGCGTGTGCACTTTAAATGAGAGACAATTGAGAATTCAATTTATACGAATAAAAGTAACAAGATAACATCATGTTTTTGTGCAGTTAAACACCAACAAGGAAACAAGTTGCACGAACATGAACACAAACGCATGTGAAGGTGTTGGCAGGAAGCATGTAAATGGTAAGAAAAACGTTTTTAAACGAACATCCCACTACTATACACAACACTACGGACAATGAATATCTCAAGAGTGCTTCTAAATAAAAGTTTCCAAGAAAACTACTTGCACATCTTTATGGCTCCGTTTTCTTGGACTGGCTAGAGAACAAATTTAATTTAATTCAATTAAATTGTTTAACATTAATGAAATTATTCCAGCAGCACATAATTTGAGTAATACGAATCAATAGAAATTTTTTGCAGCAAAAGGTTTTAGCTTTTATATTTATGGCGTTTTCTTTCCTACATTAAAAATGTTGACCTGTGAAAAGGTGCCTTTTTAAAATATTTGGCCCGCCCTGTGAAAGTGCAATTTTTTATATAACGAGAAAAGAACACAAATAAGAAAAAAGTGCAATGCCTTTTTTTAACAGCTGATAAACAAACATTTTCTGTATATTTTATGAAATGTGTATAAAAAAATGTTCAGTTGCCAGATTGCTAATTCATCTGCTTGAGAAAACAAATTTTTTTTATTTTTAATATCTCATACAAATAAGCTGCCGCATAGTGGTCTTTCGTTTATTTTATACGATGCAAAATATAAGAATAATTATTAAAATCTAATTTTCTGACTCTTTCAACTTAAAAGACTTTTTTTGAACATTTTCTGGTAACGCTGTGCAAGAATAAAAACCATGTGTTTTACAGGGCAATTTCTGCCCTGTTGATTTGCTCGGGGCAAAAGTGCAAGCCTTTTTGCCTTGCGGAAGGGCAACATTTTTTAGAAAAGAACACGCAACCCTTTCACAGGGTGACATATTTTTGAGAAAAGAAGATAAAATTTCCCTCTCTGCGCGTAGTGTTGCCTGTTTTTGTAGAAAAGAAAACGGCATTAGTTTCTTCTTTAAATGCATTTTTTTACTAAGTTGAAGCACAGCACGATTGGCAGAGAAGTCTGATAATACACACTCAAATTACTTTTAAATGATAATTAACAATGTTCACATTATAACCAAAAAGTTGATTAAACAATTTTTCTTAATTGTATTTTGTACGGCAATGGGCAATATTGACAAATTCCAATGAAGGTATACGAAAGTAAATGCATTTATTGACTTCGTTATTCCGTACTATTTGAGTAAAGCTGCCACATGATCTGTCAGCGTTTCTTAAAATCCTCATTTTTTTTTACAAAACTCGTTTTTTTTATCGCCAACAGCTCCCATTTCGATTTGTCTTTTATCTCCTCAAACGTAGGAGAATGATTTCCTTCGTCTGTGTCTTTAGTTTTGGGAAGAGGAAAAAGTCAACGAGGCCAAGTACGGCGAATACGTTGAATACGGTTTTTTTTTAGTTAAAAACTGAGACACAAGCATTTATGTGTGAGCTTGTGAAAAATCCATGATTGGTTGTTCCACCATTCTGAGCCTTTCACGCAAACGGCGCATAACTTCAAGGTAGTATTCTTTATGGCAACAATTCACGACGCACCACGCCATCGAAGAAAACAGTGAGCAATATCTTCACATTTGACCGAACTTGATGTGGTTTTTTCGAACTCGGCTCTTCAGGACGTTTCCATTGGAATGATTGGGGTCGCCATGATTCGTCATCAGTATAGACCTTTTTGTGGAAATCTGGATCGTCGTTGACGACATTCAACAGCTCCCATGCGACGTAGTTTTTACCCAAAATTTACTAAAAAATAGTAAAAAATAGTAAAAAATCGAAGAGCACATCAAAACACGACTAACCTTTTTTTATCTGTCAAACACAAACTGAGAATCCAAAGTGGCTAATATTGCCAACATATATGTATAACAGATATGTGTATCAACATAACGGAAAAAAGAAGAAAAAAATATGCCAAAATCGAATACACGTAACTTACGAAATTTAAAAAAACCTGTTATTTTTTCATCACTCCTCGTATATTGTGACTGGTTTATGAATTATGTTCTGCTGTATGTTAAAATAATACGATATTTAAATTTTTTTTTAAAACTTCCTTTCGCTTCATAAAAGTATTTTGAATTTTATTGCAGTTTATTTCAATAATTAGCAAAAACCATATAATTTATAAACAGGACATTTTTCAATTAAAATTTTTTCCATTTAAAATTTTATTCACTTTTTACGAGCCACATTTGGCAACAAATGTAAAGCAATACGAGACATAAAATGCTCTCATTGATGTTTAACTCATCACATAGAATGCAAAAAAGTCAAACTAATGAGTTTAAGTCATGTGGTGCATTATGCAGTGACACAATTATTCCACCAAAGGCTGCCCAATAAAGCCCATTTGATAGTCACACAACCAAATGCTGCAATTGTTAAATAACTTCGATTGTTAAATAACTAGACAAATGAAAATTCCGTCTATTTGAAAAGCCATTTCTGCATACAGAGCAAAACAAAATCCATTCGTTTTTCAGAAATCGAAATTCAAGCACTGTAATATTCCAAATCTAAAGTAACCCCTTAGGGTATAGTCATCATATTCCCTTTGTGGATGCGTACAATTTTTGAGAACGTTTAACTTCAACGACGTTTTCACTTAAAGTAAAAAATAACACGGATTTCAGAAATTTTCGCACAATCGAACAAATCAATTAATTCCTTGGCAAAATTATACTTTTGCTACGCATTAAAGGAATATGCGAAATTGCTTACATTTCGCCAATATCCTTCTGTGAGTGTACAAACTTTTTGTTTAAGTCCTCTTGCAATTGGTATAACTAACGGCCTGTCTTCATCATATAAATTTATTGTATTGTTTTTAGGTCAACTCCCAGTCAAATTGTGATGTTATTGATTCACAACTAATTTGAAATTGTTGCCAAAAGCAGAGAGTGGCATATTTCCAACACAACATTGAAAAAAATTAATAATATGTGTTTCAGTAATTTAATGCTTTTTTATTTAATTTTTCTTGGTTTGTTTGCTGTTCGTTGCTCATCTTTGGTTACAGTCCTCAAATGTATGCTTACGAACATGTTTTAATACAAAACGAATGGAATAAAATCCGGAAAGCGGAAATGCTTTATTTTATAATATTTATTTACTCCACATTATGAAAAAGTTAAATAAATAAAAAAGCCATAAACTTTATATGGCCAGTATGGTAATGGGGCCGAAAAAATGTCTTGCATGCTTGTCAACAACATTATGCTTTAAGCTTTCTATGTGTAACATGAAGTGTATTGGAATTTTATTAGATAATTCCAAAAAGACTTGGCAAAACTATGATATGAAATCAATCTATGCAAAGTTTAAGAGTCAGTGTTAGACTGTTGGGCCAGTTAGACTGGGTGCCTCCGTAGGCGAGTGAATAATGCTCAACCTAATAAAGCGGAGGTCACGGGTTCGATTCCTGCCCCTGCCTAGACCCTGGGTGTTTTCCTGCGGACAAGCCAAAAGCTTTGCAGGTCGGGTTAGTTAAAAAAAAAAAAAAAAAAAAAAAGTGGAAATGTTTCTATGCGATGTTGTAGAGTCAGGACTAGAGCACTGCTTAACAGCACAACCCTCTTATTGCCATTGCTAGTAAAATTTAGATTAAAGTGATTCCGAACTTAAAACAAATACATTAGCTGCGTCTTTCTTGTCACGTGTTAATAAATTGCCAATTGCAGGATACACCATTTCTTTAACGTTTTAAGTAAAATTTCTCTCTGTGGTAAAATTAAAAAGTTTTATTGTATTAAAATTGAAAATATATATTAATATTAATATAAAATTCGGCCATCATGTTCTACATGGATTTTAACATTTAATTTAACACCCAGGAATATACTTTGAATTATTTATACGCTTCCAAAGTCCTTAATCAACTATCGAGAATCGGCTTTGAAATAGTATTTTGAAATATTTCGCAAAAGAATTTAACGAAAGTAAGACTTTGCACTTGCAATTGATTGAAACTTTTTATTTATAATAAATTATTTCATTTATATTTCAATAAAATTATAACAAACTACATTTTATATATAAAAAATCGAAAAATTATTGTTCCCAGGGCTGGGAAATATTTTTGCTATCCGTATATAAAATTCCATTTTTGCAGATCATTCGCAAACTATTTAAATGTAATACGGTATTTCAATTGAATTGGCAGCCGCCTGTCACCACACTTTACTCCCCGAATTTATTATTATTTCTTAATAAAAATAAAATTTAAAAATATTCACAAAATATTATTTTGTCATTGCGGCTGCTACAACGATTTCTTGCTGAAATTGTTTTTTATGACGTGAAATCTCCTTAGCGGCAAATTGATATTCCTTTTTGGTGAAAGTTTATTGACTTGTAAAATAATGTTTAGTTTTAGTTTTGTCGATATCGGCGAATGTTTGTGTTTATTTTATGCCTTCAATTTAGATTTCTAATAAATGTTATCTATCCGTATGTAGTGTGAGAACATATTCAGCCCCTTAAAACCCCCTTTTTAAAATTTAAACTAACTTTGGTTTTGTTCAATGTATTACCCAAATATTGATTTCCCTTTAAAATAAATTTAAAGAGAAGGAAAACTTTCTTTACATTTCTTGTATGAGTGAAATGAGTCCCTTAAAATTCATTTAACTGACTTTTTATATTTTATAGCAGAAAATGGACCATCACCAATTTGTTTTTTTTTTCTTCTCCTCTTAATCTTTTTATTTTTTGGTTATACGATCCTTGTCCCCAATCAGGCAAGTGTATGAGTGCGTGTGTGTGTGTGTGTGGGTTTGCATTGGCGCTCGTTAAGTTTACATCCGGTATTTTTTGGTATAGTTTTACAAAAATGGAAAATTGTGAAAATGAAAATAAGGAAAATGTTACATTTTGTGGATTAAATTTAAGATTATACACCACTTCATCTTAGCAATTCTTTCCTTATAAAAAGTACAAATAAAAACATATACAAGCACAAATACTCATATATGAAAGTCTGTTATCCTATATGTCTTTTTATGCACTGGAAAACAAATTCAAGTGAAATAAAAAAGCATATACAGAAACTAAATTTCAACTCTAAAACTATGAAACATAATAAATGGAGCACATCCTGGCGAATTTCACACAAACTAACATTATTTCGCCCACATTTACATTCATCTTAACATTTATAATGCATAAAGCTGCCATGGAGCAGCATTTGCTTCTGATGTACCATATATGTACAAGTAGAGGGATTTTCAATAGAAGCTTTGAAATCTTTAATGTTAGCATGAAGGTATCTTCTAAGCAGGACCTTAGTTCTTGTAGAAGCGCGAGTGCACTGTTTTTGCGTCAAGGATTTGGTCTCTGTGTGTTAAAGCGTTGAAAAGTCCTTAACAACAATCATGCAAATTATTCTTGCACTTTTGAACACTCAAATAAATTTAGAACCCGAGCAGCATTCTTATATAATTATTTTGTTTATGCTCTCTTTTCGGGTCCCTATAAATTAATTGTTCCCTTAATGAATAGTTTTTTTATGTAGTCATATTCGCTCTTAACTAGAGGTTCATGATGTCTTGCACTGCGCATGCCTCACGATTTAAACAAACGGACTGACATATACATTTTTCTTATAGAGTCTCTAATAGTGTTACATACTCACAATGTTTGTATTAGATTTTTGATATAATCCTGCAAGGACTAATATTGCTTGAGGGCCCCCATTCAGAGATTGTGGGTGTGTGGCAGCAGAGGTTCAAATAAAAAAGTAAAAAACTTGTACATTCACAAGTGTTACCAACTATTGGAAATGGAAAGTTTAGGAATACAACAAAAAATTGACAAAACAATGAACAAAAAAGAAGATACAGACAACTTAAGCGCCAGTTTTGGTCACACTAGTTTAGTAAGTTAAAATATATAATAACAAATATTGTAAAACCTTTTCTCAATTTTTGTTTCTAATAAATTAGATGATCCCCTGATGAAGTGGACAAAAATCCACGAAACGTAGGGATAAATGTGCAATAAAATTTAGTTTTATTGGCAAAAAGGAAGTTAAGCCTTATAAGCTAAATACATGTGGGTGCGGCACATTAAAAATATACAAAAAGTTACCAACTATTTCCAATTTCATGTTAAAGGCAGTTAAAATATATAAAATATTTCAAATGCAAAATGCTGATAATTATTTTAAACCGACCTGCTGATGTATTTGATATTTCCCATTGATTTTAATATCGGCAGTTTTCTTTCTAAAATAGCATTTATATATTATTTATTTTATATTTTTTTTTTTAGTATATTTTATTACTCACATTTTAGCACTGCTAAAATTTTAAAGGAATTTATTTAGTTACATTTTATACAGCATTGGAAAGCAATGGAAATGCCATTTTCATCAAAGGGCTTAAGTTCTTATAATTTAGTTTTTCATTGATCCGAACTGAAGAGTGTTTAGTTGTTTTTAATGCTTAACAATTTAGAATCCATTACTAATCAGTACTAGGTGACTGCTCCTCTATCAGGATTCTCTTGTTTATTTTTGTTAAACTTCCATTTAAAAATAAATAAGGAATTCCACAATACTCAATTTCAATGTACTTGCAGTATATGAACTTTAGGATTTGAGTGCGTGTTAAGCTCCAACTAAATGAAGGCAATGGCCACGATTGATCATGGTTACATTAAGTGCTTCACTCACAAATATTATTATACTTCAACGTAACAGATGAACTGTATCCCCATTAACTGCAGTAATTGCGGAATTATTTAATTAAATTTAAATTTAATTATTTACAATGTAATCGTGAAGGCGAGCATATCGAATTTTCTATATCCTCATTGAAAGACTCTGTAGTAGTACTTGTTCTTGACTGAAATTTTGCACGAATGTTTGTTTTTCAACGTTTGGCTGGTAGTGGTTCAAATATACTATGGAGAAATGAAAGCGGAGAATCTATTGCAACGAGACCATGGAAAACTATAAAAACTTTGCTTAGATGCTTTAATCAAAATCATGGCATACATGTAAAAGTATAACGTACGCATCATGGCTCACTTCAACACACGTCTCATTTTTCATCTACTCCATTCTTTCATTTTTAGCTGCCATTTTGTTGCTTTACTGCTTACAAAATAATCGCTTAAATGAAGTTGGATAGATTTTATTTACAACCCATTTTGTATACTCGTTTACTCACAAAACAGAGTAGTATTTGCTTGTGTGCGCAAAATGCGCAAGAATTTGTTTTATGTTGCATTAGTTTAGT
Source organism: Ormia ochracea (assembly GCA_963402855.1). Lineage (NCBI taxonomy): Eukaryota > Metazoa > Arthropoda > Insecta > Diptera > Tachinidae > Ormia > Ormia ochracea. Next base: position 43,123,641 of record OY727106.1, read on the forward strand.
TGTCCAAAAATGGATATAAAGTGCAAAAACTATTAACGAAATATGATACTAACCACTGCTTGCAACGATATCCTGCTCTTCGTTTCAAGCAAAGAAAAACAACTTGCTGAAGAGTGCATGTAGTTCCACTTGGTTGTGGCAGAAGCAGTTCTAAATTTCAAAGTGTTGAGCTGCACGTACGTATGCATTAACTTTAATGGGTTTAAAATTGTTTTGTTTTTATCTTAAATTTTAATTTTTCCAAAAACAACACGGAACACATTTAAAGAATATATTTAAAGAGTTGTTTCATGAATGACAGGTGAAACTGTAAGTGTACATAATAGAAGCGTAAGCTTTTTACACGCTCTACTTGAACCGGTAGAGTGTGCTGGCAGGTACTCATTTTATTAGTCAAATTTTACCACTGCTGAAGGGAGAACGTGTTTCATTACTTTTTATACACCATAGGAAAGCAATGGCAATGCACGACGTGTAATCAAAAAATAACTCTTATATTCAAAATTTTTCAAAGTAATCCCCTTCAGCGTTTTTTCTAATCCTCGAACACTTCCGAAACGCCCTTCTTGTTATCGTCAACTGGTCCTGCTTCGATTTTTCTTTTATCTCCTTTCTCAAGCGCAGCAAAATGCTTTCTTTTCATTGAAGTCTTCAAATTTGCGACTAGGAAAAAGTCCAAGGGGGCCAAGTCCGGTCAATACGGTGCTTGAGGCATGGCAATTGAATTTTTGAAGCCATGCTTTAGGTTACAATATCTATTCAGTGATTTTAACTTGTTGTTTATGTATTTAGTTTGGACCCCTTTAAGTTAAATTACTTTCCAAAGTGACTATTAAAATTAGTAGAGAGTGATTTGCTTTCCTGGTTCCTAGTAAACTGAAACAGCATGAGTGACAGGGAGAGGTGTGATTTAATGCCATGTGGAAAAATATCGAATTTCAAATTTGGATCACTTCTCTCTGGCAACGAAATGAGAACAGCCTAGAGCTCAAAATTATTAATTTAACTGGCCAGTGCATAATTGTTTCAGTATATTTAAATACTCTGCGATATCCATCTCTGATTATCATCTCCATAAAACAGATATAAAATTCAAATTTTTGGCGTGCTCATCAACATCAAATAATTTGGATGGTGTTCAGATGAAAAGCAGCACTGGGAGTTGCAGATTCACTTTAGACTCAACAAAAGAGTTATTTAATCAGAGCAGGGAACCACTAATTTTAGAATAAACTGCTCAATATAGGAAAACGGTTTTCCGTAATTATCCTTTACAAAAGAATTATTGGCGAAAATATTTTTTAATTTTATTTTAAAATAGAAAGTCCAAGGGGGCCAAGTCCGGTCAATACGGTGCTTGAGGCATGGCAATTGAATTTTTGATGCCGTGCTATAGGTTTCAATAATTTTAATTACAAATTTCTTAAGATTTAATTGCTTAGTATTCGTAAATTTCTTACGAATGTAAGAATGTACTCCTGCCCTAATTAATTTTCCTTTCATTTTCTTTAATAATTAAGTTTACAAATTTTAATATTTATTTTGAAAAATATCTACTTTCCAAACTGAAGTCGGCTTGTTTAATTCATTTGGCGATGTAGTTAAATGTTTTCATAACTATTTGCAGCCACTAAGGGAATGCACTACTGTGCATCCTACTCATTCCCTTATTTAGAGCACATGCACTGCGTAACTGCACATATTTTTGCGTAGTTTTGTTTACTTTTAAAGAGTGCCTTCATTCATTGTTATAACCACGTATGCAAAACTCATTCAAAAAATATTTAATAGTTTTTTTTTTGTAAATTATATTTGTTGTTTTTTCTTTGTTTTTTTTTTCGCTCCGAGTCATGGTTGAGTAAACTTTAAACTTTCTCGTGCATAAGGCAAGTACGAGTATGTGGAATGATGTGACTATTTAAGGATACACATATACTCAAATACCCACACGCACAGAAGTATGTATGCACTCAGTGCATGTGTAGTAGTATTTGGTTTTTTGCTTCTTTATTTCATGAATAGTTCACAAAGATGTAGCTGGAATGCATATAAATACTGTTGACATTTGTATTTACTTGTTGTTACATATTTTTTAAACTATGAAAATACACAAATAAGCATTCATGTGTAGAGGAGAAGAAGAAGAATATATAAATAGTGGATGTAAAACTCTTGTATACACTTACTCGTTTACAGAGCACATAATAGATTGCAAAAAGAAAGAAGTGAAAAGAAGCAATGGGTTCAAGGATCGTGCCAAGGATGTGTACATCACATGCCACTAATATTGGTATTGGAACATAATTTCACACACAAGCAGCATGCAAGCTGGCTGCAATAAAATTATATGACATAAGAATAAAACAAAAATGTGTACAGAAATTTATTATATTACAAAAACGCCAAAAATAAAAAGAAGGAGGGGGTAAATTTAATTATCATGCCGATCACTTTTAAATCATTATCAAAATAGGATTCCTTTGCACTTGCACTTTTTTAAATCTTGTTTATCGAATTCTTTGCTTTTTTATCTGTTGGCGAAAATACAAATACCAATATTAGTGGCATGTGATGTACACATCCTTGGCACGATCCTTGAACCCATTGCTTCTTTTCACTTCTTTGTTACTTAACTTGCAGTTTCCAGGATACGGCCTAAAAATCACAAGTTCAGGACTATACGGTTTCACTTAACTTCTTGCTAATGGAAACATTAAAAGTACTACTCTCGACATTAATAATGTGTTGCTGCCATTATTTTAATTGATAATTGGTTGAGGACAACCTGTACATTATTTTAAAGGATGTAGAGAGGTGCTAGTCATAAAGCGGCACTATTCATATGTTTTGCGGCAGCTTTGTGATTGGTTAGCCAATATTTTCGAACTGTAAAAATATTTTGGATATCCCAGAACGATTGCTGTTTTTGCAGAAAAATATTTAATACATTTAATAGCATTTCTAATCTTCCTGTGAGAGGAAATTTCCATGCTACTGGAAAAAATATAACTTTTATCTTTACAAATACGCTGGTGCAGTTCCAAATTTCCTTTCAATCATATATCAGCTATTACTACGAGATACAGGTTCAAATCTTGGAAAAATTTTCTTTCCGAACATTCGCTTAATGATAATTGCCCCTGTTACGACCCGTATATTCTGGCGACAAAATTGTGAAATTTTCAGCGAAATTGGATTATTCACATTTATTTAAAAAAAGCTAAGATTTCTGCCTAAAATTTAGTCGAATAAGAAATGCCCAACTGCAAATGCACATGAACAAAGTAGTTTTGGAAGCTTGCACTGAGCCTACTTTACGACTGGCCGAAGTTTTCTTATATACTATATTGATATGGGTGAAGCAGAGTGTGCAAAATTCTTATTTTTATACTTCCCAATTGTTAAAGACTATTTAAATGAAAAGAAAGACAAAAACTCGTTGTGAGGTTACCTGTTTATATATATTTACCCGTTTGGATGGCACAGCAAAAAAAAAAATAAGTACTGACCAAAATGGTTGTCCGTTTTTGGCGGGCTTAAAACCAATTCACGATCTTTCAATGAACTATGGTTAGCCCAATTTCAGTATCCTGAAAGCATTTAATCCTTTGAAGCCTGGTCTACATTATAATGTACGTTCATTTTATCAACTCGTCACTGATTTGTGACAATTTTATATCTTTATATTTCAAAACAAAATTAAAAAATATTTTCCCAAATAATTCTTTTGTAAAGGATAATTAAATCCTGCAGATAGTAGATGTCTCAAGATAAGTCGCATCGAACCGAACAGACTGTACGTCTTCGTCGCTCAACAGCATCTTATGAACTTCTGTAATATGTCCAGTACCAATTATTTTTTCTTTACATCCCCATAAATACATGGAATGTAATTTGAATATTATAGAGAATTAAACCGAATCTGCGTTAAACAGGGATGTGTTAATTTGTGGTTACAACATGTAAATAATTATTATTATAATCCAAAGGGGATTTAATTAGAAATAATTAATGACAACAGCTAATGGATTAAAAGATAGACAACTGCCTGCTAATTGATATTGAAAGGGATTTTCCTTTCGCACAACTACATTCATAACAACAATAAAATGAATTACTTGTTTCCGTTTGAAATACAACTCTGTGAAAAAAAATGTTTTCTTTCCTTAAATATTTTGCCGGCATTATTTTAGTTTTCAATATTTATTTATCGTGGTTTACGTTTAAGGCCATTCTAGTAGAGTTTGGCTCTCCTTTAGTTAAATTGCACGTATCCTTTAGCATGCTTTAACTTAACAGGCAGGCGTTAAGTAAATCTTATATTACAGTCTTAGTTAAAAATTACAATTTTCTTTAATATTATTTTCTTTTATTTCGTTATGGATTTACGGATTCTCAAGCTGTTTGTTTGTTTATGTTATATAGGCGTTGTCAATAACCCAAAGCATCCTTAAACCACACATTTCTATTCCTCGAATTACACGTAACGCTTTGAACCCTCAATAGATTGTTGTTGCTTTTTTGTGTCTGTACTTCATTAATCAATAAAGTTGTCATTTTATCATCTTGTCTTATTTTCTTTTTTTCTAGTTTTATATTTTATTTGTCGTATGCCCTTTAAGGGGCGTCGGACTTTTTGTCATGCTGTCAAGTAGCAACATTGGCCCAAACTTTTCTCTGAGTAAATACGAATAGAAAGGAAACATTTATACGTACGACTATGTATCATATGACAGTATATGTATGTATTTCGTTTGATTATAAGTTTTGGTAATACAAGTTCCTGTATTCGGTTTTTTCTAACTTCGCCGAGTAAATTAATTGCAATATTTAAATTTATATTGGGGTACTGTCTCATAAATGATAACTCGGTTTGGATTATTAATGAGAAGTTACTACTCCAATGGTCCGAAGTAACATATTTGTGTAAAGATAGCATTAAATATAAGGAAAGAGTAGCATAGTCTGAAAGGGGGGAAAAAGCGGGCGGGAATAGGTAAGGTTGTGGGCTGGCTGCAGTGCGTAAACCGATCACTATTCCCATTGATATTACACTGGATTTTGATTCTTATACTTGAGACTTTTGGAGTAGAAGATTGATCTTCAAAAGGAGTTCCACTTTCCCCTTCCACATTCTCCTTTGTTACCTAATTTATGGTAATACTTATTATGAGAAAGTTAACTTTTTTTTTAAACGCACTGGATCCTTAAGTCAAAGTTATCCAACATAAAAATAAATTATAATATAATATTATTATAATAATTTATAATAATTAAAACTGATTAATTATTTTATAATAATAAATATTATGTCTTATATTACTAAATGAATACTTTTCGACATACATTTATGTAACCGCGGTATGGTCTGTTCGCATCGAACCCATTTCCATTAAATGAGCTTTTTATTGAAATTTTTTCTGAAAATGTTTAAATTTCTTTTTTTTGCATATCAAAAATATCAGTGACCGATAAATATATTTATTCTCTGTTTTCGATCAAACTCACATTCAGTCTGAGGAAATTCTTAATGGGCTTATAAAAATTATAATACTTTCATAATATGTAAAAAAAAGTTCAAATTATATTAACGATTACAAATCAAAGAAATATTTTTATTTCTAAGAATTTAATTTTTAAATTTAATCATCTATTTAAATGGAAATTAGCAAGATTGTGCCAACAGAAGGAGGAACGAATTGGTAAGAGATACGTAGAGGCATATGAATGCTTTGCAAATTTTTTTTTTTGGCTACAATTAAACCTGCAGAACTCTCCCACAGCCAGCCCGCCCGCCGACTGTTAATATAAGACTTAAAACTTCGATGAAGAATTGTTACTTCAATATAGGCTCTTGCAATTGATTATTTTTAGATATTGGCAATTCTAAAGTATGTAGAACTCTACAATAACGAGAAATCTAAAAAGAAGGCAAATAATTAGAACAGCGAAAAAATGTAGAGTGTATGCAAGTTAGGCTAACAGCGCGTTCGTAGTTTACTTAAAAAAATATTTCCATATTTGCAAAAACCTTTAACTGACAATACGCAACCTGTAAAAGGAAAATATTCTTCACGCTTGTCGTTCTAGTCCCATTTAGAAATTGTCTAACAAGTAGTCCTGTTTTTAGTCCTGTATTCTCCATCATCGCTTTTAATTAAATACGTGTGAATGATATTTTTAGCATATAATTGAAAAATTTTGTTCCTCACAGTAAATATATTTATTCGAGTCTCGTTAACGATTATATGCATGTGTTACAGTGTACTTCCTCCTATGTCGTATTGGTGGCGGGTTACCAAGTGTGTGGTTTGTTGTCTGTGTTTCAAATTCATTATTTTTATCGCTTGATTTTGGCTTATGTTTACTCACCATCATGAGAATCATAGAGATAGATTATTTTACGCCAACCATAAAATTGTATCGTATCGATAATAGCCTGATGATAGTCCGGACGCATACTAATGGCAAAGTCCAGAAAACCGGATGACGGTGTAAGCACCTAAATGAGAGCACAAAATGTTTACAAAATTAATATTAACAATTGAAATGGCAAATATATGAAAAAAAAAACATTAAAATAAAAAACATATGGGGGCCACAAGCCGCAGAGCAAATTAATATGATATGTCGTTAATAAATATATATATATATATATATATACTCCTATATCAATGTATTGATGTCTGCAACATCCTCGTGCATACGAGCACATTATATGTACATGCGTAGATCTGCTTGTGAATATTTTTGTATTCAGTATTTATGACTGACTTTCTGTTATCTCATGGCAAAAATAAAGAAAAGCTTTGATTGCTCGCCATAAAAATTATGGATTTTAAAAACATTATTTGCATTAATAGCAAAGCGAACATAATCATAGAATGTAACTGTCGTAAACCATCAGCAATGGGATAAAATTATTTCATTGCAACAGATTAATTAAAGTTCTTTTCTAATGGAAAAGCATTTTAAAAAAAGCAATGAAGTATTGATTGAACTATTAAACTATAGAGGGATATTTTTTTTTTTGACTAAGAAAACACATATTTGGACCTTAATATTTTAAAATATACGTATATATATAAAAAATCGGATTTTGTACCCATAGTGCTGTGTTTCAATTACCAGTTACTATTTTGAAAAGGGAAGGAGGAGAAAAAAAAAAACAATTAATTTTACCTAAATTTGTAATAATAATTATTAGCTGAAAATTATATAATAAACTAAAACTATTCAAAATTCTCTTTTGTATGGTCAATTTCAAAACAAGGTGCCCGGCTATACTTGAATCTCAACAGTTTAGTGGGATAATGTACATCGCCGACCTATTACATATGGATCTGTATATTTTTGCCAGCTTTGCATGACTGCGTGCACGATACGTTTCTGCGCGTTAAGGTGTTAATAATGTACTTGGTGCCATGGCTTGGACACTGTGTACATTTTGCATAAAAGTTATCAAATATATTTAATTTATTTTCTTTTATCGTCGTATGAAATTTAAACTGACACATTTTCTTTGGTACGATTTTATGGCTCCAAATACCAATTTGGACAACTTCTTATCTAGATTGTATAAAAATTTTTTGTTGTTATTACAGTTACCAAAAATTATATATTTTTTTTTATTTTATATTTTTTATCAATTTAATAACAGTTAACTTTGTAGAAATTGTAAAATGTCGCAGAGAGATTAAATTCCAGAGAACTTAACAGAAGACGATTTTTTCCATCGGCCATATAATAATTATCAATCGGCCATAATTATATGGCCATAATTAGTTTGATTTAGAGCAGGAAAATGTAGCGCATGGAGTCTGACAGGGAGTGGCTAAACGTGAAAGTAATTTATGGCAGACTTTTCTATACTGTCTTTATTTTGAATATATCAGTCATTATCTATTTTTTTGCTTCTAACAAAGCATGACCATATACTTGTGCTATAAGTATTAAAGATTCAGATTGATAACTTTGATAACATTATTGTGCTACGCTACTACTCGCCTTAATAAGTAATGAATATGAATATTTTTCTCCTTTTTATATCAAATTTTTATATCACCATATTCAACGTCTATTAACATTTATAAGATATTAAAAATAATTTGATTTTGGTATCCTATTAAGATACGTAAGTTTTCTTCTTCATTGACGTGGTAAGAATCTATTGAATATCCTGTACCTGCACCTGCATTTGTTCTATTTTATGTTTCACAGCAATAAAAAGTTATTATTGACCAGCCTTCAGCTTGTACGAGAGAAAACCATAAAATATACTTTTCCACTTCAACTGATAAAACCATGTTAAGCTTAAATTTGCGATCTGTGTAGAACTGAATTCTTTTCTTTTTCTATTTCACGAAGGAAGAAATTATTCATTCAGGTTGTTCTCTTTATTTTTGCTAAGGGATTCAGTTGATCGCTAACTGCGAGTCAAAAACTGTTGATGGCATTACTTTTTCTTTCTTCACAGTTTGTTTGGCTTGTAAGAAGAATATATTCTGCAGATCCTGCTGCGGCTACAGTTTGTCTGCCTTACCAAGCTGGCGAGGTCTGTTGAAGGAAACTTATTGCCATTAAGTATATAACGTTGCTGGCTTGTACTTTTAAATGCTGGTTTATAAGTGAATTTGGTTATGAGCAAGAAATAATAATAATATTTCCCATCAAGGAGAATAATAAAAACGTTCTTCCCATTCATGTCACTTGGTTTATATTGGCAGACGCCAGAAAGGACACGTTAATTATTATTTACCGTCTGCCTTCATACTGTAATTCAAAGCTTACTGTAATTCATTAGATTTCGGTTGCAGCATACACAACTTTAATAATGACATAAACTGAGTAAAAATTTAATAATTTTGTCCTTCGAAAGGATTAAGCTAAAGGAAATATTGGTGCTATTTTTTTTGCAAAAGCAACTGACCATAAAAAAGATTATTCGCTAACACGCTCTTTATAAACATTAAATGCGATGCAATAAAAAGGGAAATAACAACAGCTCTAAAAATTTAACTAAAACAGATGTTGGAAATGAAAACAAAAGTGGAAAAAATAATAGTGTTATTTGTTTTTTTTTTTTTTTTTGTTTTAATTCGCAAAATTTATTTAGAACTCCAGTCGTACTTACTTTTTCCGGAAACCATGGTGTCACAAATGGCATTTGAAAAGTGTTGCTGTATGAATGCAATGTATCAAACGAATCCGGCGAAACAGCGCCCAGCATTGAATAAACGCCACGAGAAAATTGATTGCATACTGAAAAATAAAAATACACAAACAGCCGCACACACACGCACAAACACACACACACATACAAATGAGAACAACAGAATATTTGAAAATAAAAAAGTGTAGTCGTTTATAGCATATTTTCAGTTAAACAGAATGGCCTATATATGAATCTTCTATATCTGTTATACATAAAACTATATCTCGTACACATACTGGCACACACGCACACACACCCACATACATACATACACACATATGTACAATATGCATGATATATGTGGATGCATTTAAATAAATGACAATACATGTGCTTATTTATATAACAGAAATAGTATTGCAAATTTAAACAAAAGCAAAACTGCATTTAACTGAAAACTTTATACTGGGAAATGCGAAAGGAAGACAAATAATAAACAAAAAAAAAAAGGAAAAAAAACAAAAACAACACTAGTGAGTGGATGCTATTAACGCCAGCGCGGCGAGGAGGAAGCAAAGGAGTGGATAATACAATCTGATGATATAAATGCATACAAACGGAAAGCAATTAAAAACAAACATTAAACGGAATTTCACTATGAATTTCAATAAAGAAAAACAAGTGCTGCAAACACAACACAAACAACAATAAGAAAAATGACTAAATTGAAAATTAAAAGCTGCAACAACAAATATAAACAACAACAAGAACAACAACAAAAAATACATGTATGTGTACATTTGTAAACATAATTAATGGTAAAGCTTCATTTGCTTACGACAGCAAAGAATGTGCTGCTGCCACATTTATAAAATTATACTACCGAACACTCAAGTCTATTAGGGCACTCTAGAGCAGAGTGTTGCGTATTCGCAACGAACACTGATTTCGAGCTGAGTTGGCGGAAATAGAAAATTTTAAGGAGAATATGAAAGTAGTTGCAGAAACCAGTGAAACTAAACCTTTCAAATTTGGAGCGGAATAGAAAAGCTCTAAGGAAAGCTAAATATCGATCATAAGATCTGAGATCTGTATGCGCTGCTTTTACGAGACTAATTTTCAACTCATGGCTACGAGTGGCCGGTACTGGGTCGGTGGTTAAGGCCATGTGGAATTTGAGTTGGGAGGTTATCAAACCTTTAGAGTATATAGAGTAATAGATTTGTTAAACTTCGATCATGATGGGCAGGTAGAGAAATCTCGGTTCTGGGATCTGCTTGCGCTTCTTTTAGGAGACTAATTTTCACATCGTGGCTACGAGTGGTCGGTACTGGGTCGGTGGTTAAGGCCATGTGGAATTTGAGTTGGGAGGTTATCAAACCTTTAGAGTATTTAGAGTAATAGATTTGTTAAACTTCGATCATGATGGGCAGGTAGAGAAATCTCGGTTCTGGGATCTGTATGCGCTGCTTTTAGGAGACTAATTTTCACCTCATGGCTACGAGTGGTCTGTACTGAAGTGGGATGTTATCAAACCCTTAGAGTATTTAGAGTAATAGATTTGTTCGTGAAGAAGTCTCTTTGAACAGAGTTCCAGTTAATTTTCATTATTGTTCGAAATTGGATTATATAATTTGGAAATCTAAATGAAAACTAATTTTTTAAGTTTCATTACGAATATGAATTTTTCTTGAGCATTTCGTATAGTAAAACAATTATGGAAAGTACAAAGTAATTGCTTATCGAGAGTCTCTGATCATAAAAACTGATCGCAAATACAAAATTTGAAAAATTTGGAAGCTGAATCAAAGTCCACTCCAAAGCAATTTATAGTTTCGATGAAATATTACTTTTATTACAATAAAATTACTAAAATTAAATTTAAAATTTTACTTAATCCGATTTCAGTTACTAATTTCAAATTGAAAAGCTCTTCCTGTAAAGAAACATACAAGCGAATTGTCCTCACTTTTTGTTTATTCCACTCTAATTTTCATTCCTATCAAAATACACAATAAATTTAAAAAACTATTTTCGTAACTGAAGTGAATAAAATCAGCAAACAGAAATAAGAGACATAAAAATTAATTATAAAAATGAATCGGCGCCATTTGGTGGCCTTATTTTATAATTTGAAAATTAAAAATGTGGCGAAAATAAAATGTTAAATAACCAGTTGGAAAATGAAATGAATTTCTTAATTTGGGAACTTATTTCCTGTCGCTACTGGCAACGTACTTAAGCGAGATAATTTAAATGCATCCGCTGTATTTATAACATCCACATAAGCCTGCAATTCAAATCGGCGTGAGGACACATTCAGATTGTGGTTTAGCATGGCGTACTTGAAGGCGGATTGTACTTCGTCGGTGCCCTGCTCAAAAATAGCACCTGAAAGTAAAGAAATATAAAAAGAAAATTATATTAAGTGTTCTTCTCTCATTTACTCTATATGTAAATCCTTTAGAGGACACAAAATATTCATATTTTCAATGTGGGAAGAAAAGGAATTTGAAAATAAAAATAAATTTTAAAATGATCTATAATTATTTTCGAAATCGATTATATGTCAAGTGAACCTCTACGCGACGAAAAGACAAGGACTGAAAAAAAAATTTCCAAGGAGAGTGTCAGTATTTCAGCCCTGCGAGTAGAATTAAGACGATTGAATCTTGAAGTTAGTTAATGCAGATTAAATTTCATGACTTGGATGCCAAACTGTAGACATTCCCCGATATTAATAAATTCCATAATGAGATAATGCAAAGACTTTTTATAAATTATTTAAAAATAATAATTAATATTTTTATCACAATTTGGATACCTCTAACAAGCAAATAAATATTTATTTATTTATTTATTAACTTAATATTGCAATTATATGAGTGTAATTATACTATGAGTGGAAGCACTGGCGATTGAATCCATAGGTAACGTAAATAATTAAGTAAATATGTAGATTTTGTTTAAAAGGATAGGCGGGCAGTGATGTCCTGCTGTGCGCTCCGGAATTTATATGAATAAATTTACTTTCATTTTTCTATTGAATTTTTCAGTGAAAAGAGTATCAGTTTAGATTACACTAGAGCGAGAGGTGATGCAAGAGCTCCTGTCTGGAATGAGTATGCCTGCTGGGCTTATGAAAAAATAATATTGAAGGCAATTTTTTTAATTGTTTTGAAATTGCCTTTAGGTAAATAATGACTAATCCTTCTGTTTGCAGCTGAATTTTTAGGATTCTTTTTGTAGAAAAGCCATTCAGTTAACATGAGTATTGGATTTTGGAAAGTTAGAAAACGGCATTCCATTTCTTTGTGGGCAACCAGTTTGTATATGCTTTCGAAGGTATCGTTTACTTTAAAAAAGTACATTTTTTTTTGATATTTACTGGCGTTGCTGCAGAAATTGCAATAAAAGTTGTGATAAAAATATATGAGTTCATCCTTGCACAAAGATACACAATCCCTTGGCTTCGTACACCATTAAAACTTTGACCAACCAGTTGTAATTTTATTTTATACAACAGCTTTTGTTCTATTTGGCTACACTTTTTGGCCGAGAAGCACTTTGTATTTATTTTGTTCTTGGGCACCGACCGATTTGTTTGTGTAATTTACGCTGGATAACTCTGAGAGGTAAATTATGAAATAAAAACAAACAACATTTTATTTTAAATGAAAAATAACTGGATGCAGACAAGATAATAATAGTGAAATGTTCATATAGAAGGATGCAAAGAGGCGCAGCAACACCAATGCCTTCCTTCATGCTTTGCGGATGTAAAAAATAAATTAATAACAGAAAACTTTTGAAAAATTTGCATATGCAGCCATCGCTCATAAAAATATTCTCGTTTTTATTTTTGTTATTTTAGAAAACTTCGGGGAATGTAAAACTAAATAATTGTTTTGGTTTGTTTTTATATTTTGTTACAAAAGCAAAAGCGTAATTGAAAATATGAAAAAGTTATTACATTTGAAATGGCACAGAAACATTAAGAGTTGTTTTCCTGGATTTAGAACGAAATACTCGTATGCGTTGTTTGCAAGCGTAGATGGTTTTGTTCTTGACCCGCAGCTTTTAATGTATTTCCCTAATGAGGCCCCAGCCGCCTAACTCAATCTAATTAATGGATTGACAACAGAGTGTGAACGACAGATGTAAACAGAATGGCATTTTCAAAAAGAATTCTTTCTTCTTGTTTTGCCAAAATGCAATACATAATTGATATAAATGGAGTGGCTTATGGGCTGCTGCAATAAGAATTTCCACTTATTCATATAAAAATATAAAACAAAAATTAATGAATAGTTTGCTAAAAAGATCTGCCAGGATAATAAGCTTTCCCTTACGGAAATGTGCTGCCAAAGAAAATAAATCAATTACTTTAAATTAAATAAAGATGATGAAAGCGTATTGAGTCAAAAAGCTTCTTATCACATACCAGTATCATTTACTATTTCCATTCATAAGCTTTTACATTTGTTATATCACATGTGTGATAATAAAGAAAATCAAATCAAATTACAAATTGTATGTCGTTTATCATGAGAGACCATAAGCTGCCTAATTTCGTACATTCCACTTTACTGATATCACTATTCCCTCGTATTATAGTCCTTCACCACATTTTCCGTTTCTGCTTTTTTCCCTCAAGATGCAGCTTCTTCGTGCCATACATGGCCATTAAATTTCTAGATTTCGATGCACATACATATGTTGAAAGCAAATGGAAAACATTTTATTTTAAATTTAGAAAAATAAGAAAAAAAAAGAATTGTCAAAAGTTTTTAAAAAGAACTGGAAACTGATTTAGTTGTTCTTTTAAATTTTTTTTTCTTTTAACTCGGTATGACTGTTGGTTTTACCACGAGTATTTTGTTCTGGCATCAATTGAATTTTCCCATTATATTATTCGATGGCTGAGGCAAGTGTCAGAAAGTTGGTTGATCCTTGCAAAAGCAAAAGTCATCTCATTGATTTCCTTTCATCGAGAGTTCCTTTCCTTTCATAGAAATGGATAAGAAAGTAAAATATCAATTGATATCAATTTGATGGGAAAGCAATTAAAGGACAACCTTTTTAAAATCCTTTAGAGGATTTAAGCGGCAAATATTTACAAATAATGAGCAAATGAAATGTTTGTAATCATTAACACAAGTTGTTGCAAAGTATCAAGTACAAGAATAAGCTTGCAGTTATATAAGAGGTCCTTCACTTGATTACTTGCAGTTGCTTCCAAAACTACTTAGACAAAAGCTTCTTCTATGGGCTGATTAAAAAAAGTATTTAAATTTCTCTCGATTTTTTTATTCTTTTTAGAATCTAGAATTTTTTTAATAATTTTCGTACATACGTCAAGTAAATAAAATATTAGAAAAGTCATAGGAGTAAATATGGAGTGGCACAAGTACATATGCAAAACCAAAAAAGCTGGCCTCTATTAGTTCACTGAATCCAGTATTATATTCTCATTGTCGTGATTTAGATCAAGAATATTTTAATAGGAAATAAGGAAATAAATTATTGTCAAATTACAAATTTTCCATCATCTAGCAGAATTGGGCCTAAGAGCTTCAGGTATTTATTGTATAAAGAGGGAAACAGGATATAACTTTCAAACAGGATCATATCTTTTTCCTGACAAAGTTACACAAATTGTAAAGATATATAACGAAAGGATAGAATATAATTCGTTTTTTTTTAAAGGTCTAAAGCTTGATTTGATGTGAAAACAATACAAGAAAGTGATTTCAAATATGCTGTCTTGTATTGAACAAAAATTGTTATATTGATTTTTAAGGTTAAAGAAAAAAGTCTCACTAATTAGCATAAATAAGGCAGCAAAAGTCCTGAGATGGCGCGTATAAAATTTCGGCCGTAACGTACAAAGTACAAAAGAGTTAAAAAAACAAGTGTAAAGTTAACGGGGCAGGGAATATTTTGTATCTAATTTGGATTTGAATCTGAAATAAATGTAGTTTCCAGCGTTTTTTATCAAAAAAAAAATACTTAAATAATACTTAAAAATAGCGATGGTTCACTATTCACAATAAAATGCTCTCTTATCAGAGGCGGTATTTCGGTGGGCTTCAGGCCTCTTGCCAGAAGCGATATTTGGATAGATGTTACAATTGCTCACTATGCTTTTTGTATGTCTTTCCAGAAATCAGGCATTTTTACTGTTATCAATTTAAACTACTTTTTTTTAATTTCCGCCATTAAGTTTTAGGCGGCAATTTATTTCCTTATTTCATGCTTCTTCCTGTTGATTTATTGCTTCCTCCTTTCGTTTACTTAGCAATAAGAAAACATTAGGGGAAAATGTCGAAAAATATATTCAAGATATCAAAAATGAATTTTTGTGGCTTCATTGGAACCAAAGTCATTTGATTGTACATTTTACAATATTTTCTAATAGAGCTAAGCGAATGGCAGTAGGTAGCATGCATGATAAGCCACTGCGGCCGAAAAAATAATTTACTAAATAGTTCTTTTTGTGAAGAGCAAAACAACACGCCAACAAGCCTGAAAAATAACTCAAAGCTTTAGAATTAAACTTATAAATACTGATAATTTCACAAAGAAAAAAATTAATAAATCACAAGTGCTATTTAAATCTGTTGAAAAAGGAGAAATATCTGATTTCCAATATATCTGATTTCATTATAATAGAGATTGCTTTATTTACTCAACGCCCATCTGAAGTTGAAAAAAAAATTAAATAAATTTTCTATTGTGAATGTTTTTTAAAACTGGAATTTATTTGAGATCGTGTAACATCAGCCGCCCACCGCAGTCAGTCTAAACATGATCACAATGTTTCCCTGCCCTCTAAGTAACACATTCCATAGTAATTTATGCACTTGGCGGATAATGTATATTTCAACAAAAAAAAGAAAACAATTTCTAACTCGATATTTTTTTCTTTTTTTTGATGTATGACCATGAAGTTTAATTTAAAAAAAAGGACACGAATATCCCATAAAAAAATTAATTAAAGGCGTTATAAAACTTTAGTTTTTTGTAAATTGCAAATGTTGTTTGTAATACGAGACTCTGAAACAAAATAATTATGTTGCAATAAAAAAGACTGAAATGGAAAAGCTTTTTAGAATTTAAATGTTTGAGCAGAGAAGGAAACGGCAATTAAAAAGTAATTAAAAAAATGATTAGCACGCATACATTGAAATGCATTTTTCCGGTTTTACGAAAACAAAATCGCTTTAAGTGGCGCCATAAATAAAACGCAAAAGTAATTTTAATTAAAATACTTATTGCCCTCATTTACCAAAAGATAATTAAATTTCATATAATTAAAGAAATTTATTTTTGCACACGAGAGAATTTATTTTTGTATACAAGTTACTTTTTCGCTTTTCATTTAAAATATATTTTCATTTAAATGCCTTTCGAAGGAAGCAGTATTAGAGATTATTAAAAGTATACAAATCTATTTGTAAATTTGTTATATTTTTAAAATATCTTGGCAGTGAATTTAATATATTTTTTTTTAATTTTTTAATATATTTTTTCGATTACTTTAAATAAATTTTTTATAATTGAAAGTTTTGTAAAAGCTCATTTACAGTTTTACCAGGATGTCTTTTTCATACTTCGTTACCAAATCTTTTGCACACTTGGTATGTATAGAAAAAGATCAGACTTAAAATTTAATAAATTAATTAATAGTCGTAATGAATTTAATGCCTCGTTTACTGAAGTGCATAAGGGTTAAAAGGATTATCTAATAATCCTTTTATTTAAAACTATAAATAGGTTGAATATCCTTCCTTTTGTTGGGTGAATTAAAAAAATTAATTTTCTGTGATTCGGCTTTTTTATTACTCGTTTGTTTTTTTTTTTTTCTTTTTTGGATTTATGGGTAAAACGAAATGCAGGCACATTATGCACCAACTGGATTTTATATGGATGTAAAGCCGAATCTTTTCTTACCATAGGCTATATGGAAAGAATTATGATTAAATTTAGATCTTGACCAACAATAGCAATAACAGCAGCGCTTTTCTCTGCGGAATAAGCTATTCCTGCTCTTGTTGATGGGTTTATATCATATAAATTTAAATTCTTTTCAAATTTTTCGAATCGTTCCACTGATAGTACGCGTACTTGGCCGAAAATTTAAATTAATTTTCTGTACCTTGCGATAGCTCTCTCATGCGACTTGTAACGCTGTTCAGCTGTATAATCCTGCATGATAAAACTCGTAGTACCCCTGAAAAATATTGCTAAATATGAAAAATCCCAATGTCCATGTCCCCTACTGAATAATACAATATTATTCGTTTTGGGTAACTTTATTTTACATTTATTAATATAACATTGCAATTCAGCTAAAGCTTTAAGCTTTAAGTATTGACTGTAACAGCTGATGATAATGAACAGGAGGTACGAATTGCTGTGTCATCAGTTATATTGAAAAGCTGCAAGAATTTAATTTAGGGAAAGAGGATGTGCAAAAATTGTATAGAAGAGAAGATAGTGAAGGAAATAAAAAATGATTGAAAGTCAATATGTGTCATCAAAAATCAACCGTCATGACGTACTGAATCATAAACAGCTTTCGCATCCACCCCAAAAACTTCTGTGGACCAACATCAGCTTGTTTACGACAAATATAACAAATACGCAAGAGATAAACTTGTAAAAAAATGCTATAAAATTTGTTTAAAATTATTTACTTATTTACCAAATATTACAATTATATGAATATAATTGCAATATGTATAGAAGCATTGGCTACTGAGGCCTTTGGCTTCTGGCTCCCCGGGGAATTGAACATCTGTTTAAAATTAATTACAATACAATACAATACAAATTAACTACCGAATAAGAAAACTTTCACAAAGCACAACATGTTTTAATTAATGTTTGCATAAAACAAATTCTTAAAAATTTATTTGTTAAAGTAGTTTATTTAGAAATAGTAATTTTCTTAGGATGTGAAAACGAAATTATTTCCAGATTCATTCACAAACACTTTATTTACAGAAGCACGTTAGAAAAAGCTCACGTTATTTGGAATTCGTGCGAAAGAATGAGAATTGACATTTATAAATGAGAAACACCATCAAACAGATGACCGCAGCCTCCACGTACTGACATAAAAGTCATGTTTGCAATCATGTTTCTGGATCACATGATATACCACCTAATCATTTTAGCTTAATGGCGTCTGTATTAAATAAACAGGAGCAGTACGTGTAAATTGATTTCTGGAGAAGAATCGTAGCTTTCTTCTTGATTGTAGAAAATTAAATTCCACCGTACTGAAGTATGAGACGTGCGCATTTTGTAGCAGTTCCGCTTAAGCAAACGACCCTGTAGCCAATTTCATATTGTTAACGTTCCTGGTTGGCTCGGGATAATCGAGACCTTTTTTTTAATAAAAAAAATTCAGTTTAACAAGTTTCAGCTTTTACGTTATCAATTATTCGTATAAAACGCATAAGTAACACGTACTTAAACGTTAATACTTAATCCAAACGAAAACTTCTACTGTCAGTCTAAAAGTAATTTAAATAATAAATAAAGTCTGTAAAGCTCAAGATCGCTCTCTACAGTTTTGCTACTCAATTGCTTCACACATTCTAACTTCAATTTAATTTCAAAAAAAAAAAAAAAAAAAAAAAAAAAAAATTTAATTATTTTAATTTAAGAAATTGAGGTGAATTAATGTTAATAAGTTTTTTTTTGCAAATATAAACTAAAAAAAATAATAATTAGTTTTTGCCACAGTTTTTATTTTTACTTCTATAGAAAAATTAAAAAAGTGAAAGGCAGTCTTTTTTAATATTTTATTGGGAATCGTTTTTGAGTTGTAATAATTGAAAGGAAATCGATTCTTATCTACAAACGGAAAATGTCATACTTGCGATCCCTCACCCAGTGGGCACGCCCCTTTCTCAGTGAAAATGGTCTACAAAATAAGAGCAAATCTGCGACTTGTTCGATGCCACGAGTCTTTATTGTCTATACTACTATCCCTTCCTGATAAGCAGTTGTATTTGCACCACTGCCTTCCCACACTCATTCTACGAGTAGGGATCATTCCTTGAGAGCTGCTAGAACAAAATATATGAAGTAGTTTTTTCTCAATTCGAAATCAGTTAGTTAAAATTTATCAGACAAGATTACGATGGCAGTTTTTGTCTTTGCCATGCAGCCATTTCAGGTATGCCTGCAACCGACATATGGATAAGCAGCAGTTTAAAACTGTCAGGTTCTACAAAAATATTGGCCAACGACGAATTTTTTTAAAACCTCTTTACGAGAAGTAGAATAAAATTGGAAAATAGATAATCATTTTAAAATATAATTTTCTTAAATATTGGCACTTGGAATTTTTGTTCCCCTTTCCGATGGCCAAATAATTTGATATTTTAAATTTCAAAAATTTCAATTTATTTGCTACTTTATAAGTTTTGTCAGACATAAATGAAAATTATTTTCAGCCTCATATTTAATATTGATACTTAATCTATAAGTTGTAGAAGAAAATATGGAGTATTTCAACCTTAAAAGTGTTTTCCTTTATTTCAAAAAGACCAACAAATTGATTAAATATTGGCCAAACAAAAACCTTTTCTAGCAGTGTATTTAAAACTCATTTAAAATTTACAAACTCTGGCGGATAAATAACTCCTCTAATGTGTTTGTAGTATTTTGTAGTGAACTGCCAAAAAAGCACACCGCCATTAAAAATATATGCTCTTGTAATGCAATTACTCCCGATTACACTGCAATTAACTGATTGCAAACACGCAGCGATTCATTAATTAGAATTGCTTAAATGTTATGAAAATAATTTTTATTCATTTGGCGTAGAATTTATATATTTACATAAAAATCATACTCGGTATGATTTTGCATTACACGGCTGCAATGTGTAATTTTAATTTTTTTTTAATTGTTTATAATAACGAGGAAATAATCAGTTATCTAACAAACAATAGAAAAACAGAGGAAAAGTTTTAAAATTAAAACTTGGTTTTGTTTAACAAAACCACATAAATTTTTTTTTTTTGTAAAGCTAATAGATGTATTAACCACAAATTTAAAACTTGTTTCCGGTACATTTAGATTTTTCCATTTCTTTTGTTGTCATTGTTGTTGTTGTTGTTGTTGTTGTTGTTGTTGTCGGGTTTCATTGGTTAATTATTTTGGTTTGGAATGTTTAATATTCTTTCTAAATTTGGCTCAAACGTTCAACTAATGTTGGCAATATTTAAACTAACAACAATTAAAACACTCAATGTGGTTTTAATTGCATAATTCTTTTGACAGTCGGCCACAAAATTCCCTAACGCTGTAATGTGTTGGAATTCTTCATGTTGCTGTGTATACATACATATGTATGTATGTGTACTTCAGTGAAGGCACATAATTGCGCCCCAGAAATGCATTTAATTATCGTCAGGGGCCTCTTTATCACAATACTTAAAGTGAGCAACAAAAGCTTCAGCAATGACAAATACAAAAGCAAAATTGCATTAATGTTGCACAAAGCTTTTACTCATTTGGACAGTTGCTCACTTAAATTTGTATTAATGCATGCACCACTCTGCTGCTGTATCCACATACATTCATACATAAATATAAAAGCCCAGATTCTTATTTACCAACACACAGCACACATACAGCACACACGGATGCTGCCTTAATTATTTATGTGTGCAGTTTAATGCAAATTCATGTAAAATGAACATTTGCAAAACCTTAATATGCAAAAGCAATTGCCGCAGTTAAAGGCTCAAGTGCCATTAAAAAATAAATTTTGTGTTTTTTTCTTTTTTTGCTTTTTCATTTTTGTTGCATCAAACTGGCTCTTTGAGTACAGATGCATACAGTGACAAATCCTTTACCAGTCACATGAAGTACAAACAAGACATGGCGGCATATTAAAAGTAAAAAATGAGAAGCAGACAAAAAATGCAATTGTCACACTAATGCTGCGGCTTAAGCAAATACAATGAGGACAGTGAATACAAAACGAATTCCCAAACGGTCATGCAACAGAATGAAACACAGTAGAACAACAACAAATGTGCCTTCGTGTTTTCCCTCTTAAACAAATATTATTATAAGTTCTTTTGCGTGCATAAAAAATGGCCAGACATTCACTGGGGGGAATAAGAAAAGCGTTGAATAAAAATAAATAAAATTACATGACACCAAAGCGCTCCAGAAGTATAATAAATATGAATTTTCAAGCAAAAAGCATCATGTTAAAAAAGTTTTTGTTTTTCTTTTTCTTCATACTAAATTAAAATTCAAAACATTTTGCTTACAATCTTTCGTTTCTTTATTGCTCAAGTTGTAATAAAATGCATCTGCAAAGCCAAGGGATTCAAAACTAACAATTCATTTAGTTTTCGGGGGGACAATGCCATGCCAGCGTAATAAATTTTTCCAAAACAAAACTAAACAAACAGCCATTTCTACAGAACAATACAAGTGTAATACGATAAATAATATTATATTTACATTAAACTTTGGCTTAAGTAATTTTATTGAAGAAATTTTTTATTCCATTTTTCTTGGAATAGTTACAACATTTTCGGTTCTGAGAAGAGAGAGTACAATTTTGTAGTTAGGAAAAAGAGAAAAACGGGGAATGGGTGGCACAGCTTCGGGAACTGCAGTAGTGATTCTAAACATGCAGTTATTCCTTTAATATTTATTACATTGCATTTACGCTGCTCTTTGTAAAGGCGCTACTTGGACTTGTAATTTCTGCTAACTTGCCAATATTTGTGCTGAGCAGTGATGGACCAGCAAACAAAAAAAAAAAAATATTTGATACAAGTACAGTCATCAGAACGGGCAGATGTGGAAATCGTTATTGATCAACTAAAGAAGATTTTTGGAAACTATTAAAAATTGTGAGAATGCACTTACGGCATCGTATAGAACTTCTTAAATATCAAACTAAACTTCTCTTCCCCTATAGCTGCCTCTATAGGGGAATGAATAATAGACAGCCTACTAAGGCGGAGGTCGCGAGTGCGATTCCTGTGTATAATTCGATTCCTAATAGAAAGTTCGTCCTTGCAGATCTGATAGACTTTTACTCATGCTATTTTCTCAATTATAAATATAATTAGCATGAAGCGATTTCTCTATGTAACGCGTATTTGACCTACAAAGCCGTTGCTGGAAAGTGCACCGTTCCAAACCAAGGATACTGTAAACAGGAAAGTTGCGATTAGAATTATTTTAGATTTAAGAAAGAAATTCAAAGTATTCCATTTAAGTGTTTTAGTTACAGAAATGCATGTTATAAATTTTCTGCTGGCTAAGTAAACTCTCTTTTGCGACACCTGGTGAATGGAAGAATTTTATAATGTATTAGATATATATGTAAATATTTTTTTATTTTCTTGCGTCTTGTAACACAGAAACTATTCTTTCCAAACATTGTTAGGCGGAGTTAATAATACCATGGATACAAGTAAAGGCTTTGATATACTATCCTAGCCAGTCGTACGATATGCCAAATATTCATAAAGTGACAATTTTTATGCAATCAGAGTTGCTTTTACGTTAATCAAGAAAGAAAAAATTGTTTGCTTCATACTTGTATGATAGTGTGGCGACACCAAAGCCTGTATTATCAGATTTTTTGGAGTGAATGTATCGTACGACTGTGTAGGATAGCAATACATGACCTTAAACATTTATTCAGTCTATAAAAACTAAAATGTATTGAATTGTGTAACGAACTCAGCCTCTTTATTCTGCTTTTAGGCAATTAAACAGCAGCAGTAAAGCATAAACGCTTCTAACTAAGTTTGACCTTCTATTATCCAAATATTGTGTTGAGTGTTGCCTTAAGTGAAACCAACACCAACAATCTTCTACAATATACGACACCAGTCTCCAAGCTATTTAAAGCTTGCTAGTTGCACTTATGTTCCATAACAGATTTTGTATTTGTCCGAAAATTTTCTCCTCATGCAGTATCAGACTGTAATTAAAATTGAAATACAATATTTTCCATTAAGGATTACAGTCTTCATAAGAATTCCCTATTGAGCCCTTTTTTTTTGTTTGTATGGAAAAACTGGGTCAATAAAATGTATACAAAATTAAATGAATGTGGCTCGTGATTACCAGAATTTGTGGGGCGCACTTACAATTGTTGCAACTGTAGTGGAAAATATAAAAAATTGAAATTGAATTAAATTATTATGACAAACAGTTTTTCTATTATTTTGGCAAATACACAATTAAATTTTATATGTTCTGCTGCACTTCCCACACGTTACACAACAACATAAAATGGATTTTCTTTTTTTTTTTTTATTTTTAATTTGTTATATTTTCCAGTTTATATAGAAATTAGAACTTGAACTAAATGTTGCAGTAAAACTTTTACAATACATTTTTTTTATTTTATTTAAAGTCAGGCTTTCTCTGCCATGAAATTTTGTGTGTCACGTTTTCAAAATGCACTTTTAGAATCTGTTGGAAATGCTGGTAACAATTTCTATGGACATGCAATTTAGTTACACATGAGAGAGAAAACATTTTGCTTAGTTACAAAAAAGTGCCAGTGTGCATGTGTTTGTGCTTGCATTGGAAAGCTGTTGTTGTTATTTTTATTTAAAAATAAAATTTAAAAATTTGCTTATGCTGTATTATAAAAAGCCATAAACAGAGAGAAGTGTTGATGCAGTGAATGCAAGTTTAAAAGAAATGAACATGGAAAACACTCAACAACAGTAACATATAAAAAAGCATCTAAACAGCAGCCGCATATGACACCTGAAAATATTTTTATTTCCTTTTGTGTACGAGTGCACATACTATGTACGTATGTGAATATAGTTTATGAAATAGCACTGCATTAGGATGTTTCAAATTGTGTACAATGAAATGTTATGGCTGCAGCAAGGAGCAGTTCTGCTGTGTGCCTTTTTCCCAAAGCTCTCATTTATAATACATGCTTCCGTTTTAGCAGGCAGGCACTCGACTATTTTGCTATGTATGACAGAATGCATATAAAATAGTTTTATTTTATTTTATTTCTTATTTCCTAGCAGAAGGTGCTTCTATGGGTGAGTTTTTCAATTCAATTTATGTGTGTGTTTTGTAACTGAAACTCCACTTGGTGAATTCTTGGGGTCATACATATGCACATGCACATGCAGATGCACATGCACATGCACGTACTAGTGCAGCTTTTTGCAATGAATACTCGTACAGTGGTAATAAGGCATGATTGTAACCTCACTTGCAAATATTGATAAGCATTTCGATTAGCTACCAAATAAGCGAACATATAAAACGAGAAAGCTTACTTTAATTTAAAGTGGGAGTCTTATTAAAAAGTCCTTTTACCTGCAAACTATCAAACCCACAACTATATTATTATGCTGCGATATTTAAAGGAATACGGAAAACCTCTAAACAATTCCCAGCATTACAATTTCCATGTGACCTCTTTACTCTCTAGAAAGCCAGCTAACAATTCAGAAGAAGTGGATAATTTTTCTGGTGACAACGCTGTAAATGGAGCGGTGTAAAAAGAAATATCCTTGCTAAGAACATCCTTTAAGGACTTGTTTCATTATCCTATACAGTGGTATGTTTAATTCACTCGAAAATCTGTTAGTGATACTCTCCTATTTTACAAAGTCATATCAAAATGGTATATAAAAAGGATGAAAATAATTTCTTCTTTACTGATTGAAGTAAAAGCAAATCTGATTGCATGAAAATTTTAATTTTATGAAAAACTTTTGCTTATCTTAAGCCATGCTATTGTATTTTTTCAGTAGAGATAAAGTATTTGATGAATCGTACGATTGCCTTTAGCGCTACCCCTGGATCGTTGTTCTGTAAAAATAAATGTAATCTCTTCTGGAATTCAGCCAAAGTAGTAAGGATTTTGTAGGCAAGAAATATATTCTGAAACAATTAATAAAAAAAAGTCAGCCAAATGAAGTCTTGACAGCACTTTTAATACATTTGTGAGCAATATTGGGGCTTTCGTGGAGTCTAATGAATGCTTTTACAATACTTAATGTGCCTGTAAGCACGGCAAAGTAATTCATAGAAGGAAGTGTTATGTGTAAATACAGTGAGAGAATTTAAAATATGTGCTGTACTTTGCTTCGGAAAGAAATGTGTCCTTTTATTTTCTTTCTTTAATGGGAGTTGCCCGTACGGTTTCAAATATTTGTTCTGAAAGGACACAAAGTTCATGCAATGAACTGTATTGGAATTGTTTTTAAAGAAATAGTGTTGGAGTAGAAGTGCCATTGTAGGCCCATGCATATGCTTTATTCATCGGCTTTACTTCGTCGTTGAAATACTGACAGAGAAAAGTGGCAGATAGAGTGACACACATAAGCTCACTGTGCTCACATCTGGATTATCATCATTACAAATTCTTTGCATGTAAAAGTTAATAGACTAGTGACTTTCCCCAACAACATTTAATACGTATGGTATTGAAGGACATTCTAACTTGGTGTATGACAGTCGGGACTTGCGATAGATCCAACGACATATCATATTATCATATTTTAGTTGACATACTTTCTCGTTTAGAAAATGACTGAAAAAAATTAAAATATAATCTGGATAATAATATATTAAATTGAAGCGCTTTTCCGCAGAAGAATTACACAATAAAATCGTTCGGCTTTAGGAAAAAATATGTCGGTTGCTACACCTCGCATTGGAGATGAGAAGGAATAGGAGGCTATTTTTAGAAATAGTTCATTTAAAATAGAGAATTAAAAACTTTTAACAGAGCCTGATTACGTACATAACTCACGTATGCCTTTCGCGTGCACATCCTAGTAGGCTATTTTATTACGTGTAGGCTAAATTTCTCAAATAAAAGTACCTCGTTTTTAAACTATAAATGCTTTATATATCTCAGGTAAAAAAGGAAATAAATATTTTATATTACTTATTTGAAATAACTAGTTGTCTTGCTACGGAGATTTTTACATTCTTATAAATTATAAAATAAAATTAAATTCTAAAAATTCTTTTCTGATATTTCAACTACTCTCAAATAACTGTTAAATCAAGTAAATGCGAATTTTCAAAGTTGTGAGAAAATTTTTATTTTAAATATTTTTTTAACTGGTGGATGCTATAAAAAGTAAAAAAAAAAACTCCTTCTGGTTTCTGCTAAAAGTTTTGCCGTAAATAAAAAATATCAAAACAAAGTAAAATGTAAATTTATGACAAAACAAATTATCTTTAGATTTAAATATACATATTTTCCTTTTCCATGCCAACACCCAGCTGGTATTAAAATAAATTTAACAAAAACTATTGCTTTCTGCAATAAAACTATTTATAATAAAAATTTCATGTGAGCTACTTTTCAAATTCACTTTTTAAAAGTTTCTAAACAAACCTCACCATAAAAAGGAAAATTAAATGAGAATTACAATAAAATAATAATTATAATAGCATTATGCACAACTGTAGAAAAATTAAAATTTGTTTGGTAATTATTTATTTCGTTTTAAATTCAATGTAATTATTTTACTAGTACGAGACATTAAAAGTATTGAAATATGGTTGGGGCACTCTTGATCATCTTGCATACAGGACAGACGGACATTTTTTTAATTATTCGGGGAATGTAGCTCAGTATTATAGAAAGGCTTTTAGATTCGTAGATCATAGATGAGAAGTGATAATACTTTCGGTAGGGTGACTGCTCCTACTTTCGGTAGGGTAAATCCTCCGATGTCGACAAACCATGGGGCGATTTCTTGACTTATGTACCTCCAAAAATGGTTTTCGGAGACAGAAGGAATATGAAAGGCCGAAATCATTTGCTATTCAGTATAAAACAAGCTATTGTACAGGGTGCGAACAACGTCATTGGCATGTGAGCCGCCCCTGACACCTATATATGTATATCCGCTAAGGCAGCAACAGAGTCTATGGGTAAGAAGTTTCAAGAGGTAGAATTGTTTAATGAATTTTCCCCAATTGCAAACATTTTAAACTAAAGAAAGGAAACTAAAAACGAAAAAAGAATAACCTTTTTCCACTTTACGCCAGAAGTTAAATTTAACTACATTTCTCGACAATCCAGTTTAAGATGCATCATAATTTCAAAGACAAACAGAAAATTAAAAAAATTGCTGGAAAAATTTGTTCATAAACTAAAATCGAATGAAAAAAAATTTCTATTTCTATATGCTGTCGTCCAGCCTGTGTTGCAGCAGCATAGTGAATATCTTCCATTTTGGGATCTCTTTATAACATTCAATGTACATATTTTTCAAGATGCTAATTTAATACCATTATGTCTACATTGTGACCCACTGTGCATCATCTAGCAACTTCTACTCTGGCACTTACAACTCCAATAGTGTTTCATTACAAAATTTCCTTTAAAGTCGTACGGTTACTTTTAAGAAGATGTAAATGCGTGTGTTGCGGTATGACCGACTGAACAGTTCGGTTATTAAATTTGTTTTTAAGTGGGGTTTTAAAGGACTTACTGGTAGTTTGGAAGTATTAATTTATTATACACTCCTGCTAGAGCAATAAGCATACATTTCTTTCCTCTACAGTGCTTGCTGAAGGTGGATTTCGTGGTGCAAAATACGGAACAGCCAATGGCCATAGAAAACACTTGTCATTTGCTGTGGCAGTTTTAGTGTTTGTGGTGGAAAATGGGTTAATAGCAGTACGCAAACACTTTTATTCAAACACATCGTATTCATATTACGTTGTCTCTACGGCTGACGGTGTCTATATGGACAATGTGTTTCTTATATATACATACATATATGCGATTGTGTGTTGCTATGGATTGCGTACGTATCCTGTATGTGGTACTACTGTGCAGTATCAGCGTTCGACTGTATTCCACTTTCAGTTTTCCTTTTATACATAGTTTTTAAAGCATTGTAGCAACACAAAACGAAAAATAGAAACAATACAAAACCTAGAAAAGTAGAAAACCAAAAACTTTCAACTGAAAATGGCACACATATTCCTTTCAGCCAGTCGCTGGTGGGTGTATCTAACGCGTTACCATTCTTTGTGCTTTATTCTTTTATCTTAATTTTTGTTTTTATTTCCACATTTTAGCAAAGACTTATTTTTTAAGGGTCGTATGTTTGAGAGTATTTGATAGTGGTTGCTTTTTTTTTTTTTGCGGTGTACAATTATATTTTGTTTTTAAGCTCCTACTTTAAAGCTGTTCACTTACCTAATGGAATTTTCTCGGTTAATGATGATGGCTGTGCCTCGGCCCCCATCATAGAATTGTGATAGTAAAAGTTGCCGCTGGATGAGAATAATGTTAACAGGGCTGAGGCTGATGATGGCGGTAATGCTGTAAAGAACGTTGATGTCGACAACGTGGATGATTTTAATGGCACGAGTGGCAGCCATGAGTTTGAAAGCATTACCCATAGAAATGTGTAAAATCTTAAATCAAAAAGCATCTTGTTGTTTAGTGCTCTTATAGCGTTGTTATTACGAATGTGGTTGTTTCTCTTTTATGGTGTGGTATGGCCAAAAGCCACCACGTTGTCTTAATGTTTTATTTGGTGTATTGTATATTTTTTAATTCGTAAATGTTCACATTTTCCAAATATTTTGCGATAAACGTTGCAAAGTACCGCTGAGATATCACTTTTAATCATTTAGCCTATAAAATGGCTCATAAGTTGTACTCATGGAGTGGTTTCACACTTCAAGGGCTGAATAAATGATTTAAATAATTTGTTTAGTCTCATAAATAAAAATTCATATCCAATACACTGCAATATGGCTTCAATTTTATATCCATTTCCAAGATTTATTTTTAGTTTTATCTTTATTGTTATTTTTTTTTTTTTAAATAGAAATAATTGCGGCTGTCCTAATTAAGTTGAAAGTGATCTTCTTCAAATTTCATTATTAAAATATTACTTTTTAACGTCTTTCTTAGGATTCTCTTTACATTCTGTTTTTTATTAATGTTTGTTCTCTGATGTTTATTTAAAAAATAATAATAATTGTTTTGTTGCCTTAAGCGTTATTGACTTTTCGTTATTGAAACAACTTTGATTATAAGAGTGTTTTTTTTAACTAGGTCCTGTGCACAAAAGAATTAATTATTTAAAATAAATAAATTGTTTAAATAAAATTAATTGATGCATATTTTTGTTCAATTTCACGAAAACAATTTACTAAAGAGAAGAATGTGAAAATTTATTGTACAGCGAGTATTAAATACAACAAGAGCAGGTACAGTTTTCGGAAAAAGAATCTTTTACATGTTCTTCTTGTAAGGAATGTAAATACTGAAGCAAAATTTATTGGTAAATTTTATTCAGCAATATATTTATCTATAATACTTAATTCAGACCATATCAATTTAATTATTGATATTCTTACTTTTTATAACTATTATAATTTTCTATTCACACTGGCAGCCAGCAGTTGCGTCTTGAAGATACAAACATTTGCAACACAAGGCTACTCACCTAATACGAAATATAATTTTTACAAGCATGTTTAATATTTTATTTTATCATCCATTATTTGGCTCGTTGATCTAAGTATAATGACTTTATTTGTGCCATTAAAGCAGTTACTTTTGGCGTCTGAGTGCTAAGAAAATGCAGATATAAAAATCAAATAACATTAAAAGTGTGAGATATGTTTTACACAAATGTTGCAAAGTACTGCAAGGATACAGATTCTAGAGAAGATATTGATTATATTTGCCAGCTAAAGCTATTCCTAAATGTCTTTAAAATTGTGAAATTTGAAATATTGTTTCTTTATAGCCCAATTAAATTTAAAAGCAACACATGTATCCCTTCAGAAAATATTTTCTGGTGCTTGTGAAGAATCTGCACAAACCTCTCCAGCCTGATTAAGGCGGAAGCAATTTCAACAACAAGTTTACACCCCATGTGAACTGCTATGCTAATGGAGAAAACCTCATTATAATGCCTAGCATGACAACAATACAAAGGTACTGTGAAAGTAAGTATCTGTTAGATCCTGCCAGGTAGAATATCCCAGTATACATGGGCGTGTAAAGTCGCTTACATTCTTCACTCATTAAATGCATTGTATAAATATGAAGTAGCCGATTGCCTCAGCAGTATTTTCGAGTATGCGTTTTCAGTTAATCCTGAAAATTATTTAATTGTTTGAGTACTTTTTTCTTCGCCTTCATATATAATAATTTTTTTTATAAAATAAAATTCATTAAATTAAACTTTTGCTTAGTGACATTCTTATACTCTGTTGTGAATTTTAATAATTTATATTGTTAAGAAAAAATTTTTTTAAGTCTAATTTTGTATTGACTGGCTATATGTAATTTAACATTTTACTTTTACATTATTATCAATTTGATATCATGCAAAATAATTTAATAAGCAAATTGGTTTTGGTCGCAAAAGTTATATAAATTCTTTATCTACATAATCAAAAGGTTTTACAAAATTGTACCCGAATCGATTAAAAAATTACCATTCGCAAAACACAATAATCATAATTATTTCTAACTAAAGTTTCTGCTAACATTCTCTCTACTAAAATCGTAACCAATCTTATATAAAATTATGCAAAATGTTTCAAGGATTTTGTGAAAATATTATTAATGTTTGCAATCAAACAAATGTTTGTTTAATTTTGTTTTTAAGAAATACATATATTCCTTTTCATTGCATTTTAATAGAATTTATACTAAAATAATAATATAGAAACTGTTTGCTGTTTTATGTACTAAAACAACATTCTTTTAAATCTTTTGCAATATTTCTAACTCTAAACGAATTTTAATACAGTTTAATAACACACATACATACCCACATATAGACGTTAAATTAAGTATATTCTGTCATTTATATCCCCGTTACTATACTTTGCATGCATTCGTGCCATAAAATTCTTTATTCAAATTTATATGAGTGCCGTACTCAACTCAGCTACTGTTGTTGTTTTTGTAAATATAAAATGAAAGCAAACAATAACAAATACACGTGCCAATTGCACCTGAGCTTAACACATACAAGCGTCTGCACTGATTTGCCTTGACTAACAAGGGAACAAGCAAAAACAAAGCCAACAGTAAAAGTAGAAAAACAACAACAAATCAGACGTGTGCGACGGCACTTGTTGTAAAAGTTATATTTATATTGTATCATGTTTTCAATTATAACGAACGCCTGGCTACAGTGCACCGAGACTATCTGCATGAAAAAGAGACAGAGAGAGAGAGAGAGTATGGCTCAAACCTAAGAAATATATTGGCAGCAAAAGAAAAGTGAGTCTGAAAATGTGTCACGTTAGTGAAATGAATATAAATATAATGTGTTTGTATTATGTAGGTGGACGTATGCTTACCTCAGAGTGTCTGACAACAAGTATACAACTTTACAAATAACATGTTTGCTTCAATGGAAGTTAAGGTGA
Organism: Ormia ochracea; assembly: GCA_963402855.1. NCBI lineage: Eukaryota > Metazoa > Arthropoda > Insecta > Diptera > Tachinidae > Ormia > Ormia ochracea. Next base: position 43,155,235 of record OY727106.1, read on the forward strand.
TGCCAAGCGGTTGAGCCAGGCAGTTGGAGCGTAAAGTTAATTATTGGACGCAAAGGATTCTGAGTAAAATGCTTACGCAAACACTATACATGCTCCTCTCTTAACACATTTTTGACTTCAATTTTATTTCAATAATTATCGCTCGATTTAGTACAGAAAAAGTGATAATATAAAAAGGTATTCATTATCCATTCGTTTACGGAGGCACCCGTAAACCTCTCTATTACTTATTCTATGCAAACATGACCGAGTTTATTACTCGAATACTTTCAAAAAAGTTTTCGACTTGCATAACATAAAACCATGAACTTATAAGAAGATATCGAGATTTCTTTCAAGTCAACTAGAACCACTGTAACTACAAGAAACATCTTGAAAATCGTGCTGTATGTTGTTACGATATCCGTAACGGTCAGTTTGCTTTGAGCTACAGAACCGAGTTTTGAGAAAAAGGGCGGTTTTCGGAAATGGTGTAAATAAAAAATATACCAGTTTATTAGATCAAATAAAGCGAAATATTGCTACTTGCAGCTTTAAGTTAAGTATCACGTTTCAAATTTTTTTTTTTTTTTATTATCATTATTTAACAGTCAATAACATTACAAAATTATTTTATGAATTTTATTGGTCTGCTTGTCAACTTCACTTGTATAAAAAAGGGGTCCATTTTTTTTATTTATCTTATAAATTATTTTGTATCTATACTTTGGCTTACGCGGTGCCACCTGAACCTTTATACAATTAGGAATTGTGCTTTTCTCACAAAAAAATTTTAGAATAAAAATTTTGATTGACTAAATCAAAGTTGTTATTTGAATCTTCGGCTTCTATATTGAAAATCCAAGTGAATATCACAACGAGAGGATTTCCTCTTACAGTACTAAGGATATTTATATTTATTGAATCCTTGCTTTGCTATTTAGATAAACATGAAAAGGATGAAAATATAGTGCAATGGTGTGCCTACGTTTACACAATGCTAGTCTTATTGGAAAAACTTATCGCTTTTTCTTCTTCGCACTATTTCCGCGTTCACACTGTGATAATCTTTATTATCTAATAAAAATATTCCATTTGTGTTATGAGTGTGAGTGAAAGTGTGCTGGTCGACAATGCATGATGTTATGCAGTAGTGTGTTTTCGTCGTCTATAAAAAATTATCATTTGCCTCGTCCATTTCTAAAAATTACCATTCTTTAGAATTAAGACCCGAACTGTGTGAATACGTAGTAAGCAAAGTCCATGCAGTCCAGGCTTTTACATTGGTGGATGCATTTTTAGCTGGAATTACTAAATTCAATAATTTTTACTTAAAATTAAAATCAATAATTATTAAAAATTATGCTTAAAGTTTCTGAAAAGTCTTTGACAATTCAAATGACAATTTTTAAATTGTACAGAAATATTGAAAAAAAAAAAATTTATTTAAAGAGATGAAATTTTAAGTCTATTAAATTTAATAAATAACATATCGATCCGATTTAATTTATTTTAGTTTAGTTTGCTTAATTAGGTGGCCAATTTTATTATTTATTTTTTTTTTTATTAATATTTTTTGTTTTTGTAAACATATTTATTTTTTTATATATATATATATTTTTTTCTGTAGCCAAAAGCCAGAAAAGCAAATAGAAATAATAATTAATATGTCGCTTTTTGTGAAATTTTTAATTAAAGTAGTTTACGTGCGCAATAATTTCTAAGTTGTGAGCCCTTTTAAATAATTAATTAAATTTTAATATAAACAGGCAACAAAGTTTATAGACATTTTCATTTCATTTATTAATTATTATTTTTTTTTTTTAACCAACCAATGTGTTAATGAAATTTGAAAAAATATAAATAGATGAATCCATTATATTGCTGTTATTTATAAAAAATTACTAATCTAATTTATGTTTAAAAAAAATAAAATTTACATTTTATTTATTTAAAAATAATTTATCACAGAAAGCTTCTCTTGTTCTGTTATTAAATGGAAGTTTTGTTTATTTATCTGATTTAGAAAATGATTAAAAATGTTTTTTATTAGTTTTTCCCAGATGTCACTTTATTTGCAATGTAGTTGAACTTGTAATAAAATCAACATTTTGCATAGCACATAAATTTATCTATTTTTTATTTTTATAAAATTTTTTCATTTAATGAACATGTTCAAGTGGCGCCTGCTTCAATTTTCTGCTGCTGTTCGCAGCTAAATTTAATATTTTCAAGTAAGAAGAACGTTTTTATAATTGAGTTTAAATTAAACATTATGTGTTTGAAAAAATATTTGTAATAAAAAATATTTTTCTGGCACATAATGGCTGCAAAAGTAAAATAAAATTCTCGCATGTTTTTAGCAAATGGGGGAAAAAAAATTATTTGCTTTAAACGACGTTTTATTTTTTATATGCTTCAGTTTCTCTTTTAACAGTCGCTGGATATTGAAATTAATTATCTAAAACAGCAGAGAAAGCACTAAATTTTTAATGGCTCATGGTAAAAATTAATTAATTTATTGCTTCTAACAACAATTTCAGCAAACATTAACTGCCTAACAACCAGGTAATGTTTATTAATTATTTATGAGCGAGGAATGTGTTTTATGCTGCGATTACAAAATATTTAAACGTTAACAAATTGTTGTAAAATCGTATTTGTATTTACTATTATTTGTTATTTATATTGCCAGCTATTAAAATTAATTACTTATTGGTGTACACTGTGCAAAATAAGTCCTTCGAATATATTTGGAATGTGACCTGATGCTCATACATGCCTTTTTTTTTAAAAAAAAGGACCTTTATTGATACCCTGAAGAATGCTGAATTGATTGAAGTTTTTCTGAATATGAGGATTAGAAATATTTTCTATACGTAATAGGCTTTCAAGCAGAATACATGAATACACTTCACAAAGATACATTTCTCTCACAATACAAATAATAATTTCAAATTTTCTTGACTTTTAAACTTTTCCCAATATTTGCATTCATTACTTCCAAATTATTATATTTGAAGCGTTTTTCCTTTCTCAATCGATTTATATCCTTTTTACTATGTAACAAGCTGTATAAATGCAAAGAGGCAACAATTGTCGGTCATATAATAAAAGGAAAAAATTTCAAATTATTATTAATAGAAAAATAGGAGAAAAATTTAAACCAATAAGAAATATAATTTAGTTTATTTGTGGGAATTTATTATGAATTTATAATCACCACTAAAATGTTCACTTGGCAACACAGCTATGGCTTTAATTTTCGTTTCTGCCTCTTTAGCCTTTATTTGAGTTGACAAATCCTCAGCCAACAAAGAAATGGAAAAGAATAATTACCTTTCAATTCAATAAGAAATATATATTACACTAAAGCCTATTGGGTATTTGCATACCCATGCGCCATACCAGGTGGGCTGAGAGGTACGTCTTAAGAGGTATTATTTAAAACTAAAGAAACTAAAGAATTTATCAGACAAAAGATTTATTTTTAAAATTACTTAAATTGTTTGTTTTATTTGTAATCTGATCTAAGATTTTCTCTCAGTGTTATTTTCACTTCTGAACTCTACAGCATTAATTTTTCAAACGCATTATACTACTGGTTACACTCACTACACTATTAACTAAATAAATTCGTTTCAATAGAGAACGTATAAATTAAGTTTCATGTGCCCAAAATTCGTTCTATTAATATTCCTCGTAGACAGGCGAACATCCATTACGGATTTGGTTCGCGAACTCTAGCTAGAAAAATTCTTAGAAGTTAAGAACAGTATTAAAATGCGGCCAGCACAAAATCTAATTTGATATTTTATTTTTTTTTAAGCAATATTGATATTGCCTTTATTTTATATTTTTTATTTAGGATTAGTTCAATTTAAAAATCAAATCCAAAACCAAATCCAAATCCAAATAAAAGACATGTTTACTACTTTTTCTTGCTTTACTACTGTTTCCTCACGCATTTCAATTACAATTCAAAAGAAGTTGAGTAAAAATATGTATCCTTTGAAATGTTTGATATTTGCTTATTGCAAATAAGTAAATATCCTTTTTGCTTCTTCTTCATAAAATTATTTTTTGTGAATTTTTCTAAAACTCTTTCAATACAGGAGCTTATATTCCCATTCTAATATTTTTCTTAAATGCACTAGTTCGCAACAAGCCCTCTACAAGGCAAAAATTAAGTGAGCCACTTCAAACTAAATAGTATGTAAAAATACGTGTTTAAATCCAGAGGAGTGGCATATCGAAAACACATTCACTTCTGCAAGCATGTCCTTTTTGGAACTCCTGGCTGCCAATTTAATACGCTAAAATAATCTCACTCTGCGACGTGTTAATGTGTGACTTCCTGCTCCATTGGCCAAGTGTAGAAAAATGTGTCCTTGACAAGCGCTAATGACCCTGTATTTTGACTTTTTTACGTAGAAAAACAAATTCCTCAGCTTAATTTTATTTGTTTTAAAGAACCATTTTTAATTTTTATTCGCTTCAAACTTTTTTCTTTTATTTGTGGTCCACTTACGTCTAAGTAAGTTTCCGGACTGCTACAAATTTTTACGATTTTTTATTGCTTCCTTTCATTTCAATAATTCATGTCTACAATTTTCTACTGTCTTAAAAAGATTATTCTAAAAGCATTCGCCTCATGCTTTCATGCGTGAGGCTTTTCTTTGCTTTTTTTCTATTTAAACAGATTTTATATGAATTATAATCCGGCTGTTTCCTTAACAATGCCTGAAGCTGATTTGCCACGATATAGAGTTTTTTTTTTTTTTTTGGACAAATGCTTCAATTTCTAAGAATTTTTATTTGGATGGAGAATTCTTTGAAAATCTTATTTATAAATTTTAATTATTATTATTTTCTAATAATTTTTATTCCTTTTAAATTTTATAATGAGTTTTTAATTTTTGTCTCCAAGCATTTTTGTTTAATCATAATAATTTTGAAGAAGAAAATCCAGGAAGAAAATAATAAATTTTATATTTTTTTAAAAATATACAAAAACTTGTTAACGAAAGCAGCTCTATTCTCCCCCATTTGGTATTATAGCTAGAGCTGTTGGCATGAACTAGGGAGGAACTAATCAGTTTGCAAGTCCTCCCTTGTATTCAATAAAACAATTTGGAATTTTTTTTTAGTTATTTTTTAAAACAGAATAAATTCTATTAATTTTAAAAAATAACTTTGTAATTGATAACAGAATAAAAAAAATTATTTTTTCGAAGATCAGCATGTGGCAGGAGAAAGGAGAAAGTACTACTTGCTACTCAGTTAGCAAAGTCCTGTCAACAAAGGCCAGCGAAAGAGAGTGTGTATATATTCATGTCAAATTTCACTTGCCGGGACTTATTAAATGGTTAATGGGTTAAAGGACTCAGTTCTCCAAGCTCGGATGCATAGGATAACTGCTGAGTACACTAATCAATAGGAATCGCCAGGAAAACCGTCTGTACAGTACAAACTATGACATTAGATGGACTGCAATACAGCACCTGTAGGCTCCACCCAATTCGTTTAGTACATCCGCCCTACTTTTCATACTTTAGTATCATCCCTATACAAAACTTTTGTTACAATAACATACTATATTTAATATTTTTCAGAATGTGTTTCATAAATATCAACAAAAATATTTATTAGAACAAAACATGTCATGGGCCCAATATTATCATTTTGTTACAGCAAAGTAATGCTTTAGTGGTAAAAATTTGTAAAATTTAATTTCACTTCGGTTCGAAAAAGGTTCTATTGGCAAAATTTATTTTATTACACAAACGATATTTTTTCCCGCCCCTGAGAATTAGAGGTTTGAGAATTAGAGGTTTTAATTCTCATTTGCCACTGCCAATTTTATATATAAACATATTCTTATATGTATGATTGCTTATGTGCGTTGAGGAAATCCTTTTAGGCAAAGCTTGCTTCTAACCACCATGTAATCATTTAATGTCATTTCATAGACACTAAAAATTAACATACAAATTGATCACAAAATAGCCATAAAAATTACGAAAAAATGGTTAACAAAAAAAATATTAACCTTTTCATGCAAATATCTAACGACTTTCCTAATAAAGTTGTTGACTATGAAAAAAAATCTATTCTGGTTTGTAACTTTAAAAAAGAGTTCCACAGTAACTGCGACTTCTGCCGTTCAATATCACATCAGAAGCAAAATTGAAAAACTTTCGACTTTAATTTGTAAACAAAATATCTGTTATTTGTTTAGTCCTGCCGCTTGGGGGAGGCGAATACACATTTATCGCACACGAAAATAGTTGTATTTTCGCTTTACTTCTATTCACTGTGCAAACAAAATATGGAAACCTTCGTGAATTTGAAATGTCTTGTAGTTTATAGATAAGGGGGAAAGGAGTTAAGGATACTAAATGAAATATAACGTAAGCAATAAAAACTTTTGTAGGAAGGAATACTTTAGGCAGGTATTACATTTCAGTTATCTAAATAATTTATGGGCTAAAACTAAGAGAGGTCTTACTTTTTAATAAATTCCTGTTAGCTTTGATACGACGCTCTTTACATTATGATTTATTATGAAAAATGTTCTCAAACAAAAATCAATATCAGCTAACAAATTATACAAGAAACTTTTAAAACACATTTCTATACATTAATTACTTTACTCGTATAGAGTATTACAAATTATATATTAATTGAAAAGTTACAACAAGTGGAAGTCAATACTAAATTGTATTTTAAAGAAAAGTTAAATTCAATATTTCTTTAGGGAAAAATTCAGGTATGCCATTGCGCGAAATCGTAATTAAAATAATATTTTAAATATTTAATAAATAATTAAAATATTTTTGAAAGAAATAAATGCTGGCGGACTTAAATAAATACAGTGTTTCATTTCATGAAAAGTTTAACTAAATAAATTTTATAAAAATTCTGTACTAAGCAGGACCTTTTACAGATACCGGCCGCTGAACATGGTAGTGCTTTGGTCCTATAACAGTAAAATATCCTCTTTTGCCATGAGATGGGAGTGATCAAGACAACTTTAGGTTTGCAATAAAAAGAGTCAACAAAATTAGCAAACAGCAAACACTTTGCTTTCTAGAAAAAATATTTAATAGCAAAACAAGTAGGGTACAGTGTAGCGTAACACAACAACCGCCATTGCCAGTATTATTATGTATTAGAATCTTCCATACACCTCCGGCAGGCACTTGATATCGCAAAACACAATGTATGCGACATGCACACATTATGCTTCCATATAATAATTATATTTATATAATATTTATATAATTATAATTATATTATATTATATAATTATATTATATTTATATAATTATAATAATAATTACTTTTCATATATAAATTCTTTTAAAAACTCAGAATTGGTGGTCTCCTGCTTATTTTGCATAGATACGATTTACGAGTATAATTTAAGTTACGTTGGCCACTCAAGGCTAGACGTAAGGCAGCCTTCCAAATGTTGGCTTAAAAGTAAACCGGATTTCTAATACCACGAAGCAGAATTATCCAAGCCTTTGAACAGACAAGTCATGCTCTGGTAAAAACCAATAATGATCGAGTGCCCAGCTGCAGTCTCTTATGAAGTGGCAAAAAAATACTTTGAAAATGGCGCTTTGTTTTTCATCGCACCTCGTATATATGAAATATATTTAAAGTGAACATCCCTTACCTTACTCGTTACTTCTATTTAATTTCTATTCTGTTATTTACAATACATAAAAAAATAATACGAGAATTCAAATTGTATTGAAATGGATTATTGCACTCCTTACCGCATGTTAAAGCAGACAGATCTTAAGGGAACATTTCCCCCGGAGGTTATTCAAAATAAATAATAAAATGGAACATTCATTTCTTCCATATGCTTCACATATACATATCTTCTCTTTATTCTGAAATCTTCAAATTTTATTTCCTATTTTTATTTTCAGTATCCTACATTGAGGTTTACATTAACATTTTCAGTCTGATTTCTCTATTTAGTTAGAAGTCTTCGTTTGGCAATTGTGTAATGACTACGGCAAATTCAAAGTTATTTAATCGGATCACGCGTTATAAATTTTTCTATTAATGATGAATTGCAGGTATTTCCGGTAAGCATTCAACGACAATAAACAGAAGAACACAATGAATACACCTTCTAAACCACTACAAATATTTTCCTCTTGTTATAATTTAACAAAAATATATTACGAACATTAGCCGATTGCATCGCAAAATTAAAGTTACTAAAATCAATCATCTTTTTAATGGTTTCAATAAAGCCTTTCAATAATTTAAGGTTTCACTTCTTTTTAATGTCTTCGCCTATGTGTATGTGTTTGTAGGGGTATGGATAAACATTTAAAAAAAGTTTTTAGATCTGGCAAGAACTAAATGTAAGGCTTCCTTGCAAAATTCATATATACCATGTTACGAAATTAGATGAACTTATATATTTTCTAAGCAGCATCTTTAAAAAAAAAAATTCAAAATGTTTCACAAATGTTGTTCCACTCTGTATTTTATTATATATTTCTCTTTATATCAGTTTATTTTATTAAATGAAACGTTTTCTATTTTTGATATTTTGATTTTTTGTTTATTGAATATAAATAATTCTTCTCTCCAGCAGTGTCGTTAAAAAGCTTTTTTAACGCCAATTAAATCGTTTAAAGAAATTGTCGTTATTCGGCGGTGTTTAAAAATGTGTAATAGGCGTGGTACGTGGTATTCGTATACGTTTGTTAGCAAGTAAATTATTAACGAAATATCGTAAAAATATGAAATGATTGCATTTCAAAGTAAAGAAATATTTTATCATTTTTTTAATAATCATCAAATCAATTCCTAATTGAGTTGAGCTTCAAACAGAAATGGAAACTATAAGGTAATGTAACAAATCAGAGGCAATGGAAACATTGCGCCGGTCCTCTACAGGTCTTAACAGCCAGATATAATAAAAGTATTGTACTGGTTAATCATGAAAAATCTTAAATTTATCCTCGTTTATTATTAAGTAAAATCATTACGTCACTACTTAGAATTTGCTGAAATAGCAGGATCACTTTAGATCACTCATGCAATAGTGGATATGCTTGTTTTTGATCTTCATAAGAATTTTAATGGCAACTTTGTCTCTAATAGCATTTAATTATTAAAGAGGAGAGTAAAATATTTTTCGCATTCTGTCATATTTATTTCCAAAAGAGAACCCATCTCTCAGATCTCAGTTTATTGCCAAAACTGAAGGAAAGGATGTTTTGCAGGTGCAACTTACAGCGTAGGCCTCTGCTGCTTAGCATTAATTTTTTAGCCAAACGTTTAATGGTAATGTAATCATTAGTTTCATATAAAAAATTATAACAAGTTGTTTTTAATTTTGCGAAATCATAAAATTAATAAACTTTTAAGTTGCCAACCGTTTCTTCGAGATTCGCTAGAAATAAAAGTTTTCGATCACTTGCTTTCCGAGGTTACATTAAATAACGATTAGATTATTTATTAATTTATTATTAAATTGAAATATTAGACCAGTTGAAAGTTCTAAAGCTTAAATTTTACTTGTGCTCATTCAGTTATATTGTAATAATTCTTTTAATTTTATTCGTAACATATTTTTGGAAAATGCAAATAACAGTGTATGCCATCAACAATATAAACAAAGTGAAACATATCGGTTTACGTAAACGAAAAGTAAATATATAGTTCACAAAAACTCGTAGTCGCTGGCGTTTTGTAATGGCCATAAAAGGGCGTTGTTTGGTTAAGGCAAAATTATAAATTAAATTCAGTGTTAAAGAGCCATACAAGGCGGCCCAAATTTTAGTTATAAAATTTTATTAGAATATGTGCTGTGGCGTTCAAGAACAACATGTTGTTCCGTGTCACAAACATATTCCAGAATCAATTTTTAAAGTTGATATTAATAAAAAATACATTGAGTTTTAAAGCCAACCTTTTATACAAAAAATTCCTTTAAGCTGCACATAATTTTTTAAGGACATCATTTTATTTCTCTGTATATTAATATTTATATGAAATGCAAATGCTCGTAATCACAAGTTACTCCCCATAAATAAACATGTTTTGATATTTCGCAGTTCTTATGTTTTCGGAAATGGAAAAGGTAAAAAAATAAAACTGGCAACAAACTTGTTTACCACAATCAAATGTTTTCTGCTGCACACAACTAAGCGAAATACATTTGCTTGCATGCAACGTAGAAAAAATATTGGTTGTAAGGAAACTTTCTACAAAAACTTCCTTAGCTACGTAATTATAGGTCTGCCGAAAAGAATTGCAATAGAATATAAAAAGGAAATAATAACGTGGCAGGAAAAATAAAATTTCAATTGCTTAATATGCTTGTTTTGCGGCAGCAGAAGTTCAAAAAATAAAACAAGAACATGAAAAACTGTATGTAATTGTTTGTGTTGTTATAGATAATCGTCCTTTCATCGCTCTATAAATTGCGAATGTGGTGAAATTTAAGATTCCGCGATGCACCAACGCTTTAATACTACTTTGTTTAATACTTTTCATTTTTTAAATAGATTTTGTTAACAGTGAACTTTTAAGCCTTCTTTACTTTACCACAATATATATTTTGTATGTTATTTATTTATTTAAGGATATTTTTATTAAATTATTAAATATTATTTATTTTTAGGTTTTCAAAATTTCAAGCACAATAAAAACATTTAAATATTTTCTGTTTTATACAATAATTTTACAGTCCACTCCAAGTCACAGTGGAAGGAAAATCATTCAAAGGAAATAAGACTAATCATTCAGCACACAATTACACATTATCCTTGTATACACTGGAGACATACATATGTGCAAATATATTCCTTTTCCTTTTCTTTCTTTAATTTACACCAGAAAACATATTTTGCCCGTTTACAAGAATTTTTTATTTTAAAAATTCATTCTTCTCTGTGTGAAAAAGCGACCGTTACATTACACTTTCTAATAAGTACTAAAAGTATTTTAGAATTATAACGCTGCTTAAACCCCAAAACAAGAGTTTTTCTTATTATTATTGTTGCTTTAATGTTTTTTTTCTTTTTTCTTTTTGGCTTTTTTTTATAAACCATCAACAGTGTACAACGTACAGCATCACACGGAGAAACATACTTAAACACACACAAGGATGAGCACTCACGTAAATTATTTGATTGTATTGTATCGTAAAAGCCGAAATATGCTCACAACACCACGAGTGCTTTTTTTTTTCTTATTTTATTTTAGCTGTCTATACAACCAAACAGTCTCTTTTGCTGCCTTCAACTGCAACACATTAGCATCAGCTACTACAACAATGATGGCAGCAGTACAAAAGCAGTAGCAATAAAAGCAATTGCTGTGTCATAATTTTCCCTTAACTTCGGCTAAAGTAATAAATGCTGGCATTTATTTTTCCACTGAGTTCGTGTTTTAGAATACCATTTTTTGTCTGTGCTCCAGTTACACTTACAACGCAACTGAGCGGCATTTAGAGATTGTTGTCCTTTAAAGGCAGCTTCATAAAAGTAATTGTTGTATCTCTAAAGTTTACTCAATTCCTGTAATGTATTTTTAGCACACAACTAAACGGATGCTGTTGGTACTAAAATGAGTAAATGTCCTCGTGTTATTAATGTTGCTGCTCATTTTTCTATATAAAACAATTTCTTATCGCTCTTTCAATCTCTCTTTACACACACGTCCACACGCATTAGACAATTTATATCCACAGATAATTTTCTCCATTTTCTCTTGTAATGTTGTCAAGCTTTCGGCATGTGTTCGTTCGCCTCGTTATATACGAGTATCTCCTCCTCAGCTGGTGTCTACTTCGTACAGTTCGGTCATGTAAATGTTACTGACCTAGTAACCGTTTTCAAGTTTACTCATTATATTCCAAAGCATTTATTTTCATTTGTAATTCCGTTTAAAGCGTATTCTAATCTTCTGCTGCCATTTTTAGAATTCATTTTTTAGCAAAAAAAAAAAGAAGAGAAAACTGGAAAGCCAACAAAGCAAAATCAGATCGCATATCATGAATGAAATAAAATTAAAAACTTTTCAAAACAAGTTGCTTGAATTCAGATCCAGCGAGAGTCATACGCACGGTCAGCACAGAGGTAGACCAGGGCGTTATCAATAAGTACACAAGTAAACTGAAAGGTTCCACACATGCTCAAAAGGTTTAGAAGCGGCATCGTAATGATGCTTAAGGCAAAATCAAAAATTATACGAGTATATATAGTATATAGTTCTTTGTTACACAAAAGGATACATTTGAAATATTTACTAGTAAAAATTGCTGTTCTCTAAATTTTACACATTTTAAATTATTTCGTATATATAAAATTTAACAAATTTACTAAATTCTTACGTTTTTCCAGCAAGTAGGGGCTACCAAAGTCTTCGAGCCTTCATATGTAACTAGTACATAACACTACAACACAGTTTTAATCCTTTAGCGGTTACTCTTTTCGCTACTTGGCCGCTAACGAATTTTCTTTACCATCATTTAGGCTTACATTGAAAGGTTCAAACGTTCTGAGGAACTGCTCCTTTTTGCTTGTCGCCATAGGCCCAGCGTAATATTAGTCCAATGTAAATAATGAGTATCGATAAGATTTTTAAAATGTAAATGATTTAGACTTTTGGGTTTGAAGGCTTGTCAGATTGAAACAGTGACTACTAGAGATTAAGAATGCGACTGTCATTGCATATTATAGTAATGCCGCTTTCGCTTATTTCACTGGCGACACGAGTTAAGTTCATTTTCGCCTCTGAAAAGAGAATTTAATCGAATTGCCGAGATATACAATGTAGTTGTGTGGTTGTGCGGTTGTGTCGTGCATACTGTAGTAGTAAGTCCTTTTAAATGTTTCACACACAACTTGTAAAAATATTACAAAAATTCTGTAATTTAATTTAAATCATTTATTCACGCGATATCTGATTTATGTTTGTTAAATTTAATTCAGATAAATAAATTAGATTGTTTCAATTGAAAGAAGAACGAACATTTGTTTTGCTGCTCGCGGGTTTAAATTGTACTTTAATTATATGAATTAATGTTGATTTAAATTATTGACATTTAAAAATGTTTACACTCACGTATGTTGATTACTGTCATTCAATACTTGCACAAATATATATTTATATATTGCGAGAAAACTCTCTTTGTGCTTTGAATTTAGAGTGCATTTTAGGCCGTTTTATAAAATTGTTATTACGAAGTATTAAAATAAAATAATTAAACAAAATAGTTTTTCGAATAAATTTATAACAAAAATTTTAAATATAAATTAATATAAATGTTACAGGAACTAGCAAATCATTTCCGCTGCCCCATATTATTAAATATTCAGCATATGCCACACTTACTGCGTGAATTAACTTCAGTTACTGATTCAGAAAGGATGCACAGAAATATACTGTAATAATGATAACTGGGGAGTATTTTGCTTTTTTGAGTGACCAAAGAAATATCGAACATCCGACGTAACTTTTTTATGGGCCAGATGATGTCTAATTAAACTATTTTGATTAAAAACTAAACTGATTAAAGTTTAGAAATTTCGCGAAAACTGAAATCCTGCAATTTATGAACCGAAATTTGTGTACATGAAGACAAAATATTCAAACGCTCTATTGCCTATGAAAAGTTTAGCTTTAAACTGTACGTTTTTATCATATTTAAAAGGCAAACACTAAGTAATTTAAAAAAAATATTATGCGAATATTTAAAACATCCTTCACTGCCCTTTGGGATTTAATTTGGTGTAAAAAAAGGAAAACCACTTTTTTATCGTCAGTTTCAATTACAAAAGATTTAATACTAAAATTTAAATTGCCGCAATCACTGGACCCTTGCGATAATGGTTAGGAGCGAATACAGACCGTATATCATATGTCACGCACAGTTTTATATTATTTCTTCTCCAAAAACAGTTTCCATCTTTAGCAACAATTATAATAATTATTTCGTCTTATTTATAAAGGTATCACTTTACTTTGAAAAGAAATTCATAAAATTGCTTGCCAACCTTTTTGCAACTCTAAAATACTTTCCGAAGGTGCTTTGACCCCGGAGACAATAAATAACACAGTGACCGTAAATTGAACCGTCTGCAAATGGAAAAAGTGAACAAAATAAACACTGTTTACTACTCCCATTTGTTGTCCTTGTTGTCCTTATTGTCGTTGTTGTCATTGTTGTCATTGTTGTCGTTGTTGTCTCTGTTGTCTCTGTTGTCTTTTCGCAACCATTTTCAAAACCACTTTATTTTATGTTAATGTTTCTTTTCCATATTTTTTCCAATAATAGTCTTCAAAGTTGTCAAAGAAAGTTAACGTTCATAAAAAATTGCTGTTGTCGTTATTAAGGCGATGTTCATGGTATTATTTGTACTTTAGCAGTTTGCTGCCGTTGCCGTTGCTGCTGTTACCGCTGTTTTATTGCAAAATTGTGAACAACGAAGAGCTGTGTAACATTTTAATGGATTCCAAATCAAATTTATACACCGATTGGTTATAGCTGAAAGGTATTTTAATACGCTAGAGTCCCCGCCCACATGCTCCCTCATCCTGCTATGATCATCATTTTTGCCTCCTCAACTAAGTATAAAAATAAACGCTTCTCGCCCTAACACAGTAAATATCGTGGAATATAGCAAAACTGTATAAGCATACATTCGTAATATATACAAGTCACTTTAAAAGCTTTTCTTCATAATGCTTTTATTTTTATTATTTTGCCATGTTTTCTCACAGCTTTCTTTTCTAATATCGCACAGTGATTAATATGGACCATCATATTATCTACGCTATCTGCTTAACTGCGTGGTATGGAAGGCATCGTGGGTACAATACTTCACATTATTGCCAATTGATGCCGGAGGGGCGAAGTTTATATGATGTGCCAATATAGATGAATTTCTTTTCTGTGGGCCTTTCTTTCCAAATACCTTGTAGTATTATATTATATATTATTTCCAAACAGAAAGTTATGATCGAAAAAAGTAATTCGATCCAGTACTGTCTGAACTTAAATTTCTCTTATCTGCGATATCTGTACGAATTTTAGCATTAAGGAGTTACATTTTTGCCCTTAAAATAACAAGCAAACAGTGGTATGTCGGCAAAATTCATTTTTCATGGGACAAAATGTGATGTAAATTTGTAAAAGTGCTATTTTGCAGTACTTTTTTGCCGGACAGTTTCATTGCGGTAATCCAAAAAATATATAAGAAACCTTAATAACAATAGATAAAAATAAGTTAGAAAATGATCCAATGCAATATTATTTATAGGAAGTACTTTTTTCTATATTCCTAATACATGGACTTATAAATATACAATACAGGACTGGTAAGCTTTATGGCGAATTTTCGCTTTACCTGTTCGTCAAGCCGGTTCTACAAAAAAAAAAAATTTATATTAGGAATGTGTTTTCTTCAAGCCAATAATTTTCTCCTAAATTATGGACCATGAAATACAGCAAGGGCTAGTTCATAGCTCAACTAACTAAAATTCTTCTCTCTTAACTAAATTTTTTTATACTTTCTATTCACCCGCCTTCAGGGCGTTCCATTAAAGTAGTAAATTGTGAAAATATTTGCTTGAATTTCTCATTTAGTCGACATAAACATTTTTAATGTCGACTCACTAAATTATAAATAATAAAATATGTATATCACTCGGTCTGAATATATGGAAAGTAATTGTACTGTTGGGGAAGAGCCTCATTTATCTTAAATCTATTGCTTCAAGTACAATGACATAGAGAAAGAGAATAGTGGAACATTTCATGCCTTCCCTACGAATCTATCGCATTAAAGACATTCAGGTTTTTTAAAAGAATCTCTGAAACGTCGTGAATAGAGATGGAATTTCAGAATGGCAGAATTAAAGACTATTTCTATATCTTCAGTATGGAAAATCTTGCCTACTCACAAAATAAATATAGAAGACAATAAAAAAGTGAAAAGTTTCCAAATTCGGAAAAAATAATAATTTTTACTGAGCTTGGCAATCTTGCACTTGTTAAAAAATTAAATATTTTTTCCTTCACACATACAATTTTTTTTTTTTTTTTTTTTTTTAAATTTAACGCCCTCAAATCACTGTCTCTAATAAAATCAGAAATAAAAATAGAGGGTAAAACGTATTGGAAAAGAAAGTACAGAATATTCAGATGATTTTTGTAGAAAACGGAAATCTATGGGGGAAATACGTACAATTCGTAATAATATTTCTTTACTTTATTTTAAAATAAATATACTTAAAAGGAAGTAAAGCAACATTAAAATGTACAGTTGAGTGCAAGAATAGATTTTACAAGCATTTTTCATAAAACGAATTTTTACAAGTTTTTTTATTTTCTATTATTTATATTTATTTTTATTATTTTAAAAACGTAAATTGTTTTCACAACAATATTAAATATAATCGCTTTCTCATAGTCATAAAAATATAATCTATTTAGAGATAAAAGTTGTGTGCACTTCCGTATTAACGCAAGTGCACACATTTCCCCTCTTCCCGCTGAGATGACATTTTATAACTTCTTATTAGAACCCGCAACTGAAGCAAATTAGTCATCATTATTACTGATTGCGAATACTAACTTTTCTTACTGGAGGGAAAACTGAGCTTAATTTTGTTCAGAACCAACTTTGTCATACTCCATATAATTAATAATTTCTGAAATGACTGTAAAGTTTATATCGTTATTAATTAACAACTTTAAATAACTCGAAATATTTTTAAAAAAAACTTTTCTATGATTTATGGATAATAGTAAATTGTTGCCAAATTAAAACAAGATCTCATAAATCTCTCGAATCCAAGCCTTCAAAGCTTTTCACGTTTGAGTTTTTCCAGAAATTTAATTTTTTTATTATTAATGGTGGGATAGGTGTGAGACTTAAAGCTTAGCACTAAGAATATCTTATGTCTAATATCGCTTATACTATAAACAATTCCAACGATAGACGACAATTGGAAAAACATGTGCCCTCAGCAATATTTTAGGTTATGTGTACGAACCGCAGTTTAGCTCATTACCAACGACCCTTAAAAGTACTGACGCTGTCGTTGGCTGAATTACTCGGTTACTTATCCATAAAGTGGTAAGATTTCAGGTTCGATTTATATATACGACTGTTTTATTATTGGAATATATAAGTGATTAGGATGTAGCCACAGATCAGCACTTAATTAACATTAATATACTTCAGACTGCACACTTCTACTCTCAAAGGTATATTAAGTATGCATGGGCAGGGGCTACTCTGTAAGTGCTGGTATTGGAAAAGAGTGTAAATTTTTAAATTTTAAATATAAAACAATGCGCATCTTGCCAAACTAGTACGCTCGCTGAGTACTGAGAGACAGTAATCCTGGGTTCGATACCCAGTTTCGGCAGTAAAAAAAAATTAAATTTTTCTCAGGCACTTTTATGTCAATATATATTAATATAGCAGCAAAGTTTAAGTCGTCACGCGTTAATAATAATGATGAGCATGTAGAGCTCCTTCGCCATTCTTCTCTACTAGTATTTCATTAGCGAAGAAAAAGTAATTAAGGTGATGCCATCTAAAAATAGTTCAACACTGTCTTATTAGACATCAAAGGTTCTGCTAACAACCTTAACTATCTGCACCCCGATCCCCTTTTCCTAACTTCTGTAGAATAAATTGCATGAGCAAATACACTTATGATCTTCTAAAAGCAAAGCAGTTAAACTTTTTTCCAGCAATACTAAATTGGTTGGCCAGCAAAGTGTTTCTGCTAACTGCGATGCCTAAAATGGCTTTAATCTTGTTGAAACTCCTTTCATTAATCCATTTTAGTTAAAAATCCAATAATCAAAATACTTATTTTTAATTTTTATATGACTTCACCATAATAACATTTCAAAGAATATAATTTATAGTTACAAATGTTCTCATTTAACCGAAACACACTGAGAGAAATTTTGGTTAAAGCCTAAAAGTATTACAACAGAATTAATAATGAATTTTATCTTGTCTTTGTCCACGCAAACAAACACGTTCATGTAACATTTAAAACTTTCATACGTGGCCCATTTTACTTAATATTAACCTGCTCAGGGCCATTAAAATATATTTGGAGCTTGTCAAGAAGCCTTTGACTAGTTCTTCAACTAATGCTTTTTAATGATCCTGACTGGAAGAGGTCCTCCCTTTTATCTGGCTACTGGTTACAGATTGACTAATGAAACCATTATACATACTGTCTCCTTATGTGACTAGTTAATGTTTTATGAAAGCCTTTACACAGTAGTTATGATAACTACCATTTCATAGAACTTTTCCAACAATTTGCCCTTCACTGTGCATGCGTTTAACAACTTGTGACATTGTGAATACATTCAAGTGCATTCACCTACTTGCATGCAATTTACATATTTATGCATATAAATATAATTCAATAAGTGTATGATTGTATGAGCAAGCAAGTTCTCCGTATTGTTATGAAAAAGTTAATGCTTATTTCTTCATAAAAAATGGCACAAAAAGGACAAAAATCTCAGAGAGGAAAAAATGTGCATACAAGGATGCTCGTGTAATTAAAGTTTTATTTTTTTTTTTTTGTGTTGTTTTATTCACCACCTACGACGACCGCTCACATCTTGACTTTGGCAGCAGGTTATGTGAAAGCGAATTGAAGTCAGAGTGAAATTGAGAACTATAAAATGCTTTTATCATGTCGTTTAATACAATTTTCTTATATTGCGGTTCGGTAATTGCTAATATCCTTGTTAGTGTTGTTATTGTAAACAAGGAGGTGTTTTTTTTTCTTTTTTGTTGGATGCTGGAAATAGTAATTTAATTAATTTGTCTTTTGCCAGCAACTCAATTTCTGATTGAGTTAATTACAATTCTTAATAAGTGTAATTAAGTATGGATGGTATGCTTGTTGGTCTGTTTACAAGGACCCTTTATGCTACTCTATAGAGCACGTCTTTAAACAACTATTTTATTTAAAATAATTCCACTGCTGCAAATAAACTTGCATTAACTTTAAGTTCAATATGTTTTAAATCAACTTTGCTTTAATAAATTCTTTTGTTTGCTTTTCAGCTTCACTCCTTTAAAATATTCACATTTTCAAATGGAGCGTCCTCAGATGCTACTCTGTTTACTGAAATACAACCAAACTTTTGCAATTGTAAATAAATGTAATTTTCAAATACGGAAAATATATATAGATTTTATTTGATATTTATAAATGATAAAAAGAATCCCTTTTCAATATCGATATGAATATGCAAAATTATGAAAAAAAAAAAACATAAAAAAAAATTATGCAAGAAAAGGGTTGACATCCACATGAGCAACACAAAACAAATAATCCATTCACATACACATCGAATAAGTTTAATAAATTACTACTGCAAATACAAACAGAAAGGAATGTGTATAATGTGCACTGCACTATTCGTGTAAGGAAACAAAATAAAATATAAAAAAATTTACATATTTACTTAAATAATCATATTTTATTTTTTTGTATTGTCACATAAAAAACCAAATGAAATGAAAAAGTATCGTCTCACACAGAGAAAATTCAACAATAAGGAGAAATTGACGAAGCATCGAACTTTCCTTACAGCAAAACTAAAAAACAAATAATCATTAATGCTGTTTTTGTCAGGAGCTGTTTTGATAATAGTTTTAATTTCGAAACTCTGTTATCAACTTATGCCATTCCAAGATATTTCCGATTCAAACGGAGTTCGTATTCAAATCAAAATAAGCTCAGTGTAAAATTTTATAAAAAAAAGGTACATTTTCAAAAAACTCATTATATTATTTTGCTATTCCCTCCGATGATTCCCTTTACTGTCCTTTAGGATGCACACTTTAGTCCATCACCACTTTGGGAGTATGAAAGGAATCTCTATTTTTATCCAAGTAATTCCTTCTTAACTTCTACCGGTATTTCGCATGATAATGGCTGGTAGGAACATTCAAGATATTATAAAGTCGGTCCTGACTTTATAAGCCTGGCAACTAAGCTTTTGGATCAACTTCATTTCCTTAATGAACAGACACATAAGAATTCTTACAAAAGGCTATTTCATCCAAAAAGCAATTATTCGAGAATTTTAAAGGACATTCTGAATTATATTTTTTAAAGCCAGAACGGGAAAATTTCTCATGTGATGAAAAAGATCGTGATTTCCAGCGCCCTCAATTCAATCCTAATTTAATCCATGATGATTTTCATATAGAGTTATAGTAACAAACCGATTTCCTTTGCTCTTTCCAAATCAACTATTTCACTTGATTATGTTCTCTACTCTGAAAATTAATAAACATTTCATTTATTAATATCAGATTTTTTATATTCGCGACTCACACTATATACACTTTCTTCTAAAACATCTGACAACTGGGAAATTTAAAAAGCAAATAAATTTATTTCCAACGTAATTTTAATTCCGAAGTTCTGCAATGCGGCTCCTTTACTTTCATGACTTTATTTAACATAAAATTTGCATATATTTTCTATTCCAAGAATAGTAAAACATCTTGAATGAATGAATGAATTGGCATACATTCGCATTGTGATCAATATAATATTTAACTTTGAATTACAACTGAAGACTGTCAGGCAATATAAGAAGTAATGAGGAAGAGGGGATTTTGGAAAAACTGGTTCAATTACTGCGTTACTGATTGAAAGCCCTTCGGCGTCGGTATGTCAAGTAAATATTTTACTTTGAAATGTCGAGCTCTCTTCTTGCTCAGTAATTGCCGTATGGATTTTTGAGGGATCCTTCACGGAAAATGGAAAAACTGGTTTAATTACTCCGTTACTGATTGAAAGCCCTTCGGCACCGGTATGTCAAGTAAATATTTTACTTTGAAATGTCGAGCTCTCTTCTTGCTCAGTAATTGCCGTATGGATTTTTGAGGGATCCTTCACAAGGATTTGCCACTGAGTGAGTGGAAAACAAATATCAAGAAGATCCTGTAACTCGTTCGAATGACTAAACCTTACAAATGCAGTCAGCCGATTAAAACCTGGCGAGTAATTTTTTTTTTAATCTTTTTGGCTTTTTAAAATGAAATTTATTCTTTGTGTCCAGCCGAATTCCATGGCAGGATAAGTCTTGGAATAATATTGACAATATACATACTTGAAGTCTAGAAATAATGGCGAAACAGATGCACTAAAGAAATACTTTCACTATATCTTGTAGATACAGTGATCCAACAAGTGGAAACTTTTCCTCGCAGCCTTTTTTATTCTAAGCAGGCAACTGTAAATGCTTTTAGGTATAAAAATCTTACTGTTATGCGCCACACGAAAATTGTAACTGAAAAAAAGTTTCTCCCGCAAATTGAATTTAATCATTTTCTACCATCTCGAAATTTGTCTGTGGCAACAGCAAAACAAAGTTGGCGAAAATGAATTATTTTCTGATTTGCGGTCTTTTTAATCTTCTTCAAGAAAGGAAACAACCTTCACTGTTTACTTTATCCTTTTACACGCAAATTTAAAATTGTATTCCTGTCTTAAGGGAAGACTACAAGGAATATCAGGGCTACAAGGACTATCTTTTAATTGAGGAATTTGATGCTATTGTACAATAAATGATGCGTGTAAAAAAGTTTACATCTACAATTACATGAATGCTACGATTACATGTTTATGTTTCTACCTAAATATTTATGTATGGGCAGATGTTTTCTGTCGACATGTAGCTGAGGATCCGTGCGTTTTCAGGCATGACTGGTAAAATAATATTTAAATTTTTGTACAGATTCTTTAGAGATTAAATTTGTTACTGCTAAATTTATTCTATTGGGACAGAAATTTGAGCACTTTTCCACTTTTGTACGAATAATTTTCTGCTGCTTTTTGTATACATGTGTGTGTGTGTGTATGTGTGTAGTGCTCACGCAGTGAATTTGTTGCCAAACTTTTCAGAGTTTCTTAAATTTGTGTACTTTTTAATCACATAAAATAGTCCATCCTATTACTGCGTGCAAGGGAATACGAGAGGTCAAAAATATCTTTCTCATAAACCAGAAACATGTGTGTACGTATGAATGCATATGTGTATGTGTGCACATCCTATTTTTGCTTACATACTACATCTGACTATAAAACAATGACAATTTCGTTTGCCTGCATGTGTGTATGTAAATTAGGATTTGAATTTGTTGAAACAAAACTCAAAGCAAATATTTTAATTTTTACAAAATCTGTCAGCTACACATACGCATACACATACAAGTAAATGAAAAGTAGTTATCTATGTACGAATACACATACAGAATACAGATAGATACAGATATTTAATATTAGAATGTAGAGTGCAATCGAGTCTGTGTGCAAACAAATTGTTATTTATTTTCCTGCAATTTCGTGTAAATTTTTGAAATTTACTGAATTTAAAAAAAAAGAAAAATTATTTAATTGTGAAGTCAAAGTTTTATTAAAAATTAAAAACCAATTAAAATGCCTCCAGTTATATTTTAGTCAATAACAGATTTTAAAGGATTTAAAAAGGAAATCCATTACGAGTTGCAGAATATTAAAAAATTTTTAAATTTGGTATGCCAGTTCGCACAAATTATTTTGGCCACCATTTATGGAAAACAAAAATATATTCAATATCAATTCTCGGAATAGAATTTTTTCATGAACTTTATTTATTCTTTGCAGAAAACTGTAGGTTTTCCTATAAAAGTGAATTGGAAAAATAAGTATTTTTTTTTTGTTTATTGAATAGTACTAGAAACAGAATAGAATTGAGGACGGCGAATGAATAATGCACACCCTACCAAGCCGGAGGTCGCAGGTTCGATTCCTTGCTAGATCCTGTGTCTTTTCCTATGGATAAGCCGAAATCTTTGCAAGTTAAATTAGTTAAAAAAATAAAAATACATGAAACAGAACATTTTATATAACTGCAACCACTTTACAAATAATATCCTTCACGCAGACATGGGACTTATGTCACCAAATTAGTATCAAATCAGGTCCTGTAGAAGGCAGCACATGATTGAATTCTGCGTTGTTCTTCTTAAACTGGCGCTAAAAATCTCAATAATACTTTTATAAGTGTTTGCTCTTCTTCACTAGCAATTGAAAATTAATAAACAATTAACTTTAAAGTCCCTTCTCTGGAGAATTGCCGGTCTTCAATTTTGATTTAATAAGAAAATACTCCAAAAAGAAATAACAAATTAAAATTAAAATTTAATGAAGTAAAATATTTTCAAGTGGACCGTATTTTGTGTTATACAGCAGGACTGTCATACCCACTCATTAACATCCTGCAATTTCTTAAATGTATACAGTTCGCTTTTACTTAACTCGAGTGCTGCTACGTATCGGTGTGTCTTTATAAATATGCATAACGAAGTATTAAATTTATTCAGTTTTTTATGTTCGATGCGTGCATTACATGGAAATGGTTATTCCTTCTGCTCTTGTAATTGCACAAATATGCAACTGTATTGTACTTTACGGAAATAAACGCGCCACTGCCGGAGACTGTACACACATACATGCTTACTGAGGCGGGCGTTCACGTGTTCAGTCAACGGTGTAAAATCCTGTAAATAAAGTCATATTAAATTACAAGTAATCGACTGCACACACACAGATATAAAGATTCTATACGAATTGCTGCAGATGTAGTTTTGAGTAATCGCACACACACATACCCACTGCCGAAAAATTAAAAATGCGAACAGAAACAGTTGCACATAATAATGCAGTAATACGTTGAAAATTTTTCTGGAAAACCTTGACATGGATTTGGCTCTTTACAAGCAAAGAAGCAAATTATGGCGTTGAATTCATTTTCGATAATTCCGTTGTAAGAATATTTTTTCTTCTTATTTGGTAAAGGATTTTGTTACATTTTATGGAAACTTAAAATATACTCAAACGAAAAGTTCTTAAATGCCTTATTAATGCTATTAATGCATTCTGTATTTATATTATTAGAATTGCATTAGACTGTTTTTGTCATCTCTGGATACGACCAGGCAAGTTTTTATTTAATTGGTCATGTATTTGTTTCGCAAACTTTTTTAAAAAGTTGAACACAACAGTATTTGAAATTTCAAATATGAAATGTTGTTATTAATTCTGCCATGATACAAAATATTAAATATTTCTTTGCTGGTACACGTATGAGTATTTTAATTATGCTGCATAATTTTCCGAAACTTAATTCTACAGCAATTAAAACTGCAACTGTTGAGTATCCTTTTACCTTCGCCAATTTCTTTTAAAAGTTGTTATACTTTCTTTAAGAACTATATCCTTTAAGAATGTCCTTTATACATGTAAAATGCATATGAGTATGCATTGAGTATAAGTAATATAATTGTGAAGTTCTGAAACTTAATTTAAGAAACGTAAGAAATTGAAAGGATTTCGAAAACATGTACGATATTTTATTTCGATAGTAAAAGTTTTCTGTGTGAAATTATGCAAACATTATTATAAAAGAGTTTATCGATGATTCATACGAGGATGAATTAATAGAAATGCAAGTCCAACAATGTCACAGTATATCAAGATCACTTATGACATGGATGTGACACAGAAAATAAAGTGAATCAAATCTCGGCTATGATAATCAAATATATATCATGGGAACCCTTTTATTGGAAATCCTCTGCATGCATTTCTTTAAGCAACTTTTCCCTCCAATTCATCCACAACTGTTTCTTTAGAGAGGACGAATTATGTTTTTATAGTACTCATAAAACCCGTTCAAATTAGGCAAATATATGTTAAAGTATAGAAGGCGTATGACGTACAGAACGCATATGTTTCAACCACATAAAAGTACTATGGGGAATATCAGTTGCTACAATTTGACTACAAGATTGGCCTTGGCCGATACAATAAGAGGTTAGAAATTTATTGGGTGTGGAATAGTGATGAAAAGTGCAACACATTTGCTGAGAAGCTTTAATCATAACCCAGAAACCCTTGAAAATATCTGGCATCTGACAGGTTTTTCCTTTTTATCTGATTAAGCTCTGTTTTTTATAATGGCATCGAGCTCCCGCAGGTCCTTTCTGGATCCTTAGAGGTTTTTTGTGGAATTTTTCAGCATTCGTAATCTAATATTAATATCCAGTATTTAACCAAATTCAAGGTTGAATTTTATGATTTTTTTTATCCCCATATTTTTTATTTATATCCCCGTTTTAGCCCCTCGATGCTATAGTGGTTAGTATACCCGCCTTTTACACAGGTGTCAGGGGTTCAATTCCCCGGGGAGCCAGAAGCCAAAGGCCTTAGTAACCAGTGGTTCTATACATATTGCCATTATATTCATATAATTGTAATATTTGGCTAAGCAAAAATCCCCGTTATTGCCCCCGATTGGATGTCTCTCTATAGTACCTCTTTAGTACCTCTTGTTCATAATTTTTTGTATATCATGACGAATAATACATTTTATTGGGCAACGGAAAATATTCATCCTTATAGGCATGGAAGGTGCCTTTAGGGGCTACATATGAATAAGAATGACAAGCCAAGTCTTTTTTTTTTTTGGATTTTTGATTATTTTAAATATTTTCTCTAAACTAAAAAATACAGTTTTATACATCTTTTATGAAAGTGAAACACATTTAAAATTCCGACATGAGTAATATGGGAAATTCAATAGAAATATAATTATGAAGACACTTTTAGTCAACTGCAACCTACAAGGAATTTCAAAATGTATACAAGAACATAATTTATAAGCAGTGTTCCCACAATTCAGCGATATCCCCGCACTGTGAATCTGTTTTTATATTCTAACAAATATATATCTATATATAGAATTCATTAAAAATATGTGAAAATGTCTTACTTTGTTTGTTTTTAAAAGTCCTTTTTTTTAACATATTTTCCTTTCTTGGTATTTTTAAGTCAATGAAACTATTCCTTTTAACCTTTGAAGCCTACTGGGTCTCCTTAGTTATAAAGCTTATTTCACACGTAGGCTTTGTGTTCATTAATCTACCATTTAACTTGAACTAACAAAATCTCTTTAATGTTTTTTTAGGAAAAGTCGTAAAATAGCAATTTTTTAAATGTTTCATGTTCATTCTGTTTTTATGACTCAGACAAAATAACAGCAAAGTGGAATAAAAAAATAGTGTTTGCCTGTACACTTTCCCCTCTACACCTGACTTTATTGCCCTATTTGATACGTGAGGTAGCTTATGTTTTATAACTCATATGTAACATGTGTCCTTAATGCCATGCGCTTCTGCTATAACAACAGCTAACTGCAAATACAGTACAAAGTTTATCTTAATTAGCAAATAAAGGCTTTGTGGAAAATAATTATCATAGAAATTTTTATTTTTATTATTAATTAAATTGAAAATCCCACCGTTCCGACTTCAGTGTGGTGCACGTCTGTTAAACAAGAGCACACAAAGTTCGTCCTGTCGAACATTTTCTAATTTAAAGATCCCTTACAAGCATTTTCTCCATTTAATTTTATTCGTCACAGGCTTTCATGTATACGCCTGTGTGTTATTATCAGAAAACTCATGCGAAGTCACAGACACATATGTACATACACTTACATATATAACTTCAGCATTGCTACTACTAAATTAAGTTAAATCATCCTTTGGGAAACGACGTACACACTTGCCCATTAAGCCAATACCTTCGAACAAAACTAACAAATAGAGTAGATGTGCAGGTCCTTCAATAACTTTACATAAGAAAAGGTATGTGTATTCATACGTGCTCTATACCTACAACAGTACGTATTTGCTCTATATCCTTTCCTCTTTGGCACTCCTTCAGACAAAGTCTTTAATGTAATATTAAATAATTTGATACACTGTTAATTTGCGAATTTTAAACTTAACTACTTTTTAGAAAGGTGATTATTGGCATTAGTTGTGGGCTTACAAAAGAGAATTTTTTTATAATACGAGTATCTTTTAAGTTTTACAAAATCTTTTTCACCTTAAACTGTATTTTAAGGACACATTTTTGGATGGTTAATGGATTGTAAGTAAAAATAATTTAAAATATTCGCTTCGTTATATGAACTAAAAGAAAAGTAATTATTTCTTATTTCATTTAAATGTGGTGGCAAATATGTACTCTTAAAATGTCCTTTCATATTATAATAATTTAATCAATTTTATTTTATTTATTTATTTCCATAAGTTGCAAATGGCGGAACTAATTATTTAATCAGCTATAAATTTCTTTAATAATTTTTTTTCATGCCCACATTTGTATTTGTAAATTTTGATTTAATAATATTTATCCTTGTTCTCATATTTACGTAATGGAGCCATCAACTCCACTCTCGTTATGGTCTTCAGGATGTCTGGTAATTTCGCTAACGTTATATGCTTGCAAACAAATTCCCTGAGCCAGTCTGCACCTACCATAATAGCTCCCACTTTGAAGTGGAAACGCTGCAACTCTTCTATATTTCAATACCTCTTCGCCACTTGCCCGTTCTACTGGTGAAGCATTTATGTCCTGAGAACTCCTTGTCTTGAAATACTTAGAATTTTATCGCCAAAAAGAGTGCACAAAATCAGTTATTTTATTAACTGAAATTAATATATTTCGTATTATTATTCCGGGACGACTGATGCAGATCATCTTTGGTAATATTTTTTTTTTTTGATCACTAATTAAATGCATTTATTTTCCTGCACTATTTGGAATTGTTTGACTTTGCTTTTTCTACCACTTTGTCTGTGGTTTCCCCTGTGCAATGTGACAGGGTCGTAGTACCCAGCAGATCGAGGGCCTTGCAACAATAATCAAAACTCCTTGCTTTCATATTGTGGCCTTTTTCTATCTATCAATTCTCATCCACTAGTTGCATGTAAATGTCTACTATATAAATTTCTTATATCAGGATATCAGTGTATTGATACAGATTTCCAGTGTTCCAGCAGATGGTTTATGTCCTTTCGCATGAAAATCATATTTATTTTTTATAAGTTTTAGTTGACACGTTACGAGTATTGCTTTCATGGTTTGCTGCATTATTTTATTAGTTTTGATTTAAAATGTCATCCTCAGTGTGCAGTTAAATAATTATTCCTTCAAATTGTATTTATTTTTATACAAAATAATTGCGAGCTCTTTTGTGTTTATTAGTATCTTTTTTATACATCTTAAACTGTTTGGAATATGACATGTGTCCTTCGGAAACAGAATTAAATGTGCAAGAGTGCATGCATACGTAGAATTTTACTTTATACACTGGACAACAACGTTTCAATAAATATTTCTTTATTACTTTTTGATAACTAGAAAAAAATACAAGTCCTTCTAGTAATTACGAATGCTAAACTACTTCAATGGAACGTATGGCTTCGTGTCACACAAGAAAACCTTTCATGAATATATTTAATTGAATTAATTATTTGGTATTTATGTTTTTCTTTTTATTAATTATTTGCAATATTTAATATTACTGAGCTTAGTTAAGTATTTCATTTTATTTTCAAAAGGAAGTCAGTTAGTGACTACATTTGAAATACTTGAATAAATTAAATTATTTATTTTTATTAATTTTTTTTTTAATTTTCAAAATGCAGTCTCCAGTTCAAAAAGTTGTTAACTGTGATTAATTTTATTTCAAAATTTCAGTTTTAAAAAATGTAATGAATTTTAGAAAATTCAAAATTTAATTATAAAACGTTTTCACAAGCAAGCACGTTGCAAATACACTGTAAGAATTTTATTCAATTTTATTTAGTTTTTATGGCATTTTCTTTAAACAGGAATATGTTTTAAAAGTTCTGATTTCATTCTCAATTGTATAAACTTCTTTGCTCCGCACTGTATAAATTAATTAAAGTCTTAATTACTTTTGCTTTAGTGCTTTTTAACAACCCATTTAATTACAATTTTATTTAAGTGCATATCATGCAATGCAGGCTCGACAACTCACAAAATTTTGGTATGAAAGTAATTTTTTTCATGTTTAAATTCTCATTAAAATTGCATTTAAGCAATGCAAAAGAAGAGGTTTCTATTGCACTAAACTTTTTTTAAGCTTTTACAGTATTAGTATTACAAGATATTCAATAGCACTTTAATAGCGCATCTTGGAACCGTTGAATACCATTAAAATGTAGATTAAATCAGTATACAGATTTTCAGAACACTTCGCTATAAGATTTTAGTTATATATTTTTTTTTAAGCTAACATAAAAAGCTTTGGGCTTGACGACAGGAAAGCATCCGGTGTGTAGGCAGGAATGGAACACGCGCATTATTCATTCGCCTACGGAGATACACATTATTTTGTTTTTTGCCAGATATCTGGTGAATTGTTATTATTCCAACAGTTAAGGGGATTCTTTCGCAAGCAGATACTGCCTGCGTTACCCAAGCATGAGTTATATTAAAACGGGAACAGGAAAAGAAATGAATATACAAAAAACTGTTCATATCAAAACAAGTATGTTTAAAAGTTTTTTCGCAATTGCTTTATAGAATTTTAAATATTAAATTTATGGATTGTTGACATATTTTACGATCACAAATAAACGCCTGAAGATAAATTCCAAAGCAGTGTGGAAATGTTGTAAAAAATTTATTTTATAAAAAAAAAAACCTCAAAATAAGAATTTATAATCAAAAAAGAAGAAAAGGTTCATAAAACTCAAGAAAACAGTGGCATCATTGGCGCGATCGCATATGATACGGTGACAGCCATGTTAGTATTGCTCTATATATATGAATGTTTTTTTTTTTAGTTTTAAATTGCACGGCTTTGGATACGGATTTATTTCTCTTTTTATGCCCACCTGAGTATTAAAAGGCTCTCTATTCGACACGTGCAAATACAAGACTATGCATTCCTTAAAATAAATTATATCAGCGTGTTTTGCCATAATATAGTGATCATGCTGCAGTTATATGATTTAATATCCTGAGGTGAAAAAATAAATTTTTAAATCCCAAAATTATTGTATTATTTTATAAGATCATTAATTATTTTTTACTAAAATAACTTGAGCAATTCGTAACAATTTTGAATCACTTGCAACTTATGGCGTTTTGTTTTCTACAAAAAAAGGCAACACTACCCGCAGGGAGGACAATTGCACTTTTTTACTTTTTTCTAATTTGTGTTCTTTTCTCGTTGTATAAAAAATTGCACTTTCACAGGGCGGGCAATGCATTTTAAAAAGGCACCTTTTCACAGGGCGATATTTTTAATGTAGAAAAGAAAACGCCATCAGTTAGGCTACATTGTTGAAGTGATCAGGAAATGGTGTAACCAAATGCAGAGTGGTTGCATTTATAATCATTTTGACAAAACTAAAAGCAATGCCAATAAAACTGTCAGTTTTTTCGATAAAGCATCGCCATATTATCATTGCTTTGATCAATACCGATCAGAATACAGAGGCACTGTCTCCTGTCATATTTACGAACAAAACGTTTCTAAACTTTTTGAATTTTTAATGTTTTTGAAGGCCAGTGTTTATAATGAATTTAAGTGATTTACTCTCCTCTGCCGTCACCCAAGCAACTGCTGTTCGTAGAGGAGCTCAAATGCAGACTAATGCTATTTATTTCTAAGACGCTTAGACGTTCATATATGTGTGTATGTACGTTCAATGTATAAATATGACATTTAGAGTTCATTTCGTTTATTTATTTTCTGCTTTGTATGTGAATTCGTTTGTGTTTGTGAAAGACATCATTTTATTCTTTGATGTATCTTCTCTGCATGTGCTTCTAGGATTTTTATTAAATAATTTTTGCTTTTAATTTTTATTTTCGCTCGCTTTGCAATGAGTTGCTTATGCACATACCAATACTAATACCATTGCGCAATACACACACACATATTTGTCCTTAAGCGTGCTTCCGCGCACTCACACACAGGCACTCACGCACGACATTGTGGAAAAGCTTTAGTATCAGTGTTTGTTTTTAACATGTAGAAACACACACACGCACACGCACACACTGTTAAGAGCTGTGTGTTTGTAACTTTGAATGTGTAGCCATGCACTTGTTTTATGCTTGTTAATAATTAAATTACATTTGCCAGCATCTTTACTCAAGTGTATTTTGAACACTTACCGTTGCTGCATCAGTAATTGATGTGCGAGTATGTGTATGGCTGGATGTGTGTTCATGTCAGTGTTTCTGCATTTGTGTACTCATATTAATGTGCAAATGCGTACTGAGTAAATGTTAAGCTTTTATTATTGTTAACGTTGTATGTGCCGGCGTGTGTGTGAGCTCTTTAACAGATCCACTTAAGTGTTTTTCCATTACCTTAAGATCTTGTAAATTATTGAATGCATGCATGACGGTACATATTTTTTTTTTGTTGTCTTTTTATCATAAAATGTATTTAATTAAAATTTTCATTTAATGGAAAAGTCTAAAAATTAGAAAGGTAATCGTATGTGGCATGGTAAAATTATATTTCTATTAATTGAATTTCGTCGGGCTACACACAAAGAAACTAAAATGTTGTTTGATTAATTTATCTCTCAAGGAGAACACAACTATGAAACTTCCTTTGAAAGCTAGCAAAATGGTTAAATTTTTGCTCCATCACAATAAAAGCAATCACTAAACATTTTAAGAAATTGATCGATTTAAAATTTGCGATTTAAAATATTTAAATAATATATGGAAAGTAGAGTTTAAGTAGAGGGGATATCCAAGCAAGGAATTCAAACGTCTGCAAATAGAATAATTAGTAATGATGAGAATATAGAATGTAAACATGTCTGTGCATGCCTGAAGCACTTGCGCATTACCGATCCTCACCCATATTAGTTTACACTGTGTGTTTAGTTTAGCTTCTTACATTTCTATTTTTGTAAAAGTGAAGCAATCACTTTAGCCTCTAGTCCTGCCATCTCTTCTATGTGATACAGTCACCTAGTTAGCATTCTGCGCCTTTCTTGGGGGAAACGTGGTGTATCGGGTGGACTATAAGGGCGTGACTTTTACGGATTCAACTGAAGGTTTCAATCAAATTCTATTTATTTAGAGAGTCAGCTGATAATCGCATATGTCATTTGCTTTGGCCTAATATTATTATTAGTTGTTGAAGCCTATTGGAACAAAAATTTTGTGCTTAGGGTGATCCTACATTTTATGTGTGGAAGTAGGGCAGTAATCTGGAGTAAAGCTCTCCTTGGATTTCTCACAAATGTAAGACTTCGATTAGGACCTTGAAATACGGTTTTATTGAAATAATTAAAAATTAATGGTGATGCAGGACATAATTTCCGTAAATTAAAATGCATAGTAGTAGAAACCAAAATAGCCTATCATATCTTCTTAATTCGAAATATTTATAAGCTTTTAAATATTCGTCAAAGATACGCCATGGGTTACCAGACCTAAATTTAAAAAAAAAAAAAATTAACAATACAAAGGATCCTTATTTAAGTAGTTTTAATGAGTAACGGAAATATCAATTCATTAAATTATTGGCAAAGACGGTTTGATGTAACATCTTCGCTCCTCTGTTTTATTTCCTATTTTATATTTTTTTCTATTTTTCCTATTGTTATATTTTTATATTTTATTATAGAAAGAGACATTTTGAAAATTCAAATGTTTAAAATCGTATTCTAGGAGTATTGAAAAGGAGTTTAAATTTAAAAATAAATAAATTCTTAAAAAAAATTCTGTGAGTTTGGCAACTGTGGATGGCCGAAGGCAGCATTAAAAGTCTCCTCGCAAGTAGATAATATGCCATTATTTTTGTGTTTAGAATAGTCAACATCAATTTTTATTAATTGTCTCATGAGAATATTACAGATTCTTATTTAATACTGAAAGTTATAAGAAGTGGTGGGGGGGTTTAATATTTTAATATTGACATAAAAATAAAAAAATAAAAGGAGACCATCTGGCATTTTGGTGTATTTTCGTATTAATGATTTTTCATAATTTGTGAAAAAGATAATATAAATTGGCAAAGATTTTCATGCCGAAGGCTTGTATATTATGCCAAAATAAAAGCAGCAGGAGAAAAGCTATTTGGTTGCACAGTGGGGATGCGGCCTTGAAAATATTAACACCGAGAATCGTGCAGAAACTTCAATAGCCAGCTAGTTTTGTGGGCCACAAAAATTCTACAATTCCGACAGTTCCTACTTAATTTTTCCTTATTTTGTTCAACTTCCAGAGTGTAGTAGCATTTGCTCTGAATCCTTTTGGCTGTAAGTAAAGCTGAAGTCAGCCCCAATGTGTTTCTTTATATTAATAAATATTAGAGCTTTTTTATTATTTCAAAATACAGCAGAGTCAGCAGGCAGGGAATAAGAACGACCAAGATACCATTTTACATAAAAAACGAAAAAAAAAATAAAAAAAATGTAATAAAAATTTCCCAGGCAGATGTTTTTGTTGTTCTTATGTTTTCGCAACAATTTAAATTGTAGTAAATAGTAGCTGTAGCGTTAAAAGCTGGCAAATGAAATACTAAGAACAGAAGATCATTAAACTAAATTAAAAAAGTTTAAAGTGTTAGAAGTTACCTGGTGGGATGGCGAAATAAATAACTGACATTGTTGAGTAATAAAAATGAAAAGGAATAGAAAAAAAAAGGAAAGAACACAGAGAGCAATTGCGCAACTGAATGAATGAATTCAAAAAAAAAAAAAAAGGGAAAAACAAAATAAAATGAAATTTATTTGATGTTAATTTAACTTTTAATGTTCCTGGCAAAGATTTTGCCAAAAGTGTTTTTGTTCCTTGTTTTTCTTTCAAATGCTGCTTTCTGGACGAAGAGGCAGAGAAGTAGGAATATTGTATAGAAAAGTGCAATTTTCTTGTCGGTGGAGTAAAAGTTCCTAACAAATTATGGCGGTATAAAGTTAACATTATCAACTAAAGCGGAAATATACTTTAAGAAGTTTACAATTAATTACACAGGAAAGCGTTTCAATACTTATTGACAGTACTAAGAAAGGCAGCCAGAGACATTTAATTAATGGTTCTTTGGAGCGATAATAAAATAAGCACTGCACAGATCAACCTGAACGAATATTGAAATTTCAATAAGAAGAAATCATTTAAGTTTAGATTTTAATTCAGCTTTTTAGTTTTAAACTCTCTCGTGAAGGCGGAAATATTGGAATCCATTCATACTTTTGCAGTACGAGGTCGCTTAAATTTCATGAAGTACAGTTAAAACTTTTCAGAGTGAACTGAGATAGGCCGCAACATCAGACAGTCTCTGCCAGTAAAGTTGCACAGGACCTCCTGCTGGATATTCCGCTGAATACTAATTCTGGAAATTTGGCAAATGAACATAAATTTTTAAAATTCTCAAAATTAAAGGATTATCCACTGTGTCCTTATTTTTTTTTTTGTCATTAGAAGGAATTTAGTAAAGAGAAAATTAAGGATTCAAGTAAGTATAAAATATAAAAAATAATTTAATAATAAAATATAAAAAAAAATCAGGTGAGCTCGAGCTTCAAGTAAAAAATATTTTGGTCTCACTTAGTTGAAAAAATTTCAGGAGTAAATGGAGAATATTGAATACGGACTTCTCGCAGGATAATAAATTATTATGTCACACTTTCGAAGAAGTTCTACATTTAAGCAAACCAAAAGGAATAATTAATAATTAATAATTAATGTTGACCGAATATGGAAATGTAATGCAGCAGTTAAAAGCTTTAGGAGAAGATGACTGCACGTATTGTGCTCTGCCAACTTATTCGATTATGCTATAAAAAAAAAAATTTGTGGAAATATAAATTTTTATTTTCTGTAATGAAAAATTATGATGAGAAATATTTCAGACTACGAATTATTTAAAATTTTTCCTGTTTATCAGTTTGAAACTGTTTCAGCTCTGAGTTTCTTTCCGCCACACACCTTTTACATCAAGTGGATTCGAGTGGCACAACAAGGATATCTTATCAATTGTTTTTTCCAGTCTATCTGAAAGTGCATTCTCTTTTTTTTTTTTTTTTTTTTAAGGACGAGTAGTGTCGGCATTGTTCGAGCATTTTAAGTAGTATTTTTGTTCTCTTAATTAAAAAAAGGAAACGAATTTCTGAACTGAAAATACAACAGAATAACTTGGTGAAAAAGATGAACACAAAAGGAATGAATAAAATGTTTAAACAAAGGAGTTCAAGTGGCAATTGTTCTTTAAGAAGTCGGATACTCGAGCATCAATGGAAGATATAAGATGTTGCTGGTTGTGTCGTTGAAATTTATTTCATTGTTTTTTTTCTTGTTTTATTTTTTTTTTCGCTTTTTGTTCTCTTGGCCACCGATGTTTGGTGAGAATAGCAAAAGTGCATTTTACTTTTCAAATGTCTGTCTTAATTTAAAATAATTAAAATAATTTACAATATGAATTCCTATATAGTGCAAATTAAAAATTCCAGTAGACAAAAGCGAGCTGAAGGTGTGAAAAGTAATTCATTATTTACAAGAGAATATTAAAAATGCATTAAAATTTATTGTTTCGGGGCATCAGTCAGTTCCTATGCGCTTTCCGCAGGATGTTAAATAGCATATAGACACACAATTATCAGACCGACCGAAGAGTTATTCAACTTCCAATTAAAGATGAAGATTTTAAGTGCACTCATTAGTGTCACCCAGTAGTCTTTTATTATAGTTTAGAAAATATTTAATTTTATTCTTAATTTTTCAATATTTATTTTATTGAGAACAAATTACTGATATAAACTTATCAGGCAATGAAAGCAGACCGTTCATATTTGTATTTGTACAATAAATTTTCATGCCAAGGTTTCCTATTTATCTACATCAGGGGCAGTGGAAAGCCATTAGATTCTGTCGCCTTCGACGCCAAAAAAAAATAAAAAAGAAATTAACAGTGTGTGGCCATCTAAGAAAGTACTTGATATTATCTTTTACTTGTAAACAGAAAATCAGACACTCGTGCTTTTATAATCTTTTGCTACTTAAATAGTTTAACTCTATAAAGTGTTAAGCACAATAGTTTTGCTTTTTCCTATAAAGTTAAGCGAAAGACAAATTTTATTGTCAATATTAATGCACTATTCATCTAAATTTAAATATTTCTCGTGTAAGTCACTTAAGATATTGTTGAATTGTTAATGGAAAACAAAATAAGCTGAAACACCTGAGACAACTTTTGACTCACTCCTTCTGCCCACAGGGTGGTGAAATTTAACGTCTTTATCAGTTGCTGGGGAAATGCTCATAAATTTATTATTCTACGTGATTGCTACTTTTGTGCACTCTTCAGTTGGTATCAGAGAAATGTAAAATTTAGTGGTAAGAAATTTTGAAAAATAATTTTTATTTAATTTTACTCTGGTTATATCAATCGGATATTGTATTTCAGCTGTAACCACCAATGGTATTAAGGATTTCATACCTAATGCTGCATGAAAAGACAATAAAATGCTACATTTTGGATCTGCAACAGAAATGCAGATCCAAACTATTGCTTAAGTTGACCGAAATGGCGAAGAGATTCCTGTAATATGCTTGTATTTAAATCTCCTTCCATTTCCGTTTCCGCTTCCGTGATAAGCCATTACTTTCGGATTGAATTTTATTTATACGCAATCTTTCTTTAGTTCTTCTTATTATCAGTCGACCACGGCTGATAATAAGCACATTGGGTCCAAATTAGCAAAACGGCTTCTCTCAGGAAGAAGTTTCACGATTCAACCGGAGCACAGGCCGTTATTTGAACAACAAGACAACGAAACTTATTCCACATTATATCAGGGCTACAGTTAATGCAATTGGTTGCTCTATGGTCATGTCCTTTTTTGCCATCGTCTGCTCGAGGAATTGCCTTCCTTTTTGGTTGCAGAGAAGCATCCTGAACGCTGTCCGATCCGATAGAATGACTTTTAGGCCCCTATTATGGTTCACAACAGTTATAAATTTGATGTTGTATTTTTGAAGTTGCGATTATGGTTTACAACATTTGTTTTTAAGTGTTGTTATCACATGCATTTTTTGAAGAACAACCCTGTGAAATACGCTGCATCTAGATCTTGTAAACCATAATCAGAAAACGTATAAGTGTTGTGTTGTCTGCTCTACAACACAACACTTAGGTATTGTGAACCATATCATAGGAGCATTAAATTCTATTGCTCAGAACATACATAGATTCGGACAGCCTCATATTTATACCGCCGATATTCAACTGCATTTGAATCTCTAAAAACATTCCGCTGCTGAATTTTTTCTGTATTTACGAACTACTGAAAATTATGAAAATCATTGAAAGAAATTCGTGCAGACAATTTCTTGAGCAAAAACCATGGCGAGATAATAAGTTTTGCGAAAATTTTTTCACGCCTTTGCTGGTGTAGTTACAGTAGACTCTCGGAAACAGACTAAGATCATGCTAAAAGGATATGCATTGCAGAGAAGGCTTAGAATAGGAAATGATGTAATCAAAAGACTCCATTATTTCACGACTAGCTGAAACGTTTTGAACTATACGCACTCGAAAAATACTTTTGGCCAGCAGGAATTATTTTGCCCTGCTCTGAATATGTGCTCTAATTTAAAAAGGCTTGCAATTACAGAAAATGACTTCGATTAGTACAGAGCAGACAACTACGCTTACTTTTTTTAAAATTTTCTTTTATTTTCCACAAACATTTCCCAAAAAAAATTTTATATCTTATAACAACCCAGCAAATTTAAAAGCATTGCTTGAATGCAATATTGCTGCCGTTTTTGAATCCTTTAGCATATTTTTTATGCCAAAGTTGATTACTAACATCTCCGGATATGAAAATAAAAAGGCATAGAATGCCAACATATATCTGATTTATTCGAGTTGCAAAAAAAAAGAAAATTAATTTAAATAAATTTTATAAATATCAATATCAGATTATTGTGCGTATAATTTTTGTTTGTTTTTTGATGTGAAAAGTTTACTAAAATTGATAAATTAAGCGAAATTTATTGTACACTTTTCATCGGGAATAGTTACTTCCTATGCAGTTATGAAAAGTTAATTGGCTTTAAGGTTTTCATGGCAGAAGGAAAAGTAATCAGAAAAGTACTCTCGCCAGTCGAATTTGTCCATCTAACAGTCTTCCCATTCGCTCATTTGCATTTTTATCATCCTTTTCCTCTTATTCATTTCCCACATTGTTTTAAGAATCGCATTGTTTGTTTATCAGTAAAAAGCACTTGACATACCAAAAAAAAAAAAAAAAAAAAATCTTTCATCATCAAAAGAAAAAGTCAAAGCAGCAGCTACGAGGAAAGTATAATAAACACCCAGTAAAATATTTTTGTGAAAGCATTTTATTGACTTGGATTTTTAAAGGAAAAATTTAAAAGTCTCAAACAAAGTTTGCTTTCAGCATACAAACGAAGGGTTTAAAACATACTGGGTTCAAGTGTAAAGCCTTAAAACCAAAAAGAATAAAATATTAAAATTCGATTACAGCTCGATTACATTTGTTAGGAAAATTCTGAAAAGGATTTATGGCAAAAAAAAGTTTTACGAAATAGATTTCTTATTCAAATCTTTTTAATAGGACTTTCATAAATCAAAAATGTGTCTCAAGGACCAGAGCCAATATACATAGTTTACTGGGCTTCGAAAGGAGTAATAAAAGAGCCAAAGAAAATCTGTATTATTTTCTATGACAGCATTTTATGCTCCGGTCAAATTATTATACTCTGTTTTGGCTGTGAAAAAAATGTTAAAGAAAATAAGAAAAACAGAGAAAAAACAAAACTTAACAAGAGGAGCTTAAATTATGATACTGACAATACACCCAACACCATACTGTAAAAGGACATAATAAACCCGGCCATAAAATTATGGTGAGGCAAGTGCGCGGCAAGGAGCAGAAAGGAAATAAGAATGATGGAAATTCTTCTTCAGGTACGCCACCCCTAAAATGGTGACTTTTGGTTTTTGAGGTTTTTACTAAGAAGAGCAATCATGCATTGACATGCACAGTCATTTGTAGCACAGGATAAAATATTTTTTTCAAACTCTTAAATGATTTCATTGTTATGCCTGTCTTTATTCTTGTTGACATTTGGATTTGTATTGTGTGCTGAGGTTATTGTTGTATCTTACCATGGCATTCGGTTGCTGTTGGCGGCTGTCTATGCTTTTTGTTGTCCTTTTAGCCGCTGAAAATAAACCATTAGACACATTCCCCACAGCAACATGCCTGCTACAACCCGTCAAAAATAGAACACATAAACTGGGCACATGAAAATGATTATTTTCACGACAACACGACTGCACGGTAACACGAGCCACATTGTAGCCGTGCCCAAATTAGGCTCATTTCCATTTTTATGAGCGACAATGAAACGAGACCGTGTAAAAGCAGTGAAATGTGCGATTTAAAAGTTTCATTGTTTTAACACAAAATTAATATTGTTGTGTATTTTATTTTAAATATATTTCAAGTAAATGATTTTATTTTCGCAAATGCTAAGCTTTTGCAAATGAGTTCATGGAAATATTCATTAGCTGCAGCTCCCCTTCTGAAAGAGTTTACTATTTGGCAGGCTAAAATAGTTTTTTATTACAATTTTTATAAAGGCAGCGTGGTAAGCGAATGCAACTGAAAGCATGGCCACCATGAAGAGGATCCACCATTTTGATAACGATACCATTATGGAGTACCTCGTTATGTCAGCAAAATTCATTGGAAAGCCATTAGATTCTGTCGCCTTCGACGCCAATCTGATTGTTCAATGCCGAGACTACGCAAAAAAATTTGTTTTGGAACATTTCATAGTATTGTTACCAGAAGCCGGTGCTGCCACTGTAAAATGGACTCACTTTGGGATTTACCAAACATCACAGATCTCTAAACACGATAACAACAGAATTTGTAATGGGTCTACAGTTGGTTCTACAGTAGGTAGAATATCCTTTTTTACATAGAAAAGTGTTACCTGTACGAATCATAAGACAAAACGGATAACAATAAATGAGTTACGGGAATGAATAAAACTTCTGAAAGAAATTTCAAATGCAAATAATCGGTCAGGACGATTCGTCGGACTTTTTTTCTTTGAAACGGAAAATGGCGTAACGGTGACGGTCAATGGGCAGCGATATCGTGATGTAATTTATGTGATTTATACTTTGGAGTTGATGGTTTCCACAAGGAAGTGCCACATCGATACAGGCAGGATTACAGTGGAATTACTGCGAGACCTCTTTCCATAATAAGTTATTTCAAGAAACGTTGATATTGATTGGCCTCCACTGTCATCTGATTTGACTGCTTCGGACTTCTGTTTGTGGGGGGTATCTGGAAAGCAAGATTTATGCAAACAAACCGGAAACGCTTGAGCAACTCCAACAAAGTATTCGTGATAAAATTAATGAAATATAAAATATCAACTATAAAATATTTTTACAAATTTTTAAATAATTTTTTACAAGGCACTTCACACTCAGCTCGCGCTACTATTAGAAAAAGGTGTAATTGGATGAGAAGCCAAAGGATTTTTTGAAAGGAAAGGGAGACGGCAAATTTGCAATGGCAATCCTCTCTCCATTTTCAACTTCTTCCCAAATAATTCCTGGTTAAATAAGTAAACATTTATTTCATTGCAAATATTTATGGCTTTCTCACGATTTTCCAAAGGAAGTTGACAATAAAGGATATTAAAAAGATTTATGGCAGTGAAAGTGAAAGTAAAGAAAAGAGAACTGAGCTAAAACAATAAGTGAAAATAACATAAAAGAAGTGCCTAAAACGGCTAAAGTTGAAACAAAATTGTTGCTTTGTTTAGGTACGAGTGTCTTTCCAAGCAAGTTGAGCTTTTGTTGCACAAACTTGAAACAAAATTTATTAAAATTAACACAAACACTATGAAAAGTGAACTGTTTTATGAGTGAACTGTTTAAAATTTTTATATTTTTTATATTAAGTGTTATATAAAAATTTATTATAATTTTGTTGCAGTCAGAACTTTTACTTCCGCTGATTCTTCTACTGCATGGTTTAGAGTTATGAAATTTTTTTTTTTTTTTTTTTTTGAATTTTATAAAACTTTGTAGTTCCATCAAGGTGCAGTCTTTCATTAAAATGTATTTAGAGAAAAATTATTCAACCAGAAATTATGCTTTTAATATATTCATATCCTTCAGTATTTAAATTTAGCACTCAACCGAATACACATTTAGTAGGTGGACAGAGAACTTTTCAAAGGAGCACGATTCTTAATGTAACAGAAATTCAAGCTTTTGCTACCAATGTAATAATATAAAAGTTAAACATTGAATAAAGTTCATTTAAACTTTCCGTAAATTAGTATAATGTTCACTTATTTAAATTTTTTTTTTGTTTTGTTAAAATAGTTGCAAATTTCTTTTTTCGAGAGGACTCATTGCCAGCAGCAGGGCTACGTATGAGTAACATCCATTACATGACCAATTTGAAGTTTAGTTATAGTCGTACGTTCTGTTCAACATTGAGCACAATTCAAATGAAATTGAAAAGTTTTTTCAATGGCATAGAGCGGCAAAAGTTTTGATTTTAAATAAATTAAATCAATAACAAAATGCATAAAAGTTTAATATTTAATTAATTTGAAAATTCGTTTCAATATATATTTTTTTTATATAATTGAAGCAGTGAAGTGTGTAACTTTGAGATGGGAAGGTGCCACATATAACAGTGATATACAAAGTATTTTTTTTTTTGCAAGTTCTCACAAAAAATAAAAACTAATAAATATATTTTTAAAATTTAAAAATCCAGATTCCATTGTAGATTTTCAAAAAAGCTTGTAGTACCGCCTTGAAGTAAATTACAAATATTTAAAACTGACACAAATTGTAAAAAATTATAAAATGAATAACTAAAGAGAGTGAAGGTTTAACATGTTGGCTTGATGATGAAGTAGTCTTCTCGTTTGCGACCAGGAAAACTTATTTTCTCCATATACATTTAAAAAAATCAAAATATATTTCCATAAAAGCTTTTGTAATAAATTTACTTCTGTATGATCTCATGAAACAATATTATTATTAATGAAATTATTTCTTCCTTTCTGAAGAGGACACACTACTTAATGGATATCGGTTGAATCAATGCTCTTTGAATAATCAATAAGTTTATAATTTCTGGCTGATTGGCCTTCTTTGTAGCGAAAGCGAAACAATATTTCGTGTAGGGGTTATTGGAAA
The DNA here is from genome assembly GCA_963402855.1 of Ormia ochracea. Taxonomy (NCBI): domain Eukaryota; kingdom Metazoa; phylum Arthropoda; class Insecta; order Diptera; family Tachinidae; genus Ormia; species Ormia ochracea. The sequence continues at coordinate 43,197,404 of OY727106.1, forward strand.
ATATACTTATCGAGAATTGACTGGAAACAAATTATTTTATAGGATTAACCACAAAGCATGTCCTTTGCAGAAACTGTGTGGTAAACGTATAAATAATAAAGGTCAGAGGACAAATACTAAATCCATAATTAAGACTGGCCTGGCCACAGCTGCATGCAATTTAGTCTTAGGACTGAAAACGCTTTATTGGCCAAAAAATTCCAAAATCAGAAACTGAAGCAGCATTAATAATTATACGAACCCTGCACTGTCCTACATTGGAGGTCCTGCTCTGCTAAAAACCACAATAGAAAAGTTACAACATCATCTTCGAAGTGTGTAACATGCGAATTTCTTTCCAAAAACTGGTCCATACATGCAAGTATAAGAGAAGCGGATTCATTTAGTACAGTGGCAGCTAAAATCTCCTACTTTATATATAATCCATAACTACTTTTCATAAATTATTGCGAAACCCGTTATCGGATTGGCAGTAGCAGAGAAAGAGAGAGAAGACCATCTGGAGTAAGTGCTACAGGCAATATTCCCCTCGTCTTGAGATTACAAATTCTTTGTAGTTTTTTAATGCAAAATATCTAACAGTGTACAAAAACTATTGCTTGCTGAAAATCCGAAGCATTTCTACACTTAACAAAATTATTTGTGACTTTGACTAACATGCAATACAGTAAACACTTTTTAATTAATAATTCTTTGCACTTATCATGCTTGGAATTAGTTTTTCAAATATTTTTCTTTCAAAGAATGAAATGCTTAGAAAAAAGAATGAGAACTGTGTAGCATATACGAGGTGAAACATAGAAATTTATGTAAATTAATTTCCATACATTCTGAAATCCTTGATGTGACTTCAATGTATTGAGAAGGAAAACTGTGAACTCATCTTCCTTTTATATTTGCCATTTGCAACATTGTAAAATATTTTTCCAGTCTCCACATTTTCATTTTAATCAAATTAATTTTTTTTATTCGCACGAAAACAGCCAGGCTGTGAGTAGGAATCGAACCTGTGACCTTCTGTTTAGTAGGCTGTTCGTTACCAAGTTCATTAGCCTACTACTTCCAATCTCATAAAGGCTGCTGTGGTGGCCAAAAGCAAAGTAATAAATTAACTTTTGCTGTTAATAGTGTTACAAATTTGATATCAATCGATAAAATTTGTGCAAATTTGTGAAAATCCTTAAAATCTTTTGTTAACACTGATATCACGTAATCACCTACACTTATTAACCCAACGCTTTCCGATAAAAAATTTCTCCGGAAGAATATTACACAATTACGTGTTGTGCATCGTTAAATACTCTTGACTCATTTTTATAAAAGCGAAAACTTTGAATATTAAAGAGGAGCAGGGAAAGTATTTCCTAAAAGTTTTGCTACAGGTAAAATACGAGTATAAAATATGTTTTCTGGTTTGTTATTACGGCGTTCCTTCTGTTTGTTATACTGGCATTCCTTTTTTATATTTCTAAATAATACGTTCGCTTTTGGTTCACTATTATTAGATCAGCCTACTCAACCTGTTCAGTCTGTTTCTCTTTACAGTTGGAAAGAAAAATCCTTTTTTTTTTACTACATTTCCATTTTTGTTTCACTCAGAACTCATTGGTTTAGATTCAAGGATGAGGGACACTAAAGCTTGGGCTAGTTGCGAATGTAAGCGCCACTCAAAAAATACACACTAGCAGAATCGTTATAAGAGATTAACAACTTTACGGCCCTGGTCGTACCGTCACTCAAGAAAGCTTCTTTGCATTTATATTCTATGGCTATAATATTTTTATAGTTATTTTTAGTTGTAGGGATTGGAAATTGTTTTTTGGTTAGTAGATGCCCTATAATTTTGTGCACGCACACTCACAGCAGGAAATGAAAGTTTATCTCTTCACAATATACGAATAATTTCAACTGGTAGCCTTTGGAAATTAAATTCTTCTGTAAAAATCTTATAATCCTCTTTTGGGAAAAGGTGTAAAAAGTTCTTCGCGACTGGACAACACGCTGCTTGATACTCTTCCGTAATTCATTTTTTTCACATCCTTTACATTTCTTCTTCTTCTTCTACTTCAATCCTAATAAGTATGTACATGTTTAATAAGACTTCTATAAAAAAATGTTTTTATTAAAATGCTTTATTAAAATGAATCAAATCCGGAAGGATTTAAAAACATCCTTCAATCGCATGTATGCAATGTAATGGTGTGTCTTGGTGTTGTAATGCCAAACAGCTTTTCCTTCACTTTCAGGATACGCACAGCAGGTTGCAAAGAATTATTTAACCGTACATGCCTGTAATATTTTTGTTCATTTCGAGAATATTTAATGACTTTATACTACGTAGGAATTTGGTCTCGTATATGTACATCCGTACATACGTAGAGCTTCTTTAACCAGAAGCTCAACAAAATTATTTAACAAATTCACAGAAATGTACGTAAAGTTTTTTGTTAATAAATATTTGCCTTACACGAGGTGTCATGGCATGTCAGGAATTTTTAACGAGTTTGAAATGTCTAAAGTGTTTTTTCTCATACCGAAAGTGAACGATAGCAATAATGACATTGTGGAATAGAATTAAAGGAATTTTGATACCCAGAGGTAAAGTGGTTTAAAATCGGTTTGATTTGAAAAAATTTTGCAATCAAAATAATTTTATTACATGCCGGGGCATGCAATAAAACGACAACGAAAATTCAGAAAATTGCCAAAAATAATTATACTATTCAAAGTTTTATTTATTATTATGAGCTAGAAATACAATTTTGATGAAATTCGTTACCTAAATTTAATGTTTACGTGAATAATTATTTCAGTCTGTTAAATATTTCAACAATAAACTTTAACTAATTAATTGCTGAGAAATATTTTTTTATTTCAGTCACGCTTTTCGTTGCCACGTTTATCCTTACAGCAGTTGTTATTTATTTTCGTCCTTATATTTTCATTTATGCGACAACTTTTTTTCAATACCTTTCAAAGATTTTATGTAACACCATTTCTATTCAAGGCTTCAAGCAGAAATATTTAAAATTGCCTGGCAGAAGGCAAGAAGTTTCAAAGCTTTCGATAAAGTTATTCTGTGACATAAATTTTCTTTTCTAGAAAAATATTAATTAGAGAAATCTTTCAATCAACCTAAATTTTCCAAAAAAAAAAAAAAATCCAACTTTGCTCCAGATCATTTAGTCTCTTATTTAAAAAAGTTCTTCTCTAATCAAAATAAATTCCGAATTCAATTACAACAGATGCATTAATAAATTCAAGAGAAAGTGGACTAAGGAAATGTCTTGTTGCTTTTGTTTTACTTGTAATTGGAAAATTTTTATCACCTTGTTATAATTTTGCTAAATTTATTTTCTTAGTGCGTTTCCGAGTTGCTGGTAAACTTTTCAAGTGCTAAAAAGTTAAAGTTTATTAGACACAGTATTCTACACACACACGTCTGTACTTACAACTGTCAATTCCAAATGTTAATGACAAGTTTGTAAAAGTCTTTATTGCGCACAAACAAACTATTTTAAACATCTACTTACCCATTGAACGTTGAATGTTGCACTATGGCACGGATTTCATTTGATAATGTGAGGGGAATGCAAAGAGTGCTTTCGTAATCCAGCTGACTTGCCAAATTTTCCTAGAAATGAGACAAAAATACTATTGAAAAATTTATATGAACTTGTACTAAAATATTTCAGACAATTAGAAATGTGGCATTAATTTATTAATTTTAAAAATTATTATTGAACCACCGATTAATGTATAAATAAAAACTATAAAAATTTGTTAATTTCGGGATTCCAGGCACAGATCCATATTGCAAAACTTCACCTATAATTCTAATTCTGAATTTTATTTTTGTATTAATTATGTAGTTTATATCTTGGTATTAATTATGCTGCCCACTGTGCATTGTTTCACTGCAAAGTTTTGGAATTTTTTTACGCCAATATTACAAATAATGAACAAAAGATTTTAAAACATAATAAGCCGGTAACAAGTTAAATAGAAGAGAAGTTGCAATACAATAAAAGCAAAAACTTTATTACAGAATTTCAAATAGAGTTCTGTAACACCTCTCGATTAAATATATTGTAAATGCGGCATATATAATTCCGATTACTTTTGTTATTAATGACCAAACAAATCGCATTTGCATTTAAGGATATTCAAAATATTAACGAGACAGATGTGAAGATTAAAAAGTTTTAGGGCTGTTACACAGGATGCTACAAAAGGAGTCACCTGTCGGAAAATGATGATATCATTTTCTTCCTTTATACACTCAGCACCAAAAATTTATCACCATGGAATTTATTCTCAAGAATTATAACACAAAATTAAGGGTGATGTCTGTTGCGTAAGGCTTTCTAAAATAAATTTCAAATTACTATTCTATTGCAAAATAATTTCCGAATATTTAAAACTAATACGAATTATATAAAATTATAATATGAGTAACTAAAGAGAGTGAAGGTTTGACATGTTGCTTTAAAGGGAAAGTAGTCTTCTTCTTTGGAACCAGGAACACTTATTTTCTCCACATTCATTTAAAAAGTAATATTATTATTATAAATAAAATTATTATGTTGGCAGGATTATTATTATTATTCTTTTTTTGCTTATTTATCTTAATTGGAACACATGCATCTTAAAGTCGTTGGATGGACAAAGTGAATATCTACAAAGTTCCCAATCAGTCTCTGTAAATAATTATGAAACAATGTTTGTTTTAATATTTATAAAGCAAAAGAGAGTTAAATAAATCAGTGGAAAAGAAGAAAAATCTGTTTCAGGCATGTAAAGCAATTGATGTTTAAGATTGTTAATCCTTGGAATGCCAAATACGGTCATCGAAAAAACCAAGAAAATCTAAGAAGCCTTAAATGTCATCAATCAAAGTGTCAAGAGCAATTAGAAAATCAATCTTTTCCTTTAACGTCCGTTGATAAAATTGTTGTTAAACACGAGTTATATTTCACATGTTTACTAATTAAACTAAAATGGGAGACGAGGCCCATATTGAAGATAAGTCCTTACTGAGATAACTAAAGGAAAATGGAAGAAGGTTAACAACAAAGTTCTTAATTATATATTCAAAATTGTTGCCACAAAAAATAAGCAAAATAAAGGCAGAAAACAATCTAATGCAGGAAAGAGTGTGGGCAAAAAACCAGGCACTTTATACACATGAATCAATTTAGTAAAGGCCATTAAATATTTCATAGCTTCTGGTTTTAACACCGCACTCACAGCCTCAACACTTACAGTTTCCCACAACAGTAACGGCCAGTACTCGATATTAGTTCAGTAACAGCATCAGCATCAGCATCACACATCTGCTGCCACTTCTACGGCCACATCTACAACTAAAGAAAGTGGTCGAATGCGGCAGAAGTGTAGGTGTGGACAGCATTTTCAAGTGATGAAGTTAACCGAATATGTTGGTATGGATGCGTGTGTGTGCGTGCATACTCGTATATATATATAAAAACAACAAGCCATAGTAGTATTAAGTTTGGCCATTGTCCTTCTGTGTAATTGGGTAAGCATGCTGCCAGTGTGTGTGCCTGTTGGTGTTGGTGTTGGTGTTGGTGGACGTACGCCCTTAATTGGAACAAAGTAGATTCGTTGGATTATAAATGATAATAATTTTCATTTTCACAATGGCTTACAGCATAAATACCATAGATTATAGAATTATAATAAGATTCTTGTTTCTATTATTGCATGCATACACTTTATATAGACCAATAATGACTTTGTACCTTTTCTCACACACGTATGCACGCACACATATCCAGACACGAGCTCATACACTGCGGCACGAACACTACATATACAATGTATGTACAAATATCTTTATTACTATTATTTGATATTCATTCTTCTATATTTAAGCGATTCTAAAGTGGTGTTGGGAGGAAAGGAGAGAACTTGTTTAAATTATATTTAATACTTTAACAACATGAAAATTGTGCATAAAACTTGGCCTGGCGCAATTTTGCTTAATGCCCAAAAGCCTCCTTCAACGGCCTTAAGGTCGGGGCAGTGTTAGGGTCTGGCATTAAGGTTGCCACACCCCAACCTGGCAACCTGTAATTCTATATATATTGCTCTTATAAAACGTACAGTAAATTTCTTTTATTCGATTTAGTTTATTATTATATCGCAATTTAATTTCAAAGGGGAATTATCCTGATTCTCATATTTGATTGGCGCAACTGGTCCTCCGATTCTTTTATTTCTTTATTGAGTTTACATTTTAACAATATCTTATATCCAAAACTGGGAAATCTACTCATTCAACTTAACCAATTTTTACCAGCTTTAGTGGCAATTTATAATTTTTATTAAAATTATTTACTCTCATATTTAATGGATGCTTTCCATAATCCTTCTCCAATAAAATTGGAATATCGTCTTGGGATACTTATACATATTAAATCGGTTTATTCAAAATATAAAAACAAATGCCGCACTTTAACTCTGGAAATAAAACATCTGAAAAGCGCCAACGGAAACAAGTGAATTGGCAAGGCTTATGTATGTCTAAGAGGGAATTAGCAGCGCGAAAACTTTTTCAAATGAAATTAATCCAGTAGTGAGCGATATATTTTTCTTATTTCTGCAGGTGTTCGAATTTAAATATCTTATATTAATAAATGATTACATGAAAAAGGCTTAGAAATCAGACTAGTTGCAGCCAAGTCCTGCACAAGTCCTCTGTAGCATTATCGAGGAAAAAGCAAAATCAAAAATATCATCAGATTCGTTGCAGCACTGCACTGTCTTTCCTTTTTTTCACAATACCTATTTCAATTCTATTTCATGGCCAGAGTTCTTGGAAAGAAAAGGAAATAAAATATTTGAAGTCAACTGGCACATGATCGTTTTTGCTTACAAATTTCAGAACCACATTTCTCAAATTATTTTCAATGGTTAAACCTTTTGACATAAGTATGCTTGAATATCCTTGACACATCCTTGTGCAATTTATTTTAACAATTATATATCGAGTCAGTGTCAGCCAATATAGGTTCTATGCATGGAATCTTGTGATTGATTTGTTTTTGTTTAGTTGTCTCTAGAAGATGTCAAAACATTACGTCCTTTGTTTCTAAGAGTCCTGCTGCTTGTCGTTTTTTGTGGTTGCAGCTTTACTTATAATTTATAATTGACATAATTTGCTTTGAACAGCAAAGTTGCGTATCTGCTGTTGAAAACACGGCCATTCATACATTCATTCGTAATGTGTGGAAATCTAATATTTTCCTGGCTGGAAAAGCACTTGTTTAGTAAAAATTATTTTATTTAAAATATGTATTTAATTAAATATTACACGTTTAATGCGTTGTTGTGAAAACTTTATTTATTTATCTAAGCCATTAGAGAATAATTACAAATTATGAACTAATGTATTTAAAAGGCTCACTGATTCTATTGTGTAAAATTATTTGACTCAATTATTTCAAATATAGTAAAGTGATAAATCAGTAACTATTGCAAGCGCAAATAGAACAATAGTAGCCGATTTACAATAACTAATCGGTTGTACGATTATGTAATTTTTGAATCGCGAAATAATATTTGGAAAACGTTAATGCTAATTTGCCATGTATAAATGGCAGTAGTGTTAAACGAGTCTCAAGTGTTTGAATGGTTTAAATGAATTTTGTTTGCTCGACTACGATAAGGAACTCAACACTTTTAAAATAAGCACTTTAATAACATGCATAAACTTTTATATTTTTTGCCTTCCTCAAGAAAAAGTATTCAAAATCATACATTTCTGTTAATAGACAATGTGGCAGATGTACAAGTACTTGTGAAGTCCTTTAGCAAATACATTTCAGATCAAGTGTTTAAAATATGCTGGTCTTATTATTAAATATGAAACCACAAAGCCTAACGGCTCTGCTACCGTCAGATCAAAATGAACTGTTTATTAACATCGTGCTCAGCGTAACTAAATTCATTTGCTGTAATATTTTCATTGCTGTAGTTTTGAAAACGGCACTTAAAATATTATAGTTTAAGATTTTTCTTAAAATATTGCTTTGAATTACTTGACAAGGAGAATTAAGGTCCTTATGATGGCCAATTAAACTAATTTGGAATTACATTAATCTTCTCCGTCGTATACTTTTTACTGCGCAAGTAGATTTTAGGCGCGAATCATACATTCAGCTTTATGGCCAATAACGCAAATAGGTTTAAAGCGAAACACTCTGAGGATAAAAAGTAACAAATGTTTTTCTGGAGGTGGAAAATAATAATTGAATTAACAGTGCCACTATTAACGACTGGCAATTTAGCGATTCTGCAATTCTGCAATTCTTTTATGTTTTTGTAAAAATCCAAAATCAAAAACGTTTAAAAGAAAAATTTAAATTATCGTACTACTGACTTCAGTCCAAGAAAACTACACGCGTTTATTTTTCCACCGCAAAAAAAATCACCCTTTAAATAAACGCGTTTTAAAACTTGCTTGCCAGCGCTGTAAAAACAAGAAACAACATGTTGTTCGATGTACTTGTATCATCATTGCAAAACAAGAAAGTGCTTATAAAGGAGTAACTGTCACTCCTGCATAGACTTGCATATTTGAACATCCTTTTCCAAACTTTAATTTCGGAATTATTTAAATATCCTTCATCAGTTATGTTTTTTAATGTTTGTTTTGTGTGTTATCAGAAACATAATTGGTAGCATTTTTTTATATAGCCTGTTGATGTCATGGAGAAATAAAGGACATCCGTATTACAGGACATTTTCAATCCTGTCAATTTATACAATTTATATAAGTCTAATCCCTTTTACGCTGATTAAAAGAGTAACATATTCGAATAAAACACTTAATCCTCCTTGAGGACTCAACATTTTTAATAAACCACAACAAAATTGCACTTTTTAAGTGAAATGTTATCCTTTTTTTTTTTTTTTTTTGTATGGAAAATAAAACGTCATAATTGTGACATCGATGGTGAATTATCCAGAATATGACATTAAAATAAAGCAAAGTGAGAATTTTGCATCATGAAGCATTTTCGTAAATAATTACTTTTAAAGAGGCAATGGCAGTGTGGAGTGGACACTGAATGTCCTTTAAAACTTTAGCATTTCAGCGAATAAAATTATTTGTTTGAAATATTTTCACAGTACAATAGATAACAAAATTAATTTCGTAAATGATATTTGTTGCTAAATAAAGTAACATCATTTGAAAATCACATATTTCACTGCTTTTTCACTGTCTCTGTTCGTTGTCACTTATAAAGATAGAAATCAGAGCGTGTGGCACGAAGCCATAGGGGTGGGCGTGTTCATGTGAAAATAATCATTTTCATAAGGGGATATCCATATTTTTTTTTGATTCTTTTTAAATTTTATTTAATTACGGAAAAAGGATATCACTGCACAAACAATATATATTTATTTACCGGTTCTCTGCAGAACCACCAGTTTTATATAAACAGTGGTCGCCTCTAATATGTAAACAAAATTGAAAGCAATAGAATTTAATTTTTTTATTGGCTCTAAAACTTGATTTTCCTGGTTGTGAGTTATAGCGTTCCTTCCCTTTAAATATATAAAAATAAATACCATATATGATTACTGTCATTCCATGGAATACACAAAGTATGGCCATTCGTGTTGATATTATAGAACATGTAATGTTAGGACTCTGCAACATATATCAAACAGCCTGAAGGGCACCAAAACTTACACACTAGACAGCACTATTTTAAGTACGGAGGGCGCCGTCGACTAAAGAAGAGATATTTTTTTTCACAGCAGCTTAACTGAAAACCATAAATTTAAAAGATAATAATTAATAATTAGCATATGTTAAGTGTGTTGAAGCTTGAAAACATTTTTTTCCACCAACTTATTAAAATGCAGACATATAATTGAATGCATTAAATATTTAGGCCCCGCCTTTATTTAAGCAAACGTGACAGTGGAGACTAAAAAATGTAATATTTTTTCGTTTTTATAGACTTTAAAAAGAAGAGAATATTGGAAAGAAAATTATTTTTTAAAATCATTTCAATGTTTATTAATAATCCTACACGTGTAGGGTATGATTGTATGATTAGTAGTCACTCAACCATCTACTGAAGATTCTTAATAACAATTATTTACTGTAAATTTCTGAAGTCGATAAAATGCATACCTTTTTAAGTTGATTTAATTTAAAATCTAGTTTTTGTGTAAAGAATAACTGAAGTTTTCGCCGAGACTGTAGCGGGATCTCTGCTATATTGCAGCAGTTCAAAAGGATGCTTTCACCGTGCTTAGTGAGTTGTGAGAGAGTTATAATGCCAGAAAACCGCCATCACAAATGACAAACACTTTGGGCAGAGGGAAGGAAGCCTATAAAACTCAAACTCAAACTTTATCTTAGACGTTTTGTTTTATGCAACTCTGTAGAGGATAAGCTTATTAATAGACGGGCAAAGAGTTTAGCAAAGACTTTATCGATAAAATGCTATTAAAAATAAAAGAAAGCTGTCAAAACACTTAAATTTAGTTCTAAATAAGTCCTGCCATACTTCTTGGTCTGACAAGGGGATCCCCATTGCTCAGAAGCAGTAAAGAATTTTTTTTTTTGTGACATTTACTTTCTTTTCTATGAAGACTGGACTCCATTAGAAATTTCCTTAAGTAAGAGAAGATAACATTCTCCACTGCTATTTGGAGCAACGTGGGATACAGTTGCAATGATATTAAACAAACTTTCGTTATATACAAATTGAATGGAACCAAAAATATTTAGCCAGCTATTATTGTTAAGAACATTAATTTTAATAAAACTTAAAACCGGATATGATAAAGTATTTTGTGAAAGGACACAAACTATTATTTTGTTGAATGAATTATTAATTTTTTCCCTTAGGAACCACTTATTGTCCTTTATGGTGACTCTATTTCGCTACTGTCATCTGACTAAAACCCTGTGTTTATTCTGAAAGAACTAACTTGTTCCAAATACCCGAAAGGTTTACAAAATAACGTTAAAGTATTTGTATTTAAGGCTTCGTAGATATTTATGATACATTGGGGCTAGACAACTATCCCATCAGTCGCATAAGTAACAACATATTGTTTCAAGCTACAACATATTAACATGTTTTCCTACTGCCACCTTTTCATAGCGTTTGCATCCTTAAACAGGAGAAAAACATTCTAAATTTCGGTACGTTGTAAACCCATTTATTTATTTTACTATAAATGAATATAAATATGATTTCGTAACAGAAGCTTAAGAGTTAAGCATTTTTAAACTGTAAGCAGTCATTTTATATACTCGTACTGCTGCTATCGTGAAATTATCGTGCAAAAGCTTTAAGCTTTGAAAACGTGCTTATAAATTTTAAACACGTTTGTCGAGGCCTACAAGAGTATTAAAATGTATTTTTTAATTTGACGTAATAAAAACTAGAGCATCTCTCTGAAATGATTTTTAAATTATTTGGGCTGTTCAATAAATATGCCATAAAATTATAACTCGTAAAATATTAACACAACAAAATATGTCTGATATGTAAATAGCCCAAAGCAAGTGAAAAAACGAAATAATAACTGATTTGTGCCAAAATTGTCCCTACATGTACTAATAGAACGAGTTTGCTTCATTCCATAGAAAATCAAAACGTTTAATGCATTTTTTCTTTCTTCAAATTCAAACTGCTTCAATTGAAAGTCTTTTTAAAGCACAAAATTTATGAAAAAAAAAAATAATTTTTTTGAATAATTTTTTAGATGCCGGCAGGCGGAAGAACTTTTAATGTCTTCCAACTTTTCTAAGCGGCGCAGGCGTCGAGAGCTAATCTCAGCTCTTCATTTTTTGAATTTCTCATTTTGGTATTGGAACAAGGGAAGGAACACATAAAATGGAGAGAATGGATGGCTTTATATAAATCACACCTTCGGCCCCACTAAACAGTCTCAGCTTGTAAGGTTTCTATTTATATTTTATGACATTGTAGTAAACATAATTTGAAAAGTCCTAATATTATATGAAATTTTTTTTGTAGCACAACAACAACAACTATTTTAAACTATTGTAAAATAATATGACATTACAAAACCTCTTGAATACCCCACTCCTTATACGCATGTTACTACAACTTATGACTAGCGTTTGCTACATGACAACATTTTTTAAAAATTAAAGAGTATGGAAAACAAGAATGGAAAGTAACATAAAATACAACAACAATATCTTTAAGAAATTTTTTGTAGCGCAGAGAAATAATAAAAAAATAAAAAAAAAGAATCGTTCGTTTCTTATTTATTGTAAACTTTGTGTAATTCCAGTTTAAATTTTTGGAATTAATTTTAAAATCATTCCAACTTCTATTGCTTGAATACTTCGTGTCATAAATACGGACTAAATTATGCGTAAGTTTTGAAAATTGTTTTATTTATATATATATATAAATATATTTCATTTAGATTTCAACAGGTATGTATGAGCACAAATGAGCTCACCCTGTATATATATATATATATATATATAAACTGCAACCAACTTCAGACTGCTGTCATTTCTAAACCACTGTGTCCGACAGCTGTGAAAATTATTCCAGTGACAGCTCATTATATTGTTTACAAGCGTACAAAAGCATTTTGGTGAGAATTTTCCAGAAAAAAAGTTATTCGTGATGGAATTCAAGCGTGATAGTGTGATTTCATTATATTTGGCTGGAAAACCATAAGTGGCACTCCAGCATTTAAATGTGAGTAAATCTTTTGTGTCTCGCACCATTGCTCGTTACCGTGATACTGGTAACGTAGCCCGACGTCAAGAAAGTGGACGGAAGAAACCAGCAACATCAGCAGAAATGGTTCGAAAAGTAAAGAAGCGACTTGATCGAAATCCGCGTCGCAGTGGCCGAAAAATGGCTCATGAGCTGAACATATCGCAATATTCCGTTCGGCAAATATTGAAAAATGAGGTTGGGGGTAAAGCCAATGAAATTCCAAAAAGTGCAAGAACTTACACCGCAACAGAAAGAATATAGACTCAAAAGAGCCAAAGGGTTGCTTCGCTTGGCCGCAAGTGCTGAACTGCCGAATTTGGTTTTCTCCGATGAAAAAAAAACATTCCTTGTCCAGCAGTTTGTAAACAAACAAAATGATCGTGTTTACTTGCCAAAGAGGTCAGCTGAAAATGTGCACCTTCGGTTGGCCACCAGAACTCAAGCGCCATCCATGGTGATGGTGTGGGCCGCCATAACAGCCGTTGGTCGCTCTCCGCTCGTATAAATCGACCGTGGCACCAGAATAAATGCCAAATATTATCGCGAAAATATTCTGGCTGGTGTATTGAAGCCTTGGGCATGCAAACATTTTGGCCGCAGACCGTGGACATTCCAACAGGACTCAGCACCATCGGGAATGGTTACAAAATGAGGTTCCTCACTTTATTTCGAGCGCACAATGGCCACCAAAATCTCCGGATATCAATCCGTTGGACTTTTGTGTCTGGAGTATTTTGGAAAGCAAGGTTGATACTAAAAAATACCAAAGTGTCGATCACATCAAGCAAGCGCTTCGCCGGGAATGAGCCAAAATACCGCAGAGCAACATTCGGGCTGCTTGTGACGGTTTCATTGACCTTTTGAAGACCACAATTCGTGCCAAAGGTGACCAATTAGAACAAATCTAAACTTATTCTAAAATTTGACATTTTTTGCTTTCATTCAATAAAATTTAAAAAAAAAAATGAAAAAATTATGGCGTTTTACTTTGTTTCAGTTTTTTCACCTCACCCTGTATATGTATGTGTGAATAGGATAACGAGTATCAAACACTTTGAATTTTTTTTTAAATTTAACTTTGTTGCCGATTTTGTGGTTTTGCTTTGAATTTCCATTTATTAATCGACTCCGACATACTGATTTAAATATCAGACTTAATCAAGCTTTCCTGCATCCCCTTTAAGCTTAACTACCTTTGCTTCACAATTAATGACAAACCAAATGAAATTTATAATTAAAGCGGTTGAGTAGATTAAGAAATTAATAAGAAAAGTAAACATTTTTCGTAACTGGTTGGCCCATAAACGACAAATGACATTCATTAATGTAAAAAGCAAAATAAATCAGACAGCAAAATAATATTTTCCTACATCAAATATTAAGTGAGTTGTTAATTGCCACTCAAAAAAGTTTTTTCTTAATATTTCTTGTTACAACCTCAAAGGAAAAGGAGCTGAAATTCAAACAAATTGTTTTGCAATAAAAAAGGTTAAGAAATTGAATTTTCCCTTTTGTCTGTGCAGGTTTAGTTACTTTGCTGCTTTTCCATTACCATTTCCCTTTCCTGTCAGAGGTACTGGCATAAAATTGAAAACCCTAAAACTTTTTAATAGTACAAAAGTATGAATCAAAAAGAAAAATATTAAAACTAAAAGTATGAACTTTCAAGAAATCAATTTTAAAGTTACTTTTGTAAAAGTTGCAAATATATTGTTAAAATATTATTTTCGAAAAGGAACCCCCTCGTATTTCTTACACACAAAGTTTTAGGCTTACGGCTCAAAGTTAAGACATTCGTTTACATTCTCCTTGCAATATGATTTTAGCAAGGACGCAATAGTAAAAATAATAGCAGGTTGAAGACTAACTAAATTCAAGTAAAATAACTGCTGGAATACGATCATTTAATTTAAAGTCGCTTCTAGGCGAACTCTATAGTGTGAAATAGGCAAGATATACAAATTAATTTGATATTTAAAATGCCAACATAGAATCGCCAAGTAGACATATTTTGCAACATGAAATGATGGAGTATAATTTTATTTTTGGTACAACTCCTTGCGTAGTATCAAACAAATGCTGCAGGATAACGATCGCGACAAAAATTGTAAGTTCAAACTACTTGCTTACATGTTGAAAGAAATTTCTGGTACTCTATAAAATAACTTGCGATAACTTTTAATCATAGCCCGTCGATGGTATAGTGGTTAGAATAGCTGCCTGTTACGCAGGTGTTAGGGGTTCAATCCCGGTGAGCCAGAAGCCAAAGGCCTCAGTAGCCAGTGCTTCTACACATATTACAATTATATTCATATAATTGTAATATTTGGTAAATAAATAAATAAATAAATAACTTTTATCATCATTTTTTTGTGTTGGTCATGTGCCAACTGTAACGCTTCCCTTGTACCATAACCACCATTTCCAGTGGTGTAATTCTCAAATATTTTATATTTAAATAAATACTCCTATTTGTGTGAGTATTATTTTTTTACGCAGGAAAAATATATTTTTTTTAATTTTTTTTTCTTTAATTGAGCTTATACATTTATTTTCTATAAAAATCAAATTTTTATAAAAAGGATCTAAAACTAGATTAAAGGAAACAAGGAGAGGATCGAAAAGAACTGAAGCATTGTTCTATAAAGCACTGTGGAATTATTCTTTGGCAGGAATTTACTTTGTACTGATACTTAGGAAGCCAAAAGGGGGTTGAATGAGCAGGGATGTACGCTGCCATTGCTATAAATTATTTGTCGAGAAATGTTAAAGGAGCAGTGACTTCGCGTTCGGCATTTACATATATCGCAAGCATTACTACATGCTTTGTTATTACTTTTTTTATTTATTTTGTAATTGCCGGCAAAAGGGATTGAACCCACTATTTTTGTGTTCTAGCTGACAATTATATCCTCTACATTTTCATATCTGTTCATCAATCCATCATTTAAAGGATTATGAGTGTCAGGATTGTATTACCTTAATTTCTATTATCTTTTGTATAAAGTATTCTAATATTCTTTTTGTTAATAAAAAATTAGAATATATACTTTTATTTTTCCATTTTTTACTCCTCCTTTGCTTAGCATCATCTGGGAAAATATTAAAAAATATTAATATTAAAATATCAATCAATTTTATCTGTTACTTTAATTTAATTTTGCTGCCAAGAATTCATTGGAGACACAATTTGTTGCAGACAATTTTAAATTTATTTGTTTTTGTTGATATTTTCAGTAGTTGCAACTGCTTTAAATTTCAATTAATTAAAAGATTTAATTCAAGTTAATTAAGCGTGTTTAACAAAAACTTGTTCAGCAAAGAACATTTTTTTTTTTAAGGAATTAACAAAAAATGTTGACTGCAACAGCAAATGAAAAAAGTTTAAGAGAAAAACACTGTACTGCGAGTGCAAAAACATACCGATGTGAGAAGCCATAAAAATGTTTATAAGTGGAAAGTTTTCGGTGCAAAAAGAAGACCAAAAACACATTTTGTTGGGAAACAATTTGCAGTTTTATAGTTTAAATTTCCTACGCACACACACATGCAAGTGTGCACGTGTGTCTCATTAATTGTATTAGCAAAGTCGTGATTAAATTTAATAACTAAATCTTTTGTGAGACTGTGTAATTATTTATAACTTAAATAAAGCTCATATTGTTGAAAATTTAATCAAGCTTTATAAAGTTTTTATGAAAATAATTTTTATTATTCATATTTGATTGCAATTTTTGTAACTTTTTAAAAATAAACAGACATTACAAATTGTGAATATTTTAAAAAAAAAAATTAAAAATTCCAAAAGTGTCAAAAACTAACGTACTCAATTTAAGCACAAAACAAAATTTATTATAATTCATTTATTAGGGGATTCCCCCACTTGAAAAAAATAAAGTGCATTTGAGCTTTTGTAGAAGAAAAATAAATTTTTTCTGTAACTGCGTTATTTCAAATCTTAACAAAAGCATGTATAAAATATTTTTAATAAAAAATTTTTAGAAAAGCTCTACGAAAATGAATTCTAAAGAATTTTGCAGAGATTTTCTTTAGATTGAATTCTAAAGGATTTTGCTCAATTATAATCGATTTATTGAATAAATCAATCACGACTTGGCTCAAACTTTAAAATCCATTCCAAAGTGTAACAGTCGATAATCAGAAGATGGCATTTAGAGGAGTTGGGGTACAAGTCTGATAAATATGGTGATTGAGGCATTATTACGACTTTGTTTTTGGCAAATAAGTGATGCAAAATCTTCGATGTGTGAGCCGACGTATCGCAAATGAGGCATAACTCCAAACCGTGCGAACTTGTGGCAATAATTCTTTATGCACCCTACCAAATTTATATCGTCGTTGACGACGTTCAACAGCTTCCACTCAACGTAGTTTTTGCTCAAAATTTAGTAAAAAACCGAAAAGCACATCGAAACATGACTAACATTTTTACCTATTAAAAACCAACTGACAATTCAAAATGTCTAATATTGCCAACATATAAAACAGATATGTGTAGCAACATAACAGAAAAACAAATGCCAAAATCGAACATACGTAACTCACGAAATTTGAAAATAGCAGTGATCACACCTCGTATATATTCCATTTAACTCCGATTGAGTCTGACCAAACAACTTCTTTCATATTGTTTTGTTTTTTTTATAATTACATAATTAAAT
Organism: Ormia ochracea; assembly: GCA_963402855.1. Taxonomy (NCBI): domain Eukaryota; kingdom Metazoa; phylum Arthropoda; class Insecta; order Diptera; family Tachinidae; genus Ormia; species Ormia ochracea. The sequence goes on from OY727106.1 coordinate 43,214,856, forward strand.
CAGAACGTTTTTGTAATTCCCTTCTTAAATACTTCGTTTATCTGAAGGATGGCTAGCCCTTTTAAGTAAACAGCGACTCACACGTACATATTCCGAAGACTTAGTTTTTCGAATAAAAATATGGGGGTAATTATACTGATATTATTACGATGGTATCGTTTCAAGTCCTGTTGCTTACACGGTAAGGTAGTTTAGAATGATTATCTGAAAGTGGAACATACAAGTGGATTCAAAACTACTGCTTTCGGTTTCACTTGCAACATTATTTATCAAAGTGCCTTTTTCTGACCAGCTGGGGAATGAACTAAAGAAAATTTAATTTGCGAGAAGATTATATATGAAGTGAACTTGTTTCATGAAATTATTTTTAACAAACATTTTCTCCAAATAACTGGCATTTCCTATTAATTTTAAAATGGCGTATGTCATTTTAATACAGTTTGTCTGTGTGTGTGTGTGTGTGTGTGTTGGTATTGTGAAGCATCAAATGATATATTAAAAAGTAATAATGTGTTCTATAACAATATCAAAAATATTTATATTCTCTTTTTGTTTAAAATAATTTAATTTTGCTGAGTGATTTTTTATGTTTGTACGAGTACTTTAACACCTGCGCCAAAAAGCTTTTGCGACAATCTCTCACCAACACGATGTCACAAGTATTACAAGGAGACATACAACACATGCATTCTTTTATTTGTTACTTTTATTTCTTTGACAAGTAGAAAGTATAAAGAACATTTAAGCTCACCAAAAAAGCACCTGTAACAAAGTTATGAATATTTTTGCACAGTATTTTAGCGGTTATATGATTTCTTGTTGGCATGCCCAGCAAATATTTTCTGTCCTTTTAATCTAGCAAATTGAAACGACTCTTCTGAATGAGTTGAGTTTTGGAAGTCATTAATTATGGCGTACAATTTACGACCATTTTATATGTATTTGCAGCCACTAACACAAGAGCAATTTGGCTATATGGGTTCTAGCCATAACTCCGGGACGAAATCTTCTAAAGTGCTTTAATATCTCATGTGTTGATTATTGTTTAGCGCCAGCTAATTTAGGACGATATCAACATACACGTGGGCACATGAGAGAACCCAGTCCTGTTCGTCTTACATGACAGTATTTAATTGGTGAGCTGCAAAGAATTTATGATGGGCAGAGGCACCATATTCTCACATTTCATTGGATAAGTAAAGCCTTCTTCCCGACTTCTGGTGTTAGAAAAAAGGAAAAGATCATGTTGAATAAATTTTGCCCTCCGTTTAATTTTTTTTGTAATTGCGAATAATCCTTTTTTTTTAAATTACAACTATATTTCTAAGAGTTTTATATTTCTAATTGGGGCTCTATTAGGTCTCCTATGTTGCTAAATTGCTAAAATCTTTTAATAGCTTAGATTTTAATTCATTGAATACTTATTTTTAATTTTAAGTTATTTTAATGTAAATTGTATAATCCTTATAAGGATCTAATAAGACACAAATGGCAAATAAAATTTTTGCTGTCACTTACGTTGCCATTACCAGAGTTCTTCTATGCGATTTTTACTTCTAAACTGTTTTTGCCCAACTACACTTAAACCACTTCAAGGACTTCACTTGATTTTTATTAAATAATTATTTTGCTTTAATTTTTTTCTAAACACTTCAATTTTAGGAATGTTGCAGCTAAATTTTAAAAACATCGAGAACCTACACTTTCTGTTTGCTTGCATCGCACATATTCCTCCAATGCAAATATTTTACTCTTTCGTTCACTTAAAGCTTCTGTGCAAGTTGTATGCACAGTAGTAAAATGCTTATCTATTCAATGTAATAAATTAAAAAAAAAAATCCTGTCACTCAGGATTGAAGTTATCCTGCTGGATGGAGTATATAAAATAAATTTATAAATCTTCATATATTGCAGCAGGACGTTGTTCATTTTAATTTAATCCTTCAAGCACAAGTTCCCTCGGTCGTGTTAAAGCTCAAAACATTAATACAGCGACCATTAATAAAGTGTGCAGAGTCCTTAATTTTAAGTCAGCTGGGTAACAGCGAAGTGAAATTGCTAAGTCTCTTAAAACATTTATTAAACTCACGCACACTTTAGCACTTAACAAAACAAATAAAAGGAAGAAAAAAAAAAAAAGAAAAAACCAAACGCCATAAAACTCTCTCACATACTCATTTTTAATAAAGAAATTGAATTGAATTTTTGCAATTCATGTTACAAAAGTTTTTAATAACTTTTCAATAATAAAATTTCGTTATGTGCGTTTGTGTGCGCTACACTTTTTACTAGTTTTAAGTGCTTTTGCTTGTATTATTAAAAGCGAAAAGTGTTTAAAGCTTTTACAAGTATCTATTCGCCCACAGCGCAGCGCTTTTGCTAAGTAATGGAATTGTTATTTCAATATCTTTACACGTTAAAGAATACGGATTCCCTTGACTTTACATTTTTCATCTCATCCGATCACTTCCGTTTGGAGACGAGCATCTGTCCTCTTTCCGAATTTCTTATAATGCTTCAGTGCATTTTAGCTTTTAATATTCTCTAGAGGCAAAACATCTCAGAACATAAGCCATCGCTTACACTTTCAGTCCAATGATTGATGGGTGTGTCTGTTGCTGATTCAAAATTTTTCTCAAAAAATGATGATTTTAACTTTTTCGTTTAAAACACTGAGCGCGTTATTAAATGTTGTTCACTAGCGGACACAATTTTCCATCTAGTATTACGAAATAGTAGTTTTGAACTGCCTGGATATTTATTGATTTTACACTGAGTTTTATATTTATTAGACAAATTTTTCATTTCACAGTTTTCACGTAAACTATTCCGCCTTTAATTATAGAAAAAGCAAACAAAGTGAATAAAACAGCGCTACTGACCTACAAACAACTCGTTTTTATATAAACTTATTACGGATTTTCTCTATCGTGATTAACTTAACTAAACATCCTTGATTTTGTAGTTGGCGTTTCTTATTTTTCATTTTTATTTCCTTTTTAAGTTGCCGTTTAAGGCTAATTGAGGTTGTTGCATTGCGGTGTCGACTTAAGGTGCAAAATTGAAATTCCCAGAAATTTCGTTTGAATTATGAGTTCACAGTAAAAGGACTTGCCAAGTTTGGATAACATTTTTTTACTCGAATTAATATATCATATATATCTCTATATATAAAACTAACGTGAATATTCGTGGTTGGTAAATTCGAAAACTACTTTTGCTCTGTTTCGCTGAAGGCTTTGAGTGGGTAGCGGCGTTAATTACGCCAATAGCGGATCATTTCGCGAAAAACCTCTTTGGTGAAAAAAATTAATTAAAAAATAAAGTTAAGAAAGTAAATATATATCTCTAATTTTTAAACTCTATTTGCGCGATAAGACTACGCTGTATTTCGTTGAAGGCGTCGGGTTCTGAATCGGCGTGTGGCGGCGTTAAACATACCGACAACGACTCATGTATAACATATTTTTCTATTATAAACAATTAAAAATACTGATTTTGATTTTTTCCGAGAAGCAGTTCAAAACAAAGGAAACATTTGGAAAAATATAAATTAAATTTTTTATATTTATTATAAACATTATTATATTTATTATATATTTATATTTGTATATATATTTATTTTTATATTTATTGTATTACAACATTTTGTTTAATAATGATTTTTTAGCAAAAGTAATTTTATAATTTTTTTAATCACTTTTTTTTTATTGAAAATATTTTTGTTTATGAAATTTATTTTTATTTTAATTTCGTTTTAATGTAAATGTTTCTCAATAAATTAAACAATCTTTCCTAAAACATATTCATTAATAGAACTTTATAGAACGTTTGTGGAATAAATTTTTAGCATTCGTTCTGATGGTCACTTTCGTTTTTGGGAAATTAAAATCAAACATCTTCCTTGTCCACGCACAAAAATAATTACAGATTCCCCGATTTATTGCAGACTTTTATTAAAAAGGATAAATAAGGAAGTATTAAATTCTACCAGCAATGTAAGGAATAAGGATACTGCTATGGCGAATGCAGATAAAAGTGCTATAACTGAACTAAGAGTTTCTTCTAGGAAGAAAATATCACTTAGAGAATATAAATTTGAAAATTCAAAATTCCAAAATAAAACACTCGACTAATTTTAAAAATAAATTTCCAATATTTCCCAAATCCTGATATGAGACTAATAAGTGATTATAGCTAAAGTCCCTTACAAGTAACTACGAGTAATCTCTTGACTTTTGTTATTTCCTTAATAGAGTCAGTCACGTCGCAGGAAAGGAACCGAATCCACCGTATGCTTTTCCCCATACTCAATAAAGGATTTTTAAAACTGCTGCTGTGAAGTCGAAACTCGTACAGCTTTTACGTTTCCTGCTTTTTTTACGTTGTCACGTCTAGTGTCTACCGAACTACTGCAAGCCGGAAAACTATTTCCGTTTACTTTAGTTGCGGTAATTTGTGTGTTGAAATAAACAAAATAAAAATGTAACATTAAAACATTCATCGGCACAGAATATACATTTTTTTGCTCGATTTATTTGAATTTACATCCACACAGAGAAATAAACTAAATTTAATTTTACATGAAGAATATTTCTAGACCAAAAATAAAATAATATTCACTAAAATAAAGCTGGAAAAAATTTACTCCTGAAACATGAACTGCTGGCTGTGAAATACGAACGAACGGCCAACGTAAGACGAATATTCATCATCATCAAAAAAAAAAAAAAAAATAATAAATAAATGAATAAATAAAATTTAATAATAAAATGTTTGAATAGCATTTTCATAATGTGGACATGGCAAACGTGTTTATAAGCTTGAAAGCTTTTATGCAAGGCGAATTTCTATTAAACTAGCTTTTTGGGACTATAAAACAGAACGAAATACTGCTTGTAAAATATTATTTACTTCGAAATGCAACCTTTTAATACTTTTGAAAGGTTTTTTATTTACTTTACTTCCCCCCGCACGTTTCACTTTGGTTCACAATGTTAAATAAAACAATTTTTTGCCTTAATTTTGAACTTGCAACTGACTGATGTGATTTTAAAATGTTAATTTAAATTCACAACACAACATAAATTGTAAAAAATAATTAAAACTGCAAATAAGGTAAAAATTCCTCATCACATAAGCAAACACGATTATTTCTTAGTGGGCGTATTAAGATTGATAATGTCTTGAGTATACTTTTCCATAAATCTTGATAATTTAGATTGACATCGAATCCACTTTTAAGTGCATTTTATTCTAAAGCCTTAATTTGAGAAATATTTTTATTTTTTAAACATTTTTGTGTTTATATTTATTTTTTTACCGCTTGCTAGCTTTTTATTAATTTATTTAAACAACAGAGGAAAATTCATGTCTCTGTAATAGTGTTAGTACTATTGTAGCGTGACCTAGACGGTCGGTATGGACAACAGTTATTGCTAAAAATATTAAACCGATGAAAGACATTAAAATAGTTCACACAAGTTGCAGTAATTTTTTCTTGTTTTTCAACCAACTCAAACTCCAAAGTGATTGGTTTGTCCGCAGGAAAAGTTCCAGGGCCTAGGCAGGAATCGAACCCGCGACCTCCGATTTAATAGGCTGTGCATTATTCATTCGCCTATGGAGGCAATTCGGACATGCACTTGAAAAGACAAATGTCCATAGGTTTTGATGTACTATTTCAAAATATTATGAAAAGACAATCACACACACACACCCACACACACAATTTCAACAAGCCGCACATATTTGTCTGTTTATTTTCCAATCCAACTGTTTGCTCATGTCCAACATACCCAATTCATTTTGAAACCACATATAATAATTTTCCACCTAATTACACCCTAATAATAACAATAATAATAATAATAATAATAATAACAATAACTACGCTGCCACTCAACTACGAAATCTTTTAATCACTCAGAATTCCTGGCCTTCTGGCAATGAGTGTAAATTGAGTTATTTAGGTTGACTTTCGGAAGTGACTCAACTCTATAGGAAAGATAAACTTTTAATTGTTAGCATACAACTCAAATGAAATTTCTTTGTAGTGAGAGAGCTATACGACAAGGCAGGTTCTGCCAAGGCCAATATACCAAAACCACTAAAGTCCGGGGCATTTCTCCAATGGAAAGGAATTATTTTCCACTTTTATTTCTCTTAAACTCTATTTAAACTTTTATTCCTCTTAATCATTCTACGGAATGATATTTCAAACTCTTATTTTTGTTATCTAAAGTTACTTAGTTAATATTTAATACATAAATAATTTTTATAACAGATTTCTTAATAATTATTTCTCACAAGATTTTCTAAGAGTTCTATAATTGCATTTATGGAATAAGTAATTAATTTTTATTTAAAGATAACTATTGAAAATTGAATCCATTTCATAGTTAAACTATGCTGAATTTTAAAAAGTGATATCAAGTCCGCTGGATCCTGTACGTATTGAACTGCATGTTAATTACCCGAACGATTGGAGATCAACTTGGTTACTATGGTGGCACCAAAGTTGATCTGCCTATTTATGAGATCAAAAATGTCTGCCCCCAATTTATGAATGAACTCTATAAAGTTCACAATGAATTTTTATCAATGAATTTGAACTTCACTAGACTTCCTTAAATAATTTGGAAAGCTTAACATCAAATTAAATATATAAGATATTATTAAAGCCGTAAAACTTTTCCTTCTCCTGTGTCACAATAGAGCTCCTTGCACAAAATAAACTGGTTAAAATTGCCTGCGATCAATCAGATATTCATCAAACTTTTGCCGCCACAAAAAAAGGGAATATATAAATAAATGAATGAAGTAATAGGAAGAGGCGCAGCCAATTGAAATTGAATGATTACTTCAATTTTCTTTAAATTTATGCAGCGCATACATCCTTGTATAAGGATATTCACGCACACAGAAAGAAAAGAAATATATATTGACTGTGACTAGCACTGGCATAAGGAAGAGAGGGATCAATAAAGTAACAATACTGAATAAATAGAAAAATTACCAATATTAATATGTGCAAGACAAATACAGTCACACAATACACTTGGCATGCCCTCCTTATTCAATAAAGCTTTTAAAATTAAGTGAAATGTTTTTTTTTGGAGACAGCAAACAAAGAAATTTCCCAGTAAATGTAAAATATCAATCCCGAGTGATGAATGGCAAAGGATGTGATTAATTATTTTAAATATTTATTTTTAAATATTCAACTTTGAATGCAGCTTTTCATTTAATTTTTGGGCTACAACTTTAATGACACTTAAAGCTCAAATTAATAGAAATCATGTTCTATTATATTTAATTCTATTATATTTAAGAGTTAAAAAATTATTTGAGAAACACTAGTGAAAGCTTTGAGTTTGCCGCCGCTAAAACGTCCCTCGAATTATACGAGGGAAGGGAATGCTGAGTGAAAAATTTTGCTCGCTCGGTTAGTTAAGTGGAACAGTTTGGAATTCCGTTTGGATCATTTTGGGCCAAATGATTGTTTACTTATACTAAAAAATAAATCCTTTATTTTAAAGATGGTATTAATTTTTTTTTTCAGTAACCAAAGCTTTGAAAAGCTTTTGGCTTAATCCCAGGAAAACACAAAGGGTGTAAGCAGGGATCGATCTAGCGATTTTTGGTTAGTAGACTGCGCATTATTCATTCTCCTACGGAGGCAGCCATAAAAACATATTAAAATTTATGCTTCCTTAAAATCTTGCGTGCGCTTCAAGGCTACCTGGATAGCCCAGTTAATATTAAGTAGGAAATAATACTTAAGAAATAAGTAGATAATAATATCTGGTTTAGAAGTTGGAAAATATCTGTAGGATTAACAAGAGAAAATCAGTAATTTTTTTATTATCAGGCTTTCCGATGCCAAAGTGATGAATGGTATACGTAAATACAAGCCATTCTTTTGTTTTTCAGAATATATACAAATTTTCTACTCCGCTTTTCATTTAATTCTCCATTGACGAGAAGTTATATAGAGCCCGAGGGCATCCATAGAAGTATCAATCCCAACGTATTTGAGCAAAAAAAAATTCCCATAAAGAACTTAATAAATTATTGAACGAAATTAAATTTAAGAATGCAAATACTTAATAATATGTGCACCTAATGGGAAATTATAACATATTCCAAAAGCACTAAAGCGAAGTTGCTGATAAGAGAAAAATTATTGAGCATGCAAACGCGGAACAAATTTGTGAAATAAGTTTTTATTTTTTATTCATTTTTATTATTTCTTTGTTTTTTTTTTTTATTATTTTAAGCAAACTTTATTTATTCTTACATTTTATATAGATTACCAAAAGATGCGTAATGAATAAATACAGATTCCACAATATGTCAGTGAGCATTGTAGCCGAGGTGGGCACACAAGGGTTAATCAGTAGCTAAAATGATATAAAAATTGTAGTATATGTGGCATATGTTTTCAAAACTAAATGTGGAATGTAAAATCAATTTGATTGCAATTGCATATTCACGATTACAAAATCAGCACATCTAAATTCAAACAAAGTGTGTAATATCAGTTACGAAACTTTTGTAATGGGATATTTTATGTGTAAGTTCTGCGTGAGCAGTTGCCTAATATCACAGAGTTCCTAACCACAAGGAATATAAGATGTTATACTTACTACACACAGGAACAGACTTTTATTTCTAATCAAAAAAATATCACATTTTATGCGCCACCACACTGGAGGATACGAGCTGCCCATCTGATACTTCTTTTAACTTAAAGTGAGAAATGGCCAAACACCCAACTGTAAATCACTTGAAACCATTCTTGTATAGTATAGTAATGCTTCAAATGCTCTTGCCATTGTGCAGAATCTCAATTAATGCCGGTTGTATATCTTAAGAATATTTTATGGTATCTGGCGAGACAACTACTAGCATCAGATCAATGCTAATTATCTAAGACAATATTGCCAACAGTTTGTTTTGGCAGCAAATGTGGAAATTCTGTGGACTCTAAAAGAAGATTTCCATAAATATTGTGTCTCTTTGGAAGTTGAAACGAATCCTTTGACCAGATACATTATACAGGTACATAAATTTCAACTATAACGCCTGTTTGATCGCATGGAGTCAGAAGAACCGAAGTGAGTCTGTCAGTACCCTTTTATCTAGAGGTGATACATATAAACAGTATTTGGAAATCAACTCAGGAGACGATATTGGCTCAGCGATCACTATGCCAATATTATATAACTCGTATTCTCTTTCCTTAACTAGGACAATGAGATAACGCCGCAAATGCTAAGATTAGCGACTGTAATTTTATTTTTCTTCTACTAAACTCCTAGTCTAGAAATGATAAAGGGTATATTTCCAATACGCCTTATGCCTTAGTATGATATATAAGTGATTGCAAGTTATTATTATTTAAAAGCATTGCAAAATCGCGAAAACTTTAATTTATCACAAAGCTATCACAGAAAGCTCTGATATACAACAAGCCGTTTTGTTATCCAATTAAAAGCTGGCAACGTCTTTATTTGTAGCTCTTTATAAAACAGTTTTTATTATTTTGATACAATATTTTTTAAATATAATGCGCTCACATTAAAATAATATTATAATTTATAACGCCCTATTATTTCCAAGCAGAGCATATTTTATTCATTGCGCATTTTCAATGAAACAATTTTAATTTATCTATAAATAGTTGCTGATACAATTGCTGTCCATATAATCACACTTTATACTCGTATTACAATATTTTATGCAAAATTAATGATTATAAACAAATGTTATACAATAGCAGTCTGCCGCTCATTTGCGGTTTCATCAACGTTATCATCAAGTTTGTTTGTTGTTGTCATTAAGTTTGTAGGTTATTACCTGCTTTTGTATGCACTTCATATTATCATACCACCCTTCTCCACACAACCCCACTCGTCTTATAATACACTAGCTAGCGTAAATATCAGATTTTAATGCCAGTGCAGCAATTTTTGTTGCCTTTTTTTTTTAGCTCATATTCATTATTAAATTTTTAATTAGCAATAATGATAAACCATCAAGAGCAGAATTATCGCCGGCACCATCACACTGCCGTACGCGGCATTGTGTTACATTTCTCACATATTAAAAACTGTATTAAATTTGATATTCACGTATAATACTTACACTCATAGACAAATTTTAATTATGCAAGGATGTGTTAGTGAGAGCATATGTGTGCACGCAACGTGCGGTCATTCAATTGTTTTACAACATTCTTAATTCAACTTCGGTCATTTAAGGTCATTTAATAATTACTAATGAAAAACAAGTTGCTTTAATTATTATAGTAATTATTAATAAATTTCCTCTGTCGCTAGCCTTGACCTGTTAGATCGCTCATTGGGTGATAATTGAACAAAAAAAAAAAAAAAATATATATATTGTACGTGGATGTGTACGAAACTTTTTCATATTTCCAATGCAGCGCATTTTTATTAATTGCAGCATTTTGGAATCTCATAAAAATAATATGGTTTAAAAAAACGAGCTATAAAATTTCCAATAACGGCACAGTAAAATGACTCCGTGAAAGCTACCATTTTCTAGAAAATATTTTCTTTCAATAGCTTAGTGACTTAAATTTCGGATATGAGGTGATAACGCAGAAAACAGTATCGGAGTTAAATCAAATAGATTTATTTCTTAGCAAGGAAACACACCTTACAGCAGAGACGTATTAGAAGTACAAGAGTATGCCAAAGCCTAGCTTACATCGGCGAAGGGGATTGATTTCTTAGGAGGAAAAGTCCTACTCGTGACAGGTACTTGTTAGACATACAAGACTATGCCAACCTCTAGCTTACATCGCCCCTCTTGGAGATTCATTTCTTAGGAGGAAAAGTCCTACTCGTGATAGGTACTTGTTAGACATACAAGACTATGCCAACCTCTAGCTTACATCGCCCCTCTTGGAGATTCATTTCTTAGGAGGAAAAGTCCTACTCGTAGTAGGTACTTGTTAGACATGGAAGACTATGCCAACCTCTAGCTTACATTGCCCCCTTGAGATTCATTTCATAGGAGGAAAAGTCCTACTCGTAACAGAGACGTTTTAGACGTGCAAGATTGGCCACGAGTTATTCCCCAGCTTTACTGGAACTTTTTTCACGCCTTGACGAACTTTGCCATAAAGGAATGCTACTTCTTTCGTAACTAAATTAAATTATTAATTAAAAATTATTAATTTAATTACATAAATTATTTAATTAAAATAAAATAAAATATATTCAGGAATAAATTTTCAATCATATTTAAATTATGTGGATGTATAGTGGTAAAGAGCCACTACGATCTCATTCACTGTCGAGCATTTTTATTTACAATGATTGTAATTTTAATTTCCGAAAATATGCCTAAATTGACACTTCTCGCAGAGAGCACTGCTCAGGAAAATTCAGTTAATAAAAGGATTACTGCAAAAACGATCTTCGCCTAATCCTGTAAACTGTCAAGCAAAGAGTTGCGCTTATGTGGCCTTTCCATTACATCTGCATACAAGTTTTGTACAAATTTTTTCTCATTAAAGCGAGTAAGTATTGTGAGCAAAAATGTATTTATTTTTATTGAAAAATTGTATTCAAGTTCTGAATTTGTTTGGCTAACTGTCTTTTTAATAATTAACTCAAATATCCAAAAAAAAAGCAAAGAAAAAAATATTATGCGCACTAATTAAACGCCGCATGTTATTTAATTAAAAAAGCAATAAGAATGAAATTGTTTGTAATTTCTTAAGGAAAATAATAATAGTAGACTGGCAAAAGTAATAAGAAGGAAAAGAAGAACAAAATTATAAATTAAGTTGTGGCAAGTGCTGGCGCTGGATTGCGGCTATCTTTCCATCTGTCTATTTGCATTTTTATCCGCTGATAGTGGATAGCATTTATCACTTTATTGCTTAATATATTCCCTTAAGTCTTGCAAAGAAAACAAAAAGTTGTATGAATGACGAAATGTGTTCATTTTATTTTTATTGTGTGCTGGCATAAGTACAACACAAACAGTCAAATCTAAAAAATATGCAAATTGCGTCACGTTAAACTTTATACCTCTAAAGAACGCTTAAGCTGATGGCTTTTCATAAAGATGGCAGTTACTGAAATAAGTTGCTGATTTCAGCTGCACTGCTGCCGCCGTTAAGAATATAATTTTGCCTAAGAAGGTGCGAATGTGTATGTGTCGGAGGGTAAACATTCAAATGTATATGAGGTTAAAAATATTCACACAATTTTATTACTTTTTTCATCTTTCATCTTACAAATCTTGTTAAGCAACTCAGTTGTAAAGCACCAACAACAAAAATTGTGGCAACTTATGCCACTTAAAGTACAGTGATTTATTTTTCGCTGGAAACTTGTTCGTTTAACTTGTGAGATGTGAAAGTACTTGACATGAAAGAAATGTTGGTTAAAGCCGAAGCGAAAATATAATGATTTCAAAACGCCGCTGGCACAACTGAAAGCATCTACTTACCGTATTTGAAAATTACTTTGGCCTGGCTAGGCATTGCATACGAGTACATGCTACATTTCGAGGTCTGCAGTTATTTGTGTGATGAAAAATATTCTCAATATTTTTCTGAAATTAAGGGCACAGGGGGAATGAGCTTTAAGTTAAGAAAGTAGTCATCTCGTTTCGTGGGACAAATAAAATACTTATTAAAAGCAAACACTAAATCATGCACAGCCATCTCACAGCAATTGTGTGGGTGTGTCTGCTTAAGAAAACATAATAGTATTGCAAAATGGTCCCCCTGTATTTCTGGCTTCCACTCTAGTTAGGGTTTTGCAATTCAGCACCTCATGAAAGGACTTCGGTGGGCTCTTTAAATCAGCTGTTCCTACTAACTTAAAGGCAGAGATGCAAAGCTCTCGTTTATTTGTAATAGAGAAATTTAAATAAATCTAATTTTAAATGCTCGAAATGATTACTTTTTCTCCCAGTCTCATATTTCTTCCGATAAGAGATGTGAACAGTGGCTTGTTCAATCTGATCATCGTTACGCCACACCACTATACCCCTGGCTAATTAAAGCACTTTTCAAAGGCCTTCAGAGTTAGCGAATTACATCTTATTTTAATAAACGAAATATTCAAAATTCAAGTTCTGTTATATTCGCATTTGTTCATGTACTGAGCTGGCCAATTAAAACTTAATAAAATTTTATTTAATTTCATTTAAAAATGTTGTAGCCTGTGGCCCTTGTTAAAATTAAACGGCGTTTTTTCAAGTTAAATAAATTGCAAATTTGTCACGTTTTACTTGTTTTTTAAGCATCAAACATTTGTTTTTAGTTTCAGGAAATTACCTCTGTTTGCATCATGTGCACGCTTACCTCATGTCGCCATCCCCATCATCAAATATTTGTGTTCATCCCCATTTCTTCTACTCGTATGTGATGTACTACTCGTAACTACCTTGAAGTATAAGATGGCTTGAGGAAGTGGAAAAAATTCGAAAAGTTTTTATTTTTTTGGTGGATAGAGAAATAGCCAAAGGCGATTTTAAATTGGAAAAAAGGAAGACGAATAAAATATACTTAATCGCACATACACACACATATATATATATATATATATATACGATAATATTGGAAGAGGGCTCAAGCAAAGGAATTTTCTTCTTACATGTACTCGCAGCTTAAACGAAATTGTCAATTGATAAGTCATGTGTAAATATTCTAATTTCCTTTTCACTACAACAAGCGCAAACACTTTAATATAATTCTCGTGTCTAAAAAACTGAAACATTCCGGAATGGTTTCACTAAATGTGCTCCTTTAAGAGCCATTTATTATTATTATTATTATTATTATTATTAAATATTCGGTACCTTTTTGTTTCAATATTTGAGGCTTAATTACAAACATTCAGACATTTGTTCCAGCGTGTTAATTTGTTGCTTGTTAACACATTTCAAACTTTTTAAACAAATGTTTCTTTTGGTTTTTTCATCACCTTAAGATTTTCCACAGTACACACTCTCCTTTCGAGTTTCTTCTACCTGTTCCAGAATTTATGGCCTTTTATATTAAAACCACTTGCATGATTCCTTTTACGCAAACACACATGCAACTGCACACCTCAAACACGTAGTCTTTGTTCCACGGTGAGATCCGTTACAGGCTTGGGTTGGCGTTTCTGTGTGTGTGTGTATGTGTGTGTGTGTGCATGTGGAAAAAGTGAACGAAAAAACTTTTTTTGATTTTAATGAGTGCGCTTTCATTTTCTCTTTTGAATAAAAACCAGCCAGCGTTGAGCATTCTTTAGGTCATATCGAATTTATTGCACCCTTTACATAAGACTAAATGAACATTCCTACAAATTATATTACGTCAAACAGAAAGACGTACGACAGTACGACAGAGACCTTATTTGCACAGACAATCTGGGAATTCATACGAGTATATTTTAATAAATACGACAATGTAGTCATACCAATAGAATTCACTAATATAACAGCGACTTCACTCCAAATAAGTATCGATTTCTTCTTTATATATATTTATTAATATCACACCAGCCGTAATAAGGGGTATCGGTGTAATGATGTAAAATAAATGTACCAACATTTATAGATCTTAAAGATGGTTCTGGTTTTAAATACGAATATATTCAATGGGTATATGGGAATGTTGGGATAATACAGACACCATCCGTATTGCAGTCTGCTATTACATTATCCTTTTTGGCAGATGGTTTTTTATTATAAATAAAAAAAGACTACTTCGGGATAAATGAAATGTTTTTAAAGCGATTTTTAAATTTGGTTACCGCTAAGCAATTAAATGATTCCAAACTTCATTTAGTTATATCATCTGAAAGCACGAGCCCATTATCATCTACAAACTTAGACAGACAGTTCATATCTGCATAGTAAAAGAGATAGCAACTATTAAAAATGAAATATATATAAAAAAATAATATGATGCCAAATCGAATCCTTTTTAAGAGCATGAGCATTAACTTCACACTATGGAAATAGCCAGTCGACTTAAAGTTTTGATTAGAAACGTTTACTAGATGGAGGTTTTTGGCGAGGAATTAGTAATAGATGTACGTGATGTAGAACGAAAATGCCAAACGTTTGTAGTGTAGAACTTTACTACCTGCGGTGAAGCGTGCAAGAAACAAAGTTTTATTTAACGAAACTTTAAATAGAAGAAATATTATGAATTTTCTTTTAAATGGAAAACTTTGTGCGCATGTGGGGTTTTTTTGTTGTTATTTTTGTTGTAAATAATTAAAGGAAATTTAGTTCCTCCGAAATGAGCCGGCAAAAATAAAAATATTTAAATAAAGTTGATACAATTTATTAGAGGTTTTATCATAATAAATAATTGGAAAAAGGATACAATTTAGAATTAAGCGATGGCTATCGTAATGGGCAGGAAATTACTAAAGTTTTTAAGAAACCAGTTCAAATTCAACCATTTATTTATCACAAAGATAATTTTGAAAATTTGCTTCATATTTTCCTAAAAGGTATGTGAGGAGGTACATCTATCCTGGTTGAAGTTTGACGGGTGTTGTTGTCGTTGTTAAGAAATAATTAACTGCTTGACCGATATTTATTGACTCAATTGCACTGGCTGTATTAATTTATTAGTTGTGGAATGCTTTTCCGCAGACTTACATGAATTTTTAATACTTCGAACAGCTGGCCTATTGTCCGCTTAAAATTAATTTACTTTTATTCGTGCCTGAAACAGAGGTCGGCATGCGATGCCACTAACGTTGAGAGAAATTTGATAGAGTTTTGGAAAGAAAAATGTGTTTATGGCCCACCGGTGTCCTCTTTCAAAGGAACCAAAAGGCTTTTCAAATTTATATCAGGAATTGGTTTGGCATCCTACCTGTGCTTAGTATAATGCTCGATTATTTGCATTACAATTACTAACACCACTTCAAGTTCGTAGATGGTCTAAAGGCTTCTTGTTATCAGCGTTTGATTGTCGCTTAGCAAGTACGTGCAGTAAGAACAAATGAAATTGCATATATGGTGCATGCGACAGCAGATGCACTCCCACAGGTAATACACTGACACATTATGGCACACGGTCTGGTTAGAATGTTGAATGCTTGCAAAATAAACTGCATGGTATTTATTTTTACACTTAATGTTATTTAGATAATTAATTTTTAAAAATTTTTTCAATGTTTTAAGTTCCTGTCTAAAGTGTTGAAATTTTATATAATTATATTTTGACCCGCTGCTATATTCATTAATTTGTATTTTGCTTTTCAAAAAAACCACAAGGCAACTACTAGAAAAAATCGGTCCGGCCGTTCAGATGGATTGCTTGTTTATCGTTATACTCGTAGTACAAAAAATTTCAATTTATAAATATAAATTTCCGTAACGCAGACCGTTAATGGTGCAGATTTGATTTCGTAGCGATAAGAAATTCAGAAGTTTCGTAAATTGTGGAAAATAATTTTTTTGGCCTGACTGTTTTACTTAATTTATTTTGAAGTGCAGACGGCTGGAAATTACCAAACCGACATCGACGATGTATAGCAAATATTATTATTATATTATTATTAAAAGGACTCAGATCCTTAGGCTTAGAGAGAAGTGTTTCCTTCTGTTAAAGAAATTGAAATGCAATTGCTTTTATAAAATAAGGACCTTGAAATCCTAAAGAGGTTTACTTTTTTATGAAAATATAAAAATCGCTGATTTCTCTCCTTTAACTGACTTTAATATCATTTCTATTCAGTAACTTCTCGCCCTAAAGTGTTCAAGACGAGGAATGACAGAAGGAAATAAATTCATTTAGGAATAAATTCAGAGGTAAGAAAAAAATATCCTACAGCTGTATTAGTGTGGCGAAGATTCTGCATTACAATGGCACAGCAAAGTAAATGCAAAGGAACGTTTTCAATATTCTTACCAGTTTCAAGACTCCGTTATACGATTTATTGTATTTTGATTTGTTTGTTTTGAAAACAAAAAGCCAATGTTGTATGAACTACATGAGAATTTTATTCACGGAGCAGCCAATTTAATTTTTACTGTTATCCTTTTGATACAGAAATATTTATAAAAACCATTCGTATAATAAAACGAAATTGAAAATGCGTTGAATTCATTTTGAAAAGTTGATTCTTAAAGGTGGTTGAGTGACGCCTACCAAATACATGCAGTGAATAAAAATTCCAATACATATTGAGTGCATTCGAAAGCAGATGCACTTCCCCTGACACATAAAAATGTATGTATTCAAGGGAAAATAAACATCAGATGCGATTTACAATTTCGTACATCTTTCGGCAATATAAACAAACGCACATGTGTAATGCTTGCAAGGCAAATCCTTGCCAAAGGAAATTATTGCAGTAGACAGTGTTTTCCTGCTCTATGAAATTTGCCGCCACCAAGTAGTTATTAAATAAAGAAATATTTGGAAAATTAAAATAACATTCAAATTGAAATCATCTGCTTTGTTGGTAATCGAAATATTATCTTAATTGAATCGTCATTTGTTTTAGGCACTGGATTTGGAAAAACATCAAGATTGCTCGTTTGTATATTACCAAAGTAAAAAGCATATTTGAATGATAAAGAAAATAACTCAAAAGCATTTTCGAAATAATCTTCAGTCTGAATAGATTATAATGGCAGCAGATATTTATATTAATTTGATACTCGTATTTTATTATTTTTGTAATGAAGAAAATTGTCTTACAGTTCCCGATTATGTTTCCCTATTTCATTTCTTCCGTTTCGCAAATCTTTCGCAAATCTTTCGTAAACGTGAGAGTTTTTAGTAAATCAGCTAGAAAATGTTTAAATAAGAGGGGCTTTTTTGCTTTTTTGAACGCTTTTTTCTCTCTGCTTAAACCGATACAAATGTGTCGAACGGTCTTCGCGACTAGCATTACAATCTAGAAGAGTTAGTAATTTGCTAATTTAGTTCAAATATGCTGGTAAATTATATGAACCGTCATTCCTCATTAGAATTGCTCCCTGCTGGACAATATTTAAGGACAGGAAATTAGGGACTAATTAGAGACTTTATAACTTTTTACTCAGTCTGTATTTAAATACCGTTTGCCGCTTCATGCTCTCTCAGATACAAACAAATAAAACTTCTCGGAGTATCCTTTCAAAAATAAACTCCAAAATGTACTGTGGCTATTTTAATATGATATCGGAGGGTTAAGAATAGTTATTGCGCACTGTGAATAAATAATTTATTTCGTGGATTTCTTCCCTTTGCTGTAAAATGCTTGTATTATTGAATAACGAAACCAATATTGCTATTTGAATGCTTTATGGTTTGCTGGGTTATTGAAGTTTTAGTTGTGTGTGGGTATGTGTTGGTAAAACCTAAACACACTTTTGAAGGCAGTGGCTGCAAACAGTTGCCTCATCAAGCTTATCTGGTAAATGATTGTGTCATGATGAGTAATTTGTATTTAAAAGAATTTCCAATCAACTGTTGATTGGGGAAACTAAACTCTGATACACACATATGATTGTAGTTATTGATCCAATCAAATCACCAATAACTTTTTATAATAATTAATAAACAATTTGTGGTGGGGTAGAAGAAGAAAACTGTACCAACATTTCCAATTTATCGATAGCAAAATGTTTGCTTAGCAAATATTTGCAAATATGAAAGTATGACATATTTAAGCCAATATTTAAAGGACTATTTACAAAAACATACACATTTAATAAATTATTTACTTTCACAAACAATTTTTGCTTCCTACCTCATATCGAGTAACTCCCTTTACTGCAACATAAATATTTGTACTGATATATATGAAAGTCAAATAAGCTCAAAACAAATACATTTTACTCACATAGTCGACAGCAGGGTCCACTATGCAAACACATACTTTTATAATGAATTGGATTTTAAATCCAATTTAAGGAATTAGGCCTGCGTAACGAACCATTCTGTTTGCTTGTTATTACGACTTGGGTTTCAGTTTTTGTATTTGTGTTACCCTTTTCTCAGTTACAGGCATGAATACTACAATATTGTTTCCTTCAGGCTACCTAAAGTTTTTACGGCCATTTTTATCAAATCTCATTACTAGGATTATTTTCAAATGGTACGTTACAATAAAAAACCGACAGCATTCTGCTAAAAGAGAGGCGTTCTAATCGCTAAAGTCAATTCGTCTGGTGTCGATGTTGTTCGGTAATGGAGGGCTGATACCTGTATTATTTCATTCTCATTTAATTTGTTTTTACAAAGCTCGTGTCAGTTTTTATGAAGGCTTTTATTGGGGGAAAGATGTATTACTTATTAGTTTAAGTGTACAATTTTTTATTATACAGAACTAAATTCAAATAAAATTTTACATTTGTAAAATATGATTTGCTCATTGTATCCTTCTGGAATAAGGATGGAAGGATATTAATAGGTTTCATAAACTGTGTATCGATAATATTGCTTTGCGATCCAATGAAGTATATATATTTTGGATCCTAATTAGAAGAAGAGTTGAGTATTATCCGTCTATCTGTAAGCCCTCAAAATGTTGTCTTTTTTTGTCGCGGTACGAATTAAGCTTAAATTTTGTCTAAAATCAAGAATTTTAAAACTCATATCCTTCGATTTACAGCAATATTGGCCTATAAATAAAAGAAGCAGAGCCAAAAAATTATTTCACACATTTTTAGTCGAAAATGCAAAAATACGTCTTTATATGCACAACGGGTATGAAACCAAGAAACATTGTATGTGAAACACCCCACTATGACCGCAGCCAGGTTCGCTTTTCAATTTCAGCAATAAAAGTAGCTAAACAAGGGCACGTATGAGTATTTTCTCTTTAGCGAATTTCTCCATAATTTTTACTAATTTTTGAACAGCTTTAACTTTTTTTCAATTTCCCCGATTTTTTCTTAAATAAAGCTCAGAATCTCACCTTTCCTGTACTATATGATGGGGCACAATGTGATTAGCAGTACTAGATCTATTGACAAAATACGAAAAGACTTTTCCCACTCCCCTTTAAATTATTATTATATTTTTGAAGCCAAGCAGAGCATCAAACACGGGAGGCTTGTGTCTTGTGGGGTTTTATTTACGAACACTATTGCATGGATTGATGATTGATCTTGTTTATGTTTTATTTGAAATGCATGTTTATATGCATGAGCATCTTATTATCTTATTGATCTATGCAATATATCTGTAAATATTATAATTTAAGAGATTAAAAATTAATGTTCTTTCTCCTGCTATTTTCCTTTGTGAGGTCTTATCCATGGAGAAGGGTATATAAGATTCGGCACAGTCGAATATATATCACTTTCACTTATCTTTATAACCTAATGGTTTTTAAAATGGACACAAAAATAGCGATTTTATATCTTGCAAGTTGAAAGTTATAAAATTTTCGATTTTTATAATTATTTTGATGAATTATGACAGGATTAAATGACAGGATATCAATTTAATAAAAGGTTTTTTAGCACTTAACAGATTTTCACTATTTTAATATTGTTCTAAAACTATAAAGGGAAACTTGAAATAAAAAACATCCTTCCAAAAAAATATCGATCTGGCAATTATTCAATATATAATATGCTCGTACACACGCAGAGTTAAGGGCTGTGAATAATTTTATTGTCTGATATTGTTCTAAATATAATATTATTCAGCTCACTATCAAATTTAGTAACGATGTTGCCAGTTTAATCGGAATTTAAAAAATCAATTGCCAAGTTGCCACTTCTTATACTCGTAGCACCGGTGACCACAAGATATTCATGAAAGGACAATAAACAAACTCTACATATAATTCTTAGTAATAAAATATGAAATATATACCAAAATTTCGCAAATTTCCTAAATTTATTACGGAACTCTCATAAAATAGCCATACCGTCACATTTTTCTTTGCGTGCATTCTATACAAAATATATTGCAGACAATAAAATTAGATTTGTTGCTCAAATGGCTGTTATTACCAAATAATTGACACGATTATCAACTCATACAGAATCGATTTAATAATATTTGAATGAAATATTTTTAACTCCACAGCCAACATGGTTTCTCAACAGAATAACCAGAAAATACAACAACAAATTGCACAACTTAGAAGAAAGGAAAAAATTATATAAAATACACTTTATTGTAGTATTGTTGGCATAGATTTCATATTTGGGGTCATAACTTATAAGTCTCATAATAAAACTTGTTGCCAAAAAATTCAAAAGAAACCTTATAAACGTACTCATTTGGAATGCAGACTCACAGGCAGAAGAAACGTGAACATTACTGTCATTAAATATGTGGATGCATATAAATATTAAGCTTTCCCAATAAAATGTTACCACCCGCCTAAAAGTAGGCTTGCAATAAAAATGACAGCAAATTCTGAAATTGTAATAAAAACTAATTATGTTACTTATAACAGCAAAGCAAACAAATGGAAAAAGTCAGTAGAGTTTTAAGAAAAAATGTTCAGATTCCATCAAAAGACCGAGTCAAATCTACAACTAGATAACCTTCGAGGTCAGCTGATTTTTAACTTTACAAAAAGTTTATTGACGCTGTCAAAAAACGAATATATTGTTTTAAATTAAAAAAAAGAGGAATACTGCATATGTAACCAGTAAGAAAGAAAAACCGGAATATTGTGGAAGATAATGATCCTGAATCCCTATTTAAGCAGTTACTGGCATGCTGTCAGTGATCAAATATCTGGCGATAATACTTGTTACGTGGAAAGCGAATGAAAATAAATTATAATCTGCAAGTGTAAGTAATTGTACTGCAAGAAATCACTGTATAGCCTTCCAACAATATCCTTCAAATTAAAAATAAAAAAATTAAGTATTAAAAAAAAAATATTAATTTTTTCCCCCATAAGTTTTTACTACCATATTTTACTTGCACATATTTTGTTTTTTATATAAAATATGTAAATTTTAAATATATTTATATAATTCGATATAAAATTTATATTAACAATTCGGTATAATTTCTCCGCTTAGTTGCTTTAATTTTAAAAACTGAAAAATTAATTATCAATAATACAAAATTTCATAAGTTTAAAACTTAAAATGTTTCTTTGAGCAGGAAACTTTAATAGCTTATATAGCTTTATTCTCCTTTTAATCTAAAGCCAGAAATAAAATTATCACCAATATAAATTTTACTATTACAGATTGAGAAGCACATACGCTTTCGTCATATATAACCAGGGCCTAGGCAGGAAACGAACCGGCGACGTCCCGTTTAGTAGGCAGTAACGTAGTTTGTAAGAATCGATTTTATTCCAGCAGAATTCACTTTATCATTGTAATCTCGATTGCATCTGAAAATTCTAATATTTAAATTTAGTAAAGTATTGGTTGTGAAGTATCCTTTATCCTTTATATCAATATATATTCTTTACTTTCAAACACATTTCAGTTTTTATTTTATTTATTTTTTAAGTCAAAGAAAATATATAACGATTGGTGAAGTTGGGGAGGCCATTTTTTAAAATATCTAACTCCACAAGAGCTACAAGATACTACATAAAATACTCCATACTTTGATACTCCATTTTTTCCAATGTATTATTAAATATAAAAGCAGTATATTAAAGTAAATATTAAATTTTGGAAACTTTATGAGATCTAATTATTATTAATTTTTTATATCCTAAACATTTCCACACACATTTTTTTTTCTATTTCCACCAAACTAAGTTTCTATTTCTGCAGATCTACTTTATTTATTATGTTGTCTATAAGTGAAATGTTCACTGGGTATGGTATCCAAACTTGCATTTATGCTGTCGTATTTTGTATAAAAATATTTATGTTTCTATACTTATGCATTTATAGAAAGCAAGAGTAAATGTTTGTCTTTCCATGAGAATGATTATAATAATAATAGAAATGGCAACGAGGATAATGCTGATGGCGAGGATGATACTGCTGGTGACGGACAAAATTAACGTAATATAAACTGAAAATATTTAATGGGTTTTTATTTGCCTTCATACTCGTCATATATTTACTTAGTAGGAAAATAAAAGAAAGCGATACACGAGTGCTTATCTATTTGTGAAAACAAATGATTTCAGCTTTCCAATCAGTTTATACTATATATAAATAAAATAATTGACTCCTTTCACTAAAGCAAAAGGATGCGAAAAAAGTATTTTTGTTTTTGGCAAGAACGCCAATATTAATGCATGTACGAGTATGTGTGTACTGGCAGCGAGTAGAGGGAATTTAAAATTTGTAAACGTAACTGAAAATGGAAACAAATTTATACATTTACAGCAACATTTACATAATTGTTGGATACAAGGTAACACCGTTGCTGATTAACAGCGAAGTTGAACGACAAAGCTTTCATTCACCAATATGAACCACAACAATACGGACAAAAATTGGACATTTAATTTATTCAACTTTTAACTTGATGAGTAAGAAGCGTATTTACTTATTATTTAATAATTGCATACTCGTAAGTGCCTCTGGAGATCAGTAATAGCCAATTTAGGTTTCGCAAATCCAGGACTGATTTTTATAGTTTTGTTTGTTCTCAGGAAGTAATAAATTGTACACAATTTTTATAAGCCATAAACATTTTCCAAACCTGGCCTTGTAAGGAATTTGATTCTATTACCATAAAATAAATAAAATTTAGGAAACTTCCTCCTATATACGTGTGCGCAAACAGTCCTGGATATGGAGGACTCTTTGGATCGAAAAGCACACTGCAGAGTCGACCTGTAGCACGCGAGCCATAATTTTTGACAAAATATTCATAAAGGACAACCGCCAGCCGGAAGGTAAAAAGGAGTAGTCTGCTCTCATCTAAAGCATACAGAGATTTATGCAATACCAGCGGGAGCAAACCAGTCACGCAGTGCAATGTCCTGATGCTCCACATCCCTAATATTCCAACGATTATTAGCAGCGTAGACAAAGCTGCGCTGGTAATAACAAGTAATCATAACGTTCGGATAGAAAGGATATGTGTTATGGTTCCTGTCCATATAACTCAGGGGAAACCTGTATTGTATATTATATAGATGATCATCCCACAATCAATTATTAAATGATTATAGACCAACATTCGAAGAATAGAAAATAGAAAAATAGATGCGGCTATATCGATTGCTCTATTTGGAGCTTCTAAGAGTAAGATATACCAACAATATTCTTATAATAATTTCTATAGACTAGAAGGAGAAATATATCGCTAAATAATAGTGATAGTTCATAACACCTCAGTGACAGCCAAGTCAAGGAAAATGTGATAGCACGATTGTGTCACTGCCATAGAAGGGGTATAAAGTAACATACTTATCCGGGCGAAAAGTACGTTAGTCCCCTTTATGTCATATATTAGATATGGTGAGATCGTAGTATACAACTACCTTCTGGCCAGTAAGAACTTTAATCCTGAATTTTTCCAAAAATTTGAAAACAAGTTATGAAATTTATAAACTTTTCGCATCAGTTGTCTTAAAGATAAAAACTTTTTGCCTTTTAAAGATCGTATTTAAAATAATAAACTTAACAAAGAATTTTTCTCAACACAACAATTTTTAATGGCTTAATTATTTGCGCTCATGTGATTTAATTTATAAGCAAAATAAAAATTTCTTTTGCTATTTAAGCTTCAGAAGAAAACAAATAGAACAGTCTCTCAATGCTTTATTTGCTTTTCTGTTTGTTCTCTGCTTTTTTTGTAGTTTAAGAAATAACACTCATTTTTCGTACAATACGATGCAAACAATAATAGGTCTTTTCGTTAAAACTGGCAGTAGGAAAATAAGACCCAACTATGGGGAAACGCCACTAATATTAATACAGGACGTCCGTTATACCACTTTGTTTTGTTACCATTTTGGAAAATATTAGTCTTGATTGTTCATATTTGGCAGTCGTGAAGTAGAGGCGAGGCAAATTTATTATTGAAAAGTATTTGGTAAACCAACGTGTTTAAATCGTCAAAACATTTTATCAAATCACTTATCGATTACTGCTACGATGAAAAAGTTACGTGCCAACAAAACACACTATTTATCGTATTGACTGTAGCAGGTATACAAGCAGGGACCATAATGTACTACAAGATCTTCTGAAAGAAAGTATTAAAAACATCCCATCAACCTCAATTCGCATTGTGCACAGGAGATCCGTCTTCAAAGAACCACATTGGGCACAATTTTGCACAAGGACTTGCCTTTGCTTCCATTCAAGATTCAGTTGACACAAAAGCTTCTTCCAAGAGACCACTTACGGCGGCATACATATGCTAAAAAGGATCTTACCACTCGCCCATGGCAACCTGGATTTTCATTAAAATATCCTAATGAATGCCGAGCAGATTTTCATTTGAATGGATATGTGAATAAACAGTATAGTCGATCCTGCGCAGTAGCAAAAACTCTTTATATCAGTTAAAAGTGACAGTCTGGTGTGCTATTTGGTGAAGAGGAATCACTAGATCTTTCCTCTGTAAAACTGAAAATGCTATAAAGGTGGTAACGGTCAATTGAAAGCGATATGATTGAAAACTTGTTAACTCGACAACTGCATTCCTTGGTATTGATGGTTTCAACAAGGAGGTGCCACATCGCATACAGGCAGGATTACAATGGAACTATTGCGAGATCTCTTTCCACAACAAGTTATTTCAAGAAATGTTCCGTAGTAGCCAGCTGTGACTGCTCCGGACATTCCTTTTGTGGGAATATCTGAAAGGCAGGATTTACAAACAAACAAACTAGAAACGCTTGAGCAACTCCAACAAAATATTCCTATTAAAATTGATGAAATTCCGTTTGAAGAATGTCCTCGAAAGAGGTCGCATTTGTCAGGCTAACAGAGGCGGGCTTTTATCTCATATTTTATTCCGACATTATCATTATCAATATAACATCCATTATCTTTCATTTATTAAAAATGATAAACAAATAAGTAGTATACCTTCCCTTGGGTTACCCTGTATCGCATTTAAATTCTCAAGTGGTATTCTGCTGTCAGATGGCTTTTTT
This sequence comes from Ormia ochracea, assembly GCA_963402855.1. Lineage (NCBI taxonomy): Eukaryota > Metazoa > Arthropoda > Insecta > Diptera > Tachinidae > Ormia > Ormia ochracea. The sequence goes on from OY727106.1 coordinate 43,240,874, forward strand.
TAAAGTATTTACTTAAAGTTAAATGTGAATAAATGTTGATGGTAACATTAATAATACGAGTAGAGTTAGTTAGAAGTATAACATAGTGATGGCATGGCATCAAGTAAATGACAAAAATGTGGTTTCTTGTCAACTTAACTGAACACTTGAACGAAAACTGAACTGGAAACCAGAATATAAGGGGAAATAAAATACATGCGAATGTGCAACGAAATATTAAAACCACACATTAACTTATTCTGTAGCACTGAGTATGTGGATCTGCCAAGGCGTTTGCCGAAACTAAAGCCATTAATATGGGTATATTTATATAGAGAAATATATAAACACACATATAAAGAATAAAAGCATTACAAAGAAAATTTCAAGAATGGTATTTAAAGTGCTTTTTTTTTATTTTTGGAAAGATTTAATAGGAATAAACACATTTGCAATGAATCTTGTGTATATGTGTAGCATGATGATAACACATATAATAGTAGGATTTAGTTAGGCTGCTAGTCCGACCAGCAGCAGGCAAACCCAAAAAAAAACTTAAATTTAGCTTTTAATCACTGTAAAACTCAAAGCTCTACAAGGACTTTTCTTTTATATCTCTCTGATTCAATTCACTGATATTCAATTCGCTGCCAAAAATTTCAGCAAACATTTTTCCAGTGTTCTATTTTTATAAATATTATTATCCTTCTTGTTATGCATCGGAATGATGCAATTTCATTAACGTTTTGATGAATGATTAATTACATGTGGTGGCATCTGTTGAATATAACGAAGCAACATGTGTTTGGACAGATAAAAAAATATGCGAAAATGTTGGATTATTTTTTCGCAGACTTCATATAACGAGGTAACTTAAAGTTTAGTATTTCATTCCTGTTATTCCTGCAAGGATATGAATTTGCATTTGAAACACTTAAATTATACAATTTATTATATTAAATATGCAACTATTAAATTTTCAAAGAAAAATTAGTCGAGTGAAGCCACTGCAATTTGCAGATGTTTTCGTAAAAAGAATTGAAATGCGAAATCAAAATTTACGATTTATTTCTTGGGCAGAGTAAAAACTGGTCATTTATCATAAATAGAATTTGTTTCTGATTCCTGGTTGCAATTAAAGTTGTTTAACTTTCTACAGAATTTATACAGAAACCATCCATTTGACAACTCTTGTCAGTTTGTCACAAAATTATGTTGCCAATAAAAGTTATGCATTGCAGGTCATAAAAATGACAGATGATAACTATTTATGGCGTAAAGGAATAAAACGAAAAAAGTGTACCAAAATGATTTTAGAAAAATTATCCAAGAAAAAATAAGTTGAAAGCAAGAACTTCAATACTTATAAGAAAACATAATAATGGTTTCAGTAACCGTAAACCAATTGGCGCATCCAATAAATAATAATAATTCTAACAGAGTAATAAAATAGATGAGTAAAATAGCTAAAAATTAACAATAACTGGAGCATTATATTTTAAAAAAAACATGTACTTATAAAAAGTGTTGGCAGGGATAACGAATAAAGTTTGTAGTTGTAATGGCTGTTATTATGTTACGATAAATAAATTTGAATTTTCTTGTACAAAATTTGAGAAGACATTTTGTCTGGTGGGTGCAAAATAAATAACGAATACTTTGCAATAGTGAAAAGTATTTTGTAGAGGTTCACAAATTGATTTTGATATGGAGTATCAATTCCAAATTTTTATCTCTTACGAAGAGCAGTTAGTTGTACGTAAATACTCGTAAGCAATATTGTCGTATTTGGAGTGAGTGCAATCCCTAAGCTTTTCGTGAAACACAATTACATCCACAGATAATTACAGTTTAGAACTTTTAGGGCTGACGAAGTGACTAGAGGGCATGACCTTAAAACCATTAATGTCTGCAAAAATCTTTCCGTATACAGTGAGCACCAAAATTACTTTGTAAATGGATCCAAATGCCTCGCAAACAATTCACAAACAATTTCACTTTCTGCCTCAATTAATTGCCGGCCAATATCGTGTGTGGAAATGTATGGTTTCCAACTGTACCTTGCTTGGGACACCCTAACGCCTACAACATGCCCGAACTTGTCTTTCTAAAAAGTTTCAAAGAATTTTGATATTAAAAACAAACTTCCCCGTTTTGTTTTGATTTAATCTTGTGCAGTTCGCAAAAAAATAATTTTATTCAATACTCTTCTTTTCGAATAGCTTCCAAGAAATAACCACTAGTGGAAGTTTTAATGTAACATTAACTCAAACATTTGTAGTTGCACAAAATTTAACTACACTTGAATTAAATTGCCACAGAGCTTGTGCCAAAGTAGAAGTGTGACAAGAGAGAAAATTACTGAAATCAAAATCGAATAGAGCTGTTCAAATTATATACTTGCAAAACTGTTTCAATATTTTACTATTAATGTTCCTTGCAACTTTTCTTGGAATGGTACATTTATTTTCTTCTCTTGCCTGCACATTCTTCGTACTAAACACAAACTTGCCAGTTTAGTGCAGAAGAATCTGAACGCATAAAAACTTTAATAAAAGTTTAAATGAATCTTTCAAAAAAATATATGTATGTACGAAAGAAAAAACAAATTGCAAATAGTTTGTCTAGTTAGCAAACAGACATTATTAAACAAATGTTGAAATTGACACAAAAAACGACAGTCAGTGGAGAAAAACCAAGCAATTGCTTCGTACATTTCAATTGACAATTTTATTAAGCAGAACGTAACAGTTACAAGGGAAATAATTTCAGTTGTATTTTATATCCTCTTTAGCGATGAACTTAAAAAAAAAACGACAAGACAAAGAAAAAATCCTTTATTTTTTTTATAAAATCACAAAAACTTAAAGACATAATTCGATTTTAGTCTAAAAAGTTAGCAGTGATTTGGTAATTGCCAACCAGTAAAGCTTTTCATGAAACTTGTAATAAAGCTTTAATTCATTTATTTTTATTTTTTTTTTACTATAGAAAGTTTGACGTAAAAAATATTTACATGAAATTTACAAATTTTAACATTTTCATTTTTTACACAAAAATATATAAAGAAATAAAAAATAAATATATATATATATATATATATATATATATACATATATGTATTTTTTATACATACAGTACGAGCTGAAATTGCGCAACTACCGACAACTGAAACCTCCCGATAAACGCAATACGCAATTTTTATACATTAAAGTCTTTATAAGTACATCTTTTGCCAAAAACCTAGTCTACATAAGTACAACTTTTTCTGTTTTATAAAATTATAAGGAATTTCCTCTTTGAATTTATTTCTTTAGAAATGTAGTTTTACCAAGTACTTAAACCTTCAGAAAGTAAATTCCATTTTAAGATGGTTTTAGCCAATGCCTGGGGCAAGTTTGCTACTGACCCCATTAAGAAATGTTAGAACGTTTTAGTATTAAAAAATGAACAATTGCCTAGCGAAGATGATCTTCTTTCGATTTTGTTACGAAATCAGATAGAAAAACGGTCTTCGATTACACCATCCACTTTCAATTTCTGGCAGGATGAGCTAGCTATTGAATATAAACTTTACAGATGGTGAAATTGCAGAATTGATTACCAAAACTATTCAGCCTCTTGACATTTGAGTGGGAAACAGAAACTGACGTTTCTTATAAAAAATTATTCACTTTTCTAGAAATCAAAGAGGTTGCGGTTCCCCAAAAGGCTAAAAAGTCTCTTACTGTACGTATATATAATACATACATATATATTATATGTCTTTATATATGTATATTTCTTTTAGTCACAATCTAAAACTTTATTACAAGCCTGCGAACAAAAAATAAATATTAGGAATTTCATTTATAAATTAATAGAAGTTATTAAAATTTTTTAAAATTGAAAATTGTTAAAATATTTGTTAAAAAAAAAAAAAAAAAAACAAAAAAAAAAAAATTGTTATATGTGTAACAATTTATGTGGTTTAAAAAAAATCGCTTATACGTGGAGTTGTTTGTAGAAACTGTAGCATACACTTAGGGTGCAGCGAAGACGGTGTCGTATGAGTAACATTTCCTCATTTAATTTTGAAATTAATTTTAAAATAATTTTCTTTGGAATTAATACGAGTAGATGTTGGGCTACAGCCAAACTTGTGCTCGAATCAGTACCCTTTTTATTATTTACCTAGAATCGTGTATATGGGAATTAAAAAAGTACATTAGAAAAGCGAAATTTCATTTTTTACTGTAGTTGAGGGAAGAGGGCAAATTATAGATTATAGGAATATTGCAGTGATAATTTTGTAATACAAGTATGTTCTTCTGAAATGTAAAAAATATTTTAATTTCATAATTTTTTACGAAATATTTCTACTAATTTCGAATGATTGTTTTTCGACAAATAAAAAAGAAACGAATAATGAAAAGGCTACTAAAACAGGGGTCGTGTGATTGATTCCTGCCTGAACGCTGGGTGTTTTCTTGCATGCAAGCCGAAAGCTTTATGAGTTGAGTTGGTTACAAAAAAAAGAAAAAAAATGTAAGCCATTTTAGTCACCTATAATAAAGAATTGCATGGAGCACCATACACATTTATCTATATGTATATATTTGTGTGCATATCACATTAGTGTTGTATTTTACATTTTGTATAGTAACAATTTTATCGTAATATTGTTTCGTATCGTATATATGTATTTATATATATATATTTTTTTGTGTGAATGTTACATTAGTGTTGTGTTTTATATTTGGTATAGTAATAATTTTATCGTAACATATATGTTTTCTTATATTCCCACCAAAACTTTGGTTCAGCGTTTATAATTCTGAATAAAACATTTTTTTTTTTAAATTAGACATATTAATGTAAATGCATATAAATATAGATAATATAGATATTTCCTTTGGGATGTCTACAAGGCAGAGTGTTCGCGCGATTCGTCCTGGGTTTGTGCCGTGGCGGACCGGAAACTCGAAGGGTTGGGACGGTCTGGTTCCATAAGACGACAGCACCGTCCGTTTAGTATGTAATAGATCCGGCTCGAAGAACCAACTGAAACTCTGTTGTTCTGCGGTTAACTTCTATTTATTTAAATTTCACTTTTTTTTGTTTATTCTTATTTTGAAACTGTTTGTACAGAACGATTACTTAATGCGAATGTTTTATAAACAAAGTAATGTAATAGATAACAATATAATTACTTCGTTTTTCGGTAAATAATATTTCCTTTCTTTTATAACTGATTTGAAGATCCGTTGAATAATTGTGATTGACGGTTGATTGAATAATCGTCGAATGATGAAGGTTGATTGTATAATCGTTGAAGCTTGAAGGTTGATGGTATAATCGTCTCTGACGATTGCTGTCTGCCCCTTTTATCCTGTGCTGGCTTTACCTTCGTGGACGTTTTTACACTGCCGTCCTGTCGCCGCTGAGGTGAAACAGTCAGCGCGGCGGCGAAGACCGACAGTGTCGCCAAGGTGAGCAATCACGCTGAGAATAGCAGAAGTGCTCATTCCTGCCGTAAACACAGGGTTTTTATCACTTTTATTATATCCTGTTGTTTACTTATCGCTTCTCTCTTCACTGCTATTCATACCAAATTCTCTCTACTTGGAAACGAATAAAAAATGTAGATAATTTCAGAATTTTCTTACTTCTACTGGCCGTATCTGGAAGTCAGGTGTAAAACATGACTGTTAAAGCTTATTTTTAGCCAGAAATAATTGGAAAAAATATATAAAATAAAACTATAGAAAAATTACAACATTTCCCGAAAGATAATTCATTGCCAGCTGGATAATTATACACATTGAAATATTTGAACAAAGTAAAATAACTATTATGATTTGGAAGTTATCAATAATTATTGCCAGCATGAAATGGTAGTGATAGGACTATACTCTCGAGTAGTTTCATGTACAAATAATTTCTTTCTCCTCATTTAATTTTTGTTGTGAAATTGCTAACCAAGTCCAGATAAAGCCTTAAAATATAATTGCTAAAGTTACTGCTACTAGGCCAAATTATGGGCTTGCTTTTCAAAAACATTAACTTCATTAGTCATTGCAGTTTTAACTCGATTAATTTTCATTATTTTTCATATAATTTGAAATGCATAGAGTTGTCCACTCTTTCATATTTGTTACCTTCTCTCTGAGAAATGTAACAGGACAATCAATCCATAATTAACAGGGTGCAGTGTGTGTGTGGCTGTACGTGGTATGGAAAAATTGAAAATCGTACTAAATCATGTTGAAAAACTTAAAATTTTTAACTTTAATTTCGACTTATCCTTATCGAGAGTACATTAGAAACGAGTAAGGAGTGTCTGAAAGCAAGTACGTTTTGTGTGCAACTGGAAAAAATACATTAAAGGATCTTTTTTTTGCACACTCATATGCACGTATTAAATGAAATGCTTTTAATTTCTTTCCTCTTTAAGCAATATTTTCTCTATACTATTACAATTTGTTGGTTACATGTGGGCTATAGTTCTGCCCCACCAATAGAAATAGATAAGTGAATACATTCGTAATATAAAACGATTTAGGTAAGCTTAGCCAATACCCGCATTTTCCTCGTCTTGCTTTGTGATGCCTTTCTCAAGTCATCTAAATTATATGCTACTTGGCACCAGTAGTTAATTTCTACTTGTATTGTATTTTTATTTACCACATGATTTAATTGTTTCTATTATCATTCTTCTAGAAAGCTGGCTGCTGTCCTGCTACAAGGATTTTGTGTAGACATTGTGGATGTCCTTCAGCGTATATTTTGTAAATGAAATCCAAGATGTATTCATTGACTGAAAATAGGTTAGACAGTAATCGATAGTCTTGTTGCTCAGCACAATGAAAGATTTTGCTTAGTTTGTATGTTATTTGTTGAATGTGTTGTGGGTTTATATCGGGTTTTCCATTAGGTGCCTATGCACATTAAATTTATATAAACAAAAACTGTATTCTTATGACTTATAAAAGGTTTTCTTTATTATGAAAAATGTACTGATTTATGTTTTGAAGCCGATTTCATTCGCATGATCGCCTTGGCTGTGCTTAAAATACTGCATACGATTCTACCAATTTAGAAGTGCTTTTTCCCATAGAACAGGCTGCAGTTTACCGGCGACATGTTGATACTCAAGTCCAATGCCTCAATTGTTTGTTTAACTTCACATAAAACCATTAAAAGCAAGCCAATGGCGTTAGATCACAGGCTGTTGGGTAAAAACTCACAGTTCCAAAATCTAAAATTTATGGATCATTGAATTTTGCACGCCATAGATCTATTGTATCGTCAGCTGCATATGAAGTTACACAGTCTTGTCGAAAGAGGATGTCATTAAGATCATTTTCATCGATTTTTGGTAAACTAGAACCCTTCAGTGTTGACCTATTTCGAATCCCATTAACGGTAACTTTGTTTCGTGACACCATCACCATGATGAGCGCACCAGACAATCAGTTTCAATGGATGCAATAATGTCTCGTTTACTTTTGTTTCAAATACACATATTTTTATTATTAAAAAAGCCATTCAGCCAAAAAGGTGATTCATCAGAAAACACCATTTTTAGATTATTTTATAATTTTTAATTATTTTTGTAATAAGTTTTATACGTGATAAAGCAGCTGTTCAGCCTGGAAAACACAACCCCATTGGAAAATACGACCAATCCAAATGTGAACCTCCCTACTGGATGACCCACTGCAATCGTACAAATGCATTCTTACGAGTATTTGTAAGTATTTGACATGCACAATCACTATAATTTTAATTATTATATATTTATAATTAATTCCATTTATATGTATATACGTATATATCTGCATTATTGTCATGCATATAAATAATATTTCAAGACGTTCATTTTTAAATATGATGATGCCAAAGCCAATTTAATTTGCAATTGTATGCAACAACATGATTGATTTCTCATGGGATGTGTGGCCAAATTTTCTATTTGGACAGGATTGCTTAAGCTCTCAATAAATGCCAATAAAAAAAAATTATTATTTAATTATTATTATTCATTATTATTCTAAGATATAAATTTAAGAAAATATTAAAATTTTACATCTTCATTTAAAAAACCAATTAGGAAATGAAACAAAATTTACTGTATCATGCAAAATTGTTGTAGGTTCGCTTTTAACAGAAATTTCTTGTGTTATCCTTATTGGAATTCTGCTCAATTTCTAAGTTTTGCAAGGCTCTTAGAATGCAGTAGATAAGAAAAAGCAAAATGATTTTTTAACAAAAAAAAAAAATGCTGAGAAAAGTCTACACAAATCTCACATTAAGTAGGAATTGTGGCATTTTGGTTTACTTTGCATCAAAACAAGTCTTTATGGTTTAATTCTTGTCAGAATACAACGGATAATCAGTGGACAACTACCAAAAAACCTTGCAAATCTGAGAGGCTTCAAAAACCAGTAACAACAGAAGATAAAATATGGGAACCCAATATACTGCTACCTAAAATGGTAAAAGACAATAGCCTGATCTACTCTATAATAGCAAAAGCTTATGGACACGATATAATAATATAAGCAAAGCCAGCAAAATTCTACGCTGGAGGATTCTATAACTGTCTGCCAATATGCCGTAATTTTAAGTCGATAATAAGCTAAAGATTTTAAGTCCGCCTATTTAAAAATAATTTAAAAATTTGAAAAGAATTAATTGAATGGAATGTATGTACTTCCTGATATCATATAGTGCATTTGATAGTCTATTTGCTTTTCTAATGCAAATCTATCGATATCATGCGTATACGAATAATCATGTCTCTGATATTTTTTTTAAAAGACACCAGAATGTCAACAGTTTTGCTAAATTTGTTTTGTTTTTCTTTTGATTTTATGACCTTTTCTGCTTTTTAGTTCTTGTAACAGTTTATTTAGCTTTCTTTGGTGTTCTTTCAGATCTTGTAGTCCTTCAGCTTATCTAATAAAGCCCTTAGGAATATCCGGTTATTAAGTGAAGAAACTCTCGGCAGCGTACAAGCTATAAGAAAGGATTATGAGTCGAATTTACTAGTTTAACGAAAATCCATCAAGAACTTCATCAACTGTGATGAATTTCCTCGTCGCCTCTATTGGTAAACATACTGAGAGTAAAGTGAGGTCTCATATGAATGCACTGGAGTATGTATGTGTCTGTGTTTGGATACACATCGGGCTTATGTATGCTTACTTTAGCCAGAGGGCATCTTAGAAAATAAACAACTAGTCCACTGGACACGAAATTTTCAAGCCCAACTGTAATAGTTTCGTTCAATGGGTTTGTTATGCTTTGAGACTGGCAAATCCATACAAGTTGAACTTGTGACATTTACCCACACATATACACACAAATGTTTACTTGTATTATGTAAACAAAAATACAAGCATGCATGTAAATATTATTAAAAGAAAACTGTAAAACTTGTGCTTACCTCAAGTTTATGTCTGTACTGAGTTTTCTTTCTTCTTCGAACGAGTTCCTTTTAAGCTTTTTGTCGATTTTTGTGTAGAAAAATACTCGAGTGTTGTTTGTGGACAGATGGAAGACATTGCAGAATGAAAACTGTTGTTTGCTTTTCTGCAATATGCCCATGTAATAATGTCTCGTCTTCTACATTTATTGTTTGTTATTTTTTCTCTACTTTTTTCCTTTTAACAAAAATTAGGATACGTTGCTCAACAGTATGCTGGTAAAAATATTGACGATTGTAAAAGAGAGTTCAATTTTTTCAAAGGACATCAACGCATTCAACTAATTAATTTTCGATAGTTCCCTTTATGGGCGCTGGGAAAGGATAGTTAAGTGATTAATTTATGATGTTCCAATATATTATACAGATGCTCGATAATGTTTGAAGCAAAATCGATATAAATTATATAAATAATAACTGTAAGACATGATATGTTTCGGTTAATCAGGAGTGTGTTTTATATTGAATTTCAAACGGCAAGCTGTTGCAGCATGAAGTGGTTACTAAAAAAGGATACACACTCACACACACACACACACACACATTAATTCACTTTGCAGTGTGTAAAGATTATTTTGTTGCGCAAAATAGGCTGGCATTCTTACTTGGCAAATAAGCATCCTTGAAATGCGAACTTCATTGCTTAAAACAACCGCAAGAAATGATTAGTGATATTTCACTGTATGAAAATTACGTTCTCTAAACTACATTGTTTAGATTAAATAATTTACAATCACCCCAATATTAAGCCTGTGTTAAGCTTCTCCTGCTCATGCTCATTGTAGGGCAATGAGTTGCAACTTAATTGTAATTCAGCCGAGGATGCCTGCAAGCTTCATTGCAATTTTCAATGAAGTGATTTCCTCTCAATCTATTCGACGATCATTTGCTTTATTGTTCTATAAAGCAGAATATTATAAACTCTTAACACAAATCCAATAAAGTCTTAAGGCTCTAGAATACGTTTCTGTATGGTTTATGTGATTTTCCCAAACCCCTCTTCTCAATATTATAATATTGTTTTATTAATTTTTCTAATTCAATAGCACAAAGTCATTGCAAAATACTCTCCAATTTATTTCGAGAAGGATGTGTAGTGTGATGTAGGAGGTCCTCCTTTTATTTAATGTTCTTTTGTATATGCTTACTAATGGATCGAAAGAAACACCCAGAGCAAAGTGTTTAAGTATCTTTCAGAGATAAAATATACACTACGTAGTATATTACCAAGTGCAATCATCGTTATTTATGCAATTTATGCTCATACTTGTATTAAATAACTTACTTATTTTAATGGCAAAGTACACAATGAACAGCACTTTAAACTCATCATCAGCAAAGAGTTTTTATTACTGACACTAACAGCAGATAAGTCTTTAGTTCTTTTGTTTTCTCATTTAATTTGTAAATGCTTTATCTTGGTTTGCATCTTATGGCAGTATAGTTTACTGACCAAATAATGAACGAGTAAACTGAAAGACAACTTGTTTTTCCTTTCTTTCATTATTTATTTGCAAACAAGCACTAGTATGTTCTTAACGTTTAATAAAATTGCACAATGCAATACAAAATGTTTAATACAAAAGAAAATCTTACACATGCTATTCCCCAGATTCATAAATGATATTATACTCGTATATATACAAGATACATATATTATTTAATGAATGAGTGCAGTGTTTAATCCTTATCTGGGCAAAATGAAACAAGCACAAATTAAGAATGGGATTTTTCTTATAAATAAACACATTTGCAAGCACACAAGCACACCAGTACGCCAGCACACATGCACACATGCACACATGCACACATGCACACCAGCACTCTGGTAATGAACGAACATGAAATATAATAAAAGCCATTTATTCACATAAAGAATGAAAACGAGAAATATATAAATTGTTAAACATGTGAAAAGTTAAAAATGTAAGCACAAATACGCAAACATATTTACTGGATAAGAATAACGTACTCCGGTGTGTACTCGTACTTACGTAATGCCACTGCTTGCAAGTGAACGTTGAGCCGTAAAAGGAAAAAAATAAGTTTTACATGTTTGACATAAAATCTGATAGAACGTTGTTAAAATGCCAGTTCGCTTTCTAGAGCTTTCGCTCGCAGCTTAATAATGATTACGAGTGAATGGTAACCGAACTTGAGCCCAATTTAGTGTATATTCCCCACGAATTATTTGAGATGGAAATATGTTCTTAGCGACTGCTGCATCAAGGCGTTTGCTTACCGCATAGAAATGTCTTTTTTATAAAAAGAGAAGATTATCTCAGACTTCACTTGATGTCGTATCTTCATTCTTGTAATTCTTAAAATTGCTTCAAATTATAATTGCACCGGGCTAAGAAAATTTTAGCGATATAACAATTATTATAATTACAGGGTAGACAATGTTCTCTACAGCCAGTCTTTCTACCCATATTTTAATTATTTTCAGAAATAAATTAATAGTTACAAAGCGAATTGAAAATGAAATTAAATTTCAAACGAATTGCAGCAGTACGATTCTGTAGAATTTTTTATACTAATCAGATATATGAAACAAAATTTTGATTTGGATTTTTGCTATTCAGTCGTCTAATTTACAGTATTAAACGACCCTCGCATTTTATTTTTTGTCAATTATTTTAATCACGAACCTTTTAAATTTTTTAGCGAGTAAGAGCTACTTTACTTTTTTTATGGCAAAAGTAAGTTTTCGAATTACAATAATACGTCCAAAAAATTATTTAAAAATTATTTATATATTTAAATATTTAATTCTATGACTTAAAAAACGATCAAAATTGATGAAGAAGAATTGAATTGAATTGTTATACATTGAAGTCGCTCACTCACAACTGGCACTTTTAAAAACTACAAAAAGCTAATAAATCGCAAAATAAGCATTTTCAGAACTATTTTCAGAAGTTAGAAATTAACTGTAAACAAAAAGACTTGACATGATGAGACTTAAATAATGAGACTTTCTTTTTGATCCTTCAAAATAATAAACGCAACTGTCGTATAGCAAAGCGATACTGATTTCATGGCATCGAAAACAAAATTTAATTTTTTTAAATATATTGCAGAGATTTAAAACAAATTTTTATTAAAAAAATAATTAGTGGAATAAACAGAAATAAATAAATTACCTTCTACTTTTATTATCTTCTACTAACTTTGCTTCAGATATATTTAGTAGCACCACTTCTATTATTGTTAACACAGCTGTATGTACAAACAATGTAAATATATAAAGGCAAACATCGCAATAATAAAAAGCTTTGTTACTTAAATGAAGTTTCCCGAAATTAAGTTTGCTTAAATGCAAGATTTAATGCATATGTGAATGACATTTTTTTACGCATGTGTGGGTGCATACACATACATTTAATTTCTCCGACACAACTTTTAATTATGTATGAATGTAACTTACCAATCCTTATTTAAACATATGTGTGTGTGTGTGTGTTATAGGTAAACACATACGAAGGTTAGCAGCTCTGCCGCAGTACACGGACGTATAATTCGATTTGGTATACAAATCACTGTGTACAGTAAGTCACAAATGTATTCCATCCTCCTATTGATTATTTCATAGAAATTGACAATTTCCTCATTCTATTCGCTTTTGCAGATACTAATAACTGGCAGGGGAAAATTGCTAATATCAATTTATTTTGATATATAAAAAATTTTAGAGCAATCGGAAAGAGATTTCTTGTAATTAAGATCGTGATCACAAACACATTATTTGCTCATAGTCCTTCTTTGTGAAATATTTAATGCTATTTTTAACAAATTTCATTGCAATCTTTTTTAATATGCAGTATACCTTAAAAAATCGATTTAAAAGGATATGCAAAAATATTGTAAAATTTTTATTCCCTGTAAATAGAACCAATAACTTTAGAACAATATTTGTAAGGTCGCGCAAACCGTAAAATCGACAAAATATATATATTACGCGATATATTTAGCTCTCGTGCTATATTCTATAAATGGCCCGAACGAGTATTTGACGGACAAATAGAATCTATACATATTAGTCTGGAGAGTCACACGATTATTACGTGCATCAATAATTTATATGTCGTACTATATTCTATAAATGGACCGAACGAGTATGAGATGGACAAATAGAATCTATACACATTAGTCTGGAGAGTCACATGATTATTACGTGCATCAATAATTTATATGCCAGTTTCAAACGTCTAAAGTTCACTGGTTCTTTAGGATGTGGTCTTCTACTTCAAATATTTCTTCAATTATATTTTTAAGTTCGTATCCTTTTTGCAGTTCGATAAGGCCAAATTTCTATCGCTATATATCTCCAAATTCGGCACAGTTATTTTAGGTTCAGAGTGCAATTCTACGCAAATTTAGCATTCAGGGTCACCCCACTAATAACCCCAGGGTTATTTGGTGACGCCAAATAACTTAATAATAATTATTGTATCGATAACAAAAGTAAACGATGAATGGCATGGAACAAATGGAAGAAATAGCGAAAAGGATTGCACGAAACAAAAGGACATCCACACTCATTATAAGCATTCACATTTTTAAGATTTTTTAGTTCTAGCTTAAATAAAAGACAAAATAGAGGCCGGTTAATGGGACCGTATTTTAAAGCCAAGAAGAAGAGCTCAAAAATGGTGGAGACTGTAGGAAGACTGTTATTCATTTCTATGGAGTTTACGGCAGTCATTAACTCTATTTATATGATGCTGGTAAAAATTCTTCCAATTTTTCTTCGCTATATATTATACGAGGTGTGGTAGAAAAGTAACCATTATTTTGCAATATCGTGAGTTACGTACATTCGATTTTGACATTTTTTTTTCTGTTATGTTAGAAAAGACATTTTGATTTGTCAGTTTGTTTTTGACAGCTATAAAGTCGTGTTTTATTATTTTTCACTACATTTTAAGCAAAAACAACGCAGCATGGATATCGCTTAGGGCCTGTTGAAAAATGTTATAACCAGCGACGGATCATTGTTTTATGGCTATGAAATTGACAGCACATTGAAGTTATGCGCCGTTTTGGGGGAAGCAATTTATCAGAAATGCACAGACTTGTGGAAAAACTAATTAAGGCTTTTGCACCATGATAAAGCACGAGCTCAGACATCGATGCTTTTGCTTTAGTTTTTTGCCAAAAACAAACCCCTAATCATCCTTAAACCACCTTATTGAGCAGACTTTTTCCTCTTTCCAAAACTAAAGACACCGATGAAAGAAAAGCGTTTTGCTACAACCGAAGAAATTTAATTGAAAATAACGATTATTTTTTGATCGCACCTCGTATATATTTTATATAGCTTATTAATAATATTATTGCTACCACCCTATTAAGAAAAGAGCTTTCATGTATTTTTTTTTCTTTGTCTTTTTTAAAGCTCTTATAAACTATGAAATTTTTTTAGTTCGGGCAATAATTTGATGCCACAAAAGTCTCTCGCATTGCAATACTTTAAACAGAAACAATATTATCAAATCCTTTTTGAACTAATACTGTTACTTGCAGATGTATGCTGGTCTGCTACAACGCCTTTTAATTAATGCTAAACTCCTCGAAGGATTTCGAAGGGATTTGCTAATATAAATGAATTTAAATAATAGTTGCGACTCCAGTTATTTAAAATATGTGAAGGAATCGATGCCTTTTAAAGTGTTTCATTAAATGGCAGTTCCAACATGTAACTTGTCGTTTGTAAGTGCCAGACACTGCTCGACAATACTTGTAGAAAAAACCAAATCGAGTGAAATATTTAATTTTTTTTTGTTAATAAGTTTTTTTATACTATGATATTTACAGGAATCCTTTGTCCTATTTTCGTAGTAGAATCAGAGCAAATGAGCGATTTAAATTACTTAATTCTCAAATGCCGCCCCAATTTGTTTACTTCTTTTATTTACTACAAAAATCAAATACAGAGAAGAATATATGATTTTACTGTATTATTTTCCAAGTGTAGGAAGTCTATTGGCTTCCAAGATGCGCATTAAAAATTGTATTACCAATTGCTGCCGTAAAGAATGTAATAAATTCTTATGAAATGTCCTTGCGTTTTTTAACAAAGCTTAAGCTGTAAAATGCATCCTTCTTCAAGAGTCATGCCTTATTCTCAGGTTCCTTTCTTAAAAATAATTTATTTCTTGACTTTTTTTTGGGAAAATACTTGTAACAGCAACAAAGGCATTTTTGCTTCATTGTTTCCATAGATATGCATCCAGTATAAAAAGATGACTTGACCAAGTAACCAAAATGGAAAAGGAAAAATTTAAATGAGGAAGCGAAAGATGGACATGAAAATCCCATGCTTATTTCAAAACATTGGCTTACAATTAGAGGTGGCTTTTATTCACCATCTTCAATGGTTGATATGAGTCATTTGAATTACTTTATTGCAACTGATGATGGGATGAATGGAAACAGCTTTAAGTCGAAGCTCCCCATATAAAGCAGGGTTCAAGTAAAATAATGCTTTTCTAAAGTTAGTCTTCAGGGAACCAGTACCCCTTAGAGAGGTGAAATGTGCAAACCAAGTAGCTGATACCCCACAGTACTCAATTTCGATGCATTTCAATTATTCAGCTGAATATTTGTAAGTTAAAATATCAATGATGGCCTTCTTTTCTTAATGATACAAAATAACGAAATCGGTGGTTTCACATTACTTGGTGTCGCTTCATCAAAAGCGTATAAAACTGTTCATAGAAATGCTTGCTGGGTTACCACACAAATTTACACAAACACATGTATACCACATGTATATACATGTATAGTATACACATGTAGAGTTTAGTTATACCAACTACTACTTTATCTAAAATATCTGAAAACGTCCACAGATTTCATTATTTCTCTTCTATAAAATTTTAATTCCTGAAATCATGTTGTGCTTGTATTGGAAATTTAAAGAAATTTTCTTTGTTAATAATTTCATTTTAAAAAAAGGATATTTTATTCATTATAATTTTTTGTATTTTATTTGTACTTTATTGCATATAATTTCCTTAAGAAGTGTGTGTGTGTATCTGTGAGTGCCACGAGATAATACACACACTTTTTTACTTTTAAATCAACATCAAGTTATTTATGATAACCCTTAAAACCACACTGCAGGCATTTGCCAACAAGGTTTGACATTCGTAGCCGTCAAATCATGGTTTCCGATTTCGATAATAAATTCTAGCAAAAAATTTAATTCAATTAACAAAGGTATTCATTAAAAGAAATGCAACGTGGCATAAATCACAAACTACAAATGCAACTTTGATTGATTCAATACCCTTCTTGAAGAAATAATTGGGGCTGCGTAGCAAGGATTAAGCACAGGATCTTAAAAATGTCTTGTTATACTTGGAATAAAGGCTGACTAAAATTACGAGACTGACTAAATAAAACGTATTGTTGAAGGGGTAGTAAGTTCGCCAGTTACAAATAGCTCTCAGCTTTGATTCGATCTATAGCTCAGGCGGTCATAAACAAAATTCATAAAAATTACTACTTTCATATGCTTTAATACCTCACGTATTATTTGTCCTTCGAATGTGTGAGTTAAGAATATTCAAGTGACAATACACATCTGACCACATACAATCTGCTCCACCACTTATTTGTAGCAGTATTTCAAAAGGGATTTAAAATAATGAATAACATAAAACAAACTGTCAGCACGTTTCTAAACACCTGAGGCACTGCAGTATTGGTAAATCCATTTACTTTTTTACAAACTATCCGCTGTAGGACTATGACTTTCTACTAACTCCGATAAATGTACTGCATGTACTGCCATTTTCTTAGTATTAGTTTCCAAAAAAAAAAGGTTTTATTTAAATAATTTATTTTAATTTCGGCTTGTTATGTTTGTACTCTATGATAAAAGTGTGTCATGTATAAAGGACATCATCCTTTTGCACATTCCCTTCGGTAATCGAAGTATGTTGAATACACTATACCGTGATGTGTGATGTCTTTTTCCTAAGAAAGCAATGCAAAATAAACTTTTAAGATCCAAATGTGAATGTGAGAAGAGAGAATAATAGCAAGTTAATATATACTCTGTAGTGTGAAGGTTATTTAACATGCCCTGCGGGGAAAACAATCGTCTTTGCTAGAGAGACTATGTCGAGGGACGCACTCGAGTACAGTCAACGGTATATTTACCTACTTCTAAACATAATAATTTTGTAACATCTCTCATCATGATTTTTAAGATCATTAATTCGTTACCTTAGCATTTCTGTTTAGTAGTTAATATAGTAACATTTTTACATGATTTTACTGATACTGAAAAGTAAGTAAAATATATCGATATGAAATTTAATAACTTATGCAGGTTGTATTGGAGGTTAAGAGTTAGAAGTTTAAGCAACTATTTTAAATTAATTTAAATTAGACTTTTCAAAAACAAACTTTAAAAAGAAAAAGAATTTACTAAGAAATTCGCCGGCGAAAACAAATTTTAATAGACTTGGCATCAGATCCTTTCCCATATTCTGTCTCCTGAGCAGTTTGAATAGCTTTAGCTTTTACGAGATGCTTTTATAAATGATGGGAACAAATGCAAATTAAATGTAAAATCTTCTTCGTAGTTACTCGGCCCTTTTAAGTAAGAGAGTCCACACTATCAAATATTTGTTCTGGAGAAAAAATAACATATTTTGATTTCACTTAGTCCATCTAATAAAATGTATATATATTATAATTTAGCTGATTGAAAATCGATCACATATGATACATTACATAGATATGTTGTAAAGAAAAATCGTACAAGTAACTCAATTTAGGTTACACTATGAAAGCAAATTTTTTCAATTTACTTACAATTCTGAATTTTTGAACAACCTAATAAAGGCACCCATTACTTTTTCTAAATAAAATTATCTTGTTTAGAAGTATACAAAACAAATTTGAAAATTCTCTCACCAACATCATTAAAGAAATGTTTTACATTTATGCCTAAAAATATGCTTTGAAATATTATCTTGCATAGGCAATCTACACGTCTTCTCTTGATTGTGTTGCCCTCTTCAAGGACACTTCAGCAATTTAATTTATTTCCTCTCTAGGCGAACTTCCACAGAAATACGTTTAGAAGCAAAGGTGCGAACATAAAAAAACTTTCGACATACAAGTACACCAGTTTACCTATTCAGGATAAATATAATTAGAAAAAAGCAAATTTGAGACACCTATTTAAATGGTATGCCTTCTTGCTATGTTGTAAAAAATTTCTTTCCCTCCCAAAAATTATTTAATTTGCCAACAAAATTTTAATTTTTAAAAGAAGTAGAATAACGACTTTCGCTTATTTCTTAAGAACAAACAATTCTTAAGAAAAATGTATACAAGTAACAGACACAATTGTATTGAAGATTTGAGTTGAACATTTCATGCCCTCCAGTCAAGTGCTTCGTTACTTTAAACCAAAATGAAGAACAATTGACATTTGAGAACCCTTTTCATTTAAGTGGAGAATGGCTAGGAGGGGAACTGTTAGCTAGAATCGGTGTTTAGTTGGTTGCTATACTAACTTCACAGATACGCCTTACGAGACATCTTAAAGCAAACAAACTAGAAGCTTTAAGTGAAAGTATTTGAGTGGATTTCTCTCTCGATTTCTTGAAGTTTTTTTTTTATAACTTTAAACTGCGTTGAAATATCACAATTATTTTTGTTGCTACTTTTATTGCAAAAGCTCTTTTTTGCTTTTCGTTTTCAGATCCACAAGCGCTTAAAAGGTGTGGGGAAAAAATTGACAATATTGTCTCAATACGAGCATAGTGGAATTCGCTGATACTTTTTGTGGTGTAACCGAAAGGAAAAACAACGCAGGAGTAAGAAAACTTACAGATATATTTAGTTGTGTTTATTAGTTAATAGATCAATTCAAGGATAATTACTTACACTTTTGGCCTTCACAGTGATTTTTTTGCGCTCACTGTTGCTAATTTGTTATGCTTTTACAGTTTTACGCTTCACTTCGAGTTATAGTATTTTCACACCTAAAGTTAAAACCTGTTTTAACTTAAAACCTACAAACAGCTGATTTTGTGTTCACATACAATTTTTATAAAATCAGGTTTTATAATACAGTTTGTAAAAAAAATTTGTTAATGAAAAAATAAATTTTTTGAAGAAATAGATGTGTTTGTTGTATTTATTTTTCCCACATTTATTTGAGAAACTGTACGACAGCTGTTATTGTATATATAAAACATAAATTTTAAAAATGTGTTCTAAAATTGAAATGATTTTACATTTTGTGAATGAATATTTGTGAATTGTGATTGAATTATCAGCTGTTTTCAATCTTTCTGTTTTCTCTGTATAAAACAAGGTTGTATTTCATAAAACCTACTTTAAACCAATTCAAAAAAGGTTTTAAAATGGTTTTATGAGAATTATTTTGTATGGTAAAACCAGGTTTTATCCTCAGTGTGAAAACGCTATTAGTTTTACGCTCACTATTGCTAATTTGTTATTCTTGTACACTTTTGGCCGTCACTGTTAATTTTTTGGTGCTCGCTGCTATTAATTTGCTATGCTTGTCCACTTTTGACTTTTATTGTGAGTTTTTTTGCGCTCGCCCTCTACTTTTGACCTTCACTGTGACTTTTTTTGCTCTCAGTAATTGTTAGTTTGTTATGCTTCTAAAGCACAATTTAAGGAGTCCTTGCATTTTCGTGCCAAGTCCAGTACTCTGTCCTGACTTGAGATAAGAGTATAACAACATCCGTTCTCTCGTTCGATGAAACTTGTCGCTTTTATAGTTTGGATAAAAATTTATTCCGATTTTTAGCATGAGATTTAACATGTGAAAGGCTGCTTATATAATTTTTAATGAATTTGCTGAAATTTTTTCACCCTTTTTTTTGTTTTTGCAAATAATTACGAAGTAATAAACAATTACAAGAAAGTTCTTGTTGTGTAAAATACTTTACAGTGTCGCGTGAGTTACAAAAAACACCGTATAGAAAATACTGTAGTCAGCACAAGTTAAAAAAACCCGCGAGCTTTAAGTAAGTATTCTCTGGAGCCGTATCAATGCATGGTCTTGAAACATGAGCGAAATGGAACCTTAAAATAATAAATTTTAAGAGTAATTGAAAGTGACGGTTCTGAAATCTGATTAAGTCTCACAAATTACAACCTTCCACTTTTCTACAGTGAGGTTTGCTGCCACCACAGTCTGTGGGCAACGGTTGTGCTGCTAATTTCTCCTACAATATATAAAACTGTCAGCAACCTGAAAATCCTTTCATTGTAAAATGTGTAGATTATGATTTTAGTTATTTTGAAGGCCAACAAAGCAAAGAATCAAATACAAAAATAAACCCACATCCTACAGTTGCAATAAAATTTATGGTTTAGTATACACCTGCTGCTGTTGTGATAATAATTTCGGGCTGGAACCTAAAAAATCAGACCACATAAGAAATGAAACTTAAGAGTTGGCCAATTATGACAAGCCAAAGTACGGGTAAGTAAAAGTATGTGTGGATGTGTACAAATTGCTGCCATTTTTACTTCTTACTTTCGGTTCATTCTGAATTGGCTTTTTTGTGGAAATTGTTGGGTGTATTCCTTTTTGTTTCTTATCCTGTTCATTTGCAACTTGTAAGTACAAAATGATTAGCAAACAAGTTCAAAGTCAAATTGAATGGAAATTATTTAAGGTTAGTTTTAAAATAAATTGTTAAAAAATAAAAGTGAATCCGTTTGCTTTCAAAACCATTCAGTTCAATTAATTTCTACAAAAAACTGGTATTAAGAGAGAAATAAGAATTTAGTTATTCCAATAGCAAAAGTTGAAAATAATATATAGTAACAGAAATAAAGGAAGAATTAAAATCTGGGTTTTTCAACCATCTTTGAAATTTTCCAATTAATACCGAACCCTGGAGTTACAAATTAAAATCCGTATATTGTACACACGAAGGACATTCCAACTCCGTTGAATATCAAACGTTTTCTTATAAATAATTTTCTTATACAGCATTTTTCCAAACTAGTTAAAATGCATTGAGAAAAGGATAACTAAAAGGATTTCTTCCCAAAATATAACTTTTAGTGATTGTAATCAAAAACTTTTTTAATTCCACATGATCAGTATATAGTATCTGTTTAAGAAAAAAAAAGTAAATTTGACATTTTTTTAAAAAGTTTTAAATAATAATGTTTACATTTTTGAAATGTATAAAATTTTTTCCTCATTTTATATCTTATAAATAATTGAAAAAAATGTTCTGGTTTCGATACAATGAAAAATCGGGGAAGAAAAATGTAATATTCCCTTTGCAATACATCCAGTTGCATTTTGAAAACCTAAAAGTTGCAGTCAATTGTTTGCTTCCAAACGTAAAAGCTTTGTGGACAAGGTATCCTGGAGCCCAATTGAAACCTTTGCAGGACGAATTGGTTAAAAAAGAAATCTATCTAAAAAAATAATTTAAATGCCTGCTTAAATTCGTTTCATAAATTTTTATATTTCAGAAATTCTATTGTTTTATTTAAAGGAGTTAATTCTTTGATTGTGTCCTTTGTCAGGTAAAAATGTTATATGTTGATTTGTGAGTTTTTAATTTCCCCAGCTGGCCTATATTTATTATTTTAATTGTTTAATAAACCTAAACAAAACTAGTTTGTTGTTTTCTTGTTGTTTTTATTAAATTAGGTTTCCTTGTATTTCGGCTTAGATTTGCTTACAGTTGAGTGACATACTCAAGTCAACTAAAACATTTCAAATTACACGCACGAAGCTGAGTGATAATCTGGCTGAAACAAATTTTGTAAAGAAGTTTGTGGTGTTTTTCATGTGCAAGATGAATTCAAAATGTAATGACAAGTGGATCTTGTTTGTACAGCAAGTGTGTGTGTGTGTGTGCGTGTGCGACAATAGTATGACATATGAATTGTTCTTTGGCTTTTGAAGTGCTTGTCGAAAGTGTCAAATGATCACAATATTTATTAATGATTCTAATGTCCTAATGCTGGCAGGAAAACCATTTTACACAAGTCATACCTCAGACCTCTACGTTACGCCACAAATTTGCCTCCTTGTCTGGACTTCATACGGTCCTTAAATGAAATATATTAGAAGACTTTAAAGAGAATAATTCTAACAATCAATAGGGAATTACTAAAGTGGACAGAATGTGTTACTTTTTATTAAAGGATAATGAAATAAAGACACATACCATTAAAGAAAAAATGAGAAAAAGTAGTCTCAAATTCAAATTAGTTTATTAATTTCTTATTTTAATAACCGAATTTTATTAATACTAATTAATTAGTCAAGTCATTAAAAAATCAACATTTTACTAGCTGTTTGAAGCCTTAACATATTTAACGCCGGTGCAATTGGTTAAATTACCCAACTGTCCGGTACAGTTACGCGAAATAATTATGTTTCACGTGAACTTTCGAAGAACGCTGAGATATTAAAGCACTTGAGAAAAAAATCTAGGGATTGTTTTCTATGGCTGTCTGAACCTTTTCGCAGGCTGAAAGTGATAGACAACGATTTGTCCATGTTATACTATACATGTTTACTTAGGCATAAAGCAATATTAATACAGTCGAATACGGTTAGAATGAACTCAAAAGACGGATCATTTTAGTTCGTTAGAGAATTAGTAGAAAAATTTATCAAACCCTCCAAAAAAAAAAAGACAACAGTGGATAGTATTGATTTTGGAACTTTATAAAGCTCATAGCTTTGTTATTTATTTTTATTTCCTTTTTTAGCTTTATTTTAAGTAGGATTTTTCGTAGTTCGTTATAAAACTTGTAATGCCTTTGCAAATACATTATTTGACTCACAAAAACTAGTTGGCTGTAAAAACAAATTCGTTATAGTCGTGTTCGTCAAAACCGTACAGATTTGTGCGAAAAATAGGTACAAAAATGTTGGCCCCCCAGTTCGCTATTCGTATAGCGGCTGTAATTATAATACAATAGAAGGCCAAACATATTGACGAAATCTGTAAAATATTTTAATTCCAATTTCCATATTCCAATTCCCACATTACAAGCATTAAATGAATGAATGGAGAGAAAAATGAAAAAGAAATGCAGTTGTTGCTTTTGAAATTTACGATAATTTTTGTTTCCTTTTACTTTAGCCGCCAGTAAAAAGTATATGTGAAGAAAAAATGCAAAAATGAAATAAATTATGGTTAAAGGAAGGAAATGTGAAAAATAATTCAAACTGCAGTCAATATTGTCTTCAGTTCATTGTTCATTGTTATGTGCTCAAATCGATTAAGTTGAAGTTACAACTTTTGGAAGCTTGAAAAAAAGGATACATGTATGCCACGTCCGTTGTCGATTATATTTTCAACTCTCAATTCCACATGAATACGATTCGTATGGCTGGGCAGTGTATAAAGAAAGACAAGATAAATATTAGAAAAAATATCTTCTCAGATTCAAATTTTAGAAAAAAAATCGTCTAAACACGTCAATGAAGTACATAAAAATATTTACATCTAGACACCAAAAATGTGTGCCAGCCACTTTCGGTTGCTACAAGTGAAGGGGCAGTTTGTAAACATTTTGGAAAATTTAATCTGGCTGTTACCGATAGACCGATTATATACATATATGGGAAGTATTTGCATATATATACGACTCTTCGTTTTTCTCCAGTCAACCTCCCTCACCTCCAGCCCATTTAAACTTTATTGTGAAGAGTCCGCTTTTTTGTGTCATTAACATTAATTAATTAAACAATTAATTAATACAATATTATAAATTTTTAAATTTTTTTATATTAAATGGCTGATGAATTTTGCTACATTAAGAAACTCAAATAATTTTTTTTTGAGTGTATGGAATTCATTTTTCTTTTATTCAT
The DNA here is from genome assembly GCA_963402855.1 of Ormia ochracea. NCBI lineage: Eukaryota > Metazoa > Arthropoda > Insecta > Diptera > Tachinidae > Ormia > Ormia ochracea. The sequence goes on from OY727106.1 coordinate 43,265,197, forward strand.
GTTAAAGCTCACTCAATTTTATTAAATATAGCTTAATTAGCTTTAATAATAATGGAATTTAAATACCCCCTGCTCGTTGATGCATGTGCGGCATCTTACCAAAAAGTGGTTCAATACTGCTTGGAGAGTTGAGAGAGGAATAGCCGCAATTGTTTCTCGAATGGATTGCCTTAGTTCATTCAAATTTGTTGGTTTTGCTTTGTAGACTTCCTGTTTGCAATAACCCCACAAGAAAAAGTCAGGTGCAGTAAGGTCAGGCGACATGGGTGGCCAACGGAATGTGGAGTTTCTGCTTATCAGCTTATTGGGAAATTTTCGTCGCAATTCTGTCATAACAGGTTGGGCTATATGAGGAGCTGCACCACAGAGTGGAAAGAAATTCTCATTCGGCGTAATTCTGGATAGAAAAACTCTCTCAATATGCTCAAGACCCCGGTCTCCAGTAAGCGTAACGGTGTGAACGTTTTCTTCGAAGAATTAGGGCCCGACAATGCAGCGTGATGAAACTGCACACCACACTGTGACACGAAGTGGATGCAATTCCGTCTCATGGAGTATCTGTGGGTTGGAAGCACTCCATATTCGACAATTTTGTTTGTTTATGTTGCCGTTTAAATCGAAATGGGTCTTGTCAGACATGAAAAGACAGTTTAACATGTTTCCATCCTCTTCCACCATTTGAAGCATCTTCAGGCAAAATTCCAAGCGGATCGGCAAGTCTGCAGCGTTCCGTTTGTTGGCCAATTGAATTTTATATGGGAAAAAGTTCAAATCTTTGTGCATAATTGACTGTAATGACTGTCTGCTTATACCCATTTGAGCCGATAGGCTTCTTGTCGAAACACGTGGATTGTTTTGTATGGCAGGAGCTACAGCAGCGATTGTTTCCTCCGTTCGAACTGAAGGGTTTCGATGGTAAGGTCTTCTGTGGACTGTCCCATGCTCGGAAAAATTGTTTACAAGTCTCATTATGGTCCATCTGCTCGGAGGATTGCCGCCAAACGTGCGCCTATACTCTCTTTGAACCGAAACTACGGACTCCAGTGCGTGATAGCGGCACCCAGTTATCCATTTTTGTTAAATGTAAAAGTCAATCAGTAAAATAAAAAAAAAATAACCAGATTCATTAAATAGAAAAAATGTCATCCAATTTTTTTTCGTAGCGGCTTTCATCAGCCACCCTATATATGTCTAACGCATCACTTTTGTGTAGTTTTTTCTTTTAATGTTGTCATAACTTAAAGTAAACGGCAGTAATGAATGATTTATAACATAATGCTCGTATATGGATGGATAGGTGTATGGTTTCTAAACATATGATTTGGAGAGAACATTGCAAGACAAAAGAAATAATTTTATTTACACAAAATATGCCATATGGCAGCAATTGCAGCCAGCGGTTGTGTAGTCGGCCGTTTTGAATGTGTTCATCGCATAGCGGGAGGCTACAATGAGAACGGAATCGCAACACAGCATGAGAGTAGCCTTTAATTATAATCAAGTACGTACTTTTTTATTATATTCCCCTCTGTCCAACAAATCAGTTGCTCTCCAAGAAGCATGTTCTCAATATGACTTAACAGCAGTTTCATTTAATAAAAGCAGATGTTTGATTTCTATCGCTTATTCGCAATTGGTTTTATTTCTATTCTATTGTTTACAAGATAAGATGTTGTTAAATTTTTTATTCCGAAATTTTTTCAAAAATGTATATACTTTCAGCGTCTTCTCGACGTTACTGCAAATGCCTTCTTACAAAATTTCATCTACTAGTTTACAACAACAATGTTTGGGTAACTGATATTTTAATAAGTGCCGGCTAAGATGACTCGGCAACTTTTTTCCTTCCTTATTTAAAGCGATTTGCATAATTTAAGAAAATATTCGCTTGTGTTGCGCAGAAGATAAAGTGTAAAATTTACATACAGATTAAATACTTGCCTCAGGATATTTTCTTTTAATGCGAGTACATGAAATATAAACAAAGTTTTTAATAAAAAATGCAAATAGAAAAAGGGAATATAATATGTTGTCTCCTGCGAGAAAATGTAAATACAATATTTTATTAATTCTTTATAACTTTGTGAAATTTTTAAAAAGGGTTGATAAAAATATTTTAATTTGTTATACTTTTTTAACCTTCTTTTCGTGGTTAAATGTTCGTCTATATATATATATATATATTTTGCAGTATCCCTTCAAAGCTTAGAATTAAAATAGAAGCTTTAAGTTTTTAGGTGGACACAATAAAAAACATACACACATATATTTTTTTTATTTAAATAAAGCTTACCGGGAATATAATGCTTTTGCTCACGTGCCATGGTTAAATGATTTCAAGATTTTTTCTCAAAGTATATATAAATTATCTGGGATGGGTCCTTGATTTAGATTTCTGTTTTATTTTAATTTTACATGTTTATAAAAGTTCCTTAAAGGCAGTGAGATAGCGAGGGCCAAAGGAAGTCATGCATGTGGCTTTGGAAATTTTCACAACAAGCTGAAAAATATTCAGAATCTGTTAAGTTTCTTTTTTTAAGGTTAACACTCAGCAGTTTATCCTCTCTAATGCAAAGTGGTATCATACAGGATTATTGGCAAAAGGATTATTGGTAGAGAAGATGGATATTGCAGAAGTGAATCTGTAGAGCAGTATTGCTTTGTCTATTTTGTCGCAGAATTCGCTTTAAATCTGGTTTTTAGTCATTTTATTCTTTATTTAAAAGAATGCAACACTGCTAAAACTAGCGAAGGCTCTTACGAGTTCCAATAACAAGCAAGACGGCATATAATGCAATACATGAGAACAATTAAAGGCAACATGCAACTATTATTTGATTTTCAAAATGATTTTTTTTATTTCTTTTTGAATCCACATGTCTTTTTCCGTCATGGTCTAAGGTCATTGGAATCGCGGGGGTCATCTACTTAAGTCTTCTCCATCTCTCTGAAAGTAGTAAAGGAAATATCCTCAGGCTAAAAATATAAGCCTTTTATTAGATGTGGCCGTTAGATAAAAATAGTTGTTCACATCAATGTTCTGTTTAAGCTTGGAAACCCTTAAGAAAGTCTTCTGAATGGACTGATCGTACAGTAATTTTTTATGTAAGTTTGGCATGTTACTGTACAAATACGTCTTCGGCAGAGTTCACTTTAGTACACTGGTAGCCGGAGATGGCCAAAATAGACTAGAGCAATATTCCGGTAGGTGTTCTTTCGCAATGTAAACTCCTACTTTTTTTTCTTTCCCCACAACAATATTTGTACTTCAAAAAACTGAAGTATGATTCCTTCCTTAGAAAGGATAAAAGATATATTTCTAAATGATTCTATAACATTCACAAAAATAAAGTTGTGAAACCAAATCGCTCGTTTTGATGTTCATGCAACTTTAGTTGAAATAAAATTAACACTCGAACTCATCTTTATTATTTATTAAAAAAATCTGATTTGATTTTAAAAAATTATATGACTTCTTAAGACTACTTTGATATGTCTTGCCAGAAAGATTTATGGAGAAAATGTAATCTGTGAGGATTTAAAATCTGGTGCACGAATTAGTGAGTGCTGAAGGCTCTGTATGTGCAGGAAGGCAAGTGCGAATGTGTGAATATGCCTTAAAAAGCTTTCAATAAAACTCGATGCTTCGAAAAAAAAGAAAAATGAAAATATTTAAAAGAAAATGTGCATATTTCTCAGGACACAAACGAGAAGAGCTTAACTGCAAGTACAACCTTCTATGCAATTCATTTTGGAAAATGACTACACATGCACTCAGATGACATGTTAAGTTTCGAAATCTTTCAACTTCTTTATGATTTTCAAACATGAATGAGAAGCAACCAAAGCAACCACAAATCAAGGACGCACAACAAAATCAACTGTCTTCGAAAGGAAGTAAAATGGCAATTAAAAATTGAGGGAAAAGGTGAAAAAGCAAATAATCCTTAATGTATTTAAATGCAAGAGTGTCTTCTTTAAATTTGAATCATTTTCTATCAAGTATATAAATGAGGATAATCAGTTCTTGGTTACTTATTTATATAGCCAGTGTGAGGAATTTTGTTTAGTGTGTAGCCATTTTGATTTATAATCACTTTGGAATTTAGTCCTGAATTATTTTTTAATTTCTCTCATTTAATTTATTATAGCTTTCGTCTAAAGGCAAAAAAGCCAAGCATGCCGTAATCAAAGAAATACAGTGCTTTATAGTAACTTCAGTCGCAAACTTATTTTCTATCCTTTTTTTTTTGTGTTCTGTATTAAATTGCTGCTGTGATCGCTTTTGGTAACATTAGTTTGCTTAACATTGCCTAGATTTTTACGTCGTTGTTGTTGTTATTGTTGTGTTGTGTTGTTGTTGTATATTTTCATTCGATTGTCTATTGTTATCTTTTGTTGTTGTAGGTCGTATGTTTTTCACTTCTTAAGTTGCTGCTGTTCTATCTCGTAACTTATTCAAAAAACTCTGGGGAGTGTCAAATGCCTTTATTTACATTGTTGTTTGAGATTTACGAGCTGCACTACATCAGCATTTTCTCTTCAGATGGTTTGTTTGTTGGTTTATTTAGATTTTTTCTTTTTTTTTTTGTCTTTTCTTACTTTTCTTCCATGGTAATTTACTGCCCCGAAACCATATTTTCATCTCAAAAATACGGGACATGTAAACCACTTCCTTTTATACATTGCCCAGTGAACCAGTTTTAATTGGCAGGGAAAAACAAAAGGAAATCTTGTCAATGTTTCCATGCAGGGCAAACAAGATTTTATAAGATTTCGCACTTTCGCTAAACCGGAGCTCCCAGAAGTGCTACGTAAAAAACTTATAAAGAATCTTTTATAGAAACTTTATTACAAAATTGTCGCATTGTATGTTGGGTTATAACATACTTAAAACCAACATTTTATCACTCACTCATTTATTTATAAGAATGACTTTAAATATTTTCGTTAAAACAATTTAACTGTACGAATGCACGAATGCTTCTTCTACATAAAAATAAAGCAAATTTGGATCCACTTTTTGATCGGAATATCACTTATATGTGCTTTGTAATTTCTTATTTAATACTAACCTTGAATAGCACTAGAAGGATCAGCACTAGAGTGTCAGAATGTTTTAGAAATCCCTACTGGCACTTGGAAAGGGCTTTTGATATTTTTGCACAGCTGCATGGACTGGGATGAGGTGGCGGAATTGATAAGATAAGAATAGATAAATAGATACGTGGCGGAAGCAGATACTATTATGAATAACACAAATAGAGAGGAAATAAAAAGCCTCATTCGCCTACGAAGGCAGCTGCAGGCACAATCTACTAAACCAGAGATCGCGGATTCGATTCCTGTCTAGTCTCTCGCGGTTTTCCCTGCACAAGCCGAAAGCTATGCAGGTTAAGTTAATAAACAACAAAAATTAAAAATATGAAAGTTCGTTAGACAGGCTTCCATATTTCTTGTTATCTCTCACGTAATTGTGGGTAAGTGCGCCCACACAAACAGGGTCGTAAACTACATTCTATGTGAGGCGCAAATATGTCCATAGAAGGCGATCAAAACATCATTGGTTAAAAAGTAAAGCCTTGTGCGTAAATATGTCATGTAGATAGCAATTCCTTTAGCTCCTCTTTGTACCTTCCTCAGGAATTAAAGGATTTCTCTATTTGTTATGAAACATACTTAATGTTTTATAATTATATACTTTATTATTTTACATATAATAATAATATATATTTCAATTAAACTAGTAAATTAATTTACATTATTTATATCTTCATCCAGAAGTAAATAAGGACATTTTGAAGACAACACCCATTTGATCTGATTGGACTCCAATGCTTTTAATTAGAAAAATTACTGCATTGATTATGCTAATGTGTTTATCACTTATAGAGATAGTGGATTTCATTCCCATCCTTGGCAGTCACACAATTTTCTCTCTTTTGCTAAATATTATTCCCAGTACTTAAGCTATAACTATAGTGATGACTATCTAACGTAGTCAAAATACATATATAAACTAATTCAATAATAACATCAGCTGATTGAAATAATGCCAAGTTATCCTCGCAAACGCCTCCAATATTACAAATAATTATCCCATGTGAAAGTACAATTAATTGAAAATTTAGTTTAATTAACTTTTCTTCGAAATACGTCAACTTAGAGAAAGATTGTTATCAAAACCGACATTTAAACGTTTCAAAATCATAAATTTAATTGTTTGATACATTAACGAGACGAATGCCACTAATTAAATAAAAAATGCTTTTAGCATTTTTACGACAACCATGCAGCAACAGCGGCAATGGAAAAGCTTAAGGAAAGTACAGTTTAAAGCACAAAAATGGCGCACATAAAAAGTCTGTCTTAACTGCTTTCAATAAAAACTTTGTTTTAACTGCTCTCATATAAAACAACATAAAAAGGCAAATTACTTTGCTTACATTCGAGAAAATACAATGATTGTAAAATATCTACCCATCCACATGCACATCCTTAGAGATCCTTATTCATGTATGAAAGCCGCGTAAAAGGGCAAAGTGGTGGGTTAATGCATCTTTCAAAGAGAAACTTTTTAATGAATTTAAAAGCTTTAACGAAAATTTAAGATAGTTAAACTTGCTATTTTGCTCCAATCTCATTAAATTATAACAGTGACTTCTATTTTTCGAAAGTAAAATAAGAATTTAATATTAAATTTTGTCTTAGTCTATTTTTTTAGAAAATTCTTAGTGCAGAATTTCAAAAGAACATTTTAAGATACGAGCTTAAATGATTCACTTCATTTGTAATAACAGGAGATTTAACAGTAACAGGCTCCACTATAGATAGAGACAACTCCGGAAGGAGTTGCTAGTTTTCAATAATTATTTTTAACTTCGACAGGCAGGATTCAAAAACTACCCCCGGCTAATTTTAAGTTCTCTTTAAAATACTTATAATAAAAAAACATTTTGTAGATATATAGCCGTGCGGAAGGATAATAATGTAGAAAAAATATTTAAACAAACCAATATGGATAGAGCTTTAGCTATATATATGTTCGATATCTTGCCGGAAAACTGAATGAAGGTTATGAAAAAAATTAAATTTTTTTAAAAGTTCATAAATAACAATTCAATAAATTTTAATACAGTTTCCGTGGTCCGGTTTGGGTTAATGCCGTGGCGGATCTGAAACTCGAAGATTGCTCATTTCAGGCGTAAGCAAAATTAATTTAATTCTTGATGTGGAGAATTGAACTTTCACTGTATACTGAGATTGATTTTTTCAAATCATGAAAGGACCTTCTCACAATAATTTTAATATAATGACATTAAAAAAGAATTTTAAATATTTCAGTTATAATTCAAATACATAAATGCAAAACTTTTAAAAGGATATTCTGGAAAAAATTTTTTAGGACCAGCAACTTAGGGACGCCCCTTATTCAGACAATATTTTGTGCAGAAAGTCCAAAAAGGATACATTGCTACTGTCCTTTCATAATACAGTTTTTTCAGTTTTTTCTCACATGGTCATTAAAATACTGCAAGAGAAGAGCAGCTTAAAAAGGTCTGTATTATCGGCTGGATATTTGCGTGCTGAGATGAGGGCTTCGCCACTTTATGCGAAAAATTGTTAATAAAATTCAAATGGATCATTAGGAGTATTAGGTCCATTTCGAGCATATGATTTGAGAAAATATATATTAATATTAATACCTTAATATAAAACAAAAATGTATTTATTTATTTACAATATTAAAAAATAATTACCAATTAACAACTAATGTCTTCAATGGGATGCGGCAGCTGTGCTTTAAGCTCGAAAAATATGTAAAATTGAGAAAAAAAATTATTAATCATTCATAATAATATTTAATTGCCAATATTTTTATTTTGAAAAATATTTTACTGCATCGTAAAATTTTATTTCATTTACGCCTACACTATTTTCGTTTTAAGGCTTTTAAATCAATAGATCCTTAAAAAAATCGTAACCAAAACTACCAGATAAAACTCTTTTATTTCTATTTTAATTTAATTATTTTAATTATTTAAATTCACACTCGACCACATTTGAAATAAAAATTTTATTGTATCAAAAGTTCAGCCTAAAACTTTGTTTTATTCAAAATTCATTTTTTTCAATACTTTAATCTATTGATTTTGAAGCAAAGGGTAGAGAAAAGGATAATAAATTTTTTTAATAACATCTCTAATTAGATGATATGTAAAATGTTCCAAGGAAAAGTTTTCAAAACAGGGATGGTATAGAGAAAGTATAACAAGCCGGGTTATGGGATTTATTTAAGGGAGGAGGTACGCAATGATGTCCGAAGAGAAAACATGAAGATGAGAGTTGAAGTGCAGAATTCATTTCACTTATCTTGTTACCTTCGAAGACAAGCATTTAATATGGATTATACAGAAGTTATTTGAATGCAGTATCCTAAATAAGTGACCTTGAGAATTGTACACTAAATTTTATTTTATAATCCATAATTATAATGCAGAATAATGATCCAGGGGCTTTCAAATAATATTTAAAGAAAAGCGTCTAATCGTAGAAAAGAGCGGTTGTTGATGATATTTGTATATCCTTCGGATCATGCGAAGTAATTTTACGGATGTTTTATGCATGAAGCGAGCGGCAGCAAAGATTGTTCTAAATTTACTGAATTTTGGGCATAGGCGTCGCTTAGGAGTGATCCAGATTTCTTCAAAATGGTCATAACTGTGTACGATTCATGGGTATAAGGATATGACATTGAATTAACACCCAATCATCGCAATGGAAGCGTCCAGAAGAGCCAGGACCGAAAAAGCACGTCAACTTGGATCATATGTGAAAGTTTTGCATACTACTTTCTTCGAATGCAATGAAGTGGTACATCAGACATTCTTACCACAACGTCGTCCCGTCAATAAGGAGTTATACGCCGTTTGCGCGAAAGAATTCGTCTGAAACGCAAAGAATTGTGGAAAAGCCAATCATGGATTTTGAACCATTGTAACCCACGACCTGACACATCGATGCTTATGCGTCAGTTTTTGGCCGAAAAAGTAAACCGCAATCATTCCTTAACCACCGTATTCTCCCTACTTGGCTCCCGCTGACTTTTTTCTCTTCCCACACCGAAAGAAAATCGATCCCAAATAGCGCGTTTCAGATTTTTTTCGAGGATTGAAAAAAATGCCGGCGTAATTGCATTATATCTGAAGGTAATTACTTTGAAGGTGGCAAAATTGTTATTGATGAATAAATAAATGTTTTTGGAAAAATTTTTTGATCACACCTCGTACTTATATAAAATTCTTAGATTGGCAGGCAGGATCACTCAACGAACTGGGGTTTTCTGTAATCTATTCATCAAATATTCCACAAGAGAGTTCTGCACATGAGATGCTGGCTTTGTCGTTTATCCCTCCCCCCCAAAAATCCGCTACTCAGAATATCTTTAGTTCTTTTATTCTATTAAACATACATTTATTGTCCTAAGAGACATCATGAAAATAAAATTCTGCTTGAGTTGTTTCTATTAGTTAATCATTTTTATTATTTATCATAATTTTTTTTTCTTTTTCTGATTCAATCTTAATAAAATTTATTTTAATTACAATTTTACATTTAAATGGAATTAAGTTCTTGTTATAATATGAAATCCATTTTCTTAGCCTTGAAAAGAGAGTGAGTGGGGATTTTTTATTTACTCCTTGTCTTTCTTCCTTTATTTCCTTTATACTTTCCGTGGCAAATGGACATGTTCTTTATTTAAATATACACAGTTTGTGTTTTACTTTTATGCATGCCTGTCACTACCATCCAACTTTCGTATAATTAAATCCTTACTAGACTCATATATCAATATCAAGTATCTATAGGCATTAGGGATATTCAAATTGTGTATATTATCACAAATATACTAACCGAAGTAAAAATTGTATATTGTTTCTGGTCCAGAACATAAATTCGAATCTCATATATGGAAAAGTCTTGTATGTATGTGGTTAATGTATTCGCTGGTATCCCTGCCTTATTATTTCATCATAGATCCGCATTGAGCACTTATTTTGTTTTCATATATCCTTGCATAAATCCACAAAAAAAAATAATAATAAAAAAAAACATAAAGGATAAAGCAAACATTGTTTTTATGCTCGTGCATAAATATTTTAATAATTTGTTTGCGTATTAAACGAATATTAAAAACGGGTTTAAATGTTATGGGCTTTCAGCTGGAATGTAATTTCATACACAAATACGTATGTAGATAAACAGATTCATATATATGCATGTATGTGTGTGCATTATTAAATGATATTATTTTCAATTTGACATTTCATGAAAAATGCGTTACTGCCAATTTCCTAATTAACGACATTCTTTTGCATCAAAATTTTCTATATTTACTCATGTGCTTCAGTTCCTTTTTAAATATATACATATATGTATATATTTTTTTTTTTTTTTTTTTTTGAAGCGACTAGACTTTACATAATTATTATTTTACATATTTTTTATAGTATTCATAAGTATTAATTGCATGCAAAACTGCATACGTCACCAATTTTTCGGAGTAGAAAATAAAGCTCATGCTATGCAAAAGGACTTCTCTGACATTTTTCATGGAGTAAATCGAAAAGGTTTTTAATGATTTTGCTAAGCTTTTTTTGCTTTGCTATTCATTGTATTATTTGAATTCTATTTTAAAATTTCATTAACGATCTCCGAAGCTTCACACAAGTTCCCAATACTTTATTAGAAGTTAATGGATTGAATATTTTACCCGGTTTTACAAATTTATCTGATTAGTTATCTCCCACGCCCACGTGTTCTCAAATACTATTATTTGTGATGTAATATAAATTTTGTTTAAAAATTCATGACGTTTAAGAAATAGGAGGTAAGAAGCCACTTTCTGAAATGTTTCTTAACTAAAGACGGTTAAGAAAAACTTCAGTGGGCTCTGGAGAGGATCTCCACTTCCATAAGAAACGTAAACCTTCACCGGTAATTGATAGTATGGAGTGCTAATTGATATCCTGTTTGATTGACACCCGAAACAAAAGTGATAATAAGACGCGAATGTATTACTTTGTGGCCATGACTTATGGCGAATGCTTTTGTCATAAAAGTAGACAAAAAAAGTAGACAAAAAAAGTAGATGATATCGCAGTTGTCATCTCCAGTTTTACAATCGTCTGAATAGAAAATAGGACTTATAACATATAATGACATAGAATGAAATATAAATAAGAACAAGAATTCAAATATAAACGATTATACTCGTGTATTTAGTTGATTAATAATAATCAAAAACATTTTATAGATAAATTAAGTTTACATCCGCTCGATTAAACAAAATTATTAATTTTTAATCTGTTAAAATCTAATGCATGACTTCCTCATCAAGGACATTGTATGGAGGTAAATATTTTTGGCTGTTCTTCTGGCAGATAGCTGTTATGTTTTCAACGATACCAAATTAAGATTTAATACTCATGGGCGTGTGGCAACTAAAGATAAAAGATAAAAGATAAAGATCAAAGTGTACTTTGTTTTTGGCCTCTAGTGTAAGTGACCAAGAACTTTTGTATTAAGAATATTTTTTTTTTTATCATTAAATGTTATAAAGAAAATAAATCTTTTTTCTTGGTTCAGTTGGCTGTTGACGGCGACTGCCAACTGTTGCCAGAGGTTCTTAAGTTTTCATACTATATTTATCGGCGGGTACTTTTAGTCCCCAGAGAGTCAATGTGCTTGATTACCAAATTTCCGATATTATTGTTTAATATTTTTTTAGTCAGATATTAAAGAAAGGTCACACTGGCCAAATATTTGGCTACATAGAGTATATACATATATGAATAAAATAGAGTTTGATAATAAAATTTTTTAATACGAGTACATTTTAATAAAATGAGATAAAAAATTTTACAAGCAGTATTTGAAGGTTACGCCTACTTCGTCAAACATTTGCCAAATGAGACGATTTATTAAATTTCTACATTCTCTACTTCTTAGTAGTTCCATGCAACGAGGAATCCACTGATTTGGTGATTACTCGTTTTTTGCATGCAAAAATGTTCTTTTGAGGAATTTTTTGATAACCTCTTTTATAATTCCAGCAAGCCTTGTAAAATAATGCATTAAAAATTTACGAAAATAATTTAAATGCGTTAAAACTACGTATGAAAATAAACGAAAAGGAATGCACAGTTTGTAATGAGTATTTGGGTTAATGCAAATTATGATTTATGCGAAACAATTCATTTTAAAAACCAACAACTAAAACTTTTTCATAAATAAATAATCAAATGAAATGTTATAAATATTAAATAAAACACAACTATTTAAATATGCTTTCAACACTTGTTTTAATACCTCACACGCATACACACACACACACTCACAGCCACACACACGCGTTAACACAAAATGCTCATTTAAAATAAAGTCGTATTATTTTGCAAATATTTTATTGCATGCAGCATAGCAAAATGTATGGCAACAGACTGCAACCAAAACATGAATTATTATTGCGTTCAACTTATTTAAAAATTTTAATTGGTAACATGTCATTTCAAGTTTTATATATTAAAGCTTTAATTCAAGTTGTTTTAATATCTTGTCCTTAAAAATGCTATTTTTATTACAAAAATCAAATAACCATTTATCAAAAATGATAAATTGTTTAAAAGGAGTTCGCAATGAAATACGAGCGTTTATATACCAGGCCCAGTTACAATTCTCAGTGTATCTGTGTGCATCATTAAAACTTGGAAAAATATATATGGCATACACATTATGAAACATAGATTAACTGAAGTGGGGCAATTATTTAATGCTAAAAAGTATGAGTGGGTATCTTCAGCACTAAATAATGATGCAAAAATTATTTTCAAAGTATAAAACTTTTTACGCCGCCACTTACTGTGCATCTGGTAGAGAACTTCAAAGCATTCTTTTTTAATTAACAATATAAGGAAAGGATAAAATGTGTAGTGGTAAAAGAATCCGACATATTTTATCAAATGCCTCACTATAGAAGCCTGTTTGATTGCTGCAGTGATATAAACTTGCTTATCTTCATCTATACGCTCAAGGACTCTCTGAGCACTTGGTATGAATTCGCGGCAAGCTTTAGTGAATGCTAAGAGTGACTTCTTGAGTGAAAAGTTACTGCCGTTTTCTTCAGATTGCTTTTCAGATAAAGCAAAAGCCAAAAAGGGGAAACAGCAGAAAAATATAATCATATATTTTATGAAATGCACTTATTTAAAATTAAAATTGCCTGAACAAAATTCTGTACTGTCGATATGAAATTAACTTGAAAGCAGAAATCATTTAGCAACAAATTTACTTCACACTAAATACACTCAAGTACACTGAAACTTATAGGTCGCCGCCTAGAATATAGCAGGTCTGCTGTATAAAATAAAAAAAAAATTCTTCTTCACTTGCCCACCAACAAACTGCAGATCTGAATGGATTGGTTACCTCAGCATTACGTGACATCAATCAGTTCATTTATCCATCATAAAATGATTGTAAATATTTAAAAAAAACTTTTTAATTTATTTTTATACCAGCCAAAAAAAAATTGATTAAAAAAATTAATTTGCATAAACAAATAATTAAATAAATATTTATTTATTTGAAATTAAATTAATTGACTCAAATTAATTGAATGGATTCGATTTTGTGCAGCAATTAAAAAGGGAGGATGAAACCAAAAATGGGGCGTGTTATTGTAAATAGGATTTAATGTCCTTAGCTACGCACCTACCATTGAAACCATTTTTTATTTAATTTATTTTTTCTTTTCTACAGTTTTAAGTTTATGAATTATTTGAAACTTTTCTAAGAGCCGGGCCATAATAATAAAAGTATTCTCAATTGCAATCAATATTAATTCCTCATTTTTTTTTTTTTTTTTTTTTTTTTTATTAAGCAGTGGTTTTTAAGAACGAGCTTAAAATACATTCAAGGCAGACTTAAGGTTCTAACCTTACGCCTCTCCTAAATTTTTATATCTAAAGGCGTTTTCTTTTCTATATTAAAACTGTTGCACTGTGAAAAGGTGCCTTTTTAAAATATTTGGCCCGCCCTGTGAAAGTGCAATTTTTTATATAACGAGAAAAGAACACAAATTAGAAAAAAGTGCAATGCCTTTTTTTTAAAAGGTGATAAACAAAAATTTTCTATATATTTTATGAAATGTGTATACAAAAATGTTCAGTTGCCAGATTGCCAATTCATCTGCTTGAGAAAACAAATTTTTTTTATTTTTAATATCTCATACAAATAAGCAGCCTCATAGTGGTCTTTTGTTTATTTTATACGATACAAAATATAAAAATAATTATTAAAATCTAATTTTCTGAATCTTTCAACTCAAAAGACTTTTTTTTAACATTTTCTGGTAACGCTGTGCAAGAAAAAAAACCATATGTTTTACAGGGTAATTTCTGCCCTGTTGATTTGCTCAGGGCAAAAGTGCAATGCTTTTGGCCTTGCGGAAGGGCAACATTTTTTAGAAAAGAACACGCAACCCTTTCACAGGGTGACATATTTTTGAGAAAAGAACACAAAATTGCCCTGCCTGCGGGTAGTGTTGCCCTTTTTTCTAGAAAAGAAAACGCCATAAGTAAGATCCTCTGTTAAAATACTATTGACTGATTTGCAAGTGAAAGCCGCATTCGCGTCTTATATTTATTCAATGGCATACCAACTATGTCAGAGATCGGGCAAAGGCTCGTATATGACGAAAGCTGAGCTTGATCGTGCGAATTGAAATGGGAAAACCTAATATTGCTTGCTGAGACTCAACTTCTAACCCGGTATAATCGTATATAGATTGTAGGAATCGGAACACCTCTTCTCGATATTCTTGGCATCAAATGTCAGTGTGATGGCATATTTCATGTGGCTAAAGATGCATTCAAATATCACAGTTTCTTAAGACGGTGTAAGAGATTCATCGTTTTTAATGACAACATTATGGGACCGGAAATAAAATGCAACTGTCATGTCTTCATCGGAAATTTAATTCAAATCCAGATTAGAGTCCCATTCCTTTTTATTATGACATAAAGCGCCACTTTGTGGTGTTAAAGAAATCGCTACCGAATAATATTAACTTCGCTTAATACATTTCAAAAAATAAAATATAATTGAAAACTAAATACGAAATAGAATAAAAGATTCGTATTCTTCAGTTCGTTTTTTCAGTAAAAGAGTTTTTATTGGTTTACTTTTAGGAAATTTTCGGAAGCCGGAACATTCCAATACGAGAATTACATTACAATTTATTTTATTATGAATTTCATGTTTCAATTCATGATCATAAAAATTAATTGCGTTATGTAATCGATTTGTTTGCTTTGGTTTACCGAAGTAATTAAATAAATTTTAAATATCATCAGCAACAATTCTCCGTCATCATTATAGTGGCTTGCCAGTGAAAAATCAAACAGGAGATGGTCACTTTTCAATTAAGTGTGACAGCGGCAATCTACGACAATCCTGCAATCTGATTAATTTCAATGGAAACAGTGGTTGACTAAATAAGTGATTGAGTGACTTAATCAAATGACGAATATCCTTATTGACTGGTATTGCAAGCTCGTTGGTTTGGTTTGTTGACAGCAATTTATTAATAATTTTTCCCGATAAGAGAGAATGATTTTCACCGTAAATACGTACGAGTAGCAGCAACTTTAATTAAAAAGTTCATTTTATTTCCACTGCAATTGACTTTTCAAGAATTTAATTTTAATACTGACAGTGGGGCATAACGAAACTAGCTACTGAGTTTTTGCACAATTTGTCAATTGGCAGTTGCATGACAACTTTTCTTTCTGAACATGAAAGTGATTCAAAAGCAAAAAATCCTAAAGATATATCCAGGTTACGATCGAAGTAATCCGTTCAGATTTATGGTAAAACGAATTTAAAAATTGAAAACTTTTATTTCTCAAAGATTGCAAAGAACTTCTGTCCAATAATATTTCTGTATTGTACATATTAACAATTTTAATCGCCATTATAAAAAAATATGAAGTCGATAGGAATAATATTTACATGCAGGCCCATTTCTGTGAAACAATATTGTTGTGAATATTCAGCCAATAATCGAAAGTATTGTTGCAATTTTTTTTGTCACTGCTGATTCTTATTATTATAATTAATAATTTTAAAAGGCAATGGCTGATTTTTAGAGGTTTTTAAGGTTTGAGTTGCCATCACTGCTTTATTTAAGAACTCCTTTCACGACCTGTTAGACTTTTATTACTGGTAAGCTTGGGAATAGATTAATATTAATCTCCGATAAAACACATTTTTATGTTAATGATTACTTAGTAAAGTGGAATTGCCGCATTTCTGGTGAGGACAAGCCACAAGATATTGTCGAAATGGAGAAAATTATGATGTGGTAAACAGTGCCAATAGAAGGTATTTCATTAAGTCGAAATCCAAGCAGCTGATATCTGGTTCCAAAAGAAACGCATCCAAATATCGAATATCAGTTAAACAAATTGGCTACCAATGACCTGGGACTGAAGAGATGCTCCGATAACAATTGAAAATTTTGAAAATATTCGAAGAGGAATTTGCACACATCCTGTGAAAAGATTGTAAAATTGAGCCTTAAACCAAATATATTTTATAGTTACTTCTGCAATTAATTCTTAGGATGTGAGTTTTGCCCGGAGCAAAAATCTCTGCCTGAATTATTATTCTCTCATATCTAATTGTAATCTCAGCAGGAAGAGATGCAGGAAGGATGAATGTAAGGATGACTACTTCATATTACTTTATTCTTTTACATTTATATAAAAACATTAGAAAATTCATTAGTTTTTTAACAAAAACTTCTGTTGTTTTTTTTTTTTTTTTTTGGTTTTGCTAGTCCTTTATAAGAAAACTATGCAAATAGTTTTTAGATAATTCATTGACATACCTTGCACTGAGCACATAATTTTTTTTTTTTTTTTTTTTTTGAAAAAGGCTTGTGTGAAAATGGGCTTTAGTTTGTGCTCTCTTTTTTCGATTACATATCGTGAATACATACATATATAAATTGGTATTAATTTGTACATGCAAGTGTCCGAGTGTTGATTTGATTTGGCCAATTATATGTGTACAACTTGCGTTTTATAGTAAATTTCCTAAAGAAGTTTCCTCTACGCAGTGCAATATTATAAATGACAGATAAATTGTTTTATTTATTTTATTTGTAAAATTTTTCTACAAAATCATCTCAATGGCATCATACACCCAAAAGTGCTGTAAAGCATTCAACAACATTATCCATTTCATTTAATAACGTTGATTTCTTTTGAAATTAGCCATTTCTTGCAAACATTTCTTGAATGTGTTTCCAAGAAGTTTTCAAAAACCTTTTCTTTTAAAACGGACATTCATTTTGATGGTGCAAAAAATACTGCGGGAAGAAATAAGAAATAACTTAAGTCCTTTGAACAAAATTTGAACATTTCCTTCTTTACACTTTGTAAAATTTTATTGCAGTGCGGCAAATTAATTATTCCCAACTATACGATTAATACTTCGGATTAAAGAAATTCAAAAGAATAGAAAAAATGGAAAATTTACCAGGTGGAACCGAATCGTAACTCATTTTTATGCTTAAAATTTTACTACTTTACGAGCAATGTTTTCATTAAATTCAATATATACATATATATGCTGAAATATTTTAATATTTAATATATAATGGGGTAAACCAATTAGAGTATAAAAAGGAGAGTGAGATGCAAACCCATTTATAATATAACGATTTGCAAAATGCCTAGTTTTGTATTTTATAAGTGGAAGTGAAGAAATAAAGGGGATTTGTTTTAGAAAGTAACACCATTTGTGAATATTGAATTATTAATTTAATACATTGACTTAGACAAATACATACATAAAAATATATATACGATAATATAATCGTATTAATTTTAAAATCGCATAGTATATTTAGGCTCGATTGTTTCATAAAAGACAAACATTTGCTAACATTTAACTTGTTTGTCTATACTATATTAATAACACTTACAGTGATGGCAGAATATGAAGAACCACATATCGGTTTGGTATTTAAACCAATATATAATCTATAACATATACTCCTGTCTGCATGTTTGTAGAATTCGATGAATAGAAATTTCAATTACTTCACTTGAAGTTACTTAAAATATCACAGAAAATTGTATATCGAGTATGCCACACCATGAGTAATTTTGTTTTAAAAAAAATTAATTTGGGAGTAAACATTTACATCACTACGTTTATGTCGCAAGTAGTATACAAGATTTAGTGTTTAGCGATTATAGTCTAGTCACAGACCGATTTTATTGTTGCTAATTATGATTTGTAAGACTCATTTGCCAGTCATACTAAAAATTATAAAACGGCACTGAACTTGAACGGACAAACTCATATGAAACCTCATCAGTTCGGCTAAAACTCCAACGGCATAAATAATTTTCTCTTATTATTAACACAAAAGTAAAAAATAAATTATTAATATCTTTATTTACTTATTATTTTTTAGGCTGACACACACTATATTACCACATACTCCTAAATACGGACGTGGATGGGCTCAGAAAGCAGCATTGCGTAAAGTATCACTATGACTTTTTTCAATTGCTTTAATATCACATATATTAATTGCTATTGGAATTCTTAAATGGTGAAGGCTTAGTCAGTGGCTATATGACTATTAACTCCATTCCCCAGTACATTTACCTTTTCCTCGCTTCCTTTAAAGTAGTATTTGAGAAGCAAAATTAAAAAATATTTTAAAATGTGCTCACAGAGCCCTCTGTAGCATTGCGCTGGCCACTATCTTTTCTGGAACTATACAAGAGTAAGTGGGTGGATACATCACGTACCTTATAAGAAGACATGCTGGCAAAGGTTATGTCCGAAAGAAACTTTATACCTTGAGGTGCGAGAATTTACAAGGATAATAACATATTTTAAGGGCCTGAAAAAGCTGGGCATACAAATTAAATGAATTCCGTCAAGAAATTTGCCAAAGTGTTCCCCTTTGACATTGACTGGTCTTAAATAATAGGGTGAAAAGCAAGAAAAGATAAGAAAAATTAGTACCGGCTTTCCAGTTGACACTGTGGTCAGTAAATGGGAGATTACATTTATGAAATTAGTATACAACGATGAAATATGAAATTTATTGAAATAGTTTTTCCCTACAGGACACTGCCTTTGGAGAATAATAGTTAAATAAATTGCTTAAGAAACCTTAATCTTCTTGTATTTACCTGGAATTGCGACTAGCACAATGAATTACCACAGAAAGCAATTCGTTTTCTTGGGGAAAATATTTCCTTTCATACATTTTTGTTGTTGGTCACTTCGTACTGTTTTGTAAATTAAAACTACATGCTGGTTTATTCTGTATTCTCAACGGCTTTCTTTAATGAAGTCTACGTTGTGTCTTGTGTCTTGTGTCTTTACTATCAGCCTATTAGCTTGTGGTGGATTATATTGGAATAAATTTTATATTGCATACAAAATATAATAATATAATAAATATATTACTGAATAAAACGACTGATTGTTATTTTATTACAAACACTTTATAATTCAAATGTTTTGATTGAATTATTTATCAGAGTTCATACAAACGCACTATTGGAATCAAATTAAAATGTGAACCAAACAAAAAAAAAAAAAAAAAAAAAGGATATTTTTTACTTGTAATGTTGCTTCTATTGTTTGCATTTAAATTAACACATTTCCTTTTAATTCATTTAATTTTATTCAATAAAAAGTTTTATACATTTGCTTTATTGTACAATTTATATTTTTCGTATTAGGTAAACTACAACCCGCACGTTGTATTCGAAACCACATTAAAAGTGCCAGACGTTTGAAAGAATTTTTAAATATTTTTTTGAAAACGTAAAAAACCAACAATATCCAAAATATCAGTATTTATAGATAAACCCTCTTCACAAATATTCAACTCAAGAGAACTAAACTTCTGGTTTTTACTTGAGTTTACCTTCCATAGTTCAAAGGTAGCGTTTACGGCCAGCCGTATTCCATTTTAGTAGTTCATTTTAATGTTTAATATTTAATAAACGTTGAATTGAAAAACAATTGCATTTCAAAAAATAAAAATTTTCTACGTGAGAAAAACTTTGGCATGTTTATGATGCACATATAACAGCAGAATTGAATTTTGCCTCAGATGAATTTATATATTAAAAAATATTTTATAAATGTTGGTGGCCTCAGCTTTACAGCAAACTGAATAGCCAAGTGAGTACCGGGTGAAGCCTTGTATGTTAATTAATACTTTTTTTATATTGTCATATGCAGTAGAAATAATTGAAAAGTAATCCATTTCATACAATTTAATAAACTTTTATTTTATTAAAGTATGAAATGTAATTAAATTTAATTGATTGGAGATTTCCAACGGAAAGTGGAGCAAAACAACGAACATGCGAGTATAATGGAATACCATTCTGTATTAGAGGAATATATTTGAATTAAAATAGAGCCATGTCCTTGCTTTAAATATAAAGTTCTACAGGAAATACATTTTAAAAAGGAAAAAGAATTTGTAAATTTTTTTATAAATTGCGTGAGTTAATTCCTTTTTGTAGGAATGAGTCAAAAAAAATATTTTTTATTTTTAACAACACTCAAATGTGAGTATCTTTATTAGAAGTATTCTTAAGACTGAGTTAACAATTATTACTTAACGTCTATTTATACTAACAAGGATCATAAAGTAATGAGTAATTATATTGTCTGCATGCCAGACACTTTTTTATACGTTTTACCTACTATTTTTTTAGTTTATGTTTATGATCGCCATTATCATTAGTACAATGTCTATGTCTAGAATATTATAATTATGTATAGTTTCTTAGTCTAGACTATTACAATTACGTTATGTCCTTTTATTAGGTATGTTGTGCGTTAACTCGTGTCTGTTAAAATCAAATTATAGTTTTCCGTCAGCAAATCATCATTTGAACATGCCTTGGCATGAATACTCGTCAATGCTTTTATTTCATGAGAACTTCATACTTTCTAATCTTCTTGAAATGGTTCCTCTATATACCGGGGCAACTGTAAAACTAGACCTTTAGTCGAAATAGCTTTAAAGATGTGGTCTGCTACGATATGCTTTTATAGCATTTGTTTATTTATAAGCTCAAGCAGCAAATCCCGCTTAAAGCTAATAGACAATTTTATTTGTAAATTATATAGTCAGAAGAGAATCACAAAATATATAATAAATAAAGAGTCAATGCATGCCAAGTAATGGGCCATCCAAGATGTATTTTTAAAGCAACGTATTTGTTTATGTATACACAAATTAAAACTATGCTATGCAAATCTTTCCTTTCGAACCTAATTGGAAAACTAAGATTACTTTTAAAGCAGGAAACCCCTTTCACATTCTCCTCCCAAAAAGAGGACGATTACTTTTTACTAAAAAACTTCTTCATCATTTCGGTCATGTGCTTATAAAACGCCAATCGTAGAAATCTCATTTTAAGCATCATTTTCCATTCAGACAACATACAATAGAAATAAAATAATAAAAATAACAAAAAAAAAACAAACTATTTAAATAAAAACAAATTAAATAATTAAAGATTTGAATTTTTCTGAACTCTTCGAATTATATCTTTTATTTATCACTCATACGCACCGATACTCCGACAATGGAGCGACTCTACGATTAGAGAACTTTTTTATATGGGGCGTATGATTATTATGAAAAGGCATAAAAAAATATTTTTTTTTTTAAAAGTTTTAAAGTTTTATTTAAACAATCACAAAATAAAATAATAAATCACATTAAGGTTCTTTGTGAGTTATTTTAAAAACAGAACTTCTGCTTGGAAAATCTTCTAAATCACTTTTTTTCTTTTTTGGACATGTTTTGTACATTTGAAGGAGCAGTTTAGAAAACAGCCATTAATTTTTGGATTCACAAGAATCTGTGAATCATGGTTTCTGGTTAATAATTTTTTTTTATTTTTATAAGTGCTCATATGACAGCTAGAAGTTCAAGTGTGTGAAGCCACGATAGAAAACACTAAACAACTTTTATTAGGCCATATTTAAAGAAAATCGTGGCAGATATTTCACTGCAAAAAAGTATTCTATCGCCGTAACTAGTTGTGGGCGAATGATCAGTGAGACATGAAATTTTGGAAGCAAAAGGCCTAGAAGACTTGTATTTCCTGACTTATTATTATTGAGATAAACTGCACGGATGATATGCTCAGCTATTCAAAAGTGTCTTTATTTGTCCTATAAATACAGCCAACTAACAGTTACTAAAAATAGTCATTGTCTTGCTTAATAAAGTAACCGAATAAAATCAAATTTAAATTTAAATTTAGTAAATGCAAGCAGAGAGAGAATTGTGGTACTGTCTGATTTAGTTGAAAACTTTAAAAAGAATTGCATAGATGAGCCTGCAAACGACATATACAAGTTTTTTGATCCTTTATTAAATGCCTGATACTTTCTTTACATTCTTCACCGCTTACCAACGTAACAATAATAATGCTTTCCCTCATGATGTGACTGCTCTAAAAATACGCCGTATTATGGTCTCTCCTTTGGTTTGAAATGCAATAAAAGGAAATAATTTAAAAGGATGATTTAGAACTGGAAGGAGAAGAGGAAAGAAATGTTTTATTTGCCTTGAAAATTTTTAAGTATTTGCAACACGTTTCATTCATTCGTGAGATTTTCTTTCGCAGTTTGTTTGTTTAAATATTTTTACATTTTAGATGCATTTCTTTTTACACTTCAATATCATACTCTGCTGGTTGAGTGTGTGAATGTTTTTTTTCCCCACTTTTTTTTATTTATATTGTATATTCTGTTATAATTTCTGCAGCTCTTCTAAAGCCCTTGAAGTTAAATGCATTAAAATGTAACGTGTAACGTTACACACACGCACACATAAACATATACATAAACGTATAAAAATGTTTATTACGGTTGGCGTTTGAAAGCGAGTGTGTAAAACTGTGTCTGTCTTTTTCTATTTAACTCTGTTTTAAAATGCAAATAACGTTTGCTGTTGACTCAAGAGTGTACACTTTGCCTTTTTGCCACTTTTGACTGCTACCTGCTGGCGACACAAAGTAATCTTCAGCTTATAATGTTTCTACTACTCTTTATGCTTGGTGTCATCTTCTTCTAAATGTGTATTTTTGAAATACGTTGTTCTTTTCTTTCTTTCCACTCTTCTGCTGGTGGGTGGGTTGCAAACAAAAAATGCTACTCATGAAATGAGCAGGCGATATTAAAACAAAAGCATTTATTCCTTTCAGTAGCCCATGTTAGGGGTTTGATTTGAAAAGGATAAAATCGTTTTTTAAATATCTTGCTATAAGTTTTAAATTTCTTTTTTAGAGAAATTGGTGCAAACTGCTAAAGAAAAATCTAAAACATCTACTTAAGTTATAAAATAAGCATGACAGATGTCTTCATGTAATACCTCCGAAGTCTTGCAATTCTAAAATAATGCCGCTGATGATTATTTTGAATAATATAAATATTGGTAAGTTGAGTCAGGACTACACCGAGGTCTGTAAGTATTGAGCCTACCGAAGATAAATTTTAAAGAGACCATTCATGTGCTTTTCGAAGAGATGTATTCTTGCTATTCCGTACATTATCTGGATACAATATCTATACTTCTAATAACAAGCCAGTGTACACGCAATGCATTAACGCTCTCAGCTAAGCCAACGTTCTCTTTATACAAGGTGTCCTCAGAGACACCTCAGAGTGTCCTCAGCGACACCTTGTATAAAGAATTCAAAATTAATTATCGTAGCTTAAAAGAAATATATAATTTTTATTTGGCAAGAAAAACTTAAAAATAAAATAAGCTTTAAAGTAATTTCAAAGCTTTATTTTCGAATTTTCCCTAAAGGTTAATTTTCCCAAGCAGTTGCCTGTTTTAAACTTCTCTTGCATAAATTTATTTTTTCTTCCGATTTGAGAATATTTTGTACACTTTTTATTATTACTTTTTATGAGTTTTCTTGTCTGTCTTGTTGACTTACCAAGCCAGAAACATAAACATGACAAGCTAAATCTTTTTATTGTAACTCAAAGCAGCCCGACTGGTAAATTTAACAAAATTTATTTCTTATCTAAATGGCAACTTTAATTGCCCAAACAAGTCTTACACTGATTTCAAAAATATTATATGTTCGTGCTGGTGTCACAATTACTCTTGTCTTGTTAGTCGTAATATAAATTCCCCCCAATACTCATCGCAAGAGGATTTTATATGAAGGAAAATAAAAATATTTTATATTAAGTGAAGAATCTAAAATTGTGTGCTACTGTCATAAGCAACTTCATTCTGCGACTGCTGAAACTAATTCATTCCGAATTTAATTTTATTATTAATTATCTCTTTTAGCTTGAATCATGTGTTTGTCTTCACGCTATTAATTATCAGCACCAGAGAATTACTGGTTTCTTTAGTTGCAATTGCTTTTCAACAAAACTGTTCGCAAAGTTCATATTCATGAGCTGACCTCAGTGGTATGAAATAGCCTGCAAATTTCTAAGCCAGCGAAGGATTTTTAAGGACATATTCCACCGTATTTCATTGCAATTATTTACTATAAATACACAATTGCCGCTGGCAAGGACATTTCCATATTTCATATTGTTTGAGAAATTTAGGGGCTCGATTTCTGAAACCTGTTTCCATATTCCAATTGTTTTCTTCTTAATTGTAATAAGTCTGTTAATCTAAAACGTTAATGAAAAGGAGAAGTGCTCGTATTTTAAAGACATTGAAACCTGCCATAAATATAAACGCTGTAAAACATAAGTCTTACGTTCCTGTTCCATGTCTAAGTTTAAGGCATTTAATTGCAAGCTGGCATGAAAAAGTAACTAAAACAAGCAAAATTAGTCTGCCCTGAAAGACGCATAAACTCAACACATAAAGCAAACGCTATAAAAAGACAAATCTGAGGCCAGACTAATAAAATTTATTATAATTTATTTCTCACTCGTTTGCAGTTGCCGCTGTAGAATATTCTTGCATGAGCAGTTTTATGCCGAAATGTCTCATCAACTGCTGGCTGTTAAATATATATAAAAGAGATTTAAAGTTCCACTCTCTTCTACAACTGGGCTTTAAGTAGATTAGCAAGGAGGAGAAATGGTGTTTCAGAATGAGCTGTCTTTTAATGGAAGTTTAATTAAAAACTTCGATTTAAAATAATGACTGAAAAACTATTTAATTTTAATAAATAAAATAAAATTATTAATTTTCTTTTCTTTATATTAAAATGTTTTTAGATATCAGCAAAAATTATATTCAACAAAATTTTAGTTAGCTCTTTTCTTTTCGAGATGCACAGAAAGTGGAAAAGTAGAGAAGTGTTAAAATTTCAGAATAAGGACATCTTCGTAACCAAATGTGGTATAAGTTAGAAATATAAAAATTGTTTTCCAATAAGATTCGCGAAGTTGCAAAATTTGCAGTTGCAAAGATTAGTTGCAAACAAGTTTCCACCTCAAGAAAAAGGGTCGAAATCCTTTCCTTCCTAATCAGAAGGACATTTAGAATTTTCAACGTTCCGGCCTAGAGTACTCAGGTGTAACTCGTGTTTGTTTCTCTTTGTTAGTTTTTGATAACCGAAGTTCAAAGTCCTTGTGAGTGTGTAAATTAAATGAAAGATCTCTTGAGAACTCCAGGAAAATGTAGTCCTTTGAGTTTATTTTAAAATACAATTACTTTCCAAGACCAGTTCAATTTGTTCAACTCCACTGTGCATTCGTCTTAAGGTTTTTTCATACGTATTCCTGTTTTTCGTAAATCTAAAGTTGACAACTTTAGATAACTTAATGTATGAAGGACAACATAGAGCAGTGTTAAGGTAAGCACTCCTATTCCAGTTTTGGTGGTCATTTAATTCTTTGTTCTCCTTCACCGCTTAAATATTGTTAGATGCCTCTGTCAAAGAAAAATATTTGTGCTCAGATATATATTAATATCAACCCAAATCGTATACTATTCTATGTTGTTCATTTATTGTTTAAACACAAAAACAATTATTAAAGAAGGTAATAAAGTATTGGAAGGATAATTTCTTCTGTGGGGATAAAATACAATCCAGCGGAAATTAAATTCTTGGAAAGGGAACATCGCAGCCTTTTACATGATGCTGTTATTAAGAACGATTATATATAGTGTTGCCCACTGTACTGTAAAAAGTACTCCCAGAGCTAGTACTGTATTCATCATGGTGATATTATACATTGGCGATGTGCTCCTTGCGGATATGGTATTCTGGATTTCTAGACCATATATTCTGGGGATTACCGTTAAAACTTTGCCCTACCATAGTATGACAATGGATGTGCTTATAAGAATTATAAAGGTAAAGAGAAGCTATGCTTTTTGTTCTAATAGAGGTCCAGCATTACTTTATCCTCCAGGGTGCAAAATATAACATAGTTCTCTTCGGGGTTCTGCTCGAAATCAATATCAGGCAGCACCATAGTGAATTTATCATTTAATGTATGATTTTGGATTGATTAAACCAATCATGAATGAACGCTGCCAATTATTGCGGATTGTGCTCTTTGTCCATGAAGCTGTGGCCAGTTAATGGCGAGGTATCCTTTGGAGTAATGTCTCGATGCCATCCGGTCAAGCGAATATCAATCTAGGTGGTGTTGCCATTTCACAGACGCTATTGAGGCAGTGAGAGATGCTTCCTTTCTTCTGTGGACTCTTCTCAGTAATTCCTGTATACGTCTAGTATTTTTTTCTTACTTTATACGGTGTGGATCCGTTCTTGCAATATGCCTCGATAATAAGAAGCTGGACAAACTCGAACGCCACAGCAAGGCCCTTAGTCAAAACTGTTACTTTTGGATTAGATTTAGTCAGTGCGAAGAGCACCGTGGAGTTAGGCCATCATGGTATGTACCCACGTACTCTTTCTCACAATCTGTACGGTACAAACAGGATAACTGCTTAAAAAATCTCTTCCGTTGTTGATAAATTTTTGTGTTTTAGTTTCCAATTATAATTTATGTTTAAATGTTTCCACAATTGTATTCTTCATTTACATTTACAGCTTCAAGAAACTGGTTTTCTTTACGGCAAATATAAAACATTATCTGAGCGGGTACACAGGATAAGTTCCGCCCCGTCCGAACTATAAATTTAATATTAATTTATTACTTTCTATAAATTTCAATTAAATAATTTTATTGTAATACATTAAATGTGTTTTTTCTAGTTCAACTGAAGAGCGGGCTTCTAAGAATATTAAAATCTATTGGAAGACAGACCATACGTGTTACGATTTTTATTCCTCGGTTTTCACTTGAGTTTACATTCCGCTTAATTATTCATATTTTTTCTCTAGATTCCTATTTAATGTCCTTGTTCATAAATCATATTCTCGTTATCTCAGTTTCCAACACATACTACTCATAATTTTGTAGTAAAATGTTTGTGCTTTGGCTGGCTTTCGTTTGGTTTTGTCCAATTCAGATTTCGTTAGTCTTGTGTGTAGTCAGTATCCCCTGAGAGAGTTTTGCACTTTTTACTCGACTTTGTTCTGTTGGATGCATTAAGGGAGTCTCTGTTTAATTTTTTAAATAAAACCTTTTTCTTTTAAACATTATTTCTTTCAATTCATTTCATTAGTTTTATTTCATGCAAAAAATCCGATATGAATTTTGCTTGATATTATGAAAATATCTATAATAATGAAACCTTTCAGAACTTTATACTACTTTAAAAGTCTCTACGGGCTTATGGATTTAAATCAAACACAAAGTGAAAAAGAAAATATTGTTATTTTAGAAATACTATAAAAAGCTAAGAAGCACTGGGATTTTATATGTCATAGATGTGGAAGAATAAAGTGCAGTTGTAAGCACAGATGGCAACAACTTTAAATCAATATTGAAAGTGTCACCAGAAGTGAAGTTGGGGGGGCAAAATGCGTGCTTTCTATATACAATAAAAAAACCAACAAAAAAAAAACTTTTTAAAAAATTTTGGTTCAATATTTTTGACGATTGTTTAATTACTTTATTAAAAAGAGAATTCGACATTTTTAAAAACCATACATGCAGATACCTTCCCCCCACCTTATGTTGCAATAAAACTTGCTGTTGGCACACTGTAGCTTATTGTGCAGAATAGTCATTTTAATTATAAGTTTTCTCAATATCAAATAATGGAAATTCATATGATTCTTTTGTAATTCGTTACTTGTGATTTTTATTTTTTAATTTATCTTTGGAATACGAAATAATACACAGCGTATATAATTTAATTAAAATTCAAACAATATGCTCAATGGCAGTTACTGTAAGATTGTTGTTATTATTTCTCTGTATATTTTTATTATTTTGTTGTTGTTCGTAGTGCAATTTTTTACTCGCTACATAAAAGCTGCTTTAATTACTGAGCATCTACAAGAGGCAGAGACATAAACAATTTAAATATGCAGCGCGCATCAAACTGATAAGGTAACTGTATTACTAGCGTGTATAACAAATTTTGCATTATTCATTATTTATCATTATATGAAAGAAAGTCAAGAAAACAACTTTCGTTATTATAGTTATAACAGGTTTATGCTACATTTACACTTCTGGAGTTATTTGGGCTTGAATACGGGAGGTCAAGGAAACCTATCGAGTAGCCAACTCTCTCATCACACTGTGTTTCGTTGTTTCATTATTCGTGCAGTGTAATATATACCGCTGAAATCAGGAAACTTGTTTCGAAACTCCGCCACAATACTTTTGTGGCTGGCAAGCCAAAGGACTATATTAAACACTACAGAGAGAATTATCTGTTCGGTCGAATAAACCGTTTATGTAAAAACTCCCACCAGTTCGCTTTATCGCAATTTATCAATATTTAAATTTGTATATTCTCGAAATATCCTGATAGTGGATTTCGAAGTGTGGCACCATCCTTAAGAATTTCTTTAACATCAACCCTTTTTTAGCACTTTTTTAGCACTTTAGTTGATTTGTTGAGATGCACAAAAAGGTTGGATCGTAAAAAGCTGTCAAAATTTATTAAAAAAAACGACTACTGTTTTGAAATGAAATGGAGTATTTGGCTAAAAAATATGAATATTTGGAAAATTTTTATATAAAGCAGTAAATTTTTTCAGTTTATAGAAATTAAATAGAAATGTTATACTTGAAAATTTTAAAACCTGCGAATTTAACTGAATTGCCATGAAATTCTTCAAAGATCGGCCTTTCAAAGGAAAATACTAGTAACGTATTAATTAAAAATTAACTACAACTCAAATTACTGGACTATACGAAATAGAGTGGATTCTACAAAGCAAAGAACTCTATTTGGCTTTTACACATTGACTTCTTCAGTAGGCAACCAGTCTTTGACCAAAAATATCTATAGCGTTTTTTAATAATAACTGAAATCTGGGCGATAGTTTTTATTTTAAGCACTTGAACTCTCGATTTGAGCCATCTTGGCTCAACCTGCTCAAGTAATCGTTTAAATGGAGATCACGATGTAAAATTTTTATGTGAATACGGGGGAGCTGGATCAAACTTCAGATTACAGTTTAATGATGATATTCACTGTGGTATTGAGTTAATGGTTGTTTTCGTACTCAAAACATAAATTTTTTTAAAAGAGGTTTATTTAGTGGGTTCCTTTACCAGCTGCGAAAGGTTTTTCAATCAGGCTTTATTCCTCAATATATTTATTTTTCAAGATTTATTTGCCACTTAATTCCAATTCTTTCTAAAAGCTTTACTTTCATAGCAATAGAATTAAATCAGATATCAACGATATCGCCAAGCTTGATGGAAAATACCTCTCAAGAATTATTGCGAGATTAAGATTCATGAGATTATTTGCAAGAATAGAAAACAACGTTACGGCAGAAAAATATTTCTCTGAAAAGGTCGAATCGACTATGAGGAGAATAGAGTTTTAATATCGCACAAGGACTTCTCTATTAGCCAGGTCGAGTAGCAATTTGGACGCACACTCTTTTCCTTCTTATTCGATGTATCATAGAAATGAAATATTGTGGAGATGAAGAACTTTATAACTGAAACTAAATAAATCCGAAAAATGTGCGCTACTATTCTCCAAACAAAATATTTAATTTAAAATAAAAAAAAATTAACTTAATTTCCCTGGATTTCGATAATTATATGTAATTGGTTTTGAAGCAAAATAAAACTTAAAATTTTCCTTTACAAAAAGGATTACTTTCCTTAATATATTGTGCAATATTCAGTAAATAATTTTAATTTATTTTTCGAGGGTCTTTTTTATATTTTACATTTTTTTTACAGGTGCATTAAAGCAGACCTATTAATAAATTTGGGTAGGTCCGAAGAGTGTAAAGAGATGTGGCATAGAAACCTAAATTTTCCAGTTCGGCAAAAAATTTTATGTGAATACTTTTGCCATTCCAATTTCCAGAGTGATTCTATTTTCTCAGATTATCTGTTTAGCATGGCAGCAAATATCTCTAAACGTCCAGCTGAAAGCTCTTACTATATAATGCCAGAAAATATTCAGAATGTTTAAACATATCCAAATAGATTTAATTTTCCATGTTGATTGTTATGGACTCGCTGTCAGAAACCTCATCATTTTAGCGCGCACTTGGCGAGCAGTATGTTGAGTGATAATTTCGTAGCGGCAGTTGCTGATGGTACTGTTTGACTGTCAACAGTATTATTTATACAAATTTATTAATGATTCAACGATTTGCAATGCTTGTTCACACTGTTGTTGATAATTTTTCAAAAAGTCCTTTTTGTTTTGCACAACTTTTTCAGGGTGACAATTGTTCTTGGCATATTTTTTTTTTTTTTTTTTTTTGTTACACAGTTTCCTTCTTCCTTTTGTTCTGTAGCAGTGAAGAACAAATAAAAATTGTGATGAAATGTGTTGAGGAGAAGTAAATGCTGTAAGCATTTCACAGCATGAAATTCATTTCATTACAATATTCATTTCTATCCATGTTTTAATTTTTATTTCATTTTGATTTTGAATTTTTTTTTCCCTTCTTCATAATATTTTACTGTTTATAAATACGTGCCTCTATTGAAAAGCCCAGAGTATACTTTTAATTTTGCATTTAATCATATTCTCGTCACAATATGATAAATGACATTGAACAAAATAAAGAGTAACGAAAAATGGAATATGGAAATTAAATGGAAAAAATGTTTATCATCATTTCGCAACAGCAAGCAAACGTGGGAATATATTCTTTATATTTCCATGCAAATATTTGAATAATGGCCCAAAATTTCTGATGTCTTTTAAAGCATTCTTAAGCCCCTAAATGTAAATAGGAAAATAGTCTGGCCTATTTTAGATGAAAATCCCGTAAGCAGGACGCTCTTGAATGCAATACTATTTTTCGAGCAAGTAGGATTAATGGTTGATTATAATTAACACTATTTGTTTTCTTAAATGATCCGATAGTTTTACTAACTAAGTAATTCAGTTACTAAAATAAAGGAAGTAAAAAGTAATTTCAAATGTTGATCTTAAAAGATTTTTCAGATTTGTTAATATCAGACAGCTATATAAAAGTTTACATATTATTTCAGAATACCTATTTTTATAAACATGTAAAAGTAACTTTTACAAATCCATAGACCCTCATCATTGCTTTGCATATTAGAAAGCATTTCAGTTTTTATAACAAATTTTAATTCCAATTTTAAATTAATTTAATTTTAATTTAATTTTTTTAAAATAATAACATGTGAGATACCATTGAAAGTTATTTTTAAAATGTTTTAAGCTTCATAAAACAATTATTAATTAAAAAATTGAATTTCTTCTAGGGAAAACCAGTTCAAGCAACCATTTTATATTAAAAGAGACATTCTGGAATACATTTTCACAAATATTCAGAATATATATATATATGCTTCAAAAAATTTTTTTCCACTAAATTTTTATCTAAGGAAATTTGCAAGTGATTATAAAGGTCATGATACACTATCCTACACAAACGAACAATTTGTCAGATTTCTCTGACAAGCTAAAATTTATGAAAATTTTCATAAAATGCTTTTATTTCAATCCGGAGAGAAAAATCTTCTTTGCATCATATTTGTTTCATAGTGTGGCATTAGGATGGTCATTTTGATGGGATTTTTTACAAGAGGATGGAATCACATCACTTTTTCCTGCGAATACATCCTGCGACTATGTAGGATAGTGAAGCATGGTTTTGAATTGTAAATTGTTGTTAGTACAACAATTTAGTTTACAGGACGATTAAGATTAATAAGAAACTTACCAAATACATAAAAATATTAATTTAATTTTATAAAAATGTTAAAAATAAAATATATAAAAATATAAAATATGTATATTGGTATTGAATTATCCTTCCACTATGCAACAATTACGTAACTATCCAAACCAAAACAAATGCTGGAGATCACACATTATTTTCTACTTATTTCCTTGTCCTTTATGAATGAACGAATAATAATAATCGTTGTGATGAAACAGTCAAACAATAATGAAAAATAATCAAAAAAAAAATTTTAAATTATTGCGTAATAACGAACAATAAAATTCAAAACAAAAAAAAAAAAAAAAAAATAAAAGTAAATAAAAGTATCACGTGAGTGGTTCAAGGATAATAAGAGAAAAGTTTCAGCTCGAAATTAGCAACGAAAAATAGGGGCGGACGCAAGAAGGGTAAACATTATGATCGGTATCTATTTTTAACAGGGCAGTTTGGAATAATTATTGAACAAACATATTTTCGCAAGCTTTAAAAATGAAAGTCTAAAATGTTAAATATATTTGGAAGAGATAAGCTTTCAAAATCGAAGAGTATAAGTGTAAAGAACCACCAGCAGTCAATTAAAGGGATAAGCTGCTAAACAGTTTGTGCTGACTGTGATTGGTGTTTATTTAAATAAATTAGTATTTAAATTGTTGTATTTGAACTAGAAACTATTTGTCTGCTTTCAGCATATGTACTTGCAACATGTCTGTATTTGCGCTCTTAGAACTAAGGAAAAGGATAAAACTATCTCTTGTGATTTTATATTCGAAAAACTTTTCTACGCATAAATATATGCTAAAATATTATGAGGTAACATATTCTACAATATCAAAATTGCGATTTTGTCAACGTTTTCTAGAATTAAGAAAAGTGCAAGTGCAATACGGTTTCGTGTATTAAATGATGAAGAGTGATTGGCACAATAAATCCATGGATATGATTAATATAAAAAACCATAAATAAACAAAACACTTCTCACCTTCTTATTTTACTATTTTTTTTTTATTGCAAATTAAACAAAGTTGAACACTTTAATTTAAATTATTTCTAATATACCCTTTTTACGAGCAGCATTTGTTAATTTTACACCTGCTAATTATCACATGTGTAAAGGTGCCATTAAAAGATTATTATGAGACGACATGCAAGGTTTCTCTTGTAATGATAATCGTCAAGATAATAATGTAAGCGTGCATGTAAAATAATATAAAGCAGTTACTATTATAATGATCATAAACACCAGGATGTGCATATCTCATTTCGCGCAGACAAAAAGCATACTCTCATTAATTAAGTGTTGAAACATCAATCTCAAAGTTATAACTAAAAAAAAACTGCAAATTAAGCTAACAAAAGAAACATATAGAACACAT
Source organism: Ormia ochracea (assembly GCA_963402855.1). Lineage (NCBI taxonomy): Eukaryota > Metazoa > Arthropoda > Insecta > Diptera > Tachinidae > Ormia > Ormia ochracea. The sequence goes on from OY727106.1 coordinate 43,298,927, forward strand.
GTTGCTAAATACCTTGTTAGCGATATTTCGCTATAACTTAATAGTTAAATTAATTATAAAACATTTAATAATTTTAATCAAATTGGTAAGAACCTAATAAGCCATACAACAAGAACATAAAAACATGACAAACTGCCAACTGATGAGTTCTCTGAATTAACAAGTCAGCTTTTAAGAAATTGTATGAAAAATAACGTTGTGGGATTTAAACCTAAATTAAATCTCACTTCATATCAGAGGAGATTATAAATAAAATTTTGTTTACATGAGAAAATCTGTAAATTAGCGAAGCATTAATTTGATATGGGTTCATAGCAGCAGCAAAACGAGCAACTGTAGCAAAAAACTGCCGGTAACAAAAGAATCAGCAATAGACAAGGGAAAATGGCAGCAACGACAGTAAAAATATATAAAAACTTTCTGGCACAAAAAGAAAAAAAAAAAAAAAAACAAAAGAGAGATTATCCTTTTTTTGTACGGGAAAAATATTTTGCAGCGGAAATTACTTGTGCTCTACAATTTAGTTAATTTTTCCCCTTTTATTTCAACACAATGTGACTGTAATCGAAAGAAAGAACAAATGTGAAATTAAATACTCCTACTAAAGCAAACATTTAGTTATGTTTATTTTAAAGCTAAGTTAGGTGTAATTTAGGGTGCGCCTTTAAATTAGAATTAGTAAAATTTTTTCGTTGTGTTGCACCACAACTGAGAAAAAGCCGCACCTCTAGTGAGAGGTGTTCCAAGTTAGAACATATGTTATGGTAACTTAGAAAGCTGCACTTACATATATCTTTAAAGTGGTACGATTTCTATAACTTATACACAAAATCTGAACGATACGGCAACTAATTCTACTTTGAGGAGCCCTCACACTTTTTAAAAATGAACATTATCTAGTTGCTTAAATATAGGTTTTAAGGATATATGAAGATATTGGATCACTAGTAAAACTTAAATTGTATCACTGGCAGCATTCAGCTCTGTCTTCGGGTGCGAACAGAGTGAGCACTGGTACCGAGCGGAGCCGATCCGACCTCATTAGCACTTATTATCAGAAGAACATTATTAGAAGAACATTTGTATATTACACAGTGAATACGAGAATCAGTGCTGAAATTCTGTTTATACATATGTTTTGATTTTTCCAAAAAAAGTAGACATGAACAACGCAAACAAGCACGCAAAACGCTTTAAATCTGTTTTCTAGCACTCATCGGCTTTGCTCTCAGCTGTTGTAGACGTTCGCTGTGAAGTATCTTTTTTTTTTTGAAGAACATAATTTATTTATTTAATTCCGGTAGCCGCCTTAACGGTCTGACTTTGACTAACTTTCACAATTATCTGCTTATTTTTATTTTTAAAACTTTTTCTTAAATACTATATTTTTACTTTATTTTCCTAAACGTTGGAAATGTTGTAACACATGTTTGCTTATTTTTAGTTTTCATAAGTACGTCATTAATTGCATTTTATTTCTCTTTTGTAAAGGTTTGGAAATACGAAGCTTGTTATTTTTTTAATTTTCGTGAGCTTAAGTGCACTGGCCGATGATGGAAATGGTATATTTGATACCTCCATAGATCGGAATGCATTTTGGCAAATGTGGCAATGTTTTAATTAACCGAAATGCCGTAAGATATTTTGAAATGCAATAATTTTGCAATCTTTAATTTGCAATCTAATTTTGCAATGACACTACATTTAAAGTTGTTACGGCAACTGTGTTACACACAGGCTTATTTGTATTGACTAGTATGTAACCCGTTTTATCGACTAACAATCTCGACTCGGCTTTCAGCGCTCACTCTATTCGCATTCTTAGATGTGAAGTAACTCACATCCTAGTGGAGCACTCATAAGTACCCATAAGCAACTACAGCTTAATGAAACAGTGTAGTTCCATGGCGTATAAGGAACATTTTATTTTATAGAAACATATGTTGCTCATACGTACCCGCAAACCGTGTGATAGTTTTACTTCTCCAGAGTAAATATCAGCCGATGTACCGAAATAATTAATTTCAATGTATTTTTGTATGAAGAATTAACATCTTGCAGAGTATTAATCTTATGGTGTTCAGTGCTTGCTAAAGCAACCTATACAAAGATTTCACTTAATGCAATCTTTATTATAAATTATTTATTTATTTCGCTTTTCTAGCAGTGAATTAACTTTTTTGTTTGAGTAAATTTTCAGGAAAAGTTTAAAACAAAAACAATCAGACAAAATGAAGAAGAAAGAACGTATTGTATATAAAAGTATTAAAATAATAAAAAAAAAACTTTAAAAATTACATTAAAATAAAGCAGCTCCAGCGAAATTAAAATATATTTCTTAAATACTTAAATTTTATTAAAAGCGAAAAGTTTTTATTTAAAAAACGCTTTAAAGAATCCAAAATAATGATTTAAAAGTAAAGCATGCAAAACAAATTTAATTAATGAGAAACCTTTTTATTTTTGAAAAACCAAATAGCCCGTAAAGTATTTATAAATTTAACATCTGAAGAAACAGCCATGATTAAGGAGTCGGTCCCTGGTTAAGAGTTACGTCAACAACGTTTTTAAATAAAAGTGTAATTCATTCATGGTGTAGCTTGTAGATTCTTTTTCTTGTATAAAGATATCAAAAGAAAAAAAAATTCATTAAATAGAAATCCCTTTTAGAAATCCCAAATTAAAATGGTTCGTTCTCTGAGATATTTAGATTTTAGACAAGCGTGGTTAGCATAGAAAAGCATAGATACTTTTCTAGAATTTCCTCTTCAAGATGTGCTCATTCTTTTCATTTTCAGACACACAAAAGGGCCATAAGCAACATTTATTTATTCGTAAAAGTATAAACTTCATATTAATTATAGTTAATAACATTCAGTTTCCTTTAATTCTTTCTATCTGCTCATACTATATAAATAAATGTGCGGGGATGTGCGGATTCCATTAAAACCACTTCCTTTATTTGTCATTAATTCCAGCAATTTTAAAATGCTTGTGATGAAAGGGGCAGCAAGAAAAGATATGATTGTTGATTGCAAGAAAGAAGGGAAAAGTTAATAAGCATAAAAGGAGGCTAAAAAACTCAAATACAGGCTCACATGTCCTTATAAAACAGTCATAAATCAAATTAAAAATGCATACCAAGAGTAGTATCCTTGTGTGGTTTTTCCCAGCACACAATCAATATTTAATTTCAATTTGGAAATCTATTTGTATATTTTCCTACCAGATGTTCTAATGCGATGGGAAAAATAATATTCAAAATAATAGTTCTAACTAATAATTGTTTTTATAGTTATTGGTACTACAAACAGTATTATTAGACTTTATACGAAATCATTTCTTTAATAACAATAACGTGACTCTTTAAGATTTTTAAAATATCCTGTTATATCCTGTCTGAAGATAAAGAAAAAAATTAAAAAGGATGCTGATGTAATAAATTACTTCGATTCGAAAGTAGTTTGAAAATGAAAATCCTTTTAAGTTGTGAAATATTAAACAGATATTAGAAGAACTCAAAATCTCGTTTTGCCATAAACGAAGACGTCAATGGCTGAACTAGTAATATAATGCTTAAGATCTTAAGTTCAATATACAATTCAGTTGGTACCAAAAAAACAATATTCAAATGATGTTTTCTCCCTGTTTTAATATCTGTTGTGATAATCCTTGCTGGAATACGATGAGAGCGTAGATAATGCTGAAGAAGCTGCTTTAATTCAGGAAAACGAAAAAGTGAACAAACTACTGTGACATCAGAGGCGTCTCAATAACACTTTGCATTTTCACCACTATACCTCTCTAAAAACTTAAAAGAATCTCTTCATGATGAAAGAATCTTTTCCATGAATTGGTCTATGAAAAATAACAAAATGGCACTGCAAGAAACTACTGCGGAAGATTTTAAATATTTTACATTTCATTTTTGGCATCTTCCCTAATAACTTCGAGTATTGTTTGCGAGTGATAATAACCAAGCAAACATTAGTAAGTAATAAATTTGGTAATCTTAAAGGAGACGTTAAATAATCCAAAGGAAATTTGTGGGCTGTACTTAGCGCTTACCTTACTATAGTAGTTGATTATACATTTTTGAATTAATATTTAATCCAACATCCAAGAAGAGATCAAATAGATCTCGCTAGTAGATGCAACTTTAAAAAGTTTTACCAAGCATCGCATTTATATTGAATATAAAGTTTATATTCTCGTACTTCTACAATTTTAAAGAAAAAGAGCTAAAATTTCCCAAAAGGGATGCGAAATTCCTTTTCCTGTGCTACGCCAAACTAAATATCCACAATAAGGAAGACATTAAAGTTTAGTCATGCCTATAAAATATTTAAATTGTATAAGTTGTTCGTTTGGTTTTAAAAAAATAATTTTTAATCAAACTAAAAGTGATAAGTTAGTATTAAAGTAATTAGAGATAAAAACCGAAATTATTTAGGCATGCTTTTCTAAAATTGGGTAAATGTGGACTTTTGCCCACAAATCTAAAATTGTTATTAAAACTGCTTGTACATAAGCAAATTTGCCGAATATGAAAATAATATTTTCAGTAATTTCAAACAATTTTGTTTTTTTTTGACAATTTCAAGAATAATATTTAGTTTGAATAACATAGTGAACTCTTCCACAAAAAAACTATTGGCGCATATCTATTCCAACTCAAGTAAAAATATAAATGTAAAGTTTTACACAAAAAATAAAATTATTGTAGCGACTCTGTGAATGTAAACAAATTGTTGAATAATTCCTAAATTTTTTTTTTTTTTAGAAACAAATATAAAATTAACATGCCCTGTGTTGTGTTTTCTGAATTTTGCTACTCCTAAAAATAACAATAACAACTTTTGGAACAATCACATTCACATAAGCAAGTTGGAAACAAAGTTTATTGGCTGGTTGGCATGTTGGAATGAAATTCAGTATGTTTTTCTCAAAAAAAAATTTAGTTAACAGTGTGGCTGAATAGATTTCTCAATTAAATCAAGGATATCACATATATGAAATATGTATATATTTTATATTTATTAAAAAGAAGAAAATATATTTTTTTCGTTACTACATTTTTGGAAGAAATTTTAAAAAAATCCCTAAAACAAGAAATTTCGTAAATTTAAAAAAAGTAAATGCGGCTTTTGAAAATTATTTTTAAACTAAAAATTTATTAATAATTGAAAACTGAAGTTAAGAATCACTTTGTTTTGCTTCAAAATCAATTCTTTTAAGTATATTTTTAATATCCTACTTAAGGATATCAAAATATAAAAAATAAAAATAAAAAATCTATGATGCCAATCATTCTATATTATTATATACAAATTTTTTTTTATTCATTTATAAACTTGCCAAATTTTGACTTGACTTATTTTGTGTAAAAAAACAGGGTGTGAAATTTTTATGCATCGCTTTATAAAAAGAAATTTCAAAAACATTTTCGTTTTATCTTAAATCTTTCCACTTTCCTATCTTTTAATTAAATTTTTTATACATTTTCCATTCCTCAGTGTCAATTGCTGCTCATTCCGAAAATAAATTTAAATTAAATTAAATTTCCAATAAAACCTAAAACTGCAAACAATGCAAAATTATTTGTTTGTGATGATTCAGTAGAAAACACAGAAAACATTAAACGACATTTATATTTTTAAATTGAATTATTTTTTATTAAATATTAAATATTTTAGAAAATCAAATTTATTATTGTTGAAAGTCTTAGAGGAGAACTGTATTGAAAACGTTGGCGCCTTTTAAGTCTTCAAAGTTTTGGGCACCGCTTTCTTATTGTTAATAATGTTTCCTATTGCCAGCACAATCAGATGATGGCAAAATCTTGTTAGTTTGTGTATCTCAGATACGATCAGATTTGATTAAATTTGTAATAAAAATAAATAATTCGCCTGGTGTTTAGAACATGGAATGAAAATGAATTAACTTGTAATAAAATAAGGCTTAAATAATTTTTGCCACACACGGGTTAATACAGGATTAACCCTAGTTAGTATTACAGGTAATTTTAGCTTTATAGTAAAACAAAGTGTTGAAAACATAATTCGTTTTTAGCTCCTCAGTTGTCACATAAATACATTAATACAGCCTACCGTATCGCCCAAAATCACTGCAAACACTCTCTGGCTTTTTATTAGATTAAAATTTTCCTCTTAATAATGCTGTTGTACATTTGAATTACTTCCACATATATATATATATATTTAGTGACTCTCGTATGTTATAAAATTAACACAGGATGAAGTTCCATCCAACAACGATGCCTCCATCGGTTTCACTACTTCACCTACAAGTGCTCTAACCGAAAAACGTTCCACCTTATTTGGCAACTGCTTCTATTCATCGCAGGCAAATATCAAACACCTATTTGTTTATTTGTAATTATCATGTATTCCATGTAAACGCGCATTCCTTAACTTTTAAATGACCAATTCAGTTGATTTCATTGAACAATGCGGCAGTTGCGGCATCGCTCCTTTGTCCGCTTTACTTGTTATAAACCTGTTTGTTTTTAACTTTATTTATAAAAAAAAAAAAAAAAACTTCCTCAAAACGAAGGTAAACTGAAAATTAAGAATTCAGAATTAAAGAGATATTTATTTTGTAACGGATGACGTAAAAACATAAAAAAGTCATTTCTAGTTCGTTCAACCGCATCATCATTAAGTGCTTAGAAGCACACTGAAATTACTACTGCTAATAGAATGCAATGCTCTTAATATTCGAATAATTAATTGTCTAAATGAAATTCTCTCAGCTGAGTATTACGGAGAATTCTGATAGTTTTTAGTACACTTTAGTACACAGTGCGCATGAGTTTCTATTGTCTTGGCATTTCTCTCTTTTCTGCAACTTTGTTACATCAATAAAAGCTGGAGTGTTCTTGCATTCTTTTCTTTTTGTAATAAAATCTGTGAAAATTCTGTGACGCGTATAAAAATTGTCTTTTTAAGCATAAAATTGTGTCTGTTACTGACCTAGTACCCAATACTGTTCACAAATACACACACACACACACACACACACACACACACACATGTACTCGTATGCATGTGTTTTCAATGGTTTTGTTTGGGCAAGTTATTTGTAGGGATTTCTATAGTCAAACTTCCCGATGAAGTTTTTGTTTTGAAAATGTCAAGTGAGGTTAATAGACTTGGAGGATTTTATGCGGGTCTTCTAGTAGAGGCATGTGAACTTTGCCAGCTTTTATCGTGTATATTTCGTTCTGATATTTTTAATATTTTTTCTAAGAATATGATGAACATACTGAGCGCTTAATAATGCAAGCCAGTACTAAAACTATATTAAATAAAATATAATTTGTAAAGTGCCCCTCATTTGAAGGTATTAAATCTTCAGTCGTATTGCCTATTTCTATTCAAATGTTACCAGTCTATTACACAAGCAAAGGGTTCTAATGCACTGCGAGATAGCCAGGTATTGCCTGGTATTGACTTTAAGTATACGGTCAGCTCGATTAAAAATTTCTTTAAAATGGTGTGACCAACTCAGTCCACTTGATTTATTTTATTAGGCACGATTAGTACGATTAAAGTTTATTTAAATGACTACTTTCCTTAATACAGCGCAGCACACACAGTTCATACTTTAAATGTTAGCAAGTCGACTTAGAAAAAGAAACTCACAAACTATTTAAAGGGATTAGAATTCTGGCTCACAAGAATAAAATATTTTTGACTTTAAATGTTATAGAACAAGAAAACACAATTTATCGATTCCATAGGGAACGGGTACATAAAATTAAACTGTGAAGCTGCAATCAATTTTTCTCCCTTTTTTTTGTTACTTTTGTAACAACACTGTAAAGGATAAATTTTTGTATGTGTGTAAGCAAAGGAGCATTTATATTGTAAGTCCTGCAGCACGCTTTATCTGCAGTTGTAAATCAGATTAATTTATACACTTAAATATGTGGCATATAAGACACACTTAAGGCAAATAAATATTTTTGTTCTTATGCCAAGTGTCTGAAAAGGCAGTTAAAATTTTGAGAATAGAACAAATAAAAATTAAATATGTCAGTAGTATTATCGATCTAGACTAAAGAAATTTATTTCATGAAAATTATACCGGCTTAATGTAAACACTGAGGGCTAACTTCATTTTATATTGCCATGAATAGGCTTTCGAACTTGGTATATGTATTGGTTTTTCACAAAAGTATTAGAGAGGGCAGTGTACTCCGGCAAACTATAAACTTCAGATAATCCCCACTAAGCAGAGATGTCTCTAACAAGGGAAAGACCTTATTGTCAGTATTAAAACGTTCACTCTATGGTGGGGATCAGGGAGCTTAATTCATACATTAAGGACCTGCGTGCTTCCGTAGTAGATTTCTTTGTGAGCCACATTGGCCGCTGATATTTAAGTAATTCTACATTCGAATGAATGTCTTTAAATCATTTTATATGAAAGTACTTTGCGAGAATTGTATACGACTTCCCAATTTACAACGTTAAGCCGGCTCGCGAAAAATATCTCTGGGTAATTAAATTCCCAAGAGATTCGATACTTTCATACATCAATTGTATTTTTATAGACTTTATAGAAAAAAATAATTTTGTTACATTAATTAATGAGTAGAATACATCTCGTGATAAGCTTTTCTTATTAATTTATAATTCTATTATTTTGTTAACAATATTTTCACAGTCGAATTAAGCGTCGAGGGTATTTGGTTTTTGAAGCAAATAATTAAATTATGTGCCAATTTATGTTTGCTCTATTAATTTTTAAGCTACTCTTTGATTTTTAGACTTGAAACTTGAAGCTTTCAGTAGTACAAGTAATTACCTCGCAGTATTCACTATAAGCAAAATCATGAACAGAATTTCTAAATAAAACACTCACACTGACTGAATTAAAGAAAATTAATTAATAAATTATTTAGACAATTTGTATAAGGAGATAACTAAAGGTAACTAAAGGCAACTTAGTAAAAAAAAGGAAAGTAAAAAATTTGGAAAGTGGAAAATATGAGGTACCGCCAACGCCACCCCTCCCTTTTTCCCAAGTGTGTAAAATAAATCGCAAAGTCTTAGATTCCCCACTTGATATTCATACTTCCATGCCACTAATGGCTCTTGAGGAAAAACGGAAACAATCACAGCAAATATATATTTTTTTTTATAAATAGTTTTCCATAAAATAAATTGCTTTCAGTGATGAGACACAGAATTGGTTGGAGATTAGAAGAAAAATAAAAGTATTGCTTTTTGGTTAAGATGAGTGCGAAGATGGATGGTGTTAACGGTGCTGGTGTGGTAGATGGTTATGGTTGTGTAGGTTAGCGCGGTTTAAAACAATTTCAATATACATTTCTATAGCTGCAGGATATAAAGAAAGCAATGGAGGAAAAAGTACAAGTATTATATGAACCAGTACAAAATAAACGATTCGACAAGCGAGCATGGAGCCATTTATGCAAACATCAAAAACGACAACAGCAATAAAGTATGAAGTAAAGGACTGATGGAAATGAAGCTAAAACAAAAGAACCAGAAAAATATGTAGAAATCTCTAGAAACCATAAAAAATCAAGTACAGTTTGGGTTTACCATAAATGCCTGATAGACTAAAATACTTACTAAATGGTATGGTAGCAGCAAAGTAGTGCCATCAATACGGAATTTTTTTCATTAATCCATACAGAGAAGCAAAGGAAGTACCCAGTAAAATATTTCATATCGAAATAATGATATACTTTCGAAATATTTTCATATTGCAGTTACCTTTGCATTTATTAGTTGAAGGCTCTTTAAGGCTCTTTGAGCAAGTAAGACCATAAATCCTGTAAAAGAAGTTTTTAATTTGTAATTGCCTATCAAAATTATTGTTTTTTTTTTTTGTCTGGCTAAGAAAGGAATTATTTTAAACAATTTTTAAAATTTTCTTGTGTGGCAGAGACATTGTTTAGTGAAAAAGCAACTTTCAACTACGGCACTCGTTATGTGACTGTAATTGCTGGGAGTAAATGAGTGAGCACGCTTGGTGCCACCCACACTCAAGTGGCGCCTTTGGTTTGAATCTTTTCGCTTCATGGCAACAGTTCGTTTGAAAAATGTAGTTGTTTTGCATATTGAAACAGTTTGTCACTCTGCTGCGGCCATTACAACTGATGTTGCTACTGCTTTTGTTTTAACTAGTTTGCGACTCCGCCAGCACTCTCGCATGGATTTAATGCAATTGTGTAAGTGACAAATATGAATGGGATTTCACAGTTACACCGCAATTAGTTTCTTTTATTAAACTAATTAATTTTCTTGTTCGTTCGCTTCTTCATACACAATTTAAGTAAAACAAAAAAAAACTCCATTTTTATAATTCGGAAGATAAGGAAAACTAATTCAATAAAAAGCTACATTTCTTAATCCTGCAGCCATAATGCTCGTAAATTATTCAAGCAAACAGCAAAATTTTGAAAAAAGTCCTTTGCTAATATCTCATAAGCGGCAATTGTAAGTTCTATATGGGAAGTGTTTTAAGCAAAAAGTAATATTTCTATAGTTGGAGAGTACTGGTGCTTTAGAAAGTCTCATTCAAAACCCAAATGGGTTTATTATCATCGCGTTTTATTACCAAGAATGGAGTGTGAAGATAACAAAACATTGTAAGTAAAAGTAACGCTAATGTCACCTCAGTAGCATAAACATTTTAATAGCATGCAATACCAAAGCAACTTTACATTCAGGCGCTAAGACATCTGCAGATATGAGAAGCAGCCTAAACAAATTTATTAGAAGGACTTAGCAAAAAGTGAACAAAAAAATAACTCGATGAGGAGAAATGTAGTGATATGTGTCAAATATAGTAGAAAGAGAGAAAACATTCATTTAAATGGGATTGGCGATCAGTAATCGATATCAACCAATCGAGTTAACAGTCGAGTTACTAGTCAGATAAGTCAGGCATGTTGTTGTAAGTACTCTTGCTTATATTTTATGAAAAAGTCGTACACGCTCAAACGTACAACTGTATTACACAAAATAAAGTTTATATAAATTTATGCATGAATTGGCTCCCAATCGTCTCAGACTCAGAAGCTGACGGATGTAGAACTTCCTAAGCCAAATAAAATATTGAATATTTGCAGCATTGAAAAATGACAATCGAGAAACGAAAGATAGTGACAGAAGTTTATTTCCCAATTTTCGTCTGATAATTGACTAAAACTTAAGGCCCCTATTATGGTTCACAACAGTTGTACATTTGATGTTGTATTTTTGAAATTGCGATTATGGTTTACAACAGTTGTTTTTAAGTGTTGTTGTCAGATGCATTTTTTGAAGAACAACCCTGTGAAATACGCTGCATCTAGATGTTGTAAACCATAATCAGAAAACGTATAAGTGTTGTGTTGTCTGCTCTACAAGACAACACTACACGTGTTGTGAACCATAATAGGGGCATTATTTGAGAATTTTATGTGCGAAGACATAAATTCGTGGACCGCTAATGTAGACTGACAGTAACTCCTCATGATTATTATTTTAGTTTTATTACTTTCAGTATTATTCGCATCAATAGAGAGAAGGATCACATATAAGATTTGTAATAAAATTTAACTGAAATTCCTCCCTCTTCAAACACAAAAATATTTTGTAATAGAATGGTAGAGCAAAATGCGTGACACAAGTCCCCCTTCAAATTGCCTATCCTCATAGGCATAATTTAAATATCTGACGTGATGAAGACCACTTGAACGATTTGAGGCCATGCATTGAAATCTTAATGTAAAGCAATTTTGTGTTCGTTTATGCACGACTTTAACTTTATACAGATGGCATCGGTTTGCCTGATATATTTGTAATTTAATACCTTTTTTAATTTAAAAAACTTTCAATAAATAAATGTGAACTAGTCTTTCTTTGTTGGCAATTATATTTTAAAGCTTCACTCTACTTTAAGGTCACTTGTCAAAAAGAAAATTGAACATAAAGCTATAGGAAAGGAAAATCTTGTAGAGTGTCAGCTCAGCTTCATCTCTGGCTAATAACAAAAAAAGTTTGTGCAATTCTTTTTGTTGTGGCGTTTTTATTAGCCTGTTTTGCTTTTTCTTTCCATTTAACATTGACGTTATTGTTTCTTTGACCTTCCTCATCCTCTTCCATGCTTGAGTATATCATTTAGTCAAATTTATTTATTGCTTTTCCCTTCAAATATCCAACAATTGAACCAAATAAAAATCGAAATGGCAACAACAACACATACAATTTAAAAAAATATATGTATATATTCTGAAATGCTAAAATTTTTTATGAGCTTTTCTTAGCAATTTCTTGATTTATTTGAAAGTCTTAATTTAATTCACAACAATGATAAAGTGGAAAAAAGTGTAATAAATTTCGAAACAAATTTAAATATAATTTTGCAGGTCAGGCAAGATTAATTTCAACTACGAGTTTATTTATTTAAATTTACGGGAAATGTTACATATTTTGTTTTGCCAACAAATTATTTGCGTAGAAAAATTTATTGAAAGCATCAAAATGAAAGCCCAGCAATGAAATGAATATAATTTTATAATTTTTTATCTTTAAAATGTATTGCCCGCAATCCCAAATATTTTTAAATGTTGACTTTTTTGTTAGACTTTTTGCTCTAATGATGGAATTTGCAGCACTTGTGCAGGCATCGTAAATACCATTTAATTTAGTTGTTATGAAACTGAATAAATAACACGACTGGGTGGTAGTGGGGGGAGTGGTAATTCACCAAATATTTTATGACACAAATAGATAATAAAAAGTCAAAAAATATGTAGAAGGTAATGCAGAAAAAGTGATGTCATAAATACTATTTTAAATTAAAGTGACTGCGACGGTTCAAACAGTGGCGATATATTTCAAAAAACTTGATTGTTCATTTTTATGAAAACAACATAAATACATACTATTTATATGTGGTAACTATTGAGAATGATTCTTATTTTATGTTAAAATATTACAAATTCGATTCAAAATTCGATTACTCAAAAACTATAATAAATTTGCATAAAAGCTAAACTTTTCTGAAATCCTTAAAATCTGTTCTTTTCGGTGAAAAGAGTTGTATTGCAACACCACATGGCGTTTGGCTAAATTTTATAGTTTTATTGTTTCCTTGAGAAATATTAAGTTCCACATTTTCTAAAATTCGATTATTCAAAAGCTATAATGATTTCGCATGTAAACTAAAGTGTTCTGAAATCCTTAAAATCTCTTCTTTCCGGTGAAATAAGTCGTATTGTAGCACTATTTCCTGTCTGGCCAAATTTTATTGCTTTAAGAAATCACATGTTCATACAAGGAAATATTAAGTTCCACATTTTCTAAAATTCGATTACTCAAAAGCTATAATAATTTCGCATATAAACTAAAGTGTTCTAAAATCCTTAAAATGTCTTCTTTCCGGTGAAATAAGTTGTATTGCAGCACTATTTGCCGTTTGACCAAATTTTATTGCCCAAAGTGGTCATATGCCGTCGCAAATATCCAGCAATTATAATCCGGTTTATTATTACGTATTGCAATTACGTATAATCATACGTAATTAAGTGCAGCAGTAACATTTTTACACGCACCATATAAAAATAAAATTAATTAAACAAATTTGTTTTTGCTCTTGTCGCAGGTAAATTGTTCTGATTAAAAGTTCATTTTATAGCTGCAATTTCAAATTGTTTTGAATTTATTACAACTTTTTTATAATTTAATTATAATGAGGCATTAATATTTTATTACAATACTTGAAGAAAATTTGTTTGATATTTGCACTTATTTTTATGGCATCATAAACTGACACTTTTTATTGCTTTTTTACGGACTTAATACAGAGGAATTTGTTTCATATTTTAGCTTTTGCCGTACTTAATGATTCATTATTAAAAATATATGACAAGATGTCGATAATAAAACCAAATAAATAATACATAAAGCTGAACATAAGTAAGAATGCTTTTATAAATAAAGAAAGTCATAACCAAAAAGGGGTAAACTTTGGAACCTTGTCCATCATTCGCTCAATTCTTTAGGGAGATCCCATTTCATTTCCTTCGCCTCAGCAAAGGTAACTTATTACCCCACGCTGCTGTTTTTTAAGAGAAGATGGTGGTAAAAACAAATAAAATAAATTATAAAGTGGTCACGTCTGTAACTTTTTTTATGCAATGGAAAGTATAAAAATTATTGCAAACAAATTTTTGAAACGTGTTTCGCGATTATAATCTGCTGTGCTTACGTTGCCTCGCAAAATTAAATGTAATAAGACACCTCAAGTCTATAACAAGATTAAACCAAAAATTCTAGTTAATATATCACAAGGTTAGTGTAGAGGGGTACAACTAACTCCTAGCCAATATTTTCAAACGAAACTTTTTAATTAACCAACAAATTTATCTTCTTCTGTTCCTAATAAATATGTTTCGGCTTTACCTTTAAATCGTGCGTGCTTATACATATAAAATAGCGAAGACTTCGAGTTGTAAATTTTCTCGACTATTTTAATTTTTGGGTTTTTTTAACGTGCAAAATATTTAAGCCAAAAAAATTATTTTATACGCTGTCATGATTTTTAATATACAAAAAAAAATTCAGACATTTTTATTTCAGACAATTAGAAGAGATTTCTATTTACTAAATATTATGCGTATTTTTTGATTTTATTTATTTTGCTTTAGTCTCATAATTAAATAATATTTAATAATATTGAAAAAAAAAATTAATTTCTAAAATTAAATATATCAATTTAGAAAGTGATTGAAGGCAGTTCAATTAAATTGATGTGAGTTACTAATATGTTGAGAGCTGTAGGGAATATCTCTCAGAAAACTAAAAGATCTGCGATTAATATCTGTTAAATAGCATTCTGTTAGCTTTTCGTCGCTTTAGAGATATTCAGGCTTTGCACATAAAAGTAAATGAAAATTATAATATACTAATAATAAAATAACAAAGAAATTATTTACTTTAATAAAAACTTAAAGCTTGAATAAATTATATTACAAAAAAGAATTAAGAATTGTTGAATTCTTTGTGATGCATCAAAAATAAATTTGCCGCCCTATAACAAAATAATAATTAATAAGATATATATATACATATATATATAATTTAAATTTATTAATTTATCATATAAATATTTAATGGGAAAAGTTTTGGTACAAATTTTTAACTTAAGTGCCAACAATTTTTGTAAATAATTAATTGATATATTACTAATTAATATTTTATAAATTATTTATTAAACTAATATTTATATATATCTATGTAGGATATGTATATGTATATGTATATGTATATGGATATGTAGTATGCAAAAATATATAAATTTATTTATTTTCTTTTAAATTGAATAAAAATATTTAGTAGGCGAAAGGATAGTGGATAAATGTATCTATGTTTGAGGTTCCTTAAAAATCATAGATATTATAGCAGAATAGTTTTAACCCTTTTACTAATAGCCGCCTGTATAAAAAATTTTAGCAAAAAATAATATACTGTATAATATTTGGCTATATAGATTTCAATTTACCAACTGCTTTGGCCCATGTCGCAAGAAATTGAAACGAAGAACAATGGCAACATTGTAGATGAGTCACTCTTCCGACTTTTCATTAATTCCTTCTAACTACTAATAAAAACATTAAAAGCGATCAAGTAAAATTAGGTTTTGCCAATCCATTAACACTTTAATGCTATTCAATAATGTTTAGCTGCAACTGCATAAGAACTATAATGACTGACAACTAAAACTTGACGACCAGGGCTGTGAAACTTTGTTAACAGCTTTTTTCAGTATGGCTGGGCAAATAAGCCGCAAATAAGCCGCTTCCAAATTATGAGAATAAAATTTGGAGTGTTAAAACTAAGTCGTTAACCATTGCATCTTGTGAAACTGACTACTTATTGCTTTGGAAATGAGCAAAAAGCTGGCGCTTCAACTAATGAGAGGCACTACGAGCCATGCTGACTGAACGTCTGTTTCTTACATTAGCAATATATCCTATACAAAAAAATGGCGAAACTGCCGCACAGACACATATCCTTTGCTTTATGGCAGAAGCAATTTACAAAACCATATCCCGAAACCCAAAATAAACTTTAAAATAATTTTTCTTTTCCTACAGACATTATATTTACAAAAACAAGAACGATACGCCAAAAATCGTCCATTGGGGAATTGAGTTTGTCGTTGTAATAAATTTTTCCAAGGGCAGAAGTAGTTCTTAAATTCTCAAGTACACCTTAATATTATAACACTTACCAGTTTGGCCAGGAAGTATTCAAATTAGTTTCCGACTTCTATCTGCAAAGAAATCAAAAAATAGCAAAAATATATTTTAAACATTTGAAAACATAAAATAAACAATCACGAGGAATAAGATCGCAACTTTTTCACTCAAAAATACAGAAACGGACGTTTTCAAAGAATGGCGATTTTTTAACAAAAATGCAAAGGGGGTACCCTTATCAAAAATTGAAATATACCCCAAATCCCGAAAAAAAATGTTTTTCTTTAATATTAGCAAAAATATATTTTAAATATTTGAAAACAAAAAATAAACATAAAAAAGGAATAAAAAACGCAAATTTTTTCTTCAAAAATACAGAAACGGACGTTTTCAAAGAATGACGATTTTAGGCCAAAAATGCAAAGGGGGTACCCTTATCAAAAATTGAAATATACCCCAAATCCCGAAAAAAAAAATTTTTCTTTAATATTAGCAAAAATATATTTTAAATATTTGAAAACAAAAAATAAACATAAAAAACGAATAAAAAACGCAAATTTTTCCTTCAAAAATACAGAAACGGACGTTTTCAAAGAATGACGATTTTAGGCCAAAAATGCAAAGGGGGTACCCTTATCAAAAATTGAAATATACCCCAAATCCCGAAAAAAAAATTTTTTCTTTAATATTAGCAAAAATATATTTTAAATATTTGAAAATATAAAATAAACATACAAGAACAAAAAAAAAGCAAATTTTTCCTTCAAAAATACACAAACGAACGTTTTCAAAGAATGGCGATTTTTGGCCAAAAATGCAAAGGGGGTACCCTTATCAAAAATTGAAATATACCCCAAATCCCGAAAAAAAATTTTTTTCTTTAATATTAGCAAAAATATATTTTAAATATTTGAAAATATAAAATAAACATACAAGAGCAAAAAAAACGCAAATTTTTCATTCAAAAATACACAAACGGACGTTTGCAAAGAATGGCGATTTTTGGCCAAAAATGCAAAGGGGGTACCCTTATCAAAAATTGAAATATACCCCAAATCCCGAAAAAAATTTTTTTTCTTTAATATTAGTGAAAATATATTTTAAATATTTGAAAACAATAAATAAACATACAAGAGCAAAAAAAACGCAAGTTTTCCACTCAAAAATACAGAAACGGACGTTTTCAAGGAATGGCGATTTGTTTTTTAATGGATAGTGTATATGCCAGCATACAGAGTTCAGATTCATATACATATATGTATATCTATGTTTGACTATATTGTAGCCAAACTTATATATTTTATTGATTTTATTACTTTTTTGCCCTCTAACGAAAGGGGTTTAATATTTAATGCGTGTAAATACACTAAGAAAAGTGTAATAATACGTATAAAATAGTTTTACTTACCCATATATTAATATAATATACATGTGGCATATGCCTTATAATTAAGAATTATGATAATTTTATATTTATTATGATTATTTAAATTTATTTTATTTATATGTAAGAGTGCATTACATAAAACATTTTCTTTAAAGTCAATATTCATCTTAATTTATTTATTTGTCAAAAACTTCAACATAAACTTTAAAATCGCATTAAATTTTCTTCTATTTTTCCGTGTATTTAAAACGTGCAGGAATTTTACCTTTAAAAAACAAACAATTTTAGAATAATCGAAACGCCCCCATTGTGCAAATTATTTTAGAAGTTATCCTCTCTTGCTAAATATTTTATTAATATGTAATATGTACTCTCTCTTGATTTATTTTTTAAACTGCGATTTGGTAACGTGTTTTAGTCAAACCATTCAAACTATTCAACTTCATGTAAAGTTTTATTTCTTCTCATTTTATAAATGTAATAGATTTTTACAAAAATTCGACCAATTTATAATTTTACATTAAAAATGTATTTTTATTACAATAGTTCATTTAATGGCATTTTTCTATATAAACTCTCTTGTAGACTTTAAAATTTCATTCAATTTTCTTCTATTTTTCCGTATATTTAAGACGTGCAGGAATTTTTTATTTTATATTTTTAATAAGCCAAGCTGATTGCGATCAGTTTATCAACTTCTTTTCACCTCAGTGGAAAATGCAGAACTAAACTGTGAGAGAGTGTTTTTTCTACTATGTAGAAGTGTAGCACACACAAGCGGCAGTTATGTAGTTTGCCTACGTAAACCACAGTTTTTTTTTTGTAATTATTATATTAATTTACAATTACTTTAATATATACATATATTAATATTTTGCTGCTTTATAATTTTTTTTGGCAATTTTAGTAGTTGTTTCACATTTTTAATTTCGCTTATAAATACATACTATATTACTTATTACTTATTATTATAGCTACTTTGTATTATTTCTCCACTCACTTCAAAATTTGAACACTAAATGCAAAACTAAACAAAATTGACAAAAAATTAATCTCGTGTTTTGTTGCCAGTTTTCACCAAATCAAACACTTAAAGCAAAACACACCACAAATTGGTAAACAAATGCAGCGGCCCTTGTTGACAAATTTCATGTTCATACTTAAGAACAATATCTATCACACCACCACTTGTTAATATGTATGTATGTATGGAAATAGTTTTCGTGTGCATATATAGGAAAAGTATAGAAATTGTTGTGATTCCAATATTGTCATAATATTATTCTCAAGTGTTATTGCAGTTTTATTTTTGTATGGTGTGTTGGGGCGGCGTGGATCTGTCTATCGGCTTACTTAATCAGGTCGCGAAAAAGTATATGTACATATACTCGTATACTTACAGGCCTATATCTGGCTTATCGTTGAGAAAGCTTGGAACTGTATCAATGCCGTTTAGCTAACATTAAATTAACTCCTGTTATTTGCCTAAAAGACATCTTGTGTACTTTTAGTTTATCTCTGCTTACTTTATTGTGTGAGAAAAATTAAATTATTAAATTAATTATGTAACTATATTGGTTGGGTAACTTTTGAACCTAGAAAATTATTATTTTTTTTTGTAAACAGTATGGCCTTATAATGACAATCCATTCCAGGAATGGGCTCTGTTTTGATTGTTTCTGCTTTGAAATTATTCAACTCGTCGTTTAGATTTATTATGTTCAAACAACCAATTTTGTTACTAAAATTCATATTTGAAGCGAATAGAATTTAAAAA
The DNA here is from genome assembly GCA_963402855.1 of Ormia ochracea. Lineage (NCBI taxonomy): Eukaryota > Metazoa > Arthropoda > Insecta > Diptera > Tachinidae > Ormia > Ormia ochracea. Next base: position 43,318,343 of record OY727106.1, read on the forward strand.
TTTGTGTCTGTGGTTCTGACAGCACGCCATACGCGGCAAACTTTAGAGAAACTTGTATTAAAGGATATGATGTCAAAGAATTGATGATTACTTCTCTCCTAAGGCTTTTTTCTTTTTATTATAATCATGAATCTGAGAAAGTGAAAATTTATATTAATTGTGGGTAAATGGGCCAAAAGCAAATATATAATAAAATTAAATATTATAAAAAAAAGGCACCAAAAGGAAAAAAAGAGTTCCTTTTAGTATATTAAACGTTGAAATTTAATGACTGACGCACTATTATGCACTATTATATTTTGGAAGTTCTATGCATACCACATTTTCGACTCCCTTTCAGATTTTTACTTCAATTAAAAGATTTATGTTGGTCTAATTAATTACTGTAATTAAAAATGAATTTGAACAAAGTAAAACTGGAAAAAGTAAAGTTAATTTTCAAAGTAATTGAATATTTAAGAGAAAAGCTTTAAAATTTTTCTTACAAAGACCATAATTATCTTAAGTAATATTTTAGTGATTTATATATGTATATAAAATTTTAACTTTAAAACTTTGTTTAGCCAGAATTGAGTAGTCCTGCTGACAATATATAGGGTTGCTCAGTTCAACGGCGTTGTCTGTCTTCGCGGCATCAGAATATGTTTTGTTTACCAATACAGTGTTTTTTTTACGAGGACAGACAGTGTAAAATTCGTCAGTATCAGTTTGCTCTCAGCTTTACGTCAACTTTATGTCTACTTTAAACGTTTAGTCAACTTCAGTATTTTTTAACAAAAAATTTAACAAAAATATTAAATTGAAACCAACAAATATTTAGTCGAAAATATTCAATAAAGAGAAAATCATTAAAGAAGAAAAAAAAGGTGTATTCATAAAGTGGCTCTCTTTACATAAACAGAAGGCGAAAACACCATAAGCTTTTCTTCCAGAAAGCGCAAACAACCTTAACTTTTAAGCTTCAGCAAACGGAAATGAGGGAACTGAGTCCTTGTGCAAACTTCCTAACGTGAAAGTAAGTTCTCATTTAATTTTCAGCAGATTATTCGTGTAATTACCGTGAATTACCGTGAAAAGGAAAAACTCCTTTGCTGAATTTTTAATAGAAGGAAATTTGCTCAAAAAAATAGACCACATGCCATATTTTAATAACAAACCTCTTTAACAATTATTCACAAAACCAACCTGCAGGATCATTTATACAAAAAAAAAGTTTTTAGAAGTTACTAAAAGTATTTGCTACAGCTAAGCTGCTCTTGTCAAAAAAGGATTTCATTTAAGTTGACCAAGAAAAATAGAGATTTTTTTTAAATAAATTTTAAAGACGCGTTTTGGAGGAAAAGTATATTCAGATGTCACCGGCGGTTCAGCTCAGCCAATCGTAGATGCAATCTCGCACACACGTGTAACGTCTTAATATAAATTACACCACTTAAAATGTTTTATGCCAATTTTCCTTCCTCCTTCACGGAAATAACTCATAGTAAAGATGGTGAATAATGTGTGTTTATACAATAGAATTTTTAGATTCTTGTATAACTTCCTTGAAAAGATCTACAAGATGGAATGCTGCAGAAACTTTTTTTTTGCTTGAGAGTGTAACATTAACATTATATTGCTTCGTTACTGCCGATAGATATGCATATCTGATTAACATTTTTTTGGCCATTTTGAAAAGATGATCAAAATGATACAGGAGTCAAAGAAAGCTTCTTTTAGTCTAAAACTTAAGTAGTTGTAATAACTTTGACTGGTGGTGATGGTTGTATGCTGATGTTTAGATATTTTCCAGAATTAATTTTCTCCAAATGTGACAAGTTTGTTTCACATTAAGCCCAAAAAGATAAAGTGAATTTGGAAGAAATTTAATATTCAGCAGCTACTGATGATATTTCTCTTGGCGTCTTGGTAGTTTATAGTAATTTTCTGTTTTTGTCAGAAGTAATTTATCATACAAAGTATTCAATTTATAAAATTAATTTAAGTTTATACTCTTTACCTTTAAAGCTACATCAAATGTGATTTATTATTATCATTATTATTATCTGTAAGAATTGTCTGCGTTTACAGATGGCAATATAATAGTTAATACTGATACATACTTAAATATTCCTGATTTGCGTGTGTAAACGACAGTATAAGAAGCTGTCCTTCTGATTAATGTGTGATAATTGACTAGAAGTTCAATTGAAAAGCTGACTTAATTTCAATTCGTAAAAAAAAAAATGACGGTGAAAAGGTGAATTCTTAAAAGTTTTGGTTAACACTGCAATAATGCCACTTTATATAGAGGGTGTCCGCCGGGAAGGTATGCTACTTTTATTTGCCGCCATTTCGCTAAAAATTAGTCTTGACAGTTCATATTTGGCTATCGTGAAGTAGAGAAGTTGAGTTCTTTTTGGGTTTCATAATTTCTTGTAAAAATGTTACAACGCTAAATTGCTGAATCTAATCAGTTCTAATCGTAGTCTTTGGTCGGAGTTAATAGAAACCGCTTTAACCAATTTTTACAAAGTCGCACTGCTGGTTTATTCTATTCAAATTGACATCTTTATGTGAAAGAAACTGTTTGCCAATGTAACGTACTTGGCCCTGTTTTACGTAACCCCAGTGTTTTGTTTCCGTTTCCAATTATGTAAATTGGAACGAGCAAGGTCATTTAAATAAGTGAAAACTATAACGCTGTTGTTTGATATGATAACAAATGCTGTCGTCCACTACGTGGAAGTAAAAAGCAAACATTAGGGATTCTGCTCCCTTCGAGTACATTATAAGTTATGAGTAAATTATAGAGACACAAAAGGCAAACAATGTATGAAGAGGTACAAATTAGTACTTGACCAAGTTAAAGCTCTTTTTATTAATAGACGTTTGTATGCATGCACATGACTAAATAAGCAAGCAGGCCAGTAAATTAATATCTCTGTTTATAGACTTGTTGCGTGCTCAGTACGAGCGGTTAAACGTACCACTCAAACGAGAATAACAACTGCAAATGAACTAAAATATTGCCTTTAACTAACTGTTTGAGGGTTGTAAAATAATAGAATACCTTTCCGTTAATTACGAGGGATGTAAAAGGATTCGTATTTAGATACTTTATTAAAAAATGTATATCATTTTCTTCTTTATTTTTAACACACTTACGGCGTGAACGTTTTCATGCTTAAACTTGTACATAATTTCCGAATTTATAATTGCATTGTCTCTATCGCAGATGACTGAGTGGCTACTTAAATGTACACAACGAGATTGCACAAATGCGTTGCTGGCAACGCTGCCCTTTTTAAACTTTTACTTTAAAGCAACGCTGCTACTATGTATGTGTCAAATGAGCTAATAGTGTTTTCACACCTAAAGTTAAAACCTGGTTTTAACTTAAAACCTACAAACCGCTGACTTTGTGTTCACATACAATATTTATAAAATCAGGTTTTATAATACAGTTTGTAAAAAAAATTTGTTAATGAAAAATACATTTTTTGAAGAAATAGATGTGTTTGTTGTAATTATTTTTCCCTCATTTATTTGAGAAACTGTACGACAGCTGTTATTGTATATATAAAACATAAATTTTAAAAATGTCTATCTAAAATTGAAATGATTTTACATTTTGTGAATGAATATTTGTGAATTGTAAATGAATTATCAGCTGTTTTCAATCTTTCTAACTTGGTAGCACTGAATAAAACAAGGTTGCATATTATAAAATCTACTTAAAACTAATTCAAAAAAGGTTTTAAGATGGTTTTATGAGAATTATTTTGTATGGTAAAACCATAAGTGTGAAAACTATAAGTGTGATCTAAATATGCATTTATGTTACAGATTTCGTACGATTTGCAAAACCAGAGAAAAAATTAGATTGCATTATATTTGTGAGATAGTATGGCACCTGTAAAGCCACATAAAATTTCATAAAATGGGATGGATTTTACATTAAATTTTTGTCTGAATGAATCGTACGACTGTGTGGAATAGTGCAGCATGACTTTTAGAAGCCATAACACTTCAGCGACTACAGATGCTTGATGCATTCATCACACCATATAATGTGTGCAAAACGCCAGAAAATAAAGAAGACTTGTTCAGTACGATCAGTTTCAGTTTCTCAGACTTTATCCCTAACGTTAAAAATTTCTTTCCCAAAATCCCCTAGGTTCCATACAAATGTACCAAGAACATTTCCAAGCAACTATTTGAATTAACATAATTTTTCCAAGCTTCCAATGTCTTGTAGGCGGTTGGCGGTTGTTTTTACCTCACCTACAGAGAACACGAAGTAGGATGAATGAGATTTTATTTACTCCCAAAATGATACTTTACATCATTTGAAAGAAATTCCTGACAGTTGCTGCCACAGGCAATGCCAAAGGACTACCTCTTTATTAGTCGAGTATTTAAATCCTTTTATATTTCGAAAGCGACAGTTAAAAAGGTTACTTATGCGATTTAAAAATCGCCAGGAAATAACATTGCAATATTAATATTATAAATAAATTCACAGTCAAGAAATATAATTTCTTTTTTAAAAATCTTTTAAATAAATAAATATATTTATAAAAATGTTAAAAATGTCTCACGAGTTTCATAATTTATATACTGAATGACAACTCAGTATATCCTGATGCTGTTTGTGGTTATGTAGCCTGCTGTGTGAAATGTGTTTAATAAATGATAATTCTCATGAAATTTTTTCCATATGAAAAATAAATGTGATTTCAATTACGAGAATATTTTATAGTAAATTATATTCAGATTTACGAATATAATTAATTTTGTTAAATCAATATAAAAATATACTTTCAGTATTTTTTAATGGACGGTTTATTTGAAAGTATAAGTATTTTAGATTTTATAGTCAAGTTTTTAGCACTTTTTTGTATTTTCAAGTTTGGTATGCTTCCTAAATAAGTTATTGCAGGAGAACGAAAGGAGTTGGACGACTAGAAATCACTAAGCTAGCTACCTTACAAAAATCGAAGTTTTTTGTATTATTTAAATACTGGCAAAAATATAAGAAATATACTCTTATTTTAAGACAAAAATTGACTGGGAAAAGTAATATAAACGCCAATTCATCATTAAAAAATATATAAATAGGCTTTATCAATAAAAAGCGCTAATATGGAAAAAAGCGCTGAAATGATTAAGGTAGCTACCATATCAAAATCGCAAAATTTTGGCTTTCTCAATTCCCAGCAAATATAAAAGAAATATACTCATATTCTGGGACAAAAAATTGACTAGAAAAAGTAATATAAATGCGAGTTGGGCATAGTCTCCGGTTTATGTTTTATTTATTTACTCTTTAAAAACTTGATAAAAGTTTTAAATTTTGAAGTAACAAACTGTACTAAAGGAATGTGGTTGTGTTTTGTGGCGTTTTGCTTTCTGAAATCCTCCGGATACAGCTGTAAGCCATTTTTGGTCATCTTTCGTTTAAAATATGTATGAGGTGGTGTGGTAGATTGATTACCTTTTTTTGGTTGTTGGTTCATAAATATACATATGTACGTATGGCTGTGTTGAATATATTCGATGCATTCTATAGATACGAATATAATGATTTTAATCTGGAAATCGCAAAAAACTTGAAATTTAATTGCATCTCACATGCTCTCACACATGAAAAAGGAAAAGAAGAAACATTTGGTTCATTAGGAATAATTTATGCCACATTAGCTATTGGATTATTGGGGTTTATTGAGCGTGAGCTCATCACGTATATGAGTATGTTTACTGTGGGTATAGTTGCAGTAATCATTGCAATTCCAAGAGGTATTATATGCAACGTTAGCTCCTTTATAAGCTTTAAGTGTTGTATTTTTGTTTGCAGGATTAACCGGAGTAGTATTAGCAAATTCGTAAATTGAAATCATTTTATTTCCTCTATGTTTCATACGTTCTATATTTGTTCACATTATCCTTTTTCTAATTTTACCTTCATAATTTACTCAATGATATTAAGATTAAAGTATTTCTGGTAATGCTTTGAGCTCACATGTAGTTTTTTTTAACTGCATTGACTAAATTTATGTAACGTTAACGAATATTTGCTGTAAGTATATATAAGGAAATTGTCAGAGGCTTAATAAGTCAATGAAGATTCCAACGCTTCTGTCCTAAGCAGTGATCATAAAAACAGTCGCTTGTAGCATTCCAGCAGTACACAATGCAACGAACAAAGAAAAAACTGTAATACATTTTCTTAAAATAGTGTATTTATTGCAAAAGCGAAAAAAACTTATCTTATAACTGATAATGGGATACCCCTAATAAATTCTTATGCCCGATGTTAGATACTTAAAGAGAAATCTAACTTTTGAAACTTTAAGTTCCCAATACCGTTAATAGATTAAACAACAATTCCAGATTTAAAACTTTTATTCAACTACTTGTGTCGCATTTGCCACTCTAAATTAGTGTTGAAGGCATCGTCGTCAAATTACTTTAAAAAAAGGTCGTCCAGCAAAAAGCTTGATGTTTCTAATGTTTTTTAAGTTTTTTGCTTTTAAACTTTTACAAGTGAGTTCCCATTTTTCGTGTCCATAGCAATCCTGTTCAGATAAGTAACAAATATTTATAAAGTTTTTTAAGAAGCAAATACACATGACAGACACATTCCAGAGCACTAAAAATCTGTTATAGAAACTACAGAGAACGAAGAAAAACACATTTTTTTTTCCTGACATAAAGTAAAACAATATTTAATTTTATGAAGAATAATGCCAAATAAAATTCACGCAAACAATATTTTACGTGGCCTTGTCAACAGAAAAGAGCAATTCTTTTGGCTTTTTCCGTATTATTTTCAACACTATTTCCTTCCTTTTAATTTTTATATAAATACATGAAAATGTGTATGTGTGTGTGTAATCAGTATACAAATTTTTCTTTTTTATATTTTTTATTTTAATATGTCACAATGTAATAAAAACACGTACATACACGTACTTCATGTCTATTAGTAATGTCGTTTACATTTTAACATTATTCATAACACAAGAGACAATTTTTTATATATTAATACTAAAAAGAAAAAAAAATGGACGCCTTATTGGATCTGTTACGAAATAATAAATTAAGTATTGAAGTCGCGGAAGGATTTTTTATCATTTAAAATGAACGGCTCTTTTCTCGTACCAAAATAAAATTTCCAAATTAATAAAAATTCTGTCCCACAAACAGAAGTATTGTTTCAGAGGAACTATTGTTTAAAAAAGCGATTTTTAACTTGATATATACATATGGAAACAATATATATATGTGTATGTTTGTGAGTGTGCATTCGCAAGAGGCAGTATCATAATACTGTGGAGTTTGAAAGGAAAAAAATTCTATATTGCGAATCAACAGTCTTGTAGACAGGCTGAAAACTCAAGGGGAACATGTAAATGGATAAAAATGTAAGCAGATGTTTTCCCCCCACCAAGCTGGCTGACGTAATAACTGCAATAGATGACTAATGTTTATAGTACGCCTATCAGCGATGGCTTAAACAATTTATCATGAATTTCTCCCATGCACAGTCACTCTTAACTTGGTGGCTGGGAGTATCTGCCCAGTCGGCAGCAATAGTTCATAGCCAAAGTAAATTAATGTACAGGAGCTACTTAATAGCGGCAACTTTTTCTCCATTTGTCTAGTGAATCCCACTAATGAACGGAAGATTCTTAATAGCGGCAACTTTTTCTCCATTTGTCTAGTGAATCCCATTAATGAACGGAAGATTCTTAATAGCAACTTCTTCTCCATTTGTCTAGTGAATCCCACTAATGAACGGAAGATTCTTAATAGCGGCAACTTCTTCTCCGTTTGTCTAGTGAATCCTATTTTTGAACTAAGTAGTTACCTTCTATTCTTTATCCTTTTAGTGTTTTTAATTTGATTAAAATAAGTTTTGGAGTCGGCAGGCAATTCATAAAGGAGTAACAAGTTTATACGCATCGCATGGGCATAACAGATAATGATGAAAACTTGGCATGCAGGAAGATTGACAAAACAATGGAACACTCAGTTTATGACTACTCAGATGCGGCCATATTTCTTCGGTCTTGACACATTATTGAATCTGGCGAATATTAAGGAACGACTACCACAGAGGTGAGTTTCTTTTCCTTAACCATTTTTTTTCGTTAAGAGCGAACGGGGGTACATACCTTTTCATTTAACCTCACTAATACCCTTAAAAGCTATAAATTTCTAAAGCTTTAGTAATGATTTACTCCTTTAGAATTGCAGTCTAATATCATTATTGACTGTAAAGCCGGTTAAAGATGCGCGATAGAATATGCGCGCAAACGCATTGCCCTTGTCAGTACTTTGCAATGCTATTAATTTTGCAGCATTAGGAGCAGTTCACAATCATCTGAGAGGCTCATGACCAATTTACAAATTTTTTTTTTCTAATAATTTTTATTTGCAATCTGTTTACAAAAAGAAAAACATTAAGCAAATCAAATAGATATTCATAAGATTAACAGTCACCAAGCTTCTTTTAGCTTGGAGTACATACGTAAATACACAGAACAATAATATGAAATTAAAATTATGAAAAGAAAATATGGGAAATTTATATAATTAATACCATATTGTCTTAATATGGTCCTATTATTATGTTATTATAAAAATGGCAGATCTAGTTGTGCAGTCTTTGCAGTCTTTTAACTTCATCTTCGTCGTCAAGCAACGTTATGGCTAATAAATTTGTATGACGACTTAAACGTTCGACATAATTGGTACTAAACCTTTTTATTTCGCTTCTTAGTCTTGGAACATCGAAATCATTATGAATAGTGTCATTTGTCACAAACTAAAGTGCATTACAGATCTATCTCAGAGTCTTAGATTGGTATCGCTGTAAAATTTCTATATTAGATTTGCTGGCCCTGCCCCATATTTGAATACCATATGGCCACAATTTACAAATGAAATGAAAAAGTGCTCGTGCTCTTGAAAAGAGACCCACCCCTTGGTAAAAATGATATCACCGCTATAAGCAATGAATTTCAAATTAGTCGTCCAATGTCGAAACTACTCGTAAGATCTGTACTAAAATTAGTTCTGTAAAAAATTCAGCTTCAATGAAAGCGACTGGCTCTGATAAGTGTTCAATTTTAAAGTAATTCAGAATATCCGTTGCATGGATGGAGACAAAACTAACCTCTCTCTTATGGCGATTTCTTTTCTACAAAAAAAATTCAACACTACCCGCAGGGAGGGCCATTTTGTATTCTTTTCTCAAAAATGTGTTCCCCTGGCATTGCATTGCACTTTTGCCCTGAGCAAATCAACAGGGCAGAAATTGCCCTGTAAAGCACATGGTTTTTATTCTTGCACAGCGTTACCAGAAAATGTTCAAAAAAAGTCTTTTGAGTTGAAAGAGTCAGAAAATTAGATTTTAATAATTATTTTTATATTTTGTATCGTATAAAACAAACAAAAGACCACTATGCGGCAGCATATTTGTATGAGATATTAAAAAAAAAAAATTTGTTTTCTCAAGCAGATGAATTAGCAATCTGGCAACTCAACATTTTTTTATACACATTTCATAAAATATACAGAAAATGTTTGTTTATCGCCTTTTAAAAAAAAGGCATTGCACTTTTTTCTAATTTGTATTCTTTTCTCGTTATATAAAAAATTGAACTTTCACAGGGCGGACCAAATATTTTAAAAAGGCACCTTTTCACAGGGCAACATTTTTAATATAGAAAAGAAAACGCCTTTAGTTTCATAACAAAATATCCTTTAATAATTCAGCAACGATAAACGAATTCTGCATAGTCAGTAGTAGTAACATAAACTGAACACTTTCGTAAAACTTATTTGTCATAATTTATTTAATAGGAAATCTGTAGACCGACAAATGGGCACAATGATAACCATACTAGACATTTTCTAATTCATTTTTTTTTCTTTTTTTTTTGCATTTCATTTTGTCTGAAAAAATACATAATTTCTCGCAAAAACATTTTCAGATACATATTAGACAGTTTCATATTGTTACTTGATAACATCAGGATACTCGTATTCGAAACACAATGATTTATTATAAAAACTTGTGAGACAAGAGAAACATTGTTGCTGTCAGCTACTGGGAATTTCTGTTTCATTCATTTTCATTATCTACGAAGTAGCACGGAGTGCCACTAAAGACAGCAATATTTATACCCCTCATGCCATCAATACCCCGCATGCCATCCCCCAACTTTTTAGAGATTTTGTACAGAGTATAGAATATGAAAATAATTAATCACATTAAATGCCTGTCTGGCAATTTAAATATGCAATTATTTTCGATTTTAAATACTTCTAAGGCAATCTATTATTTTCAATGTAATTGCATAAAATTGGTATTTCTATAAAAGAATATTTGCAGAAATAAACTTGTAAAAAATTTTATTATTGCTAAAGAAAAATTGCTGTAAATATATTTATTTTCATGGGGGATATTATTCGCAGAAAAAGAAACGAAAATATAGTGAAAAAATCTTTAAGGATGAAGTCTTTACAAGGCAGCGAAGTGAGTGACAGATTGTAAGAAAAGCACTCATTTTTTACTCAAACCGCTGGTTTGGCTTATTAAGACAGTACTCCGCCGGAGAGGAATGCAAATAACTATTATGAAAACCTTTTCGCTTTCAAACTCTTTATTATCGTATAAATATCGTATAACAAAATCTGCAAATATAATTCATTAATTTTTTTAAACGTGACATATTAACGAAGCAAAACGCAAATACATCAAGAGTACTTAATAGGATCATTTATTATTGACATCATTTAGCGAAATGTTATACTGTTTTTCTGGATAATTATTAATATTCTAATTGATAAAAGCAAGGCAAACATACAATATGAAGGAGTCCTTCAGAAAATCTCTTGTATACCATCATAGCGAATGAGTGACAGGGAGCAATAAAAATAAACTTTACAAAGAACTGTTGCATGTATTTACATCTCTTCCTAAGACATTGCTTTTGCCTAAATTAATGTCCTCTTAACGCCCACTCAACTGAATGTGAAAAACGAAATTCACAGACACTAACTTCTTTAGCAGGATGTAATTGAGTATAGGTGAACTTCTCTTGGATAACTTGTGGCATTTCAAGTGTGAACCATTTACAGATTATGTTGGCCGTTTTGATTTTTTTTTTTTAATATATTATTTAGTTTTCAAGCTGTTTTTCAACTTGGAAGCTTTTAATACCCAATATAATATAATATAATACCCAATATAAAATTCGAGTTAGGCGTAGACAATATAAAAAACATACTTTTTAACACACTTTAAGACACTTCAGCCTCGCCTCTCTTTAACACCTCCCAGGATATATTTAAGGCGACCCCAGAATGATACAGTACACATAATCAAAAGGAGTAAGCTGAGCTCAGCACAATTGTATAAACATTCTACTAAAAGAATTTCGCCTTTGAAATTTCAGCAACCGTACGCAGTTAGTAAAGAAAGAATGGAATTTCTTTCGATCAATCTTGTTTTTAAAAATAAAGAAACATAACAAAATCTTTCAAATTTCTAGCTAGCATGTATCTGCTAGAAGTTAAAAAACTTTCATAATCATAGTATACAAAATGTACCAATGTAAAATTGGTACCATGGGTTATTTTACGTCATGTCTAACGTCGTACACTTGGGATCATCTAAGCAACAGAAGGCGAGATCAGTGTACAAAATGGAATCCTGCAATTTCCATGTTTTTGAAAAATGTGTTCGAAACGATTTTGCTGTTATGGCATATCAAGGGAAGATTATAGATTACTTTACTCAGAAGGATAAACTTGTTATTCCAATAATAATACGCGTTTTTCTATTAAGAAGCATGAAAAACCCATTAACAACTATTTGTGCTCTTCTTTATTGCTTTCGTTGTTCTTTGAAGGGGAAGGTATGCAAACTTACAGATGTCAGAAAATTCTTTTTGGCTATTATAAAATATAAAGATGTAGATTAGCTTTAATACATCAAATGTACTTTCTCTAGATGGTCTGTAATTTTAAAGGGCATTTTAGTTCAATTTTGCAGAGAAATCTCATTGTAATTCGGCATAGACAAGTTAGACTGTTCTCAGAAAACTGTTCTGAATAAACAAAAATTTTCATACCGTGAAGTATTCTTCTTTGAGCGTATACATACATACATATATCTAGAATATTTATGAACCTACATATGTATGTATAAGTGTGTACAAATATTGTCAAAAATCCCATCACACATATGTGCCGAAATGAAAATTTAAAACGATGTCAAAATTGTTTGACTATTGAAAATATCTCGTATAACTCATTAGACATTTCCATAGAGAGCTTAGAAAATAATTTTGGAAATTTTTTGTTAAAAAAATACAGTCACAGACGAAAGTGTACACACTTACTGCGGTATGCATATAATTTACAAACACTAACATTCCTATCATTCCATTTCCTGTTCTGGTTCAGAGAAAAACTTTTGCACTACCAGCTGATTGTTGGAAGATATTTGTGGTCTGCTCGTGTTTGCTGGTCATATTTTCACTGTAGCACAATCTTTGCCTACATTATTTCGGTTGTGTATGTAAATATATTCTTTTACTTCTCATACTATATCTGTCTCTTCTATACTCTTTGCAAGTGTATACAATTTTTGTTGCTTAATGAAAAACATAAGGACATACAACAGCTCTTGAAAACTTAATGACATTTGCTTAAAAGATTCCTTTATAATTTTATATAAAGCAAATGAAAGCAGAATTGATAAAAAAAAGAGAAATTATTTCATAGAAAATTCATCTATTTATGCGAGTACTTATAGAAGATGATAATTATGATGATGACGAAGAAGCGAGTGGAATACATGAGTGCATTCCATTACGGTTAATTAGTTAAGAAGGCTGTGTTCTCCTACTTAACTGAATTAGAAACATTAAACCAAAAATTTAAAAGTTTTATGCTGTTTAATTGCATTACTAACATTCTTCTTGAGGTTTGCAACAATTAATGTGTAAATTGTATGTGTAAGTTGAATATCAAGATTGGATAAATACGGTTTGGCTAGTGTTAAAAGTGGCCGGTATTGCTTTGCAACGTACTGATCAGAGATATGATTTTGTGGTATATAGCAAGATTATTATTTGCAATATATTTTAATGTATTAATCAAAACTACATGTAATGTCTTTACAAATAGTAATATTTCTGACAAATTGCAAGGCGGTATGTAACACGATGTAAATTCAAGCCGGTGGAAGCCGCTTTAGTTCAAAAGGATTTGATAATTAATAAATGTTTTTATAATAATTAAGTAGTGTGTAAAATTCTGAATTTACTTTGGAAATGTATTATTACTTATTAGAGCTATACTGCATGCCTCCAAAATTTATTAGACGATATAGATATATTTGCAAAACGTAGTGAAGTGATTCGAGTTTATTTTTCTTTATATCTACATAATTTTAAAAAAATTCTAAGCAGATAGTTTTTTAAATTTTTGATATTAAGTTTAATTTTTAATGTGTTGAAAATACCGATAACAGAAGACCGGCAGAGAGACCAACTCGCGATACTTGACAGAATAGTAAACTAATATTAACTCTATGAGACCTGCAGATTTCCTTCCATATCTTTTGAAGGAGAAGAGTGTAAAAAGCTAAAGAAGGTATTAAATCGGAATTGAGAATAGAATTAAGGAATTAAGAATGGAATTAAGAATGGAATTATAGTATGTGCCACAAGTCGAACACAATTTATATTTTTGTAACATAAATCTATTTATTAACTAAAACACAAAACTTCATATCACTAAACCATTTTGTCGTAAACAAAAATTATTTACAAATGAAAGACGAATTTAATTTGTTACAATGTGAGATTATTTATTATCAAGTATTCCGTCGCTTTGATATAAACACTTCAAAGTAATTGCCACTGACATAAACATCTTCTCAGATTCGCACGTTAAAGCGCTAAGCGCAAAGCGCTAATGATTGCTTATGTAAAACAGTATCTGCTGCAGAGAATTGCCGATGAGGGGCTTTGCTATTAGAGAAGCAAATATTTTTGCTATTCGCGTATAACGAATTGCCGTATCAGAAAAAAATAACAAATAAAAAGAATTGATGTTGTATGAAAATTCTTGAGATAATATTAGCATATATTGTGGCAGTGGAAAGCGAATGTGACGCAGGCATGCGATTTAATATAAAAGAAAAAAAATTTGTATTTATTTGATTTTTTTTTTATTTAATATAAATTTCTATTTTATTGAAAAATATTTATTCTTTGACATGGATATAAAATATTCTAAAGTAGCGTATGCAAATACGTGTCAGTGTGGCTGTCTCGACACTCATTCTCGTATTAAAAATATGTCTAATATGGGTCTGTTTTAGAATTTAAGAAAATATTTTCATATAAAATTTAAGGGCTTCGTAACGAAGGAAATTTAATAAGAAAGAAGCATATCATTTATGCGAAATTGTAAAAAAATACAAAGAATTTGTGTAGTCTTATGATAACAGCTATTGATTGATGAGGAATTTATATTAGAGCTTTTAGTATAGAATTGTAAATATTATTTCAAGTGACATCTTGTAGCTACTCTTATTATTGTTTAAGTCAAAACTGCTCTTGACTTTGATCTCGTCAAAAAAAATTATTGTATATTTACACACCAAAATCTCTACATGTAAAGTCGGGACTAAAGTTTTAATATTAGATATTAGCTTACATATTAGCTTTTCAAAGGATCAAACTTTTTGAAAAAATTTGTTATATGCAGTTTTATTTGTTTTTATTAATATATTAACAGAAAAACAAAAAATATAAATTTATAGAGGCTGCTATATACAAGATATATATGATATAAATAGAAAAAATAAAAACAATTCAATATTCAGTTGGGCCATACTGACCATTTATAACTGCCTGAAGATGCCGAGAGATCGAAAGAACCAATTTTTTAGTGTCTGGTACTGTTATTTCTGAATAGATTTTATTGAGAGCTCCTTTTAGTCTGTCCTTGCTAGAAACATATTTTTCTTCCAATCTCCTTTTCATTAAATCTCAAACATGTTTTATTGGCTTTAATAAAGCAACCATTCTCTCACTGAATGTGCGCTATGCTTCAGATCATTATCCTGTTGGAAGATCTAATGAGGTCCGTGGCTCAATTTGCCCACAGATGGTGTCTAATCATTGACAAAAGCTTAGCTTTTGTATGCAATTATTTGCAGTTATTTGTCAAGTCCGGGGTAATTAAAACTATGGCAGTTGTGTAAAATTTTTACTTAAAATAACGGATAATAAAATTCGTTTTGCATAGCAAGCAAAAGGATGCGGTATATGCATATGATATATGCCTTTCAAGGATAGAAGTTATTACAATGTATTTTTCAAATAACCAGACGTCCTATAAAAAACATACTCAAAACTAAAAAAAATTTATTTAAAAAGCAGTGCTTCAAGGCTTGCGAATAGAGTAATGAACTGAAAATAATTTCATTTTCACCAATAAAGTTACTATCAAAGTTACAAGTCACTCACTGTAAAAAAAAAAAAAATCTATACAAAATTTAAATAAATATTTTGCAGCTGGATTGCTTTCAAGAGTAAATGTTTTCTAAAAACTCAGCTACCGAAAGTGCCAAAAATTTGTGTTCATTAAAACATTTTACTAGTCGAGTTATCCTTCCATTCCTTGCTTTTTGTTGGTAATAAAAATCTGAAATAAAAGCTGAAAATATTTGTAAATTTTTGTCCACTATTCAGAAAAATTAACTTTAGCACAAATTACGAAATGGATGATTTTTTTCATATCACCAACTACTTTGAAAAACAGGAACTGTATCCTTTCTATTTACTTCAATGCATTTTTATTACCCTTACCTTAAGAAAGTTATCACATTTAGTTTAACTCTTATTAGTAAATTTTACTTTTTAATTGTATTTCTAATCGAACTAAACGATTTTTATTTAAATTTGTAAATTTTTATTCTTTATTTGCATACATTTTCATTCTGTGCCTTTTTTTCATGACTGCAACCAAAAGGAGATTAAATATACTGCAAGGCAAGTAATGCACTCTTACAAAGAATTTCAAATATTCGAAACAAACTTTTAGTAAGAAAAACTGCATTCGAAAGCATTATAGCAGCCAATTTGCGATATAAAATTTACATCAATAAAAATAAAAAAAAAATTTTATAATATTTGCTCTCCAATAAAAAAAAATTTCAATTTTCAGATACACTCGCCAAGCAAATCAACGAGATAAACTATTTTAGATACGCTAAACTGTAATAAATAATTGCAATTTATTTCTCTTCTTAAATGCATTAAAAATACGCTGCAATAAATACTTTATAAAAAGCATTTTAGCATTTTTAGAAAAAGAAATATTAAATTAAAAAACGTTGCTATTGACACATGAGTGACAAGCGATGCAATTACTTTTGATGGCCATTGTCGTTAAAGTTCCAATAATGTTATATTTTCCAACGCATACATTCATACGAACAATCACACAAACTTTCATACATGTATGTGTGTGTATAATATTATCTTGATTGGTTGCATATTCCATGTAAATAGTCTGTTTGTTTGTTAAAAAAATATGTATTTTGTACATGAATTGCAACGCTATTTTTCCTTAAATAGTATTTAATTAAAATTAATAGAAAGAATTTTTGAAAGCTTGTTATCGAAAGCGAAAAAATTTCAAGTAAGAAAAAAATTACGATGGATTTCAAATTCAGCCAATCAAAATAAAGAAAATAAATAAATAAAAAACTCAGATTATGACAAAGAAAAAACTTTATGTTCAAACACATTATATGCGAGGAGAATACACATACAGACATACTGTAAGTAAAAATAGTGCATGCATATCCATATAAACACACATACATGGATTCAGTGATACATACATGCCTAAAGGTATGCCAAACAAAAAATAAGCCAACTCAACCGCCAATACATATAAAAGTGTTCTTAAGTGAAAACCCACCCAACACAAGCCCCCTGGTTTGATCCGCTTTGCTTGCCTTGGCTTAAAAATGATATTCAAAATTTAATATCAAAGTTCGAAAGAGTAAATATAAGCTTTTATCTAAAAACTTCTATAAGTGAAATTAAAAATCATCTCGAGTTGCGAGCTAAGTGGTGTAGTTGCCATACAATTGTGCTTTGTTTGATACTCGTTGTGCTTTCAATGTAGTTTTTTTACATTTTGAACTTTTATTTATCGGCCGATTTTGCCGATTTTATAGTGAAAAATCAGAAGGAAGTTGAAGTAGTTATATGAAGTTTAAAATTTTTGATTTTAGATAAAATGTAAATGCTATTTGCCCCACGATAAAAATAGAGAACGATTAGAGTAGACAGATAAACAGAAAGAGAAAAGCTTAATCAACTCACATTCTTATAAAGATCCAAAATATATTTACTGTATGGAGTCGCAAATCGGTATTATAGAAATTTCATATCCTCTATCAAACCCTTGGAGAAGGGTTGTAATAAAGAAGGATATACTAAACAGTCATACAAACAGTTTAAAACCTCTACAGCAATTCAAAACTATATTTTTATATATTTTTAGATTTTTCATAAGTACCATATTTGGCACAAAGAACGATTTCAACAGGACAAAAGGTTATTTATCTTGGATTGATGACCATTTGGTTCGAAAAGTACTTTTACTTGTTTCAATGCAAAAAACCCGTACTATGCTTTAAATGCACATATTCATTCAGTGAACAACATGCCACCAATACAAGTAATTGCTCGGAAAAAGTGTTAAGTGCGTGGCAGTAATAAAAGTGGTAAGTTTACTTAAAAAAATATACATTTTTTTCTTGGCAGGTATTATGCCAGAGCAAAGCGATATATCGTAATAATAATATTAAAAATGTGAATAATAATATTACTGCGGAAATACTCGTATTATTCGAATTCTCACGGCACTTTTCTTTAGGAGAGTTTGTGCTGACCCAAAATGGTTTTTGAGGCATTTCAGATTTGTTATTAATATTGTGGTTGCCGGGCAGAGAATTTGACTAGACAGATAATCAGGAGCAGGTAAAGTTAATCAAGACGAAATGACTTCTTATTTTTTTTATGTTATTAATTTGGCTGCTTAACCCTAAACATACCAAAGCTTCTCTGAGACACATTTAAAGTTGCCTTTCCCTTCAATTTGGTAATAGAAAGTTGATCATTCAAAATACATGGAGCTACATATCTACCAATAGTTCTATTAGCTTGAAGCAAAATTGGAAAAATCTCTAATTACCATGAAAAAATAAATCAAGAGTTGGGAAGTTAAAAATTTTTCCTTTTTTTAAAGCACAACTAATAACAAACATATCTTTAAAAGACACATATAAAATATTTCTATCTTTATAATTTCATATTCGCGGTTTTATATTTTTTACAAAAAGTTTTTGGCTAAAGAGGCCAGTGATGTAATAAGAAAATCTACCAACAGTTCAAAATATTGCGCTTCAAACTGTACTTTTAGTTCAAATGCTTATCTCCACAAGCAAATGCCTACTAAACCGGAGCTCATGAGTTCAATCCCTGCAGGTTAAATTAATTTAAAAAAAAAAAAAATATGTACTATTATATTTTTCATCACTATTTTGCTATTAGAATTATATAAAAGTTTCGTGTACCAAATTTTATAATTTTTGTTTTTTTCACAATACGATGACGGCAAAGTTACTGTAAATAGAGCAGCTCGAAGAGCACAATATACTCCTAAATGGAAACAGCAGGCTATGAAATTTGAACCCACTTTATTTAGAAGAAAACTTCATTGTACCGCTACATCATATTTTTTATTGCATTCACTAAAACTTCTTATTAAATTTGATAAAAGATTGCCTTCACTTCACTTTAGCATAAACTGTGTAAATCCATTTGCTGCTAAGTGGCAAATGACAAGAAGCGAAAAATCTTTATTAAAGATATTAAAAGCACTTACACTTGATAATAAATTCATAATGCTTTTGTAAATATTTTATTAATAAGTTTCATTATGGTCGTCAGTATAAAAGGGAATAACATGGAATGGAGGGAAAAGTTGAGAAGGAAAATGTCTCCATGCTTTTAATACTTGAAAATTACATTTCACAATGACCACAAAATTAGAAGAGAGACCATTTAATGTTAACTTGGAAAATTAGTGCCACATTAAAATGGAAAATATTTTGCATATCATTTTATACCCTTTTGTGAAAGAAAAAATAAAAAAAAGTCAACAACGTATAGCATTTGTGGGGAAAAATTTAAAGGATGATATTAATTATTCCCCTTTCTACTTTAGTAACGTCTGACCGATTGTTGTACACTCAAATCGCAATTCTTAAGGTTGCCTTTCCCTCCAACTTGGTAACAGAAAGTTGCATATCACCACCAGTAGGGTATCAGGGTATCATTCGCATTACAAAAGAAAAACGAACCAAAAATAAGTAATGGGAGGTATTGAAAGTTCAGTAAGAAAAGTCCTAAAAGGATTCTATTTTGCTCTACTTCACTAAATTTCCTCAGTATGACTCGGTAGTTGGTAAGAATATTGTAAGCTTAACTTGGAAAAAATTTCCTAACAGCCTTTCGAAGACATGATGCCAAATGTAAGCTTGAAGGAAAAAGATTTTAGCGTAATTTCACAGCATTTTAATCGACTTGCGAACTGCCACGTCTCAGTCATGGTAAAAAAAAAATTAAATAAGAATCATTTTTAAGAGTTCAAGATTACCTACAATCATAGGTTTTGAAAATATCCTGCCTCTTTCATTTTTAGACATTTGAAGTTCACCTGACTTAGTTTCTCTTTCAAAATGATTAATTTTTAAATATTCAAAAGGGGGGAAAAATTTAACAATATGATTTCCTTAAATTCATTTAAAATTTGTTATTTTATATTGCAAATTATTTCAAGTCCTTCTTATTTTGTATTAAAAAGGACTACTTTTAGGAATTTGGAAAACCATGGCAAGAGAAAGTTGCCCATCTTTTTTAACATCTTAAAATTCCATAACAAAATTAATTTAATTTTGAAATATTGAAATTTGTGTCATTCCAAGTTTGCCAGTTGCTATCACTCATGATGTCTATCGGAGGTACATTTTCGAATAGACTGCCTTATATTATGTTTACATACAAAATACAGCAGCATGTGCAAATAATACATTTTTTTTGTGTAAAAACTTATGAGTCTCCATCGTGAAAATATATAAATGACAAAATCGCGCAGGAATTACAGAATCCTGTATTTTGACTTTCAGGATAATCTGAACTAGAGATTTTTATCAATGCTTTGAGAGATTTAGTTCTACGTGACGGACATGATGATGATATATCTATTGCAGTGATGCGTGGTACGCAGTTGCGCCCAACTTTCACAATACCACGTACCTACAAAATTAAAGTCAGCTAATTGAGATACGAAGAATTTTACAGTCATGCCCCGATAACGTTCCTCCTTCACAGTGATATTCTGACTAACATCTAATAGTTCAACTACAAGTAATGAACTACTAAATCAAAGTAAACAACGGCAACTAGCAGCAGTTAAATCCATTGTAAAACCGAGCAGTGCTGCCAACTTAATAAATCTCTCAGATTAATTCCAAAATTGCTTTTATTAATATTTTAATAAGGAATTTGGAAATCAGACGAAGACTGCAAAGTTTTTACAGGTTTGAATCAAATTGCTTACTTATTCTCCCTAAACCAAGTTTTAAGTTAATAACTTGATGCCGTTCTCGTAATATGCTAATCCACTTATGCTGTTTTAACAACAAAAGGAAAAGCATTTAAAATTTTTTAAAATTCCACTTGCATTACTAATGCGGCAAACTACAACTCATTTCTCTTCAGGGGCTTTCACAAGTCCCACTGCCAAAATATAAATAAACGGTTGGAAATAGTTGGCGAAAAGTTTTCTTCACATTACCATGAAATAGTGGGAATATATACATCACATAAATTACACAGAATGGTTACACGTTCTACGTTGTATATAATAAAGGACAATACTAAAAATGATTCCCGCGGGAACTGCTCTAAATAATTTTTATTAGGATCCCCATAATTTGCAATTGTTACAGATTTTTGCCTGTATTAGTGTCATGGAGCATTCGTTACACTGTGGCATTGAAAATAAAGAAAGATACTACTTTCCAAACATGAAAAGTAAAGTGAAATGTTTTCCCTTGGAATGAAGGAGGAACAACATTTAAATTTTACACAAGGGGTGTCTCAAAAAAGTTTATGTTTTTCAAGCCTTCAGTTGGATATTGAATTTGTAAGTAGCCAGACGTTAAGGAGGGTAAAGTGCTCAGCAAGTCTGCTAAAGCTAATGAGCAGGAGAAGAGTGCCTCAAAACCGGCACAAAGGTCTGTATCGGAAAATACTGAGCCAAGATATGAACTTAATAAAAGTGGTCAGTGGTCCTCTAGTAAAAGTTAAATTTATTCGCAATTATAAAAATCAAAAATTAATTCGGTGGTAGACCTCTAACAAAAAACATGTAAGAGATAAAAAATGTAAGCAAAAGTCTTAATTATCTTCTTCAATTTTCCCTTTTTTATTAGTCTTTTGTAAAAATATATGTAAAGATCAGTGTGCACAAAATTAAAATAATAAACGGGCTCAATCAATTGCAAGTGAATGACGACATTAATTTTTTATGCTGCAAAACAAGAAAAGAAAAAGGCGAGAAAAATGGTAGAAGGCTTTGCACACAGTAATAGGAAAAAAGTACCAAACAAATTTCTTGCTTTGGCTAAAGAAAAATTGCATACATTAGGAAATTTGGGAAAGGCAAAACAACATTAGGAGCAATAGCAGCAGCAGCAGCAGCAGCAGCAGCAGCAGCAGCAGCACCAACAGCAACAGCAACATCAAACACCAAACAGTACAATATGCTTTTTACTCAAGACAGACGCAAACAGTCTTCCCTTCCAAAGCGAGGCAAATGTATCTTAAACACTAACTTGTTAAAAAGAGTATAGAATGTAAGTGAAGTTGGCGGGGAAATTCTTAAAATTTCATATCGTTGCATATGTGATAGATTTAGAAACACTAAGCGGTTAGTGGTCATGCAGGTAACACAACACCATTTCCAACAGATAAAATGAAAAACTCGTTAGATAAAATACATGATTTACTTAATATTAAAAACATGATGAACTGAAATATGAGAAAGGATTTCTTGCAAAGGAAAACAAAATTTATTTCTTCCTGTCCAATTGGAATAGCAATACCTCTGCCATATATCTGTAGTATTTATTAGATAGCATACATACACTACGCAATATTGCAAATATGATTTAGGATAACTAGATGAGGCGGAGGTCCATTTCCTTTACGCTGCTTAGAAGGGAGCAGAAGATATTACATTACAATGGCCAAGCCCATTTGCAGTACTTGCTTGCTGAGTTTAATACTATAAAACAAAGAAAAAGAACTATATATAAAAAAGAGTTAAATACTATAAAACCTTTTGAAAACTTTGGATGACGATAAAGAGTCAGATTTTAAATATCACACTCAAAAGTGGTACGAAGATAAAGATAAAATTCATCTAAAATTCTATTGGCCAAACGTTTTAGAAATTTTTTTTAATAAGAAATGATCCACTTACTTTGTAATGACGTTGGCTATTTACGTAGACGAATGAATAATGCACAGCCTATTTAAGTGGAGGCTGCGGATTCGATTCCTAACTAGACCCCGGGTGTTTTCCTGCGTACATGCCAAAAGCTTTGCAGGCTAAGTAAGTTGAAAACAATCACAAAAAACAAAAAAATCCCCTGCTCTTGCAATGTGCTGCAAAGAAGTCGTGGGAAAGGGATGGCTATAGTATGGCGTGGAACTAAACACTGTTAAGAGGTCACTTAATAGGCTTTTATTAACTGTCTTTGACTTTGCCAATGATGTACAGATAGGGCAAACCAAACATGTAAATCAATGCATAAGAGGGCGTCGTAGAGATAAGCTCCTTAATTAATAAGCATTTAACGTTTTCTTTAAATAATTACTCGATATTTTCTTTCCAGCTTTCTTATAACTCTGTGAAAAGCTTTCACTACAAAATTTAATTTACGTTAACAAAACGAGTAGACAAAAGAAATTCTTTGGAAGCAAAATAGAGATCTCTAAGGCTTTCATTTGCTTCGCATACAAATATAATAAACCTCAATGCCTCCTTCCACTACATTGTTTTGGAAAAATCTACCGAAATTATCATATTTATGGTTTCAAAGTAAAAGGTTTTATGTACGCAATTCCGTGCTCCATCGTAACTCTTTATGACATTTCGTCACCGTATTATGGAAGGATCTAAATTTTTACTTTACATTTTATTTAAATAAAAATACATCGTACGTACTTAGAAATAGTATATTATTTACTACTGAAATCATTGGTTAACCTTTAACCAGGAATATTTGTTTGCTCGTTTTTTTCTTATCTTTTCTTATACGTATTAAGTTGTTTGCTTTAACAAATGATACCACATTTATCTGAAATAAAAGCATGTAATAAATTCCCTGTAAAAGGCAATAAAAAGTCATTTCTGAAAGAAAAATAAGAAATTAAAAAAATTGTAATAAAAGAAATCAATATCCTGTCTTAAATTTAAATTGCCGTTTATTTCAATATTTCTTGCAATTTTTGAAGCCACATTTGAACTGAAAAGAAATGCAATTAAATTGTGAAATTTAAAATGAAAAGTAAGTAAAGAAAGTTTTGCAGGCTACGAGTATACAAAATACTCCAATTTCATCTGTATCCTGGGCAAATATTGCAAGGACATTTTGGCTTTCATGCAAAAGGAATAAAATCTTTTCTAAAAAATCTTAAAACTGAAATTATTAAATAAGGAAATAAAATAAATGCTGGCAGAAATAAAACGTTTGCGAAATCCACACCTGGTATTCATTATAAAAACCTTTAAGTTTACTGCGATTTTAAAAATGTTTAAAGGGTTATCCATTTTGGCTTATCCATTTCAAAAGTATAGGACTGGAATTCGATATCTGTCAAGCTAAGTTGTTAAAGCAATTTTTTTCTTTTTAGTTGCAAGTCTGACATTGACGAAAATGGATAGCTTAACTATCACACAAAGCATAAAAATAATCAAAACATACTACAAAAATGGTGATCCTTTCACAGAACAAAACATGAACTTTTAAGCTTTAAAATATTAAATTAAAAACATTAAAGAAAAGATTTAATTGCAAAAAATTATAAAAAGGAAATAAAAAAATATTTCTTGAAATAAAATTAAAAAAAAAAAAAATTGACAAAAGCTTTAATGCAATGAAGAACTGTACAAAATTAGTCCAGAGAGTAGTGTAAAGTTGTCCAGAGAGTTCTCATGTAAATATTAAACATCCTTGGAATAGTGCTTCCATACATCAATTGAATGATTTTTTCCAAAGGCAGCAAAGAAATAGTGTTGTGGTAATACATTATGCTTTCTGGCTTTAAAAATTGTATTCTGTTCCGAAAACCCTATATAGAGCTTTAACTGATATCCTTCTCATGAATATCCTTT
This sequence comes from Ormia ochracea, assembly GCA_963402855.1. Classification (NCBI taxonomy): domain Eukaryota; kingdom Metazoa; phylum Arthropoda; class Insecta; order Diptera; family Tachinidae; genus Ormia; species Ormia ochracea. Next base: position 43,342,910 of record OY727106.1, read on the forward strand.
GAATACACCTGTTACAGTTACCATAGTCATATCGAATGACGCAAATACCGATATGTTTGGCCAATGGTGCCGTATCTACGACAGAATGGCATATACAAAACTCTTACTTATCGCATTTACAATCCGTGCTCGCTATGACGAATGATAATAATAATATTTAATTGAAATATAATTTTAAACATTTATTGCATTAATTTTTTAGTGGTACGAATAAAAAATGTTTTATTTTTCCGTATTTGACGAAATGCCTACAACTTTTATTTGATATTCATTCTTAGAACGGCTCCGTCGAACATGAAATTGTAGAACTTCCATAAATAAAGGGAATTAATATAATTATTAGCAGGATTGTAGCATTTTATTACTCTTACTTTATCACTAGCAACCTCAAAGTAAACTTAAAAAAATAATTAAAAAATACCTTAAAAAATATAAATAAAAAATAAAACAAATAAATCAAAATAAACATAATCACAGTGTAACGAATTCTTTAGGCCTTTTTGTATTATATAAAAAATTTCTTTTGCTTTTTCAATTGCAACTTTTAAAAATTCTATTATTTATCTAACCCATTTAATAAGATTTATTTATTTTTATGCAGCAACACTTTAGGCTTGTCTAGGGACAGGAATCGAACCGGTGACGCCCAAACCACTAGGCTAGCTTACTAGTGCTAAAAAGTGATCGTGATGAATATATGGAAATGTGGTTGTATACCAAAAGTGCAACAGGTTCCATGGCAAATACTTCACTGCTTCCACTACAAATTCGGATCGTTATTATTTTCAGCAAACTGTGTTTGAACAACTCAGTTATTACTGAGTATTACTTTTATATGCTTACAGACTTTATTGTGTGCTTTTGTATTTATTTTCTTTAAATATTGAGTGTAAATATTTAAACTTGGTTACAACCTACTTTGCGAATTTATTAATTTTGCATTACAACAAATATTGGCTTCTGCCACAACCAACTGCTGTAGTCGTTATTGCTTTTTATTCCGCCATATATTTTTTTAAACTTAAAAGCTTATGCCACAATATGGTAATTGTGAACTTAATCGGGGCTATAACAATATGATATTTACATAGAGCGCGACATGCACCGGGGGAAAACATTTTCTCTAGTGCATAGTGGGAGTATTTTATGAGCGTGTGGCAATTATAAAATGGCATTGAAAACATTTACATCATTAAGTTGTAAAAATAGGTAAAAGAAATATTTCAGTTTAAATATTTTAAATTAAGAACAATTTTTCAAGCATGGGCATTGTTACAAATGATTATTTTATTAATATTTGCAAAGGCAGCAAAGTTAATCCAATACGGTAAAAGTTCAGCGGCAAAGAAATTTCTAAACGAGGCCAATATCTACTTATATTTGTTTGGTCTCCTCAGATAGCCGTTGCTGCTAGAAAGATGGGATTTCTTATGCATATCCTTTAAGGACTTTATATAATTGCATGTGGGATATATAAACGGCTGCACTTCCCTTGGGCTTGTCATAGTAGTTGATATGCCGTCTCACTTTTTGTTGAGTTGTTTCTAGTAAAATGTCCTAGAAGGATATTTCAATTGAGAAGAGAAGTTACCAAAATTGACAAAAGAGCCTATGTGAGACTAAATGAATTTAGTTGCAATAGACTCGCATGTACATTCTTCATCCTGCAACAAGCTTTAAATATCCTTTTTTGTTTTTTCTGTGTAGCCAAAATTAATATAAATTATCCTTAAAGTAAAATTTTAACCTTTAAATTTATGCTGTTTTATAACTCAAAATAAACTGCAATCACTAAAAGAATTTTATTTAATTTATTATTTACTATCAGTTTTTATTAAACGAGTTTTTCTTAATTTACTGGCGGCAAGTAATTACTTATAAATTCATTAGAAGCCAATTTCTTTTAAAGCAATTGTTTTTATTCTCATTGTTTCCCCATACAAGACACAAGAAAAAATTGGTATGGATTTAATAAATATTATATATAAAATATATCTCAGATATTAAGTAACGCTTTTACTGTCAAACAATAACGCTTCCATGTCGCAAGTGGTTTTTTTTCGCTCTATTTTCGCTCTGTTTTTGTACTGATTGTATTGATTTTCTTGCACGTACATGACACCTGTTTAATGGAGCATAAAATAAAGATAATACAATAAATGGGGAAAACAATTGTGCATACATGATTGACGTTATTCATGTTACCAACCATCAATCTTCGGCTATAAAAGGAGCTACACTTATCTGGATACTTTTCCTACTCACTCAGTGTAGTATGATTGCGATTAAATGATTACCCGAGCAGACGAAAAATAATGTGTAAATAACAATCGGAAGGCTTCAATACTTGCAACTTTGTGACAAAGATATTTGCAGTACAAGATGAATGGATGCCTCATACGGCTAAAAAGCTGTCCTGCATATTTTATATTTAACAAGAACTGCTGGATTGCTCAAAAAACGATTGCCAACTCGAGCTCCCCATCTTTCAATTAGTTATCAATTGGATGCAGCAGAAATTATTACAGGTTATATTTGGGGGCAAAAGACAGTGCAGCAAAGAAAATAACTGCCACCGGCATTAGTAGTGTGGCGCTATTCTTGTAAATTAAAACGCAAAGCCTAATCTAAATAATTACCTGAGTCAAAAAACATGCATATCCTTCCATAATAATAATTTAGTGTACTTCCCCTTGGCGTTTTCGTCTCCTTTTCTAACATAATGTATTCGAAGGACATCTCAACGAAAAAGAGAAGTTATCGAAATTGAAAATGAAAGCTTATTATTAAATTCATCAAAGTTAGTGAAAATGTACAATATCGCTAAAGCGGACGCAACTACACTGAAAAAAAAAGTAAAAATATGTTTCTCAAAAATTATGTGGGATGATTTTAAAAATCTTTTAACGAAATGTTGACTAAATTTTAGGAAACAACCCGATTATTTTCAAATATCATGTATTGCTACATCCTGTAGCTTATGGAATCCATATCCCAGCTAGTATGCAGCTGACGAAATTAGAAACATGTATTGCGTGTATGTGTATGAGGCAGAAGAGGGTACAATCTCAATAACTTTGTGCTTCTAGTTGTTCTTTCTAAAGTTTTTCTACTCCTTCAAAAAAGATTTCTGGCTTCATCTTCTTCACATTAGTGCGGCCATGCTTGCCTACAAGTCAAGCTGTTTTTTTTTTCAGCTCCCGTGTTGTATTGGAATTTTTCTGCATCAATTTCAATTTTAAGTGCCTTCGTACGTACCTTTTATATAAATTGTATTATCTTCTGGAAATCTCTAGCCTTTGGAGCATTTCCCCCATGCAGAAAACAAAATATCAAATTGCCTTAATGCCACTGATTTAACTTTTAATTTAATTTTCATTTTCAATACCAATAATAGTGATGGCTAAGACTGTCGGTACAATTATCTTAAGTAAAACCTGGCAAGAAAATTTTATCTTATCGTATTCCACCTACATATTTGGAAAACTCACTGAGTGAAGAACTATCCACTTGAAAATTTAAGAAGATTAAAAATAGTGACCGCCTTCAGGATCTTTGCTTCAAATATTAGAATCGCTTTTCAAGAGAAAATTAAAGGATGAATTGCATGATTTATAATTCTTTACAAATAAAGACACAAATTGAGGCGTTGCAAAGGACTCCAGGAATACAATAGTGTGTGAATTAAATGTAGTCGCCATAATAGAAATTCTCATTTGTGTAAAATTCTTTCTACTTTTTAGAGCCGAAAGAGAATTACATTCAAAATAAGGCAAACAAGATTATATAGCTGCAAAGGGGCTCAGCTCAAGCGGAGTCCAAAACTAAAATTATAAATTTTTCTTGAGGAACAAGCCAAAAGTGGTTTAATACTTGTATATATGAAAACTTTAGTTGGGGTGTTCCTATGGGCATTCCAAATGCGAGGATGTTCCTCTCGTCATCAACGAACGTGCAAAGAGTTACGGGAGAAACTAAAGATTTTTAATGGTAATGTCGGTACCAGAACAAAATAAATATTAAGGAAAGCAGCCGGTAGTGATTTTCTTTAAAGTAAACATTTCGCCGTGAAGGCTGTAAAATGATCCACTAAAGAGTTGACAAATCATCGAATGTCCTGTTTATTATGCAGAAAATATTCTCAAATATGTGGGATGAAAATTTAAAATTTCTATTTTATTTAAAAACCGCAGATCTGATTTTCCTTATCATGTCCTTTGAATAAGAACAATTTTTAGCACCGAAAATTTTTTTTCAAAATGAGAGATATATACCGATTACTGATACTTGGCGAAGTACCAAAATTTCAAAATTTATAAATATTTTAACATATATTGGATATTTCACTAAAAGCTTTTCATTCAAATTAGTGGTCAGCAATTGTGGTGTTGAAATGATATTCTGGAAGGACAAATATTTTATAGTTAGCAAAAACCGCTTCTCTTTTTTTTTTGGTAAAAAATTTTTCTTTCTGTAAATGCACAGAATGTTCCATTTCCAGCATCCGTCTCAGACCGTTGACTTGGTTCTGAACTTTATGATAATAAAAGTAATTTGAAGTGCCCACAGGAAACATTGGGATTAAAGTTTAAAAGTTCTTTATTTTGGTTTTTGTTATACTTAAGTGTTACTTTGCTGCAGCAGTGACGCCAGCAATAAACATTTTTAAAAATTATGAATTCAAACTTTTTCGTGCTCGCATAGACAGAGAAAGTTTTCAACCAATCGCCTGCAGTTAATTTTTTCTGTGAAAACATGTGTGTGTGTGTGTGTGTTGTGCAACTTAAGCATTCGCTGATTGCGAACGCTAAAAAAAATAAATAAAAATTTATTTTTCCTTTTTTCGGCTTTACGCCAATCTTTATTGAGCTGAATATAACAACTGAACTTAAAATTACGGAAAGCTTATTTATATTAACTTATTAAAAACAGGTGGCTTGACTTGTCTTACGACAATTATTGAGAAATGACAAAATTTGGTAAACAATTATTTGGAATTAAAAGTACAAAATTTAATAAATGATTAATTGGCAAGAATGCAAGTTGACAAATAATTCTTGCGAAAACCGTCTGAAAGATAGAATATGCAGAGGTATTCAATTTCCTTTGTTAATATTTGGGAACTTTGCATTTTTAAACGGGTGAAAACTTTTATGTTGTTAACTTGCACAACACAAGCACATGTGAAAGATGAAATAGAAAAAGAACATTTTTTAAAGTAAATAAATTTCATTTACCTTTAGAAAGTTTCAAGGCAAACCTTTCATTTAATTTCCCACTTATTTCCCTTCACCTTCATAAATTTTCTTTTCAAGATGTTATCTTTGGCGAGTCACCACCTTTTATTGTTTTCTTAGTTTTTTAATTTTCTGCTCATTATTTTTATTACCGCTTTTCCTTTTTTCGTAATCATAGAAAAGCTGGGAAGGCAATAATTGAAAAAATTATTATTTTTGTTTTTTTTTTTTTTTTTTTTTGTAACAACAAAATTAAGTAAATAGCTAAAAAAAAACTTTTCACCGCCATTCAGAAATCAGCAACTTCAGAAATTGTTAGCAAGAGAATCGGACGAAGCAGCGAAAACTATTTAAACTTGCAAATAAAGAAAATAAAAGCATTATTGGCAGACATTGAAAACAAATGAAAGCAGCTTGCGAGAATTTTGGATTCTAAAAATGAAAGTCATAATAAAATGCTTAAATTGATGATGTTATCACGTTGTTACTACGGGGTGTCGTCTTCTTAGGCGATTCGATGATTCGTAGTGCTTATCTGGGTTAGGGTCCAAGTCTTAATAATATAAACATTACTTGGTTTGTCAGTCTGAGATGTCGTGCTGAAAGAAATCCTTATCAGCTGCCACTTCATGTCGATTTTAATTGATTCGTATAGGTGTGTGATCGGCCAACTACACAAGGATGAATCGGCTAAAAAATCGGTAATTCGCCCCATCGATGTGGCCGGTTTTCTAACCATGTTCTGTCTATATCAACTCGTGTGCCAAGTGATACCTGCCCTAAAAAGGCGAAGTTGAACGGCTGTTATGCTCTTGTCCATCGGGGTGGGGTGAAAACAATTCTGAGGAGAGGAAAGCGGAATTGTTATTAAAACTCCGAAGTGGGACTTGTCTCCGAGAGCGTATGTTTTGAAGGTACGGAGCCAATCAAATTGACTATTTAGTCAAAGATTTGCGAATTGTGCTACCGATGGCACTTCTAAATGCTTAAGCCACATTCGTCCGCCTAGCACGACTACAGGGCGATTTATGAAATTCTCAATTGTATATTCCAAAGCATACTTCAGCCTCATATCGATTACAAAATTGGATTTCATACTTTGTTTTGAAATTGGAGACGTGCTAAAGATAAAATTTTCATCATTATTATTATAATACGAGTATCTTAAAACACATTATAATAATGTCATGCCAGTGGTAAAGATCTATTACTCGTAAGCATTGGATAAATAAGGATCCGAATTTAACCTAAAAGGCTTTCCGAAGTATTTAAACTTTGCCAATTCAGTATCAGAATAAATTCTACTCCAATGGTGAATAAAAATTTTCGGCAAAATTTTAAGCCCCTTATTATTTTATTGGTTGTCCACACCTGACATTTTATTACCCAGCTAACAATTTATTTTACATTCTCTAATAAACTGCAAAATGCAAAATCCTCCAATAAAGTTGTTTTACTGAGAGAAAAATAAAACTTTTGCAATTAGTGGAGCACATGCAAATAAAAGCGGGTTGTTTGAGTTTGCAATATTTTTTGCAAGCAATTACTTTCCGAATAATGATTTAAAGCTTAAGAACTATTCAAATGTTTGTTTTAGGAATGAAAAGATTTTACTAGAGTTATCGGATAAATAAAATGTATACAAGCATGCAAATTAATTGCAGAATTTTTCATGCATGTGCATGCAATTGCATAGAGCAATTTTTCTCTGAGCGAAAGGAAGAAAAACAAGTAATATAAATGGATCTTTATAATTACTGCAGGGACGGACTGCAGTTAAGAAAGTGCTTGCTTCTGTTTGCTAAATGTCCTTAAGATAAATTGGTTTTTTTTTGTGGCTATTTTCAATTTCAAATTGAGTGTTTCATATATGAGTTTTTCATATTTTCTTTTGAACTTAAAATTTATCAGGAAATGGTTACTATCTGATTACTGATTATTATCTCCTGTGACCAAGTGATTCCGCCGGGAAGCATTTGTAGTACTTTGGCAGCATTAGACTTGTTTTCTTCGCTAAACCTTATAGCAAAAATCAAATATTTGGAATACTCCTGAACTAAAAATAATCTGAGATAATATGGATGAGATCCATTTTAGCCACGCCTTAATAACAATGCACACAAATTATATCCTCTACAACCAAACTAATATTTATTTAGCACAATTCCAGCCCATTAACAGCTGTCGAATGTCAACCATAAAATGTCAAACAGCATTACTAATATTATAATCAGTACGTATGCAAATATATATATATATATATATATATATATATATTTTAAATATTTTAAGAGTATAAATAACAAACTAAAATATTCAAAACACGACATAGTAAAGCAGCCATATTAATAAACTAATATGTAAATTATATTGACACTTCACATGCCATAAAATTTTATCATCTGCCAATTTTATGATCTGTAACCATTTTACTATTTCAACACTTTAATATGCCACAACTGTGCATACACATACACACACCCATACACACATACACATCTGTATAAATAGCAGATTATGGACCGTTTAAGGCAGTCACATCAAGCATTTCTATTCTCATGATGCACTGGCTGAAAATTTCATTTGCTGGAAAATTTCATACAACAGCGTGTGTGCTTAAATAGCTTTTGAAACGTAATTTTTGTTTAAATAAATTTTAAATCGTGATAAACATATTTTCCACAAAAAGGAAAACTTGCATAATTTAAGAAAAGTGCATTCAGTGTATTGCCTCTGCAATTCGCATTTGGGATTACCGTTTCCCTTTAAATATTAATTATTGGTTTGAATTTATTTGTCCTGCCTACGGCAACTACACTTTTTAAGACAACTTCCAAAATCAGTTTTATTTGCATTGTATATATAACCAATTCTAGATCTTTCCAAGATGCAAAGGATCCGCAGTTATTAAAGGTAGCCATGCCAAGCAAAAAGCTTATCAAAAATGCTAAAAATCGAAGCTTAAAAAGTAAATGAATTTCATTCTCATTCCAAACGAAACTAAGCCGCGAAATTTATGGACCACAAGTATATGTCGAGAAGAATGAAAGACACAATAAGTCGGGCAAATATTGGTTTTAATTTCAATATTTAGAAAATGATTTTTCTATAAAGTCAATCAGGGTCGAAAAATATGTGGGAGCCAAAAGAAGTTCTTAGGCAAGCTGATAAGTTGATCGTTTTCAAAAGCTTTCACTTAAGTTAGTCTTACGTAATTTAATTTTTAGTTACTAATTTTAATTATTATATTTTATTAATTATTGATTATTTATTTATTTAAATATTTTATTTTAAATTATAAGTCTTAAGTCTTACGACGTTCCAAGAATTTCTCCTCTCACTTCGTGATACTAATGTCACCATACTGTCTCTATTAATCTTTACCTCTTGGTCTAAAAACCAATGAAAGCAGAACAGAGGTCTGGTATATGCTATTGGAGTAAGGGTTACCACGTCTGCTGCCACCAGGCTTGTCCCCAACTTTCGAGTAGTAGTACGAATGCCACCAAAGTGCTTCTGTTAATCATTACCTCTTGGTCTAAAAAGCAATGAAAGCAGAACAGAGGTCTGGTATACGCTATTGGAGTTAGAGTTACCGCGACTGCTGCCAACAGACTTGCCCTCAAATATTTTTCATCACTACCACACAGAGCTGGGAGTGGGTAATTTACACCATTTTCAGGTTGCCTCTTCGGTATCGAAGCCTGATTCTTCCTGAGCCGTTGCAACCGTAGTAGTCTTAGATAATAACATCAAAAGTTCATAGAAGATATCTGCCTCAGGTAAAAGACCATGCGATCTGTAAGTTATCTAGACTTCAAACATAATAAAAATATCTCGATCACTCGGGTTTCGTCTAATAAAAGCACACGCTCCATTTATTCAGAGTATACAATGCATGGTAATGCTTGCTTGAAATGCCCTACGGATATTAACCTCCTCATCTTTTCTGTTGCTATAGAAGTTATTTTTGTTTTCAGCTAAATTAGATTAAAAATCATATAAAATTAAACAGAAAAAAATATATTCCTATTTGTTTCCCTCATCAATTGCGAAATAACTCTCATTTGTATGCAACCATTCGTGAATTCATTCACAAGTTAATGGAATAGAACCAAAAGAAATTTGTAATTTTATTCCACAAGCTCTCTCATCTTTTTATAATGAAATTTCAATTTAATCTTTCCAACAAAAGGATGCAGCTGAATATTAAATGTTTTCAAATTTCTACACCTCTTGTTCGGTATGATATCAAGCGTTTGGCTTCCAGTTTCACTCGCTATAAAATGTGATTATAAAAGTTTTTGCAAAAGAAAATTCTAGAATTTCTGTTCTTAATAAAAATATAAAAAAAAACTTGGGGGAAAAAGCTAAAAGATGTTAAGCTATTTTCAATTTTTTGTACTTCCTACAACGAACAATGTGTAGCATTAGAAACACTTTTTTCAATTCAGCGGGAGTGGCAACGATTTCTGAAAGCCATTACCAAACAATGAGGAAAATAAAGCAGTAAAAACTCTTTTATTAGCAAAAAAAATTTTTATATATAATTTTGCATGCTGTGTATTTTGTATAATCTTTTATTACTTTTTTTTTTTTTTTTGCTTTCCAGTAATTTAAAACGCCACTGAAGCGTGGGATCTGCCTGGAAAAACTTTAGCATATTTTCGTTTCACTGTTACTACCTGCCAATGTATAAATTGGCTGCAGTACCCTGTATTTTCTTAGGAAACTTGTTTCAGTACAAAATAACTTTAGAGTGTAGTTCACACAGTACACACTTATTGTTACTTCATGGTCGAGATGATGACGGCTCGTTTTCAATATTCGTCAAATGGTGTATTACTTTAGTTTTAATGAAGCAAAACAAAATAACACATTAACAAAAATTTTAATTGAAGCCATTCTGAGTCCTTTTTATGTAACTTTTGTTATTACATTCGGTTGTATAGAGAATTCTGTTGAAACTTTCATTTCATTGCACCGAAAATGTCATTCATGGCAGTGCCAACTAGAAGTAAATCCTGTAAGTGCATATTTGTATTTTTGGACTGCAGTTTGTGTTTATTTTAGGCTTCTGCGAGCATTGATTTTATTTCCTCATCTGCATTTTATAGTTCAAGCAGCCATTTGTTTCCAATTTCGCAACCATAATAATAAAAAAGAAGTCGTCAAAGCATTGTTCGTGTAAATAATCGCAAAAACTTTAGAAAAGTATAGAATTAAAGTAGAATTCGTATTTACAAAAAATTATTTCCAATATTGCAGGCCGCCGATATTATTTTGGAAGAGAAATTCATAAGAATGAACGACTTTAAGGAGCGCTAAATATTTTTTAAACTTTTAATTGGTATATTAATTTATACGAGAGGAAAAACGTTGCTTTCGAAGTTTTCTACTACATTTTGATACTTTATCATAATTAGCAAATGGGAATATGTTTAGGTGGGGGGGTTCGCTTGAATATCGCTCTGGATTAGTTAAAATGCATGCAGTCGAGGCCCTTTGAAGTATTCTGGCGTCGAATATGCTTAGAAGGGTATTAAAAAAAGCTTTCTTCCCTAATCAGACGAAAGGATTGGTGTTACCTTTACTACCAAGTTAAGGACGTTTAGACTTGGTGCCCGCTGGCTTTTTCCTCTTTGCAAAACTGAAGACACTGATGAAAGGAAAACGTTTTGCTACGATTAGGGTGATAAAAGAAAAAAACTCAACAGGATCTGTTGGCGAAACGAAAAAGCTCGTTTCTGAAGTCTTTCGAAGATGGGGAAAAACGCTGGCATAAATATATTATATCTGAAGGGCATTATTTTGAAGGTGACAAGATATTTGTGTATAAATAAATAAATACTTTTGGAAAAAATTGAAAATAACTGTGATTTTTTTATTACACTTTGTAGACGTCATTCTGCAATTCTCATAAAGGAAAAGCTCTACTCTCTTGGGTTTTCGGTGGAGTTCTATTCGGTGAGTTATATTTTCCATCGTTGCTTTTACAAATTTATAGAAAAAATTCTTTTATAATTCTTTTAAATTCTAAGTAGAGGATTAGTGTGCTTTAAAAGGTATAATCTCGAATGTCATATCTGCTTCAATATTGCACTGCAGTCTTTTGTTAAAGAAACGTCACTGTTTGCTTAATATGCCTTTCGGATGCTGTTTGCCTTATTCAAATACCTAAACAAATCGTCTTTGACTGCCATCTATTTGGGCTTTTGATGTGCTCAGCTAAAAAAATTAATATGCAGAAAAGTAAGGACTTTAAAGGTTTGCCATGATACTGTTCCTTTTTATTATCAATGAAGTAGTAAAGTAATTTTTATTGGAGTAAAAATAATAATAGTTTGCCTTTAATGAAATTAAATATTTTGTATTTCCATTCTCAATACATATCAAAATGTTTTCCTCTCTAAGTATGACCTGGCAATATAAAATTACCTTTTTATGGAAATTACTTTTAAATATATTTATAAATAGTGACTTGCATTTATTTACTGCCCAATATACTTGTATGGAAATGTTTAATATTGGTTCTTGGTGGTGTGTGTGAAGCCAGTTTATTTAGTTGGTCGTTTGACACTCTTTGATGGTTCACCGACAAAATAACAAAATTTCAACTTTAACTCGCAGTGAATAATTTTTGGCTGGTAATAAAATTGTAACATAAAATCGGGGAGGAAATGTGGCTTTTCTGAATGAAGGTAACATGGTCACATGAAAATAACCTGATGTAAATGAATAGAAATGCATATAATTTCAGGAGAGAAATCGTGATTTTTACAACTTTATGCTTTTGGTTAATATTATTATTGTGGCGTCATTGTGTCTGCGTTAAATAAATTTCGTTTTACAGCACAATACAGACAAGTTTGAATAATTTAATTTAATTTTGATTTTTTATGAAATATGTGCGTTCTAACTGCTGGCAGCTCTTATTCCAATTGGAGGTTTCAATAACCATGAAAGTTATTAGTAATATTTTTGAAAGGAGCTCATTTTGTTTGGAGGCCTCTATACAAATAAGAGGTGTATTTAACCATATTGAAATTTCTCTTCTCGATATTAACTGAAACGTATTAGCGAGTTTCATAAATTTCATGGCCAAACACTGCATGTGCTCGTATTAAAAAGTATTTGACAAAAGCCGGCATGCTGCTGTTACCCACAGCGTATGAGTATTATGAAATCATATTTAAAATAAATCATACGCCTGGGTGTCACGACGTTACAATTCACATTTAGCAAAAGAAAAAAAATAAATAAAAAATTAATAAGCCCCTAATAATTACAACTGAATTCAGCTTTTGATTTGCCAACAGAATTAATAAAAAAAATGGCATAAAAATATTTTCAGTGTTCTAATTAAAATTGCAAAATTATTCGTCAATTATATTTAATTTTCTTGCTGTAACTTAACACTTATCGGAAATATTTTTCAAATTGTTTATATAAAACATACGTATATCTGCACAGTGGAAAAAGAACCACCCTCTTATCGGGCCGGCTAAGATGGACAGTCTTGCCAACTATGTGCAGACAGTTTTCAAGAAGTGGAGTATACGGAAAACTGCTTTGGGGATCACTTGAATTAAAGTCGCCGCCTAAATAAAAAAAATATTTTGTGCCACATATTGGTAACAGAGAACATATGAGGAAATAAAAGGATAGTATTCTTTAAAAAGTTTCCTTCAATGGGCTGATATCTTTCCTTCTGTTTCGTTTCTTTCAACAATTGTTACCCTGTACATTTATATTAAAAACCTAGAAAAGGCTTGTTTTTTGAATATTAAAAGGATATTGATATTGATCACTGAAAGGATGAAGTTATTAATAAGAATCTAAATAATATACACTGTAAAAAATTAACAAGATCAGTAAAGAAGTGTGAATTTTAAAAGTTTTTGTTGCCGCAACTTAAAAGTTATAGATTCCGAAAAGTATTTGCTAATTAATTGTAGTGTGGTAAAGACCGTGGCTCCAAAACCGAATTAAACAATACAGAATTATGTTTGCCTTTCGGAATAAATCATTAAATAATTAAGTGTAAAAGTTAGACCTAACAATAACAAAAACTAACTGAAGCATAATTTTATTACAATTACATTTGAGTTAAAATCTAACGAACGCAACGTTTATTTTGGAAATCTAAATTGATATTCCTTTTTCCTTTAATTGTTCAGTTTTCTTACAATGTGATATTAATTGTTCCTTTTGCAAAGGAAATATTGTATAAATAAAATTTCTTTAGCAAAATATTAAAATATTTTATAAAACATATATTTGTGTTTATATTTGTGCGCCACGTAACTATTTTTATGTATTTTTTTTTTTTTTTTTTAAATAAAATGCTTTAAGATTTAAAGAATATTCTTAATATTTGAAAAACTATCATTAAAAAGATGTATTGTAAATATATGTAAATATTAAATTAAATTAAATAATAAATTTAAATTATTATAATATGTTACAATAAAAAAAAATGTTTAAAAATTAGGAAATAATCAGAAACAAATTGAAAAACTAAAAAAATGATATGAGCGTGCTTACTAATTATTTGCTAATTAATTATTTAAATATGAAGAATTAACTTTTCATTAATTCATTGCAAAATTACAAAGAATTTAACCAAACGACCAAAATAATCTTTCGCCAGATGCAAACCTACAATAGAGGCGTATAATACGGATTTTTTTTTTTTCCAATAAAGCTTTTAGCTTATCCGCTACCTCCGGTTTAGTAGGCTGTGCATTATTCACTCGCCTATGGAAGCATCTAATATTATTGTACGGTACATTTGTAAGGTAATGCAAATGTAACCTCACAAGGTTCTTCACATTTTCTATAGAAGTTGGTCAGTAGACAATAATATTAGACAATAATATTAGAAGTTAATAACGATGGCAATACTGTCGCCAGAATAATTTTGCGACTTAAGCCCTTTTGATTGTCCTCTTACATAAACGATGGGAAAACAATTTTGCATGGTCTGCACACCTGCACATGTTGATTCCAGCTACCATCGGAGGTTACGAGTTCACAAAGTTGGCTGAGGATAGGCAGTAACCAAAATTTAATGTATTGTTAACTAATAAAGTTCGATTTAAGAAAAAGTTAAAAGTTGTTTCTATATAATTAAAATGCACGAGTTGGTGCGCCTTAATATATTTTTTTCACGCGATTGTTTTTAAATCCTTAACTTAGACAATAATATTATCAAACATCGTCGTCGTAAATATTTTTGTTGTTTGAATTTTCAATACAAATGCTGATTAGAGTCTACTGACTCTTTAAATTAGTAATCTATTCCGTGATTTCATAATTGAGTTACTTGAGTAATAAAAGTTGATTACAATAATAATATCAACACTTTCAATAACTACTTTAAATATTTTCAATTTTCCGAATTACAACAAACATACAGTTTAGACTTTGTAAGGTTGTTGTTGATAGTCTGGCCCGTTATAACCTATTTATATTGCATCAGTGCCAAACCAATAAGAGAAACGTTTTTGGCTTTGCTACTCGGTTGTTCGTGGCAATTTTCGCTACACAATAACCTGACGGTCGTGCGAACATTTACTGTTTGTTGGCAGAGAAATTTATTAACTGACAAAAGTCTAGATATGAAATTGTATTGCCTGAACAGACAATTTTCTTTTACTTATCATTGTTATTGTGGGGGTACGAGTATTGGCACCATAGCTTCTATGTTTGACAATCGTCTCTAAGTAGTTTCGCTGTTATACGCACTTGTATTTGGTTTATACCATACTTTTGGGATTTTGATAAGATTGTCTAAAGCTTTTTTATAACTGCTTTGCTCATACTAATCGTCTACTCTTTAAATCTAAAAGCAACTATTAAGACTCCACTAATAATATATGGCATAAATTATATATGTCTGAATTAGTAGAATACTAAAATGGCACTCGTTATATACATGGCTATATATGAATATATATATGGGTGCCTCCGTAGGCTAATGAATAATGCATAGCCTACTAAAGCGGAGGGAGCGGGTTCGATTCCTGCCTGGATGCTTTCCTGCCATAGAGTCGAAAGCTTTGCAGGTTAAATAAGTTTAAAAAAAAGATTTAACGGTAAATGAAAAAAAACTCGGTTTTATATTTAATCTGCTAGCGTCATCAAGAAAATATTGCGATGAACTGTTAATAATTATTTAATTATTTAATAATGATCGTTTAAATACAGGGTGGGCCAAAAGTCACAATGGGGTTTAAAAATTTAATAACTTTTTGTTTTTTTTTTTTTTATTTTTTTTTTTAAGATTATATAAATAACATCTGGAGAATAAATAATGGAGGGATTTACAACTGAACAAAGAACAAGAATAATAGAATTTTATTACTTAAATCAGCGATCAATTATTTTAACGCAAAGAGCATATCGTCGCCATTAATAATTTCAAGAAATTCAGAAATTAATTGGCCAGCGCGTTCGCCAGATTTGTCAGCATGCTACTATTTTCTTTGGGGTTATTTGAAGGAGCGAGTATATGTCAACAAGCCCGAGACAATCCTTGAACTCAAGGCCAACATTGTTGCAGAAATTCGAGGGCTACAGCCACAAATGTTGAAAGATGTTATGGAAAATGCTCTCAAAAGAGCCCATCATTGCGAAGCTAATAACGGCGGTCATTTAAGTGACATTATTTTCCATACCTAGCGTAAAAAAATTTCCATTTTGTATATTTCATAATCTTAAAAAAAAAATAAAAAAAATAAATAAACAAAAAAGTTATTAAATTTTTAAACCCCATTGTGACTTTTGGCCCACCCTGTATTTAATAATTGTTTAATGCTGATCGTTTAAATATTTAATGATCGTTTAAATATTTAATGATTGTTTAATGATGATCGTTTAAATATTTAATAATTGTTTTATGATGATCGTTTAAATATTTAACAATTGTTTAATGATGATCGTTTAAATATTTAATGATTGTTTAATTATGATCGTTTAAATATTTAACAATTGTTTAATGATGATCGTTTAAATATTTAATGATCATTTAAATATTTAATGATTGTTTAATGATGATCGTTTAAATATTTAATAATTGTTTTATGATGATCGTTTAAATATTTAATAATTGTTTAATGATGATCGTTTAAATATTTAATGATTGTTTAATTATGATCGTTTATATATTTAATGATTGTTTAATGATAATCGTTTAAATATTTAATAATTTTTTTATGATGATCGTTTAAATATTTAATAATTGTTTTATGGTGATCGTTTAAATATTTAATGATCGCTTAATTATGATCGTTTAAATATTTGTATCTTGCTGTAAAGTTAATATAACTTTTTCTCTTGTATGAAATAAATTCTAAGTGAATGCTGGTCAGCAAAATACTTTAAGGCAGTGAAGTTTTCTTTTTTATCAATTACCTGCAGAAAAGCTTGCAGGCTTAATCAGCTATTTTGAATTCAAATATTTCTATATGGTTTCTAAAATTATTCGTTCGTGCAAATATTATGTTTACAGCCGGAATATATATCACAAATTCCGCAAACCTATTAATCGTAGGAATACGGAAAAATTTTCAGTTTTTCAGTTTCTTCATGATAAGTGATAGTCATGGCCATGCCGTCAATAAAAAATTCAACAATTGATCGTACGTGTATCCGAAAATTTATAATTTCGCTAATTACAAAAATTGGCAGAGAAGCCGTTAAGGGACATTTCTGTTCTTTATTATGAACACTTGAGGAAAATGGATTAAAGTTTAGCACTTTTCACTTTTTTTGGAATATTTCCTATTGCTAAGCTTTCCCAAATGAAAATATTGTGTACGAATGCGAGTACTTAAGGATAACAAAAATATCCTAGAATATTTTATTTAAATTACTTAATTTTAGTTTTCTACGCGAATGCGATGAACTTCCTCTTGAATTAATTAATATAATGAAATCTTTAGCTGAAAAATTAATTGAATATTAATGACTATAAAGTTTATACATTAGGAAAACTACAGATTTCCAATGTATTATTTTATATTATTTAAATTTTAATGATGGAAAAAGGATGCTCATTGAATCAGCAGGACAATACAATAAATTCAAATTGAATTTTCCACACAATAATTACTTAAATATTTTTAGTCTTCTCCTTATAATTTTTTTGTTTCTACTTCAGGGTATTTAATAAATTTTCTTGTGGCTGTAAGAAGAAGCCAATTTTTAGATATTTGGTGTCCAACATACGATAAGAAATATGCGTTTGATTTCATTTTCGATTTTATTACTTTTTAACAAACCTCAGATTTTAATTATGAAAACCATTTATGGAAACAACAACATATTTCTTGCTTACGAATAAAAAAGGATACAAGTATTTTACAATACGGTTTCACTTCTGGCCTTTTTATTAGGTCTCATATCGTAGTGAAATGTATTCTTATTTTGGGTAAACAATAAAATTTATTAAAATAAAATATTAAACCATAAAATTGAGGTGACTTTTGAGCTGAACAGAAATGTGTGTATGCAAACATGATGATTTCATTTTGAATAACATGTTGTGATTTTTATCTAATTAGTAAAGAAGGGGAAATTATTACATAAATTAGAAAAAACAAACTGGATTTTTTAGAATTAATTTTTTTTATTCTCTTCTGCTAGTAGTGATCAACCAATTAAAGCGAATCAAATTTTTTAATTTTTATTATTTAAATTGCCTCCGTAAAGGAATGAATTATACACAGCCTGCTAAACCGGAGGAAGTGGGCTTGATTCCTGCATAGACTCTGGATATTTTACACTGAAATCATGAATTTATTATTTATTTAATTAATAGTATATTTAGATGAGTTTAAGAATATTATAGACGCACTGGATGCAGAGGCCATAGACTAAAAAATTTATATTCCAAAAATCCCTGTGTGTGTGTAAATGCTTTTACAACATATCACTTTGTACGAAAGCAGCAGCAGTCTGGATTAACGTATCGAGAAGGTAGTAAAACATAATATCTTTATGTATGCAAGGAGATGTCTGCTACTGAATTGGAATGTTTTAGTGAATTACTTTTGCGCAATTGGCTTTCAAAAATGTTCCAACATTCAATCTCGCTTTCATAATATATCGCACCCGGATGGCCGAAATATGTTTCTCCTGTGAATCACTTTCGTAACCAATCGCACTACAACCTGACTGGATATTCAATTATGTGATCGTTATGATATGTTTAATATCCTTCAAAGTCGTACCGCAGCCAATTATCTCATCCGCTAATCAACTTTGTAGGCATTAGAACTAGATCGCAGCGAAACAGTTTCACTTATTAAGTCGTTGTAGTTCCTCATGCGGTAGAAGTATTTTTAATAATGTATATACAAATAATTTTCTCTTCAACTTTTTTTATTATACTTAAACTTTTGCCAATAACCCACTAACCCATTGGCTGGATTTGTATAGAAAATTGCTTCTCTGTGTTTATATTCCAATTCTAACGCTTGTTGTCAATCATTATTTTACTGTAGTCGTTGTGAAATTGTACCAGCAAGTCATTTGCATTCTTTTGTCTTGTGCTTTTTTACCACGTTGTAAATTAAGATCACTTTTTAAGAATATGCTTTAGAAAAGAATACACATTTTTGCAAACTAGAGCTGTAATTAAAAAAAATATTAGCAAATAGAAATAATGAAAAGCAATCGGATTATATGCATAGAAAGTGGAACAAAGAAATTGGGGCATTAAAATGGAAACCCTTGAATAGAGGGAATTTCCACAAATCTATGAAAGAAAGTCAGAACTTGGTAGATAATGCTTTCAGACAATGAGAGTGTAATTAAGCTTAAAAGTTTTCAATGTATTTGTTGCCACTTGGAAACATTCTTCACAAGTACCAGTTAGATAGTTTGATGCGGCTTTGAAAGGAGCAGCAGCAGAATCTAGTTTCTTTTCTCGCTATATAATCGCTTTTACTTATAACTTTGGTTTTTCATTTTAATATTTTCCATGCAACACTCTCTCTCCCTTTCTCTCTCGTTATCTCTCCCTCACACATTGCTTGGCTTGGAAATACAATTTTATTTTAGTGACAGACCCTGTTATCAAAACTATACTTCTAAGCAACGAAAATGACTACCAACTGACAGCAATTGTAGTCATATTGCAGCAATTTTCAGCAATTAACGAAATGATTGCAAAACTAAATATATACAACGTTAAGTATGCCACAGTATACAGCCAAACAAAAAACTACTCGTAGAAACTTTATTTTCTTATTCCAGAGTTCCTCCTTGTTTTCTTCTCCTTTTCTGATTTTGGTTTAAACTGCTGCTGCGAATAATGATTGTTATTATCTCTATTATTACTATTTTAAGCTTTTTTCTCGGCTATTATGACTGTAATTATTATGATGACAATGTCGATAATGATGGAGATGGCAAATAATTGTAATAGCAGGAAATCCTTTGAATAAAGGCATACATACATCAGTTGCAGAATTAAATATACTTGCAATTAGTTGTGAAACTAGAACTTGTAGTCTAGCAAATAAAATATTATGTTTGTACTAAGCCGAGGATGAAATCTTTAATTGGATCTGCTGAACAATACAGGAGAAATTCATTGGGAAAGAAATGAAAAAAAAAAACAATAATAATGATAATCATGCCACTTGACATAATTGATGTGTGGTAATTCCTATATATTAGTTTTCTTGGGGATTTTTCGCTTTGTTATAAATACAGCATCGAGTTAAGAAGTTCTTTTAAGCTTTTCATACATTTACAAGGCAATCATTAGCTGAGAAAGTCCTAATTTTTGGTGAAACTTATAAAGAAAACTATTCTAGAAAGAGAATAGAAAAAGGCATAAAGAAATTGTAGTTACGCAGCTGCTACGGAAACTTGAAAAATGTATTGTCAAACGTTTAGAGAAGCGTTTCCTAAATTCCAGCATCACTTCCAAGTCATTGCTTCTGCATAGCAAGCCACTTAAATTCTATGAGGTTTTAAATGCCATACAGTAGCAATTCAACAAACAACTTATACTCCATAAGGTTTTAAATGCCATACAGTAGCAATTCAAGGTTGCGCAATAATATTTAAAAGAACAAAAAATTCTTTCAAAGGCATGCTAAGATAGAGAAACATAAACTTTATGCAGCAGACACACGTTTAAGGTAACAAAAAGGAGTGAACAATCGCGGCTTGTAAGCTTTTGTGCACATATTATACAATTCACAGCATTTCATTTTATAATAAACGAATAGCGATTACGTTTAAGAAAAACTAAAAGAAAACCAATAACGAAATAAATTTTATTAAGCCAATAAATCGGCCAATTCCTGCAGAATATGCAAATTTAGCTAAAAACATTTAGAGGTTTCACATTACAAAAGAAATTTATACTCCTAAGAAATTTATAAATCAAAATTAAAAAACTTCTAATAAATTGCCTGAAGGATCCTTTAAATCATTTACAAGTCAATTAAATAAATTATAAACAAAAATAAATAAAATCGTATTTTGTAAAGACTTTGACTTGCCCTACTCACAATAGAACTAAATATTTGGGGTATTCAAACGGGTTTGTATCAGTTTACACTGGTTCTCAAGAACTGTTGTTGTTCATATAAAATGAGTTTTCGAGTTTTTTACTCGTACTGTTTTGTTATAAAATCTAAGTGAAAAGGTTATTTGAATGTCTGAAAGGCTTAGTGGAGCCGGCGATTGTGCTTACCAGCCTCCGCTACTTACAAAATGTATGAAAATAAAAAATTTTGTTTGTGGAAAGCTAGAAAGTGATACCATCCACCCGTTCTCTCCTAAGGCGCTTGGTCCGGACTGAATCTTCCTATCAAGAATTGCCACCTGTGCTTGCACAGGGGCTTAGTAAATGCATTAATTTACTCAGTGCTAAGTGCACCGTGAAGTGCAGCTACATTAGCAGGTATTCACGTAAACTGTAGCACAACCCGTTCTCTCCACTCTGTGCGTTCCTTCATAAAAGCCCATTTAATACGTATTATATGCCCTTCTTTAATACAAAAGAGGAAAAATCAGCTGTCGACTCATGCGCAGTCTAGAAAAGTAGAAAGAAACCCTACTCTCTGCCTTCTATTCGTATATATTCTCTGCCTCTGCATTCCATGAGTGCTGTTCTGCAGCTTTTCACAAACAATTACTTTGATTCTTCTGGTTGCCAAATACGTGGACTGACACCTTAACTTACATGGCTATCAGCCAATGAATGTTTTTCCACTTATTCAGCCATGTGACCGCCAACATCTGATCATGCTTATTCTTTTTCCAGTAATTTTAATTGCAACAGTTCGAGTTTGAAGAAAGAAAAAGTGAGTTAAACATTTTGATTGTAAAAAGTGAAGTAAAATCCTGGAATTTTTACATTATGGGCTCAAGCTTAACACAAAGCTTGAGTTATTATTTCATTTTGATATCAAAATTATGACGGGGAGTTCACAGCAGTCGTATTATTTTATGACATATGACTCTACGATCTAACCTTTGAATACCCCAATTATAAATTTAAATAAAGGCAACCTTCTTCTGCTTACTCTTGAACTTAAATATAAATAAATTGAAGTATACATGCAAATGTGTTTGATTGTGACAAGTATGTATTTCAAAGTCAAGTGTTTTATATTGAAGCGTCAAGAGCTTCAAATCAGCCAAACACATATGTTTGTGTGTTTCCCACTCCAACATTATAATATGAAAACATAATATATCAGGAAAGTCAATGAGAGTCTAACTGATTCGCGAAATAAAAGCATGTGTATATTTAAGACACACACACACACATACATAACCGTATAACGGCTGCTTTAAATGCATCGTTCGAATTGAAGAAAATCGTTTGTAAAATGTTTGAGATGAAATTATTAATTTTTGTAGAACGAAATTATTTGACTGCAACTATTTTTAATTATTGTATCACACACGCAATACAATGACATAAAAAAATTTTGGAATATCCTAGTAGGCCTCAAGGATAGAGTCCAATAGCCAGAAAGTTGAAAATGTTTCCATGCTCAAGGCCAGCATTCGAGCAATACCACCAATCCCGCAATGCATTACACAGGAAAAAGTAGAAGAAAAGGGTGCTTTAGAGAAGACAAGTGATGGAGAAGTGGATAAATGGAGCAGGCATTGCAGATACTGTCAGGAAACCGGTGCGAGAAGGTGTATGTTACTTGGCAGCGGATCAGTATTGGAAAATTTTACCTGAATTATATAAGAAACCCCGTTATATCGGTTCTGGTTAGGTACCAGCAATTTTTTGGTCAGAAGCATTACTGAGGGTGTAGCCTCTACTCATGTAAACCATTGTGAGGAAATTAAGAGAATGAGATAGTGATAGGAAGGACATGATGTATCCTTTTCTGTTTTTTGTTTTTGCTTCGCCTTTAGTGACTTAAATATGACATTGAAAGAATTGAACAATTGAAGCTTTAGAAAGCAACATATCCTTCAAAAAGGAATGATGACATTTTACTTGTCGCAGATGGCAAAACTATTGTAGTGAGTCAATTGCCCGGCAATTATAAATTGGTGAGAAAAAGCTCCAGCTGGAAATAATTAGCTATAAACCGCATCCTTCGCAAGGATAAGTAAATCTTTCTGCTGGTATGGTAATTCTTTAAGTCTTTTATAAAAATTTATTTATTGCAGTTGGCAGTTTATTCAGATATTGTAAAAAAAAATCATTTTTATATACACTTGTATTAGAAATCTTACTTTTGGTGTTGCTGATGTCACGATATGACCGTTTTGCAAAGGGAAACTTTAATGTGAGCAAAAAAACGTCTACTGATAATAAAAAACTTTAAGAAAATCTTAAAGATTTAAAAAACAATTTTTTTTGGTGAGAGTTCAGATATATTTTCAGCTTAAAGGATTATAGGAAAAGGAATTATATAATATTGGATGAGGATATTACAAATCAAATAGTTATTGTATTTTGAGTGTCTCTTTTCACTGTCTCATTTTATCATTCATTCAAATTTGTAACAAAAGCAGCCATTTAAATCGCAGAATTAATTATTTTTTTAGTTTTTAATTTATGAAGTGAATAAATATTGATTAAAATTCTATCTCTCTGAGTTCTAAAGTATCGTAATTGTTGTTTGGCAAGTTGATGAAACGTGCAGAGACTGCAATTTAGATACATTTAAAGTTTTTGTATTTGCTCTAGAAATTAAAATATTTCAGTGAATAACTAAAATATATTTTTCTTCAATTTACCAGAATTACTTTACAATTTAAATACTTTTTGTGTCGTCATTGAAGTCTTCAGCAAACACTGTATGTTTTATCATTCACTGTTGTCAACTGTATGGTAAGAAGTATATAAATATGAAAAAATTCCATTTTTTATTGGAAATTTATTTATATCTTACAAGCAATATTGCAAGGATCATGTTATGTTTGGCATTTACAATATTGATAAATAAATGTAAATATGCTACGGCTACTGAAATATTCCACAGCTACTGAAATATGCAATATTTATAGATCGTTAAATAATTTTACAGAAAATAATTTTCATGGTAAAACATACTTTTTAAAATAAAAGCCATTAGTAAGAGGAACACAATTAATTGTGAGTGTAAATGAGATGTAAAATTCTGTTGGCTCTGACCCTCGTTTTGAGGGTATCCAAAGCAAGACCACTACACGTATGCCGAACAGGATCCTTAGAGAACTTTAATTTATCTTTTGCTTTTTATTTTTCTTAATGTTAACCGTTTAAATTTAAATGTTATTGTTAACACATTGAAATATAAATATTAAATATAAATATTCAACGCGTTGACTACATCGTAGACCAGAATAATTATTTTAAAAGCGTAACGACAGCCTAAATAATTGCTATTAAATACTTTCATCAACACTTTCACATTTATGCTTCAAATTCCCCATAGTGCATTCAGTTACCAGCGCTCCTAATAATTATTATACGCACTCATAATGGGCATACAAAAGCATGATTTAGTTTCATGGAAAAGGCAAAAGTATTTAATAATCAAATTTTCTCCAAGAATTTGCCATTTGCAAATATTCACAAGAAAACACAAATGAAACTCTTGGAAACAATCACAACCGCAATCATAAGATGCCGTACAACCGGGGCGTGTAACAGAAAAGCTATGGCGTGGTATAGTTTGAATACTAACTCGTATCCCACATCATGCCTGCTAAACTAATTCCGAGAATTATTTACATCACTGATTATGCTTTTATTTCTAATTTGGTTGACATCAGAATTCACAATAAAAATAAAAGTTGAAGTTGAAAGTATTTTATTTCAAAGTGTTCCACTCATAACTGGGAATACGTTTATTGTGTACAAATGTGTTTCGTGTAATTCATTTGTTAAAAACTCATAAGATCAGACTAAATTTGATTACAAAATAGGTAACATGACAGCAGCTAATAACATCTAGATATCTGCTGCTTTTCGACGAAATACAATTCCCTCATTGTACTTTTACCTCATTGCTTTTGTTCATGAATACTTATTGCATATTTTAAGACTTTTGTTTTATCCGCTTGTGGCGGTGAGTGTCCTTTTCAAATTGACGAGATAAAAAATAAATATGTACCTTTCATTACATATATTACAGTAATCCGTCTTTTAAAAGAGGTTCATTATTTTAAAACAAAAAATTCAGAATTAAAATCAGGTGAAATTCAAACTCTGAAATCAGAAATTTTAAGAAGAGCTTAAAGGAGAGCTTTCGTTTTACGTCAACCATTCAAATTAATTACTTACGAATTTTTTAAAGAGATAAACACTTTTGTATTGGGAAAAGGTATCTATGGATTGCACGCTGAATATTTAGACAAAATAACAAAATCTTTGATAGGATTGTTACTAGATTAAGCCTACAGACTTCAAGGTATCCCTCCCCACACTCGAAGTTTATGTTCATTATAAGTTTAACATCTAAAATTTTTTATATAGAATATAATATAAAATACAATATAAAAAAATTACTGGAACTAATAAATTCATTATCAAATTGCTTGGTTCCACCATTTCGTATTCGGAGAAAAAGGAAATGAAAAACTAAGCAATTCTTCATAACAAAAAAAAAAATCCCAAATTTTTTTAAAGAGTAAAATTGGCTTTAAAAATATATTCCAAGAAGAAGGCGAATAGTTATGTTTTAAATAAGTTTATTCGGAAAACTTTCAGTCAAATAGAATAGAAGGAAAAGAATTTTAATGGAAAATAACGTGCGAATAGTTTAAAGCTTTAAATTTATATGTAAACTGAACTTCTGAAGGAAATCCATTACACTCTGCATGCAGTGATTTGAATACAAAAAGCTTTTGTCACATTTCACATGAACAACAAAACGAACAGCATAAGTATGTATATTCAGACGCGTCTTTGCTACGTACTGTCAGCTAAGTGGCACAAAATGTCATTAGCATGTTGAACAGACAAAAGACAAATCGTGATTTTATATTGTGTTTCCTTTTCAACAGCAGACATCGTAACAGAGAAAAATAGGTTTCATTATTATACATCTTGATGTTAAAAAAGCACAAAAGAAAATTAAATATTTAAATGGAAATTGTTTGTCTACATTGTTTTTTTTTAACGTATACAAAAAGTGACGCCTCTTCCAAACTTTTTTTGGTCATGTAGTAAATGCCTGGCCATATTGAAGCAATATTTGTAATAATTAAAGCTTTGCTATAATATTACTCATGCATTCCAAACCAATTTATATTAAAAGCTTGTGTTTTATTATAATAACAGAATTTCATCTTCAAAAATGATTTCGCAAAAAATACGTCTACTTTAGCTGCGTGAAATATTGGCTTGATCTGACAATGCTCCAAAAACCCAAAAGGACTCACGTAAGCAAATCAAATGTTGCTTCATTTAACCGGCGGTAATGATGTACTGTGCGTGTGTTTGTTGGTAAGAATGTATTTTTCTGTTGACTTTAATATGTATGTATGTGTGTATAAAGTAAACAATTCCAACTGAATCAGCAACAGGTATCCTTCCCAACACTCCAATTCATTAAAAAGTACAACATCTTAAATTTTGTATGCATGCAAAAACATACAGCAGTTCTTTATTTTGAGTCAGACTCAACAAATATTTTAAGGCAAAAGCAAATCCTTAACCTGACAAATGTAAGTGTGAGAGAGATAGCAATATGGAGTACAAAATTAAGTATTTAATTAAATAATAAGTTATAAAATATTTATGTATTTTTTTATGCATTAGTGAGGCACATCTGCTTGGTAGAATAAATTTTGGTTCAGTAACTTCAATATATTTGGACCACAGCAAAAAAGGGAGCAAAGAGAAGGTGTTTTGCATTAAGTTAGATTTGTCCTGACTTACAAAATATATCGACGCAAAGTTTGTATGCAGTTCTGTTGCAATTCTGTTGCAATGCAACTGTGCACTTCGTTTACTTTTTACGTTGTGAAATATAAGTTTTGCCCAGCTTCTTTTTTTAATGTTTTCAAAAGTAAAAATGGATTGCGCAGCGGCAGACATTTTCTTAACCAATTTGTTTTCCTTAATTCCAGAACTCAGATCTATTTTAAGGTTTATTTAAGTTTTATTTTTGATAAATTAAAATATCATTTAGCACTTTTGTTAATATTTTAACACAAATTAATTATAATACATTTAATTACTTTCTAATTTAAAATCCCACGTTAATATTGTTGAAGGTGCTTTTTATCTGCTTTAATAATACTTTACGGCGTCATATTGTAAAAGTATGCATTGTGAATGTTTTGTACTGCGGCGTTATGAAGCATTATGCTTTGTTCAAAGCCGTTGAAGTGTTAGAAGTCAGCCTTAAAGACATTGTTTCACTATCACACACAGTCTAACGACTCATTCATACGAAAGTGTATACTATATATACATCCTTAGGGCCCTGTTTCACAATCCCACACAGTCGAACGAGTCATTCACATGAAAATGTATACTATATATACGCCCTTAGGGCCTTGTTTCACTATCCCACACAGTCTAACGACTCATTCACATGAAAGTGTATACTATATATACGTCCTTAGGGCCTTGTTCAATATCCTATACAGTCGAACGACTCATTCGTACGAAGTGTATACCTTATATGCCTTAGAGGCCTTGTTTTACTATCCCACACAGTCGAACGACTCATTCACACGAAAGTGTATACCTTACATACCTTACTTAATGAAATCATAAGAAAATTACGTATATGGTGTTACACCATATTTTAAATGTATTACGAAAACATATGTTTTAAATTTGTTATATACAACCAAAGTAATTTATTCGATTTAGTGCTGTAAAAATGGTGGATTAAAAATGCCTATTTCCAGAGATAAAAAATTTTATGTATCGCAACTTTTGGTATATACATTAAGAATTATAAGAAATAAAAAAAAATCAAATCAACCCTGGTCAGACGAAATCTATCATTTTATGACAATTTTCAAAAGCTTTCGCAATTGGTATTTAACTGCCCAAAAAATAATTCTTTTTCGTAATACATGCCAAATTTGACATGTGTTAATACTGTATGGGTTAGTGAAACAAGGCCTTATCTGGCAAACTTTTAATTTATAATATTGTATTCATATTCTTCACTCCACAATGCTGCGAAAGAAAGTGCTGAACATTTAAACACAATCCATGTCAAAATATACGTCTACATACCATTCTATTGTAAATGACGTAACATTAACAGAATTTTCTTCAAAGTGTGAAAGTAGCTACACATTTCTGAATTTTATATTTAACAAGCAAGATAATATGCGATAAAATTTCCATAACGTTAAAAGTAACGATGAAAAAATTAGTGTAGTTTTATTACCGACTGCCGTCTACAGAGAATATCGTCAAAAATATTACCGAATAGCAAAGACGCTAAAATTTCGTAACATTTATTTTAGCGATTCCATTATCGTAAACGATATAAGTAAATTACACTAAAACTGAGTTTGTCGTTGTAATAAATTTTTCCAAGGGCAGAAGTAGTTCTTAAATTCTCAAGTACACCTAAATATTATAACACTTACCAGTTTGGCCAGGAAGTATTCAAATTAGTTTCCGACTTCTATCTGCAAAGAAATCAAAAAATAGCAAAAATATATTTTAAACATTTGAAAACATAAAATAAATAATCACGAGGAAAAAGATCGCAAATTTTTCACTCAAAAATACAGAAACGGACGTTTTCAAAGAATGACGATTTTTGGCCAAAAATGCAAAGGGGGTACCCTTATCAAAAATTGAAATATACCCCAAACCCCGAAAAAAAATTTTTTTCTTTAATATTAGTGAAAATATATTTTAAATATTTGAAAATATAAAATAAACATACAAGAGCAAAAAAAACTCAAGTTTTCCACTCAAAAATACACAAACGGACGTTTGCAAAGAATGACGATTTTTGGCCAAAAATGCAAAGGGGGTACCCTTATCAAAAATTGAAATATACCCCAAATCCCGAAAAAAAATTTTTTTCTTTAATATTAGTGAAAATATATTTTAAATATTTGAAAATATAAAATAAACATACAAGAGCAAAAAAAACGCAAATTTTTCCTTCAAAAATACACAAACGGACGTTTGCAAAGAATGACGATTTTTGGCCAAAAATGCAAAGGGAAGAACAAAAGTTCTTCCCTAATAATGCATGTCAACACTTCCTGCATGAGCCAATGACGTAGAAAACCCTGTCAGCAGTATTCCAACAAAAGCAGCCAAGATCTCTTAACCATGTTTAAATGTGTTACGTTTTATATAAACTCAGTTTTAAAAATAAAAGATATAATTTATTTTTTTATATTTGGAAAGTTCTCTACCATTTAATCTGTGATTTTCAAAAGTTTCTCAAGTTCTTTTTATGCTTACCGACATAAAACTCATTCTAATGATTTAATAATTTATTTACTTAATAAAAAATTACTTGTGCGCAAAAAATAACTCAAACATGTGTATGAGAAAGAAATTATAAATTATCTGCAATTGTAAACTTCTTTACAGAAAATTTTCTTCTAGTTCTTGTAACATGTTCGTTAATAAACATTTTCTATTGAGCAAATTGAAGAACTGGAATGAAATGAAATCAAACAAAATGAAAAGTTGCCGTCCTAAGCAAAACCATATAAAATATATATTCGTAACTATTGAGAAGTAATAATAATAATACTTTATTCCTTATATACTACTACTGCAGTGCTTTGGAATATTCACACGTACATCAAATAGCTGGTAGCCGTACATTCAGACGCGTATGCATTCTAATACGCCTATACGAGGTCAACACCAAAAGGCAAAAGTGAACTTCGGAATAACTAGAAATATTTTACAATTATTAAATATATAAAAACACTTATTGCCGACAATCTAACAAAAACTTTATTTACTTCTTTATTTACTTTATAGTTATTCCTCTTAACAGTTTCATACGGAGCAATAATTTTGAATATATAACGCGTTTAGGATATCAAAGTAAAATATTTATTCTCTAGGAAAAGTAGTGGAAGGAATGGTAGGCAACTTCTTCAAACACTTTAGAAATGGTAATTACATATTGTCTTTCATACTTATTTTAGTGTAAAGATATAGTCACATTTGGCAAATATTTGACGGAATAATCATAACTAGTGAAGAATATTTTGGTCTCGCACACATTTTATTAAAAAATTGTTTTTAAATTTTAATTAAACTGAAAATGAAATGGTGTCAATAAAAACTTACGTGAGGCAAAAGGTTTTTTTTCCGCCACGTTTTATTTGTGCCGTTAAATACAGGGTGTTCTCCGTGAAGGTGTACTACTTTGTTTATTTATAAATGTTGATAAAAGAAAATATAATGGATTTAAATTATATGGAATTTAATATCAGATTAATATTCCCCTCTGTTAGCCTGACAAATTCGACCTCTTTTGACGCTACATGTATATATGACCTCTCTGTTTAAAAAGGAAATGAAATAGCTACAGAATCGGAAGCAATATGTTTGAAAGATTTCAAAACTGTTTAGATTTTATTCCAAATCGGTTTTGAATATGCAGCTTAACATTGCCTTGTAAGTGCAGGGTGTTCCCGGTGTTTCATTAATTTTATCACGACTATTTTCTTGAAGTTGCTCAAACGTTTCTGGTTTGTTTGTATAAAACTTGCTTTCCGGTTATCACCATAAGAAGAAGTCCGGAGCAGTCAAATCAGGCGACCGTGGTGGCCAATCAACATTATGATTTCTTGAAATAACTTGTTGTGGAAAGAGATCTCGCAGTAATTATACTGTAGTCCTGCTTGTATGGGATTTGGAACCGTCTTGTGGAAACCATCAAGCCCAAAGCATGCAGTTGGGGCTTTAAAAAGTTTTCAGTTTCAAAGGACTATGGTCCAATAAAATGTCTATAAATGTGTTTTTATAATGGCTTAATCTATTTAAATACTTAAAGACAAACGTTTAATCGGCGAAAGGCATGGCAATTTGAAGCAGAATTCCCAGTGGGTGGTTCCGGACAACTACTATTCAATAGATTTGGTGATTTCGATTTAAAGCCTGCAGACTTAAAAAAATATTACACATCCATGAATCGAATTGATTGATTTAATTTTTATTGAAGCGAAATATCCTGAGACAGGCTCTAGTCCTAAATTTCAACGTTCAAACTAATGATTTTCTATTTTTAGGAAAAATTTTTCCATAATTTCAAAATTATTAAAGAATTAACGCGACACCCGTTATTGAAAAAGTAGAGAAGGCAGACTGGCTGATTCACTTATACGAAAAGATTGTGAGCAAGTTTGCCTAGACGGTAAAAAATAGCGCATGCACGAGTGCTTTACATTGACAAGCATTGGGATTATACTCAGCAAAATATATAATTTGACAATATCGGCCTCCGTTTAGATGATGGATCATTTTTGGGAATAATTACAACTTTCGTAGAAAATTTTTAAAAATTTTTTCCTAAATTGATTTTAACAAAATAAAAAAAATATGACGGATGACTTCCGTAGCTGATGCTCTTTATATTTAATATAAAAAGTAATATTGGGATGAAGGGGGAAAATCTTAAATAAATAAGTATTTCGTAAGAGCACTTCGTAGCACAGCCACGTAAATAAGTTTAATTTATTGAATTGCACATTCAGCATACAGTTGTTTCGTTGCAGTATTCGACCAGAAGATTATAATTCTCTTACACATCCGATAGACACTCATATTTGTGCTGCATTGTTGGGGAATGCATGGAATGTATGGTTGATTCTGTGGTTTACAAAACTTTATGTTTGAAAGCCAAATAATGAATTTGTATTTATGTGTGCGTGCGTGTGTGTAAATGCATGCAGTATGTTCAGTCTCTTTAATGATACTTATTCTTTATAGTTGTACATGTGTCTGCGGTAATAACTGTTAATGTTGAAAATTTTGTATTGAAAGATATTCGTAGTTGCAAGCGGTTTATGTGGTTGAAAAGAAATAAATTTGAAGAAAATTGTTAGAGAAAATTGCAATAATATCTTAATAAGTATACAGGACGAACATGCAGTACTAATAGAAGTGCATTTAAAAAAAGTCTACTTCCGGCAACTGAAATTATTGGGCAAATGTTGTGTATTAATGAGCTCTAAATAAAAGTTGAGACTTTAATATTTTTAATATATATGTGGCATTATAAAAGCACGCCCTCTTCGCTGCTCCATGTATGAGTTCTCTTATGCAAAGGCATTGCCAAAAGCTGATTAAATCGAGTAGTCATATGAATTAGTCGAACTCGTATCAGATAAGTTGGGCTCCATTAAGAAAGAATTTCAAAGCTTCTAAGCAATTTCGTGAGAGAAATATGTGTGATGGTTTTTTTGAAAAAAGGCATAAATCCGCTTTTTAAAAAAAACCAAGTCAACGGTAATTTTACTGAGCTATGGACACGTTCTCTCTATGGTTACAATCACAATATCAATTGTATTCTATTGCACAAAAAAAAATTTGATGTACAATACTATCGCATATATAAACTAAGTTTAAACTCAGTTTAAAATTTCTTTTTAATTCAAATCCGTATTGGAAGAAAATAAATAAATCAATTGTTCCTTTCATTTCTACTGCGTATTAAAATTATTCAGATTTTCTACTAAAATGTGAATATTCGTATCTGTACGCATAGTCAAGCTTAGCGGTAAGGAATTTCAAATATCCTTTAAAAGTCATTTCAATTTTTATATTTTTAATGTAACTCGCATAAACTCCTGACAAAGTTGCTTATATATATTTTGCCTATTAAAATATGGATTTAAATACACTCCTGTTCTTGTGTCAGTTTATTTTATGAAAATCATTTATGTTTTGAAATAAATTTGGTAATTATTATTTCAGAACAAAATTTAGAAGGCATCAACATCACTCAAATTGATTACAATTGGCCAATATTTTCAAATTGATTCAAACGCCATATCCTAACTATCTCAATATATTAAAAAAGGGACTTATAGCATTTTCATAAGAAATAGCTCAATTAAAACAAAGTGATAATTATTTATTTATTATAAATTTATTTCGTTATATTAAAATTAGAGTTTATAAAATAAATACAAAACCTCATAATAATAAGACAACAAAAAACTCCTCCTTCAAATATCAGAAATATTAAACAGTTGCCGAGACGTTTTCCAAGATCACTTCTACTCTTTTATTTTGTGAAAAGGCGAGAAAGAAATAGGCGATCAATAGGGTCGTGAGGATTTTTTCGCACTAAGAATTACTAAGAATTACTAAGGCGAGAAACAAATAGGCGATCAATAGGGTCGTGAGGATTTTTTCCCACTACTGAGATAAAGTAAAAGAACTTCCTATTCTGGATTCCTTGGACTCCCTCTACTTTAAAGCAGGCACCATGAAGAATATTGTATTATCTATTTTCGGAAATTCAGAATAAATTTATTCGCCTCCTTATAAAAAATGATCGTTTTATGGAGGTCTAAAATAAACCACTCAAACTAATTTACCCATTTCTCATTCAGCTCTGCCTAACTCTAGTGCTCGGCCGCAGAAGCCGGCATAAATAAACAATCCTGAGTAAATACATTTTATTTTTAAAGGCATAAATGAATGAACAAATATGTGTATGAAAGACCGTTTATTTCTTTGACTGAATTTGAAAATGATATTTTGTTGTGTGGGAAAATATGTGTGCCGTAAGGGATTACGGGCTTCAGTCTACTTATTTATTTATTTATTTTTTTATGTATAAGCAAGGATAAATACTATACAGTGCGGCAGCTATAACACTGCATGTGGTATGCTACATCTGCCATTCTATTTTATTGAATCTCTTCTTTTGTAAAATTGATAATAAAGCTTTAAAAATATTGCGAGACATTTTATTTTATAAATTATTGTTATCGCTTATTTTTTGTAAAATATTTTAAAAGCAAAATCTGTACGTCTTCGAGGTTTGAAAAAGTTTATAATCTACGAGAGTATAGAAATTCCAAATGATTCAGAAATTAGTTTTGTTCCAAAAAGGATACATAAAAATTTGTAGATTTTTACAAATTTTGAAAGGTTAAAATTAATCAGAGGAACTATTTAATTACCTCTGCTTCAAATACACTTAAATAATTAACATATTGAAAATGCTTAATTAATGAAAAGCATTAATTTAATGAAAGCATTAATTGTTTTTAAAATGCATAAAATATATTATGTTATGAAATAGAAATTAAAAATTAAAAATTATTGTGGAAATGTATTATAAAAAAGGCAAATACACTTCTTGTCTACACTGAGCTTTAAAGTCAAAATTTAAGGTGTTTCGAAATACATCCATCAAATCCCTGTGGTTTCAAACTCCTTTACGCTCATAGTTATATCGAACTATTCATTCTGCATATGAAAATGAATATGTTTTAGGAAATGTTAAAAAAATATTTTTCTAAATATTTTATTTGTTTATTTACTTAATATTGTAATTATATGTATATAATGGAACATGGGGAATTGAACAGAGGTGTCCCGCGTGACTGGTGGCTATTCTAACCACTATACTACTGAAGGCCTTTTAAATATTTCAAAACTTTTATTTCTCCCCAACAGGATCTTTTTGATTAATTTTTTTTTTTTAATTATAAGCAAAATGTTCATGGTATTGTATATAGTGACAGCACTGTAATTTACATGTCCTTTCTACTTTCCAAATAAAAATCTAGATATATATAGAGTGATAGACTTTTGGTGTTTGTGAGCAGGCCTAACAATGAGATAATAATACTATTTATCAAATTGCGCTGGGTAACCTTACTTAAGTTCCACTTTACTTTCAAGGACGAACCAACTGTCTCCCCTTTCTTGTCCTGTGCTGTTAAAAATTACACCAATAAGCATATGCCTGCCAATATGCTTTCATTTGAACTATAAAAATTTATGCCGGTATATGTTATAAAGAGCAGACTGTAGATGTTATTTACTTTTTGTATTGCGTTTTTAATATTTATACGATTATTGCTATAGTTTCACACTACAGAGCATCCTTTCTTTGTCGAGAGTGTAGTGTCAAGAAACACAACATAATACTAAATAAATATGGCAAAGGTAAATGTTACCTTCGTAAAACCTGATCTCTACTGGCTTTTGCTTACTATTGTTAGATTTTGTATGTTAGAATTATTTATAGCATTCACATTTAGAACTACGATTATATATATAAGGATACTTGTGTGTGTGTGTGTGTCTGGATGTGAGTCTTTTGGGTGGTTCACTTCCTGCAACTAAAAAATTTATTTCTTTTAAACTTTAATGCTCAACTACATGACGCATCATATTAACGTATTTATATTTTCATTCAGTATTAGGAATAGCGTTTTTAGAATAAGCCAAAAATACATTTGCGATATAATTGACAATAGTTACGTGTATTTTATATTTTACTAAAGGCGAAGGAAAATGTATGTCTTCCAATAAGTACTCCTGTAAGCAAATTAGGGCCATGGAACTGGGAACGGGCCTACTTTTCCAGTACACACAATTCTAGGTACTGAAATAACCCTGCATCGCAATGAACAAACCTAATATGTAGTCATGTGTATTGGCTCACAATATTAGTTCTCTCTAACTTCTTTGTGGATTATGTGTTTCCTTTCACATTTTCATTTTTCATTTTTATTAAATGTCTTCCAAGGCAAGGCAGTTTTACAGCAGTTGTCCTTAAGTTGGGAATACATATCTGTATCTTATAGAAATCATTTATATGGGAAGTTTGACAATTGTATTTTGTCTCTTTTTTATTGCTGTTCTAAAAGGATACCAAATATACACATACATACATGTATATTTAGGGTTATGTACATACATATGTGTGTACTCGTATGTATGCATGGATTTCATGTAGCTTATGGAGCATGTTATTCTATTCTCCACTTTTCACATATAACGCACATACATTTCTCCAGGATTGCTTATTGTAAATACAACATTTGTCAATTTTCAATTATTTTTCAATCAACTTTATGGCGTCTTTGGCATTAGAAAAGATTATTGGCTGACAAATTCTTTACTGTAACGCGTTCATTTGCCTTTCTCTTGTTTTCACTATATCCATCATTACATTTTCAAATAAGTTGATTCATCTATATATCTTGCACCTGTGTAATGTATTAAAGTTGGCTCACATGCAAATACAATATATAAATGTATGTATGCATTCACCTGGGCACTTATGAATGACAAAGTTATATCAATAACATTTTGCTCTAACAAACAAACTATGACGGGCTGTAAATTTATAGACACATGAGGATAATAATAAAGAAATTTAAGAATTTATTTCTTTATATTTTGAATTGTATTGAATATGAATTTTTTTTTTTTATTTTAGTTTTTATTATGAATTCTCTTTTGGTCAAGCTTGCTATGGACTACATGATCTCATGGCTATGCCTGCCGTATAATAGGATTATATTATTAGATTTAATGTTTTATGTTTTAATGTTGTGATTGAAAAGCTAAATACTCGTATATTTTTTTATTCTTACTGTATATTTTATTATTATTATTATTATTTGAAATAAACAAAAACAGAAATAAAATTATTTAATTAAATCAATCTACAAATAAATACCGGTATTATCCTGTCTAAAATTTTATTACTATTTTAAACTCTGAAACATACAATTACCTCTAATAAGTCCTATGAATGGAAACATCATTGTCCATCTTAAGGCATATCAATTTTCATCGAGTGAATTCGTTTTCTAATGATTTGGTGGCATATCAGTTGTAATTAAATTTGCTTTTCAGTTCACATTTAGTTCTGCTAAATATTGATTTCTAGGAATTTTGTGAAATTTAAATAACAACAAAATAAAATTATTTGAAATTACAAATAATCCCTTTTACACAAAGCGAAAAATAATACATTGTGTAAATGTGGAGACAAGGCGAAAAATGGTACAATAGGTGCTTCCGCAGGCGAATGAATAATGCGCAGCCTATTAAACTGGAAGTCGCGGGTTTGATTCCTGCACAAACCCTAAGTATTTTCCTGCGGTCAAGCTGAAAGCTTTGCAGCTTAAGTTACTTAAAAAAAAAATCTTGCAGCTCATCTATAAATAAAAGATTTCTTCTATCAAGTACAAAAACTAATTAAATTGGCATTAATAATACTGAATATTATTAATAATTGAATTTTGAAAATATTTCAAATCTTTCTTTCTGTATTTCTGTTTATTCACAACTACTTCGCCAGAGATGTGCACGAAGTTCTGCTCCTTGAAATAAGCTCAGTGATGTTTTCTACAAACCGTTTTTAACTCCTTGGGAATAATTTTTTAAAGGTGAAAAAGGCATAAAATATCTTTTTAAAATTTTTTCTAATAGTTTATTATTTCAAGTTTTTGCGGCGCTCACAGTCCATAGTAAATTGCCCTTCTTCAATGCAGCCGCAAATAGTTTCCTTATAAATGTTGCTCTTCAGTAACGACAAAAAGCCACCTGATAGCACATATGTCAGCTGTTTCATAATTCTAACTGAACTATTTACAACATCTGCTTTATTTTTTGGTATTATTGCGATTGGCGTAAAAAGCATTTCGTAACGCGCTAAAGTATTAACTATTTTAAATTCAATAGCAAAAGCGTAACTTTCTTTAATATTATCTCTTGTAAATGTTATTAACTAACTTTTGAAGAAGATTTTACTCCTAATTCAAAATTAGGTTAAATCCTATCCTTCAAGATAGGAAACCAAATGCACACGCTAATACACATACTTTATAGTAAAGCGGAAAAGGAATATTTTGGCAAGCGGCAAGTATCTCTGTCATATGCAGAGTACATAAAACATTTTGGAAGTTGTTGCCTTTTATAACTTTACTAAATGGCGAAATTTTTATTGAAAATTTAAATAGATTTTGAAAACAACTGCAGCTACAACTACTGTAAATCGTATTTATTTTTTAAACACATTTTTTTATTTACTGTTAAATGGACTTGAACCACTTTTAAGGGAAACGGGTCAGTTATTAATTTCTATATCTTTCTTATTGTATTGTTTCATGGCAACGAGTTGAGTTTTACTTTTAATATACCAAATCGTTCTAAGGGCTTGCAAGCAATGAATTAGTTTAGTCAGGATAAAAATGTGTTTCATATACGACACTACAAGTTGTGACAACTAATTCAATTAACACCTTAAATCTTTCCTAAGCAATTAAGCTTTCATCTGACAACATTTAAACAACTTTCTTGGTATAAACTAATTGATTGTGTAAACAAAAATTAATTTCGCCTCAGTTTGGAAACACAAAATGGAGATGAATTTGTCAACTATGGGTGATTGATTTTGTCTTACGAAGCCACAGTGAATAATCTCTGAATATTTTAATAACACGAATTCATAGTGAAGGTTTCCTAACCATTGAAATATTTATAAAACTTAATTAATTGATGGAAGGCCATACAATGCCAACAAAAACACTTTTTTTTTGAGATTATGAGAACGAGAGTGATAATTCAAGTATTTTTCTTTGCAGCAGACCAACAAAGAACATATTAGGTTTAAGAACAAAATTGAAGGATGTTCTCCTTTATTAAGCCCAGTACTCTGGGGATTTCCCCTACCTCCGTATGTAAACAAATTTGCTCACTTGCCAGATTGCTAATTCATCTACTTTCTAAACTTAAAATCTTACTTTCTTTTATATGAATAAATATTAAAATTTAAATTTCCAACTCCTCTGGTGCGAACCATTTTTTTTAGCATCGTCTGGTAACGCCATGTAAAGGTAAAATAAAACCCGTTTACCCCCTTAATCCTGTAAATTCATAGGGGGCAAAATAATACATCACACTCCTCTTTATGCAAGCAAAATAATTTTAAGTAACGAACACAAAATTACACTTTTTCAGACAAATGTTGCCCTCTTTTTCAGAAAAGAAAACGCCATTAGAAAGCACAACATAAAACAGATGAGTTAATATTGAAAAAGGACTATAGAAGTATTTGGATTGATTAAGAACTAAACATTTCAATTTAAGGATAATAAGGGAACAAGTAAAATTAGAAAACCACGAAATAAAGCTTCTTTATTTTAAGCAGGTACAGTGGGTCAATTAAATATGTGCGAAGTGGCAAGTTGGCTAGGTGTTTAGGAGGCCAGTACAGTGGGCCACAAAAATTGTCTAAAAATTTATTAACGTGGTGAAATTTAGAAGGGATCTGTTCTATCACATATACGGAGACACAAAAATTGACTAACTCTTTATAAGAGATGGCCAGTACAGTGGGCCGCAAAAATTGTCTAAAAATTTATTAACGTGGTGAAATTTAGAAGGGATCTGTTCTATCACATACAGGGAGACACAAAAATTGACTGACTCTTTATAAGAGATGGCCACCTATGTGCTTACGTGGCGAGTTAACTAGTTGTATATGTGATTTGATCGCCAGTACAGTGACATTCTGTGAACATATTGAAATTTAGAAGGCATCTATTGGAGTACGTGCAGGGGATACAAAAATTGACTGACAAGAGATGGCCACCTAGGAGTTTACAAAATTAGATTTTATTTTCGTAAATTTTTTTTCTTTTTTTGTCGTCTATCAAATGTACAAAGTTTACGGTATCTACCGCTCCTCCTCCAGTATAATGTCTGCATTCGAATAAACTTTATATGTGAAGAAGCACATAAATGCACATTGTAAATGAAATGCAGTTTAAGCAACTGCAAAAGAAATAATTTGCAATATTATTAAAAAAATAATTCCAATAATTGCTTTACAATTCTTTGCTCTGAAGTGAATTGAGGACATCCTTTTCCAGTATTGAAATACTGGTATGAAAATACCACTTTAATGTGACAACTTACAGAGCTGTATTGCTTGTAGACGATACTAAAACCAGATACTAAATAATTTATAAAATAAAAAAATCTTAATAAGCCCAGAGATTTAAAAAGGCTTTTTTTTCATCACTACTTTCCGAATAATTACAATTCTGTAATTGGACATTGATATTATTATTCCATCAATAAAAATTCAAATTAAATCTTGCCACAGATCTACGTTAGCTTGAAGGGAAAAATATGAGCTGCATACAAACCGAATAGAAGTATTTTGTTATTATCCTTTTGCTTCTGAGTATCTTGTGCCAACAATTCAAATTATTTTGTAAAGATAAATTATTTCTTTTTCAGGAGCTCTTGTCCAAATGGCAAAGAAATTAAAAGGAATACAACTAAACAAAATATACATGAATACGTAAATACTTTCACACACAATTTTATTAGATATTCAAGAATTTATTATTTTAGTTTTTGTGTCCAAGAAGACACAAAATAATAAAATTTTGCAAAAAAAAAAAAATAAAAAAAAAATAATACAAATATTGCCCATTACAAAAATATATTTTGTTTATTTTGCTAAAAATACGAAATGATACAAAAGTAATATTAAATTTCGTATTTACAACATAATACGTTTTATTGCAATTTAATGTTGGATATCGTATGAAAATGCCCACAAAATCTTGTTAGTTTTTACTACTAATTTTTCCTTAATGTATGAAATATAAATGCTTTCAAAGAAATCACTTTTGATTTTGATGTCTATAGATTTCTATTTGTTACTGACAATTGCCAATAACATGCTAAATGTTTATATAACTAAAATTTCAATAAAGTTTCACGTATTTCAAGTAAAATTTTTAATAAAAATTTCCATCAACTCAGAGTAAACCTCAATGCTTCGAAATTAACCGCCACATTTAAAAATGTTATAAAAAATTTAGGCAGATTCGCCATTTTTATTTTGTTTTCGAATTACTTTCCTTTTGTTCTCTTCAAATTGATATTCCAATTGTCGTTATCGAACAATATCTATGATTTATAATAGAGAATCTGAGGTTTACATGAATTTTTTGAAATGACTTTAAATTTTTTAACGCCAATTCTGATAACAAGCCTCGTTTATAAGAAACATAAATACCAGGTGTATTCACTATTCGCTGCAAATAGTTTGAGAAAGTGTCATTGGTTTTTCATTCAATTCCAACTATAAAATACATACAACGTTTTTCTCTGAACGAGTGTTGCATTTGAAACTCTCTCCCACTCTTTTCTATTTTACAACAGCATGCCTCGAACTCTGAATGTAGCGGTCCGTATTGTATCTTATAAATTAAGAAAAGTGCGGCGAAAGTTAAAAATGTTTGTGGAAGTGTTGCAAAATAATCCTTTTATGATATGGTACTCTTCCAAGTAATTTTAAGGATGAAATTAGAAATTTATAATTCTTTTTGTTTTGGCTCGGCCAAATCTCTGAGAAGACAAATGGTGGAAGGGTTATTATCACCTGACCAGAAATTTTTTTAAAGGACTTACCGACATTTGAAATTTAAGGTAAAGAGTAAGTTTGGATCTATCCTGCTAGGGGAAGCTGGTGAAGTCTGATGCAGTTTGGAAGCTCTTTAAGGAAGTCCAGCTACGGAAGGTAAGTAACGGTTTTAAAATGATTTAGAAATGTGTGTTTC
Source organism: Ormia ochracea (assembly GCA_963402855.1). NCBI lineage: Eukaryota > Metazoa > Arthropoda > Insecta > Diptera > Tachinidae > Ormia > Ormia ochracea. The sequence goes on from OY727106.1 coordinate 43,384,171, forward strand.
ATAAGGTAACAGAGGCAATATCGTCGTTAATTTCTTACAGAATACACAATTGCTTTTGAATTGTCATCACAAATATGATGTTGACACCAAACAGACGGTGTTACTGACGTCGGCACCCGAAATGCGGATTTCTTAAGATCAGCACTCGCATGATTCATACATTTGAAAATATAAAGTATCAAATTGGAAGTGTAGGCGCTACACTCTCCTACAAAAATAATGTATACAATTTCTTTCGTTCTGGCATCTGAAATGGAATATATAGTCTTATGAAAATTTTCCCTATTTGGAATACTGATCTTTACAAAATATTATTTGAAATAATTTTTATTTCTTTTTACAATTTTTTATAATTTTTATTATTTACTAATAATTTTTTAGAAAATATTTTACTTTATTCTCCAATATAAATTGCAAATAAATTTTATTTTGTAAACTCAGAAAATTTTTCGAAAATGAGTTGTACGAATGTGCCTTGTTTAGATGTATTCTACATTATGTATTACTTTGGAACTTGTGGTCCATTGAGGGAAATCGCACTGGTAGCGTTAGTTCCTCCACGCGACGGCTGTGCAAAGTACAATAGTGGGTTCATCAATTAATTATTTGGATCCCGAGTTAAAGCGTGAGGGGGATACCGTGTGTTGAGTGCCACGTTTTCCTTTAAAGACACATTTCTAGCAACCGGATTTATTGTTTTAAATTCAAGCTAATTTTCATTTACTTTTTCACATCCGGTTTAAAAACTCTCCTAATGAGAACTCTTAACTTAAAGAGCAACTATAATATTTTTACTCTCTGTATGTATTAAATTGTTAATGTTATAAACTACAAAAATGAAGTGTTATTTAGCAAATGTTTCAAACTGCCACGACAGTTTACAAATTTCTAAGAGTGTGTGATGAAGTAAAAGCCAAGTGTGTTGATAAAAGTGGCTGTTGTGTGCAATTTTTCTATACTTTTTATGGGTGTGTCTAAAGAGTGTGACAAATGGTGTCAGTGCTACACGAAATCGTAACAGTTTCACTCAACCACACCCCAGTTACACCCCAGCAAATATTTTTTTTTTTATATTCTTCTCAACAAACTTGACACAATATGTAGTGCTCGCAGCAAAGAATGAAAAACGATTGTCATTTATTAAATTAACAACACAATCTAGTAGAACCAACTCTACTTTAATCTTTACAAATGTTTCCTACCTAAATCTGCATTTAAGTTTGTGTGGCTGCAAGATAAGTATACAGTATATGTGATATTTAGATACGAAATAACCAGACTGATAAGGTTTGTTTCCACAAGTTGTTCAAAATATTTGGGCTATTCAAAGGGTATACATGGGCAGTATAATTTTTTCGACGGCGGCATCCGTCTGTCAACCAGAAGAATGAAAGTAATTGTTTGTGAAAAGCTGCAGAACAGCAGTCATGGAATGCAGAGGCAGAGAATACATACGAATAGAAAGCATAGAGTAGGATTTCTTTCTACTTTTCTAGACCGCGCATGCGTCGACAGTTGATTTTTCCTCTTTTGTATTAAAGAAGGGCATATAATACGTATTAAATGGGCTTTTATGAAGGAACGCATAGAGTGGAGAGAACGGGTTGTGCTACAGTTTACGTGAATACCTGCTAATGTAGCTGCACTTCAAGGTGCCCTTAGCACTGAGAAAATTAATGCATTTACTAAGCCCGCTGTGCAAGCACAGGTGGCAATTCTTGATAGGAAGATTAGGTCCCGACCAAGCGCCTTAGGAGAGAACGGGTGGATGGTATCACCTTCTAGCTTTCCACAAACAACATTTTTTATTTTCATACATTTTGTAAGTAGCGGCGGCTGGTAAGCACAATCGCCGGCTCCACTAAGCCCTTCAGACATTCAAATAAGCTTTTCACTTAGATTTTATGACAAAACAGTACGAGTAAACATACTTGAAAACTCATTTTATTATATGAACAACAACAACTCTTGAGAACCAGTGTAAACTGATATGACGTTATAATATGACACTATTTGAATAGCCCAAATATTTATTTATAAATATTTATTTTTAGATGTTTAAATTTAATTTTCAATCTCAATTAAGTTATAATGTAGCAAAACAATGCAACGCAACCGACCAATTCTGGAATCGGTGTAGCAAAATTTTGTTGACATTTAATAACATATGAGGCATATATAAAATATATGATATATAATTCATAAGAAGTAGCGAAAAATCGAGAAATAAAATTATGTATTTAAAGCTATTATATATACAAAGTGGTGTAAACAATGTATAGTAATTCATATGTGTAATACGGCCAGGCCGATTTCTGTGTAATTTTTTACCAGTTTTTCTCGTATTTTCGAGTAGAAGATTTTTACGTAAGAAAATTTTAAAAATCCGGAATAGTCGGAAATTGGAAAAGTCGCAAATATTGTGTAAGATTATTCCTTAATGGCTTTCCAAATGAAAAAATAGAGAGTTTTTGGTTTAAAGCATAAAAATTTGCGGAAAATGTGAAATGCTTAAAATTAAGGCGTGGCGAAGTTCGCGGGGCTGCTAGTTTATGACTACATAAAATGATTTTAAAGTTTTTGAGAGCTCTTTATTGATTAAATAACTAAAGAGCGAAACTTTTTATCCAGGTTTTATATACTTTCATATGTTCCAAGCTCACACAAGCAGTTGCTGCTTAAGGCAATGCAACTAATCCAAAAAAAAAAAATAAAAAAAAAAATTTATAAATTAAAAGTCTATTGTGGTAACATTTAATATTTTTTCTTATACTCGTATGAAAATCGTCACTTTTAAATTCATCGCCTGGAAGGATATTTTGCATTTCATTTAGGCCTCCTTCTCAAAAATGCTTTAATTTAACGATGATATTTTTTAACCAAACTTAATTGCTGCCATTAAAAATTATTAAAAGGGAAAATTAATTTAATCTTTTTGTTAAAGAAATTTTAATAAATTGATTGACTTTTCCTTAGTCTGTTACATTTCAGTTTTATTTTCCAAATATTTCCACTGAGTTACTTCACTTTCAAGCAGAGAAACAAAAACTCTTTTTCTTCTTTTCTGTATTGCAAGTGAAAAAGTGGCAGTTATAAAACTCAAAATATGACATCTGAGAAATTAAAGTTGAATACACAAGCAGATCAAATGTAAGAAGGATACCCTCACATACGTTTCGATGTCCTCATACATATTTGAACATTTTTTAACACTGACATTAAAGAGGAAAAAGAAATAAAATATCAATTTCTGCAAACGAGCAATATCAATTTCCATATGTATCGGTTTCAAATCGTTATTTCTATTTTTGCACATTTGCAATTTTCTAGCACAAATAAAGAAAATAAAGTAGCGAAAAAGGAACTAAAAACTTGGAAGATAAAAAACTAGTTACAGGACGTTACAACTAGAAATTGAAATATAAGAGCAGCAAAAGCTTCGAACAATAAAAAATATTTAAAGTTGTTATTAAAACGAAAGAAGAATATAAAGATAATTTAAAATTGTTAGCAAACAACGTAACTTTTAGCCAACAACTGATACTCATGAAAATTTAATAAGAAAAAATATATTTCCAGAAATGAGACGCAAGAAATACTTGTACTTCAAGAGGATATACGAGTAGCACTACAGCTGCCTTAGAATAGAGAATGAGAACTCAAGCAAATGACAGGCCTCAATAAATAATCTTAACGCTGTAGAACAAACGAATTGTGTGCTTGGCATATTAATTGAAGACAGTTTGGCAAATAAACCCACAAGATATTTTTAAAAATTACTTCCTCCCACAAAAAACAAAAGCGGTTGAGAAAATTTACTTCAAATATATTAAAATAAATGCTGACAAAAAGAATTTCTACGGCATTCATAAACGTCTTTTTAGTCTTTGACGCCGTAAATATTTTATTGGTGTGAAGAAAAATTTAATAAAAAGATTATACAGGGTTATGCAGGGTTAATGCGAAATCGAAATAACTGTGAGGCATAGTAACGAGTGCCATACCTTGCAGTTCAATATTGGCAAAGTCTTCAGCGATTTAATATCCGCTCACCCCTTCAATTCGGCAAGGAACTTTACCCTCTTTATTAAGAATACATTTTAGTAAAAGTAGTAAATAAAAAAATTTACGCTTGTCATCTCCATAGTTAATGCCCGTTGAATACCAGATGCCCATTTGCTTCACTTAATATTTATTATGCAGCTTAAAAATTATATATATCTACGCGTATACCCTGCATACCCCGCTATGCTACTACTCGTGCTCTATACGTTGATATCCTTTCCTTTTTGCAATCCCAAAACAAGAGAATCTAAAAGTGCTCATAAGCTTTAACAACGAGCAAATATTAATATTATTTTTCCCTTAGCATATCGTAAGGTGTGAGTTCAAACCCCGGTATAGCCAAAAAATTTAATTTTTTTTCATTTCTTTTTCAGTTGCTGTAATCTTTGGAATTTGTGTTTAAAAAGTTAATTTAATTGAAAGCCAAATCTAAGCAAAATTCTCTTTTTTTCCCTTTGAAAATCATTTAGTTTGTATGATTTTGGATTCAAAATATTTCTTAAGTTGCAATTGTGTGAACGTGGAAATATCTTGGCATATTCCCTATAAAAAATACTTTTTGGGGGAATGTACCTGCCGCATGAAAAAAATGTTCATTTATACTCTGCTCTGCCAGCATTGCTGTAAGCTTTCCCAGGATAACCCATCACATTATTTGTTATTAATTTTTTATTACTCGACAAACCACGATGCTTTAGAACTCTATTAAAATTTAATATGAAAAGAAGGTTTGAAAGGCCGTAACCGGCCCCAGAATTGGAATTATTGCTCTATTAATTTAAAACTCTGGAATTAAAACTCTACTAAAATTTAATATGAATAGAAGGTTTGAACGGCCGTAACCGGCCCCAGAATTGGAATTATTGCTCTATTAATTTAAAACTCTGGAAGTAAAACTCTACTAAAATTTAATATGAAAAGAAGGCTTGAACGGCCGTAACCGGCCCCAGAATTGCAATTATTGCTCTATTAATTTAAAATTCTGGGATTAAAACTCTATTAAAATTTAATATGAATAGAAGGTTTGAAAGCCGGCGCCAGAATTGGAATTAATGCTCTATTAATTTAAAACTATGGAATTAAAACTCTATTAAAATTTAATATGAAAAGAAGGCTTGAATGGCCGTAACCGGCCCCAGAATTGCAATTATTGCTCTATTAATTTAAAATTCTGGGATTAAAACTCTATTAAAATTTAATATGAATAGAAGGTTTGAAAGGCCGTAACCGCTCTCAGAAATGGAATTAATGCAGACTAAATCCTTAACTAGGCCGCCTTATTGTACCAGCCAGTCGGCAAAACCCAAATAATTTTAATCAAAGAAACCGAAATTTGCTCTAATAAAGTATTTTCATGTGTAAGCAATTTCGATAACTTTTATACAAAATAATTCCAAAAGCACATTTTATTGTTCGAGAAATTATGTGGCAAATATTGAAGTTCAGGCGCTTTCATGTGGAAGAAGATAAAATTTGTCTATCGTCTTACGTTATTCATACAAATGACCTGAGTGAGGACCCTCTAAATTCAGCTGCAGTTACAAAATCTTCCATGTAATTAAATATGCGATGAACGTAACATCACACTGCGTGTGGGCACAATGTAGTCGTTACGAATTTCTATCACGCAGAATTGGATTCATCGTTCTAATTAATCCACAAAATTTTTGTGAATATACAAATGAAAAATTGTAAAATTCATCCTTCCAAAAATTTGAGAGCATTTCTAAAAAGTTATTGAATAAAATTAAAATTTACTTCTTAAAAGTATGTACCAAATAAAATCTTTATGTATGTTTGAAAGTTGCTCAAGTATGATAATTTGTCCCAACTCAAACACCTTTTTAACCAAAAGTTTCATTTAGTTTCGTCTGAATTGGTTGTCAAAGTAACGCCTCGTCCTGAATATTTTCTTTGCTTTAAAATTCTCAAAAAAGAATACTATTTTTGAATATAATGATATATTATTTACTGAGTGAAATCATCAAGGATCACTTACCAAATACTTCCCCAAAGAATGGAGGGTATATGTGATCAAAAGTTGTGCAGCAGTTCAGCGGCGAAATAAGAATGTCTAATAGTGAAGTCAGGAAAGAAAATTCTAGATGCTCATAATTATAGACAGAGCAAGAAGGCAATGTGTCACATTAACAGGAGATGCTCCCATTCACGACTGCCAAATATGAACTGTCAAGGCTAACGCTTACCGTAATAGCGGCAAAACAAGGTAGTATACCTTCCCGGTGGACAGCCTGTATTATTAAATATTTTCTCCCATAATAAGAGTGCCATAAGTTTTCTCCCCAACTTTCCACTAATCATAATTACAGATGCCTCTCTGCATCTGCTAAAGAAATGTTTCTTGAAAAATACTATTGAAAAGCATTAAATTTCTAAACAAAATTTCAAATTTTCTATAAGAAATATAACACGATGACAACTCACAACTTCATTGTCGTTTCACAATATACTCGCTACGGCGTGAATAGGCAATTTCTTGAAATAAAATCATTGCTCAGTTTTCCATTTTGCCCCACATACGATCCCTTTGTGGTGTGTGACAAAATTGAACGTCACATAAATGAATTGCTAATTTAGCTTTTAAATAAAATGTCATTATAACGCTGCTATGCATCACTTTAAGGAAGTAAAAAAATGAGCAAAGAATTATAATTAATGGTGCTTTGAAGTCCGGTTCACAATTGGGCTTTTAAAAATCAAAATTGTCAATCTGTACGTGTTTGCGTGTGTGTGCGCATGTAATTAATTTATCAGTATCTGTCATAGACATAAAGCACATACTGGTGCACACATGAATATTGAATTTCGAAATGCACTCATGTCATCACATTGATTGTGGTGATAGAAAATTCAATTAAAAGTACTTTCAGTCCAAAGGAGTCAAATAATGTTCATTATCGTCAGTGTGTGATGTGGGACTAGCAAGAAGATATGAGGAGGGGAAAAATGGATTTGAACTGTGCTTGTGTGTTATGAATTTTAGATTTTTTTTTTATAAAATTATCTTAAATTTTAAATATTTTCCCCCAGAATGCTTTTAATTATCGCGCATAAAGTGTATTCAACATGGTCCACTATCCTATCAACATGGAGTTGCTAGAGCCACACTATCATACCAAAGTGATTGCATGATTCCGATTGCATGAACGTTGTCATTTTAGAGAAATTTTCTTAAACTTTTGCTTATCAGGAAAATCCGACATTTTAATATTCCACTATCTTTTTTTTTCAGCAGGGATGTCATATTTGGCGAATCATATGACTTTGAAGGATAGTTTATCAGGGCCTTTACAAATACTTTTTTTTAATGTACGAACTGATTGAAAAAGTTAAATATGACTTTTGGCTGCTTGTGGGATTAGAGTACTTATTAGTGATGTTTCAAAATCGCTAAAGATTTCTTCATCAGCCCTCTCAGCCAAGATTTCCCACTTTTACATTTAGAATGGCTTACATTTTCTAGTAAAGCTTCAGGCTCTTAAATCTAATCATTAACATAAATAAATTAATGGCAGGAGTTTATTACCTTGAACGCATAATAACTTCGGCGTTTACGACACAAACAGAATAATATACTTGTCACTCTATAGTCAGCATACAACTCCCTGGTAATTTATTTGCAACAATCATACAATTTTGGCAATTTATTTGTAATTGCCCCCTAAAAACAAGCAACCCTTTTGCCAATGAATGTCCACGTGGCAGCACTGAAGTGCACCAAAATTAAAATGTTACCACCAATCACAATGGTTTCTTATATAGACGTATGAAAGTAAGTAGGAGAGGTTGCAGAAGCATTTGCTGTAAGAAACTTTACTAAAGCCGACATTGGCAACGTCATGCCTAACCACTTTATTGTTTCAAATAGATTGCAATTTATATCTGCACAGGGTTTGCAAATTTTTGAAATTATGCCAGTAAAAAGGTTCTGGAAACAAGGACCTTTGCAATTTGCACAACCCAGCGGCCATTTCTCATCTCTGCCATCACTTTAAAAATACTAAAATGTACTTCTTTATGAATTCCATAGATAAACATGAGTGATGAAATGGAATGTATCAGTAGTGAATTTCATTTTATTCTGTGTCTTGTATGAATACCCAAAGGATAACCAAATGTCAGTTACAAACTGAACCCGGGTCTCGGTTCTTTTCTTACACATACGTGTATTCGTTTGCTACATTTTATAGTTTAAGTAATCGTCAGAGTTGGTATCATACTTTAGAATTTGGAGATTAAACATTTTCCATTCCTGCTAATTTAAACTTCACACAAATGAAATTTTATTGGTGTTGTTACAGGATATAACTACCGACTATTAAAAGTACTTCTTTACCGAACACAATCCGACTAATTTGCAGTCGAAGCAAAAAAAAAAAAAAAAAAATCAGGTTTCTGTAGCACATGTTCTATTTACTGCCAGGATTAAAAATCCTTTGTCGTCGAGTAATAATAGCTTTACAATTTCATAGATCTTTTGCAAAAATTTCAATTCAATTAGTTTTAACTTAATTATTTCCTCATTCTGGAAGAATGGAACCCTGACAAAACTTCATGTGCACATAAAAAGTAAGCATATAAGCAGGAGAATTCATGAATTAGCACGCCTGTTGCATTTAATGCCACAGTGCCAATATAAACGTAACTCAACTTGATATATTACATTCTATGCTTCAACAAGAGGAGTAACAACTGCCAGGACGTTACTTAAAATTCATTCAATTTTTTTTTTAAAGACTTGCTAATAATAAATATTCTATATTGACAACTCACATTGTCTTTATAAAAGAATAGTTTATAATAAATTAATTTCTAAAATTAAGGAATATATAATTTAAGAAAACTCTTCTTTGAATATTTATTCATCGCTTTGTATTATTGCTTAACCATTTAAGTTTCATTTAGCGTTGATAACTAAACGAAATTCTACAAATTTGTGTCCCCAGCCTTTCAAAGTTTAAGGGGTTGTTGAGTTTTTCTTTTTCTTTTCCATTTTCTTTATATTTAAATTTAACTTTGAGATTTTTACGTGACTCCAAATATCCTTTGGTTTTTCCTTTTTACACTCAAATTACCATCATCTGGTCATTATTAAGCCGAAACGTGACTTTTTGCAAGGAATGCTTTTAAAATTTACAAAAAACACATACTTTTATACATGCGTACATACATACGGAGCCCTATTGGGTAATGGGAAGCATAGAAGCACAACCATATCGAGAATCTTAAAAACAAATTACGTAAAGAAACTTGAGCTACCAAATTCTTGGTCAGAATAGAAGAATGAGGAAATGTCAATTCTGTGTTTTGACAAAATATTTCAAACAAAGGACAGCAAGGAGAGAAAGTGTTTAAGCAAATCGTCGTGGTGTTATTGTTGCACAGTGGGAGATTGTACAAAAACTCTAGTTTCGAAACGTCTCACCGCATTCAATAGGATATTTAAGAAAGCGAATCAGTAAATCACTAGTTAAAAATTTGTGTCTTAATAGATTTTTTCAAATGTTCTTTTCTATTTAAAATTGAAATAGGTTCCACTGTCCTTTTGTTTTCTGAATTATAACTTATGAGAATTATGCGGAATTTAATTCAAATTTAATAAAAATTTTAAAAAGAAACATGATAATCTTAAAAAATCAGCTTTGATTGAATTGGCTCATAATACAGATTATTCGATTATGGGATGGCGGTATTACAAGTCTACATGCCTTCGTAGTGCCATATATTGCGTCCTGGTTAATTTTATTCTCTAATATTGGCGAGTTTATAAAGCTCGAGCAATTCTTTCATAGATATTCTACAAATTTGTGCTGAGTTGCCGCTAAAATCGGTGCATTTACCTTACGGACTCATGCCTACCTAAAGAGTAGAAAGTGTAGGTGGTCAACGGTTAGAGCAACTTTGGTTACATTAAGGTTTATCTGATAAGAATTTATTGATATAATTTATATTATATATTATATACGAGTATTATGTATTATGTATTTTTTATAATTTTAATAATTTATTTTTTTTTATATGCATTCTTTACAAACGATTTCAATTTTTACATATAAAAATTAAAAAACCAAGTTGGAATCCAATTGCGGGTTCGGTATCATAAATTAGTTGTCTTTAATAACCAGCAATTTATGGAGGATATATTATTCAAAAATATATGATTACTGTTCTTTAGTGAGCCCCAATCTTTTTCAGCCATCCGTTAATTTAAAATAATAAAACCATAAAAATTTTAAATGATAAAAAAAAATAAATTTCTTGTATAGAGTTCGAAATAGCTGCGACCATTCTGAAATTCTTTGCATGCAATCATGTCTATGCATGTGCTCATTTACATTTTAATTTACAGCAGATAATTATATATTATATATTATATATTATCTATATAATTTTAATGAATTTATAAAATTCTGCTTATCAAATTGCCTGACTACAAATTTGTTGTAGTTTACAAGATGTAGGTAAATTACAATAGTCATTGGAAATATTCAAAACTTCAATCGAAGTAAAAGTAGTGAATGCATTTTGCTGCAACCCAAATGCAACCCAATTTTACTTATCGATTTTTATTTTACGTCTTACAAGTCTTATTTCTATTTTCACATAGCGTTTGAATTTTTTCATGTTTTCAAGTTTATAGGTTCGCTACCTGCAGGTTCGCTACGTGAATACTAACATAACAAATTACCAGTCGCCTAAAATATGCTTTTTTTTTGTTTAGTATTCAAATATGTTGGAAAAAGCTTTAAAAGTATTATTTTCCATTTTGCAACATTAAACTGGCCACAGTTAGGCCGGGAACAAGTTTGAAATCTGTTTCAAATTCATTTCCACACATTAACAATTCGAATTTATGATTAAAACTCACGGTTTCACATGACCGTATACAGTCAGGCCCTCATAATATGTTACCTGCAGAAGTTAAACGGACTTGAAGTGGTCACTATACTGAATTTTACCTTAATAAACTCTGTATATAATTTAACGCCGAATACTCCATTTGAAATATTTCTAATTCTCTGCATCCATATTGTTAATTTCTCAAATACTCTCCTATACCGCCAAGCCTTAGCTATTGCCATAGATTTAACCCGCGTCTCTTAGGTTTTCTCTGACTTTTAAATACAATATTGCACACTTTAAAAAGCTCACGAGCTCTTTATTTCACTAAAAATTTTACTTCTAATAAGCTTGTGGTCTAAAACACAAAAAAAAAATAAATTTTCTTGAAATTAAAATTATTATTATATTTTTAAAGGCAAGCAGCGTATAAGCCCAGGAGGCTTGTGCTTGTGGGTTTTTAATTTAAGAACGCTTTTGCAGGCATTGGCTTTTGATTGTGTTTACACGCATACACGATCAATTTATATTAACCTATGCAATGTGTTTGAATTATAATGTAACAGATTAAAAATTTTAAATCTCCTTTTCTCTTCCTTTTCTTTGAGGGAACGTATCCTTTGAGAAGGGTATACAGGATGCGCCATAGTCGCATATACCACTTTTACTTGTTGACTTTGAAGTTTGCTGGAATTGTTAGAATTTCACAAATGTGTTCAACTACGCTTCTTTTTATTACAAGAGTTGTTATTACAAAGTAATAATAAAACGCTTACAAGGACACCATTCAAACTGAAACCGTTATAATTTTATAAAATCATTTTATATTTCTAAAGACATTTTATTTAAAGTATTTTCCCTTTGTGAAGAGTAAACAAAGCTTTATATCTATTAATGGCAATGAAAAGCTTTGTATATGTATATAATGCGCTTAGCTTTTTTGTTATTATTTCCTTCCTTCCTGTCAATATCCTTGAAAAAATGTGTTTTCTTATGGAGAAAAGAAGAATGGTTAACAAGATTAGATGAGTATTAAAACAACTTCCCTGTTACAACAATGACCATAAATTTAAATACGGAAAGTATTTAAATAATCAAAAATAGTCTATACGAGATATATTTATGCAATTATTTCTATTATATTTCCTTTTATGTGAATAAGGAATATAAATTATAGTTAAAGTGCTATTCAACTTTAATCACACATATATAAAAATTAAACATTTATTGTCAGATGGCACTTAAAAGTTGTTGCCATTCTTTCCTTTATTTCTTCCTTGTTGGCATGGTGGCAGGATAAAATATACTGACTGCGAAATGGAAATACATTTCTTTCATATTATATATATATATATTTTTTATTTTAATGTTTATAAAGCACAAACTGTCGAATATCTGTCTGATGTCTAAATATATATACGATTAAAACTTTTTCTAACAGCAAAAGCACAGTCAAGTCTAATAGATGTGTCCTTGACCAGGAGTATAAATCAAGTTTAAGCGAGTTATAAGTATGTAAAAGTATTTGGATTTACACAATAGTCGTAACATTAATGGAAGTCTTGAGTAGAGAACGAATTCAGGCGTTTTACAAGCAACACGAGTTCAATTTTAGATTTTCTAACCAGAACTTTTAAAGTTTGCTTTCCTTCGGCTTTACTTCAGCTTCATTTTCAAATTGAATTTAATTTATGTTTTAGTTATAAATAATGAATTGTTTAAAATATTTATTTAAAACGAATTTAAGGTTCATGTATTTTTTAAATATTTTAGAAAATAAAGCCTGAATACTCATAGCGAAAATATGAATAATTAGGCACATCACAGATTACATTTTTGTGTGTAAAAATAAATTTCAATAAACTCGTTGTAAAATTAAATGTAATATTTGCCTTCTCTAGGATCAAATAAATGGATACTGGAAAGTTATTGCGAGTCATGAAGTTTAAAAGTTATGTAAGTAGGCTATTTGGAAATCGGTGGCTCTTCCGGAATACGGAATGGGTTTTAAAAACAGGCAATATTATGATGCAACTCTTCAAATCGTTGGTGTCAGAAAGTTGATGAGTGGTAATGGATTCGCACGAAACAAACAATGCAAAATAGTAAAACCGGATATACCAAATTACAAAGCCATATTCAAAAAGGATACTTTCGATAGGGATTATCACGATGGGAGATTCCGTTTACAGAGGATTATTATGTGATTATGTTTTCTAAAACGAATTCCAATTTTGTGGCACCAAATCTTTTATATTTTAAAATCCAAACACAAGTTGCCGCTCCACATAGATATATAATAGGACTCAACTAATATGAAAATATATGTAATAATATTTAATTATGATATTCTAACAAATGAATAAAATAAATAATTTAAAATAAATTAATACGACGTCGAGCGTTATTAACAATAGTTAATATTGTTAAAGTCTTTGCCATATATACATATAATTATTAATTTTTTTAAAAATTTATAAAATTTTCATTTGATTTCTCAAATGCACGTTAAATTACAATTCATAGTGGAAATGATTTCTGCGTGTCAGCCATTCGTAGTATAACAATCAAGTTATAAGTCCTTTAACGAATAATCGCAATGCCATTGCCTAATACCTGTTACCGACTGCAACTTAATGATGTGCGTCATACCACAATTAAGTATTTACATATGTGTAGTCTTCACCAGTACAAACAGGAAAAATATTCATAATTGAATTCATTTATCAAGTTAATGCATGTTTGGTTTTGCATGATGGTGTTTGTATTAATTCTTATGTCGCTATTTGACAGACAGAATGATGTATTATTTACAAGTTCATAAAACAACTGTGTTATTTACTTTGTGTCAATTATGTAAAATAATTTTTCGACTGCACAATCCAATCAACAACGTAATTCAATTTCAATTCGTACAATTAGTAAACTGTCAAAATAACTATAAATTGTTATTTTTAATGCTGTTATTGAATAGTTTGATTTACAAGAGGGACAGACAGACACATTTGTTGAGTGGAAGCACATTTTTGGTTTAAATCAAAAATTAGATAATTAGATTACACAATGATGATAAAATTGTGGGGGCGGGGAAATAAATATCTTGAGAGTAGTTCATTGCTGTGAATAAAATCATTTCAGTGAGGAGAAGGGAGTGATAAATAGTTGATGTGGCAGAGCAGAGCTTAAAACCGAATTGCTTGTAAAGATTTAGATTTAATTTTCTTAACTGATCAATTTTTTGGTTTTATTCTACTTGTTAATTGTATATTTAAAATGTTTATATTTTTATTATTATATATTTATATTTTATTTATTATATATTTATTATTATATATTTATTTATATTTTTTCTTAACCCTTATCACGTTGCATTGGTGGGTCAATTTTGGCCAATACCATATTTCATTTATTTACTGGATATTGTAGCTTTCAGAATGTAACTTGGTTCAGAATGGATTTCTCAAATGAATTTCTTACATTCTAAACTCTGTCAGAGTGACTGGGATAAAAGAAGCATTATGGTCTGGTCAAATTGGTAACTTTTAAGTTTAAAACGCTCTCAGTTTGAATAATTCGTCGTAAGTTGTAATATTGACTTTATTTTTGCAATTTATTATAATTTGAAACAACACAGAAATACTCTGTTACTGACTTCGCCTTATCATTTCGATTAGAGTATTATATTTTTTTTTGGCGAATTTTGACCCAAGTGTATTATATGTGTAAGTGCTTTCACACAGTCATTGTAAAATGATATAAAACTTTTATATTTTATTTATAAATGAGATTAATTAAAAAAATAATTGTGCTCACCTCCGCTGAGTATTTGCAATAAAATGAACATAAAAAACAATGTGAACAATTTTGACCCCTTAGTACGGGCTAAGGGTAAAATTTTTTTTCTTCTGTCAAAGAAGACATGCAGAAGAGTTAGTTAAAGAAATAATTGTAGTAAAGTTTCACTTATTTGTAATAAAATGAGCATAAAAAATAGTGTAGACAATTTTAACCCCTTAGTACGGGCTAAGGGTAAAATTTTTTTTCTTCTGTCAAATAAGACATGCAGAAGAGTTAATAAAAAAAATATTTGTAGTAAAGTTCCACTTATATATGCTGAGTATTTGCAATAAAATGAACACTAAAAAGAGTTAGGACAACTTAAACCCATTAGTACGGGATAAGGGTTAATTTTTGTATTGTCAAAGAAGACATGCAGAAGAGTTAATTAAACAAATATTTGTAGTAAAGTTTCACTTATATATGCGGAGTATTTGCAATAAAATGAACATAAAAAACAGTGTGAACAATTTTGACCCCTTAGTACGGGTTAAGGGTTAACAAATCAATTTTGATTTCAATTTCGATTTTGGGGACTTTATTTTTGATTTAGCTTAAAAGTGAACTTGAAAAGAAATTTACAATTGATTTTTATTTAATAATTGAAATTGTTGCAATGACTTTTCAAAGTTCAACTTCTTATTCCACGTCATTTATTAATTTTATTATTTAAAAGTCCTTGCAATTTGTGGTTAACAAGCAAGTCAGTGGCTTCTTTAAATTGTAAAAATGTTAAATCTGCACAAGTGCCTCTGACGTTACGCGCTTGCACAAGTAAGCAGGATCCGTAGGTGCATTCTGCAAGAGGCTGTTCCAATTACTTTTAACACTGTCAGTTGTGGTAATAAAATTGAAGTTTTATTAAAGGATTTTTACAAATTTTAATCTGATTTAAACACTGACTGCCGTAATACAATGTCTTTTATGTATAAATTACGCTTAAACATATTCATAATTTCCAATTTCATATTGTTCTATTGTTGTATTGTGTAGGATGCGAGTGTGCTATAAAGACTTTAATATCCTTTATATAATAGTTTACTGAACAATTCGCATTCTGTTGTTCATATATATATTGTTTTCATTAAGAGCTTTAACGATATCATGCATACATTCATGGTATTAATTAATGTTTTTTCATTAAGTCATTTATTTGCTGGTTTATTCATTTATTTGTTCTTTAGTTTATCCGTTTAAATAATTAAATCAAGAAATATCTGCTTTCATTAAAGTTTATTGTTTCTGCTGTGGCAGGGGCCATTTCTAGGCTTTAATGGTTAAGTATATTAATTGTAATCCTTGTCCGAGAAATAGTTTATTATTAATACATTTTTATATAGTAAATATAAAATATCATTTATATTTTTATGCAGCGGCTTTATTGAATTTCATTTATTATTTACTGCAGTGAAAGAGATTGTAATGGTGCGAGGCTGCAGATTCATTGTTTGTTGAAAAAGCTTTGTTTAGTTAAATAATATATTTCATTAAAATGCTTTCTATTTAAGTAATTCTGTTTCAAATCAGACAAAATAGCAAACAGTGAAATAAATTTAATATGAACTAAACGGCCGATAATGAGATAATTTGTACAGAGTTGGTCATTACATGAACTTAGAAGTGGAAGATGATGAGTTCGAACTGTACTTGCAGTAGTAAAAAAAAAAAAAAAATATGTAATAAATTTTCTTTTAAAATCATATAAGGTCGTGATGCACTATCCTGCATAATCGTACGATCTCTGAAATGTAGGTGGTGTGCTGAAAAAATGCAACTGTGTGACAGAATGTTTTCTCAAGTCTCACGATATGCAACAGTTTATGAAAATTTCCATAAAATATTTAAAATATTATAGTGTGGCATCAGCAGCGGCACTTTTAAATAGGGAGGGTATTACTTCAGATTTTCGTGGATAGGCTTGTGAGGGACGGCCTATAACCTAAACTGTGATAGCAGATGTTAATCGCATTAATTCGGTACTCCTTCAGCTCTACTCATCTCTACCAAGTGCTCTGTCTCGTAAAAATTAAATCTCACTGTCCATACTTTATTAGAAATATATGGAGGTTTATATATCTGTGCAAGCTAATCTAACAAAAGTAGTTTTAAGTCTATTCCAAAAATGTTGAGAATTTTAAAATTTATTCTATAAAGGGAATGTTGCCCAACTCTAAATCTCTGCTACGTGTTTTTTACTTAGTCGAACGGGAAATCGCTTCTTAGTTAGCTTTGACTCCGTACCCTGGATTTCATTATTGTAAAATCGCTTCCTAAGTGCTAACAACTTTAGATGTGAAGTGCAGAGAGGTCACTTCCTGTAGCCCTTATTAGGGGTCAATTTTAGAAAACATTTTAGTGGCTCTTGAAAATTTTCGGTTTTGTCTTTCATACAATAACTAACACTAATGTAAATACTCCTCTGAGACACCTTGTAGTACTTTGCCCTGACTGCATTAAATAAAAATAATCATTGAATCATTGTATTTCTCCTACTCCGAAATGCAAAACAAATTGAAAATTGTAAGTTCTTCCAAGAATTTACACAAAATTAGGAGCGCGCCAACATTTCATTACTTATCATTACATAGAAAGAATAAATGAATTGTTGGTAATGTTTTACGGGAGTAGCAGGTCTCAAATTTTTTTGCAAGAGAAAGAGTTCAGTAGTTGTAAAAAGTCGATTGTGGTTGCACCGATTTCATAGTTGATGATGCATTCATGCATTTATATGTGTGTGTTTGTGTGTGTGGGTGTGTGTGGGTGTGTGTTATTATTTCTCTTTTGTTTTAAATTAAAATATGTAAACGCATGCAGTCACTTGTTTATTTATAAATTCCAGTAAACACAACTGGTTTCCTGACCTTTACAGGGGAGCAGCACATAAATATTGAGATATTGCGAGAGTCGAATGAACCAATTACGACAACAAAATTTCTTTTTTTAAATAAATGCAATTCAAAAAAGAAAAAAAAAATAAACAAACAAAAAATTATAAAAAATATTTTATCTTTTTTCCCCGCAAGAGCAGTAAATGGTTTATGTAATGGGAAAATTTCCATTTTTTATCTACATTTATTTATGTTCTTCATAAGATTTCTACATAAAATTGTATGCGAGTATGCAATTGGCAGAATTCCTGTTGTCTGCTTTCAGTTCTACTGTTGTTCAATTTTTATTGCATTCACTCGTAACTGAAACTCTCTGTGTTTGTGGCTGCTTGTGGCACAATATTGAGTTGCAAGGTTATACATATTTGTATCCAGTAGATGTGTTTACATCTTTTTCGAGAACGTATCGATACATTACGTGAAATAATTGGCATGAAATATTTTCCGGTGAAAATGTTTAAATGAGGAATACAACTAACTGGTATTTGATTAATATTTTATATTATTTATGGAACGTTTTTGGTTACGAATTTGTTTCTTTTCAGATTATTACGGTTACAGCTTACCGTCATACAATAGTCATGTATTATCTTATAATAAAAGAATTGATACTAAAAAATAATAATTTGGCTTCTGTTGAAAGATTTTTAATAATTGAAATTCTTTCTGAGTTTTTCTAATGCCAAGTTCACTTTGCAGCTACTCGTATTCATGTAACGTAAATCATTCCGTCATGGCTATATTTAAAACTCAGTTCTACAAATGAAGCTCCGAAGAACTTGAACCTGCTACAAATATCAGATATTCAATAAGAAACATAATATTCATTTCTTAATTCAACAATTTAGTTTTATTAATTCTTTAGTTATTAGTAATTTATAATTAATTAAATTATAATTAATTAATTATTTCTTTTAGAAATTGTTTACTTTTCCTTTTTTTATATTTTTGCTTTTGGAGGGGAAATAATAATTATATTAACTGAAAAGAAATTAAATTAATTATTATGTAACACCTATTTAGTAAAAGCTTTAAATGGTGCTGAAAATATGAAAAAAATAATTTTAAAATATATTTAAATTAAAGCCCCTATTATGGTTCACAACACCTAAGTGTTGTGGTGTAGAGCAGACAACACAACAGTTATACTTTTTCTGATTATAGTTTACAACATCTAGATGCAGCGTATTTCACAGGGCTGTTCTTCAAAAAATGCATCTGACAACAACACTTGAAAACAACTGTGGTAAACCATAATCGGTAATTTCAAAAATACAACATCAAATTTACAACTGTTGTGAACCATAATAGGGGCCTAGTAATCCAATCAAGCAAAACAATTTAATTGTTTGCTTTTCATATTGACAAGCTATTGATTTTGACATCTAAGATCGCTTTGCATTTCTTATTGAGGGGGCAAAAATGTGTGCAGTGATTATATCGACGATCACTTTTATTGTTGTTGCTGCGGCCCAAAATTTACACTTTATCGTTGCAAATGCAAGCTGTGTCATAGACTAGCCGGTGGCTGAACACAAAAAATATTTCCTTGTCAGAAACCCCATATCGAACAGTCTAAGTGGGCGTATGAGTAATATTTTTCTAAATGCTATAATTTATTACTCATTCGCCCCGTACTACATGAGCTTCTTATCCGCCAGAAACAGCAACAGAACTTGCATGAATCTGCCTGTATTTTCGTTTCACTTAAAGAAATGTAAATCAAAACTACTTGCTTTCCACTTTAAAAATAATATTTGGTAGCAAGTTTTATAACTGAGAGGAAGTATAAAATGATAAAGAAATTTGAAAACTTCTTCATCGAAAAAAATAACAATGATAAATGAAAACTTATTTTTGTTTTATTATATAAATTCTCATTCCGTAATAACATTTCGTATAACTTCAGATTTTATTAGATTTAAATCATTTTGGCTTAAAAAAAATTTTTTGAACACAAACTCACACATACTAGAGAAAGTTTTTAAACTTTTCTAACTTTATTAAAAGGAATATGTAAATATTAAAGAATAGGAAAGGAGTTGATTGCAAATAACCAGGATAATCACTTCGGAATTTTTGGCCAACTTAACAATGAATTGGAATCCAATGAAAACTATTGCACAAGTATGCAGTAAATTACACAAAGGCATGATTTTGTGGCTACATGTTGCAGGATGTGTTTTTGGATGCGCACAATAATAAAAACACTTTCAAATATACATCTCAAGCAATAAATTGTTACACACTTTATTGTTATTTATTACAAACTAAATACGTGCAATGATTCCTAATGCATTGAAGGGTGCGGCATTGATCAAATGGTGTTTATAAATTAAGAATTTTGAATAATAAACATTTTAATCCAGTTCTGTGTGATAAAGCTCAGTGGCTCACAGTGCCTTTTAAAGTACTGACGAGGATTTACATACTCAATTATTTAAAGCAGAACAAAACTAGAATTCATTTACACAGAATTTTGCATATTCAAAGTGTGATACTTCCGCAAGTATATTGTAAAGAGTTGCATGAGGATGTGCAATACACGTTCTTCAGCTGCGTCAGGTGGCATATTCAAACAATTCATCTACACTTCCGAAGACGTTGTTGCCAAAATGATGGATCGTGAAAGCAACTGGAATGCAGTAGTACAGAACGAGTACGTCGAGTCCATACCAGGCTATAATGACCGCCCCAAACGTGGGTTAATTAAAGGCAATGATCCTTTATAAGACGATCTTGTGATTATTCCGTATGTTATAAAGAAAACAGTTCAGTAGGACGCAGAAAAGAGAAGAGGGAAGGTTTTAGTGGAGGCATCACTCTAAGTAGCTGGTAAAGATCACTGTGCGGAAATACTAAGTCATTTCAAACCCTAAGGCGCATTGAACTCCAGTAAACCATGCAATATCAATTAGACAACTTTCAGGAATACAAAGAACTTTCCTGTCAAATTGGAGACTCATATTTTTTGAGAATATTTTTTAGGACAACTCACCTGATTTAGTTTTGTATTGCATAGCAAACTATATGGCTGCAATGCTTCGAGTGCTAAAAATAGTCTTTAGAACCGCCGATATTTTGTATTTTCTGTCATTACTTTATACTTCAACTGCAATTGTTTGCTGGTAAATGTTAAGTGACTAGTAAATGAGTTGCTGTAGCGTAAATACTCAGCTGCAGTTAAACAAGAGATACACGAGAAATATTCCGGCCAATTTTTATGTCTGCCCAATCGAAACCAATACCTTGGCGATAAATACTTTACGAATTTACTAATTTCAACAACAACAATATTAAAAAAATTAATACTTTTATTTTATAATATGAGAGAGACTTCAAATTTAATTGACTGGAACAGAAGCCATTGATAGGGAATCAGAATTTCAGAGTTTGTAATTTCACCACAAAAACAAAAAAGTTACTCATCCGATTTCTCCAGGAAACAAGTGTTCAGGTCTACTCGTTTTACAGAAGTAAAAAAGCCAAATAGATATTTATTAACTTTTTTTGCAGTTTTATAAATATAATTGAAATTGCTTTTAGCTCATGGAAATTCGAAACGACACGACAATTTAAAACATGGCACTAATAAGCATCACTTGCCCCCCTAATTGATATATATTCTCTGAAATCAAAATGACAAAGATCTTTGTGGATTATAATTGATTAAAAAAAATCAAAGTAATCCTTTTTAACATGTTTCAGAAAGCACAAGAGCTATTAAGGAAAGGAAGTCCTTGCATTAAATTTTAATAAACTTAAATAAAAATATTTTGTTTGGGAATAAATATAGTTTATCCATAATATATTTCACCTTTCCTTATAACCCCTTGCCATCTTCAGCTAAAAGGAAAAATCCTCTTGGCATTATTCTAATGAACTCGTTAACAGATAATTAAATCGCAAAAGGCTGTTTGCAAACACTCAACGGATTAAAAGCGATTTCATCTTGTCACCGCTTTACTTAAATACTGGCAAAGAATTTCATTTAAATCCTGACAAATGTCACCAGTTCAAGAATGCAAAAGTGACTGTTAATACTGTTTTTTGTTGCCATCGTCTCGCTTTGGCTACAAAAAATGTTTTTCTCTGGCAGTGATTTACAAATTAAGGAGAATTGGTTTATTGAAAACTACAACTAGAATGGAGTGGGAGAGCCTGCGGCATATAAATTAAAGTCGGCGTGTCGAAAAGTTTTTACGTTTCTTTTTCAAACGTACACGAATACATCATATAAATTTATTGGAAGTGTAACAAATTAATTTAATTTATTCATCATGAGGATGGAACACTGCTCTTCTACTTATATGGCGGCAGGAACAAGTTTTGCTTTTTGCTTTTCTTGTCAGTTCGCACATATAAAAAAAAAAATTTTAAATATAATTACAAATATAATTAAATAATATAATTACATCATCTGAAAGAAATTAACATATTATTAATTTAAAAAAATAAAAATTTAATATTGCAATTATAGTTCCATATTTTTATTTAATTATTATATAAAATAATTATTAGTTTTAAAGTAAAGTTTTTATTATTACTTAGCTAATAATTAATTTGCAATAAATTGTTTATAATTATAATTAAAATTAAAATCAAAAACAATTTATTGAAATGCAATATAAATTTAATAAGTATTTAACTTTTTGAGCGTTTCTCATATTTTAATAAATAATGATGATAATTAATATTTTTATTACGCGAGCCATCAACTAAGAGTTACCGGATAATAAAAAACTAGTTGATACTTAAGTATAATTTTATTATATTTATTAAGAGTTACCTGATAATAAAAAACTGGTTGATACTTAAGTATAATTATAGTAAAAATTATATAAACTATAAATAAGTTAATTAAAATAATTAAAATAAATTGCTTTAACTGTAATTTTTTTAATTTTATTTTCATATTTTTTCTTTGAAAAAAAAATTATTTATTTTTTAAATTAAATAAATAATTAATTAATTAATTAATAATTAATTAAAAATTAAATTTAAAATTGTAATAATAATTGACATTGAAATGAAAGTAAGATATCCTTTACAAGCATTTACGACTTCATTTACGACAAGTTTGCAGCATAAAGCGGCTAGTTTCGCTGAAGATCGTCAATGGCAAAAAAGTCCTTAAATTATAAAATGGCTTTTATTCGCACTTATTGCCTGCTCAAATATATTAAATGCATACTTCAACGTTCAGTTTTATAACTCCTTAACACTTCAACTTTAATTTGCTTTTAGAAATTCACATAAAGCCACTATATCAAAATATATTGCAAATTCGAAACAATAATTGGTGGCATAAATTTTCATTTTTTCACCACATAAATTATTTATAAATTTTGACTTCCACACTCGTGGAGTAGCAGCACTACTGACTTAGGCCGTTATGCTATTTGTGAATTTTTAGGGAAACAAAACGACAGTTGAAAGAAGAAATAAAGAATAATTGCGGAGGCGAGTGTTAATGCAAATTTACTTCTTGGAGAGAAAGGGAAACGAGCGGTTGTAGGATAAGTTAATGTGATGTTATGCCATATTATGGCAGGTGATTTATATTTAGTTGTTGTTTAATTTTTTACTTAACATTCACGCGTTTGACTCAATTTCACAAGCAAGTAAAAATGAAGCGGTGTTTTCATAATAAATATGTAAATTAGGTTTTCCCTTCTACGGAATACCAATAAAACACTTTTTATTTTTCTTCATTACGAGTATTTATATTTATTCTCCATATTTTTTTTATTCTTATTTAACATTTAAGGACAGTTTGAGACGTCTCTATAGGAAAAGAGAGACGTTCTTTGTCAATAAAGCTGTTTGTAATTACTGGTTTACGTCAAAGTCAGCTGTTCAGTAATATACAAATTAAATCTGCTCAAATAAAAAAATTATTTATTTAAAAAAAAAAACATTATTTTGTGTGATTCTATTTTCACGTTAAATTCCCTTCTCACAAGATTCAGCAAAAAAAAAAAAAAAATTAAGCATGAATTTTTTTTTCTAATTCGTGAGCAGTGGCATAGCCCTTAACATAATTTTAAATCAGGAGATATCAAGTTGTACCGCCACACACCAAATTTAAAAAAATGTTTTCTTAAACTCACTATAATTTTGTTAAACGTCTCACTGTCAAAGTACAAAAAGGAGGAAAAATATTAACCCATTGTGAGTGTGTAGCAGCATTCTCAATTCATACAAAAAAATTTCCCTGATATTAAAATATATTATACCTATAACACAAACACATATGCACTGTTTTAAAACTTCTTCTTTCTTTCAGTACACTGAAAGTATATAAAACCTGCTGAAGGCTTTCATTGAGTAAAGACATATTTTGAATCTTCTCTGTTCCCACTACACTTATTAAATACTCGTCTATTGAAGTAACATTTTTTTTAAATTTCGAGTGTCAATAGTTTTTATTCTGTTAAGGATTCTACAAAAATTTTTCTGTTTCACATGTTTTGAATTTCCTTTAACTGTTTTGCATATCTTCTAAATTAGTTTTGAAATTTCATCTTCTTTGACAATTAGAAAAAAAATAGATTAACCCTTATCTTGTACCAAGGGGTCAAAATAGTCCACGATTTTTTATTGCTCATTTTTATTGCAAATACCTAGCGAATGTGAGCACAATTATTTTTTTAATTAATCTTTTTTATATATAAAATATAAATGTTGTATGGCTGTGTGATAGCATTTACACATATGAAACATTTGCCCCAAAAATTGCCAAAGACTAAAAACTTCTTATGCAAATGATGATGCGAGCTTAGTAACAAAACTTTTCTGTATTTGAAGGGGATTTTAATAAAAGGATAACTACAGCGATAAATATAAAAACCGCTGAGAAGTTGGCTGATAGAGGCAAAAGAGTACTTTGTTAGACCCACGTACCGCGGTACGGGTAAGAAGAAAATAACTTTTATAGTTAAAGTGTAAAAAACTTTTCTTGATGATCTGTGTCAGCACCCTGTAAACGCATATGATTCTTTAATTAATGATTTTAAACATGTTCTAATTACTTGTAACGTAATTTAGCTTTCTGACGTCTACAATGGATCCTGCAGACTTGCTAAATAAATTACTTTTTCTCTTAAACAGAAGCTGCGGCAAGAAAAGTGTTGAAAATAAAAAAAAAAACTGAACAATGAAAAGTTTGCTTCTGACAACAAATACGTGAAGCAGTTGCGTAAAGACGTATACCACTGAACAGTTGCGTTTCACATTTCATAACAATGCGTGTGTGTATGTGGTTCTCGCTACGCATGCACCCATTCATTTACGTGTTATTACTTTTCCTACTTGTAACGTTCCATGTGAGGATGTTTGCATATGATTTTATAGTTGTTGCACAAAAATTGTTCAGATTCTTTTCTTCAGATTGTGTAATACTTTTCATACGGTTTCGCTCCTTTCCTTTGAAAAATCGTTTCCTTTTATTGGAATTTATGAAGCCTCAAAGATTCAATTAAGTAACAAAAGAGTAAAATAATATAAAAAAAAAATTGCAAAAAGGAAAAACATACAGGCAGAGGCTGATAACGGGCTGCTTTCAGAAACATTAAATGATTGAAGCATAACAAAACGGTTTATAAATTTTTTAGCAGTTATAAAATATTGCAGGTGAACGTTATAAGGAGAGAATGAGGATACGCACAGCTTCATTCGTAGCATGTGAGCAGCGATTGTTTTATGTGCATGCAAAATAATAAAGTTAAATTGAATGTCATATTGGTTTATAATTTGCAAACTATTAAATAAATTATAATTACAATTTAATTAAATTATTTGTTATTAAGGATCTTAATAAAAAGAAAACTTTGTTTTCCTTGTAAATTCTGAATAAGTGAAACTCTGCTTATTTTCTTTATTATTAAGCGCACATATTTTATGTGTACATGTAGTCTTGAGTAAAATAAAATGTTATACTTTGAGCTTTAAAAATCATAGGGAATCCTGAATGCAGGATACACTTTGCTAAAGTGTATTCTTTTTTTTGTTGAAAATACACTGAATTCTTGAGTAAAACAAAATATTTCACTTTGAGCATTAAAAATCATAGGGAATCATGAATGCAGTGAAAATCCACTGAATTCTTAAATTATAATATCCTGTAGAAATCTGTGGTACTACCCGGGATCTATGCGCATGGCAACTTCACTTAACTTTCAATTAGAGATAAATGGAAAATTTAAACAATTTAATCAACGAACCAATAGAACCATTAAAAGTTTTACTTACAATCTGAATTATTGGTACGCCCTCTTTCACCTGCAATCAACTATTCGCGCTCCTCCTCTGTGTGTCTGGTTGGAGTTTTGATCTTTGGGATTTTACTGGACGGCTTACTTAAAAAAGGATACATTTAGATTTGTTTAGACATAAACAAAAAATAAATTTTATTTTTAATTATCTATTACTTTCAAATTAAAAAATTCGGCTGCACCGAATCTTATATACTCTTCTACATGGATGTGTTATGTCAAAGAAAAGGAAATTATAATTACATAAGATCAATAAGTTTATGCAAACATATATACACACATAATCATACATACACAGTAAAATCATTTTTAGCTATATATATATGAAGTTCTTTTACTTATCTCCCGATTTTCTGATATTTACATTTGAGAAATCGGAAGGAAATGGAAGGAGATGGGTTTCAATAGACAAAATTTAATTTTTAATTTCCCCAAGACAAGAGTAGAGTACAGGCAGACAATCAAGCGGAGGAAGCTCAATCAACTCCCATTCTTAAAAGGATTTAGTCAATATTACAGAAATTTCATAACTTGTTTCAAACCTATTAATATCCTTCCATACTTTTTGGAGAAGCGTAAAACAGAATAATTAAAAAATAAATATTTGCCGCACTATATAGAGTAACAGAGAACGACAATGAAGAGAAAAAAATAATTTGTGCTTAAAAAAATGCAAATCGTTTTTGGCAGCATTGCAAAATAACAATAATAAAATAAAACATCTTTATAAAATATAAAATATTTATAATTAAGAGAAAATAACTTGCATGCAATAAAATACAGATTTTTATTTAAGTCATTTTCCATTATTATTGAATCTGTCAGGGAATTATTATGGGATAGAACTTTTTAATGCCAGTAAATAGTTATTCAATTAATAATAAATGACTTTTACCACAGAATATCAAATTGCCCAGTATTATAGAATTGAACTGCATGAAATTTCATCTGAGCTTTTAAAAATTTGTCCTGTCTTACGAAGAGTTACTGTTTTGAAACATGTTTGATAAGTTAATCAACAATGTATGCTAAAATAGTATGTGTCCTATTAAGAAGCCACAGAGAAGCAATAGAGAATTATTCAGTCGAATTACTCCGTAATGATTTCCAGCACTTATTACAATATTTCAATAAGACTTTTTAATTTTCTAAGAGCGCTTCATTATTTAAAAAAAAAAATAAATTAAATATTAAAGCTCAGACGAACGACGAATTTTTCGTAGCGTATGGCCGACAAACAATTCAGGACACGGAGGTCACACTGTCTGCTTCTGGTATTAAAAGTTTTTACTAAATAAATAAAGAAGTCAAAAATTGTTTTAATTTTATTTCAGGCACTGAGACTGTCAGTAAATACAATTATCAATTATTAACAGTTTAATACAGACTTTGCACACAAACATACACATCCTAATAGATGCATGTATTCACATTTACAATACTGTATATGTAAGTGTGGTATTAATTATAAATTAACTGCTTTTGATCATTCAAAAAGGAAAGCTTTTATTCATTATTAAGCTTAAAACTGGTAAAAAATAAAATAATGATATAATAAATTATATAAAATCTAAGTATCGTTTACTCCTACTACTTATCAATTTATAATTCAATTTATTAAGATAAAACGTCAAATGAATCAATTTAATTGGAAAATAACACAATATTAAGTTTCTACTTGATTGGTTTTCTAATGCACACACAAGCGATTGAATGTATTTCTTAGGAAGGGGGCAAAAACGTGGGCAGTGATTACATTGACGATCGCTTTCATTGTTCTTGCTGGGGCCCCAAATCCACCGTTTGTCCTTGCAAATGCAAGCGGCGTCATAGACTAGCCGGTGGATGAACACAAAAAATATTTCCTTGTCAGAAACCACATATCGAAGAGTCTAAGTGGGCGTATGAGTAATATTTTTCTAAATGCTATAATTTATTACTCATACGCTCTCTACTAAATGACCTTCCTACCCGCCAGAGTACCACGAATTCTTCTAATGGAAGCCGAAATTTCATGGTCGTAAGAGACTGTTAGAACAAATTTTCTTGAAACAACCGACCACTTGTTTAAGTTATTTAATTATCTTCGAATTAAAGATAAAAGGAAATGTGACTTAATTAAAATTTTAACAGGAACTAAACAACCAATTTGATTTTATCCACTTTCTTATGTCACTACGGCATTGGCTGACTTAGTAATTATAGTTTTTTAATTATTGTGAATTTCAAAATTTCGCCAAGTATTTTCAGCTTCGAATAATTCATATTCACTTAATGGCGGTTAAAATTATGAGCCTTTAAAGCACAGAAAGAAGTTGGCTTTTTAAGGGCAGCTGGTAAAATATATTATTGCAGTCTATAAATCTTTGACAGTTAAAATATTACCTTGTTATTACGAAATACGAGTACACAAAATTGCAAAATACAACAAGTGCTACCGCAGCAATTTTTTTACTTTTGTACCTGCTACACAATTCTCAACCAGGTTTTTTTTCTGGCTTATTAGCATTTTTATAACTGGTTTGTTACACAAAAAGAAGTCGAATATATAAAGCAAATAAAGTTTTGCTATAAATCCTAAGAAACCAAATTCACTGCAACTGCAAAAAAAGGAAAAAAAAAACAAAAAAAAAAAAACTTTTTCTATATTAATATTACAATTTGGGAAACCAATGGTCCACAGCCTACACTCGCGTACAAGCAAATCCACAACTTTTGCTACACAGATACTCGTACTTGTGTTTCATTGAAATTTATTTTAAAACGCAATAAAATGCTGCTGTACTCGTGCTTTTAAGAAAGTACGAGGAAGAAAAGTTATTGGAAACAGAGTCACCTATAAATTCCTTTAAGAAGGAATATGGCAACTAAATAAATTAGAAAAACGTTGAAGGCTTTCGCGCTTTTAAGTAAACTCCAAATATATAGGAGGATTCTGTGTTGTATATGAATCAGAAACTATATTCCTAATCATCTCAGATCGAATGGGTATGCTTTTAGCGATACAGTATTCTAAAGACGATTCGTGATAGAAAAATGTTTATCTCTTGAATGGGCAGGAGCATGTAAGCTTTAAAACCATACGTTAGGTATCTGTCTCCGATTGATTTTCGCAAATTCATATCACTCGCAGATCCTTTAACTTCTGTTATGCTCTCTTTAGCTCTTATTATGGTATTCTGTTGTACTATTTTATTACTGGGATAGAATGTTCAAAAAACCAATCTCTGGTCATTATTTAGTGACATCCGTTGCATTGGTAGCGATCCATTTTTTCATCTAATATTATTTAGCGTTGCAACCAATTAACGTTTCAGTCATATAAATTCCTTATATCATGATGTTATAAGCTACGAAAAATTGCCTTAGAAATATACAGCTTAAACAACTCACCTGTACTGACTGCTGTAAAGCATGAGAAATAAACCTCTCCTCACTGAAATAATAAATTACTTTGGGTAATAATTGCTCATATCCTTGATGAGAAATCGTCCTAATAAGCTGTTTTCCCATTACCTTAACCTGCTTGTTTTAATACAATATATTATTGTTTATGGATAACAATAAGCAAATTGGAACAATACCCTTAATTGGGCATACTCATATTGGGCGCAGGGGAAGATGCTGTGCATCCTTATAAATTATAGAAATTTTTATAATTTCAAGTCTAAATATGGGGTCCATATAAAGCCAACGTTCAAGGTGGTAGCAACATAGAAGATTCTAAACATTTTTCTACGATTATAACGTTAATCGTATCCTATGAAATTTCCATAGAAAATTTCCTCCAAATCTTATGTGTTGTTCTAGAGGTCAGAAGTTCATTTAAAATCATAACAGAATTCCCACATTTCAAAATTTTACATATACCAGAAAAAATCCTGCTAATTGATCTTGTAAAATCTATTGTAAAATGTTAAATAGATTTCGTTCTACTATCAAATTCAAATATAGAAAAGGAAAATTGCATTACAGGATCGGGTTAACCAGTATGAAACTAAAATGTTGGACTGCACCTCTGATGCGAGTCCATTTCTAAAATTCCCAGTGCCAACCTCAAATTTAGACTCGTATATAGACTGCTGGTAAGAATTTTTGGTTAAAATAATATTCTTGGCATAATACAAGTTGTACTTTGGTTGCTCCTACACTTTTGCTCATCATGTCTTGTTGTAGCACCCTAAGTAAACTCCAATTACATTTCCAATGGCATTAATAAATAAGAATAAAATAAAATCAATACATTGTTGTTTTTACATTGACAGGCAAAGCCATGCATGATGTCGAGTGATGAGATCAGAGCAAATGAAATTAGCCGACGACTATAATAAAACACTTCAAGCATACAGTAAACAAAGTCAGCAATCAAGCAATTCTGCCAGGAGTTGCTGGATATTTCGGAAGATTAGTAGTGCCTTTAAGAAAGCGTTCTTAATCAGAAGAAACAATAAGAGGAAACAATTTTAAGAGAAAACAGCAAGAAAATATACAATACAAGTAGACAATGCAAACAAATAATGCATCTAAATGGATTTTAGAGACTCAGACCGTATTTTTTATTAATTAATAAAAGCAACAGAATCATTGTAAGGCATCAATCACTTTTGTTTAGTTTTCTTTCGTGATTAGATTGCTGTTAGTAATGGAAAACTACTTTTGCCCTTAGCCTACTTAAGAACCGTAATTTTTCATTACAACAGGAGGGGAACAGAGGCTTACGGTTCTTTCATACCACTGTTTATCTACATAATAAAAGCACACAGAAAGGACTCCCCAAAAATGAAAGCCTTACTCTTGGAAATCACATGCCAGTAGAGCAGGAGAAGCGTTGTCGCTGCACTTCACTTGGTATCGAAAAGCGCACAAAGATGGTATGTTCGGCCTGCAATAATGCATTGTGTTACAAGTGTTTTGGCCCCTTCCATCAAAAAAAAAAATCCTAAATATATTACCATAATGCTATATATCACTAAACAAGACGAATAAATGTTAATTTTCATTCAAATATATATGTATGTTAAAATTTCACTAATTTTTTGTATAAGAATAGCCTACCAAACATAATTACTGGGATTTTATTTACCACAAAGAAAGCTTATTGGAATTTTATGTCCCATGAGAAGAAACTTTATTGGGATTATATGTCCCAGGATAAAAAAAGGATTTCAGTATTTCCAAGTATGCAGAACATATTTTTTCTGCTATATCTTTACGAATATGTGAAAATATCCATCATAAACATTCCCATTTTGAAAATAAAACTCCGTCCCGAAATGATTATTTTTTTTTTTGTATATTTGGCACAGGCAAAGTACCACCAGACAACATATAACATAAATATATATTACCAGATATAGATCACAATCAATTCTACTTCGGAGTTAACGAATGCAGAATGACAGCCGAATCCATTCTGAATTTTAAAAGTGACAGACTTTTTTACGTACGTCCTTTCCAACTTATTAAACTTATAAAAGCGGTTTAATATTATTACCCCCAACCCCCTTTTCAACGAAACTTTATTAATGAAAGCTTTTTTCTTTTCACCAGAAATTTTAAAGAAAAAAACCTAAAAATATAGGAAAAACGATCAATTATTTTACATACAATTAATTATCCAATGGTTGATAATTCAGAAACAGCAGCATTTCAGAATAGTATCACTTTAGAATAGCAGTGGAATACATTTGAATGCGCTCTTTCAACATTAAGCAAAGTGGAGATCAATATTCCACACTGAACAGTGACCAGTAACTTCATCCTAAAATTTATTTGCTTAAATTAAAAATATGTTTGATGATCTCCTTAGCAGTTATATTCATCTTTTTGTTTTGTAGGTCATAAACCCTCCAGGATCACTTATTGGTATCGATATATCCTGTAATTTTTAAAACGGTTCTCAATAATTTTTGCTTCGACAGCTCATGTGTAAAGTGGTCAATGAATGTTTAAGGATCGAGGACAAGGTAACGGGCCATTTATTGCTTACCTGCAATTAGTAATACTCTGCTTGTATGAACTCATACAAGCGGCTTTATATTAAACAGCTTACTTTGACACCAGAGAACCAGCAACATCACGTCCTGCCTTGTGTACTGCTATACTTTTCTTTAGCTATAAAAGTTCGTTTTAAGCTTTGCATTCATACAAATATAAAAGCTTTCAAATAAGAGTTTTATATTAACAGTTTGCTTGATTTGCATCTTCATTTTAATATCGCAGGGATATTGAACTTCAAAGAAGAATTTTTAGAACAATATCATCATTACAAAGGCTGTCTTAGAAGAACAACTCATTTCAACACATAATTATTCAAAGAAGGCAGTAACAGAGATCCTTTATCTTTTAAATTAGTACTATCTGGCCAAAGTTTGATCTATGAGTACTAACAAACAAATGCCTATTTTGCCTTTAAGTATTCCTAGGCAATCCTGGTTGTATGTAAAATTAATAATTCTCCATGCACATCCAGCTACGGACTATAGATTTTTCAAAATTAATTGGAATGAACAGAAGGTGGATGTTGGAGTACACTACGAGCAACCACATCTAATCAAAGACTCATTTATTTCCATCTTTCATTGTTTTCAATCGTATGCCGATTTTATGTCGCATGTAACAAGCCAATCACACACACACTAACACACACATGTATTTACTTACCCTGGTGTACTGAGTACACACACGCAGTCTAGTTTAGAAATTGTGGGCAAAAATTTTCACAAAATTCTTTGGCCAATGTAAGCAGGTTAAGGGAGTTCGGAATCCACATTTGCTGAGCCGCATCAGGATTAATCAAAATGACTACTGCATGTGCACTTTTTGAATTCTATTTTGAATTCATGCAGTGCTGTTACAAGTTTTTGAAGTGAGTTTGAAGCACAGCGACACGACAAAGTCAACACAGAGTACAATACGAATGGTTTTCGTATTATAATTGCCAACATTGGCAATTGAAAAATTGAGTCCAATGAAATTTAAAGAAAATACTATAAATTTATCAACTTATTTTTGCCACTTTTATCAAACGAGTTATCAATGTGTGAATGTGTGTTACAATTATCCTTTTCTCTCAAATCTGGAGGAGAGCGAGCGCTAAGGATACAAAACTTTTTTAAGTCTCTAGTAATTCTCCGCTCATGATTCCGATTAACATTTAAGACTACTTCTGCAAATAAAAGCATCCTGCTAATTTTCTTTATCCTGTACAAGCCTCGCTTCAATGTATCCTAATGAAAACATCCAAAGGACTTAAAGAGTTTAGTTCCTAATAATGTTAGTTACGACTGCAGGTTGAGAAGATCCCTTTTGGGATACTTTAAATCCTTTAAACTGCTCCTGTATTTATCAATTATTGGTATTAATAAATTTGTGTGTGAAAATTCACGTCAATGTTAAATTTAATTCGATTAAATTTATTTGAGATTAAATTTAAAGTAAATAAAACAGAGAATAATTTTTTCAATGATTTTAACCTTCAGCAAAATGCTTTATATATATACATATATTGCTTTTAAATAAATATTTTGTTATGCAGAGGATATTATTATTATTTTCAATGTATTGGCAAGTATATGCGATTTTTGTAGAGCTAAACAAACAATTCAATAAATTATAAATTTGTTATCAATTATTCCATACGACAGATGAAAAAAAAAAAAAATTAAAATTGTTGAAAAATAATTTAAAAACTTAATTAAATGTTAAACAGTTAAAACTAATTAAAAGTTTATAAAATCGCATTTCCTTTTTTGAATAAAATCTTTATATTTATGGAAAAATTGTTTTGATTTAAAAAATGAAATATGAACTGTCGTCTACAGGCGGGTGGTGGTTCCTGTTCCTGCATGGACCCCTCGTGTTTTTTGCGAAGAAGCCAAAAGTTTTGTAGGTTGAGTTTATTCAAAAAAAAAAAAAAAAGAATAATATTATTATAAATACAACGAAAAATATTTAATTTATTTCAGTAAATTTTCGCAAAGTGCTCATTATTACTAATGAACAAAAAATTACTAATTCCATGTATTATTAATTTTTTAAAAACTTAGAAATTTTTTAATTCTTGTAAATAATTTTTTTTATATTTTACAAAATTTTAAAAATTATTTTCATTAAAAATTAATATTACTTGTTAATAATATTAATATTTGGATTTATTATATATAAATTTATGTTTATTTATTTATAATTATTCAATTTTATTTACCTGGAATTGAATTTTTTTCAGATTTTAAAAAAAACTATTACAATATTATTTTGCGTGGCTTCTTCAGGATTGTATGTAAGAAGTTAATAATAATTTTTCAGAAATTAAAGGTTCACGTAAATTTTTATAAAAAAACAAAAGAAACTTCGACCGTTTCCTTGAATATTTCACTTTTGCATTCTGCAGCTTTTCCAGGATAATGTATATAAATAAATATTTTCAGAAAAACCATTTCCATGTATTTGAAAGATACACAAAAGAATTTTTTTGTTTGCCATTTATTTTTAAGTAATTTATAAAAATTATATAATTTATGATGAAATTTGGGAAATTTTTGGAATTTTGAAATATAAAAAATTATTAATTCTTCACTATTAAAATTAAACAGGTGTACAAAGAGAAGTTACTTACAAAGGACATCTGCAGGGATTAAGTTATATAGCAAGACGTCTGCAAACAAAACAGTTATAGATATTACGAGAGATATTAAAAGGACTCCGCTTCTAGACTAAAAACATGCCGTACAGATTAATAAACAAAGTTTTTCTGTAAGAGAAAATAAAAGAAAAGACAGGAAATGGCAAGGACAAAATTGGCCACAGGAACTGAATAGCTCTGTTTAGCAGAGTAAACTCATAGTACAGTGTAAAGTTTCAAAAATGAATAAACTAGAAGATAAAGGATGTCCAACATTGTTAACGATAGTTCAACGCGTAGAACACCAGAAATAAGCCGCTTGTCAAAAATTTTAATCCGTTATAGTTGTATATTTAAAGGATACAAAATAGTCTTGTGTGGGATCATGTTAAATAGAAATAAATTTATGTTTCATATACAAAAGCATAACTTTTACAAATATTCATCTATTGTGCAATACCCGTTTGTTGCCTAAAAAACATTTTTAGTCTCTTCCTTCTACCATCTCGCTTATTGCAATTTTTCCTCTGCAGCTGCAACTCAAGTCCTAGTACAATTCCATAAATGTACATGAGAGTGAAAAAAACAAGTAGCTACTCCATTACATTTAATACCTCTGTATCTGCCATTTGTGATAGTTTTTGGCTGAAATGTTCCTGGCCTTCCTGTTATGGATAACGAAAACTTTATTTTAATTTTTTTTTTATATATATAAAATCGGATATTTGTGAATGCTCAGTTTTGGACCAAAACAACAAATAAAAGCTGTTTGTTGGAGGTAGAAAAGGAGTTGGAGACAGGCTTGTGAATAGGAAAAAGGAACTCTTTTCTAAAACTTCATTTCTCATTACTGTTCAAGGAAATATATTTTTTAACACTGTTCAAAATGGGTTAAGGCATTGTGGATTTTTTTACATTTTCTGCTTCACTTTGGAATTTAGTACAAGGATAATAGTTTACATTCCACGAAACATGTGTAACCATAAAAATTATAACTGCAGCGCCTCAAAATAATTAGACTTCAGCCAAGAAACTATTTAAGTGATCCGATGTAACTGGCTTTAGGCTATCGCTAAATGTTTGGATATTATAAATTTTAAGGACTTTTCTATCAGTTGTGATCAGTTACCAACCTCGTCACTACATTTCTTCTTCCATCAAAAAGGAAGTATAAATTGATATACATACATATAATAAAATAAATAAATAATCAATTATTAATAAAATATAATAATTAAAATTAGTAACTAAAAATTAATATATATTAATAATTAAAAATTGGTAATATCTCCCTGTAAAAAAAATAAAATATTATTCCCCTATAATATCAATATTAATAATTGAACTCTCAATTTTTATAATTTAAAATAAAATATTTAAATAAATAAATAATCAATCATTAAGAAAATATAAAAATAAAATTAGTAACTACAAATTAATTTATATTAATAATTAAAATTAAATATTTATAAATAATTAATATTAATAATATTTATAAATTATTAATAAACATTTTTAATTAAATCTCTATATTTAAATTTTATTTATTTACTTAAATTTATTACAAATATTTCAGTTGAGCTTAATTTAAAAAATAACTCTACATTTAAAATTTAAAAATATTTTCTATTACCTACAGTTTTAGAATTAATTTCATATGAGTGTTGAAAGCAATTCAAAATATATACAATCAATACGAGCAATAAATAAATATCCTTTGGAGTTAGTAGGTCAAGAGCTCCAGTGAAACAGTATAGTCATTTTGGTATGTACTGTTAAAATTAAAACGTTGTAAATAAATTTAATTTAGAAGAAATAATGTTTTACAAAATTTCCATTAATAAAGTCCTTCCTCTCTCTTCTCTTGGAAAACAGTTTGATAAATAAATCTTTACAAAAAATTGTTGTAAAACTTTATTTTCTGGTCAAAAATCTCCAACAAAAGTTATTTTAAAAAGGAAATATAGAAATATTTAGGAAGGAAAAAATTGGGTTAAAAATAAATAATAAAAAAGTTATAATTTAATATGAATACCAGGTGGTGTAGAAAACATGCATGCCCATTATAGGCCAATTATGCATGAGCGGCTCTACTATACAAAGACTTGGAATATGCGTTCAAGTTAGCTTTTGGAAGTAGTTATTCCTTGCTGTACTTGTGTGGCTTTGGTTGAAGATATGAGGCAAGATTGGGATTATCATGCAGACATTTTTTTTCCTTCAGAATGGGCACGCAGTACTTTAGTTTTCAGCTAAACGCCAGCTGGCATTTGTTGCGATTTAGGAAGGGCCATAAAAATTGGTTATTAAGGAAATTGTTGAAAGGACAATTTAAAGATACTTAAATGAAGGAGCTTTACTTTTACATATATGTAATATTTGAATAATTATTTATTATTTATTAGCAAGCGATTCACTCGTTCTTTGCCCGCCATAGGCGAATGAATAACGTACAGCCTACTGAAGCGGCTGCGAGATCCTGTCAGTTTTCTTGCGGATAAGCCGAAAGCTTTGCAGCTTAAGAAAAATTAACAACAAAAAAAGAAAATTATTTTTATGTGGCAAGTATTCTTCTTATTTTTATATATATATATATTTTTTTTTTGTTGTAGATGCCAGTAGCATTTTTGCCAAGCTGCGAGAATTTAAAACTTTACAAATATTTACTCGGCAAACTGTATAAATGTGTGGGTGTGGGCAGAAGGCCCAGAATGATAAATTCACTTTCGCTAGCAGTTTGAAACTGTGCCATTGCATAAATTCCATTTTTCCATTACAACATTATCCGCTTTAGTTTATTCCACATTTTCCTCTAAGTAATCAATTTTAGGAATACTTTCAGAAAGTAAAATATTAAAAAACAAAAAAAAATATAAAAAATAAAAAAAGGATAAAATGAAAAATTACACAGCAGTTATTATTTGTCTGTGTGTATTTGTATTATTATAATTTTTTCCCTCCAACTCGAACTTTCACTGTCCACAGATATGCGTTCTCTTGAGTAGATTTGCATACGACAAAATATCCAACAGTTTTCGCTTTTAACAAACGTTCATTTATTTTATGCCAAAAAGTTTTTAATAAAACACCAAAAGCTGGCGGAAAGTTCCAGCTTTTCAGTCCTGCGTTTTGTTTTCGTTCATACATTTAAGGTTTTTCCTCTTTCGCATTTCGTGCTGGTTTGCATTTAAAGTCGCCAATTTAAGTGGCAGATCAGCTTACGGAATAGCATTAGCCACTGTCACAAAGTTAGTCGTATTGATTTGTTACACTTAAAAGTGGTAACAAAAACATAAAGGAAAAAATAAAGGAAAAAAATTGATTGTTTAGACTCTTTAAATGAGCTTGTTAGTAAACTAGAGAGCCGGCATTTAGTTTAATAGAGGAGAAAAGTTTTTTTTTTATGAATTTTAAAAATGCTTCTGCATTTCATTTGCAAAGAAAAGTTTTAGAAAATACATTTAATAAATTAGTGAATATTGACAAACAAAAGTTTGTATTTATTTCGAACTTAATTTTCGTTATCAGTATTTGAATTTTACTTTGCTCTTGTTGAATAAATTATTCCTTGATAAAGTAAGAATTTGCGTACTGGAGTAAACTTTATGAAGTATCTGTTGTTTAGTGATAGAAAATAATGATCAAAGAACTTTTTGTTTTACTTTGTCTTCCTGCAAAGAAGAAGACAATTGTAGTTGCAGGAATATTTACAACGTTGGTTGCAAGCAGAGTAAAAACTACCACAAAAAAAAAAAAAAAAAAAAAAACAAAACAAATTTATGAAAGTAAAAATAAACCTTTAAATTTATATGAATTTCAGTTCTACAGAATTTGCGGTAATAAATTGTGGCACTCCGATGTCAGTTATTTGTTTTATTTTGTGTTTCTGTTACTGTTTTATCATCTCAAGAAATTCTAGACTTTATTGCCTTGCGGAAGGGATGGCATAATCCCTCATTAATTGAGGGATTGGAGGGTGCCTCCGTAGGCGAGTGAATAATGCTCAGCCTAATGAAGCGGACCCTGGGTGTTTTCCTGCGGACAAGCCAAAAGCTTTGCAGGTAGAGTTGGTTAAAAAAAAAAAAATAAAACTGTTACTGTTACTTTGCAAACGCTGGGGGTTTTAGAACTAATTTTCTTCCACGGGCTGTTCGCCGGGAAGGTATACTACTTTGCTTTGCAGCCATTTCGGTACACATAAGTCTCTTAAGAGTTCTTAATCGTCGAGCGCTTAATCGTCAAAAAATATTTTATCACAGGTAATCAGCGAATACTCTGACGATGAGAAAGTTGCATGAAGCTTTTGGAGGAAACCAACGTGCGAACCAAACGCTCTATTTATCGTGTAGAAAATGATCTCAAAGTAAGAGGTACTCTGGCGCAAGCATGGACTACAATGCACTTCAAGATCAGCTAAAGGCATTACTGCTGCTCAAGCTTCAATAAACTGATTTGCACAAATATCAGTCGCTTTTTTTTTGGTTAATAATAGTTTGCCCACTCGGTGACTATTCATAGAACTCTCATTAAGTTTTTAGTGACACAGAGTGTCGCATGCAGAACAATATTCATGTATTGTAAGGAATTTTCTCCTGACTTATGGAGACTTTCTTTTGTAGCCCGATTGGATAACTGGTATTATGTTGTGAAATTTACATTTGATTTTATAATTCTTTTTCCTACAAATAATTAACATGTAAAGTCAAGTAAAACGAAGTGCTATTTAAAGACAAATTCCTATTAACATAATATAGTAAAAGTTTTTCAGAGTTTCCAATCCTGATATCGGATATATATTTGCAACTTCTAAAGTAGTTTTTATTCACAATTTATAAGAAAAAGATAATAAATGAAATTTATGAAATTTTTCACTCCTGGAAAATGTTCGCACCACATTAATTCCACTGGCGTGTTTTATGGGTATTCCATGGTATGATAAAAAGTCTGCAGCTTATTGCGATTATACAATTTGAAAAAGTATTTAATAATAAGATTTTCTCATAATTTTTTTAATCGAATTGAAAATAAATTTTAAGGCTGGGTTTGCTTAAAATGCATTAGCTTTGAAAAAAGACCTCTGTCACCAGGCACAGTCTATTATCCTGGAAAGCGGAAAAATTAAAACAGTTTATACTAGAGTTTTCAGTTTCTAGTAGAATTTTCAATTCTACTTTAAAATTATTTATAACAGTACCTTACTTCAAATTCTATATATATATAATTCTATATAATAGCAAAGCACTTCCGGTGCTTTGGAAGTACAATAACAGGAAACGGAAGCGGAAACTACATTTTAGGAAATATTGACAGGAAAATATGTGAGGAATTTTAAGATTTACATTATTGAGAAATGATACGGTGATCATTTTAATTCGGCCGCAAGAAATCTTTTTGGAATCGTGACAATCGATGTCGGATAGCTCGTACCGAAATTTCCAAACGTGGCAACTACACTCTTGAAAAAATACGAAAAGACTTTTTCTACTAGCCAATATTGCAATTATGTAGAGTCGAAAAAGTCTTTTTGCATTTTTAATCAAACTACTTAGCATTCCTATCGATCTTCAGCCTCATTTATCTAAAAGATGACATTTTGTTCATCTTAATAGAATATCAGCATGCATAATAAAAAAAAATATATATAAAATTTTCCAAATATTATAAAGAAATATAGTTAAGAGTTTTGAAATAAAATAATTGGAAAATTAAATTCGCACAAAAGAAGTAAAATTTTCCATCAAATTTAATGTAAAAAAAAAAACTTTTGCCACTCATGCGAAGTGTTTAGCAGCCGCAGCCGTATCTGGCAAACATATTTTAATTTAATAAAAATATTCCATATCAATCACTTAAATGTTTTATTTCTTGTTTTTTCTCTTTTATTGTATCTTTTCTGTTTGCTTTCAATTTGTTATTTGTTGCAATGCTGTTGCAAAGTAACTTCACTCTGCGTATATATAAAATTATACTCGTCTATATAAATTTTTACAGTTGTATGATTTTTGTAGAGCTTTCCAGCAACTTTGAAGTTTCATTGAGATGCAGTCTTTCATTAAAATGAATATCAAATGAAATTGTTCAGCTGCGAAAATAATATCTACACATACACACATTTAAGCTGCTATTGCGATTATTAAACTTCTGCCCAGACCAATTGTACACTTCCCGGTAATTTTCCTACAACGATGGAAGCAAAACTTTTTCATTTTAAACGTTTATAGAAATTACTGGCAATAGAGGCAAACAGATGTAAAAAAATTTCACGTTAACTAAAGTTAATTTCAAATCGCACTAACTACAGAACTTTTATTTTGGAATCATTTGTTTGGAAACTATTTTCTGTCCATTTACCAACGTATAAGTTTCAGCCACTACATGACCAATTAAAATGAAACGTTTTAGTTTCCAGTGAATTTTATTGTAAAAAAAGTTTTCCTTTAATTGCTTAACATACGATTTTTATTTGCAATAAATAAGCATAAATTTTACTTCTACGGATTTTTATATGCGAGCAGCTCTGATAGCTGAGTAGGGGAAGTTAAAGAAAAGTAGGTGGGAGAATTAGCTGTCGATATTTCCGAGAATAGAAATCCCCTTCTGCCTTCAACTAGGAGGAGAGTGGCTAATTCAATTGACTTTTAAAGATAGAAATTCAATACATTCTTAACTTTTTTAATTGGCCATCTTGTAAAAAAGGCCAAAGATGATTTTCTAAGGATTCATAAATAAAAAATTATATAATAATATGTAATGACAAGCTCTATTTCTTTCTGGCGGCATTTGGATTCCGATTACTTTTCGGACCAATTCGAATATCTGCTTAAGGGTGCAAGTGCAGAAATAAACCCAAAATACGCCCATTCGGGCCGATCTGCTCAGCATTTTCCTTATGCAGGACTTTTTTTCAAAAAGCTTTCTTACTAGTATTTACTAATACATAATTATTATACATATAAATACATATATATTTATAAAGACGAGAATAATTCCACGTCATTTACAATTGGCTATTCGCAATGACAAAGAATTGAATAAATTGTTGTCTAGTGTAACCATTGCTCAAGGCGGAGTTCTACCAAATATTCAAGCTGTGCTATTACCCAAGAAAACGGAAAAGAAGGCTTAAATTCATCAACGTACATATATAAATTCATAAAAATCAACATAAATCAATCAATTATAAATAATTATTTATTTATCAATCGCTAAGCATTGTGGGAAAGCTTGCAATCGTTGTTATTCATTGTTTGCAGTGTTGCCACAATTTACGATTTCTGTACATTTTGACGATTTTCACCTCTACAAAATTTAAGGCACAAAACTGCAAAGTTGCCACAATTTACGATTTCTGTACGAAATCTGTATTAACGACTTTCACCTCGCCAAAAAACATTAGTTGCAGAGTTTTCGCAATTTAAATTGCAATTTTTAGACTTTAAAAGTATTTTTGAAGGAAAGGCAACCATATATAGAGAATTTTGGCAAATATTATTAGAAAAAAAATAATTTTAACATATTAATCGGCAAAAATTCATTTATTAAATTAATGAAATTAGTTTCGCCATTGCTTAGAAATTGATTCTTCCCAGTTCACCGGACTCTAAGATCAGTTATACAATTGTTAAATATGTTAAATATCATAATATTTATTTCATAAAATGTGAATTACTTTTTTTTATAAATTATCTGTCTTAAAAATAAATACATAAAAGTAAAAAATAAATAGTTGGATTATTTTGCAACATCAGTTGTAAATTGAACTGGATGTATGAATACTAAGCAGATACTTGTACTGGCTTCCTCACTTTTCTCTTTTCCAGCTTTAATTTGGTTAACAAATCTATTTTGGGGAAGTATTGCCACAGAAAGCTACCGGAAATGCTTCGCATTAATAATTTCGAATGTGTTCCATTTTTCTAGAATAGATAAATATTGGGAACTTTGCCTAATTTTCGAAATTTTTATTGGCTTAATTTAAAAACAGGATATCTTCGCTGGGCTCTATTAAAGTTGACAGCAGCTGCACCAGAGCTTAAATGCCACTTCCTTTCCAGCGCAAAAATAAAACAAATAAATAAATAAAGTATACGTTGATCATGCATTCTGCATCATTGCTTAGCAGGGAAAAGCTTTACAAGAATTTGTTTTTTACAGAGTTCCTATTTTTTTTTTTTCGTTACTTAGAAGCGTTTACTTTTTTGTCATTGCAGTGTGATTGTTTAACTTCGCACACTAAATTCTCATTTATCGCACTTCTTACATTTCATATCAGAGCATTAAGTTAAACAAATCTAATTTGTAAACTAGAAAAGTTTTTGAGAATAATTGACACGCCTTTGATATAATGAAATTAGTTTTGGCAAATAAAATAATTTCCAAAGAAAAAAATTTACAGAAAAAGTTAACGTATTTTTTTTTTGCCGAAACTATTTCATGTCATCTTTCCAAAACTCATTTAAATTAATTGAATTTATTTACAAGTTTTCCTCTAATCAGAATCAGAATTTTATTATTTTGTCGAAGACAAGATTGAAATGTTTTTTTCGTGTTTCTTTTATTTGGAAGAGGCAGTGCTCTCAAAATGCTTTTACTTAGGAAAATACGCAGGGTAGAGGCAGGAATCGAATCAGCGACTTCCGGTTTAGTAGGCTGTACATATACTATTCATGCGCTTACGAAGGGGCTAACTTTTTACAGCCCCCTCTTTCCGCTCCTAATCACACAGCTATCCAATACTACGTTCTGTATGAAGTAATCGATAGTAATTTACATTACAAGAACGTTACGCAGGAAAAGAAATAATTCTTTGGCAAAAGGGCCGTTTAGAATAAAAATCAATGAAATATTAAGAAAACCGATTTAGAGTAGTAAACAATATCCTGTACCTGGAAATTTCAATGCCTTGTAAAAATTTTGAGTAACGAAAAAAAGGAAATAGTTTTACAGACCAGCGTTCATCAAGGATCTCTGACAGCACTTGAAAAGTTGAGTCTTAAGACAATACAAACGTCCTGTGAAACTAACGTCTTGTCCATCTTGATAAGGTTCTTGGACCGTTATCTTATCTTGATAAGGAGTGTCAGTTCGAGCTCAGCAGTTTTCAAATAAGAAATTCTTATGGATTTTTCTCAAGAGCTTTAAGGTATCTGGTTTTAATTCTCATTGTAATGTCTAATTGACGATTTGCTATACATTTTTATTTTTATTTATACATTTTGAAATGTATTTTTATATAAAAAGAAATTTATTTTATATAAAAACTCATATTGTGAGCAGAAGTTATTACAGCAGGAAGTATGTCGTAATTTTAGTTATCTGTTACTGTTATTGGCTTTAAGAACTATACTTTATTGTTTCGAAGTAGAACACAATATCGAAACAACATCCTGCAATTATATTTTTGAATATTTTCCTTTTTTTCTTTTTCTTTGTATGCAACCTAAAATAATCTCAGTCTCTTCCCAGCATATAATAGAGTTCAAACATTTTCCTTTACTTATCTATCCTTCAGTATCCTTCATTTACATTTAAACAGAAATGTCATTGTAAGTTTAATCACAGTTTCTGTTTTACTTATGTTCGCTGAATTCGAAGCAATCTAAACAATTTTGCAGCAACTGAAATGTATTTCATAAACATGGCAAGGAGAGAAGGAGGAGAATTAATTAAAGTGTCAATATACCATCTCCAATATTAATTTTTACTCGGATGCACTTTTTAATTATTGTGTCGCCTTTCGATTTAGATTTCTAATTTGAAAAATAATTAAGATTTTTCTTAATGTTTCATTCTGTTTAACTTATTTCGAACATATTTAAGGAGAACATATTTAAATAAGTTAAAACATATTTAAACTTAAACTCTTCATAAATATTTATAAAAATATTTTTAAAAATTTAGTTTCTAACTTAAATAAAATTTTCCAAAAAAAAAAGCTTTCACCTCGCTGG
The DNA here is from genome assembly GCA_963402855.1 of Ormia ochracea. NCBI lineage: Eukaryota > Metazoa > Arthropoda > Insecta > Diptera > Tachinidae > Ormia > Ormia ochracea. The sequence goes on from OY727106.1 coordinate 43,428,671, forward strand.
CCTTTTTAAATACATTTGGAAATTCATTTATTATTTATAACAATATTGGACTTCAGTAAGAAATTTTGATTGCATGCATTTAAAGACAACCCTTTACTTGCCATTGTCATTTCAAAACCAATTTTGGACCAGATTTTATTTGTTGCTTTAGCGATTCTGCAAGTGTAACCCTTGAAAATTGTCAATTTGACCACTAATGCCACTGCAAATTCGTGTACGGTGTAAATGATTGTTGTTAGCAGTGTTTTGTTGTCGGTTGCCAAAAAACGTGCACTGACTACAAATCCATGCTCACCAAATGCACGTAAAGTTACCCTCTCTCTAACACATTTACAGAATGTATCGATGTGTATATATGTGTGCTGATGCATTTAGTAGCATGCACTTGTTTAAGTTTACAATGAAGCAGGACATGCATCTCTTGTATCGTATTGTCCGATTGTCTGATTGTCTGATTATTTGAAATTTATATATCAAGAATGAGAAATCAAAATTTCTTATACCGTTTTTACCACCCTCTAACAAATGCTTATTACTCACATAATAACATTAAGGGCTTTCAAATTTTAAATCAGTGTATCTGTAATAGTAAATACAATTCCACAAGCCTTTAAGTTTCTTTGATTATAAATTTTGCAATTGCAATTGCATTATTTTCTTAGTCCAGGTTAAAATATGTAAAAAGCTTTTGAAAATTAATCAAAAAAAAAAAAGAACAAAAATAAGCAAATAAAAGTATTATGTTCGACTAAGCCGAATCTTGTATACCCTTCTCCATGGTTATGTTCCCTCAAAGTAAAAGGAACAAAAAAAATCATTTAAATATTTAATTTTTAATTTTTTTTTTTTTTTTTGCGTAAACAAAATCAAGCTCCAACGTTTGCAAAAGCGTTTTTAAATTAAAGACCCACAAGCACAAGACTCCTGGGCTTATAAGCTGTTTGTATTTAAAAACATAATATTTTTTTTAATTGTGATTTATAAACTATAATGTAATTTCAAGTTTCCGACTTCTATTAAAAATGCGGCTCTAACTGCGAGAAAAGTGGTGATGACCCATTTTTAACCTTAAATGTCTGAACATTTTTTTTTTGAGAATATATTTTTTGAAACTATCTTAACCTGCAAAGCTTGCGGCTTGATCGCAGGGAAACACCCAGAATCGCGACCTCCAGTTTATTAGTCGGCAAATTATTCATACGCCTGCGCGGGCACCAAGTTGGGGTAATTTTTTCATTTTTAATGGATTTTAAAATTTTTAACTTTAAAGAAAATGTAAAGTCGCTTGGCTTCGCTACAAAAATACACTAAAAATACAAAGGACAAACGGACACACGGACACACGGTACAATATACAATATAATATTTTATACAGTATATTTTATAAATTTTGTTACTTAATATGTATTTCGCTATTAAATACTCGTAAGTTTTAATGGAAACCAATCTTACTTGAACGGCATGACCCGAGACTCGAGCCTTTAAGGATTCAATTCAGAGACAGGAAGTCTGGCTAAAAAAATAATTATATAAAATGTGAATTTTGTGAATTTTTCTTTGCTTCAAGGAGATTACGTTACATTGAAAAATATTTACTGAAATTTTCAATATTTTATAATTTTTTTTCTTGTATATACTTTTTGTTCATAGACTGTACACACTATGAAGAGCACATTGTATATTTGAAAGTCCAATAAATTATTTTTAACAACTTTTTTAAAAATTTGTTTTTCAGAAATCGTTATCAATTTAACACTTTTCTTTTGCTGTAGACAATTTTTGGTCTTTTTTTTTTACAATGTCTTGGAAAAATTGTGTTGCATTCACTTATCTGAATCAGATGCGACGATTTGCTGAAAATCTTGCACATACTTCAACGTACATACTGTTACTGAAACCCAGTGAGAAAATTATCTCTTATATGTGTGTCTATTTAAATACACTCATAATTATATAGAAGGGAATTCAGCAGACAATATGATTTGACAAGTTGCAGCAACAAACACTTGCGCTAATAATCGTTTCATCATCATCAACATCAACGTCATCATTATTATCCTTTTAGTTTTTGATGGCACTTGCAAAGTATTACGTGCAGAACCAACTCGCTGAAGAAAAGTGGAGATAAAAAGTTCATCAATTGTGATGACTTTTCTTGTCGGCTTTTCGCTAAATACATCGATAGTACAGATATCACTTTACAAACGTACTCGTATGTGGTAATACGTGTACTCGTACATGTAACCAACTGGTGGATTTAAGTCTGCATGGGCGGATGGGCAGGTTTACTTTTAGGTATACAAGTACATGTGGCTTAGAGCTGCTTATTTTAAACACAGAATAAACAAGTATAACATGGCTTGTATTTGTTTTCATTTCTACTTTTACGCTGGCAGAGACTAGTTCAATACCTACAGATAATGGGTGTGGATGGGTGGCTCCGTATGTCTAACAAATTTTCTACAAAGTTGCACTATCTTGCAATGTTCAAAGACGTGAACAAACATTAAAACTTCAGAAAATAAGTTAGAGTTGTGTTTGGAGTTATTCTTTGTTGCTGGAGGGGTTTCTATACGACTTCATTTGCGAAAGTTATGTCGATTTCCACCTCAACGGTGTTAGAAAATGGCTCTTAGGCTTGATATGGGGTTATGAAAAAATAAAGTATTTTTGACTTGATTTAAACGATACGTTGCCTGAAGTTATTTTCTTTTGTACTTTCCCACCTCTTTGAACAACAAATGAAAGGAGATAAACAAAAGGTCTCTTGCCGGCAATACCAATGAGTTTGGTGATGAATGCTTAAAAATATACCTGCTTATAGAAACACAAGAAAAAAATAAATTCTTTCTTCGCTTAGTAACAGAAAACACAAAAGTGTTTGATAATTATCACTGGCAATTCTCTTAAGCGTAGAATCCCAGCTGACAATAGCCCTCAAACTTGAAAGAAAAAAACCTCATTTAAATCTTGGTAAGTCTTACTTTCTTAATGTGTGTTAGTATTTATTAAATACATTTGTCTGTTCCTAATTTTCACACCACAATTTATTTACTCCCCTTCACAAAACCGAAAGAAAAAAAAAACATAAAAATAAAAATAATAATTCAATGCTTTCAAAGTTTTAATATTTATTTATCTTGCTGAACTCCTCGCAACATAATAGATTGCTACGTTTTCCAATTACACACTTCATCTTTAAGATTGGTTGTAAAATTCCATGATTTGATTTTTTTTTTTCCAATATTTGATTTTTGCCCGAATTCGAGAATTTTATGTTGCCTATGAAGGAACAAATGGATGGCTCAGCGTATCAAGCTTGTATGGAACCAAAAAGAAGGCAAGAGATAATATTTTTTCGTACCTCAATCAGTCCCTTGCCATCAGTGCTATTGCAAAACGCCTTAGAGTTTGAAATTTCGGCAGTAAACGATGGTTATTAAAGATAAAAAAGGAAAATACATTTTTTTTTGCCCGATTAGTGAAATGAAAGTAAAAATATTTTTCTTTTACTAGTGTTTTGTATTGACACCACCATATGGAAAATCGTGTTGGAAGTTGGTTACTCCACTCAGTGACGGAACCATCATTTAAGTAATTGATGCCTTACAACTCATTACTTATTAAACCGCAGATGTACACAAAATAAATAAACTCTGCAAAGCTCAATGCAAAAAACAGCTCATGCTTTTCATATAAGTAAAGTAACAATAGATGTCTTATTTTTGTATCTCTCGAACCCGTTTTCTTAAAAACAAAAAAAAAAATTATGTCATAAAATCAAATCATAGTGTGTGAAGGTTTTGAATATTTTAGCCTAGTTCGCTCCATATATTTGACCATTTACTTTCCAGCGATTAATAACCAATCGATAAATATTGGAGACCACAAAAAATTTATTTTAGTTTTAAGTAAAATTCTTAACTGATAATGTAATCATAAGCTGACTAGAAAATATACTTAAACAACAAAAGCCAATAAAGCCCAATCTTCAGATGAAAATATCGAACCAAATCAGTTATTATAATTATATAAAATAGAGGCAAATTAACAACTATAGAAATAAATCTGCATTTGAAAATTTCAATAAGTAGCAGGCAAATCAGCTCTCGAAGCAATCAACCCACAACCATACTGTTCAACACGTGGAGCCAACAACTTTCAATACCCATAATCCGTTCCTCCCCGGCTTTAGTGATTGTTGCACATTAATGCAATTATTTTAAATTAAGCATAAAGTACTTTGGGGCTTTCATACGAGTATACATACATCAACCATTCAGCTATTGAGTTTATTGCAATGCACTTGAAGAGATATTATTTATTCATAAAAAGGGGATATGTTGTGTGGAAAAAATACAAAAGCCAAATAGCGGATAAATAACTCTTCAACTTGATTTTTTTAAATCATTTTTATTGCTGCTGTTTTGTACTTTAATTCGTTTAGTATAACAAACTGAAGTGGATTTCAAAAAGGATTTATTTGAAAAATGAATTGGAAAGCAAGAATAAATAATAAAAATGACTGGAAAACTTTTGTTTTCATTCGGTATAACTTGATGCTTTAAATTATTAATGCAACCTACCCCGCCAATACGGGTTTGTTTTATACAATTACATTTCAGCTTAAATGAAAAGCAATTGTACTAGTACTAGAAGAGAAGTACTGGTGTTTCGAGAAGAAATATAAATATTAACAACTTTTAAAGTATTTTTATGTTTTCTTCCCCCCTGATAGTGAATTAATGAACAGTGGTGTGAAAAAGCATGCTCGAAAACATACAGCACAAACATAATATATGATTGATAACGCCATTTGAAATAGAATGTGAAAAATATGAAGAATTACTTTCGAACAGAACAAGGCAACGTAAAAATACAAAGACTTCCGAAACACCGTCTGGTTTGACTTCTGTGAAGGAGACCGAACTTTCGCAAATTTTCCATCTGTGTAGCAGCAAATGAAAAGTATTGTTAAAGCTAAGCAAAACTGCCTTAAACTACAATTTGCAGCTAAAATTGATTTTATAATTTATGTACTTTGAAAAAAGTTTTTCATTTATTTTTATCTGTATGTTTATTTAGTAACAAAAAAGACAGTGTGTATATTTGTGAGAGCTTTTTAATTACATTTTGATGGTAAGCGACCACTAGCGATCATACAGCAAAAATATGAAATTCGGATTCCTTGCTTCATCAGTATACGATCAATTGCTAATCATTTCCATGTGATGTTCTACTTAACAGCACATATTCACTTTCACTGTATTTGAGCATTTAGCCTCGTAGAACAAAGGAAAGTAGTTAATACCCCGTTCACACATTTTTTTAATTACTCTATTTTTTTAATAGATATATGCTGCCTTCAATCTTAGGGCAATTTGGCACAATTTAACACTTTTCTCAAATTATGCGCAAATTCTATTTTAAGATATCTAATTTATAATTTGGAAAATTGTTTTAAATTGTCCTATAAATTGCCTAAAACAACTTATGTAAACCTTCTGCAGGATTATTTAGTGAAAAACAAAAATTTTCCTTATTTGGCAGCACTGAATGCTCCTGACAATTATAAAACAGTGTGAAATAATTTTAAATTGGAGTGCCCTCTAAAGCCAGTCCACACACTTTTCAATCAATTCATTACAAAACTTATATTACCTTCAAATGCTGAAAAATCAAGATAAAGAACTTGTAGAAACTAAGGATTTGAAAATCCTTCTGAAGAGTAGAATATGTAACTGCTTAGAATTTTAAAGTATAATTACATTATTAATAACTGACCGCTTACATTTTCGAATAAACTTCAATTCGGCTATAACGAATAGCAATTATAACAAATTAATTTTTCAATTAAAATATCGTATAAGGACAAAATGACGTATGCGTAGTTGTAAACAGCCTGCTTTATTGAAATGAAGATTAAGAATATCATTATCAATATCATTTATATCAATAATATTATTTATATCAACATCATTTATAAGCCATTACAGGGGAATACCCGAAAACCTGCTAAGTATACATATGTGTGTAAGTAGGAACAGTTGTTTTCTATTTGCAACGATTTTGCAAATATAAATTTATTAAAATAAACAATAACATTTTGCTGTTCCATATTTATTGGAAATAGTGTTTTAAATGATTATATCAGGACGTTATATCCCATCGGTATTTTCCTTTAACCAATAAATGAATAAAAAAACTTTCCAACTTTCACTTTGATTTAGCAAATTTCATATGAGAAATAAATTTACTAATTGCGGGACAACATTGGCGGCAAAATTTCATTTTTAATATTTCTTGGAATACACAAACCTGAATTGACCATTTTTTGAATTTTCAACGATTAAATTTTTTGGTATTTTGCTTAAAACAATTTTCATTAATTTGCATCTGCATTTTTAAATGGTTTTCTCTGGAGTTGTTGGTCGCTTATTAAGGAAAGTATTGATTTGAAGGCACTTTACGTTCTGATTTACATAAATTTAACAGCATCTACATTCTACCAAATGTGTTACAATCCAGATAATATATATAATTTACATACAGATTAAAATTTTGTTTTAAAGGCAAAAGAAGGATGTTGTTAAAAATTTAATGAAAAAAAAAAACTGCTAAAAGGAAAAGACAATTAACTGCCTGCCGTTGAAAAAATAATAATTTTTCGTAATTTTTCTGATATCTGTTACATTTTTGTAGTTTCAGTTTTTCTATGTTTTGCTCATGCTAATTATTACACTTGGGAATCGCTTCCAGTGGACATAATGAAGAGAATTTACAAATTAATTAGGGAATTCATTATAGCTTTTTCCCTCTCGGTGGAGATGCGCTTCTCTTTTAATTCTCTTTACGTATTAGAACCCTGTATTCAATTACGTCTTTATACTTTTTTTCCTGTTTTATCATTGTTCTTTAATATATATTTTATATACGTACATTTGCGGTTATCAAAGCAAAAAAAAAGTTGAATTTATTCTGAAATTTAGAGAGTGGCGACTTGTAATTTCTTGCAATTATACTGCACTGAAGTTGTTGCTTTTAGGATTGGATTTCCACAAATTGCAACAAAGTTTGAAAAAATCATATATTGTTAACTTCTTTTTGGGTTAAAATTAAAAAAATTAATAAAATGAAGTCGATTTCAAAATTGATTACCCACAAAGTTTAATACATTCTTTTCGGTTTTCATTGCCCACATGATACTTGTGATAGTAACTTAAGTCTTTGATTATTATGAAATCGGTTAGCCGCTACTCTATTATATGCTTCACTGCGCCGCCTTACTAGTTTATGAATACCGGAAATAGGAAGTGGGAGCCACGTTATCCTGAATTTTGCTGTTAATACTAAATATAGTCACTATTAAGCAATGCAATATGTACATAAAGTGGGCATGGCATAGTCTTTGATCAAACCGAGTAGTCTGTGGCGGCATCTCTGGTTATTAATTTGTTTTACGCCGCCGATGAAATACTGCTAAAGAAAAATCGGGAGCTGGTACATGTGCTCAATGCAAATTGTTTCCTGGAAAATGATAACCATCTCGTGATTGAGTGTGATTCCCATTCCTGCAATAAGTAACCATTATTACTCCCAGAGATTTAAGTATTGAAAGTATTTAAGTATGAAGGAATGGAGTTAGTAATAATAGTTAGACATATTTATGCTTCTTTATACTCTACTGATCTGCTTTGTACTGCTAGGGCAATTTACACAAAATATATACATATTTTTCCAGATGGATCCTAGAATACTCTTTCGCATCTTTTCATAAATGCATCTGAAAGTATCAGCCGAGGGAAATCTGTGGGAATAAAGCGGAGAGTCAGCTCCATGAGAAAGGCATGTTAATCAATTTGAATTTGGTATGGAAAGTTATAAAAAATATATATTTTGTAGATGAGGAGCCAATAAGGAAACTTTTGGTACACTACAATCAATACCAGCATTCCCTGTTTAGTAAACGAAAATGTTTTATTTTTTATTTGTATTATATTTATTTAAGCCTTTGCGAATCTACTGTCGCCGTAGGCGTTTCTCGTTAAGTCAAATGTGTAGTATGCCTTACATTGCATTTGTGAACGCTTAAATACTGTTTTTGAAAAGCTTAACTTGGTCTAGTCAGCTCTAAATATTCGAAGTTCCGATTGCTAATACTTAATATTTGCTTAACTTTAAATCAGCTGTGGCATGAGAGGAATGCACAGTAGGCTGGAATTGCATAATGAGCAAGAATATTGAGCCATGACGAAATATTGCCTATTGTTGGTTACGGCTGTAGGTGATCCTGACTTCATGCTACAGTCTCTTAAATGATTTTTTCTCATCAAAAAATGCAACATGTAAATAAAATATATTCATTAAAAACCATCCCTAACAGTACAGCATCCTTTTATAGAAATATTACTGTCACAACTTTAATAATTTCGGGGTTGGAATCCACTTTATTTCAAATTACCTTTTCGAAGAGTTACTCAACTCGTATTGAAAAACCATTTACTTTCACTTTCATTCTTTAAGATTTTTAAGACTGAAGTTTTCCAAATCTTAAATTTGCTTTAAATTACAATTATTGTTTCTATTTTAGCCTAAAACTCTTGTAAAATACTTTAAGCACCGCATCCAAAACTTTTATTTGTGTATTATTTGTTACTTTATCTAAATTTATGAAAGACAATAAATACAAATTTATAATGTTGGTAAAGATGCATACAAAAATAAAGATTTGTGTGCTTGAAAGTACGCAGGGTTGAGATTATATACTACAGCCTTACATCCTTGCTGAACTCAAGACAAGTAGCTGCAGCTGGAGCTGCTAAATAGGAGGTATGAAACTAAATGGAAGAAGTATAGAAAATAAGAAAACAGCACAGCACGAGAATCTGGAAATAATAGAATAACTTTGTTCAATGTAAAATTTTCCATAAATACAAATTAGTTTTATATGAATATTTGTGAGATAGTCATTGTATGCCTGAACTCATTTAAACTTAATTTAAAGGTGGGAAGCAGAAAATATTCGTATAGTATGAGGAAGTACAAATAATTCAAATATACAACTCGAACCAATAAGTAAACAAATTCTAATTTAAATATGAAAGGAAGTACGTTTGCAGCAACAAATAAATAAAAGAAAAGTAAGAGTTTGGAAAAAAATATAAACAATAAAAACATAAAAAAATAAAGAATTGAAATTTATAATAGTTAAAAATTTGGCAGGTATTCCTTTCATTTCAAATAAAGAAAAAAAAAATGATTTAGAGATCTTAAAAAATGTTTTTGATAAATTGAAATTATAAATAGAATTATAAACAATTACCATGAACACATACATACAAAGATGCGAGCAGTAATCACTATAAATTCGTACACCAGTTATTTTATCGCTCTTCAACACTATAGAAATAAACGGCCAGAACTGATGAACAGGAAGGTCCTCGTCTTCCATCAACCCAACGCTAGACCACACACTTTTTTGATAGCACGGCAATAACTGTGGAGTGCTGGATGCATCCAGCATATAGTCCTGATCTTGCACCATCATACTATTATTTGGTTCCGTTATTGAAGAACTCCCTTAATGGAGTAAATTTGGCCTTAAGAGGAACCTATGAAAATTACTTGCCGCAGCTTTTCACGGAGAATAATGGATGGAATAATGTCTCTAGCAGAAAAATGGCTAAAAGCAGTCGACCTAACTGGTACATATTTGGCTCCTTAAACTTCATTACAAATATAAAAAAAATAAGTTTAAGTTTGAATAGAAATACGAAAAGACTTTTTATACGACCCTATATTTAATTATATTAATTACACCATAATTAATACATTTTAATACATTACTAATACACATTAATTAATTACAATTATAATTAATTGTTTTGTTTCCTTTAAACTGATTTAGAAATATTCTTAAACTCTGTATCAAATTGTTAAAAAAAAACTCAGGTAAACTAAAAGGACTTTATTATTTATTAAAAATTATTTGACCACTATTAATTCGTTCAGTGTAGAAATTGATCAATAGCCCAATAGGAATGTAAAGAAGCCAAAAGAGAAAACTTTTCCTCTTTTCCACTTTTCTACATTTTATTTTAATTTTCATCATTTCTAAAAAATGGCACGTGGTAAACCTATTTGAGAGGAAATTTTAACTTTAATAGGCGATAAATTCAAATCGGGAATGATTTATGGGCAGATACCGACAGATCTAATCTAATCTAATCCCGAGATCTGCAATACAAAGTATTGTTAGAAAATATGAAAACCTAATTGGAAATTTAAGCAATAATGTTTCCAACAAATGCTCCAATTGCAGAATTTGTCATCGCCATAAAAGAGCTTTGGCAAATATCCTTAAAGTAAATCGTCACAGCACTGTTCGAGATATAGCCTTAAAGTGGGCTGAAGAAATTGATGTGGTCGTACATAATTTACAAATTTTTTTTTGTTATTAATTTAACCTGTAAAACTTTTGGCTTGTCCGCAGGATCTAGGCAAGAATCGATCCCGCGACCACCGGTTTAGTAGGCTGAGCATTATTAATTCACTTACTTTTTATGCAGCATAAAAGCAATTAAAAACATCCATTTTTTTACCAAACAAACATTTAGTGATGTCGGCATGCCAACTTAGGAATAATTCCTGCAATTGCTTACAAAAATTTTCAATATATCCGCTGACTGTGAAATAATTAAAATATTTTAGGAGTTACCACGAGCTGAGCGCGGCATTTGTGTTCTCTCTGTCTAAATAAGCAGTTACCACATCTGAAAGGACATTGTCAAAGGATTATTATGAGCTGACATGCAATTTGTTGCCTGCAGTTAATACTTCAAACTTCACCCCTCATAAGCACACGATAACTTAATTGCCGCATACGGCAATGGTAAGTAGCCATTATACGAGTAACAGGACTATTGTCATGTAAGCACACAAAAGCTCATACGAATGTTTTAAGCATTTTAATTATATTCTACGAAAATATTCATAAAAAACTTTTATTCGTATTTGGAAAGAAATACTCAGTTAAAAGAAATTAAAAAATTGAGTAAAAATTTGTTTCAATTAAATCAAAGTATGAATTATTAAATATTCTGCTTTTGAAAAGGATCTAAAATTCCTTCATAGCTTTAAGATTTTAAGAAAAAAAAATGGCACATTTAAGAAAAGAAGTTTTAATAATTTTTAGTTTGAAAGAAATAGCAATTGGCTTTCCTTTTAAGGCACTTTTAATAAAAGGCATTTTGCTATACTTCCTAACCCAAAACTCATTTCTCAGTCAAATGTGGAGCACCTTGAGTCTCGTATTCGGAAAAATCGTTTAAATTCTTCCTTGAAGTTGAAAATTTAATATTTTTATTATGCATTAAAATTCCTTGTTATCCTTTATGCAAATGTTGAACAGGCACTACTAATAAAAGATTCATAAATGTGCAGTTGAAAAAGATCAAGCTGGAAAAATTGCTTTTCCGTTTTGCAAAGCTATTGTTTTTCCTTTTATAGAAAATGATTTTTTTTTATTTAAAAATCAATAAATAAGAAAAGCAATAAATACTTTAGATGACATCTGTGTATTTTCACTTGTTTAACAAATAATACAATATAAATCCACATTTGCATACAGTGCTTATAAAAGATTTTACGTACATGCATGTAAAAATAGTCAAATGGGCGAGTGTGAGTGGGAGTGTGAGTGTGGGTGTGAGTGTGAGTATGTGGCATAAATATGGAAATCTGCAGCAATGCAAAACAACTTTAAGGCTTTAAAATGCAAAAGGTGATTGCAAATGTCAAGGTTATTATATTGCTTATCAACACAATAAAATTGGCATTCCGATGAAAATAAAAGCAAATAGTTTTATAAAAATAAGCTCGGAATGCTGAAGAAAAGAAGTTTAATTTTTAGTTGTGAATACTCGTATACCAGAATTAATAAATACGAGTATTTCTGTCTTATAAATAAATTTAGTTTAAATTTTTATGGAGATGGAGCTTTTTCACCAAATTATAATTAATTATAATAACTAATTCATCTTTAACTTTTCTGCATTATTTTGAACACATTCTACACTGCAGCCTTCTGTGACATGCAACTTCAAATGCCGCTGACAATTTGGCCACATGCACTTTTCCCATTTCAAGACGCAAAATTTCTTTCTATAGTTAACCAATTGAATATACTCGATCCTTTTAGCTCTGCGCTAAGTCCTAAGTCTATAAAACTATTTTTGTAGAAGAGAATGCCCTTCACGAGTGGCCCAATCGGCGACATATTGTGCGATTAAAGTGGCACCAACACAACCATCAGCAAATGCACTTGTGCAGATGACGCCATTAACTCGAGTGCAAATTGTTATATCAAATCGTAATGAATTTGCTTGTAAATGCATTTAGCTTGCAAAGCAGCACCAGCTGCCAGTGTAGTTTCATGTACTCTTTCTGGCCTCCCGAAAATACTCCAATTTCTAATCTCCCCAATTTGCCATGACTTTGTAGGTGACAAATATTTATGGGATTTTTCAATGACACCACAATCAGTCTCTTTTATTAAATAATTTATTTTCCTCTTTTGCTTAATTTTTTTAAACACAAGAAAATGTGGAGATATTAAATTGTTTATGCTGATGTAAGAAGCAATAAGTCAAGCCAAAAATTTAATATATTTAAATTGCTTTAGATTAAGTATACTGAAATAATTTGTTGCGTTATTTGAAGGCGATATAAATAACTCGGTTTGTTCTTCAACAGAAAAGTCAATAATATAAAGGAGGACCATATTGGAATTTGTATCGCTTGAGGATTTTGTAGAAAGAATTTGAAAATCATTTTGTCAGATAATTTTATATGTGTGGGTCACATAAAACACGCCAGCTCTTTTATTTCCGTTTAAGTAGCCGAATCTTAACAATGGCAGAATAATCCCTTAATATCCTGTGATTAACTAATATCAATGAAGATTTATTACAACAACTACGCAACTTATTTGTTTTTACATCATCAATAACACATATTGATTTAATGTCGTTTTATCTGTTTCTTTTCTTTTTTGCTAAAAATAAAAATATTAGTAATAAATTTAGGAAGAGCTTAAAAGCGGAATTAGTTTCGAATCGTCTTTAATTTTAAGGCTTTTTATTATTATTTTATGTTTCTGTGTATTTCTACACAATATGTACATTAACCCTTTTGTCGCCACTATGATCATTTAGATACACTTACCAGGCCTGTTAATGTTGAACATATTTGTATATAATTTTGATACTAAATGGATTCAATTGTATACCGCCTTTTTATGTTAATGTTCAGATAAAATTTAGAATTATTCTTTGAGATATATATATACGAGGTGTGATCACAAAATAATACGTATTTTCAAATATCATGAGTTACGTCTGTTCGATTTGCACATTTTTTACTGTTTTGTTGGTACACATTGTCTGTTATACGAGTATATCTTGGTAATATGAGTCATTTTGGATTGTCAGTTTGTTTTTGACAGATAAAAAGATTAGTCGTGTTTTAATGTGCTCTCCGATGTTTTACTAACAACTTTATATGGGGGCTGTGTCAAGTTTGTCAATGACGATCTAGATTTGCTCAAAAAGATCATAAGTGATGAGGAATCTCATGGGTGTGTGATTATGACATTGAAACCATATCCCAGTCATACCAATAAAAGCGGCCGTAGAAGCTAAGACCGAAAAACCAATGTCAACTTGGGTAAAATGTGAATATATTGGTCATTGTTTTCTTCGATTGTAATGGCTTGGTTCATCATGCATTCCTTTCACAAGGTCGTACGGTCAATAAGGAATATTACCTTGAACATATGCGCCGTTTGCGTCAAGGACTTTGTCTAAAACGCACAGAATTGTGGAAAAACCAATCATGGATTTTGCACCATCAAAACACACCATTTTACACGTCGCTGCTTATACGTCGGTTTTTAGTCGAAAGCATAATCGTAATCATGTCTTATCCTCCGGACTTGGCCTCCCCGCCCAATTTTTCCTTCTCCCAAATCGGAAGAAAATTGATATCAAAAAGCTCATTTCAGAAGGGTTTCGAGGATTGGAAAAAACTCTGGCATAAGTGTATTATGTCTGAGGCGGATTAGATTGAGGTGGCAAGATAGTTATTGATGTATAAATAACAACCTTTGTGATCAACCCTCGTTTTTAAATATATTTTTAAAACCAGCTTCCCTTATAACTTACTGCTTCGGAAGGCTTCGAGTGTTGGCAAATATGTTACCTACATGCCCTAACACTGTGGGCTACACAAGGGTTAATATAATTCTATCAAGTTAATTCTATCGTTTTTCTAAATATTTTATCTATTTTGTTATACAAAATGTAATGCAGGATATGTAAAATTAAAGCCACATCAAACGAAAAGGATAAAAAAGGTAAAATTTAATACATTATTTATTTTATTTTGCTAGAGCCCGCATTCTCGCAAAAGGTAATTTTTCATCTCTTACACCGGAGTCAGCCATCGATCAGCAGTTTGTAAATGCCTCAGAGAAATTAGAGGAATGTATTTAATTGTAAAGCAGTCACGTTCACGATTTCATCAGCAATAAAAAATATATAAAAAAAAGGAATTGGATATAAATTTATAGAACGTGCCCGAAAAGTTAATATTAAAAAAAAGAGGCAAAAAAAAATGATTAGCGAATAAATTAAACAGGACATAATTTGTTGGTAAGTATTTATATAAGAACGCAGTGTGTCCTGCAAATAACTTAAGTGACAAAAAATGTCCACTAATTTGCATACAAATTAAAAACGTAGCAGAAAAATCGTTTAAAAATCATTAGTTAGCTAAAAGCAAATTAACGAATTTTTTTCTGTTCTCTACGAAAAGTTTAAATTGGAATTTAAAAACAAAAAAAAAAAAAAAATCTACCACAACTTTTTGCTTCCAGAGGATTTTCTTTATGTTCAACTGACATTGTTGTAAAGAATTTAAGTTTAAAGACATTCTTGATGTTTGTAAAGCAAAATTATTAGTTTAAATTTAACTGCTGGTGCCTGCTTAATAATATATTACATTTTAAGAGGTCGTACAGTTCCCACTGGACTGGACGGTTTGGAATTTAATTTTTTTTTTAATAAATTTACTGAATTACTAAATGTAGGGGAATTTTCAAAGGACTTTAAAGGACATTTTCAAAATTTTGTTGTAAAATTTTCTTTTAATAAGAATTAAAAAAGAGAGTAAATTAGTAACTGAGAGGTTAGTATATGCTAAGGATAATTAACAAATTCTTAAGAATGCATCTGGAAATTGTATAAAGGGGTTTCCCCTCTTGACTTGTCCTTTTGACTCCGTCAACTGCTGAATGTGTTGTTATTACTTATTTTGCATTTCGGAATATATAGAAACACATGATTAAATTAAGCCAGTCCTCTGGTAAATGATATGCGACTAATTTATTTCAGGAAGGAAGGAAGGAGGAAGCTATAAAAATGCTAAAATCGAGCATTAGAAAAGGCCATAAATACAGGAAGATCAACATTTTTCTAGTTGTTTAATTGACTAATTTCTTGATCAGTAGTAGATAATATTAAGGATATTATCTGTGTATACAAATCCTATACAGATATCCCTCGAATATCAGAGAAATTCTGATGGTACTCTGTATTTAGAATAGCTTATAGGATTTACAATACATTTAATAGATTACTTAGTAGAACGAACTATTTACAAAAAGAATGATAAGGATGTTAAGAAGTTTTTCGTAAATCTATATCAGGTGAGGAATCGGATTAAAAACACTGTTTTTAAGTTTACCATTTCCCAGACTTGAAAGTTTTCAATTCTGAACGCTGTAAATAATTACAAATATCGTTGCAATTTCTTAAGTGAGTGACTAGTATATAGTTATCGGAACAAATTAATCAATTCTTTAATATTCTCTACAGATTATTGGCTGCAGAAGTGTTGCAGTTGCAAGGAAAAATACTTTGCTTATACGAGTTAACAAGAGAAGAATTTAAATGTAAAACCGGAATGCCACAGTCAGGAGAAAATCTATTTGCAATAAAATTACAAAATTACCACATTCCTTCCTGTTCCAATGCCTTGAAAAACCACCTCAATAATGCTGTTCCAGGTTTCAGGATTTAAAGCAAAAAAATCAAAGTATTATTTACTTTTCTTCTCGTTTTTTCGAAGAAAGGAAACTTGTAAAGTGCTTAGGACATTTTTATAGGTGAGAACATAAATTTGTATATGTGTGTGTTAAAACATTTCATCAGGATTGTAATAAAAAATTAGGGAAACTCACAAAAATGAAACAAAGCTTAATTTCTAGCCAAATCCTAAGTACTTGTAATATCCTTTTTTATTGCTCTGATTTCAGGATTTTTATAGCTTCCTCAGAGGTAAATAGTTTTTCCTCCCGCTGAAATAAATGAGCCGTATATCATTTGCTAGAGGGCGTGCTTAATTCAAGGATGTGTTTCTATATATTTCGAAATGCAAAATAAGTAATAACAACGCATTCAGCCGTTGAGGGAGTCAGAGGGGCCAGTCATTGCTCACAAAGAGTGAAAGTGCTAAAAGATTTGATAAACTTTAAGTAATTGAATGGAATATTTCTTACATTATCTGTATTAGAAATTTAAAAAAAAATTGTGCGGGTATTGTGGGGTCATGACAACAACAAAAGCAGAAAATGGTTTTCAGATCTTAAAAAGCAGATTGCAAAACGTCAAAAATCTTTATTTCTTTTTATTACTTAAAAGAGTGAAAGTGTGAGTTTGTATTACAAGATTTTATCAATACTGTGCGGGAGGCAAAATGTTGCAGACTCTTCTGACTCTTCTAACTCTGGCAGATACTAAGTAGATTAGACACTCTTCTTTTATAGACGATATATTTTTTTTTTATGGAATACCTCTTTGCAACGTGCCAAACGCACATGACGAAGTAGAAGCAGTGCGGTATCAACAGTTTGTAATTTAAGAAGAATTCCCCAGATGAGAGAAGAGAGTGACTATTATTAGCGAAATGGCGACAAAGCAGAGTATTAGGCCTTCCCGGCGGCCATTGTGTACATTCTTGTTCAAATTGTTGCCGCACTCTAATGCAACTTCTTTTACATTGACGCCCCGACTTTAACCATTTGCAGATGAGGAAATTGTTTACCAGGTCGGCAGTATACAAGACATTATTACATTTGTTGCATTGCAACATATTCAAATTATTGGTTTTTCGTAGACTCGTGTAAAAGAAAGAGAGAAAGAGAGAGATAGAGTACTCTACATATGAGAACTTCCTTCTACAAGGAACTACTAAATATTTTATTCTGGTTTTGAAATAATAAAAAGAAGGCAGAGCCAAGATCACATCGATGCAGGAAATAGATGAAGGTTAGATCCTCCTCGTTTTTAAAAACTTTAATAAAATGAAATACAAAATTATACGGAAGCTTAATAAGAGAATTCTATTTAAAAAATCGGTGAATAAGTATTAACATATTAGCAACGACTTTAACTGAAAACAATTTAATTAAAACAGAGTCAGAGTCCTGAACATCTTTTTGACATTGGAACAGACTTTGATTTCTTATGTATACTTCAGCTGACTAAATATGATGTTCCCGTTTTTAAACACAGTAGGAACTCGATTCGCATAGCCGAGAAATTGCAATAACCGATCACTAAAAACTTAATATCAGAAAATAATAAAAAAAAATATTAAATAAATTTCCACCTATTAAGAACAATTTGAAATCTAATCTTTTTCTAGTGAAGGAAAAATATTTTGGTAATTCTCTAATTCGCCTACGTCAAAACAAAGAAAGGAAAGGTATCAAAATAAATAAAAAGCTTGGGCTCTTGGGGAAGCCACAGAATAGTACAGTTCTGGCCAAATAAATTCAGAGATTATATTTAATAGAGCAGAAAAATTTGTATTTATTTATACATTTTTCCTTTGCTAATAGTTTTTGGAATCAAAATCCTGCAGTAAATAATCTAATGTGAATATTATCCTGTGAGACTTAATACTTTAATATTGGACTAAATAAACCCAATATAAATTTTAATTTTATAAAAAACTAAATGTATCTTCTCGTAACTTTTTATAGAAAAATTTTTAGGTCTTTTACAAAATTGTCAAGTATTCAAAATGCATGCCCCTTTTAATCGTTGCCACTAGTCAAATACTCCAACTTGTCAGATAAGATGTAATATTTTTATCTATTGATAGATATTATAGATCAATACCGAATTTTGTACTGAATTGGCAATAAAAGTTCTACAAAGACCAGCTTCATATAGTTCGCCCAAAAAAAAAGGGAGTTCCACCATGTCTGTTGTGATCACAGTGTTGCCTATCCTTGCAGGATCTTTTGCCTTTTCACAGCTACTTATCAAAATATAGCCTAACAAACCTTTCATTTTGTACCAGCAAGCACATACAAGGATATTATTCGTATGTGATCCTAATATTTCCTTCTTTGGGCTGTCATTGCTATACCTAATAAGAATGCTGATGTACACTACGATGGTACTGAATAAATTATAAAGCCTGTTGAACAAGTTTTATTTGTTTTTATTGTCATCTAAGGATTTTTTTAAATTATTTAAAGAAGTTTGTTTGAAATGAATAGTTCTCCTTAACAATGTGACAGTCATTCTTTTTGGAAAACCATCTTGCAAACATTCGTAAATTGTTTATATTCCTTGAAAATATTTATCCTTAAGAATACGTTGCTCGCTTGGAGAAGTGCAGAAATCGCACATAATTCCTACACAAGTGTCCTTTGCTAAAAGCCTTAAACTATACAATGTCAACATGTTTGTGTAGCCTAAAATATATTCAAATTCACTCGCTTAGTCTTTGCGATTTCAAGACACAAGGAAAAAAATACAGGAAGGATTATATCAGTTTAGAAAACTAAAACGCAAGAAATTTAAACGAAAAACTCTAAACATTCTGAAGAAAATATTTTTCGTTCTGTGGAAGAAATTTTAGTAAAAGGAATGTTAAAAATATTTCATTATTTTCAACTTTTTTGTGCTTTTCCAGAGGTAGCCTTCGACAAAAATGGGTATGTCTGCCAGTGACACTCGTGCATATATGAGTATAAATACATAAAATATTCATAATAGATATAAGTCTGTATCTAGATTGGAATAAAACAAAATAACCTGTCCTGCATTTTTATAAAACAAAATAGAAATAAATACACACATGAGGACTTAAATTTAAATTTCAGTTCAAAACGTTCTTAAGTAAATTCCAAATCAGTTGGCTAGAAATAATTCGAAGATGAAATTATTTTCAATACGGTGTCAATTGATATATAAAAATCTGTTTTCAAATCTCTTATTCCAATTTTTTTTGCTGGCAAATATTCAATCGTGTTCATTTTTCTCTTAATCCTTGTTTATAGTATGATTTTGTTTTTAAGCATTCACGAATGAAACGCATTGATTTATGTTAATTAATGTTTAGGAAATACGAGGTACAGTTCAAAGTATTTGTGACCTCTTCTCCCTCATTCTAAATAAAATTCAAAACTTCTCACAAAAAAAAAAAAAAAATCATATTGCGAGTAGAGACAAACTTTCGCCGGAGGGCAAAGTATGCTGATGCACATGCACAGATATTTTTCGTAATCATGAATAAAAGCAATTTTGTTAAATTCTTTTTAAAAACAAATCCTTGCAAAATTAAAATTTTTTTGGATTTCTGTTCAAACATAACAGATATCCTGGCCTAGGATATCGATAAATGCAAATTGTTGGTTGAACCAATGGCTATCGTTATAGCTGGACAAAAAGATGATGCCATCAAGAGAATGAGAGACAAGCGAACAAATTAATAAGTAGCAAATAAATTGCAAAAGCCTTGGCATTCTAGTGTAATGCCATCCTTATAAAGGATGTTTTATTATCCTTATAAAGGATGGTATTACACTATTTTCTCACTTTAAATTTTATATGTGATCGTCCTTTTCCCAAAGCAATTGCTGTGGTTAGTAATCGTTATAAAATTTAGTTATTAAAAGCTGTAATTTATCGTTGGCTTTGTAGCTTTTGTGTTTTTCTTTTTGTTGCTACAAAATAATGAACATTTTAGTGGAAAACGCCAACTGGAAATTAATCGTCGGCTGTGGAAATAAGCCATGATAAGAAATTTATTTACTCTGCAGTGTACCTTTCACGCAAATAGAGTTAATCAATAGAATATAATGAAAGCAATAGAGCCCCATTCAGATTTAATGCAATTGAATAAACAATACTTTGTTGCCGAGCATTGTGTTTTAATTATTGCCTGTAGCTGTAAGAGAATGCATTGATGATTATTTGCCATTATCAGAACATGCACTTGCAACACGCAAGTGCCAGTGTAAAGTGATACGAGTGCATGTCTTTGTATATGTTTCGGTCACAGCATTTGTAATATCAGCTAAGCCCCGAGGCCGAACATTTTCGTTTCCGTGTTGCAACATTTAAGCAATTTTGTGACCAATTGAAAATTAATAAAAACTTGAAATATTATATACACATTGCAAATATTTAATTATTCTATATATGTGGCAATCTGTTCATTACCAGGATGCAACTTTTTTCTCCCTTAATAAATATAATACTTTAATTGTGTACAGGATTGTTAAAGGATAAGCTTTACTTGGCAGGAACTAGAAACAATTTTTTTTTTAAATGGTTTATAAATAACTTTAATCGATTAATTTTGGAAACAAATTGATTATATTTAAGCAAAAAAGTGCAGCTGGAGAAGAAATTTCAGAAGTTTCATTTTTACATAACGAAAAGTCTTAAATTTTTTTTTACAGCCAATAAGAAGCAAATATTTATTAAAACAGCCAAGAGAAACTTATAACTTCATAATTAAACGGTAACAGTGCCGAGGTAAACGAAATAGGCCGCAGGCAATATTCAAGAAGATTTAATTTGCGGTCCACAGAGTACTTTTTCCCGCCGTGATACCACTGACTTCTCAAGCTGCATATCGGATAGAAACTTAATTTAAAGTCAATTTTAAAATTAAACAAAGTGGTTAATATAGTTGCTTAAAGTTTTACTGTTGCCGCAGACAAAATATTATAAATTAATTATTTGTGAAAATCATCTAAAGGAAATCCTGATGAGGCAGTAACATGCTCACACACATCAGATAAGACACTCGGGGCCAGAGTAGGGAGAAGGAAAACTTTTTTATTATTTTGCTTTTTATACAGTATGCAGGCATGAATAAGCTTATTGGATTTTCTTTTGTGTTTCCGTATGCGTCTCTTGGTTCCCTGCCGAGTATAAGTAAGTCTGTATTACAGTACAGCAATAACAAGTACTAAAGCTGCCGTAAAATTATGTACGCATGCAGAGACGAGTGTGTTAATTTGTATGTATGTGTCTCCATATGTAAATCATGTTTATTTTAATTCATATTTAATCCTATAAATGCTCATTAAGGACACGCTCGCTTTGCTTGTATAAACCATTTAATAAAATACGTTCACATTTAACCACGTACAAATTAACAAAATTTAATTACGTTCTACAGTAGGGAGGTGGCAATTTTTTCATGTTAATTTTTTAGTGATAAAATGCATACTCCTTAGCTAATATTGCTAACTCCAAAAGCAATGAACATCCTTGTAAAAATATATTTTTTTTTATGAATTTGTGCATACTACAAAGTTTTGAACTTCTCTGCAAAGAGAAAAAACCGGTATATACACAACAATCGATCACGCTATGCAACTAGACATAAAGCTTCTGCGTAATTAATTATAATCATAACATATATATTATATGCTTAACTCATATATTTTTAGAAACAATTGAAAAAATCTTTTTGAAAATGTAGTACTTATGAATATATTGTATTGGTTACCCCCCTACTTGAAATACAAAAATGTCAAGAAGTAAATACAGCGCTCTTAAATAAATTTTGCTTAAAGGCTTCTTTGCAATTATAATGAATAATTAATGCAAAACCAATTTGCTTTTAATTTTAATAGTCTTTGATCTAAAATATTACGTCAGCAAGATTGAATTTGGCTCAATGTTAACTGTAAAAAGTCTTTCAAATCTTATTATAAACTGAGTCCTCAGCCAGTTGAATGAACAGAGTGTAGTCAAGTCTGAACTCAAAAACTATTAACTTAAAGTCTCTCTAGTGCTACGCAAAAACTTAATTCCTGCGGTGTTTTTTTTTTGTCGTCGTATCGTATATTCAGTCATATCAATTTCGTTTTGAGAGGGTTATGCGTACAATCATTATTAAGCAGCTCCCTCTGTTATTACTGGGTAATGAAACACATTATTCCTCATAGTGCATTCATATTGAATAATTAATTTTTTTTAAATTTTGGGATTTTTTATTACAAAGCTTGTAGTATTCTGTAGTACTTTACTTGCCATATTCGGTTTAAGGTTGCATACCCTCAACTACTCGTAGGGGATTCTCTACGTACGCGAATGAATAACAGCCTACTAAACCGAAAGTCCAGGCTGCTAAGCCGAAAGCTGTTGCAGGTTGAGAAGGTAAAAAAAAAATATTAATTATTCTGTAGCACTTTAGTTGCATACGTTGCAATACTCGCAGGTGGTTGCCTCGGTCATAGGAAAGGAATGCTATGGACGTTGGCGAAAGAATTTTCAAAAAATAATATTGTTTGTATATTTTAAAAAATTTCTCTGATAAAAAAGTTCAAATAGAAATCGAGTGACACATTTTTCGGTATTTTTAAAAATAACATGTTCATCAGTAAATGGCTTTGCGAAATTTGAGAAAACTACTAGTAATAAAAAGGGGAAATAGCCGATGGCCTCAGCAGTCAGTGTTTCCTTCGTCACATTGTAATTATATTCATATAGTAAAGGGTGATTAAAATTTAAAAGTCGATGTTGAATTTTTTTATCATTTATTATGATAATATGCTGCGGTTCAATTATGTATGGATCACGATCTTATCGACACAAGTCCATCCGATGGTCCAGATTTTCAACGACGCTGAGGTATAGTTAACCATCTATGACGTTATTGTGCTGCATTATCTCATCCTTTAGCACTTGAATTGTGGCTGACTTATCGGCGTACACCGTTTCTTTCGAATAACCTCAAAGGAAAAAGTTCAAGGATGCCAAGTCACATGAGATCTGACACATGATATCAGACAGTTATACGGCTATTGAATTTGTGGCGCAAAAGACCCATTGTCTCGTTAGCTGTGTAGCAAGTGGCGCCGTCGAGCCGAAACCACATATCGTCTAAATACATATCCTTCAATTCGGCCCATAAAAATTTCCTTATCGTCTTACGATAGCGAATATCTTCTACAGTAACTGCCTGACCGGCATAATTTTGGAAGAAATAAAGACCGCTAATGCCGCCAGCCTAATGAGTTAAGCATAGGGGGAAAATTCTGCTTTTTGACGAACCGACTGAGGTGAACAAGTGCCTCCTGACTGAAAATGGCTTTCTTCGATATGCATTATGTAAATAAAAAAAATAAAAGGAAAGGACGCCTAAACTGCAGACTTTGCTTGTAATTCATGATTTTCACTGAAAAAAAAATTAGTTTAATTTCAGAGAACAAACGACTCGTAACATATTTTTAATTAACTTCACAACTAACTTCAAAATTTCATAAAATGCCCCCGAGAAAAATCGGTTTTGTTGTTTTAACTTCTAAACTCTCTTTGAAAATATTATTACGCTGCAATCAATACGAGCAAACTTTTGAATTCCACTGTATTTTCATGTTTTCAGTTTTGCTCAGTACTCGTATTGTTTAATGTTTTTCTGAGAAAGGCAATCCAAAAAAAGTCTTTATCCTCCATATACTGTGTAGAAATTTTTTTCTTGCCGTTTCTATTTATTGCTTTTCAATTAAGCATCCCCCACATTTATATCTTTCACATTTTTTATAAGATTTTCTTTAAAATATTTTTTCAATTTTTTGCTTAAAAAACCATATATATTATATGTTTACAGTACAGATAAAAAAAAATATCTTTCGATGATATAAAAGATAACTTGTGAAAACATATTTTATATCCGCCGCTTTTCTTCCTTCCTTCTTAGTTGCTCCGCCCTAAATATTATACTCGTACATCTAACAGTACAAATTTATGCAAATACGTCAAATAAGTGCATTAAATTCTATTTTCCCACTACGGTCACTAAAAACGCGTTAGTGTTCGCTTACAATACATACATGGGACTAAAGTGTCCTGTGAAATTTACTTCCTAAAGGGTGCAATACAAGAAATGCAGGAAAGATGATAGAGAAAAATTGTCTCTGCCTTTTTCAGTTTTAATTGGAATACTCTGGCTTATGCCAGAAAGGAATAGAAGCATATTCTGGGGTCCCTGGTAAGTGGTCACATATATAGGTTTTATATTTGGCACAATATTTGTTGCAGTTGTGTTAAGCCCAGGAAAGCCCACCATTTGAATATTCTTCATTGCTTACTTTTTTAATGCACATGTAGCAACTATTTTATGTTACAGCAGGAATTAAAGTTTTACTTTACAATCGAGATTCGTGACGATTCGCAATAAAAATATCTGAGTTGGAAAAGTGTCTGGTAGGGCTTTAGCAAAAGTTATTCTTAATACATTCTAATATATGGCCGATATATGTACGGCTGTTGTTGAAGGCTGCAAGTCCTCCTGCGTTTATAGTGAGAGTCAAATGTAGATTCATGCAGCCCTAGGAAAACTCTCCTTTAGATTTTCCAATTCCATTTCTTACGTCAGCGAAGGCCAAGTCCGTTGAATACGGTGGTTGAGGCAGGATTAAGGTTTTGTTTTTGGTCATCGATGTGCCAGCTGGTTCATTATTATATTACAAAATCCATGATTGGTTTTTCCACAATTCTGCGCATTTTAGACGAAGTCCTTCACGCAAACGGCTCATAAATTCAAAATTGTATTTCTTATTAACGTTAAGATCTTGTGGCAAGAATTCATAATGCACAACGCCCTTGGAATCGAAAGAAACAGCTACAAAACCTTCACTTTTGGTGAACTTGACGTGATTTTTTCGGCCTTCATTCTTCTGGACCCTTCCATCGGGATGATAGGGCTGTGGTTTCAACTTCACAACCATACAGCCGTGATTTGTCACCTTTTTGCGCAAATCTAGATCATCATAGATCATAAAGTTCAACAGTTATATATATTACCAATATATTTATTTATTTATTTATTTATTTATTAAATATTACAATTATATGAATATGATTGCAATATGTATAGAAGCACTCGCTACTGAGGCCTTTGGCTTTTGGTCCCCCGGGGAACTGAACCCCTGGCACTTGCGTAACAGGCGGGTATACTAACCATTATACCATCGAGGGCCTTAGTACCAATATATACAACAGACATGTGTTAGAAAGAACCTACGCAATTCAGGAAATTTGAAAGTAAAGGTTGTTTTTTGATCACACCTCGTACTCGTAACTCAGTACGAGTAGTCAACTTTAAAATGTGTATAATAAAAATAAAAGTATTTCAGTTTAATCAAAACCATCTTACTTAAGAATTGACTAGTTTTTTTCACTCGTCTCCAACGTAAGTATCATTCCTTCCCAAACCTTTTCTTTCTATGGCTTTCCTTATTGATTGATTTTCCTTTCCTTAAGTAAACTGAAGAAAATAGTAAAGCAAATGCAAGAGGCCACGATTGAAAACAGAGAAAGTAAAAATAATAAGTAGAAGCAATTAAAGCAAAGGAAAATAAAGCACGCCTTATTCTTCCTCCACTTCTTTTCCCATATAAACACAGTCATCTGGTTTACGGCTTCATATTTCTACTTAAGTGTCCTTCAGTACAATGTTACATTAGCAAGCAGAATATTTATGTTGCATTATTCGGTCATTTCCAGCAGAATTAAAATCTTTTTAGTGTTGAAGAAAATAAAGCAGAAATAGTGGGGGAGCTGCACTCATTAGGAGCACTTTACTTCCGGCCACGCCAATGCCAATCAAAGGACAATAATTGTATACTTGTATTAACTTTTGGCTGTTATTAAAGATATTACAGAACAGAACACACGCACACTCACACGCATGCAATTACATATAATCAGCACTTTTATGGTTCTAAATGAAATTTACTTTCATGTTTCAGTTTTGTTTTTTTGCCAACTTTTTTTTTTGGCTCCTGCCCCCGTGCATGATAGTTATTAGATGAACCCCTACATGTAAGCAGATACATATTCGCTTCCTTCTTTATTTTCCATTCCGTTTTTGTCCAAGATGTTGCGACTACAGCGATTATGATGATGATATTTATAATGAGAGCGATGGCAAATAATAATGATAGCAGGAAATCCTTTACACAAACGAAAACATCAGCTTCAACTGTAGATGCAAAAGTAATTAACTGTTAAAACAAGATGGGAAATATTATTCAAGCGTTTCTTAATTTTTAATTTTTTTTTCTTTCCTTGTGTTATTAAGCTTTTATGACACTGAAATGTTTTATGCAGAAAATAAACTGCAGGCTTTCTTGTATTTAATATATTTATTAAAGTTTTCAACTAAAATTATACTAAAAATTTGAATACAATTCAATACTTAATGTGTTTGGGAGCAGAGCTTTTCATTGATAGTTTACTTTATAGGCATCACGCATTGGAAAAATAATGTTGCAATCGAAAACGTTGAAAAATAGGGTCTTCTTCTTGTGAAGGCCTGGCAGGCCTGTCCTGCCATTAAAACTACGACTTCCTCATTTATACGGCCCAAACTCCTTTTAATCCTTATTGCCAATGCTTATCCTTTTAGTTACTTAATTACATATTTTTTCTTTTATCTGATTTAGTTGTCTTTTTTAATTGATTTCATTAAGGATTTTTCGTTCAATATTTTGCTGCAGTCCAGATTTCATTTTAATATTTTTGTATTGTCGTTAAGATTCAATTATATAAAGGAAATTTCCATTACCATAATGGAATTATGGTATTGTATATGGTATTATGCATGTTGTATTGTGCAATATATTCTGCTTTTCTTAAAATATTTCAAAGGACAAATATTTTCCATTCAACTTTCTTTTATTTAAATATTATAAAAATTTCATTAAATTGCTGTTAATTCAATTGACACATCTGTCTTATTTTATTTCTGAAGAATTGAAATTCTATAAAAAATATTTACGTACAATAGGAAAACATATAGAGAACTGAACTTGTAACTTGTTTTGTGATTTTAAAAGAGAACACATAAATATGGAAGATTTTATTAGAATTGCGTATTCTATTGATGTGATTGTAATGTGCCGCCAAAGAAATATTGTTGGCAGGAAACATAATAAAAAGAGTAAATACGTCGCAAATTTACATAAAATATATAATAATATTTTTATATGAACATACGAGTCCGGTTTGTAAAAGACCTTCTTTGGAATATTCGTATCATTGTATTGGCCAATGTTAAAGTCTCATATACAAATTTGTAAAACTTGTGGAACTACTAACGATTTCGGCCAGCTTTAAAGAAATGGAAATAATTCTTTCGATTCTGTTGAATATGAAGGCGAAGAGTCTTTTAGAGTCTCTTCCACAAAACATATTTAAACACACTTTAATTTAATTAAGGATTTTTATTTAAAGTGTGATTAAAACATTTGTGTTTTCTTTAACTTAGTTAATGAAATGAAAAAAAGTGTGGCAACACTTTACTATTTAATATGAAAGCGGCAACTTCCAGCCGTTTATAAAAAAAAACACAAACATGGAAGTGCGCACCAAAAATTATCGTATTATAAATCAATGTTTAAATAGAGATGACTGGATTTAGATATATAGGAATTATAATACCTCACCGACGACCGTATTGCCTTCTGATTGTTGTAATTTAGATAAATAATATTTCAATATTAGATTACATAGATGACGGTATATGTTCGAGATATTCCATGTTACAAATATCTCGCCATCTAGGAGCACTAATAGTAAATGAGATGTAGCTAATGCGGCTTAAAGCTTTAAGTATTTATTGTCTAAAGTAACCCATACACGATGCGACCGTCTGCAAGACTCGCTGAGTAATCAAGTCGTGTGTTATGCCACATACGATAAGACCTCTTCTTACGACTTCATTTTGCAAAAAATTCAGTCGAGTTAAGATGCTGTCGGATGTTATTGTGTGCGCTTTAAAAACGAATAACATTTCATTTCCAATATATTGTATATAAAATATATAGGGTATCTAATCCTAGTTTTTATTTTAAATTTATAAGATTCAATAAATTTAATAATTAAATAATTTTAATAAATTTAATAATTTCACCTAATAAATTTATTTTAAATTAATATTAATAAAAATTTACAATTTAACATATATATATATATTAAACATTTATTAATTATTAAATATATAATATAATTAAAATTTTAATAATTATTTAAAATAATTAAATTATTTATATATTTATAAATATTAATTTATTAAATAATTTATAAATTATTATTATTATTATTATTATTATTATTATTTAGTCGAAGTATTTTCTTTCACACTTTTTTTATTTTGAATTACTATTTATTTATATTTTCTTTCACACTTCTTTTATTTTCTTCGCTCAAAAACCAAATTAACCGACCACACGTCTCTCTCGCTCAAAATTTAAAATGAGAATGAGGTACAAATTAGCACGACAGCCCCACTAACCATACGACGCGTTCGCACGACAAGCCAAAAAATCAAAAAATTTTGATTTTTCATGCGACCGAGACACGACTTCATACGACAAGCCCACTAACGATACGACATTGATACGACCAGCCGCAGTCTTGCAGACGGTCGCATCGTGTATGGGTAGCATAAGAAGGAAGAAAACAGGATATGAAATAATATAATTATATTTAGGCTTCTTGTTACTTCTACTCGTTAAAAATTTTTAAATACGAGAAAAAAAAATTTATAATTTTTAAATTTTATATTATAAATTTTTAAAAAATTTATAATTTTTTTTTCTTTTTTAAAAACAGTTTTTTAAATCCCTAAAATTATTTGTTTTTTTTTTTTTAATTTTTTTTTCCTAACAAAGTTACACAAAGTGGAAGGAAATATTGAAAAATTAAAATATTATAACTTTTTTAGAAAAGATCTTAAGCTCTATTAAACATTAACCTATTAAGAACTTAATAAGATTTTTATTACAAAATGAGTATTGGGAGAAGCAGGGTCCTTCAATATATTCTATTTTATGACAAAAATCTATTGTTTTCGAAATAATAAAGAGAAAGAGCATACTAGAGGCAGCCATACACAGCTTACTAAGACGGAGATCACGGGTTCGATTGCCTAGATCCTGCCTAGACGCTGGATATCTTCCTCAGGACCAGCGGAAAGTTTTGCAAATTGAGTTGGTTGCCAAAACCAAAAATAATAAAAGTTGTCATCCGACACCCACATTATCTTCATTGTACGGAATTCCTAAAAAGTCACTTCACCAGAATATTAGGAATCCATCAGTATATCAGCTGATACCACGGAAACATCAATTTCGTTGCATTGATATGGAAAAAAGTGCAAGCAACTTGCCCTTTTATCTCTTTTTTTTGGTTGCAGCATAGAGAAATTTTACAGGATTAAAAATACTCAACGCACATAGAAAATATAATAATGCAACCTGGCATATTGCGCGGTTAGTTCTGCTGCAAGTTTTTCTCACATACAGAATTTTGTTTTATTTTTTTTGAAATTAATCAACAAAACTCCCAATAAACCCACCCACTTCTATTTTGATGACTAATGACATGCTTTTAATTAAAAGGTTGCAGGTCAACACTCAAACCAAACAGCAGATAAAAACGATCGGGAAATACAATTCATTTTCCAAGCAAGTCCTTTGCACATAAATCGAATTCAAATGCATTTCATTTAGCTTTTATTTTTAAAAGAGGAAACTTTTCCTCTGCTTTTGTTTGCAGGGAACTTTTTAAATGGTTGCAACTGTTTATAATAATTATGGTTTTGTGAAACTTCTTGTTTAAACATAAATAAAACTTGTAATAAATCACTTCGATATAAAAACCATTACGGTTAATAAACTGCTTCATAAACTGCGTTGAATTACACCGAGAAAGTTTCTATTGCAATAACATTCAAACAATAACTTATATTGTTATATATTTTCCTGAATGGAAAGAACGAATTTATTTGTACGTTTAAAGGACTTCTAGTTGTCAGTTGAGTAGTTTACTTTCCTCGAAGGCAACCTCTATTCTCTTTCCCAAATCGATGGAAAATTTCAGATTACCTTCTACACCGCTTCAAGTACAGATGTAGCGTGTAATGCAAAACACAACAACGGCAGCAGAAATGCATTGCTCCTGTAAGTAAATATGTGTTGTAATTGTGGTGGAGTTATCCTTGACGCCATGAGACCAAAAAAGGCTTAACAATATATTTGGAATAGGATTTTTTATTTTAGCTTATTACATTTTAGACTTCTCAATCAGTAAGCAATTAAAAAAATCATATTATTTCAACTGAACTAAAATGAATTTTAAAATTTAGCAGGCATTCCAAAAACCTCAATGATTTATCGTACGCAGCTGTGTTGAAACGAAACTTTTAATAAGTCTGATCGTTAGAAAAGAAATTTTAATGCCACTCAGCTTAAATGGAAAACACCAAGAAAACTTTTACGAAACTGCCAAATAAAAACAAATGAAAAAAGTTGGAAGTTAACCTCCTTCCCTGGTATGACTTGTGAGTGCACTCTCACATGCAACTCTAGTGTTGAAAGCATTTTCGTTGGCTCGGTTATGAGTTTGTGGAATTTTTTTTTTTTTTTTTAGTTTTTTTAATTTCATGAACTTCTTGCTTTACACATCCGCTAACAGTCTATGAATTGCCATATAAGAAGCAGTTTAAGAAACAGCCAGAAATACAATGGAAAATATTATTACGAACTGATAGCAATTTTCAATTACAATTGGTTCTTCATTTCATGGGGACGGTCATTATGAAGAAAGTTCTATTTCGGGCTACAAATTCGTCCTTAACATAATTATGTAAACATAAACACAGGATATGCACGATACAATTTTCAAATAAAAACGAAAAGCTACTCTGGCACGTAAAACTTAAATTTCTAAAGGAGTACCTGCTACTTATAATGGACCCTGTCAGTAATGCGCAAACTCGCTTTACATACTTTTAGGAAGGAAAGAACAATTTTTTTACAACATCGATACATCGATACTGAAATTCGTTATCGATTGAACTTTGCTGGTCATGCCAACCAGAAATAACGTGTTAAACATTTAAAAATGTCAAGGAAAGGAATAAAAAAAAATTCTTTCGATATTGAAATTTCAATGGGAAAATCATAATTTAAATAAAATATTAAAATTATAAAATTTTAATATTTTAATTATAAAATTTTAATTTTTTAAATAATAATAATAATATAAATTAGTATTTAGTATAAATAATAAAATCTAATACTAAAAATTAATTTACATTAATAATTAAAAATTGGTAATATCTTTAGAAGCGCAATATTGCGTTCAACAACTATGAATATAATTATAGTATAGCTAGGCCTGCTGAGGCCATCAACTAAGCTCCCCAAAGAGAAATTGAAATGTAGTACACAAAAGTTATTAATTGCAAAGGATCAATGCAAATTACATCGCCAGGAAATCGGTAGGGCACCTTTAACCGACAGTTTACATTTTCTATGACTACGAGTCATAATTGACGTTCAATGTAAACCTTTAGGTTTATAATCGTTCATTGCTTAATTCATATTCCCAAAAGCAGACGTCCAATAATGTTAAATACCATAATCGTAGGTAATGAATTAATTTTGTGCATCAGTGTGCGTCAAGTGGCACCATCCTGTTGAACCCATATATTGTTCAGGTCCTTATACTCAACTTTTTCGTTTTCATATCGCCATAACGAATACCATTTAAGCTAAAGGTCGACATCATTTTCGAAGAAGTCCGCTCTAATGATGCAGTCAGTCCAGAAAAGATTTCTGTTAAACTCAATTTTTTATTCGGTTAATCCGAGAAATGTGTACACAATCTGCGTAATTGTGAGGAAATTTCAGCGAACCGGCTCCGTAGGAAATGTGAAAGCACTTGTATATCTTCATTCGGTTCGTTCTGCGATAAACGACGAGTCTGCCATGCCCAACAATTGAACATCTCTCAAACATCACGACTAGTGCGAATTTGCTTAGGAGGTTCAGTTAATCCAAAGGTGGAAGATTACTGACCACTTCACGCGTCATCTATACGTCCAATCGTTGATTCTACATACAGAAGTGAATAATGACTTTACAAAGGAAATATTCTTCATTGACGGGGCAAATTCCTCCTAAGTGGTTTTACTAACACGCAATATTGCCGCCTTTGGGCACATAAAAATTCACGAATGAGCCGATGCATCCACAAAGAGAAACTGTTTGGTGCTGTTTATGGACTGGCGGCATCATCGGGCGCACTTATTCGAAAATGACTTTGCTAACAGTAAATGGTAATCTAAACTTGAGTTATCAGAGGAGTTTGTGGATAGCAATGTTTACAATAGGTATAGATCTCATTTGGAGCATGAAAAATTTGTTGCTAGAATGGGTAGCTGTAAGGCAGACTATCTGAAGCGCTCCTGCGTTTTTGATAAATCCCTTCCGTTCAACCATATGAAAACAAATCGCAATTGTCCTTAACAGACGTTAAGCCCACCACAAGGCCATCATTGTCAAGACCGTTGATGATGGTAGCCCAGACCAGCTATTCGGTCGTGACCTCGTCGCTGGTATCGACAGATATCTTCGTAAGTCTATGGCTAAGGTGAAGTTCGAAAAGAATTCCAAGACTAATCCCTTCTCGGAAGTTCTTAACCATAACCATTTCATTCCCACATCCTGCAAATTATCTTCGATAAATTAGCATCAAAGGATCTTAAGGATCATATCAAGAATACAACATATCGCTTCCAAATTCGTGTGAAATTCGATTCCTTTTACAAAAATAGTAAAAGAACATATAGTTCTTCAAAAAGTTACTATTCTAAGCAGATCTGTGAAGGAGAAAGATGATGCAGGATGTTTCCTTAGCTTTTTTATATATTTGTAATTTTTAGTTGTATGGAACTGTTAATGGAGAAAAGTCTTTTAAAGAATTTTCTATTCTTGTATTCTCAAATGAAACTCTTTTACAGAAGAACCTTTTAAATGTAAAGTATAATTCAAATTTGCTGAACAATGTGCTTACGCCCACTATTAAACGGTCCTAGAAACATTTACTGAAGAGGCGTTCAGGAATTTCAGACGTTTATAAGCTGCTTGAGCCAAAGAGTTTAGCTCTATTGCTTTCCATCATTATAGCATTTTCAAAACGCAGAATAATAAATTTATTTTTTCATATTCTACCTCGACTTTATTAATTAAATATTTTTGAAAAATTATTAATTTATATTTTTAAGATTTTTATTAATACAGGTACGGAGAGCGACCTTTTCCACATCATGTTCAAACAATTGTCCTAAAATACTATCCTTTGATATGAAGTTGCTCGTTGCAATAAAGCAAATTTTACAGAATGAACTGGAAAAGAAAAGCTTTATAAATTGCCTTCTATTGAAAGCATCTATACAAGTGATTTCCTTTTAGTCCTTTTAGCATGTACGAGTATGCTTTTTTCTGTCGAACAGCACAAAAACATAAAATGAAATGGAATAAAATTAAATTTGCTTTCCTCAGCAAAATCCATATAAAATATAGTTTTGTAACAATTTAATCATGAGAACTCTACACTCGTTCTATTTGCACTGATGCTGCACTACTGCAGAAAGTACACACTCGCATACAGTAGTCATTCATATGGATACAATTCTAAAGTGAATTCATTCTAAACCAAATAAATAAGGACAATATGGCAAGTGGAGTTCTATGTAGAAGATGAGAATATATTTTGTTTCACTAATATCGGGGTTCAGTCGTTCAGTACTTTGAATCAATGTTATTGGTATTAAATATTGTTAAGGACATCGTTAGAGGACAGGATGTGTCTAGATGAGGCCAAGCGGCTGTTTGAATCCGGCGCGATGTTTGTTCACTGGGCTCCAACTCGACTCAGATACTGTCAGGTCTATTAGTCAAACACTCCTTAATCAGCAGCTGCAGCCTTCAGGGTGTTCGCTTAGAGCTCTCTCTATTTGCTCTCAGGCCAAGGAATAAAGCAACTTCTCAGCTGCCCTACGTATACTGGAATGAATTTTTGTATTGAATTGCACATTCAGCATTCAGTAACTTTGTTGCAGTATCTGATCAAAAGATAATAATTTTCTCCATTTTCAATTCCTGAATAAGTATTCATACAAGGTGCGATTACTGCAACTGAGACGTGTCTACGAAGTTAACAGAATTTACATGTGCAAAGAGAAGTGCATACAGAGTATACACAGTTCCTCTGTAAATATTCCTTGGAGGTGTAATTGCGATAAGCATTATAAAAGTGAAATATATTGATTATATACTGAGTATAAACATTATAAAAAGTGAACTGAGATTTCTTTGCGCGATATGTGCAAAAAAGAAAATGCAGCTCTTTGAAAGGGCTGACACATGTGCAAGGACACAACTACTTTGCGGCTGTTGGACCGAAGGGTAAAAGAGCAAGATATGATCATGGCAGATATGATTGTCACAAACAGACTTTCTGTGACATTTCGCGGTTGCAGGGCCAGAAAACTATGGCGTATTGGAGAACGCAATCCTGCGACAATTGCACTTAATTATCGTTGCTCGTGAAGTTACTGGATCAGGCTTTAATGGAGAACTACGGTATTTTTACATGTAAGTAAAACGGAAGCTAATAAAGAAAAAAAATTACAAAATTTGCCATTACAAAAAATGCAGTTATGGACTAGAATTCAAAGTCCTTTTATACCAATTCAGTCAATAGACAATGGAAAATATAGAGGCGCTCCAAAATGCATCAACTTGCATAATAAATGCAGCCACTGCCTTCAATTTATAATACATGCCACCATCACGTCCAGGTCAGTTAGTCCCATTAGAGCGCAACAAATAAACATCACCACGATCATGGCGTCGAACCCAACCAGATTTTAACTTTATCTTCACATCCGGTGGCATTATTGCTAATGAATTACAGCATAAATAATTATTTAACCACAAAACCACAAACCAAATAGACAAATACATTGAGTAATCCTTTTTAAAAATGTTTTTCTAATAAAAATAAAAAAAAATACGAAAATGTTTTTTGTGCTTTAAGCAAGGACCTTTAAAATTTGATGAAATATTTTCAGGGCCAAAATATTTTTTTTTAAATAGCAAATCAAGCGTATGGTTGTATGGGATGTATACATATTTTTAATATTCAGGAATATTTGGCTTCTGTGTTTTATTTTTCAATCGAGTTTTTAAGTTGAGGATCCCTTTTTAATCATTTTCCTTGCCAATTTGCTGACAACTATTTTTAATTGTCAAGTAAAAACTTATTTATATTATTTGGAAATTATTAGACAGAAATGGAAATGCATTCATTTGAATTATTTATTTCATGTTTTTTTGGTCTGAACTGACGACTGTTATCCTCGAGTGAAATGTATTTTATATTTTATTAGTTTTTTTTTATATAAATATTTTTTTAATATTGATAAAGTTGCTCAGCCTAATTAAAAAATTGGGGAAATTTTATTTGAATGCATTTAATTTTTCGAGAGAAAGTTTTTTCTCTTGCAGATTTTTAAGCAATAAAATGTCAATTTTTTGATTCTGGCTGTCGCCTACTCCAGCAATGTAATATAGTGTTTTCACACTGAGGATAAAACCCGGTTTTACCATACAAAATAATTCTCATAAAACCATTTTAAAACCTTTTTTGAATTGGTTTAAAGTAGGTTTTATGAAATACAACCTTGTTTTATACAGTACATATTCAGTGCTACCAAGTTAGAAAGATTGAAAACAGCTGATAATTCATTCACATTCACAAATATTCATTCACAAAATGTAAAATCATTTCAATTTTAGAACACATTTTTAAAATTACAGCTGTCGTACAGTTTGTCAAATAAATGTGGGAAGAATAATTACAACAAACACGCCTATTTCTACAAAAAATTTATTTTAAAATTAACAAATTTATTTGACAAACTGTATTATAAAACCTGATTTTATCAAAATTGTATGTGAACACAAAATCAGCTGATTGTAGGTTTTAAGTTAAAACCAGGTTTTAACTTTAGGTGTGAAAACACTATTACGTCGTACTTTGCAGAAGCAGGCCAAGCACAGGTGACAAATGAAAGGAGTTTAACATCCTTAAATAAATCCTCTCAACGATTTTAATTGCTTGCTAATAACGATTACGTGGATTTTAAGTGATTATGTCTGCCTTATTGAAGGCTTTTAATAAGAATTGCTACAAAATATGTTTGCTTACCTGAAGTAGGAACCGAACCAGAAGGACTACCCATTTGTAGTTTCCCCGAATTATTAGTTCCCTGTAAAAATATAGCAGATATGTAAACAGTTAATAAAACAAATTTTTTATGCACTATAATTTAATAAAATTTATAAATTAATTTAAATTAAATTAAAGTCCTCGCTCAGCACAAAAGGATACTTTTTTGATTGTACATAAATAAATTACATAAATTTTGCGCTCCTGGCACATTAATTTAAAATAAAAAGTGAATTGCTTTTGACAGTTCATATAAACTTTCCATTTTGTCTTAATTAAATGAATGTAAAGTTATTGTTGTTTATTAAATTTTCCAGGGATAACATTTTATGATCTTAAACAAAATATGCAAATCAATTTCATTTCATTATAAATATTAAGCCCTTAGAGAATTGCAATCAATTGTCTTGCTTTAGATACGTGATTATGTTGAGCGTTAGTGGAACTTAAAATTTACTAATTGATTTATGTTGCCTGTCACGCAATTATCTCGGCTGTTACGTACGAGTACATCTATCTTGAACATGTACATGTGGGTATGAAAAGGATATTTGTGTTCATTTCGTATTGACCATGTGTGTCATTAAGAGCGTATTCAATTAGATATTTGGCAGAGTTTAGGTGCAGTGAAACCAAATTTAATGACGGAAAATTAGTTTAAGGCAAATCTGAATTTAATCTTCTTAAATGTGTTGTTTTCTAAAACACCACATTGAGAAAGATGAATATCTAAATGCCACAGAGAAGAGCATTATACTGATTCATATCACTATATTAATATTCACAATGTCTCCTTCCATTACGTATCACGGAAGTTAATTGTGGAAAAAACGCCATAAACAAAAATATTTTAAATATGAAAAAGATTTTACAGATTCATACAACAGAAAATATATTTAAAATATAAAAATTTCCATTTCATATGTGAGGTAATTTCTTTTTACTTTGTAAAGTTCGAAAAGGACCTTCAACTATTTACTGGGTAATGTTTTTAAATGCTTTTCCTAAATGCCCATTTTGCTGTGTATATTAAGTGGAAGACTAGAGGACAAATAATGGTAGCTGTATCTCAGTGAACCGACGCCGATCCCAGCGCTGGGGTTTTTCTGCAGTTTGTTAGACATACATATATAGTAAATAGTTGGAGGTCCTTTTCGAAGTTATTAAATGCTTATTTTGCTGTGCAGCCAAGGCGTATTTCTGTTACCAATAAATGATTTGGATTAATTAATCGATTTATTAAAACATTTATATAACCCATTTAATTTAATCCATTTAATCCATTTTCCTACAAAAATACGAAAGAATATAATAATCAGAATTTTGGCTAAACCATGGCAAGTATAATATACATATTGTGGTCTTTCGTAGACTATTATAGTTCTGTTACTTCTCATTTGTTTTATAGCCATTTGTGCTAGTTTTCGTATATTATTTTCTGCACATGCATTTAGTTTGTCAGAAGTTCCTCTCTATTAATCACAAAATATCATTTGATATACCACATTATTAAAATCATTAAATTATATTTTTTGTGCCATTTGATATTTTCTGCTATACATATATCTTTTATATCCTTTGCATATATCGATTACAGTATTTAAAACCACAAAGTAGTTTTTAAAATAATTTACAGAGGGTATTCAATTCTTCTTATTGGTCTTTCTATGTATGCCGTAATCCTTTCTATAGGATTACCATCCGTATTTAGGGATTATAATAAAATAATATTTAAGTTTATATTGTTATTAGTTTGCCATGAATATTAAAGAAATAATTAATTAAATTTGTTACGTAGTCTGCATTACAGGATTTCCTTTAAATTTTTTGTTTTTTTACTCGGTCCTATTAAGGGAGTTTCATTAACAAAAGGAGCCCAACTTGTTAAAAATTTTAGTAAAACTCATTCTAATAATTTGAGACGAAAGCGGGCTATAAAGTGACCCGTTCCTCTTACCAGTAAGCAAGTACCTAAAAGACAGAGTCTTTAACGCCGGCTCACACTTCAATTCCTCTACAATACATTATAAAAATAGGAGTAATACGCTTACTTCTGATCTCAGAAAAACGATAGTAAAGGACCCCCCAAAACAATCAAAATTCCTTTCCATAATTTATCACTTAAAGAAAATTATTTTAAGCCATTAACAATTTTTATTGTCTTTTTTTATACACAAAGGACATGGAAGTCAAAAGGAGAACTACGCGAACGCACTTAAATAGTCATCTCTAAAAGTAGATACATTTTTTTATCCTTGCAACACATTTCCAATAGAATGAAAATAAAAAATGGAAAATGAATTAAAGAACGCAGAAATTCGAAACCTTTTTTCAATATTTTTAGAACCGATTAAAGAGGCAGCATCGCTTACAGCAGTATTGCAGACTCGGCCGCAGTAATAAAATATAATTTTTCGTGTTCAGCCAATCATGAAAAATTGCCTTTCGGTTTGCAGTTTATTAAAACTTAATTTTCGCTTAGTAAACAAAAATTAGTACGTTCTTTGAACGTCCAATTAGATTGAGTTAATTTTAAAGTTTTGTTGAGAAAATACTTTCCATGATGGCAAGAATAGAAAATCGAAAGCAATTTTATTTCCCTTCTAATTTTATTTAACGCAAAAGAAAACACGTACAATAAATTAACAAAATGAAATGCATTTACGCTTGAAGTCATACCCATTTCTATTACTAATTCGATACTACGTTACCAACGTCAAGTCTACCACTCAGCCAACAGTTTATTGTTCTCAAAACTCGTCAGCTAAATTTCTGTTTTATTAAATTTTTACGATTTCCTTTGTAAATGATTTATAATTTAATAAAAACTAAGGAAAGTAAAACAAGCAATTTGAGGGCCACATTTGTTTCTTCGTAATGAAGCCAAACCCCTCTAATTTTACAGCGTTTGCTCAAGACGTAACAATTGGACGGATAAGTAGTAAGTCGTAAGTGGTAATTTATTAATGCGTATGACAATTGATTTCAAGCAATTGCTTAAAAAAAATCTCTAAATTGTCATAAATTGCAAAAAAAAAGTCATGATTCACACAAGGAATCCGATTTTTCTTAAATCCATTTTGAAGTGGCTTCCAAGACTTCTTACATGTAAAAAGCAATAGTAATAATAAGTCGTCTAGTAATAGTAATAATCGTCCCAAATTGGTTGTTGTCGCAACCGTCGTTGTGAAGCGCTTGAAAACATATACAAAAGGGAGTTTAGCCATCTCTTGAACAGAAGAATTGTAAGTGATGACAAGTAGTGCTTCAAGCAATACTATCGTATGTATTCTTTTAATTTAAAAATTGTGGTAAAAATCTCATGTAAAGCAAATCTCGAACAGACATTTCTGTATCTTATAGCGTGGTACAATTTAAAGTCCTTTTTTATCAATAGGGAATTTTAGTCATGTATTTTTAGTCACGATTAGTATCTGCCAGGATCAGAACCGGAAATGAAAAAATAACGTAAATGTGGTTTGCATGCGCTGGCCGCGGTGGGCTCATCGGTGAAATTGCAAAGAATTTAATGAAAAAAACCCTTTCTCATTCATAATAAAGTTTTATTTCATTGCTCCCAACATTACTGGAAACTTAAAAAACTAAGAGTATAAAGTTTTCCTTTTTCATTCAACAGAACACAACATTCTCTTTTATTCTCTCTGTTCGAAGAGAATAAAAGATTCGGAAATCTGTTTCTATATTTTTATTTATTCTATATATATATATTTCAAAATTCATTAGCTTGCAACATAATTAAGTAAAATGGCAACGATTGTTGCAACACAAATTCATTCATTTTAGTCCTTTTTTTGTTTTCATGTCCTTTTCTCCAAAAAAGTATGGAACGCTATTAATAAGTTTGATTTGCGAAACCATAAATTATATACATGCTGGATCCTTGTGAGAGTAAAAGTTGATTGAGCTTTGTCACACTGTCTGTCGGTCTGTCTGTCTGTCTGTCCTCTGCTTTTAGTAGCTTAAAATCCAGCTTCAGAAAGCCAAAATAATTTTGTAATAATCTTGTTTGCTTTAATTAATTGACAATTACTGAAAGGAATTATGTACGTATATTTGCATACAATATGTTTGTATTATTGTGCTAGTAAGGAAAGTCTTTTAAAAATGTAATCCAATAATTATTTGATAACCGATAACTTGATAGTTCGGAAATACATTTTTTCTTAATACCATGATTTTTTTAAAGGATGTGTATGCGAAAGTGGGTGCAAGAATTGGTCGCGAATGTTTAAAAGGGCTTATTTATAAAAATATATATATGTATGATGGCAGGTTTGAAAGAGTAATAAGTGCGTACGTTAAATCTTATGTAGTCGCCATCAGATTCTGAAGTTTCATAAGAATTCTGTTTCATAATAATTTGGTTTATTTGAATCTTATTATTTTTTAAACTTTAATATTTCGTAGTAATGACAAATACATTGCAAAATTAAACTTTCACAAAAATATCTTTGGTCTGCAGAAGTATACATCCTTCTTTATATATCCTTCTTGAAGAAGGATATGTAAATTCAGTTTAAAGTTAATTTCAAATTTCTAAAAGTAAACTGACAAAAATCTAAAGTTCAGATTATATACAAGTATATGAATGGTCGGGTCAGCAATTATTCTTATAATGTGAAATCCTTAAAATGTAGTTATTACCAAACGAATTACTTCCAAGCAGAAGGAAATAATATTTTATTGATTTTAGTGATTTTCTTCTTAAAATTGCTTGCTTTGCATACACAAACATCCATACATGACATAGAAATGTGATATGCAAGAAATATCTTTCACAAATCGAATGAGATTATTAAATGAGCTTTTTTCATTGATTAAGTAAAGGATATGAAGGATATTTTCATTCCTGTTGTTTCCAACTCTTTTTCTTTCATATGTTTTATGTGCATTCACTTCATATAGCAAAGATAAATAAGTTGTTTGCAAATATTCCAAAAGTTCACACCAAATAAACCTTAACTGCACTTTCAAGGATGAAATGTATAAATTTAATACTTTATTAAAAATCTTATAATATTTAAATTAAAAAGCTCTTTAAGTTTTTTGCTTCAAATAGACAGACACTGTTGGCTCCTTCAACCATTTGGCCAAAAATATATTTTGCAAAATTATATCTTTTTCCTTCTTAAATATTTTTAATAAAGCAATTGGAAAAGAATTTGTGTTTCAGATTACGTTATTGAAATTATTGGGGATTGAAGAAATCTGAAAACAAATAATGAAATCGTACGTATAC
Source organism: Ormia ochracea (assembly GCA_963402855.1). Lineage (NCBI taxonomy): Eukaryota > Metazoa > Arthropoda > Insecta > Diptera > Tachinidae > Ormia > Ormia ochracea. Next base: position 43,470,401 of record OY727106.1, read on the forward strand.
ATAAACAGTAATAAAAATGCTAAATATCATGATTTTTATTGATAAGAAATAAAATTTGATTTGAATTCTTTATGCGAAATTGGCCGCAAAACAACAATAATATTCCGAAGCACAAATATTTATATTTATTGTGATAAGAAAAGGATGCCAAAATTGTAAAGCACAAGAAAGTATTATTTATTTATTGCAATTTGTTATAAAGGATATTACAGCAACATGGTAGAATGGCAACATTTTTAATAACTTCTTTTTAGCAAATCTAAAGTAAAAATGAAACAAAAAAAATCTATTCTGTTTGCAGTTATTGGTCGCCTTTCCTTTTCCAGCATTTACCAGTACCATTTCGATTTTGCAGGACATGTATAAAAAGGATTCTATTCAACAACTAATGTGAACAGTATTAAAATGGTTCAGCGAGTATATTTTGAGAACAGAAATGTTAAAAAAATAATTAAATTGAATCCTATTTCGAAAACTACTGATTTATAGTGAATCCTTAAAATCGTATTGTTTTGTTACGCAGTTACTTTATAGTTGGAAAAATAACATCAATTACTCGAGTAGTATTCTGCAGGATTATGAAATCCCTGTGCTCGTAAGTAAAAGCACGGTTTGCATGGGTTGCAGGAGAGCTTTTGCAGAGTCAAGGATATTTCTTACTTTGTAGATTTGATTTGCCTGTAACCACTGCAATTGCGATGGATTACATTACGATTTTTATTTATAGGAAATTAAGTTTTTAAGGACCTCTTAAGGATACTTAAGGATTATATTATTATTTTTTAATGATAGAACATTGTAAAGAGTAAAGAATACCAATAAAATTTTGGAAACAAAGTAATTTAAAATTATTTATTTAGAATTTTCTTACATTTTGCCACAAAGGAAAAGGATATTTGCTCAACGCTTCATTATACTTTCTTTTAGAAATTCAAATCGTGTGCTTCTCTTTTCATATTGAACTTACGGGTACAGCTTTATTCCAAATTAACCAAAATTGGCCACAGCCATTTAGCTGAGAGTTATCATGTCTTCCATTTTTGCAATTTGCATTCGGCATCCTGCCATACTGAATGTGTTTAACGTTTAACGTAAGATATTTTTACCAAACTCTGTATAGAAGTCTATGTGTAATATTTAATTTTTTCCTTCGTTGCCATCTTTCTGTATATCCTTAAATTTATTGCTGCAGCTAGTATTAAACTTTCCTAATGAAATAACTGTGCGCCTGGAATATTAATTAAAGGAAGCTGGCAGAGTAAAAATGGTAAAATATCTTAACAAACGTTGGCTTCTATTAACCGAAATATTTTTAAGGCATCCACATGAGAGGAATGCGAAAAAAGTAAAAAACGACTAACTGACTGATTGTATTGTTGAAGCCCTGATCACATTAAAATTCAAATAGCAAAAGCATTTAACGAAACATGGCGCAAATACTTCAGGTCAACAACAGAAAAATTATAATTGAAATTTCAAGAATATTGAGGCAAAAGCAACTAAACTAAATACATTTTTTCTTTAATCTAGAAAATATGCAAAGTATATAAACGCATGTTATACAAGTTAAGACGTTCGGTCGTAGTTGTCCTGCTATTGAACTTTAGCAATACAAATATTTAATGCAGCTGTAACGAATAATATATTTTACATCAAAGTATTTGCAATATTTTATGGCATCTAATTATTTGGTCAGGCTTAGGCTCAGGCTCTCGATCCTGCACGTAATTGGGAAAACAATTTTTAAATCACCCTCCTAAATTATTATGAAAGGATATTTAGTTCGCTTGAACAGGAAGAGTGCGACACTCCTAAGTCTAATATGATAAGAGAGGCATGCGATTAAAATAAACTAAATTTTTAAATCACCCCCCTAAATTATTATGAAAGGATATTTAGTTCGCTTGAACAGGATGAGTGCGGCACTTCTAAGTCTAATATGATAAGAGAGGCATGCGATTAAAATAAACTAAATTTTTAAATAACCCCCCTAAATTATTAGGAAAGGATATTTAGTTCGCTTGAACAGGAAGAGTGCGGCACCCCTAAGTCTAATATGATAAGAGAGGCATGCGATAAAATATGATTTTGAATAGAATACAGAGTTAAAACATTAAAAAAAATCATTTAAAACTCAGTTTCAATAATAATAAATAAAATATTTCCCTCATGCAGTGCTTTTGCATAGTGTTTTATCTAATATGACTTTGAGCTACAGAGAGCATATCGGGGAAACTAAAAGATAAAGAGCTCATGCTTAAGGGATACTCGCAGTATGAATTAAAGCTACACCAATCAATTTTCAAAAAAAGATTTCCCTTTAAGCGTTTGATTTCCTTTGGCTTTTTCATTGTTCCTGTATTGAATTTATAGCATTTTGCTTAAACACTGTACTTGCCATTCAGCTACTCGTATTTGCATTTAAACACTTTTCGTTTTCTCTTTGCACATTTTGTTAAAAATGTTAATGGCATTATAAATATTTTTTGAATTGCAATTGAGTGCTTAACACATAAAAATAAATTAAAAATTTATTGTCTAAATACATACTGTTTTTCATTCAATAAGGTTTACGATTTCAAAATATCCTTCTCTCGCTTATTCCATTTGTTGCTTTTGATAATAAAAGTTTTAAGATAAACACTAACAACCAGATAAATTTATTTTTCCCATATTCCTATCTAGCGAGCTTGGCAAACATTTTAATGACCATAAATTACAAATTACTAAAGTGTGGATGCCAAGAATTTCGACTAGCAAAAGAATAGAATAAGAGATGATGTAAAAGCTGAATTTAAGCACATGTATCCTGTGTTTTAAATTAAAATTTAAGACAAGGACTTCATAAGCAGTTTAAAATCTTTTAGTTGTCGTGAGAGCATAACAAACGTTATTGATTGCGGAGCCTCTGAACTTCAAGGATTGCTTTACAATTTGAATTCAAACTTAAAGAGTTTCTTCGTTATCGCCCTATAAGAGGAGTATACTAAAGAGGATACTCAAACAAGTAAAACGTTAATGGCTAAATAAATATTTTTAGAGTTGAATATATTTTTTTTTTAAACAGCAGAACTTGGACTTCAAGAAAATGATTAAAATAATTAAATTAAAAATCTTTACTTTAACTCTTTTTGATATTAAACGTTATTTAGAATGTTTTATTCTTTAAAATAGTATTGAGGAAAACTGCAAATCAATTTTATTTTGTTTAATCCGTGATTGCAACAGCTTCAAATAGTAACATTTAATAGACTTTTTTTGACATCCTTTATTAATATTTTATTTCTTAAATATTTCTAGACATTGACCATCTATTCCTGTCCGCCATAACATACTTGACATATTTTGACATATTTTCTATATATTCTATGATCTGCAAAATATATAAAAGTTCTCCATCTGGAGGACCTCCTCTTCAAAGATAACCAATTCGTTCTCTAGAGTCTACCTATATTATATAACTCGCTCATACTAAAGCCTCCGTGCCTCCGCAGACGAATGAATAATGCAGACCATATTAAAAGGGAGGTAGCATTTTCGATTCCTGCCTAGACCCCCGGGTGTTTTACTGCGGACAAGGCGAAAGCTTTGCATGTTAAGTTGATTACAAAAAAAAAAAATAAGATCTGTGATGGCTGCTTTGAAATTCCCATTCTTCTACGCCCAGTCAGTATAGTACACCCTAACCCGTATTTCCGTATGACTTAAAATCCTTGTTATTGGCTTTTTCACATATTCCTGTTTCCCGTTCTATATATTTTAAGAAAGTGAACATGTTGTTGCTCTTCTACTTCGCCTTCTATCTGCTTCCTGTTGTCTTTATTGCGCCAATTCTGATAGGCCAGGAATATGATGAAAACTATTTCTCTTGCAAGTAAAGATTCGCATTAACATAGGTAACATAGAGGTAACATAGCAGCCCTTCTCCGAGTTGCTGCACAACTGATACAGTGCTTAGTCCAGCGGTAATAATAAATTCGTTTGCTATCGAACGAGAATCGTGCTCTACGCAAAAAGCTGTAAATTAGCATGGTATCTCATCACTAGAGACACTCTTATTTGAGTGCCTACGTAGGCGAGTGAATAATGCTCAGCCTAATGAACCGGAGGTCACGGGTTCGATTCCTGCCTAGACCCTGGGTGTCTTCCTGCGGACAAGCCAAAAGCTTTGCAGGTGGAGTTGGTTGAAAAAAAAAAAAATTCTTTACATAGAATCTCCAATAGTTCCAATGGTTACATCCTTTTTAAATAGCCTGATGGTAGCTCTACCTAAAGTTCCTGCACCAGCTCATGTGAGCTGCTCTGCTACCTTTTGTATTCCCAATAAACTACTACTTCCCTTCTTAAATAATATTCAATATTCTCATTGCATATCCAAAATTGTTGCTCTCAAGCGAAACCCGTTTAATTAAAGTTCAGACAAATTAGTTAAAATTTTTGTTATGCCACATAAACATTTACCGGATTTCCCAGCGTTTTTTTCAACAAACTTTTGAAAAGTATTGTTAAGTAAATTTAGAAGCGCTTCCAGAAGTTCTTACAATTTTTTTTTTTTTTTAATTTAAAAAAGAACTATAAAAGTGATGCAGCAGACTGGAAAAAATTTCTCTCAAGAAACTTTGTGTTAATGCATCGTTGGTTTCTTTGAAAACATTTGTGCAACCACTGATAACTTCATTAAATATTTGCAAATTGTGTTTGGAATTTATAATAATCTTTTCAAAAGAATTCAAACAGTACCACAATTTAAAGTACACGCGAATACAAAGGATAATGACAGGTAGCAACTGGAATTTCTGAGATCCTGCAAAAAGTACTTGATACGTTGCTGACACTTGCAAAAAGCAATTTTCTTCACAGGAATGCAGGGACTGCATTTAAACATGAAAGAAAAATCCATTCACATGTTATCGGCTGAGTTCCCATTAGACAGCATTTATCTGTAATTTGAAAGCTAAACTTCCACCTTAAAGGAAATATATATAAGGAATCCTTTTTTCATATTCAATGTTTTAAAGGACACATTTAATACCATTCAACGTTTCGTTGTTGTTAATAATTCAAGCAACACACTTTTCATCTCTCCTCTCATATTGTTTTAATCAAAATGTTGAAGGTAAAAATCAACAAAGTCGCTGGAAATTTTAATTAATAATTCACGGTGTTAATATTCTTAATAACAACAATCTGCTCTTTATTACATATTTAAGCTGCAAAAGGAAAAAAAACTTATTAAATTTTTGCACTCGTTAATATTGTCTTTTAATTAATTTTATGAGCAGTAATGAGTTCGAATAAAAAAAAACTATTTCTTTTTTATGCCGTTGACTCATAAATATCATAAATAAAATATTTATTCATGATTTTATTTAGTGCTTCATTCCAGGATTATTTAATAAACTCTTCCTCGCTTCATTTATTTTAATATGTGTATAAAAATGAGAAATATCCACAGGACAGCAGTTCGTTGCTGATATTCTACGTGTATAATTATTGCGGACTATGCGAGCATGCAATTTTGATCCTTTAAAAATAAGCTGCTTAAGAGTTGAGTAAAAAAACTGTTTTTTTTTTTATAAAATACAATAAAGTTGGTTTTTTTGAGAAGAACAATTTTAAATTAAAATCAGAAATTTGAAATTATTTTAGCAAAATTATTTGCTATAAAATTATTTTGGTTGCAACAGAAATTGATCTGCAATGAGATGCTGCAACATAATCTGAAGGAACAATTTTTTTTTTCTTTTGTTTAGTAGTATTTTGTGAGCAGTAGTATTTCTCAACGTTATATCCTTTCGATATTATAAAAAATTTTGCGATATTTTAAAGCAATCTTTATATAAAAAAATAACGAAATCATCCTGTGAAAGAAATAAATGTAACTATTTTCTTAATACTAGTAGTTTTTATTCAAAATATCCTGTTTAGCTCATATTTTTATATAAAATGATATTAGGTCTGTTCATATACTTTAGTGGTGGAAACTACCAATGATCACTTAAGCAGCCAAAATTTTCAAGCTATAAATGGGATTTCGCCATTTGAAGGATTAAGGTTTAAAGATATTTAACACTGCGAGACAAAGTAAAGCAAAGCCAACGGAAAAACTTCCAAAAAAATTTTTGGCAAATCGAAAACTTTGACAACACTGGCAGTATGAAACTGCCACAAATACAAAAAATGCTTATGGTCGGCTTGAATGATATAAATGTTATATTGAGAAGACTACATGCAGGACAGACATATGTTGCCCCACGCGACAAATTCGTCATTACAATTTGCCAGATCGATTCAAAATACAAAAAATAGTTGTTATAACTGTTTAATTGGTGAGCAGTCATATATATTTTGTACATCTTGCATAAGTCGTATACATCTTGTACACGGCAGGGTACTCCTCATAAACATGCATCATTCGTCCTTGTAGTGTAGTGTTTCCATTTGACAATTTGCTTTTGGCTGCTTAAGAATATGCAATTTATACTGGGCATCTGCCGGGAAGATACACTACTTTGTTTTGTTCTTTTGCGGTAAACATTAGGCTTTGCAGTTCATATTTTGCAGTCGTGAAGTAGAGATGAGGAAAACCAACGACTTTTAATCGTCAAAACATTTTATCGCAATCAATCATGGATTGCTCTCAGATGAGAAAGTTGCGTGAAATTTTTGAAAGAAACATGTTATTTATCGTGCGGTAAATGATTTCAAAGAAAAAGAGGCTGTAATTGATAGGCGCAAGCATGGTAATATATATAGGCGCACATATTGCAAGATCGATTGAATATATTACTGCTACTCAAGAAAGTGTTCAAAACAAACCATTAACCTCAATTTAGCCCATACATAGAAGATTGGCCTTCAAAGGATAACTTTGGCCGCAAGGACTTGCCTTTGCTTCCATTAGAGGTTCAGTTGACACAAGAGCTTCTTCCAGGACACCACCTACACCGCCATACATATGCCAATAGGATGTTACATCTGTCCCATGACTTTCTTATTTTAATAGTTATATGAATATATATAACAATAATATAATAATAATATATAACATAATAGTTGGTTGTGGACAATTCGAAAGCCTCAAATAATTCATTAGTCACCTTTGCATCCATTAAAATTGCCACTCTGGTGTGCAATGTGGTCAAGAGGAATTTTTAGCGCTTTCTTCTTTAAAATTTAATGCGGACCGCTGTCAGGATGTGATTGAACGCCGTACTACATTGTTTGGGCTTGACTAACATGCAGCTTCCACATGACGGTGCCACAATGCATACAGGCAGGATTACAGTAGAATTACTGGAATATCTCTTTCCTTAACAAGTTATTTCAGGAAACGAATATGTTCCACGGTTACCTGTTTTGGCTGCTCCGGACTTCTTTTATATTATCTGATTTTTAGACAAGTTAATAGTATTGATGAAAAGTAAGCAACAACAGTGTTGCCAATCAAGCATTTTAAACCGTATGTTTGTTTATTTTTATGTAAAAAATTAATATTCTACGTGATGTCAATTTTGGTTCCTTCTGCGATTTAATTACCAAGTAATGAAGCTTTTTTACATATATGTTAGTTAAGTGTGTGTGTGAAGAGATAATTAATTTATTTTCACCATTTTCACTATTTTTACTGCAGCAAACTTTTACAACAGCTATTCATGCACAACGTGCAACAAATTCCATGGCCAAATGTAAAATGTTCGTTCCTTTATGATCGATGTGAGCTTGTTACACAAATTATCGCATTCATCTCCTTTAATTTGCCTTGTAAATCTATTTTCCCTCCCCTCCTTTCTTTCCTTAATGAACAGGTTAAAAATATGAAGTATAGCAACTTTCTGCACACAAATTAAAGTTTATTTGAATTACACATGTGCGTTTACTTAAAGTGCTTATTATACATAAACTTAATTTGTTAACTAAAGCAGATTATCTGGGTGTGCATTTAGATACTCTGCACTTATAACACGTTGCAGTTTTTACTCGTAGTTTCATTTTTGCAACACAACGCAGACGGAACAAAAGTTCTTCTACAGCATCAATAGTATGAATGAGAAGAGATCTGTTAAAGTCACGTTTATTTGTAATAATTTTGCAAAATACATTTTAGCATAATTATGAAAGAAACGGAACAAAAAAGGCCCCCCCCCCCAACAAAAAAGCGGCAAAGTGAAAGAGAACTACGTAAACGGTTACATGCACACTTGCCTTCTTCTTTGGATATGCAACATCTCTGGATGTGAGCGTGTATTTATATAAAAATTAGTAACAAATAGAAAATTGCCATGCTCCGTACTTTCAAGCAGATGAATGCGACTCTCACATCTCGCCCCCCGGAAAAGTTACATTGCATAACTTTTATACCGAAAGGTGGGGTCTTAATTAGCACAAAAAGAGTGTACAAACAAAAGTTTATAAATACTGGCAGAGATGATTTTTAAAAGCTGAACTTCGTAACAATTCATGCTAAATGGCAAGTAAAGTTGCACCAAAATCATCACAAATAAACACGATTATTAAACAAAAGCTAATATTATAGAGATACGGGATCTCATTTAAATACAAGCCAAATTATTTGTTAATTAACTTAGACAGCAAAAAAACTAAATTTAAATTAAATGAATAAAATGCAATAGAGTTTATAGAAAAGCATTAAAAAGTTTCAAAAAAAAAAAAAAAAAAATACTCATATTATTGCGACGTGTACGGTCAACTAAGAATTCTGGCTAATAAATAATTAAAATTCAAATCCTCTAAAGCAAAATTCACAAGTTTTTACTTAAATATAAAATTTATTGGAAAGATAAAATATTAAATTCATAGCTAACAAGATAGAACGAGACACGTTTGTTGCTTGGAATTGAAGACACCCGCGAATGGGTATTCTTACCACGAGGTATCAAATCTGTTACCGAATTTTTTTCAGCAGCTCTCGTTTCAAAAAAAAAAGGTTTTTCAAAGAAATATCGATACAACAAGAAATTGTCTTTCAAGTGATATTCTAAAGTGATTTCCATGGAGCAATCAGCTCTCATATAAGTATGCCACCTACCTTGGTGACTATACTTCTTAGTCTTCTTGCTCTTCATCAGGATTTCCTAAATAATGCCGAAAGTAATCTATATAACAGTGGGGTTATCACAAACGGTTCACGGTTATTTTTTCACAATATTCAACGTGATCATTCGAAGAAACTGTTGAAAAGCTGGATGCTTTACTTTTATCCTCTTAAGTTTTCTATTCTGGCTGTTATAAAATTGGTATTGGAACATAGAAATATTTCCATTGTTAACCCCCACTATACTTGATGATTGGTTTGTTCTTGCGAAATCTTAAATACTCCAAACTCCACAGACTTACTTACAAATTCCTTTCTCCTATTGCCGCAAATGTTCAGTGCACATTTTACATGCATTGTGAGGCAGTCACGTTTTCTCTTGGTTACAAAATCCGATTCCAAAGTAAGCAACATATAAGCGAAACATGTGATCTGTAATTGATTTTCCTTGATCCTTGCATATGTATTCACCACAAATATAACAAAATACATCGAGATCGTTAGCACAACATCTAAATTTGCCAGCCGTATGAAAATATTATTAAAATATTCTTAGACTGTCTGTTACGATACGATGTAGACTGAGAAAAGAAGAGTAGGGCAGTCGCTAAACTAGAGCTGATGTACTGAAATTATTATTGTTAATATAAAGTAGAGCACCTCCGTTATCAATATCAGTTAAAAAAACAGCTGTACCAAAAAAAAATAAAAAAAAAATTTTTGTAGCTCTGTGTAATAAAAGCGACTAAAGCATTTATTATTAAACCAATTAGATAATTAAGCCAAAGAAATTTTACGCAATTGCTTTAAGTATCTAAAACATTACCACCATCAGAATCAGATAAAAAATTCTAAAGAATCAAGTTAAAAGTTCTGTGGCAAAAGAGTGATTCCGAATGAATTCGTAATATGAGCTGATAACATTTATTGATTACTAGCCTGGGAATCCCCCTCATACTCATTACACTAAATCGATTTCTCAACACCTTTCTTCCAAATAAAAGCGGCAGCTGTGCGATAGTATCTGCTGCATTATTCTCCAGTTCATTCAAAATTTATTCACCAACAGTGGATGCATAATTATTCTCATCTTTGTATAGAAATTCTCTCCCGTATAATTAATTTTTACTTATGTAAATCTCTCTCCTGTGGTTCGCAAAGCATATGATTTAAAAATCATGTGCGTATTACGATAGAATTGTGCTTGGAAAGTTGACCTTAGGAACAGGACTTTTAAATGCCAGTGTAATCCTTAGATTCCCTGCAACTTATAAAGAGCATTCTCATAAAAGTTTCTAAAGTAGCAGCTCATACTACGAGGTATCTACGTAGGCGAGAGAGGTACCAGCTTCAATTACTGTCTGCACAATCGATATTTTCTTGCAGACAAATTGATAGCTTTGCAACTTGTTTTTATATTTAAAACGAAATAAAAATACACAAAAGGAACTTTTTAAATAATGAATTAATTAAATGGTTAAGGGGTAAACCCTTAACCTAAATCGAAAATTACCCCAAATCTCGAAAAAATGTTTTTTCCTTTATTTTTAACAAAAATATATTTTAAACATTTGAAAACATAAAATAAACAGACAAGAGCAATAAAAACGCAAATTTTTCATTCCAAAATAACCAAACGGACGTTTTCAAAAAATGACGATTTTTGGCCAAAAATGCAAAGGGGGTACCCTTATCAAAAATTAGCCCAAATCTCGAAAAAATTATTTTTTCTTTACTATTAACAAAAATATATTTGAAACATTAGAAAACATAAAATAAACATACAAGAGCAAAAAAACGCAAATTTTCCATTCAAAAATACACTAATGGACATTTTCAAAGAATGCCGATTTTTGTCCAAAAATGCAAAGGGGGTACCCTTATCAAAAATTAAAATGTACCCCAAATCCCGAAAAAAAAATTTTTTCTTTAATATTAGCAAAAATATATTTTAAATATTTGAAAACATAAAATAAACAGACAAGAGCAATAAAAACGCCAATTTTTCATTCCAAAATAACCAAACGGACGTTTTCAAAAAATTACGATTTTTGGCCAAAAATGCAAAGGGGGTATCAAAAATTGAAATATACCCCAAATCTCGAAAAAATTATTTTTTCTTTACTATTAACAAAAATATATTTGAAATATTTGAAAACATAAAATAAACATACCAGAGCAAAAAAAAACGCAAGTTTTCCACTCAAAAATACCGAAACGGATGTTTTCAAGGAATGACGACTTTTAGCCAAAAATCCAAAAGGTCCCCCCTTTTTAAAAATCGAAAATAACCCAAGTCTTATAAAATTTTTTTTTCTTTATTATTAGCAAAAGTACATTTTAAACATTTGAAAACAAAAAATAAACATAAAAAACGAATAAAAACGCAAATTTTTCATTCCAAAATACCCAAACAGACTTTTTCAAAATATGATGACTTTTTATTAAAAATTGAAATATATCGCAAATCTGGAAAAACATTTTTTCCTTTGTTTTTAACAAAAATGTATTTTTGGAAATTCCAAATTTTCCCAAATCTTAAAGAATGACGCAAAAATGCAAATGGTCCCATTGCTGACCTTAAAAGCTTAGAGACGAATTTTGACGTCAATGCACAGTCAGTTGAAAATATTTTTTTTTTTTATTATTATTTGCTTAACTTAATTTAATATTTTCACAAGTTTTACTTTTTGGTTTTTGCTAAAAATATAAATAAAAAAATAAAAATCGAAATATATTTCTTGATTTTAAAATAACTTGACCAAAAAGGCTCGAAACGATTCTTCAGGCATTCCACTCAATCACACAAGTTTTTAATCAAAACATATTTTAACGCGTCATTACACGCATGTCCTGTACGAGTATGCATTTAAATTCAGAAAGGTAGAGATCGAACAATATTTGCACGTTACTGTTGCAACCAGTCTGTTTCATCAGAATGCAATTGAACACGTCACGTTTGTGTAAATGTAAATGAGGCACATAAACATTATATATTGTCAGCGATAATGAGATATATTACACAGACGGATATGTTCTCTGTTCATCTGTCAGTGTTTCACTTTTGAATAATTTAATCCGCTCCAGTTGTTAGCTAATTATTGCTCCCTTCAGTGTATTTACCACGCTGTCGTTGTATGGTTACATGCGTCTGACTATTTATGACACTAATCGACTTTCTTTTTCCCTTTTGATGGGAAAGTGAAATTAAGGAAACATGAATGTGCAGACGTGCATACACTCAAATCACACACATATCTTTATACACATTATTATATTTATACATATTATATCATTTATGAATTTTTATATACCCGAGAATCCAATGAGCGGGGATCTTCACTTTAAAGACCTATTTGAAGAACTTGGAAGGTATTGGACCAGTTTTTTAAGAGAAATCGCTTTCCAACAACAATAGATAGTTTTGAAATCGTTCTTCTCTCTTAGTTCCTTCTTATATGGCTGGTTGTACCTGCAGATGTATTTGGTACCCACTTCTAATTTCTAGTGTCGCCGGTTGAAGTAGTAAATCCGTCTAATACAAAATGCAATGGAACTAGTTGACTAGTTTCGCAAAGCTTGTAGAAAATATGTATAAACTTTTTATGTCCCGTCTTTGATCACCAAGCACAAGTAATTACCAGTTTTTCTACTGGGAATCCCCGAAAATGGTTATTTTAAAAATCACTAAAAAAGAAATCACCGAATGGGGAAAAGGCTAATAAAATAATAAGACCGAACTACATTAACAAAGAGGAACTAGAAGCAATTTTGAATGCTTCTGCCAAAGAGGAATATATTGGAATATATTTTTCGCCGGAAGAAAGCTGTTCTTCCGTAGCATCTGAAGATAGCTTTAAGCTTTATAATGAAATAGAGAACACCGATGGAATACAGATCATATCAGCTGATATAAGAGTAGAACTATTATTTGTGTAAAAATACAGTACAGTTTATAGTTCCCAAGTAGTTTATGTTCCAGCAGGAAGATCCTGGGAGTAAAAAAAATATAATATATTTTAAACCAGATACAACTAGAAATGCCAGAACTCATGCCAACAATATCAGGGTTGATTTTTTTGTATGCTTTTCTCCCCTCTCCTTTATAAAGATTATCATAAAGTGTTTAATGATATATGCAAAACTATAATCCAGCTAAAGTTATATCCAAAGTGAGGCAGGCTTGCCTTTGCATACATTGGGGTCCACATTTTGTATGGTGTGTACAGATATATTATTTTTATTACAATATATTTAAATCAGAGAAGGAAATAATGCAAGATTTGTTCGATGTTGGATATGGGCCCGCCATTTTTTAGTCGTGATAATGTCAAAAAAAAGAACAAATTTAGCAAGCCTGAGTCAGCGTTATTCGTTTTGACGACGTTGTAGGGAAGAAACTAACAAGCTCTATTGACAAGCTCTGTTGTAAGACAAAATAATATAATGTAACGAATCGGTCGGCTTTGAAAATATGATAAGCTCATTACAATCTCGATGTCACTTTTGCTATGGCGTGAAATTAGAATATAAAAATTATATTCAGCAAACGATATATTTATGGCAAAAAGTAGCTTCTAAACGTTCCCACTAACAAAATACTTGTGGAAAATGTATTGCGGAAAAACGAAGCTAAAATAAATTTATAATTAATTGCATATATTGTATATATATATAGTATATGTATGTAACTACAGACTTTAACACCAAAATAGCCATTTTGCTCCTACAAAATACAAAAGTGTGCCGCAGATGAGGGTAAATAATAAATATTTCAGTAAACTATTTTTGTGGGTGGCTCCGTAAGCGAATGAGTAACGCGCAGCCTACCAAACCGGAGGTCGGTAGAATTAGCCTACCAAACCGGAGCCTAGAATTTTTCCTACAAAGAAAAAATATTTTTATATACTTTTCTAAATTTTAAAAGTTTAGAACAAATTTAAATAGAATATTATTTTACATTAATGCATCACATAAAATTGTTCATAAGAAGGTAATGGAAAAGTTTTCCTTTATTATTTTAAAAAAGGAAGGGAAAATTATTTTGCAAAACGTAGAATAGCTATTTAAGATTTCAAATTATATGCCAAAGTGTAAGGAAGTTGAGGTGTTAATTTTTAAAGTTATTCGTTTGCTTAAAATTGCACACAAACAAGAAAAGTTCGGGGTGTCAAAATAACATTTGAAATTAAATAAATTTGTATAAATGAGGTAATAATTTATAAACTTTTGGAATGCTGAGAGAAATTCACTGTCAAATGAGTTCAAGTGCAATTCCGTTTAATTTATTATAAAAGAAAAAAACTTTTAGCAGCCAAGAATTGTATTTCCCTGAACTACTTCGTAACTAAAAATAACTATTTACGAATTAGCTTGTTGGAGTTATTGGAGTTATTTTAAATTACACTACTGGCGGCATATCTAAATATCCATTAGAATACCGGAAATACATTGAAATTGATTATTTTGGGGTATCAGCCAGTTTACATTAAAGCGTATTTCAACTCATCTTAAAGCAGATCTTAAGAAAGCTTTACACAAATGCTTCTTAGAACAACTGCAAATTCAAACTTCAAAAGTTCGAACAAGAGCAAAACATATAATTTTAATGCACAATTTTTTTTATTGCCAGCTTTACTATCCTACACGAAAAACTGATCATACTTTAAAGAAATCCTACTTTAAAAAATCAACTGAAAAGGGTGTTATTCATGCCACACTACATTACAAATACGATGAGAGTAAATGCAACTCCGATTCCAGGAAAATTATCATTTTATGAAAATTTTGCAATCAATGACTTCAGCAGCCAGCGATTCCCAAACATATTGTAATTGCATTCAAACAATTGTAATATTAAATAAATAAATGAAAATTGTCATAAACTTTTGCAAATCGCGAAAAAAAACTTGTTACACGTAAGCATTTTTAGGACACACTATCCTACTTTTCCAGCACACATGCCATATTTCACATATCGTGTGATTGTGATAGATGGCGAATCATGTCCTTTACGCTTTTCTAGATTCACTGTTATTTGCCAACTCAAATAGATAGAAAGAGGGAAAGAAAAGAAATGAAAAAACAAAAGCTCCAAAGGTATAGCGGTGTTGCCCAACAAACATTTTCAGTTCAAGTTCTATTTTTAGAACTTGTTTTAGCTATTCAATTATAACTGTTTTTTTTTTAATTTGCACCCATTAATTATATAAAACTAATTAGTATAATTAATAAAATTTTACAAAGACTGCAAGCAATTTTACATAAAATGTTTCATATTTAAATTATATAATCCAAAATTGGACTACTGTTAGAAGAGATTGGAGGAAGGCTCCATTACCTAATCGTAGAACTTATAAATGTACTGTAAATGTAAATGTGCTCAAACGTAAGTTTCACTGCATTTATACAGTGTTTGGAAACAAGTACAAGTACACACATATACATACCCGCATGCCGACAATATTGGTAAGCTAATGCTGTCATCTGTGGAGACCTGGAATTTGGAGAATTTTCCACAGAGGCTTGCAGAAAGAGAAAGAAGTGTATCCTTGAAAGCAGCAATCGCTGAACACTACCTTTCGAAATAATACTTAGTGGTTGTGCCGAGGGGAAAAGAATGTTGAGATTTTTAATATAAACAGAATAGTAGCGTTGAGTCGCACATCCATTCCAGGAATCTTGTTTTGAAGATTTGCTTTCTCTAGCACGAAAGCTATTATAGCAGATTAGTTTATATAAGCAAATTAGTTTCTCGGGAGAGGTTTTCCCAATTGCACAGCAATCAAACAAGAATATTCTCTACCAAAATGAAATGAAAGGTAAAGTTGGAAAAAATGGTAAACAGCTGTTCGCCGCATCGATGACAGTTTAAAATATTCACATAATTTATGATTCTGTGCAAAATGTACTGAAGCTACTTGCAGGGTATAGGGTACCAACATATTATTGTATGTGTTAAATTAAAATACAATTTTACCTTTTAGTATAGTATTATTTTTTCTTATTGTGTGGTAAAATAATATATATATATAATTTTATAATTGTTGCATCATATATGTGTGTATATACAATACACACCGTACAATAACGTACACATACATATTAATATGTGATTTTTAATAGAAATATTTGGTTGTGCGTAAAACTTGTTTTGGCAAGGAAAATTTTATTTAGTATAGTAAATTTATTAAAAATGTTGTGCGCAACAATTGCATCTCTTACGCTCATCGTTAGTGAAGATTATGCATAAGACCTGCACCTGTACGATTATATGTACATATATGGTGGAATTTATTCAAGACCTTAAAGCCCCTTGGTAGGCTGAAATAGCTACCGGGGATGATCAATTCCCTTTCATGCCAAATTTCACATCCCTACTCCAGTTTTGGCCAACCCGTTGTATGAAATCGCGACACGGTGCAGCACCTTTCCGAGAGAAAGAGCAAAATGTTTTGCAAGTTTATTCTATTTAATTGTGTTGAAAAGTATTTGCATACAATTTCCAGAATAATATTTCACAAAATTTATAATTAAAAATAACGTTTCCTATGCTGTTGCTCTATTTATAAAAGAGGTTTGTTGGCGGCAGCCAACTGTTATTGCCACGCTTTCCAGGCTTCTAGTTTATACACTGTCCATTTAATTAAAGCTCCGCATGCATTGGTTTGTGTGTAGTATTTTAAGTTTTTTAAAAGTTTCTCAATGAGCAAAACATTATTTTCAGTGATCTGTGCATCATAACCAAACGAAAAGAAAAAAATTGAAATAAACCGGAAAAGGTCGAGTGCTTGTACCGCATCATGTGAACATTTTAAAAATACACTCAACTCATAATTAATGAACAACAAGCACGCACAACAACTGGTAAATACTTGCTGTACTGTAGAGATGCAATGATTTTCAGAAAGCAAAAATTAAATAAAGTTATAAAACAAATCAGACAAATGCGGCAAAATGTTCTTCAGAATGTGGCTTTATAATTTTAATCATATGTTTTTCCTAAAGGGTTAGTTGTGAAAGCTTAAAGTTTGTTGTGGAAAATTTATTGTTCCTTATATTAAATTTTAGGAAATTTATTCCTGTTTATTCCTGTTTCCATTTATTTAAATTCTCCTACTCTCTCTCTCTCTCTTTTGATTCATTTAGAAGAAAATATTTAATTTGAAAAATTGCGAAGCAGAGCTTTTTAAATATACAACAAATATTTTTATTATCAATGAGAGTTTATATGCTCTGCTTTTGCATTCCTCCTCTTGTTCAAAATATCTGCATTTGTTACGAAAAGTAAATTTTAGCCCGAAATAGTTTTCCTCCTGGAATTGCAATGAAAGTTGTTATAGAAATTTATGAATTTGTATTACTTTAAAATCCTTTAGCTTTACAAACCATTAAAACTTTCGCCTTAAATTTATACACGAGTTGTAGTTTTATTTTGCACAGTAATTTTTTAATATTTTAGTACAGTTTTTGGCCCAGTTACGGTTCAGCTTGTGCTATCTTTGTGCCACAAACAAAATTTTGTTTCATACCGATTACACAACTACACGTTAAAGTCGGTGGAAAAAGAAAAACCAAAATTGTTTTTTCATTTATATTTTTAATAAAAAAAAAATATGATTAAGGAAAATGCAACAAAATCTTTTTTGTTATTGTTTCGCTAAAACTTTTCTAAAGCTCAAATAAAGTGTAGCAAATGAATGCAGCCTGAACTAAATTGAACTTGAAAAAAACAGCAAATAGAATTTATATTAAAAAATGTTGCTGTTGAATTAACTTTTGTTGTGTTACAACACGGCTAAAAATTGAATGTTTTTTAATAAACTGAAATATGGCCCACTTTCGTTCTCTTTGTTTTCCATATTTGGCCAACTCTTGTTGCCAATTTGCATTTGTGGTTTTTATTCGCTGATTCAAATTGATTTTAGAGTTTTTTCGTTGCCACTATTCAAACACAAAAAAAAAATCGTTGTAATAAATAAAAAATTTCTAACTACGAGTATAAAATAAAACAAAAGAAAAAATTATATTTTTATTTGCTAAAAGAGTAGTGCAAATAAAAATTTTGCTTTTATTGAAGTCTGAAAATTCCAACATTATATAAATTTCATTTATCAACATATTTGCCGGCCCCACTAACTACGAAAATGTCATTTAAAGATTTCGGCCTTGGAATAAAATAGAAACAGGAGCAAAACAGTAATTGAAATGTTTTCCTGTGAGGTTTGCCATTCGGGAAATATTCGTATTATTGCCGATTCAATTGGCTTTAGTTTAACATTATAATTAAAAACTTTATATATTAATTGGAAGTTCTTAAATATGAAGGGAAAATGAGAATTGTTATCGCAGCATAGATGTTCAGACGGATAATCAGATATCCTTCGAGGGCCGTGAATGCTGGTAGGCCTTTGAATGAAATTTAAAAGTTTTCTAATAAGAAAATCTTTGTTTTATAGCTTTTTTCTTGTATATAAATCTTAAAGCCTTTACGTCTCATGATTTCGAAATTAATTGAATCCCATTATACTGTAAGAAAACTATTTTCGAATATTTTATATCTCAATTCTCTGAATTACCAAAAAAAACTTCGGGTAACTTTCAACAACCAACTGCACTAAATTTCCAAATATCTGTGAAATTGATTTTTGGCATATATTATATTATTCCGTCCCACTGTACTGCGACAGTAAATATTACTATCAAAAAAAATAAATTTTATACAGTTTTACACAGATGCTAATAAACAATTAAATAACTTCTAAGAGGCCGTGCAAGACTTGCTCATATGTAAATAACAATTATTTTAAAGGAAACGCTGGTCGGACTCACGCGGCTAACGATCTTGTTAGAGATAACAGGACACGACGCTATAAATCGCACATTTATTAAATCGTACGCTATAGGCATTTCTGTTAGTTATTCGGTTTCTGTCCGGTTTTTGTCCGGTTTCTGTCCGGTTTTTGTCCGGTTTCTGTCCGGTTTACTAGATAAGAAATAAATCACTTCAGTTGTATTTTCTAAGAGACATTCGACAACTTTCCACCGCATAGAAGAGCGCATCTTAGAAAGTCTGCAATAACTCTGAAATTAATGAATTTATGGACACACAACTGTAAGGATCGCCAGTATCTCCAGAGTTTGTGCCGGAGAGTTTGCTTGGAGATCGTGGATCTGAATTTCGATTTTTGTTGGCAGCGACACTTCGCTGAATTTTTTTCTTTACAAAATATTTCAATTATTTCGGTTTGTAATTTTAAAATATGAAAATATAAATATAATTACTTATAACAACATCCGGAAAAAGTCGCTGTTTGTCTTTCTTGTTTAAGGAAGAGTAATAATTTGTTCCTTAATGATACGTGAGCTTTGAAAGTCGCTACAAGAGACAATCGGATTTGTGGCTTCTACAAGGAATCACATGCCGTTTCTTGTCTGTTTATGTCACGATCGGTATGTATTTACTACTGTATATTTCAAATTTTTTATAAAATAAAAGTTTTGGGAAATACATAAATGCACATTCTAACAAATATTTGAAGAGCAAAAGTTTCCTTTTCAACTACAATGTGACATGTATTTACTGGCACAAAAATATTTGGCGCAATTTTCACACTACAGCTCTCTGTCTTACTTTATGACTTTTGGCTCACACTGGGTATAAGCATCCTTAAAAATCCTTAAAAATTACTTATCAAACCTTTTCCTTAATAGCATTTGTTACATAAAGCGATCAATGTAGAGAGATCGCCCTGAGAGTTTACGGAATAATCTCTGTAAATTATTAATAATAAAACAATTCCATTTCCTAATTATTTTTTAATCTCTTTCAAATAGTATTGATATCAGTGGTTTTTGTATGCGTCCTTGCAAGGATTCTCCTCTAAATAGTTTTTATATTTTTTATACGTTTTGTTTTTTTTTTATGCGTTTTGTTTTTAATTTTAATTATTTACTATACTAACAATGGGCGGTAACGTAGCAGTGAATGTGCTTTTACGTACATAAACGTTCTTTTTTGTCTGCTTTGATAATTAAAAAACATTTGTGGTGCAATTAAATGCAATTACATTTAATGATTGCCAATTTACAAATTCTTATTTATTTTTTTTTTAAAATTTTTCAAAAACTTAATTGCAGCCAACATGGAAACTTTCATAAAAACTTCTGGTGCTAATAAGTGTTGCAAAGTGAAGTAATTAATTGAAAATGTTGGTCGAAATATAATAAAAAAACAATACGTGTGCTGAATTAAAATAACTTTCGCACACTGTAAAGGGACTGAAAAATTTCTGAATAAATGAAAATATTAAACTGGTGACCACGTGGTGGCTAGGAGGCTATGTGACGAAGTTGCCAAGTGGCTGTTTGGGTAGCTGATTAGGTGCTTAGATGGCTAGCTGGCTAGGATGCTAGGTGGCTAACTGGCTATATGGGCGGGTTAGTATATAGGTGATGAAATGGTTAGGTGAGCAGGTGAGCACGTACCTGAATGGCTAGATGGCTAGTAGCTATTTGGCCTGCTGGTCAGGTGATTAGGTGGCTATGCGATTAGTTGGCCAGATGGCTACGTAATCAGGTGGCTGTGTCGCTATGTTTGTAGGTGGCTAGCTGGCTAGGACGCTACGTAGCTAAGTGGCTATGTGGGCTAGTTACTTGCTGGCTAGATAACCAAGTGGATAGGTGGCCCGGTGGCTAAGTGGCTTAGTTGGCTCGTGGCTAAATGATTATTTAGCCAGCTGGTCAAGTGGCTAGTTGGCTATGTGACTAGATGGTTAAGGGGTAAGATGTCTAGTTGGCCAGATGGCTACGTAGTCTATGATAGTCTATCATTTAGTATTGTTCGATTTTCTTCTTGAGAAGGGATTAGTGACAGATTAATGCACACCACGGCTATATAGTATTGACCAACTAAACGGTTAATGATTTGACTTAGACGAGACAACAACCATTTGGCAGACAAGCAATTACTATTTGCCTTTAAAAGAAACCAAGCAGCCGGCAAAGAATCTATCACTATCATCTTTATTAAATTAACATTCTGATTTCCTTCTTGCAACTGTTTGTAAAATTCTGCTAGCATCTCCACAACTCCTTGAGCGGATAACACACACTCTACCTTTATAAAAGACATTATCCCGGCATATTGCTCAGGTTCAATGCCGCGTGCTTCAAGCATATTTTTAATGCGGCTGGCAGAACAATCTAGTTTAGTGTCTATAAATAAAACGGGTGCCACTTGATTTATAACAAAATTTAATATTAAAGTTAAGGCCAACTGCGTTTTTCCTACGCCGGCGGGGCCACAGATTTCCCAAAACGATAAACTGTTAAAAAGTTCTTGTAGTGCCAACAAGTTGCCCAAATTTGTGATGTGAGTGTTATACACTGCTTTCCTTACAAAATTCTCCTTGAAGAACTGTGTGAAGGAACAAGGTTTTGGTCCGTATAACCGTCGAAATTCTTTTTTAATTTTTAGAACGTGCTCTGAATTTATATTCAATATTTCCATGAGTGTCTCAGGTTTTTCTGAATTGAATTCCCGAACAAAAATAATACCATAATTCTCCAAATTCCTTAAACAATATGGAGTCAGTTCAGTATTTTCTATGCTATGAATTTTTATCATTAGGAATATTTTGTTTTTTCCCCGCACATTTTTCAGTATGTGGGTATGTGGGCAGGTGGTTAGGTGGCTATTTGGCACCATGACTAAGTGGCTGATTGGGAAGGTGGCTAATAGGCATAATACTACGCTCAATGTATGAATTATACTACGCTCGTAAGGAATAAAATATAATTTTATAAATATTTTATGCGCAGAAAATAGATTTTGCTTCAAGATACCAGACTTTTAGGTGCTAATCTCAGAATTATTTTAAACTATTTCTGGTTATAGCTTATGCCCCTTACAATCTGAGCTAACGATACAATTTTTAAAATTACAAAAGAGTGGTTTAGCCTACAATCTATAAGCAATGATAAAATGCCTTTAAATTTCCTTACTGGACAATTTCAAGTCATAGAAAATTCTGCTCACGTACTCTCAGAAGCCCAACTATGCCCCCCAACTCTTTCTCTATGAACAAAAACGTAAGTTAATACGAGTATTTCCTGAACTGGATTGCAAAATAGAGCCGACATGCTCAGTCATACATGCCAACTATAACAATCCATAATATTATATAAGGCCCGTATCATCCTCCCCTTAAGTGTGTCACGAAAATTTATTTGCTGGTGGGTGTGTGTAAGCAGTTTTCTTAGTGTATCCCACACTGACTTCTGTGTAATTTCCTTCAGTCTCCACTTTTTAAAATAAACATAGAAAATTATCTTTAGCAAAAATAAATTCATAGATGCTTATAACTTGAAAACTGAGAACTTGATCAACCATTCAAATTTTTTAAAATATTGCTAAGGACATTGCTGAGCAAATTGTTGCAGACAGACCTCTTGTTACTCCTTTTCCTAACTGTTCGCCTCCACTTACATTCAATGTCATTTTAAATATTTAACTACCCTTTCTAGTGCCACTAGTGTTAACCAGTTGGAGACAACTTCTACACTTTCTGATTTTATGCTTTTGTAATATTTCATGTCCTCAGGTGGAAAATTTTTCTACGGCCATCAGTTGGTCATAGAACGACAAAGGAGACGGATGTAAAATAGTGAATAAGTAACAAATAAAAGGAAAATAAAAGCGCATGAAACAATTTTTGCAGTGAAAGCACAAAAGTTGTGTTGGAAAATATTTCCCTTGCCAACGGCTTGTTATCTCTTCTGTTTTTTTTTTTTTTGTTGGCCATGAAGATCCAACTTGGCGTGTACAGGAGGCTGTTTAGTTAATTTAAACTTAAACACACATGGAAGAGATAGAAAAGCAAAGCTTGTTTTAGTTTTACGCTTGAAGGGATTTTAAAAATTACAACGGCGGTGAATGTATTAAGTTAATGTACATTTTTGCTGACATTTCTAAAGAAATGGCACAGACGATTGTAGCACCAAGGAGCATGGCCGCCTGAAGTGTGCACCGGTCAACTGGTGCTGGTGTTAATAAATAACGTTTTCCACATTTTTATAATTTTCAAACATTAATTTCTCTTAATGAATATTAATGACAAAGTTATGTTTTGCTTATGAAACTGCATAAAATGCTTTAAGGCTTTGCTGCTTCCACACATGCTTTCCTTGAGAGAGCCTTTTCAAATTTTAGTCACACTTTAGCGCACATATTCATTCGTGCATTTTGCAGGGATTAATGAATTGGAAAGCATTAATGTTAAAGAAAATCATTTATAGGGTTCTCCAATTCGCTTCGAATGGATACTGCATCGCTGTAAACCTGGAAATAAATTAGATTTTATGAAAACTTCAAGTACTTTATGTGTGAAATCTATCTCTTTAGAGATTATCTTCGATTTGAGAACTATTATTTTTCAAAGGATAATCTGAAAATCCTTTTTTGATTTTTATTCAGTTCAATGTTTAATTATACTCGTAGCTAAATTACAATCTTTAGCTTTTATTAATATTATTTTCGTAGCTAAAGAAAAAAAAAAGGTTTTGTATTACTATAAAAGCATAAGCCAAGTAGCTTCAAGGCATTGTAAAAGGGGTAAGGAAAAGAGCGAATTTACTAAATGTAATTAAGTGATCACTTGGTGATCTTTAGCTTAAATTAAAATTCTGAAATATAGAACACTCTGTCTGCAATTAATTGAAAAGCTTTAGAAACAGATTATTTTTAACTACTTCGAAGGCTGAAAGCTTTATATGCTCTAGTGCTTTAAGCAAAATATTTTATTGGAAGGAAATAAGGAAACACAATAATTGTTCGATATCGTTTACAAACAAGAGAAATTTAATATCAATTATTAGGGAGACGTAAACCAAATTGTACATTGAATATGTTTCAAGGACCTCATTATTTGGTCCTGATATTTTTTAAACTTTGAAACTTTTCTTTAATAAATCAGAAGCAACTGAACGCAGTAAATGTAACTTTCAAAAAAGTTTAAATGAATCCTTAAAACTAAAAAAGGAAAAAATTAACAAGTAGATTGTCAAGTTAGCAAAGACGGTTTATTAAACAAACATTTGCACACATAAAGACACACGCAACCATTTATCTGCAGACGAGACACCCCACTGTTTCTAAGAAAAGTTTTAGCAATTTATGATTAAAAAAAGTACGGGACGCAAAGCTTTTCTTGGTTAAGAGCACGCCGAGATGCCCATCATAAGTTGGCTGCTGGTAATACAAGAAGAAAATGGCGGAAAAGTATGTTGAGCGGAGCTTTAAATGTTTAGACTTTAGAATCCTTTGCAAGGCATTTAAATCCTCTAGTAAGTTAGTTTTTGCTTAATAGTTAAAATCAATAAAATTGTTAAAAAATTAGTTTTTCTATGAAAGCATTATTTTTTTTTTGTATTTATTAACAATTTTTTTTCCAAAAAACAGCTTTTCAACTATTTACTGTACTATATCCTTTTTTATATTATTTTCGCTTGGATATAGACTGTATACAAATTGAGAAGATCAAATGCAGTGAATGATTTTATGGAGGATCCCAACCGATATCCCTTAATCAGATAATGTGTAATAATTGCATTTGGCCTTTGAATGCCGTTTTATTGATCAAACAGGGCTTTTTGTATATAAGAAAGAGGATAGGAGAAAGGACAAAATTTTGAGGTGCTGCTGAACTTTTTTCTCAATTTTGTTTTGTTCGCGAGTATTGAGTATTTATAGAAGTCGTTTTGTTCGTTGCTAGTAGGATGTTGTATCATTCATCACTCATCTCATGAATGGTGAATATTTACATTGCTTTCCAATTCTTAGGAAGCTGTCATTGAGCAATATAAATCAGGGCCTCCGGCACCTAATTTTTTTTAGGGATGTCTTTATATAAGACACCTTCCTACAGCTTGAAACTTTCCAGAAATGCTACCGGGTTCTAAAGAGGATTGCTGCCGGAAAAGCCAATGTTGACGAGAACCGATAACCATAAGAACAGATACTGTATGGATTGTCTGATTTATTTATTTTAATGGCAGCCTTCACGCAATAAATTACGGCGCAGTTATGAAAAAGAATTAATGCTGATAAGGAAAATAAAGTGGATTAGTTGGCGTGACCTGCATAATGATTGCATATTCGTTATGCCATAAAAGAGTTAATATTTTTTTTTAATTAATATTTTCTTGGCCATAAGATATGTGTTGGCTTATTCACTTATTCCACGTGGTGATTTTTCGCGGTCATTATATGAACATACTGGTCTTCTGTATTGAGCACATCACCAGCAACAACAATTTCATTGTGTGAATTACTCTCTAGAATCTACGATGTGGGTTGGAGAGAGTACCGAAGCCGGTTAGTTCTGTTTTTATTATTTTAGTTGAACTTCTGTAAAGTAATCGGAAGTGTCCTGATTTTGAACATTGTGAGCTCCATCATGCTGGTACAACCAGGACGATTATCACATATGGCGATTACCACAGCTATTCTGAATCTACTCCTCATTTGTTCTTCCCGTATGCTTTCCTGTCGACCCTCAAGTTTTAGTTACCAGTGACTTTCATATGGGATTTGTTCAAAAAGTTTTTGAACGGTAAGTGGCCGGTCCCAATAATTTTTCTAAATCGTATTTAATTGATCTTAATTAGAACCGCAACGTAACTTAAATTCGACTTTAACGTAAATTCGACGGAATGACATGCTGATACTGTTAGCAAATATATTTGCATAGATATATATTCCGGAACAAAATAAAACTTCACTTTAAAGGAGATCAAGTCCTCCGCATATTTGTAGGTTTCTTCATTGTGTCATTCCCTTTACATATACATATATATATATATTCCAACTGCACACAATGCATTACATGCATTTGATTTGCCACAATAAAGACGATGTGTGGCATAATAGTTTTGTCCAAATTGAAACTACGAGTACGAGTTCAGTCATTATCAATATTCGATTGTTGGGAAAATCTTTAACAAAACACATACAAGGAAGAATCTCTACTGGAGTTGAGTACTCTGTCAGTCAAGCATACTTTTTGTCGCAAGTACATCTAACAGACAATAAAATGTTGCAGCATTTAAAATCAATCCCATCATTATCATCCTGATTATTATCATCCTTTTAGTTTTAGAGATATAGAGTTGTTATGTTCGCAACAACGAAGTATTTAGTGTGCCATGCACTTGCCAAAAGCAAATCCAGATAAAAGCTCCATCAACTGTGATGAATTTTCTTGTCGGCACTTTGGAGAATATATTGACAATGCAAGAGCATCGCCTAGTTGAGGTCGTCCTTTAAAAGTACTAGAACGTATGATAAGCATGTGTGAGTGGATAAAGTTTAGAGCTGCTTATTTCAGCCACAAGGAAAACTTTACAAACCATACATCCACTGCACTGTTTAAAAAGTTTTCAATTTTGTTTTATTGTCTTTTTGGCAGATTCGAGTTGAATCTGTGAGCGTTCACATTTAAAAAATTACACTTACTTGCATCTGTGAATGAACCTCCCTCCTTTCTACAAACAAGTGGCATTGAAAGAAATTGTCGAGGTTGTCCTCATGAGAATTTTCCATTGCTGGTGGACATGTTTATTTTTCGTTCGAGTACATGCTACACGCTGTCCCACTACTGCTAACATTTCATTGTAGAGAATGTGTGTTTGGGCAGAAAACAAATTTCTGGTGATGTTTGTTTATCACAATCAATATATTTTTATTTGTTCCTTCTCTGTTTGTGTGCAATGCTTTAAAGTGAAGCTTTAATACTTTATTGTGAATTGAATATTTTGAAATCATTTAAAGTACTTTGGAAATCATAACTTGTGACGAGCTGAGAAAAAAGCAAGAATTGCAAAATGTTTTGTAATTAATATATTTTGAAGAATTTATAATCGGAATATGAAATAATATAAAAATTTTCCCCTGAAAATTTTTCAATGAAACATATAGGATTAACAAATTTAAAATTTAATTTGTTTTAGTTTTCGATTAGCGAAAGTTTTAAGAAGTTTTGACGATATTACGGCTGGTTTAAAAATTAATTCAATTAATTTATTGTTAACATTCTCTGGAAATAATAAATCGATATACATACGTGAAAATGTCTTCTATATTTGAATAAGACACTGAGAGCCATATTAGGGAAACTTTATTTGTAATTCAGAAATCTAAAAGAATGCATTGGCGAACTACAAGAAAGAGTAAAAGCTACAAGTCTTAATTTCAAACAGAGCGAAATATTTCTATTTAATTAATTTTTTTTTTTATCATTATCAATAGTAAATTATTATTTATTATTTGAATTTATGACGGGCAGTCAAATAAGTAATTTGCTGTAGGGAAGTTTTATTCCAAAAAGCAAGACTCTTCTTTGTATATGACAATGCCACCAATCATGGTACCGGTAGTAATTCGTAATGCGCTTTGTCTGTTTCTTTTGCTTAGGAGGGCGATCAGTATAGTGTATCCTTGGTTGCTTTTGCATTTCGAAAGTTATTGCCATGCCACACTCATCTACACATCTATCAGATAACATCGATCACTTATAATTTCATTAACTTTTTATTTTCATTATAAGAAAATCATAAAGGTTTCTTGTCAAAAATACCCTCATCTTTCGTCTGTCCCCTTTTTTTTGAGCTTTTTGCGAAAAATTACAAATATTTTTTCTAGATTTATTTTAAATATTTTTTGTTTTTTTTTTATGAAAACGGCTTAAATATATTTTGTGGCAGCCTTTTGCTTAACAACTACACATTTAAAATCCACAAAATACGATTTGTTATTGTGGCTTTTAAAATTTCATTTGCAAATTACAATTTCAGTGAAACCAAGCAAAATGCAAAACGCAAAACGATTTCGCACTCCACACAAACAAAAGTCTATCGTGCGTTTTTATTACACAAATAAAAGTTTGACTATTTTGGTGCAAGTGGTGGTTAAGTAGCAGGTGTAATCCGAAATAAATTGGAGGAATTAAAAATATTTATGCAACTATTTAAATATTGAAAGAAAAAACTAAAAAATGTGCAACAAAACAATTATGAGTTTTAAAAATTGAAAAAGCAAACACCAAAAATTGCATAAAAATGCATTTAAATAAGTTATTCGTTAAAAACATCAAATGCGATTATTAACTGCCGGAAATGTGTTCTTCTATGAAAAAAAAAAAATGGTAAAGTTTGGGGGAAAAAAATATATATTTTTATGATAGTGAAAAATGTCGGCGCCACATATAAAATACTGCTCCATTTCACTGCCATGGAGTAGACTCTTCATTGAATTGAATTTTTAATATTATAAAACTGTTGTGTAGGATGACTTCGCAGACTGAAAGTTTGAAGGCCAAATGTCCTTTAGATGCAATATTTCTGTATTTAAAATACTTTCTCTAATTGTTTCTTTTAATTTCATCTTTTTTATCTCATTTATAATGTAATGAGTAGTACATGATGGGTTTGTTATTAAAGTGACATAAGTCCACTTTAAAAAAAAAACCAAGTCAACGGTCTTTTTACTGACACCTTCTCTGGACGGATACAATATTAATTTCAAACAAATTCTCTTTTGCCATACAGTAAACAGAAACCGTTTTGAAATATCTTTTTTTTTTTTTATTTAAATATCTTTAAAATTCAAAACCGTATTTAAAGCAAATAAATAAATCAAAGTATTGCTTTAATTTCTACTGCGTATTCAAACAATTCAGATTTTTTTTCTCCCTTGGCGAATGAATAATGCTCAGCCTACTAAGGCGGGTTCGATTCCTGTCTAGAGCCTGACTGTTTTCCTGCGGACAAACGAAAAGTTTTGCAGGTTAAATTAAAAAAATATTTTAAAAATATTTAAAAAAAAAATATTCGTACCTGCAGGCTAGCCAAGTTTAGGTGTAAGTAATTTTAATTATCCTTTTGAAGTAACTTTAATTTTTATATCTTTAATATAACTCGGGTATGACTGCTGATGAAACTGCTTTTTTATCTATTTAACTAAATTCTAACTGTTTCTTCTTACACAAACTGAAGAAACTTACAAGTCTATACAAATATGGGCTTATATATAGCCCTGTTTTTATATCCTGTTTTTGGTTATTTTATAAAAATAAGTTATTTTTTCAAATAAATATGGAAATAATTTTTTCATAATAAAATTTAAAAGGCATTACAGTGTAAACCACATCACTCGAATTGCTTATAATTGTCCCATTACCAATTTCTCGATATATGAAAAAATGTAGTTATACCACTTTCAAAAGAAATATATATAAGATTATTGTGTATTTATGCAAGTTCCGTCTAACGAGAAAGTATTCTGTTAAATCTGATTGAAATTTTATGTTTATCAGAGGCCGTGAGTAAAGATAATTTTTTCCAAACGTTTCGAAATAGGTTCATACCTTATCAAAACGTACTTTGTAGTGTGAGAGCCTGCAGACACCATATAGCTGGCTCGTCATATTTGTGGATTCAAAACATTCTCTTTTGCAAACCGCAGATAGTTTTAAATACGAAGTACGATATCACAAGCATAAAAGAATTTTAATTGTAAGTTAAAATTGTGATAATAATAAATAATTGAGATATTTTTAATACAGAACGTTCTAGACTTTAAAAGAGAGCGGCCAAAGCAGCGAGTACTATCCCAGAGAAATTCAGAGGCATATAAATTTGACATCAGCGATTCCAGAGACTGCCCTTCCAACGTCCTTAATTTGGTAGTAAAGGTAACATCATGCTTCTCGTGTGATTAGGGAGGATCGCTTCTTTTAAATTCTTTCTAAGCGTATTTGACGCCAGAATTATTCATTGGGCATCAGCTGCACACATTTTGCCCACTCTAGTGAACCCCCAATTAACTTATTATTATATTATTTTTTTATTTTGTCTTTTATTTAGTTACAACAAAGAAGAGTACAAAGCGTGAATAGACCTACTGTGCGCTCACCGTACTGCTGATTTAACTTTCATTGCGAATGCGAATGAATGAAACGAGATTTTCTCGAACTCCCATTGAACAAAATATATTTCTTTTAAATGGAAAAAAAAGCAATTGAAAACAACAATTTGGTTAACGAAAAGCTTTAAATTGCTTAACAAACACTAGTGAACAAAAATACATGGGCGAGCAACGAAACATGTGTATGTGTGCGGTATTTTTGTGAATGTTTTATATTCTCTTGCAGTTGATTGAATAATTCCTATAAAATTCATTGGGAAACATGTAAATTATCACTGGTCAAACATATTTATTGTCTGTGTGCCTGAGTGTGTTTTTGTATGCATCAAACACACATGATTGATATGATTTTTGAAGAGTGTTTAAAAAAGGTCCTAAAGTCCACTTTTTTTGGCCAGCAGCAAGGTATTTTATAGAATTTGCAGTGAAAATGTTGTTCTAGTCTTTGACTTTATATTGAGCACAGAGACATGCATTTAAAAGTTACGTAGAAATTCTCAAATTACCGTGTAAAAGGACTAAAATTTGGAATTTGAAAACCTGATTAACAATATGTTAAAATTGTTTTGTCAATTTTAATTAGAAAACTTTTTTCAAAATAATTAGAAACAAAGTATAAAGTGCAAGAGCCACACTCAGTCTAACAAGAGTATTAACTTGTCAAACTTTCTCAAGTTTTAATTAATTATTGAGCCAGTAATCAATTTTATTTCCCTAAGCTTTCATACAATTTATACGAGCAACTAAAACTTTCCCCATGTTATTTGCAGGATGCGTGAATTAACTACGGCAAAACTAAATAAACGCTTCAGAAACACACTTCTTAATTTAGATTGCTTTGTCAGAAGTGGCTTTTTAGGTCCTTTTCAATTCAAACATTTAATGCGATAGATTTCCAATTCTACTCCAAATGAGTTTTTGCCAAAACACAAATGCATACACTAAATAAAAGTTTAATTTTTGCCCCTCCCATTTACACATTTGGGGAAGCAAAATACCAAAATGTTCATCATGCTGCTGCAGAATTGCTGAAACAAGTCCTGTATGCCATTTAGAACAAAATATTTAAATATAAAACTTAGTGTATGCTTATTGATTTGATTTGATTTTTGTTATTATTAAAGCTCAGTGGCAGGATAGCGAAGAGGACGAATGTGTTTTAGTAGAATTTGTAAAATTTTCTATTCTTCAAAATCCAAAGTATGTCATCAATAAAATTACTATTACATTTCCCTAAGATTTTAAGTTTGATGTGTGAATGGCCTAAGTTGTACCCTGAGGTGTCATAAAACATCTAAAAACATAACAAAATGTGTTAATAAAATTTAATTATTTTCACTCTTTTGAGTATTTTATAACTTAATTGCTTTTTTTAGTGTCACAAGTAATTGATGTTGATCATTTCACAAAAGCAGATTAATTTAAATTTTAATATGTTTGCTGTAGCATGCACAATTTAATAACAGATAAAGAAATCTTTTTGTAATAAATAAGAAATACGATAAATATTTTACATGCAGGATATCAAACAAGCTTTAGATATAAATTTTGTAAACCGAATATTTGGAAAAATATTTGCAAAATTTTACTGAAATATTTTCGACGTACAATGAATACTTTTACTACGAGTACATATCCGGAAAGGCCTACGAGGTTGATCTCGAGGTTCTCTTAAGACAAGAAAAAGTGTAGAAATCGATGTAAAGAAATACTTATAATGTTAGTCTTAATATTTAGACTGGAACTGAGCCTTTATAGTTTCATTAACCCTTTCGGTTGCGATCAATGGTTTTGCATTTTTTGGCTACCATTATTAGAGATGATGTTGATTCAGAAGTTTTAATAACACATAATACACATTGAGTAAGAAAATTATCGCTTACAATATGTATGACATGTAATGGACTTGAACAAGGAACAATCGTAGTGGAGAGGATTTGAGCTCATAATTTTTATTCTTAAAGTCAATTAATATATTTTTTTTTTTTTTTTATAAATAAAACATTTTTTACTAGTTATAGTGTTTTCACACTGAGGATAAAACCTGGTTTGAAAACAAAATTTGGTTTCAACTTTAAAACCAATCCTTAAAACCTGGTTTTACCATACAAAATAATTCTCATAAAACCATCTTAAAACCTTTTTTGAATTGGTTTAAAGTAGGTTTTATGAAATACAACCTTGTTTTTTACAGTACATATTCAGTGCTACCAAGTTAGAAAGATTGAAAACAGCTGATAATTCATTCACATTCACAAATATTCATTCACAAAATGTAAAATCATTTCAATTTTAGAACACATTTTTAAAATCACAGCTGTCGTACAGTTTGTCAAATAAATGTGGGAAGAATAATTACAACAAACACACCTATTTCTACAAAAAATTTATTTTAAAATTAACAAATTTATTTGACAAACTGTATTATAAAACCTGATTTTATCAAAATTGTATGTGAACACAAAATCAGCTGTTTGTAGGTTTTAAGTTAAAACCAGATTTTAACTTTTGGTTGTGAAAACACTATTAAACTCTCTCCTCTGTTCATTTATTTAAACAGACAGAGAAATTAAGAAGCCCATGTAAGCTTTGAAATACTTAGGAAATAATTTAGATGTTTGTTCTGTTTTTGTCTAATGATGAGTGGGACAAAGGGAGTTGACAAACTTCTAATACACATTGCAAAGTCTTGCTGGCTTTTTGAGGGTCAGACATCTCCGAGAATGTCTTCTCAGCATGCTTGAGAACACGCAGCATTGTAGTACTCCGTGTAGCAATAGCATTCGAAATTTCAAATTGTTGCCAATAAGATTTGCATGGTAAAGATGTTTTCAAGATGATGCTGATAAAGGACACCCCCATCAAGCCTTTCCTCTTTTTCTTTTTTGAATGTTTACCTGATAAAAATTCCCTCTGAACTTTTCTCTTCATTTATTTTTAGACTTTCCTAGTTGAGAATTAGCTTTAGGTTTCCGCCAGTAAACTAAACTATTTTCAACCATTCAATATCCTTTGGAAACAAAGTAAGGAAGATTGCTTCTAGTCAAAGGAGATTATGAAAGCTTTCACCAAACCATAACAACTACTGCAATTACAGTATCCTTTCTAGACTCATTTTGAGTCTAATTAGTAACCCAACTATGATACAGATTTGGTTGCAATCCTTCTAAGGATTTGCTTAAAGCAATCTTTTTTTAAATATTTATACGACTTAAATACGAAAAATCTTTTTTTCAGCCTACCTGTGGAGCAGAAGAACATCCCGCATATAATCAACCGTAAACAGCATATGCATGAGGGTTACTATGAGAAGGCTCTTATTAACGCTTCCTTATCACACACTATATTTATGTAATAACTTTTTCCTTCAATTTAACTCTAAGAGTATCAACTGCAAAAAAAAAATCTTGCTGTTTGCTGTCAACTCCTACTTAAAACAGTAGTTAAGAAGTCGAAGAGCAAAATACTAAGGCTGATATGATGATGATATTTACAAATATGCACATATATAAATATTTTTCATTGAATCTTAAAGCCACAAAAGGCAGAGAGGAAGCCCAGAAAAACCGATGAAGAAGAATGAAATTTAAAAATGACTCAATAAATGTAACATTGCATTTAATGGAGTGGAAACTAATTTTAAGGATAATGGCGGTTGGCAACAGATACAAAGCCACATTTTATAATATGTGAACAAAATTGAATCGGGCTCGGCAGTGATGTGAAAAAGTGTAAGAAAAATGAAAAATTAATGGTTTGTGTGAGATGGCCGTAATATGTGGTATGACAAGAGGTGAAATTGGCAAATGTTGTCTTATCATTTCTTTAAAATATATAAATTGTCTTAATTCTTATATTTTATATTTACACTAGATTTAACAGTTTCGCCTTGTTACAAACTCATTGAAATTTAAACTTAAAATTTTGCGGACCTCGGGATTCTGTTAACAAGTGCCAGTATATAAAGGAATAAAAGGTACGGGGCTAAGCAGGATTATGGAGTCAGACATGGGCTAAGCTTATCATTCTTTATAGTACGATGTTGCGGTCCTTTCTGAAGTAACACAGAAAGTAGTACCGGGAATGGGCACCCCAGAAAAAGAAAGCGAGTGTTTGTTTGGAAAGGACTTTTAGGACGTCAACAAAAAAACGGTTTATATTTATGTATAAGTCTCCGTCACACAGGTGACAGACGTGACTAGTATGTGGTGCAGGTAAGCAAATGCATTGCAAGTGGGAAAGGACAAAATTCAAAATCTCTCGAATTTAATGTAAAAATTTTATCCCACAAACCACTTTATAGAACAGAAGGTTGCCATCACACCAGCCGAATAATGTTTTCCCTACATTGGAACCGAAAACAGTTTGGTTTGCTTATAAAGTAAGAAAAGAAGTTTAAATGAAGTCAAGAGCGGCTACTTCTACAGTCCCCGATACCAATCTCAGAAAACCTTTCAACTCCACTAATAAGAGAGAAATAGCCTGTCAAGTTAATCCATGTTCGGAAATATTTTACAGAAAATAAAATTATCCCGCAGTTCAAATCCTTGTGATGGCATCAATGTTTTATTTATTAGCCAGATTGCAAGGATAGATGAGAAGATATTCTTATGAGTAGAATGAATTTTATGGTAAAAAAATATCTTTTCGAAAAGTTCGAAAAAGTTTGTTGCACAATTTCAGATAAATTTTTTTTCTGGCTTGGTTTTCTTTCAAGCTGCCAAGAATTACACAATCTTGTCAAAACTTTAACAATTTTTTTTTTAGCCACTTAAGGATACTAATCGGGAAGAAAATTTGCCAAAAAAAACAATAAGACTTTTAAAGAGATAAATTATTGCTCTTACAGATGTTTTAGTGTTATCTGGTTTTATTTATATAGATAATATTGCATAATGTTGATCCTTCGAAAGCTATATTTTTAAACTGCACGAGGATCTGCCTACAAGAGGAAACTTTTGCTTTTGATACTGATTTACATATTCTTTTCGAGTTGCTGTCATATTAATACGAGTGTAATGCAGACTTAATTTTTCCATACCCCACCCCAATTTCGAGAAAAAGTTTCCTAATGCGGAGTAGAGGCAATGCAAATGTTGAGTTGCATGTTCATGGCAAAACAAGCGAGTTCCTTTTCTTATTTGTACATCACGTCTGTTATTACTGCTAATTAAATTACTGAAATTATTATCCTTTTCAATATTTTGCTTAGTTTAGACGACATGCTCGACGTTTGTTAAAAAAAAAAAACCGAATCGGCTACGAGTGAAGAAAATTGCAGTTTAATTTAATAAAATAAAATGTTAAAACGGTTACGTGATAATGCATTGGGGGTCCGTCCACATTTTATATACACTAGTGAACACGAAAAAATGCCTGCAGTCACTCATAAATACAAATAAAAAGAAAATGTCCTGCATTGACTTAAAATGATAAAAAGTGTATTTTAATGGAATCTAAAAAGAAGTGAAATAAATAAAAGAAAATTTATTGAATTGAAATTTCTTTAAAAGGTGAGATCAAAGAATTTGAAAAATAACAGATTATAATTCTCAAAAGGTTTGTAAATGTTGCTACTAATAATATTACAATTCTTAGCTCTTGATTAAACTCGCCTTGACAAAAAATTTGTTTATAAAGTGTGCACAATTGCCAGCAAGCACAAATCCGTAAATCCTTAGCAAGTGAAAGGATTTTATGATGGAAGTTGAATTATTAGATTGTTCTTCTGTCAAAATACTTCTATTCGTTTATAATCGGTGGTCTTACAATAAACGTTATATGCAAATACATTGTGAGAGACCATCGAAGGATTCGTTCTTAATATAGGGTTTGGTAATAGAGTCTTCCAACTTTGTAATTTTTAGACACTTTTGTCTTTGGAACTGCAACTTTTAATAATTACAACAAGTGAAGAGAAGCAGCAGTAAATGAAAATGTTTTGAATTTACAAATTTATTATTTTCTAATAAAATTATTATTTTCATTATTATTATTATTTTTATTATTGTTATAAACCATGAATGGCGTGAATGGCTCTTGTACGAATTATAATATTGTACAGCTCTGCTATTGTCCATTCGATTGTTCTAAATGAGTCGGTTTGCTGCTGCAAAGGATTTAGTCCTATCGAAAATGTATTTCGGCTATAATTTTCTTGGCATATGTTCTTTATACAGTATTGCGTACCCTACGCTTTATTCAGTATAATCAGTACTTCATTTTGTTTGCCAACTAATTCCCTTTTCTATTGCTATACGAAAAACATTTGAAATTTCTCATAAATCTGATCGATATAAACCAGATGTGGTGCAGCTTATAACCGATCGCAATAAATAAATGGAGAATGCTTACAAGTAAATGATTTTTACAAATTTCCTCCCAAGTACAAGAATTTCCTTTTACTAAAATAGAATCTTTTACTGCCATTGTGCAGTTTATAAATCGTTTGTTTTCTTTAGTTGCGTTTTATTACCTCAAAATTTAATGGTAACATGAATGCTATGCATAACTTTAATATTCTTTGTTGTAAACGTTGAAATATTGCATCCTTATTTACAAAAACCAAATGAGAATTACAAGAATAGCATGATGGTAAGGAATGCACAACTTTTCAAAGAAAAATTTGTCTTAATATCTGTTGTGTTCACAGATTGTAGCGAATTGCTGCTACGCCTCTGATGTAGAAGGGCAAGCCATTATATGTCAATTGTAATTAAAATTACCACTACGTAACGCTTGTCACATGCTTGCGGTATTAAAAATAATTTCCATTTTTTTTTTTTTTTGGCACGTTCTTGAAGTTTGAAATTTCCCAGTTGTTATCAATGACAACTAGCAAAACAAACGTGCTCAAATGGGTTTGGCTTCCAGTATAATCTATTTAATAAAGTTTACGTTATTCTTACTGGTGATGTTAGCAGAAAATATGCTGGTGCCGTATAAGGAGTCTAAGGAAAAGTTTGCATAAAAATTAGGCCAAAGGAAAACAAATTTAAATTTATAAAATTCAATATAGAACAAGATTTTATGACATGAAGACATGAATGATAATTATTCCACAGAGTATCTCTCAAAGTAAAGCTTTAAATATTTCCACAGGCACCATGTGCCATTTTGCCTTGCTGTGCACCAAGAATTGCGTTTGCCAAGTTTAAACGAAATTTTTAAATCAAATTGAGAATTATGGCATAGTAAATTATACAAAATATTAAAATTTATATAGACTTCCTAATGCCCAGAAACGAAATTGTCGACGACTTGAAGTGGAGGCAGTTTATAAAATAGTTTTGACTGTTTGCCAAGCAGAAGACTTTCGAAAACTCACAGCGTTACACAACGGCGCATAGGATGTAAACGGTCATGTTAAATAAAAGAAAACGTTCCACAAAAGTTGCATATTTTCTCTTTTAAATTTAAGTGCAACCGATTCATTTGTTTAAGCAAAAATCAAAAAATTTAACTCATAGAAAAATTGTGCATTAAAAATGACTTCAATATGACCAGTTGAAGTTTGTTTAATAAAGGACTTGTTACAATCAAGGCGTTCTATTTTAAAAGATGAAAAGTGCTGCTCCGTTAAGAGCTTTTAATTTTAGATTAAAAGCAGAAACATGATAATGGCGATTGGATACAGTAAATGTCCTTGCAAGGTGGCAGGGAAACAAAATGCCCCTGATGGGCCGAACTTTACTTTGAGAGCCGATCTTGTTTCCTAATTAAATATCATACAATCCGATCGTAGAATAGCAGTTTCCACAGGACATGAACACATGGAAAACAGTTTCCTGTTGATTGCCCTATCATCAAAAAAATTCACAAAGAAAACTATATATATAAGCAGATGCAGCCATTAACCCGAAATCCGCCACAGCAGCCAGCCACCTTAAAGTCAGTTTGTTTTGTTATTGGCTGACCCAGGCCAGAATTGAAGACTAGATATTCTCTTCAGAAGCCAAAATTAATGTTCCGTATTTAGGGCGTTTAAAACCCTTTTGCTATAAACCATCTCTACACCATTCCCGAAAGTATTTGTAAAGAACTGGTGCGATTTTGTGCAATCATTTGAAATATCGTGACAATTAATAAGACGAGAATCAAAGTGCATGGACGAAAGGATCGTTGTTATAAAGCATTTTCGTGGCATCCTTTTTCGCTTCAATGCTTAGTATCTTTTAGGTTATGACAGCATTTTTATTAGTACTTTTTACTTTATAGATAAAGCATTCCTACAGAAGCATAGTGAGAAGGTTGATGAACGAGATGTGAAAATAAATTTTTTTTCATTCTGCCTGAAGTGGGAATTGAACCCATTGACAAGTAATTGAGCCATTGACACCCTCGTAATAGACATCATTTATCAGAATAGAGCCGCATCAAGTCTAACGTATGAAATAAATTCTCTTAAAAGGGGGGAAAACACACGTAAAAAAACTGATATGTTAACATGGCAACAGCAAACGATAGGGGCAAAACACAACTCTTGCGCCAAACTACACCTTAACAGCTGATTCTCCACCCGTTGAGAATATCAGGAGAATATTAGCAATGTTCCGAGCGATATAAGATATTAATGAGAGAGTAATAGAGGTTATTAATGAGTATAACGGTACTTCGAAAGGCAAATGTTGGTTTGGACTTGTGTGTACATACTCATGCGTAGCGATGTTTTATCAAATTAATCATCTGAAGAATAAGCCCAAAGCATTTCTAGGACGAGTATTTTTGCACCTTTTTCATTCCCCCTCAAATTGCAAGAGAAAAGCAATTGCGAAAAGCAATTTTACGAAAAAGAAAAAAATTTCTTTGCAAAAAATGAGCTACGACCGAATTTAACAGCTGCCTCTTTCAGTATGGGAAACGGCTCCAAATAATGATTGTTTGAGTTAAGTTTGGTTTATTGGTTAACTTTATTAACTTTATAAATCATATTTGCAATCGGCTGTGAGTTACATATATTTTTTTTTTTTTTTTTTTGGATGTCATTGGCCGTTTCAAGTAATGGAAAAATCATTATTTCCTACAAAATAAAATTCATCATCGTAAATATTAAAAAAATATATATATTGAAAGTGTCAGTCCATATTGACCTGTCTCACCTTCAGCTTTATTTTTAGTTATTTAATATTGAAGTTAAATCACAACCTTTTTGATATTCCTGAAATTTATTTATTCAAGCGCAAAAAATTTGTCCTGTCTATTTACATTTATTTTTGTGATATTATAAATTCATGTTTGATGACCTTTTTATCTGTTTGATGTGTGGCCAATACAAGCGTGACCACCCAAATAGTGACAAATTTGCTGAATTGCTTCTATAAACTTTTATCAATCGGTTTCCTTTATTAAAGCAACATGACAGGATATCATCAATATAAAAATTAAGCCAACCGTAAGAGCAAAAGAAAAAGAAAAAAACTTGGGAGAGATTATTAAAGTAACGGCGATTTGGCTTGAGGATAATATTTAGTATAAAAAAATTACACTGGAGAACGAAAACTAGTTTTTCTTCTTTTTTTTTTTAATTTTATTTTTTCCGCTTTCTTTGAGAATTTTTTGCAAAACTTATAAAATAACACTTTGATAACATTCTGAAATTGTGGTTTAAGTTTTCATGTAGTCTTATTTGCAAAAGTCCTTTTTTCACAAAATATTATACACAGAAAACAAATGAAAAGGAGAATATCGAAACGTAAAACATTTTCCACACAAGAATGAACTTGATTTAAAATTTTTTCCACGCATAATTTAAAAAACAAAAATTATATATATCACTGAAATTTAAAATGAACTCAAAATAAGGACAAATTGAGCGTCCACTTAGATGTGGCTATTAAATTTGTAATATGAGCTTTAAGTCATGACTAAATTACAAAGAGAAATCAAAGCATTTAAGCTCAAATGTAAAAATAAACTGCCAAGAAAAAAATCATAAAGTTGTGTGTTGCTTGATTTGTACTGAAGGGAACTTAGCAATCAACTCTATTTGTAAAAGATCTCAAATTACATGCATGTACACTCTTCCTTTTTCTACTGCAACTCGATTTGCACAGTATAGAAGAATAGAGAGTGAATAGAGTCTCATACAAATAGAAATAAAATATGCAAATCAACTGCAAGCAACCTGTTGTGGATTTACTAAAGGACTGCCACGAGTACAACATGTGTTTGCGCAAAAAAAAAAAAATAAAAAGGAGGGAAACCTGAAATTTTGTATGACACTGATGTTAATATTAAAAATAATCTCATTATTATTTTTGCTAAGCAGAAGTTGGTTAGAATATCCTTAATCAAGTGGCTGAGCTCGTTATCTAAAACACGTTTATGGATGCCTGCATTCATCTGTTCATCTGTCCATCTGTCCATCTGCCCATCTGGCTTGAAATGTATACGACTAAGAATACTGTGCAGTTATCAGTACTTTCAGGTAATTAAAATTGTACGTGCAATTAAAACTGGAATTGTGGCCACCGAATAATAAAAATATGGCATACGTGTGTTTTGAAACATCTTCACAAGACACAAGTCAGTGAGTGCCTGCCGCTTTAGACTCCAAATGAAATTTATGGCAAATAAAGCAGACACGGCAATTTTCTTTTATTATCTTTTGGGAAAGAGTACTAAAAGAATATATTTTAAATTAATTACCCTGATGTGTGTGCCTTTCCCAGCTGTGTTTGACTTTTTTTTTTGCACACATACATGCACTCTAATCATTGCCTGTGTTTTACATTCACAAAATTTTTTGAATAAAATCGAATCCAAGGATTTAGGGAAAATTCAAATCGATAGACTTAAATTTGTTTAGCATTGAATATCTTCAGAGTCTTAAATTAAATTTAAATTAAAAGTTCTTAACGGATTAACTTGAGTACTTCTGTATAAAAACCCGTTAGGAATATGAAATATTTTCCTTTAAGAACTTTTCCACAATCTAAGTACTGGACAAACTTGTATTCGTTATATTTTCTGCCACTTTAGCCGTATGATTCCTTCATTTCAAAAAATTTGTCAATATCGAAATTTATTTGTAAATGCTTTTTCCGGAGAAAAAATATCTGCAGAAGAGTGTATATAGTTAAATTTACAGGGCTTGGTTTGGGATCCTTGTCCTCTCGGACAAAATTACTAAAACTAGTTTTCATATCATGTCCGAAATTTCAACAACGCGGAAAGACTACCTTGCAATATCATCTTCCCAAGCACATCCTTGCCCAAAACTGAAACGTTTCCAATGTGTAAAAATGTATTTGTTTTTGACGTCATGTAATAGTAACTTATCAGTAACTTATAATGTGTATGGAATGTGTAATGAGCCAAAGGCCCAGTATGCTGTGGCCTCTTGAATACATTAGTTAATAATTTGTTATATTCTGTAATACTTTAAATAAATAAATGAATACTTTTAATAAAGAGGAAAGTAAAGAAATTTTTATTTGCGGATATAAAAATGTTGTAGGTCCTTCTACAACCGGAAGTACGAATAACTCAAACAAATCCAGTTTCAGCTCTTGGAAAATACCACTCAAATGCGAGTGCTTAATTGCAACACACGTACACAGAAGTCATATTTTATATATAGCCATTTTTTTATTAGTTCCAAAAAAAACCTATCTTTAACCCATTAGTGACTAATCGTATAAGGATTATAAGAAACATGAATATTGATTTATATTGCATAAAATTTTTTTATTGTGCAAATTTCATGAACTTCTTGTGAATATGTTTTTGTAATTCTCAATCAAGTTTTGAGTATGTGGGCATAACATAACCGGCTTTGCAATAATTTCTTTTTCTCCAGTTAAAGATCTGCTGATGAATTTGCTTTTGCCACCAAATGAAATAGAGGCATCTATACCAGCCTTAACTACGTAACAACCAAAATAAATAAGAAAAAATAAACGAGGGAAAAACCCCAAATAATAGTAAATTTCCCAAAATGCTTAAATCCATCAGGGAATTATTTTTCCTTCTCTAACTGGTGGCAGGACAACCACCCGCACGTAAATGCAGAAGCAACAAAAAAATAAATTTAAAAAATAATGTGGGGCACAACGGAGCGATAGAAAAAGTTTTAGTAGGACAAAAGTGTGAGCATATAAAAATCTGCTGGTATTATTGGCAAGCAATAAATAATTGAATGGGGAATTTTTTATAGAATTCTAAAGCGGCGTAGTTTCCCCTTTGGGAAATTCAATTTCCATCACTTTTACTTCATGTACATTACAAAATGCAATTTTATAAAATTTTTTCGTAGTTGGAACCGTTTATCAATAATTTATTTTGAAATTGAAGAGAACCATCCAGTGCAAGGACCTGGGAATAATATCCTTCTCTGCGAAACGGGTAATGAAATTATTTTGGTATTTTAGTCTTTTAGGCTTTTATTTATTGTCTAAAAAGAAGCAGACCTTAGACGAAATTTCTAAGGAGCGAAGGAAGCTTTTATATTATAATAATTAACAATTTTATCACTAATAATAAATATTAATAAAGGCTAAAGAGCTCATAACTTAAAAAGCTTATATTAGGGTCGGAGACACCAGTATATATTGCATTTCCCCTTAATTCCAATTCCAACAATTCCTTTTAATTAACAGCTTAAAATAAAGCGGGCGCATTTTGCGATTTGACCAAAGCATATAAATTAACCCAAAAAATAAACATTTCAAACAATTAATTTACCAAAAATCTTTTTTAACAATTATTAAAGGTGTTAAACAAAATTATGATACATTTTTATAAGCAATCTTGTAATATCCCTGGTCCTTTGCGTGGTTTTTTATTTAAAAATATTTGTAATTTTCCTGAACTTTGCTTTATATTTAAGAATTCCATAAAGTGTAATGTAATGGAATACAGTGTCATAAGAGAACTGAATATTGGAACATTATTTAAAAGCACTTTTAGAAATCAAGGACTATTCGTCTGGTTTAAGTAAAAACAAAACATGAACGCCTTTAAACAATTTAACAGTGTGGAAGCGACAATAAATGAGCCATAATATCGCTGACGATGTCGCAAACGCGAGATATTGCCAAACATAGCATTTACTTACAAAAACGTTGCATACTTTTTGGAGGGTAATTTTAATAGTAATCAATCGAATCTGTAAAGCAGTGAAATCCTTCCATGTGTGTGAGGGACGTAATTAGAAAAGTATATTAAATTAGGCTTAAAAATTTCGTATTTTTATATTGATTGATGAGACTAGAAAAAATTTGCATTACAAAATGCATTCAAAGTAAAAAAATTCTTTCAAAAATGAGTTATACTTCAACTCCTTTTGAAGTAGTTCAGGGCGGTTTAAATATTTCTTGATGAACGTTTCCTT
The DNA here is from genome assembly GCA_963402855.1 of Ormia ochracea. Classification (NCBI taxonomy): domain Eukaryota; kingdom Metazoa; phylum Arthropoda; class Insecta; order Diptera; family Tachinidae; genus Ormia; species Ormia ochracea. The sequence goes on from OY727106.1 coordinate 43,513,772, forward strand.
TTGCAAAATTCCGCCGAATTTAAATGACTGTGATAAAATAAAATACTTTTATGCCAATTTGAATTGAATTGTAAAATGCATAAGAACCTGAAATATTCTCAGTGAATAAGGAATAATATGAGAAACGTCAAATGGCAAAGGAAGGCACATCCAAACTAGAACCGAAATCTCGGGGAAAAAATTAAGAAAAGTAAATAAAACCATTTCACTTCCTGCCAGCATAAAAGTATTTTACTCTATGCAGCAAAAAGTCAAAAGAAGAACTCACGCAAACAATATTTTACGTGGCGTTATCATCAATAAAAGCAATTCCTATTTACTCTTTCTTATTTCCTTCCTCTCCGCCATCATTTCCTAAATCTATTTTGTGTGTGAATTTACGGATTTGTTAAGATAAAAGAATAAAAATGTAATTATTTGTTTGCGTGACAATGACTTGTATTTACACACGCTCCTTTGACTACATGACTTTATTCAAAGCCAAAAAAATTTCGCTACGCATAACCACGTTTCTCTTTCATTACATGTGTAAGAATGAAGATTTAAATATTTTCCTCATATTTAATATTTAATTCACATTTCACATAACAAGAAACTTTATAAAAACGAGGCAGTAATTGAATATTAACACTCACATAATTTTGATAAAAAAAAATGGCATCAACCCTATAAAATATACTCTTGTTGCATTATTTTGCCTGTTTTTCAAAAATTTCCATTTACTACGGACTCCTTTGGCTGAGCTAAATGAAGAGTATTAGCATATAAAAATGATAACCGTATGAGTTTCTCCCTCCAAAACTCTCAAAATAAAATGTGACCATCATTAAGCAAAATATATATGAGGGAATTAACCATTAATTTTTAATATCGCTTACTGTTGCAATGCTGCTCTGCCCTCTTCGCTGATTAATTGGCGATAAGTTAAATAGCTATTAAGTATTTAATGGTATGCGAGTTGTTGAATAAATCACTACTTTCAGTTTTTTGCACTGGCAAAAATCAATTTTAATTAATTAAAATTGATATCATCTTATTAGACAAGTAATACTTATGCTTTTAAGGCTTGCCGGTAACCAATCGGATATTTAGGTAAGTCCTGCAGCTCCTCTAATATTAAGCTTTTGCTTAGCAAATTTATCTACTTTTAAGTCCGTCGATGAAACACTGCAAAAGAAAACCGGGCGGAGAAGGGTAATGTGCCTTAATTTCGCTGGCTTAGAATATTTTCTCTATTCTATTTGAAAGTTTTCAAGTTAATATTCACAGAAAACTCTGCTACCACTGCCTTTTGATGTATTGAATTATTACTCATACGCAGCCTGTACTTATAAAAATGTTGCATACTTTTTGGAGAGAAAAGAAACATGAATAGCATCCGTACAACTTTAAATAAAGAGTTTTGAAAAGTTCTTGCAAATAATCAAATGTTGTTAAGGTAAAATAGAGATATTTAAATTCTTTTTTAGGATTTTAAGGAAAGTGAAAAATAGTCTCTGTCGGTTTTTTTTTTAATTTTTATATCCATTTGAGTACAAACTTTATGTGCTATAATTTTTTGCTTTCTTCCTCCGGCCTTTTGCTTTAAAAGAAAGTTATTGCAAAAAATAAATGTTCATGGACTGAAGTATTATTTAGTCTATTTATTTGTAGCCAAAGAAAAAATCTCGTATATTTAAATAAAATCAAAGTTCAAATGGAAGTTTTAAAACAGGAATAACAGCATAACAGCTCTCTAAATTAATTGCATTCCTTGTCACTCATGTGTCAGTAGCAAAACTTTTAATTTCATTATACTAAAAGAATAACAACGTACGCATGGACACATACATACATACATATATTGCAAGCCAATAAAAACGCTTGACAGCAATAAATGTATGCAAATAAAAAACCCATCGAGAACGATAATTTCTGTAATTAAACTTATAAACAATTTAATTCTTTTGTAAGTGAGGGAATTTATCCTACAGGTTTTTAATTTATTCGCCGTTTTTGTTGCATTTATTGGACTTCTGTGTATTAAACCAGTTTAAAAGAATGAAATCATTTTAAAATTTTATTTAGAAGCAAAAGAAATTGTGCAGGAAGATTTTACTGCAGACAGATCCAATCGTAATTTCAAACAAGTAAAAGTTAAATATGCGACTATGACGAATCTTATATACCCTTCACTATGGATGTGTTCTCAAATTTTTAATATCTTTCATTATAATGCGAACATATTGCACAGATCAAAAGGCTCATTATTGTTCATGCAAGCAAATATACATGCATATATAAATAATCATACATACATACTATACTTTGAAATAATTGATGAATGCAAAATAAATGGTTACTTAGGGGCCCAATGTATTAAAAGCATAAAAGTCACACTGTGGGACAATTTGATGCATATGATGGTTAAAATTTCATAATAAGTTTACGCTTCAAATACACGAAAAGGCGTAAGGAGTATTTTCCAGGCGACAAAGGATTATATCGAATTATGAGTTTTTCATTGCTTCCCAAATCCTTTTATTTTACTAATTAAAACTTTCGCTGGAATATAAGCTTTAAGCTGTTGGAATAAAAAACAGTGGTTTCAAATTAAAAAATTTAAATGTATCAAACTCCGATGACTTTAAAAAGAAACTTTAGCGTCCCTTTGCAGTTACTAAATAAATAAAAAACAAGTTGTGTGTGCATTTGAATACGTGCTGGCAACGGAATAGCAACGCAAAAGGAAGCAGCTAAATGAAATGTAATTACTTTTAATGTTCAAGCTTTTGTTTTTACGTTTTTAAATCTATTTACAATGACCATTAAATGGTATAAAAATAGCATTTAACACTAAATTATGGCATACTATAAATATTTATCAACGGAGAAGAGAATAAACAGTTTCTATGTGCTTGCCGGGTAATGTATTAAGTTGTTAATGTAGTAGTGGAAGTGATAATACCATTACGAGAAGTTTAGGAAAATTTATTGTACAAGATTTACTTTTATTTCCTATTCAAATTATTTCTACTTAAGAAGGGGCGGAAATAATTCTGCGGCTTTACCAATTGAGAGAGACGTGCAGAGAGTTTAAAAGCTGTATTATAAGAATTAAGTTAAATGTACAATCTGGATAGGCATCACCAGACAAGCTCTAATAAATATAAAACATTGAAATTGTCTAAAGTATTGGTGAAAACAGATTGAAACTTTTAATGTCCTCCTCCAGTATTGGCAATGGCTGTGAAAACTGAAGACAAATAATTGTTTTTTTTTTCCTATTGCCATAATGTTTTCTCATAGAAAATGTGTTTCAAACATAATTTTTTATTTATTTTATTTAAGTCAAGGATGTTTCCTCTTTCACAGCAACAAAATAAAAAGTAATCACAATAATGATGCAAAGTTTAATTGTTTAATATTTAAAACTCTTCTGTTAACAAAACAATACACACCGTAGATCGCGTTATATTGTTACTGTCTTTGTTGTTTCGCCTTTTTCTATGCTTTAAAAGCTGCTTAAAAATTCATTTCCATTTACAAGGAGTTTCCGTTTTTGTGATGATGAAAGTTTTTAGATGTCTTGAGAATAAATTCTGGTGGCCACTATTATTTTCTTATAACAAAATATTTAAGTAAATTAAATATACTACTAAAGCGCCTTAAATATTCAGGTTAAAGAAGCTCATCTAATTAGTAATTCTTGAGGAAGAATACCTATTTCAAAAAATATATTTTTTCTCCTTGAAAATTAATAAAATTTCTATTTATATTTTCAAAATTAATATTTTTTGTTGAATATTAATTTGGTAGTGAAAATAAATAAAGGAGTAATTAATTTTAATAAATTCATGTTCTTAAGCAATAAAGTGTTTTCCGTTTTTGGTTGCCAGGAAGATTTCATTCGCCTAGAAGGGGAATGTGCTAGCATGGCATAATCGGAACGTTTCATCAATCTCGCCCTATGCAGTAGCATAAAGAAGCAATTATTGAAAACTTATAATCGAGTTTAAATTGTAACTAAATTTCCAATAAGGAAACATAGAAAAGGCCGATAAAGTTTTTCGCTCTGACACCATGGCGATGTCCTTCGCTAGTTTATCGTTCGCAGTAGCATAAAGAGACAATTATTGAAAACTTGTAATCGAGTTTAAATTGTAACTAAATTTCCAATAAGGAAACATAGAAAAGGCCGATAAAGTTTTTCGCTCTGACACCATGGCGATGTCCTTCGCTAGTTTATCGTTCGCTAGTATTCCTGTGAATCACTTTTTCTCTGTTTTATAGTGGAAGGCTTTTAGTCTCTAGAACTTTACATTGTAGTAAAGTCTGAAAGTGGTGCAGTAAAACGTTTTCTTATATATGTGCTTCAGGACTAACTTCATTATTAGGTTTGGCGAAATCATAGATTGTATTCTTCAAGCTTGTCATATTCATTACAAATTTTAACATTATTTATAAGTGCAGAATATATAAAATTAAAATTCTCCTTTCAGTTCAAAAATACTTTTCATACAAAAAGCTAATTTTCCATCTCATTGTCAGTGAGGTCGCTTGCATTTTACATCTAAATTTTAAACGAAATTTAAATAATCAATATAAAATACAAATTAATTAAATAAATCCACATTTGAGATTTATTTAACTACCAAATAAGAAGTTCTAAGAAACATTTGGGCGAAGCTTTTCTGAAGATTTGGTTTATCCTCAAGTTCGATGTGAAGGCAAGGACAATTCATATGATGAAAGAAAACGATTAATTCCTTTTTTCAGTGTCTAAAAAAAATAAAGTAAACATAATAAGGGGTCATTTTTAATAATTTTTTTCATTTTCCATTTACAAATCAGAAAAAGGACGAATGCATTTTTGGAAAAGAAGAAGAAATAATAATAATTTGTAAATGGCAACTTTGAAAAACAATAAAATTATACTTAAAACTCTGTAGAATGTAAAATTCTTAAATAAAAATATCTAAATATTTTTTAATGGGGAAGGTAATTCGGCTCTTTAGAACCATTAGAGATTCATGCTAGCCCCAGTTAGAGATAGATGGGAAGCTCTCTTTACTTAGAGTCGTAATAAGACTTCAAAAATGAATTTCATTTCATTTTTTTGTAGAAAAATTTTTTTATTTATTTTTATTTCATTTTTTTTTCGTTAACTTTCGCAGATCATTCTAAATTTAATCCTTATATCCTTAAACGCTCTGAGCGTATTAACGAGAAATATTACTATAATTTTTAGGTAAACATTATACATTATACGGCATTTAGTTTTATCTCTTAACGGTCTCATCAAATGCTGAAGCCCGTAATCTGTGGGTATCATAAAAAAGAAACAACCCACTATTTACTTTTACACACACGTCAAGAACAATAAAAATACAGAATTAAGCCAAATGAGGAGTGTGAAAAGTTTTGGTGAAAATAAAATAGAAAATGAGAGAAATAAAGACATTTATGTGTGGTTTATGATGCTTTCCAGTTCGCTTTTGCTTATTTTGCCTCGGGGGGTAATTACAACTTTTATAAGCTCAAGTTGCAATGAATTCTCTGACAGCAATTCAAGGAGATGATGGTGATGATGACGAAAACTTTGCCACAAAATAAAAAGGATAATAAGAAAAAAAAAAAAAAAAATAGAAGTGAATGCAGCGTAAATTTACACAAATGAGAACTTATAATATTTCATAATTTATATGCAAACACCGGGACAATAGAAGTGCTTTTTGGCGTTGTGTGTTATTAACAGCACTACCGCTACTGCTCGCATCCCTACTCCTGCTGTTGCTGCTGCCACTAATACTCGTATCTCTGCCAGCGTACAATAAAGTGTGAGAAAAAAATTATAAGCGGAAATATAAGCGGCTGGCGAGAGGAAGGAAATCAAAATGCAAAGTTTCTTTTTTCTTCCTTTATTTTTTTTTTATTCTTTTTATTTTTTTCGGTATTTTGTGCACATCAACAAAAGTTAACGAGTAACATGTACATTTAAAATAAAACTTTTTGAATGTGTTAATTTTTGGTTTTTTGGAGGTATTTGGGAAAAATATGATATTATTTCACACACAATTCGCAAGAATATCATTCTCTGTTATGCCACATTTTAATATTGTTGTCTTACATATTTAGTGCACCAGGCAGTGGATTTGGAAGAGAGATTTTCTTACACAGTGGAATCTGGCGGACTAGTTGATACAATTGATGAAATTTGATGCGGAATAATTTCAACTGCAAACTAAAATATTTTTTTGTATGACAATGAAATTGTTTGGAAAGTAAATTGTTTGGCGATACGTATGTATTTCACAACAGTGGGCTTGCCAGAAGCATGAGATGTCACTGTGTTTCAAACTCAGTCTCCCCCTTTTTCTCTGCAGGCTTGTAAAATGCATTCCTTCTTGACTATGGCATTAATTGTTATTTTTGACTTAAAGATGAATTGAAGAAAGAATTAAAGATGAATGTTAAGTGGAGACAATCTACTAAAATGTCCTGAAAAAAAAACGAATGCTGAATTTTGAATTGACTGCTCTCATACAGATGACTTTTCAGTGCTGACAATGTTTCTAAAAAGCGGTTTTTCAAACGACAATCAAAAGAAAGAATATCAAGGATTTTTCTTTCTCTTAAATTAACTGAAATTTATTTACTTATTTTTAGAATTATATGAATATAATTATAATAAGTGCAGCGGCTCTAACTGCCCAGGCCACCGGCAACAACTTCAATACAATTTTTTTTTAAGTGGTTTCATATGTTGGAATTCTTTGCACAGAGTGTCGCATACAAAATTTCCATTAATTAATATAAATTTTGGTTTCTATTAAACCAAAACGATTGGGTTGTATAAGTCCACAATTATTTTCTGTGACGCTCTTGGATTGTGATCATCCATCAACCGAAAGCAGAAAAGCCGATAAACTTGATTGATTATGGTAATAAAAAGTTAAAACTGTTAAGGTTTGTGAGTGCAAGTCAAAAGAATGAATGCTTTTATCTCCTCATGTAAGTTTTTGATGTAAATAATGCGAACAGAAAGGTAAACCAAAGAAAGTGGTTGCCTTATGTGGGCTACGGATGATATTGTCTGGACAGATGGCATTTGTATCACTTCTGCACTTTTGAAATATACGAGATTTTTTAAGCATTAAAAAAGGATTAAAGGGATTAAATAGAAAGTTTGTTTCCAGATTTATTTTTTGTTTGCATACAACTTAACTGGCAGGTGAGGGGCAAAGTATCTCCCCTCGTTTTTTATAGTATTAAAAACCTCTGCTTGCTGAAACTAATGTTACTTTAAAGAAAAAACATACCCATGCCTGTCCTTTTTTATCCTTTTTTATTTGTAAAAATTAATTTAAAAAAATTAATGAGTAAAAATTAATTAAACAAATTAAAGAATCTTTAAAAACTCAACGAAAAGTAAAACCGATCACATGGCCAAAGGGGGCCCAGTTGTTATTTTCCTTATAAAAACAGAGTTGATAAGACCAATTGTGCAATCTTATAAAAGCTAATGATTTTAACTTCAAAATTCTCCATTCCACTGCCTGCAGACGTTGTTTTAAGTGTGACGTTTGTCTGTGTAATTATATTGTCGCATTAGCAGAGCCTGTAGTTGCAGCACATTTAGTCGGCCAATTGCAAATGATGTATTTAAATGAAAAGAACCTAAGAATATTTTAAGGACCATTTTAACATTTAACGATATAAAAAAAAAGATATTAAAATAATTTTATAATCGTAGAAGCTTCTAAAAAGCATCTGCTGAAAATATATTGATGACAGTGTAAATGAAAGCATACGGCTCATTTCATGCTGTTAAAAATTTGTGATGCAAATTTTAAATGGAAGAAACATTAAGCAAGTACTAAAAATTAAAAAGGATAAGGGGGACGCATTTAACCCTTAAGAGTGCAGTCAAAAAGTGCAATACTTTTAACAATACATGATAATTGGACGCCACGTAAAACTCATATGGAAGCGAAATTAATTTTTGAAATGATTTCCGCTGCACTCACACGATCAAGTTTTGCTTTTCAAGTTCTTTTGTTTTTTTTTTCTTTAGATTTTGGTGACGTATTAAATCCGATGGGGACTCATGAGATACAGATAATAATTGGAAAATAATTTAATTATTCATGAGAAATTTTATTATTTGTTTCCAAGAAAATCAATCATTTTTAATTTCTAAGGAACCAAAAGAAGAACACATTGAAATAAAGTGTGGCATCTTGTCCACGATTACTATTCTCGACCTGTATTCCGCTTTCATATGGAATACAGTGTAAGTCCTACTGCAGATGGGTTCTCAACAAAAGAGTTCAAAATAAATCCAACTGTTTCTTCAACCACATTTGTTTGTATTGCAATTAACTTCCATGGCCATCATCACTCAAATCCTTTCCTCTTAGTTTCCTCCAATTCTCAACACCACCTCAGTGGAGTCGTTATGTTTGCTGATTCTTAAGAGCATTACAGGATTCTCTCAGAAATGATGATATGCGTATTTCTCTCGTATTTCAAGGAAACTACTCCAGTGGCTCACTCTCTTACCACAAAAGGCAATGCAATTTATATTTTCTCCCCACTGCTCAAACTAGTCGTATGAGGCCAGTGATTCAAAAACAATTTTAAAGTTACTCCACGACGTTTAGCTGATGTTGTAGTGGCTTTGCTTTTCCTTGCTTTTATCCTTATTCATAAAAAAACAACTTCGTTCTAAAATGCGCACCTCTCTACAAACTAGATATTCTACATTGCATAAGCAAAACATATTAAGCAACGCAGAGGAGGTATACTTTGACGAGCAGTCCGTTTGAGGAGGGAAAGAACTGCAGAAGTGATTTTAATCTGTCCAATATCGACAAGAACAGCTCAGTATCCTTCCACCAACACAACACATTTTCCAGTCTACATGATTAGGGGCCATCCCAGAAAGCTTTTCGGAATGGATAAGTGAAAATAAGCCTGAAATTTATGAACCCCACAACATTTTCAAATTATTAATAACACTGTTATGGAAACACGAAAATCATTTGCGTACCCTAACGTAACCCTCAAGCTTTAAGGGTTAAGGATAACAACTTTCGAAGCTGCTGTTCTCATTATACTGAACTCATCACCATGTTGCTTCGTTAACAGCGAAATCGTTTTTATTTGTAAATAACTCTGTTCATACCGAAACTATCCGCTGCGCAAACACTCCTCGTACATAAATTACAATTTAGTTTCTAAGCTTTTTAGAAGACAAAAATTAAATTGAATAAATTTATCGTTGTGCTATGCTTTGAACTAAAGCCTTGTGTTAAACATGAAAGTTTTAATAACTAAACCATGTTCTATTGCGATAAGAGGCTTAAAGTTTTATAATTTTTTTTTTTTTTTTTTTTTTTTTTTTTTGTTTAGTTGGTTGTCCTTTTGCTGGCACTTTTTATTTTTGGAAAGTGACATTTTTTGTCTCCTTTATTTTGACGCTTCTGCTGTAAGTAGTTTGTTGTTTGAAAAATTAACCATTTAGTCGTTAGACGAATATTGTATCGCCATTGGTGTGGAACTATACGTGGCTGGCGAAAAAATGGATAACGATTGTGGCGGTCATGCTGGGTATTATGCAGGCCAAATTAAAAACTGGCACAAGCTTTGCTTTAGTGGCTCACAATGTTTTGATATTCCAGTATAAAGAAGGATTTAGCAGAAACTAAAAAACTTTTAATGTAAAGGCTAAAGAATATACATGCAATCATTTAATCCTTGCGGCTTAAGGCAACAGTAATTTTATTTATAAACAAAAGGCAAAAAAAAAATTCAAAGAAAAGACTTGAAAAGGTAAAACGTCAATGTATGATACTCAACAACGCGGTTCTGCTGAAATAACTACTCTGTGAAAATAAAAATGCAACAGGACTTAAAAGGATCTTAAATTGAAGTTTAAAGAAATTGTTGCTTTACGAATTGACAGAAGCTAAAAAAACTAAAATTCCTAAAATGTATTGATTTACTTGTTTACTTCAAAAGCTACACAAAAGCTAAAGGACACTTTTTTTCTTTATTAATAAATTTTAACTAAAATGTCCTCATGGGAATGCCATTGCAGCCAATTTAAACAACAGACGGACATTTACAAAAAACTCTGCGCATACTTGTGTCTCCAAATTCAGTCACTTGCAATTTGAGTATCCTGATGGCTGCAGTTTCGCAGGATATACGAGTATTTTAATCGCATTTAAACATAAAAAATGCCAACAATTTTGTTTAACATGACAATTATATTTATATTTTATCTATAATCAGAGGCAAACCAAAAAAAAAAAAGCTAAACTACAGCAATATGGGTACACAGTCATTTGTCTTTACCCACTTATAAAATGGTTTGCATTATTTGCAATGATGATCACACAGTTTCGCCATAAAAGTCATCAACAGGCACGTGCAAGCGCATAACTTTGTTACGTGGCATAATTTGAAGGCACGAGCGTTATGAGCATACATCTGAGTTTAATTTTTGCGCCATTTTTTGTGTGTGTGCCTGTCAGGCCGGAGGCTTTATTCATACCTTGTTTTAGTTGGCATTCAAACTGAAAGACAGTTTCATAATTAAAATTTTTTTTTTACAGTCACAATGGGAGCTGCAACCACAAACATTTTTTTATACCCCTCTTTTTTCCGTGACTGAAGTGTGGAATAATTTAGTACAGCATTTATATTTATTCATCCAATGCTTTGGCTATTAGGACTAACCAAACATGGGGAAACGTTTACGAGGAGAAGCAGTGTATTTAATCGATTAAATAATAAAGTAAAAAACAACTAAATGATATAAAATTTTTTTAAATTGGTCACAACACTGACTGATTGTGGCTAATATATTTAAACTAAAAAAAAATTGGAGTAACCTGTCGTTTGAAGCATCCAGAGCTCCACACCTGCAACGGTAAGACAAGGAGCAAGTATGTGGTCACTGGTTAGTGGATTCTTTGCCATGCATTTACATCATTGCTTTCTTTCGAGAAAACATTTTATGCTAATAGTGTGCTGATTGTGGTTAAGTCGCCAGAGACTGAAATATTTTTTATCGCTTTAAAATTCCAATTATTGCGTGATAACTTCTTTCTACAATTTACAGAAAATATTTCCTACAAAGCCTGTAAATAAAATAAAGGGATTTTATTTATGTCGCAGGCATCAAAACTCTAATCTGATCACTTTGTAGTACATCAAAGTACTAGATAAGCCAACATAAAAAGCATTTTAATTCCCAGTTAAAACTAATACAGCTGACTCTGAATGGATGCTTAAGGAGCAGTGACCAGTGAACTCTCCAGTCATATATAAAAGGTTTTACCATTTCCTAGCCTTGGCTTAGTAAATGAGGAGAGTGGTTGTCCTTTAGTTTTCTCTGCTAAAATATTCTCAATATCCCTAATTAATTTCAATGCTTTTTAATTATTCAGAGTACCAGAATAAACACAACCTACGAGGCTGCTATTTAAAAACCAGTAAAATTTGTATATAAAAACTATATTGTAATTTTATATACAGATAAAAAAAATCAACTCATGAGGGCACTACATTCTTTGGCCAAAAAAAAATTTAACAAGCAGTTTATCGCATACGTAGTTTATGGAGAATTCTACCATACATTGGCTGGAAATCTCTTTAATGCGATATATAACTTGTTCTTGAAACCTCCTTTAATTCTTTATTATAATTTGAAATCATGTGGCGAAATCCACAAAACGGTAGAGAATAGAAAAAAAAGGATATTAGGCTGCGAAAAATATAATTCAATGGCTTCCCCTACAATCGCGTTTAAAATTTTCATTGTTAATAGTAAACTAATTACTTTCGTTGTTTCGCCTTAAAGTTATCGCTTAAAGATTTGCAAATATTTATTGGATAACACTAAAAGATTTCGTGGCACGAAATGGATCCAGCCTTTTATGTGCAGTAAAAGAATGCTGATTTCCCAACATGGTTGGTTTACAGTTTTTTTTTGCTCTTCAACAACTGCGATTTATAGCGCTGGATTAACATTCTTGGTGATCACCTGATATGCGAGACAGAACTGGTCAAATTTTCTTTAAAGAGAACTGATACATTGAACGTTTTCAATAATAAAAAAAACATTGAAGTAGAATTTGCTACAAAATCCTTCCATCTTGTAAAATCCTTATAATACATATGCGAAATCCTTAATATGCGAAATCCTTAATAGTATTTTCTTCTCAGACTTTTAATTAAATGTTAAATATTTCCTTTTAAAAGGACTATTACAAGCATTTTCTCCAAGACTTGAGTTTCTTTCTTAACAATTGATCATAACATTCATCATAAACTTTCAGAATAATCGGTAGAATTAAATTAAGCAAATAAGCCCCTCGATTGTATAATGGTTAGTATACCCGCCTGTTATGCAGGTGTCAGGGGTTCAATTCCTCGGGGAGCCAGAAGCCAAAGGCCTCAGTACCCATTGCTGCTATACATATTTCAATTATATTCATATAATTGTAATATTTGGTAAGTAAATAAATAAAAAAATAAATTAAGCAAAATGATTGCTTATGCAAGTCCACACAATTTCATTCTAAATGTTTTACAAATTGTTCTCTATTTGTACTCCGTTGCAGAGTTTGAATTAAAAATTGTTTTATTTGAAATTGGCCTCAATGTTATAATTCGTTAGTCTGCTATGCGACACTTGTAATGAATTTTTTCCATTTAGCGGCTTGCAACCAATTTTCATATCCTTTAGTCATTGCAGTGAGAATTTAGTTGTCCCAACAATTTGTTTAACAATTTTCCATATAACGAAAAAGCCAAAAAAGTGACAGTCAAATAAACGGAATAAATGTTGCACATGTTGTTGAGATTTCAAGTTTGCTCTTTTGACACTTAATTTTATTTAGTATGTTTAATTATTCTCTACCTGCGTGCGACTGCTTGGTGGCAAGTTTCAGGCACAATTGAAAAATATTTGAAAAAAAAGCGGCTTTAGTGCTAAAATCGCCCACAAGTTATTAAAGGAGTGAAATGGGTTTGTTGAGTTTAGCAAAAGGAAAATCAGGAGATTAAACTGAAAGTTTCGAGTCCTTCATATTTAACAAATATGAGGCTACTAAAAAGTTTTACTCCCAGCAATTGCTTTGAAACGTAGTCAAAGTGGTGGGGAAGACATTGCGATTGTAAAAGTCTTTTATTTAACAGTAACGGCAAACTCACGCCACAGTTAATTTATTCTTCCACATAAACTACTAAAAATCGCTTTAGAGATTAATGCCTTTAATATCCTTAACGATTTAATATCCTTAAATTTAGCTAAAGCTAAAATTGAAGGGTAGGAGTAAATCTATCAATCAAGGATTTCTTTTTAAAATTAACATTTGAATTATTATTATCAATTCTATATTTTGTAGATGCAATAAATAATAAAACTTGAATGCATTCCATATAGACGAGACGTATCTACAATTAGCCACTCCTCTTAATGAAACTCTGCTGCTGCTTCTATTCAACACTAACCGAAAACTAAGTACTGGACAAACCCCGAATACAGCTCATTTCCTAAGTACAGGACATCCCCTGACTACATTTCTTGGAAAAAGAAAAAGGTTTGCTGTGGCACTTTCCTAAATAGTACTCATGTAAAAAATAAAACATAATTAAAATCCTTATTTCATAAATTGCTTATTCAGAATTTCAATGTTCCATAAATTGCTTTGCACATAAATTGACTTTTATTAAAAGAAAATATTTATGATTTCATATATTTTTAAATAATCGAATAGAGAAACGGAATATCAAAAAGTTGAGTTGGCGAGTTGCATTGTTGGATCAGCCAAAATATATATAAAAACAAAAACTGAAGATATCCTGACATATTCCAATACTGGTTCCACATCTCCTTCAATGCAACATACCTTTAGCTTTTGCCACACACTTCGAGTTGCAAAGCACGTCACTAGTTATGCTAAGAAATTTGACGGCTCTGTATGTGCCTTCTACGTCTACCAAAAAAAAAAAAAAAACTCCGTTCAAGAAAAAATTTCTTGCACAAAATACTCTTCATACTAAAAGAAAGCCAACTGTAACCGTTTAGTCAATAGTTTATTGCTTAAATTTTCCTGTAGCATTTGAGATTTTTAAACAGGTTCTCCACTTGCCTTTTATTACTCCAACCCCATACAAATAGTCCTTTTCGCCGGATACCTTTTTCTCCCCTTTTACTATCAATACCTGACTTATTCAACTACATAACGTAATCCGGATTACTGCTTTACGTAGTCTCTCTTTTAATTGCCTTTTAATATCTACTTACTCCTGCTCAGCATTTATATATAAATAAACTTATCCAGGAACACCAGCTCTATAATCCTTAAGGTAGAAAAATTTATATTCAATACGATAAACCACAACATTCATACAAATAAATGGAAACCACTACAAGTCCTTTAAAAATTTAATATGAAAGCAGGTTTTTTAATACGTACACGTATAATCTGTTGAACTTTTTGTTAAGTGCAACTAAAATATATTTAGTTTCAATATTATTGATTTAAAAAAGCTCGCTGGGATGCTTTACAAAATTCAGAGAATGATGTAAAACCTATTTTTAATATAAATTTTGCAAAATAACAAGGCTTTTTTTGCCGCTTTTGTTTTTCCCTTTCACATTAAAGAGCGATAAATATAAACTTCTTTTAAACATTTTTATGCCGATTTTCAAAGCTTTCAGCTTGTTCGCTGGACAACAACCAGAGTTTAGCCAGGAATCGAACCGGCGCCCTCCGGTTTCTTAGGCTGTATATTTATCCTTTATAATTTTTAGGCCTTCTCTTTTTAAATTATATTGCCACGTTTTTCATTCTTCAGATTTTGTTGAATGTCCTTTTCGTTTAGTTTAGCAAAGTCCTTTTGCTTTTTGATATCTAAAGAACATCTTACGGAGAGTTGCTTCTGTTTGGGCTACCCTGTTCCAACATAGTCCCCTTAGCACAATTTAAAAAAAAAAAAAACACTTACTTTAGCTATTCCTATTTTTAATTTCTATTTATTTATTTTTTAGTCTTCATATTATTAGTTGAAATTTCCTACCCAATAGCTAGCTGATCAATAAAATGTCCTTGCAAATCACATATGAAAGTACATTGCGGACATCTTTCTTTTGCTACTGCTGCTGTTTGAATTCCAGTTTCTTTAAAGTCTCTTTAATTTCGCCACTAGGAGTATGCATTTCCTATTTTGCTATACAAAGCAATTATGGTCCCATTTTGAAAGTGACCACTTTTTCTCTGCATACGAATACAAGCAACGCGTTTGAGTTCATTTCTAACAAAATCCTTTTTATCCTTGTGTATCTTTTAGCTTATTTATTGCTAATAGACAACTAAATAGATTTATTGGTACATGCCTCACTCGCCGTTTTCTAACGCATTCCCCTGCTTTCTTCCTTTTGTTTGGCCGAATTTATACTTTCTTTAAATATAATTATTCCGGATATAATTATTACAAACCAATTTTTAAGCATAAGAAAACATAGCTCTTTGCGAACAATCCTTGAAGCAATTGGCAATGAGTGGCAAAAGGAAAAGCAAAGAGGATTTGTGAAAAAAATAAATTCTGCGTAACTTAGTAATGTTTAATTAATATCTTCGATTGTTTGCTGTGAACAGCAATTTCAAAGAAATTATCAACTCCATCCTTTTATGATTTGGATGCCAACTCTCTCTTCCTTGGCGTATCATCTGCATTTAATTTCATCTGATGCGTTAAAGAAAGTAATCTTTTTCGTGTCCTTCTTGTTAAGACGAGCCGTCTGCTATTTCCTTTCCAAAACTTGATCTCTGTCACTGTTCATTAAAGTTTCTATATTTCTGGCCATTTCAATATACGAGAAATGGTAACGTAAAAGTTTTAAAGCTCTTGGTTTATAAAATAAAAATTAGTGGTTAGAAATAGCTGGAAAAGCACCTTCTCTGTAGCGTGTTAAAATATATTTCGCCATGGCGAATTTTGGTATAAGACAAATCCTTGTAGATCAATCTTTTTTTAACGATTAACGATTCATTTTTCTTTACGTTTAACATTTCATTTTAGCGAATAATTTTTTCCTTTTTCTGTATTGTTTTTTAAAAACCCCATAACTGAACTCAAAAATTTAAAATTTGCATTTAATTTTAAAATTTTAAAAATTAAACTTATAAGATGACGAAAGAATTCTTCTAAAATAAAAAAAGGGCGGCAGCATCTTTATCTCTCTAGTTTATATTTATTCTTAATTTCGACAAGCAGCCGGAAATTTAAAAAACTAATAATGTTATAGTTTTAATTTTTTTTTCTCTCTCTTGTTTATATGTTTTTTAAATTTTTTAAAAGAAATATTTTTTAAGAAATATTAAATACTCAATAAAACCCCCAATAACTCATAAACATCTCCTTCATCGCATTATATTTCCTATTGCACGCCAAAAAGTATGCTATAATTTTGGAATAACTGTGGCGTATGAGTGATATTTTTTAAACCAAATTAACGCATTTGGTGCTCATGAAGTGTTTTATAAACTGCTGGTGCTCAAAAAGCCATACAGAACTGCTTGAAACGGTTTGTTGTATTGGCTCACAAGGAGTTAATATGTGCTGCCAGGTGGCCAGCTGATTCTCATATTATGTTTTTAATTTTAAGAACTTAACAATATGTTTTGATACTCAATAGAACTACTCTGGAACTTTGAAATATTCTGCTTACGATATGATTTAGAACATTCCAGCAACATTTCAAATATATGCTAGACCATCAATCCAATTTAGTTTTAGTAGTTTCAATTTTTAATTTACTAATATAGAAATAATTAGCATCTTTTTCAACATAAAGGTAAAGATACTCAAAAAGGATCGGGATTAAGCAATGACATCCAGCGCAAGCTCTGCAACAGCATATCATAGTTTCAACATTAGTTCGATACTGCATTAAAGTGTGAAATGTATTGCGAGCAGAGAAATTGTCAAGGTTGTGATTTGTTAATTATTCTATTGCCGAATGATAAAGGAATCTTGAACCTTTCTGCTTGCAACTGCATGTACAAGGTGAGAGGACACACAAAAAATTTTAATAAAAACTACATATATGCCTCTATAATATCTTTTACGACTTTAAGGATTAAATGGTTGGCTACCTGAACTTCAATCCAAAATTAACTAAGCCATTGATTTGTAAAGGAAAATCTAATATTTGCATGTACAAGGTGAGAGGACATACAAAAAATTTTAATAAAAATTATAAGCCTTTATAATGTCTTTTAGGACTTTAAGGATTAAATGGTTGGCCACCTGAACTCCAATCCAAAATTAACTAAGCCATTGATTTGCAAAGGAAAATCTAATATTTTATAGCAACTAATACGTTGTATCGCATTTTATCTCACCTTTAAAAGAAATTCAAAAAGGGGATAAAGAGGGGTACAAAGTGAATAAAAATCCTGAAATCTTGCATATGCTATAAAAATGCATTTCCGCAGGTAAGTATTTCGTTCGCACTTAAATTTTTTAACGTCTGTCTACCACAACAGCAACTGAAAATACATATCGCCACTTAAAATCAAATAAGCCGTAAGTAGAATTTAAAAAGAGAAAATTTGTCAAATCAATAAGCCTATTTCGGAAGATTTTTAATAAAAAAATAATCAGTTATTATATGTATGTGCGTTTTATATAAATGATTCCGTTTTGTCATTATTCATTGATTATTCTTCTCTAAGAAAAAATGTTTTGTTAATAATTTCCTTTTTTTTTTGCCTATGAGATCATTTTACATTTCGTACAACGATATGTCTATAATACACGCATTTGCATTTTAAATTTCTTGAAAAAAAAAATGGAAAACAAATAAAAATAAAAGAAAAATTCGCAATGATTTTACAAAGTAAAAAATTTCTTATACAATATTTGTGTCCTTTATTATAGAAAAGACAACTTTTGCAGGAATAAAAAGTAATATGTAGAATGAAAGGACGAGAAAAATGGTACTATAATATAAAAATTAAAAATATAATTACAACTTTGTTTGGAATACATTTTTGCAAATTTGTCAGATTTTGCAACACGGAGATTCAAATTGTTGAAGTAGCCGAAGGCCTCGGCAGCCAGTGTTCCTATTCATATTATATTATTTATATAATATTTATATTATTGTAATATTAAGTAAATATATAATAAATATATAAAAAAGTTGCTTAAGAGCAACGTGGATATAGAAGGCTGTAGAAGAATATAGACCGGAAGTAATTTTACACCACTACTCATACAATTTATAGTACCGGATTAAGAAGTAGCCGAAGAGCTGTATTTTCTATATGATCTTTTATTTCATTTCGGCCATCAAGCACAATTATGGTATACGATTGAAGAATGGTGTATGCAGTTGTCGGGAAATATCAAGGGACTAGTGATCCTGTATTCGCCCCTGAGATGTCCAAAGGACGTTGGTACAAGAGGTTTTAAATGACATGAGAAAAACTCTTGAGATACAGTTTTATTAATAACGAGGAGGAATGCCGCCCTATTCGCCCCAATTGTTGAACT
Source organism: Ormia ochracea (assembly GCA_963402855.1). Classification (NCBI taxonomy): domain Eukaryota; kingdom Metazoa; phylum Arthropoda; class Insecta; order Diptera; family Tachinidae; genus Ormia; species Ormia ochracea. The sequence goes on from OY727106.1 coordinate 43,532,336, forward strand.
TTGCTTCAAAACATCAGGCACCTGAGCCATATGACAAATGAGGCAACCCCTCCCACTGCTTTGCTGCAAATAAAGATGCGAATAATTCCACCAATTAATGCATAGAATACACACTGCAACAAAATTTGGAAGTGATTGAGAGGAAGTGAAATCACTCTCTTCAAAGGCTGGTTTGGAGGTCTCCTCGTAAGACAAAGACATCCATGAAACATCACAAATAATTACGATTTTGTGACACGGCATATTTTGTAGAGATCACTTGAAATAAAAAAAAAACCCACTTGCCCGTGTCCTGAAGAAGTTTCTTTGCCTCTTGAGAAGCAAGACATGATTTTTTTTTAAATCTCATTATGCAGACATTTTTCAATATAAATTTTTCCCAAACGAAGCCTTTCTTTGCCAAACCTTTTAGCAACATTTATCTCTTTTCCCGCTTTTAAATATTTCACTGTATTTTACAGAGTTTGTAAAAATATTTCTTTCTCACTGCAACATTTGCTGTCTTGTTTGCGAGGAAGAATGCATTTGTAAATGCAGCCATATTTTACGAGTCAAATCCGTTTTGTGTAAATTTCTGACACCTGATAGTGGGAGAAGCACACAAAGGAAAAGAGTTTTCTTTTAAAAAGAAAGCAAATTTGATTATATCGCAAACTAAAATTATTTTGCTCTGAAATGTGTGGCGAAACGTAAAAATGTGTACGAGTATATTGTTAAAGGAACTGGAAATGAATTTTCACAACTAAAATTAAGGAATTAACAATGAGTGTGGGAGTCTACAGACCGATTTAAAATTATTTACTATTCCAATATAGTCGGAATCAAAATCACTGAGGATACAACTAAAGGAGGTAACACGCCCATTTCTGGCTGCATAATCATACTGCAGCAGTCCGCCTATTATATGCTGCGGAACGATACAGGATTACAAAAGAAGAATGTAGGAACTCGAAGCAGGTCATCTACATTGGGTAAAAATATCAAGTCCAAGGAGATGCAGCACGACTTGAGGAAAGGTAGAGCACTGCTACATCAAGAGCCCTATCGTCCTTGTAAAGGTGACTGTATCACATCATTGTTTCTGTCATTATTTCATTTTCATTATACAATTACTTTCTGAGTCGTTACGTAAAGTTACATTTTACGAGTATACAATAGCAAACGAACAAAATTCAATATATTTTCTCTTACTATTTAAGACTTTAAAATTTTAAATCCAATTCTAAAATTCAGTATAACAAATTATAGTGACAAATATTACAGGCCATAAATTGATACCCAGATTAAGTCTGGCTTTTTTTTCTAAACAGCTTTAGAATTGATTCTGATTTTTGTTTTATTGAGTAATAAATTTTTGGTTGCCAACATTAGAAAGTTGAGGTGGACCGCTTTTGGTTATCTGTACACTGTTGCAGTGCGATTAAGCAGCTAGAAATGGGCGTGTTACTTCCTTTCCTCAATGTATCCTCAGCCATTTTGATTCCAACTGTATTAAATTGATATGGGAAATAAATTGAAATCGGTCTGGAGACTCCCACACTCATTGTTAGGTCTTTATTAACAAATTCAATTAATTCAAAATTTTCCCTCTTTTCTTCTAAAAAAAAAAAAAATAAAAGCAAGTTCTTTGCATTTTAACTCACAACGTTCCAGCCGAACATATTTATGAAAGATTAATATCCGGTAGCCTTGCTTTTCTTTTCAAATGTTATTTGCTGTTGTTCTTGCTTATATTCTCCGAAAACTACAATCGCACTTTATCCTGAATCATTTAATATTAAGTGAAAAAGGACATCAATATGAGCAGCAGGATAACAAAAACTTTGTTAAGTCACAAAGTCCGAACAAAAGGATTTATTTTATTAAATGAGAAAATCTCTTGGTCTTTAGCATGACTTTGCGCTTTTTCTTAGAAGTGGTCAAAATGAAAGAAATAAATAAATTCCGCCTTTCTGTATTTTTATTATTTTTCTAGCCAAGAAAGAAGTTAACAAAATTCCAACTTGAAGTCCAATGAAGCATAAATCCATAACGATTGATTTGGTGTTAATTCGGTAGTCATACCAGCATCGACAGGCATCACTACTCGACCACTCATTTTACATTTTCATGCAATTGCTTTTTCACAATCAAATTTGTTTGTAATTTTTATTATGAGCGAGTCACTGGTTTTCTATTTTTTGTTCGCAAAGGAAAATTAAAGGCGAAGGGTCTGCTGGCTTTCTTATTGGTATATTAATTTAAGCCAACATTTGCTTTCCAACAATCAACAAAATATTCAAATATTTTAATCGCTGCCCCCGGCACTCAACATGCAATTGATGAGGGAAAGGAAAAAGGTTGTAATAAATCGACGTGGGACAGGCGGCAGCAACCCACTTTCAACCAGAAACTGTTTCATAAAACTTGTGATTACACGAGCATAAAAATTTTTCCAAAAAAAAAAAAAAAAAAAAAAGAAAATTAAAAAAAGGAAGAAACCGAATGCTAAAGTTGTTTTAAAAGTGTAAATTATGTTGAAATTGAAAAGGAATAAGTAAGAAAAAGGTGACTACAAGTTGCCTTTAGCGAGTGGCAAAGAAATGTAGTCGGCGAGATGGATGATTTAGTTTGTGAAATAAAAGTTGTTAAAATGTTCCGTAAGGAAAGCAGCTAAAATTTCGCTTCCACAAATATTGTGGGCATCAGAAAATTGATTTTAAGTCTTGTTTATCCTCCCCGAGTATTCCAAATTCAAAAAAATTCATTTGCCGCTTTTTGCTTATTCAGTTTTCTTGAATAAAAGCATTACGGATGGGGTTACCCCACCTGCTTTTTAGTCCGCAGCTAAAAAGGATATTTCCCGGCAATAAGGAAACCCTATTTCTGTGCCATCAGATATTTTTTTCTATTTCTTCTCTTTATGCATTGCATTAAACTTAAAAGATAAAGTAAACATTGCAATCAAAATCCTTCAGAATGGTAAAGCATTCTTTGAATTTGTTTCAATTGCAGTGTTTAATAACTTAAGAGTGCAAAAGTTTTCCTTTTCGAAAAATCGTCCTCAAATGTGGGCACACTGAAATAGAGGGATCAAAGAAAAACGTTTCAAGAGGTTTCAATGAGTACTTTTTTTAGCCCACTGTAACAAATATAAAAAAAGAATTTTTCAAAACCCACAAATCATTTTTTACTAATTATTGCATTTTATATCATCTAGTAAAAAAATTGTTGGAAAAATCTTTATCGATTTATAACCTCAATTATGAAACTATATTCCTTAAAGGATCAAAAATTTTGAGTGTCCTAAAAGTGCTTAAAAACTTTAGAAGGTACTTTCAGGTAACCGTTCCAAATATATTTTTAATACACTTAATATTGATAATAAAAAATTGTTTTAATTCAATTCATTTAGTCGAGCGGGCTTCGTATCCTGTACAGCAAAAGAACTTTGATTTTTAATATATAATATTGTTGTACACCGGTGGCAATAGAACAAATAGTGGGCCAGTTGTCAGTATATAGAGATCGTCTTCTTTACAGGATTCAGGTCAGGTTACTTGAGGTATATGTGAGCAAACAAAATGCCATCGTATACATTAGCAATCTAAGATCTCCCAGAGTAGGAGCCAGCAGTCCACATACCTCATGCTGGCAAAATGTACGATTCCTCTCTGCACAAAGATGGCATAGATCCTTTTTTGGCCAGCATAGTCTGCTTCCGGTTTTGCTGTTGGCTCTTTGCTGGTAGTATCATCCATCAAAAGTTTTACAGAATATTTATTTATTTATTTATTCTCTGTTTTCTTCATAAAATATGCTTCAGTGTGAAATTGGATATGTGAGTAGGGGCAGAAGAAATTAAAAGAATTTACTGTCTTTTCCCCCCGTAATAAGGAAGCGAATTGTTACAACTTGCACTCAATTTAACACTCTTCAATGTGACAAATTTCATAATCTGGAATGCTTTTCCTTGACATCAAAAATCCTTCAACTTTGCAAAATTATTGTTAAATTGGCGTGTTAAATTTTGAATACAAAAAGCATGAAAGTTTCTTATTAAATATTTAATTTAAAATACAAGTTAAAGATTATTTTACTATGCGGGTCCTTAACTGTGTAACAGTCATGACTTTAATTATTAAATATAAAATGCCCACATTACATTTAGCTTCTATATTATTTCAGTCTTAACACAAGACTGGTCTGACTTTTATTTTTTTCGTGTCTGCCCAGTTTTATCTGTAAATAATTTTATGACTCTTTTTTTTCATTTTATTTCATCGTTCTCATTTATTTTTTTTTTAAGTTTTTGGCAACAAGTCTGACTTTATTGTGAAAGATTGTAATTTATGGGAATGAAATGCATGCCAAGAAATACATTATCCATTACATTTGAAGATAATAATATTTTATGTATGTTTTATTACAATTGCATAAAACTTGCATAAATAGGAGATTATTTGAAAATGATTAAAGTAATTTCTGAAAGCAAGAGGGTATTTCTTTAGTGCTTTTGCTGTTCAATATTTCACAATGGAAATTAAAACGCTTCTTAAATTTTGGCGGCCTAATTGAAAAATACGACCGGTAATAATTTATCTGGTCTGCTTTGTCAACTCTGAACTGAATTTTTCCGATTTTTATTTTTTATATACTTTTATTTTTTTTTTATTTCAAAAGCTGTTTACTCAAACATTCATCCGTTGAAATGATTATAATATTTTCATTTGAATACTAAACAGTTTTTACTTTAGTCGCAATAATGTTTCTTAAAGTCAGAAATTCTTCTTGTATGGAAGTCCTATACTTAATGTGGCCAACACTTGCAGAGCGTGCGTTTGGCATATTAAATGAGTGCTTAAAGTGAACTGAAAGCCTTGGGGAGGCCGCCCATTTTCTTGTGCGTGTAAACCGCAATATTCTATAATAAGACCACATAAATTCAATGGCGGTGCGAAACCAGGCCGTAGCATACAAGTCCTAACACTTAAGTTGTTTTTATTTTAATTTTCATATCGGTTATAATTTTAAAAAACCTAAAATGTTAAAAAAAAATGGTTAAAACTAAACTTTTTTTTATTGCAATCACGCCAACAGGCTGGCTAGAATATTGGTTTCTAAAGGCTGGAGTTAAAGTCGACGTCGCAAACGCCGTCTGAACGTCAACTGTCAAAAAAAAGTTGAAACATATGAAATTGTATGAGAGCTGTTAATCTCAACGACGTTCGAAATTAAACGCTGAAAAAGTTTAATCGATTTCAACTTTTTCAGCGTTTGTACGGCGTTCAATGAAATGTCAAAGCAATATACATATATAATTATCTGATTATTATAATTGTTTAAACTGTTGATTTTTTTTTAATTAAAATGAGCTCGGATAGTACATTAAATGAAAAAATTGTAAATGCTGTTCGCCAAAACGAACAATTGAGAGTTCAGGAAAATATTACCAAATTAAAATTTGGTATATTTTTATACTAAAAATGTATAAATATTTTATTTTAAGTTATAACAATTAAGAGTTCAATTTATTAATATTGATATTATAGGGGATAATATATACAGAATTAAAATTTGGTAATATCTATCTATAAAAACAAATATATTTAAATATTAAAAAATATTTATATAACAAATTCTCCAAGAACTATAAGAATACAGCTCTTAAAGGAGAGATTTGGTAAAAAAATAAGTAATAACTATTTAATTACAAATATTTCAGTAAATAAATTTTCAAATTAACAGTTTATATTTAAACGTCTGTACGCCGTCGACCTTAACAGTAAAATGAAATTAAACGTCGCACATCACAATTTCAGCGTTCAGACGGCGTTTGCGACGTCGACATTAACTCCAGCATTGTGGCGTTTTCTTTTCTACATTAAAAATGTTGCCCCTTGCCTTTTTAAAATATTTGGCCCCGCCCTGTGAAAGTGCAATTTTTTATATAACGAGAAAAGAACACAAATTAGAAAAAAGTGCAATGCCTTTTTTTTAAAGCTGATAAACAAACATTTTCTATATATTTTATAAAATGTGTATAAAAAAATGTTGAGTTGCCAGATTGCTAATTCATCTGCTTGAGAAAACAAATTTTTTTATTTTTAACATCTCATATAAAGAAGCAGCCCCGTAGTGGTCTTTTGTTTGTTTTATACGATACAAAATATAAAAATAATTATTAAAATCTAATTTTCTGACTCTTTCAACTCAAAAGACTTTTTTTTTAACATTTTCTGGTAACGCCGTGCAAGAATAAAAACCATGTGTTTTACAGGGCAATTTCTGCCCTGTTGATTTGCTCGGGGCAAAAGTGCAATGCCTTTTGCCCTGCGAAGGGGCAACATTTTTTAGAAAAGGACACGCAACCGTTTCACAGGGCAACACATTTTTGAGAAAAGAAAAATTGCCCTCCCTGCGGGTAGTGTTGCCTTTTTTTGTAGAAAAGAAAGCGCCATTAATGAAACCCAATAAAACGTAATTCTGAAGGACTACATTAAAATTTACACCTACTCCGTTTTGAAATAAATTGAGTATTGAGAACACTGTATGACGTCTTCCATCGTCTTGGAATTAACGGAGTTGCTAATAAGGAAATTTTAATCAAGATAGCGCAGTAGCGTTTGCTATTTACCACAACGGCTTCCTGTGCCCACATAAATTGCACCAAACAATTAATGGCTTTAATGACGATTAGTTTATGCGTTCATTACTTGTAGTAGGCGAATGACTGCCCGACTAAAACGGAGGATACAACGAAACCTTTGCCTGTTGAGATAGCAAGAAAAAAGGCTTCCCGACATATTAGCATTCTTAGACTATTTTTGACTTTAATAGATTTCTTTTAGAAGGGGTTACAGCAGTCCACATACCTTCTGCTGCCAAAACTTATGATTTTTCCGTAGATGGTTTCGCTTTGGCTGCTGGTCCGTCATCTGCATTGATTTCATTATCAGTATGATACTACAGCTAAATTTTTTTTTTTTTGATTAGCGTAGAATAAAAGTTGGCACGAAGTGTTTGCTCAATGGAACTGTGCTCTCTGGTATTGATAAGCGGTATCCAAACACTTATTGCTCAACTATATTAAAGGACATGCAAAAAATATATTTGAAGAAGCAATAGACTTTGAATATATAAAGAGGAGTTCTTGTATATTCTAATAAAATTAAAATTTCTCTTTGCTTCCCTCTTTTTATATATCTATAAACCTTTAAAAATTCGCAACAAAACATGCTTTTTTTTTTTGGACCATAACTTTGCTTCTCATTACAAATTTCATTTAGCACGTTTGTAAATACTTTTTCAGTAGTCTAGATGGGATTTTTTTTAGTAAACATTCTTCTGTGGAATCGGAGTAGTCCTGGCTAAGCAATCCCTGTCAGGGAGAGTAATTGATCCTGCGACTTCCTGCGTAGTGGAATGTTCATTGTACATTTGCCTACCAAGGACAAAGCACTTCTGAAAGATTACGAGAATAAAATGAGTTACAAGACTAACTCAGAAGTCTTGTATATATATTTCAAGTATTTTTGGGGGGAAAAATTTTTCCTGGCGAAGATACTCAAAGAAGTATGGAAATGTTATTAAAAGTTTAAATGCAACTGTTCATAAAAAGAGAACTTGACGTTTGACTTTCTTCTGCAACTGAAAACGATACACTGTGATGCTGCCTTTAGGGTAGTGGTGCTGCCCGGAATAACGTGGAAGTTGTAAATATATAATACATTTCTTTGAACTGAAACAATTTTTTTCTTTTCGAAATGTGGCCTTATGAACTGTGGCCTTTTTTTGCGTTTAATTAACAAAAGAAAATATGTTAATTAAAGTCTTTAAAATAAGTTCCTTAGATGATTCATGCGGTTTCGCTAACTGACTTGTTAACGCTTTACAATACAAAAAGGTAAATTGTAGGCAGACTTTAACATAAAATCCAACCATACAGCACGGAAATGGGAAAATTTATTCACGTTTATTGTAATTAGAATTCCTAAAATGTTTAAGTTAAATCATTATTAAAACAATAGCAGGAGATATAAAGATGTAAGCAAAATTAAAAACAATTAGAATTTTGTAGTAACCGAAATATGGAAAATTTACACTGAAAATAATTCACTGTATTTGGCAAAATTTTCTAAAAATTACAATTTCCCTAGAAAAATACTCACGGTGTGGCAAAGCCTACGTTCGATAGTTAAACCGAAGGAGATGCTTGACAACACTGCGTCCATCAGGATTCGTTTCCTAGAATTGTCTAGAATTTAATAAATTCAACGGATTATTAATTTCATTGTACTGCACTTTAGAATGTCCTATTAATACGTAAAATTTTTTTTCGTGTAGGGAATTCATTAAATATTTTCGCCAATTTTGAAGCCCTAATGCACAAAACGACCATTTCGGGCTTGATCTTTGATGTAGAAAACCAGAGCAAATATTTTTGAATAAAGAGGAAAAGGAAGCAGGAAGAAATATTTTTTACTTCCGGAAATTCTCATAAAGTAGACGCTTTAAAAATAATTTAACACTATTTTGCCCTGCTGTTCTTCTAATTATTTACTTTTCCTTCCCTTCCGTCCTCTGTATTTAAGGTGAGATTAACCATTTGTGTCATATAGTTATATGACACAAATGTCATTAAATAACTGTACAAACATTCTTATGTATTCTTATGTATTCTTTTTTTTCTTTTTACTTATTTGATATTAAAGACTGTGAATCATTCTGACACAAGAGACGAATCAATAAAGTTGCTTTTTAATTACAAGTAACCAAACTATATGCAGTTGTAGCTGCAAGCTCTTATCAGTTCTAAAAGTTTTCGTTTAAGTAGACTTTCTTCTTTAATTTGTTTCGAAATGGTTTAAATCTATAGAAATTTCACAGAATGTTCTCTAATGATCTACATTAGCACCTGTCGAAGGAAACACAGTGAATTGAAATAATTAGCAATTGTGTGCTTTATTTTCAATCACTATCCTCCGATTAAAATATTAAAGTAGAAAAAAAAAATTGTTAAAGCAACTCGTTAAGATAAAAATATATATAAAAATAAGCAATCAATGTTATTAGGCTGCATAGACGAAGCCGCACATGGAATTTTTAACAACAACATCCCTCTTCAGCGATGTCAGGGATGCTTATGTGATGGCCCTGGTTAATCTTTTCCATAATTTCATTGACTTTTTCAACGATAGATCGACCAGAGCGAGGGACATCTTTCACATCGACATCGACATCGACATTTCCAGAAGGAAAGCGAGCGATATACTCTTATCATCATCTCCGTAAACTTCACAAACTTCATTACTGGCTGTTGTCGCCCTCCTTCCTTTTTTATACAAAAATTTCAAAATATAGAGTATTTCTTCATTACTTTCACTCGTTTTTCAAACGCTATAACTTTTTTCAACTTCCCCGAATTTAATTTTTTCTCTCTAAAATCTCACCTCTCCAACAATATATAGTATAACACAATGTGATTGGTAGCACTGCAAATATACGACTGCAACTGCATCTATTAACAAAGTGCGAAAAGACTTTTTCGACTATCTTATATTGCAGAAAAATAGGAGGCGGAATGAAGTACCAATAAAGTACTTTTCTTTCAAAAGGGTTAAGAAATTACTTAAAATAAGATTGTAGATCAGATGAAAATATTTGTTTTTTCGCATTAGAATTAAAGAGGATAAGATATTGAAGGATATCCAGAATACGTTGAAATCATTAAATGTAAATCGTGGTGAATATGGATGATTAGGAATTCTATAATAAAAAATAAAAAAATAAGAGAACCGAGGAAAATACTCGTATAAAAGTTGTAATAAAAACTAATGAATATTTATTACTTTTATTCATTTCATTGGTTTTATTCTATTTTCACAGGATTGTTTATCTTTTCTCAGCAGTTTTTGCGTCACACTTCCTGCTTCATAGCAATTTAACTCCGCAAGGATTGGACGATATTTAAACGCGTTTATAACATAACCAGCACCACTGACACATCATTTATGGCAACCTTTTTATTTAATAGAAAAAACATTTTTAAATTATTCATATTATTTATTATTATTTCTCTACTTAAGATCTAAATGAATAGAATTCTAGAGCAGCTTAAGTCATTAATGTTTTTGCTTCTCTTAAATGCAGCTTGTGAATGTAAATAACCGGCTTCCCCAGAAAATTACTTCTTTGCAGTTTTTGTGTTCCTTTTGTACAACAACGGAAACCATTTACTAACTCTTACATGAATGAATAACAAGAGACCCTCCCTCCCTCTCAACTTAATTCCTCTGATGGTTTTAGTGCTCTTCAGCCACTTAAACTATATTTAGCATTATTTTTAAAGAGGACTAAAAATTCACTTTGTGCATAAATTTAAAACAGTTGTTATATACGACTATTATCTTTTTGCATATTGAAACAACTAGAGTTATGACATTCTTAAGGTAAATGCAGTAGTATTTTGAAATGCATACAAATTTTGTCTGAAGAGTGCAATTGTGATTCGTTGCAGTATAAACAAAATAATGCAAATAGATTTTGATATTCTGTTGCCAGTAACTACAAGTCACTTGTGCATTCTTACACGGAATCAATAGAGCAGACAATCATTGCATCGATACTACCAATACACACGATCTTGAGCAATATTTTTTTCACGCACTGCAATAACATCGACGTCTTGCAATTTACAGAATATTTTTTATAACTGCACTTACCTTCACATATTTATAATGTATTTTTACCAGCTCTCTGGGATCCTTTACTTGGAGAATTTTATATAGTTTCTATTTCCTTGAATTTTTGTTCATGCATATTAAGTAACAATAAAATAAAATTGCATGCTCGCCAGAGAACTGCAAAAATCACGTTTTCATGATTCATGCAGAGTTGAATGAAAGCATCTTTTACTCGCAACCAATTCATTTGTGCTGCCGTGATTCGATTAATCGAAGATTTTTTATTCATAATTTATTCTTATTTATTAATCATATAATAAAAACAAAAGTCGCATTAAAACAGTGCTACACCACTCAATGCTGTGATACAACATGTTTGTTTCGATTCGTTCGTTACCTTGAAAGGTAACGAATACTCGTAAGTAAGTAGCATTGCTTCCAACAGTTCAATTCGAGAAATAATTGTGGTTAGTTTCAGATACATTCACATGGTCACAGGAATATCAACGGAGAAGGGTTCTAAGAGAAGAAAAACCATGTTAATATTGATTGTCAATGACCAGTGAGAGATGACAAGTTTCATAAGCAATCCCTTCAGGTATGGAACCGTTTTCTATTATTTTACTGGCTTCCTAGACACGTTTTAACGTAAACAAATAACAAATAAGAGTGCAATATTCGCCTGGATTCATCCATATATGCAAGCCTTCCATACCACGTTTATTTATTTATTTACCAAATACTACAATTGTATGAATATAATTGCTATATGTATAGAAGCACTGGCTACTGAGGCCTTTGGCTTCTGGCTCCCCGGTGAATTGAACTCCTGACACCTGCATAACAGGTGGATATACTAACCATTATACCATCGAGGGGTATACCACGTACATGCATGCAGTACATGCAAAAGTGAAAAAAACCCATAAAATACAAACATCCTGGTTTGATCCGCTTTGTTTCCGTTGATTTAAAAAAAAAAAAATAATTTAATATCGCAGTTCCGAAGAGGGTGAATGTAATAAAAGAAATGCGCTTGAAATTGAACAGCAAGGCTGGGGAATAGGGTACGAGGAAAATAGTGTGCTTTTTACACGGTTGCTCTAAGTTTGATACCCGGTGTGGTTTCAACGGACTATTTTGCATTTTGAACTATAAGTGTATTATATATATTTTTGACTGTATTTCCCTTATCAAAATAAGAAATTAAAGCAGAAAGAAATTAAAGCCGAAGGACTGTAAAATTTTTTATTTTTGACAAAATTTAATGGTGATATGCCCCACGATAAAAAATACATAAAAGTACAGAAGACACTCAGAAGACAGTCAGAAACCCAGACAGGCAACACTCAATCAATATAGGACATATACATATATATATATTTAAGGTAGGTGCAAATCCATAGTATTGAAATTTCATTCCCTATATCAAACCTATCAACAGCCTTCCATCCTTTTTTTGGTGTAGGGTATAAATGCAAATATATTTCCCAACTTACAGCTGATTTGTTATTTTTATCTCTTCTTCTTTTATCTCTATCTTATATACAAAGAAAGGGTCACTAATACATACATGTTCACGTGCATACTATCAGCGAATTTAATTGCTATGAAAATATTCAAGAGCATTTGCCAAGCGGATGAAATGAGCCACCAGTTTATTACAATACTCGAGTAAGATCATACAAACTGCACTTATCATTTGGATCAAATCATTTGAATTCAGGGGCTCAGAATATATGGATATGTAAACAGTGTCAGCATTTGCTTGCTTCCAGTACAAGAAAGAGAAAACACTACTACTCCTCTGACTCATCTGTCTAGCGTGCATCAGGAATGTAAGTTGAAGAATACGTATGGAAGTTTTTCACTCACTTAGTGCCGTTCTCTATTGCACAAATACATTCAAGTTCCCCCTGACAGCATTTTATTATGCATTTGCAATGCTGATATAAAACAATTTGTTTTAATGTTTAAATATTCGAAATAAAACATGTGCAATAAAAATAACGTGTCTTGACGAAGATTTTTCCAGACAGGCGGGTACGCTACTAAAGTAACATTGATGATTATAATAATCTTATTAGAGGGAAATAATGCCACAAGTTCTTTTAATAAATTTCTTAACAAGATCCTTACAAATGCCTTTCTCTTGTCAGCCATTGAAAGTCAATATCTCTGTTTTTGGGGTATCTTTTAGTAAAATTAATTGAAAAAAGTGTGTTCTATTAGAGCTCCAAGAACCACATGCAATCCTCATGCGTGGGTTAAAACTTTATCTTGCATCGTAAAATGATTCTTTTCTAAATGCTTTAGTTGCAACCAATTTTGTTTCATTTCTACTTTCGTACCTTTCGCTCTTCCATTCTTCTTCTCAGGGCTCCCTCTACACTTGTAGAGGGAGTACTTTGCAACTTGTCGGTGGCTGGTTATCGCAAGTATATTTATTTGTGCAACATGAAGGCATAATTTAACTTTGATAGTTTGTATAGAGTTTGTGTACAAATGAATGTTACGATATTTGAATAAACTCATGTAAATGACAACTTTTTTTATGTAAAAATATTAAAAAGGAAAATGTTAACGGATGTGGCGAAAGTGATTTCCAAAGTAAATTTTATTTTAAGCATGCATTACTTTAAGGTAATGCTTGCAGGTTCTATTCAGATAGGAAGACTCAGTTTTCGAATACTAAAAGACCACTAGAACGAGGTGGCCTATACTAATGCCACCCATGTGGTAAAGGACTACGGAGATAAAAAACACTGACAAATTAGATGCCGTTTAGAGTTTTTTTGTAGCAATTTTTTTTATTACTTGTTTAAAATTGCCAATAAAAATCGAATATGCCTTTAGATCTGTTCTAATGTTGATGTTATGTATTTCCTGGTAAACTGGTAATCTGGAAATTCAGTAACCAGTGAATATGCTTACGTCACTGGCACATTTCGATAACAGTTTAGTTGTGGAGATATGAAAGCACATACGAATTTTATTTTCTGAGTTCTCGCAGAATGATTCTTCGGAGGATTTTTTTCTTTACACTTGAAAATACATTTTTATTTAAATAATTGGTATTCCGTATAAATTAACACACGAGCTCTTAAAATAATGGTTGAAATCTTAAATATAATTCACAATTTTTTACCAAAGTACTACATAGAATAATATTGCGGTCCTGTCAGCACTGGTATCCTTAACAGGGTTTGAAACTTCAATTTAAAAATGCCTTTAACAAAACCCAAATATCCAAAATACCCAAAATTTTAATTACATTATATATCTTTAATCCTGTATTTCTCCATTTTGATTTATTATATATTTTTTAAATCTGTACTATCTCGCCATATATTTTGCATAAATTTTCTCAGAATAACTTAAAGTTTTAAAAATAAGCTGTATTGGAATAGTATGCTGTGTATACAGCAGTGCTCAAAAAAATAGATAAGATTCATAATAAAATATTTTAGCAAATTTTGCAGAACGCCGTACCCAGAAAGAATATTCATTTGTAGCAGAGTCCAACAAAAATATAATTATTGAATAGAATTTTTGAATTTCTTTATATCCCGCTGAATTAAATTAAAATTAATTAAAGTAATTAAAGTTGCAGGTGGTGTATATTTTTCTAGAACATATTTGGTTTCAGATTTGGAAAATTAAAACTGATTATAAGTCAACTACTTAATGTAGTTGCACTCAGAGTTTTTGTATAACTTTTAATATGGAGCTACAATTCAAGCTCAATTCAGCATATGTGGCAGGCAATCACTTCGCTTGATTCGCTTGATATTTCACAGATATGAAATGAAAACTTTATGAACTCTTTAGTTTTACAAGATCCGATCTACAATTTTGAATATATCTATTATTTGAAAATATAAATTTTTAAATGCTTGCTTTGAGTAAAATTTTTTTTCATACAATCCTTGATCAGAAGTTATTAATAAGTATTCCAAAAATGTACTATCCATCCTTTCATTAATTAGATATATTCTTATTTGAAATCAGTTGAAAAAATGTGGATTTTCCTTCATATCAATTTGATATTTAGTATGTTTTACAAACAACTGCATTCATATTTGTTTCCTGCCGTTGACTTCTTCGTATTCTCTAACAACCAATCAGAGACTTCACACACACAAAACTGTTTTTCTTCTGGGGCGTTTATTATTGGCACAGTTACTGCTTAACTGTACATATTTCTTTCTGAAAATAACGTCAGACTTTTTGTTTTTTTAGAAAGGGAGAAGGGCTGATAGTTTTAGTTTGTCTATTCGCATCAAAATTCTATTCTTTAAAACATAAAAAAATGGCGAATTTTAAGAATATGTTTAAAAGATTTTTAAAACAATTTTTATCCTTTAAAAAAGCTATTTTAAGCCCTCAATTTTTCACAAATCACATCATGAATTTAAATATTAGAGTTACCAAGTGCTCGAGAAGGATGTTGACCCCATTCAACGTAACATAATTTCAAATTTTCGAAATTCATTGAATCCTTATTATTCGGGGAATACTAATAAATAGGAATTGAAAACCAAAAATTTGCGTAGGATGTGAAAATGCAGGGAAAAGTACAAGAAAGGGATGAGCGTTTTAAAATTTCTAAGAAAACATTGAAGCAGGACTTCACTAAATATCAAATATTTTATTTCGAATAAATACTAAGAAAGGACATTATGCCACTGGGGGAAATAAAAAAGGCTGCGTGGATTTTCTTGATTTGTTTCTCAATTTAAATTCTCGTATTTGTTTTTATCACTAAGTAAATATGTACATACATATGTATATTTTACTGAATATTTAAATTAAAATGGAAAGAGCAAATTCTGTTCAGATGGTTATTATATTGTAACATATAATAAATTTATATTTATATATATTTTTTAACTGCCAGTGGCGTTTACAGTTACCAAGCTCACAGAAGATCGTCTCTGCTTGCCAACGTGAGCACGCGGGAAAACATTCATAGCACGGCGTCGCGCAGACAAACAGCGTTGCTGAGTGGAGCAACACTGCGTGTTCCAGCAGTGGTGCTCAACTCGAGCGTAATCGCAGCCAAATGGAGCAACACTGCGTTTTCCAGCAGTGGTGCTCGGTTCCAGTGTAAGTAGCCACATTTGTATGCAATTTTCTCATGTGGTTTGATATCTCATATATTAATTCTTAGTTAGCCGTTATCAGGAGAGAATTTCCTTCGCCCATAGAATATACACCCTGCCTTGCTAGTCCTCTGTAGCAGTACTTCGTCGATAAAATGAGTTGTTGTGAAAACTACTCATTCCAAAAGCAGTTTCTCCGAATTCTGACATCATGTAATACCTCGTAGTGTAGTAAGAGACTTACTCCTGAATGCTGGCTTCCAAAGGAAAAAAAGAACATCCCACACAGGGATGTGGGATTTTCAAGAAATTTGTAGGGGAACATCTTATCTTCTGTCTATTCAGACAAGATGTGATTGCGTTTGTCCGAAACAAGGATTTGTACAAATTTTACAATTCCTTCATTCCAATCTAAAAATATGGTGTTTCATATGAATTTCTATAGATCCAGCATTTTTATTTTATTACTATCGAAATTGTAGTTACTATAATAATTTTGGAAACATCTCGTAGTGGTTTTAAAAACAATGAC
Source organism: Ormia ochracea (assembly GCA_963402855.1). Taxonomy (NCBI): domain Eukaryota; kingdom Metazoa; phylum Arthropoda; class Insecta; order Diptera; family Tachinidae; genus Ormia; species Ormia ochracea. The sequence goes on from OY727106.1 coordinate 43,548,637, forward strand.
ATGCCATAAGAGTCATGTTATTTCAATTTGCCCCTATTGGGAAACTTGTTATGAAATTTAAATTTAGTTTAATATTTCAGATAGCTTTTTTGCTATTAAATAAATTATAATTTTTTTTAGTGAAAAGGACACAACATACTGAGCAATTGCTTCGTCCTTTTAGAGTAAAACCTTTTTAAATAAAATAATAACTCTCTTCAATGTTACCCCTACATCATTGGTGCATTTCTAATATTAATGATCTGTTCATCAAGGGGACAGAAAAGCAGAGAAATGGAAATTTATCAAAGTCACAAGCAGGGCAAACACATTCCACATGCAAATGATACGGGGGCAGTGCTAAATAAGAAATAGTTGTAGAATAAAACGTATAAATCCATGTGGCGGCAAACTGCGAAAAATAAAGGATATACTTTTATGCATGCACAGATATTTATCTTCTTCTTCTATACGATTTCTAAAATACCCTTCTTGCGTGTAATAAGCCAGAGAAAGGCAGCAGTAAAACAATTTTGTATACAATAAGTTGTCAATAAATGTCTCTTAGGAAAAGGACCTCCAAGAGCAAGAAGTGAAGGGCACCATTGTTGCGCTCAGAGTGTTTTAGAAGATTATTTGAACTCGTAAATCTAGTAACTGCATATTCCTTAAGTAACTGTCATTTATTTTACTGCATTGTCCTCTATCGGCCGTTGATGCTACGTTTCGCGGAGTTAAAAACCATAAGAAGTTTGATTTTCATGAGGTAGGGCTCACGATAACAAGTCACAGTGATAATCAGGCAAATCTTTTGACTTCACTAAACGAACAATTGACAATTTTTTCCCCATCTCTCCTAACTCGCGGCTCTCCTTTCGGTGCTGTAGCTACATTTCACCATATCTACAGAGCGTTTGCGGTTGAGTACTTTTACTCAGCAGAGGCGATTGATTATTGGACCAATGTGCACTCAAAGTTGGTTCCAATACATAGTGATGTTAGTGATAAGAGAACTATAACTATTACTTTCCCATCTAAGAAGTTATTGCTAATGAGCGTGCAATCTAATCGAAAGTTAAGATTCCATCAAAACTCCCAATCGGAAGCTTTGGAATATGTCGGCATGCGTATTGAAAGCGCTAAGAACTTGTCTACATACCGATTTGATAATCACAGAGCCAGCTAAATACTTCTTAGCAGCACCAGGAATAGGATGTCACCAGGAAAATGTGAATACAGGAGTGTGAAAATTACTTACATAAGGATTGCGCTAATCCCGCCGACGAAAAAGTTGCTTACGTAGTTACTTACGTAGTTGACGATTTCCTTGACAAATGATTTATTTCATTGTAACGAGCAGCCAATTCAAATATTACAAATATTTTGATTTGATAAAGTTTATGGCTCAACTTTCCATTTGAGAAATGTTCATTAAAGCTTTTGAAAATCCAAAATATTTTATGCGAATATAAAAAAGTTCGATTGATGCTTTGATTAAATATAATTTCTATACAAAAGCAGCGTTGAGTTCGAGTATCAGTTTGCTTCATGTAAATTCAATAAAAGTCAATATATATATATCTTTGAATGGCCGCAGGCTCAAGAGCTAAAATGATCGAAAGCAGAAAATCCTTTAGCCAACCCTCTACACTTTTCTTGCCACTCGTGTTAATAATAAAGGATTTCCATCCTTAATGCAACCGCTCTGCTGTGTGTGGCGATGCTTTTGTTAACCCCTTTTACATAATCATGGCACGTATTGATGTAAAAAGCACAAAGACCATTTAACGCCTCTTTATTTAGATTTTCTTCATATTTAATAGTCATGTAGTTCTGTGTTTTTAACTCCTTTACCATTCCGTCAATACACAGAACGACAATCTTAAAATTCATAAATTTCAACCAGACACTTTCATTTCTCCCTCGAATCTTTTAAAGGCTTTTGCTGCTTTAATGGGGAGCTTTCCTTGGAAGTTTAATTTTATCAAAGACTAAGATCATGCAAAATAGAAATAAAAAAAAAAAACTAGTGGAAAATCCAGTTGTCGACGTGACATCGTAAACATTAACACTCACAGCCAATCAAGACTATTGAGAAAACATCGTATCGCAAGCGTGAAACGTAACTACTGTGGAGAATACAAATACAGGAGGGCAAATGCTTGATAGTGTGCAGTGATGTTTAACAACTGCGATAATAAAAAAATCACCCATTAAATTGGCGTAACAATAATAGCGGAAATCAGCGATGTAAAATGATTTTGCTGTTCTTTTACAACTTTCAATAACTTAAATCCTGCTCTTTGCCTCCATACAACTGGAAGTAAAGTGAACAAAAACACTCATTTTCCATTTTTACATAAAAATAAAGAAAACAGCGTACTTCTTTTAAATGTAAATACATGCACAATCATGCATATGTGTGGGTGTACATGATTTTTTATTAAAGTATTTGAGGTTGAAAAGAATGGAATAAAAACTATAAATAAGCATAAGAATAGAGCTTTACAAATCTTCAGTTTTGCGTCTGCTGATTTGATTTTATGTGTTGTAAGGATAACGTCGATGTGGTAGTACGAACACATTTTTACGATCTCTATTATTGTTGTGCAAATGTATAACTAACTATTTGTGGTATTGTTGTAAGGTTGTGTACTATACATGTTTTCTCAGTGTAATAAGTGCAAATATTGAAATCGGAGATGTGGTTCTGAAATGCCAAGTTTTTTCTATTCTTTTTATTTGCCATGTGCAATCAGGATTTAATGCAAACAAATTTCTTTCACACTGACACACAAAAAAATTTTTTTGTGAAGTTGCTAAGCTTTTTTAATGCACTGTACCAATTAGCATCGCTAGAACGTTATATATGTTAACTAAACATTTTATATAAAGTTTTCTAAACACTTTTTTTTTTTTTTTGTATAATGTGGAGACAACCTTGCCAGAAAATAAATGAAGACATTCGTTAAATTTACGGAATTATAAGTTAAAGACTGTAAATGTAAAAGCTGTGAATACTCATGAAGCAACTGCATTGATGCGAAGTCATAATTGACAGCATTAAACAAGGTTGCAGAAATTTCAAAAAAATGGCAAAAGTCCTTAATGGTCGTTATGTTTGCTCTCTTTTATATTTAATGACTTTATCAAAAATATCAAAAAGACCAACGACTGATCTAGATTTTTGCCGATATTTCTACAATCGAGATGCGCAAAAAATACGTTTTCATAAGAAAATAAATCTACTATTTTCTTTACAATAAAAGTAAAAAAAAAACCTCTTTTATTTATTAAAATAAAAAAAGTATCACACCAAGTTTAATGCAGGCAGATCCTTAAATATTTTACATAAATCCTGTAAAGGTGAACAAGGTCATTCAGCTAGATTTTAACTTTAATGGTTGTCATGACTGACGCTGTTCAAAGTATTGCTGGCCAAAATCGTGCTTTTATTAAAAATAGAGAAACTGCGCTACATTTAAGTCAGTTAAATTCCCCCAGGGATCAACTGTAAAAGAAATAAAATGATTTTGAAATAGAAACGCAGAACACCCAACTACCGACCAAAAAATGTGTCCGCAATAACAAGGTAGGGGATAACAATATGTCGAAATTTTTATTGTATTAAGATTTATTACTTTTTTTTGGCCGTAAGCATTTTGAGTACGTCTACTGTTTAGACTTTATTTGTAATACAAAGTCATAAAATAGGATTAAGTGTTACAATATCCACCGATTTTTGTAAGCCTGTATAGTCGACAAATTTTTTTGGGGAAGGTTTCCTTTTCGATTTTTCACGTCATTGATTGAACAAACGAAATTGGTCCTTGTAGGCAAAAATTTCTTTGAAACACTTACAGAAGTTCAAGATAACAGGGTTCTTCCACTAATATTTTTCTTTCGGCATTAATAAAGTATACATTCATCTATTCATTCACTTTCACCTCTAAACTGCGTCCTGCAGACACTACAGTGAGTATTCAGAAATTTATATTTTCCACAATACTACTACTTACGAATGTATTATTCTTTCACTGTCATATTTTTAAAAGAGTTTTTTAAAAGTAGATTTAAATTTTAGTTTTTTTTCCTACAAAATTTATCTCATCTTAGCAATGCTAGCAAAAATCCTGTCGTTTTGTTAAAGAAGTGAAAGAAAAAATATTATTCATTCAGTATTTGATTAATTTATTGTTGGTTTAATTTAATTTATTCAATACTAAAAACTCCATCAGAAGCCATAAAATTATATTTTTTTTATTTTTTATTATATATTTTACGAGCGATTACTACTGCTATCGACACAATTTGGCGTTTACTAACAACTCTCGTTAAAGAAAATTCACAACAGAGCAACCTGTACAGCCAAAATAAAAGCAGCCAGCAAACTAATAAAACAACAAAACTTTCTGCATGAAAAACATATCCTGTCTGTATAATTTCTTCTCTAAAAACTTTACGGCATTGTTTGATCAAATATTATATTTATCAATATATGTATTAAATATTATTTTATGGTTTTAATTTTTATACTAAAATACAAACACTTTCTGTCTTCACACATTCGGTTTTGTGATTTTAAACTTTCAATGTATGTGTTAAATATTCCAGAAGATTTAAATAGTTTCTTCACACGTAAATGTAACTTTGCTGCAGGGAAACGTTTCCTTCTAAGGATATACAACAATTACGTACAATGACGAAGGAATTGTTGGAAAATGCTGTTAAGCAATTTTAAATCAGATGTTGAAAGCAATAAAGAGTGGTTGTCTTAAGCCTCCACTATAACATTGAAATAAGCTTTACTGCGTGAAAGAATAAAGTAAGAAAACTGATATCCTTCCCTATACTTCAAACAGAAAGCCATCGTTATGCGAAAGGAATTAACGCGAGCCTTCTCTTTCTTGAGAAGATAAAAGTTTAACTTGCATAATAAACATTCAGCAAACATTTGTCACGAAAATTTCACCAAACCTCCATAAAAAGGACATCTTAAATACGCATCGCTGTCACAATAATTTTTTAAATTATATAAAAACCTTTTAAAATTTCGTGGAGAAAAAAACGTCCGTTTATGTATTTTGGAATGAGAAACTTGCGTTTTTTCTTTGCTCTTGTATGTTTATTTTATGTTTTCAAATGTTTAAAATATATTTTTGTTAAAAATAAAGGAAAAAATTTTTTTCGAGATTTGGTGTAATTTTCGATTTTTGATAAGGGTACCCCCTTTGCATTTTTGCTCAAAAAATCGTCAAATTTTAAAAAAGTATGTTTATGTTTTTGTGACTGAAAAACTTAGAGTTTTATTTCTCTTGTATGTTTATTTTATGTTTTTAAATGTTTAAAATATATTTTTGTTAAAAATAAAGGAAAAAAATTTTTTTCGAGATTTGGTGTAATTTTCGATTTTTGATAAGGGTACCCCCTTTGCATTTTTGCTCAAAAAATCGTCAAATTTTGAAAACGTATGTTTGTGTTGTTGTGACTGAAAAACTTGGAGTTTTATTGCTGTTTATTTATCTTATGCTGTCAAATGTTTAAAATTTATTTATTTTTTCTTATATTAAAATTAAAAGTTTTTATTCATTTTTTTTAAAAAAAAAAAACACTATTAGTTACAAAATAATTTCATATATACCTTAATTCCCCCTATTTGCAAACTGTGTACAGTTTAAAAAAAAAATCCAAACAAATTTTTTCACAGCCGACCGGCAATCAAGGAAGTATATTCAAGGGAGGAAGAAGAAGCTTCTAAAATTCATTCATAGATTTCTACAGTAGAATTTAAAAAAAAAATTACTGGTGAAACATTTCTATTCAAAGGATAGCATTACTACACTTTTAAAAATTCCATAGTTTTTCAAAACGAGAATGTTCACAATCTAATTGCTCTCCATTTTCCCAGTAACTTGCTTGTACTGCAGAGCCCTCATATATTATTATTAATTTAATTTTATTATATAAAAAAATTATATATATATATGAATGGTTTCCTCTCATAAAAATTGTTCAAATATGTTAAAAAAATCGCGTTTAGAAAAAAAATTTGTTCGAAAAAATGCTTCAACAGTTTGTGTAACGAAAAAATCTTAAAGCACTATAACTTGTTCCGTCCCAACTCTTTGACGAAGTACTGGGCCAACAAAGAACGAATCTGAGTTATAAAAAACCCCTCAATGCTTTTGTGAATTTTGCTCAAAATTCCGCCACAAGTTAGGCGGATTGCTTTCCGCCAATTAGTTTTCTTAATAAAATTAAAATCATTAAATTGTAAAATTTCATTTGATTCTATTGCTATTCACGACATTTAAATATCAACAAACTTATCAGTTAGCCAATTCCTCGCCTTGGGCTTCAAAATATTTTTGCAGGAATTCAAATTGTTTGTTTGATTTTCTAAAACAACACTTAACGCATTTCAGTAGATATAAAAAAATGTCCTTTTTTTCCTGCATGAACAGGCAATCTTTGACAAGCAGGAAGAAAGTAAAATACAATTTTGAGCTGCAGTACCACTCGTACATTGTAAAATTAATAGATTTTGAGAATCCTTAAAAATGTTTTGAAAGTAATGAATCGTGATGCAGAAACTTCTCAGAAAAAACTTTTTTTCTACAATTCAACTTTATAAACTGTTGTTGAATATACAAAGATTTTTCATGTTAAAAAAATCTATTAGGCGATGCAATACAGTGCGAAGTATTCATTGCTTTTTTTTAATATTTAGTACAATCCGTATTTGGACAAACATTCCCATGCGCTGCTGATTGCTCTTCCGTGAACTGAGTAAAAAGTAGGTCATCTGGTTTTAAAATAAAAGAAATTATTGGGCACCACACTCTGAGAAGTAAAACAAAAAAATTTTTTATGCGACTGACAGCTAAATGAAGACATTTCATCCGCCCTGTTACTTTAAGTATTTCAAAACAATTGAAATCTAGAAACAAGTTCTCTCCTTTTGTATTTCCTGAATAAACTTTGGAATACAATTATTGCTTCCGGACTACAAAATGTGCTGCCATTTATTTGTGTATATTTATTTTGGGCAATTCCTACTCTCTTCTTAGCGGTTTTATTAAGTTCTCGAAAAAAGTATTGGAAATAATCGACTTTAGAAAGGTTTCCGTTGGTCATCCTCTACTTGAAATCACAACAAAAATCACAGTAAAAGAGTGGAAAGAAAAGCTTTTGTATCCTTTGGTAGATAAAGAATAAAACAAACACTGATTTCTTTATTAAAGTATTTTTTTAATAATAATTGTTACAAGATGAGAAATAAAAATATAAATTATTGTGTTTTTATGATATTGAAATCTTTGCCAATTATTGTTGGCTGGATAGACAAACCCATAAACCAGCTTTTGTAAATACGAAAAATACATTATAATCCTTATCTGCAAGACATGCGATAAGTTTTTAATAAATTTTTAGAAATTAAGGACTCAATTTTTTAAATCGGAATACAGAAAATTATTTCCATATACACTCCAGTTCGGAAATCTACAGCACACATTTCTGCGTACTGAAAAAAGATATAATATTTTCTACTCACTCAGGCCACGCCTTCGAGAAAATGTACGTGATAGCAAATGATTTTATAATTGCAAAAAAGAAATTCGGTTAAACAATGAACATGAATCTAGTGCCACTGTACTTTAAAATACAATAAAATACTTTCATGCAGTTTCCTTGACACGGTTGCGTATGAGTAATATTGTAATTGAGTATGACGAAAATATTAATCATACGTAACCAATCATATGATATTATTGTGTAAGACAATAGCCGTATTAATATCATTCTTATGTTACGGTCAGCTGGTGGACCCAACGCCGGTGCGACGAAAAATGAAAATGAATTTTTTTAAGATATGAGCCATGAGAGGAATATGAAATACTTTCATACTGATATACTGATGACAAAATCTCTTCCATGGTAAATAGTCATAATCCAAAATTTGTTAAAATATTTAAAGAGTTTAAAAGTTCTTGTGTTAAATAAGATATTAATCTTAATCTTCCACAAACTCTAATTCTCCAAAAAAATTAAAAAGAAATCACTTAATTTAAAATTTTTGCAAGCACTTTCCAACAGAAAAGATTTTTTTCTTTTTTTTTTGGTTTTCTAGCAGATTTTAATTTAGTTCAGTTTTCATTATAAATTATAAAGCAAGTGTACTTTTACTAGAAGCAACTCCATCAAGTTAAGAATATTTTTTGTACTGTCAGCAGTAAATGAATGATCTACCAGAATTAACTCTTTGAAATAATAATGCAATTAGCTGTATATTTTACGAAAAGAACAAAATGCATACGGTGATTATTGTATTCAACTGCGGCAATAATAAGACTTTCATACTTTTTGAAAGGATTGTGAAACTGCCTACGTAACAGCCACAGTTCAGAAATGCTTCTAATTACTGCAAAGGTTCGTTGGTAAGATGTCATATAAGATTGTCACAGCTTACTGACTGTTTCATTGGGGCGACTCATTTGCAATAGCCAGCCAATTCAACACATGTTACCAGTCAATTGAAAGTTCCTTCACATATAATAAATAAAATCTGAATGCAAAAGAACCGTTCGTGGCTTTATAAAGCATTATCTTGAAAAAGGAATTATGATATCTCTGACAGAGTTTGAGCCAAAAGGGACCATATACGAATAGCTGTTAAATTGTGGTACCTTATAGGAATACCCTATAGGAAATTTCTATTAATTGCTCGAAAAATGTGACAGCGGGAAAGCCTCTTTTCTTCTGTTATATTCCTAGTTTAAAAGCTATCGTGTGCATATGTATGCCTTTGTCTGACGTTTATTGCTCTGCACAGCTACGTGTGTATGTGTGTAATTTTCCGCATCTTTATTATCTGTGCATTTCCTATTAGCTTATTGTTTTATTCGTTAGAAAAGCTTTTCATGCGTACACAGCATGTTTGTCTGTACGCTTTACAGTATATTTTTATATACCCGTCACCATGCCCACCGTTATTCCACAGGCCATACTCTGGCACAAGGAAATTTCATAGAATTTACTAACCAAAACAGCACCTCCTGCCATTAATTCATTTGGCTATTGAAAAAGAAATAAAATTTTTATGCCAAATAATTTTAAGGCTCAAGTAAATGCAATACAAATGACTGTTTTTTTTTCATTTAATAATTAATTTTCCTGAATATTTTTTTTGGTGAATATATTTACCAAGGACAGGTTGAGGTGTAACAACAGGAGGTGTCAATAGAAAATGTATAAAAATTAAAAAAATTTCATATTCAGTTAATAATCCGAAGAATTTGTTTATTTAAAATGTACCAGCACAATTGAAAACGACATATTACTGAACCAAAAAAATAACATTTAAAAAGGAAAAGCATACATTGTGTAAATGCTTCCACGGATTTCTATTCACATGGCTTCCCCTGCGAAAGGAAAATATCACGAATACTCTTATCGTAAATCAAAATATTTTTGAATTTTTTCTATTTTTTGTTTTATTTTGCTTTGCTTTTGATGAGCACAAATACTCGTACATCAAAACTTAAATTTACTTTAAAGCTTCATTTGGAATAATAATAGTTGAGACAAAAGTGGATTAATAACATCAAAAGGAAATTACAAAGGAAAGCAAATTCGATTTAGCCGTTTACTGGTTTAATGTTTTTGATAAATTTCCATTGGCTTTACGGGTGCTTATTAATGATGGTGTTGCGTAATAAATTAAAAGCCGCAAATGGTACCGCTCCTGTCTTGAATATTTTTGCCAAGCAAAGATTTTTGACATTTATAGTTTTCCCGAATGGTTTTAATGACAATAATTTCTAATAAAATGAGTCCTTAAGGCTTAACTTTCTTTACACGGGTTTTCAAAGGCGAAAATTGCTTGAGGCAAAACAAATTATTTCGCTTTAAGGCCATTAACTGTTCCACTAAACGTTGTCACTTTTTAAACTTTGTGAAAAGACAAAATTGAGAATTATGTATTTCAAAAATACTCACTGCCTTGCCAGATGCATGGAATTTTAGAAAGCCATACACATAAAAATAAGTGTCGTCAAATACAAACTTTAATGTTTTATAAAAAAATTAAAAAAATATATTTATTAAATAATTTCCTTTCTAATATTTTAAAGAAGTTTTATTTTGAGAAAATAAAAAACTTAGCAGCTCATACCGAAAGCTAAAATGGTTTTTCGAATTTATTATTGCAATAAAAACAGGATTAAATAAATTACAACCGCAATAATGTGTTTAATAGTTTTCCTCGCAAGAAGGTGGCAGGACTCTTTTAAATATAACAAGCAATAATTCTCCAAATAACAATTAAGTTTACTAATTTTATGTGCAACAATATTTGGCTTGTTTATCAACTCCTTTTTGCTTCCTTTCAGTTTTCAGTTACATATTCTAAGATAATGGATGGGCAAAAACACCCACCAACTCTGCCTACCATGCAGCAAGGAACACATTAGTAATTTTAACATACAAGTAGAGCAGTTATTTGTAATCAATAATTATCTAAATTTCCTCTGCGGATCTGCTATAGTGTCAGGTTTCGCTCACAATTGACATTTTAATAATTTAAGCTGCGTAAGTTTCGAGTTAATTATTATTCCTTAAGATACTGTGTGTGGCTTTTGTTAATCAATATTTGTGTACGTTTGATTGACATACATATGAAATAAACGGATGTGGCTTTCTAAAACCACACCTCCTTATACTCAAACAAAACCATGTCAATAGACAACCTAATAGATCAACAGAAATAATGCGTAGGAAATTATTTCTTTGCCACATTTCTAGCTCAAACACTTGCCTGCACGAGGATATTAGATGAATTGTTTGGTTGGTAGTTTTTATTTGAATTATATTTTTGTAGAGACTTTAAAGTAAAAATTATAAAAATAATAAAAAATAACTTTTTTAATGAAAAAATTAAATCATTAAAATATCTAGAATTACAATATTAATTTAGGCAAGTTTTTGCCCAGAGACAACTGTTGCGGCAACTCTGTTCAGTTTCGGATAACATGCCCCTCATAGAAAACTATACTCTTTCGAGAGCGGTAATTGGATGTTCAAATGCCTGTATCAAAGCCAGTAATAATAATTATTTTTTTTTTTTTTGTTTGAAATTTTTGTATGCTTTCAAAGGAAGTAACGAAGGATAATAAGGATTACTATGAATTCGAAAACTTATGTGACCACTAGGATATGATCAATAAAGTATTTTTTGTAATTCAAGTGAATTTTAAAAAATTCACTTATTAGATTCCTGATATCCAACAGCCAAAAAAAAAAATAAGTTTTCATGATTTCAAGGACTCACATTTGATTACGGCAAAAAAAAACAAAAGTGAATAGGATCAAGTGGTCCATTCGTGTCGATGTAAGTGGTATATTTTATTTCAAATAATTTTGCAGACTAAATAGTAAAATAAAATAAAAGTCAAATAAAAATCTCAATAACATGTTTTATACAATTCTATAACTGTCTGGTTTTGGACTTTTTCTCTCTTTTTAGCTTTTTAGATATAAGTCGTATTGATTTCTTTTAGTTAAAAACTTTTCGCAAAAGTGGCGATTTACACAAGGCTTACAAGATTTATTTTTCACATATTTCTAAAGTCAAATATAAGTGAGATTTTTAAATCGTTTTTCTCTGTTTGGAAAACATAAAGTTCTTGAGTCTCCGTTACTGTGTGAATGAGAGAATGTATAACTTTACATGCCTGACACATCTCTGTAATATGTTTAAGCCATAAACACTGACTTGGCATCACTGGCAATTTTAACACTACACTCTTTTAACTTCCGCCGTTCATTAACTTCATACAATGAAAGATGAAAAGTGTTGAAGTGTGTCATTCTTACATGAGTTGATCTTTTCGATGTACCCATTCCAACCACCAGTTGCTTAAATTCTCTGTGTGTAATTTTTAACTTATTTTTGTTAAAAGATATTTAAGAAATTTAAAGCATTGCGCTATAATTTTAGCATATATTTCCAAGAATAATTTTTTGGGGAATTTATAATCAACACTGTTTAACAAAGTACGCATTATAATTATTATTTATGGAAATTGTTAAAAAAAAATCTTTAAAAGAAATCCAGTGAATGAAAAGTTTATTTAACTTTTCAACTGAAATATTTTTTATTGAGCTGGAAAAAAATAAACAAAAGAGATAAAATAACTGATTATTAGTGCCGTGGAATTTTAGAATTATTTCACAACTTCGCACATCCTTATTTCAAACTCGACTTTATATTTAATCGTTGTGGGATCGTAAACTGAAGACATTAAATTTAAATTGCCACATGCGGATTGCCGAAATGTAAACAGATTACTTAACCCTTTCGGTGCGAGCGGTGCCAAAAGTTAAATTGATGTAAAACTTGAAATATCTGCACTTTAGCAGTTTTCTTTAGTTTGTCTTAAAGAGAATATTTTAAAAATATCAATGCAGGCTTATGAGCAGTTTAGCGGTTTCGCGGTTGCGCTTATTTCTTTTAATATTTCATAATAAATAAAAGTTAATAGTTTGAATTATATTTTAGAGCCGATAATGAGAACGTGTAGCTTAAATTCTGAAAGTTTCTAAATGATGTTGATAAAGACTGCCTGCTTCGTGTAGATAACTACAATCCAAATAGTCCTGGTCGTATTAAGCAGGATGGGGATACTGGAAATGATAACTGCCTACAATCCACCAGATAATAAAGAAATCGTATTTAAATTAAATAATTATTATGTGTTACATACATAATTCTCATATCATTTACACAAAATGTTTTTTTTTTTTTTTAGATTGGTACTCACTTGTACGAAAAAAGGACGAAGACGAATGAAAATATCTCCTTATCCGCAACATCACTTTCATTATATACAATATATATAGACATTTAAATATAAATATTTAAATTAAAAATATCTTTAAGCCGCGTTGAACCCAATTTAAAAAAAACTTTTTAAAGACTGAAAGTAATCTGATTTGAAAAGAATTTGAAAACTTTTTTAAAGAGTTTTATTTTATAAACCACTTCAAAACGAATTAAAAGGTTTTTATTATTTAAAGCTTTCTGAAAATATATCTTCATGCTATGAAAATTGTAATTGAATGATTATGAATACAAAACAAAGCGGCAAAAAAGTTAAAACGTTGTCGGAGGAAGTCGCGGTAAATGTCTAATTTGATTAGGCTTTTACAGCCTTTTTTTATCCCTTTCCCGATGTTTTGTACATGTTTTGTGTACATTATCAAGGCATCGTGGTTTTAATTTATTATTTAAAATTTGAATTATTTGGACTCAATTAAAACATCATCGTACTGCCAACTATAGTTTAAAATATAATTTTTTTTTTTGGTACATAATAAGAAAGAATTGGATAGTTGCTGCCTAGAAAAATCTACAACTTGATAAAGATCTGGGCGATACATCTGAAAGAACTCTTTGTTATAAGCCAGATGCCAAGCCATGCTTGTAAAGTACGCTCGTACAGAACATTCAAATTCATCTCGCTGAAGCTTAAATTTCGTGCCAGCAATTCGAAAGTACTTTTTCCCCAAACCAATACAGGAACTACTTTGCATAAAGGTTAAAGAAAGAAACAATTTTCCATTTTCAACTTATTTTATTTGTACAAGAAGCAAAACCAATTAAGAAAAACAATGTTTTTATAAGAAAACACCAGGAGCAAAATTGAATGGAACAAAAAGGGAAAGAGAACAACAACAAATCAAAAAAAAAAAAAAAAAAAAAACAATTTATCACAGAGAATGTTAACAATGTGCAAACTTATTTAAGCGAGGCATACACGATAAACTTTTTTGTTAAATCGGTTTGAAGACGATTTGAGATTCACGAAACTTCATTTACAACAAATTGTTACTGTTTGTATATAATTTTTAATGAGGACAAAAGATGGAATTAAAATGAAATTTAAGCAAGCGAAGATATACGAATGCCTTCATGAATAGCGGAAGGAAGAACTAACGTATCGTATAAACAAGAAAAGTGATTTGACTTTAACTCTGACAAAAATCAAAAGTCTTGTGGCTCTGGGGGGCATGCTAGCAGTTCTCTAACGATTTAAAAAATTTTAAAAAGATAAAATTGAAAACAAATTTCTTGTATAAAAAACTATGAGCAATATCTGCTAATCATAAAAATGGAAATGAAGATAAAATTTAATTTTAAAGTGGAAACTTTTAACGTAACCCTTTTCAAAAGGGGAAAGAAAATTGAAACTCTGTCAAACTTATAAAAGGTTTTATTACACAGTCTAATAAAGATGCTATAAAGAAAATGTTTCCCTACTGCCGAAATGCTTTATGTCGGGAGAGTGAGCATGAGAAAGTGGTGTAGAAAATATGTAGTCTAATTGTTTTACAGCTTAAAATAGGACTAGTGAAATGCTAATGCGACATTAACTGAGTACTAGTAACCATCAAGTGATTCGCTACTTAAACACGCCAGCAACAACAAACACAAAGGATATTAAAGGGTCTAGTCTAGTCTACAATTTTACTAGATTTCTAGAGATAGAATACACTACACTGAATTTCTTTATAACTTTGGCTTTATCGTAAATATTTTGTAAAACTTAATTATTAAAAATTAATAAGAAATATTTCAATTTTATTTAATTTATTTAACAAAGAAATTTACTAACAAATCAAACAATTTAAAATCCACAATGTATTTAAATGCTCTAAAATCTAATCTAAATTTTTGCTGCAATATATCAAAATCGGGGGAGGAAAAATTAAACTGTATTTCCTCATATTTTGTAGCTTCAATGTAATCTTCTCACTCTTGCTTGAAAATAAATATTTATTGTTCTATTAAAGAGCTTTTAATTTTATTGAAATTTATGTAAATTTAACATTTGTAATGCCATAATATGCTGCAACAGTTGCCGCAGCATAAAACTCAAGAGCCGTAAAAAAAATAAGTGTATACTTTTGCTGACTTTAAGTTATTATGAGCAGTTCTTTTGTCCATAGTCTGGTGCTGGAGAGGCCAGGCAGAAGCAAGAGTACTACTTGCTGGATTACAGCCCAAGCCTTCAGAGAATAGTGTTTATTTAAAATAATGTGAATAAAAATAAGCCCAAAACTCTAAGGAGTCCTTTTAACAAATATTTTTAAAAACGCCTAAAGAAATATTTTATAATAAAAAAGTGAAAAAACAGAGCCTTGTGATTATCTTAGCATACAGCTATGGACATTTCAAAATTGAACTTGACAGCAAGGAATCAGCAAATAACCACTTTAAAGTAATATGTTTGAAAGCATAATTGCCAACGCATCAGGATTCAATATTACAGGCTACACGACCATATAAATACAGGTAACTACAGCAAAAAATAATGCTTTGGAAACAGCAATACGATAGCAAAATCGCAGCCCATCACCATTTGCCCCTAATTAATTTATAATACTCTATAATAGATACCCCATCAAATTGTGAAATCGTGGGTTTGATTCCGTCTGTTGTATATATGAAATCTTTCATTAATGTTTCCAATGTACCATTTGGTGTAAATTTCTGCTGGAATGTGTGCATTTAATATTATTGTGCATACTTGCAATGTGTTCCAACTCAACACAGAGTAAACTTATGATTCAGTTTTAAAGTAAGATTTTTGCCAGGACATTCGTGCCTATATTTAAGAATTTCTTTTGGCGGAAGATTATGATGACCAATTGAGGAATTTATGAGACGCCTCCAACTAGAGAAATTAACACTTAAAATACTGTCGCCGGCATTATCGGCTCCAACCTAGTTACCGAATAGTACTCTCCTGTAGAGTGCAACCACTATGTTGACAGCCAAAGGGGACTGCTCCAACCATCGTAGCTAATTGAAGTCCTCTGTTGAAACAAGAACAAAACTTGTCCACTTTCAATTTTCAATGACGATCCCCGAAGATAATCTTTTCTATATTTTTAATCCTGATCAGTAAGGTAGTGCTAGAACTATCCTAGACCACTAGTATTAAGCTGCCTTTAAGTTTCTCTATTCTGGTAATCGCGCCCAATACGTTAAGACGTTAATGGTGCAATGACCCAAAGGTCAGGATAAAGAAAAGCTGAATAGGCCATCCCTAAAGAAAATATCACCAAAATGTATATATTAGGAATGTCTGTATACATTCACTTTATTTTGCCGCTCTTTTCTATGAATAGCATTCCGTCGATACCCGTCTATTCTACTCTCTATCTGCCCACATGTTCCCCATCTGTCTTATCATCCCCTATACCTTTCGCATAATGGGAAAGTCACTTCCTGAGTACCCATAAAACACTATACGATAAAAGAAGAAATTATTTTTAATTTTATATCGATTTACATTTAAGTTAATTTTTGTTAATTTCCAGACAAATTTCATAGTTTTTTTTTGGAATTATATAGTTATTAGACTATATATAATTTATTTTTGTCATTAAATTTTTACATTAACTCTCTTGTAACTTTGCCAACATACTTGTTTTTATTTTGCTAAAAAAAAAATAAAAAAATAGACTGCATAACGCTTAATCGATATTAAAGTAGCCTAACTAAAGAAGGATTATTCAAAGGATTTGTGACCCAATTTTACAATAAAACCATTTATAGGCAATTAAATTAATAGCGTAACAAGTTGTTGCTACATATAGACTGATTTCTTCTTGGTGTTTATACGACCGATACTTAAAAGTTTGTTCTAAACACTAAAAGGGTTTTGTAAATTATAACAACGTTAGACTTCAAAATCAATTTACCATCGAAATACTCGAATACACATGAAAGCTTAAATTTGATTGAAAAAGTTTTGTTCTAAAAACTGCAACCAACATTCTTAGTGACCTTTTTTTGTAGCTCCTTTTGCACGAATTGCTATTGTGGCAGAAACCGCAGTAAATACAGTGGCAGCAGCAGAAGTAACAAATTATAAAGTCTATCCTGAAATCATCTCTCATGCTGTCTTACTCAGCTGTATTGGTCTGAAATGAACTCAACTGATGTTAACATAAATTTTTAGCACACAAATCCGAGAACATATTTTCTCTTGGTGGACTATTAAGCTACAACAATGTTTATAATACATATCCTGTTATTACAAATTTCATACAACACTGTTAGTCTCTTTTTTCCTCTCTCTCAGCAACATATGCACTCATTAATTTGCCGTCTCATAAATTTTTCAAGGCTGCGTTTCTTCTTTCTCATATAAAAAATTCCTCTTCCTGTAAACACTGTTACAGTGTTGTAAAAAAATTTCCCTTTTTATTTTATTCTGCAGTTTAGCTAGTGTAATAAATTCCTTTACCTTTTTATTTGTTATATTCTGGCAGCTTGTTTGATTAAGATATTTATGCGAAAGTGTTCTCCAAGCCGCCACTTCCTGGTTTGTCTACAAGTAACTGTAAGGACCTCGTAAAGAATTCAACCTCAAATTATTGCGGCCATCATTCTTTCATGTATTTGTCACTTACTCATATTACTATTATTATTTCGCCAGCAGAAAGGACACGCAATAATAAAAATATGCTTTCAATAAAAATATTTTATTTAAGAAAATATTTTTATACAAAAATATATTTTCAAAAATTTTCTTTAAGAAAACCTGAATGCCTAATGGATTGTTAGACCTTCTCTAGCTTTTCAGGAAATGATAAATACAAATTAATATTATTTTAAGAATATTAATATGATAAAACCGTCGAAGCTGAATATTACAATAATTTAAATATAAAAAATGCAGAATTACAAATTTTCTTATTATTTTGAAATTTTTGCATCGGAAAAGCATAACCGAGTTTGCGCACTATATTTAAATTAAATACTAATTAAAAATGATTTAAAATAAAGAAAAAATGTTATTGTTTTTGCAATTGCACACTGCATGCTTGCAATTCGAATGGCATGCTTGCATGACCATCTTAGTACACTACTCGGTTTCCAGGACACCTTGAAATGCAGCGTTTAATTAAGTGTAAGGCAGACTAGGAAAGCAATTCATTACCATGGAATGGTGTATATGGCGTCATGTTGAGTTGCGAAATTATTTTATTATCCGTCATGTTTCCAATAAAGTTTATGAAGACAGCTCTCTGATAATCCGACAAAATCTTGTCATATACATTTATTAAAGCCATACTTCGCAATCAGGATCGGAATGTACTTCGAAAAATCATGAATCGTGAATGATGAATGAATTCTAAATATATTAAATTTGATAATAATGGCATAACGACATAACCCATTTCCAGCTCTGCGAACATATGAGTAGGCAGGATTGTTTCTTGTGAGGCAATGAAAGTCTGCTTCGAAAACAAATACCCTTTTAATACTACAGTGTTGTGAGTTGTTCGTGCTGAAGGAAAATACAGTGCATTTAATGAGGAACAATTCCGCTCCATACCTTGCTACTGCCTTAGGTGGATGAATCATCTGGCAGGACAGATGATTGCGGTGTCATCAACAACTCAAAGTAAGAGTTACTTTATCTTTCATTGTAGCCCTCTACAATGCTCAGCAAGATGGGTTGATTTAAGTTTTCAGAATTCCTTTCGTAAGGTTCAATGTAGTCATATGCCATGCACTCGAAGGGCGGTAGACCGGTTCAATGGCAATTAGTGGTTTGGAACACAATTAAAACTGTCGTTTTCCTTTTCAGATTTATCATTTATTTTTAAAATTTTTGAAAGGATATTTAAAATCAAAATTAAACTTCTTCTGAAATTCCTTAGCACGTACGCTCTTGTTTCAGTAATATTTAACCAAAAAAAAAGAAAAATATATAACTCCGCAAAGCGAATGCAATAAAAATTCCAATAATCATATGCACATGAATGCAATACATTAAGTATTTATTATTTTTCTTCATAACAAATACAAAAGAAGAATCTTTAATACGACCAACAAAAATTTTTGCTCTCCCCTTTTAACGGCTGTAGAATGAAATATTTAACCAATTTGTAACCTCATTGTGTTTGCCATAAATAATTACACCACTACCGGTGGAAATGTATACTGTTAGTGGCCCTGTCGTTTATGTGTTCAAACAAATACATAAAAAACCAACAAATAAAGTCATATTATTTTGCAAACATTCACACACACACATGCAATCAGTGTCTGCTAAATTTATACAGGCAGCCATGAAAGACATCTCGTCTGCATCAGTGTGTGTTTTGAAAAAAAGGTGTGGACAAAAAATAATTTCCATAATGACTCTGCAGTAAATGATGAATAAAATTGCTGGAAACCTTTCTGATGATTTGATTTGAACACACACACACATACACGCACGCACACACACGCCCGCAACAGAAATATTTCAATAACTGTTGCTACATATAAATATCTGGAATATTAAAGACTTTTTTCAACATGAATATGAAATTCGTATTCAATATGTCAATTCATTTCCACGATATTAAAAGAGTATCACTTTATTAATATTATATTTTTCTTTTTTTTCATATTTAATAACTGATTGGCTTTGAGCAACAACAAAAACAAAAAGAACAAAACAAACAAAAGCGGAAAAATTGGCCAAAAATGTGCCAAAAGCAAAAATCAAATCTCAATAAATATTTCATCGGTCTGTTTAATGAGTTGTATGAAATTTTCGGAAAAAAGGATATTAAAAAGAGCCAAAGAGCTGTCGCACAATGTAGTTTAAAAAGAAAAATTAGGCAGACAAGTGATGAATTAGAATGCTAAATGTGTATAAAGTTTGTCTGATAAAAATTTCGCATTTGTCTCGTTCCCAACAGCAGCAACCAAATTATTTCTTATACAATTATTTTCTTCGAATTACTGAGTCTCCTGACTACAGCAATTTCCAACTACAACAAGAACAAGTGCTTAATTGAATCTGGAGTAGATGAAATTAAGCTTTCATTCATCTTCTCAAATGGTTTTGAGCGGAGGTGATGCCATACGTGTGGAATAAATGGGTTAAACAGGACAATATTTTAAACAATTCATACACAGACATAAGCAGCCCCACAAAAAAGTTAATCTTCTTCAATTTAAATTTATGGACGCAATTAATTTTATACACATTTTGTAGGTGTGTTTGAACGTGTGTGCGCATGTGGAAGGTCAACCATTTAACTTGAGCACTTAACTATTTGCTTGTCTCTAAACATTTTGATTGTGTCATAAAAATAATGCTTTTGCATCTTTATGTCCTTGCTGGTTAAGGATATTGCAAAAATGTCAAATGTTGAAAAATGAATACGCTAAATAAGCCTGAATAAATTTAAAAGCCAGTCTAATGAATAAGATAATAAATCTTTATCGTAAAAATTACATGCTGGAAGCACAATTTCTATTAAATAAAAATGTCTTCTGCCATCAACTGTTTGAATTTGAGAATTTCTCTGAAAATGCAATATTTCTTTATTCTTTTATTCGTTTTGGCAACAAGCATTAACAATACATCGGAAAGGCATCTGTTTTTATTAGCTTTTTATTGCAAACATTTCTGATAAAGAAAAAGGAGTTTAAGCATTCAGTAAAATCATCCTGACAAATATAAAATTTTGAATGGATTTATTTTTTTGCATGAAAGCAAAACGCTTTAACACGTTTCATGCTAGAAGAAATTAATCATAAGTAATATTTAATAGGAATACAGACAGCTTATTACCAATTAATTCCAACTTAAGATGCATAACAAAACTAAATGTACTCAAGCTTTCTTAGCCAACTACGATCTTCTTTAACACTAGCATTACCAACATATGTCTATGTGGCAAATTTTTATATTTTCATTCAATAGAGACAATTTTAATATAATAAAATTGATCCATTCATTATTAACCAAGACAAAAATTATTATTTGATGGGTAATTGCCAACAAATGTCTCAGAGGCACATGGGAAACAGTTTTCTATGTTTGCCAAACAAAAAATGTTCGGAAAGTTATTTTTACAAATTATTGCAGAAATCCTTTTTGTCTTTCAGATATGTCAAAGGTCAACAAATAAATTACAATGTCCTGCAATGCAATGTAAAAAAAGTAATTAGAAGATAATAAAAAAGGAGAAAAATAAACGGAAAGGATGCTCTTTGTGTGATACTAAAACAAGTCGTCATTATACAGCAATTGCATAAAAATGCAATAAAAATGCAACAAAAATTCTGGTTTGTAAAATAAAAAATTGCGTCCTTGTTGCATATGAGTCTTCAAGACTCCTGATGGTCAAAATTTTAATATTTTTGCAGGCATGATAAGAGTTAATCGTTATACTTTATGAAATTAATTTAACCCTCATTGGTCCCTCGAGAAATACATTTAATCGGTCCCTGTCAATTTGGTCGATCTGTCATGGCTTTATTCTTCTACAGTATGTTCTATGCAAGAGCCTTTAATTTTATTCCTTTATTGATTTGCTTTAAATTTACTTAGTTTTAAAAGGTTTCCCTCCGGACAAGCCGAAAGCTTTGCACGTTAAGTTAATTAACAAAAACTAATTTCTTTATAAAAACTGTATAATTTTTTGTGTTTTCTTTTTAATAAAATTTTTTATTTATTAGGATTATGCATTTATTTTTATTACTAAATTCTCTAAATGCTAAAACGCTTAAAGCTTGTTTATTTCTTGAGCGGTGGATCTTATGAGACCAAGAAATGAAAAATAATCGCTTGCAATAGATCCCAAAGGATCTTCTCGAGGATTACGAATTGTGAGAAGAGATACTGATTACCATTAGATATTCAAAATAAGCAAATAAAATAGTTTCCTATTGTACGTTTTATTTATCTATACAATTCTCTGACTGCTGTAAATATTTGAAAAGTCCTCCGAATATAAGAAGCAGCCTGAAATTGATTGTTTTAAAAGAACGTCTGAAATAACACAAAATGGTACGGTGAAAGCAGAAAAGTTGGTTAAAATTTTACGTAGAGGAGATTTTTCATGAAACTAAACTATTTTCCTGAATATGCCGCTCCTCTTTTCCATTTAAAATAAAATGTATTTCACAACACTTTTATAAGCAATAAAGATTACGATACATGATGTTTATTTTAGCACTCAATTTAGCTGACCCTTTTAACTTTATAAGTCCTTGGGGACTCTTTTGCCATTTAATTTATTTTACACGCAGGCTTAATCTCTATGCATACACCTTTTAAACTCACAAAATGTCCTTCTCCAATTTCTGTTAAAGTTGCTGCCACACAGCACTTGTTTACATTCCTGGTGGTTAAGCAGGAAAAGAGTTTATAAAAAATGAAAGTTTACGCTCGTTATCTTTCACCTGGTTTTTGTTATTTCACTGCTCGTTTCTTTCGAACGTGTGATGCCGGAAATAAAAAAATATATTATTCTACACAACAAGTGATTTTTTTTCTTAATTAAATTAAGAATTATGTAACATTACGGAAAATTACAAAATTGACAATAAATTTATTTAACAGATAATTTGTGATTGAATTTCAGTTTAGGAAAAATAATACTAAACCATGCCGGTTTAATTGGGCGTGAAGGGTGGAAACTTATAAAAATCTCGCTCCTTGGAAAAAGTTACAGAATAGAATTTGGTTTCCAAAAGGATTTTGCATAATTTTGTTGTTGAAAAGTGTGGGGTATTCATTATTCGGAATGCATTTAAATACAAAAAAAATACTTTTTAAAAATAAAAATAAACTTTTTTCAAGTAATATGAAAAAATAATATAATTCTACAACGCTTATAAATGTAAGGCCAAACATAAAACGATTTGCCACTGTTAATTTTCACAGATCTTCGGAAACAAGACAATGGTGGCACAGAATGATAACATTATTCCTGCTAGCTGTTCGACTCGAATCCAATTCTTTCATAAAGATATCCGGCAACTTGAGAGGAAATAGGTTTTTTTATATGCGATTGAATCTGAAATTTAATTAGTTTATATGCTTTCTTAAAGGATATATCGTAAAAATTTTTGGAGAGACAACAGACATGATCATACCGAGTTTATGCCTCCACATATTTTAGTTTTTGTTTATGGATATTATCGCAAGATTGAAAACGCTCATAACCATAATGAACGTTCGGTATAAGATGTTCTCATTTATACAAGGATGTGTAGAATCATTTAGACAAGGCCGCGTAGAATTGGTTTGATTACAAAGACCTCAGACATACTACAACTCGATCTAGTCAGGTTATTGCAAGAGCTTACACAAATATTTATGCCGATTGAATATTTTCTCCATTTGATAAGGGGTCCTGATAAGAGTTCTCTATTACAGGTCCCTATAAGAGGTGCCGTAATCTATTTTTGGCTGTCTTTTTGTTTTTTTTTTTATCTAGATTTCAGAAGACTTAGCAAGCTGCCGCAAGGAATCCTGCGCCCTTGGCCGCGCATGACCGAATTATTGCAATATAGTTAAAATTAAAATCCTGTCAAATTTGGAAATTTTGCATATTCTAGTTTTCCCAAGCATGGAATAAAAAAATAAAAATGAAAATATAAGCAAACTAAACAGTACGATTAGGAAATAAAGCGTGTTTGGGAGGCAATGGATTTATGAAATATCGTCTCCTAGTTGTGGTCCATTACTAATTTTTTATTTCTCTAGTGGAATCCGGTCCGGTTCTTCCGGATAAACGTTGCTGCATAAATCTAATCTCTTAATTCTGCCATATACATTTACGTGAGCTGGAAACATTTCCTGACTGCTGGTCTTAGAAAACTAAAATTATACTCACTGAATTTGATGTTTCCGGTTGCGCAATATATTCGACTGTATATATTCGATATTGTGTCCAACGCTGGATAATTTATACAATTACAATTTATTGCACTATTTATTCTCTGGAGAAATAAACGAATCATATTTAGAAAATATTTAAGAAATAGTTTACATGACAGTCTCTTGCCTCAAATATATTGAATAGTTTTTGCCAAAGCTTTTTTTGAAGATAACAGAAAGCTTTCAGCTCCTTTGGTAATATTATTATTATTATTGTTTTTTTTTTTTTTTTGGTTAAAGTTCACTACTTAATGACGTGCTAATTTGAAAACATTAAAAATAAAATGTGGAACATTTTTCTTATTGGCGTTTCAAAGTTTCGAAAATACATATATAATAAATAATTCTGTTAAAAATTGATATAAAAAAAGCTGTGAAATATTAAAATAAATTTATAATTTTAAACAACTGCTGAGACGTTTTTCCAGTTGGCAAATGAAAAAATACAGACAGAATTTTATTAAATAATTGAAAATTAATTGCACTCGATGTGTTTCATATATAAAATGAAATATTTATTTATGACTTTTTAACAATAAAAACAAAGTCTGTATTAACATTAAATTATATTAAATTAAATTGTAGCCAAATAAATAAAGAAATCAGTTTTATTTCCATTTAAAGCTCCACCATGATAAATACAATTGTAGGATTAGTTGTCAAATTATGAATTTTTTAAAATTTTATAATTTATTAATTTAAATATATATTTATATATGGAATTATATTTTATTATCATTAATGTTTTATGAGTGAATTGTATATTTATTTAATATTTTTTATTAATAGAATTTTTATCAGGAGAATGTTGTAATGAAACGATCCTCCATGAAATGAAACGATCATTCTTGCCTATTACGACTTTTGACACAGTTCTTTCATACTTTTTTGATAGCATAGGAAGCATTATCTTCTTGTACTCGTTTTAGGGTGCCCATTCCCAAACAGAATGGAACTAAATATCAATTAGTAGCTTCGTTACTTAATTCCATGAACTGGAAATATCTTTTGTGTTTGCAGCCACGATAATTATTTTAGAAATCGCTTTGATAAGAATAAATATCTGTAGTGATATGAGATTCATTATATGTTTTGGGTTATCATTAAATATGGAAATTATATTTCTATTCAAAATTAAATAAAAAAAAAACAATTTTTTACTACAAAAGAAAGAGAAAAAAAATGTCTGCTAATATTCGTTCAAGCGAGGCTGAGCTGTATATAACATATATAATAATATTTTAGCATATCATTTACATGTAATTACGATACTAAAAAATTTTATTCAATTCCACATTTGACTACTTTTGGCCCCCCCAAGCAAGCCCACTAATTGCGGCCACACGTTTATTTAATTATGCCGCCAACATTCTTATAATGTTTATAACTTTTTAAATTTAATTAAATTCTACTGTTTCGCTTTTTATGGAAAGTTTTTAAAGGCTTTAAAACTTAATTTTGGTTCGATACATTTAAGACCGTTTTACAATCAATTCGCTATAAATTAAAAACAGCTGGCCCTTTTGGCACTTTCTTCATTGCGTTTCTTTTTTATTGGCTTCTTACCTGTGGACTGTCTTTAAGAACACAAATCGGAAACATAACAACAACAAAAGCAATGTGCATGAAATGAAATAAAAATTTATATATAATAAAACTGACTCAAGAATACAAACTCGAGCGATAAAATTAAAGAATTTTATAAGAAACTCCAAGTTGTTGTTGCCCTTCTTGTTTAGCACTTAAACGCCTTTATTATTACAGCAGGCATAAAAAGGAGAAATCTCTGCCAATTTGGTTTTTGTGACTTAAATTTGCGCAAAAACATAAAGAAGTCAGCTGCTATTATTACGGTTGAATGCATAAAAAACAGACTCCGAATTTACCACAATTTATGGTAAAATGCTTATCTCCGAATCACACAAAAGAAGGCGAAGAAATCAGTTTAAGAAAACAGAAATTATATTTGGAATTAAATGTAGGCAGTTGCTCTGCCAGCCACAAGCAACTTTTGAGTCAACACTACATTTTTCAAAGTTATCTTTACACGGTAAAAATTTTTAATTCAAATTGGCCTTCTTCTTCCACTTTCTTTTTGCTTAACGCTGTTCAAAAAAACAATCAACTTAAATGAAAGACACTAAACGTTTTATTTCTTTTGACCGAAAAAAATATATACGAGTACGTATACTTTTACACAGGTGTGTATTGCAAGACGCCTTAAATGTCTACAACTTTTTGCTTTCTCGTGCATAAAAAGGTCGAAGAAAAGTTTCTTATTTGAAGAAAGAAAAGAAATTTATCTGGCACTCATTAAAATCAATTGAAATAATTATTCTTTTTTTTTTTTGTTGTTGTGGAAAAATTTAAATTAAAAAAACACACACAAGAATTTGTTTTTTTATATCGCCTCCAGTGCACCCTTCCCTTAAACCAATTTAAATCATTTCAAAGCACGAGCTTAGTTTAGAAGGGAATCTAAGCACAGAGGTATCAAATATGACAAGGCAAGGAAATTGTGCTCGGATCAACTTTTAACAGTTTCCATTTCACTACGCTTCGGTAAGGCAGACATGCGATATTGTGAATGACTGACGTAGTCACGCCTCTTATTTACTCATTTGTTTCATTGCTGTGAACGTAACAATGTTTTTCAACACACTGATGTGCACGACTGATCCCAAAGTTTTCAAAATTTAATGCTGCCAACAACAACAACAACAACAATGCAACAGCGTATATCCATCGATATCCATCCTTGGCATGACAGTATCTTCACTCAGCTCAAATTATTCCATTTTTTACTCGTACATTCTTCATTTTCTATAGAACCGAAGAAAAAGGTCGAAACACATAAAGTTTCAAAAAAGCATGCACATGGGATTAACCCATTAACACTGGCAGGTTGAGGAGTAGCCATTAATTTAGCCAGACGGTAAGACAAGCAATTTAGGTATGGAAAAAATAATTATGAGATTTCATATGAGTAGCAATGTACAGTGGGGCAAAAATTGCAAAACTTTTAAAATAAACTTAGTTTAGACGGCTTCACCAATTAAGTAATTGGAAGGGGTTAACTGCTTCGAATCCTGTTTTCAATTCCACACTACCCACATCCGCCCTAAACTTGTGATTGCATTTGTCTAATCGGTATTTAATTTGCTGCGTATTTGTGTCTCTTCTTCCAGAAGAAGAGCAGCATTTAGGAAGACTTAGCAATGATACACCAACACTCAGGCCCTCAGGCAGTTTGCTTGCCCAGATTTGGCTTAGATTTACAGCACTCATCATTGTTATATCCACATCAAATACAACTAATGATCAATGGGACTCTTTTCCTCGAGCTCGAATAACAAACAGGCCAAACTCCATTTGGAATAATTTTTCGCTAAAGTTTGATGATTGCAGTAATTGCTTTTGCCACCTACTGAAAAAAAACACCTCAGAAGTCATTTTAACCGAATTATGTACGACAATGCCCATATGCCGCAAGTGTCGGTATCACCGATAAAGAAAATGTTATAGATTCGTATCAATATAAAAGGCAATATAAATGACTACCGGACAAAGTTTTCTCAAAATCGGGCAGCGAATTCGCTAGTTCGGAAATAATGGGTTAAGCAAATACGCATAGCAAAATATGGCAATATAATTTTCGCGGTGTATCATTTAAAAGGTGATGACTTTTGTTTTTAGAGTTTCTTAATAAATGAATATTTTGCACCAACTCATGCATAAATTGCCATACAGGAAGCACACACGTAAACTAACGCTTGCAGAGCTGTATTCATTAATCTTGTTTTTTGTTCTCTGTTCGTGATGCGACGACACGACTGCAAAAGTTTTTTTCTCGAATCGTCGCCTGATATCTACTTAAATTTAAGAAAGCAAACGATTTTTCATTTCAGTGTTTTAACTCAAATAGTTTTGCAACACTAATGGCAACGGATAGAAGCTTCCGTGGGGCGCCTCTTAATCTTAAATGGTTCTAAAAATTTCATCACGGTCCAAAATTTGAATAGTGTATGCCAGTGCATTACTGATGAAGCACTTAAAGGTCTTAAAGATTATTTGTACACTATGATTGCTCTGCATTTTGCAAAAGAATCCATCCCTGCATTCGAGTAAAATTTAATTGGTGAAAGGATTAAATTCCCGGCATAACTTTTATTTTATTTATTTTTTATTATCTTATTTATGATTTATTTTTTTTTTTTATTACTCTTTTACGGCTCTACTTCAGAAGTTCATGCTCACTTCAATGGGAACGTAGCCAAGCAAATATGCTACAAATTCAATACAACAAGTCTAAGATACACACTAGAGGAAGCGATGACGTCTCCAAAGCTGTCTGTATTATTATTAATATTACTTTTATTATATTATTTTATGAAAAATAATGTTCAGTTTCAGTAAATAAAGCCAGGCTCGTGGAAGAGTTAGAAAATTTCAAAGCAGATATTTTGAACATCAAGGAACCAGGAAAAGCTCCTCCGCTTATATATCGACAGAAATATTTTTGCTCGCTGTTACACAAAAAAAAAAATTGCAATAATTCATTCATAGAGTGGCGTTAATTACAATTTTGAGTAGTGGCAGTTGGTAGCCTGTCGTATACTATGTGTTTCAATCACTGAAAATCGTGCAAGCATTTTGTTATTGGCTTCTGTTTATTATTTCATTATTTTTTACGTGCTTCCATCATTTACATTTTGAAACACATCCAGTGCGGATAAGCAATTTGAGTCATAGAAATGGTAAAACAAGTAAAGTAATGGAAATTAGGAAACAGTCATATTTAAGGTCATACTAATGAATTGTGTAACTCCGTGTAAAACAGGATGATAAAAGTGACGCCACCGAGAATGTGATAAAATCACTTAGCAAAGCTTGATAATCAGAAACTATTTACGAGTAGCAAACCAAAAGTGGAGTAATTTATAGTGTGTTTTAATTTGTTGTCTCCATGTTTATGGAAAGGGGGGAATTAATTTTACTAAACGTATACTTAGTCTTCATGATAATCATTGGAGTGTTTTTATATTTTGTATGCAAAGAGCGTGCCATTAATTTTTGCAGTTACAAATAGAAATACAAACCATTGGAAAAAGCTTTAAAAATTATAAAACAGTGTCGTAATGTGGAACAGGATTCTCAAGAAAGAGTTGCATTCGATTTGCTCAGCGATTTCTTTCCCAGAAAGGTCACGAATTGCACATCAAGGGTGCCTCCGTAGCCAAATGAATAATGCACAGACTACAAAATCGGCCATAGTAGATTCGTTTTCTGTCCGTGTGTCTTTGCTAATAAGCCGAAAGCTTTGCAGTTTCAGTTGGTGACATAAAAAAAAATTGTACTGGAAGCTGCTCTATTATTGTTTTCCTAATAGTACCACTCGAATTTTTGGAAGCTTTTACCCCATAAGGTTTTCATTTAAATACATAGTTTCAATAGGAATATCAGAATAGGAATATTTTCTGAATGTTGCAGATTTGAATGTTGCAAATTTAAATTAAAAATAAATTTCTTTGAGAAAGTCAAATGATTTTACTATTATAATAAATAAAATATTTTCTTGGAGTGAACAGTTCAAATTCATACCCTTTTGCTTATACATATATGTAATAAGTTAAAGCGTACTATTTTCGGAGAGACCGACTCATTTTAATGTCAGCTGTTTGTGCAACTGGTTTATATAAGGTTACCGGTTAGATGAAACTTATGTATTCCCCTACTTTTCCCCAAAAAGTATTTCTATTACGCTGATGGCCTTAGAAAAACATCAGCAGATGAGTTATTAGTGCCTAGAAAAGCGTTCATGGTAGTCGAAAATTTAATAGAAGGTATTGCAGGAGTATTTATGGAGTGATTGGAAATTGCAAGAGAATCGTAAAGGAAACTACAGCTTATAGTACTCGCATAACGCCACTTTGCTTTTCTGTGACGTCACAAAATATGCTTTTAAAATCATAATTAAATACTCCATACAATAAATACTCTATCGACTAATGAATTGGAAATGGGGAAAAAAAATATCCTTTACAAACTATTAAGAAAAATATATTTCCTTTCAATAACAATTGAAAATTTTGCAGGAATAATGAAACTGCCTTTTGCCACAAATTTTATTCTTGCGGAGCATTATTTCGCTTAAAGAAATTTGAAAGGTACGGCACCAGCTGTGGTTGCGGTAAGGAAGAGTTCTTAAAAACGGTAAGACAGGTGATTCAAATTGAAATAGGAGGGAGACAAATAGAGTTTATACATAGAAATTTATACAAGCCTAAAATAAGCAAATGAAAAAGCCCAGGGAGGATGCTCAAGTTAAGAACACGTATTTCGAATAAATAATAAGAAGGAAGTAAAAAGAAAATGAGTGTTCATATAACGTCTTCACAATTTACTGCAATAAAAAATTTTTATTACAGCTGAAGGAGTGCTTTCACAAAAAGGCCATAATCTACAAACAATACTAAAAATAATTCATTTAGAAATTTTTTTGGGGTATGAAGTGGTTTAAACAATTTAAGAAGCCGCATGATTTTATTAAGAAATTTTTAAAAACTTTCTTTCCCAAATTTAATTAAAAACATTAAAAGCTTTCGCTTTTAGTGTCGCTGAGCAACAGAAGTTTATAAACTTGGAAATTCTTAACTGACTGAATGTCTCACAATGCCTCTGCCTCATCCGTACAAAATTATCGTACCTGATATATTTACAAGAAACAATCATGTGTATATCAAATATATCAAAATCTAATTGCCCATTTAAAGAGAAAGAAAGTGTAGCTTTCGAGAAAGTCCTTGCGTGCACATTCATTCAGCCAACAGTGTCAATACGAGCACTGGCAGAATTGATAGCAAATCGAATTCAGGGGAAAAATGAGAGACCACTTCATCACATCCCTGGCCTTCTTCTTCACATGCTCTGCAACACTACTTACTTACCGATTTTCTCCTCACAACTGGTCTTCCTTTGCCTCAGGATATAAATTTTTTAGTCTTTTATTAATAATCTATTTTACGATAGTCAGCAAATTGATTCCAATAGATTAAAAAACTTGTGTATTAAATCTGAAGTATAGGTCCTTTACACTTTTACAACCAATTGAAATCATTAGTATGGAGGATTAAGTACTTCCCAACTATCATTTAGAAAAGTAATAGCTAGTGGGGTAGAATGATTGCTAATCCTTCAAGTTATCTCGAGCTCTAATTGCACATTTTGCAGCACCTGCTACTTCTAATTATTATAGTGTTAATTACTACTGCTAAAGAATTTCTATGTTAAGCTTGCTTGCTACTCAGATAAGCTGAAGTCCTTCTGCCGATATGTTGAAAGGAGATCCTTTTTTATAAAAGTCTTTTACTTTGTAAGCTTATCTCTTATAATCATTCATTCTGATCTTGCCTTCCTTTTTTTAATATTCAGATGATTTTAATTTGCATTTAAGCGTTGGCGGCCTTTTGACGTGACACAAACGTCACATCTTCGAATTATTTAAAAAACAGAAGTAGAAGTTGCAAAACGACCTTCTACCCAAGTGATTTTGCAGCTGTTTTAAGCCCTTATTACTAAGATTTCCCTTGACTGGGCCCAGTGGGATTCCCAGAAGACCTCGAGTCCTTATATCATAGTATTACAAATGTCATCATTTACGTAAAATGATGAGAAATAAAACTTTGGAACTAAAAGCAATGAAAAGGCTTAACATCTTTTAATTTAAAGAGAAGGACTTGCTTAACATCCGAAGATATAGCATCCGATAAATATAGATATATATTTTATATATAGGAAATATAGATATTTCCACATTATTTTCAACAAAATTTGCGGTAACAGTGCTCATGTATAACATTCCCCTGGCGGAATCAACATTTTTCTTCAAGGATAATGTTCTTGTCATTCAAAACAGGCTTCAGTCTACCTAAAAGCAATTTTTTGAAAATTTTTAAGAATATGAGCAAAATACTTTATATGCTTTTCGTCCTTAGAATAAGCCAAACAATATTATTTGGAAATTCAAAGCTTTCTTATATGGCCCTGCTCGAATATATATAAGTAATTACATTAAAGAGATTCAGAGATTAAATCTAAATAATAAGTGAAGAAATTGATCCATTTACCTTTATCATAACAGTTTTCCAAATTACTGCCGAAATTTGTTAGATTTGCTCAGCTACGCTCTTTGATCGATAATAATATTTCGCTAGAAATCGATAATTACCCTGCAGATAAATCAATTTAAAAAAAAGGATTTTTTCGTTTTTAATTAAATCCTTCGGAGAAATCTCTTTACATTTTACCCCTCGCATTGTTCTGAATTATAAAGAGCTAAGAAAATTATATATTAAAAAAATAAGTAACAATTAAATTTTAATTAAAATGTTAGCTTTTTGTGGGATGAATTTTTAGTTTTTTTTATAAAAAAAAAAAAAAAAGAATTTCTTGAGGAACTTCTTAAATTAAATTTTTTCCTTTTTGAGAAGTTAGAAATAATATTTGTTTCCACAAAAAAAAATTTTTCTTTTAGAAATGAAGTAAAGCTTGTTATTGATTCTTTATCGTACTCCTGCTCAGTATACCGAGAAGCGAATATTGCTTTGCTTACCGCATTACTGACTCTCACACTCAACGAAAAGGTAACAATTGAGCTTTGAGTGTTCTATAGTAAAATCTTCTTCCTGTATAGAAATATGTGCGTACTCTGTGGTATTCATTTTACTTCAATTGTATGCTTTTAAGTGCTTTTGCTTGTTTTGTTAAAATAGCGATGCTTTCGCATAGTCGAATACATGCTTAAAGTCGTAAAACAGAAATATTCTGTAAATATAATAAAATGATTTAAGCACTTCTTTAGCTGTTTCAGCTTTATTTATTAAGTTATTGTTATGAGTTGTAATGTTAAGAAAAAATATGACTTAATTTCTTAACGAAAAATTTAGGATTTTATTACTTTTATAGCCATCAGGCGTGAAGGTTCCTGCATGAGAGAAATTATTTCGATTAATCTGCCAATTTGATGGAAAGTTATTGAAAGGGAAATCCAATAAACAATGGCAGAGACATATTCTTTGAAAAATTTTCCTTTCAATGCGTATATAAGGATATGTTTTCGAATCAAAAGAACTTCTCCCCCTCCACCATTTCTTTATTTAAAAAATTTCTATTTTCCTTCTCTCTCTCACCAAAATAAATATTGCTCATATTAAAAATATTGTCATGTAGAAATTCTTTTCTAAAAATTCTAAAATAATAAATAAATAAATAAATTTAATTTTCCTAATTTATTTCATAATTTAATTTCCTTTAAAACGCTAAATGAAGTTTTTTTTTTTATAAAATGGACAATTGGAATTTCAAGCTCAATGTGTAGCAAAAGAAGTATTATAAAAAAAATGTTATTTATAAATTTATATTTGGTTATTTAAAAAGTTGAAGACATTTTAAGGCCTTGAAAACTTGTAGCAGATTTGCTTGGCTCTTCAGAGAAAGTTTTTGTTGAAAACTTTACACGAAGCAGCATAAAGTTTGCCCATCTTTGACACGGTATTTCACTCATCAGCAACTTCTTTGCATTTTAATAAAGTTATTATGGTTATTGTTTTTTTTTTGGTGTTATCCTTAGGCATACAGATTAGAATGCGACATGCACATTCATGCTTCCTTTACGTGTTTTTGTTTCTGAGTTTATTATTTTAGTTAATCTTTGGAAAGTTTGCGCCACACCAACTTTCTGCTTTAATTTTATTGGAATTAAATATTTTTTCTATTTTTGTGATTTGTATTCACAATATTTTTCCAAGGAATAGACAGTTTTTTCTCTACTTTAATCAAATAAATTTTTTTAAGTGAATTAATAAAATTTTATGAATGCTGCACAACTGTGAATCCGTGTAATCCGGTTTTCAACAGATTTGGTGGACAAAAATCTCTTCCACGAGAGCTCATATTTTATTGTGTAGGGTATTCTAGACAATCGGTACAAATAGCGCAACACGTATTTTTATGGTTATTAAAAAAATTATATTCATCCACACTTGACATCTTGGCTATGTACTTGAAAAGGCAAAAATTCACAACACAATCCGTATGATTTTCAGTTATCGAAGTATTTTCAATGCAGCGCTTTGTATTTTAACATACTTGTGGAGACATACTCCAGGTATCCTGGTAAAGTTCCCCATAACTATAATTTTGTATCATATCGCTAAATCCACAGTCTTTCTTTCTTGAAAATTCAGTTCTTCCCTATGTGTCAGAAATGAAAATCGTAGTTGTCCTTTTTTAATATTCAGGTTTGCCATAGTATGGCAGGATATTTTCATAACAGGATACAACGTTATAAATGAAATTATTTTATTTGTGTGTAGTAAGTAAACCTTCTAATTGTTACAGTAGGATAAACGGAAATTATGAAGCAACACTTTTAACCGAAAATATATATAACATATGTGAAACAAGGATTAGGAAACAAGATCCATTGCTAGGTTAATCAATATTAAAACTAATAACAGTGTCTTGATAAGCACAAGTATACAACAGGGTATACAACACCATGGCTCTGACTTCAGGTCGCAGTTTCCAATCTCTAAGAACAAATAATTTCTGTCTACTAATAAAAGATTTTGTTGGTTTATATTAAAGCACATTAGAGTATACGACCCAACGACCTTTTCTACAGGTCGCTGTTTCCTGTCACCAAGAACAAATAATATCTCTCTACTCACAAAAGATTTTATTGATTTATAAAAAGGGAAATCAAAAGTATGTTTTATGAACGAGACCATTATAAATTAAACTCATAATTTAAAATAATTTGATTACTAACAAAAGAAAAGAGTTCAAGTTCACATGAGCTTAAATTGATGCCGCAGCAGCTTTAAGATTCACTCATAACTTGTATGAGTCCTTATTATTTTTTTTTTTATACATCGAACACGATACAGTTAATTTGCGGGTTACATGATGCTCTTCCTAATTATAATAATATAAAAAATAAATTCAAAATGTTAAAGTCTTCTTTAATTTGCGCCAGTATTGTTGGCATGAAAGGTATAAGGAAAACTAATTATGAAAGCTACAAGTAATCAGCTTGTGTGCTTTTACTTCAAAGCTAGTAATAATTTTTCATCTGCACATCTATGCAAAATTTGCTCCTTTGCCAACTTGAATAGTATCGACTAAATGTATACATTAATCTTGCGACTGCATGCATCTCTAAAGTAGAAAATTGCTTTTTTAAAATTGTTTTTAGTCACGTCGACGTTGCTGCTGCTGATGATGACGATATTGATGACGATGATATTGATGATGTATTCAGGTACAAGCTTGGCCATAACCGGATGATTTTAATGACTTAAGGTAGATAAATCACTGTAATAGTTTGTAAACACTAACCATTATAGTCAATAAACAAAGAGGTGATAGAAATAAATGGCATCGATAAATAATTGAAAGTTAATAGAACGAGTATAGTGGCACTGAACACAGAAAAAAGTAAATAAAATTAATAACTTTTTAGTTTTTAAGTTTTTGCAAATGAATAGCTATTTTGATGGTGACTGATTGCTGATTTTTCATTTCATTATCGGTGATTTATTGCTTCTTTTTATGACCGCATTGTGCAGTAACGAATTTAATAGCAAGTGAATAGGATATTCTCTAAATAATTTAAATTATTTGCTGTTCTCAGAAATTATTTAACAAATTCTTTTTTTCGTTTAATTGAGATATTTTGTAGGAGAGTTAATCCCGCCCAATAAAAATTATTTCAGTGTCAGTTTAAAGGATAAAAGTTATGCTGCAAATCTTTAAATAGAATGTGCTGAAGAAGAATTATTTTCTATCCCAAGTCTTCTTTAGTCTTCTCTCAGCCATATTTTTAGAAAGTTTATATCGTGTTTCTGCATGGCGCAAAACTTGAGCAAACTTTTTGCTTAAATATACAAACGAACTTGCAAAGGTATTCATTATCTTATCATATAGTCACACCCGTCAAATATTTGCCAACAAAATCGTTGCCACTAAACAATAAAACAGTGTGTTGCAAAAGAATGTTTATATTTAGCAAATTCTTAATAGAAAGAATGTAAGAAATTATTAAGTTAAAGTAGCTTTATAAAGTTATAATCCTGCCATTTGCTGACGAATATTTCCTTCCAAAACTGCTAGACAAGTTGCTTTATTTGTTTAAACTTTATATTTGTGATTACTTCACAAGAGAAGCTCTATATAAAAAAAATTAGAACACTAGCGGAGAATTTAATGCATTATAATATCTATTTTCGATTTTATTAATAACACTATAAGAAGCCACTGGTACATGAAAGATACTGTTTTTTAAATATTTTCAGTTTGACAAAAATGTATCATATTTAAAATAAACGTTCTCCTACCAGTTTTCTCAATAAAATTACAATCGCAATAATATTTCATTAAGTAGTTGGTCGTCTTCTTCCTTCTTTATTTGTTTTTAAGAGACTGTTTTCCTTCTTGCTTTTAAATCAAATATTTGAATACCATTAAGTGTAATTTTTACTTTATGTGACTTATGTATGCTTAGCATATTCTGGATTAGAAGAAGTTAATCTGCTTTTCAATTTTATTTAAACTATAATTTTGGTTTTTATTAACTCTGAAGTAGCAGAGCAAAAAAAAATATATGTGCGAGTTAATTAGAAAACAAACTTTGTTTAGCATACTTGATGAAGGCAACACGTAGATATTAAATAGTTTATCTTTGTCAACAGGCATACTGGCAAAAAGGAAAAAAATTCTTCTGGCTTAACGAATACGACAACATCATACAAGACGTATGAGCAACATGTTGTCAGTTTGATACAAATATCACTCATACGTAACGTTGTACATAAATCGTTGCATAGTTTCAGGATGATCAATTAGAAAATTCCAACTGAGTAATAATTAATAGTCTGAAAACAACTTTACGCACCTGTAACCAAAAACAGCGACATACTGGCGGAGGTTCCAGTTTTGGCAAGGAATGATCCCTTAAAATCAATAAATCAAGCCACTTCCAATTGTTTTTCTTCTTAGTTCCCATGGACTCATAGTCATTTACCATAGAGTTATTTCAAATATTTACCGGTTTCAGGAAAAAGTTTCTTACACGAATGCTAAATTTTGCAATTTCTTGTTGTTATTTTGCTAAATATACATATGGGCACATTTTAAAGAGCTTCAATTTCTTAATTGTTGTTTAAATTTGGTAAATATTATTATTTTTTTTTTTGGTTAAATAATTCCTAATTTCTCTCTGAGGAAAGTTTTTATTCAAACGATCAATCAAATTATGGTTCATGGCACCACATGCATTTTGTTAAAATATTCCTGGTCTTTTGTGGCTTTTCACATGCTCAAACGCATTCAAGTCATTGTCATAAATTTGTAAAAACATCAAGTTTTATTTACCGTATGACATGATTAGAAAATTTGATTGATTTCCCAGTGGGTCTTGCGGTCACACAGTTACAATTAAATCAAATAATCATTTCGTTTCCTTTATTTAACGTACTCTTGGCAAAATAATAGACAACGAATGTTAGGAATTGGAATTGTTACGGTTGTCTATGAAATAAAATGTTTCGTACACAATTTAAGACATCTGGATTAACAACACAAATAAAGGTAGTCGAAAAAGTCTTTTCGTATTTTGCCACTGCTCGCAATCACAGTGCGTCCTGCCATATAGTGTTGGAAAGGGTGAGATTTTAAGCATCATTTAATTAAAAAAAAATTAAATTCGGTGAAGATAAAAAAAGGTACAGCGATTAAAAAACGAGTGAAAATAATGAAGAAATAGGCTTTATTTTGAAATTGTTGTATAAAAAGGGGAAGTATGCCACGGAAACCAGCAATGAAATTTGTAAAGTTTACGGAGACGATACTATATCAGTTCGTGTAGTATAACAATAGTTCACTCGCTTCCGTGCTGATAATTTCGATGTGAAAAATGCAAATGCAAAATGAAATTATGGAAAAGATTGACCAGAACCGTCGCATAAGCATCCGGTTTTGAACCATTTCAAAAAGGCTGACTACAAAATGTAGCTCGATGTTTGGATACCATATGAATTGCCTGTAGCAAATTTAATGGACCGAACTAATATCTGCGATTCTTTGCTGAAACGAAATGAGATCGAACCATTTCTGAAGCGAATGGTAAGAGGAGACGAAAAGTGGGAAATTTTTTTAGCAATGGCAAGAAAACATTCTTCCTGCCATCTGGCCACTCAGTCACCTAATAAATTATCAATTACTTCTATAGAATGGTATGCTCTTAAAGGACTGAATTAAAACTGCGAAAGCTTGGCTGGAAAGTTTTGAAGCATCCTCCACTTAGCCCTGACCTTGCACCATCTGATTGCCATTTGTTTCGATCAATGTTGCAAAGTCGGCTTCTAGAAAAGTCTGTGTGGAAATTACTTGTCACAGCTTTTCGCCGAGAAACCAGAAAAGTTTTACCTTGATGTAATAATGCCTCCAGAGGAAAAATAGCAAAAAGTGGCCAAACAAAATGCTACATATTTGATTCCTTATAAATATAAAAAAAAATTTGTTGAAATCTGATTAGAACTACGAAAAGATTTTTTCGACTACCTATATTAAAGGGCACTGATGAATTAAAAGGAGAATTAATTTAAGAGGTGAATTTGAAACATGTGTGTTTAGCTGGAAAAAACCGCTTGTTGATACAATTATGTTTATTTGTGTCCTGAAGGAAATATCGATAGTGAAGTATTGTTGCACGTATTTGGCGATTTCTTTACCAGGATTACTGCCTCCACAGCACACAAGCCTTGTCATTGAGACACCATTAATAATATTTCTGTAAATTAAGTCTACATGTTTGGTACTTGCCTGCAGGGAATTTCAACAGTACAAGTTTGATGTTGTAACAAGAACAAAATTTTCTACCCATCAAAGCAAAGTATGCAGTGTATACGTTTTATGGACTAAGCCACAGGCAGCCTCGGGGGTACATTTGTCTTTCCTACTACGATATTCAACGTTAAAATCTAGTTGACCAGCACAATAATATTTAACTAAGTGTAGTGAAATGAAGAAATGTCTTTGAAATTATCGTATAATAATTCTCTTTAGCAAAGAATTTCCAAACGTTTAAATTATCGAGATAAGCCGTGTCTTAAATAACGAATTATTAAATAAATCATTAGTCCCGCACAAAATAAATTGAAGGTCATGGTCAAATAATGACAGTTTTTCAATTCCACGCACTATTCTAAAACATGGACTTTGTGAAGTATCAGCGAACTTCAATTGCTTATATTATATTTAATTATATAACAAGTTATGTAGTTATGAAAATAGAAAAAGGGGGGAGAAAATAAGGCACCAAATTACTATATTTAAAAAGAGGGTAACAATTTCTTTAAAAGCTAGAGGAAAAAATATGATATTTTAAAATTTATTAAAAATAAATCATTGTTGGAAAGCTTCAAAAATTAAAAAGGTGTTAAAAGCTGTCAGAAAATTTTATTGTTCCTTTATGAAGGATAAACGATGTCATTCTGCTATGTATTTATCGTTATTATTATTTAGCAACAACAAAAAAATTGCCTTATTTATTTTGAGCAGCCGTAAGTTTTCAAGATTTTGTGTGCGATCTTTAGCTGATCCAAAAATCAAAATATCAAGTATATGCTCGACACAACAACGAAGTGTTTAATCCTTTCAAAATTCAACCCTTTTTAATTGGTGCAAGAGTTCTGCACCAACGGTTCCATAATCAATTCATACTATCGGCAGTCCACTATAGTTTGAGTTTTTTCAGCTTTGCAGTGAAGTTTTAAAGCAAAAAAAATTTTCTTCACAAATTTAAAAGACTTCTGCCACAATTTCTATTTATAATTAATTTGTTTATAAAATATAAAAAAAAATATTAAAAACATTACAGATTTATGCAAAATGGAGAACAGCACTGTAGCACCGTGTAAAGTAAGAAATACTTGGAATGTTCTTTCTAAGATTCAATTACGCAAAATATTTATGTTGTATCATTTTCCAAATTGTCCTTAATAATTGTTATACATATCACAAAGTGTTACTACCTTTTAAAGGACTAAACTTGTTTGAATTTGTTTTCTCTGCAGCCAATGTTTACTTTGTTAAGTCTGCAGGATATTTAAGCAAACATACAATTTACATTTACACAAACATAATAATTACGTTAAAATTTCACAAATTATTTAATATGACTTGTATTCAAAGTACACAACGACGAAAGCTTTCATATATTAAATGAATATTCCTTTAAAGCTTCTTATCCTTTTTGCAACACATATACTTTGTATATACGAGCACATACAAAATGGTATCTGTTTAAATGTCTAACAACTAACACATACTCGTACATACTAATGTGTGAATTTTGTAATAAATATAAATTATTATGACTTTTATCATTTAGTTTAACGCACAAACACTCTGATATTGCAAAATAACAAAAAGCAAGTGCTTACATTTAAATGGCATTTGAATTATTCTGCCAAATTTCGCACATATACGAATTATTTTGGTAATAAATTTCAATTCTGGTAAATTAAAAATGAAGTTATAAATATTAACATTAAATATGAAATGGATTACTCGATGTCGGTTAAAGCAAATGAAAAGTGTATTCAAAAGTATACTGAAAGGACTTTTGATTGTAGTCTGGCCGAAAAGGAGAAACATTTCTCGATGTCATGGCGAATAAATTTTTCTAGTCTGATTGTTTTCCTCTACGAGTTATTAATATTTATACTTATTTAAAACAGCAAAACCCCATTACAATGTTACACATTTTTTTTTACTTCGAACTTAAACTATTGCTACGGCCATACAAGGCTTCAGTTTGGTAATGAGAAGGAGGAGGACTATGGAATATGCATCACATATTGCCAATTAAGTAAAGGGAGCAGTAACGTCTGCATTGACAAAGTAATTTCCAAATATTATTAACGAAAAATGAATATGCCAGCAGTCATGTAAACGAATAAAGGGTTCTTCCTTAATGTTTTTGTTTTATGTACAAATTTATTTATGTAATACATGTTCTTTCAATTATTGGTTTAATATCCTTAAAAATTTATTTTGGAGAGAAAAGAAAACAAAAAGTTGGTTTTTAAGATAAATATATGTATATGGCAAATAAAATCTGATGCAAAAAATTTGATTGAAGAGACAATACTGAAGGTTTTGCGGAGAATGAAGAAAAACTTACTTAATATGTTTACTTTGCTTACACTCAAAAGCACAAATCGAATTTGTGAAACCCTTTATGACATGGGAGATGTCTTTTCCAATATTACAGAATAAAATTTTGTATAATTTAAATTGGAGGGGGGGAAAATTGAAATTAATTATCATCAACCACTTCATACAAAAATTTAGAAAACGCTATTAGAAAACGGAAAAGGAAATGAAAAAAAAAATTAAATTTTGCAAAACTCACACAAACACAAACACAAAAAAGTATTAAATGAATCGCAGTCTGTTGGCAAGGGAACCACATTTACAGCAGAATTAGGGAACGGCATTGGCATGCTTAATTTAATCAATTAGACGGTATTTTAGAAATGGTCGCTGACACTTTAAAAGACTTGTAAATGTCTGGGCTGCT
The DNA here is from genome assembly GCA_963402855.1 of Ormia ochracea. NCBI lineage: Eukaryota > Metazoa > Arthropoda > Insecta > Diptera > Tachinidae > Ormia > Ormia ochracea. Next base: position 43,590,016 of record OY727106.1, read on the forward strand.
GATGAACAGACTCATAAACAAAATGTCATGGAATATAATGAACAAGTTTACATTAATGATCATCATAATTGTTTTCCATTTACGAAGCAATTTAGCGGAAACATTTTACAGTCTCTTTACCAAGGAAGATACACTCATCTCGCCCGCTAATTATAAAACGAAACTCTTTTGAGAAAATGCCTTTAAATTTTTCCATAAAATAAACTTTTGCTGGTTGTTTCTCCTCTTAAACATTATTAATGCAAAACAAAATTAACTTTATGAATGGACATCAGCAGACAGCATAATTGGCTAATTTCTATAAAAGACTGGCAGCAGATAGTAGGATGGGCTTTTGTCTTTCACTCATGTTTGTACATAATTCATCTGCTTTCCACTTTCGGCCTTGGGGGTTGGGACTCTTGATCAACGAATGAAAGGATATGAAATTAAACGAAAAGATTATTTAAATTCATTTTGCATTTCAAAAACATTTAATTTCGTTTTATTAAAGTCCTGAAAATTGCCGTTTGCCATTAAATCCTTTTTATATTTTCTAAGTGATTTATTTTATTATGAGACCAATTTCTATGAGCATTTCAACGTAATTTACAGCATATTTTTAGGCAACGTTTACCAAAAAAATATTCCTTAAAATCTCAGGAGATTTATCTAACTTCTAGTTAAAGATGTTTTCATGCGAAATTATTATTTTCTTGCCCTTAAATTATAGTTAATTATGTCAATTTCTTTCTTTATAACATGCTGGTAGGTGTATTGTTAAAGGTTTTCAGAATTTTAACAATTAATGATATATACCTTGACGAAATCAAATTCTTTTTTTTCAAAGTTACTGTAACACGACGTGGGTCATGTGTGTGTCTGCGACGGATACATTGTTATCATGTTGAAAATGGCATGTCTAGACAGGAGAGATAAGTTGCACACAATTAGAAGGACTTTTCACTCTCTCTTTGTCGTTCATAATACGTATACAATAAAGAGCAATATATTTTGCTTATTTCCTAAAATGTATTTGATTGGAAAACTAAAAAAAAGAATTAATTTTAATTTGTGAAAAGCATTTAAAATGCGATTCGAAATTAATTTTTGGAGAAAACTTTTGAAGTAGCAATGAAAGAGAGAGCTCGAAGAAGGGCAATGCAAATTAACTTACAAAATAATAGTTAAAATAAATATTTCTTCTCTTTTGTAAATATTTTTTGTGGTTTAAAAAAAATAATTGTCTTCAAATTGTTATAAGCTTTATTCAAAAATCGCATTTATTTCCTTGCCTTGCAATCTTACTACAGGCTGTGAATACCTCAATTATAAATGATTTAATAACTATCGTAGAGGTGAAGCCACATTTGCCGAATTAGCTGTCGGCTGGTTTACATGGAATGTTAAATGCTTCAACAACTTAATAATTCCACCTTCTGTAACAATCTTGCAGTATGATTGACCAAACACAGTATGATTTAGAAAGCAGCATTGCTACACTGCCATTATAAGGAGTCTTATTTGTGCAATTCCCGTAATGTAAACGAACTTACTTTTATTTCACAATTTTAAGCAACATTTAACTGCAAAGCTGAAGGATAACAATTGAACAAATGAAAAGTATTACAATGAAGATAAAGAACATGGTTCAGATACAGGGAGAAAGATTTAGAAGTGAAATATTTCAAAAGCTGCTTAAAAAAATTTCATTTCGACTGGATTCTTCATTTCGAGCAAACGCAGGTGAAATTTATAAGCAAATAAACACTTTTCGTAGATACCCAAAATGTATTTGTAAAGAAAAGACCTCCTACCCAACCATTGTCACATATTGTCACATTGTCACATATGTGATACATTGGTAGTACACATTGAAAAGTAGTAAAATTGCCAAAGTACCATACACCATTTTTCTTTGTTTTTTTTTTTTTTGATTTGTTTATATCGCTTTTATATTTATTTGGCTAATTCATTCTGATACACAGAAAAACGTTACAGAATTTTTTGTCAGTTTTAAGCATTTAAATTCGTATTAAAAAGAAGAAATTTTTTTAAAGGATTGTTCTGTCTTGATAGAGACAGCATATGCAGAGTCCAGTGATGCTTAAAAAGGACAATATGGCATTTCCAAATGAACATTATCCTAAGAAGTTTTTTAATTAATTTTCATCCCTGATGTTAGTGCCTAAGCAAGCCGGATGCTAGAAAAGAACTAAAAAAAAAATCAAGTCTATAAAGTAGAGGAAATATGTCACACATGGCGGTTCAAGCTTTTTCCTACCATACAAGCATTCTGCAAGTATTATTTCGTTAAGTTTGTGTGCTCAGTTTTTATCCTTATCTTGTTGGAATAAAACAAGTTGAAATACATGTCTTTTTGCTTATTGCGAATGAATAACGCACAGCCTACCAAACCGGATGTCGCAGGTTCGATTTCTGCCTAGACGCTGGTTGTTTTCCTGCCAACAAGTCGAAACCTTTGCAGGTTATGAGTTAAAAAAAATATTGCGGAATTTCAGGAAACATGAAACATGATTGTGGTAATTTTACAGAAGATTTGATCGTATCTGAATGTACTTTTGTTTGGAAAGGTATTACAAACTTTCAATGAAATGCTTTTGTCCATCTTAAATGTTCACAAATTCCTATACAAATGCGACCACTATGCCATATTTTATATAAGATATAATAATTAACTTTAATAAAATGATATTTTATAATTTATTATGTAAATATAATTTAAATTTTAATAATATTTTTTTAAATAATAAATAAATATTTTTTAATAAATTTTATTAAATTATTTTTTAACATCTATTAAATTCTTATAAAGAATTCGCGAAAAACCCTTTCATTAAAACGGGCAGTGAAGGGCTTCTAACGATGAATTCTTTAGCAAATCTGTGAAATTTATATAAATGCACGTGAGAAAATTTCTTATACAAAAATAAATCAGAACTGAAGAGTTCATATATATAATTTTAGTTATTTGTTATCAAAGAATTATTCTCTTTTTGATAAAATAAATTTTTAAAAATCTAATTTTCTAACATTACAAAGGAAATGGAGAGTAAAAGGATGTTGTTCAAAAAGTTAACTGTTTTAAATCTCTTTTTCAATTTAATTAGTTAACAAACATCTACAAAAGAGAACTTTTATTTATTTCCGATTGCTTTGTTTATTAAAGCTTTGAAATAAAAAACTTATTTCTCTCTGTTTGCTTAAAGTTTTCATATGTTTTTTGTTTTCTATTAAAATAAGCGATATCATGGCTATCAAAATATACAGAAAGGACACAGGCATCTTCAATTGCAAAGAAAGAATTTATAACATTCACAAGGACACCCACATGTTTACAGCAGCAAACTACTCTTTAATGTATTGAAGTTCTTATTAGCTGTCTTTCCTTTTAAACTCAAAAGTTTCTGACTTTCTTTTGTGAGAAATTCGTTTTCGTATGAGCAAGTGAAGAAAGTTTCTTGATATCAAAAGTAAATAGACTTGATTTCTAAAACAGAAGAAATTCAAACTACAAATGTAATTGAACACAGAACAAAGAGAAAGCTAATGCATTCAATATTCACTATGCAGTTGCAGTAGGGTAACCAATACCGATTTCCAATTCCATTTCATTACCTCTTCTCTTTGGGAAAGCTTGCACGGGCATTTCAGGAAAAATTATTTAAAATATGACATTCATTATATTATTGCTTGAATTTGTAAAAGTTAGCGAATTATATTTCTGGGCGAAAGTGCGTGATCTTATAGAATTTAAGCACTATCCATATATTCTAATATGCCTTTTTTTAAAATTTAAAGCTTTTTGTAGCCCGTTCAGATTTAAGTTTAAGTTAAAGTAATTTATTTGCAGCAGTTAAGTATTCACTTATGAAATTCCCAATTTAGCTAAAGTACAGAGTCAGTTTTTGCGCAAGGAGCAAACCCTAAGAAGTAGTATCCTTATGCTCTTACACACTCATTCTACTCATTTCAAAACAGCGGCTCTTTCCGATTTTATATTGCAGGAAATTTTTAAAGTGGCTTTGTGTTACTACAAATAGTTGATAGTAATAACCGGTAAACATTAATATTATTATATATTAATCTTATAGCACTTATTTATTTAGTTATTTATTTGTCAATTATTTTTTTACAGTGATGTAAAAAACTATTTTTCCTAATCTATAAGTATAATTAGTAGGCACATACTGCACACTTATTTATTTTCCTATTATTAGAATTTCCTCACAGTACTTTTAGAAAACTCTGTTCGTTGCATGAAAAAATATTAAAAATAGTAAAATTCATATGCTTGTCGACATACATAATTGGCATACATAAGTGGTAACCTGTTTTTTTTTTTTCTATAGACTCAATTGATTTCCTCTTTTTTTCTTATCTGTTGATAAATCATTTTATATTTTCACATTCATTCAAATCTGTTTACAATGTATTTGTATTTGTATAAGTTATTTGTGGTTTGAGTTTCGATACCCACTGTGCCTCTTTGTATAAAACAGATATGAATTATGACAGTGCTCTCATACTCTCTTTACTTGCTCACACTCTACCTACGGAAATAAAAACCCACAACACTGTAAAACTCTACAACAGTGCAGTGGTACCTGTAGGTTCTGAAATTCTTGCACTTTGGATGCAGCATTCCCTGCCTATCATATATAACCAATTTGTGGCATAATTTGAAATGAATTTCCTACTGTGAACCAAACTTGATATCGGTAACCGTTTTTCCATGGCTTGTCGCTACCGTGAATCAATGTTCACATTTAACCTTTTTAACCTTTAATTGGCTAATTTTTTCAATGTTGAACTAAATGCTAAACTAAAATGGTAGCCAAAGTCGTGGGATCGATCCGTACTTTCAAAAAGAATAAAAATTTATTAAGAATTCTAATTAAGAGCACTCATAAAAAAATCAGGCAAAGTTTTCTAATTAACTTTAATGTCACATGCCTCAGTTTGTCCCTTAATATTTACCAGAGAACAATCACCATCGAGAATCATACATTCTTGAGCAAATACCTTTTCTTACGCCGCCCACTTCTACCAATTTACTTCTCTGCAACTACAACCCTCTCTTAATTCATGCACAATGTTATTCCACTGAGTTCTGATCTTAAAATAAAATTCATTTATTTTTCACTCGTTGGAAAATATTTTATAAAATTAATTTTTTCCCCAGGAAGCCAACGAAGGAATACAAGTAAGTGTTATTTTATTTTGGGGAATATATAATATAACAGATGAATAAACTTTTCATTTAAAATACAAATTAAAGTTTTGAAGAATGTTTTCAATCGCCTCTCATATATTTTCTTATATATGGGAACCCCTCTTGTGTAAATGCATTTCTTTAGTCAAATCCAAATAGCAGAAAGAGGTTGCTGGAAGCAAAATAGCAAAAAAAAACAAAAAAAAAAATTAAAAAAATAAAAAACATTAAATCATCTAATGGATTGCTTTGTTTTCGACTGAAAGTCACTGCAAGTTTTTATTGGTTTTTATGATTCAGAAATAGAATTCAACTAATGAACATTTTTTAAATAATTTTAATTGAATTAAATTTGTTTTCTTAATGAAAATTTGTAACCTGATCAACGTTTGTAGAGTTTCTATGAAGTTTCTTAAATTTGAAGAATAAAAATATTCAATTTAATTTAAAGTTTCAGAAACTTCATTTTCCATATCTAACCATTTTGTAAAGAATGTCAAAATTTTGTTTAATTTTGTTTAAAATTTATAAAAAATATCAATAATATTTTTCACATCACTGGTCGAGGCTAAAGTGGAAATATTAGAAAATTGTTTGCTGCCAGGATAATAAAAGCTATGAGGTGTTAATCTCACTACTATTCAATGCGACTCTGTCAAAGATACGTGAGGAATTCCCTGGCGAAGTGTTTTTAGACAATCGAGCAACGCATTAATCTTATTCAGACTTATTATGAAAATGAATATTAAAGAAAATCGTCTTCGGTGAGGAGGCACATTTTCACCTCAGTGGATTCGTCAATAAGCAGAATGGCCGCATTTGGGCGAATGAAAATCCAAAAGTGATTGTAGACAAACCAATTCACCCACAAAGAGTGACTGTATGGCTTATGGGCTAACGGCATCATCGGGCGGTTCTTTTTTTTTTAAATGAGGCCGGGCAGGCTGCTACTCTGATTGGTGGTCGCTATAGTAAGGCGATAAGGAAATTTTTATAGGCCGAATTGAAAGATATGGATTTAGACGATATGTGGTGCCACTTGCTACTCAGCGAACGAAACAACGGATCATTTGTATACCAAACTCAATGGCCGTATTATCTCAAGTAGTGGCCACCAAGATCATCGGATTTGACATTCTTGAACTTCTAGCTTTGAGGTTATTTGAAAGAAAAGACTTACATACATACGTCGATAATCCAGCAACAATTCAAGAGCTAAAAGATGAGATAATTCGGTACATAATTAATATAATTCGGATAGATCGTCAATTATAGCTCAGCGTCATCGAAAATTTGAACCCTCCATACATAATGCAGCCATAGCGAGTTATCATAATAAAAAGAAATGACAACAACTTTCTAAACATTCCAACATCAAATAGGCATATTTCTCTTATTATTTCGTACATGTTCAGTTTGACTTTTAATTGTACAAAGAGCTTGAAGCCGCAGAAGGAGCTTTTAAAATAAAAAGAATATTTCAAACATGTGAAATTTAATAGAAATCAGTTTGGATTATATTTAGGCGAAGCTGGTTATTAAATAAAGGAATAGATTTAAGAAAATCTTTTTGTTTTGCTGAGTGTATAAAAAAGGAATGTAAAGGAACCAAAAAAAAAACTGCTACCGCAGCAATATACTCTTCTATCAACTTGTAATCAAAGTAAATTTTAATAATAAATAATTGCAATAAATAAAAATACGAAAACATAAAATGCAACTGCATGTAAAATTGCCAACAGTGAAATTATTATTAACGATAAAAGAATTGCTCAAGTAGTGGGAGTTCGAGGAGCACTCATTACTTGTAGCTGCAGTACTTTCCTTAAACTAGTACGACTGTCCAACCAACGAAACGTTAAACCAAACAAGCAGCTGGCCAGCCAACCGGCCGACCAACAGTTGTGTCAAAATTTATGGTTTCGTGAGCACCTTCTTTTGTAGCTGCTGATCACAACTGCGGAACAAAAGCAACAACAGCACGACATTAGGAAAAAGGGGGGAACTTAAGAGTTGGCCACTTGTGCCAAACAGAAACAAATAAAAATATTTATATAAGTTATTGCCATTATGTTTGCATTAAGCTTTGGTTGCTCTCGTTTCTGTTTTCTTTTTATTTGTATTCCGAGCGAAGCTACATTTTGTTTTGGAATTATTTATTTCCCTTTTTTTCATTTATGGCTCCTGATTTCAAAATGATTGTTCCATAGAATGTACTAGAAGTAAATCGCTTTTTATATGTATGCACTTGCTTGTATTTATTTAAGCTTAAAGAAGTGAAAAAGAGGAATGAAATAAACAAATATTCAAACTGGGATATATTCAGATGTTGCAAAGTGAAAATACGTTTCAGCCGTATAGACTACAACCCGCTGGAAACATTTTGGCCGCACTTTTGATTGGAGTTAGAAAATATAAATGTTTAAAAAAATACTGTTAACAAATAGTTAATTAGTTGATTTAAGATATTTTTTTCGGATGAGAAGGAGCAAAAAATATTTTATTACATTGACATTTTGATATAGAAAACTTTCTGGACCAAAACAAGTCCTGGCCAAGGTTTGGAAATTCTACAAAACTTTCTGGATCGTCAAAGTCAAAAGTAAAGTTACTTCCAGTGGTTTCTTCATGAAATAGCAAAGCATTTTAGACTGCAAAGAAAGAATTGTTTACTACTAATGACAGGCGGTTTCCACTAGCCATGGTCCTGGTGAAATTATCTTGTCGGTCACGCTATATGCTTAATGGAAACCACTTGTGATCTGAGAAGAAGTTTGAGGGGATGCTGCTCGAATTGAATAATTTTATAAATATTTTAAATTTCACAAAATTCAGTGAATCCTTTAAATTTAAACATCGCTCATAAAATACACAAAACAAAACTTGGCAAAGCAAAAACTGTGATGAGTGACAACAGGAATATCGCACAAGAACTTTCATGTTGATGTCATGTTCAAGGCGATGGCTAATGGAGTTGCCCTTTGAAGATCATGTACTCTCAGTTGATTCCTTAAACAATATATGGTACCTGCGTTTATGTAAAAGAATTATTTCTCTAAATATAACTCGTGCTGCACATATTAATGGAAGCCACTGCAATACTACATGGCCTGTCCTTTTTATAATTGATATTACCTATTTTACATATGCTTTATATATCTAATGTTTTCTTTAAAAAAAATTTTCTATTGCTTTAGTTTATGCCATTATTATGCACAGTGCCCGATTAAACTTATAGATATTTGGCTGTAACCAATAATGGACTTAATCCACTGTATCAACCAACTCGTAGTTTAATGTGGTGTATATGTTGGGCTCATTGGGCATAATATGTTGGTATTATTAATCCTGGGAATTTGGTTTGCTATGAATCGGTTTGGTTTACATCTATATACTTTCCATAAATGCTAACATTTACTATATCCTTTTATTGCTATTAAAAGAGAGGCGGCTGTTTCATATTACTGTACAAGCAATCCTTTTCTTTCGAAACACTTTCCACACATGTGACATTCTCGAGGCTATTTATATATTTATTTAAATTATTAGAAAATAGAAACAAATAGTTAGCGAATGTTTTCAATTGGTCATGGCAACTGAGCTTTAAGGTCAACAGGAAGTTAATAGCAGCCATTTGTATCGTATCATAATTGCTTAATTCGAATTGGGAAAACATTATCTATGTATCATAAATTTTTGAAACCAAGAACTACGTTTTAAAGCATACTTTCCGGCGTAGATAAATTCAACATGATACAATCCAAACATTAAAAACTGAATGAAAATAACAATAAGGAAGACTACGGCATTAAATGCATTGTACGTTAAACACCAGTTCACATTAATATGAGGTGATTATATTAAACCCCACCCGGTCGAACTGCAATGGCATATGTTTTCATATGTATATTCATACATTCTTTCGAATATTTGAATTCTTTTGAGAACTTTTGATTTTAGAGGAACACTTGCCGTATAATTAGAAAAAGCAAAACCTCGAATACTACAAAGAGAGTGAGCAGTGCGAGAAGAGCTTTACTGTAGCCATGATATAAAAGACAGGTGTGGGAGTGTATATGCCCAAGAATAAATGTGTTAGCGATGTCAACTATTTTCTACTTCCCCTTAAGTCATCAGTTGCTTAAAATGACAACTCAAATTAGGATGTGATATTGGAGCATACGATAATATTTTTATATGACTGCCGTAGTAAAATTTGAATGGTAATTTACAGATAATCCAGTTAAAATTATATAAAAGTAGCCAATGAATAGAAATTTGCTTACTGGACCGAATGGTGATCAATTCAAATGAAGTAATTTTGAAGTTTTCTAAGCCGATTTAGAGAGCATGGCTAGTTGCTCGTAAACTAAGAAGAACCAATAAATGAGTTAAAGGCGCGTGCAAAGTTTTTCAATAAAATACACCATGCAGTTCAACTAGTAAATAATATTCTTTTAAGCTGATTGTTCTTTTCAAATAACATTCTTCTAATTCAGTTAATGATTCCTCTTCAAATCCAACATTGTAATGTTATTAGTAAAACCAATAATTGTAATACCAAATAATTGGATTATTTCTCATCGTTCAATAAAACTCGTTGTTCAATTATCACTGCTGAACAACTAAATATTTTAAATGTTTATTTGGTCGTTTGCTTGCTTATTTTTGGTTTCAATTGCTTGTTCAGTTAAACGGAATTGATTTCTTGCGGTCTATTTAAATTGTGAAAACAGTTGAAAGATTTTAAGTATTCCTATTGTTGTAATTGATATTTGCTATCAGAGTATTCAATGTTTATAGCGAAATTGTTGAAATAATTCTGGTGAATATTTGAAAAATTATTTGATTTTATAGTGACTTAAAAGCCAGTTTTGCAAACCATTTTGAAATATTCCATTAAACACAATATGCCATCATTATCTGCATTCGCAAGAGTATTAAGTTATTAATTATTTTGTGGGGAAGTTGCATTACTTAAATAAACATTATTCACTAAATTTGTATTTTCGTATATTGCGCAAAATTTATTTGGTTTCACGTTTGTAAGTCGATACATATGCGATTGGAATGCTTTGCAAGCTTGAAGCTTCAATACTCTACATCAGCACTTTCAAATAGAAATTGTAGTGTTTAGTTTATAATTAGCAGGTTGCGGTATGAGCGCAAATTTTATAGATTTGTACAAAAGTCAGTCATGGTAACATCAATTAAATTGCTGATAATATAATAAAAAAAAAAGTTAAATAATTTTCAAATACTTCGCCGATGAGCTTCAAACTTTTATATTGAATAAAAATTAAATCTCTTGAGTAAATCACTGTTTTGCTGTATGGAAACTAATCTGAAAGTATTTAAAATATAAAAAAGAATGAGTTAATCGCCGGATCATTCGCAACGATTAAACCATTTTCTCGTTCGCACGAATGAACAATATTTTTCCATATCGATGGCCACAACCGAAAATCGTTTTATATTCCCAACCCGGCGCGTATGATTATTATTTATTTTTCAAACGTTCTAAATCACATTACTCATACCCACCGGGGCGTATGATTATTATCTACATTTCGTAAATTTTCATTAGCATTACTCATACGTGCAGGTGGAAAATGGTAGAGTTACTGTCATTTGCGATGCGTAGCGTGTGCGATTCTTAAGTAAGATGCGTTAATAAACTAAATCTTTGCGCAAATCATTTTGAAAAAGTGGCAATACGGACATCATAAAATTAAAAATGGAAACGCTATGCCTTTATCAAATGTCAAAATACATATAATAAAGCCGTTAATAAATTTTTTCAGAAGTTTACATTAATGATTTCATAAGAAATGAAATAAAAATTAATTTGTTTTTGAGATCATAAGATTCCTGTTAACATTTTTAATGATTAAATAAATGCCCGTTTATAAAAAAAAAAAATTTTTGCATTCCGTCGACATAACGAAACTTAATAAAAAAAAAGGAAATTCAATACTATAAAAATATTTTTACATATATTTTTTAAATATAGTTATTGTTAAATGAAAAGGAACTTCATTATCAGCTCATAATCTACGTTTTGTATGAAATAAATAAATAAAAAAATATCACATATCGGATTTACATGCTTTTTTTTCGGCTGCGTTTAGTAATTACTTTACGCAAGATATTTGCGTTAATGTTATAGTCTTGACAAGCGCTTACGCAAACCAGAGTATTGCGCAAGATGAGCTGCTTAAGACACATGCGTAAACGCAAACAAGAGCACCAACCATTTAATTTTGCGAAAATTTTCTTGCGCATCGCAATATAGAGTAACCCCCAACGGCATTGTGGTGTATGAAGTTTGCGGTTTATTTTATATAAGGCTGCTGGATTATAACGAACGTGATTAAATGGTTTTGCTCCCTCTGGCAGAGAATTTGAACTGGAGGAAAATTCAATATAGTTTGAATTATTTCAAACAATTGGAAATTATTTTCCGAATGAATGTTTGTATTACTTATTAACTTCTAATATTATTTTCTCAGTTTTGGATCACTTCCAAATTTTATTGAACAATTAAACGGAATTGTCATTAATACTGTAAACGCCTCAGTATATTTTAGAAGTGCTTCGCATGGAGTTCATTCACCTCTTTTACTGTTGCCAACCACTAAAAGCAGTTCCTGCTTTAAGGAATAGCTTTTAGTGGATTATTTTCTAGCCTTCCCCTGCTTCCAAAACTTCATTTTATTACGTCATATATTCATTTTTCTAAGCAGGATGCTATAAAAGTAATTTTTAGCACTTGCCAAAAAGGTTTTTCTTAATGCTTTGGAAATTCCAATTTAAGAAAATATTTGCTGTTTGTGATTAGAATTGTAAGTTTCTGGCTATTATTTCTCGTTTGCTGCTTATATTTGTTCGCCTTGACCACTGAAAGAGTGCAACATTTACAAATACAAAACATTCTTTGCTCTGCGTAAAAGAACTTGCATCTACCAAACGGAAATTTCTACTGCCCCATCTTTAGAAATGATTTGATGCATTTTTGGTTATTGTAAATCATAAAAATATTTCCACCTTTGTGCTCCTAAATCACCCCAAAAAATGGAAAGGAAAGGAAAGGAAATGAAACAAAGTTTAAGTTTATATAAATTTTTTGTGCGGCTGCATGTTCATGTGCTCTTATTACGTGCTACAAATTCGTTTCCTATTGTTTATCATTATGATTTGTTTCTGTATTTTATGAACACACTGCAGAATTTCCCTCTTGAAAAGTGGTATTTTTCCAATAAAACATGCATTTACATAAATTTTCTTGTGATTTAATGTTTTTATAAAACCAGATAATAGACAAGAAGCCAAACGACTAGAATGTGCAAAGAAACAAAACTTAAGCTCATGTTTTCATGTATTATTCCTGCACTGCAGCCATTAGCCTGCTGCGAATAAGAACTGCAGTTGTAACTTTTTAAATTTACGACATTTCTTTTTTATTTGCTTGTACTCTTTTAGCTTCGGGTGATAAAAAAATCTATATTATTTCGATATGATGAAGATGAGTAAAGGAAGGAATAAAAGAAAAATAATTCAATCTCGAGTCAATATCGTCGTATTATACAGTTTATTGTTCTGCACTCAACTTGACTCAGTTGAACTTAATAAGTTGCAGTGGTAGTGCGCTTGAACTGCACTTACACATGAATTTGTGCATGCACAGGCATGTTAGGGGGACGCTGTAAAATTATTTGGAATTATGCGCCTGGAATATGGATTATGATTAAACTCTGTACGTTGTTAGATTGGGCTACTGTGGTCTACAATTATGACAGTCGTCAGATAGATCTGGAAACTCCAAGGTATGATGAATGGTCTAGTCTGACCGAAAATCTATTTAAATTTGATTGCTTTTTTCGAAAAACAGGACACATTACAATGCAAGGATGTTAGGGATTTTTTTATACAAATGATATGTCAGGAAAAGGATTAATTTCTTATGTTCACCTCTGGGGAAATGAAACGTATACAATGATGGTTGATGGTTTTACATGAAGGTTGCAGAAAAGAAATTTTATTTTAGCCGAGAAATTAAACAAATTTTAATATTTTTAAATTATGAACTCCCCTAATATGCATACGTAATTGCTTCAAGCACATATCAATTAGCAACTCCTCTATTCGCTTTGGTTTCGTTTCGGAAGTGTTTATTTTAAAATACCATCGAAAAGATTGTGTTTCCAGCTGCATAACGAATCCGTTAAGGAATAATTTAAACTGCTGTTTTTCAAAATATTGAACGGAAATTTAAATTTAAAAAACACAACTGATAATCTGAATATCACAAGAGTTTATGAAGACGAAAAAAAATTTATTGAAAATTCAACAAAATATAGAGTAGCAATAATTTTTATATTTATAGGGATATTGAAGTGAATAGCAGTCTTCCCTGATAGCTGGCACTTGAATTAGACGGTCGGTGGCGTGCTTTTAAGAAATCAAAATCCAATTTTTTTTTTGCATCAAATGAAAATAAAACCAAAAATATCTGCTATTCAAATGCTCTACAATAAGTTTCTCGAAGCACTCATCAAGCTGGCACCTTGATAATGCATAGTATTAACGCGCAATTAGATGAGATGAATAGTAGTACAGATGACACGTGGAAAAGAAGTAGTTACTGTGTTGCTGTATTGCTGTAGTTTTGATTTGTTCACAGCTTTACACTTCTGTACTTCTCTTCAGCAATGTTTTTAGAAATTTATAATTTAGAAAAATGTCAAAAGAAAAAAAGGAAAAACTGTGTCTAAAATAGCAAAGAAGATCCTTTCTTAAATTACTTAACAAACTTCCTTAACAAATTATATGTAGGCCAAACACAACAATACAGAGAGCTTTATGTGTAAGCTCCTCCCACAACCTTGTAGGAAATCTTTAACCGCAAATACGCAATCCTTTTGCTATATGGTGATCCTTTAGTCCTTCATTTAAGTTGCTATAAATTATTATATTAAATATTGTTTAAATGTCGAGCGATAAATTTTGGCCTTGATTGGATTCAAAACATGTCAATGCTTATTTGAAATCAATAAGTCGTGCTCAATTGCTGATATGTGAAATAAATAATTATATTATTTTGCAATAAGTGCTCGTATTATGCCAACAAAGCCGATAGCAATCATATTCATTTCATATTCCTAACAATGGCTTTCAAAACACTTTTAAGCGCAAGTGCCTTCGCATACCAATCTGAGCCGCAGTACGATAAAATACGTGCTAAATAGTAAAGTAAATACGATAAAATAAATAGTAATTTTTATATACGAGTGCGTATAAATAGAGAGAATTATCGCAATATATACAAATTATTTGAGCAGAAGAATGCGTGTAAGTGTGCGTATAATCCCATACACTTTAGCTTTTATTTGTATCAAGTAATAACAATTGAAATGAAGTGGTTACAATAATTGATTGTTTATAGGAAAATAGTTGTTACATTAAAATGGTTTGCATGGGCAGATTTGTGTTTGTGTGTGCGTAAGTATTTGGTTTAGATGATTAAAACAAAAGCAAATTGGAACAAATAAATTATGCTGAGCATTTTGCTCTTCCTTTCTTATTTCAGTTTGTCTGCTTTCTTTATCCTTCTGTAACAGTGGCAGCACGAAGGAAGAACAACAAACTGATGCCAATAATAGAATTGTTGGTAAGACAAAACCCAAATCTTCAAATTAAATAGAGTAAAGTGCGTATAAATAGAGAAAGTTTTATTTAATCGATATCTTTGGGGTGTTACTTTTCCACATCGATGATGTGAGAATATAAAAAAAAAAACTTTCTTTGCTTTCTTCCGAGTTTCCGAATAAGTGGGATTGCCGGGCTAACTCAGATAGTAAATTGTAATTGCAATCATGTACTTAATTTTACAGGGTATTTAGTTAAAAAACTGTTTTGAAATGTTTCAACGTGATTTCAGATTTGCGGCCGACTTTGCTGCTCTGTAGAAAATACAATCCGAAACAATAATTGTCTCAAATTTTCTGAGAAATTTTATCTACAACTGTAAGGTATATCTGGATGTGTATACATCCACCTCTTATGAGAAGAACAGAAAGTTTGTATGGCTATACGACATTCATGAGATAACAGATGTGTTTACAAAAAGCGAAAGGTCAAAGGCAGCCTTTCACTTCTGGTGTGGGATAAACCTAACATTTCCCTCATCGATCAGTGTAAAATATGTATAATAAATTACTTTCAAGGATTGTCTTTGCAAGCACCAAAAGTTGAACTATACTGGCCGCACGGGCACCACTGGGCGCATACTGGATATTCATCGGAGGTTTAATGGATGATTTTGATGGTATCCTAGATCGAATACCTTTAATAGACTCTGTTCTCATTCCACAGGATTCAGGATTTATTGAATGATTTGGTTAAAAGCCACTATCCTGGATCGAATTCCTTTAATAGACTTCGTTCTCATTCCACTGTATTTATTGAATAATTTTTTTTAACAACCAGTATCCTGGATCGAATGCCTTTAATAGACTTCCTTCTCATTCCACTGTATTTATTGAATAATTTGGTTAACAACCAGTATCCTGGATCGAATGCCTTTAATAGACTTCCTTTTCATTCCACTGGATCTAATAACGTGGTCAGCTAGATTGTTTAACACAATGATATGGTCTCCTTCGCATATGCTTCAACTTGTACCAGTGATGCGGACTCGAACACAAACTGCCTTGTTGTGAGTAAGAATTGCTGCCTGTTCTAGCATATATAAACCCCTAAATTCTTAAGAGCTCTGCTGTAAGAGCTCTGTTGGGAAGTTCATAATGGTACGTATTCTTTATCTAGCTTGCGCCAGTAGTATATATATTATTATCTGCACAAGAGAATCAAAGTGTCCTTGTACTGCCGGTAAAAATATGGGAAAAAATTACTCAATCAATATTGAGCACTTGGCATATGTAGCAAAGCCCTAAAAAAAGTTATTTGCGCTGGGAAGTACTCAAACGCCGTCTTTTGTGAAACCTCAACGAATATTTTAATGTGATTCATTATTATTATATTGCTGAATTATATTTTATATTGAAATTGAAATATCCATAATTTTAAATACGTGAACATGTCACAAAAGGTATTTCCCACCAAACTTATTTGGGGGAGTATATGGAAGATTAATAGCGCTAAATATAATTCCCAAAGAAAAAAAGCATATACTAATCTAAGTATTATCCCGAATATCAAAAATTGCCCTAAATAATTTAGAAACTTTCGTTTCCTTAAGCTCTCGTTTTTTATGAGCAAAACAATATTTTTAATTTTGCTCCGTGTCAAATACCAGGAACGTAAATCTTCTTGCTTTTCAGCAGGAACTTTTTTGCTTTAATATCTAATGAGAGATGTCTGTGTGCTTTCAATGTACTGTCAGGAAATGTGGCTTTTAATTTCCCGGAAGCACGAAAATGCAAAGTCTAAGCTTACACTTATTTACAAATGCGTTGCTTGTTTTAAATTATTTTCGCTTGAAAAACTCACTGCAAATCGCTAAAAGTTCTGGCGAAATAAGACGTACAAAAATTAAATAGGCATTTATCTAACCTTGTAAATGAATACAAGGCTTTTGAAAAGTCTTATTTTGTAATCCGGTAGAGGGTTTTTGGTTTCCTCCGTGCGATGCATAAAGAGGAGTAAGAAAAATGTTGACTAATTTGGTGGTGCTACTTTCAGTACTTTAACCGGAAATAGCCAATTAAAAATCCTGCTTAAGATTTACAGGAAGAATATTAAAATAGCGAAAATGTTCACAAAAGACCAAAAATTTAAATTTAAATAAGTAAAAACAATTTAAATGATAATTTTTGACTTACAGTATGCGGGCATATAAAGAGAGTATGACTATGGACGGAGTGCTGGAAGTGCCGCAAATAATTTAAGAATTTATAATAAACATAAAAATTAAATTATATTTTTAAAAATATATAAAAAATATATAAATATCTTTAAATAAAGAAAAATATATAAAAATAAAGGTATAAAATATAATAATAAATCAAATAAAAGAAATATTTTTTAGAACCCTCCTGATCCTCTAATAGGAAATGAAGAATATTTTCTCTTCATTGCAATCGTTTGTAGTGTTTTGGAAGGCAAGCGTCTTCCATATAAAATATAAGTTCATTGCAAGAATAAATTAAAGAACTTTCGTTAATGCGAACAATCCTCTATTGGAAAAATTGTTTTTCTCTTAAAAGCCCTGATGAAAAAATTATTTGGTTTTAATGAAAAAGTTTTCTAATTTATAGTTGTTGTGCCTTCGTTCACTGCAAAATTGTCAAAAATTAATGTTAATATAACAGAAACAAAGTAACAACTGCCTTTCAAAGGACTCTCACGACAACAAACTACGGCAGTTTTGCTGCTAATCATAAACAAATAAACTTATTTTTAGTTCAATCCTTTGCAATTTACTCTTTTACTTCAAATTAGTTGGCCTTATTTATGTATTTTTAGTATTTAATACCAGCTTATTTGTAGCTATAGAAAAATGTTCAATCATCCTTTCATATTTATAAGCAAAAAATATGGGAATAAACTTTTAATAAAAGCTCTCATTAAAATGAATGTTGAGTGACACAAGAAAAAGTTTCGGAAAATAATGTCAGCTTTTAGGTAAGTTTAATAATCCATTTTAGATGGTCCATGACAAAGTTGCTCTTAAGCAAAAATAGTTCGGTTAAATAAGCACTTCTATAAGGATGATAGAAAAATAAAGTTTATAAAACCCGTGACTTATTTTAAAACTTTAAACTTGTTGGCATATGACGGAAGGGAATATATTGACTTATGGTTTGTCAAATAATATGGCTCGGTAACAAACTATGGAAAAACTATCTCACTTTTCTACCCGAGATCTGAATAAGATATCCGAATACAACAAATTTCTTAGTTAAATATATAAGATAGTCGAAAAACTCTTTTCGTATTTTGTCAATAGATGTAGTTGCAGTCGTATATATCCAGTGCTGCCAATCACATTGTGTCATACCATGTAGTGTTAGAAAGGTGAGATTTTAAGCATCATTTAACCAAGATTCATTTAACAAAGATTAAATTCGGTGAAGTTAAAAAAAGTTAAAGCGGTTAAAAAATGGGTGAAAATAATGAAGAAATACACTATATTTTGAAATTTTTGTATAAAAAAGGGAAGAATGCCACGCAAGCCAATAATAAAGTTTGTGAAATTTAAGGAGACGAAGCTGTGTCAGCTCGTGTAGCATAAGAATGGTTCGCTCGCTTCTGTTCAGAAAATTTTGATGTGAAAGATGCACCTCGCTCTGATCGACCTATCGTTGAAAAAGTCGATGAAATTATGGAAAAGATTGACCAGGCTGACTACAAAAAGACGGTCGATGTTTGGGTACTACATGAATTGCTTGTGGAAAATTTTATGAACCGAATTAACATCTGCGATTCTTTGCTGAAACGAAATAAAATCGAACTGTTTCTGAAGCGAATGTTAAGAGGAGACGAAAAGTGGGAAATTTTGTTAGCACTGGCAAAAAGCGATTCATAAAACATTCTTCCTGCGAACTGCCACTCAGTCACCTAATAAATTATGAATTAGTTCCATTACTTTGGCATGTCCTTAAACGGCTGAACTAACTAATTGCTAACGCTGCCTATACCTGGTGATTTATTTGTGCTTAGGAGTTCAATTAAGTTATTTGTAAATTTTAAACAATAGTGTTCAGCATTTACTACCATTTTTTTTTTTTTTTTTTTTTTTGCTGAGTTGAACAAAATAATTTTTTTCAACGCTTGCAGGTAATTTTAAATTAAATATTTTATTATTGGATTTATGTAGAAATCAAAACCACACATTTTGTAAACTATTGGTTTTTTGTTGACTTTTATAAAAAAGGTCCTGCAAAGTATAATGTTTATTATAATCGAATCATTATTTCAATTAAATAAATATTTATTTATTTGCTTTTGTTATCTAAAGTGATCATTATTTTTACAATTATTATTTTGTCTGGCAAAATTTCTAAATTATTTCTTTGACAATTATTGACAGAGGAATTAAATAAACCATTTTTACAGCCTATAAAACAATTATTTAAACATTATTGATTTTGTTATAAATAATATTATTTACATGAGGTGAAAAGGGAAGTTCCGTTAAAATATTTTATTTTAAATAGTTTGCACAACCTCTACATTCGCTTAAATATAGTGTTTTTAATTAAATTTTTCCTATTTTATTTTCAACAATTTAAAGAATTATGTATTTTATTCGTTATATAGTTTTTGGCTATTTTTCTAATCCCTTGTTTATTTATTAACATAAATAAATATTTATAATGATAAAGTTTTAAGTTATTGTATACCTGGTGGTCAACCACCAACACCACTAAAATAATCAACATTTTGCTTGTCCAGCAACAGCAGATAAAGTTTTTTTCAATGGTTTTATTGGGGTTTGACATTAAATTTATACAAGATTTTCTATAAATACTGAGAGACATTAACAAAGATTTTTTCAACTGCATGTGGCAAATCAAGTCAAGGCGAGTCATTGGAAATAAATAAATCGATTCCTGAAATCAAAACAATTTTAATACCCCATTCACCCATACATTCATTTCTCGTAACCTGGCAAACTTTACTTTCAAAATAATTTATTCGAAATGGGTGTTTTTTGCAAGAAATGATCCTCTCGAAGGTTCTCTTCTAAGAGGCAGCACTTTAAAAAATTATTTTTTCTCCAAAAATTGGTAATTTCAAGGAAGTGGTTTTACATTAAGTAGACTCAGTTCACTGAGTAGTTCGCCAATTGATGACAACAACGTTTACCAATGGCAGGTATCAGCCGAGAATTATTTAATTTTTCTAATTCTTTACTTCGTAGTATTAATGCAGTTTAAAAATGTAAAAAATTTTACACTAAAAATGATTAAGTGGATTTAAAAAAAAATATATATAAATACGAGGTGTGATCTAAAAGTAACCATTGTTTTAAATTTATTCCAAAAGAATTTATTTATTCATCAATAACTATTCCGTAATACGTTTATGCCGGCGTTTCTTCCAATCCTCGGTATCTTCAGTTTTGGGAACAGGAAAATGTCCGGAGGCCCAAGCCCCCTAAATACGGTTCTTGGGACGTGATTACTGTTTTCTGTATGGTTAAAAAGTGACGCACAGTTATCGATGTGCACCATGCCTTTGCAATGGAAGGAAAAAAGACTTCATATTTGACCAAACATGATGAGCCTTTTTCGGTATTGCCTTTTCTAGGCCCTTCCATTGGCATGATTACGATTTAGTTTCAATGCAAAATTTCAAAATAACGTTTATTTTTTGACCACACCTCGTATCTGAACTTGTGATTTCTTAAAATAATTTTGAATAAAATTTTTTTATGCTACAATGAAATGTTTTTATTTCCAATAATATTTTTTTATTAAAACAAATTTTGTTTATGGAACACTAACAGGAAGGAGTCTGTTTTTTTTTTGTATTTCAAATGAGATAAGTAGTCTGCCTACAGTGGAATTTTGGCGTTGAAAATTTCCAAAATATTTTGATTTCGATGAAACACATTGCAATTGTTCTCTTAGAGTTTGAAGTAGTCCACGTTACATTGACGTAAAGTTTTATTATAAAGTGTGTATCTCTGTGTAGGTAAACAGTATGGAGAAACATATCCTGCTACACCAGCGCGACTCTGTTGAGCGTACTTTTATATGCACTGCTAGGACTTCGGATAACAACGAGTTATACGAGTAACTTGTTGGCATTATAAAAAGTGCTGGTACAAGAAATTTATCATATTTCATTTACTCCGATTTATATGAGTCGCATTTTTCATTTTCCTCTGCCTACATTTTGTCTACATTCACGTTTTTAATATCAACTAAAATATTTCACTTATCAAGTTTGTTTGGAAAAATAGCAGAGCTCCGCTTACGATCATCTCGTATTAGCCATAAATATTATTCTGTTCATTGTTCTTGGAATGTTTTTAATGATGATGGCCACATAAAACTGAGCACACATGCGGTTCTTGGTCAGAGTTTTTCCCAGTATTTCATTACAAAGTACAATCTTTCGATGTAAATGGCTACAAAAACTAGAAAGAAATTTACTCTACTTTCTCAACTCCTTTTGTGAAAACGGAACTCTTTACTATCTGTATAAGACCTCCAAATAATTTTTAAATTTTAAAATAGCCGCGTAATGTGTAGCAGAGCATCTTAAATTATTTTACTGAAAATATTGCAGAATATGCTGGTTATGTTTATTCATTTATCATTTTTGACATTGATTGATGATTGCAAAAGTTAAAAAAGTACAATTTTAAATCACTTTCCACATAAACTGGAGCACGAAGTTGTAAAAACTGAAATAAAATTTCATTGCTACGTTTGCTTGACATTCACAAATTTAGGCACATGAAATAAATCAGCTTTCTACAACTGATTACATGTACGTGCGGCCGAATATCTCTTTTATATAAAATATTAAGCAATTTAGGAATAAGAACAATATATTTTTGGAAAAGGGGCATCCAAAACCGGAAGCCTTTAAATTTGTTAAAAAAAAAAGCACCGCACACACTTATGAGCCACTGCGTATGTATGCTGCGTATGCTTGGATGCGTCTGACTACTGGCTTGAATTTATGAAAATAATTTTTAGCAACAATTAATAAATATTTTATTAATAAACATACATCAATATGATATACAACTTTAGAAAGAAGCAAAGCAAATTAAAACAATGAAAATCTGATGGCAAGTTGTAAGTCAAATTCATTGCAGTTTTTTATTAAATTATTTAGAAATCACGGAATTTTAAAGCTAAAAGTTAAGTTTTAAAATAGCGGTGGAGTATTTTTGAAAAAAAAAAATTGCGTTTGTATTGGTCTTATATGTTTAAAATATATTTTATTATTATTATATTTTTGGGAAAATTTTAGATTTTTGATAAGGGTCCCCCCTTCGCATTTTTGGCCAATAATCGTCATTCCTTTAAAACGTTCGTTTATGTATTTTTTAAAGAAAAATTAGCGTTTTTATTACTCTTGTATGTTTATTTTATGTTTTCAAATGTTTAAAGTATATTTTTGTTGAAAATAAAGGAAAAAAAATTTTTTCGAGATTTGGGCTAATTTTTGATTTTTGATAAGGGTCCCCCCTTTGCATTTTTGGCCAAAAATCGTCATTCTTTAAAAACATCCGTTTGGGTATTTTGAAATGAAAAATTTGCGTTTTTATTCGTCTTGTATGTTTATTTTATGTTTTCAAATGTTTAAAATATATTTTTGTTGAAAATAAAGGAAAAAAAAATTTTTTCGAGATTTGGGCTAATTTTTGATTTTTGATAAGGGGGGACCCTTTGCATTTTTGGCCAAAAATCGTTATTCTTTGAAAACGTCCGTTTATGTATTTTTTTAAAGAAAAATTGGCGTTTTTATTACTCTTGTATGTTTATTTTATGTTTTCAAATGTTTAAAATATATTTTTGTTGAAAATAAAGGAAAAAAAAATTTTTCGATTTTTGGGAAAATTTTCGATTTTTATTTATTGCAAATGAGAGAAAGCCCATGGTCAACTTTTGCATTTTACGAAATATAGATAATAATCATAGGCCCCGGTGGGTATGAGTAATGCTAATGGTAAAGTATGAAATCTAAATAATAATCATACTCTCCGGTTGGGAATATAAAACGATTTTCGGTTGTGGCCATCGATATGGACAAATAATGTTCATAAGTGTTAAAGAGAAAAAGGTTTTATCGTTGCGAATGATCCGGCCGAGAGTGTATCAACACCATAATAGCAAAAATCCTATTAAACGTGTTCGGTTCGGTTCCTGCCTAGACTCTGGGTGTTTTCCTGCGGCCAAGCCAAAAGCTTTGTAGATTGAGTTGGTTAGAGAGAAAAAACTTGTCATTTTTTCTATTCTATTTCAGTATTAGACGTTAAGAATCAAACTTTAACGAAATACGTAACGCATATCGGGTTAAAAGCTTTTTTTATTTTTTACAGCTCTATTAAATCGAATACGATTTTCTCTTCAATGAAGCGCCGATTTTGTAACTCATATAATATATTTCAGTTTTTAATTTTCTAATAAGCTTTCAAGGGCTGTCGATTTTAAGCAAAATACAAACAAAGCAAAAGTAAAATCCGCATGCTTAGAAAGGGAACATGGAGCTTTTTATGCCAAATATTGGTCCTGAAATTCACTGCAAGATATTTCACATTATAACTAAATACACTTTCATTAAATAAATAAATTCATTTACGAAAACTTTTTGCAATTTAATATTCTTGGATTTTCCAAATGTTTTCTTTTAATTTGCAGAAAAATCTGTAAAACGTATTTGGCATTTGATTAAATATACATCTATATATATGTATATATATTATTTTTTTGACATGTTATTAAGACATTAAGAAACAACTGAACATTTCATTTTCAATATTTTATTTATATAAAAACGAAAAATGAAGGTTTTTTTTGTGTAAACAACATAAATGCCTTCTGGCTGATAAAAATATTATTATTCAAGTGTCCAGTTATTGGATTGTCACTACATTTTCTTTTCTTTTATTTGATTTGGTTACATTCCTTTCAAGTCAAATAACTGGGAAAAAACACATTTTAAAGTAAATAAATAAGCTATAAAATTGAAATGTATAAAATTCACCCTCCTCTCTGCTCTTATAATGTCCTAAAGCGTTATTTATTTAATAGCATGGAAATAAGCCAAGTAGTTGAAAATAAAGAAATGAAACAAATGTTTTTCTTGGAATCATTTTGTAGGGTTAATAGTCTTTTATGGGTTAAGGAACTCCACATGGGAAGTGGCCTAACTCTAGATGGAATGGTAAGGAAATTATACGTTATAATATGTGTACTTATAAGTATTAATTATACTTAATTTCTCTTGTGTTTTTAAGCAGTTTGTAGCAATTAAACAAATTTATTACTCTTCTCAGTTGACAAATATTATTTCTGCACCGCAAAATATTCAGTTTTATTAATAAAGTGTTTCCAGCATCTTAAAGGAGTGCCCATCCCTGTTACTTGGCAGCATTAGCGGAGTAACAAATATTGCTTTAATGGCCAGACTGCATATTTGGATTTGTGTTACAGAGAATAGAAGGTAATCATGAAGTTAAAATATGTTTCCAGTGATAAGAGAGTTACTTTGCTGGAAACATATCCTGTTTCTACCTACGGCTGGCAGTTTTATTACCTACTTTAGGAGAAAACTTGTTTATAAATAATTACTTCAAGGGGGTGTGGGAGATAAGAAAAGCGATAGAGAAGTGTGCTAAAGAAAGTTTCTAATTTTACAAACTTTCATACGAAAACTTAAAAATTGCGCTACTGCTGGAAAATGTTTAATCGGCAAAATATTTAAATTCTTTGAAAAAGAATGTCATTAAAGTACACTCTTTTAAATAATATATTGTTTAAGTTCCAACAGTATAAACAAAATAATTGTACGCTCTAGGTGGCCCCATCAGCGTATTCCTACATTTCGAAATGTTTCTTCTCCTTTCAGGTGCAAATTGGAACTGTTGCAGGAAGAAGTTTCCTGCTGTCATTAAATGTATTCAAAACGACTTTTAGTGTTGATTTATTCCTACAACTATAAATGTTTTATTAAATAAATACTTATTTCCTGCAAAAGAACTTAAAAAATAGATATTTTTATTTATTTTTCTATATTTAAACTCATTCATTTCGTATCATTTTATGTTTTCATTTCAGTTTTGGTTTTTGTTTTGCACTTTATTTGTTTTATTTATTTTTTTGGTTTGGTTTCCTTTGGTTTCCATTAAACGTCCATTGTTCATAAATTATTTTCTCGTTATCTTGGCTGGCAACCCATAGTAACTTATAAAGTAATGTTTGCTCAGTGGTAGAGCTTCGTTTGGAATCGTTAGTTATGCTTTTGTGTGTCTTCTGCGTTGTCAGCATCTCCTCAGAGTACCACACTATTTGAGTTTGTTCTTGTTTTATTTATTAAGGGAGTCTCTGTTTAATTTACAATATCCAGATTTTAATATATTTCGTTTTAATTCCACTACTTTTTTTTTTTATTTCTGGACTTTTTTTTAAGAATTTCTTTTAAAAGTTCCGCAAAGAGAAAAGCAAAGAAACTGGTGAAAATGCTTATTGCCAATAAAGTCTCGGTGGATTTATAAAATCTAAATCACATTTTCAATTCATACAGATATTTGAATGCTGCATAAAGAAATCAAGAGAATGAAAATTATTGCAAATCACATATAAAAATTTCTGATATGAGGAAATAATTAAAATGAGTTTTTCTTACATTTATTACTGTTTTCTCTGCTAAAATACTCTTGTGAAATAAACCGAAAGCCAAAATTTTTAAACTTAATTAATTAATTTTTACCTATTTGGGTTATATTCCAATTTTTCACAGGGAATATATTCAAAATGCAAGTACCCTTTGCATTTTTGGATAAAAATCGTCATTCTTTGAAAATGTCCATTTATGTATTTTTGAATGGAAAAGGAGGGTTTTTTTGCTCTTGTATGTTTATTTTATGTTTTCAAATTTTTAAAATATATTTTTGTTAATAATAAAGACAAAAAAAATTTTTCGATTTTTGGGAAAATTTTCGATTTTTGATAAGTGTACCCCCTTTGCATTTTTGGCCGAAAATCGTCAAATTTTGAAAACGTCCATTTCTGTATTTTTGAATGAAAAACTTGAATATTTTTTGCTCTTGTATATTTATTTTAGGTTTTCAAATGTTTAAAATATATTTTATGTATTAATATACCAAAGGCAAAAAATATCTTGTCAATTATTGTCAGGGGGTTACTATGTAACTCGATTCGAAAGTATGAGCAGTTCTTACAATGAAACATTTTCGGATCGAGCAAAAAGTGCTGCCACTAAATGAAATAATTTTTGTATTACTTTCGAATGTGTTATTCAAGATTGGCAACACTTATTACGTAAAATGTCAAAACAGTGGAAATAAAAATAAAAAAAGTATAAAAGAAATATATGTGCGTTGTAAAAATGGATACGCTTGCGCCTTGGATGGAAAATGAAACGGAACGTAAAATTCTACGCGAAGTTGGCGTATGTAGAATGTAAGTAACATTTTATTAAATATGTTGTTTGTAGGTAAGTGCGGCTGCTCTCTAATCAAGTTGGACATAATTTCAAATTGCCTTTGAATCGCGTTAATATTTTTCGCAGCATTTTCCTTATTCAAAAGCACGTATTAATTTTTATCTATTAATATAAATAAATTTAATTTATTTAACATTTATGGTCGTTGTTCCGATTTATTAATATTTTTTTTTTTATATTTCTTCCGTTGACTCAAAATCAAACGGGTACAAATGTCGACTTTCGAGTAATTTTGACATCTACTTTCGAATTACATAGTAATGCTTATCCGAAAGTGGAGTACGAATATCCGATAATTGGATATGGCAATCCGAAAGTAGGAATGTATTATCTATTTCGAGCTAGTGGATAAGGAAAATTCATATTCGTAATATTTAAGTTTCTAATCGAGTTACATAGTAGCCCCACGGGTGTCCCTCATATCGATCGAAATTCCTTAACTAAAAATTATTTTGTAAAAAGTCTTACGTTTCTGTGCTTCCTATAAATTGTTAGGACAAATACGTTGTACTCAGATATGTATTTCAGATATAAATATATATTATTATATTTCCTACATATTTTTATTATGTCGCTGTGAATGGTGGCTAAAGCAACTACAGAAGACTTTTTCATTATTAATATAAAATGCCCCTTTTTTTGTCTCTAGAAACGAGATATACACTGCCAGAAAATTAACCTATTAACTGGCCCAAGTATATGTTACAGGAAACTTTATCATGTTGAATAGGCCAATTCCCATTCATCAAAACAGTCTTCTTCAGACATTCCATTTGTTTTCGCTCTCTCTTGTTTCTTTGGAACGGATTCTTAGGACTACCTTGTGTTCCTCTTTCATATAGTTTCGGATGTCTCCCACTTTTGACATCACTAATAGGTATATTGTAAATAAAACGTAAGAGCATGGCTTTCCTAATTCGCAAACAAAAATTAATTATTTTTTTTATTTAAGCTGATTGCATGGCGCGCAAGCGATTATAGCAAAGGATTTATTCGAAAATCAATGATCGTAAAGTATATATTTTAATCTTGATGAGACGTGCTAAAAAGCAGTCTGTCCACAGAAGAAATACCGCCTGATACCAGGAACTGGTAAGATATAGTATGATTAACACCACTGCGATTACTAACATGGACGAAGGACACCATACAGCCTTAACCCAACTTCAGATAAAGCCCATAGAACAAAATATATATAGGAAGCAGAGTGCCAGCAACACTAATGGGAATGGCAGGGGATGCGTCACTAGAAGAATTCATAACATATAGCAATACAGATGAGGAACCTCTTTATATATTAAGAAGGTTCTAAAACTAATGAGAAAACCAAAAAAAATAGAAATATGAGAAAACAAAAGTAGAATTTAGTAAAGTATTAATTAATGTAGTAATTTGTTTAATTGAATAGCACGGTAATCTTAATATATGAGAATCATTACGCAGCAATAAAGAAATTCATACAAGTGTTCTAATGTAGATGTACAACACACATACAATATTTTCAGACCAATGAATTGCATACCCGCAGTAAGCAGACTACGCATTCAATATTGTCATTAAAAAACATTATTAGAAATCATAAAATGACAAATAAGAAAACTGTCTCAATAGAAATGTCACATGAACGACATGAGATTGAACCACAAAATATAACCACCATCACAATTAATACCATAATACGGCAAATAGAAGTCGAATTTTTGGTAGATGGTTACAAACTGGGACAATAATTCCAATTCCAACTCCAATTATTGGTACATGCAATGACAGAATTTTATCAGTTGGATTTAAAATCATACGCCGAATTGCATTAAAATGTTCTGAATATGAAGTCTTAACACTGCAACAAGAAATTTTAGCCAGACTTTTCCCTGATTACAAATGACTTACAGAAAGATCTAGTTTGTGTTTTTAAAATAGTAAATGAGTTATTTAAAAATTTTTTTTTAAGTTGAAGTGTAATTTTCTACATGTCACCTCCTTCATCCTTCGTGCATCCTTTAGGTATCCTTCATCCTTTTTAATTTTATAAAAATAAAACAACATGATGCAGCAGAGAAGCACAATTTGAATGCATTAATCTGAAACTGAAGTGCTGCACAAGGATATACTGCCCCAAGACAATGGAGTATCGGTAAAGTAAAAAATTTAAAAAATAAGTCACGTGTAACTGAAGTTGAAATTTCACCTGCTGGTTAAAGGTTATTTCTCGAAGTTAATTTGAATCCATAACGTGTTGTGGGCAGTCAACTGCATGCAATTATACCTTCTGCGTTAAGGACGTGAGTATCAGAAAAATGTTTTCCTTTGAAGATGCAAAAAAACATTTGCAATTATATTCACAATTCAATAAATTAAAAATGAAAATTTAAAATTATTATTTCCACTTCACTTTTAATTGTCCGTTTTTTAAAAGTTGTCTCTTCTTGAGGGCACTCCTTACGGTTTTCATGGCACTTTAGAGAAGCCTGTTCAATTTATGAAATCTAATAACAACTGCTACTGTTTGTTGTTATTTTTCTATTCTCTGATTCGAATATCAAAATACAGTGGAGGTATTTAATTTAATTAAAACGCCACATTAGTTTCCTATTAACGTTGTTGTGTTCCGTCAGACTTTGCAGTTCTCCTCCATCATTGATTGTATTTGTTGAAATTTTAATTAGTGCAAACCAAAAGCTTTCGCTCCCACCTCGTTTCTTTTATAAACACAAATAAGGTTACTTTCACTCTACTTTAACGTCAAAGCGTCTGTTGCTCACGCTGCCACCATTACAATGTTGTTGACTATTTGACAATTTATGTTGTTATTCGCACTGCTTTTGATTATTTTTCGCAAAATACTTTTCTTCTCTTTTTGTTAATACTTTTGTTCAAGTTTTTTGTTATTTTCGTAAAAGGGTGACAATTGTTCTTGGCACATTTTGATAAACAGTGATATAAGACAGAATAAAAGCGAGATGAGTTGTCGGGAAGAATGAAATGCTCGAAGCATTACACAGCACGAATTTTATTTCATTATGATTTCCATTTCTTTATAATTTCGTTTTATATCTTTTTTAATATGGTTTTGTTTTTATTCCTTCTGCTTTTTGCTAAACAGGGTCACTATAGAAATATTCGGAATACATTTCAATTTTCTACTTAATGACACTTTCATCAAATGACAAATAAATGTTTGATCACTTCAAACAAAAATTATTGAGACGAACCAAATTAGAAAATGTCTTGGGCATTACAAAAGAAAATATTAAAAAAAAATCCTTTGAACGAAGTTCATATTTTTTAAATGGTTTCAATCATTCTAAACGTCCTTGTAGACAAAAAGTGTTAGCAAATTGGCTCATCATCACTATTATAAAGTCCTGTGCATAAAGAATCAGCACACAATAAATTTTCCAAGTCAATCTTTGACCGGAGTTCTCGAATATCGCAAACGAATTGTAAACTCGAAACTACAGAATGTGTGGGGAGGGCATCACACTACTTTCTTTGTGAATTACTTATTATTCGGTATATATGAAACGTATATTTCGAATAATAAAAAAAAAATAAAGAAATTCTTTGATAGGGAAAAAAAATTCATTGTTTTATTAAAACATGTTAAACAATCCACCTCAATGTATTAACTCTAAAATGAAAGGAAATTTTTCTCGAAGAAAAACAGGAGATGCTGTAGAAGACCCAATTAAATACAACGAAGGGAATTAAAGGTAAAGCAATACTTCTCTAATCTGCGGTCTACAACAGTGACATTCACGAATGATAGTCTGAATATGTTACAACTTTATCCCACCACTTGCCTAACTAGTGGCTGAGATGCTGCTAATTTCGCGAAACTGAATTGCAAAACTTTCCCTTCTAAGGCTATTAATTTCAATTCACTGTTAAAGAAAGCATCGTTCCATTTGAAAAGGTCATCAATAAACAAACGAAACATAAAATAAAAACTAATAAATATTATTACTTTGCTAAATTTTTAGTTTACCACGAAAGAAGCTTTTCTTTTTTTTTTAGATAATCATCCTGAATATTTTCAAAGTCGATGGGGTGTATTAACACACCATTAAAGCTTGTCACATAAGGATGTGATTTAAGGATGTGTTTTAAATTCACTTACCATGTCGGATTCAATTAGAATATTCAAGAAAACTGGTATCATGTATGTAGTGATGGAGTTCACCATATATATCTATGTATATACCCCCATATACCATACCTACCCACACATTACATGTACTTACAAACTAGATATATATATATATATATTACTGTAAAACTTAGTTATAAGAGAAATTACAGTGTAATCTCATTACAGTGTAATGAGAGACACAAAGCTTTAAATAAGTTGGTGCAATATGATTTAAATAATTATGAAGAAGTTTGTTCTATTCTAGATATTCGAATCCAGATACTGGATTCTGATTAGTGGCTTTGAACACTCATTGTGGAAAATAAAGTCATCAATAAATACCGTACTAGTAGAAACTTGTATTAAATATCTGTTCATGATATTAGCGAAGTGAGCAGTTTCTTATTATGAAATTAAATTAATTAAATTAATTATTAAAATTTAAACTTTAATAAAAATAAAAGAACTCCTTTGATTATCAATTGCTAAAGATTTTTAAAGCCTTTAAATAAATTGCCCCTTCCAAAAACTCCTACTCTGCCATACGTGAGCTTGTATAATTGAAAAGACAATCTTAAGTTATACTTTTAATTAATTGCAATCTGTATTGCGGCCACGTATATGGCCGTCATCATTATTTATTCCCATTACACCACATTACAATTACCACTTGTATTGCGGCATCATTAAAAGAAATTATGAAACGGTCATGCAGTGTTTTGCTCGAAGCCATTATAATCGCTGTTATCATCACCGCCGCCGTACTCATCAATGCGAAATAATTTGCCACAGACACGTAGTTGTACAGCAAATAAAAGTCATTTATATTGCTTAAATTTAATAAATTTAATAAAATGGCAATTTATGTATATATGAAATGTAACAGAAACGATTTATCTTAGAGAAGGTTTTATAAGATCTTCAAACAAATTAAATGAAATCGAAAAACTTTAGTGAAATTACCAGTAATTTCAGTATGTCTTCCTAAATCAATTTTCAAACAAAAACTGAAATTAAACTCAGAAAAACGAATTTGCACAGTCATGTCTGGGAATGAACGAATGTGTGCCTGGGCTTCCACATGCTTACATTCGAAACTAAGCAAAACAAGTTTATAGAAAACAAGGAAAAGCAACAGAAAATACAAGCGAATAAACATTTACCTGAGAGATTTTTACTGCAAAAAATAACAACAACAGACACAACACCATAGACGAAAATGTGTGATAGAAAAAAGTCACATCTACTGAACAAACAACTTTCTACAAAAGGACAAAGCCTGAATAACGACTTCTGCTTTCTGCTGAAAAATGCTGAAAAAAAATGTAACAAATTCTTGTTAAAAAATTAAAAAAAAAAAAAATCAGCAACTTAGCGAAGCATTAAGCCGATATGAATTCACAGTAGCGACACAAGAGTAGCAGGTGTTCCTGTTGCACCGGTAGCATTGCTTTTTCACAAAAAAAAAAAAAAAAAAAAAAAAATATAATAACAGCAGTTGGAGAAGATTGCAGACATCATCCACAACGACAGCTACAATATGTGACATTAGACGTTTTCCTGAAATCAACAAAGAAAGGAAAATTAAAAAAAAATAGATGAACTCGATAGCGCAGAAGAATTTAATTGTGTTCATGTATGGAAATGGTAATTTAAGGAATTTGTATTTGTTATGCCAGTAGAATTTTCCTTATACCTGCAACATTAAGAATATATATTGAACAACATAAAAAAAAATTGTGCAAATAAGTGTGTGTATATTAGGCGTGTTCATGCTCATATTACTGTTGCTCAGGAAAAATATTAATATAAATCAAACTGGTGCACATACACGAGAGCACAAGACATAATTCCGCAGGCAGTGCATTTGGCCAACATATCTGTTATCATGTTCAGAATAAACTAAATATATTTTAACCAAATGATGTAAAAGCGACTTTAATATTATAATTTTTGAAAAAAAAAATAATATTTCAGATTGATTATTATTAAAGAGAAATAGTTTTCAATTCGATCTGTAGCAAAAAAATGCATTTCAAATATCTGCATTTTTTTTCTCTCGACTGTCTGCAAGCCGAGACTTTAAACTTCAGTTTTGCCTCAGAACTTTTTTAACTGCTCTTCAGGATGTGATCACATTCCTTTCGTAACTTTTACTAATTTCCTTTATTGTAGAGTAAAATGTGTAAGACATGCATGTCTACATGAGTACGAATTAAGTGTTTTTGCATTTTCAGCCTTCAATTGCCCTTTTTTTATAGAAATCCAACAAAAAATTCACAAAAAATGGAATTTGGAAT
The DNA here is from genome assembly GCA_963402855.1 of Ormia ochracea. Classification (NCBI taxonomy): domain Eukaryota; kingdom Metazoa; phylum Arthropoda; class Insecta; order Diptera; family Tachinidae; genus Ormia; species Ormia ochracea. The sequence continues at coordinate 43,622,840 of OY727106.1, forward strand.
ACTTACAATTATTTGCTATAAACTGTTCCAAAAATGGTTTTATTTAAATAACAATTAAAATAATTACTGAGTTTTGCGTATAACTTTGCTCTATTCATTTGCTCTATTTTCGAGCTGATGGTTTGTAAGTACTGGATATTTAAATATGGGCCGTGTTATAGCTTCATCTCGGATACTTAATAAATAAAGTACCACGACTCTTTGTTTTTTAAAACCCTCTGGATTCTCTTTATAAGAAGGAAATAGGAAAATAGGAAAAAGTAATAGTAAAATCTTAGAAGGAGGAGAATTTTAAAATTTTCCTCTGCCACAAAAACACAGCAAAAATAAAGAGCACAGACAGACAGACGCATAAACCTTAAATAACTTCCTTCTAATATGGATCCAGAATACGTATAGGTTGTGAGATCGCAAATCAATATTAAAGAAATTGAATTCCCTGTATCAAACCTACTAATGTCCTGCCATCCTTTATGGAGAGGGCTATAACAAGTGTGTAGTATTTTACATTTTAGCACTTTCGAGTGATAGAGTGCTAATTGTATTCCATATTATGAATACAGTAATCCCAGTCAATAGAGCCATCATCGGCTTTTCAGGTATCTTGTTTCGTCCTCTACTAATCCAGCGAGTAATACCCAAGTTGACTTTGGCCTCTATTATACATATATATTTTTTTTAACTCGAAATCATAACAATAACAGTATCAAGAAACTGACGGAATGAAATTAGCAGAGGAAAACAAAATGCATTTTATTAAAAAATTCCAAGGGAGCATCCTACTTGAATGCATGGCTAGAATTACAGGGCAACTTACAAACTTATCGCATATTTAGATACGTCTTTTAACCTATTACAAATACAGAAATTATCATTTCTTGTATCCTCTGTGTAAATAAAGAATGTGTTCAAAATTCTGAATATATAGAAATAGAACTGATATTTCTTTAGAATTATAACGGCCAAACCCGAATACGATATCAACTCTAGAATATAGAGAATTTTTATATTAAATACATTTTTAGATTTAATAGAATTTTTAATTAAACTTATAATTTAAATTAAATTTAAGATATTTGTTTTTATGCATGTGATATTGCACATTTCGCAAGGAAGATGAAAACTTTTCTTCTTCGAGTGCTGTCCAAGATAAAATCAAAAGTGTTCCCACTGTTCATGAGTCCTTCAAAATTAACTTATGAGTAATTCTTTTTAATACTATAGAGCAACAAATGACATCGTTATACAGAAAATTTATAAACAAAGACAAACATTTTAATCTCTATGCTGACAATGAGGTCCTTTTTATGAAAAGTACGATTCGAAGAATATTTAATTATCAAGATTTTGCATTTGAATAGAAGTTTTAACAATGAAGACAAGGCATACTCGTATATATATTTGTAAGTAGAGGGTCTCCCAGGAAACAAGCTGGAACTGTTTTAGGATTGCCTTTTTTTACAGACAAGCAATGATACGCATGAGCTGACTTAAACAAGCTTACGTGTGACTTACGAAGTCATTTAAATCATATGAGACAAACCATATGAAACTTTTCACTAAAGCCAAATAAAAAGTGATCGCATTTTCCGTAGAGAATCACCTGTTGTTAGTATTGTTAGAAAAATTGTTTAAATAATTAAATTGTTTTAAATAATATAAGTAATTTTTTTTAAATTAAAAAATAAAAGGTACTGATGAAAATACGTTTATATATAATTTAATTGAAAACAGTGGAAAGAGAGTGTGGCATTTCATAAAAAACGACATTAAAAATATTTTTAAAAGTTCGATATAGAATTTGAAATATTAAATAAAATAAAATAGACTTTTCATTTAAAAACTCACTTTTTTTAATTATGCATCCGCTGCTGCTGCGGCTGCTGCTGCGGCTGCTGCTGTGGCTGCTGTAGCTGCTGCGGGTACTTGTATTGCTGCTACTGCAGTTTTCGTGGTTGAGCAGGGAAGAAAATTAAACACGTTTTGTTTAAACTTAAAATTATTTATTACGAATATTTTTCTGAATTTTTTAATTTATATAAATTTGTTACCATGGAATTGATTCAAAAAATATTTTACATTTCTATTTTATTTGTTCATTTATTAAAATAAAACTAACACAACATACACTTGCCACAGTTTGCGCAATATTTTCTTAAATCGTTCTAATTTTTAATATTTTAATATTTCTTTGCTTTTCTTTTTTATTATTTTTATTTTTTTTTTTTTAATAATAACATGGAAATACTTGTTGGGTTTACAACCAATTCAATATAGCACATGACAATTTTTTATTTCTACTTTATCTTCTATTATTATTCCGTATGTCTGCAAGTGTCTACCAAATGCATCCTTTTATTAGCTTATTAAAACACTACAACGTAAGAAACGTTCAAGTCTCACAGCATCATCAATAAGGACACACATTTGCATAATGTGTGTTAAAGACTCAATTGTGCGAAGGAGCAAAATCCCTAATTGAATTATTAATTTAATTTTTTACATAAATGTGTGTCGGAGGTACATATTAAAATTTAATCAGGTGATAAATGTTGCTCTGTGAGGAATGACAGAGGATGGAGAATGGCAATAAATTCACTATATTTCACATTGCAGTTATCAACACTATTAATTTTACCTCGTGGTAGCCACTGTTTATGCTCCTGAGTTTCTCTCCACAAAAACGTGCACAGTCACGGAAAAATTATCACCCTTTATTAAACTAATTAATCCTTTCTTATGCTTTATTTTCCACAAAAAACCGCACATGCTAAAATATCACTCAATTTGTAGAATAAAATTGCACTACTTTATAAGGAAACACAATAAATAATTATACAGGCATCAACCACAATAAAAAAAAATGGCGGAATGCTGGTAAATAATTTCTCACACAGAATGAATATTCGTAGAAAATTTATTATCAGAAAAAATGCTTGAAATGTTTCTAAGAACAATAGATAATCCAACAATATAAACTATGAAGGTTATATTTTGTAGTAATCGCGTGATTTATTTTATTTCGAGTTTATTTTTTATATTTATATTGTATAATTATATTTAGAAAATCAAAGTCTTTGTTTTCAGTCTTTTATAATACAGAACAAACTTTATGTATGAGTCGGTGTCGTGATAGTTAACGCCGCCACACATCTATTAAGAACCCAACGCCTTCAGCGAAACATAGCATAGTCTTATCGTGCAAATAGAGATTAAGAATTTGAGATATTTGTTCACTTTTTGAACTTTATTTTTTAATTTAGTTTTTTCACGAAAATAGTTTAGGTATGATCCGCTCTTCGGCTAATTAATGCCAACAGAGCATAGAGTTATCATGCTAAACAACACAAAAAATAAATATCACGCCATCTGTCGGACAAAGTCAAAACTACATAAAACTTTCCTCACGGCCCATAGAGGACGCATATAAAATTTGGTCAAACTCGCTTCAGTTGTTTTTGAGTTTATCGATCACGAACATACACCTTATCTACATATACATATATAGATAAGATATAAGATAAGATATAAGATTATATTATAGAAGAAAATGTCACGTTTGTTTACTGTGTTGTTAGCAAAGGACAAGTGGAAACCGTACTCTAACTTCTCAAAGTCTTTAGGGTGGGAACAGAGTGATAACATTTGTGTATAACATAGTGAATGCGGTAATCAGCGCTGAAATTCTGTTTATTCCGTGTGTATTAAAAAAAAACATATATATGAGCAAGCGATTGTATGTACTTATAAATAACATGCAGCTGACAGTTCTATGTACAATGTATTCCAAGTACATTTGCCACGTATTATGTGTCTTTCTTTTAACCCAAACAAAAAAGAAAATCAAAAGAGAAAGAGTTGAGATTTGATCTTCATGCCCACACCGCAGAAAAAGTACACGTTCTGTATTGTAATTTCTGAAGGACTACTGAACTTTCAGCTTCAGTTTTTTTTATTGGCAGATAATATACGCTTTTTCACTTGCCGCCGTCCAAAAATTTATCAGGCTCATATTAACGGCAACACCTGTTTTTGTTTATATTTACTCATTATTTTTTTTTTATTCATTTTCTTATATATTTATAGTATTTCTTATGGTTTTGGACATTCAGACTTTAAATAGTTTTCTCATGGCACACTAAAATGTGACGGTAGTCATATGGTTATCTCACTATATATCATGTTCGAATAGCGCAACTGCATACAGCAATTCACTATAATAATAATGAATTTTCATTATCAGCATTCATTGTTTTAGTTTTGATTACTTTGATAAGGAAATTTTGCTCAGACGGCAAAAGACAATATTAACTTAAACGAATTTTAATTTATTTGACCCCTGTGGTTAGTTATGATTGGATTTGTTAGAGGTTTGCTGGCATCTTGACAATGCTGTATATAGCAACAGGCATTAGTTGAGAAAGTAGGAAATATGGGTAAGCTACGAAAGATTTAATCTTAATAAAATGTAAATTATGGTATTAATTGGTTTATGGAAAAACATTTGTATACATTTTTTTTAAATAAACAGAAGATTTAAAGATAAGATGGTTTTGTAGTCATTCAATAGCTTTATAAGGCTGAGGCAGACGCCCTCTCTAGTAAACAAGTACTACAGTTCGAGCGCTTGGAAGCAAATATGCCAATATACAGTAAAATTCGGAAAAGGGAAGCGGCTTACTCATCACATCGGGATTACTTGTCCTCTTTGATGTAAGCCGAAAAAATTATATGTAAAGAGAATCCAAGGGGTCTACAACAGCAACAAATACAAATTACTTTGCTAAGAAATTATCTGGTATTCTCGAAAGAAGAATTGCTTTTCATAATTCTAATTAGTATATCCTTTTGTTGTTACTTGTAAAAATACTTGGAATTTGGGATCTTGCAATATCTCTGCTTTTCAAAAAGGCTGCATGAATTACTTTTTGGATAAAATGCCATCCGTTAGCACAATTTGAAGTTGAAGTTGTTCTTTTCTTATAAAGGAAGACAATAATTCCAGGCAGACAATGATTTTTGATGCATTTTATCAGTAAATAAATACGAAGGAGAAGACAGGACTATCAAATTAAGTACTTTCGAAGAATTTATACGTACTGTCAAAAACAAAAGCAAACGAATACTGATTTCTTCTTGGTAATAGAAATTGAAAAAGAGTTTTTATTGAACAAAATCAGGTTACCAGCCATTCTACAGTTTAAGAAATGCCGAACGGTGAATGAATTGTTTGCCAACGAGCGGTCCTGGTTATTTCAATACCCTTGATAGTAAGCAAAAGAAATGGAAAGGATTATAAAAATAAATCGTAATCTCGTGTATTCTCTACATATGAAAATTCTTCTATTTGCTTCCACTGCATGACCTTGACAAGAAATATCTGAAAATTGAACACTTTAATCCTTCTTGTTTTAGAATTGCTAAAACGTGTTACAACTTTCTGCTATTCTTTTCTGAAATATTTATAAAACTTGCCTTTCGCAGCCATAAATAAAACCGCTTGCTTCAAAGTAATTTTTATTTATTTCATTTAAAAGTTTTTAATAAACCTCCACTTATTTAGTACTTGGCAAATGCAAGGACTTGTTGTATTGCCATTGCAAAATTGTATCCTTTTCTTTTTATATTTGCAATAAGTTTAAAAATTCTCTGCCAGTTGCTGGTGTTAAATCGTACCGCTTTTAATTTTTTATTTTATTTTCTTCTTAACAATTAGCTTTTTATTATCCTTTTTTCAGTTTAAGAATGCCTGTGTGCGTATTTGTAAGATTTTAAGTAAAAAAATTCAAACTTGAAAATAATTTTATTGGCTGCATTTGTTTCTAGAACGCTTAAGTGTCGTAAAGAATCTCAAACAAATTAAAGAAGAAAAATTCATTTTAGACTTTCGTGTATTTGCTTTAAATGTTGTGTATCCTGCTGGTCTTCTTGCCCTTCTTTGCACTCTTGGCTTCCTTTCTTATAAATCTAAAGAAGTTCTGTGGAAACAAAAGGCAAAGCTAACAAAGCTGTGACGTAAATCAATGGAAAGCAATTTTGCTTAGTAATAAAAATTAAGATAAATGAAAGGGCAAGTGGCCGCTTCATATGCGAGTGAGATGCCAAGGACTATTTTCCGCTCTGAAGGAGCTGTACCTCAAATTGGAATTACACTTTTCCGCAATAGAAATATCACTAACACATGCTCCAGTTAAATGCTATGCAATGGAAATAAAAATTTGCATCAAACTAATTGCCAGCGCTGTAATTGCTTTTACATAAAAATATTATAAAAAAAAGAAAAGGTATTTTTGATTAAATACAAAAAGGATTTCAATCACCAAGTTTTGTGTCATGCATTGACAACAAACAAAAAGTTAAGCAATAAAAATAGTAAAACTTTTTACATTTCATTACTTTGTATTCTAAATATTTTATTCAGCAAATAAATTTTTGATAGATTTCAAATATTCGCTTTCGAAGGATACGAGTGTGGTTGTTGGTTGTGTTTGAAGTTACTTGCAACATTGAGGATTTACCCAGTGACCGTAATGGCAACAGAAATGTGGTAAAACATTGTACATATATTTTTTTAATTTTTTTTTTTTTTTTTTTTTGAATTGCCGATAAACAAGATAAATAACAGGGCTTAAAAACCAAATAATTGTAGTAAACGCAATCAATAAACATGAATTATTTAAATTTGTTTCCAAAAAAAAAAAAAAAAAAAAAATCAAAAAGAAATTTGAAAAATAATTTGATGCAAGTTTTTTTCAGAATATTCCATGTTTGTCATCCACTAAATCTGGCTTAGTTTTCAACTCGTGCACTTATTGTGTTAAAATTGTTTGAAAAGGATTTCCGCCGCAAAATATTAAAAAGCAACTGCAACAAATTAATGAAAAATATAATTTGGTTTCGATGTCAAAGAATTTAATAAAGAATTTTTCTTGTGCAACTAATCGTTTTTAGTTTGTTTGAGGTCAAATTTAAATAAATTGCAGGAACGAGTGCAGATCAGGACACCTGCGCGTTATAGAGACCACTTCTCACTGGTCAAAATAATTAAAATTTGTTTTTTAATTTAAAAACTGATTTGCATGATTTTAAATAATTCTGTTTTCGTATTTAAAATTGTCAATTTTGGGATGTAGACGGATCTTCAAATCAAAGCACGTGGAGCAAATGGCACATTTATACCGCCAGGAAAATTTAATTTAAAATTTTTCGGTTTTATATAAAAATTTTGTGAACGATATAATTAATTTAAAATTTAATTAAAACTATGGCGTGCCTCCGTAGGCTAATTGATGGTTTAGCTTATTAAAACGAAGGTAACGGGTTCGATTCCTGCCCAGATTCTGGCTGTTTTCTTGTGGACAAGCCTAAAGTTTTGTAGATTGATTTAGTGAAAAAAAAAACTATACACCAACTTCCAATAAAGGGTGTGGGTTTTAAGCGTGTTTTTTTCCTCAGACGGAGCCTCTGAGTCCAGATTGTTTTAATAGATTTATGTCATGGAAGTACATTGTCTAGTCAAGAGCGAAGTTCACAAAGCCTAACAAGTCTGGCACATCCCTATCCAGCACTTTTCTCCTAAACTAATTCCAAAATTGCGATCAGCTTCAGCTCATGCTAAATCAGCTGCTTGCTTCTACATCTATAATAGCTGTCAGCTGCTCGTTGCTTCAGAACAAGCCAAGCAGCTTCATGAGCATTATAATGATTTATATGAGCATTATATGATTTGAGGGTACGTTTCTCTTCGGATTTACTTCCCGATTCTATTATTTAATGATCATAGGAAGGCCCAGCTCCACCACAGATATTTTTGTTGCCATCTTGCTTAGTTTTCATCTCTATTCATTTCCGTCTTTTTGGCAGTTTACTGGAGAAGAGCAGCGTATAAGCATATTACTAATGATGTTCCTAAGGTGCCGTTCCTCCCAAACTTGAGAGAAATTTGTTTTCCCATTTATTAATATAAGTTCAACTCGTCGGAACACAACTGGATTAGAAGTGTGAAGGTTTCAAAGAAAAAAAAAGATCTCTTCTTAACTTCCTATTCCATTGCAGCCATATGTTAGCCAGCTGATGTTGTCTCGTCTCCAGCTCAGTAAAATCTCCCAGCTTAAGAAAATCTCCACGCATGCCATTTAATTTAAGTATAACAATAACGTGGTTGGATTTATCAGGTTGTAAAATTTTTTAACCATAAGATTTTAGTTGACAACTTAACTAAGTAAAGTCTTCTTATCATGCTCTCACTAATTTTATTCGAGTGGAAAAATATTTCCTCTGAAAACTAGTGTACATCCTTCAAGTATGTGAAAAAAATTTTGTAGGAAAATTTTCTAGGAAATCAAGAACTCATATCGAAATATGATTTTCGTTTTCAGTGTAAATAATCACTCGGTATTTTTGTTACGAACAATAAATCATGTTTATTGTCAATTAAACGAATTTTATAAAACATCCTTGAACATCCTTAAGTTAAGAAATGTTTGCAAGTTTTTAAAGTTTTTTATGAATGGCTTTTAATATATACTTTTCTTTTACGATTTAATAACTTTGCAAATTCTTATTACATTTTTATCGTTTCAAAGGGGAAAATAAACTCCGACACGAGCATGCGCAGGTGAATATCCTGAAAAAGTCCTAATCCCTTTTAAATGTTGTAGTCGTGCATCTTTATCAACACATCACCTCTTTTCTCATAGTTGATTATTAGAAATGCATGAAAAGATGTTCATAATAAAAAGCCAATAAATAAATGAAACTGTTAATCAAACGAGTAAATGTGAAAAAAAGGACTTCTTAAGCAAAAAGGGTTAAAAATGCATGTATTTCTTCTACTTAGCAGGACACAATTTGAGAGGACTATTTCCTTACATTTAACGTCGTCATAAATAAATTTCCATGCAAAGTTTTTGCTCAAACAAAGCTCACACCTGAACTCTGTCCAGTAACGATAAGCAGTGAAGCAGTGAAGCGGTGAAGCACTTCAAGTGCTCAAGGAAACACATTTAAAGGCAGTCACGTTCATAATTCCTTCCTTTATACCAGCAGTAAAAAATATATTAAATGAAAAGTTATTGAACATGAATTTATAAGACGTGTCTCAAGAGTAAAACATTTTTCTATTTACTTTCAAAAGTGCTTTCTCCATTAAATGACTTTTTTTTCTTTTTTTTTTAAAAAAAAAAAGAAAGCGCAACTGCTTTGCAAATCAGCACTTAAAAGAAAAATATAAATTTTTTTTTTAAGTCTCGTTCCGGAGGCAGGTAGGAAATGCTACAATAGACCGACCAGCTAACAACTAAAATATTAATTTAAACGCTCGAGTGCTTTCATTAGACCGTGAGTAAGGAAGTAAAAGTGAAAGCAAAAAAGCAAACAGGGAAAAATCATTTCAACAAAAAAAATCCTTCAACAGGAGAAGTTAAATTGAATTTGCAGTCGTGCACTTTCCTAAACACTGCAGCACTTTGCAACACACGTTTTCTAATTGATCATAATTGACGATGGAAAAGTTGGATGGTGCCGACTGCTAGAAATTCATTGCCTAAACCGGCCCATCGATTCACAGCGGGTTACGTTTCTTGTAAAAAAGGTGTAGGAACTCTACCGTAACGTAATCATGGATTTTGCACCATGATAACGCACCAGCTTACACGTTGATGCTTGTACGTCAGTTTTTAGGCCAAAACAAAGCCTTAATCATGCCTCAACAAGCGAATTTGCCGGACTTGCCTCCGCTGACTCTTACCTGTTTCCAAAACTGAAGACTCCGATGAAAGGAAAGCGTTTTGCTACGATTGAGAAGATAAAAGTAGAATCGAATCAGGATCTTTTAGGCGACAGCAAAAAGCTTGTTTTAGTATTATTTCGAGGGGATTACTTTGAAGAGGGCAAGATAGTTATTGACGAATAAAAAAATGATTTTGGGAAGTATTGAAGATAACTTTAATTGTTTGATCACATCTCGTATATGTAGTTATAATTAAACTGATTTATAGAAAAACTTGTGTAAAAATTCTTAGAAAAAAGCTCTGAGTATTGCAAAATATTTATGCACATGTGTGCACTGTACCGCAAGTGCAGTAGTCAACAAATGCTGAATTGAAACCAAGAATACTATTTGCTTTATTTCGCCACATCCTTTGCTGTTGCCATCATTTCATATATGGATAACCGCCTCTGTGGAAAACGCCACTTGCAACTGAAATATTTCGCCGTCGCTGCACGATATTTTACCGAAACGAAATAAATGAGTAATTTACAAAGCCCAATACGGGGAAGAGACTAAAGAGAACAATATTTTACGTGCTATTGTCAACAATGGAAATATTTCTTATGAACTTCCTCTCATTTCCTCTCAATGTGTGGTTTTTGTGACAATTTACATTGTTTGGGTATATCGGCAGCTGAAACGCCAAATGTCAGTTATTGATTTGACATTTGAAAAGGTCAATAAAACTTTTACAAATTCTTCGCAATAATTCCAAAGACATTCTTTCATAATTTGAAATACATTTATGAGTGAAATCTAAAATGCGATATTTCGATAGCGACATTTCTTACGATAATCGTATCGTTAAAATAAATATAGCGACAATTTTTGGCATATCAATATCTTCACAATTTCATATTTTGGTGTTTCATTTGGCGACATGATAAAATTTGTACGAGCTATAATGTGAGGCTTCTTTATGTGTGCGTGTGTGACAATATCCTGTATGCGTGGCAATTAAAGTTTTTGCTGTCTTTTAAACAAAACTATTTAAGGAGTCTGTGCCCGTTTTCATGGGCACGTTCCAAAAACGTTCTGAATAAGAGATAAAAGACGAAGCGTTTCCACATGCATGATAAAGTTAATGAGGTGTCACCAGTTCAGCAACGGAATTGTAAAGCCGCGCATTTATTTTTTTTTTTCCTCTAAATCATTAGAATGTTGCGAAAATATATATTTTAAGAACAGCAAAGCGATATTTGTATATGTGCCAGCAGGCATTTAATGCAGCCTGTGAACGAAATGTAACAATTACTTGAGTGGCAAACATAAATCAACTGCGCTGGGAGTGATGCCCACTGTACTTGGATTTACAGTGAACTGCTTGCAGGACCAATTTCAGAGGATACATGCAATACATATCAAACTAGTTGTGTTCGTGTTTGTGTTTATGTTTCGAAATGTTTGTGTTTTCTTTTTTGTTTTTGTTTTTATTTTAAAAGGATTAAATGATACCAACCTTAATTTTAATTTCTGCTCTCTATATTTTTTTGCCGTGCGGAAATGAATTTTTTTTTATATGCGGAGTGTTACAGGCCGTTTAAAATATATAAATCAGATTCAAAATAGACTAAAAGTAGAGTTTTCTTTTCTTAAAGGAATATGAAACGAATTAAATTTAAATTTCATGGTCTCATCTTGTACTCCCTCGATTACCGCAGGAGGCAGTTCGTAAGGATCATGGTACTGTTTACACTATGCAACTTCAGTTGGTGAATCGCTTAACTTGTACGAGAGGGTGTGTATGGCGGTATCAACAATAATAATAATTGTATTTCTAAATAAAGTAAATAATAATTAATTTGTTTTATGTTTATTCTCATGATAATTATGTTATTCGGCGGCTGTTTATCGTATGAAATTTAAGGTTAAAAAAAGGTTGCTGAAAATTCGAAAAGATAAATATATTCTCAAGTATGGCAAAAATCTAAATCATACGAGTATACTATAATTCCCTCATATAAGAGATTTGACTTAATATTTTATATAATAGTGGGAATGCTTTGGATGGGCACTGGGACTGTATAGGCAAAACACAGGGTAGTCTTTTATATGCAGGCGATAACCATGAAAAAAGCATAACTGATTTTAATAAAACAAAATAATTTTTTCGTGAATGCTAAACTGGTCGTTGCTCAAATTAAATCGGTTAAGAATTATTTGATTTAATTGCAATAATTTTAGAAATATTTCTTCGGATTCGTAGGTGCGGATTTCGCTTACAACCAAATACAGTGGCACCCAACAAAATTTAAAAGCGGAGTAGAGAAATGAGGTCATGTGATACAAAAAGCAATTGAAGTGCCATCAGAGCCCGCTAATATTCTGTCCACAAATCAGTTGCATAGAAGGCAGCGCAGAAAATGTAAAATAAAATGAGTTTCTACAACAAACACAGCAGGGTAAAAGATCGTTTTTTATTAAGTGAATTGGCCTTCCACTTCTAAATAACTTGTGAAATTTGCAATATTTTGAAGCACAACAATTTAAAACATTTAAACAAAAAGTATTTAATTTAATTTAATAAAATAGAAGATATTATTTCAAAATGTTGTTTAGAAGCCATTTCGAATGAACTAAATTTCATATTTAGAAATAATAATTCTCATTAAGTCTTGTGCGTTGTGTGACCAAATTTAATTTTTGGACAACTACAAGCAGCAAACAACTTATTTGAAAGTTTCATCCCTTTCGTGCATGAAGTGGTTTAGACTTCACTTACAACCCTTCTGGCAATCGCAATTCACCCCTCTTCAAATTGCTTTTTTTATATGCGCAGAAACTTAATACTCCTAATGAAATTTTAATATTTTATAAACTATTTGCAAACAGGAATAATTTAAAGAGGGAATGAAAATGTTTCGACATTTACAAAACGGTGTGTGCATTTAAAATGCTTTTTAAAAAATGAGCAGAATTTAATATTTGATATCGAGTTTGAACATTTAGAATTAGAAGAATTTTACAAACTTGTTGTATGTGGATACAAATATCTTTTTGAAATGTAAGAGAAAGAAATGGATCTGTAGTTTAGAGCGTTGCAAGATTTTCTCTAAAATACTTGTACTATTGCTGAAGAAGTTTTGTTGCACAGAGGAAAGTCCAACACGGCATCAGGATTTGCTCAACTGAACCTTTTTAGTGTGCAGGATTGCGGCAGAAACAGAATTTTATGCTTGTACACAAGTGGCAGTTGTCCACAATACGAATGAGCTAAAAGTAAAAGGAAGCGGATTAAATTCAGTAATAAATGGCGTATTCAATCCGTCACGCAAGAAGGCACAACATTAACACAAAAAAAAAAACTTCAAAACTTTTATTTTTATTTTTATTTCTAAAGTTCATTAAAAATTTTATTTTGTTTGCTCGATATTACTTTTTACTATACTATACTCGATATTATTCCAACGAAACACATTTTCAATACAACGTTTTCGCTTACTTTCCTTTCTGAACTTGGCATAAGGATTCAATGGACTACGACAAAAGGAGTGGGGGAGAATGGAAAGAATATGAAGATAAGATCGAGTAGTACGAGTAAATGCAACAGTTTTGTTGTTCAGTGTGTCTGCCTCTGGCAATATATTAAAGGGTTCGCTCTTACTTGCAATGCTGAGCAGTTTACAAAAACACACTTCATTGCAATTAGTGAGCCTGTGGAACTGTTTTGTTCTGAAGAGTTTTTTATATTTATGATGTTTACCATGAAGTATTTCATTGATTTTAATAATACATTTCATTGTCATTAATATTTGTTTGCAGTTGCTTGAGGAATAAATTGCCTGAATAGTAATCAAAAACAAAGTTTTTATTTACTACTTTTCTTGGGAATACTATATAATTCAAATACAAAGAAATTCCCTTCAAAGTAAGTGAAATTGCAAAGAATTTCAGAGAAGAAACGCATAAATCAACAATGAAAGTATTACGGCTTCCGAAAAGAAGTCCCTGTCTGTTTGGCAAGTGGGAGCTGAAATTGTTAAAAATAAAAGCTTGTTTTGTCTTTTTTGAATGTGGCCATGCAGTATCCTTGCAGGTTAGTCATGTATCCTATGAAACCGTAGAGCAAACCGGGGCCTGCGTAATACTGTAAGTAATAGTGTTTTCACACTGAGGATAAAAACTGGTTTTACCATACAAAATAATTCTCATAAAACCATTTTAAAAAATTTTTTGAATTGCTTTAAAGTAAGTTTTATGAAATACAACCTTGTTTTATACAGAGAAAACAGAAAGATTGAAAACAGCTGATAATTCATTCACATTCACAAATATTCATTCACAAAATGTAAAATCATTTCAATTTTAGAACACATTTTTAAAATGTAATGTATGTAATGTATTTTTGTAAATAATACAGTTTGTCAAATAAATGTGGGAAGAATAATTACAACAAACACACCTATTTCTACAAAAAATTTATTTTTTCATTAACAAATTTATTTGACAAACTTTATTATAAAACCTGATTTTATCAAAATTGTATGTGAACACAAAATCAGCTGTTTGTAGGTTTTAAGTTAAAACCAGGTTTTAACTTTAGGTATGAAAACACTATAAGCAGCTATGCATTTGACTTAATACTTGACAATTTGAGTTGTAACTGGATGTTGGTTTTACTCTCACGTGATATCCTTTTTGTGATTTGAGTTGGAGCAGAAATTGGAATAATTGTTGAGTAATTTAAGGAATTTTTTTTATTGTTTTTTTTTTTTGGAATCTACTCGTAAATGTATATTTTAAATAATTATTTATTTAAAAACTCTCTAGATATGGATGAGATTAATGAGTCTCTATATAATTAAAAGGAAAGCGCAGAGTTCTATACTAAATATGGTGAAACTTTTAGCCTCAACAAAGAAGTACCGTAAATTGCAGACTTTTTTCATTTTCTAAAAAATTTATTTACATCCAGTATAATTTGTATCACTGTTTTGTCTTTTAATAAATTTGTATAAAAATCTTTATAAATCGGTATTGATTTATTTAGCGAAAACCATAACGAATCATTATCAGTTCTTATCTTTCTATACATTTTAGTCATCTTTTAGTATCCGATATAAATGCTTCCAGTGCCAAATCAAATGCGGTTAAGGTAACATTCCACTAAACTCTGGTTTGCCAAGCAAACAGTATTTACTTTCCACTGCTTCTACTCTAAGCAAGACAACCAATATTTACTACATTCCATAGTGAGTTTCACGTATAAACATAATATTAAAGAAACTCGCTGCAGAGGTCTTGTATTTACAAGAAACTTTTCGTAAATTGCCTCACAGGGCAAATGTGGAGCTGCAGCAGGAGGCAAAGTATTTACAAAAACTGTTTAAGTTGTACAAGAAAACTTCCATTGTACGAACACGAATTTATCTTCAAAAGACACAAGTTTCATATTGTGATCAAGTTCGAAGAAATTAAGTTATAAATCAATAAGGAAATATTTTATGTAGGATTTTAAAGGCATAGTATGCTTCGTAACTGGAAAAAAGGACGAATTTTTTAACGTAAATAATCGCATATGATATATATGGCAAGATATCCAATTCTAGTTCTTTTTTCAATTCTTTCAGTTTTTAAAATATGTAAATGTATTTATGTAAATTTTTATTTTTAATTATTAGCAAATATAAAAAAATTAATAATGGCGAAAATGCTCTTAGTTGGGACTTCTCCAATGTCTCCATTTTAAAGTATTATTTTTCAATATGGACAAAACAAAAATGCTAAAGAACTTTATTATTTATCATTTATCAGTTATTTTTTCTTCATCCTTGTGGTTTATATCAATAACGTTTTACCAACATTTTGTCCTGTGTAGTTGTGTTTCCAGCAAGGGGGGTGGCAAATGGTTTGGGTGTCTGTTTTAGATCAATTAAACATATCGAACTTCTAGAGCTTATTAATATAAGATGGTTTGCTATAGCAAGAGGTTATTAAAAAGTAAACCTCAAGCCACAACCACTACGCCTCTCTGCATGTTGTCACCTCGCCCGCTGCGCCCATGCCTCAGCACCATTTTTATTACTTAAAATGTATTTATTTGCATAAAATCTAAAATAAATTTAATGAAACCACAAGCAAAAACAGTTAACATGGTATGCAAGTAAGTAACTGCAATGTTGTTGTACAACGTCTGTTATGCAACTATTACAAACGGAAGTTAATACACCTGCAGTGTTGTATGCGGCAGCCTTTCCAACACAGTACTCGTGTTTCCACTATTTTCAACTTCCAAACTGATACAATCAGGTTTTGCTCAATTTAATGGTCTTGGGTATACGAGAGTGTTGCTGTACATCTGTATTATTGGGAATTAAAAACGAAATGCCTGTTGAGATATTTATTTTTATCGTACAATTAAACAATGCGAGCACAAAGCCGTTGATGCATATAAAACAGTTGTAGCATGTACGTTTTTATGACATAATGATGCATGCATGTAAGCAAGCAACTAAACTATGAGAATTGCCATATAAATTGTTTTTATACTCAGTAAATATTTGCATAATTATTACAAAATGGAAAAAAAAGAATCATATGACACACTATTATGTTCTGAAATAAATATTAAATTCCCTGGTTTCTCATGAAATGTTGTCACACTTAGTTTTAGTTGAATAAAAACGTATAGGATTGTTTGTTTTATTAAAATTTATACATTCCTTGCAACTGTACAAGAGTTAGTGTTCACACCACGCTCCTAAAATACGGCATGCAAACATGAAATATAAATGTTGCAAAGACAAAATAATAAATATTAAATGAAAAATGAAATTAAATCACTGGCAAGGCCATGCCGCCACCTCATTTTTACAATGTGCATTTTTGCAGCAGTGAGAAATTGTCAGCTTCTGTTTTTTTTTCTTACACTCAATACAAGTGCAATGGCAAAAATGCATATGCATACCTGTTGTACGTGTGCAGTGTGCTGCACCAGCAGAAGAATAATGGCTTGCCAGCCAACACCTCATGTTTCAATTACTTTCGTACATGTCTCTATTTCATTAGATAACAGATGCCACTACGTGGAAATATTTTTAATTTGGAAAAAGCAAGCTGAAACAATAAACTGTCGGCATTAAGCTGTATTGGAACACGCTACCAAGCTTGTACAAATTAGGTACATATAGATCAAGGTGAATATTTATAGAATTTCAGTATAATTACAGAAGCAACATAAATAATGCCCGATCAACTATATTTCATTTTCAAATTTCCACTACTCGTTTAGAATAAATTCAAGAAACTAACAAGTATAAATGATTAATTTGTTTGTGCCTTATCTTATATATCCTTCTCCATGGAAAGTAACAAAAAGAAATTAAAATTTTTAAGATCCTTCCTTTTCCAATATTTCCTCAACACTGCGTTTTACTTCTCAAGAAATAAAAATAACAATTAATTCTCGCAGAACTAAATATTAAAAAAAAGAAAAAAAAATATTAATATAAAAAAAATTAAACAAAAAAAAATCCTAAATTCCTAATAAAATAAAATAAAATAAAATAAAATAAACAAAAATAAAATAAAATAAAATAAACAAAAATAAAATAAAATAAAATAAAATAAATTAAAATAAAATAAAATAAAATAAAATAAAATAAAATAAAATAAAAAAAAATAAAATAAAATAAAATAAATTAAAATAAACAAAAATAAAATAAAATAAAATAAAATAAAATAAAATAAAATAAAATAAATTAAAATAAAATAAAATAAACAAAAATAAAATAAAATAAAATAAAATAAAAAAAAAATATATACAAGTTTGAAAAGCACATAAACAAAAGTATAAAAAATTTTAAAACTAATTTAAATCAAAGTTCCAAAAAGCGTAAATGTTGGCTTGAAATTGAACAGCAGCAAGTCTGCCCGCGAGCAATGTGGGTGGCTGCTACACGGTTGTTCTGGGTTTGATACCCCTTCTGGTTATTTATTTTTTTTTTTTTTTGACTTTAAATGTATGAAATAATATTTTGGCTAAATTTTTTCTATTTATTATCCGATTTTGCTGATTTATAACTAAGAAAAATCGGAACAAAATTCATTCGATGGATATTAAACAAAATTGAAGCTTGATTTGCACTGCGACAAAAATACAGCATTTCTGCAAAGGGCAGACAGACAGACTTGCAAAGCTCAATGAATTCCTCTTTTTCTAAGGATCAGGCATATATATATATATCATGGTGTCGCAAATCAATACTATAGAAATTGTATGGACTGCATCCAACCTGTTAACAACCTTCCAACCTTTTAGGAGAAGGGTAGGAAAACTAAATTTATTCTAAAAGTTATTCATATTGTATAGGGCTATATATTTCGTGGTTTCAAAATTATAGGACTGAAATGAAATGGGAAAAATTTAAACATAATGCTTTATTTTCGGTGGAGTGGGGTGGTGTTCCTATGACATGGAGGTATTTATATAAAAGCTACATTCTGGCGCTGTTTCCTTGTTAATATTCAAAGTTGCCACCCCTTCGAAATTATTATAAATTGAATTAAAAAATTTCTTAAAATTTTCTTTTATGTCTGTTCCATATTTTCATTAGTAGGGCTCAAATATCCTGCAGCTTACTTTATACGTATATACTACGATTTATTTGATTTTTCACAAAAAACATTCTGAATCGAAATCTTGTGGTTGTCCATTTAGTCTGACATTTACGGTCATTTGCAAAATTATGGCCTTTTAATCAACACATTTAAATTCTTATTAACTCGAAAAATTTGCTTTAAAATTGCTGTGACCATAAAAATGTATCGTTTTCAATTATTTCGTGTAACCTCAAAGATAATTAAGATTTCGCTGCGTCTTTTAAATCATAACAAGTTTTTGTTGATGTTGATAGATGGTGGCATGAAAGGACAGCAATGCGAGGAAAATATTGTGGTTTATAAAATTTATTGAAGCCTTCACAATAATCTGATTAATGAAACTGTTGCAAACCACAACAAAAAGATTTGCACTCCAATTTTAAGGAATTATTTCAAGTCACAAATAATTAGAAAAGTTTTCCCATCACACTCGTATACAAATAAAATTAAATACTGTTGCAGGAGTTGCAGTTGAATTAATAGAAATAGTAGTGCATTAAAACTGATTTTTCTCTAAGACGAGAAAAATACGGCAACACAAATTATTTAATCGAATTTTAAATGAAACTAAATCTAAATCTCTAGTTGAGAAAATAGAATTTTAATAAGTATTTACCAGTTTAAATTATTGAACATTTTCAATTACTTTAATTAAGGCACAGAGACATGCCTCCATAAAGCCAGTAAGAACATTTTGATTAAATAAAACAAACCGACAAGGATTCATTCAAAGCAAAGCATTCCATTAGTTTTTATTTTTGTTTTATGTTTTTTTTTTAGAAAAGAAGCTTTTAAATTTCGTTATCATTTATTTTATTCATGTTGTTTTACGGAAAGTAAAAGAAAATTTTGTCTACCTCTGTGATATTTACGTTCATGTCAATATAGAAAATTAATTTAAAAATAAAGAAAACAGTTGCATTATGTATGTGTGTACGAGCAACAATTTGTGACACTTTAAATAATGTGAGGAACATTTTTGGTGAAAGACTTTTTCTTTTACAAGATGAATTATTGTAACTTTTAAGCCGTAGACCATCAGTTCGAAGCTTACGGTTACATTTTTTTACTACATGGTAAACGAGGAATTTTTTTCAGTGTAAAAAGCATTTTAAGAGAATGAAAGCATTAATAGAGGAAACAAGGATTTTTTTTCAGTGTAAAAAGCATTTTTAAGAGAATGAAAGCGTTAATAGAGGAAATAAGGAATTTTTTTCAGTGTAAAAAGCATTTTAAGAGAATGATAGCATTAATAGAGGAAACAAGGAATTTTTTTCAGTGTAAAAAGCATTTTAAGAAAATGAAAGCATTAATAGAGGAAACAAGGAATTTTTTTCAGTGTAAAAAGCATTTTTAGAGAATGAAAGCATTAATAGAGGAAATGAGGAATTTTTTTCAGTGTAAAAAGCATTTTAAGAAAATGAAAGCATTAATAGAGGAAACAAGGAATTTTTTTCAGTGTAAAAAGCATTTTTAGATAATGAAAGCATTAATAGAGGAAATGAGGAATTTTTTTCAGTGTAAAAAGCATTTTAAGAAAATTAAAGCATTAATAGAGGAAATAAGAAATTTTTTTCAGTGTAAAAAGCATTTTAAGAGAATGAAAGCATTAATAGAGGAAATGAGGAATTTTTTTCAGTGTAAAAAGCATTTTAAGAGAATGAAAGCATTAATAGAGGAAATAAGAAATTTTTTTCAGTGTAAAAAGCATTTTTAAGAGAATGAAGGCATTAATACAGAACTTGCACATAATGCAATTTGAATTTATTCAAGATTTTTCTTTTTGTTGCCTTCACAGGTATTCGAGTGTGTCAATTATAAACAATATATTGAAAAGTTAAGAAGCACAATAGCTGGAAAACTTTCATTCCTTTGGAAGATTGTTCATGTATGCAAAGAAAAGTGAAATGCAGTAAAGTTGGTATTTAATTGTTTGCTAAACTGGAATTAAAATCGTTGGATTGTCAAAAAAGAACCACTTTTATAACACCTATATAATATTATATCGGTTTCTTATTTAAAAATATAAAATATTTGATTTTTAATACGATTTGATTTCGTATGTCAATATAATTAAAGCACTGAGTTTCGTTTTCTTAAAGTGAATCACAGAAGGCCAAAAATATTTTTCAACTGTATTTAAGACAGGATTCTTTTAGTACAGTGAAACGAAAAAGTAAACACAAATATATAGGCCTCACCGTGTTTAAAATGTTCCCATGGACGCCCGATAAACGAGGGTCAATTGTATACATAATTAAATATTTCACAGATATAAAAAAATCTCTCTTAATAAAATCTCTCTCTTATTTCAAAATTAATCTAAATTTTCAATAACCTTCTCATCTTAGCAATCAGCTGATAAAAAAGCATTAACACGCAAATAATTACACGTTGGGATAACAGCCATACTACTAATCCTTTAATTGTAATGATTTCCTTGCAGGTAAACTGTTCAAGGATGACGGAAGCTGGCAGAGTAAAAAAGTTGCTTTTATAGCCCAGTATCAGTGTCAAAAGCTTTTACTTTTGCTTATAAACATTTATTTGGTTTTCACATCCTACGGTAGCAACACACGTGGGAGTATTATTTATATAAATGAAAAATTATTATTTTAGCTGGAGGTTTTTATGAAATCCCCTTTAGAATTAACTCAAAGCCAAAAAGTTACGAAAATGAATTTCAATAAATAATTTTATTCCAGAAGCAGAAAAAGTTTAAAAGAAAATAAATATTTGCCTTCATGATTCTTTGATTACATCGGCACACAATTAATATTTCTGGTTCAAGACAACCATTTCATTGACTTCAATTCATTGCGATTTCGTATTTTTAATTTTCTCAAAATCTGCAAAGTTCACCACACAAACTGCAGCAACCAAAAACTTTCTCACTTCAAGAATTAATTCAAAATAAATAAAAACAATAAAATTACTGGGAAATTGAACTCTAGAGAAACGTTCTTTAAGAATATAAAGAAGAAAAAACACATTTATATTTGCAGCTTCATCTGTACAGCCAAAAATAAGTTTATACACCAAAGTATTATAAAAAATAATATTTCCCAAATGCTACACAGAACACTTTGATCCTTTTTATAAGAACAAAATGGGAATTAAAAAAGAAGTGCAAGAGAGTTCAGAGCAATAGGAACATGCTCTTGCACCTGTAGGATAAAGCCGGAGGGGAGAAATAGTATTATCAAAATTTAAAGGATGAGTGGGATATTTTAATTAGCGCAGTGTCAATTTGACAGTCACATTGACCGAACTAGCAACTTCGCCATCTAGAAATGGCTATTATCATGTTTTGGATCACATACTAATACTGCTAATTGTTGCGTTTGGAATATTTGGGTAACAAAGTCTTGGCGAATGATATACAATATGTATATTCAAATGTGTAACGAGCTACCTCATGGGGGTGGTATTGGCGGACTCGGTAGATAGAGGGGTGGTCGCGTTGAAAATGGGCTGTGTCAGCTCTACAGAGTGTTTTAGATGGAATTGGTTGCATTGAAAGAGCAACTAAAGGGGAAGTTGGAGACGAGAGGTGGTGGTGAGATAAAGGAACAACCCTTTGGACATGCATACACACCCCTTCGGCGGTTTCTTTTAGCAACCTCTCATCACAATTTACCGCATCGACACGAGAGATGGTGCATCTTCTTCGCTACTTCGCTTCTCTATAACCATCATTTTCCTCTAATTCCCCACCAAATACAGTCGAAACCAAAAAAGGGGGTTCGATGTGGGTAAAAAAATCGTTCACAGTAGTTCTTAAACAGTCTAAACTTTTTAACCAGTCGTCGCGTGGTACTCATGAATACAGCAATTGGCTTATCTGAAACTGTCTTAAAATGCTAGTGAGAGCAGCAACATAAATTCATGATTATAACAATGCAGCTGATAAATAAATTCAAAACCAATTTGAATTATGGAAACAGTGTAGGTTCCATAAAAAAAATTATATTTAAACTATATATCTTTTTTACTCTAATGCTTGAGGATAAAAGAAACGCTTTGCTTTGCATTAATTATTGATTTTTATTAATTTTTACTTAATCAAACTGCAGTATGATCAGCATTTTATACCAACTTTTTATAAAGAATCGCAACAGTGTTTAGTAAGTCGTAAACGGGATTCAAAACTGAAATCATATATTTTTTCAGGAAATAAAACTTTTCATAAGCGAAATTTATTCGGAGTGCACATTTGGCTCTAAACCACCGACTGAGCGAAAAACTGATTTCATAAAAACCTCTTTTAAATGTTAGTAGTATGTTTATGGGAGTTGAGCAGTTCTAAAATGCGCATTTCATTAAGGGTATTCACGAGAACCTGCAAAATTGAAAATTTGTAGTGGTTGCATATGTTTGACTTGTGTGTATGTATGTGTGTGTGTATGTGTATGTATGTGTGTGTGTATGTGTGTGGGCGGGAGTCAGCTGATAATGGTCTTTTCATTAAAGGGTCATGAAAATTTTGTAGTGGTTGCATATGTTTGACTTGTGTGTATGTGTGTATGTATATGTGTATGTGTGTGGGCGGGAGTCAGCTGATAATGGTCTTTTCATTAAAGGGTCATGAAAATTTTGTAGTGGTTGCATATGTCTGACCTATTCATTTTTGATCATTTCCGATTTACGTGAATATCCTTAATAAAAATGAGAATGGGTGAGAGCAATTTAGTTACGTGGGCGTGCTAGAATGCTTGTGAATTCTAATTTTTTTGCTCATTTATAAATGAGTAAAGTGTGTGTGTATGTGTGCAATCCTTGTGAGCACGTTGATAATGTTAAAGAGAGCAAAAGTAAATATTTATTAAGGTAGAATGCTTGTGAATTCTAATTTTTTTGCTCATTTATAAATGAGTAAAGTGTGTGTGTATGTGTGCAATCCTTGTGAGCACGTTGATAATGTTAAAGAGAGCAAAAGTAAATATTTATTAAGGTAGAATGCTTGTGAATTCTATTTTTTTTGCTCATTTATAAATGAGTAAAGTGTGTGTGTGTGTGTATGTGTGCAATCCTTGTGAGCACGAGAGAGGATTGATAATGTTAAAGAGAGCAATTTAGTTACGTGGGCGTTTTTTATGTTCCTGTTGATAATGGTCTTTTCATTAGGGGAGTGATGAAAGTTGGTGAAAGTAAATATTTATTAAGGTAGAATGCTTGTGAATTCTAATTTTTTGCTCATTTATGATTTATATGAATTGCCCTAATAAAAATGAGTACAGTGTGCGTGAGAGTCCTGCTGATATTATTCATAACTTGTTTCTTGTTAAAGAGAGCAATTTAGTTTCGTGGGCGTGTTTATGGTCCTGCTGATAATGGTGTTTTCATTAGGGTAGTGATGAAAGTTGGTGAAAGTAAATATTTATTTATGTAGAATGCTTGTGAATTCTAATTTTTTACTCATTTATGATTTATATGAATTGCCCTAATAAAAATGAGTACAGTGTGCGTGAGAGTCCTGCTGATATTATTCATAACTTGTTTCTTGGCTGTACTCGTATGTACATATATCTCTTTACTTGTAGGAGGAGTTGTATGCCACTGCATTGTTAAAAATTGCTCACGACTACAGGATATTCCAATAAGAGCTACAAAAATGTGGGTTGGTGTGTGTGTGTGTGTGTGTGAGAATTTTGTTTAGGATAGGTAAAAGTGAATATTATCTCTTTACTTGTAGGAGGTGTTGTATTTGTAAAAATATTTTGTTTAGGGTAGATCATGACAGTTGCTGAAAGTGAATATTATCTCTTTACTTGTAGGAGGTGTTGTATTTGTAAAAATATTTTGTTTAGGGTAGATCATGACAGTTGCTGAAAGTGAATATATAGAGTCTACTGATATGACTAATATTACTCATAATATGTTTCCTACATGTGTATGAGAACTGCACTGAAGTGGATTTATCATAACTTGTTTCTGGATGTACTCGTACGTATATCTCTTTACTTGTAGGGGTTGTATTTGTAAA
Source organism: Ormia ochracea (assembly GCA_963402855.1). Lineage (NCBI taxonomy): Eukaryota > Metazoa > Arthropoda > Insecta > Diptera > Tachinidae > Ormia > Ormia ochracea. Next base: position 43,647,199 of record OY727106.1, read on the forward strand.
AAATATTTTGTTTTAAAAACTATGTATTTAATGAGGCGACGATGAATATTAGTTATAATCTGTTTCTCGTCTAGGAATACGGTTTCCTAATTACTAGTTTTATTTTTATTATTTTTTTTTTTTTTTTTGATAAGCGGATTTAACGTAACTTCTTGTGGGAGTTGTATTTGTAAAATATTTTGTTAGGGTAGATCATGAATGAACTGGCGAATATTACTCATAATCTGTTTCTTCACTATGAATATGGTTTCCTAAGCAATGAGTGTGTGTAAATTAAAAGAGAAAGGTTTTAGATGCTTACATTACAATTTTCTTTATTTGAACATAAATAAATAAAATTTCGAAACAAAATTACATTTTTTTCAGCACATATTAAAAGACAATTATTATTCTTATTCTTATGATAATTACAAATATTTATATGTCTATTGTTTTTATATAAAGTTTTAATATTTGAACAGGATATTATATTAAGTATACTTAATTTTAGTTCTTCAGATTTAAATAATTCTTTTAACCACTTTTCTTTTTCATGTCCTTTAACATATATGATTTGATAATTCTGTTTTTTTATCGTTGATTTCAGATATTCTTCAGCTTCTTTTAGGGTAGATACACCATCATTCCAAGACAATCCATGAAAATAATTAGTTAACCAATTATTAGTTCTTCTTTCTTTATTTGTCAATTCGGAGTATTTATATGGAGATTGAATGAGAAATGTTTTAATCTTAAAATCATTATTATTGTCATCTAAAACGCTGATTTCTTTTACAAATAATTTATTCGCAATATAAAAACCTTGAATATCTATTACTATAAATCTATCCGGATACATAGTGCGTATGTAATTGAAAAGAAATGATATTTCGTTTGGTTCTTTTATTTTAAAATAAAATTTAAAGCTTTTATTTACATATATATAAACCTACAGAGAAATATTAAAAATATGTTTATACATATGATAAAGTTTTTTTGTTAATATATATTGATTATAATATAATTTACAGGCACATATATTAAAAGATTCTGTTTTAATATTTTCACAATCACTTTCATAATATATAAACGGTGTACTATCATTATTATATATTCTTAATTCACTAATCATTTTTATAAAAAGGTCTAAATGATCTTTTTCAATATTACAATAATGTTTCTCTAATAATTCCGTTAGTTCAATTGAAGAAACCATAATTTATGCATGTTATTAGGGATTTAGAGGTTTAAATTACAATTTTCTTTATTTAAACTTAATAAATAAAATTTCAAAACAAAATTAATTTTTTTTATATAAATTTTTGATAATTGAATAAGGAATTAAACTTTTTTGATTTCCTCTTTCCTTTCGAAAACAAATTTATAAAAATAACCAGTCGTAACTTTTTTAATGTAATAATCCCCAGACGATAATTGATGTATAACGTCATCCGATATAAAGCTGTACTTCTCTGGCAGGAAAACGACAAAATTTTCCAACTCCAGCATTACTTTTAATCCATATATTGTTATTTTCTTCTCACATTTAAATATGCGTAACGCTTCGTTAATGGGAATATTTTTTAGCGGCAAAATACTTTTCTGAAACTTCTTCTCGCCGATTTCGTTTAAATAATTTAAAACGTTCATCTTTTTTTTTGATTTTTATTACCTTACGTAACAAACTTTAAAATTGTACTAATAAAATTTCTTTTCATTCAATCAATTTATAATAAAAAATTGAAGAAGTTATATATACATATAAAAAAAATTGAAGAAGTTATAGATACATATAAAAAAATTTTTTTTTTGTTTTTGTTTTTGTATCAATGTTCGGACTACTTGTGTGTAATTATTCTTTTATCAGCAATGTAAGAAATTAAGTAGGGTTTTTTTTTTTTTTTTTTACATTTTCACATTATCTAATAAACTTGTGTATGCTCATAGATATTTTTTGAGTATAAATGTTCGGTTTTCTATGAATATTCAAATATTACTTAAATAATTTTAACTAGTGCAACTCGTGCAACTCGTGCAACTAAAAAAATAAAAAAATAAAAATGAAGCGGTTTATATGCGAAATTTGCGGAAAAGCTTTTACGCGTAATTTTAATTTAAAACGCCATATTAGATTACTTCATGATGGGCCTTCCTCATCACATTATTGTGCAAAGTGTAATTTACAGTTCCCATCTAAAAAAGACTTTTTAAACCATATGCATAATAATAAGCATAATAATAATAATAGTGACAACAATAACATTAATAAGAGTGATGATATATATTGTAAATTATGCAATAAAAGTATAAGAAAAATAGAGTGGTATTCACATATAAGAAGAAATGAACATAAAACAAATTGTGTTGAACAATTAGATACCGATGTAAAGGTAATATCTTCAAGCTTTAAAAACCGGATTGTCTCTTATATGATTGAAAATACTGATAAGAAGAACTTAATTCCGGAAAACTTTATTAAAAATATAAAAAATAAAGTAATTGATTTATTGGAAAAACAATTAAAAATACTTTTAAATATAAAAATCAATTTTGAACTGTTCTGCAATTATGTTTTAATGAAAGATGAAGAATTGTGTACAGAGAAAAAGTCTCACCAAACCAAAATGGTTGTAATCAGTTCCAGAGCATCAAACATTGCACAACAATATGAAGAGCAATGTGATCACATTATTAAAAAGATGAGCGAATTCCAAGAGCGAGATAGTGGGTGGACATTAATAGAGATATGCCATCTGGAAATAAATATCAATAAATATCAACCTCTAAAAGGTTCACAATTTATTGAACTACCAAATTCTTCATCAACTTCTTCAGAAATTGTATCATCATCAAATTTAGATGATTATACAAAAATTATGGAAGAGGATGAAGACATTTTTCTTCTAATAGATATGTAATGTGATATGTAATTTAAGTAGCTCGTAAGTTTATAAAATATGAAAAAAAGAAATAAAAAGAAATAATATTTTCAAAAAACAATTTTTCTATTTGTATTTTATTTATATTTATTGAATAGGAACTTTAAACACAAGTGTCCACAATTAAATGTATTGAATTTTTGTTTTCGTTCATAATTATATTCAATAGGATATTTTAAATAATTAATAATTTCCAGTGGTGGTTGTAAATTTCCAAAACTATCAAAATATTCCTTATAATTACCATTTTTGTAATATGCTACCCAATGTGAGCCAGGTCCATTTGAATTATCCAAATTAATAATACCACATTCTTTTGATAGAGCCTTTTTAGGTAAATTGTCACGCATAAACACTCCTCTAAAATTTTTAAGTTTTTTACCATATTTATTCAAATCCAAATTAGTTAGGGGTCGATTAGGTAGATTGTTTAAAAGTTTTTTGATGCTGGATTATAGTAAAGACCATATCCTGTTTTGTATGGTTTAAGATATAATCCTTTTCCCATAGCAATAGATTCCATATATCTGTTGTGACGATTAGCCTCTGCTAATTGTTCTTTTCCATTTTTTATATCATTTACTGCTTTAACAATAGCAGATCCACCGGTTGCTAAACCTCCAAGGGCTGACAATGCTGTTAGAACAGGAATAAGTGGAAGAAATCCCCCAATTTTCGGTACTTTTAAAACTCTTGGTATAATAATATTAGCTCTCCTTTTCCCTTTAAAATTTGAATGAACTGTCTTTTGTGCAATTTTAACTGCATCATTTATATTAGAAGGCTTTTCTTCTTTCAATAGTTTTAAAGTTTTTCTTACAGTAGCTGTAAATAATTTTTTGTTATGTTTATTCTTTCCCCCTTTTTTCCTTCGTTTTGAATTCTTCTGCTTCTGTTTCTTTAAACCTAATCCAAATTTGACTTTTGATTTCATTACGTTCGTTACAAACCAAGCGTTTAATCGCTCTTTTAAATCAGAATCTTTAGATTTAACGCGTTGCTCAGCCTTTTCTGCTAAAATTCTATCTGCTTGATGTCTTCTATTTATATCTTTGGTTTGCGAGTATACAATATCGTGTTCTCTGCAAGCTGTATCTAACAAGTTTATTCCTTTATCGCCTCGTGCTAATCTTTTTTCAAGTTTGGTACCTGGACCACAAAACTGATATCCAGGTAAATGAAGTTCAACTGGTAACTTGTTAATTAAGTTGTTTACAAATCCTCTTCCAATCTTGCACTGATCAGGTTTTCTATTATCAATATAGCTTATATCCATTTTTGTAATGCATCAATAAGTGTGTTATTTATAAGAATGTTTCAAATGTAAAAGGATTTACTATATAAAGATTGATTTATAACTAATTAAGATTAGTTAATATTAGTTTGATATTATGAGGTTGGTTAAACAATCAAAGAGAATTGTAATAAGAAATATCGATGAATCTACTAAAAGGGAGACTAAAATTGTACACAACATATTATTACCGAACTCGATACGTGCATTAATTGTCGGACCATCGAATTGTGGTAAAACTAATGTCATGATAAGTCTAATAGAAAGCCCTAACGGTTTAAGATTTAAAAACATTTACATATACTCCAAATCATTGTATCAACCCAAATATTCTTATTTAAGAAAATTAATTAAACCATTGAAAGAAATTAATCTTTTCACGTTTTCGGAAAATGAAAAAGTTTTAAGTCCAGCTAAGGCTTATCCACATTCTATAATTATATTTGATGATGTTATTTGTGAAAAACAAAATACAATCAGAGATTACTTTTGCATGGGGAGACATAAATATATTGATTGCTTTTATCTATGTCAAACATATACCAAAATACCTAAACATCTTATAAGGGATAATGCAAACATGATAGTAGTATTTAAACAGGATGTAATGAATCTAAAACATATATACAACGATCATGTGATTGGTGATATGTCATTTAAACAGTTTATTGAAATTTGTAGTGAGTGTTGGAAAAATAAATATGGATTTCTTGTTATAAGTAAGGATGATTTATTGAACAAAGGACGTTATAGAAAAGGATTTGATAGTTTCATTCACCTATAAAAACAATCTTAAGCAGATCGAGAGCAGATATAAAGGAGATTATACTCTGATCATAACCAGACACAAACCTGATCAATAGCAGATATAAAGCAGATCGATAGCAGATATAAAGCAGATCGATAGCAGATATAAAGCAGATTATAATGAATAAATATAAAAACAATAATTTATTAAAAGATCTTGTAAAGACGAGAGCTGTATTAAAGAAAAAATTTAAAAATATTAAATTGAATGAAATAGATCGAGTTAATTTGTTAGAAGATACATTTCAACCCATAACAAAACCCCTAAAACATATAATTGGAAAACTTGATAGTAATGATATACAAAAGGAACATAACAATATTAAATCTTTAAGAAATATAGAGGAAACCAATGATGGTGATATTAAGTTGAAAAATGATGTTAATGCTGTTTATGAAGTTGATGATGATGATGATAATACGATAGTTGATGAATATGATTATAATAAACATATATCTAATACATATATGAAAAATTTAAAAAGAAAGAAAACATTTCATGCTAATAAAAATGAGAACATTCAAAATAAGAAAATCAAAATTGCGCCCATAAAAGATAAAACAAAGAATGTTTCGAAAATTCCATCAGTTGTATTTGAAAACGTAAAACATTCTTCATATAATAATAATAATAATAATATAAAAAAATTTGAAATCGATAATGGTTGTATTAATAGTGATGATGCTGATGCTGATGATGATGTTTTCGATAATAATGAAGCAGAAAACACATCACAGTTAAATAAGTGTAGTGGACGATTAGGAAATGAATCTTTAAAACGTAAAAATACCTCAAAATATGATATTCATTCCAAACGAATCAAAATTTTACAAGACTTAAAACGAAAAAATGTATTTGATGATGATAATGCTAATTGTTATAAGAAAAAAAGCAAAATTGTACGAGACTTAAAACGAAAAAATGTATTTGATGATGATAATGCAAATTGGTATAAGAAAAAAAGCAAAATGTCACATACGTTTACAAAACGTAAAAGTGAAACACAATTAAATAAGGATACGAAACGTATGAAGCTGACGAACAACGATGATAATAATATGAAAATAAAGAAAAACTCATCATCATTATTTGAAAATATTCAATTACTTATTAGTAATAAGAAGTTGGATAAAATTTATGGATTTAATAAAGATTCAGAAGGAACTTGGCGATATGGAAAAGAAAAATTAGTATTTAATAAAGGTAACATTCTACAAATAGGAAATATGAAATTGAAAATTACACCAGGATTATTTGAATTACTATTTCATGCACAACCTCTACACTATTCTAAAAATGATTTGAAAAAGTATAAAGAAGTTCTAACACAGACAAATGCACATAAACGTCGTTATCATCTCCATGAGCAAATAAAAGGAACTAAAGCATTTAAATATCGACGAATAATTAAACATTTATTTAATACAAAGTCTAATATTTTAACAAAGGGAAGTGGTTTAACACTAAAATCATTAGATAATTGTAAACCAAACTATATATATTGGGATAATCCTAATGAATTGGTTGACAGACTACGTTTACTTCTTTCATCGGAAAGTGTTGGTCATAATAATCATAAAAACGAAATAATTTCCATTATTGAAGAACTCAAAGAATCTAACATAATATATTAGAAGAAGAAGAAGATAAAGAAGAAATGAGTTTTATAAATAAATTTGGGGAAAGTTCGATTAAAAAACAATATGAAAAAAATATGGTAACAAGAGAATATTTCATTAAAACATATGATATATTAACTGATAAATTAAACAACATAAGAAAAGATGTAGATAATATTTCTATGAATCATCGAATTGATATGAATCAATTAGAGCTTAATATTAATAATACAATAAAATATAACGATGAAAAATTTAAAAAAGATTTTTTACAATTTTCTGTTAAGTTATCAGAAAAGTATGATAAAATAACAAGTGATGTAGAAAAAGTTAGTAATTCTATACAGAGCTTTATTGTAACTTCATCAAATACTCTCAATAAAACAATAAAAAATGAAATGTTAAATGAAAATAAGGAATATATGAGTAAAATTGAAGAGAGATTTGATAAAATTGAAGAATTTATTTTCAAATGGATTGGAATGGAAGAATTAAAAGATCAATATACAAATCAATTAAATGAAATTAAAAATGAAATAAAAATATATAAGGAAGCTATTACAAAAACTGAAAATTTGTATGCTGATACTAAAACATATTTAAATAATCTTGAACAAAGATTTGATATTATTGAAACACATCTATATAAGACAATTGGTCTAAATATCGAAGTAAATAAAAAACACAAAACTTAATACAGATATGTATATGTACATACACATTAAATATAGAATAATATGGAATTAAATATAGATAAAAGGGGAATAGTACAAGAACTACACAAGCAAGCGCGAAAAAATTTTAAGAGAAGACGAGTTGTAATGAAAGGAATTGACGATTTATGGCAAGCTGATCTAGTTGAAATGGGTAGTTATGCAACATCTAATAATGGATATCGTTATCTTCTAACAGTAATAGATACATTTTCGAAAAAAGCGTGGGGAGCTGCCATAAAAAATAAAAGTGCTCAAAATGTAACCAATGCTATTAAAACCATATTTGATAAATATCATCGAAAACCTCAAAATCTACAAACAGATGATGGTAAAGAATTTTTCAACAATCAATTTCAGCATCTAATGCGGAGTAATCAAATTAATCACTATTCAACATATACTAGATTAAAAGCATCAATAGTTGAACGATTTAATAGAACATTAAAAGGAATGATGTGGAAAGAATTCAGTTTTCAAGGATCATATAAATGGATAAACATTTATCAAGAACTTATAAACAAATATAATAACACATTTCATAGAACTATAAAAATGTCACCTAATGATGTAAATTCAGACAATGAAAAATTTCTTTTAGATACTGTATATAGTAAATTGAAAATATTTCAGAGACCAAAGTTCAAAGTTGGCGATAATGTACGAATAAGTAAATATAAATATTTATTTGAAAAAGGTTATACACCAAATTGGACAACAGAAATATTTAAAATTAAATTAATAAGAAATACAAATCCAAACACCTTTATTTTGGAGGACTATCAAGGACAAGAAATTAAAGGTGGATTTTATGAATTTGAATTAATGAAAACTAAATATCTGCAAACGTATTTAGTTGAAAAAGTTGTAAGGAAAAGAGGTAATTTGTTGTATGTTAAATGGTTGGGTTTTCCATCTGAACATAACTCTTGGATTAATGCTGGTGATATATCATCCACATCATCGACACAACTATAAAATACATTGGAGTAGTACTAAGTGTATTTATTCCTTAATCAAACATTATTAAAATGAGTATAACACTAACTTTAAACGGATACTCCTCACTACTTATTACCAACTATTTTCCACCGATTGAACTTAATCAAAACTATCTGTGTGGATTAATTAGCTTTGATACATATCATTCTATTCCAAATGTTGATACCGAAAATAACATATTTCATATTGGTAATCATGAAATCGAAATTCCTGTAGGATCGTATGAATTTTCCGATATAGCTAATCTCATTATACATAAATACAATAAATTGGATAAGAAAGGTATTCTTGATATTCAAGCAAACTATAATACATTGCAAACTTTTATAAAAAGCTCAACTGATCCTATCTATTTCGATAAAGAACGTTCCATTGGATCGCTTCTTGGTTTTAGCAAGAGAGTGTTAGAACCAAATAAAGAATACAATTCGGATAAAACAATAGACATTACAAAAATTAATACTATTTTAGTTGAGTGTAATATTGCAACTGGATCCTATATAAATAACGTTTCAGCACATACTCTACATCAGTTTTCACTTAACGTTACTCCTGGATATAAAATAACGGAAGCGCCTATAAACGTGATTTATTTACCCGTTAATACGAGATTAATAGATACACTTGTTCTCAAAATAGTTGATCAAGACGGAAACCTTATAAATTTTAGAGGAGAAAAAATAACAATAAGACTTCATTTGAAACCAATATCGGAAACCACAACAACAACAACATCAAAGGAATGATTATATTCGATAAAAATACTTTAAATAATCAAACAACATTTAGTTCACAACCACAACACCTAATATCAACATCACCATTGTCAGCAACACAACAAATTTCACCAAAAAATCTACAACAGAGATATAAAACTCTAAGTAAATTTAATCAAGAGTTTCTACAAAATTTGGGTTATAAATTAAAATAAATATATATTAAACTAAAATGAGAAGTAGCAGTGTAATAAACATTTTACAGAAACCACAATTTGATATTTCAATTATCAAAAAAGAATATCATAGCTATACATCTTATTTACAATCATATAAGAATAATGATGAAATTCGTATATCAATTCAAAACCAAGATTTATATGTACTACCAAGTGAAAGTTACTTATACATTGAAGGATTTGCAGCAAAAGATGATTCAACAGTCTCATCAACACTCAAACTTCTAAAGAATTGTATGTGTTACCTTTTCGATGAAATTCGTTATGAGTTAAATGGTGTAGAGATTGATCGAACACGACAACTTGGTATTACAACAGATATTAAGAATTATGTCTCTTTAAATCAATTGGAGAGTAATGCACTTGCAAATGCAGGATGGGCGGCAAATGATACTGATAATATATCACTTATTAGTGGATACTTCAATTTTTGTGTACCATTAAAAATGTTACTTGGATTTGCTGAAGATTTTAACAAAATAATTGTAAATTCTAAACATGAACTAATACTTCTACGATCTAAAGATGATTCGCAAGTCATCAAACCTACTTTAGAAACTGAAAAATGGAAATTATCTATATTAAACATTACGTGGAAAGTACCACATGTGCAGCTTGCTGATGTCTATCAACTTGAAATGTATAAAACGATTAAAAATCAACATCCTCTAAATATATCATTTAGAAGTTGGGATATGTATTACTATCCTTCTGTTCCAGAAAGTACAACAATATTATGGAATGTTAAACTCGCTAGTGAAAATGAAAGACCACGTTTCTTGCTTATAGCTTTTCGCAATAAAAATAACAAATTTATACATTGTGATTTGACTGATGTAAAAGTTCATCTCAACTCAGACACATATCCTTACGATGACTTAAATCTTAAGTTTGAACGAAATCGTTTCGCTATACTATACGATATGTATTCAAAGTTTCAACAAAATTATTATTTACGTGAGCCGCAACCATTATTGAAACGAGATGATTTCAAAACCACAGCACCAATAATTGTTCTAGATGTATCAAATCAAAATGAGTCAGTTAAAACTGGACCCATAGATATACGAATTGAATTAAAAACATTGAAAAACATACCACCTAATACATCTGCATATTGCTTAATTATACATGATAGAATGTTTGAATATATACCTCTAACAAATGAAATAAAAAAAATATTGTAAATTTATGTTTTAAGTAAAAAATAAGTTTTTTTTTTTTTTACGAACAGTAAGGAATACTGTAGTAACTATAAATATCAGAATCATAACGTTTACTGTTTTCAATATAACTCAATCTACCTAATCGACCCCTAACTAATTTGGATTTGAATAAATATGGTAAAAAACTTAAAAATTTTAGAGGAGTGTTTATGCGTGACAATTTACCTAAAAAGGCTCTATCAAAAGAATGTGGTATTATTAATTTGGATAATTCAAATGGACCTGGCTCACATTGGGTAGCATATTACAAAAATGGTAATTATAAGGAATATTTTGATAGTTTTGGAAATTTACAACCACCACTGGAAATTATTAATTATTTAAAATATCCTATTGAATATAATTATGAACGAAAACAAAAATTCAATACATTTAATTGTGGACACTTGTGTTTAAAGTTCCTATTCAATAAATATAAATAAAATACAAATAGAAAAATTGTTTTTTGAAAATATTATTTCTTTTTATTTCTTTTTTTCATATTTTATAAACTTACGAGCTACTTAAATTACATATCACATTACATATCTATTAGAAGAAAAATGTCTTCATCCTCTTCCATAATTTTTGTATAATCATCTAAATTTGATGATGATACAATTTCTGAAGAAGTTGATGAAGAATTTGGTAGTTCAATAAATTGTGAACCTTTTAGAGGTTGATATTTATTGATATTTATTTCCAGATGGCATATCTCTATTAATGTCCACCCACTATCTCGCTCTTGGAATTCGCTCATCTTTTTAATAATGTGATCACATTGCTCTTCATATTGTTGTGCAATGTTTGATGCTCTGGAACTGATTACAACCATTTTGGTTTGGTGAGACTTTTTCTCTGTACACAATTCTTCATCTTTCATTAAAACATAATTGCAGAACAGTTCAAAATTGATTTTTATATTTAAAAGTATTTTTAATTGTTTTTCCAATAAATCAATTACTTTATTTTTTATATTTTTAATAAAGTTTTCCGGAATTAAGTTCTTCTTATCAGTATTTTCAATCATATAAGAGACAATCCGGTTTTTAAAGCTTGAAGATATTACCTTTACATCGGTATCTAATTGTTCAACACAATTTGTTTTATGTTCATTTCTTCTTATATGTGAATACCACTCTATTTTTCTTATACTTTTATTGCATAATTTACAATATATATCATCACTCTTATTAATGTTATTGTTGTCACTATTATTATTATTATGCTTATTATTATGCATATGGTTTAAAAAGTCTTTTTTAGATGGGAACTGTAAATTACACTTTGCACAATAATGTGATGAGGAAGGCCCATCATGAAGTAATCTAATATGGCGTTTTAAATTAAAATTACGCGTAAAAGCTTTTCCGCAAATTTCGCATATAAACCGCTTCATTTTTATTTTTTTATTTTTTTAGTTGCACGAGTTGCACGAGTTGCACTAGTTAAAATTATTTAAGTAATATTTGAATATTCATAGAAAACCGAACATTTATACTCAAAAAATATCTATGAGCATACACAAGTTTATTAGATAATGTGAAAATGTAAAAAAAAAAAAAAAAAACCCTACTTAATTTCTTACATTGCTGATAAAAGAATAATTACACACAAGTAGTCCGAACATTGATACAAAAACAAAAACAAAAAAAAAATTTTTTTATATGTATCTATAACTTCTTCAATTTTTTTTATATGTATATATAACTTCTTCAATTTTTTATTATAAATTGATTGAATGAAAAGAAATTTTATTAGTACAATTTTAAAGTTTGTTACGTAAGGTAATAAAAATCAAAAAAAAAGATGAACGTTTTAAATTATTTAAACGAAATCGGCGAGAAGAAGTTTCAGAAAAGTATTTTGCCGCTAAAAAATATTCCCATTAACGAAGCGTTACGCATATTTAAATGTGAGAAGAAAATAACAATATATGGATTAAAAGTAATGCTGGAGTTGGAAAATTTTGTCGTTTTCCTGCCAGAGAAGTACAGCTTTATATCGGATGACGTTATACATCAATTATCGTCTGGGGATTATTACATTAAAAAAGTTACGACTGGTTATTTTTATAAATTTGTTTTCGAAAGGAAAGAGGAAATCAAAAAAGTTTAATTCCTTATTCAATTATCAAAAATTTATATAAAAAAAATTAATTTTGTTTTGAAATTTTATTTATTAAGTTTAAATAAAGAAAATTGTAATTTAAACCTCTAAATCCCTAATAACATGCATAAATTATGGTTTCTTCAATTGAACTAACGGAATTATTAGAGAAACATTATTGTAATATTGAAAAAGATCATTTAGACCTTTTTATAAAAATGATTAGTGAATTAAGAATATATAATAATGATAGTACACCGTTTATATATTATGAAAGTGATTGTGAAAATATTAAAACAGAATCTTTTAATATATGTGCCTGTAAATTATATTATAATCAATATATATTAACAAAAAAACTTTATCATATGTATAAACATATTTTTAATATTTCTCTGTAGGTTTATATATATGTAAATAAAAGCTTTAAATTTTATTTTAAAATAAAAGAACCAAACGAAATATCATTTCTTTTCAATTACATACGCACTATGTATCCGGATAGATTTATAGTAATAGATATTCAAGGTTTTTATATTGCGAATAAATTATTTGTAAAAGAAATCAGCGTTTTAGATGACAATAATAATGATTTTAAGATTAAAACATTTCTCATTCAATCTCCATATAAATACTCCGAATTGACAAATAAAGAAAGAAGAACTAATAATTGGTTAACTAATTATTTTCATGGATTGTCTTGGAATGATGGTGTATCTACCCTAAAAGAAGCTGAAGAATATCTGAAATCAACGATAAAAAAACAGAATTATCAAATCATATATGTTAAAGGACATGAAAAAGAAAAGTGGTTAAAAGAATTATTTAAATCTGAAGAACTAAAATTAAGTATACTTAATATAATATCCTGTTCAAATATTAAAACTTTATATAAAAACAATAGACATATAAATATTTGTAATTATCATAAGAATAAGAATAATAATTGTCTTTTAATATGTGCTGAAAAAAATGTAATTTTGTTTCGAAATTTTATTTATTTATGTTCAAATAAAGAAAATTGTAATGTAAGCATCTAAAACCTTTCTCTTTTAATTTACACACACTCATTGCTTAGGAAACCATATTCATAGTGAAGAAACAGATTATGAGTAATATTCGCCAGTTCATTCATGATCTACCCTAACAAAATATTTTACAAATACAACTCCCACAAGAAGTTACGTTAAATCCGCTTATCAAAAAAAAAAAAAAAAATAATAAAAATAAAACTAGTAATTAGGAAACCGTATTCCTAGACGAGAAACAGACTATAACTAATATTCATCGTCGCCTCATTAAATACATAGTTTTTAAAACAAAATATTTTTTACAAATACAACCCCTACAAGTAAAGAGATATACGTACGAGTACATCCAGAAACAAGTTATGATAAATCCACTTCAGTGCAGTTCTCATACACATGTAGGAAACATATTATGAGTAATATTAGTCATATCAGTAGACTCTATATATTCACTTTCAGCAACTGTCATGATCTACCCTAAACAAAATATTTTTACAAATACAACACCTCCTACAAGTAAAGAGATAATATTCACTTTCAGCAACTGTCATGATCTACCCTAAACAAAATATTTTTACAAATACAACACCTCCTACAAGTAAAGAGATAATATTCACTTTTACCTATCCTAAACAAAATTCTCACACACACACACACACACACCAACCCACATTTTTGTAGCTCTTATTGGAATATCCTGTAGTCGTGAGCAATTTTTAACAATGCAGTGGCATACAACTCCTCCTACAAGTAAAGAGATATATGTACATACGAGTACAGCCAAGAAACAAGTTATGAATAATATCAGCAGGACTCTCACGCACACTGTACTCATTTTTATTAGGGCAATTCATATAAATCATAAATGAGTAAAAAATTAGAATTCACAAGCATTCTACATAAATAAATATTTACTTTCACCAACTTTCATCACTACCCTAATGAAAACACCATTATCAGCAGGACCATAAACACGCCCACGAAACTAAATTGCTCTCTTTAACAAGAAACAAGTTATGAATAATATCAGCAGGACTCTCACGCACACTGTACTCATTTTTATTAGGGCAATTCATATAAATCATAAATGAGCAAAAAATTAGAATTCACAAGCATTCTACCTTAATAAATATTTACTTTCACCAACTTTCATCACTCCCCTAATGAAAAGACCATTATCAACAGGAACATAAAAAACGCCCACGTAACTAAATTGCTCTCTTTAACATTATCAATCCTCTCTCGTGCTCACAAGGATTGCACACATACACACACACACACACTTTACTCATTTATAAATGAGCAAAAAAAATAGAATTCACAAGCATTCTACCTTAATAAATATTTACTTTTGCTCTCTTTAACATTATCAACGTGCTCACAAGGATTGCACACATACACACACACTTTACTCATTTATAAATGAGCAAAAAAATTAGAATTCACAAGCATTCTACCTTAATAAATATTTACTTTTGCTCTCTTTAACATTATCAACGTGCTCACAAGGATTGCACACATACACACACACTTTACTCATTTATAAATGAGCAAAAAAATTAGAATTCACAAGCATTCTAGCACGCCCACGTAACTAAATTGCTCTCACCCATTCTCATTTTTATTAAGGATATTCACGTAAATCGGAAATGATCAAAAATGAATAGGTCAGACATATGCAACCACTACAAAATTTTCATGACCCTTTAATGAAAAGACCATTATCAGCTGACTCCCGCCCACACACATACACATATACATACACACATACACACAAGTCAAACATATGCAACCACTACAAAATTTTCATGACCCTTTAATGAAAAGACCATTATCAGCTGACTCCCGCCCACACACATACACACACACATACATACACATACACACACACATACATACACACAAGTCAAACATATGCAACCACTACAAATTTTCAATTTTGCAGGTTCTCGTGAATACCCTTAATGAAATGCGCATTTTAGAACTGCTCAACTCCCATAAACATACTACTAATGTTTGAGATGCACGTAATGGTGTATCTGGACTGTGTTTTTCCATTCTCCTAAAACAAATATTTACGCACCAGCCAATAAATCCAAAAATAAGTATTTGAAAACAAAAATTTCAAAATGAAGGAACAACTTTTGCATATTTCAAGCACTAAAGCTGCTCTGCTTCTATTCCCTTCAATGTTATCAAAAATGCTGAGCCAAAAACTAAACAACACCAGGCCGTACGAAAACATT
Source organism: Ormia ochracea (assembly GCA_963402855.1). NCBI lineage: Eukaryota > Metazoa > Arthropoda > Insecta > Diptera > Tachinidae > Ormia > Ormia ochracea. Next base: position 43,663,096 of record OY727106.1, read on the forward strand.
TTCATAATTCGCATTTTACTTTATGCAAAAATGCACACAAGTGCATTCACTTGTGTGCTTTTCACATACACACAATTTCATGTAAATATTCGTGTGTGTGTGTGTGTGCGTATGGGTATGTTGTTCAAGTAAGCTTCTGCAACTGCATGGCTGCTCGCATGTTTTATTCATAAATATTTGTAATTTTAATATAGAATTTGCGATATACATTTAAGCAGTTGGGCATAAATCAGGGATCGTTTGATATTTATGCAAATATTCAATTGGCTTGCTAAGGAATTCATAAACAATAAACAAATATGGCCGCAGTCAGGGTTACCAGAGGCACATTTTAAAAGCGCACACTACCGGTTTCTTTTGCAAAGAGAAAACTTTTCAAATAGTCGGCTGGAACCAGAAATACTTACGATTTAATCTAAAATAAAGCTTTACGTCACTCTTAAAATAAACAAATAAAAGCTCTATATTCCGCTGAATCGAATCTTATACTTCCTTATCCAAAAATATGTTCTTCAGCGCTTTTTGTACTCGTATGTACACACGAATGTCCATAAATTTATATAAACAAATTTCAAACAATAAAGTTTTACGTCATTCTTAAAACAAACAAATAAAAGCTCTGTATTCCGCTGAATCGAATCTTATACTTCCTTATCCAAGAATATGTTCTTCAGCGCTTTTTGTACTCGTATGTACACACGAAAGTCCATAAATTTATAAAAAAAAATATCTTCGAAAGGGCAGCAAGTTTGGCTACGCGTCAAGTGCTGTGGCTGATAATACTAGTGCTCGCTGGTGGCTACTTTTTGTGCATTATTCATTCGCCTACGGAGGCAATTTTTCCTTTTGTACGAGTATAAAATAATTTTTTGGTTATATATCCTTTTATTATTACCCGACATTGGCGATTTTCATACTGGCTAATTGAGAGAATAGTCCGAGCCGATACATTCTAAAACGGAAATACGGAGGACAGACAGACACACAGGCGGACCGAGCTCATTCAACTTCCCCTATTACATGGATGTAAAATATTGTAGAAGGGGAATATTGGAAAAGAGTATACAAAAAATTTATTATTAAAAAAATCAATATTACGATTCCATATTAGAAACCTAAAAGTCTACTTTTCCAAAAGTATCGTTAGTGTTAATATCTAAAACGATTTATACATCATTTCTAAAAATGAAAGTATATTTCAGAATAAAATAGCAAAGAGTTGAAAGTAGTTTTTCTAACAGTGTCATGATGTCAGCTTCGTCTGCCTCTTTTGCTGGACTGCACTTTATATTTATTAGAAAGTTTACTCATCATCATCGCTCCAATGCAACGACTGGCATCTTGACTTCTTTTAAGGCGCCTGCAGACGTAAATATCATTAAATTATTGGGAAGTATGCAAGTTACTTTCGCAAATATCCTTATAAAAAATCTACGCAAATATTTTTATCATCCTTCACAATCAACTAAGCTAAAGTCCTGCCAAAAACTACACAAAAAATCATAATTTTATAATATTTCACTAACATGTGATACGACTCTGAAAAGAGGAGCACATTTCAATAGCACAACGACAACACTGTTTCCAAACTGGCTAGAAGTATAATTAAATGTAAAGTGTTCAAGTTATAATTGTTACTCAATCGACAGGTGTAAAATTAAACTGAAGTTAAGGACATTCATGTGCATATTGAATAATCCTTACAAATTGTTGTTGTCCTTCTGCCTGTCTGCATGTCTCCCCTTATCAGTATTTTCTCACTTCTTTTTCATGCTAAATTGGAATATATTTCATGCGGAAATAGCTCTTTATTTGACAGTACTAATTTGTAATAATTAATGCTCGGCATATCGCCTTCAGATCTGATGGATAGCGCGACTGATTTTCAATAGTTTACTACAATTTTTCAACTCGACTCAATGAGTCCAGGCTTGATGGTCTGTAATTTTTGGATTCGGATTAGGAAAAAATTTATATTTACAGGCAATTTTTTGATGTTACCCTAAATTGGTTTAGACATAATCTACAAATATCGTTTTGGAATAAACGCTTCTAAAGTTCTGAGATTATAAGGAATAGCCTCCCTGTTGTCAGATGCCTGGGCTTCTTCATAATCTAGCAAATCTGCCTTATTTGCAGCCAGCTAGGAAAATGAATTAAGTAATTTAATATGACCCTCGTAGCATTTTCCATAATAGCTTTTGTGCTTAGTAACACTCACTAACTGAAGCTACATACATACACTGATGGATATATTGTCCTATATTGTGAGAATATTATTGCTTACCAGCTGAATTATCCAAAAAGTGCTTTGCTCAAGATTCTCTGGATTATTCAATAGTTTTCTCTCATTGGTAGTATTTCGCATGCTAAATTCACATGTAACTAACCCAACAGAAATTCAGACCCACGAATTTGAAGAGGTTATTAATTTCCTTCACGTTGCATATATATAGAATCTAAAGTATTATAAAAAATAATATTTCCCAAATGCTACACAGAACACTTTGATCCTTTTTTATAAGAACAAAATGAGAATTAAAAAAAAAGTGCAAGAGAGTTCAGAGCAATAGGAACATGCTCTTGCACCTGTAGGATAAAGCCGGAGGGGAGAAATAGTATTATCAAAATTTAAAGGACGAGTTGGATGTTTTAATTAGCGCAGTGTCCATTCGACAGTCACATTGACCAAACTAGGAACTTCGCCATCTAGAAATGGCTATTATCGTGTTTTGGATCACATACTAATTCTGCTAATTGTTGCGTTTGGAATATTTGGGTAAAAAAGTCGTGGCGAATGATATACAACATGTATATTCAAGGGTGTAACGAGCTACCTCATGGGGGTCGTATTGGCGGACTCGGTAGATAGAGGCATGGTCGGGTTGATAAACGGACTGGGTCAGCACTACAGAGTGATGATGATGGTGCGATGCCACGCAGCATCGTCTTGAATTCTTAAATCTGCCATCACCAGAGATCGTGCCTACAAATTGATTCAACGGGAGATGATTAAACGAGTGTGAGTCTAACCCAGCCATGGAAATATAGAATCTTTACAAGTACAACCAGGCTGAAAGGCCATATGCGGAAATAATTAAATGGGTGTGAGTCTAACTCAGCCATGGAAATCCAGAATGTTTCCAATTATAGTACAACCAGGCCGAAATCAAAGATGATTGAACGAGTGTGTGTCGGAATTCCGGAATATTTACAAGTACAACCAGGCCGAACCCCCCGTTCCGAAGATGATAAAACGAGTGTGATCCTAACTCATCCCTGGTACTGTTCAATGTTTGGAAGTTTATTATTCCAGGTTAGTTTAACCACTGATATAAAGCTATCCATCACATTTTGCTATTTAATAGCACAAATGGGAATGGCAGCTTCTATTCCAGAAATGTTTAGATTTAAAACCATCCCGACCGTTCAGCAAATGAATTTCAGTTTTATTATTAATTATTTTATTATTTACTTGTGGTGGTTTAAGAGAAAAAGGATTAAAAAAATTATAAATTGTACAAGACTTTCTACAGTGAATCGTAGAGCGTCACTTTTATAGAAATAAAACTTTCTTAATTTTTTTTTTTTCTTGCATTTTTATATTTTAACAAAATGTTTTTTGTTTAAAAGGACAATTTTCACAGATTTGCTATAAAGAAAATTTTAGATATTTTTTCTATTTGCGAAGTTGAAAGCCTCAACCACAAATTTTCTAGTACCTCAGTGAGTTTTGCTAGAATGTATAGAAATTTTTCTGCTGAATTTCCGATTTCTATTTAATTTCCTATTTATTTATCAATACCTTTTTTTTGCATCAATTAATGAATTGAATAGATAATGCAATACAATCAATTGCAACTGATTAATGACTTATGGGTTTTCAATAGAGAAAAACCAAACGAATCTAAAGAAAATAAATTATCAACTATACATGTTGCTCACTAGAAACACATACAGTGGAACGTCTTAGAACATGCAAGAAAAAATATTGCACAGAAAAACATTTCAGTTTTAGTTCAGTTGTATAGAATTGTAAGTCTAATTGCTTAAAGTCAAAAGGGAAGCCAACAAAATTCGAGCGATGTGACTTTTTTAATTATTTATATAAAAAGAGAGAATCTCTGCAGACCACTGAAGCTGATCATAGAAACGTTAAGTCCTTGCAAAATAGTTGCATAGTCTGAAATTAAAATTTCTTTGTGTATCCTTTAGTTATATAATCATAAATTTATAAAGGTATGTGAATCAGTAAAAAGGATTGCAGGACTAACTTGCCAAGCCAAAATATGGATTAAACTTTTTAGGGAACTCAAATCTCACTTCTACATTTTATTTCTTTATCCATAGCAAAGACCTGAGATTTTGTTTTATTAAAAGCTCTTGTAGGAAAAATTAAGCCAATCGGTTATCCTTGAATGAAGAAAAAATGATACTCCTTTCATTACTAAATGACATCGCAATTTATCTGAAATGATTGGAAGAAATAAATTTATTCTGCCAATAAGACCGCAAAAGCCAGAAATAGAAAACACATTCAAAGCAAGCAAACAAATAATAAATGAAACTCAATTTTATTAATTAATTTTTATTTGCAGTAAATAGAATAAAATTTATTGCAAACGATTTCTAACCGCATTCAGTTTCCATTCAAAATTCTTTCAATTACGAGAAAAAACTCACAAATTTGTGTATTTGTTTTTAAGGTTTATTAAAAGTTTCCTTTAGATGATCTACCTGAATGGCGCCAATGGAAAACGGGAAAAAAGAAAGCTATAAAAAATCCAGAAAACATTTTTGTACAGCCAAAACCAGGTTACCATAAAAAGGATTTCTCCATGAGAGGTTATCAAAGTCGAAAAACTTTCTCGTCAATTTGATTTCGATTATTGACTTCAAACAGGGCAGGACGAAAGTAATAGAATTGTGGTGGAAGAAACTTAAAAGTAAAAAGTTTTCTATTTGCTGTTGAATACCTTCTTCATTTAATGACTGGCAATATTTTCTCGTTCGAAAAAAAATTTCCCGTAAGAAAATTAATTTCTTTATGCAGTGCAGCATAAAAACTCGGCATTTAAATATTTAATAAATTTTAAATTTATGTATTTTGTTCAATATTTTTTTTAAATTACCAAATATGTGAAATGGAAACTAAAGTCACTTTAATGATTCTTCGTTTCCGCTTCGTAATGATGGGCTCGTTTTAGAGCATTTTCCATAACATCTTTCAAAATTAATGGCTTTGCCACACCACACTGTACTCATATGTCTAATGGGATACAACGGTGGCTTGAAGTTTCACTTACTATTCAGCTAAAAGCATGATTCATCACATATGATCTGATTTCAATAGATTTGATCTCATTTCCGGTCAACATGAGAAGTTTAATTACAAAATTAAAGAAAAATGTCTGCACATTATATCTCTATAATATGAAAAAATAACAAAATTTTACAACGAAGTTTTCCGATCTCTTACCGGGGGACTGCCAAAAATATTTTTAAAATTTTTCGGAACTTTTTTTGGCATTCGTTTCCTTACTGGTCGTTTTTTATGCAGATTTCGAATTTCTGAAAATTCTAAAAACTCTCCAAAATTTGAATGTGGCTATTACGTAGTTTTTTCATACCATTGCGTCAAGTTCCCACCTCTTACGTGGACTGTCTAAAATATTTTTAACATTTTTCGGAACTTTTTTTCGTTTTCCCCGTTTTTTATGTGGATTATGAATTTCTGCAAATTCTGAAAACTCTCCCAAATTTGGAAGTTGCTACTACGTAGTTTTTTCGAACCATTGCGTTACGTACTCATCTCTTACGTGGACTGTCTAAAATATTTTTAACATTTTTCGGAACTTTTTTTCGTTTTCCGCCGTTTTTTACGCGGATTTTGAATTTCTGCAAATTCTGAAAACTCTCCCAAATTTGGATGGTGTTACTACGTAGTTTTTTCGTACCATTGCGCCACGTTCCCATCTCTTACGTGGACTCTCTAAACTATTTTTAACATTTTTCGGAACTTTTTTTCGTTTTCCCCGTTTTTTATGGGGATTTTGAATTTCTGCAAATTAAAAAAACCAAAATTTGAATGTGGCTATTACGTAGTTTTTTCGTGCCCTTGCGTCACGTACCCATCTCTTGCGGGGACGGTCTAAAGTATTTTTAAAATTTTTCGGATTTGTTCTTAGGTTGTTTTCTTTCGTAGTTATCAATTTTTATGTGGATTTTCAGTCTAGTCTTATTTATTTCTAAACAGGGTAATTTGCAATATAGAAATAATTATAATTCGCTTGAGTATTTCAAAGGATCAGTTGAAGAGGAAGATACTTTTACCGTTACAATGCAACAGACAATATCGCTACGGCATGTAAATTTCAATGAATGTGTAAAATACATTATAATTGCAAAGTAGAGAAATATAAATTTATTTCGCCCAAAAAAATGAATAAAATATGGTTCAACACACAGATACTGGAATTCACACATACTCATGCAACATTTACAAATGAAAAGTATCGTTCCATTAAAAAATCATTGCACGTAAACTTACATGTGCAGGCACACATGTACTGGCTTAACAGAAAGTACTTGTTAATGAATTTTTAATGGCCTCATACATATAAATATTGTCCGAGAATGGAATTGCTTTTCCAAAAACAATAACAATATAAATAACATTTTAACAAGATGCACCAGCACACAGACAATGGAAATGGTAAATGACCTGATATTAAAATTGCAACACAAGCCAAAGCTCTTTGTAAAGTCAGGCCAAAGAAGGAAAAAAAGGAGAGCACTGACGAATGAACTGGCAATTTGAAAACCTTAAAATAAAATAAATGGCAATTATTTCAGCATCAGAGTGGAAAAACAAAGAAATAATTATAAAGAAACATGCCACATCAGGATTGTAAACCATTATTATTATTGCTAATTAAAAATTAACTAGATAGAATGCAAGAGCAGTCGAGCATTGCAGTAGAAAAGTATTGCGGTCACAAACAATCTTACAACTGCTTACTTGTACGTCGGAAGAGGCCACTAATAAATTACTGCAGCTTCTTTTAAGGTCAGAGCTCTTTTGCAATTATAATAAAAAAAACATAAAATATGGAAACTAATTTTAATTAAATACGAATAACTTTTGCTGAAAAGGAAGAGGAATGTGTGTTTGCAAGCACTCCTGCTGCGGAATGGCTGGGAAAAAGATACGATTCTGACGAGATATTTATAATGGATTATTATAATCCTGTTAATATGTATTCCCTCACAAAGGAACACCTAGATTTTCTAGAAACCTAAAATTTCTATGTGAAAATAAAATAAAAGAAAATGGTTATGTGCACTTAATGCGATGAAGCGAATCATTTTAAGCTGCTCTTTCCAATAATCTGCGTGGAGTACTTCTTCATCCTCATGATACACATGCAAGTCCGACTCATATCTAACCTCTACCTTGAATTGTTACGAATTTTCGGCAACACCCGGCAGTGCTTGCCTTAAATACCCCTTTAAATAGTCCACTATATATATGTATGTATGTATATTTGCGCATGTATGTATGTGTGCACGCTTGTACATATGTGGATATACTTGGCGATACTGTATATTTGCATGCATGTTAATTAAGCAACTGCTTGGCAGCAAATATAAATAGAAACCATTTTCTCATTTTCATAAACTTCAGGCACCAACAAATAGAATGCAAGAAGTAAAGGAGTACACCGACAATTGACACTTCATATGCCATTAAATTTTACCATCTGTCAATTTTATGGTCTGTAGCCATTTTAAGTTTTCAACACTCAATGCTTTAATGTTCTACACACTTCATCCTGTCGTACTTGTGTACATGAGCAACTAAGCAAAAGAGGCCACACGAGTGTTAGTAAGTACTCGTATGTAATTTTATTCATATAAAAACATTTTCATTTCTAGTGTGCATTTGCAAATACCGAAAAAAAATAAAAAATAAAAAATAAAAAATAAAATTTTAAGTTATAGTTTTATCCATACAATGGCTTTTTATACATTTATTTACGTCAATATTCCCTTGTTGACTGGATTACCGTCCTTTTTTTTTCTTCTTTTTTTATAAATAATTTTCATATAAATATTTATTCAAGCAAAAAATTCCAATTTAATTGCCAAATGTATGCTGAACTGTGCTGCATGCCTACAAAGTGTTTGCGAGGTTGTTCGTGCAGCTGTGTGTAGATTAAAACACAAGCTTAAAAATTCATACAGATATGTGTGGGTATGTGTGTGTGTGTGTGACTGTGTTCATGTATTTGTTTTAAGTTTTTCCCCCCTTTTTATAAATCCTTATTTGTTTTATTCAATTGTGTAAAAATGCGCAGCAATAAAAGAGTAGATGGAATTTTTTGTCAGTGTGCCAAATATGATTTGTACGTATGAATGTCAGTATTCTGTGTGCAGGTCGCTGTTTACAAATTGTTTATTAAAACTTATATTTTATAAACAATTATAAATATATATTAAATTTAGTCATTTGTATTTTCAACCAGTTCGGAAATGGTTGATGTCATGGAGCAGCTCGCGGAGAAATTAAATAAATTATTAAATCATTAAGATTTTAATCTCGAAGCTTCTTAGCCAATACAAAAAGCTACAGAGAACTGCAACTAAAAAAAGTATCACGTACTAAAAGGGTCACGTATTAACAACATGTAATTAACAACAATATTATTTTCATAAAACTCTTTTTCCGGAATTGTATTTCTGGTATGTCCTTAAATCCTTCTATATTTTTTATAATCTAAGAAGTTCTACTTTCATTTCAAAATTGTTATTTTTATAATAATTTTTTTTTTTGAAAGAGGTCTTATATTTTAATGAAAGAAAATATTTTTAAGGTTTGAGAAATTAAGAAAAAAAATAGTAATTGTGATAGGTGTGAAAAGATTTCCATTTTCGTTACAAATTGAAATTTTTAAAAAGGAAGCAACATATATTTTTTTTTAACTAACTTAACCTGCAAAGCTTTCAGCTTAACCGCAGGAAAAGCCCAGGGTCCAGGAAGGAATCGAGGCCGCTTGTAGTAGCCCTCATTCCAATACACTTTCTTGACACATTACCATTTGTAAATCATCTGAGGGGACCTGCCTGAACCGCATTGACAATTCCTATACATGAAATTATTCCTTCTTTCCTTTTGGGAAACGTGCCGCAGTCTGAGTTCGGCACGTTTGTATGTCTACGGACAAGAGCATTTGGCACTGCTTTCCATCTAATCTAACCAAATACATGTATCAGCTAAGTGTTCTGAAATCGAATCTACCAAGTTTAATGTGTCCGTCATTTGAAGTTGCTTCGTGACACAAATAGGCTAAACGTATTGCTTGAACATATAAGATTATTCATCTTCTTCATCTTGTAGCAGTAACCTGGTCCTTTCCGTGTAATCTATCCTAAACTGTACATGTATCAAAAGCTTTTTCAGAACTGTTTGGTTGAAGGTGTACTGATGGTCTACCGAATTTAAGTACGTGTTCTCTTTGGCCATTATCCACCTTATGGATTAACGCCAGACACAATTTTTCCCATCGCCTTTAAAAAAAGAATTCACAATAATAATTCAACCGAAATTCTTTATTTCCGATATTCCTTTTGTATAATTAGGTGATGGCATATATATATTGAAATAGTCCTTGCAGTTAATTCGATAGGGAAGGACATCCCTATGTCAAACCCATCGAATGTCACACCCATCTTCAGCCCTTTTTCCCTTACATATCGAGAAGAGCATAAAAGCGGGAATAAAATAGTATTTTAGTACTTCACCCTTTTTTTATCTCTTTGCTTTCGACAGTTTTCTTCTGCTAAAAATTTTGAGCCAAGTAGTATGCTCTCTACTGGTAATGCCTCCATATTTTAGCATTACCAGTGCATATTTGCTTGCTCGTTATGCAAACGTACTCATAGAAATTTTGATTACAGAACTATCGGTTGATTGATCAGGAATAGAACGATTAAAATTGTCAAAACTTAACTTTTCCTGTCAAAGGACATTTATGGTATTATTTGTAGCAGCTATTTAGATAATATTGTTTTATAAATCTCGGTCTACAGTTACTTTTTTAATGACATTTTCTAAGTGCTGTCTTAAAAATAAAACTAAAATCATTTTGAGAAAGGTACTTTTTATTTGAGAAAGTTTTTTAAAAAAAATACTTCTTAAATACTTGGTAAAAAAGTACTTTTAAAAGGCATGACCTAAACACACTTTTAAGATGCATTATTGCAAAAACAATTATATAAATATGGAACTGTTTGAAGTTCTTCTTACGGAAAAGTGCTTTTTAAAATCGTACTTTCATTTGTAAATAAATGAAAAAATAATTAGATACTTTGCTAATAAAAGACTTTTTTAAAAATCTTTTTTATAAAAGTACTTTCTTGAAAAGTTGCTGTTGCAAAATGAAACGTGTCGCAAAATATACTTTAGTAAAAAGATAGCACTTTTATAATTGTACTTAAAGGTACCTATTCAAAGAGTACTTTTTTTTAGAACATTTTTAAAAAACGTTATTTTATAGAAAGGGATTTTTAAAAGAGAACTTGCTTAAGTGCAAAGTTGATAGCAAATTATATTTTAAAATGGTCATTTTAATTACAAACTGTTTATATATTATTTCTTCAAAAAGTACTTTTTTAATTATTATTTATAAAGATACCATCTTAACCGTTTAGTAAATTCAATTTCTTAAAAACTCAGTGTTTCAAAAATAGTCGTGGTTTTGGACATGGCAAAAGGTATTTCTTGTGTACCTACTACTAAAAAAGTACTTCTGAGAAAACAGGATTTAAGATATCAAATTAATGATAAAATTTGGATTTAATATTGGTCTTAGGCAAAAAGCATTTCTGCTCCTGCTCATACGATCTTATTAAACAAAACCTATTAAAAAAAAAACATACAAACATTTTTAAGCCTTTTAAAAGCCTTAATGTAATATTTTTAATGAATATTTTAAGTCATAAAATTTTAATAAAACAAATTTTTTATGGAAGTTTATAATCAAACATAAACTTTCAAAATTTACCGCATGAATTGCATGACAAGGACAATTTTAATTTTGTACGTAAAGAATGCAAAGAGAGAAAATTCAATTTAAAAGAAAAACACAAATAAAGATTCTTCAAAATTTTATAAAAATGTTATTAGATTTTCCTATCTTGAATAAATCTAGCAGGAAAGGTGGATTAATGTCGAGCAATTTTACAACAAATTTTCACTTTGAATTAGCAACGAACAGAAATAAAAAGATAATAAAACTCTGTTTTTATATTCCTTTGTAATCTTTTCAATCTTCAACAATGTGTCTGAATAGCAATGTGTTCGTGAGTAACTTCATCTCCGTGATCACATAAACCCGAGCTAAACATTTTTATACATGAACGTCTCATACTCTTACATGATTACAGGGGCGCATAATAGAACTAGTAATGTTCACGAAGAACTAAGGGGGATATTAAAGTCTCTACTGCAGTGCGTGTGTGGGGTTTTGTAAAGGATTATCTTAAAATGATGAGAGGATGCGAGCAGGGGCAATGGTGGCAATTGGTGGAACGATTCCGGCTGGCTTATATACTATTTTTTCATTTATCGCCGATTCCAAAGGTTCTGCTTCGACGTTAATTTCGCTCGGAACAAATAAATTAGGACACACAGAAGGACAGAAGGACAGAAGGAGGAAAGGACAGAAAGACAAAATCAAACAACTTTATTTCTCATTAGGTTAATTGTACGTTTTTCTCCTACATGGATGGATTAGAAACTATCGATGTTCTTGGAAACAAAAACAACTAGCGAGTGAGTTCACCTAAATTTCACCTTCTAGTTTTCCATCCCTTTTCGAGTATTAATTTTTGCAGACTTTTTTACAATTTTTAACATTCTAATTCTCGTAAGTCTTTGCGAAAAAGATTTCTAAGAGCATTTATATGCAAAAATAACAAGCCCGAAAAAATAAAGAATGGCATATAGAAGGCATAAGCTTCAGAAAGGATAGACCCTTCTGAATATACAGTTTGCCAATTAAATGTTTGCAAAATGTCTTAGTAATTTATTAAATTCAGGTTATACAGACTGACTGGTTATAAAAATAACATCCTTGTATGAAAATAAAGTACTAAAATATATTCAAAATACAAGTATGTTCTGGCCCAAATGAACCCTTTTAAAAACTACTACTTAGCTAAGAGTCGTTTTCTTTATATTCATTTTAAGTGAGGGGAGCTTTTTAAGGAGCTTTAAGGTACAGTATAATAGTAAATTCATTCTTAGAAGTAGACTGCAATACAAGAGTGCTTACGAAAAAGTTATTTAAAATTAGTTTCGTCTTCAAAGGATTTTTGCAAGGACTTTTTCACAAACTGTGCGAAGAAAATAATTAATATTAAAAAAAATATTGCAAAAATACCGCAAACTGAGAAAATTTCCTTTATACTGGCTTCCAAGACAAGAATGCCCTCAGCAGAGTTATAACAAAACTCGCCAACAATTGCCCACGTCACGCCTTATTCATGCCCATCACATGCCTGCCCCTTTCTATTTACAAACCTAAACTCACTTCATTTGCGTACAATTCTTCTTTCGTTTGTTCAAAACTTCAGGGACCAGAGCACAAATAAATTTAATCCCGTGTCATTGTTTTTAACAGTGTTCACATTTCCATTTCCCCTCCCACAACCTACCCCTCACCCAAGGAAGCAGAGATGTAATTCTTACTTTACCATTAGCAGAGACATGTAGCTGGAGTCTACAAGTTTTTATATATTCCATAAATTTCTACACCTCTCGTTATGGTAAATGTCAAGCGTTTAGCTTCCAATTTTATTCCAAGTAAAATGTGATTATAAACTTTTGTTAGAGCAATGAATTTTTGGCAACAAAAAAAAAAGAAAAGGAAAAAGGAAGTGAAATAAAATATCGAAAAAGAACAAAAGTGAATGAAAAAATATTAAGTTATTTTCAATTTGCCTTTTACTATCTACCAACTACCAGTGTACTCGTAGACCATAAATAGAACTTTCTTGCCGTCCAGCAGCCATACCAAATCCATTAAAAAAAGTATAAAAAAATTATGCAAAAAAGACAAAAAGAAAACTCGTTTGAGCAAAAGTTTTTTTTTTAATCATTTAGACGAAAAAAAAAAAAGATACAAAATGGGAATTATGTGTGTGTGGGGCTGAGAGTGTTGGCATGCCTGTGATTACAAATTGTTTTTTGTTTTATTTCTTTTGAATATATTTTCTTGCAACTTTTTCTACACGAAATGCGCAACGGAGTGTGGCAGCAACATGAACAAAAAATATAATTTCATTCTGTTGTTATTACCTTCAAAGTGCAATTACTTTGCGTTCTGGCTTTCTATTGCAAAACCAAACAAAACGAAAAAATATTCACTATAATGCTGAGTTGAACTTTTGTTACTTTTCTTTTTATTAAACGCTTGGCCCTCTTTCATTATAATTTTGATGGCAAACTAAGTCCCCAGACAATACGTAAGGAAATTGGGAGGTGCTACGTGAAAGCATATCGGATTATTAAAAGGAATATTCACAAAATGTCAGGGGCCGCTTTCATTGGCGTAAAATAACAAAAAAAAAATAATAATAATAATAATAAGGAAAATAAATAAATAACAAATCGTGGGTGTTCAAAATGTACCACATTTCTGTCCATGCGGAAATTGAACGTCATCTTACTGAATCCTTAAAAACTTAAAAGGACCACATGGTGTATTCAGTAGAATTTTAACAAAATAACCACTTGTATTCAGTTTTGTTGTCTCCAAAATTCCTCTACCGAATACCGAACACTCTGCCGGAAATCTTTCACTGACAGCCGTTTCTTCGTTAACGCGCTTACAGTGGCGCGAATTAATATAACACGTTTAAATTAATATATATATTTTTTTATTTTTAATATATATTTTTCTTTCTTAAAACTAACTTACTTATATTCGAGTTCTATGCAATCGTACAACTGCGTGTTGATAGAACTAAGTCTGGCAAGGAAAAGAGATCGAGTCTAAGAGTTTGATCTTATTTATACTCGTCTTTACATTACATAGCTTGTAGTTATCATACAGACATGAGTTCGCTAAAATACCTATGTCTAGAATTGCTTAATTATATTACATGTCTAGGATTTACTTAGTTGCAATAATCACGTCTAGCATTGCTTAATTATAATATATGTCTTTATGGGTTATTTAGTTACAACAATCATGTCTAGGATTTTCGTCAATACTCTTAATGTTTATTGGTTAACAATTTATATTTTACCTTAAGGTTTTACCATCCCTTAACTAGGTAAAGTGATTATAAAAGTATGTATATAATATATATGTTTGTGTGACGTTAACTCGCGACAGCGATACAAGTTTCCAAGAATATCAGAAAACTTTTTCATGAAATATGTTATTCATATTCCAAAAACAATAAGTCCTTATGTTTTCAAGATGAACGAGCGATTTGCTTTCAAAGGACATCGAGAGTTTCTCTTTTTTCAAGAAAATCGAGAATTTCTTTTTCCACGAACACCCTCAGTTTTTATTCCCGAAAGTTTTTGTTTCCAAGGACATCGATAGTTTCTATTTCAAAGAAAATCGAGAATTTCTTCTTCCACGAACACCCTCAGTTTCTATTCCCGAGAGTTTTTGTTTCCAAAGACATCGATAGTTTCTATTTCAAAGAAAATCGAGAATTTCTTCTTCCACGAACACCCTCAGTTTCTATTTCGATAGACATCGGGAGTAGCAAGAAAATCAAGAGCGGGTTCTTCCCGGAACATCAAAAGTTTCTGTTTTCAAAGACATCGTCAATTTCTGTTTCCGCGATCGTCAGTTTCTTTTTGCAAAGATATCGAGAGTTTTCGATTCCAAGGACATTGACAGATTCTTTTTTTTACGAACAACGATAGTTTCATATTTCAAAGTCATTTAAGGTTTGTATCCAAGATCTCCGAGAGGTTTTGTTTCCAAGAATATCAAAAGTTTCAGTTTCAAAGAAAATCGAACATTTTTTCTACGAACATCATCGATTTCTGTTCATACAGACATCGAGAATTCCTATTTCTAAGAAAATCGCGCACTTCTTCGTCCACGAACATCATCGATTTCTGTGCATACAGACATCGAGAATTTCTGTTTCTAAGAAAATAGCGCACTTCTTCGTCCACGAACATCGTCAGTTTCTGTTTCTAAGTTATTTCAATACATTACAAAACAATCACATGAGAGTAGAAGCAAAAGCGCTTTTCAGAGAGTTAATAAGACATGGCAACACATATTGATGTGTAAAAAGACAAGAATACCAACGCAAAACATATGAGGGGAGAAGGGTGTACAATTAGTATAAATTTTTCCAAACAGAATAATCAAATAATAAAAAAAAAATAAATTCATTAAAAAGTTAGCAAAACAATTTGAAACACAATTATAAAATAGTGAATGAAATGTAACTGGTTTTATAGCTTTCAATATCACGAAAATTTTCAAACAGTTTGGCGATAAAATAATTTATTGCCGTTCAATAATTATTTTATCTTTTAAATATTTTTATCTTTTTTCACTTTGTAAAAGGAAGTTTATGGCAAAAGTCAGCGGGATGTTTAATATGAGTTTTTTACACCTTAAGTGATCCTTAATATCGCCACAAGGATATTTTATGAATATTCATGAATACGGCAATTACAATAATATTATTTTAATTTACAATAACAATAACAATAATTTAAACAAAATATATGTGAAATCATAAAAAACTATTTCATTTGCTGAAATTTAAAATTGGATATAATAAAATTAATGATACAAGTCGACTTTATTTAAGAGGATTTTCTTTAAAGATTTGGAAATTTATTAATTTCTTTTTTCTTTCTTAAACACTATTTATGATTAATTCCAGTTACATATCTGACATTTCAATCCGATAAAGATTTTTTTTATTGCCTAATTAATTTATTTTGTGGTTACCTTTAATTTGAGGTCTTGATTAAGTGCGGTTGAAAATTTACGCATGAGAGGTGCGCCGAACATCTCATAAAATACCAGCATGACACATGCAACGATTGCAATTAATTTGAAGCATTAAATTTCTGCAAGAAAATTAGCTGTCGACAAACAGTATTCATTAAAAAAAATTTTAATGGTAGTTTTTTGATAAAAGAAAAATAATCTCTTTTTTATTTAATTCATATTGAAATACCATAAGAAAAAGTGGAAACGGATTGTTAGGTGGGTGTTATTAAACTCGTTAGAGATTAAAAAAAATAAAATTAAAAACATTACTTCCATGGGTGTCCAAAATTGTGGTATCATTTTATTTTGCTGCCGTTTTGTTTTTCTGCTTTTAATCTTTATTTCCAGATTCTTCTAAATGTCTTCCGGACAGTTTTTTTTTATTGACACATTTTTAATTATTTAATTATTAAATTTAATTAGGAAATTCAGAACAAAAACCGATAGAGAAAATCCTGGCTAAGAAGTTGTAAGAAACTGCATCATTTGTTACATAATTTATTAATTTTTCCATTTTGCATGTACTTCAAGTATAAAAGATTTTTGATAGTCCAGTACTCAAAATATCACGTGAACTTGAAACGGCCTCTAGAAATCATATTCGAAATGGGATGTATGTGATTTTTCTAACAAGTCCTCATGACTTTTGCATACATATTAATTTTTAAAAATTTTTAATGAACGAGAACATTAAAAAAAAAAGATTCTATTCAGTACAGTAAATGCATTTCATGAGCAGGAGCCATTGAAACTCTTACTAGGCAGACAGGATGAAAAAGGATAAAGATAACAAAAACCATTCACATAAAAAAAACTAAAGAAGCAAAACATTAATGATTTAAATTTATAAAATGAGAAGAAAAATTTTTTTTGTTTAATGTAAAAAATTAATTGTCCTTTTATTTAATGCTCATTTCCTGTTAAGCTTTTGAAAGCTTCCTCAGCGAATTTTTTATAATTTAACTTTTTTCTTAAGAAAGTAAAAGTTATAATTTTAACTTATTCAAAAATATTGAAAAGTTTACGCACTATAAACTAAAAAGTTCAACTATAAACATATTTTATTCAACTTGAATTATATCAGTCACCTCTATCACCCTAGACATTGATTGTTTTATTTATTATCAAGCGACCTTTTACTGTATTTTTAAAAACATATCTTTTTACTAATTAATTTAAGCTGAGTAATAAAAACATTTAAGTCATCTGTATGACAATTTTAAGTATAATAAATAAGTAGGAAACAGAAATGGCAGTTGCTTAGAAATGCTTAAATGGAAACACCCATAGTAAACAAGAAAGAAAAATGCAATTAATATTAAATCCGTAGTATCATTTTACGACAGTTTAATCACAGTGCATTTTCTCTAGCCAGGAAATACTTTGCACAAGTAGTTGTAAAACTATCCGATTTAGAATGTAACTGCTATTTTATTGTATCGCCTTTGTCTTTTATCGTCACACTAATAATATCTTGTGTTTGATTGCGTTCACTCCCGATTTTTCTACTCTCGTTTTATTCCTTTTGCAACATCCTAGATTGTTAAGACAGAGAATCAGTAGTTTTTTCTCATCAATCTTGAGGAAATTAAAGCATTTTCAAGATGGTTTGCTTAACTAAAATTCAATGACATCATTAGAAACAGTATAACAACGGAGCGGCGCCAGCAATCATCATTACGACAATAACACTGGCCGCTACTTGAAGCTATGAAATGCCAATATTTGCAGTTAAAATGCAATAATATTCAGGCACCCATAAGCTCTCCAAAGTAACAGATATGTTATATAAAATATATAAAACAGTCAGTTCCAGACATTGCATATTGTTGCTACCAAATATGTAAAGAAAATAGTCTGCGATTTGTATGAATTTCCTAATCTGCGAGAATTTTCTTCTTAGATATCCTTAATTCTGAGACAGAAAATAATTACTATTTTTCTGTATAAATGAGTATGTAATTATGACATGATTATTAAAAATAAAACTGCAAGTAATAGCAAAAGCAAGAAATCGTGTACACTGTAGAAGTATAAAAATTGAAAGTGTTTAGCAGAAACTAGAAAAAATCTGTTTGAAATCTTTTTCGTGTACTTTTAATTGACGAAGATTTTACGGTTTGATTTTAGGAAGTTAGAATATGCCCCAAAATATGCATACATTAAGGAAAAGTAAACAACCATTCCAATTTGTGGTAAAACTTTATTTATGGAAATGCTGCAAAAGTTATTAGCCGTTTCACAAATTCATATCTTTAGCTATTTATTTAATACATTGAAAAGAGATTTTGTTATGTTTGTAAGCTCTATTACATGTTCTTGATTTTCATTCCATTTTCTACTACATTGACAGTACCTAAAGAGTTTCTCGGTTACATTTTTTAAGAAACAATAATAAATACAAGTAAAAGCTTAATTGGAGTCTCTCTAAAAGTGAAACAGTTAAAATTTTTCACCGCGATATACATTGTGGTAGCCACTAATTTTTATATCTGCTTAATATTTTGTATTAATTAACTTGTTTGTTTAGTTTTTCAACTTAACTCTTAACCTTAAGATAAGTTTATAAATTTTATTTTTCATATTTTTTCAACATTTCTTAAGAAATTGAAAATTATTTAAAATTTTTATAAATTAAAAAAAAAATTATATTGATTTTTCTGAAAGTTAGAATTTTTTATTTTTAATTTTCATTTCCCCAGAATTTAGAAAACCTTTTAATGAAATGTTATACAAATATTGAAAATATATCAAAACAGAGCTCAAATTATTAAATGTATTTGTTTCTATGGTACGATGTATTGTTAAGTTTAATGCAACGCAACAAAATATTTAATTAATTATATAACAGCAACGGAAAATGAAAATTCGCAGCGTACTTAAATCGATTAATAATCGTACTTGGAAATAAAACGAACAAACAGCTACACATACATATATTTTTCTGGCTCTGAGAGCAGCATATATTTCTTCATAACATTTGTTACTACAAAGCTAAGCTGGCTGCAGCATTAAAATCAATTACTTTTGTTTTCATTCATTTATCTTTGTTTTTAATTCTTAATTGCAAACCGCTCCCTTTTGCCACTCTGTTTTCCTCTTATGCTGCCACTTCCTTTCAAACATCGCAATTAAAGTTATTTCCGTCTGACCTTGACTGCCGTCTCTCTTATGCCATTTACCAAAATAGTTCTACAGGTCGTATGATTAACATTTTGTTTACAGAAGTGGTGTAACATAGCAAATATCACTCATACGCCATGAGGTTGTTTGAACAAGTTTCATAACAGAACACACAACCATGCGCACATGCACTCACGTACATTTGCATGTACATACATACGTATGTTTCAGAGCATTAGAAAATAAATCACACAACAAATCAAAATGTTTATTTTATTTCGTTAAGCTTTTTTGTTTGATTTCATTTTTCGAATATTGCGCAAGGGAAATCACTTTTCAGCACTACATAAATCAGAAATAAATAATTTATGGCAAAATGTTATTCAAAAAGCGAATACCTACAAGTGGGGACGTGCATCTCTACATGTTGGTACAAATATAATGTAAATATTTATTGTATATATATTTTTTCTTATATATCTGGCTATCGAAAATAATTAAAATATAATTCAATGGTGTGCTTTAAACGTTCTTTAATGCTTAAAATATGTTTACATGTGATGATTTTCTTATTTATATTTTTAACCAAGTAAGGAGGTTCCATTATTTGCCATCTTTACATGCAGTGTAATCATTTTAAATGTTTGAAAATATTCTACTAATGGTTTTTAGTACACTTGTTGTTAAATATTTTATAATAATAAGGAAAAATTTAAGAAACTTTTAAAATAAAATATTACTTAAACTTTCTTTGCTAGGAAAAAGGGCAACATTTTACAAAAAAAAGTGAATTTTTTTTATAAAAATAATAAATTTTCACTTTCTTGATTAGGAAAATTAGCAATCTGGCAACTGAGCATTTCATAAAATAAAAATAATTGTTATTTTATCAGCTGTTAAAAAGAGGGAAACTCCCTTTCTCCTAATTTGTGTTCTTTTCTCGTTAAATATAAAATGGCATTTCTAGAGGACGAGAAAAGCCTTTTAGAAATTCACTTTTTCAGACGGTAACCAATAAAATTAATTATTGATCTTTCATGCGCAATCGGCGCCAAGTACAAGAATAGTTTCACTGCATCAACATAATGCTTGAAGGGATTTTCTGCGGATATTTAGTACCCTTAAGCTTTAACCTTTATGTACTACCTCTGCTTGAAATAGTGCCACGTACCCTTAAGCCGCAGTTGTCTGACTATCGGCTTCGTACTGCGTTGTAGAATCGACTTTCACCTTTTCATAAAGTTACTTGATTCCTACCAAAAAAGCTGATGTGTAAAATTTCTGATGCTGGCTAATTTCATGGACATGGATTTTGTAGCACAATACAGTACAAAAATTATTATTATTAAGTACTACATTCTGAATTTTTAGTTTTAGTTTTATTCTAACAAGTTTACCTTTAATGATAAGCACCAAAATATTGACAGAAAGTATCCTTTTATCCCTTGATCATTTCATCACTCCGATTTCTCATCACTGATTTGAGTTGTGTAAAAAATTTCATCCTGTTCGGTCCTGTTGGCTTGGCAACCTATTTATGGGGGAAAAGAAAATGCCAAATAAAAAAATAAAAAAAAAGTTGCTTTATTTTTAGCATTTTACATATTGCATACTTCCCTAATAGAACCCCATGCAAGCGTACCAGCTAGTTCACTTCTTTTTAGCTGATTTAGCCTACTTGAAATGTGCGCACATAATGCCTAATTATTTACTAAAAAGCTCTTGATAATTCATCTTCAGTGACAGCAGCATATTTTTAGACATGCTTTGTGCTGTTTGTAGGCAATGTTACTTACATGTAAGTATATTTATCATCTAATACTTTTAGCAAGTGCTTAAACTTGCAAATATGTTTACACAATGCAAGTATGTTTGCCAAACATTTAAAAGTCAAGTGTTTTGTTAGAAAAGAAGAAAGAATAACATTTAAATTTTAAGAACACAAACACAGTTTGAAAGAATTAAGACTCATATAAAATTTTTTAAAATAAAATATAAAATTTCTTCTGTTGAGATTAAAACCAACTGCAATAATCCAAGAAGCATAATATTTTCGTGTGCTGAACTGGTGTCCTATATATAACTGGCAAAAAATGTAATTTGGAATTATTCTTCCTAAAGTTCAAGGCCACATAAAGTTTTTAATTAAAATAAATTGAAATAATTACACAAAAAATTTATTTTTATTACGACATAAAAAAAATAATTCACTAAATACCTTTTCATTTTAGCTAACGAAAAGTTTTGTATTATAAACTTTCTTGTATGAACTCTTACAATCACATTAAAAAGTTATATTTCTACAAGTGGAGATAAATACCCAACAAACAACTGGATTTGAAATCAGTTTGAGCAAGGCTGGTGGTAAAAATGCTGAAGATTGTATTATATACAATCTATAGTTCTCTCTATTAGTCGCTTCTTCTCCCTCTAACTTATTGGATAATGCACCGCATGAATTATAGTATTTCTAATTTTTTTTGGAGGCTAAACAGAAAAATGAGATCAGTTAGATCGGTGTAATAAATTTTTATTAAAAACGATTTATAGTTAAATTCAATTGAATTTAATTTAAATTTCTCTATCTTTACTTTCAGACACAGAGCATATCCAGCATATTAATACGACGTGTAAACGGTCCCGAAACAATAATTTTTTTTGTTATATTTCAAAGTGATTTGAAGATCACGAACGTTAAATATTCCACGTAACGTTGTACTACTGTTTTGAAATTTTTTTATTCGAATTTCTTGCAACAAAAACCGTAAGGACGATAAAACTTTATTAATAAATAAAGTTATGGATTAAGAGTATTAACTGCTAATGAACTGACACAAGTGGAAAAACTATAAAAAGTCACTATACAGAAATTATAACTTTCCTTTAATTACAATTCGTAAGTAATTTTATTTTAATGTATTTTTTATGAAAACTTAAATAAAATTTACTGTAAATGAAATGTTTGAAACGAAGTTTATAGTTTGAAATGAAAACGAAATTTATAGTGTGAAGGTTCTTGAAATGATTGGAAATGATATCCAATTAAATGAACGACTTACACCGGAAATTAAAATGGAATCTTTTTGGGCAAGTGAGTGCCATTCGTAATCTACATTATTTTATTCCACTCGTAATGTAATTTATTATTTTTTCTCTATTTCAAGTGAAAATAAACATTTTACAGCAAAAACAGTTTTCGTGGAAAATAAATGATGGAAAGATAATTGCAAAAATGTCAGCTGCACATAAGCCATTCAAAGATATTTGTCATGTACCCTTAATTGGGAATGTAAAAATAACGCGCAAATAGTCTAAAGTCGTAAATTTTATTCGATTTGAGTATATAATGCATCGGCCAGAAATGCATAACGCAAGACAGTGCGAAAGAAAATTTCATTATACATTTTCACTTATACAAAATTCTACAAGAGTTCTAACATTAATATTATCTTGAGTATCGTAACATCTTAACACGTGACTTCAAGGAGTAGAGAGTAAAAAATTTTCTTTGTCTTTTCAATTGCTTAAAAATCAATAAATTAAAATTAATGTTATAAATTTAATTGAAAATTTTTTTTAAATGCTTATAAAAATATTTGCAATATTAGTTGGTGATTTCAGTTGCTGTTAAAAAAAATTTATAATAATAAAAATAAAAGTAATAAAAATAATAATAATAATTTTAATTAGTTTTTTTTTTAATTTATTTATATCTAATAATTTCAGAAAATTACATTTCATTCTATTAATATTAATACTGAGGAGAATTTTTGTTGGCTTGCCTGCAGATTACTCGTGTATCTAAATGTTTTAAAATTATTTAAAATCCTTAATTAATGTAATTAATAATAAAATAAAGAACGATATTTGGTTTACAATGTGATTTTATGCTGAATTCGTACGCAAATGTTTGTTGGTCAGCAGAATGTGTACATGCTCATGTATGTGTGTGTACTGGTATTCAGCATTTCAAGTAACACAACGTGGAAATAGTTTGGTTAGAAAGCTTTTTCAATGCCAAAGGCTTTACCAAAAAAGAAAAAGAGAGAAGGAGAGAACAAATAATAAATGTGCTAAACACACTAAGGAAATAAAATAAGAATTAAACGCCATTAAGTTGGGCACATGCTTTAATGAGATATGATAAATGTCAGTTAAGCCAGGATTTGATAACTTAAAATAATATGCGATGCGCTGGAGCGCCATTTAAAATAAACGCATAATTCCTCATTAAAATTAAAGGCGATATTCTTGTTTGCTCTCTTGTCTAATACAAATCAGCTGATTGCTAACGCTTAAAAAACTTTTGCAATGCACAAGTTCTTCTACGCTTTTTTGAAGCGCTCCAGTGCTGTTACATCAAGTGACTCCCCATTACACTGTGTAACAAAAATGTTATGGATAAAAACTGTAATTACGACTCCCAACTACACTGTGTAACAAAAATGTTATGGATAAAAACTGTAATTATGACTCCCCACTACACTGTGTAACAAAAATGTTTTGGATAAAAACTGTAATTATGACTCCCCACTACACTGTGTAACAGTGTAAAAATGTTATATATAAAATCTGTAATTATGCTTTTGGTACTGATGAGATTTAGTTATTCATAAAAAAGGTGTAAAAATCTTGTCAAACATCTTGAGAAGTTGCTTAATTTACTTCTTTCCAAAAAACGTTTTCCCTAAATTTTCCAAAAATTGTTATTGCCAATTGTGTCTGCTTTTATGTTCCCTGCTTTGGTTTTTCACAAACTTCTCATAATTTTAGGAAGTTCATCGCAATAAATGCATTACGATATTAATGTTGTTGTTAACTTTTTTATATTTTCCAAAGTTTGTTTTATTTTTCTTCGCATGAAGGAAAAGCTACTGCAAAAGTTTAAGAACTGGATGAGGCAACACAGGACGGAGTAAACCACAAATTAAAGTTGTGACGTGGAAAAGGAATTCATATCTTTTTTATTTTTCAAATTAGAAAGAGCAAAATATATATTTCCATAGAAGAAGACTTGCTTAATGTATCACCTGATAGGAACATGGTATTCTGTTGGCGTAAACCTTTGAACTTTCATAATGCACTAATCCACATACAAAGGTAAATTAATTCATAGCACATGTTACGAGCATAACAGAAATGGTGCTCTCAAAAATTATTAAGCTGCCCTGCAGGAGGTGGAGTAAGGAGTTAAGTAGATCATGGGATCCCTTGAAATAAAGATTTTATTCTAATATTTTCCTGCCCAAGTGACAAGTCCACCCAATATTAATATAATTGCCACAGCAGACAACGTGTCTATACAACTACAAGTTCCGCTGGTATAAACTATTAGCATACCGGCTAATTAATTATTTTACAAGAAGCAGCGACTTTACAAAGAGGTTACCATGAAGATTTCCGAAAGCCATTATCAAAAATTGAACAATTTGCAATAAAATATAAATTTTTTGAGATATTAGTAAGTTTTCATTTGCCTTAACAGGATGTCATTTTAATGGCACATATTTAAATCACAATTAAAGTTATTTAAAGCAGCTGCATGATATTGAAATTTTGTAGATGTAATTTGATTACGCCTTTATGTATCAATTTACTAATGCGGAAAATATATATATAGTATAAAAATTATATATGACTTCTAATCATATGATCTGGAGAATAGTAGAGATAGTTATTATAATTTTAATAACAAGAATTATTCTTATTACGGATTGAGAAAAAACATTCCCATTTGAATGTGGATTTGATCCAAATTCTTCACCTCGTTTACCATTTTTATTACGTTTTTTTAATTAAAATTATTCTCTTCTGTTTTTTACAACTTTTTTAAATTGTTGTATTCATTTTAAAAGAGAAATTGGTGGGCTTAGAACTTCCTCAGTCGCCCTGTAGTCGTGTAGCTGTATTGTGATTGTGTTTAATCTGACTTTTGACATGGTGAAATGAAGAACAACATTGATTCTCTAAAACCACACAATAATAACAATCCCGATTCCCACTGCTTATATTTTGGCGATTTCCAATAAATAAAATCAATTACGTTTTAGATTTGAATTGACACTATTTACATCGTCGCATTATTTTTTTTTTTTTGCTGGGATTTTTGTCGCACTGTGTCTCAGGGTGTGTGGTTATCAAATAAAAAACATTTTCAACATATTCCAGCAACTGAATTTCCATCGTTTTAGTTTTTCCCCATATCGTGTGATTTCAAAACTTCTATTTAATTTTAAAATACTTAATTGTCTAGATAAAAATTCTTGTGAAACTGCTATCAATGCTGAGCGAAAGACATTTCAGTTTTTTTTGGGCGACGGACATCTGCAAGTTCATGCCTCTGAACATTCACATTTTAATATTTTTTTTTTTTCCATAAAACCAGAATTATTATTCTATCACTCAACGGAAATCAAAAATGATGATTTAAATTTTTTTTTTTTTTTACAGATCTGCTTGTTAAACAGTCTACAGACTTCAAAGCAGAATCTTTCTTTTGAAATTAAAAATTATTTAATTTCTTTTAACGGTGCGCTTTTGCTAGTCAAAGTTTATTCGATAAATGTGTTTTTTTTATGTTTGCTTTAAAAATCTTCACTCAGAAAACAATAGAAATAAAAAAATTGTTAAAATTTTTATATTTTCTTCTCTGGCAACATGATGTGAAATGTTTTCGTTTAGGAGAAATTAAATTAATTTGGCATGCATATTCGCGCAAGTTCACGTATTTGCTCGCGCCATTGTACGGAGTGTTGGATTTTTACAAAAAAAAAAAAAAAAAAAAAAAAAAAAAAAAATTTATAACAAATATAAAATTTTATTAAAAAAGTTGTTTGATTTGCAACATTTACTTTTACATTTTTTTTACAATCAGACGAATAAAATTGTTTTTGAAAGCGCTGGCTGCAATAACGAAAAGCTTATTTATGCCTTTGCGTTACTATTTGCTAGTGGAACTTTTTTGTTTGAAATTAGTTTTTCAAAAATAAAGCAGAATAATTTTTTATATTTTGGCTGTAAGGAAGGCATGGAATAAAAGAAAAATACACCCCGTTTTAGAAATTTACGATGCGTTTGTTGGTTCTTTCGCAGAGCCTTTTCAAGTTTAATAAATAGCAAGTTTTCTGTAAGCAATTTCTAATATTTATAAAGTTATTTAAATGCGTAGGCACATAAAAAGTAGAGAACGGAAAAGTTATTATCGAAACTTTAGGAAAAGTATTCGTTTTAAAATTGAAGAAAGATTTCGAGAATTTTAGACAAAAATAAATTTTCTTAAGGTTTTTTTCTCCTTTTTCCCCTTCAGCAAGGAAAACATTAAAATAAACTTGTTCACTATTTATGTTTAGACTTATACGTAATAAACGTAACACCAGCAATAGAAAAGAAGTACTTCTATTTCCTGCAAGTGACTTTAATGATGATTGTCTGTAAACTTGTCGCCCGCTTTATAAAATAAATAGAAGGCGACAATGACAGAAACTACATTTGTGGTTTTGTAGACATGTTGGCTGCTGTAATTAAAGCTTTCTTTGGATAAGTCATCAAGCCTAAGTGTCAGCTATTTTCCAATTCGGTTTATTGCATTCGCCTGTTTCGTTTTAACTTTACTATACATGATGTATTATATTGTGCAATAATTATTTATTTTTGTTTTTATGAAAATTATTATTTTTATTTTTATGAAAATTATTATTTTTTATTTCTTTTCAATTTTTCAATTATTAATTATTGTATTCGCGCAGAAACTCGTTATTAATACCGACTATAACTTTAACAAAATCGAAGTTTTCATTATATAAGGACGTACTAACTAGAGGGCCTTATATATACACGGGGAGGAAGATAACAACTCCAGTAACACTGAACAACATTAAACTTTTTCGTTCAGAATAGCTTTCGTGCAGATGTATTTCACAATATGTGAATATTTACTAAAAAATTTCATAACCAGCTGAGAATTATAAATAAATCTGTCTTTCCCTACGCGTGGTATATAAAGAAAAAAGTCTATAACGCAAATTATAAAAAATTCAATTTTCTTTACTATTTTATTCTTATAAAATTTCGCTGTTAAATAAAAAAATATTTTAAATTTTTTTTTCCTTAATGAAAAGCATAGACAAGCATGGCTTGAATAGTTTTTTTGTTGGCCAGTGTAATTAGCAGTCTAATAAGTCTGATCATTGTAAAAGATGTCACAACGGCAGCCGGATAAAGAAAAAAATCTAAAACCATCAAGGAAAAGTTTTTGTGAAACTATTGCGGAAACAACAAAGTTTTTGTATTAGAAAAAAAAAGCTTTTAGTTTTAAGTAAAACTAAGTCTGTACAGTGGAGTCTCGTATTTGCACATACAACATTATACTCGTACATATTTAATGTATAAATATATATAAAGGGATTTGTGCAGCGGTAAAGTTATAAATAATGAGGCCTTTGAAATGACTGCAATTGGCCCTTTTCACAGAGTAGATAGATTCATGGCCACAATGACAGAAACTACATTGGTAGTCGTGTAGCCACAAGGCAAAAGTTATGATGTATTATATTGTGCAAAAATATTTATTTTTGATTTTATAAAAATGAAAATTTTATAATTCTTTTAATATCTTTAAAAATAAATGGACCTTTCAGAGCCCTCTTTTTCTATGACTTAATTTTGTAGCAGTACTTATTAGATGCTCTTTGGAAAAATTTCACTTGAGCCTTTTTTAAAATATCCCAATTGTCGGCTTTTAATTGCTTTTTTTATAAAATAAACTTAAATAGGAAAATGCGAAATATTTTGATTTAACTTATTAGGATTGAGTTTTCAATTTACATCAATAATATTTTGAAATATAAAATAATGTACATCCCACAAGTAAAGTAAAGTATAATTTAAAACACGCCCACTGTTTAAAATGTTTACTTAGCAAAATTTTTAAAATGTTTGCATGGCAACGTTTTGAAAAGCTTCTTTGCTTTAAAATGCCTGCGTGGCAACGTTTTAAAATGCTTGCTTGGCAACGTTTTGAAAAGCTTCCTTCGGAACGTTTAAAAATGCTTGATTGGCAACGTTTTTAAATGCTTGACTGGTGATGTTGCAACATGTGTGCTTGGCAATGTTTTGATAAGCTTCCTTGCTTTAAAATGCTGGCTTGCCAAAGTTTTAAAATGCTTGCTTGGTAACGTTTTGAAAAGCTTTCTTTGGAACGTTTCAAAATGCTGGCCTGGCAACATTTTTAAATGCTTGATTGGTGACGTTTCAACATGTTTGCTTGATATTGTATTTTTAAGCGTGAATTTATATTCATTTACTCCTCTTCGTCTTTATTTGACTTGAGAAATCATCAGCCAATAAAGGAACGTAAAAGTTAGACAAGCACTTGTAGAGAATGACTGAAAATATTGTAGTTTGTATTACACTGTTTGATGAGTGATGACTGATGATTCATCAAATATCAAAACATTTAGTCTACTACTTCAATTTGTATAGAAATACTAAAAATTGAATTTTACTAAAATTAAATTAAATTTGACTTAAAAATACAGTGAAATTGATTATTAATTCGTCTTTACTTGAGTTGACCAGCCTTCAGCCAATGAAAAATACGGAAATTCATTATTTTGTGTTTTTTGTTACAAGTTTGTTTTTCTAAATTCCCGATTAATTGTAATCGAAAGCTGCTTAGATCTCCCTAAAGATCGGTATTACCTTGTAGTGGAATGCGCTTAGGAGGAACACCACTCTCGATTTATTCAAAATTCCCGAGCAAAAGTTTCTCTCAGTTTGAGAACTCACTAGTCAGCGACTTGAATTCGAAACCGTATCATATTGGAATTATCAATTAAAATGAAATTACTGATGGTAGCAGGCATGCTGATAAGGGGGCCTTAAAGAATATATCGCATTCTCCTACATAAACTGCTCTTCAGTTCAAAATTTTTTGAAAAGACAACCAAAGCGGCTACTGGTTTTAGATAAGAGCCCTCAAAGGGGAGGCCTGCAATTAATACAACTGAATAAAAGCAATTGTCTGCCTGTGTGCACTTGTATGTCAGTGTAACGATTCTAAATGTGTTCTCTTAAGGCACTTGTATTATGAAGTGACGTTAAACATTATGTGTCCAAATGTCGGCTGACCAAACATATAAAGAGGCCAAAACGAATAGGATGGGGACAATACAATATGGCAGACATAATTGAAAAGATCATTAAGCTTTCAGTTGTGGTAAAGTTTGAAATTTTAATCATGCCGTATATTCGGTTGAAGTTTTTATTTTTCATTTTTTAAATTTGATTGTAAATTTTTGTACCAACTAAAGTTTGCTGATGGATTTTCCACCACAAATTAGTTTCAATAAAAATACTTTTTTCCTTCAACTCTTAACTTGCTTAGAATGAGAAAAGCATATAAACTTAAATGCCGGCCATCATATGAATTCCAATGAAAATTTAAAACTTACATAAGCCCAAAGGATTACTAAAGAGTTATAAATTTGTGTATTAGTTTAATTTGTTTAAATCTTCTAACAAATTTATTTTAATAATTTATTTTCTTTTTTTTTCATGAAGAGTATTTGGCAATTATTGACACCAAATATGCCTTAGAGGGGCGATTTGCGTGAGAGCATGAATAAATAATAAATAATATTCTTACGGAAAGGATTATTCGTTGCGTTAAGTTTTCACTGAGGTGTGAACGAAATTATTTACTGTAATTTACTTATGAATTATTAATAAAATTTCAATTGATTTGAAATCGGATTATTTCGCTACAATCATTCTTATGAAATAAAATAAATTCTTACAATTAAAAGCTTCAAAGTGTATAATTACTGTTTATTAATAATCATTAATTTTGCAAACAATTAAGCATATTTACATAATTTAGCTCGGCTTTCCATTCCACGCGCATTTAGGGATCCGCATTATTGTTGAACAGAAGATACACGGTAAACATCTTTATCATCGCCTTTTCGGTGGAATAAAGAAAATGATTGCGAGAAGAAATGAGATCATATGAAAAACCTAATAAAACTACTTTTGTTAAGAATTATTAAAATAGTGTGGAAAAACAACATGACAAGGTAGCTTACAAGTTCGGATGGTTTTGCATGCCCCCCTTTCATTTAACAACGTGCATAAAAACAATTTAGAAATTTTCTAAAAAACACCTCTAACAAAATATTTTTTAGAAAAACGTGAATTTCAAAGGATGCATTTAAAAAGTGAGTATCTTCAGAAACGTCAACTTCAAAATGAACTGTTTCGAAAAATCGTTTTTAAAAAACCATCTACTGGAGAATAAAATGTAATGTAATGGAAATAGTTTTTAAAGAGTGGCTCAACTTTTTGAGAGGAATTATATGATGAAAAGCAACCTATTAACAATATATGAGTCAAAAAAAAAAGTAAAAGAAAAGAGTTTTGAGAATTTGCCTATTTCTGAAATAATAAAATTTCAAAATATATGAATCTAAATTATTCTCCTACTTACTGTATAATCTGGAGAAAAGTCTTAGCAGTTCTGTTTTTAAATTTTGCATTTTAAGATAAGTTTGAGAATACCGGGGAGAGGTAGGCAGACAGACAGACAGATAGACAGATAGACAGACAGACGGACGGGCATAGCTCTACTAACTTTCTCTGTTATATGGATCCCGAGTATGTTTACTTTAAGGAGTCGCAAAGTAATGTGGAAATTCCATCCCCACGACAAACCTATTTATACCCTTCCATCCTTTTTGAGGAAAAAGGATATCAAAATCCTTGAAAGCAATAGTACCAAAAAGGCATAAGTACCATTACCAATACAAAGTAAAAAAATAAAAATAGAATTAATAGAAAATGGAAAACCGCCAATAAAGTTTGATTTCAAAGCTTAATACTTTAGCTTATAAATGAAGTACGAAAAGGACCAAAAAGAATGTGCATATTATTTTGTTGCCATAGTATTAACCTTAAATTTTTACTCCTTCTTAGAAGATTGTGGACATTTGCTAGCAAGAATCTATTTATAAAGGAACAATATATAGCAAAAGTCACTAACTAAATTCCTCTTGGGGTCCTTATATTTATATACAGAAGTCCAATTTCTTAATCCGACCAATTTATCGTTTCCTCTTTCAAATAAATAATCATTAATTTAAAAATATTGCTTGAATTAATTACGTAAATACGTCGCTGCCTGTGCACTAACTGATGTCCTTTTTCCTTACATTAACTTGTGTGTAATGCCTTCGTATCTGCAGTCAAGCGTTTCTCATTTTCACTTCATGGTTAGTTGTTGGCTCAAATTGGTTTAATTTAATGAGGCGGATTTATTTTTGTTTCCATTATGTTTTCATACTTGTTTTCTATTTGCCAAATTTTGAGAGCTTTAATCGCTCGTTCAATGTGTGCGTGCGGTAAGCGATTTTTCTTTACTCATAACGAATGTTAGAAGCGGCAAGCTGGGGGTGTTACGCACCGACACTTACAGCAAAAGCAAAACCAATGGGATTAGCAACTGTAATAAAAATTCAACGGGCGGATATTGTTGACATTTGAGGACAAAAAAAAAACATGTTTAAACCACATTTATTTGTGTGGCCGTCATTATTAACGCGAATATTGACCCACTTGAATGTATGAATTGTTTTGTTGCACTGTGTAATTGTTGACGTTGCACTCGTCCACGTCAATTTCTATTTTAAATCGATGTAAAATATGTAAACACATACAACAGCAATTGTAAAGCAATCTTTAAATTTAGCTCAAAAAAGGTGGTGCGTGGCAATTTTTCGAGGAGAGGGAGGCTGAACTTTACGAATTACATAAATATTTATAAGTTTATTCAAAAATTGTAAATATATCTTTTTGTGGGATTCTTTAAGTCAGCGTTATATGTTTATATAAAAAAGACGAAGACACTTTTATTTGAAATACGTCGCACGCCACCTCTGACCTTGCCATCGAACACACTCAGTAGCTGTCATTTGGCCGAACTCCTGCATATGCATACATATACTTACAAATTCATGCAAGCACGTAATGCTACGCAGGCAGGCAAAAGCGGTTTTATTATTTGGCATGGCCTGTAGGTTTTCACCAGTCGTGGTTAAATGCGAAAAACACATTAAAAAAACGACGAGAAATTGTGTTTAACGTATAGCTGATCACACCCAGGAGGCAACTAGGCAGGACGTTGCAAATTCCCAGCAAAAGTTCTACAATGATACATACTTAAGATTAATCGACTTCTGAAAATTTATTCCTGTTAAACAAGCACTTCTTTAATAATTCCCAATTAGTAGGCTCTGTAGGCGAATGGATAAGGCACAGCCCACTAAACCACAAGTCGCTAGTTCGATTCCTGCCTAGATCCAGTGAGTTTTCCCAGAGACAACTCAAAAGTTTTGCAATATTTTCGGAAATATCTGGTATATCTTCTGACTATACAGATCATCATCATCAGCCTACGCTATTAAATGCAACATGAAGAGACTACAAAATTTTTCAGAAAAAAAATTAAGTAATATTTTTTAATAAATTGAAAATGTAGAAAGGCAGGTCTCTATAAACTACTAAAATGGGTCAAGAATGTGTCAAATTAATAGTAATTTAAGCCATTGACATGGTAGTCTAAAATTGGGCAGTTGCATGTCTAAAATCACATCATCACATCAATGTAATTAATGGAAATGTTTGAAGGATGTATTAGATGTATACATTATTTGCTGGGACTTCTTATATACGAGTATAATATTGCTGTAGGCATGTATGTGTATGTGTGTGAATGTATACCAATTGGTTTATCAGCAGTGTAATCGACTGCCCAGCTAAATTCAAGGAAATTTCATGAACCATAAAAGACCACTGCACGAACAAAAAAGCGTAATCGAGAAAAGAGGATTTCTTTAATAACCACATTTACAAACTGCCAATTAAAATTATTCGTATACAAAGTAATCAGCCATCAGCCATCAGCCATTTAAACACATTTGCTAACAAATGTGAAAACTTAACACAGACATCACATGCATACATACATGCGCAGAGATATGTGAAAGTGAAGAAAGGATCACTTTAAGGAAATTAAGGACTCGACAAGCAAATTGAGATATTATTTAAAAACGAAATCTTTTTATAAATTGCAGAGGAACGAAAAAAATATAATAAAGTCTGAATAATATCGGAAAATCCCTTAATAAGATTTTCATGAAAGGCATACAAAGTTGTCAGCAAGGAGCAGGAGACCTACTCCAAGAAGGAGTTTCTTTAGCTGCTAATAATGCATTTTAATTGGAACCAGTGTATCATGGAGGAATTTTTGTTCTCTAAGATTAGCAATTTAAAACAGAATCCCTGACGACCATCATAGTACTGGAGTGAAGAGAAAGCAATGGAAACAGACAAGATAGAATAACTTTTTTCGGCAAACTAGGCGCAATTACGGGTTTTTCGGTTGCATTTTATTTGCCGTCAAGCGAACCGTGACTATGCTTTCGTCACTTAAATATTACAATAACACATAAAACATGAGATAATAAAGCTCATCATAATATTTCTTATTATTTTAAGATTGCCAGCTGTAGGAATCAAACCCACGACCTCTGCATGCCGGGGAAAAGTCATTGGGAATAATATTGGGAATAGTGTGTTGGAAGTTGCAAGCAGCTTTTTATTGAGTCATAAAAATTAAAGTACCAATAAATTTGCTTTTATAAAATCATTTAAATTAGGCAATCGCCAGAGACGCCTACATTTTTCCACAGTTTCATTTATTTGTGGTCATAATAGAAAATGTTGCGATGATTCTATCAAGAACAATAATAAGAGAAAATATTTTTAGCTCAGAAAGTCTCGACGCATCGTTGAACATGCACGCTACTTGTTTCTGGAGAAATTAAATAGCAAATACTTGAGGCCTTTGCCAGCCAAAGAAGCACCCTGTAACTCGCAAGTGATTGAAACAAACCAAAAACAGGAAAAAGTTGTTACTAGTGTGGATTACCCCACACTGGAATTTCAGGATTCAAGTTAAAAAGTTTTCCTGGAACACTGAACCTCACTGGTTCGGTAATAATTTACTTTTTTTTTTATTCATCAAGCATTATCGAGAGTTCCAAAAAAAAATTAAATAATTCAATAAATAATTTATATAAAAATCAGTTGAGGAAAGGTCCTGCTCATCCCTCAAAATAGCGTACGTAATACCAGTAAAAAGATGATGATTAAAAACCAGTAACAGAATTTAATTACTTAATTTGTGTTCAGAATCAAACGTAACAAAATCAAAAAATAAAAATTATTTCCGTTACTCCTCGAACACGTTTTAGATTTCTTTGGCTCATGATTTCCGATTGCATGTTTTCCTATTTAAACATATTTTTTTATACTTTTACAAAATCATCTCTACATAAAAAAATCTCATAAAAAAAAATCCAAATTTACTTTGTAGTTATTTATGTAAATTTTGTCACGACTTCTGTCTGTTGTGTGCATAATTTCATAATTTGGAAAAGGAAATTTCCTTCCTCTTACTCTGCCTTCCAAAGGTATTACGAATGCAATACATACCGATTTTACAAATTGCTTTAATGTAAATTTTAATATCGTTATATTAAAATACACAATAAGAGAAATATTTAAATTTTGTTAACTTTGCTCAGGGCGTTCCATAAAATGGGAAATTATGACTTTCTCGGCTTTGATTGCACATGTTAGATTTTTTTTTTTTAAATTTCTTATTTCGTTCAATTTCCGTTTAAATATTTTGTTTCTTTGATTTTGTTTACTTATGCCTTCTATCATTTATTTCATTACCAGTTGAAATAATAAAAATTTTTTGCTGTTTCCTTTTTCTCTCCACTTTCCCTCTTTACAATGCCAATCTGTAGCATTACATCCTGCTCATCAAAAATATGATTTATCAGTGAATAACTGCCAATATGAAGTCAAGTTCAATAATATTTTACGAAAATTATACTGAAATAAGCGTTACATTTTCTAGCATTCGGGAATCGTGAAAATGTTCCTCAACTTCATGAGATCCTTGTGATCCTTGTGAGATCGAGGTTAAGAATTTTGTTATAAAATTTAAGTACTGCGACTGAACAGGTCAAGTGAAAACACAGCTCTTGTGAACTATAGCATTGAAGAAAGTCCGAATTCCACATCACACAATCTATTCACAAGAAACGTGAAATAATTAAACAAACATTTTGATAGCAAATAATCAGAACTATAAACTAAATGAATCGTAGTTGCCAGCTCTGGGAGGTAAAGGAGGAATAAAGGAGGGAATGTACAAATGTAAAGTAAACAAAAGTTCATATACATCAATAAGGCGAATAAAGTAGTCAATGTTTTAAACAGAAGACCCATCATTAAGCTGCCCCTACACCTTGCGACTTGTTGTACAACTGAGTTGTATGAAAAAATTTTTTTCCATTCCGCTTCATTAGGAATAGATTTCTCTATGCCATCAATAACTTTCCACAACTTTCCTTTAGAATATTTTTATTTTTGTAAAGATCGCTCTAAATATTCCATAAGTTTAGTAAACTTTAGTATATTTAGTTTATCTTTTCCCAACTCAAATGGTTTTTTGCAAGGGAGATATTACGCCTACACCTGTCACTTTGATAACTAAAATATTGATCTGTTAAGTGGGGGCAATATATTTCGATTGGCTTATTCGATGGGCATGCAGACTTTTAAGGAAACTAAATCAAGATTGGCGGGAAATAAATCCATTAGTTGTATTTCCTCTCTATATGGCGATATCTCGTAAAGTATAGAGCAAAAAATTTCAATGAAATAAAATCAGTGAAATTCAATGAAATCGATGGCTTGCAGACTTGGTGACAAAGTGTACACATGAGAATAAGTGCATCGCGTCCAGGGTTCGTTAAACCGTTATCTTCAATACCAAGTATATGATCCTTGTCACCGTAACAATCCACACTAGTAACAACTTTTGGCTGTTTTTGGTTTTTTCCATTCACTTGCGTGTTACAGGGTGCTTATAATGGAAGTCAGTTTTGGGGTAAAAATGTTTTAAATATTCCTATTGTTTCTTTAATTACAAAGATATTAAAATGTACATTATAGAAATTTGTAAAATCGGTATGAAAAGGAGAGTAAGAAATTATGAAAGCATGGACGTCCATTTAGAAAGCGGACCTTCCATCATTGAGTTCGAGTATTTGTTCTGTTAAACATGCACTTCGCAAAGTGGGGCTCGTCGTCCAAAATATTGATTAACTTAACGAAAATAATCGAAGTTACTATAGCATCGGCCTGCAAATAAAGATCTGTAATGGGTTAGTTTTAGTAAAACCTGTAAAATTAACCCAACTTAAAGGAGGCACCTCCAATAGTCCTTTTTAATATATTACAAAGGACTATTTACTGCACATAATCATTAAGAAAATCTCATTCTAACAAATAGTGCATTAAAGAATTTAAATATTTTTATTAAAGTGGTCTAGTTGTTTGCACACAGTCTTGCTCAAAACTGTATCTAATATCTTGACACAAGACCGCGCTGTCAAAGCTAAAGTCCTTTGCAGCTGGTGGTAGAAGAAAGGCTCAGATTTAGCACATTACAATTTATTTAATTTTTTTTCCCCAAAGTACTCTATAAAAAGAGAAAATAATTTATTGTTCAAAAGTTATATGCGTGTGTGTATATGTGTGCGTGTGTGGCGGACTTGAGCAGCAACACCAGCGGCAAAATAGTAAAAACTTGCTATAAATTCGAACTTAAAAATTTCAACAAAAGTAACAAAACGAGAAAATAATAAAATCCAATCCAGACTGTATAACTAAAAAATTCCTTAAATATTTAACAAAAAACAAAAACAAAAAAGAAGAAGAAGAAGAAGAAGCAGAAGATAATAAATAAATAAAATGTAAATAAATAAAACACACACAGTGAAGGGAGCTGAGTTGGTTGGCTGGCTGGTCTGTTTCACTTTTCCTGCCACGCCGTTTGCTGGCAATTCTCAAGTGAGTTTTAAATTTACCACAACGACATGAATTATATGCACTGAAGTCCGGTGGCCAAGTGCTTGTCGTCCGGCTCCAATGCAATGTGGAAAATTGTCAACGGAAAAAATATTAAATATGGAAAGTACTCGTGCACGTAGTTATTTAATAATGTGTCTATGGGCGAGTGTGCACGGACATGCGTTTATTCAATATTGAACTATTTACACAAATACAATTTTACTTTTGTGGAAAACATTTTGGTGTACAAAAACGGTTTTGCTTAAACGAATATTGGAGCACGGCAGTGCATGGCTGTGCAACGAAAGCAACATTTTTGCGCATTAAAGGAATTGTACTTGGATAATAATTTGGGATTGGAAGCGAAGTTAACAATTTGTAGCTGGAATACTAAAGGAAAACAAATATTTTCCTTTTGTAGGCACTTATAAACGGACAATCATTAATGCAGAATAAAGGACGAAGACTGTTTGAAATTTTATAAAATTTACTAGGTGGCAGTTGTATGGAGGGCAGGATTTAAACGGTGTCAGCCTGGCTGTGGCTGGGCAAGTATACAAAATGCACAATAGTACATACAAACAGGTAAAGCGTTTGCAGACTTTTTCTCCATTATTAAGTTGTCGCTTTAATATTTAAATTTAAAAGTTGTTTTCCTTATTATTGGCTAAAGGGGCATGGCATTATATACGACAAATTGCTTGTGGTGGATCCGGCAGGGACAACAAAGTCGCGCACATATTCTGTAGCTCCTCTAGCTTCCTGTGTGTTAATGTCTCTGAACTTAAATGCTTTTTATACTATATCCTTAATGAATTTGGCTTATTGCTGAAAAAAGTTCAGAAAAGAGGAAAAATTTATATTCGAGTGCACCAACCGCATTGTAGTTATTGTTGTTGTTTCTTATGGAATCAAATACATATACCCGCACTTTATATTACTTACGCACGTACTTCTGTAAAATCCCGGCAATTTCCTGTGATTACAGTTAACCATTAAACGGTGTTGCGCTGGCTGCCTTTTGGCATCAGGGCAGGTGAGAAGTGTGGCGACTTTGTATATGCCCAACTCCTACTCCTCTTTAAAGATGGGATACCGTATAGCAGTTATGGATACTGCAACAATCCTTGTCTTTATCGCACGATTCATTGCGGTATGAAAAAGAGGGAGAATGAATGATTTCATGAATGTAATATCCTTTTATATGAAAGCAAAGAAGGCTGATATTCCTGTTAGGCAAGATGAAATGGAACGTTTTGAAACTTTCGCTTCGTCTAAAATACCTCATTAGAGAACAAAATAAATTGGTTAACTTGCCCGGTAAATGTTAAATCATCTTCTGCTCTTGATTCGTTGATAATGACTATCATGGAATTGTAATACTAAAATATCGCCATACGACTTGTCTCCGGCTCATGAATAAAACGAAGCAACTACTGGGCAAGTTAGATTAAGCACTCTAAGACACAAACTCTCCAGGTCGAGGAAATTTTTGGATGGGGATATCAACCATGGAGTTTACTTGCCTATACACCTTCCTGATGTTACAACTTAATTGGTCCCAAAAAGAGATATTTGAAAATGATTGCAGGCAAATAAAATATATTAAATGTGGGCCAGTCTTAGGCGGCAGTTACTCTTTCTATCACTTCTATACAATTAAGTAACTTCCTTCAATAATGAAGCAACTACGAGTATATTGAATGAATTGTTATTAAACGATAAATCCTTTTTTCGGCTTCAGTGTTTTAATTAGAACCTCTCAAGCATGTATTATACTTTCGGCATACTCGTTGGTATACAATTTTGGGATAATTTTTCTCTTTACTTTTCAACTATTGCTGAAATTTTCTGGTCTAATGTGTTGAGTTCTGGTTCTGGCATTGAAATTCCAGATTTGTTCAGTTTACTTAATTTTTTAGACATGTAAATATAAAAATGTAAATAAGCTGAATGGAATGCTAATGCGTCTCTGTTCACACTATGTTCATTTTTATTTAAGCTACTCTAAAAAAACTTAATTCGGGCGTGACATTGAAAAAGAGATATTAAGAAACATGAATCGACATATTTGAGTTGCACGTTAGTTCAAACTGGTACCCCAATTTCCTCTTTAGGGTTCATTCCCATAAACTTGGATCATTGATCAAGATCTGAAAAATGTCGATTACACTAAAAGAAGTGATGATGAAGAAGAGCAAGTTCATTTCTATTCTGCCAAGTTTGGGGAACTTAATGTTTCCTCATGTGGGATTGTTTCTAAGTACAAATTTTATAGAGATTATATGAACAATGAAATTCGCTTTTTATAAAATTTTAATGAAAAAAAATATATTTTTTTTTTAAAAAACTGTTTAAAATGAATTTATTATAATGTATTTACATATCCTAATTATTTACAAAAAATCTTGGCATAAGTTTCTAAGTTGTTTTAAAACTTTTAAGGTCCCAGTGCTCCTTCCCCTCTCATTATCAATTTTAATTAATATTTTCATTAAAAAAAGTTAATACTCCAGTAAAGTATTTCCGAAAATTCCACTTTGCAAAGTTACAACTGAATTAAATTTAACTTTTTGCTTTCAATGCATCCTTTCGAAGATTATTCAACAGTTTTTTACAGTTTTACAAAATTACATGCCTCTACTTGATTAACAAAGAGTAATGCTAGAAAGTATAAATAATTAATTACTGCTTTGATTAAATTAATGACACTTTCTTTTAAATTTTTATTGGCAAATCAGTAAAAAAAAAAACAATTAATTGTTGAGGTCTTATATAAAATGTACAATCAATCATTACAAAATAACAATTAAATAAAAAGCTAATAAAAGATTAATTGGCACCCTGATATTCGGCATGAAGTGTTTCTGAATTTTAAAATTGAAACAACAAAAGAATTAAAAACTTTTAGTAATTTTTCTTTGAATTTTTTCATTAGCAAAATGATTTCAAAATAGCCTGATTGAGTTACTAAATAAATGTTTTTCTGAAATAAGTTTACATCAACTCCTAGAAATTATGTGCCTGCCTCTGCTTGATTAATCGTAAGCAGTTCACCGTGGAAACTTTCATATATCTTTACCGGCTGATGTAGTAGTAGAGAAATTAATAGAATAATTACTAAAATATATATTGCAGGTTCCATTTGGCAGACAATCTGGCAAAAGTATAATCGAATTCAGAAAACCGTAACAAAATGGCATTACATATAACACCCTATTAAGCGAAAGTGATCCAAACCAGTTTCTGGTTTTTAGGTTAGTGTCAGTTTAATCGCCTGGAAACTGTCCTTCTTTAAAAAGTTTTCCTAAATTATGCAAATTATGCTACCTGGCAAACTTGTCATGCTTTACCAGCCAACACTTGCACATCAGCTGTTGAAAACGGAAGTTCACTGTAAGTGGTTGAGGTACAGGAAGTGGTTCTGGTGCAGACTAAAAACAAAGACACTAAAAGTTAATTTCTTCAACATTTAAGAATCTTTGCAAATACTTGTCACTTAACAATTTTTACATTCAATTTTATTGAATTTAATTCGTTTCCAAAATTTAATTGTTAAAAAGCTTTATAATTCTTAAATGCTTTTATTGTGCAAATTAAATTTTTGGATTTCAGAACTTTACTAATTTGTTCCACACTTTCATGTTTGAATTTTTTTTTTTTTTTTTATTTGTTTTTGCTTTTTAATAGTGTTAATTTAGAGAACATTCAATAACATTCAGTAGAAGGGAATTTGATAAGCACGAGCAATAATAGAATAATTCTATTTAATAATTTCTGGTCTATAAACGAAATAAGATGAAAGACTTGGGAGTAAATTTTGTGTAAAACGTATAACAAAAGACAAA
Source organism: Ormia ochracea (assembly GCA_963402855.1). NCBI lineage: Eukaryota > Metazoa > Arthropoda > Insecta > Diptera > Tachinidae > Ormia > Ormia ochracea. The sequence goes on from OY727106.1 coordinate 43,704,104, forward strand.
ACGAAGCAAAAGTGCTCGTACAAGCTCAGCTGGTAGGAGTATTTAATATAAATTTCCAATTCAATTACACGCTCCATTTAGTGGAGCATGTTGGCTTGGCTGTGTTTGTGTGTGTGTGTGTATGTGTGCATGTGGCTGTCTCTATAGGAAGCTGTGAATGAACAAACACCCACTTCTGCTGCAATCAGAGTAAAAGTCGTAACGTTAATACAGGTATATAATTTTATATAAATTATATCATTTAATTAAAATGAAGTTTTATAAGATTCCTAAATGAGTTTTGCTTTTATCAGAACGTTGTTTTTACTTTCATGTTAGCAAGCAGGAGAGGCAGACCAATATGATGATTAAAAACCTTTTCAAAAGTTTTCTAATTTGACCTTTTAACAAAAACATACAGCATTTGCATTCATTTGATGTAAAAGGAGCTGAAAATAATTAAAATTAAATTCAAATTAAAAACTTTCGGAAACCCAGAAGCATTAAATATTAAGGTGAAGTCCACATCTTATATTGGTGTAAGAAGATGAAGCGTTTCCCATTTTCAAATTTACATAAAACAAAGAGTGTGTTTGAGAGATCTCAGATATTTGTTTCATTCATTTAAAGCAACACTAAAAAATTTCGTTCACACGGCTGGCGAATTTGAGAACTTTTCAGGACTCAGTAAAGCTTTACAATATCAAAACGAATGATTTCGGGAGGCAATTCAGACCACAAAAAAAAATTTTATTCTAATTTTGATTCTCGTTTCTTTGTCTGTGCTTGATCCACTTGAAATTTGCCAAATTATCTCTGTCTATGGAAGGTGGAGTCCTTGGAAGCAATATGTAATCGCTATGCCGCGGATCCTTCTCCATACTTTGATGTATAGTGCTAATGCTTTCGATACATCTTGCAATTTTGGCTAAGGCTTTATTAAAATATTGAATGCGAATTTATTCACAAGCCGACAATTGTGCCGCGACATAAACTCGACTTCAAGGGATGCACACCATAAAGGTCTAACCCGTGTACACTATGATGATCTCCCGACGCTTCTGTTGAGTTCCTCCGTAACTACGACTTACGCTTACAATTCGCCAACAATTTGTAACAATGCATTGGATCTCCCATTGACTACAGATAATTTGGTAAATTTTGAGCGCAACAACTGCAGATAGCGCAACATGTATTTGATTCTAATTTTGTTAGTGATCTGAACTGCCTCCCGCTATCATTCCTGTTGATCTTGTTAGCCTTTACTGAGATCGTTTCTCAGATCAAAAAATCACATCAATATGATTTAGGCCAAGAAGTCTTGAAAGTTTTTAAAATTCGTTGGTCATTTGGACTCACATTTCCAAAGTCCCTTTAAATGAATAAACTCTGCAATGATTGGGAAGAATTTCATGAATAAAACTAGTGCACCTCGTTAGTGTACGGCCAGATAGTGCATAACTAAACAGTATGCGACCAAATAGTGTCTGATCAAAGGGGCCGGTGTTAAACCGATAAAATGTTCTCGTGTGATTTTTCTAAGAAATTTATCCCTTCTATTTGCCACAATATTATCTCCAAGTCATCTTAACTTTAACTATGTTAAGAGAAAATAAATTGCCAGATAATACAAGCAAGTGTTTCAAGTGCTTAATGGTGGGAAGCATTCAAAGTATTGGCACTTATACTTATATTTCCCTGAAATTATTGCTTAGAATTCTAATTGGCATTTGCAGAATATATAGAAATCATTAAACGCACTATTATCCTGGAAGATCTTGTAGGATTGCGCAGACAATAAACCTTAAGGCGGTTTTATGTGCAATAAAATAAATATAAAAGTTACCTCTAATCTACTGTCGAAACGTTTCTTTTGACTTTTATAAAACGTAATTATTTATGTGACAAATAACGCACTCACTGCCACCAACAAGCATTTGGATGGGCGTACAAATTTAAGTGACAATAATAGTTTGCTTTCAGTTGATTGTGCGTTATAAATTGTCTTTCTCATGTTTTTTTTTTTTTTGTTTGTATTTTATTTATATCAAATAGCCACAGGAGGCAAGAAGTTTTGCTATACTTGAACTCGGTAGAGAGTTGGCTAGTCCAGCTTCAACGTTGCTATTAGAGTCACGACAAGCTTCACTACATGTTCCTGCTCAAAATTTCCAGTTTTGTTGCTGCGATTATTAAAAACTGTACTTGGAAATGAAATGAGTGTCTCCAAGAAATTGAAATCTAATTTGATAGCTTTTAATTGTGGGAATTCCAAAGTGGAAACAATTGCATAATACATGAATCTCAGTATTGCGCCCCAATTTTCTTCCCTCTTTCACGTATAGAAAAGTAAGAAAGTTATACAGAAACATAGACTTAAATATTTATAATTAATTTTTGTAATTTTATTTAAATACAGTAAAAACTGCCAATAGTGCTGGAAATGCTACTCATTGATATGAGAGATTAATAGGCCATGCAAAAATGTTCAGGGTAGCTTTGCAATAATCTCTGAAGTCACAGGAAAAAATGTTACATAATTCAATTTCTGTAAGATACCACAAGGATGCTCATATCTCTGAGATAGAGATTGTATAAGGATTATGACACACTTCATGATGGCCAAACATTTAATGTAGAATCGATATTCGCATACAGCATATTAATGAATATTGGCAATATTAAAGGTTATAAAGCTTCTAAATTTGTCAGTGTTACGTCAAAGTTCATTAAATTCCTTAGAAGGACTTACGAGTTGGTAGTGAGAGCTTATACGGATTTCTATTAAAACAACGAATTAAATAATGATCGAGCGCACAGTTGCGTTCTCAGGTGATGCCAACACCAACCTCTTGCCATTATAGGAAAATGAGCAAAAAGCATAACGAGCAAAAAGGATAATGACCGTATGAGATAAAATAAAGTATCGGTGGCGCTATATGCAAAACGTGGCAAGAAACGATTCCAGCATTTAACATGATGATTACAAAGAAGCTAATGTTATTAATAATCATTAGAATTATGTAATTCAAGTTAGGGATTTTCTACATGAAACCAACCATATATATGTAGGTGCCTCCGTAGGCGAGTGATTAATGCTCAGCCCAATTAACCGGAGGTCGCGAGTTCGATTCCTGCCTAGACCCTGGGTATTTTCCTGCGGACAAGCCAAAAGCTTTGCAGGTAGAGTTGGTTAAAAAAAAATATATGTAAACATAACATAACTCCCCTGCAGTCATTCAGTTGTCATTTAATAGTCATTACACAGCCGTTCAGTCGTGATTACACAGTCGTTCTTTCGTTATAGAGGAGTTGTCAGGGGGAAGTCGGAAAAAGAAGTCAAAGTCGGAATGAACAGCCGTTCAGTCGTGGAAGCAGTGAATACAATATATACCATTTTGGTTTTAGGGAGTGGTGCTGGAGCCACCGAATAGTCAATCACTATCAAACATGTTTGTCTAGTAAGTAATAAAACTTTAATTGTATTTAAGTATAAAATGCCCCTTTTTAATTCTCATGGCGTAATAAACGATTTGATAACCGATTGTTGGTTTCCCATTCCCATTTCTTTGTTATTGTATTGCTGACTTGGCAGCAAATAAATATGGCTTAGTGTGTATTTACTATCAGCTGCTACTGTACACAAAAATGCTTTTGATGTTAAAAAGGGGAAGAGACTTCATCCAAATAAAAAACAAAAAAAATTGAAAAGAGATTTACGCCAACAGTTTCTGCAAAGGAATCTTAAAGTTTTTGCTTTTTTAACTCTACTGAAAATCGAGTTGGTTTCTATTTAATAAACATTTCGAGTTGAACAAGTTCGAGTTATGAAAGTTTAGCCGTTTCCATTTATTGCTGTGTGGGCGTACAAAGTTGCGCCGAGAATAAAATCCATTTTTAATTTTTTAATTTCATGTTGTATAAGACATTTGCCAATTTCCAATTATTTGCCAATCAACTTTATGGCGTCTTTAGCATTAGCAAAGATTATGGGTTGACAACTTGTCTTTGCGAGTCGTTTATTTATTTAATTTGAAAATAAAACAAATGTTATTCTGTTTGCTTTTAAACAAGATATAACCTTATGTCTGGCACACATACAGTCACAAATATGTAATTGTGCTGCAAGGAGATACAATCAAGTAAACAGCAAATTGTAAAAAAGCATACACACATGCACAGAATCACATTAAAGCTTTCCAAACCGGATATTAGGAGATAAATATAAAACATACAAAGAAAAATAATTACAGTAATTGTGCTTGGATTGCAGAGAAAAAAGGTTAAGGAAAAATTGTACGAAATGTGGCGGGTTCATAAATTAGCTTACAATCTCGTATTGTTGTAAAATATTAAAGCTCGTTGTATAGTTAACTTTACTGGGATACAAAGAGGGCGAAATGCAGAAATATCTTGCAAGCAAATAATTAAAAGCTGGAAAAAAATATTGAAAAAGAAAAAATTTTCAAGGACGATTTTACAACAATATTTTTTACATGGATGGTATCCAAGCATTTAAGTCCCTTTATATTTTCTATTACTAATTCGTTGGCAGTTATAAAATCAAAAATAAGCTTTAAATTTTTCGTCGCATGTAGTTTAAGCGATTATACTGTTTCGCTTTGTATTATTAAATTTTTATTAAATGAAATAAATCCACTTACAACGTTGCAGATCTGCATTTTCAATTTCAGAAACACTGTGCAACATGTCCTTTTTATATGTCAAAATTTTTTTTTATATGTAAACGTTTTTCTTTATTTTTTGTTGATGGTTTTTTTATAATGAAAAGAACAATTTAAGTACCTTCAATAATGTAGCAATTTTGTATGTATTACAACTGCTGGAGTATATTGAGCCGGACATTCAGTTAAAAGTCCTTCTTTTATCAGTCGGACATTTTATATTTTCAACTTTTATTAGAACATCTTTGCACAAGAGTTCAAAACCATATTCTGTATTAACTGCATATCTGTGTCGATGTGCTGACTGACAAAATAAATGACTGGTCTTTAATGTATCATGAAATGAAATTGAGCTTCTTCATAAAAGGCAATATAAAGCTTATAGTTAATGATTTTTATATTGGTTGTAGAATACAGTATCGTTACTGGCTTTTGTAACAAGCACGAGGGTTGCAACTGAGGTCAAATTAAATTTATACACAATTGCGAAAAACAGTTTCTACTGGAACTTGTTAAAAGGAAATGCTGGTAAGGAATACTGATAATCATATCGCTGGCAAGAGAAGAATGCTATATTTCGTTAAACATCTAAAGGATCTCTTCACTTCAAACAAAAATAATTACAAGAAAATACGTTTCAATATCTTGAACTCACAACTACTGGAAAGGATAATCCTCTCTCGTACTCGCCCAAGTAAAGCACAAGTTCCAAGGCAAAGTACAGATAATAAGGAAACAGTATCAACTTACTGAAAATAGAACCCATAACCCTTGCAAAATAAACTAAAACACGAAACATTTTGTTAGGAATGGTGCGGAGAGCAGGATGCAATAATATCGTTTGTTCTTCGAGTTTTATTAAAATAAAACTTTATTAACTTATCAAACTTAAGCAAACATATTGATTACTCACTTAACAATCATTGCTGTTATTTGATTAACTTGGAGAAAATTTTATGGAACTGCTCGTCGAATGAATTACTTAACAGCTTTAAAAATATAAACACTTTTGTATCCTCAATCTACAAACGTGTAATCTCACGAGCGCAACACGTTCTTTGTGTTAAAGAGGAGCTAAACCAACATTTAGTAGACGGAATGACTCTTTTAATGAAAAAGTTTTATTACAACAACAATGAAAGAACATTCTTCATTCAGACTATGAATCTTTACATTGAGCCAATGAGGCATCACACACGAGAACAATTATGCCGGGGTAAAGTTTTAACCACCACACCAACACATACAAACAACTGTGAAAACAAAAACACTAACACACAGCCAAAGATGAGCTTACATATATAAAGTAATGCCAACTTAATTTATCCCGCGTATTATAAACAGAAAGAAAATTGTGGGCCCAAAATTATTGTCTTGTGTGAACCCTCAATGAATGATGGTAAAGGAAATTATAACTTTCCTACGTAGAACGTAAATAAATTTCCATAAAATAACAGAAAAGTAAATTAAATAAGAACTTAAAACAATTAAGAAAATTATCCTTCTTTGGGAAAAGCCGCATGCAAAATACTGTAGAGGCAAACGGTTGCTACCGATTGCATTCACGTTACAAGTGATGGCCAGTACGGAGCAGAAATTTTTCGTCTTCATAAGCTGTATGTACGTCAGCTTAGAGTAGCGATTACAAAGTTGTTCTGCGTAAAAGCCGAAAGCTTTGCAAGTAGGGTTTGGAATATGTTGTCGTGCGTCCAGGCCCAATGAAACTATTAATTTTATTGCTCGAATATATTTTACTTGTCTCGCATTCAAAAACTATATGAGAGCAGTTAATCAATTCATAAATAGAATGTGAAAGTTCGTTATTCCCATGAAAGAAAGAAAGAAATATAATTATAATTCTGCCAGGAACTTTTCAGAATTTTTTATAGACTTTCGATAAATAAGAAAAAAGTCCTGGAAAAGTCTACGTTTCTATACAGGAAACCGATTAAATAGCATTTGTTTTCTAAATTTGCCTTTTAATAATAAATTGTTTAATTCTCAAAATTAAATTGTGTAGACAATAGTTGGTTGGTATTTACAAGCTGCTACTTAAGCACACTCCACTGCTTTGCCATATGAGTGACCAGGCAGAATCTTTATGCCGATACAGCAAAGGACACATGAAGATACTTTTTAATGACATTTTTATTGAAAAAATTTTTACTCCTATTCTGAGGCCAATAATTGAATGAAAATGAGGGCAAGTAGTGCAGAAGCAGAATTATGAGGCAATAGTGTTACCACGACTCTAGTATCAAAAAAAATTGCTGGCGTTGAAAAAGTGCTACAAACGACTGTTGACTAATTTCTCGCCACTAACGAGGGATCAGCAAGGATCACGATACCTACTACAGCCAAGGACCTTATCCATTCTACATTTCGTATCAATAAAAGCAAATAAAATTTGTCATAATGGATAATGGAAATACTTGGGGTGACCATCTTAACTGATATAATACATTTGGAAATTTAGCTGCCAAGTGAGTAGGTCAGCCATATAAAATACATGAAGAAATTTAATTTTTTCCTCCTTTTTTAACTTCGAGTGCTACGGATCCTTGTTGAGGAGTTATTCTTAAATTTCTTCCATCGTAGTAGCAAATTCTGTTAATTTCTCAGTGAGAGTGACTACAATTTACTCACTCATTCAAATGTAATCGCGCCATTTTATTTTACTCGATATTCTTTGGAACTTCAGAAATACAGAATACATATAAAATATTAAGTATATATTCTATTTCGTAATGCTCGCTACACCTCAACAGTTTAAATGCCATCAAATGCTTAAAGTATATTTCGAAAAAAGTGATTACTTTTCTTTTATTTAAAATCGTAAAGAAGAGAAAAATCGTCAAATGATTTGAGACTTAAGAAAAGAAAATGATTTTCAGAAGTATGAAAAAGCTGTATAAGGAACATGGAAACTTTACGCTATTGAACTTCATGTCCAGCCAACCATCTGAATTGAAAACCGTTCAATGTTTACTCAGCTCCCTTCCTTAATAAATTTGTTTGCTTTATCTGCCCCAAAAAAAAATTTTACAAATTTAATTTCCTTTGAATACACAAAACAGGATTTCCTTAAGCCATTACATCATTAAGTGTATGTTAAAGCTTAAAATTGTGAAAACATTAATCTTGTAATTTTAAATAAATAGACATTTCAATTACATATAATAATGAGTTTGCCTGTTAACAAGCAATTATAAATATAAATGGGCTGATATTTATTATACTCCAATAGAGTTCCTTGTTCGCTAGTATACACGGCATCTAAAATTGCGAACGGTACTAATTACTTTGTAATTGTCAGTTACATTTGCAAGGTGTACTTAATCCTTTTAACGCAAATGAAGTATTAAGGATTTTGTTTCGTCATGCTCGCTGAAGCAAAACTGTTTAAATGCCATCAATCATTGTTGGATTTTATCACGATGGAATGCTTCAGAAAGCAAATTAATTATAAATTTTCTCAAAGCGTGGCATGTTGTCCTTATGCCACAAATCTGAAAAAAAATATATAATTATTCAGCAAGAACCCCGTGGGTCAGGAATAGGCATAGTCGTATAATCAGCACTTTAAAGACTGAGTTGACATTCAACTTTCAATTCATAACGCCATGCCAAGAAGTGTAAAAGTCTTGAATCTGAAATTATTAATGACTTGAGTCCTTATTCTTCGCAAGGATAATTTATTAGCAATATTAATTAAAGCAAACTGTCAAAATAAAGTCGAATTATCTTTTTCTTCTAACAGATTTATTTTCCCAGCCACATACATGTGGCAAGTATGAACCATAAAAAAAAAAATTTTTAACGAAAACATCCTTTATGTTCAAACGTTCAGTTATTTTTTTTTTTTTTTTTAAGTAAATATTACTAAGATGTACCAGAAATTGTTTGAAATAAGTAAAAGCTATATAACTGATGTCGTTCAAAGCAGTTCATAATTTTCATACCTTTTTTCTTAGATTTCATGAAATTTTTCTTGATTCTGAGGAAATGTTTCCTGACCCATGATAAAACAAAAAAAAATAATTTTAAAAAATTTACTTTTTAAATATTAATTTATTTTCATATCGGCTTTAGAAATAGGTTGCCAGAATATTGTAGAACTTCATTGTATTGATAATGCTTATAAAATTCTTTTTTTGATGCCTTCATAGGCAAATGAATAATGAAGAGCCTACTAAACCGGATGTCGCGGATTCGATTCCTGCCTAGACTCTGTGTGCCGAAACCTTTGCAGGTTAAATTTGTTACAAAAAAGAAATTAATTCTTCTTATTCTACTTTTATTCTTTTATTCTCTAAAACTTTGATGTAGAATATTTATAAAAATGTATTTTGGTTGTATATAAATATTTATTCCTTCAAAATCTTAATAACTTCATCTGAAACTTCAATTAAATCTGCTGCATGTTTTCGAAAAAGTCACATTAAGAGAAATCCATAAAGGATGGTTATGATATCCTTAAATATAAGGGTTTCAATGACTTATTTACACACTGAATGAGAATTGAACACAAGCTTTAACCAAAGGATATGAAGTGTTGCCAGATAAAGAAAGCTTTTATAAAAATGAGAATCTTTAAAGAAGTCTAAAAGTCTAATTTGGCGATGTACACAATCACGCTTCAGTAGCCAATTCACTACATGTGTTCTGATAAACACGCAAGCAATTGAATAATTCTTAGAGCAGGATAATCTACAGCCATCATCCTGTTCTATAACGAGGTTTTTTTGCTTTTTGTTACTTTCATTTGAATTTTCCTCCTGCTCGTACAATTTCTATTATATCGCAACCAATAACATTAACCAATGAAAGCTAGAAAAAGGCCAAAAGGTGAAATTCAAGCAAATGAGGAGGAAACACAATAGAAGATTTCATCGAAATTTATTATTTCATAGTGCATTTGCGTAAGGAAACAGCTAAAAACATTTGAGCCTTTTTGAAGTTTTAATTTTAATTTTACATTTACAATCATAACACTTTGCCAGCAGCAGTCTCACAAAATCAGACTGCGAAATTAATCGAGTGTAGCCCATAATTTCATTTTTACTTTTATTAAGATAATCAAAAATATTTGCAAGGAAACGCGCTAATAATGAGTTGAACGGTATGCATTGAAAATGCAAAGCAACATTAAGATTGATTAAATTGATAGAAATTAATAATTGCCAATGAACGGCAATTACTTTAAGAAAATGTATGTGAAATTACAGTATGCGACATACCGCGATGATTCGTTTCAAAAAACATACTGAGATGAAAAGCCCACTGTTCTACGCCGTTATCATCTCTGTTCTATTTGTACTCTCACACATTCACTATTTTTGCTTAACGAGAAAGTACGGAAATCAATTCTTAACCCATGTGAGCGTGGCTGGGCACTAGTGGCCTTAATAAATTTTATATGGCGATTGTAGGCAAAAGTTATTGATGGAGAAAGTTAAAACTTGAAAAGATTCTCGCCTGTATATAGAATTTTATTTCTATTTTAAAGTTTTGCTTTTATCGCCAGAGCTTAAAGGACGAGCCACATATGTAGAATAGCCCATACTTGTACTTTATACTTTTTCAACTTACAACTAACTAAGACTATGTGTATTCATATCAGCCTGTTTAATACCCGTCCCGATAACGCCAAGTACAAATGTTGCGGAACTTCCAACTTTTTGTATACTTTCAGTACTTTGACAAGTACGTCATTTGATTTCTTCTTCTATTTTTATTCCGATTATAGGTACTGATGGAAAAAAAACCGCTAATTTAGCATACGTTAACAAAGTATTTGGTTGCACCATAAAATAAACATAGAAGAGCAATAAAAGCGCAAGTTTTTCATTCAAAAAGGCACAAACGAAAATTACAAAGAATGACGATTTTTGGCCAAAAATGCAAACTGATAGTACGATTTTTACGATTCCTTTAAAAGTTGACGCAGGTAAAATAAAGAGTTTGGAACGAAGAAGCAGATTAGTAAAATCCAGCGAATAGCAAAATTTCCTTACCTGAACTTGCAAGGTGTAGGTTGGCTGTGCAACTTTTTGAAAGAGCCGAATCGATGTTTAACTTATAAGGACTCTTAAGGATTCATAATACAAAGAAATACTGCAATTTCAAAAGAAAATATAAGAAAGATTAAAGAATTAAAATTTCATATTCTAGACAAAGCAAAAGCTGATTGTGAAGCAGTTAATTTGTTATTTATGTATGTCATCGGCCAGAAATGGGCGCAATTTAAAAAGAAAATCAAAGCAAGTTGTAACAAGTAAAAGTGCTATATTCGACTGTGCCGAATCTTCTATACCCTTCTCCATGGATATGTTCTCTCAAAAAATAAGCAACATAAAGAAGAACTTAAAAACGTACCCATATCGTCATAGTATTACTTCGTGAGGAGGTGTTCACCGATTACTACTTTCTAAGATTACGTTTCTTTCTCTTTCTGCTGCTCTCTGCAGCGCTAGGAATTCTTTGCGACGCCACCCACCAAATTCAAGATCTCCATTGATAACAGCTCCACGGAGGCTCTCATGGCTCCATATCGCAGGCAATCGAAACACAATAGCTATATATAGTTGGAGAAATTTTTGCAACACTGTGTGCATGCATGTAAATCTATGCTAATACAGTATTGTTCGAAACCTAAGCAACCATATCTTTTTATAAATTCAAATTCTCATGAAAATTTTGTTAACAGGATTTTTTAAACTAAAATAAATTTTCTTTATTTAATTATAGGTAAGGTTTATAACAAAAACAAAAACAATTAGATTTCAATTTGGAAAAGAAGAAAACAAGCATTACAAAAAAATTTCTTAAAACACAAGTTTTATCAATTTTTATCTATTTTTTATAATTTTTAAAAATATTTTTATCTACATCTCTAACATTTTTGCACTAAGGTGCCAATATTGAATTTACATACATAAATTAAATTCTTCAAAACATCAACATTCCTTATTGCATTACATACATATGTATGTATGTATTTACATATTTCCAGCGCTTTACATACTAAAAACATAATCCAAACATAAGCATAAGCTAATTATTGTCCCTTCATACATACATGCATACATGCGAGTTAAAACATACATACACACATACATACATGTATACATTTATGCACTTATAAATTCGTTTTAGCAATTGTTAAATACATAATTAAAACAAAAACTCAAACAAAACCCACAACAATTTTTTTTCCTTTGCTACAGCACGTGTGTATGTGCGCATTAATATTCTTCTAATCGACATGTACAAAAATGCTTAAGAAAACTATGATGGCAAAAAAACACTTCATATGCCAGAATACTATACAATCGTATTGCAAACACATAAAAGTATACACAAACAAAACCACCACCAAATGAATTTGCGTTTGCTACAACAAAAACAAAAAACAAAAACAAAAACAAAAATTTTCTATTCATATACATAAGCATCCCGCCACGGATCCCCAGTGCTCCGTTGCTTTACAAAATACTCAAAAAAAAAAAAAAAAAAAAAAAATATAGCACATATGTCGTTCAAAAAGGGTAAAATTAAGAAAAAATAGTCGTTTATCTACCCAACTTTATAGTGAAATTTTAACAGCAAGTTTGGCTGCAAACGTAGACGTGCTTGTCAATACACATGCTCTTGGTTTGTTACTCAGCGTGGATTTTTTGCATTTTCTTCATATAAATATATGAAATTATTTTTTGGCTATATTTTTTTTATTTATCGGCCGATTTTGCTTTTTTTTATAAGTGGTACTTTTGAAAGAAATTAGAACAGATAGGTAAAAAAATTTTTGATTTTAGACAAAATTTAAGGTCAATTTTGAGCGCAACAAAATTACCGGAAGGAAATGAGGACAGACAGACAGACAGACAGACAGACAGACGGACAGACGAAATACTCCCCTTCTTATAACGATCCAGAATATATATACTTTATATGGTCGGAAATCAATATTTATTGAAATTGCATCCCCTATATCAAACTTATTTATACCCTTCCATCCTTTTTGGAGAAGGGTATAAAAATTCAATTGAAAATTTCGCCTTTTAAGATTCGGTGCATTTCTCAAGCCGTCAATATTTTTTTTATAAATTACTAGTTTGAGTCAACTAAGTTTTTTGTATTGGAAGAAATTTATTTTTTTTTTATTGAATAAGAATTTTCTTTAAATTACAGTACGTTTCCAATACAACGAACTTAAATCTTGCCAGGCATGCTGTAGGAGTTTAAAAGGAAAACTCTCCATTGTAGTGTTCTTAATATCTTCTTTAGAGAACATGGAAATTTCAGTGAAATGGAAAAGACAAATGAAGCATTGCTATTGCACTGTATGAGGAGTGTTGGAAAAGATGTGGTTTCCACTCTCGGGAACTGAGAATGCTTACAATATTCCTTAAGATAACCTTTTGCTCTTAGGATAGCATTCATGCTAGATTTTCATAGTTCATACCATCAACCCGCAAAACCATTTTGATGATTAAAGACCATTTTAACTTCATCCTTTAAGGACGATTACTTTCTTTAAACCATTTTTATATTTCTAAAAAAAACTATATCTAACAAGCTGAATGATTTCAAAGAACGACTTTACATTCTTTTATAGACATTTTTTTTCGTAGCAATTATGATTTTCATTCAATTTGACATTTGTTCGTTATAGCGAGTGCAGAAGAAAAGGTTTATTCAGTACAAAAAGTTCTCAATAAAAAAACGTTTAATGTCCATTAAATGCCACCTAAATCGAATGTGCTTCAAATCGGAAAACTACTGCGTAGAAAATATTGTATTTTTACAAATCTGATATGATAGCCCACATATGTCATTCGGCCCACCTTATACTGTCAAGCAAATTGGTTGTTCAATTGGTTGTTTTGTTGAATGTTCCAACTTAGTTGGAGCTCCAACTTAGTTGGAGTATTTGATATATCTTGAGCTTCTCATTAGTCCGCCAACAGATACATAAAAGAGTCATTCACTTTTTCTTAATCTTAAATTTTAGTTCCTTGTTGTGTCCTTTGAAATTTTAATGGCCTTTTAAGTCATTTCGAGGATAAATGCATACAAATAAATATTTTAAGCAAATGCATTATTTATGAAGAGTTATAAAAACAATAACAATTAAAATGCCATTAGCGGGAAAACGCTCGCACTCTCTGCTTCCCACAGAAACTTAAAATAAATACGCATTCTTATAAATAATTCATGGCTTTTGCTCAATGTGCGAAAAACGCTTGCAAAGACCAGCAGTTGCACATTTACGAGAGTGCATTCGCAATTGCAGTAACTGGGAAAGGGAGGTTATAAACATGTGCAAGAGCAAACTTTCCTACATTGAGTTGTTGCAGATGAAATTTGAATTATAATTTCTTATCTAGAAAACATTTTCAAGCCCATTCAGCACGGCAAAGGCCATCAGTTTGGCACGTGTGTAGAGATGCCACGGGTTGACCGCAGCAGAACTCAAACTCGGCAATTTTTTTTTTTAATTTTCCCTGCTGTTTAAGATCTGGTCTAGAAATTTTTTTCAGGACTTCTATTGGCTCTGTGTAAGAGCAGTAGTGTAGGCATGATGTGTTACAGTAAATGAAATTAAAAAGATAATTATCCTAAAAGTCCTTGAGTGGCAGAGCCTTAAATAACGAAAATGCAGATGATTATTTTAAAAACTTTTTGGATGCTCTCAATTCCTGCGTCTTATCACAGTCGGTACAATTTTAAATTTGTGAGTTCTTTAGAAACTGGAGCCTTTCTAGATGGCCTATTGCCACCTAAAAAAAAAAAACACCGCATGTTGCGAGAAAAGTTTTTACATGCTGAGATTCGATTGGATGAAACTGTGTAGGTTTCTCATGGGCCTCGTATACTGGATCAGGGGAGAAGCAGTGCTCCACACAAGTACAGTATTTGATTACCTTGAAATAGCATGATATGAAATAAGTTTAGAGCAATTCTGCCATATATTTAAATAAGTATATATATATATGTAAATAAGTTCATTCAAATCCTTTTATTCAAGGATATCATAATCATCCCTCATGGTTTTCTCTCAATGTGAGTTTTGATAGTAAAAAGGGTTTTGAGAACATAAAGTAGATTTAATTGCAGTTTCAGATGAAGTTATAAAAATTTGAAAGAATTAAATATTTATATAAAACCAAAATACATTTTTATAAATATTTTACATCACATTTTTAGAGAATAAAAGTAGAATAAGAAATACTAAATTTTTGTTTTTGTAACGAATTTAAACTGCAAAACTTTCGGCTTTTCCGCAGGAAAACATCCAGGGCCTATGCAGGAATCGAAGCCGCAACCTCCGGTTTAAGTGGGCTGTTCATTATTCATTTGCCTATGAAGGCACCCAAACTTGTATAACATTATTTATTTGATATATAAATATAAAGGACCGATGTTGATTGTGAACCACTTTTAAACGTCGTTTTTTTCAGCATTTCATTTGACATTTCTTAATTTCGATGCACAATCGAGCAACGCGGTAATATTATTTAGGCTTATTATGGAAATGGATATCGAAGAAAATCATCTTCAATGAAGAGGCACATTTTCACCTCAGTGGATTCGCCAATAAGCAGAATTGCCGCACTTAGACGAAGGATAATCCCAAAATGATTGTAGACAAAGCAGTGCACCCACAAGGAGTTAATGTGCGGTTTATGGGCTGACAGTATCATTCCGGCTGCATTTTTCCGAAAATAAGGCCGATCAGGCAGTTACTGTGAATGGTGTTCGCTATCGTAAGATGATAGAAAATTTTTATGGGACGAATTGAAAAGTATGCATTCTGCCAATAGGTGGTGTCAACAAGATGGTGCCACTTGCTACAAGGCTAACGAAACAATGGCACTTTTGTGCAGCAAATTCAATGGCCGTGTTATATCACGTTGTGGCGATGTCAATTGACTGTAGAGATCATCTGATTTGACATCGTTGGACTTCTTTCTTTGGAGTTATTGGAAGGAAAAGCTGTACGTCGATAAGTCAATAACAATTCAAGCGATAAAGAATGAGATAATTCAGCATATAATGGCATAGACCCTCAATTATGCCTTAGGGTGGTCGAAAATTTTGTCCTTCGGATGGAGTTTGCGGTCCATTCATAATTGAACCTCAATTATGCCTTAGGGTGGTCGAAAATTTTGTCCTTCGGATGGAGTTTGCGGTCCATTCATAATTGAACCGCGCCATATTATCATAATAAATGACAATAATTTTCTAAATAATTTGAGTTTTGATTCGAAATCAACATCGCCCCTTAAAATGTAATTCACTAAAGAAGTTCACCAAAAAATTGACAAAGTACCGAGTCAAACACATGATATAAAAAAGGGCGTTTAACTAAAATACAGACGAGATATTAAATTATTAAACGTTAACATATATTTCTTTTTTTTCCCCTTAAGTTTTCGATGGGGAAATTTAAAATCCAGCTGTTTGGTTTTAAATGGGTTAAGAGTGGGTACGAAATGTCATTGTCATCATTCAAATATTTTTACTCAAAAATTTCACTTTTATGGATTTTCACTGAAGTGGGGAACGTGCACTCCATCCAACGAGACTAAAAATCCGCAACATTTTGATGTGTCAGCACAAACGCTCGTGCAGCCAGAAATAAAGTTGTCTTTGCAATTGATTGATACCAAACCGAACAAACATTTTGAGCAAATACAGTTTTTATGTACTTCTCACACAAAGTTTTCGCTGAAATCGTTTGTTTTGACTCCGCCCCGCAAATAAATAAACTAAATTGAACGAACATTAGCCAGAGATGTTAAGAAACAAATAGGAATTAAGAATAATTAAATCTTTCGCAAACTCAATGAAAAATGTTTGTTAAAAGTGTCATGTTAATTTGAGGTCCCCTTCTTGTGGCCTGTCAAGCATTTGAAAATAGAGAAACACTAATTTATATTTGAAATTCCCTGAAAGCTGATGCTTGTAGTGAGGAGAGTCAAAAGATTGTCAGTTTAGAAATGAAACTAAAAGGGACGAGTTAAAGGACTCAACTCAAGTTTTTATTGCACTGTTTGTATCCGAATCATATCTCTGCCTTTCAGGTATAGTCTTTTTAGCACTTCTTTCCATATTAGAGCTTTTTATTGATAAAGCCTTTTTATATGGTTTTTAAGGCTGAACTTGGGTTTATATTACTTTTTCTAGTTGATTTTTTGTCTTAAAATACGAGTATATTTCTTATATTTTTGCCAATAATTCGAAAAATTGCGATTTTGGTATAGCTACCTTAGTGATTTTTACCGTCCAACTCCTTCCTTTCACCTCGAATTCCTCCTTTAATTGATTTCCAAACTTGAAAATACGATAAAATGGCAAAAACTTAATTAAAAGTAAATGAGATGCTCGATTTGATGATTCCATTCTTCTGGAAGTCATCCTTAAATGAAATTCCAAAATTTTTTTAAGCTTTTTCTAGTCAATTTTTTTGTCTTAAAATACGAGTATATTCCTTTTATATTTCATGTTGTATTTGTTATATTTGTGTGTTCTAAATAAACGAAAATTAAAAGTATTCCAGCAATTAAAGATACGAAATTAATATTTTAAATCAGGAAATGTTAATATACATTGCATAAGCTGAAACAAACTCTCAAGGAAGAAATATGGAGCACATTATATGAAAATTGGTTCTGAGAACTATTAAAATGAGAAATATTTCAAATAAAAATGTAAACACAGCCAGTCACTAAACAAACATTTCATTTGCTTTAAAATATCTTCTTCTTCCTTGCTACTGATCCTTCGACTTTCGAATACCTCGGCAGGCAACGTTACCTTCGTTGATGCACTTTGATACAAAGTTTGTATTTTTTTTTTTTGATTCAAATTTGTTTCCGTTTGAATCATCTTTGACGTTCCCAGATTAGCCTCGTAGTGACTATGACGAATATCTTTGTACCCCCTTTAAGCCATGCTCCACTATCATTCACAGTCGTACGATTCATTTAGAGGGGAATCTGATAGTGACAGTTGCTATTCTAAAAAATCTCATCTAAATGGCGTTGCTGGTGCCATACTATCACACAACAATGATGAAAACAATATTTTCTTTGCTGATTAATTAAAATTCATTGGCAGTGGCGTAGCAATTTGTAACGCATTAGATTTTTGTTTACAGGAATGGATTTTTCAAATGCATTAAATTATAAAAGACAGTGCCGCGATTTAGTGTTTCATTTAGTGTGGCAGGAAGTGGTTGGATTTGGCTACAATTAACTACTTGCGGTAGTTTAATTCCTACATATATTATTTTTAGAGTGATACATAATCTGAGTCTGGTTCAGTTTGTGAATTTTTCTATCCTTTTCAATGCTATTTGTCGTGTTCTCCGACAATTTGGAAAATGTTACTTCAACCGAAACAACAAGCAAACACATAAAATAATTTTACCCAACAACGTCCTGCATAATCCTTTTATTACATTTATTTATATATATTTTTTTTTTTTTTTGTGTTTTCGTATTTTGAAATAATAAAATATTAAAAGCAGTTTCACATTCGTGCTTACATCAGCGGAATTAAACACAAACCTATCGAATAGATTACATTGCATTTAAAATTATGCCAATAATATTTTAAATAACATTTGCGGTATTTCCTCTATAAGACTGCATGACTGATAGAAATTTGGGATATTTGAGGGCTATGCGTTTTGAAAATATATTTGCGGTTGAAAAAGCAAAACAAATTTTTTTGATTTCATTTGTATTCCTCTCAATTAAGTGGAAAAAAAGCAAGGAAGCTTTTGCAACTTGAGGTATTCCAATTTGGCATTTAAATTTTTTTAAAATCTTAGATTACAAATAAATCAATAGTAGGCAAAAAACTGAAAACTAATAATCGTAAAAAAAGTAGGCTAGTGTGCATCTAAAAATGCATCTGTATGACAGATTTTGTGTGCAAGTCGTACGATTTGCCAAAGTTTGTGAAAAGTTTCATAAAATGGTAATTATTTTCCAATGAGATCAGAGTTGTATTTAGTGCAAACTGGTAATAAAACGAAATGTTTCCATTACTTTTATATGACAGTGTGGCATCTCCAGAAAACGTTGAAGTTGTAAATATGAAGTATCAATCGTAAAAAGTAGGCTAGTGTGTCTTAAAAATGCAACTGTGTAAAAAGTTTCATAAAATGGTAATTATTTACCAATAAGATCACATTTGTATTTACTGCAAACTGCTAATAAAATGAAATGTTTCCATTACTTTTGTATGACAGTGTGGCATCTCCAGAAAACGTTGAAGTTATAAATATGAAGTTTCAATCCTAAAAAAAGTAGGCTAGTGTGTCCTACAAAGGCATACGTATCAAAAATCAGTGAAAGGTTTCATAAAATGGTAATTATTTTCCAATGAGATCAGAGTTGTATTTACTTCAAACTGATACTAAAATGAAATGTTTCCTTAATTTTTGTATGACAGTGTGATTGACAATAAAAAAACAAAGCCATTTAGATGCAATTTTTTAAATCAGGAAGTGTAATACATAAAATTTTCGTGTGAATGGATCGTGCTATTGTGTAGGATTGTGAAATATGACCGTAAGAGTATAACATCTTGCTCAAACTATTAGAGGTGTTAAAGCACGCAATATGTTATAGCACGTACAGTGTGTAACATTTCCTTGGTAACGTTTGTGTGGTAACTTGTGTACAAATTATCGCAAATCAAATGAGACTTGCAAAAGCATCAGGATAGTTTCTCATAAATAAAGAGATTATACGAGCACGTCACACACCGAACAAAGAATCCAAAAATGTTGTAAAATTCGGTTTTTTTTATCTAAGAAAATTATTTTTATTTACTTTTTTCTTTCATATTTCACAGCCTGAGATGCGAGAGAACCATTATTGTGTTACACAAACTGATGCAGCACCGCCTCCGTAAACTTCACACATTTCATTGGTGGCTGGCATGGTATTCAGCAGTAATTTTTTTTTTTTAACTTCACCGAATTTAATTTAGTCTCGCTAAAATCTCTCTTTTCCAATACTATATGGTATGACACAATGTGATTGGTAGCATTGAAGATATACGACTGCAACTATGTACATCTACATACAAAATACGAAAAGTCTTCTTCAACTACCCAATATGGAAGAGAAATATTGTCTTCACTTTTTTACCTTGAAGTGCAAAAGAAAATTGGCAAAACTAGTCGCATGTAAAACAAAATAATTGTGAACGGAAGCAAAACAAACCCCAAAGATCATCCTGCGTGCATTGCAAACCTGGCCAACATTTGCATAAGCAAGAACACAATTAATAAAAGAACGAGCAGAACGTCGAAGCGAACAGCATCAATTCAAATATGCTTCAACTTAAATTGGTTATTTCCCTTTTCAGCCCTTTTCATTATTTCCTTAAAGTGAAATTTACAAAATTGTGAAACAGAAAAGTGAGCAAAAACAAAAATACGAAATGAAAGAGAAATTCTTCAAAGAAAAACTAACAAAACTTGAAACAAAAAGTTATTTGAAAGTTCACTTAAAATGTATTTGATAAGAATTTTTGCTAACAACTGATACCTATTAAAGTTTTAAATGCGTTTTTGAAGAATATTTCGAACACAGTCTTTGCAGCTTCTAAGAAGTTTGAAAAGTTTGCTCCAACAAGACTGTGCTCGTGTAACATAAAGAGCCACCACATTCACCGCAACGTAGCAGACTACAAATAGAAGCAATTACTGCCATCGCAGATACGTCACCTCGGTTTTGTAAAACAAAAAAGAAATCATGTGCCTGGCATATTAATTACCAGCAAAGCCGTAACATTTAATTCTCTCAACTGCTTGTGTTCAACCAGCCACCATATTTTGCAATATTTACACAATTTCATCTGGATGAAATACCTAACGATGGTGGCCTTTGGCATGGCATATGGTTTGCTTAGTATTACCTAGAACTATATTTCTATAGCAAGCATCATAAAGGGAGAATTTCATTGCAAGTAAATGCTGGATCGGAATTAATGCCATAAAATGAACAGCGACAAACATCGTAACAACCATAAGCCGTAGTAACCATTTAATATGCAAAGAAATCAAGCTTATAAAACTTTAAGGAGAGAAAAGTGTAAAAAAGGCATTCGATATTGAGAATCAAGGACAAAACACACTTCATACTCCTTACCTCATTAGTCAAAAGCTTTAGCTTTTCATTAACTCTTACCTTTCTCAAAAGAAATGGTAGAATGAAGAGACAGAGCGGGGAGAGTACGAGAAGTCTACACTTGCCATTTTTAATTCAGCAATTCTTCGTAAACCTTCTTCGGGCTAAGCACTTTTGCCCATTTTTGTCTTTCTAGCCAGCTAAGTTTTCCAGACTTCCTTTTTACCAGTAGAGTTCTTTTCCTTGCTCCTCACCTCAAGTGGAAAATATAAATTGACTTTTTCTTTTTGCCACTGTACTCTAAAAATTCCTGAATTATGCAAAAAAATTACCTAGTATGAGCAGGGACTAAATCTAAATTCAAATTTATCACTATGGAAATGTGATAGAGAAAAATATTGCTGCTTATGCATGGAATATAATTATCTTAGGCGTTTATGGGTTTAGCCTTACATGAACTCTAACATTTTTCAAAAGAAATGGTAGACAACAGAAAGAGAGAGAGAGAGAGAGAGAGAGAGTAGAGATAAGCTAATTCTTATACATAACTATAATATTCCAATGGTGAAAAAGAGACAAAATAAAAAAAAATTTTTAGGAAAGTATGGGCAAGCCGAGGTATGGTATGATGCTCACAGCAGGGTAAATATAACTTCAGTACACTGCGTTCTGCCATAACGGTGCCAACAGAGAAACAATATAAAGATCATGATGATCCGATTATTCTGCCAGGTTTTGTCGGGAGACTATTCCTAATAGCAGCTGAGATTACAGTGCACAGTGTTGTTAGTGAACGTCCACTAGTAGAGAGTAGTTACTGGTGCCCAGCCATGCTCACATGGGTTAAGAATTGAGTTCAGTACTTTCTCGTTAAGCAAACAAACATAAAACAAACATTATTTTATATTGAACATTTTTTATAAATTTAATAAAGACATAAATTGTATTTTAACCCTAAAGGCCTTTAATAAAAAGTATTGGAAATCTTTACGATACAATAAGCACACACACAAACACAAACACAAGCACAAACACATATGCAAAGAACAGCAAAATTACGACGACAACAACAACAACAACAGCAACATTGACAATAATAATAATAATGATAATAATAAAGTTGGAAAATAATCACAGCAGACAACACACACAAAAAATGTACTTTTATAAATTGCTTTTTTGCGAGTTTTGTCTTCTTTTATTTTTTAAAAAAATATTATAAACATTTTGTGTATTAAAGGAAAAACAGTTTTATGCCTCTTAGCAATGCAGATAATCGTAAGTTGTTTATAGTTTCTTCTTGTATATTGACACTCAATTTCATGCAGGATGCCGATGGCAGTTCGAATAAATTTTATTAACAACTCTTGCAAAAAAAAGAATCAGTTCTTCCCCTTTTGGAAATTGCAAATAATGTGCGAAGATTTTTTCAGCTGAAATTGCTTTTAAATCTAAAAGGTGAACAGCGTAGAAAAAGTTTATTTGTTCTGCACAGTTGCTGTATAAAGTATGAAAAATCCTTTAAATAAATTCACATTTCGGAACTGGCGAGAATACTTTGAAAGTTCCTTGAAAACTGATTCAATTATTTTCATAAAGAAATTCGCTTAATTTGCAAGAGCGAATAATTAAAATTGTTAATTCAAAACTGGTCTGTCTCACCAAAGCTGAGAGTCCTTGCCATCCGTTCTGAGCGTTGTTGGCTTTCATGTATCTGTCTACAAACTATAATCACGGCAGTCATGAACAACTGTCAGCTGTTCTTTTCCATAGCTGTCAGCTGTCTCTTTTCTCGTATTAAAAATGAGACGCAGAGAACGGTTTGCATGTAATATGAAACAGGTATTGTATTCCATACATAATTACCGGCATTAAGTAAAGCCTTATTATCAATTATCTGTCTTTAATCAATAATTATTAACAAACAAGGTAGGAACACCCTGTACTTTCAAGGCAATGTTCTTAAAAATTCAACTACTTAAAACCTATACTGATTTGGTATAAGAAGTAAACTGTTTTGAATTCCTTAAAATCTCTCCTTTCCGAGGATGTAGCCCTTATTGCGCCACCATTTTATTTCCATATGTATGTACATATGAAGTCATTTGTCGTACTATCAGAGGCGGACATTGATATGATATCGTATTCCGTACATAATTCCCGACATTAAATAAATCATTATTATATATTATTATCCATTAACAAAGCGGGAACACCCTGTAATATTCCTAAAAAAAATTTTTCATATAAAAGGGTAAAACGTAATATAAAAAATAAATCAAATTTACTTCATTCCAAGCAGTGTCGTTTCGCTTTTTTTGAGAAAAATTTCGGTATATCTCGTAAACCAATGAGCAGATATAAAGTAACAAATGAAAGTTCGAGAAATTTCGTATTTGGAATTTATTTACTTTAAATCGCCTGAAGAGAAACCCTCTCTGACCATTAAATGTAGTTACAACTTTTTGCCAGAATGCGTTTGTAGTAGCCAGAAGCAGTATCGTCCGTCATTTCCATTAAGCTAACCTGCTTTCCGAATTGCTTAGATGATGTTATTTTTGAACTTTATAAAATAAAAATCGTTTCAAAAGGTCAATTAAATATACAATGATTATAAAATATTTTTGAATTTAATTAAATTAAATTAAATTAAAGGTTTTTAATTGTATCCTAAGGACTCCTACAGGGATTGAAAAAACTTCAGCTGCATACATGTAGAAAAATTGCAATCCGAATCGGAACCCAGATAAGGATGAATGTTTTTTTTGTTCCCTTTCATGGTATTCATTCCGAAGGCGGCTAAATAATGCTCAGCCTACTAAATCGGAGGTGGCGGACTCGATTTTTGCCTAGACCCTGGCTGTTTTCTTGCGGACAAGCCGAAAGTTTACAGGTTAAATTAATTAACAAAGGAAAAAATCCACTTCATCCAAAATAAATTATTAGGACTGCTTTATTATCACATAAAATTAGTAAAATTATATTGCGAAATAAATATATAATAAGAAATGCTAGAAACATAATGAACAATGAATTTGGCAAAAAAAAAAATTAATTGAGGATAATAAAACTCCAGCTCAATAATAATAAGATTTTATGAAAATTTCTAAAAATTTCCTAAAACTAAAATAGTTTACTCATGATTAATAAAAACAATCATACTCCGGTAGGTGTAGTGTTAAAGAAAAATGTTTTCTTTCACAGAAATTGGTTACGACGTGATTGGCTGTTTTTAAAGGACTAAAGGAAAAGCTTTTTTTAGTACAAAATTATGTTCCACACAACGGAGAAGAAGAAGAGTAAAATTGGCTTGCAGAGAGTCTCTCAGAGAGACAGAGTGGAATGTTAATGAGACCGCATCTGTAGAGAGAGTTTCCCTTGTTGTCTTTTAGATTTACATATATTTCTCTTATTCGATGTCCTGTTTCGCTGTTTTATTTTTTTAAGTTATTGTATTATGAAATGTAACTGACCTACGACATTCGAGTGACTTAATTAAATTTAATTGCAAGCAGGTGCACCAGCTCACACTCCAGCACCTGCTCCATTAGTTTGCTTTTCTATAAAAAAGGACTTTCATTAGTCAATATAAATTTATATGATTTGTTTTGTGTTTACAAATCCTTTAGAATTTAAACATGCTTTATATTTTTAGACGAACGAATCTGTTCAAGCTTATAGATGCAGATTAAAATTTTCCACTGAGAGAAGCAGAATTTCTTTCTTGTGAAATTTCGTGTACTTAATTGTGATTTTAGTGTTTTTTGTTTATGAGATATAAAACCTGAAATTGTGCCACAAACTATTTCATCGTTACTAAATTTGTTTATTCTATTCAGGTGAATTAAAATAAAACCATTTAAAATTCGACAAAAATATTATCTTTCAGACCTGCAATATTTTACTTTGTAAATTTTTACTTTTTGCACTAGTTTACGAGATATCCTGAAATCTTACCCAAAAAAAATATGATTTTTTTTGTAAACCCTCTCTTTTTCTTCTAAGAACAACGGCCGGGGTATGAACCCTTCACATGCAATTTCTTTTGCCTCGTTTGGGGAAAAAGTACCAACTGGTGGGCAAGACTGGTGGCATACAAGTAGCCAAATTCAGTTGCGTTACAGCGTCTCTAGAATTAAATGGCTTTTGATAGCTACAGGAGACCTACAAGATAAAAAATAAAACCCACTTCGTTTTTTTTAGCAAGTAAGAAAATATATTGCAAGTACTTGCACTTTATATTTTAAGTTTGGCTAAAGTCTCTCTAGGAATTTATTGCACTGAAAAAGCAGCCATCAACAACCAGTAGTCGTATCAAGTTCGTAGATTACAAAAAAAGAAATAGACTCTGTAATTTTCAACTTATCATTTTCCCTTAACATGTTCCAACAAAGCTTTCATTTAAAATTTAAGTTTGCTTTGAAAATGTTTGCCTCTTGTAAAACTTCATTATAAAAGTATATCAAATTTTCTTTAAAAAAAATTTCATAAGGAAAATTTAAAATTTTAAAAAGAAAAAACAATTTAAATTGGTTTTTGCTGTAAATCATGCAGTCTTTATGAACCGAGGAAGCTCGTAATCCGAAACTTGAGTACTAGTAGAGTGTGAGCTGCAGGCTCACTTCTTTATCATCTGTTGATATTAAAAGGTATTGCAATTGGCGTTTATAGCAAGAAGTATGGAAGTGACAAATTGGCGTCATGCACTCACTTAATCAGCCCAGTTATGGGTACTCACTTAATCTTTATTTCTGTACTCGCGTTCACTTCAAACAGGTTATTTAAGATCTTGCTCTCGAATTATGTTAGTTCTGTCCTACTCTGACAAGTGTTCCCGAATTGATTTGTCTCATCATATCTTTCTTGAGCACAATGTACCCTACACCATTATATTTCACAAAGTTTCCTCCAATTCGTTGCGATGCTTAACGAAACATAAATTGTCGGAAAAACTATGCATAATCTGAAATACACAATCCAAATTTTGTGTCATACGCAAGTAATAAAAAATGTTTTTCAGCTCTATGACAACTTAAAACGATAATACGAGACCAAAACATTGTTCGGATGAAATTTTTTTCTTACCCAATTTCATATCAGTTATTGTTCAATTACGACTTGCGGCAATTGAGCGCCGCAGCAACGGGTTTCATGATTTGTTCTCGATTTAAAAAATCTGTCCAATTGGCGAGTATGATGACTTGCTAGTTTATCGGCCAAAGGTCATGACTATATACAGCCGCGCAAAAAGTACTTCAGAGACATTATATTACACCAAACAGAAGAATAAAGTTGCCAGCGAATTGATTTGGATTAATTTTGATAACAAAAATTCCATCCGCAAGCTTCTAAGCACTCGTTAGTCACGTAACGGCACTTCCTTGTGCATTTTGGCAGAATTCAGTATGATTGGCACCATTACGGGTAAATGGCATATTTCATTATCCTACACAATATAACGATTTAATATGGCATCTCTGCTAATACAGGCGAATGTCAGATTTTTATGACAAGTAAAAGTTTATGAAAATTTTCATAAAATGACAATTTTCATGCGATCAGAGTTGATTTTATTACAATCGCAAATTTACAATTTTGTAAAATAGGTGGAATTCACTATCAGATTTTCTTTTTAATGAATCGTACGACTGTGTAGGATAGTGAAACATGCATTACACAGTTAATATTAAGTATTTTGAATTGAAAAGAGAAAACAGTTTTGTGCTGATTGTATTGACGAAGTCCTCCATGAACTTCGGGAACATCTGTTCCACAATTTTGTACAACACATGAACAGACGTTACAATAATGTTATATATGCATTTAAAAACCAAACAAATAAGAAATCATTAGTCCAGATGCCAGCATTCCATTTGATGCTAAGCATTCACAATCATCATTTTTATTTTAGATATTCTTACAATTTATATATAATTAATTGTCTCGTTCATTAAGTGCTTCAACAGTCAATGTTTGAATTCCAAAGATGCGAAAACGATATCTGTAAGCAGTTGAAAAACACTTCCTTCTGAAAATTTCAACTCCGCTCAATTAAAAAAACACAAGTACAACGGAATTGGGAGCCACGTTTGATTTAATTGCTTTTGTTGAATTAAACACAAAATTTAAACTGGTCACTCTGTTTACACTTAAGAAGGCCGTTTGCAGTACACTAGACAGCGTGACACTGGAAAAAACTTTTGGGCGATGAGTGAAAGGAAATCTGTAGCAAAGCTTTTCTACTTGCTTGCCTTTGCACACGAGGGTAAAAAATTGCAAAGGAAACCACTTTTACTAGGAAGAACAATACGAATACATTTTAATCCTCAGCAGTAAAGGATGAAATAAAAAAATTATGGTTGTAAATCGATTAGAGTACTTGAACTATTATTTTCGAAAAGAATGGCTTTTTTACACGAGAATGATAAAATATTTTTTTATTTGTTCCTTTTTTTTCTCTTTTATTTCGTTTCACTCCCCCAATAATGGAAAAGTGATACAGCTTGTAACCTGTTGTGTTCACAAGGATAGAAAATATATTTCGCTGTTATTATTGTGGGAATATTGGGATTTTTTGAAAATCTTTTTCCTTGCAAGCAAATATAACAGGGAGCCAAACAAGGTTCGATTCGTTGGCTCTGCCGAGCAAAAAATTAGCAAACAAACAAATATTAAAAAGTAGCAACAATAATGCAAAAATGTTGCAGTTTGTTTGCAAACTTTTTCTTTTTTTTTTTTTTTTTTTGTTACACGTGCCCTGTGAGCTTTATTTACCGCAGAGAAATTGAGGGAAAAATATTACAATTCCGATATATTCCCATAGTTACACTTGCGTACTAAAGCTTTTTGTTCTATTTTAAATATTTTTTAAACAAAGACGCACACACATACACAGACACACGTACATGCAAATACCACTTAAATGCATGAATGCATTCTCTTGAGGTTTCAAAATGTTAAACAAATGAAATGCAAAGTTTTGCTTAAAAAATATACAAACACACGCACGCACACACTTACACAACAAGCATTTGTTGTACTATAGTAGTAACTCGGAAAGACACAGTTTTTGAAAAAGGATTTTAAAGCAACCAAATCATTTCATTTCTTCAAATATTGGGATACAATTTATTTGAACTATGAGGTTAATTTAAAAAAGCTTTCGCAAGTGTTACCTTCAAGACAGCAAGAATTTTCTATCAAAAAATTTTTGTTAAAACCACCAAAATTCACAAAATTGGCAAATTTTGGGCGAAGCCACTTTGAGTCTGTACTACCCTGCACTCTCTTTTGCATCCCATCAGTAAATACAAAACTTGTCCAAGTAAACTTTGTGTGTCTAAATTAGGTCGTTGCACAGACTCTGTTGCCATTTTCATTTTGAGTCACGTGGCAGATTTTTCAATACTTACGAATGAAAAGGATTGACAACAATTTTTTTAATTTACAATTCGTACGATTCCATTCTATTTTAAAAAAATGGATCAAAATGACATTATAAGTGCTAATTCAAGTAAAATGCAACTCGGTTTGCATGAAAAGGTTCTTAAGCTTTTGCTTGTCATAGTAATGTCATATTTTATACCACATTATCCTTTTTTCAGCACAGATGCGATATTTGACAGATCGTAGTATTCTGTAGGATACTGAATCATAGCCTTTACTCGTATTTTTAAATGACTTATTTATGTAAAAGCTGAAGTATCTTAATAGTTTTGATTAAATGAAATATTGACAAAAACGTGTATATAATTTTGATGTAATTTTTATACAATGTAGCTAAGCCACGCCTTACTGAAGGATACTGCAGCTGTCGTAATAAATCTTTCACGCCTCCAAGAACAAAAAAACAACACTGCAAGTAGATTTCCATACTGCAACCCGTTTTGCATTGTTTTACTAAAAACTTTATATCTTGACTTATGATAGTTAAGCAGCAACGGCTTGAAATGAATGCGAGCGGTGCAGTTTTTTAAAACGCGATGCATCATAACAACAGAGAACTCAAACTTTTTTTTATTTTATCAGTTGAAAAAGTATCTCATAAATTACAGTCAGTAGATTTTGTCAAAAAAGTTTTGCTTGCTTCGTGAAGAACTAAATAATAATTATACTCTGGCAGATGTTTAAGCAATTGATTTGAATTTTTCAAGGAATGAAATTTTCCAATAAACGTTAAGATTTTTATTAAATAAATTTTTCCCCCCGCAAAATGTTTTAAATCGTTAAGGTTCTTGAAGATTTTGATAATAAGATTTTTGATAATTGGAATCACTATATGATCTGTGAGAGCTTGCTATGCAAAGAAGTACGTTAAGCTTTCTGAATATTTTGATAATAAGAAAACCAGTTGGAATCACCAATTGATCTGTGAGAGCTTGCTATGGCAAGACCATTTCGAGAAAGGACAAGCAACGAATTACAATGATACACAAATTATGCCACAGATTCTTTTCAAAATATTTTAAAGTCCTTCTGCTACTGTTTATTTCATCATCCTGATGCAACCGCCTTCGAAATCTAACAGCTAAAAATTTATTGCAATTACTCGCGTTTAATTATTTACAGCATCTCAAGTTAATGGAATGCTCTTGTTGTGAAGTGCACGTTACAAGCACAAATGAGTAACAAGCAGACCGACTGACTCGCTGTATGAGTGCTTACCTGAAGTGAATGCGGAGAATTGATCGAAATGCACAAATAATTTATGTGCAGCCGTGCTTCAAGTTGAAGTTATTTAAAGCTCGCCGTTGTTGCAAAAAAATGTGAATTAAAAAAAAATAATACTTTATTAATTAGAATAGTCAGCCAAATGACTTCGAATATCGGAAGGCTTTAAAGCCAACCAAATACATATAAATGTTGCAAAAATTCATTATTTCATCCGTTGGCTAAAAGCGCGAGAGTAAATTCATTGAATCTAAAAGGCTGGCCGCAATAATTCATAATTTAAATCTGGCATGCGGAAAGCAGGCAAGAATTAGAAATCCTAATCCCGAAAATACGTTTCCTTTTCCGGCTTTAAAACAATATGCGTTTGCCGATACATTAATTTGTGTTTTGTTTTATTATTATTATTTTTTTTTTTTCTGTTGTTTTCTTCACTCGAAATGGGCACTATTTATTTATTTAGTTTTTAGATAATAAAATATTTTTATTGTTTTGAGCAGCAGCAATTCAGTTTGCTAAATGTCATTTAACAAAATAAATGTAACAAAATAATAAATTTGTTGCGAACAGATTTCACATAAAAATGTATAAAATAAATAAATAATTTAAAATGGAGGAATAGATAAATGGCCTTAATAAAATAAAAGTGCAGTACTGGAGGGAAAATCTGTATTGCAAATTGTTTAAAAATGTTTCATAAAAAGGAAATTAAATTATTATGTGGGAGATGCATAACAGCTCACAGCGAGTGAAACTATTATGAGAGTATGGAACTGCAGTAACTGAAAATTTTCAACAAAAATTCTTAAAAAAAAACGAGTCACACATAAAAATGCATTTGTAGAACCAACAACTTTTAACCTGTTCGAAGGCGTGGTCAAGCTTTCTTCAACATATTTCTGCTTATTTCTGCTTCTTAATTGCTTCATAGGCCTATGGATAATGAAAAGCCTATTAAAGAGAAGGTTCGATTCCTACTCCAACCCCGAATGTTTTCCTGCGTAAATGCCAAAAGCTTTGCAATTTAAATTCTTTTTTCTGAGACAATTTAAAATAAATTGCTGCTTTCTAAATTAGCCTTCACTTAGGCTTAAAAATATTATAATGACCAACTAGAGTAGGTGCCTCATGCCATAAGCAAGAGTTTTTCGAAAAGGAAAAATCCTTTAAAATATATAAATAATATGCGAGTGCTTCTTATTACATTTATATTATTTTCCTTCTAGTCTGCTTAAAATGTTTAAATTGTTTGGCAAGAGAATTCCAAATTTATTTTGAGTTATTTATTTGAAAATAAACTAAAATGTTGTCAAAAAGGAAGAACGTCTTAAAGCAATAATTTAATTTAATGCGTGTGTGTAGTTGCGTTTGATTTAGATCCTGATGAAAAGAAAAACTAAGAATTGGTAATTCTTGGATAGACTCACACAGGCAGACGGACACACTCCTATTTATATGTAGGACACATTCATAGGAACACTCACTTACATATGCGCAATCTTAAACATTTCTCATTTTTAACATGACATCAAATATCCTTTGGCTCATCCTTTTTGTGCACAGTTGACTTACATCAGTTCATCATTAGACTAAAACGTGCCTCGTATATTAAACAATGCCTGATTAAGAAAAGCTGTTACTGGTGAAAAAAAAAGCTAAAACTATAGTAGAATTTTTAAACATAATGGCACACATACCAAGAAACGCACATGCAGCTTATAAACATTATCATGCTCAGAAGCAGCAGCAGCGTCAGCGACAGCAACAGCAACAGCAACAGCAAACAAACGCAGATAAAAAAGAAGCAGAGAAAAGATATTGAAACTACTTTTAGCAATTTAACAACGGAAATAAAAGTCAGCGAGAAATATGAGTTTGAATTTTAAAAGATGTGTCTTTAAAGCAACGATGGCTGCTACAGAAAAAGGGTTATGCAATCGTTGTACGCTGCTGATGAGTAAAGAGGAAATTAAAATTAGAAATACAGTAACCAGCAGAAGATGAAAGAAAAGAAAGGTGCCACAAAGCAACGTCTTCACAAACGAAGAGTATTGTAAATTCGTTAAGGAATCGCTGCGGCAATTTGTTAAATTATATAAAGCGTTGAGTTTCAAAGAGGAAGAGGGTGGAAAGGACCATTGAGCCTTTTTTAAGGACTGCCATTTCGAAATTAACTAAGTAACTTTAACCATACCAAAACTACTTTCTGTTTCACATCCCTTTTGCACACACCCTCCCCCACCAAAAAAAAAACAATATTAAAAAGGATGCAGACAAATTAATATTATTGCTGTACTATGGCGCATTTTTGTATTCTAATGTGAGGCTGTACATTAAACAGGGGAACGGGGTATGCGTCGCATTCATTAAATAGTTATTCACTAATTAATTTCTTTATTTGTTTGTTAATTTTTTTATATACTAAATGATTAATACATTTATAATTCATTCAAAATTTATGAGTTCATGTATTAAATATTTATTTATTAATTTATTCGTTTTTAATATAAAAATTTATTTATTTTTTTATAAATTTTTTTATATTTTCGAAAGGACTTTTCTATTCAGATAATTAATGTACCATCAGATAAGGGAATAAATTCTAAGGCGGATGTGGAGGTTGTGGTCCAAAACTATAAATATTTGATTTACGATGTTAAGGAATTATAAAATCATAATCTATATATATTTTCAATATATATATGATATTTATATAAATTTTTTAGTTTTACTTATTGGATTTTAAAAAATAAATGTAAAATCTATTTTATTTTTGAATTATTATAAATACATATTATCGTACAGTAGGAAGCAAAGGGGTATTACATCAAGTTGACTGCACTTTTAGGACAGAATTCTGGAAGAGAGATAGAGTTCATACAAAAACGAAAAGGTAGAGGCGAGACAATAAAAATTTTGCTTTCTTAATATTCAATATTAAGTTTGTGAGATACAGACGGACGAAGAAATTTTGAGAAGAACACTCCGTACATGAGGATTCCTGGAATTTTATATACAATCTATTTTCCCTTTTTCAATTGCATTGATTTTTTTTTGCCATAAGGCTGAAAAGTATTTTCTGTAAATTTTATTTAAATAATTTCTTTTCTAGGCTAGAAAACATATCCAAAATGGGCTCACGTCTTACTAATCTATGGCTGATAGAACTCGCACTGCGATATGAACACTCGACTTATTGCAGGATACGAGAGAATGGTAATAACCAATATTTATTAATTCCCAGGAGCTGTATTTCAAATTCTAACCAGGAACTCTTAATTATTTCATTTGCGGATAAAAATGATAAAAGAGAATCTTCGGCATAGGAATCAGTTAAAATATTTTGTAATAGATAAGGTCATATCAGAGTTGCGGGCTGCTAAAATTCTTGATATGAAAATTCGCTGAAGGAATTAAACCATCTTTCCAGAGTGTCAGTATCTTGCCGAATTTAAATTTACTTGCATTGTGACTCTAAAGCAGCGATATGCACTCTCAAGCCTACTTTCTAAAGCCCGTTTGTATTCCCGGCCAAAATCTTTTGGCTTTTCCGCAGGAAAACACTCAGGTCCTCCGACTTCCGGCTTAGTAGGCTGTGCGTTATTCATTCGCTTACTGGAGCACCCGCAATAACATTTCAATAACATTTGATTGGAATATTTTTTTCCAGTGTTGCAATAATTTCACTAATTCAACAACGTTTTTAATAGTGTTGAAAATTGCTTCATCATTTCCTTCTGGTTAGACAAGGACTATTGTAATGGCATGTGCTAATGCCGACTGAGATCATAAATTCCATCATTATGAAATAAAGAAACTTTCGTTGCTTTTCCATTGCCATTCACTTACATTTTCGCCATCTCTTCGGCTTTCATTCTTTTATGGCAGCTGAAATAATTCTTTAATTATAATTGAGTTTTTAACACATAAAAATAAATTAAGCATTTATTATTAGAAAACTTATAAATATATTTTTTTTTTCTGATTTTCTTTTTGTTTCAGTTTCTATTTTGCAATCGCAGGACGAGTATTTATTTGATAGTAATAAAAATAGCAACAAGAAATGCAGAAATGCTGAAGACTTTCATTTATACGAGTATTTTATATATTTTTTCCTTTTTTATTTTTATGTTTTTTATTGTTTTCTTTTTTCTTGTAAATAGTTGGCAAACAACTAAATAATCATAAATTGGAAATTACTAAGTTTTAGTGCCAAAAATCAAACCAAAACTGACAACTTTGAAAGAGATATAAAAATACCAGAGGAAGAAAGTGGAGCAACAAATTTGAAAGCATTTAAGTCTATGCGTACACACACACATGCACATGTAAGCCAGCTTGCTTATGTAGTTGACTACGTAAAGGGAGAGGGAGCTGTAATAAATGGGGCATGACACGTTTAATTCGTCATGAAAACAGAATGTTTCATGAATAACTTGTACTGGAGATGATCAACAATTGTCTTCCATTCTCATCTTATGAAACCGAGTGGTCGATTATCTCTTAATAAATAAGAACTCCAGCAATGATAATGTTCCAGATTAGGTAAGAAGGAATTTATTCACAAGGATTCCATTCTTCTCATTCCAGAAACAAAAATGACATTTGATGAGATTTATAGGATCAAGAATGCATTTTATTTTACCCAGGAACCTCTGATTCTTCTGGATAATAACTTTCTTTGTACTAATTTTTGGGAATTTAGGGTGTTCAAGTAAGTAGAAATACGTTGAAGTTTGTGCGAAATGTTAGGGTTTTTGTTATGGAAGGATACGGGTAAGGATTACGACCAATTTAATTTTAACTCTTGGAGGACTATCAGCTCAATGGTCGCATAATTCTGGAGAGTTCTAATCGGCCCATTCGTTTTAGTTTGTATTTTAATCTCAAGATCTACTCACATAAATGGCAGCCTGCCAGTCTTTAACGGTACAGCAGTTCCACACTATTATTCCTAATTTTAGAATAGACACGGCTTTCAGGATATTTGCCAAAGATTAGATATATAATAAGTAGACAATAATTGAAATAAATAATTGAATAATGGAATTCTGAATTCGACCTCGTAGAGCGGAAATTGTAAAGTAAAGTTTGTATTGCAATTTATCAGGGTGTCCTAAAAATTAATTTGCAAGTTGTGAGTGGAATAGCGTTGTTCGTCCTGTACTTGAAGTTTTGCAGTTAATAGAATTGTTATTATAATTATTAATTTACAGTTAAATATTTTTTGTTCATTTAAGAAATAATTATGTTGAAGCGAAAATTATTCCTCAAACCAGAACTGCTTTACGGAATAATCAGTGCGTGATGCTCTTCATTACCAAAACGTTTGAAGTCGAAACCACAAAACCGAAGCCTGACCTCATTTAAGAAATAATTATGATGAAGCAAAAGTTGGTCTTCAAACCAGAGCGGCTTTACGACTCCCGGAGTAGCCGAGGCTTGCTGTTCTATTTGGTAGAGTGCGATTTCTAGTTTTTTGTTTGTTTGTCTGGCAAGGTGAGTGACGAACACGCGACTTAAATGATTTGTAGGGAATCTCTCACAAAAGTTCCTCCTACTTTTCATTTCTTCAATACCCAACAATGTCATCGTATCCGTTGATTTAAACTATAATTTATTCATGCTCATTTTTATATTATTATTTTATAGTTTACAAAATTAAATGAATTGTATAGTAGTGCTGCTTGAATTAAGTTTTTAAGTTGTTGATTTATTTTGGCACAAGTAAGTTTTCTTACTTCAATATTCTTGCTGACATTTGCTGTATTTTTTCCATTTCCTTGAAGTATAAAAACTTACAAGCTTTTATTTACATACGCTTTCAAGTGGCTTCTCATCATGTTTTTGCATGAATTTAAGTGCTCTTCAGCTTATCTTCAGAGACCTTTAAAGTTGTATACATAAATGTAAAGAAAAATCATTAAATAAAATCATTTTCGCAAAGTTTTTACGACGTTTACATTTGCTTGTTGGTGAGGCAAAATAGAATAAATTTTAAAAAAATATTCGCAAATTAACTGAAACAAGAAATCACAAGCAGATGGTACTTAAGAGGGCATGCCAAAAGAACTTGGCCAATGAACACTATTTGATTATATTGAATGAATGAGCGATGTGATTAAAAAGTATAATCTCTTTGAGAGAATCTCACAAAATGTTTTACTAAGATCGAGGGTTTTACCATATTCAATTCAAGTTCCATTAAAAAATTTACTTTAAAATTTACTACAAGGATAACAAAGTATCAATTGCTCCTACCCTTTCCGTCGCTACCATGCTATCAGTTGAGAGAGAAGAAATTATATGTATCAAGTATTTTATGTCCTTTATTACTTTATTTTGTGTCCTTTAGCGTTAAGTTAATAATAATAGCATATAATAAGGGAAATATATAATAATAAGAGAATGTGAAATGGTTCCAAATTTTTTTTTAAATTTTGAGAGAACTTCAAGAACCATCAGAGACTCATATCGTGAAAGAAATAGCGAAAAAATTAAAAAAAATATCTTAAAACACCGAGAAATTAAAAATTATATTGAAAATATAATTATTAATCTTTAGAAAAATTAACCCAAAAAAAAATTCCTCTCCGGAAAATTCATATATTGGAACAGGGGAAAACAAAGATGCTGTTACGCAGCACAAGTATTATTCCCGGTCAAAGGCTTATAATGTAGAAACACTACCCCAATAGCTGGCCCTTCTCACGAAGTCATAACATTTCAACTACTTTTTGAATTTTTAATATATCCAACCTACCATCCGGAATGGAATACTTATTCAAATAAATGCAGTGTAAAATAATTCGTTTTCGATATTTATTTCCATTTGGATGTGTGCACATGTGGACAAACGTATCGTTCTTTAAATTCATAAAAGCCCTAACTCATAATATTGATAACTGATTATTTCTACGAAGTTTCACAAGCCCTCTGAAGAAACATCAAAGCATACACAACGAATCTCGACTGAACTCCGGTTTGGAGTTTAAGGGATAAAATTGTAAACGAGAAACTCCGCTAACTAAAAAAAAAAAATTAAGAAATTTGCGGAAGTATAACATTTCTTTAAATCAGAAAGAAATGTGTTATATGAAATTTTTTATATTAAATTCATCAAACACGAACTATAGCCGCAACAATCTCTAGTCACAGTGGCTTCAGAAGTCGTACTAAAATGGAGGTTCTTGCAGAAAATAAATACCGCCTGGAATGCATGAAGGAGAGGAAGAGGTGAATATTTCTCATCTTCTTTTGCAGATAAACTGTATAATAGAAAGAAGATATTTATTCAAGGGTGCCTCCGTAGCAGAGCCTGGTTGTTTTCTTGCTGACCAGCCGAAAACTTTGTAGGTTGAGTTGGTTAAAAAAATATATGCACACTCTTCGAAAGCATAGAAAAACCGTAAAATTTTTGCTTAGGCATGATTTTTGTTATCACCGCCCTTTGCCACACCCTCTCTCACACCTTTACTTCTATACAATTCTCCACTGCTTTATGCTTCACTTTCCAGTTTTCTAGTAATCAAAATCTTATAGTATTTACTCATGGGAAACTGCATATACCTGCATCTTCTAAGATTAAAAGGACTTGTGAATTTCCAAATTGTCCAACTAATGCTCCAGGATGTGGTAATTAGATAATTAAGATTCTTAATGAAGTTCCTATTACTATCTTGCCGCTACCATAATTCTTAAATCTGATGAAGGGATTTCATCCAGCTGGATGTGCTAACCTAACTTGGACAGGCGTTATTATAAGAAGTCGATATTTCCACTTTAATTTCCCATACATAATTACATAATTACGTAATGGTTTGTCTAAGTGTGCTAAAAAGTACATTTCGATTTCAAATAAGTTGGGGCCTTTCTACATTAAGGCACTTGTATCTTAAATTGCAGGAAAGGAAATTGTGCATACGTGATTGCACTTATTCTTCTACAAGGAAGCAGACTGGTAAAATGTAAAATGTTTATATTTTAATTTTGCCTGGAAGATGAATTATAACAATTGCTTTATTATTCCCAGTTGCGGAGATAATTATGAAAAAGTTCTGAATTCGTAACATCTACATAAACTACAATGATGTGTAGAATATTTTTATGGAAAATATTATATATTGCAAATTAGAAATCGTTTTTTTATGCATAAACGTGTAACCATGTATGTCTCCATTTGCCAGCTAAATTAATGATATGAGCAATTCCTTAAAAATATAAATTTTTTTCTACTTCTTATTAATTTACGACATCGCATGGAATCACTTTTTAGGCTGATGTATGATTTGGCTTATTTAAAGCGTAATTACAGTTGAATTGTTTTACAAAAGCAAAAGTTTTTTTCCTATAATCCAGAAGTTCGAAAAAGCAGTACGTCAGCACAAAAGCTTGCACGTGTAGCTGAAAGTTTCGTAGGAAAGTTAGTAATTTATAATGATTAACTTAGAGAAGCTGTTCGCTCTCTTCCAAGGCGTGTGAATAATTTTAACAAAATCGAAAGAAATCCATGTTCGAACACATGTAGGCTGGCACAGCTCCACTATGACAAGCTTTTCAATGAACTAATGATAGAATATTTTCAAATTGCCGGAAGCTATAAATTTAATAAAAATTATTTTTTTCTTCAAGACAATGGAAGCAAAATATTTAATGAAATTCTGAAATGACTTTGAACAATTTTTGCAACTAATTGTTTCATTTGAATTTTTAAAAAAGGTTAAGGTTACCATCCTCCTACCAGCTCATCAAGTATAAAGTAGCAGAATTAAAGGTTGAATTACGAAACACTTGCAAAGCGAGAAAACTTTACATGAGATCAAAAAAAGTTGCCGTCGCATATCAGTCTGACGGAAGACGAAATATAAGCCGGCGAGTGGAGTGATCATCCTGGTGAACTGGTGAACTGTGTTTACATCTTATACACTCTCAGCTACAAGGACCTATTCATATTTCCCCAGATATCGATGGGTAATTATAAAGGCTTCTTGGATAATCGACTTGGAGAAATATTATGAGGGATTTAGCTCCGTTTTGTTAGAACTTGAAATTGTCCATATCATATTGGACTCTAAATTCCAGTTGTTCAAAATCCTTAGTCATTGTTCGATAGCAGAAACATTAGGGGATAGGGATTCCAGAGATATCCCAGGAACAAATGATTTTTGTATGAAATTCTGAATAAGTCTTATGGATATCAGCACCAAATCCGGAGGAGTATAACTTTGTTAATGGGAGTCTTTATGTATAGTAAAGTTCAGCATAAATCTTTTTGCAAAATACGATGTAGTGTTGTCTGTATGGTCAATTTTAAAGGCTGCCGAGTAATGCACAGTAATGGCTTGTTCTCGAAGGTATGATCTATAATAAGCCTTCTTAGCTTTTTCAATTGTTCTTACTTCTTCATATCACTAAGATCAGGCCTTTAATGGCTAATGCTTAGCGTTTGATTAGACCATCTTTGGAGTAATGGCATTAAAGTCATCCATCATTAGATAAATGTAGTGCGCTTTTTGCTCCTGAACTGGCCTTCGCCTCTGCCAGATACCAAAGGATCGATGGCAGCACGGACTAGGAAAAATAGTTTCGAGACTTACATCACATATGATATGATGGGTGCCTCCGCAGGCATATGAATAATGCGCAGCCTACTAAATCGGAGGTCGAGGGTTCGATTCCAGCCTAGACCCTGGGATGTTTTCCTGCGGTCAAGCCGAAAGCTTTGCATGTTAAGTTAGTTTAAAAAAATATATATATCAATCCGAAATATTTTAGAGAAAATCTTTTTAAATGTTGGACTGATAACTCCTACTTAGATAGACCTTCTCCTGAAGTATGAGATTAGAAATCGTGTGCGCTTAAGTAGTGTTACTGTTAGATGCTCTGTACAACTTTAGACACATCTGGCCTTTGACCAGTCTCCTAAATTAAGGTAGTGGCATGCCACAACAACACCTTCAGTAATTTCGGTACCAACAAAAATTTTTTTCTTATTGTTTTACATTTCATTAAGTCATTTCGCGAGTGTACGTAAGCGGAAGCGAATTGGTGTAGATTGAAGTATTTGATTTGTGAATTCAATTTTTCATTCACCTTATTAAGATTTTGTTAATGCAACTAATTAACATGTTAATTTCAGTTCAGGAGTTGAAATGCAGCAGAGAAGTATCTCATTGGAAAGGCTGACTAGCAACTCCTGCGAGCTGTAATCTCATATTAAAAATCGCGCATATGCCGTGTGTGCAAAAGTTTATGGAAGAACTCTATACATGTGGTGGAGAATTATTGTAATCGTGGTTCACGATCAATGTATCCCCTGTTACTTTTTTGTTGCTATTTTGTGAAACTTTAAAATTACTCGCGTATAATTTGCAAAGTTTCTTAATAATGGATTCAGCTTACTCGTGTTACACATGTGCTGTTTTAACATGTATATTTTACATAAAGTTAACTTTTTACTTAAGTAGATTATCTGGTTATATTCCCAGCTACTCCACACATACAACGTGCAATAGCGGTACTCAGTGTTCTCTACAAAGGTTCTCTCAGACAATACCAATATTTGCAACATCAATCGTGCAACACTAAATACCTCTTGTTCCCTTTTCGTTGCATGTACTGCGCTTGCAACTCTGGAACAGCTGAGGTGTGTAAACAATATATTTACAGTTCCGCAATAACTAGTCACAATACTGTTATTGCCTTTCGTACTTTTTGCAACTGCTCAAACCTCTGCACACAGTTCCACAAAAACTGCACTCACTACCGAAAATGAGAAAGCAGTTGCCAACAATAAAAAGAATGAGCATCTATTGAATACCACTAATGTTGTTTCCTTCTTTTCCCTTTTTGCAGATGCAACGTCGAAACAACATCAAAAGAATGAGCAGAGATTTGTTAAAGGCACGTTTTCATGTAGTAGTTTACTAAATTGCATTTTAGCGTAATTACCTAAAGAGCAAAAAAAAAGGGAGACGCAGCAACAAAACCAGCGACAGAACAAAAGAAAATGAAGGATATGCAAGTGTGTGCTTGCGTGTGCAAGGATTTTAATGAAATTGTTAACAAATAAAATATATGAAAGTAAACAAAAGTTGCGCGTATACACAAACATTGTGCAGAAGGCAGCTCCAATAAACATTTATAATCAGGCAGCAGGTAACTTTTGAAATGTAAACTTTTAACAATATTATTATTTTTGCCGATTAGAAGAGGCTGCAGCGAAAACGTTTTTCGCAATAAATAAAATTATTAATAAAGTAAAATCTACTCGTACATGGTGGAGAAGGATCTGCAGAAGCGAATATTTTTTAAATAATTAAAATTATTTGGTAACAATTTTATCACACATGTGATAAACAA
Organism: Ormia ochracea; assembly: GCA_963402855.1. NCBI lineage: Eukaryota > Metazoa > Arthropoda > Insecta > Diptera > Tachinidae > Ormia > Ormia ochracea. The sequence continues at coordinate 43,744,959 of OY727106.1, forward strand.
TTTTATCATGTGAGAGTTTCGACTCGACTTCCAGCAATTTTTCATTTCGTGTTCTCTTAATCGTTTATTTCTTTAATGAACAAGAAAACTTTTCAACATTCAAAAAGAGTTGTAAGTTTTAAAGTTCTAAAATTAGTTGCATTTATTAAAGAGGCGGAGACTATGGCCAAAATCCCTCATATCAGGCCGACATTTGGCAGTTATAAAATAAAAATTGTAATGATTCGGTCCTAATTGCTTTAGCATACGGTATGAATGAATCTCGAGCAGCAGTCTGCAATCATAAACAGATATTGAAGAGGCCATAATTGACTTACTAGAGCTTGCAGTGTGTTTAAGGCTAACGAAGTTCATACAAATTTAGTAATTTGATTAATAAAAAAAATGAATTTCGACTGTAGTCCAAGTGTCTATCGAAATAATTCTCGTTTGGTATAGTATTCTGGCGCACATTAATCTTTTTATTTAATAATTAAATCGATACTCTAATAAATATCAATTACTTTTCTTTATTAGAATGTCAATTTAATTAATAAACAAAAAGGTGAATACGAGTATGTGTCAGAATGCTATACTAAATGAGAATTATTTCTGTAAATACTTTCGACTACAGCCGAACATCGTATTCAGATTACTATAATAGTTATAGTGTCTGATAATAATCATGATTAATTATTATTAAGAAACGAAGAAAAGTGTTTATATCGCAGTAATGTCACAGGACAATAAAGAAGACCAGCCCAATTCAGAGAATTTATTCCTTTATAAAAGTATTGAATTTAACACAATTCCTTTTATATAATTTACGTAAACGTTACGTTCTATTTTACTACAATTATAATTATTAGTCGCCTCAATTTCTCTTGAATAGTAAATAAATTGCCGAAAGCTATTCTTTTCTATTTTTGTCTCGTAATAAAATGTCAATTAAATTGTAAAATTGTTTTAATTATTTTCTTTTTTCTGTCCTGCTTTTTACTTATTTCAAAAAAATCAAAAAAAAAATCAATTGAAAGTTTTTCTTTGTTAAAATGCAACAGTTTCTCGTGCTGTCAATTACTTTTCTTTATTAGAATATCGACTTAATTATTAAATAAAAAGATGATAGAAAGGAAAAGTTGTTAAAGAACTTTTAATTTTATTATTTTATAATGAGGCATTAAAAAGGACAGAGAAAAATTCTCAATTCTCAATTAAACTTTTTTTTATAAGATTTCTTTATAAATTTTATTATTAAATTGTCACACAAATTAAACGAGTTTCAAGATAAAATTGTTTTGAACAACTTCATTTCAAAAGTTACAGAAGAAATTTTTTCTGAGTTTCATATATGCAAAATGCACTCCAACAATTTAAAAGATATTAAACTTTTCATTAATAATGAACGACAGAAGCCCCCCAATTGAGTGATCTTTTCTCATTTTGCTTACTAAAAAATATTCGTCATATAAGAAATATATTCATATTTTAAGACATAAAATCCACTAGAAAAAGGAATATAAAAAATAGATAAATATGCTTTGTCAATAAAAAGCGCAAATATGACAAAAAAAAAAACGCTAGCATCGCTACCTTAACAAAATCACAAATTTTTGTTATCCTTAATTGCCAGCAAAAATATAAAAGGAATATACTCGTATTGTAAGAAATAAAAAGCGCCACAGGAGAACAACAAAAGCGCTAAAATCAAAATCGCAAATATTTGTTTTCCTTATGTACCAGAAAATATAAACAGAGAATATACTCGTATTCTAAGACATAAAATCAACTAGAAAAATGTAATATAAAAGCAATTTCAGCAATAAAAAATATAGTTATAAATAGGCTTGGTCCCTAAAAAGCGCTAATATGAGAAAAAATCGCCTAAAATCACTAAAGGCGTTTTCTTTTCTACATTAAAAATGTTGCCCTGTGAAAAGGTGCCTTTTTAAAATATTTGGCCCGCCCTCTGAAAGTGCAATTTTTTATATAACGAGAAGAGAACACAAATTAGAAAAAAGTGCAATATTTTTTTTTTAACAGCTGATACACAAGCATTTATGTATATTTTAAGAAATGTGTATACAAAAATGTTCAGTTGCCAGATTGCTAATTCATCTGCTTGAGAAAACAAAATTTTTTTTTTTGTTTTATACGATACAAAATATAAAAATAATTATTAAAATCTAATTTTCTTACTCTTTCAACTCAAAAGACTTTTTTTAAAATTTTCTGGTAACGCTGTGCAAGAATAAAAACCATGAGTTTTACAGAGCAATTTCTGCCCTGTTGATTTGTTCAGGCCAAAAAGTGCAATGCCTTTTGCCCTGCGAAAGGGCAACATTTTTTAGAAAAGAACACACAACCCTTTCACAGGGCAACACATTTTTGAGAAAAGAACACAAAATTGTTCTCCCTGTGGGTAATGTTGCCTTTTTTTTTTTGTAGAAAAGAAAACGCCATAAGGTAGGAGAAAGGGCTAGTAGTAAAGAGGGTAGAAGTAGAGTGGGAGCTTTTAATGCGGCTTTGGTAAAAATTTTATTTTGGTCTCTTCGCCAATAAAATACTACCTCAGACTATGCGAAGAGAAGTGTGCGTGTTCAATGACTGAAAAAAGTTGGAAAAGTTGTTGGTTATCTTATTCCATCCGATAAGGATTTGAAGGTATAACAGACTTTAATTCCAATTCCATTTATTAGAACACTTTTCATAAGCTGTACGTGATTGTACAGCTTCATTAGCGAAATTTGCGCAGTCGCACACATATACCCAAACAAATGAACTATTAGACTGTTCACATGGACTATGAAATTCAAGTCTGGCTCTCTTAATGGCCCGCCATAAGAGATTTTGAGGATGTATTATATTGGCGGACTTGTAATCTTGTTGTGAACCATAATTGGTTGATTCGCACAGTGACACAAGAAGTTCATATTAAATATATGAAGGGAACTACAGATGTATTACAGACAAAGTTTTCAGAGAAACTCTTATACGAACATTTTCGAATAAAAACTACAAGTAATTCTTTTCCCTGTTCACTTTTTCCATTTCACAATTTTTCGCTTTAATAATTGATAATTAAATATTTCGCAGATGATGCTGCATCTCCAAGTAGCAAACTATTTAATCTATTGAAAAAATGAACACAAAATGAAAATTATTAAAAGCATTCCGAACTTCTAGAGAATAAATTGAAAAGTCATATTCAGCTACAAGAAGGGGAGACTGAAGCCAATCGTTTTTAGTTTTAAAAAGACAAAATTGAATTTCCACGATGCCGTGGCATACCTTTACAAATTAATACACAATGAGCAAGTGAGATTTTATTCCTTCTTAGAATAGACAAAATAAATAAATTATAAATAAATAGAGTTGAATTACATTTTTCATTTCATTTCCAAACAACAAATAGAACTCAAATAGAAGGAGTAGTACTGCAACTGCATTATAAAATGCACTTGATATAAGACTTGCACGAATGCACGCAATCAAGTGGCTTCTTTTACAATTGAATGCACATGTATTCTTGTGTTATAATGTGGCACATAGAAATCTATAAAAATAGTTGTGTAATTCATATGGGCGACCACTGCGTGTGAGGTTACCACACCAGAAGACTCATGACCGAAATTAAAGTTTACATCTCTTACAAGGATTGTCCAGCTTGAGTTCTGCAAGTGCGTCCATCGTGTTGCTTTATAGGTGCAACAGAAGACTAAGTGGCAAAGTAATAACTGCTAATTCTACCAAGTTAAGCAGTCTCCTATCAGAGAAGGCAAGTGATCAAAAGTTACCAAAATTTTGGAATTTCAAAAGAGCTGTGCCGAATCTTGTACACCCTTTTCCAAAATATATTTGGCAATATATCTCTCACTACAAGAAATGTTAAAAATATATAAAATCCTCTTCTCGCCCTACTTGTGGTATTAAAACTTGACAGCGAGCTTGATCCCAGTGTTCGATGTTTGCTACTCATGCATGAAATAAATTTTTGCCTTTATTTCTTTTATATATCACTCGATTATGGTGAGTTTCATACTTCAAAATTCGGATCAGATGCGTTTTTAATTTATTTTATTTTAAGCACAAATTTACGGCGCTATAAAAATACCAAGGATAGAGGGACAGACGGACAGATGGACAACGTTCTATAAACTTTCCCTCTTATATGTTTCCAAAATATGTATACTTTTTAATGTTGTAGAAATTATAATCCCCATATCGAACCTGCATACCCCCTTTCATGCATTTTGATGGAGAAGGGTATACAAATTTACATAGAAATGCAACACTTGAAGGAAATAACCATTGATGCTTCCCATGCATATCAAAAATGTTGGATTATCATGAAGCGTTTAGTTATTTAAACACAAAACCGCAAAATATTAGCTTGAGGCCTAAAGTTAATTCCAAAACTTTCTTCAAAACCAAGTTAAAAACACTGCAGCTCGAGAGCCGATATGCGAGAGCCGGTATGCGAGAGCCTCCCAGACACACTAATTATTAATTATAAAGAATTCAAAGTACTTCCTCATAACGCAATACAGCTATGAATTCCGTTATATCAAGGAGTCTGCCTAATAAGAAATTTAGCAAAGAAACTCTTTCGTCTGGCCAACATCTTAATTTACAACTTTAATTTACAAATCCAATTTAATTTGGGAATAGAATTGGGAATAAAAAGTTTTATTTCAAAGAGTGTCTGCCACAACTGACGAGACAATTGCATTCTTGTTTCTCTGTAAGAGAGCAGAATACAAAATGGTAAAAATTTCTTGGAGTCGATGAACTTTGACATTGGTGTCTTATAAACACTTAAATTTGGATTAGCGTTAATAAGTTACAGAGTCGGACTGGTGGTGTTGTATGTCAAATGGCTCTTCATGAATTATGGTTTTCAACACTTTACTGCTAATTGCAAAAGAGTTCATAACTGGGAAATTTTTGACAATAATATACCGCCCTTATTTTATTATGCACAACAGCTGGTGCTTCTTTCCGGAAACGAAAAGTATCGACTGAGATGAAATATTTTAACACAAATATTTTTTGCCTTTATTAGTTTAGATCTGTAGGAAAAGCCCACAAAGGGTTAAGCTTTAATTTGTTTTTTTTCTCTTTTTAATTGTAATGTCTTAATATTGGCATCATTGTTATTTTATATTTTTATACGAGTATAAACAGCTTGAACAGCAGGGAATCTGCTTTCACATCTGCAAGGCTGTAAAATTATTCTACTTTATTACATTGCAGTCGTAAAAGTATTTTCTTTAAAGTCTTTCTGAACTGACTCAGACATCAATTTGAACTCAGCACAAGTCAGCGATGACTCTAAGTATTTGTGATGAAGTAAGCAACGGCAAACAAGTACAGGCATTAGCTCATCCCCCATGAATACATATAAAATAGAAATTTAATACGGTCATGCAGGAGTAAAAACGTACTTAAAAAAAAGAATTACATTCTTACAATCGACAGTGGCATTAACTGTGAAAGTGGTAAAACAAATAAATTTTACAATTTCTTTTGTGCACACCTGCTTAAAAAATTTCCTATTGGGCATAAGCATGGCTTCAAAAATTTATACCTCAATTTGAAAATATAAAATATTTTGTTTTTCCAATTTGATTTTTATAGAGACTCATTCGCTGATAGTCGATTATTATTTATTATTATTTTATTTATATTTGCTTATTATATTTTTTAATTGCACCTAAACTATTTTACGCCACTGTGCATTTGTAGTACATAGTTGCTTTAGTCAACTTACATTTATATGCGCATCTTCGCAGAAAAGCTTTTACAGAATATCAGGTGCAGATGCATTTTAGTCAGGTGCAGGCAAACGTACGTGTGTGCTTGTCAACAGATTATTATAAATTCCTGACGCAAAATACAAATATTTGACGATCTCATTATCCACACAATGCTTTTGAAGGTAAACAAGAATTAGTCGCTCTATTATATAAATATGTGGAAGAAAATAGCGATGGATTATTTAGCAGTTTCTTGAAAATTAATATTTCAAAAATGCCCTTTTCTGCCTTTTTTTCTACAAGATTTTTGTTTTACTTTAAGATATGTGTGATGAATGCATTCACCAGCTTTTAAGCTACCAAATAAATTACTAAATATATTAAATAAATTTATTGTTAATGTTATACGGCCTGTTCATCCTCACACTCCATCCACTCAGTTCGCTGCTAAGCACTGTCAGTGGAGCAGGCCTGCAACTCTGTTTGCCGATAGAGGGGAAAAAGTGGCTGGTAACAGCGTTAAGCGAATGAAGCAGGTGTATGTTTTTTAATAAAAACTATTAATTATTTTATTGTAATGTTGGTATGCCAAAAGACTCCACATATAGAACTCTTTCAAATACTAGATCGGTACTTTTCTAAAATAAGTGTCTTCTACGTAAAGAAAGTACACTTTCCAAACTAAATTTATAATAGTGTAGAAAGTACTTTTTGTTTCTTAACACAAATTACTTCTAAAGAAATACTTTTTCAAAAAAGTACATTTACAAAAAAAATTCTTTCAAAATTCACTTTTTCAAAAGTATGCTTAACGCAAAAAAAAAAATGGTTTAAAAAATCATACTTTATCCATTTTTAAAATTATCTTGCCAAAAAAGTACTCTTTTATCTTACACTGAAAAAAAAAATTTTTTAAATATAGTTCCCGAAAAAAAATATACTTTCCAAAATGTGAGTGAGAAACACTAAAAGCGCATCATCATACATAGCATGTTACTTAAGGCCTACCCACTTCACTTCCACTTCCTACAGTACTTCAACTGGCATAATGGTGGCGACATAGTTAATGTAATCAGCTGTTTTTAGCGCACCACTAACTATAAATTGAATAAAAATGTAGTACAAAACGAACTGACAGAGTTTAGGGAGTACAAAGTATACGTATGAAGTATTTTACGTAATTAGGCCTCTAGAGTGAAACATAAAGACAATGTAATACTTCAAATAAATGCATCAGCTGTTTGTATAAATATTTACGTACATGAGGCTTTCCCACACTTGCCAGAGGAAAATGAGTTTTCTATAGATTTTTACGTAACAAAAGTGCTGAAACGCAAAGTACGATTACTGATATATATCACTACATATACGAGTACATTGAAATGTTATAAAATATGTTTATTAATGTCAAGATTGGAATAGTTAAGCTTATTGTGTTGACGTTCCCTGAACCGGTCTTATAAAATTAAGCATAAGTGCCCAATAATATTACATTTTTTATCATCTTTGCCAGGGAATAATAAAATTTGTAAAATATTTCATATAGGTGTATTATACATACGATATAAAAAAAAAATAAATGAAAAAAAAAAAATATATGAAAAAAAAAACTGCAAGATAGAGACACCAAAACCAGACAACAGAGTCGCTACATATTGGTCTGGTGCCTCCGTAGGCGAATGAATAATGCGCAGGCTACTAAACCGGAGGTCACGTGTTTCATTCCTGCTTAGACCATGACTGTTTTCCTGTAGTTAAGCCGAAAGCTTTGCGGTTAAGTTAGTTTAAACAAAATATATATCTCAAAGCCCATAAGCAGCCCACCGATGTTGTTCTCTGCCCAGTACAATTCTGTTCGCTAAAAATACACCAACTTGAATCAAAAACTGAACAGAACTGATTACTTGCTAATCTTTCGTGTGCAAAAATTGTCTGTACATTTTAAAATCACACAAAAACAATCGGCAAGTGCAAAAGCTCTCCGCTTGTTTATGTTTATGAAAAGTCGCAAGAATACAAATCCACACATCCATTAAGTAGACAGGATAATTTAATAAAAGGAGTAAAATGCAGATTTAGAAACTTTTTGGAGCTGCAAAATTAAATCTGATGTAAAGAGGTTGCACAATTTCCATCCAGTAAATAATCTTTGATATCTTTTTCGGTTCACTGCACTGCAGTTTCCTGTTGAAATGTGTTTTTAAATCGCTTCTCCATTTGAATTTAAATTGCTTCAATAACCACAATTTGAATCAAAAATTTGCAAAAATATATTTCAGAATAAAACAGCCTCGCTCTTGCGTGTAATAAATCACATTGGAACAAACATTTTGGGGCAAATAATTTAAGAATTTTTTTCCGAAGATTATTGTTGTCGAATAAGTTTTGTAATTGTAGCTGTCTTTTATTATTGCCGTTCCGTTGGTTGGATGGTCAAAATAAAGGCACACACAATGATTGGTTGGCTGGTTTATGTTTCCCCGGGTATTATGTAACTTTGTTTGTTCGTTTTCAATCCTTTTTATTTTAAAAAGTCAACAGCAGTTGCTGTTAATGCAATTGTTGCAGCAACAATACATTCATTTTCATGTATACATATATTAGCTTTTTTCTGCGGTGTAAAGTGTTTCCGCTTTTAATGCAATGTATGTTTTGTTAACAAATTTATGATGTACTCACCAATCCTTATACGGCAACAACTGCAATACAGCGCAAAACAGCAGCAACACCAGCAACAGCAACAACAGCAGGCAAAAACAGCTCGTACATTCATAAACATTCAACCGAAATGCATATGGTGCACATACTTTGTTTAAAAATGAAATGGCATCATTGAACACAACACAATAGGAAAACCCTAAAAAAAGGCAACCAGCTCGACAAAATGTACGGAAGCGCTTGCATATAAACTCACACATACCCATACGTTGCATATCCGCTTGCAAGCATTCACAAACATAAACTCATTTTACATTTGAGAGGAAATTTTAAAAAATTATAAAATAAAATGTGCCCAGCAGTTCGATTTGAGAATTCGATTCCCACATCCTTTCGGAACAAGTTTTACGTTGCTCCTTTTTAAGAGTGGGAGAAGAATTTCTTTGCAACAAATTCAGTTTTAATTGCTTTAATTTTAAATAATTTAAATATTTATGAAGAGTGTTTGTATATTTCGTAATTAAATAGAAATTATGAGTTATTAAAGGGTGGAGCAAAATTAAAGCAAGAATTGAATTAAATTTTTAGCGCAACTAATAGTTAAACGCTATTTAAATTGTATTCAAGTCCCAATATTAACATTAAAAAGGTTTTAAAATTGTTTATTTCGAAACACCAGAGGTATTCATTAACTGAGAAATTTATTTAAATCCAAGTAACAAGAACAAAATAATCAATTTAAATTCATTGACTCAAAGACAAGCTTTCGCTACTATTGAAATATTGCTCAACACTAAACCCTCTTGGATCTATCGAGCAAGGCTCCAATATTCCTACAAGTAACCTGTCAGGTTTGCCTACTCTTTACTACACAAGCGACAGGGTATATAAATATGGACCCTATCAAACCAACTGCACTGCAGGTTATTCCATAAGTAAAAAGAAAATCCTGATAGACAGAACCTATATAAATAATGATATAAAGCAAAGCGCATGAAGGGCAGGGAAAAGAGCCATTGGCATTGCAAGTATGTTAAGTTTTTACTGATTAATATGAAGATCATTTAATAAAATTTATTTCATTAGTAGCAGGGGGCGATTTCGCTGTTTATTAGTGCAGTTTCCGCAGATGTTAAAAACAGAGCTTTCTTTTCCGGTTTACTTTAAAGATTTCTGGGAAGATTAAGCTAATTGAAAATGATTGCAAAATGCTAAAATAAATTAGCTTTCCCACTTAACGTGGCAAAGTATGTAAACTGAAACACGAACCGTCTTCGTAAACTTTTTGATGAGATGCCACAAGACTCGGACAGAATATGGTTTGACTCCAATTCTTTTATTTCTTATCACTATGTCTTATATACAGATTTAATCCATTAAAAGGGATTTATTTATTACAAGCATTTATTACTGGCATTTTGCTTTTTTGTTCTTAAATTATAATTTTTTTATTTAAAAATAAAAAAAATATATGTGCGTGACAACAACGAAACAGGAAATTATTTTGCCCCTGAGCTGCCAAATTGTAAAATGAATATATTTCGTTTGCAAGAGTATTTGATGTGGCAGCATTACCATTCAAGACAAATTTTTCGAAGTGGATGAATTATCCTTTAAAATTCTCTCGGTAAGCACAATTTTCTCCATGAATGTATTCAGTAGGCTTATTCTGAATTGCGCTGCAATAATCAATGCGATGCAATAAAGAATTGCGATGCAATAGTAAATTCGTATTCTGCAACACTTTCGCAATCGCAATCGCAATCGCATTTTATTTTAATTCGCGGCAACACCGGCCAAAATTAACAACGCTGGTACCAGTAAACGTCACATTTAATCTTACAAAAGAAAAAGAAATTTGCGATTACGGTTACAAAATATATTTGTGTAATTAACAAAAATAAAAATTAAAAAAAATAAAATAAATTTGTGTAATTCGTAATTTATCAAAAATGGATTCTGTTGCTCTATGGTTTTATGACGAAGAGGAACATGAGCAAAATGAAAGAGTGCAGAGAAGAATGCTTAGAAGCAAATCGGATATTCTAAGTTTAAATATAAAAACGTAATTTATTTTGTAGCATTAAAAACAATTAATTATGAAAAGCATTTCTATTCCAGTTTTGTAAAAAATTTTAAATTTTTAATTTTAGAATAAGCCTGCAGCTTTCCTATCCATGCAGTGCAAATCAGCAAGTCTTTGTGCTCTGGATTAGTTTCTCACAAGTCTCTCCGGTTTCATATCTCCATGTGTATTTTTTTTTCAATTTAGCTCATCCTGCAAAGCTGTCGGTTTCTCGGCAGGAATTGAACCTGCGACCTTCAGCTTAGTAGGTTGTTCATTATTCATTCGCCTACGTATATATGAGTTTCGAATCCATTCTAATTTTTTATTACTCTTCTTAATTAAAGTTTTGCAATTACCAGCTTTATAGGGCAATTGCTATACAATGGCTAAAAATTAAGCTATACGTAGCACTGAAAAGGCCAGACTATCTGCAACAAGATGGATGTCACTTGGATTTCGTCTTTAGTTTGGCCGTTGTCTATGAACAGCGCAGAATATTCAAATTTGTATTTGCTTATAAGCATAAAAGTAATTTCTAAACAGCTGGTTTATTGCTTAGCGGTATAATTTTAGCCCACAGAACTGCTGGGTACAGACACCAGCGTGATCTTGTATCTGTATCTGCGTGCATGAGTTAGTACTAGAGTGTTTTGTAAGGCGCAAAGGAAAAAATGTTAAAACATTATTTGTTAAAAGTGTTTAAAGGTAACAATATGTTACACTGGCCGATGTGTGTGCTAACTTTTGAACATGCAGTGTACAATAAACACGCACACGTACAAAAGTTTTTTTTTCTCATTATAAATTATTACACATATTGAAAATTGCACAAACACACTTTTGTATGCATAATTACGTAATTACAAATGTTAATTGAACGTTGAAAAATTGCAATAATTAATTATTAAAATTAAATTTTAAACACTTTTAAATGAATACACTCTAATACAGGTTTTTACTAGTTACCAGCAGCAGTGATTTGATTGCATCATTGTCTCATATGAGTGTTGCAGCCTCATATCAAAATAAAATGATTGAAGGATTTAAGTGCAACAAGAAAAATATTGTCAAGCAATGCAGATAAACGATGGCAACTGTAGAGCATGTTGCAACTTACAGTGCACTCGCGATAATTTCAATATCCCGACATATAAACTCTACTTTTCTTAATAGGAAAGTTTTAAAATAATCGTGTGAAGAGCTTTTTTCATTTTATTGACGCATTTCATCTAAACGAAGATGATATCTCTCGACGCTGCATAACAGTTAAATGTGAATTTAATTAAATACAGTCGAACTTCCATAAGTCGAATCTCTATTATGGACCAAAAAAGGTTGAGACTTATGAAGACTTCGAGTTAGAGAATTTTTCAAAATTTGCTAATTTATTGAAAGACATCATGCATACAGTACCAATTCACCTTTTTATTTGCTCTAAAGTAAATATTATATTTTTTGCAGTTACAAGTGGTTAACATATTTTGTTATTTGGGGCTAAAGAGTTATTTTCTTATTATTTTCGTTAAAAAGATATTTCAATTTATTTAAATATGGGATTCCCCAAATAAGGAGAAAACAAAAATAATAAAAACAATAAAAAAGTTGGATGCTTCTACGAAAAATTAGACTTAGATAAGGCACGCGCCTTTTTTTTATTTGAGTTATGGAGGAATTCGACTTATAGAAGTTCGAGTTATGGAAGTGAAATTACATACAGTTTAAGCCCTAAGCGCTACTGCCTCTTGATTTAGTTCGAGAAAATTCGACTTATAGGAGTTTGACTTATGGAAGTTCGACTGTATTTTTCTCTCATGACAACATGGTGTAAATATTGAGGATTCCGAAACTTTAAAGTTGCTGCGCCTATTAAATAGATGTAGCGATAAATGGAATGATTATATTTTTAATATCACAGAAGTCAATCAATTGCCTCGGTTCATTAATAAGGTGTGCTAGATACTCCACTTCATCTGATCTCTGATGAATTGGAGTTATCTGATCTCGACCATGTTTATGAGGCCTTCGTATGATCGAAAATGCACTACAACCCACAAAGTATATTTTAAAGTTATCCGACCACGGCGAAGAAAATCATTAGCAACAGTGCATTTACGAAATATGGCAGTGTTTCGCTCTTTTATCGTTATTTCCTTAGTGGAGTGTACTCTTTTTAATGAATGACATATGTTTCCATAAGGGGCCTTCATTACTAGTTAATACATCAAACCACGTTAACCAATACTTTACCCCTTTAGTAGACTCCTCACAAGCCATTTCCGGCTTATTAAATTGCACCAGTGCGGGCCACCCACTGATTGCGTTATATCAGCGGGCATCATCTCACATTGCACAGAGTAACACATTCCATTTATGGAAAAGTCTAACTGCAGAGTTCCTTGCTGTCTCTTTCAATATTGAGAAGTTCGAATTAGACGACGTTAAACAATACTTTGGTTTTTTACCAGCCTCCTCACAAGCCATTTCCGGCTTAATAAATTGCACGGGTAGGCGCCATCCACTGACTGCCTTACAATCATTATTTAAAAAAAAAAAAACAATTCAGTAACAAAAAAGAGAACTTATTAAAAATTCCAAATTTAGTGTTTAAATTATTTATAAGAAAAATTTCATAAGTTCCAGATTTTATTCAAGATGTGAATGTGCATCCCTCTTTGACAAAAGATGCAATTGTAACCAATGACAACGCAGAATTCTCTGCTTCCTTTTATTACAACTTCATAACAAGTTTTATATTTATATCAAAAATATGTATTATTGCGTGATTGTATTTGTGTATGCGTACATGTAAGTGTGTGTGTACTGTTGAAAATAGAAAATAAATATCAAACATATTTCTTATTGTAAGTTGGAAAACTTTTCCAATTAAGCAAAAAATAAATAAAGAAAAATAAACAAATGGGATTAGATTTGAACACAAATTACCATTTGCAGGCTAAGAAGTGTACAAGCTGCAGGAGAGTGATTTAGAATTCCATCTTACAGTAAAATGAAATGAAATGAAATAGAAAATATTGTGCAACAATGCAGTAAATTATACAAAGAAATGGTTTTTGTGGCATTTGGTCTAGCAGGAACTACTTTTGGCCAAACTCAATGACAGAAATAATGGTAAATACGCAGAGCAAAGAGATTTTTATTCGTATATTTGAATTATCTCGAATACTTACTTCGCATGCCTTTGCATTGGAAATTACAATAAAAGTCAACAGAAAATAATAATAATAAAAAAAATGTATATATCTGGGCGTTTCCAGGGAGAAGGCCACTTTCTATCACGTACTGCAGATTGTGTCAAAAAGAAGTTTATATTTATTTAATAGACTAAGAGTAAAACCGTCAAATCTTTCATGGTTCCAGCTAGATGGGCCGTTTTGGCACACCTACAATAGATCTCGGACAAGATATATCTCTGCAATCGCCGCCAGCGAACTTAAGGCCCTGCTCACGAGGGTTGTCATACGGATGATATTATTTTCACGAATAAATTACCAAACAAAACTTATAAAAAATTTTATTTATAAATCTTATATATTTTTTTTTTATATAATTTTATCCTTTGAAACACACTGTAGAACTTTTTCAACTCCTTTTGCATTTAAGGTCAAGATACTTACTATCGATACAAAACTGTAAAAGATTAAAACAGTAAGAGAGTTTACCTTCTAATCCATTATCGTGAACGTGACAAAAACCAACTAACCTTTTCCTGGAAATGCCCATATGCCACATTTTCATTTATTTTTAAACATATATCCGAATGCTTCCAATACATTTTAGTTTCCTTTGCATGAAATATAATTCTTCAATTACTGGCTTAAATGGAAAATATTTTAATAAATAAATTATAAAAAGACAGACAAACACACACAATTTTTTATATATGTATACATACATTTACTATTTTATAACTACAATAAAAAAAATATCTTAATAAATTGTCTTATTCGATGTGGGGAAAGAAGCTCAAAGGAAGTAATCGACCATGGAAAGGAATTAAAAAAAAAATTGCAGTAAATAAAGAATGATAACGACAATTTAATTGCATAAATCAACTGTAATTTAAATGCAATAAGCATTTAAATTGATCAGTAGTTGGAGAAATATTTAACATAAATTATGCAGAAGCGATATTTAAGCTAAGCGAAAAAACAACAGGAGCCAGGCAAATACAAATATATTTTCAATAAAATGCTGGTACGTTTAAAATTGAGAATTGCCATATTTCAAATGGATGGAAAAAAAATCTATAAAAACAAAGAAGAAGGTAGAATGAATGAAATTTAGGTTTGGTTAGACGGTCCGAACAAGGAAGCAATAAAAAATCATGCAAACAAAAGGACACTGAAAGGTCTCCCGCTTACTCGGCAACTGTATTGTCTAAGAATGGTGTGGCTTAATTTATGTTGTCACATTTGTTGTCAGTATTCGACACACTGCTTTTTTTCTGTTCAATATTTAAAGCGAACAAAATTCTTCTCTTCGGCATCTTCACCCGATGAAGCGGATTTGGAAGCAGTGAAATCCCCATCAAATTCAACATATTTTTGTATAAAAAATTATATTTCACAGAGTATTAATTTGGCTAATTTGGTGTATTTTAAACGAGAAATTAAATCAAATTCAAAGTGGTGTGGTATCAACAATGTGCTTGCTAGGGAAGGGCCTGCAATGAGTCTGGTAGCCACTACTGGGAGCAAATGGTTTAAAGATTATATTGTAAAGGGAGAACAGTTGGTATGATACACCGGATCCCATAAGGCAATTCAGATAAGGATAAGTCAGAGATCTTGCTCGTTTTGTGAAAAATTAAAATCTATAGCAACACTACTTTCTAAAAGTACGTTTCCATCGCAAAGACTTAACACATAAAAGCAAATGGAGGCCCCCTCCGCTCAGTTGAAGTCACAAGTCCTTGCTGATAACATGTAACTAGACGTAACTCATCTAAAAGGTACTACTAGATAATGGTAAACTTATGTATCATCTTTCGTTTGGTCAGTCCGACTGTGTTAGAGATATACCCCTTTCAACCCCATCTAATCTACATAATTTTTTGTTTCTAATTTTCCTATAAAAATCGTTATTTAAAATAATAACTAAAAGAAACTTCTCGCAAGGAGCTGAAATAGTTGATAAAGTAAATACCAAAAAGGCTATTCTACATATTCTTAGGAAAGGCTCTTTTCTACATTTTTTATAATTATAAAAATGTGTGTTCAATAGTCGAACTAGCTGTGCTACGTATGGAGGTCCGTATTCACTGGCGTTGCCAAAATAGAAGACCGGAACTTTCCAAAGGAAGTTTTTGTATGTGTTTACAAAAACTGATATGCCAATGCTGACTCAACTGGCAATTATGTTACAATAACGCTTGGAATATGCAATTGCGTACTTTTTAAAGGAGAAATAAATTATTCATGGCGATAGAGCCATATAAAATTGTTTTAATAATAATTTCTTTCAGCAATTACTTGCAATATAATTTTAACAATAATAATTTATATAAATCAATGAAATGTTAAATCCGAAGAGCAATTCAATATAAAGTAAATACGAAATGGTACCTCTTTTTCCCCAAATTGTACATTATTTTAAAAGTAAGTTTTCTAAAAAGTGCAATTTTTTAAAAGTATGACTTCAAAAAAGTTTATATAAAATAAATACTAAATTCGAAAAGAACGCTTGTAAAAAGTTCGTTTTCACAAAGTACTTTCCTAGGAAAAGAGCCTTTTAAAAAGTAACTTTTGGTAAAAGCAGCACTTGTTGTACATACTCCGTATGTATCCGTTTTGGATACATATACGTATGTTTCAAATATCATGAGAGTTTTTATTTTGCATTTCCGAGGAGTACATTATCCAAGTGTCATTGTTCACTAAGAAGAGTGCCGTTTTTGGAAGCATATTGGACTCAAAGAGTTTAACTTCTAAAAACAAAAAAATTTTGTTGGAAATGTACACAAATCTTATGAATTTCCTTTATTTAGCAGTAAATTGCTCTTATGCAATTGCTCGCTTTGTTAAAGATTTTCCGATTCCTTGTATATTAATCTGAAAATTTCACAATTCATTAGCAGGGGATATACTCTTTAAATTGTTTCTTATAAAATCGTATGCACACTATGAAAAATATATATATGAGCAATACATGTAGCACCCCATCTCGTTACAGAGTAATACCCCTAATATTCAGAATGTAACTGGTGTTCATCTCAGTAACTGACCTATGACAGATATGAATGCATGCTGTCATTCAATGCATCCTGTTGTTCCATCTCTTCCTTCCGGTTTGACTGCCTACCGTCGTTGACGTATGAGTCATCAACCGGAAATAAGAAATCACAAGTCCGTATACTTGTTTGGATTTCGGTCAATAGAAGCCCAAGAACATATTTGATTTTATATAAATATATATATATATATGTATGATATATAAGACCTTTGTTGAATTTACTTCATTCACAGATTTCGACGTGAAGAATGAGAAGAAGAAGGAAAAACAGATGACGTATCCTGACGTATATAATGATGATAAATGGATTTACCAAAATTAGAAATAAAATTTTCATTGTGTGGTCGGGCTCTAAAAACAAGATACGCTTTTCACCCGTCTTTACCATTCATAGGAAACACAAGAAAGAAGCCTGTTGAAATAAAGTTTCCTAAAATCATGCATGCTACTCTGGCTTCTGTGAAGAGCACAGAAACATTGTGCTAAATCGGCTTTTCTATAAAAGGTTTCCTGTCTTTATGGCACTTGTAAAATGCTTCGTGATAAGCCTTCTTTTACAAAAAAGTATACACAAAAAAAAAAAAAAAAAAAAAAACACAAAAACACAAAAACAGAATAATAATAGCAGAAAATAATGAAGCAAATCAAAACAAGAGAGAAAGCAAAGCAAGATGACGACGTGACATCGTCAACATTAATACTGGCAAGCAAGCAATCAAGGCTATTGAGAAATCATCATATCATAATCACACTCGCAAATACAATTGAAAATATAAATACAAATAATGTTTACATATACATGCTTGGGTGTGTGTAGGTGTGATGCGTTCTACCGTGAGCAGGAGTGTTAAAATACAGAAGAAAACCTATTAAATAGTCATCACAGAAATCACCGGAAATCAAAGATGTGAAACGTTTTTGCTCTTCTAAATCTTTCTCCAACTTTAATCCTGCTCCCTACGAATGCAATAAAAACAATCATAAAATCTTAATGTAGATCTTTTGCTTGGAGGAGGCAGCACACTTGTACATACGTACATATGAAATTCAAATCCATACATGTATTGTCTATCCGAGTAACTTTAAGTGTGCATGTGGCTTTCGTTGGGGCTTCAGAGGTAATCCGATGAAGAAAAAAACTATAAATAAGCATAAGAATAGAGCTTTAGAAATCTTTAGTTTTGTGGTTCCTGATAATGGTGTTAACGTGTACTTGTTATTTGTTTCCATTATGTGTACGTGTGTTGGTTAGTGAGTGCAAGTGTGTGGCAGTAGCGCGGTTTGCTTTTATTTGATTGTGGCTGAGAGATGTAACTGTGCTTGTTCACCTTTCAACGCTAAAGTGGGTGCGAATGTACGAGTGCGATTACAGAGCAGAAAAAAAACAAATAAGGACTGATGTTTATTTATTTTTCCTTCCATTTTATTTTGTATTAACAATCGAGTTACAATCCATGTAAACACTGACTACAGTGGATACGAGAAAAGAGCGATAGATATTTTCTTTTTATTTTATTTCGATTATTTTGAATACAAAAATGCATACGTGTATACTTGACCGACCAGTTCTACTCATAGCTGACAAACGAAAAAAGCGAAAGTAGAACAATCACAAAGCACAGGCTGCTACTAGATGTGAGCATTATTCAAATAGTTCAATTTCCGAGCTCACTTTTATTTTTCCTGCCCACCGTAATTTCGTCTTCATTTTCACTTGCCGGAGTACTTTTCCACACGCCCATCGAACAAATATTTACACACACACACACACATACATACACCCATAAAAACAATAAATTATAACCCTTGAACATTTAAACATACTGACATTAACAGCAATACGTGGGCGAATTTAAGCTTTTAGAAGCATTATTGTGTTATTCCTTCACATACAGCAAATAATGTAGAAATAAAAAATGTGTGTTTATATTTATTCTAATATTCAGTTTATTCGTTTATGGTTAAGAGTCATGAAGATTTACTTCTGATTTATAAAGTGCTCGTTACCACATTTCGTTTTCCTTCTTCCATTGTTGAATATTTTATTGTTATAACATGCAAAACAATCAATATTTTAGAATTTTAAATTAATAAAAAAGTAAATCCGAATTGAGTGCTTGCCGACTACAAATGTGGAATCAAGGATTCCTTTGTTACTTGTTAAAATAAAGACCCGCTTAAATTGTAGACAAAAGGTATTTACTATGTGTTTGAAGGTGTACAACATGCCCTAAAAGCGAATACTGGATTTACACTTTGGTAGTGTTGGGAGCTGCCGTTGGCTATATTTGGAGTGTGTGATGTGCTGCTGCTAAACAGAAGAGAACCAGCAAGATCTTGCATGGGAATATTTGAAGCAGACCACACTGGCAGTTGTTTTAACAATTAAAAAAACAAATCAAGATAACCGCTATAATATTAATTAATAAATAAATTAAATAAAAATTTAAATTTAAAAAGTACAAAGAATCAGAAATAATATATAAACTATATATTAAAAGAAATTAAAATTTATAAATAAAATATTTATTAGGCAATGCCGAAGGTGCGTGTACCCAGAAGATAGTTTTTCGACTGGCCACATATGTAAGTATTGAATAGATTGAATAGATTGAATAGATTTTTGGAAAAGGCTGATCATATGCGGCAGTACATTTCGTCGTAAGTAACGCATTGTTTGAACTAATAGAAAGCGTTAGTTGGAGGATAAAGGAATTCCTGCTGTACTTGGCAATTACTTCGTCATAAAAGTAATACTGATAGAGCTGAAATGCCACCTTGTCAATACATAAATTGAGCAATAGATGCACTTGCAAGGCACAAGTACGCCGACATGTTTTGTAGACCAAAATCTAGAAATGTTCTATATTAGATGCTGTTCATATACGTGATGAAGTGACGCAAAACAATAATCTGTAGGAAGAGTCTAAGCAGGACGACTTATAAGATGTACTGTCCGAGTATCTTCAGTAGTAATTTAGGTCACAATCCAGAAGACCACCGCTTAACCAGTATGAAGATGGAGCAGGATGATATTCCTATGGCTATGGCTATAAGAAGTTGAAACTGCAGAGGCGATCAAGGGTGAGTATTATGCAATACTCATACAGTGAAAGGCTCATCATTATCAAGAAAAGTGTTAAATTTTTTGTTTTATTACTGTAATTACCCCCAACGTAGTACGTTATGCACCTTGGTGAAATTTACATGTTGGTGGGGTGCACTTTGGGGAGACGGTATCCTGCGTTTCCAGACCTAGACCTTTGGCAGACATCGGTAAAACTTGTCTGTCACTAACAAATCCATAAAATAACATGGCAACGGGCGTGCTTATAAGTAATTAAAAGGTAAATGCAAGCTATGCTTGTTGGTCTGGGATTAGGTCTAGCATAACCTAATCGATTCAGAGTTGTATATTGTAGGAGAGTTCTCTCTTGAGAGTTCTCTCCGAAAGCACCACCAATGGCTATATACACGGTACCGGCAGCCCCACAATGGATTTCTATCGCGTAGGTTTATGGGTGATTTTGGGTTTGCATAATACCTGAACCGAACTTTTATCGAGGATGGACTTAGTTCACACTCCACGGAGTTAATTGATTATGCTCGTGGATAAATTGTGCGGCTTTAGTGACTTTGTCCATAGACCAAGTTTGCTCCGGCCTAACAACATAGAATGAAGTTGTGGCCGGTTTTTGGTGAGATCACGTGGTGGCATGTGGTTGATACCAAAAGTTGCTTGGGAGACTTCTCTTGAGTGGCTGGTATCGCATTGATGCTAACGCTCGATACGATCCGGTCAAGCGAATTTTGCCATTCACCAGACACTAGTAGGCAGCAGATGGTTCTCCCCTCTGAGGGCGGCCTCTCTGCAATTCTTGGAGTGATTATGATTTCTTGCATGCATGAATTGAATAGACAGATGTGGTTTACCCCGAAGTTGGCGGGAGAGTTATTCTTGCGAAGTGCCTATTGGTAAGGCTTCGACAGTGCCGGACGTCTTAGCAAGGCGCTTGGTTAGAACTGAATCTTTCAATCAAGATTTGCCACCTGTGCTTGCACAGGGGGCTTAGTAAATGCATTAATTTACTCAGTGCTAAGTGCACCGTGAAGCTAAGCCTTCATAAGCAGGGATTCACGTAAACTGTAGCATACTGTAATTATTTATTGAGTATCGAATCTGATATAAAGTTTTGCTTGTGCAAAGCTGAGCTTACTATAAGTTATATATAATAATCCTCATTAATGATTTTCTTTCTAATACATCCGTTGTAACTTTGATATTACAATTATTTCTCGTTTGTAGCTGAAGGACGTACCCTCGGCAGAATACGGGTCTTGAAAAAATCCTTTTAAAATACAGTCAGCATTTGTATTGCACGACAGTAGAACAATTGCCACTTTGGCAATTATATAACCTTAAGATATTATTGCAAAAATGTTCATACTCATATCAAATCTATGCATACCCTTCCATCCTTTTCGATGGATGAGGGCACAAAACCTGCACCGCAATTTCGACAGGGGTTCCAAATAAAGGTTTGCTAGTTTTTGCAACTGCTCAAATGACATTTTCAAGCAAATCCATATTAAGGTTATAAAATTTCTCATAAACGCTTAAATGTTTCCAATTATTTAATTGCTCCTCTATGCATGAATACATATCAAATGGGTCTGTGCACAAATATTATTTACCTGGCATTCAGTTAATGCATTTATTTGTCGATGCAAATCTCATTTACAATACATTTGTAGAACCAGTTGTAATTATTTGAATGATACAAAGTCTATTTATATGAGTAAGAATTGCTTAAGTTGCACACATACAGACACACACACACACACGAGAGCAGAGTAACTCGCACTGAGCAACAGGAGCCAGCAGCATGAAATCCTCAGACAAATGTAACAAGAGTATCAATAATCATGATACGACAAAGCCATCGAAACAATGGAAGGCGTTGCAAAATGTTCATATTTATGTGTTTCATTCATTCTGCTGATGATGTTCATTTAAATTTGTTTATGACTGAATACAGACGCAGATTTTGAAATTTATATCATGATGAATACTCGTACACTTGTATGTTTGGTTGTGCATTTGTTCTTGTTTGTGAACTAAATGCGATTAGTATAAAATAATAAACAGATGCAGAAAATGTTATGTGCTAAATGTATTTTCAAACGAGGCCTCCACAAAAATTTATTTCAAATTTGTAAACATGTTAAAATTTTTTTTATTATACGAGAGATCCTTTCTTAGCTTAATGCTAATTTCTATAAATTTTATTAAAAAGAAATTTAATATTTTTTAACCAACTCAACCTGCAAAGCTTTCGGCTAGAATGCAGGAAAACACCCAGCGTAAAGGCAGAGATCGAGGCCACGTCACCTACCGAGGCGAATGACAATAAAACTTTTAAAAATTTCTTTTTTCCTGTATTTAGTTCTTAAGAATATGAAATTGCAGTTTGGAATAAAATTTAGAATTATAAAAAAATTATTTTCCAACTGCATATAAATACACAATTTATTAATAAGTATTTATTCAGAATATTTTCTTTTTTCTCTTAATATTGCTATATTACTTATTTTTATTTATTAACTATAAAAGGCGCCAGAACAGATAACGAACACACTTTTTCTCACTTTAAGCCCACTTTCATATTCTGGTAAAAAATAAAAACGCAAAATAGGTGAGGCGTACTTTAGAGGTCTGTGCTACTGAATAAAATTCTTGCTACAATTCTACTAACAGTAACTGTAATGCACAATGGCGCTATTCTCTTATAAGAACGTTTTCGAGATTTCAGAAAATTACCCATTCGATGCGCTTTTAGAACTCTCGATAAGATTCCTGGATTATAAAATTATAGTACTTGCAGAAAAAACAGCTGTCACAGAGTCGCATTTTTATTTCACATTGTCATACTTTGTTAGCACACATATCACATTTGACCAAACGCGGTTTGGGATATGACAGTGAAAGGAAGCCATGTACGATTGTACTGTCAGGTATGCGTCCAAGACCAGTCATAAAAAATATATTGTTCTTTAATATATATAGATGGGCTAATTTGGGATGGAAGATGAAATAAAATAGCAGAAACACTTTGACAACCATTAATTTGACTATTTTGAAACTTTACCTATTTTTTTCTCTTACTGACGACACATTGTACTGCATGAGGAGGACCCATAGCCTAGTGCTATTTTTGGGAAAAATTCGTGAGGTAAAAGTTTGAAAAATACGAAAATATTTCTGTTTTATATATAATTATTCCTGAAAATCAACGTAATAATTTGCATTAAATGCATTCGTGTATTGACACACTAATGAGTTCTTCTAAACCAACATCCAATTAGTATGAAGACAAACAATATTATTATTTAATTGAAAACTTTAATAGAAACTTGTAAGTGTATGTTCATTTCGACACAATTGCGCACAAGAGCATTTAATTTATTTTGCGTAGTGCTTTATTAGCAACATTGGCTAAAAATAAGCCATTAAAGAGTTTTTGAATTACAACCCTGTATTAGTTTGCTAGTAATTATTAAATGCTTCAGTTTGAAGTATTAATAAAAACCACAAAATTTAAAGAATAAATTTTAAAAAAACATTACTCGCTTATAGTTGTTATGTACAAGTGCTAATTTATTTCTATCAACTGCTTCATTTAGGGGTGACCCTCGTTTTTAGGATCGCATTACGGTTTTATTAGAAAATCATTTACAACTTCATTGATGATTGTGTTAACATGATTTTAAACAATAGTTTTTGTTTTGCATGCAAATGTGCAAAACATAAATCATTATATTTTCCCACATTTTCTTATCTTAATGCTTTACCTTGTCCTCACTCCACCACACTAACCATGCTCCATATAAATTGATATTGTTTTCAATGGAAGCAGTATTTAATTACTTGAATAGGATCCTGAATCCTTCATAATGAAAATATAAATTGAAAATAATTAGAATTTTTGATATTTAAAAGCTCTTACTAGAAACGCATGCAAGGAGAATTTAAAGCGGCTATACGTATGTAATTTTCAGTTCCGCTTTGACATTTGCGAAGAAAACTGATACAATGTCACACTCATGCGTATTCCAGTCGCGTAGTATACGTCTTACGTATACTTTGTAAGTTTTCAACTGATTACTAAGTTAAACAAGATCTTTGCAATCAATCCGTTTCCATTAACGCAAAGTACTGCAGTTGTGCTAGTTTTAATTTTATTCACACGTTTAATTGTTAAATTCCATTGAAAATATATATTTTAAAAATTATTACGAGGACTGGTGACAAGAAATAAGATTCACAATAAGAAATATAATTTATGCCGGCCCCTACATGCGGTTAACAATTGCTTGCTGGGCCTTAACAGAGGTAATTAAAGCTTGTTAACTGAAAATGGTTTTCCTTAATTATAAAGTTTAGAGAGTTAAAAAATTAAAGCAGCCACCAGGTGGTATGTGGCAGAAGTCCACTGATAAAAAATTAAACATAAAAGAATTCCATATTGTTTAAAGAGAAGTTTCAAAATCAGAGCTTGAAAATGCTTACATTTGTATGCAGAGCCACTTTCAATATTCAAATAAATTAAAGCTTTCAAGAGCACCGAATAATTGTTTAAATTTTTTTTGCGCAATAATTGATCTGTAGTTTCTGATATAAACTTTTCCTAGAGAGCCTACAAACACAGTTAATAGATGTCCTTTAAATCATCAGATTGTAGCAATCGACTGATAAGCTCATGTGGCATACGCTCGCATTTCATCTTTTTGTGTGTGTGTAAGTGTTGAAAAAAAGTTAGAAAAATTACAATTGTGCTTAAACAAATTTTTATGCTCTGAAAAAGGCAAAGGAAGCAATTCCCATATTTTAATAGGTTCCTCAATGGCTGGCTGCGAATGATATTACAATATTAAAAAATAAGTTTAAAGTGAAGCACTTTCTTTTCCCCTACTTCTTACCATTGAGATTTTTATTTTCATTTCCATTCACCTGTATTGTAATTTATGTGAGCAAAGTTGCAAAGGTAACCTGTACCAAAAGTAAATTTCAACTGCAATAACACGGCATCGACATAATCTAAAACAAATTTATTTGAAGTGGAAGTTCAAGCGTAGAGTTGGAAAATTATTTGTGACAAGACAAAAATAGCAAATAATAAAAACCGCAAAAACCAAGTGTGTGTCCTCGTGTCCTCGTATAAAACTTACAGGGAGTCTAATAAAATATGCCAAAGTATCTTTTTACTAAAGCAAAAATCAAAGAGTGAAGCATTAAAAGCAAAACGTCTTTCTATCTGTTAAGCTGGCACAGCTTAATTCTCGTTTGAGCATACACACACATATATAAACTGGACATAAATAAAGTTGCAGCGACAGAGCAAGGCTTCCTTTATGTCTGGTGACATTAATGGTCATAGACATTACGAGTAGACAGTGCTAACGTACTCTTTTAAATGCCTGGTATTTGGTCTACGAGAAGGTTGAATATGAATGTATGTGTGTGATTACTAGAGTATTTGTTGCATGTAATACATCCGTAAGTAAATGTCGTTCATAATTTTCCAAGAAGCATAAAAGGCAACCGTACACTTACGTGCTATTACTTTAAATATATAGAGTTTTATAAAAAGAGGAGTAGCAATAAAAATATTTATTTATGATTGCTTTTATAGTTCATATATCAAAATAAAATTAAAGCCATAAAAACTTCTCACACAACTGCATCGGACTTCAACCACCTTTTTTAGGCTACAACACACGAAGAGCTTTTTAATACTTTAAAGGACCATAACTCTTCTTATTCATGTTGCAGTTGGGAATTTCATGCGAATGATTAGAAATTTTTTAATTATCGTTAATAAAAAATTCGTTTTGGCAACACCGGTGAAATTTAATGATGCTTTTCTTTTAATTGATTAATTGTTTAAATTGATTTTTGACTTCTTTTTGGACTTTTGCCTCGATAAATTTCAAGTAAATTTAGTTAGAGAATCCCGGCTGATCTGGAAAAAATTCCATATTCAGCTGAGTTTTTTAATTTTTTTAGAAATTAGTGTAATTTTCAAAATAAAAAATTGTTCTATTTTTTTAATTTTAAAGTTCTTCAAAAAATTCTTAGATTTTTAATCAGTTTGGATTTCGGTTATCGAAACTTTTCGAGTGTCAAACTTAGAATTCATTTCAGTTGCTTTTTATTTCCCATACACATACTCATGCATTGGCATGTGTGTATGTATGCATACGTAAAATATATACTCGCTTGCATTTCATATTTATGTTTTTTTAATCTTTCATATTATTGGTTTTACTTTTTGGCCTTTCAAAGGTCGTTTGAATTGCGCAAATATAAAATAAATCTCATTTAAATGCTCCACTTTTGAACGCATACTGGCACACAGTCGATTGCATGCACATGCAATTTTCTCCAATAATCGCAAATTTATTTCATTAGTTTTTCAATATGTTCGCGATAGGCAAATGAAAGTTTTACAGCCGAAATATGAAAATTATATTTAAAAAATATTTAATAAAATTTTTTCTCCAAATGTGTCCTTTGTGCCATTCATTTATTGCCCTCTGTCATACATTCAAGCATTTATATCTACTCGTAACTACATTGAGTATATAAATTACTAGCAGGAAAGCATGAAGAAGCAAAAAGTTTAACATTTTTTTTCTACGTTTCTCTTATAAATGCGAGGACAAGGTAAATTAAATTTAAGTTCTTTACGTACGTAACTTCTGCCAAGTTTTTGTGTACGTTACTGAAGGAAGTTGATTCCAATTAAATTTTATTTTGTGAGTTGTGAAATGAAATATTTTTGGATAACCTCTTGAATCAATTGGATAGAAATTCAATTTAAAAAAACACCGGAAATTCATAGAGATCTATTGAACAAATATATGTTGAACAATACGGTGCCTTAATTAGATTATTTATGATGGCCGAAATGGCATTTGGCTTTACCAATTGGCTGTGCTATTCTTGCAATTTATAATTTGTCGTATTTTAAAAGTATTTACTTGGCAATCATTTCATTCCCTCAGTTTGAATGAAAAGAAAATAACTGAGAAAACATGTTAAGTTTAAAGAAATAGGGAACGATGAAACGGTTACATAATAAGGAATTTTTTTTTGAGCTGGACTCATGATAACTTTAATGAAAATAAACTTAAATAATGGCTATTTATTCCAATTCTGCTGATAAACTTATTAAAATAATTTTTAATTTAATAATGATAACAAGTGAAACAAAAACAGTTACACTAAAGGATCACAGGGATGAAAGAAGGATGTCTGGAACGTCTTTGCGATTAAGAAATGGCTAGAGGAGAAAATGAAATGCATGCTGTGGTAAAATAGATGGACTAAAAAATATTGTTGGTAACTTTATAGGTTACCAGATATGATTAAAGAGTGCATGACAGGATTAATGCTCCTTGATAGAATCGTAGATAAGGCATGGCATAACGGTTTTGTTAAGCTGTAAAGTTAAAACCAGCTTTCGGCTTGTCTCAAGAAAAACGTTCAGAATCTAAGGAAGAATCGAACCTACAACGTCAGGTTTAGTAGGCTGTTCATTACTCATTCGCCTACGGAGACAGCCAACAATTCAGATTCCTAGAGCGAAAGAGTATGGGAAGGTGTTTTATTACTATTAGAAATTAATCCTAATGGGTTATTAGAACCACTTCCATGTATTAATATAGTTGCAATTGCAATAAAAAGTAAAATATTATTTTCAAGTTGCATTATCGACTCCAAATCCTCCTCTTACTCATTGTATTAAAACAATCTCTAAATAGAGAATGGCTGATAATAAATTTGTAAAAACTGTTGCTCCCTAAAATGATGTTGGGTAACAAAAGCTTTCCCTATTGATAGAAATAATATCATTTATTCAAAAAACCGCCTGACTTAATTGCTAATACAAACTTCTATCCACTAGAATGCAAATGATTTATTAGTTTCGAAACTTGAGGATATGGTAATCTGCAGATAAGCCGCTCAAGCTTAGCAAGGTTACTGACGTTAAGTAAATAAATAAAAGAAAAGAAAAATAAAATCCCTTTTACTATTTTTATAATTATGGTGCCGCTACCATTGGCTCCTTAATTTCACTTTAATTAAATTTATTATATCTTTATCACACTACTGTTCTTGCAATGCAAAAAGTCCTGCTTACAAATTATTTAAAAATGAATTAATCTTACTTAAGCTTAATGTCAGCAATTCATAATGAGTTTCCATAAAAAGTGTTTAACGTATTTGCTTCCTCTGCACCAAAAATAAATGCAATTACACAAATTACAGGAAAATGCGAAACAAAAGGGAAAAAAGTTAACTTAACCAAATAGCTCGTTTAAACTGTAAAGGATAGTGTGTTTGTGCGTATTCCTTGCCGCTACCTTGTATGTTTTTGCAACAATAGCTTTTGTTGTTCTAGGTAAATATTTTTTCTGCATTTCTCCTTTATTCATTCTCCAGAAACAACAATTAAAGATGCCATGCTTTGTGGCCAGGCCATAGATAACTATATAATTCGCAAGCTGTAGACCAGTAGTACTGCCTCACAGTCTAACGGAATTGTGGCATTTAACCAAAACCATAGATGTATCTTGTTGGTATTATTGCTGGTAATACTGTTTGCTTTTTTTAGCTTTGTATTTGTTACGAAAGCTCAGACTATTTAATATGTACTTAAACATGCAGTCGTACGGTTTCAGTTGCAGTGGCAAATATGCAGCAAATGTTGAGTAAAACACACTAATTGTAGCCCATTCACAGCTTTACACACAAACTCAAACAATCACACAAAACAAGGCATAACCTTTGAAAGCTCCAGCGTTACCGTTGACGAACTAAAGGTGGTGAGAAAAGTATTCGAAAGAAATACTTTTAGAAATAGTTTTAAGAAACACATTCTAAGAAGAAGAATAAAAGGATTATTGGCAGATTAAGTTTTAATAAAAATGTTTGATTTATCCAAAATAAACTCTCGCATTGTACTGTGACGTATTTGGTATTTTATTTATTTCTGAATATTCCGGAGAGCAAATTCGAAGTATATTCAGGCGCAAGTGAAAGCGGAGTTACTAAACTATTTTCAAAGAAGGACGTGAGCGTTGAGAGCCAAACCAAGTATTCCTTGTAATAAAAAATATTATGATAGGAAAATGAAAAATAAGAAGAAAAATGTAAAAAAAAATTTTTGGAGAGACCTCTTTAAAAAATCTTTTAAAATTGCATCAAAAACTTATGTTGACAGTGCTTAGTTGGTTACATCCTTTCGAGATATGCAATAGTGAAGACTAGTAATTATTTGATTGTCTCCAAGTGCGGCTTAAGAAGAAAATGTGCTATTGAAGATAACGGTTTAACGAACTCTGACACGATATACTCATTCTCATATGTATGTGTACAGTTTGCCAACAAGTCTGCAAGCCATCGATTTCATTGAATTTAAAGTGGTATTGTAGATAACATATGGTCACAAGCTAAGGCTGCGAATTCGCTATACAAATTCTGATTGAACAATTTATTTGTGCATATCCCTTATAAAACAGCAAACAACACGACACACAAAAGTACACTCACACTCAAGCAA
Organism: Ormia ochracea; assembly: GCA_963402855.1. NCBI lineage: Eukaryota > Metazoa > Arthropoda > Insecta > Diptera > Tachinidae > Ormia > Ormia ochracea. Next base: position 43,774,304 of record OY727106.1, read on the forward strand.
TAAATGACGTAACTTTTAGCCTCTATGCTACTTTAAAGTAAATCTTTAGTACGCTATATCCACAATGCAAAACAAAAAATTTTTAAAGAAAATTTATACGAAAATCAATAAAAAGCGAAATACTTTCGATATTAATTTCTTACACAATTTACCTCATTTTATGTTGTAGATTGAAACAGTACATGAAAGTGAAGTTTACATAATTTAGTCGAGTGGTTTGCCCATGATGGTCATGTAAAACTTTATAAGGCCTAGTCACTTAAAATACTTCATACGTATATTTTTACTCACTCAACTGGCATAAAGATGGCGACGGAAAAGGTAAGCATAATCAATACTTTGTTAATGTATTATAACGTACGTTAATATGTATAATGTATTTATCAGCATATTAACCTTTATATGATTTTCTTTTACATTAAGAACACCAAATTCACACTTGTCAAAGTATTGAATTTATGCAAAAAATTAAACATTGCCTGGTTAATGGACACATACGAATATACATATCTTAACATATAATATTTAATATTTTTCACAATTTGGCAATATTTTATATTATTATCTCTAATGACGCGATGCGTCATAAAAAATACTGCCACTAAAAAAATTAAACCAAAATTGGCCCTTTAGGAGCACAACGGCAACTCTGGAAAGGTCGTATTAATTTCCATGTATGTACGCACATGAGAGTTTAAATATTCCTGAGTGCAATGTTTTGTTTTATGCATGTGTATGTGAGGATGTGCTTAAGATAAACCAGTGCTTGTTCTTGTTGTGCTACTACATAATTTGAATTTGGCGCTCCTCATACAGCCAGCACTCTGTGGCACTTGCTTTCAGAAAACATTAGCAAAATGTTGTTCTTTAAAACCATGCTTTATATTAAACATAATAAATTTCATTTTCTTTAACTTGTATGCAAAATGTGTAAGAAAAGTAAACAAATAAAAATTATATAAAAAGCATTTTAAAACCCTTATTCTTCTGCAATTTTAACTTGTTTTAGTTAGTTTTCTCTTATACCCCGTTCAGACATCAATAATCAATTTTTTTAACGCAATTGTTTGATTGTGTCAATGTAACTTTTAGACACTTACTTTTACTGCTTTTGACATAACAAGTTTTGTTCCATTTAGTGCTACCAAGTTTAACAATGTTTTACTAATTAAAAACCACTATGCTACATGTATGATTCATTCCCATTAAAATGGGATATGAATGCATCTTACTTCAAAAAAAAAATTACATCAACATGGTGTTGTAGGTACCGCACTATTATACAAATATAATGCAAATAAATATTTTTTTTTAGTTTGGTGCACTGTCATACTTTTCTAGCTGACTATGCATATCTGACAAATCGTACGATTTTGTAAGATAGTGTAAAGAAACCTTTAGAATGTTTGCTTGGACAATTTAAAAAAATTTTAAAAGACAATTTGACAAATTGAGATGCAATGCGCTATATGTTAAATTGCTAACTTAATTATATGTCTGAAGGGGTTACTAGCTTCGAGCAAGCTCAAAATAACTACACGATTTAGGCAAATGCTGATGATTACTTTTATGATTGATGATACACCATTTTGTATATGATACAGATTCCTCAGATTTTATCTAAGCTTTCCCGAATCAATGACTACAGTGTTAAAAGCGTCTTCACTCATAAAACAAAACTTTAAAATATTCCGAAAAGTTTTAAAAGCTGGAGAGTATTGACAAGCTGATTGGATATTTTAAATTCATTTTCTATCAAGTTTGAATTTGTTAAACTATTTCAAACCCACATTTTCAAGATAATAACTTTAGACTGTATCTTAACTAAATGAAGATTTCCTTTAATTCTTCTGTTTATCTTTGTTACTTTTTGCTTGTCTTCTCCTCCTTTTATGCAAAGTATTCTGGCCATTATGCTAATGAATTGGCCAACAAACAAATAAACAATTTAAAAGTTACATTCTTGCAGGCAGAGAAGAACTAAATCTGGTGCATTTTTAAAAGGTCAAGCTATTTAGCTTGTCACTGCAATACTCACACACACACAACGAGGGAGTTTCATTTGATTCCTGACAGCTGTTAACAGTACAAAAGTGCAGGAGCGACAATTAATAATGTTTTTGCTCAAATTCTCTCAGTTTTTAGTAAGAAATAATAAATGGAATAAATTCAAATTTAAGGCATGTAAAAATTATTCTTAAATTTTTTTACGAGAAACTCCATTTCTTTGCGAAAATCCTTTAGTTTTGTGTGAATGTATTTCATTCAATGGAAATTGTAGAATCGTACGTTGAAAAGCTTCAAGGAATGGATCTTTATATTCTGCACGATTCCCTCTTTATTAAATTCTTAATAAATTTAGTTGTTATTTCAGGATTTCTGCATCTTTGCATTAATTATCCTTTATTATTATTAAAAGGATTTTTAATGAAAAATTCAAGTAAAGAACATTGTTAAGAGTTTTTTCTTTATCGTTGCAAGGAAAATAATTAATAATGCGAATGAAAGTCTAAATAATTTTCAACACAAAAGCTCTAAGAATATGACATGATAATCAACTTACAATCCTTATGATGATCCTTTTTTCCTATTTAAGTATTTTAGTAAAAAGGAAACTAATAAAAAGCTTATTTAATATGTGCCCTTATATTTCTGAACCACTCATTCCATAAATTTCTATTCAAACTTTAGATTTAAAAGACTTTTAAATACAATTTCCTAAGTACTACACAAAGGAGACGTTATTGAGGGAAAGGGGTTTGTTGTAAACAGCCAAGTACACTCATACCATATAACAGCCCTCCTAGTTTTATATATGAGCAGTTGTTATCATAGAAAACTCAAAGTAAATTAACATTCATATGCACGATTATTTTATCAGTTAAAAATCTGTTGTTAAATTCCAATTTAAGATAATAGAGAAAGGTTGCCACCTTACTGTAAGATTATATGTATTTAATAGATTATACATATATTGTTATACATGAATCCATACAAGAAGAGATTACTCTCTATGTCTGCCGATCCTCAACATTTTTCTAGAAGTGCGAATGATGATCCAATTTGGCTTAAAACCAAAATTTAAAAAACCCCTCTGCTCAAAATGTTCTCATTGTTATTCAGTAATGGGAATTATTAAAATCGGTTATTAAATAGAAGAAATATTGCCAAAAAAAAAATTATTTTATACATCTATTTTATTCCGACCCTTCAAAAGCATAAATTTTCTATTATTCGTTCGGTTTACTTTAAAATTTTCCAGCTTCAAAGAATAGCATGGACTGGGTTCGGAAACACCAATATAATTTATCTTTAAAAATATTTTTACATTTTCCTTAAGTTCATGTAACACTATCCTGCACAATCATACGATTTGTCAAATGTGGCATGTTTGATGGATGGTGTGTTCTAAAAATACATCTGTGTTATTGACATTTTAATAAGTCATACGATTTGCCAAAATTATGAAAATTTATTGTTTAGTTTTTTTTTTATTGACAGCCAAACGACAATAATTCCCACACTGTTAACGACAGAAAGTCTTTATATTGTCTTCTAGTTGCTTATAAATACACAGTACTCAGGAAAATACTTTGAGATACACTTGATTATAATTTTAAGATTTATTTGAATTTAAATAAAAAATGATATACCAATAAATATATAAATATATATATATATATATATATATATACGTATGTTGTGTTTTAATATACAATTAACACGACTGCCCTTTGCGGCAACATTAGTCGATAAACTCTATAACAAAGAAATTTTATTTTTAAATCAAAATAAAATAAAAAAGTTAAAATCTGCCCTTTTGTATTTTTCATAAATTTAGAGAGGGATGCCACATGATGGGAAATCCACCAAATAACCAAATCGTTACTGCAAACGATTATATTTGTCGTTAAATGTTGGTGCTTAAAAATCGTTATAAGTAGATGAATCTCAGTGCAGTTCTTCACTGTGTTAAAGAAAATGACATTTCAATGAAAATAAAACTTAGCGAACCAGCAAAACTGTAGTTAAGAAATAGAGAACCGCAACGTAGAATTACTAAAATAAACTATATTTTGTATTGGTAAAGACTAGTTCTGAAAGCAAAAGTGTATTTAACAACTTGTTGTTTCCTTGCAAAAAATATTCCCGTATACCATTCCCATACCAAGTCATCATTCTCTGTTCAGAAAGTTGAGATACTTTTGTAATAGTATCTTAAGCTTAGAAGAAACAGATTTGTTACGTTAACAGTACTACAAAATGGTTTCTCCTAGTAAGTGTTCTATTGAAATCGTGAACGTAGAATAATAAAAAGGTATCATAATTTTATGGATATTAAGCTCGTATCACATTTATTTGACTGTCCTTGAGCAGCAAATATATCGTAAATGATAGTGAGTCCAAACAAAAATACAACTTTAATCTAAAGCTGTTAGTTTTAAATCCCAAAAATTAGAAAAAGGAAAATCGGTGCATTTAAAACAATAAACCAACTCAATCAGCATCAACCACTTTAAAAATAATTTCATTTTTCGTTTAGCATTATTTACACATCAGCATGAAGAAATATCGCTGTCTTTCAAGCACCAACACAAAAAAAAGAGAAGAAGAAAAAAAAGACATGAATAAATAAAAGCGAAACTCGTTACGGTCTTTATCATACGCCACTAGTGCTCCAGTAGCATCTCCCTCTCTCTCTCTCTCTCTCACACACTATTTTACACAAAAAAATATCCCCAAGCAAACGTAAATGTGTAAATAAAAATCCTCAACTATTGTTGGTTCGAGCTAAAGCGGGGAAAAAAGGAATCTGTGCATTTAAAATATAAAAATAGAAAAGACGAAAAAAATGAACATAAAAATGAAATTTATCATTGTTTCAATTCAAATGACAACATGAATATTCATGAAGATTATTACATAACAAATTCAGCGACATTTTAACAAAATAGAGAAACAAATCTAATACAGAAATTATAAAAATCCACAAAAACGGAAGAAGCAAATTCAGAGTGGAAAAAATGAGCATTTGCAAGTTTAAAGAAAGAAACAGCGACATGTAAAAGGCACCATATTAAACCCAAGGGGCAATTCTATAAAAAAAAAAAAAAAAAAAAAAAAAAAAAAAATTGAAGAAAAAAATATATAAAATCCTGAATGCATTAAAATCAGAGCTGTGTGAAAAAATTATAATAATGAAATAGAAAAGAAAAAATAATATTTAGCGAAAAGCAACCAGCTCGGAATATGAAGAAGATGGCAACAAACAAAATATTGCAGGCAAATAATTTAAAAATCTTAAAAATCTTCTAAAGAATGGTTGAACTGGCACACTCATACGCCCACACAAAAACACACACACAAAGACCCACACACACACCTACGCATCCGTTTTTTATTCCTTTGGTACATTTTATAGTGATGGCAGCAACATCAGTCGAGTGCTTGTGCTGCTAGATGTCAACCTACGATGGCAATTTGTAACAATTGAACCGTCTTTCTCTTCTTTTGTTCAAGGCATCCAAAAACCGCTGCCACATACACACATGCATACATACAAAAAGGCTAATATCTTTTATTTTTATTGTTTGTTTTTTTTTTTCTTTTGCAATAAAATAACTTACACATGCGAGCGATGAAAAGTGTTAGTTTTTGCATTGCATTCATATGCAAACATTATTTGCACTTGAGTTAAAATTTAGTAACCGTTGAAATTCAAATTAGTTCGTATTTATTTGTGGTTCTTGTTTTCTTGCTTCTGAAATTCTTTTAAAAACTAATGCTGCCAGCTACTTGACTTTGCCTCAATTTAACTGATCATTACTTGTGCACAGCTCACTGATCCAATTTAATCGTAAGCAATACATACATTTGCATTAGGTGGGGCAATAGATTAGTGCATGCCACATCAATCGTCCTCCAGCGCGGGCGGCTATGTTGGGCCCTCCATTAGCGGCTTATCGACTAAAGCGCACCTTCTTACTCTCTTTGGGGCTTATTCCCACCCCAAAGCGGAATTCACATTACTTGCGGATGTATAACTCTGTATTCAAAATTTAAGAGTTCTTCAATTTAATTTTGTCCCAGCTACCACTGTGTCTAAGTCAGAATGGAAAAGTTCTCGGACCAAGTCTAGTTCGTTTTTCTGCGTACGGAGCACACACTTACTACTAGCTTTCCTGCATTGCACATCACAGTTCCTTTTTCGTGAAAGTATTTCCTAAATTAGCATGTCCAGATATCATTTGCTTCAAGCTTCCTGGGATTAACTTTGACGTCCAACTACCATTGCTGGCAGAGTTTTATTTGTTTTGTTATTTGGCGATAGTTTCGTGCCTGATGCATAATGAGAAAAATGTTCCTTCTACTATTCCTTATCTTATGGCGAATATATTTATACGCTCCTTTGCAAGCAGGATGATTACTATCATTCCGTCTATTACAAAAACAGCGGACGTTGATACCAGTCTTTTGGTTGATGCTAGTCTTAGCAATGCACTCCTCTGCACAGCAAGTATTGCTTTTGCCTTTCATTTAGTACTATGCGTCTCAGCCTATATTTCGCAGCCCTGCTGCAGATTACCATTCCCAGCTTTCTTTTAAGCAGCCTTTGTTCTTGCGTGCTGTATATGCCGCAGCTTTGTATGCAACCGTGTATGAGAATGTCGTCAAACAGCGTAACTATTTCGATGGATGGATATATATACATACATATACGGTTTTTCAAATGAAAAGCAGTAGTTTTGTGTACGGCGAGCTTTAGCCTGTGCCTTACCAGCCAACTCCTTGTTCTTATCATCACCTGCAAAAGTAACCTGTGAGCTTTTTCTCTATTCCATGCGGTGGTCACTGCTGTAATGTCCGATAAGGAATCCGGTAAGGAAAGTGTTTGGCGTAGCTGTCGTTCCACACGTCTTAGAATATACTTGCCCTCGCAACAACCAAATTTAAAGGATAAAAAGGATAGAATAATATGAAAAAGGATGCTTCATGCCGGTTTCTACTTTAGATCTCTCCTCCTTAAAGGAGAAAGAGAAGAGTAGATATGGAAAACATATTTTTATTGCATGAAAAGTCAGAAAAGACAAAAGTCAGAAGAGGGCCATTAAAAGTCAGGTGTTATTGAAAGCAACAGTTTTTTCTTGACATTTCTTATGCCTTCGGAATATTAAACTCTTGGAAATGCTAAACATTGTATCAGTAATATATAATTTTCACTTTTTTCACTGTGTTCCAACAAGAACAAAATCCAGAGAACAACACTTTTGCCAAGACTAACTTAGTCAAGACTAAATTAGTTGGTCACGTTATGACCTCGAATAAGAAAAAAGCTCATATTCAACCGCCTGTATATGACGGCAGCGATAACTCATTGCGAGTGGAGGTTGAATTAAAAACAAAAAGCATGCAAAAATAAAGTTTTTAAAATTATATCCAACCATGAATAAAACATATTTTAAAATAAAAAAAAATTATATTCTTAAGTTTGTTTTTTCGAGAAAAGAAAAATTAATACAAAAAATATAATTCAAATTATATCTTTTGCAAACTTTTCAGCACTTCATTAGTTTCTGTATTTCACATTTTATTGAGGTATTCGTTTTGCAAAGGAAGCACAAAAAGTTTCCTTCTTTTCCTACCAGCATTTCTTCGGAAATGATTTCCTTTTTAAAACCTAAAACTGGTAACATGACTAAACCGTAAACTGAAATGGAGATGCAGGCACTTTTTAAATAAAAAGAAAGTCATGACTTAAGAAGAAGTGCTTGTATTACTATATTATTTATTAATATTTTGTGTATCCTGCAAGGGAATTTCTAAAAGGATTTTATATGTTTTATTCGCATCATCTTATCAGTTAAACGAATGCAATTGTCTTTTCTAGCTTGATATTTCAATTGCACTTACTTTTTCCCGACGATAGCAGTCAAAGCAATGCAGAAAAAATAAAAGCTTTTTTAAGACCGTTGAGCTTAATCATTAATAAAAAGATTTACGTTTTTTTCATAACAAAAGTAAAGAATTTTTTAATAATACTACACATTTCTATTATTGGTCAGTACAAACTAACGGATATAAATCCTTCCGTTATACGAAGGTGTGTATTTACGTATATATTTCAGTGAAGTGGAATTGCACAGGCGAAGGAACCAATGCACGTACCCACAAAGTTGTCGCCAAATTGCCTTTGTATTAAACTGATGGTTAAGCGCACAGTATGGTAGGATGCCGTGTCCTTTTTGGCAGCAACAAATATCATTGCTGAGTTTTTGGAAACAATTATTCGTTTAATGAGCTTCTTGCTCATTTTGAAAAGCGATCTCGCCAGCGTACGAGGTGTGATCAGAAAAAAAAAAAAATTTTTTTTTTCAAAATTTTTTATTTATTTATCAATAAGTATCTTCTTTCTTGCAAAGGAATCGTCCTTAGATACCATACACTTATGACAGCGTTTTTTCCAATTCGCGAAACACTGGTGAAACGCGCTTTTTGGTAACGCCAAAAAATTCAATTTTAATTCTTCTTTTATCTTCTCAATCGTAGTAAAACACTTTCCTTTCATCGGTATCTTCAGTTCGGGAAGAGGAAAAGGTTAGCGGGGACTAAAACAACGGGGCCAAGTCCGGTGAATACGGTGATGGAGGCATGATTACGGTTTCGTTTTTTGCCTAAAACTGACGCGCAAGCATCGATGTGTAAGCTGGTGCAAAAGCCATGTATAGTCTTATAGTCGTTTAGTCTTCTTCAAATTTTAATTGTGATGTAATTCTGACTCTTTAATGTCCCCTGTCACACCATAAAATAAAACTATTTCCGCAAGTTCTTCTTGTGTTAAATGATTCATGATGACTTGACAAAGTTTGCTGACCAGAAGTGTCAACACGGTTCGACATTTGCATTCTCTATTGTATTTTTATTTACTTTTAATTATAAATTATTTATTTCCCAAAAGGTTATCTAAAACAGAAAATACGTGGCACGCGTTGCAAATAATTTTTATAAGAAAACTTCTTTTTTATTTATCCTCTGCACGCTTTTTTGGCATTTAATCTTACACTTTCCACTAGACGCGTGAGTCTTGAAGACTTTAGAAAAAATGCTAAGAAATTCATATCAATCATACGCTTTAGTGTGAAATAAAGTTTTCCTCCATTCCTGTCGTAATAATCAACACAAGAAAAGTAATTTTTCAAGATTTTCCCACTTCCACTTTAGAAAATGATAAGAGAGAAAAAAGAAAAATATAGAATAATAATAATAATAAAAATGCAAACACAAAAAAAAAAAAAACAAAACAAAACAAAAATAGCAGCAGGTGTATTTGCATTCACATTCTCATACGTTCTTACATTTGGAATTTATATGAGCCTTAAAGATTGTTTTCCCATTTTCCTTATTTCCTATAGATGTTTTTTATGTTCTTATAACAATGTTTACAAGAAGGAGAAGTATGAAAGCAGATGTGTGAGTGCGGGTATGGCACCATCACCATAATGGTGACAATAAATTATGTGAGTTTATGTTATAAAATTTTAAATTTATGTCAACAAAAATCGTTAAGAAATTGTAACTTTTCTGGCTTCATTCGAGTACATTATTTTCCATTTTCTTTCCTTTAGAAAATAGCTACAAGTGCAAAGGGAAAAGGGAAAAGAACGTAAGAAATATGTGCGTTTCGCTGAAATTAAAAATGCTTAAAGTGGAAATAAGAATAACTTTAATATTTTAGACATTATCGAAGACTCCCTTGACAATATTCTTAAGTCAGGAAGCGCATTTAGCTTGTGGAAAAAATGGAAAGATAGGAGGAGAAGGTTCACATGCAGTCCTTAGATTTTTGTAGGGTGGAAGAAGCTGTGCAGATGATTTGATTTGTCATCAGTGCAATCAAGGGGAAGAGGGATTTTAGCTGACTTTGTTTTTTAAATCTGAAGAGTTTTTAAAAATATTCTTTTGTTTGAAAAGTTCACCTCTTTCTATTGGAAGAACTTTTTGAGAAATTAATTTTTTAGTTGCTTTTCAAGATTTCTCTATACAAGTCTTGCACACATCAGCTGAGGTCAAGCAAACTTACAGCAGAAGATCTATTAAAGGTATGATATTTTGGTCTGCTGATGTGATATTTCTATGGGTACCAAAGTTGTCCATTTAATATTCTAATGTTGCAAAATCTTTCGTTTTTGTCATGGAAAAAAGAAGATCCTTTTAATAATGATTAAGCTTAATGGTCTTTAAAAAGCTTTTATTTTTTCTGGATTCCTTTGGGTGCCATCGTCAGGAGAAAATGGGAATTGCATTCATTTAACTGATAAAATGATATGAATAAAATATATATAATCCTTTTAGAAAATCCTTTGCAGGATACACAAAATATTAAAAAAATATATATATATATTTTTGAAATTAAATATAATTGGATTTATCAATGTTTATTTTGTCTGTAGACAGCTACAACACGAGTGACTACGAGAGTGGTGGGGGAAGAAGGTGTGCAACTGATTACCTTTTCGATTGCTTTCATTGTCTATTGACAATTGCTACTCAATTTGTTACTGAATATGAAAGCGGACAAAGTCGATCCATATCGCAGACCAGGCTTTTAAATTCAGCAAGATTTTTCTTTATCTCTTTTCTTTCAAATGTATTCAAAGCCCTTGAAATATCTTAAGTTATCTTTAAGTAACTATAAATCCGGTTGGTATTTGCTGTAAAACTAATAATAGCAACGACTCGAAATAATACGCGTAATAGTTTGTAAAATTTCGGTTTTGATGGTGAAGGACCACTGAAAATTGTAGTAAAAATTCTGCAGAATTTTAAGAATTTTACTCCAATTTTATTTCATTCATTTTAATTTTACAGCCAGAGAGAGAGGAAAGAGCAGATGTAACAAAATAATTTCGTCTATACCGTATAGCAGCTATCACATTTTAGCCATCCACTACACACACTCACACACTCATAGGAATACAACAACAATGAATGTAATAAATACCTCTCAGCTGGTGAATGCATTGCACAGTTGCGTTACAAAAATTTAAATATTAAGTTTTCCCGACTGTCGAAACAGGAAACCAGAAAGGAACAGATAATTGAACTTTATTAAATATATTTTCTTTTATAAGACCAAAAAATAGAATAAGAAAATACTGAGATTGTACTTTTTCATTTTAGCTGAATAATTAAAATTCCTTCATTTAATTATTCCACTGAATTGTAATTTGAAACCATAAAAAAAGGCCAAACGCAAATTGTCAAGAATATGAAATTGTAAAATTGCTATCGCGAGCAATAAATTCGTATAAAAATAGAAATAGCAGGAATAAAGAATCAGAGTTATTTCCGAGCAACAGCAAGCAGGAACTTTAGTTTAAACCCCCATATAATTTATGTAACGCTCCAAGAATAATTAAATGGCTTTTAGTTAGCGGTCTGTAACCAACTCAAACTGAATGTTTTTCCTTTTCATATCAATTTCTTAGGTTGAATTCTCAAGACCTTAAAAAGGCCAATAGAAAAAGGGCAAGAGTCTGATTGACAGGCGAAACTTAAAACACTAAAGCGAAATACCCATTTGGGCTAAAACTTTGAAATAATTAATTTGAATGCATTTTTAAAATAATCGTAAGTTATTATTTTTGCAGCTTAATCATAAACTTATTTGAAACAAAAAACCAGTATAATGGAAGTTAAAAATATTACAAATATTAATACAAACCCTTCCTGTGTTTTCGGATTGTGTTCTTGAAAAATGATCCCCATAAGCAAAGTGCGAGCACTAATTGCTTTGACTTTAAATTCTACTCACAAGAGTTTTATCAAAACAAGGACATACGACGGTATAGACGTAACACCCAATTCTCCACAAAACTGTTGTGAAAGCCTTCAAGGCTTTTACTACGCTAATGGCCCCATTGCTGACAGCCACATGCAGAAAATTATATCACAACTGCATACACAAGAAACTGCCTAAACATATTTTGCTAAATAATCCTGGTAAGCGAAATTATTGCAAGATGGTTCAACTTGAAATGAATTCCTAAGAATTTAAAATTATTTACATGAGGAATTTCTTGCCCATTCAGTAACAAACTAATTGATTCACTATTGTAAATGCTTATCTTTATGGCACACAAATTGTAAAAAGCACTTACCTCGCTTGAGTAGGCGGCACAGCATTTCCCGCATCCAGCGGACAAACGGCATGGCAATAAAGCGGTCGCCTGCAAAATAAATATATGAAAATATTTATAAATTTAAATTTAAACTTATGACTGACATTATTTCTAAATAATTGGCAGCTTTTGTATTTTTGTGTATTTATTTCTATGCGTGTTTAACATTTATTTTTCACCACGTTTTTATTAATACAATTTCAGTTGTTGCGCAGCGTATGAGCAATGTGAAATGTTGAAATCGTATTCATCATACGTCCTGTTGTATTTTATCAGCACGATATGAGAGAAAATCGAAGCAAATCAAAAAAGTAATGAAATAATTAATTTAAAATGCAGACATGATGATGATGGAGGGGTAACGGTAGAGAACAGAAATTGAACTGTTGCAATACAAGCTGGTCGCTGGCGCTCACCCACTAACGATACAAAATAAATTGCCAACACACTAGTTGAGTCATAAATTACAAAACATTTCGCTTTTTCTTACAATACAAAGGGGACAAAAATAAACAAAAAGTGAAACAAAAAGTGAAACAAAGGGAAAGAAAGCAAAACAGGAAAAAACTTGTAAAGTACTGGAAGTCCTTCGCAGGCAATAGGAACGACGAAAAGGTAGCTACAGATCCAATTAGAAGGAAAAAAGTACGAGTTTTTTTCAACAATTTTACTAATAAATCACTTATTAGTCTGGTGCTTTTGACAGAATTTTCCATAATTTTACTTCATGTACGTTGGTGTATGTACGTATGCCTTGAAGTAGCATGACTTTAAACAAAGAAACAAACAGCAAAACATGCTTCGGCAGTTGAACTTTCTTGTAAAACGAAATTGTTGACATTATTAGTCCCCCTTAAAGCACAAAAACAAATTGTTTGGTAATTTAGTTGCAAGCATTACACAGTGGGGCATTTTGCGTTTCTTTGCAATTGTGTATCTCGCTACTTGTGAGAAAAGTAGACAACAATGACGGTGCAAAGGTGCACTCTACGCGTGTAGAGTGCACATTTAATTAGCAGTTGGGCAATTGAATAATATTTTATTTATTAAAAGCTATTTAACTTAGAAACATTTTATATATCAACCCTGTACATACATGCTTAACTTTGTTCAATAATATATATTTCGTCGACCGCTTTCCTTTTAATGCCAAATTTATATCAATTTTCATTTCTATACGATCTGCGGTTTTATCATAAGAATAAAATCACTTGTCTATACAAATTATTTCTTCATTCTAGTACGAATCATCAAAAGTGTTCTTAATTCCAATGTAGGCAATGTCTTATAGAAACGCACCTATATGTGTTGTCACCATTTCGTCCTTTTTTTAAGTGACCAGCCTCTTTTTCGATATGATGTTCTTTAAAATAAAAATAATATAAATATCTAGTCTCTTTTTTAATGAAACTGTTTTTTATTATCTCTAATTTTTTCCTTTAATACCCAAAATTATAGCTTTTATTTGCCAAAATCCCAAAACTTTAAAATCAATACAATAGAAACGCAAAAGCAGTCAAACTTGAACTACCTGGCAACACTGAAGAAGATAGTTCAAAATGTTAGATGCCTCTGTAGGCGAATGAATAATATACAGCCTACTAAACCGGAAGTTGTAGGTTCGAATTGTGCCTAGACCCTGGATGTTTTCCAAATATGTGGCAAATATGGTGGAGTGGTGAAATGGTGATGCATTAGAGGGTTAAAGAAGATTGGAAATTTTCAGCTTTTTCAATGAATAAAATATTGAACTTGTCAGAATTTTTTAGCTCCTAATACGCCAACAAAAGAATATTTCCAATTTCAAATAATTTTTTAAGCATCAGAATAGATTACACTGAAAATGGCCACATTATAATCACTGAAAAAACACTCCTCCGAGAGGTCCTGGATAGTATAGCGGGCGGTATGGCTGGCTTTCACGCGAGAGACGCAAAGATTTGCCATGGCCTCAGCAAATAATGCTGCTTCACATATTTTATTTATATTCATATAATTGTAATATAAAGTAAAAAATAAATATATAAAATAATAGTTTAAGGATTTTTGAATTTGTTTTTAGTTAATTTGTATTATCAAAAATTTTTTTTGCACGCGAGAGACTTCTATTTTTATTTTAAGCCACATTGTTGGAATTACATTATTATAACAAGTGATGTAAAATATATTTAAACTTGATAGCAATAAATTTTATTTCACTTCGAATGTCCTTTTTTCCTTGAATACAATATATTTCGTGTTAGCTGTGTTAGTGAGTATTTCATGGGTTAATTATTTTGCGGGGAATACCCGTTACACTTTAACTTAAAGTTTGCAACTCTCAGTGAACCTTCTTTGGCATTAAAGGACTTTCCTGATTCCAACTTTCATTTTTATATATTTCGTATTTATTTTATATGATTGAACTGCCATTGTTCTACTACTTTTTTTAATTGCGTGTAATAAAAATGTATTATTTTTGTTTTATTAATAATTCATTGTCTTTTGAAAAAATATGTAGAGTTTTTTCAACTTACAGGATAGAAGATAAATAGTTTTTTTTAGCGATTTCATGCATGTTTTTCTAAAGAACTTTGAACGTGTTAAATGTTTTTAAGAGTTTCGTTGCCAAGAAATCAACTCCATCGAAAAGTACATCTTAGTGTCCTCTTTCCCTCTTCAGCTCTCGTTTTTCGCTTAACCGAAAAATATTTTCCTTAAGTGTTGTTAAAGGAAATATCTAAAAGGCTTAAAAAAGTAACGGGAATGTGTTAAGTAAATGTGGAAATTTACGAAAAATAAAAAGTAATGAAAGCTGTATTTATTACTTCCTTTCTAACGCCTGTCACAGACGCCTCACAACCAACTCAATGGCTGGATGGTGCCCAGGAAAATTCCTAGAAATATTTTTAACACATAAAAATATTGCAAATGCCAATTATTTTTGGAATAAATTTTTACTTGCTACAAATAACGCAAAATGAGATAATATATTTTTATTTCATTAGAGCACTCTCAGGGCGATGAAAGGGGTTTTAAAAAATATCACCAGCCAAATTAGAATTGTCCAGCTATTGTTTGTAGAGTGAAAATGTGGGCGTAGACTAAAGCTGAGCAACACTTTACCTTCGCTATTAAAACTATTCTTAATATCGCAACTATAAAATGTTACTTCTAACGAATATTTTTCAACATTTTTTACTCTCAATTTAAAAATAAATTAAATAAAAAAAAATATTTTTAAAAGGTTTGTTTCTAGTTTAGTTACAGCTGCACGCACACATGAACACAGTGTTGGAATACAGCGAATGTGTATGGCCGTGTAGCTGCATCGCCTCATATACACAATCTCTTAAAAAAGAAAATATCACATTTCATATTTCAGAACATTATTTTTTTTCGTTTGTTCGTATACTCGTATTCTTGAATTTTTTTATATATGCGGGTGTGAAAATTAATTTCTATGAAAAATTGCAATCTTGAATGTTGCACACACACACATACACAGATACGAGTACAATGGCTGGTGCTTACATTTGGTTCGTTGCTTCCGTGTTGGACTATTTGTTTTAAGCTCACACATTCAGACTCACATAGATATACATCCTCGCCCATACATTTATACGTATTTTGTCCTTTTTTCTTCCTTCCTGCTGCTTTATTTTTTTCTTGTTCTTTTTCAATTTTTATTATTATTTGCAATTTTTTAGTTTTTAGCACAAAACTGAAATTGCAGATAAGACATCGTTTGTTATAGTCCTTTCCAGCACATACAGATTCATATATTTAAATAGAAATGTACATTAAAGAAAATTGGAAAAATGCTGGGATTAATTTGGATTGCTTAAGCAAAAATTTGAATTCATATAAAAAAGTATTCACAAAACAAAAAAAAATTAACGTCAAGGGAATGAAAAGGGATGTCTAAAGGTTAATAAAAACGTTGTTTAAAACACTTGTTAGGCCCTCTTTACCATACCCCTTGTCATACCATTGTTTATCTATTCTCCATCAATTGGAATAATGTAACTGTTGGCTAAGGATTCGAAACATCTTCGTTTTTCATAAACATTTATCCTCAATAAATATTTACAAAAGTCTAAAAGGAATAATTCCCAACTGTCGAAGGTTGTAAAACAAACTAGTTACTTACTATTGTGGTTTAAGTTAAGTTTTTCAGCAGTTTCAGATAGGCTGCACAGGACTTATCGGTCTTCTTTTGTACTCGAAAATATTTGTTGGAAACCAATTCCGTCGCAATATATTGAATTTTTACAGGCGATGGCACAGTAACATGGCTTAAATTATAAAAACCTTAGCAATCTGCCTTATTTGAGCCATGTCATTTTTTTTATCTCTCAGATCCTTCCGAGAACTTTTTTATCCTTCACTCGGCTGCAGCTTCTAGTGATTTTCCACCAATTTTATTTATAACAAAAGTAACAAAAAATTTGCGTCAATGCCTTATTCATTTTTCTGGCAGTGTAAGCTCTCATGTGTGTATGCTTGTGTAGAACAACATTTTACTTATCACATTCTGAATGGTAGTAAACTTTCAAATGTAATCGCTTTTTCTCTTTAACGCTATTCACCACATTTTTTTCTTTTTTTTTTTTGCCTGAACAGTTTAAATTAAAAACAATAAAATTGCTGATATTACGATAAAAAAAAAAGAAATTTCATAGTAAGAAAATGAAATCTCTTTTTAACAAGTTAATACAAACGTTTCAATTTGCTCGGAATATTCATAAAGATGCTCAGCTTAATTTCCTTTAATTAAATCAGAATTTTATTAGAAAGAAGGAATTAATTAATTAGCAAAAGTTGAAACAAGCCAAAGTGATTTGTCTGTCTTGCAGGCACTCGTTATTTTTCTCCTCTTTCTTTAACATAATCTTGTTCGATTTCAAATGAGAAATTCTTTAATTGAATAAATATTAATGACCTGCCACCATTTAAATATTTAATTTTTAAATATATTAAAAAGAAAGTTGTTATAAAACAGTTTCTTCAAAGATATGCAATTGAAAACAAATACATAAATGTTATGGAAAAAATGCAACTAATTAATTCTTCAAGTAAATTTGGCTGATCAAATTATATTTAATTTCTAATTATATTTTTAATTAAACATTTTGCTAGTAAAACTCATAATTAATTAAATGATTTCAATATGCTTTATAATAAAAACTAATCGTTATATTTAATAAAATATAAAAGGATTAACAAGTATAGAATTCAAAGGCATTCTTCTAGAATTTTTAATCCTTATTTTAATTATCTCATATTTACATATATTAAGTTAACTACGCTTAAAGTATAAAATAAATAAAAGTGTAAACACGTGTGAAAAATTTGTTTGAGAAGTGCATTTTGAGTGTGCTATTCAGTCAGCTGTTTTTTCTTTACAAATACAAACCAAAACGGTACCGTAGATAGGCAGACA
This sequence comes from Ormia ochracea, assembly GCA_963402855.1. Taxonomy (NCBI): domain Eukaryota; kingdom Metazoa; phylum Arthropoda; class Insecta; order Diptera; family Tachinidae; genus Ormia; species Ormia ochracea. Next base: position 43,791,908 of record OY727106.1, read on the forward strand.
GACAGGCGCACAAGCCTCAATACACAATACTCCTTAAGGTTACGATTCACTATCCTATACAACCCTACGATTCATTCGCACGAAAATCTGATGTAATGCCATCCTATTTTAAAAAATTACATTATAATAGAGTTATAGAATCAAACAATATCATGCTGATTGAAGTAAATGCAACTCTGTTCATATGAAAATTTTCAGAAAATTCTTACAAATCGCATGATCCCCCTAGAAATCTGTCACAAAGATAAATATTTAGGCTGCACCGTAGTACTTATACAGCTGACATATCATATTCGTCAAATTGTATGATTCTGTAGAATAGTGAATCATGCACTTTATATGGGAATACAACAGACCGTTCACAGCAGTGCGACTTGGCCTCAAGTAACAGCTTAAAGGTTTAATCACAATTTGCAGGCAGAATTTTTAAGCTTTAAGCTGCGTATTAGGAATATAAAATAACATTTATTGCTTAAGTTAATTTCCTTTATTACTATACGTAACTTTTTCAGAAGTAAAAAAAATTACAAATAGTATTATTTTGCTTACAGTACGGTTATTCAGTATAGCTCATGCAATTTCCGTAACATTTAAACAAATTTCGCCAAAGAAAAAAGTGCTGAAGTAAACCGTATATTTATTATTTACAAAATCAGCTGTTTTTATATCAGAGTTGCATTTGCAAAGCTCTCAGCTAAAAAACACAACAGGTATTTAGCTTTGCCAAAATGAAATGTCATGGTGGATACAAATCTCTTCAACACATTGACACCGAAATTTAAATAACGCTAATATTTATTATTGTGCATAATTATTCGGACCTCATTGATTATTTATTACTGAATCCAATTCTATTTTTATTTATTTATATCATGTTATCTTTATACGTGCCCAATGTTTTAATCTATTATTATTATTATATAAGGTTTACTCGAAAGTCTTTAATCGACTTACTAGTAAAATTGTATACGAATAATTTTTATTCCTAAAATATTTATTTTTTGCAATGTTTAAGCGAATAATTTCATTTTGCAGTCCTTGAGCTTTTTGTATATTAAATGCGCGTTAAGAAAAATAGAACAGCAGAAAGATTATTTTCGTCCACAATATTCTGGGAAACAAAAGCTTCTTTATATGCAAGTATGTGTGTAAGTGATACGATAATAATAATTAAAAAAGTTTTTAAACGTTCTATTGTTTGTATTTTAATTGATAAATTACGCTGAAATTTACATTTATTCATGTAAAATTTAAAAGCAACAAACAATGATTTGCGGGAAGAAAGCAAAAAACCATTAATTTACTGTTTGATTTAAAAAGCTTTTTAATCACTGTTTAAGCATATTTTTGCAGTTTATAGATACTGTTTATAGATACTTAATTTACAACAATTCTCTTAAAGTCAGACTTACAAAATTATTGCAAAAATATTTCACATAAAGCAAATGATAGAAATATATCATTTAGTAGAACTAATGAAAAAATTAGATTTACGGTTTTGTCTATTACGTGCCATTCGGTGGGCTGAGGAAAAGGCTCTGTTTTAAAAACATTACCGGTTTTCTTTTGACATTTTATATCTTTTACACTGTCTTTATGTAAAAGCATATTTGCTGCAAGCAGATGTCAGGTAGCTTTTGCGGGGCATTCAAAACTCAATTCAATTTTGATTCTTTTTTATATATTTTATAATTTTATTCGATTCATTTTCATTCGATTAATTTATTATTTCCTTTTAGTCTTCTCGTGAAGTTTCATTTGAAAAAATAAATGTAAAAGTCGTGGTAGTAATTTACACCTCGCTGTAAGTTTCAATACACATCAGAGCTAGAACGTGGATATGTGTGTGTATATGTGTAGTGTGTGTATGTGTGTGCATGTTACACTAATCTACATTGATGATATTGTCAATGATAATAAGCCTAATTTCCCACATGAATCTGTTGTCATGTTCTTTCATTGTTTAGCTTTTGAATAATTTAATCTGCTCCAGTTGTTCGCTAATTATTACTCCCCCTTTATGCGGCGTGTTGTTCATGCCACCGCATTTTAGCCACTCGTACACTGTGTAAAATATTTCTTGTTGATGTGTGCATGTGTCAACATCGCAGCACTTTGGCCCTTAATTCAATTCTTGTTGTAAAAAAATTGTATAATTAATGATTTTCTAAGGCAATTGGTATATTTAAATTAAATGAACAGAATCACAACATAAAATGAATTTAAATTACAAATTGGAATACATTGAAAGGGAGCAGACGTTTTGCGAGTGGAAAACGAAAAATTAAAATCCGACAGAGTCTGATTTTATTCCAACTCGGCTCTGTTTTAAAATATTTTAAAATTCTGAATTATTAAAGCAATACATTCAAGTTGATTATTATTAACGCGAAGTGAAATGCTGAGAGAACCTTCCCGACACCCCGAAATAGTAATTTTTAATGTATTTTTAATAAACAATTAATATTCTGCTGAGTATTAATTTGTTGGGAATCTAGTGGGAATCATGAGAATTATTGGATTGGGAGTATTTAAATGAAATATAATGGAATTTAAACCACGAATCTTTTGGCATATACAGTGGGCAGCAACAAATATCGTATAACTATAATTGATAACAAGGAAAACAATGTCGGAAAACGAGAAAAATTGTCTTTCCAAAAATATTTGTGCTAAAGAAATCACAAACTCAACAACTTAGATGCACTAAAACTTGAAAATCATTCCAAATACTTCCGCTAATAAAGTAGAACCTTTTGCCTAAAACAGGTATTGAAGGACTACTAATCAATAAATCAATCAATAAATATCAATAGCAGAGGTGGGCCAATAAGTGTTCAAAGTATTTCGTGAAACCACACTAATCAAGTTAACCAACGAGATATGCCCAAAAGGGAAAAAGCAACATACAATTGGTCAAGGAGAAATGAAGGAGAAGTACATGCTGAAATCAGGCTCAAGTGATTCTAAGTAGGAAGATCGAAAATGCACGATAGGTCTATAATATCTAGCACCAGTATTTCATTGCTGATTTTTAATTTATTTTAAAGTTTAAATTAACAATTATTAACAATTTAATCTCAGTTTTCAGCACGACCAAAATACTAAAAAAAAAACAAAAGTCAGAGAGACAGACGTACAAACCTCAATCAACCTCCCTCTTTTTTGAAACGCGAAAACCAAAATCGTTAAGATAACGTAGTAAAAATGCCAGAAGAAAAAATTGTTAAAATCTCCCATTTCGAACAATCATCTGGAAATATCTTCAAAAATTCGAATGGGAAAAAAGTTTATGACACAAGTTTGTTTTCAGTGACCATGATAGAGGTCATCATTCCTCGAAGGGTAAATCTGCAAAGAAAATGCTACAATACGCTTTCGAAACGCTATAGAATTTAGAACAGGTCCAGCAACTGCGGCTAATCCGGATAACCTCAAGGAATCTCTCGAGAGACTGCATATAAGGGAAAGACTCCAATATTTCACAGCTGACATTTGTCTTGTTCTTAATTGGTTTTGACATTTCAATGCCGGCAAATGGGCTAAAGAACAAATTGATACTGATATTGCATTCCCAATAAAGCCCATTTTTAGTTCAAGAGTTAAGTAAACAAGTAGAATTGATGGATTTGGATAGAATGTAAACCAACAATTTTTGCCGAAACATATGTTTTCAAAAAAGATGATGTCATAAATCTTGCTGATATGTGGAGGCATGGAACGAAGTGGGCGCCACAATTGATTTACTCACAAAAACTGTTGATGAAAGAATAACTGCACTTATTGGTCCATATATTTAACACCATTAGATTTTTTTTTTTTTTTTGGATATTTGAAGTCGCTATCGTACGTCGGTAGCCCGCAGGCAATTAAACATACGGCAATCAACACTCGAAGAGGTTGTGGAGAAATACGGACGCAATGGTGCGAAAATTTTATGATCAGAGGTGGTCTACATTGTTCCGCGGCGAACACACGACCGACAGGGCAGTCTCATTGATATAAAGAGTATATTTCTTTGTTATATTATGATGTCTCCTGCTGTAATTCTCAGAAAACACCCTTTAATCGTGCATACGTCGATTAGTGAGAAGTTTTTTAAATAAGCAATTTATAATGCAAGTCATATAAATATTAAAAATGTGATAATTTTTCCAATTCCGGAAATAGGAGGGGCACAAATAAATATTTTTATAAAAAGTATCATTCAATTTATTGATTTAAAATCCAGTGTGCATTTTTATTCGAAAATGCTCAATGCCGGAGGGGTAAGAGCGCCCTTCGCTCCCCTAGTAGCACTTGAATAACGTAAAATGTCTTCAATTTTATTAATTTTTTATTTGAAAACTGTCAGCAAGGACTTTACGCAAGAATAAGATAAAACAAACTGCAGTAAATGGAAATAAGTTAAAAAAATTAAATTTAACAATTTATTTAATTATGCTAATTGTTTTTAATAACTTTAGGGAAGGAGCTTACCACTCGAGCTTTTTCCCACTCCTTGAATGCAATAAATGTTTTGTAACGAAAGTGAAGTATTCAAATTATTCCTTGTTGTGTTTCGTAGAGAAAATGTAATTGATTAATTCAATTTAAAATTATGAAACAAAATTATTTGCTGATTTCACTTAATATTTACAGCACATTAATAAATACCTGAAGGGAAATTATGTTTACGATTATGAATCAAATATGCCTTTGCAATAATAAATGGAAATAAAATTAGCAATTTTTGGAGACAAACATATTATTTTAATGATACTTTCTTTCAAAACTTCAAAATAATTAAAATATTTTCCATAAATGTGAATGAATATTTTATTATTACGAGTGCAATGTGCATTACACACGTGCATGTGCAGTATGAAATAATTCATGACAGCTGTGATAACGTTACTTTTATTACAAACACTTTCATACTACACAAGTCATAAATTATTATTAAGTATTTAATTACATATTTGTTAGTAAATAGTTGAGTATTAAAAATATTAATATCAACATGAATAAGATTCATTACACAAGGACTTTGAAAAAAAAAATTTAAAACAAATAAAATTTAATGGAAAAGGACTGCATGCTGCACTCATACCAACAAATACGTTCTGATAATAATGTCCCAACAAACTGTAATTGGCGCGAAATTTTACATACTTTTTAGCAGAAATTCCCCTTTAGAAAAGTAATCATTCGTTTGTGTCTTTTGTCAAATCAGATCAAACCGATTCCGTAGTTTCTATATGGCGCACAGTGGCATTTTTATATCAAAATGTGAATTATTTGCAAAATAAATCTCCAAACTGCTTACAATGCTATCAAAATTTTACAGTCTAAAACACTAGTTTTGGGTATAATAATGGATCGCAAATATGTCTTGAATACCTTATAATAAATATCCTTCAGCAAGAATATGTTCCATAATTATTTTTGTACACTACAATTATACTGTATTGAAGCAGACTTTACTTTTGGTAACATTAATATGTTTGATCCAAACATTGGTGGTTTAATACTCCCGGCTCATTTTAGCATTTTAACTTATAAATGCATTAAATAATTTTTTCGCCATATTTCTTTTATTTATTACTCAATTTTGATGATTTTCATACATTATATGAAATTCTAAATTTTTGATTTTAAGCCCAACTTAAGTTAAATTTACAGCCCAATATAAATACCGAGTATAGACGGACAGTTGGACAAAGCTCTATTAACTGTCTCTCTAATATGTTTACAAAATATGTATATTTTTTGGGAACGCAAACTAATGTTGGAAAAATTACTATTCACATATCAAATCTGTATACTCCCGAAGACAAACGGACAGATGGACAGGCAGACGGACTAAGCCCAATCAACTTCTCTTTTATAGAGTAGCAATCAAATATTGTGCATTATATGCCCTGGCATCGTTTAGGATGGAGAAATGTATAAAAAAAAAGAAACGGCAGGATTGCCACAGCATATATTGTCGTATTACCTGAGTCACAAAGGTGATTTAGAAAGCGCCAAAATATTGGGCAGAGTGGATAAAGAAGAAAAAGTATACAGGATAGAGTGCTTAGGGTATAAGGAGAGGCATGGCAAGCAAAAGTACCATAATAGTGGCGGGATCCCTCCTTCGAATGCTTAAGTTTTTTTATACATCATAATTAAAACAGTCAATTAATTAGTTAATGTTTCTTGTTCTTGTTTTTCTTTCAAATAATGAAATGAGCTACATTCCTGAATCTCTGATTTTATTCACTCATTAAATCTTAAATGGAACGTATACTGAATGCCGACATAATTGCTGTTGTAAAGTTTTCATAATATCAGCTATGTAGAGTATATGTAGAAGCCTACCATACTCGTATATCCAAAAATATATTGGACTTATTTTATGCAACTAGAACTGAGAAAACTTAAAGGTAAAAAAGGAAAGTTATTAATTCTCATTTTTGCATCATAAGCCCCACTGTGCTAACCCAGTCTACTAATTGGGAAACTACATACTCTGATTCTATTTATATTTACATAGATGAAATTTTCCCAAAACCGGCAATTCATGATCACGCTTAACATCTTGCCTGGTGACAGATATCCAAGCCACTCACTCTTGATGTTCTAAGAGAAAATATTTTTTTAATATAAACTCATTTGTTTGCTGGGATATTATATGGAACCATCAGCATATTGGTATGAATTTTAATATTTTATCATTTTATCATTACTACACGTAATTTTAAAATGTTTAATTTTAAAAAGTACCATAATGCATATTAAATAATTTCATGATTATATATCCGTTTGAAAATTATATTAATGTATACACACGCAATACCACACACACACGTACACACAGCCCCACACACACACACGTAATATTAATAACTATTTACATTATTTAGACATGTTTTGCGCATTTTATAATGACTATCCAGCTAATCAAAGCTTTTGCTACGCAAAGGTAATTTTCCAGCAAGCTTTTAACCTCAAGGAGCTTTTTCACAAATATAGCTTCAAAAATTGTATTTTCTAAAGAAAGTATTTAAACGAATCTACTATTTTTAAAAGATCAATTTAACAAAAAAAACAACATTTTTGTTGAGTACTTTTTTCGGTAAGGTTGTTTTTTCAAAATGACTTCTTTCTTTTAAATACACCTCTTAAAAAGTACTTCTATAACAGAGAAAAAAAAATAAATTTTTAAGAAGCAAACAATTTGACAATTACCTCTTTTCTAAGTTTCCCCCTAAAAGTTAATTTATTAAAAAAAAAAACATATTTTTCAAAGGGTTAAATTTGGTCAAAAGTACTTTTTTAATAGAAGCATTTCTTCCAAGTAAATGAGTTTTCTAGAAAAGCACACTTTTAAAAATGTTGTTTTTTAGAAAGTTTTTTCGTCGTGGCACTCTTTGAGGTTTTTTCACATAATTACAACTTCCAAAAGGTACTTTTATGGTAATTAACGGTAAATTTTTTAAATAGTAATAATTTTCAAGAAAGTAACGTTTAAAAAAAAGTTTTATTTTAATAAATCTACTCTAGTAATGCTTCTTTTTCAAAATGATTCTAACGCCAAAAATTGGTTAAAAACAGTTTATTTTTAAAAAATTTAAATATATCTAAAAGTACTATTTTAGACAAAGGTATTAAAAACTATGGTAACACAGCTAAAATATAAAAAAAAATAAATTTTTTAAAAAGATCCTTTTTAAAAATCTTCTCTAACGGGGTACTTTTATAAAGAAAATATTTTAAGCAAAACACACAAAATGCTTAAAAAGTTACTCTCTTAAAAAGGTACTTTTTCAAAATAGCGCATCTTGCCAAAATGGCACTTTATTATAGGTATTTTTTGTCACAAAAAAAAGTAAGCAAAAAACACAAAATGCTTAAAAACTGATTCTTTTAAAAAGGTACTATTTCAAAGTAGCGCCACTTTAGTAAATGTTACTTTTTTAAAATTATCTCTAACAAGGTACTTTTATAAAGAAAATATTTTAAGAGAAAATACAAAATTCTTAATAAAATGATTGTTTTAAGAATGTAGTTTTTCAAAGTATCACAGCTTGTGTAAATGGCCCTTTTTTAAAATCTTCTCTAACGAGATACTTTTGTAAAAAAAATATTTTATGCAAAAAAAAAAATGCTGGAAAAAAATTACTCTTTCAAAAAGGTACTTTTTCAAAGAAGATCCGCTTTAGTAAATGTTACTTTTTTAAAATTATCTTTAGCAAGGTACTTTTATAAAGAAAATATTTTATGCAAAAAGAGAAAATGCTGGAAAAAAATTACTCTTTCAAAAAGGTACTTTTTTAAAGTAGCACCGCTTTAGTAATACTTTTAGTAATACGACATACTTTTTTATAAAGATAAATTTAAGAAAAAAACACAAAATGCCTAAACAAATTAGTGTTTTAAAAAGGTACTTTTTCAAACTATCACTGTGTCCCAAAGTGACACTTCTTTAAAAATTATTCCCTTCAAAAAGGTGCTTTTTCAAAAAGGTGCTTCTTTAAAATGTGCCTTTCTCACATTAATTCAATTGTTATTAATAAAGTTATTATTTTTTGAAGGGTGTCCAATGGTCGATGTAGTCCACTAGCTCAATTAAAACAAATAAACCCAAAAATAAATCAAAAACTTTTGCCTTTTGTATATTTATGTTGGTTTGTTTCCTTTTTGAATTTCAGTTCCTTTTGATATGTTGGCCGGCATAACTGCACATCTAATTCATAATGTAATGCTTTCGTAATAATAATAATGAATTCAACATGCTGCTTTTGTGCACTTGTGTGTTTCTGTACATGTGCATTGGAGCTGATCTGGCTCACATGCTTATCACACTCAACAAATGAATTTTTTTCATATTGCCAATGCGGTAAATTTTAAGTAAATTATAAAATATTTTAGCAAATATTTATATAAATACATTAGTCGTTCGTAGATGGAAGCAAACGTAACAACATACTCGCATTGAATTTCTTGAAAAAGGAACACGAGGCATTAAATTACAAATCTTCAATGAATTATAAATAAATAAGTATTTCTCTTAAAAATGGCAAAAGGAAATTGCAGAAATGTAATTTATTTGAAGGAAATATTTGAGAAATATTTAAGGAAAATGTTGCAGTTTCCCGAAGAAGCAATTCGATCTCTGATTATTAACTCCAGCTGTATGAAATAATAATTAAAAAATATTTTAAAAAAAAACCGTCAAAAATTAATAAAACAATTCATTTAATTTTGAAATTCATTGATGAAAAATAAAATGAGGTGGTGGTGAGCATGGGCACGTACAGTGGAAACTGCACAACAGCCAATTAATTTAAAGGTTGTGCGTAATTACAGTAATCCATCCAAAATACCATTTATTATTACAGTGAATTGTAGATTTCCCCTAATAATTTGCCACTATTATGCATTTTATCATTATTTCACCATTACGAGGGTGGGCTGAAAATTTTCTGGTCAAAGCTCGAGATATCGCTTGTAGGTAAATTTTTTTTCGTATTTAAGACACAATTTAATTCAAATTATCCACATTGAGATCCATGTTTATACAAAATTAAAAAAGTTATTGTATTTATTAGCTCTACTCAAAAATTAAAAAAATTACATCCACATTGTCGAAAATCAATTGAGAATTACAAAAAAACAAACATAGCTATAGGCATATTGACTATAACTCTTGAAAATAAAACAGATTCCCATAAAAACTTGTCACAGTGTAACAATCGTCAAGTCATCCATCATTCGTGCTGAATGTGTAACCAAGCCTAATTGAATTTTCGACGTAAAAATTTATAATAATAACACAACAATAACAAATGATCATTTGCGACTTTTCAACTGTCAACAATATTTTTATATTGCACAATATTTCGTCTATATAGAGGGAAAGATATTTGATAAGGAACGAAATTCGTAAACGTAACGACGTTGTATGAAACCTACACGAAAATTTGCCAAACGAGAATTTCATTATTTGGAATCGAATGCAGTTCCAAGACCGAATTTAAAGACACTTCACTTGTCTATAAACCTCTAAGGATTAATGTGGTATCTGCGCAAATATGTGTTTACATGAGGCATCGCCATTGCTTAATGGCTAAAAATTTGAGAAAAAATTATTTTGAACTAACATATTAAAAAATATCAATACATTGTGGACTTGATTGAATTCAATCCATCATTAATTCCACTTTTTAATGTAGAATCTAACAAATGAAAACAAAGCAGACTGTCAGTCATGTGTACATCAAAACATCCAGCAGCAAGGACAAGAGTTTGATGTCAAACATTTTGGCTTTTATATATCGACTGTAACAATTGGCAGTCACTAATTTGGCAGGCCATGAGGACTTCAAAGCATGTCCTTGCTGTCAATATTTCCCCCACTCCAGCGAGTTAAAATTAGGAACTTTCATATCATTCGGTTTAAATTAAACCCATAAAACTGAAAATTTTTTTAAAACTTTTTAAATGAAATAACAAAAAACCAAAAAAAAGGAATTTATAGTAAAAAAAAATTTTTAATAACAAAAATTATTCAATTTAAACTGAAAAAAGAACCAATTGATAAATTAGGGCGGCTGCATTTCCTTTTGCATTTATATCACATTTTAACAGCGTTATTTTTTGGTCTAGATTGCCCAGTATCGTATGGTATGCTTCTGCCAGTCTGCTCAGGTTCACTCACTGCTGGTAACAGTGAGATCTCACAGACCTTTTCCTCTTTTGCGTAAAAGTAATTTTATTAAACCAAGTCTAACCACACCTAGTAGATTCCGTTCTTAAATTTAGAAACTTACTTAAACATGACCTCGAATTGTATAATAAATAATTAATTCGGAGTTAGTGGTGATTTCGTATAAGAGTGTGTTTATGGTTTCTTCTTACGATTGTCTGCAGCAAAAATTGATTTGAAAGTAATTCCTTTCTAAGATGATGTGATCAGCTGAATGTATTGATTAGAAATTCTTCTTTTATGTTTGCATGTGTGTATGTGTGTGTGTATTCTTTTCGTTTATATTATTCAGCATTCATTTGCCAATGAATTACTATACATTATTAGGCGCGCACACGCAAACACACAAGCACATGTGTACATATGCTAGAGGTATTGCAATAAGGACTTCCTAACATTGATGGCGGATAAGTGTCATAAGGTCAGTGCAAAAAAGCAACTGCCGAGCAACTTCAATCGCATATATTCCTTTGGCCAGAACATCACTGTGATGACCGCAAGTTATGACTCCGTTAGAAAAAAAATTTTCGATTTTTGGGAAAATTTTGGATTTTTATAATCCAAAAATCGTTATTCTTTGAAAACGTCCGTTTGTGTATTTTCGAATGAAAAATTTCCGTTTTTATTGCTCTTGTATGTTTATTTTATGTTTTCAAATGTTTAAAATATATTTTTGTTAAAAATAAAGGAAAAAAAAATTTTTCGAGATTTGGGCTAATTTTTGATTTTTGATAAGGGGGGACCCTTTGCATTTTTGGCCAAATATCGTCATTATGTGAAAACGTCCGTTTGGGTAATTTGAGATGAAAAATTTGCGTTTTTATTCGTCTTGTATGTTTATTTTATGTTTTCAAATGTTTAAAATATATTTTTGTTAAAAATAAAGGAAAAAAAAAATTTTCCGAGATTTGCGCTAATTTCTGATTTTTGATAAGGGGGGACCCTTTGCATTTTTGGCCAAATATTGTCATTCTGTGAAAACGTCTGTTTGGGTATTTTGAAATGAAAAATTTGCGTTTTTATTCGTCTTGTATGTTTATTTTATGTTTTGAAATGTTTAAAATATATTTTTGTTAAAAATAAAGGAAAAAAAAATTTTTCGAGATTTGGGCTAATTTTTGATTTTTGATAAGGGGGGACCCTTTGCATTTTTGGCCAAATATCGTCATTCTGTGAAAACGTCCGTTTGGGTATTTTGAAATGAAAAATTTGCGTTTTTATTCGTCTTGTGTGTTTATTTTATGTTTTCAAATGTTTAAAATATAGTTTTGTTAAAAATAAAGGGAAAAAAATTTTTTAGAGATTTGGGCTAATTTTTGATAATTTTGCATTTTTGGCCAAAAATCGTCATTCTTTGAAAACGTCCGTGTCAAGCTCGTGTCATCAAACGTGAATACATGCGCATGACGTCCAAGTTTACACATGCAGCATAACATGTCAATCATTCAATATCCATTTAATTGAACTGCGTCAATAGTCCGCGGATTATGTTCTTCTGGCTAATTTTATTCAGCTAAAATCTGTTACGAACGGTGTCCGAGTCGTAGTTCATTAATAAGGATTTATTAAACTTTTTATCTGAAATAAGATTATAGTTACTTTTACTCAGATCTCCAATACAGCAGTTCCTCCTACTTTAAATTTATTATGAGATTGTTTTTAATGAAAAGAAGTATTAATTAAACATGGATTAGAATATTAAAATAATTTTAATCTTTTTCAGAGATGCTTGTTCTTCACATTTAAATTCATAAAATCAAAAAAAAAACGACTTTATGTTGGAAAATCTAACACGCTAATAAAGAAAAGAAAAAGGGGGATCATCATAAAAGTACCTCCACAACTAAATATATTAACTTGAATATAAAAAAATACCGGGTTTGAGGAAAATTAGTTACAAAACAGATTTATTTTTAAGCTACTCTGTGGAGTCTTGCTTAAGATGAGTACCTGCCATATAAAAACCCAATGACTCATCATGCCCAACACAAACTTTCCATCAGTCAAATTAGGTCCATTTGTATGTCAGAGTTATGTAGTGCTGAACTTTTCCTGTAATTTGAAGTTATGAAGCCTTTTTTGATACACCCTTTACTTTAAATTATATTCTACTTAATGCAACCGAAACATGCTTCACCATCTGTGGCTATGAGTACGAGTGCGACTACGAGTATGAGCATTTAACCATTTTAATATTTATTTGAATTTTGTAAAAGTTGTAATTATAAATTAATTTCAGAACAGTTTGTGCCACAATGCATTCATTTGCTTCAACTTTGTTTTGTTTTTGAGCATTTTGTTTGGAAGTCATGTTTATAAATTTGAATTTATTTTTAATTATATCGGCCAATTCATCATTTCTGATTGCATATTTCTACCACTTCGATGGTGTTTATTTAATTATAAATATGAATATTATTTATAACATGCTACACAAGTTTCAAGTTGAATAAATATTTACGAAAAGTATTAAATTATTTATGTATGCATTCCAGCGGATCAACATAATTTATAATAAACGCAGCAGTGAAATAAATAAAAACTGACAATAGAATTAAATAAAATAAATAAATTCATTTTCATATTTACGTTACCAGGTGCCTGATTTGAGTTTAATGTTTTAATTTGGCAATGAGATAAGTGACATTGTTAAAGAAATATTAACACAATTTTACAAATTGTATTAAACAAAACTAGTTTGTGTTAACTTTCATTGAAATATCTTTTTAAAAAAAAAGTGAAACGTAAAAATAATATTATTTTGCATTTATTTAATTAATAAAAAATTAAATGAAATAAATTAAAGTTTTTTTTATACGAGAACTATTGGCCAATAGTTGGAAGTTATTTAAATTATACTGATAATGCCAAAAGGTTATATTAAGCAGAATATTAAAAGAGCATTCAAGATAATTTTTGGGGTATACAAATACTTTTTAGAACCGCTGAAGAATTATCCAACTGGAAATTAAAGCTATATGGAAAGTTTAGTTATTCATTGATTGAATTCATTGACTGATATTTTCAGTTCAAATGCAAAATAAAGTAGAAGAGGCAAATATATGAAAATACTCGTATATAAAGAGGTATTGCCAATTAAGCATTTTTGGTTGGTCAAAAATCCAGCTGTCGTAAGAAACTTTTGAGCAAAGATTTAAAAATTAATAACTCAATTTTAATATACGAGTCCCTTTAATATTCTGGTGAATAATAATTTTTGGCACTATTCTCGGAATTTAAATAATAACTAAATAACATACAACGGCCCTTTCGAATATAAAATTAAGAAAAATTGACAACACTTTTTTAATATATATTTATTTTCCGCTTCCGGTAGTGTTTTAATTCAGTTTACTACTTTGTGATTATAAAAACAAAACTTTCTGGTGGCATGAAGGAACTGGTTTTGTGTTATTGCTGATGTTTACAAAAAAAAATTCATTTATTTATGCTAATTTCATTGAAGTAGAAAGTATATAACGAATCTTTTTCGCCCGAATACAAAACTCCAAACACAATTTTCATCAAATTTGTTATGATTTTCCTTTTTCGCTGCCTTTGCCACATACAATATCAAGGAAAAGATAAACAAGCCACCAAACGGCCACTCAGTGTGAAATTTTCGTTAGATTTAATACAATTTTCTGTTCTTCAATTTGTTTACAACTGCAGACTTGGGAAATTGAGTTAAAATAACAGCAAAACTTTTTGATATCCGGCAGTATATAAACAGCATTGCACAGTGACATCCGGTAATAATTTTGAAGAACCCTTCGCATGAAAGCATCGTTCTTTATTTATAAACATATATGTATATACTCGTACAAACTGTTTCCTTCTATACTGCTAATAATGTTCCTAAGGGTCATGTTTCACTATCCTACACAGTCGCGCGATTCATTCACATAAAATATGAAATTTTTAGACACCGCTACCCCGTTTTTTCAGCACATATACCATACTTATATCGCACAACTGTGAGGATAGTGTATCAGGGCTTTATTGCAGCTTTTTTAGAGGTTGGCAATCCAATTAATGTTTTTCTGAAACCATGATGCCATCTGCTAGTATCCAACAGATAATTACGGATTCCTGCAAGATGTTACCAGTAGTTCCTATTCGTTAGAACATGTTGCCAACAAGGTTCCAGAAAACGATTAAAAACTGCGTGCCAGTATTGACAAGAACCAATACAATTTGTTAGAGAAAATCTTTAACAGGAATATTTAATAATTACTAATTTGATAAGTGAAATTTTGATTAGTAAAAAAATTATTCTTATTAACAGGAAGAGGAATTTTGTGCAAGTAAGTTTTACATCGTGAAGTGCAGTGCGTAATCATTCAAAATTCGTATGAAGCAAAAAGTTCTTGGATCCACATACAGTTAACAGTGTGTTTCGCAATAGGAAATGGAACGTTCTTTGGATAAAGATTTCAAGGAGTTGCAAGCAATACCAAAATATATATTACTGATATCACATATGCTAATCAGTATGAAAATAACATTGAGTCATTGAAAAGTGTAATATGTAATATGAAACTAATAGATTCAAATTAAAATAAATAATTTGCAAATGCAACGGCATAAACTTCCGTTTCTCTTGAAGAATGTGAGTTAATCAGAATAAATGTTATATATATATGGTGATTATAGAATATAAAGCATATGGTGCGGTTATTCCAGTCGTCATAGAGCATTCCAGTTTTTCTTATTAAAAATAGAATAGATTTCATACATATAAAACTTTTTCCGTAAATTTTAATTGTAAATATTATATAAGCTAAAACCAGCTGACTCTCGCAAGTGCAAATTGTACCTGAAACAAATTGCATATTTTTTTTCCGTGCCCATAATTAATTTCAAACAACGATTATTAGAAATTCATAATAATTTTCAGTAAATAAAGGACCCATTACAGGATTACCGTTTAGAAAACATATAAATCCTAATTCAAACTTTAACGTAGAAATCGTCTTATGATACGTCTGACAACATTTCAAGTTTTTTATATCATTAGTCTGGCAATATAAATAAGTGATCAGCTGTAAATTTGTTGTCATATTTAGAAGTGGTTTTGTGTCGCAATCACAGCATTTTCGTGTAGAATAATTATTGGAAGTAATTAAATTTAAAATTTTTGGCAAAATTTAGAAATCAAAAGAAAAATGCATCATCTGCCCCGAAAGATCGAGGCTACAATAAGAAGTTTTTACATCTTTAATACAACTTATGGTCAAGAAGAGGGGCAGGTAAATTTGTTTACATTTTGATTGAAATAAATCGCTAATAATACAATAAAAACACATTTTTAAGGAAAAAGATAAAATCTTGTATTATTTTCCAAATGAGATAGACATAAATGCCAAAATACGCGACGTAGGTTTAAGTCAGGCCTTCACAGCTTTCACTGAGTAAGTTTTCTTCAGAATGTTGTAATTATTCCATTAATTTCAAATTTTATGGTACATTGCGATTAGTTCATTTACTGAAAAACCTGGTGAATGTGAAGCTATTCACACTGAAAAGACTACGCAATTGTTATATCAACCGGAATCAAATTTTTGGCTTGTTCTTGTTTTAAATGTTCCAAAAGAAATCCATTCGAAGGACGGTATTGAGTATCTCGAATATCACAAGCATGAACTTCATGATGCTATCTACAGACGACTACTAATTCAAAGTTATAATCAGTTTTGCCTTGAAAATGGAACGTTTCAAATGATCTTAAAGCAAATTAACAATAGTGGGCAAGCAGCTCGGAACTACTTAACAGAAAAACTGGACGACTTCTTTAACAAGGTAATTTTAAATCCGCATTTTTACGGAATTGCCTCTTATTTTCTATTTCTAATAAATATTTAGTATATCGACTCATTTAAATTACCTCTTATTTTCTATTTCTAATATTTATTTAGTATATCGACTCATTTAAATTACCGGCAAACGATATTATCCAATTCATGAGTTCTCTGCAATATTTGCCTCTGGATAAATTTCTTTTTTTACGAGTACATAATTTTATTGATTCTCTAAGAGCTACTTTTCCCATAATAAGTGATGCCATTTTTTTCCATAAGAAACTTGTGGTAGTGTAAGTATCAATATATTATAAACTACTAATATTTCTGAGCTTTCAATATTTTCAGTGGAGGTAAATTGTGCCCTTCTAATTTATTTACTTTACATCAGTATATATATAATAGTATTGAAATAACAAAATATGCAACGTCTAATTCCACGTTAAACACTCATAATATTTATCTGAAAACTAACGACCAATTATTCTCCTACAAAATGGTTCTGTTTCCATTGACGAATGCCATTCTGTGCTTATTCTTTCAACAATCACTTGAATTGTCGTCGCAAATAACAGAGGACCTGAACTACGCAATTAATTCTCAATTATATGTTTTAACAAGAGATATTGATGATTATTTGGCCAAGCAAATAAATACGGTAAAAGCTACATCTGCTGTACCATCATGTACAGATGCCATAAATAATGCCGAATGTACTTCACCAAAATATTTATTTCTAAACGATCAAAGTCTGAAGCTGTCCAGCAATTTGTTTGATGACGATCCACATTATAAAACTCCGTTTACACAAACTGTTACCAACCTGATAGCGGATTTGTTTAGCTCTCCGGACAACGAAGTTGAAAAACTGGAAAGTGACACTGATAAAACTAGTTATGAAGAGATTATGGTTAAATCCACAGACGATTTTTGGATTGTAAAACGGCGCTTCAATTGGCGACAACGTTTTGTTGTCATTTTTAGTCAAAAGGCCACACTACTAGATGTTACAAAAGAAGCAGAACGCATATTTGAACAAGAAATTAAAGATGGTGTATTCGTTGACAAATAAACAATATAATTAAGTAAATAAATGGTGTTTTCCAATTAAAGCGTCTAGTTTGGTCTCTAGATGTATTACAAGCACTGTCCGTGGGACTGCGCTGTCGAAAACTATGGGCGCAGAAAGCGCAACAGACAGCGCTTGAAGATTCTCAAGTTAACGCTGATGTTGCACCTAATATCCCATCTGGCTCCTCAAACCCCCCATTATTGGACATCACATTTCCAGCTAGAGCATTTCCAATTCCGATATTGCTTGTAGCTCTAAGTGTTGATGCTCCATTACGCAATTTCACTATATATATTTTTCTATTGGACATACAAATGTTGTAATTATGATTCTCGTACACAATAGAAATGCGTTCACAACTGCTTTTTGGCATGAAATTTTCGTCGATACTAAACCACAAACAACAGTGGAAAACATTTACTTATAATCTTCATCTCATAGGCGTGTTACATACCTTTCAGTAAGATTTATGAAATCTAACAAAATATTTGCACTTCTTTCATCGTTCTGCAGCTCTCCTCCAGATTCTAGAACTGCACCATCTTCTTTTAAAACTAAATAACCAATTTGGTTAGCCAATTTTTCCATATCTAATAGAAACTATGATATATTTCACCGACTTGAAAAAACAAATAATAAACAAAGAATGTGCTGCAAGACCAAAGCAATCGCAGAGGTATATAAAAAAGGCGGTGCCATATGTTTGAATTAACAAAAGTTTTCGCTCTCTTTTTGAGGAGTTTGTATATATTGAAGTTCCTAAGAAGAAGGTTTATTTTGTTATTCCGTTTGCGAAATACCACATTTGAACTGTTTAAATTGTATTCAATCAAACTACATACTTTTTACTACATAATTATACACTTTTATGTACATAATTTTTTTCTTGTGTAATTTATTACTTTATTTTAAATATCCGATGTAGATATTTATATAATTTGAGCTTCCTTTCATAACAGTAACAGCAGTATATATTTTGCATTCTTTACATACATCGATATAGTTTTACCGACTTATACACATAAATAAATACATATTTTTTGGTCATGTTCATATGAAAGAGCAGTTGAAATTGACGCCTGTACAATTGAATATAATAACATATTTATTTCTTAAAACGTCAATGGCGGACATTCGTTATGTTATATTATGAAAAGTGTCAGTCTGTTTGACGACAGTTGTATAAATATATAAGGAATCAAACACAGAATACCTGTGTCTATTGCAACAAAAACTGAATACCTCTGATAGTTAATTATACCACGAAATCACTAAAATTAAAAATATGTGGCATCATTATTGTCATAGGTCACCATTTTGTAATTTGCTCTAGATACGGTCGGACGTGAAGTTAAAGTTTTGCAAATTGAATTAAAATTATTTAATTTGTGAAAGAAAATAGGAGGTTTACTTAAATAATAAAAGTACAAAATTATTTGTAAGTGTTCTATTTTTTAAAATAATATAATAATCCATATTTCTAAATAAAAAAACTTGTGAAACATCAATTAAATGTTTATATGTGGTACGCCACACCCTTTAAAACAAAATATAATTTTGTCGAATGAAATTTCATGAAAACTAAAAAATTTATTTTCGAAAATGTAATTTGTAAAAAGAAAAAATTATTCCAGAGGAATAAAAAATATTTGGAAGAAAGTTTTTTGTGTAGATATGAACGGGTGTGAAAATCGATGTCACCCATCGGGCGAAGTATTGATTTAAATGTGTGAGGTGTTCGTTCCAAATTACATTGTATGTATTAACACTTCTATGCCGATTTCTTTTTTTTTTCTGAAGTGCAGTCCATATTTATAATGGATGTTGAATGTATTGTGTTTTCTTGTTATTTTTTTTTTATAACACATATACTTATGGCATAGAGTATGTGGCCATGGTATGTATGGGAGTATCCGTGATTGAAACTCCCTATAGCAATAACGACTATTTAATTTTTACTAAATCAATAATTTGCATTTTGTTTACTGAGATTTTTTGAGGAGTTGTGTTAAAGATAAATACTTTTAATTTGGAATATTTAAACTAAAATTTTTCGTTTTTGCATTAAATAATTTGTTTTTGTATGCTTTTTAATACAACTGAGTAACAATTTATGCTATTCATTGTATATATGAAATTCCGCCGGTGATAATTTTTGAATAAGTTTTAGATTTAATATCATAAGTACTTAGTACTCTTTTACGTAAAAAACAGACAGTATATGGGCATAAATCTGATTCTTTCCTCCTTAACATTTAATTTTTAATAATTGAAATTATCTCATGAATGACACACTATTCGCTGCTGTTATATTTTTTTGATCGGTTATATGTATTTTGCTTTACTTTTGGCGGATATACATACATACGCATGTCTGTATGTATGTTAAGTATTCTCCATTTTTGAGAATTACGTCATTTTGTTATTCTATTATAAATTGTTTCGTTGTTGGTTTAATTAATAGCAGTAGTAATGGGGATAGTGGTGAGAGAAATTGTCGTTCGTTAGTGATGTTATTTAATAATTGACTTATTTAATTAATTTGTTTTAATAATTGCTAGTTAAATGTTGGTGGTAAATTGCATTCTTAATATAGAAGTTCTACTACGTGCGGGGCGTAAAAATTAAAATTTTTGGGACAAAATATTTTTGTAAGTATTTATGTGCATTGTACCAGCATACATAAGTGGTGTAGTGCATACGCATCCAAATCTAGTGACCTACAAAGTTGCACATGCGCTGTTGGTTAAGGATATTATCTTTGTATAAATACAATGAGTATAATTTGTCTACTGTAAAATTACGAAATTACTCCATAAGAACTGCTAATGTACACGGCTAAAAAATTTATTTTTTGTGTTTAATATATCACGTCTATTATTGTTTTAATTAATATTGGTTTTGCCTACCTCGATATTCGGAATCAAATCTAACATAGTTTTTTGAGGGCAGTAGAAAATAAAATTGAATATCATTTGTAATAAAGAAAGAAAAGTATACTTTACAGATCTTAAAAATATTTTTATTTCAGTTTTTACAACCATGTGTCGATTATAAATGAAAAATTATATCCTCCTAGAAATCCCTACTGCCTCTGCAGATTAAAAATTTTTAAACAAATTCGTTAATCCCGTTTTTTAATAAAGTTATATCAATATATGATATCTATGTAAATATTCGATACTGTTTGTTTGGAGCTCTTGAACTGTTGTTGTATTATTTCTGTACACTTGCGATTTCAAAAAATTGAACAAAAATTATCAAAATTATATTAAATTAAAGCCAAGTGAACTTCTAATAATAAAAACTTTCCTTTCGATTCATCTCTCTCTAGCGATTTCTATTGAACGTAATTACTTTTCCCCTGACCACGACCCGCAACAAACTTGAATTTTTATGGATGAAATTCTTGCTCTTAGATAATTCTATGTTTCTCTTCACTCCATTTGCGACAATTCTTATTTTTGATGTAGACTTTCATCTCAGCTTCGTTGGTGGAAATCATTTGTTTAAAAATATTCCCATTTTTTTTAGTTTTTTGATGTAACAAGGAACGAATTGTTGGCGGAATGCGGTGTCAATTGCTTCTTTTTCTTGGCTAAGCTCGGTTTTATAAGCGTTTAAATGGACATCACGATATATCGAATAATGTGGGTTATTAGATATTTAATTGATGTGAAGGATGAATAGTGAAAGTTTTTGAATTTTCTTCAACATAAATTATACGGTAACAAATTATATTTCTGTTTTCAAGAATGGATGCAGTTTCTTCAAATTTCTTAGCTATCAGCTTGATTTGTTGGAACATTTACTCTACCTGTTTTTTTTCTAAATCTCCTAATCCCTTCTTAAAAACTTTCACTATTTTCGGACAATGTTTTAATAATAAAAACGCATTTTTAGTTAGTGTTACATTTCATATTAAATAACTGTAATGTATATAGAATCTCAAAATAAAAATTACAAGTATAAAATAAATTCCAAGTTAATTAAAATGATACCGCAATTTTATACACTCTCTGCTTATAGATTAAAGGCCGTGCTCGCCAAACTGAATATTTATTTTAGAAATTTGTGTTAATTGATAATATTTAAAATCGTACTTCTACAATTAATTTGTTTCTTGAATTACTTTTTAAGGATATTTTTTAGTTTGCATGTATGCATATGTAGTTATCTATATGTATGTAGTTTTGAAACAAAATCTATCGTATTTTGAACACCTTAGACTAATAAAGTTGAAAAATTATTTGTGCATGAAAAACTTTGGCGGCCACCGTATATGATGATAAACAAGATGACGTTCAATTCAACTTATCAAATAACTCCAGTGTTGGTTGATCCCATTAATTCTTATTCGCAACATATCGCGCAGAAAACTGTCTATGGTATTGTATCTTAATATGTTCTTCCTTTCTGAAAGTTATATAATGCAAAAGCAGTTTCGCCATTTTTAGAAAAAAATTAAATATTATATACGACAAATTAATTTACAGTCGAGTAGACACTATTTGCCAAAACAAACATTCTCTTTTACCGTCTTCCGTTTCAGAACATTATAATAACGGTAGTTAAAAAGGATTAATGCCGTTTAGATAAAACAAAATAAAAATCTATTATTGTATATAAAAGATGACTACCACGCCAGAAGAAAAACTTAAACGACTGATTAAGTACGGAATAAAGTTGAATAATTCAGAATTTCGTAAATGGACTTTGAAACAATTTGATGACGATGATAAAAATAATTGTTCTTTAGAGGAGTTTGCTGTATATTTTTTGAATAATCTAAGGCAATGTGCAGAAGTTCATTTAAAGGTAAATGTGAATGAGGCGCCGAATTGGCAAACTCCTTTAAAAGCAACGAACTCGAATAGCAGTAAGGAAAAGGTATTCACATCCACAAAACTGGTGGTGGATTTATCATCAAAAGGGGATTCAGCATTAAACCACAACCTTGGTAACTCAAAGAATGATTTCTGCACTGAATCTAAATCGCAATTAGCTAGTAGACTTACCATTTCTGCTGATCCTTTAAACTTTGCACAAACATCAACTTCAACACCGATTAAACGCGGTGGGGTAAAAAATTCACGAAATATAACGAGTATACAAAGTTCAAGAAATAAAAACACAGCGTCTAATTTGCGTTTGGAAGACTTTATAAATTTTAATACAGCCACGATTAGCCGTTCTCACAAAAAGAAAACTACTTCAACCGCAAGTCAACAATGTAACCAAAAGTCGCAATCTGCAAAACCCAAAAAACGTGTACAACCGATTAGCGTAAGCAAAAAGTCAGAAGAAAGTAGTAACAGTTCGTCGATCTTTCGTGGCGAAAGCTCATTTAGTAATGAGAATAATATACTTAAAATCACCAATAACGAGTTGGACGACAAGGACCAATGTGCCATATTGGCCGCACGAAAATCTTTAGCATCGAATGCTTGTGAAATAACAAAAGAAATCATAAATATATCTGCTCCAAAAATTCCCGCTTGTACTGATAACGTAGTCACCAGTACTACAATTAATAGTCCTTTAGAAATTCCTTTAGATGCAAAAAATTTGGAAAATAAGTTTGCACTTCAAAAGCTGGCAGATATTTATACTTTAATAATTGACTTAAATCTAACTACGAACATATTGAACGAATTTTCATTCATTTTGAATCTATTAAATGCTTCTGCTGCCAATAACGTTATAAATGAAGTATCGAATAACATAGATCACTTGGATCTGCTTGAGAGCGATGCGAAAGAAGAATATTTCACGATGTTGAAAAAATTACCTAATGTAGTGTATTTTGCAACAATTTGTTTGGAAAATGAAGAACTTTCTCTGGCTTGTTTGGATTCCAAATCTTTAGGAGTTGTAATGGCCAGCGAACGTTTCTCCTATTTAAAAGAAAGTACCAGAAAGTTTTTATCAGAAATATATCAAAGCAAACAAGCGATAGCGGCTCAAAATCCATTTTGTGACGCATTTTTAATGCTCGATACAAAAGATTGCAGCAATGTCGTGAACTTCCATGCAGAACATAATTCCAGAGAAAATTTCTCTTCGAATGAAGAGTTTACAAATTTTACAGCCCAAAGAGATTTATTTTATAATTGTTTAAACTGTTGGAAAACTAATCACTTAAATCCAGCTTGGCAATTTTGCATTAAACTTAATCCTAAAATTAAAAAAATATTTGATATCTCTGAAAACTGTATCAATATGGCCCATTTATCAAAACTTTTTGTATCCCAATTGCTACTTTCTGCTTCGATTGCCGCTTCACCGGAAGAAATAGGCTTGGGCATGGATCTGTTAAAGTTCTCTAAACTTTCACAACGGTTAATAGCTCCGAGCCAATTTTGTGTAGATTACCAATTCCCTCGTGCAGAGGCCTTTTTTCGTGATTTTATTCTGCAAGCTCGCTCGTTGGCCTTTATTGAGCACTTGAAGATAGAACTTTACACACAACTTACGACACAAAATGACTCCACGTTAGATCACATCAACATAAGCCAAAATGAAAATTACACGGATGAACAAAATGTATCATTAATGGAATGTTCGCTTAATTTTGTAGTAAAACCTGATATTTTTAACTCTATGCTTATTTTAGCAAAATTTCTGGGCTTTGTCATATCCTTGCCCTTCAGCGTTAATAATTGCAGTGCGATGCCATTAAAATTTGAAAAGAATCAAGTAAAATTGCGTTCTATCATGCAGCCACCTTTCGATGTGTATTCGCTACTGGAGCAAACCATTGAGCAAAGTAACCTATTGATAGCGATTCCTTGGTTAGTGCAGTACTTTGATATGTTAGATAATATCACATTACAAATGGAAAACTACATGAGAGCTTTAAGACTACTATTTGCTGTTTATTTCCAGTTGGGTCAAGAGAAGCCCAAACTATGTTGCAGCATGTCATTATTCATGTTAAAGATCTGCTTGGGATGGCTATTCGAATCCAAACAATTTATAACTGAACAATATTATAACTATAGATCTGCACTTAAAAGGGAAAACTGCGAAGTGTTAAAAAAGGAATTTGAGTTTGTTAAAAGAAAATTGATATGCAACTTTACGCGGCGTACGGATTCTAAAAGCATTGTGCTTAACTCTTATTTAGAAGCATTGTTACCTACAGCTTGCCCATTTTTATCTGAATTTAGAGTGTCTATAATGCCAGCAAAATATGGGCAAACTAAAAGCGTATCCAGAACAGGAGGTTATAGGCATATAACAACGAGTTTTGCCGAATTGCCCGGGAACACAGCTACAAAAGATGGGGAGACTTTCTCAACTACGGATAAAAAGAAAGTGCAACAATCTCTAATACAAGCATTTCTGCATTCGCAAAATCCATCTATTCGCCAAATTATAAAAATTTGCACAGAAAGGTGTTATAAAAGTACAGTGAAAGATGGGCAACTGAAAATTTTACTGCCCGCTAAAACGAAAGCTGATAACTTGGTAAATAATATAATCTCCTTTGAATATTGTTACGTATTTAAAACTCTAAAAGCAATCTATGATGATGCTTTCGAACAAGTTAAAATTCAATGGAAAGATATCATACCCAATATCTTACATAGGCGCATTAATAATGCTTTAGAAAGCTTGTTGCCGGAGGAGACCTCATCAGTTTTAAAACAAACTTACTTTATGATTATTGAGAGGGAAGCTGCTCTTAAAATATCGCAATGGTTTTATGCAAACATCATAAAAGGTAATTATTTTTCTTCAAATTTTGGAGATGTTGCCAACAAAATTTGCGTGGCCAATAAAAGTAAGGTGCAATTGGGTACGAATCAATTAATCATAACCATGGAGGCACCAAGCGTATCGGATTTAATAGATGAACTGCAATACTGGCTCCATTGCACTTCAATAAGAGTAGAAAGATTCAAGGATTCGAAACACCTCGTTACCTTATTAGCAAATTTTCCAAAGTCATTCGAGAACGAATTGCCATCCTTTTTATACAATTTAATAGGCGTTGGTATAGTACAATTATTACGCCACCTTATAGCAAAGAATTGTTCTCCTCTTTCAGACGAGGTTATTGAAGCTGCATGTCAAGTATGGCTACATCCAAATATGATAAGTGCTCTCAACAACTTTTATTCGAATGGCAACTGCATTTATGACGCATTTATGGCCATAGCATTTCTGGAATCTCTTGGAACCAATTCTGAATCCTTTAACCGGTTGGGTCACTTATTTATTACTATGATTAAGAAGCAAGTAATTACAATTAATTACGTCAATGAACGTGTATTATCTGTTTTTAAGCACGAATGGCAGCCATGTGTGTTTACTGAAATTTCAAATATGTTAAAATCTGTCGCAAAGGCAACTTCTGACGTACCACAAAATGGCAATGATAGCGCAGATGAAGATCTAAATGAAAAATCGACTTTATTCATGGACATGTTAGCAGATTTGTCAAGGGATCTTGACTTTTAATCCAATAATTTTCTTGATCTTAATGTCTTTTAAAGTTAGTTAGTTCTTAATTTTATGGTTAAGTGACAATGATTTGAATAAAGTCTTAATTATTGTATTCTCTGTTATTATTTGTTGTTTGATTTTTAGTGGAATAGTAAGAACGGTGCATGAATCGGTGCCTCATAATCTTTTGGAAAGAGTTTTTATTTGCAACGAAGTAATATTTAACATTGTCCTTAGGATGGAGTATCTTTACTTATCACTTGCTTGACTTTTAAGTTTCTTTCTATTACACCTTCAAATTTCTGTTATCCCAATACGATTGTTCGTTCGGCCACGCAAGAGATTTTTTTTTTTTTTTTCCTGTAAAAGATGTTTAATTGTAGTGGGAACAAATCGGAATGATCATATCCACACTAGAACTTCCACTACAGCTGTTCTTGACATACTCTAAAGAGCCGTGTGTTGAAAGGCTGGAGGGAACAGTTTTTTGAACGTCTATTTAAAAACTTTTTAAAAGAAGAATCTAAGGACGATAAATGTTTCTCCGAAGAAACAGCAACTAAAGTTCAGCTAGAACATGCTTTAGTAGCCTTTAATACAGCGTGGAGATGTAAATCAAAATATCAGGGTATTCAGAAGCCTACAAACAAGTATTACAAGCCCTCAGAAAAAGGTCAAAG
This sequence comes from Ormia ochracea, assembly GCA_963402855.1. Classification (NCBI taxonomy): domain Eukaryota; kingdom Metazoa; phylum Arthropoda; class Insecta; order Diptera; family Tachinidae; genus Ormia; species Ormia ochracea. The sequence goes on from OY727106.1 coordinate 43,818,650, forward strand.
AATTTTTTGTTTCGCTCGAGAAATAAATATCCAAAACAATAACATTTTTTCTAAAATGTTCTATAAAGACCTTGCATAAAATGATGTAAAACCAGGTGCCACTTTTTTTCTTTTTTTGATCAATTAAGTAGTATAATTCTGAAGTTAGTATCTTGAAGCCTCCTTGCAAAGTACAGTGACATCTTAGAACATGTGGATGTGTATATCTGTCCAAACACACGTAGATTCAAACGTGGCGCAGACTTTGTAAAAAGTGGGATTGAAAAATGTTTCGTAATAAAAAAGCAAAGTACTTAATTTTAAATTGAACGAACAGATAAAAGAGATTAAAATGTGTGATAAAAGAAATACAATCCAGTACTTGAATACCAACCACACTTGTTAAATGCACATTTCTGCGAGTTCACTTTATCCACAATACATATGACCTGCACTGTTGTGTTCGAATTATAGTGGATTAGAAAATATGTAGCTACCGCAGCCATCGCTAATTAGATTACATGGCTGTTCTGATTTATCACGACATTAAAGCCGTTTTGATCTCTCTTGCAGGTGCGCACCGGAAAGAAACACAAAAGCGAAACAAAATAATAAAACTGGTATTACAAAGGAGAGCAATTTCTGGTAACTATTAACTTTTTTCAATTCTTAGTGCAGTGTTTACAAGCAGCTAATTTTTGTTACAGATAAACCGATTTGTATTTATACATAAAAAACGAACGACAATGGAGAATTTTACTCCTAAGGAGGTTAAAATCCTCGAAACTGTAGAAGATATTCAAGAAAGGCGTGAACAAGTTTTGTCGCGTTATAATGAATTCAAAATTGAAACACGCCAGAAGCGTGAGAAGCTGGAAGATTCACGCCGTTTTCAATATTTTAAGCGTGATGCTGACGAATTGGAATCATGGATAAATGAGAAACTTCAGGCAGCCAGCGAAGAGTCGTATCGCGATCCCACAAATCTTCAGGCTAAAATACAAAAGCATCAAGCTTTCGAAGCTGAGGTTTCGGCCCACAGTAATGCCATTGTTTCACTGGATAATACCGGTCAAGAAATGATTAATCAAAACCACTTTGCTTCGGAAACCATACGTCGTCGTCTTGATGAGTTGCATCGTTTATGGGAATTGTTATTGAGCCGCTTAGCGGAGAAAGGTCAGAAATTGCAACAGGCCTTGGTTCTAGTTCAATTCTTACGGCAATGTGAAGAGGTGATGTTTTGGATTAAGGATAAAGAGGCTTTCGTTACTGCCGATGAGTTTGGTCACGATTTAGAACATGTTGAAGTTTTGCAACGCAAATTCGATGAATTTCAAAAAGATATGGCTTCGCAAGAATATCGTGTTACTGAAGTCAATCAATTGGCTGAGAAATTAATACAAGACGCCCATCCAGATCGCGATACAATTACAAAGCGGAAAGATGATTTGAATGAAGCGTGGCAGCGCTTGAAACAACTGGCTATTGTTCGTCAAGAGAAACTTTTTGGCGCCCATGAAATTCAGCGCTTCAACCGTGATGCTGACGAAACTGTTGCCTGGATTGCAGAAAAAGATGTTGTTCTTTCTTCCGACGACTATGGTCGTGATTTGGCGAGCGTACAGGCATTGCAGCGCAAGCACGAGGGTGTTGAACGTGATTTGGCCGCCCTAGAAGATAAAGTGTCTACTCTGGGTGCTGAAGCTCAACGTTTATGTTCTATTCATGCAGACCACAGTGATCAAATTCGCGATAAACAGGCAGAAATTGCTAATTATTGGCAAAGTCTAAAAGCGAAAGCGGGTGAACGGAAACAAAAATTGGATGAATCCTATTTCTTGCATCGTTTCTTGGCCGATTTCCGCGATTTGGTTTCATGGATTAACGGAATGAAAGCTATCATTTCGGCCGATGAATTAGCTAAAGATGTTGCTGGAGCAGAAGCCCTTTTAGAGCGCCACCAGGAACATAAAGGTGAAATTGATGCCCGTGAAGACAGTTTCAAGTTAACCACAGAATCTGGCCAAAAATTATTAGAAAGGGAACATTATGCCGCCGCTGAAATTCAAGAAAAATTGGCCGCTCTAGAAAACGACAAGAGCTCCTTACTCTCTCTATGGGAGGATAGACGCATCTTGTATGAGCAATGTATGGATTTGCAGTTGTTCTACCGTGATACCGAACAAGCCGATACATGGATGGCAAAACAAGAGGCTTTCTTGGCAAATGAGGACTTAGGCGATTCATTAGATTCCGTTGAAGCTCTTATCAAGAAGCATGAAGATTTTGAAAAAAGTTTAGCTGCCCAAGAGGAAAAAATAAAAGCTCTTGACATTTTCGCTACTAAACTGATCGATGGCCAACATTATGCTGCCGACGATGTTGCTCAACGTCGCCAAATGCTTTTGGCACGCCGAGCTGCCTTGTTGGAAAAATCAAACCGTCGTCGTCAATTGTTGGAGGACTCAAATCGTTATCAACAGTTTGAACGGGACTGTGATGAAACAAAGGGTTGGGTTAGTGAAAAGTTAAAGTTTGCTACCGACGACAGTTATTTGGATCCTACTAATTTAAATGGAAAAATGCAAAAACATCAAAACTTTGAACATGAACTCAATGCCAACAAATCTCGTATTGAAGACATAACGACTGTAGGAACCGAACTTATTGAAAAAAATCACTATGCCGCTGATCAAATAAACACGCGCATGCAAGAAATTGTGGTCCTTTGGGAAACATTAGTTCAAGCCTCCGATAAGAAAGGCTGTAAGTTACATGAAGCTTGTCAACAGCAACAATTTAATCGTACGATTGAAGATATTGAATTGTGGTTAAGCGAAATTGAGGGTCAACTTTTATCAGAAGATCATGGCAAAGATTTAACTTCAGTGCAGAATCTGCAGAAGAAACATGCACTTTTGGAAGCCGACGTTATGGCCCACCAGGATCGCATAGAAAGCATTAAAGTGGCGGCTAATAAATTTATTGAGTCTGGCCATTTCGATGCTGATAACATTCGTCAAAAAGAGGCTAATTTATCCTCGCGCTATGCAGCCTTGGCAGCTCCTATGGCTGAGCGAAAGCAACATCTTATGGACTCTCTGCAAGTGCAACAACTGTTCCGTGATTTGGAAGATGAAGCAGCATGGATACGCGAAAAAGAACCAATTGCCGCTTCCACCAATCGGGGCAGAGACTTGATTGGTGTACAAAACCTGATTAAGAAACACCAGGCTGTCATGGCAGAAATCAATAACCACGAAGCTCGTCTTTTAAACGTTATTAGTTCAGGTGAAAACATGTTAAAAGACCAACCTTTTGCCAGTGAAGATATTCGTCAACGTTTGGACGCTCTTCAAGACCAATGGAACAATTTAAGGGACAAATCCAACCAACGAAAACAAGATTTAGAAGATTCACTGCAAGCACATCAATACTTTGCTGATGCAAATGAGGCGGAATCTTGGATGCGAGAAAAAGAACCCATTGCAACTGGCAATGATTATGGAAAAGATGAAGACTCCTCCGAAGCTCTCTTGAAGAAACACGAAGCTTTAGTTTCCGACTTGGAAGCTTTCGGAAATACCATACAGGGTTTACAAGAGCAAGCTAAGAATTGCCGTCAGCAGGAAACTCCCGTTGTGGACATAACTGGCAAAGAATGTGTTGTTGCTTTATACGACTACACCGAAAAAAGTCCTCGTGAAGTATCCATGAAAAAAGGGGACGTTCTGACTCTTCTTAATTCGAATAATAAAGACTGGTGGAAAGTTGAAGTGAATGATCGTCAAGGCTTTGTACCAGCTGCTTACATCAAGAAAATAGAAGCCGGCCTTAGTGCTAGTCAACAAAACTTGGTCGACAACCATTCAATTGCTAAGCGTCAGGCTCAAATCAATTCACAATATGACAATTTACTTACATTAGCTCGTGAGCGCCAAAACAAACTCAATGAAACTGTCAAAGCTTACGTCTTGGTACGTGAGGCCGCCGACCTTACTAACTGGATAAAAGACAAAGAGAATCACGCTCAAATTGCTGATGTTGTTGGAGAAGACTTGGAAGAAGTCGAGGTATTGCAAAAGAAATTCGATGATTTTAACGATGACTTAAAGGCAAACGAAGTACGCTTGGCTAATATGAATGAAATAGCCATTCAGTTGACTTCATTAGGCCAAACTGAAGCTGCGATGAAGATTCAGACACAAATGCAAGACTTGAATGAAAAATGGAACAATTTGCAAACCCTGACTGCGGAAAAGGCCAGTCAATTAGGTTCCGCACACGAAGTACAACGATTCCACCGTGACATCGATGAGACGAAAGACTGGATCGCCGAGAAAGAAAACGCCCTAAACAACGATGATTTGGGTAAAGATTTACGTAGTGTACAAACACTGCAGCGTAAACACGAAGGAGTCGAACGAGACTTAGCTGCATTGCGCGATAAGATTCGTCAATTGGATGAGACTGCCAATCGTTTGATGCAGTCCCATCCCGATACCGCCGATCAAACTTATGCTAAGCAAAAGGAAATCAACGAAATGTGGGACTTAATTATTACCAAGTCTACAGCTCGCAAGGAAAAACTTTTAGATTCATATGACTTGCAACGCTTCCTTAGCGATTATCGCGATCTCCTAGCTTGGATCAATTCCATGATGAGCTTGGTCACATCCGATGAGCTGGCAAATGATGTTACAGGAGCCGAGGCTCTCATTGAGAGACATCAGGTATGTTACTAAGTTCCAAATTAAAAAATGACTTTTTCAAGATGAAAGGACAACAACACACCACACCATACAGGTGTGTTTGTTCAGTCATTATTTAAAAAAAATGTATTTCTCGTTTGGTTTGTCGCTTTTGATACCGCGTGGGTGACATGTGAGATATGATTGGCAATTTTCCGGATAGACAACTGGAACTTGTTCTCAACAATAGTGCCACAACACAAAGACACACGGCCAAACTCCTATTTGTTTATACTATCATTCAATCATGAACTTTTCATGGCTGCAATTGTGCATTTAGAGGAAATTTTCATCATGCATAAACTACAAACATATACTTATTTTCGTTACTTGTTTCTTGTTCTTTTTCGTGTTGCTTTTAACATTTACCGAGTCTGTGTGTGTTTTATAGGCTCACCGTTCTGAAATCGAATATATGTATGGAAGTAGTAGCGCCAAGAGTTTTTTCCATCCAACACTAAAAGAGGTAGTTTTCACCATTCATCATGAAAGTTTATTAATTTATTATTTTATTTTTTGTCTAATATATATTTTACTTTCTAATTTTCGTTGTATAAATTTCAATTTGCTGTTTTGTTCGTAATCAACGCAAAAGAAATTCCTTAAATGTTTGTCACGCACTGCTACCATTCGCAAAGTAAATTAATGAATTTTCTAATCAAGTCGTTCTTGTATTATAGTTTAACTTTTTGTTTTCCTTCATCTTAGTCCTAATTCTGTTGTGTTAATCTAATGAAAGCATATCATACGTACCAGCATACATTCATGCACACATCCATACATACATACATACATACATACATTCATACATGTGTCATTAGCCAATTAAATACCACACCTAATTTGTCTTTCTGTATATGAAATCATATTCATGTTGAAATCAATTAATCCAGAGGATGGTGGTAGCACGTCATTTGCCCACGTGTAAAGTAGAATCAGCGTGCCTACATGACATTCGTTCCAATACTTAGACAGGAACCGAATTAACCATAAAAATGTAGTAATAAAAGCTTTGAAAAAGATTGTAAAAAAAAATCTTATGATTTAATTTCCCAACTTTTTTAAAATTTTGAAAAATTCGCGTTTTAAGTTTCAATTATTTTTTATTTTTTATTGCGTCGTCTCTGTAATAAATATGTTTAAGTTATTTTTTAAATTGTGTATTCAAAACGGTCAATCTCGTAATTTTTTACATTAATTTTGCCATTGCTAGGTTTTATTGCCCAAGTAGCAAATAGTTAATTAAGTGACCCGTAAAATAATAGACATTCCACCGTTATCCTTACATCCTTAAAGTCCGGCTTAAGGCAGCTTTCAAGTAATCGCCAGTTTCTAATGTATAAATTAAATTTGAACTTCACAGGTAAAGTTCAAAAAAACAGACCAACAATCTCATCGATACAAATCGCAAACAAAAAGGTAAATAATAATACTTACAAAATTTAGGCTGGGATTTGCAAAGTGCTTCGAAATCCTGCAGTTAGAGAAACTGTGGACTGGAAAACCATTTGAAAAGGATTATTGTTATTATTATTTAATTGATGTATAATCTAACAACTCCTCCTTGATTTAATTCCAAACAAATTAGTTCTTTCGCTGCAGTCTTACAGTATTCAAACTCGAGCCCACTTAACACAGTTTAAGCGCACAGTTAATATATATACACGAAATAGTTGAAACATCGAAAAAGAAGACACTAATTGGAATTACATCTCAAAGACTGACCAGCGACTGTTATGCAGACACGTATGCCTGCAGCTCATATATAGAAGTTGTCAATCACGCGTAACAAACATATATCGCTCAGCTTTGTATTTGCATTTTAATTTCATTTAATGCTGAAAGTTTTTTAAAAACTTTAATTGTAATGCAGAAAAGTAATTAAACTCTTGCTATCCAAACTGGACTTGTTGAAGTGCCCGTCGAAGAGCATTTTACATACATGCGTGTGCACAGTTTAACTGGATGTCTTTGAATTTATTTTTACTTTTTCTAACATAATGCCATGAGTGGAGTACTTTTGGAAAATATAATATTAATTTTTTTATAATCTGATTATTGTCTATAACCAACGCTATGTTTGTATCCATTCAATATATGTCGTCTAACATTTGGGTTGAATAAAAAATCGTTAACCTTAATTGTTTATAATTGCATAATATTGAGTTTGTAAAAATTTCTTACTACCGCTATTATGATCATTTAGGAACATCGTACCGAAATTGATGCTCGTGCTGGTACTTTTGGTGCCTTTGAACAATTTGGTAATGAATTATTGCAAGCAAATCATTATGCATCGCCCGAAATTAAGGAGAAGATTGGGGATTTGGCCAAGACGCGCGAGGAATTGGAAAAGGCATGGACTGAGCGCCGCTTGCAATTGGAACAAAATCTCGATTTGCAGCTGTATATGCGTGATTGTGAATTGGCCGAAGCTTGGATGTCAGCGCGTGAAGCCTTCCTTAATGCCGATGATGTCGATGATAAGGGTGACAATGTAGAAGCTTTGATTAAGAAACATGAAGATTTCGATAAAGCTATTAATGGTCATGAAGAGAAAATTGCCGCTTTGCAAGTTCTCGCTGATACATTGATCAATCAGAATCATTATGCATCTGATTTGATTGACGATAAGCGTAAACAAGTGTTAGAACGCTGGCGTCATTTAAAGGAGGGTCTTATTGAAAAGCGTTCCCGTTTGGGTGATGAGCAAACTCTACAACAATTCTCTCGGGATGCGGATGAGATTGAAAACTGGATTGCTGAAAAATTACAATTGGCTACCGAGGAAAGCTACAAAGACCCTGCCAATATTCAATCTAAACATCAAAAGCACCAGGCATTCGAAGCCGAATTAGCTGCTAATGCCGATCGTATTCAAAGTGTTTTAGCCATGGGTGAAAATCTTATTGATAAGAGGCAATGCTCTGGCTCCGAGGATGCCGTCCAAAAACGTCTTACACAAATTGCAGATCAGTGGGAATATCTTACGCATAAGACAACTGAGAAATCATTAAAGTTGAAGGAGGCAAACAAACAGCGCACTTACATTGCTGCCGTCAAAGATTTGGACTTTTGGCTGGGTGAAGTTGAGTCGTTACTCACCACCGAAGACTCTGGCAAAGATTTGGCTTCGGTGCAAAATCTCATGAAGAAGCATCAATTGGTTGAAGCTGACATTGTTGCCCATGAAGATCGCATTAAGGACATGAACAAACAGGCCGATTCGTTGGTTGAAAGTGGCCAATTTGACAGTGCTGGCATCCAAGAAAAACGCCAAAGCATTAACGAACGTTACGAACGCATTTCTAATTTGGCTGCACATCGCCAAGCTAGACTCAACGAAGCATTGACATTGCATCAATTTTTCCGTGACATAGCTGATGAAGAGAGTTGGATCAAGGAGAAAAAGTTATTGGTTGGTTCAGATGATTACGGTCGTGATTTAACAGGTGTGCAAAACTTAAAGAAAAAGCATAAGCGTCTCGAAGCTGAATTGGCCTCTCACGAACCTGCCATTCAAGCTGTGCAGGAAGCCGGTGAAAAATTGATGGACGTTTCTAACTTGGGTGTACCAGAGATTGAGCAACGCCTTAAGGCTCTTAATCAAGCTTGGGCGGAATTGAAAAACTTGGCTGCTACTCGTGGTCAAAAATTAGATGAATCCCTTACTTACCAACAGTTTTTGGCTCAAGTAGAGGAGGAAGAAGCCTGGATTACCGAAAAACAACAATTACTATCTGTTGATGATTATGGTGACTCCATGGCTGCTGTTCAAGGTCTGTTAAAAAAACATGATGCTTTTGAAACTGACTTTGCAGCACATAAAGATCGCTGCGCTTTAATCTGTGAACAAGGCACTGAACTAGTAGAAGCTAAAAATCATCATGGAGATTCCATAAGCCAACGCTGCCAGCAGTTGCGCAATAAATTAGATAATTTGAACGCTTTAGCTGCTAGGCGCAAAGGTTCTCTGTTGGACAATTCCGCATACTTACAGTTTATGTGGAAGGCAGATGTCGTCGAATCATGGATAGCAGATAAGGAAAATTATGTACGTTCCGATGAATATGGTCGTGACCTTTCGACGGTTCAAACTTTATTAACCAAACAAGAGACATTTGACGCCGGTCAGTTTACTTTGTATTACACGTTTTATTGTTAAAAACATTTTTATCATTTTTTCCCCCCCTATCAGGTCTTAACGCTTTCGAACAAGAGGGAATCCATAATATAACCACCTTAAAAGATCAGCTTATTAATGCAAATCATGCCCAATCACCAGCTATACTTAAACGTCATGAAGATGTAATTTCGCGCTGGCAGAAATTACGTGATGCCTCCGAGACACGCAAACAACGTCTATTGGCCATGCAAGAACAGTTCCGCCAAATAGAAGAATTATATTTGACATTTGCCAAGAAGGCTTCAGCCTTTAACTCTTGGTTCGAAAATGCCGAAGAGGATCTTACTGATCCTGTGCGTTGCAATTCTATTGAAGAAATTCGTGCTCTACGCGATGCCCATGCGCAGTTCCAAGCTTCCTTGTCATCAGCTGAAGCTGACTTCAAAGCCTTATCTGCTCTTGATCAAAAAATTAAGAGCTTTAATGTCGGACCAAATCCATATACCTGGTTTACTATGGAAGCTCTTGAAGAAACTTGGCGCAATTTGCAAAAAATCATAGAGGAACGAGATGGCGAATTAGCCAAGGAAGCCAAACGTCAAGAAGAAAACGATAAATTGCGCAAAGAATTCGCCAAACATGCAAACTTATTCCATCAGTGGTTAACCGAAACTAGGTAAGCGGTAACTAGTCTTCTCTTTATACAAATAAAATAAAATTTTTGTATCCTATAAATTATACATTCGATACATGTAAATGGTTCTACTACAAAACCATTATTTCTTTGCACATCACATTCCACTTTTATTTAATTTCTTTCACACAACTTTTTAATTTTTCTAGGTTTTATATGCTGGGTTATAATGGTCAAGGGTAATAAAATAATTTCTTTCCCTATTAATATTCGTATTGATTTAATTTAAAAAAATATGATTCTTTTTCTAAACATTATGTTTGCTGTCTGTCTCATTTCACCTAAAAAAAAATTAACTAAACCAATTAAACTGCCAACTAACCATGTTGTACGATGCAAATATCTTTTTGTATATAACTTTTTTATTGCGAAAATTCTCGAATTTAAACTCTAATCAGAAAAGCAAATGCTGTTTGTTTAATATTGAAGTGTGGGATACAAGTTAACGAGTCTGAAATGAGGAAACCTCTCGAAAGCCTTTCGGTCTAACCCTTCTGCATTTACTCGCGCTGTATTATAAAAATGCTTTATGTTTACCTACTATGTACATAAATATTTGTACATTCATATCCATATATATATATATATATATATATATATATATATATATATCTTATGCATGCACTTATTTAAAAAAAAAAAAATTCTTAAAAAGTTTAGACTAGAGGGAAAGCTTTCTGTGAGAGAAATTTGCTTTGCTTTGCTAAAAAAAAAAAAAGAAGACAACAGTTTATAAATGAGGTTTTAACAATGGCGACTACACGACGGCGTGAAAAGAAGTTTACCAATCCAAACCAAAATCAGCTTTGCCACTTTTGCCCTTACATAAGGATTGAGAATTATTTTGGATAGCGAATTAAATTTTTGCAAAATCTCTAAGAGATTTCTTTCGACAAAGACTTATTGCGTATGTTTGGAGGTGATATATTAGTAATAATATCGGTGGCAGCTAGTTAGCAGACCACATTTCCACATATTCCTAAAATTGAATACAAGTTAGAATTTGCTTGAATGTCTCTCTTGTCAAGAAACAAATCAATATTCAAAACTGAAAGCAGCGCTAGTTGAACCATCTAAAATGTGCCTACACTACATTGTCATCATCTGATTTCTCAATGATACAATACAGCTGAACACTTTCATCCTCCTTCGCTTCGTCTTTAGCAGTATTGCATTAAAGAAATAAAAACAGCGAATTATTCGACTCCAAATGAACTGAAAAATATAGCTGGTCTCTCTTCTCTATCAGCATACATTGCTCATAATTTTTGCCATAATTCATTGCATCAGTGGAAGTGACTCCTGAGTCCCGTTTTTAGAAAAATACATAATTCATTTACAACATTTAGAAAATGTATACAAATTTTTTCTTCGGGATAGTATTGTTTTACTTGCATTGAACTATGGAAAATTTTGGAATAGGAAAATTTAAACTTAGGGATCAAGTCTAAAAAGAAACTGCGCGTCCCTGATCGAAAATGCAGATTTTCGCAGGCAATCAGTAGAAGTGCCTGTTGATTACCTCAAAGAATTCTTTCTGATTATATTCGTATATATTATTTGGCTCGAATCATGTAAACATTTCAGCTTTTGGAGTTGCCAACCAACCAATAAGATTGTTTTGAAAATTTTTCTAAAAATCTTTTGATATTAAGTTTAATTAAAAAAAAAATTAATTTTAAATTTGGCCAAAATGTTTTAAAATTTGGGGTCGCTTATTTCTTTTATATGCACTTTCCATCTTTGTTATTATTTCCGAATTTATTACTACAAATATTTTAATAAGAGCATTTAAATAACTTTTATATTTATTTTAAAAACTCTTGAAAACTTATACATACTGTTTCATACGTACTGTTTCATACACTCGAACAACAATGAGCCTTTGTGAGTTAATTGAATACACTTCAAACAATCATATGACAGTATAAACAAGAGCATGTTAAACACATGCATCTTTAATAGAGTTAAAACACTGCAGGGAATGATATAATTGATGTGGGCAAATCCAACAAGAGCAATACTAATACCTGTGGAGAGGGAAGGTGGATCGGCTCGTGCTATTCTTTGATGCATATCCGTGCATAAATTTTTATGATGTGCTTATGCATTCATATATATGTACATATTTAGGGAGAAAAATTATAAAAAAGAAGCTCTTTATGTGCGTATTGTTAAAGTGATAGTTATTTAAGAAGCACAATTAACCACAGAAAAAGATTACTTCTTAAACGCTTTTCAAGAAGCATCAGCGGAATTTATTTTATTTAGTTAATAAACTTTTTTTTAATTTAATTTTGTTTGCCTTGTTATGTGAAGAACATCAATGATGGAAGGTTCCGGTTCTTTGGAGCAACAACTGGAAGCACTTCGCGTCAAAGCCACAGAAGTACGAGCACGTCGTGTTGATCTTAAAAAAATTGAAGAGTTGGGCGCTCTACTAGAGGAGCATTTGATTTTGGACAATCGCTATACAGAACATTCTACAGTGGGTTTGGCACAACAATGGGATCAATTGGATCAGCTGTCGATGAGAATGCAACACAATTTGGAACAACAGATACAAGCGCGCAATCATTCCGGCGTATCTGAAGATTCGCTCAAAGAATTTTCTATGATGTTCAAACATTTCGACAAGGATAAAAGTGGCAAACTCAATCATCAAGAATTCAAATCCTGCTTACGTGCACTCGGCTATGATCTGCCAATGGTGGAAGAAGGTCAACCTGACCCAGAATTCGAGGCAATTGTGGATGTTGTCGATCCCAATCGCGATGGATACGTTTCCCTGCAAGAATACATAGCCTTCATGATTTCCAAAGAAACTGAGAATGTTCAATCCTACGAAGAAATCGAAAATGCTTTCCGCGCTATCACTGCCTCCGATCGCCCCTATGTTACCAAGGAAGAATTATATTGCGTAAGTTATTTCCAACCAGAATGATTTCCACCATTAATCAATATATTCCTATAGAATCTTACCAAGGACATGGCCGACTATTGCGTGCAACGTATGAAGCCTTACGTGGAACCCCGCTCTGGACAACCCATTAAAGATGCTCTAGATTATATTGAGTTCACTCGAACTCTTTTCCAGAATTAAATTATACTTTCATATATTTTACATTTATCCCATATTTTATGTTCAAAACAAGAAAAACAACAAAATATACATGCTTAATATTTAATTTATGCTCTTAAAACACAAATACACTCCTCAATTAATATCAAGAAAATATATTTATGAAAAGCACACTCCACAGTTATTAGGCCATGCACCAATTCCAGTACTATTTTATATAAATTGTTTTTACTATATATACAATCCATTTAACCGATAAATAGTAGTAACCAAACTTATACGCATACAAATTTGACGTTTTCCTTTAGCTGTGCTGTTTCAAGTATAAAGCCAAAATATAAAATTATTCTTAACAATTCGTTTTCCAAACTTTTATAAATGCTTAAGTCCTTTTATAGTTATTTGACAATATATCAATCTGAAAGATGTATAAGTGTTTATTCAAATAAATATTATTATTAAATTAAAACAGTATCAGTGTTCAAATGTCTGTTCAAAATTTCATTGCCTTTTCAAGAAATCATTCGTAAGAAATGCATTGTTTTGAGTTGAATTGTTTTAGTAAAACTGAATGATTTTTAGCTACGGAAATATATTAATTATTCTGGATGAAGGTCGTTGCCTCTACTTAGAGGCAAGACACGGTTACAAGGATTGTACAAATTGAATAAATATAAAACTCTGCTCGTAGCACTCCATCTGGCTCTTTAAAAGGTTTCGAAATCCCACCACCATGATTTTATCATGGCATTATACTCCCACAGCTGGCACACTGCACGAACGCGCACTGCAAGCACGGTATACCAAAATTTTACAAAACCCTATAATCACGGTGTTTCATCTCATTATATTCATATGCCATTTATATAATTATGTAAGAAATAAATAATTTGTGAATAAGCAGATCATTTAAACATTTAAGGAACTTAGGCCAATATAATTAGGATTTCCCTTTAAATCCAAATATTAAACGAATTTTGCAAATTTCCCTAAATAATTATCCGGCTTAGTAATTTTTCTATTAGCTAGATATTACGGCAAAAATATATTTAATAAAAATAATAAAATAGGGATCAGCGGTCTAACAGTAGTAAATAATCTGATGATGTAAAAGAATCGGTTTAAACTTCGGACAAAGTATTTTAAACCACAAAGAAACGAGAGTTGGGTGCGTAATTTGTGGTGTTGGATTTTTGGTTGCACTCATAGACAAATTTGTCGTTAGTTGTTCGGTATAGTGTTTTTCTTTATTAATGCCAATCGCAATTTTAAATAATTGGATATTAGATCGCTTATTTAAAATAAAATTAATCAACTTGAAAAATGTAATTTAAAATCCATTTAACTTTAAAGATATAAAAAGTTTTGAGTTTCCCCTTTTAGGAATTATTTATTAAAATTAAACGAAAATTAACAATATTACAAAATTATATATTATCTATATATATCATAATACCACAAAATATTAATTTGTGGCCATAATTGCATATTATTTATTATTATTTGTACTTGAACGGCTGCCCCTGGAGTACTTTATAGTATAATTTTGTTTATAAGCGTCATTCTCTTTTTACAGTTACTTTTTATATAAAAAAAAAATTAATAAAAAAAATCAGATTATGTTCTTTATATAAATGGATAATCGAAAGATTTACAGTTGAGGTATAAATTTTGTTTGTATTAAATTAAGTTATTTAAATCTGAAAGGCAAGTTATTTGAAAACAAAAATTGGTTTATTTTAAAATTATCAGAGGCAAATTGAGTATAGACTTGGCAGCACTTTCATTCTTATATCCATCTGGCAGCATGGCATCATATTGTTGCGGTTTTTTGACATTTGCATTTGTCTTGCGTGGCGGATTGACGTCTGGAAAACAAGTTTTGTGCCTGAACTTCTAATATATGCAGTTCAGGAAAATTTGTAGTCAAAAAAGCTAGTGATCACAGAACTTTTTTCAAGACAATGGACCAAATAGGGGAAAAATCAAGAAATGGGGAAACCATCAGGTTGGGCGAACTAAACATGACACCAATATTTGTTGCTCTGATTTTGGGTTTTGTAGCCGTGGGTAAATATATCAATTACAAAGACCTGAATGTGATTTGCTTTGATTTCGCATTTTTAGCCATATTTATTATTTTGCGTAAAAGATCATCGGCACGGCGTGATTTCCTTTTAACTGGCATTACTGAGAGTGGCAAAAGTTCGATATTTATGCGTGTTTTACACAGTAAATTTCCCGAAACTTTCACTTCCATAAAGGAAAATGTGGGTGACTATAGAATAGGCGGTTTGGCCGGACGTTTAGTGGATATACCCGGCCACCATAGAGTAAGGGAAAAATGTTTTGCACAATATAAGAAAACTGCGAAAGGCATTGTTTTTATCTTGGACTCAGAGACCATACAAAGATGCATTAGCGATGTGGCAGAGTAAGTTCATTTTGTAAAATTGCGCTAACCTAACCGTATGTAATGCATATAAAAATTGTTATTAAAGTGCGCTTTATACTATTTTAACGGATCCTGCCACTTTAACCTGTTCATTTTTGGTGTTGTGTAATAAGCAAGACTTAACTATGGCTAAAAGTGTGCAAGTTATTAAAGCATCTTTAGAAAAAGAAATGTAAGTTTCCATTGCTGTATTTACTACTACTAGGAGAGCAGATAATTTAATATTTTTTTTTTTGTTTCTCAGGAATATTGTTCGATATGCAAGAAGTCGTAAATTACAATCTCTGGGTGATGATGATGCAAGTAAACTACTGTATTTGGGTATACAGGGCAAGGATTTTGAATGGTCCCATTTACAGCAAAATATTCAGTTTTATGGATGCTCTGCTAAGAACGGCGAACTGAGTAATCTCACCGATTGGATCGATAGGATGTTGTAGTTTTTTTGCATGTTTCTTACCTCTGAGATGGTAATAACTATTAATTCTCTAATCATAAGTAATTTTTTCCTGTACAACAAGGTTACATAGACTAAATTAAAAATTGTGTAAAGTTATATAATATTTATTCCTAAAAAATATATAATTTTGTTTTAGTAAATTAAAATTTTATACATATTTAACTACGTTTAATAATATTATTTGGTATTTATTATAAAACTTGTCGAGCTGCAATGTATTTTTGATTTTAAGAGCTTCCTGTGCTTTCTTTGCGATAAAGTCGCAGTTGAAAAAAATGTTTTCTGATAAATACACTATAAATATATACATTTTCTGCATACGTCGAAATCACAAAAAAGTACATTACAAAGAAAATATTCTGCTTATAATTTGTGTTTCCGCAAATGTTTGAATTAATTACTTCAACTAGAGCAAAATGATTTTTACTGAAAAGTTTAACATTCACTTTGCTCCAGATGATGATAAAATGATATGTGTATAGTAGAGCAAATATTAATTAATCCAACTTTTTAGTAATATTTTCTTGTCATCTAAATGCGTTTGGAAATTTATCTAATTGTAAACGACTTTTTTCTTGCAGACTATAAAAATGTTCAGAACTACGCCTTTCGTGACATGCCTGCGGGAAAGTATAACCATGGGAACTAAAAATGTATTTGTGCTACAAATTTCCTTTCTGCCAATTTTGTGATATGCAAAATCTATAAAAATTCTCAACGATGAGTTCAAGGCAACACTTTTTCTTAACATTTAAACGACCAAATTTATTTAACTTGCAATGCCAGTTTGAAGCTATTTTGAAGTTGAAAACCAAATGAGACGATTTTGAATAATGGCCTTAATTGGTTGTAACAGTTACCAATTTTTTTTTTTTTTTTTTTGCAAAAATCCTCTCTTTTTACCAAACCCTTTTTAACGTACGTGGTTACTCTGGCGGAAATCAATTTTACATTTTGCTGTTGACAGTACCACCATTTTCACAAACCACTTTTTGTTTAATGCCGTACTAACCCGAAAATGAATTGTGAGGAGTCCAAAAGCAACTAAATAACTTTAATGCTCCTGGTAAATCGTTTTTTTTTTTCAAAATTAATTGGACACCAACTAGATTTATTTTTATTATGAAATTGTTCTTTTAATTAGTTCAACCTTACTATCAGCAACTTGCTTTTTCGAAGCTCTGAATTGAGATAAGACTCCTTACAAAATGTATATTGAAGTCGAAATACTTTGTTGATCGGTGTATCGCTAAGCGGTTCATTTTGATAGTTCTTGTTGTAGTTATTTTTAATCTTAAGTATACAGTTTTACATTTCTCGACAGCAATTATTGTCATCAGTAGCACAGATTTTAAATAAGTAAGCGAACGGCCGCATGTATACGACTATTGCATTAATGTTACTTTAAATAAGTCCACTGCCCGCTTAGTTTGAAAACCAACATTTTCCTTTTAGAAACAAAAGAAGTGACACAACTGCATATCATAAACATTTCTTGCACGCCAAAAATGGATAGTGTGATATGCATTAAGAATAATTACAATGAAAATAAAGAAAACAATATACACTATAGAATTTTTAGGAAATATTGGCTTATAATAATCGTTCACTGCCAGTGGCGTAGTGGAAGAACGCATACAAATATTGTTTTGAAGGATGAAAACGATCTAACACACTTTTAATGTAAAATTTTTTTTAAAAATTTAATTTTTTAGAGAGTAGAAGTCCTAGATAGCATAGTTGTCAGAATTGGCGCCGGTCCCAGGAAAGACTGTCTTCAATTCCCCGTTTATATATAGTTATATTTTATTATATTTTTTATTACTAATTAAAAGAATTCATATATAATTATAATATTAAGTAAACAAATAAATGAGAGAGTATTTGGTGGAAGAAACTTTAATCCTACTGCATCTGAAGGAAACGAGGGGCGTTTGAAGGACTAGTTGTACGAATAATAATAATTAAAATATTTTGATGCTTTCTACTTGCATGTAATGAAGTAAACCAAATTGAATTTCCTTCTAATCCAGGCAGTGTCCCTTCCAATGGAATTTTTTTTTTAAAAAATCAGGTCAATAAAATGTAAATGTATTTTGAAGTGTGTTCAAACACACTTTGCAAATTACTTCTTCATTACATAAAAATTTCTACAGTAAAAAAAGGGAAAAAGTAACCAGGACAGGGATTGTGCGCATGCCCAAAAAGGAGCAGCAGCACACACTAGCCAAATGTATTGTAAAAAAGGAATTGAAATTAAAATTCATACAGTCGCAAAATGAGAACAATTTGCAGAAATGATTACGCTCAACACTGGCTAGGAGGGAAGACAGGCTACAAAAATAATATTTTTGTTAATTTAAGCAACAGCCAGTTTTTTTAAATCAGTTTTGTATCAAACGCAGTGCCACTCTAGCTTGCACACCTCCTTTACAATGTGGTTAAACAGAACTTCTTTCAACACTTCAGCTTTCACGTGAGTCAAAATATTTGCAAAAAAAAAAATAAATAAAGAAGAGAAATGGAACAGAAACAAAGAGCTTCACACTGTTTATCGATGCATTGATTAAATTAGTGGCGAAAGCTACGTAAAGAAAAAAAAGTATTCCAAAGTCAGTTTCTTTTATGTTTTCAGCCGAAACATAAGAGTGAGAAATTGCACCTTCTTGTGGACTGGGACAAGGAAATCATCATCATTATCATTGTTAACAGTTGAAGTTATTTGGTTATACGAGTAAAAGCTGTGTGGTGTTGCTAATTCTAGTGAAGATGCTCGTAACGACAATCAACTGAAGAAACTTTTGACGACGACAACGTGTTGTTGAGTTTATTTTGTCTTAACAAGGTGCCGCAGCGACAAGGTGCTAAATGACGGCCAATTATATGTTATGACCGCAGGGCATTTTAAAATGCTTTCGTCGCCTCGATCATGACGTGATAATTATGGTGTAACAACGCCAAGATTTATACGTTGCAATTGGCGCTGTAACGATGTGTTGAAATAAATTTCATTTTATAAAACATTTGTGTCGTTACGAAAATCCACAAAGCCTAAAATATCACCTCCTGCTATTACACACTAGCACTTGTAACCGTGATTTCAGCGTACAAAGCGCAATGTGAGCGGCTGAATTGAAAACTACCCATAAAACTAAATACACTGTATAAAACTTAAATTGGAATCATTTAGTAAAATTCGAAAGCCTTAATACATAACATAATATAATATAATATAATATAATATAAAATAATATAATATAATATAATATAATATAATATAATATAATATAATATAATATAATATAATATAATATAATATAATATAATATAATATAATATAATATAATATAATATAATATAATATAATATAATATAATATAATATAATATAATATAATATAATATAATATAATATAATATAATATAATATAATATAATATAATATAATATAATATAATATAATATAATATAATATAATATAATATAATATAATATAATATAATATAATATAATATAATATAATATAATATAATATAATATAATATAATATAATATAATATAATATAATATAATATAATATAATATAATATAATATAATATAATATAATATAATATAATATAATATAATATAATATAATATAATATAATATAATATAATATAATATAATATAATATAATATAATATAATATAATATAATATAATATAATATAATATAATATAATATAATATAATATAATATAATATAATATAATATAATATAATATAATATAATATAATATAATATAATATAATATAATATAATATAATATAATATAATGTAATATAATATAATATAATATAATATAATATAATATAATATAATATAATATAATATAATATAATATAATATAATATAATATAATATAATATAATATAATATAATGTAATATAATGTAATGTAATGTAATGTAATGTAATGTAATGTAATGTAATGTAATGTAATGTAATGTAATGTAATGTAATGTAATGTAATGTAATGTAATGTAATGTAATATAATATAATATAATAAGAAATATATAATAACAAATTGAATTACTATATAGCAAACAACGGAGGATTCCATTCGCCATTGTTGTAGACGCGATTAACTGGTGTTAAGAAAGCATTTCTTCGCCGAGAAAGCATTTCAGTCAGAATTCTTTGCTTTTTCTTCATAACATAAAATTTGGCCCAAAAAAAGTACGGAATCGTATACTATTGAAAAAAGTTTATAATTTTCGCGATCCATGTAGTACCAGACATTTATTTCATTTGACTGCGGAACGCTAATTTTCACAAAAGAGAGCTTCGGAATGGGTTCCACTTAAATACCAATTTTAGCCAATAACTTTGTGCTAAATCATTTCAATACTAAATTCGAAACCAGGGCTGGCATTACATTCCGAAGATTATAAGTTAATTACTTTTTGAAAAATATCAGCGGATAGTATAGTGGCTGACAGCGGAATTGAGAAATAATTTCGGTGGGAAATTGTAAAAATTTATAGGCAAATGAACATATAGCAAGCATTCCTCCTCCAGCCTTGTTACACGAACTTCAAAGAAGTCTTTCTACAGACTTTTTGTGAGATAAATAAGCATTTTAGCTGCACAGAGAGGAAACGGTGTGCTTAATTTCAATGTAAACACATTATTAATTATGATTATGGGTTTCAATTCTGAAAGAGAAGTGAAATGCTTTAAAACAACAACCTGAAGTCGTGTGCAATCATAAAAGGAAAGAAATTGGGTTGATCGACAAATACGAAGAACAAACGAACCAACAAAACAGGGCGAAAACAAATAAAAATGGCATGATATAAGAATGTGCTCGTATGTGTTCTAAATGACAATAAGATATTTTAATGCGAGCGTAAGAATATCGTTGGATAATGATAAATTGTATTTATTTAATCATATTTTTTTAAAAGTAATCGAAATGGTAGAAAATAATTATAAAATTTGTGTTGGCTTACCCAAGTTAATTATCTCCAAGCATGAGAAGACAGGAAAGCACATTGCTGATAATGCAAGCAGCTTAAGCGAAATGTAAAACATTTAATAAAAATAAAATAATTCTCTATTGGGCTTGAGCAAGTTTTAATAATACTTACTTTAAGTTTTTTAATACTTTGAAAATTTAATTCATTTTCACGAATAACTTTCACTTGCCTTTAAATTGTGCCTTCTTCCGTTTTAAGGTAACAGATATCTGGAAACGGGAGGAACAGACAAAAAAATATATAATAAAAATGTTTTAGTTTGATTTTTTAGCGAATTAAATAATATATATAAAAAAACCGAAAATTATTTTAATGGATCTCACCAAATTTAATCAGCTGTTCAACTATATTACTCAGTTGTACGATTACTTTTTTCAATTCACTTTAATTTTCAGATCTGCGTTGTGATGCAGTAACTTAAACGATTTGTAAGTACTGATAATTATACTCAGTTTCCTGTTATCCACATCGATGTAATTTCCCATCATATGGCATCACTCAATGCTATCACATATCTAATGTCTATAAAATATGTCTATAATATGTGTGTATATATACACATATATATGTGAACAAGTTTGTTTGTTTTAAAGCACACACAACTTTTCTAATTTTATTTTTTCATCTTATTTTCAATTGGGCTGCGTTTAGACAGGGAAATATTGAGGTGTTAGCAAAGTAAAGGTGGGGGAGAGAGCAAAACTCTTTGTGTTAATTTTTCTTTGCTGACATTTATTTTCCATTTGTAGCAAAATATAGAGCAAACAATAACAACAATAATCGGATGTCGTGGAATGTAGTGTGGAAAAAAAGGAGAATTTCAAAAAATTTCCTAGCAAAGTTTTGGCCGTGTAACTCGTCATACGTATACTTTGTACTTTTTCAACTGACAACTAGACAACTAGATGTCATCTTTGGGAATAATTAGTTGAGTGTTTTTCGGTGATTTATCGTGCCATTCTGTCAAAAGTTGTTTAAAACTTTCGAACTTCGTTTTGTTGGCACACAAATCGTTACTTTGTTTTTGTCAGTTTGGCCTTTTTATCTTTTCGCCGAATTAACATACATTTTAAGGCCTTGATACACCATCCTTTACAGCCGTACGATTTCTGAAATATAAGATCTCTACTGAAAAAATAGTATAGTGTGTCATGGAAGCAAAAGCTTATGAACATTTTCGTAAAATAACAATTTTCATGCGACCAGAGTTGCATTTACTGGAATCATTTGCATCATTCTTGTATAATAGTGTGGCACCAGCAACACATTTTAGATTTTCGTGTGAATCAATTGTACGACTGAGTAGCATGGCTCTCACAAATATTACCTAAACAAAATTGACAGGAAGAATACAATCCTTGAGCGGCTGATTACTCAAAATGAAATGCAAAATGAATGATTGACAGGTTATGCTGCATGTGTAAGCTCTGACGTCATGCACACGTCATGACACGCAATTGACAAGGGCACTTTTCTTGATTTCAATTCAACGATAACAAGTGTTTTGTTAAGAGACTCTTTATAACGAAAAAAGTCAGAAATAAAACTATTTCGTGGTTGCAATATTGTCGCAACAAAAGATCTGCCAAAATATTGAATTGAAAACAATAGTAACAATAAATTGTATTAACATTTGTTTCCAACTTGTATTCGAAGCCTGTAGAACGCATTGCGTCATGGGGATTTCAAGTTCTGCGTTCTGCTGTCTTGCAAGAAATTGCGTTTTGCCTCATGGTGCCCGCACTTACCCACATACATTTTTCCATTTAGTTGCTCTCTCAGTTGTTATTTTTTATTCGTTTTATTCTTTTATTTGAAATGAAATTGCTAAATTAGCATAAATTAACGGTAAATCACTTCTCAATAATGATTTCCGACTAAATATGCTTTTGACCTCTTGTGTCTTGTTTCAAAGTTAATTTGATCCTTTTTTTCTGATCATCCTCTTTTGTATTTTTTTTTTTTTTTTTTGCTTTTTAGCAAGACGCGATGGAAACAACTGTTTCATAATTCGATGCAATGAAGCGTGTTAAATATTTTTATATTGTTTTTAAGCCCAATTTTAAGCCTTAATACTATAATTGCGATCATATTTTCTCTTAGCCTTTCACATCGTTTGCGATTTCTTTTACAGATTTCCCTTTCCCCTTTTCGGTTTTCTCTTTTCTCTTTTCTGCTTTCTGTTTCTTCTCGGTGGTTCATATAAAAAAGTGCTGAATGGTGCTGAACAGTTTTCGGTGTATATTCAAGTAGAATGTGCTGAAATCCGATACGGCTCCATTTGAATTGAGAGTGTGTGTGTCCTCTCCCATTTAAATAAATGTTCCGCAGCAGAAATCGTTCTTTCTTCTCCTGTAAATTTATATTGAAATGATGGTTTTCATATGGCGAATATGGTTGTCTGTATTTTATTGGGGTCTTATATTGTCATCATTACTGCGCTAAATTTAACGTTTTGAAAATAATCATTCAGGCGTACTACAATTAAACTGCTACTGTATTGAATTTTAAAAGGTTTTCATTACGTTTTAGATGCAATAATGACATCAGTTTTCGGTTGGCTTACGCATGTCAGACGAAGGCATATGGTTCAACATATGAAAAAAATATTATACACATACGGTTTTTGGATTTTTTTAAAATAGCACGTGCTACAAGATTTAAAATCATATTTCAGAATTAACATTTATTTTCAGCTCTTTACTTTTTTGAGAAAACGGCAGTCAGCACAGGCTTAGCAACGTTTCGTTTTCTTTAAAAATACAAAACATATGGCGCTGAATGTCTATACGAGATCAGCTGTTCCTTATACAATCCAAAGATCAATGATACATAACAGATTTGATTTAACACATTTGGCAGATCGTACGATTGTGTAGGATAGAGAATTATGGCCTTTAAGCAGATTTGTTGCAGTCACGAACTTTAACACAAACTTTTGACAGTAGATCTAATTTAAAAGAAAAAAAGATACATTTATATCTTACAGAGTTGCAAATCGCAGCCACATTGCTTAGTTCGCCATGACTCAGTCCAAATAGACTTGTGTGAAAAGACGTTATTTATTACCACCGACTAATAGGGCAGACAGTTTAAGGCCTTTTTTCACTATCCCACACAGTATTAACACATGTTTTATGAAAAAGTATTATAGTGTGATATATTTATTTATTTATTTACCAATTATTACAATTATATGAATATAATTGCAATATGTATAGAAGCACTGGCTACAGAGGCCTTTGGCTTCTGGCTCCCCGGGGAATTGAACCCCTGACACCTGCGTAACAGGCGGGTATACTAACCATTATACCATCGAGGGGCTAGAGAGTGTGATATAAAATCGTATTATTTTTTTGGCAGTCGACTACGTGGGATAGTGAAACAAGGCTTTTAAGGCGTATAAGGTATACATTTTCGTGCGAATGAGGTGTTTCGACTGTGTGGGATAGTGAAACAAGGCTTTTAAGGCGTATAAGGTATACATTTTGTGTGAATGAGGTGTTCCGACTGTGTGGGATGGTAAAACAAGGCTTTTAAGGCGTATAAGATATACATTTTGGTTCGAATGAGGTGTTTCGACTGTGTGGGATAGTGAAACAAGGCTTTTAAGACGTATAAGGTATACATTTTGGTGCGAATGAGTCATTTGACTGTGTGGGATAGTGAAACAAGGCTCTTAAGGCGTATAAGGTATACATTTTCGTGTGAATGAGTCGTTCGACTGTGTGGGACAGTGAAACAAGGCTTTTAAGGCGTATAAGGTATACATTTTCGTGTGAATGAGTCGTTCGACTGTGTGGGATAGTTAAACAAGGCTTTTAAAGCGTATAAGATATACATTTTGGTGCGAATGAGGTGTTTCGACTGTGTGGGATAGAGAAACAAGGCTTTTAAGGCGTATAGGGTATACATTTTCGTGTGAATGAGTCGTTCGACTGTGTGGGATAGTGAAACAAGGCTTTTAAGGCGTATAAGGTATACATTTTCGTGCGAATGAGGTGTTTCGACTGTGTGGGATAGTGAAACAAGGCTTTTAAGGCGTATAAGGTATACATTTTCGTGTGAATGAGTCGTTCGACTGGGTGTTATAGTGAAACAAGGCTTTTAAGGCGTATAAGGTATACATTTTCGTGTGAATGAGTCGTTCGACTGTATGGGATGGTAAAACAAGGCTTTTAAGGCATATAAGATATACATTTTGGTGCTAATGAGTCGTTCGACTGTGTGGGATAGTGAAACAAGGCTCTTAAGGCGTATAAGGTATACATTTTCGTGCGAATGAGGTGTTTCGACTGTGTGGGATAGTGAAACAAGGCTTTTAAGGCGTATAAGGTATACATTTTCGTGTGAATGAGCCGTCCGACTGAATGGGATGGTAAAACAAGGCTTTTAAGGCGTATAAGATATACATTTTGGTTCGAATGAGGTGTTCCGACTGTGTGGGATAGTGAAACAAGGCTTTTAAGGCGTATAAGATATACATTTTGGTGCGAATGAGGTGTTTCGACTGTGTGGGATAGTGAAACAAGGCTTTTAAGGCGTATAAGGTATACATTTTCGTGTGAATGAGGCGTTCGACTGTGTGGGATAGTGAAACAAGGCTTTTAAGGCGTATAGGGTATACATTTTCGTGTGAATGAGCCGTTCGACTGTGTGGGATGGTGAAACAAGGCTCTTAAGGCGTATAAGGTATAAACTTTCATATGAATGAGCTGTTCGACTGTGTGGGATAGTGAAACAAGGCTTTTTAGGCATAGTCGCTGGAGCGAAGTACAGCCAGACGCACACGCTTTGCTTCGTCGCATTTCACAGATGTTTTTTCTAGCACCGAAAGGAATTAAACAACAATACTTTTCTAGTAAACTAGTCAGTCTCCATTGGTGGCACCAAGCAATTGCAGGGCTTAATGTTTCTCTTTGATCGAACAAGTGCTTGAATGACGGACTCCAATCACTTGTTGTTTTTGTTGGATTTGGGAAAATTTTGAATAAAACGTTAAATATTGAAGTAAAGTAATTTGCTTGTATATGGTGATGAGAGCATTTAACTGATATGCTTGATGTTCCACGAGCCAAATAGGAAGACAGACATGCATATGCACATAAGTATGTATGAATGTGTGTACATATGTATGTACCGACATTGTTATATCGTTTATTATTATCCATGCACGGTCAGTCGTGTGCGGCGTTAAGCAACCGTACGTATCCGAATGCAACCGACCGAAATCATTGCGCTTAATAGGTTTTAGGCTAAAACTCGTAAACGTGTGTTATATACCCAGCAAAACAAAAAAAAAAAAAAAAAAAAAAACCAACAAACACATCCAATCCGTACTTGATGGAAAAAAGCGAAAAATTACATTTTCAAACAAAACGTCGAAATCAAGGTGTGTGTTTCTTGAACGAGAACGTGTGTTTCCATATGAATGAAAATTTGTGTATGAAACAATAATTTGGTCAAAAATGAATTAGCAACAAACAAAACGAAAAACGAAACAAAAATTGTTTTCTACAATATGAAAAGCAAAACAATTTAACGCAAATGAGTGGTCTTAGGCCGAAGCAAACAAAAAATTAATGGCATGCGCGAGAAAAATGAAATATTTATGATGAATAAAATTATTCATGCATGGTTGTCGTGCAAAAAGCAAAAAATTAGTCGAGGGTTGTAATTGCTGTTTTACATTCTGAACTACAATAATTCACTGGAATTGAAAAAAATCAATTTTAAATTTGTCTGAAAGTACAAAAATCAATTTGAAACGATCACTTACAAAAGACAATGAAAAGAAATAAAGCTCCATAACTTGTGCAATTTTTCTTATTACCAAAAAAAAAACGAGATAAAAATTCATTTATTTTTGAAGACTCAACAGGCGTTTGGTTCCACAACTGATGTGCTGGAATTCGCTTAAAGTTCGGCTTGCTATCGCTTAAGCAGATGGCTTGAGATAATTTATAAGGAAAATGGAAAAAAAAAATTAGGAAAATGACTCACTTGAAAGCAGAGTCGGTAAGAGTCGTTCCCGCCAACATTGAATACCGCTTACAATCAATTTTAAATTTGAATAAATTGTCCTGGTATCCAATAACTGTTTCAGTTTCAATTTTTTTTCCATGATCAAACAAAATTTACTAATTACAACAATTACAGTGAAGTCGCGGAAACTCGAATTTCATCAAATTCCTTGTTAACTGTTTTTACATTGCCCACTCTAAGACTTGATCGAAGGATCGAGAAAACCTATTTTGAACGTGCTATTAAAATTTTTTATGTATCTGAAAATCGTGAACATATTTTTAAAATAGCCAGGAGGCTGTTTTAAAGGCCCTAAATACAGCTTGGAGATGTAGGAGATGAAGCCTAAAAGAATAAACTGCACTACAAGCGCTCAGCAAAAGGACACGGAATTGCTTGTTTTGCCCATCTAATAAATATCCCAACCACTAAAATCCTTTTCAAAATGTTATATAAATCCTTTGAATGAAATGATGTAAAAGCCGGTGTCCTTTTTATCATAAAAAATGATTTAGTTTTTTTTTGTATCAGAAAATGTTTTTTTTTTTTCAATAAATAAAATTAATAAATTTCGTAGTTTTTATCTCATTGCCCTCCTTTTTTTATGAATAGTATATGAATAGTATAATTCCGAAATTAGAATCGTAAAGCCCTGTTGCAAAAAAAAATGCAATTGAAAAATGTTTCTTAGTTAAAAGGCAACGTAAAATATGTGATAAGAGAAATGCAATCTTAAACGTGAACACCCACGGTAAAAATCAGTTCCTGTTTCCGTGAGTTCACTGTAATTAGTACATTTTGATAGTGTTGTAAAAGCTCTCTTATCAGATAATAGAAAAGAAGGAGACATATCGAACACTTGTCAAGTAAGCCACATGCTGGCAACTGGCACATATCGCACGCAATAACACATGGGTCAGGTTGGTGGCTCTTCCTGCCACACTTTCAAGGTATGTTAATGTTGCATCTTAAAGACTGAGATATCTTTCGATTTTTTTTTTTTACTAACTCTACCTGCAAAACTTTTGGCTTGTCCGCAGGAAAACACCCAGGGTCTAGGCAGGAATCGAACCCGCGACCTCCGGTTCGCCTACGGAGGCACCCAAGTGTGAAGTTCGACCACACTATCCGATGTCTATAAGACTTACAGGCACCAAGTAATGTGCCGAACTCAGCAAAGCCGGCTGTAGCACATACAACATCTGAATCAAGATAGAACATCCTGATATGGACCATTGAGAATCAATCACTGAAATGATTTCTGTAAATGTGATCAGAATGAAGATCATGGATTAGGCCAGCAAGTTCAATGGGCACGCCATAGTTAAACAAATATTTACAAACTCGTAGTAAACACTGCAAGGAAAGGGGGAGCTTAATGCTTTTGCCTATTACACAACCCACTAGAATCGTATAAACGTTAAAAATGACCACACCGATATGCAATTCGACAACTGGGTTACTGTCCACTTCCAAAAGAAAAAAAAAACATTCTGTTCTGTTCATTTCTTTTTTTATGATTCATGTTGGAGCTACTTTCATGATTAATTCCTTTAGTGTCAACGTGTGAGGTACATCTTCCTACCGGTCGCTATACAAGACAAACAACTTCTGTGATTGGCTGCTTGTGCGTGCGACCTCACCAACAAATTCTGGGTAAATATTTTACTTTACTTTATTTTAATATTGGTTGCAAGTCTTTTTTATTCCGTAGCCTCCTGTATAGACAAATGTGGCATCAGCACTAAATTTTAGCCCAACTCAATAATGACTGAGCGTGAGAGTTAATTTGTGCTGCTCGTACGTTGGTCACAAGTTGGCCTTTCATTTGAGTTGTCCACTGGCGGAATGAAAATGTTTAATAAAACAAAAATAAATATAAGTAAGAAATAAAATTCGAATGCCACCCAAGTTTAGGGTTGCGGTCGTACCTAAGATGCGGTATGAATCGCACAATCATCATTCATCTGAATGGTTAGTATTGTGGTCAGTTTTTGTCAATGCCGCTGCTTCTTCAGACAGGTACTTCTGCCTTATTCTTTGGACATTTATCATATACTTTTTACACTCTAAACAATTTTATACTTAAACGATACTGTAACGGAGCTCACTGAGGACATTCTTATAAAATCGTTTGTGACATCATTTAAAGTGAACTTGCTTTTACCACCGAAGTGCACAGTGGCATAAGCTAGAATAAATGCCACTGCGATCCTGTTTACCGTCAAATGTAATTGCAACCAAGACGAAAGTAGTGCTTTCGTTGGACAGGTGAATGCAATTATCAACGGTAGGCGATCCCGCCCCCACAGTCATTACTTTATGAGGAAGTAAACATTTGTTAAATAGCAAAATGGATTTTAATCAATGAGTATTGCCTAAAAACCGTTTCCGATTGATTGTTGTGTGGTATCACCTGGATTTTACTGTGTGATGATCTGCATTAGCGGATTGATATTCTTCTCTATAATTGTTTTGCGAGCTTAGAGCGATTTAAATATCAAAGAGGGACATTTGCAAATGATTCCGATAAATAAAATAAATAATTAATTGCAGGAATTTCATTTTTTTCAAGTGTATTAATAATAAGAATTTTGGATGTGAAACGTGCGACATCACTTCGACATCAAATTGACGACTTCGCACCGTTTGTCGTTCATTTTCCCATTTTTGTTGTGCAATTTTATTTTCGTTTTATATTATAATTTCGTTTTTGTCTGGGATCTGCGAACATTGTTTAATTCTGACGACAGATACAATAAAGATCAACAAACAAACAAACAATCCGCCGTCTGAGGAGGCTCATTGTGCACACGCGTACACAAACACACTCACAAACTCATACACTGAAACCCTTATCGCTTTACAAGTAAATATAAACAAGGCATCTGAAAGATTATCAAATTGTGTAAAGCTAAGCCAAGCCAAGCCAAGCCAAGCCAAGCCGCGGTATTGGTCTCGACATTCGCTTGAGATATTTTGTGAAAGATGTCAGGTAATTAAAGTGTGAGTGCATGTGTGTGAGTGGTTTAAACAATCGAATCGTGGCGAAGTTGCACGAGTGTGTATGAAAATGTATCGATACGTTTATGTTGCATTGGATTTATAAGGAATGGAGTGTTACATTTTGCCGATTGAAGTTTGCCGTTTATTCAGACGCGATAATAATTTCGCAACTGAATAAAGTAAATAATAAGAAACAAAAATACTTAAATTAAAAAATATATTTGCTGATGGATGGCTTGGCAACTGTAGAGGTGTGCAGCCCTTTCTTGCATTGAAATGCTTTTTTTCTCTCTTTGTATGGATTTGTTATTGTTTTATTTGCAGTTAATGTTGTTGTTGTTGCTGTTGTTATTTAGCAGCCATCCGACAATGCACAAACACTCTCTGGACCTTAATTCCTTTTTATGGTCTTCTGAATATCCATGCATAACGCTTCACGTTTTGCTATATGCACTAAACAACAACGTCAGATTGCATCACTGGTTCCACTGCTATGCTTACTGATCATAACATTTGCGATTTTACAATAAAAAAAAAAACATTAAATCGAAACTGCTCCCAAAAACAGACAGTAGAACGAAACATTGAACGCATTCAAGCATCTTATTGCAATGGTATGCTGGTTGCGCGTGCGCCACTTTGTACTACGAACGATAATATTTTTTTTCTTTACTTTACTTTACTTTTTGTTGCTCTCAACAACAAAATACAAAAACAAGTAGAACAATAAGGATTCTGGTGCTAAATTTATTGAAAACCAAATCCAAAGAATTCAATACAAAAACTTATGATGTGCGAGTGGTATGTAAAATGTATATTTTTATTCCTTGAATTATAGCTGATACGCAGAAAGATTTAAAGGATCGTATCAGAAAAACATTTTCTACCAGCAGTTCTATTGATGCATGTAGTAGCCCGCCTTTAAGGCGTTGGAAGAGGTTGTGTTCAATTGCAAAATGCCAAGTGGTAAGTTTGTGGTATGTCTGCAGCAAACACGCAGTATCGAACCTGTGCACTTCGTTTCAATATTATAGTTCGGCATTATAAGCTAAATGACATTTGGAAACGATTTTATCTCATGAGAATATTTTTATTCGATTTTTTTTTCACTGCCACAGCAACTGCCAATTACACTGAAAAAAATAATAAATACAAATAAATAAGTTCACTTAATTGGAGTACAAAATAGCTGATAATTTTCCCTCGATAATTTCGCCTTCTCTTTATAAAAATGTCACCTGTTGCTTTTTCGTCAATCAAATGCGGCGCGTCACACGGACATTAGAGAAAATACTTGCTTAAAACATTAATTAGTATTGAAAATCTTGATTTCATTTTATTGTTAATTAAAATTTTTTTTTTCAGCAAAAGTCGTTTCTTAAAAAATTGCTTTGATCCATATAGAGCCATTTTTTATATTATTTGCTAATATCGCTTAACATTTTGGATTCTTGCCTGTGGAGACAACTCGGAGTAGTGTTGAGATGTTATGAAAAATAATTTCAAAAAGTTCTTATTATCAAAAACGGATTTCAGCTTAAATAAAAACGCATTAGCATTATGCTAGAATATGCGTCATTCGAATTGTGGCTATGGGCCAATTAAGGGGGCCCGTCTAAGTACTTTCTCCGTTAATTGAAGTTGGATTGCTGGCTTTCTAAATGGACGTTGGATGTTCGTTACATCGAACTGTTCAAGGGGGTCATTTTGATTAGAACCAAGTTATTCTCTCAGTGTAGCGGTGTAAGAGCAGCACTTCAGTTGTAAAGATCGACCGAATAGTTATTGTTGTTTTTTTTTTTTTTTGAGTTCATGCGATATGTAAGCGCAGCCAAGTGTGAAGGACGTTTTGTATCTGTCTATCGTGAACATTAGCTTTATCTATCCGCCAGTCTATAATTTTTCACAGAAATAATGAATGAACAGAAAAAGTAAAGAACCAAAGAAGAGGGGAAGAATTTAATTATAAAACGAAAACGAAATCAACTGCAAATGAGAGTGTTGAATTGTAAAGTGAATTGTACTTGTAAGCGTGCATGGATAAACTTTCATTATCAGCCAACCTAAATAAGAAATTTCCGATAAGGCAGATACAAAAATCTCTACACGTTTTACGCTTTTAAATGTAACGTGGGAGTGTGTATGTATGTATACACAGTGACTCGTAAAACGTGCGGGGCAAACGTGATCTTCATCTCTGAAGAATAACGTGTAGCTTTTTGAGATGACATTTAAATTTATATGAAGTTTTCCTGCTCTTTATTTATATTTTATTATTTATTTATTTATTTATTTATTTATTTATTTATTAATTTATTTATTTCTCCTTTTTTTTGTGGCCAACAATTTATGTGTATTTCATTTTGTGTGTCTTAATTACTTGACATAAAGCACGAGTAAGAGCCGTGCGTTAGTGAGAGAGTGAGGAGGTAAGGTATGGGGTTGAAAAGTTGTCATGACTGGTGGTCTTTGGCAGCCAAAAATTCGAAATGCCACCCGAAGCGAAAGACAGTGTGCTGGGTGTGTGTGCGGTTATCACACAAATATCGCTAAAATATTATTCATAAGTTCGTGGGGATGGATGGACGACGGCTTGCTGGCCGAATCACTTGAATGGTTAGTTAGATGAATGGTAGGTTTTTTGGTGATGGGCTATACCGCACGAAGTCAGAGGATGCACATTTTTGTGTGTTTGCTGTGTGTTCGGCTAAAATTGAGCAATTTGAAATTCAATCAGTAGCTCTGACTGAATCAAGCAAATTACAGTAATTGAATGTGGTTCGCTTATGAAAGAAGAGACAGAGATGAAAAGAGTTTGTACGGCGGTGTTCCATTTGTTGTGATGATTGTATGCTTTTTGTTGTTGTCCTTCGTTTCAGCTAGCGGCAACAGACTGTTGGCGGTCGCCTCACACAAACTCCACAGAGTGTGTTCCTGATTGTGTAACATACACTCAAAAAGCTAAAATCAACAATCACGGCTCCAATTGTTAGTTTTTCAAAATCAATGGCGACCACACATTGTCTGTGCGCAAGACTAACTAATTCCTTATGGCGGCGACTCCAACAGAAGCAGCTGGAGATTGTTTAACGTAAAAACAACCGAAATGAGCACAAATTTAATGTTAACAAAGAAATGACCGAGAAAGTTAAAAGGCAGCGATTAACTCTTAATTATACAATTTGAAATTCAAAATAATTTCAATTTAATTACTTGAGAAATTATAACAATTATCGGGAATTAGTGAAAATATTTATTGTATCCTGTTGCTTATAATATTTTATTTCAACTTTTTTCCATTGAAATTGCCGGTATAAAGTCATGTGTAGAAGACTTCCTTCATGCCATGAAGGAAGAGTAAAATATTTAGTCGTTACAGCGAACTCCAAGTCCGCTCCTCCAAGGCCATTTGTAGTTTGGGTTTTTATTGTACACGTATGTATGCACGATTGTGTTTTCGTTCAAGTTAATAATAATAAACCGGGATTATTTTGGAAAAATTTCTTATTTAGTTTTTAGAGTTTTGTAAAATTTAGTTTTTTCCATTTCATAAATTTTTTTCGGCGATTAAATTTCTCATTCATTCATTGAACACTGTGCGACCGTTTCCGTTTTCAATTTTGATTTAATGCTGCCACCTTATTCATTAAAATGGCTGATATAAAAATACAAATATTTTTTTTAGTTTTCTTGTAATGTTTGTATTCTTGTAATTCTCGTTCAGTGCTTTAGCATTTTTATATACTATACACATACCTTTATGCTTGAGGCATAGAACTGCAGTGAGAACTATCATTTAAAAATGCAGTGCAATGCGGTGTCAAATTATGTAGGTAACCCGAAAGCCATTGGTTTTACATCAAGTAACAAAAGAAATCATCGAAAGCGTAAGCATTTTTGGAATAGCTTTTATATAACGAAAAGAGCTTTAGAATCAAATTAATCACACGAGAAAATGGTGCATATTTAAAAAAAAAACCAAAAATTGACCCAGTAATAACGAAGAGGCTTAAAAAAGCATCGTGGGCAGAACTAATAAAAAACCTAAACTTTTTTTGGTCACGTTCTGCAACTATGTAAGATATTATTTCTTTGTTTTGCTTCCAATTTGGGTGAGATCGTGCCCAAATCATATTTCCCAGGTGATGTGACAACTAATGAATTTTAAATAGATTATTACATCGCGCATTATACTCCTTCACAAATGTTTTTCAGTCGAATACTTTGCTATAAAGGAAAAATTGAATATCATAAGCTCAATTTCATCAGCCATCTGTACGAATAAAGCTCGATACACAATTGGCTCGAATAATTAATTTTTTCCGCAAATACTCGTCACTAGTAGCCAAACTTATTTGAGTATTGGATGATAAAAGTACTAGAAAAGAGTTAAGTCACTATTAAAGGCTTACATATGGACCACAATTGTAAAGTACTGCATTTCCATTCTAAAACGAAAAGGTTTCAAAATTTCACAACCATCATTTGAAAATAAATTAATAAAAGAAAAAGTGGAAGCTTTAGCGTGTATAAGCGAATACCAGATTTAGTTCAGATAAAAGCTTATGATGTAACTTCACTTACTTATGATGTAACTAAAGGTGACAAGTCTTGTATACCCTATATGAATTTTTCTCTAGCAATTTTTTCTCTTTAATAGTCAACAAAATGTTTTATGGCCGGTTCATCGATCGCAAAACAAATTATTCATTCGCCTAAATATAATTTATTCCAAACATGATAGTAGAAAACAATTGGTAACTACCTATTATTTACGTAATGCTGCGGCTTTTGGAAACAGCCGAGTACCACGTGCATGGCTTATGTATACACTCGTACATGCATGTATGGGTGTTTGCATGCAAGTGCGTGGCTGCAAATGCATGTGTATGCGTGTGTATATCAGAAATGTTTTTCAACCCAACAACATACTAAATAAATAATCTTTAGAAGTGGAATAAGCGCAACATTTTTCACTTAGTAACCATAAATAAAGAAACAAATCATACAGTTAATTATATTTTGCGTTATCAGTTTTCAATTCTATTTCTCGCTTGCCCCTCCCGCGCTAGTCAGTCGTAAGTTTCATAACCGTGTTTATTGTTTACGTTGAAACAGAAAAACAAATATTGTAGTTTAACTACACACATTCTACTCCATACATACAATCATACGTTCATATATTCATACAAACGGTTACATACATACAGACATACATACATACATGTAGTTGCACTTATCGCTTCATTCATAGCACACATCTGCTGAAGCTGCCTGGAAATGGGCTACATAACCAATCGCGTTGACTGACTCTCAGATTGGAAAAAACAAGGGGCCAACTCAGTCTTGTCATTTTGTGGATAATTAGTCGAACGGATGAAATTTTTACTGCCGTTCTAACAGCCTCTATAATTTCTTTAGGTCACGTGCAACTTAATTCTTTTGTGTTTGTTTTTCAACAGATCTGCGTTTAGCACGCATATTCATCGAAAGGTAATTAACTCATTGCTGAAATTCATACAGTGGCGAACGTTGGGCCGAATTGGTGTTTAGTGAAGTCATTTCTTTACGATTCCTCAATTTTTAAGCATACAATGCTTTTTATTTTCATTTTAGAAGCTCTTTTCTAAAGGCAATGTTTCACTATCCTACAGAGTTGTACGATTCATTCACACAAAAATCAGTTTATGATTCCCACTTTCTTGGAAAAATAGCGTCAAAATGGCGTTGGTGGTTGTTCCATACTGCCGTACAAAAATGTTGCAAAAAATTGTTTTTTTGCTGATTGCAGTAAATGCAACTCTGATCGTATGAAAATTGTTATTTTATGTAAATTTTCATAAACTTTTGCTTGTCATAAAAATCTGAGGTTTTTAGGCCACACTATTCTATTTTATCATATCTTACAGATCATACAACTTAAGCAAAATTGCATATCTCCCATTTCTTTTTATTTGTATTTTTTTTTCCTTAATACGGCTGCATTATCAGCTGTTATATGAATGTATAGACCAACCGACATCGGGTGTCGTTGGCTGAATTAGTCAGTAAACAACTTATATATACATTCCCATACCGCACTGAATGACTACTCCATCTAACTACCTATTCACCGCAACCTTCTTTTTCTACTACATGATGTACAATGCATTGGATGAGTTGGTGCTATCCCTCGACTGCTGGTCTTAGGAGGAAATAAATTAAATAATGCACATGCATTGGACGGACGTAATTAACGAATCTGAAATTAAATGGCAACGACCACGTATTCGAAAACACAAATGTCTTTTATTTTAATACATGCACTTATCCAAGGAATACTTGCGCTTAATGCATTAAGATTTTGGATTCCATATTTAAATAAATGTGGCAACGATTAAATTGGAAGAACATGAACATTTGAAAGAACAAGGAGCAGTTTCCTTTTTTTTTGTATATGCCACATTATAATAAATAGTATATTAATTTTGTAAGCGTTGTAGATTAAAGGCCTGCTCACATAAAATACTTCATACGTATGGCAAAAGAAAAGCGACGGAAAAGGGAATATTTATTTGAGTCATCTGAAGTATAACTATGAATATTTCTGTTGGCAACACTGGCGCATTTGCAAAAAACCATTCTATACACAAATATCCCGTTTCTTACACGTGAAAAGCATATACGGTTTCTAGTGAAGGTCGCGTGCTTTTAGGAAATTTGTGCGTTTATTCGCTGCATCATGCTGACACGACTGCTTTAAGCCTCAGTTTTATTTACTGTTCAATTACTTTACCCCCGAGTCCGTTTGCCATTTAAGTCGTATGATAATACGGGACGCATGTCTGTACGTAAGTATGTACAGTACCAACTAAACATACTCTAATTCTAATTCAGGTCCGATGATAATGTTGTTTTGCAGTAAATTGATAACGAGTACGAGTGCTGGCGCATGTGGACACTCCCCTACTGATTGTTTGTGTCTAACTTGAGATAATAATTTATATTTACTTGTTTGCATGGAATTATTTTTGCGAGGTTCATTAGATTGATTTCAGGTTATTAATTTGTTAATTTTTTATTTCAATAATTATACAAGAATTCAGAATATAAAGCAAACGTAAAACAGAAATGATTTAACAAATTTAAATTTAAAATGCATAAAATTGAGTACGGCTCATTAGACTTTCGAGACATTTAGAATAGAAGTTAAAAACTTCTTGATAGAAGAAAAATTTTAAGAGCTTTCTACATTATACGAACGATGCGTAGCAATCGGACAAAATGAGGTCCAAATACATATAATAATAAACACACAAAAAGAAATCAGTTCAATACATCTGCCAATGGCAGAAGAATTTTTTTAAATTTGGAGATTATCCCTGCAAGGACTCGTATAATTTGTATAACACGGTATGGGATGATAATAAAACTCACAACTTGACAGCAAATGTTTCATGGACACAACCTTTATTCTCTATTCTCCATTATGGCACGATCTGACAAATTCAATTTTTTTTTTTTTTTTGCAAAGTCGCACGATCATTATATTTATGTAATATATATACATTTTTGTATGGTACTGCAGCCTTATTCTGTATTGCGATTCGAAAGTCAATGCGACTCGAAAACATGCAAATGTGAATATTTCCTATTCTGTGTTGAGCTGTTCGCAAAGTACTTTTGTATTCGCATTTAAAATGCGAAAATGTGGCAAGTCGGTATTCTGTATTAAGAAAACAAATGTCAGATACATACGAAGCAAAAAATGTGAGTGAAAAATTATAATTTTATTTATATATTTATATTAATAGACTATATTATTCAGGGAAGCAAGCAACAAGACCACCAAATCCCATCAATTCGAAATAATGGCGGAATTTACGATGAAAACCAGTGAACTTGAAGAAGTGCATACGTCAATCGTAATTACTTGCTTCCAATGCTTCAAAATAATTTACCTTCTTAGATTCAAGCTCACAAAAACCAATTTAGTTCTAAGTATTCTCCTCTGCACCCTCTCAAACCATAGAGCCACAGAACCTATTTTTGGTAAGTTACACAAATAGTATATAAATTAATGTTATTTCGTAAACACCATCTTTTTTTTTTTTCTTTTGTAAATTTAAATTTTACATTTTGTTCAGATTACTGTTGTTATTTTGACCGGCGTTGCCCCGATTTAAAATAAAATTCGAATGCGATTGCGTTTGTGGAAACCTTAGAGAATATCAATTTTCTTTCGCATCGCATTTCTTTTCCATATTGTATTGACTTTCGCATCGCAATACAGAATCATCCTGCTGTACCCAGTCAGACTGCCGTGAGATAGTCACATCTAATTAAAATCTAATCTAAAAAATTAAAGAAGAAAATGATTTTATTCCCTCTAGCTGTTTGCTGCCACATTCAGAATTACCTCTCTATTATCTTCTTTTTGTCTGCTAAATTATGAAATTAAAAATTTAAATGTTTTAAAAGAATAATATTAATAATTTTTTGGTCAGCTCGAATTCAAAATCATTACATTCAATTTGGCATTCTCTTATTAGAGATCTCGTTTCACTATACTACATAGTCGTACGATTCATTCACTCTTAAATAAGACTCTTAAGTGATATTCTGCTATATAAAAAAATCGCATCAAAAAGGCTTTGCTGGTGCTACACTATCATTTAAGTGTCTTATAGTTGCAAAATATAAGCAATAATAGTTCATAAATGGATTCTGGGCCTCTTTTATTAATTACATTCAAAATATTTAAAATTAAAAAATAAAAAGTAAAGAAAAGCTCCAATCATACTTTGATTGTAAGCAAACTTGAAAAAATTAAATTTTCCTAAAATTTTTTTTCTCTTGTTTTGCGGCTTGTTTTGATTTCTTGTTTTCTTTGATCAGCTGTTTGAATTGAAACAACTCTGATCGCACGATTTGTCAAGCAAAATCGCACGTTTTATGTCACATTATTGTATTTTTTCAGCACACATGCCAAATTTGAGAAATCGTACGACTCTGTAGAATAGTGAAATGCATGTGAACGTGTTGGCAATAAAATGTATTAACTGGCTTATAAATGTAGTTCAACCAATAGAGCTTCTAAATTCAAGATGAAATAATTTCTATTAATTTTGTCTGAATATTTTACCAACTCAATACCGATTTTCTTTTTTCATAATCGGTGTTTTACTTCTACAAGTGGTTAAGTCCATACCAAGTAGTATTGTGGGTAAATCCAGAGTAGGCAAGACTACCGCCAGCTGTTCCAGAAGCGGCAAAAATTATTTTGAAAAGTTTATCTACCAACACACTTTCATACTTATTCAGCAAACATATCACATTTGACAAATCGTACGATTGTGTACGATAAGGAACCATGGCCTTTACAGTCGTTAGAAACTCTCGTGTGGTTACGGGTTGTGTGTTTTGTTAAAATAAGTGCATATGTATCTATGTATGTTTGTGTGGGCTCCCATCTATTAGCGGCGTTAACAGCAACAACAATTGTAGCATTAGCAATGTGTACAATGCTGATAAGCTGGAGAGACTACGTCTATAAAGTGGAAAATAACCACTAGCTATCAGTTGACACATTTCAGTGCATACATATTTCAAAACACACATATACACTGTTTATGATATACATACATACATACATATTTATGTACTTGCTGCTTATTCTATAATCGATCGTCTGCCTGTTCATTTATACTCTGGCTGTTTGCTGGTTCCGCCGGCTGAATGCATCCATATTTGTTTGTCTTTTCAGTATGTTTTATTTAAAACGTTCAATAAATACATACATATGTATGTACGTGTGTATGTTGTACATTTAACTACTTAAGGTCGACAAATATGTAAGTATGCAATTGAAAATTAAGTGCGCTCAAACAATTTCATGCCCATACAAAATACATATATACATCCATACATACATACATAAAGAATGGCTTGACACAAGTGTGTCAAACATAAAAATATTCCACAATAACACAATCAAAAAATTAAATATTTGTCATAAAGATAATCGGGCTCACTGACTACTAGGGATGGTATAATGAACAGCTTTTCCTCTACGTTCTGTATATAAAAGTTGGCTCACAGACAGGCTTTGCAGGCGCCGCTTTTAAGGTAAAGTAAAATTAATAACGACAACAAATCCTGCCACTTTTACTTATTATTAAATAATTATTGTAGTTCAGAGATTTGCAATCACAGTTCAGTGTCACATCATTTCAATCACGTAAAATTCGCCTTGTATACACCCCATTCACGTTTACAATTTTATGCTCACTGTCATCTTCAATATGATTAACTATTTGAATTTGGCCGAATTTTCTGTTAGTAACCGAATTATATTTGTTGCATTTAAGGGAACACACACACACACACTCACACCTGTCTTTCTATACTCAGAGTAATTAAAAGCATAGACTTTACTTTTGTTTAAATTTTGTTTGCACAAAAACTTTTAGTAATTCTAACGCCAGACTAATGAAGCACAATGAACTACAGAAGTTAATGTATTATAATTCTGTATGTGCATGTGTGTACGGGGTTTTTCAGCAAAGCACAATAAAGGAGGAATTATTTAATTTAATTATTTATTTTAATGGTAGGAGAACAGTGAGGAAAATGATGGCAAGGATTTGTTATTTTTTTTTTTTGCCTTGCCAGCACTGCTTCGGTACCATATTCCGAAAACTGCAGGACGAAAACTCTTCTAAGCAATTGTTTTCGGATATTCAGCAGCTCAAATGGATTAATTTTGCTTGAAACCGATTTTTACAGAAAGAATTGTTTTGCTTTTTTTGCAGCCAAATCCACCTGCAAAGCTTTCGGGTTGTCCGCAGGAAAACACTCAAGGTCTAGGCAAGTATCGAACTGACAAACTCTGATTTAGTAGGCTGTGCATTATTCAATGAATTTTCAAGATAAAAAGTGGTGGCCAATTTATTCACCTCATGAACCTTTATATTCAAATCCTTACGCCAAATTTGACCCCACTAGTTTGTTTAGAAAATAGTCCGTTTAGAAAATATGCCATTTACGAAATGTGGCTATTCCCTATCCACGATTATTCGCGTTTAAATGCAATTTTTGAACAGCTTAAATTCAATTAAATAAAAGTTAGAAGTTGCTTCAAACTTTTGTTGAAAACAATGTTCGTACTGCAAAACCCTTTATACATACACGCCCCATCTGATTGTACGGCATCTTTGCTAAAGTCTAAAATTTTATCTGATGAAATGCTAGAAATTGGAATATTTGCAATGGAAATATTCTGCTCTTATTCTCATGATGTGTTTTATGACTAGTAACAGCTAAAAGATAAAAATTGTTAAAATGGCAATAGTGGCTGTAATAGTGGCTGCCATCTCTGCCATTTAAATTGCTTCTAATGACGTTGACAATATCAAAATTCTAATTTCTTTAGCCGAAACAATGAAATGAAAAAAATATATTTTTTTGTTCGTTCTACGATGTGGAAGTAGGCGCGAAAATTTTATATCAAATTGTATTTACAAAAAAAATAACAAAACCTAAAAAATATTTTCTAGAAAATAAATATGAATTTTATATTAAGTTCTATTCCATTTCAATTGCCTACTAAACACTAATTCTAGACGTTCTAAGTTAAATTCATGTATGTACGTCTAAAAGTCTAGAATGCTCCCCAGCAATGAATGAATTTTGTTATTAAAATTAAATTACGAGATGCTGTAAAGTGATTTCACTTTGCCGTGTGAATTTATTTTTTAAAACGTATGATTTTTCTACGTTACCAAAAGTGCTTCTCGTCATATAGACGATTTTTTATAACAATAAAAAATTGACTGTAGTGCTATTCAATAACTTATCGGCAATTTTATTCGTTTGCAGCAACGATTCTGTAATTCACTAACTTCCTGTCGACATCGTCATAACTTTCTACCATGTGGCATCACTTGCAAAATATACCGAAAACACAGTTTGCTTTTATTACACATATAGTGTGTAATTCACCAATCTGGCATTTCTTTGCATATAAAACCTTACAATTTTTGAAAATAATACCCTAGAACAAGAATAAGAAAACTAAACTAACAGCTGATTGGTTCTGATCGAAATTATCGTTAAAAAATGTTATACTAGTGAATGCCACTACTGGTTGTGATCACACTCGACTCTAATTTTAATTAATTTTTGATGATCCATTTCTTACATCAAAAGATTTACATACATTATTCCTTATACATGTTTAAAAATAGTAGCAGTGTTCACTGCTTGAAGCAAATAACTTTGAAAGTATGAGTGTAAAGAGTTGTTGCAAAATATACGATATTGATTGCATTTTTAAAATTTATATTTATATAATTCAGGGAGCAGTTTTTGTTTATATTAACGAAAATTCAATTGGCCAGTTTGACCAATTTATGAGGGATATATTGTACAATTTATATATTGAAAGAATTTCATGATAAATTAAAAAATTTGAAAAACCACGTATGTATAACTGAATTTAATTTTATGTCTAAACGGGGCATTATAATCAAGCATCAAACAAAACTAAAACTATTGAGCCAATATTTATGAATGAGATATAAAAATGATATTTGATTGCATTAATCATTTGGACGTGGCTGACAAGTAGTGCTTTCTACCAATGAGAGGAAAGTGCAATAGTCGACAGTTGCATTCTAAAATGCACCAAGCAGTGAATACAGCTATTAAAATTGTTATCGACAATAAATCATCCTCGGAAGCAACTGAGATGATTGAGATGTTCCTGTCCAAGTCTTTGAAGATATGAATGGAAACGAGAAAAGGAGACAACGTGTGAGTTCCTTAATATGCACGACTGTGTATCTCTGTAATTTTCATTATATAAAAATGATCGGGCGTATTTATTTATGTGCTCGCATGTTAAAAAATGGTAGTTAAATCGATGAGAAATTGCATAAATACATTAAGCGAATTTTCGTTGCCTTTGTTTCCAAATATCACAAAAGCCTCATTTACGAGTGCCTCCTTGCTTTCTGGCTGCATTTTAATGTTTCTGATTGAAGATAGTAAAAACGATCTGTTGTCAGTTAATAATGCAAGAGCAGCTCGCTTGTGATTGGCCAAAACGAAAAATTACCATACAAAATGTTGAATGATGTAAATTTAAATTGTTTTGTTGTGCAGCACGACATGCAAGATGCTGCACGCTAATTATGCGCCCAATGCAACCGATCCTTGAATAACTACTACCGACAATTTGTTACGTCTTCAATATACATTCATATGTACATATTAAATTGGTGCATGCAAATCGCTTTGCAAATCGCTTTGTATGTATGTATAGAACTAATTGCATGTAGGTATGTGCGTACAAGCACACAAACATATGCAGAAACGTCCATACATAATAAATTTTTTATCTACTGATTGCAAAGTTTTAGGTCGTTTTAATCTGATGCTGCTGCTGCGAGAGATTTTGATTTCATAAACGCCCATTACATATTAATTTAACAACAATTATTTTGGCAGGTGCTACGAAAAATTTATTTATTACGAGTTGTGAAATTGATTTACTGTCAACCATTTTGTTTTCCTTTTTCATATAAAATACAGCTGCGAAAAAATTATTCAGCTGTCAAAATTATAAACATTTCAAAATTCCAATGATTTTATATTCATACTCACATGTGCGTGTTCATACATATGTATGCCTATGTACATACATATATGTACATCCAAATGTATGTATGAATGTATGCATGTATAGATATGTGTATAGATGAAAAATTGATCTTTCATTCCTGTCCTTAAATTTAAATAGCGAGAATGTGTATGGTACAATCCAACTTTTTTCCTTACTCGTATATTAAATAAATTAATATACTTTTAAAATCGCCTAGTTCGCCAATTTCTGTTCATGGTCGATTTAGGAATAGAGAAGGTATCCTGAGTTTGATCTATCTATAAATGTGATCGTACCATGTAGCGGTGTATTTTGGACAATTTGTTATCGGCAGGATTTTGTGGCGAATGTCTAACGAATTCCGATGAGAGATCTCGGAATTCGTCAAGTAGAGCTGCCAAGATGGATCCGCTGCATTTCCATTCGCATTGAGAGATGCTTACTTTTGTCTTTAGCATTTACAAAACTAATTGAATCGAAATTCTTAAGCAAAACTGTTTTCACCATAACAATTAAGTAAATCAGAAGATTGTTTTAGTAAAAGAGAACCTTGAAATATAATTTTAAAGAATTATTAATTTGATTTACAATAGGACAAGTTTATTAGTAGACCTTCAAAAACGTAAATAAATATTATAAAAGTTGTAAAGTTTTATGAGAAAGCAAATAATGTTTTTTATTACCCACTTACTAACTTTACCTTGGTGGCGTCAACAAGTACAATTCGTTAGATTAGGGGCGCATTTTCAGTATTTTTTTTTAACTAATAATAACATTTATACAAGTATATCACTAGCTAAATCGACTATAAAAATAGATTAACGACTATAAAAATAGGCAGACTTTTTGAAATAAGCATTATAAAAAAATTTATAACATATAGTAAACTAAGTTGCTATATATAAAGTGGCTGCATATGATTACATTCTGCAATAATTTTTATTATTGCACATGGAATAAAAAATATGTTCTTTATGAAAAGAGCATACGAGAATTTTTATAATTAACTCCCAACAGCTTCAGCTTTCAAAGACACCGTCACTAATTACAAAGTCAACACCAAGTATATTTTTAAGAGATAAATTATTTCCATAATAAATTTATCGGAAATAATTTGCTTTCTTATAAAATATAACACCTGATCTGAAAAAATGAAAATAAGTGTCAATAAGCTCGGCTCGGCTCTGCTCTGCTCGGCATCA
Organism: Ormia ochracea; assembly: GCA_963402855.1. Classification (NCBI taxonomy): domain Eukaryota; kingdom Metazoa; phylum Arthropoda; class Insecta; order Diptera; family Tachinidae; genus Ormia; species Ormia ochracea. The sequence continues at coordinate 43,863,099 of OY727106.1, forward strand.
GCGCTCACTCTGTTCGCACCCAAAGGAAGACCTTTTCTTGCTTTTCTAAATATGCTAACAAGTCGCTTTCAAATTCTTCTCGCGAAATCCTACACATGTGAAGAGGAAGGTAACAGTGAGGATAAAAATGTTTTACGTTAGAAAACTTTCATGCAAAAATGTTTTTATAGCATAACGAAAACAAAAACGATACACAGGCGAAGGCTTATTGGTAAATATGTAAGTTTTTCTGCTACAAATGAGTTTACTTTGCTATCACCAGGGACCACATTACCGAAAAATTGCTAAAAAGCCAAGCCTCTTATTATTGTGCATGGGGCAGCAACGAATAATAAGATAATAATAATTTTTCCTTTATTTTTAACAAAAATATATTTTAACCATTTAAAAACATAAAATAAACATACAAGATAATAACATATAATAAATATATAATACATATAATAAACGCAAATTTTTCATTTCAAATTACCCAAACGGACGTTTTCAAAGAATGACAATTTTTGGCCAAAAATGCAAAGGGTCCCCCTTATCAAAAATCAAAAATTAGCCCAAATCTCGAAAAATTTTTTTTCCTTTATTTTTAACAAAAATATATTTTAAACATTTAAAAACATAAAATAAACATACAAGACGAATAAAAACGCAAATTTTTCATTTCAAAATACCCAATGGACGCTTTCAAAGAATGAAGATTTTTGGGCAAAAATGCAAAGGGTCTCCCCTTATCAAAAATTAGCCCAAATCTCGAAAAATTTTTTTTTCCTTTATTTTTAACAAAAATATATTTTAAACATTTGAAAACATAAAATAAACATACAAGACGAATAAAAACGCAAATTTTTCATCTCAAATTACCCAAACGGACGTTTTCACAGAATGACGATATTTGGCCAAAAATGCAAAGGGTCCCCCCTTATCAAAAATCAAAAATTAGCACAAATCTCGAAAAAATTTTTTTTCCTTTATTTTTAACAAAAATATATTTTAAACATTTAAAAACATAAAATAAACATACAAGACGAATAAAAACGCAAATTTTTCATTTCAAAATACCCAAACGGACGTTTTCAAAGAATGAAGATATTTGGGCAAAAATGCAAAGGGTCCCCCCTTATCAAAAATTAGCCCAAATCTCGAAAAATTTTTTTTCCCTTTATTTTTAACAAAAATATATTTTAAACATTTAAAAACATAAAATAAACATACAAGACAAATAAAAACGCAAATTTTTCATTTCAAAATACCCAAACGGACGTTTTCAAAGAATGGCGATTTTTGGGCAAAAATGCAAAGGGTCCCCCCTTATCAAAAATTAGCCCAAATGTCGAAAAAATTTTTTTCCTTTATTTTTAACAAAAATATATTTTAAACATTTGAAAACATAAAATAAACATACAAGACGAATAAAAACGCAAATTTTTTATTCAAAAATATAGAAATGGACTTTTTCGAAGAATGATGATTTTTGGCCAAAAATGCAAAGGGAAATCAGTATTGAAATTTATTTTTTTATTTGTTTTATATGTTTATTTTCTTTTTAACCCCGATAATTTTTATATTAGCAATATGCAGTTTAATGGGTAAATGCATTGCGAAAGTGGAAATGGTATAATTTTATTGAATTTCTTTAATAAATCACACAGTTGTAAATTGCATTTTGGCAACACTAATATGCCTATTGCTTCTCTTCGCTACACGTATTGCGTTTGCAACTCTGATATTAGAACAGCTGACATTTGTAGGGCATGAAGTTATAATTTCCTAACATATGATATCCGTTATGACAGTGCCATTTTCTTACTCAGACTAAAATACTTATTTAGTATTTGAAAAGAATCAAATTGGAATCGTAATGTTATTCTTAGTAAAATTTTTGTTTTGTTGAGGCGATAGAGGAACTTGAGATAAATTCTTCAAATCACGATTTTTAACAGCAATAATAATTATTTAAATAATTAATTCCTGTATAATGAATGCTTTTCTTTATCTGTGTAGGTGTGTGATTTGTATAAGCGACCAGTGTTATCATTTGTGTGTGTGTTGAAGCCAGTGTAGACAACAGATAATTGAAAATTGCTCCAATCACTTTAAGCAATACAAAGTCCATATAAACAGGGTGTCTGCCGGGACGATATACTACTTTGGTTGGCAGTCGTAAAGTAGAGGTTGCAAATTTATTATGCAAAAATATTCGGTGACGATGAGAAAGTTACGTGAAATTTTAGGAACAACTCGCCAACAAGACGCGCTACTTATCATGTAGGGAATGATTTCGAAAAATGAGGGGATGTAGTTGGTAGGCGCAAGCACGGGCCACAATGTACTGTAAGATCGGTTGAAGACATTACTGATACTTAAGAAAATGTTCTAAACAATCCATCAACCTCAATTCGTTCTTTGTTTTAAAAGAACAGCTCTGGTCACAATTTTCCACAAGGAAAATTGGTTTCATTGCATTTGTTTCCAATAACATGTCACAGATTGATTTTCACGAAAAAAATCATATATGCCACATAAAATACGAGTAGGATTACAATGGAATTACTGTGAGATCTGTTTCCACAACAAATTATTTTAAGAAATGGTGAGGTTGATTGGCATTCATGATTGCCTGATTTGACTGCTCCGAGCTACTTCTTGTAGGGATATCTGGAGAGTAAGGCTTATGCAAACAAAGCAGAAAGGCCTGGTCGACTCAAAGAAAATATTCGTAATGAAATTAATGGAATATGGCGTGAAATATTTGGGAATGTAATGAAAAATGTCTTTAAGAGAACGCGCATTTGTGAGGCTAATTACATATTCCATACATAATTGCCGACATTAAATAAAACAATTATCAATATAAGATCCATTAACTTTCATTTTATACAAAGTAGAATACCTTCCCTGCGAACACTCTGTACATACAAATACACACAATTAATTAATTACTCTTAGTCGAATTATTTATACTCTGCATTATTTTAGTGGCTGGTCTACGTGACGTATGAGATGTGCGAAGTTCTTCTTCTTTATAACTTGAATTCAAGTATTTACAAATCGTCTTCTAACTTGTATATAAATATACACCTCTACTTCCGTTTGCGCAACAGTGGTTGCGCTAAGTTGAAAAAATATTTGACGCTGTTACTAATCGTGCGGCCTTATGATATTTATGTATTTGTAGCGAAATCGTTACATTCTTAATTTTGTAACGGAAAGCTTGAAGTTAATATTTTTCACAATAGAAATTGATATAAAATTTTTTTAGTGCTTAAAAATAATTAATGTCAAGCTTTTTATGAATTCATGTTCTTTTACATTCGAGGCCAAATTATGTTCTATTTATTTAACACTTGTGACTCTGCTACGCTTTTCAATTTAGTCGCACTACTTATATTTATTTAATAAAATGCTTTTGCGGTGACTTTTGCTGTTCTTATTAATTTCGTTAAAGTGATAAGACATTTACCGCACTCCAATTAAAAAAAATTATTTACTTTTTTATATGTATTTATGTTTTATAAATTGGAACAAAATGAGGAAAATCTACAATTTAATGTTCAAGCATTTTTTTTTTGAAAAAAAAATATTTAAAAATTATTAACAAATAAAAAACAAATGTTTTCTATCAAACTTACTTCGTTTATTATTATGATTCCAATTTATAGAACATGGGCACGCTTTTGAAGGGCATTAATAGATTCCCCATTGTATTTCTCACTATTTAGCGGTTACAGGCGTTAACGTTATTTGCCTAATATATACAAAGAACAAGAAAAAGGAATCCAATTAGAAATACAGAAGTAATAAAGAGAATCTGAGGAGAGTTCCAAAAGTATTCTCGAGCTGTAAAATGTTCAGTTCACTTTCATGCAATTCTGAATAATAATTAAACTTCGGAGAAATTTTAGAACATATTGTTTTTATATTCTATTTACTTGCTATGGAGGGCGGAACCCCATAAAATATAAATAATAATTACTTAAAATTATTTATTCGTAAGCGTTGCTGCTTGCCTAATACAATTATATAACAAGATCAATTTGGTGAAACCATCGACCTACAAGTATTTAACAACGTTGAAAGTTTATAATATTCAATTTAAAGACTAAAAAAATAACAACACATCCTGAGAGCAGCATTAAGGAAGTCAGACTTTGATAAAACTTACCTCTTGAATATTCCCACCGAAGTGGCAACCAAGCGGAGATTGCACAACCTCTCTACTCTCACAAGCAAATATTATTCATAACGGGAGTTATAAATGCGAGTTATAAAAATCTGAATATTGTTTGTGCCCCTATTAAAAGATATCCTTTGAACCAAATTAACTGGACATGGGGAATTGGCGATTGTAAGTAAATATATTAATAAGAAAAATTTACGATAATTTAAGATAATCCAAATCAATATGAAATGTTTGCTCGTCTTCATGTGTTTTTGGGATGAAAACTTTGCTACATTTATATAAATGTTTTATATATATATTGGTTAGTATACTAACTAATTTCCTCTATTAGCTCGGAAATCGAAGTAGCCTCTTAAGCTTTTAACCTTAAGCTTTCCATTGTCATTTAAATCTCAAGTTTGACATTCTGTTGCTTATAAAATCAGATGTGCTTTTGGGTGTTATTGGTCTTTTGTAGCGATCAAAAACAAATCTAATAATGTACTTGAAAAGAAGGTAACGTTTTCCTAATTATAGTAAGTATTTTTGACCACTTCCCCGGAAGTTTTTGCAGTTTCTTCTAGATTAGTGACTGCCGTTTTTATATTCTTAAAGTGGTCCAAACAACTTTTAAAAATTCTATAATTTGATATTTTTATATAACCTTGGGGTCTAGTTATCTTGCCTTTGTTCTTATTAGTTTGTAATTTGCAATTATTTTCTAATTTTTAAAATAAATAAATGAATAATCATATCCCAGGTAGTATCATGAGGATTGCGAAGCTATTTTTATTTACTTGTAATTCTAGAAATAGTTAGTTGCGATATGGAAATATAAATGTTGGGAGAGCAAAATGGGGAATGGGTGAACAAGTTTGTGTTCGCCGTCATACATACGTACATATACTTGCACGTTCGGTTGTGTCCGAGTATAAGAAAATAGAACAGTACAAATGCCTTCAATGCTTACAAAGTACAATAGGAGCAGCTCCAAAACAACGAGTAACATATTGTGACTGATAACGATCTCGTGCGTCAGCACAGAGCTTCATCTTGAGTGTTTTTCAAATTTTTTTTTTTTTTAAAATTAAAGCATTTTATGAGTGTACGTGCAAGTGTATATGTATTTTATTCACACAAATGTACACAACCTAATATTTATATATTATAATTATAATGTTAATAATTTTCAAATAAAAAATAAAGTAAAGAAAAGGATCTCCAATTAACGGTAACATTTTTCCTTTGAAATTTCGAGTGATTTAAGTGTTACTTTTCACTTGTAGACGAGCTACTCGAAGAGCCGAATTGAAATGCCGCTGTAGCCCTGCTTACTAATCAAAATTAATAGGCATTGAGAAGAAATGTGATTGTAATTCGAAATTGATCATTTTACGTAAATACATATGCAGTATTAGCAGAATTAGGGGGATCCCTACATGTAGGTATTTCCGATACTAAAATAAAAGCGTAGGTAGAGAAAATCGGGCAGATTTTTTATATTTTATATGTTTTTTTTTATTTATTTTTATTTCTCCGTCATTTTGTACTATTTATGTAATAAATGCAGGAATGCAGGGTCAGGATATATATTAAAATCAGTTATATATTTTTTGTTGTTTAACAGTTTTGTAAAAAAGAACTGCCGATATTGTTTAAACATTCGAAAAATATATAACGACATATTAAAGTAAATGAGAAAACTTTATGAGAAGTATTTTTCCGATTGACGTCGGAGGTATGGATCGTGAACCAATCACTTTGGCTACTTGCAGTTGGCAAGCTTATTAGTTTAATCGAACTCACGCATATGAACTGTGCGCAATTGGTATTTGAATTGCTGGTTAAGTCTCAGCTGATTATCATATGTTGAAGTAAGTTCTAGTAGTAATGACGTCGGACGGCAGCATTGCGCCTTTCGCCATTCTTGCGACAACTAAATTGGTTTAAAATACAATTTGCAGTTATTTAAAAAGTTTTTGCAATGTAAGAACAAACATGCACCCCTTTCATTTAATTAAATGATACGTACATGCTTCGCTCCCCATGCTTACATAAGAAATCGGGCACAAGTAATGAATTGCGCATGCAACTACTTGTTGCATTGCACTTGTATATGTCATACGAATAGTGCGAATTCGTTCACATTTAACTATTTTCTCTGCTTTTTTTCTACATTTGTTACATCTATTTGCTGTTTGTAAACTAAGCAGAGGCACGTGCCGCTCGTATTGCACGTATGCTTTTAAGCAATTCCATTTTATGATTATTATTATTATTAGTGTTGTTAAGCTTTTATAACTATAGATGATTATTAAATAAATTACGGCTTCTGCATGTATAATGGAATCGTACATGAAATCAAATGAATTGTTTTTCATTGTTCATTTAGTACATATTTGAAATACGAGTGAAAAAATTGGAATCTAACTTGGTTAATTATTCCATTGTACAATGTAAGCCTGCTTCAGACGAACAAAATTTGTAGGAAACATTTTAGATGGCAAGTTTCTGTAAAGACATATACTTTATTTGAAAGAGTTTTATTTTGTTTTCAAAACGTTATTTATCATTTAAAAAATAAAATACAATTAATAAGAAATAATTTTCAAAGCTCTATAAGACCAAAATAATCAGGGATTTAAAAAACAATTTGGTTTTGTTTGATAAAGAAGAAAAACTTATTTCGAAATTTTGCATTTAAATATGTAATTTGAAAGTCTTTTTTGCAGTTTTTTATGAAATTTCAACTGAAATTTGCCACCAAATTTTTAAGAGAAGAAGAATTTTGTTTGAGTGCCATTTACGACAGATCTGAGATATTTAGATGCGACTTCTTTTTTGTGTAGCACAGAGGGAAATATTTCAAACAATTTTTTGCCAAGTGTTTTCCAAATTTCGATTATATTAAAGTCCGGCAACAGTAAACAAGCGTAACTTTAACAGGACTTGCAAACGCAATTTCTTTCCTGCAGTCCGTCCCTACAGGCAGGCAATTTGTTAAGCATTTTTAATATCCATGTTTGGATGTTTGGAATTGCGATAATTAACATCCACATGAAATTATAAATTTTATCTTCAGTCTGTCTCGCTGACATGTCACTGATACAAAAGCTTATCATTTGTCGTTTAACAATATACACATATAATTTGTATATTATGAGCAACACGCGCAGTTTTTAGAATTATATAAATATCTCAAAATTTTTATTACTCCTTATCAAAGCAATTAATTGCACCAATACGAACAAAAGGCTGCAATCATTCTACAATAATGACTACAAATGCACTTTGTGACAAAATCTTTTTCTTATTAGCAACTCCATGTGGAAAGTTTTTCTTTGATAAGACCTACACGCGCCCCATTCAATTAAAACAGCCTTTGTGCACAATTACAAAGCGAATAACTATTCATTTGAGTACGGAAAAGAGCGAAAGTGAAAAAATTTTTTGTTGGAGGGGGAAAAAAGATGCAAGGTGCGAAAACATTATTTTTGTATATAGTTATCTAAACCGTTATTACTTACTTATCCTTCTATAGCTGGCGATTATAGAAGGCACTGCTTCTATTGTTATTGATCTTTTTACAGGCACACTACACTCAGTCACCAGCCAACAATAAAAGTTGTGCGACCAATAAAGTTATGCTAACGTATCTATATATATATTTACCTAATTATTTAATAATTGCCAAAAACAATTGATGGCGATAAAGCCGATTAACCAGAATTTGTCTACGCGCAACTAACTGTATATAAAAAATACTAGAATGAGTGAATATCAAAATAATATAAATATTATAAAATGCGAAAAATAAAGCAGACAGAACTACAACAACAACCAACTCTATTTAAAATTATTTTGATTAAAAACAAAATCATAAGACATCCAAATTATAAAAAAAGATAACAGAAGAAACCTCGTTTTAAAGCTTTTAAATTATTTTAATGAAGGATAGAGAAGGTGTAAAATATTTCGTTATCATGGTATTTGTTTTTAAAATAAAATTATTAATATACATACCGATAGAGTGCCAGTAGTATGTGCCACTAAAAAGATCGATAGCAATAAAAGCTATGCCTCCAAAAAGTTATGCTAACAAATATATATAATATATATACATATTTATATTGCCAAATGACGTCAAAATTTTATGCAGCGTTTGCCTTGCAACTTCCACTTGTCCTCATATGGCGAACCTCTTGCGTCAAAGAGTGCTAAAACATTTGTCTCATTTGGTTTTGCCCGTCTGGAACAAACATATCACCGAGGTGTTTATTTTACGGCAAATACAGTTCAAATTGTCTAATGATGGCAACTAACGGTACTTAATGTAGTCCAATATTATGAGGATCAAATATTGCAGAAAACCGCTCTAGGCTAACAAAGGATCTACTCAGTATACAAAATGCTAAAACACATTTTTATTCATGGCTTACTTTTGCATTTTTTTTCCTATAAATGCATAAAATAATTTTTTTTTTATAATTAATAATTTTTGTAGACAAATCCGTTTTTAAGAAAAATTTAAGTTCAATTTATACCGCCACAGAATGCCTAAAGATACCAAACGACTGTTAGACAAAGCTCACCTAACTTCCCTTCTTATAGAATATACTTTCTTTATGCGGCTGCAAACTAATATTGAAGAAATTACAAACCCCTTATGAAGTCTGTTTACACTCTTCCATTCCCTTTAAAAAGCCAGAGAAATTGTATTTTAATTTGTTTCAATGTACGACTCATGTGTTAGGCTCCAAAATTATCGAGCACTGGTGTATCTAATTAAAATTTAAGCAAAAGATTAATTAAATTATACTTGTTATGTTATCAATAATCAATCAATTGAAATATGTACAGAAAGTTTTAAAAAACAAGTGAATCTTTTCCAAACCACATAAACAAAAGTGCAAGTCCCTCCATTTTGCAGAAGTCCACTTTTACTGCAATATAGGAGGCTTCAATTTTACAATACACTAGTATTTTCCGGCTATACAAGTGCATTTTACCATGGAAACTCTGGGTGGCATTAACAAACAAAGATTTTATTTATTTTGATTTGATTGTAATTTAAATTGATTTATTAAATTTTGTTTAATTTTTTAAGAGTTCGTCAAAATTGTATAACCGCTACATAACCATCGCAGATTAAATTAAAAGATTATAACAGGGTGAATCAAAAGGAATATAAGTATGCTTTTGGGTACACACGTAAAATATCAACAGGGTGTTTGGCAATGTTGCTATTTTGCAGTTTCCTTCTTCTCATAATCCTTTTTTGGAAGGGAGCATTTTTGGAGTATTTTTATTGTTTATTTTCTTTAAGTGTTGTGTTTATTAGAAATTCTTGAGTTCTATGAGTAGCTAATAAGTGAAACGAAACACAAGATTGAAATTCTAGTTTTAATGGATCGTTAATAAAAAAGATAAATTCTAGAGGTTTGCAAACGAAATTCCTTTGCTAAAATATGTTATCGTCGATTTTTGTTTTTTTTTCTCAAGTTTTTGTTTGCTTCTGAGTTATATTTTATGCTGCCTCTAAAGAATAATGTAAAAGTGACGAAAACATTTTTTATTATTAATGAACCAAAAATCCCGAAAAACAAGAAAAAAATAACAACAACAAAGAAAAAATGAAAATACACGCCACGCGCTGCTTTTTAACAAACATCAAAAAAAAAATAAATAAATAAATGCAAATAGAAATAATGCATACAATAGAATTAAAGATTTTGAGAAATATTTAAATCATGCATATCGTTCCAGTCGTCAAAACAAAAGTATACAAGATTAAAAAAAAAAAAAAAATTACCCATTAACACCGAAATAAAGTGAAAAAACGGAATATTAATAATGTGTTCAAGGTCTAACAAGGTCGATAATTTGCCAGTTATTTTGAAAGTACGATGACCCGTTTGAAGAATTTATTATTTGTTTTTAATACTGGCTGAACTGGTTTGTCGTGCGAATGCTTTGAATTAATCTCAATACATCTTCATTATACTTTCAAATTTGAATACAACATTGTTCAGTCAATATAAATGACTGATTTGTACAATACGATATACTGCATACTCCTGCATAAGTTGTCTGTAATTCAATATATATAAATATATTTGTTTTGTCTTTTGTTTTTGTGTTTATTTTAAATTTGAATGATTTGTTTTCTTTTTTTTTCGAAAAATTTAAGTTAATTTGTAGCGGTTGGAGTATACTGAAGCAGGTAATTATTTAAGCATCCATTTAAATTAATTGCTGGTAGCAGATAAATACAAAGCCATGCCTATTCTTCATATTTCAAATGCCAAGTGTACTCGTATTTGAATTTATTAAATGAAATTGAATTTTAAAGTGAAACTATTGCAATTATTGGAAATACTTGATCTCTATCAAGAGAATATTAAGTCGCAATAAGCCTTTAACAAGTTTTTAATTTCTTTTGTCACTTAAATTTACATATTCATATACGAGTATCATTGTGCTTATTTTTTAATCTTATGAAAAGAATTTTTGTTAAATATTTTTGTTATTTGTTATACATCAAAAATTTTTTTTTATTTGAAGGCCATACAAATGTTTGCTTTTTGTCATTTTATTTACATTTCCAGAGGGTTTTATCATTTAAAATTCATGTTTTGATAAATTAAGATTTATATTTGTGCTATTTTTGGAATCACTAACATTTAATTTCTTTTATAAATTATTTTAATCGCAATTTGTATAGCAGAGTAAAGCAGTTTTCCAACATTATAAAATATTAATTGAAAATACTTTGTATTTTGTTATAAACGGGTTTAAATGAGGAACTGTTGTAGCGATTAATAATCATTATTTAAGTGTGGTATGAATAAAAAAATATGGGTTTTTGGCGCAATTAAAAAATTATTATACAAAACTTATTAAAGAAGATTAAATTGCAGGCTAAAAGGCATAATAAATGGTTTAAGGACTTTTAGAGTCTACAGCAAAATCTAATGGTTTGAATTCCCGTAAATAAAACAAACTAAATTTAAAAAAAATAAAATGTGAAATTCACTGGAATTTTTTTTTTATATTTGTTTGAAGAAAATACACTATCCTACACATTTTTCTATTTAATCACAGGAAACCTTGATGCGATTTCGTTATATTTTAAAAAAGTAGCATTTTTTATTAGCAATTGAACTAAATGTTGCTCTGACTCCAAGGAAACTGTTATTTTATGTACTGCAATTTTTTTTATAAAGTTTTACAAATCATGCGGCTTGTATTATCAAATTGTCTTATCATATATTGTGAATGAAGTGGGATGCAAACAGAGAAACAATTTTAATCACTTGAGAGCTGACCGTATAACTATTTTGCATTAAACTTGTGCATTTATGGGTGGAAAAGTGAACTGCTATCGAGGTTGTAAAAACCATTTCCAAAAGCTAAATTTCTAAATAAAAATATAATTTAGAGTTTGTACTCGTATAATGGAAGTTTCTGAAATTTATTACATTTTTAGATCCTGTACACATATAATTAAGGCCGTTTAATTAACGCTCCGTTTAATTACATTTTGTTAGTTCTTAATTCGACTGTGCTATAATTTGGAAGTACCACTAAATCTTATTGAAATAAAACAAAGAGTATTAAAACCATTCAGCAGAAAATATACAAAATATTTCATTAATCTTAATTAAAAAGCGCAAAATTATTTTCAATGCCAAAGAGAAGTTCAATTTCCAACGCAAGCCAGTCGGCATATTTCAATAAAGAAATATTATAAATGATAATTTACGTACAAACAAATATATTTTGTTCTGTACGTGCTGAGTTTGAATGTTCGTGAACCACAATATCGCCTGTCAACAACATCGCACTGATGTTAACAACTTGCAGCCACTACTATCATTATCATCGTTGCCGTCATCGTCACACGCCAATCACATAAAAACCAGAGAAATAAATAGAATAATTAAAATTAAAAATAAAATCAAAATCAAAACCGTTGAAGTAACAACGAAAATAATCGAAAACAAGTCGTTAAAAAAACATTCAGACATTTATGAGACAGTTCTTTATCGTACGAGTATGATGCACGACAGAAATGGAAAGTTAGTCTTTTGAAATTGACTTGGTCATATTATCTGTATTAAGAGAAAGTAACATCCTTTAAAAATATTCTAAGAAGAGCCAGTCTGGCGCTTTAATTTACAAGTCCTTTTTCATTGCAACCAAAAATGAACATCTTCAATGAAAAATCGCACTTGATTACAGAAATAAAAAAAAATCATTTACTGAATCCCACAGGATTAAAGGAATCCCACACCATCCTACAATATATTTCTATTATATTCCCTAATAACTTTTCAAGGCTTTGATTAGCGGCATCGCCTGTTCGTACTTAAGGTAATTGATTTTTTATAAAACATCACAATAAACATTGCGTTTCAATAATTGCATTGCGTTTGCCAGTTCTGAAGCACTGGGGTATGTAGGAGATAGTCTATTCTAGGAGGGCCAATAGTTAAATCACATTAAATTATTAACGAATTTTCCATTATCAAAGTAATATTGGACACTATTAGTTTTTTTTTATTTCAGAAGGAAACATTTATATTTCTTTCGAACATTTAAGAACCATCCGTAACGTTAATCAAGACATGGTACAGTAAAAAATTTAAACATCGTCTACAGAGGTGCAAGAATGTCAACCAAAACATCAATCTGAATACAATGCATTACCCGTGAGGGTGAGGTAGTTATCTTTATGATCTATTGCAAGTAGATTTTATTGTTATTCTACACACGCTTCCTTGATGCCATTGACTCAAAGACTCCTACTGGATTGGTAAACTTCCTTTGTCTCCTTAATATTTTTGTGCTCACGTTTCACACAATTCACTTGAAAATTAAGTCCACTGTCGAAGAAAGCTTTTAATAGAAATTTAAGAAACATTTCACTTTGTTAAAAATATTACAAAGTTAATTTGTCGGAAAGTAGAATATAACTAAAGGAGATAATGAAGAAACTTATTTTTGCCATAGAGTAGCCCACTCCAATGCTCCTTTAGATCATTAATCATTATTTTGTAAAATCACACACTTTTTCAAATGTGATGAAAATTCATATCTGTGAACGATTCTTTTGACAAGCCGTGCGATTTGCTAAACTTTTTGAAAATTATTATAAAAAGATAATATCGATTAGAGTTACATTTACTATAAACAGGTTGGAAACACATCAGATTTCTGTGTGAATGAATGGTATGACTGTGTAGGAATATCACGTCTTTTCCCAAAGAAAAAGTGAATTATCAACTTCCTCCAACAAAAAAAATACCACTAGAAGCCGCCACTTGAATTAGCAATTTTAAACATTTTCGCCAGCGAAATGTTTTATTTAGTATAATTTGTAAATTGCATTTTAAACATAAAACAAATTTAGTTTTCCCACATTTTTCCCACATACGTTTTTCTCAGTATACGCATAAATAATGGCTCTATTTATAACCAACAATATTCAAGTTAAAAGTTTTCAATTAAATAAATTTGCCTCATAAATTGAGTAAACTGGCCAATACAACCCTTCTGAAGTTTTCTGAAGGATTGTGCAGTTAGCAAAACACTTTAATACTTGGCAGCACTGAATGACATAAAAACTCAAATGTCACAATCAGTAGTTTATCACTTGATTTCTGTCTATATGGCAATTAGCTAAAACCTCTATAAATTAACTCAATTTAAATAAATATCTGGACCGGGATATGTTTACATAAGTGGGATTATTTTCCAACACGTGCGATATAAAGTTCTCCTGATAAACAATATCATCACAATGCGGGTTATAAAATGATGTTTATTGCAGACTAAACACCCTTGTGGTTTGATGGTAAGACATAATAAAGATTATTCTAGCAGGCATTATGGACGGACATAATTTCAACTGAAAGCGATTGAATTAAATTTCGAAGCAAAAGATTAAAACTAAATTGCAGAGCAAAAAAAGAAAACAAATGATAAAAATTATTATTTAATTATTATTATATTGTTGTCTTAATATCTCTGTCGTAGAAAGTTATAAAAAATTGCTCTACTTTCCTTTTGAAAACTTTTTGAAACATACTTTATATAAATGCAGAATATATTTGGAGAATGGAGAAATTTTTTGTATTACGCCACCAGACAATACAAATTGCTGTCATATGTTTTAAAATATATTTGGAATATTTGCAAATAATTTTAGTATTCACATAAATTTTTACGATTTGCAGTTAATCTTCCATACGTTGAAGTAAATCACAGCAGCGGTAGATGAAAATATTCCGAAAATGGTTCGCTTCGGTAAGTTAAATTATCACACCATTAATTCGTCTGTAACTTAATGTTGTAACAGATGTAGGATAGTAAATCAAGTCCTTAAGCAGCTGTTGCAAACAAATCGACAATTTTAACAAGTCTAATAGCGTTTTCTTTTCTACAAAAAAAGGCAACACTACCCGCAAGGAGGGCAATTTTGTGTTCTTTTCTTAAAAAAAGGTTGCCCTGTGAAAGGGTTGCGTGTTCTTTTGTAAAAATGTTGCCCTTTCGCAGGGCAAAAGGCATTGCACTTTTTGGCCTGAACAAATCAACAGGGCAAAAATTGCCCTGTAAAACACATGGCTTTTATTCTTACACAGCATTACCAGACAATTTTTAAAAAAAAGTCTTTTGAGTTGAAAGAGTCAGAAAATTAGATTTTAATATTTATTTTTATATTTTGTATCGTATAAAAAAACCAAAAGAAAGCCGGGACCTTTTCACAGGGCAACATTTTTAATGTAGAAAAGAAGACGCCATAAGGTAATTTTTTTCTTTTTGGTCTCAAGTGTTCTATAGGACGTGAAATAATAAGTCAGTGTCTTTTGGGACCGATGCTGATTGATACAATTAAAGTTAAAGTATATTGTTGTTCAAAACTCTTTTAATATGAAATTAGCAAAATTGAAATTATTTCTATTTAAAACTTTATTTACGAAACAATTTTCAGAATTATGTATTGCCGTTACAAAAGTATCAAGTGTAAAACGTTAACACCTTCCTTTAAAGGCCTTTCGTTTTAAATTTAGATCCTGTTTAATGGCTTATCGCCAAATACGTGATCATCGTCGTCAGCATCAACATTTCTGTCAGTTTAAATTATCTGTGGGTGATGTTTCTTCTTCGTTTATTGTTTTTTTTTTTGGGTGTTTTCAATCACAATGCTTAAAAATCGCTTCATCATTATTTATTTTGTTTCTTTCCTTTTGAAGACTCGTCATTCTCGAGTTAGGCATTTTGTAATTTCTCCGAAGTTGTGTGTTTTTTTTTTGCAAAATAAACCAGTTTATTCGAAGAAAACAAAATGATATAAAATCCAATCAAAACAAAATAAATAAATATCAGCTCAGACTGTGATTAGCACTAATCCACAAACAGTGTGTATCATCTTTATATCATCTTAATATGTCTGGCGCCCAGCAAAGATCTTAATGGCACGTTTAGAAAAGTGCTAACTGTATGAACTCATGGAGATGAGACGCACATATGAGCATTTTGAAAATTTACAAACTTAACTAATGAGGTGCAAAATTTTATTTTTAACACTTGATCACAGAGTGTTTCAAATGCAGGTGATATATTATGGCTTAAGGAACTAGGTCGCAAGTTCGAGTCCTACTTCCAGCTGTTACGTATTTAACCTCTCATGCGTAAGAGGAGTTGGCCTTGTCACTGGCTACTTGCAAGCCAACAATTTGCACCCGATATTGCAATGATCTGCGTTTAACTTCTAGATACCTTGTCCGTTAACTAACTACTAAAATAGCGGCATACTTCGATTAGCTAGAGGAGTTGATCCAAGTATTATATAAGTATGTAGTAGGAGCGGCTGCACGTAACAAAATGAAAAGAAATATTTATCGGAAAGGTAAAATTTTGTAAAAGCGGCACCTATTCCTAATTTAGGAGCACATACATCATATCAATGTCAATAAAAATATAATTAATACTAAATATTATCCAACTAAATATTATACAACTTTTCACATCTACTTGTTTACTTGTATATATATTTTTTGACATCTTTGATATTTTGGCATTTAAAACTTTTAAATTCCTAATAGTTGTGAAATAGTTGGCCATCTTATTTTAAGGAAAAGGGATGTATTAGAGGGATGTATTGTATTCCTTATCTGTAAATAGAAGCTTCGATTAATAGAATATGCTTTACACCTAGGTAAATGAATAAATTTAATGACAACATGGAGGCGAAGGAAAGAAATACGTTATACGTCAGTCGTATGAACTGAATGAGATTCTTAACTCGTAATATGCGTATTCATATTATATAGTTTAAGGCATATTATATATTTATAGTTTGCCCATGAACTCTGCCCTTTTACCCTCTTTGCATTTAGTTTTGGATTTTTTTAATTGTTATTAAATATTTAGTAATATTTTAAAAAGTTGCTAATAAGTGTTTTTTTTTTAATTTTTAAGTACATCTTTTCTTATCAATTTGTGGTCGCAAATATTATATGCCCAATCGTAAAACAGCTTTAAAAGTGGAATTTTACATTCGTGAATGGAATGATACAACTCCTGAATTTCATTTTGAACTTACGTGACACATAAGCTGTGATGGCGTATGTTCTGTCTAAAATTGGACTCGTTAACTCAATATTTCTTCTTTTCTACACAACAGAATCCATCCGGTCACACGCCAGGACTTATTTACTTCAGCTACGCTGGCACTCATACTAATAAACTGCAGCTTTTGTTTAATGGGCAGACAAATTGCTAAGGATAACTTAATAATGAAAAGACTTTTACATATCGTTAGCTGTAACACAAAAGCACGTAATTAATACAAATATTTTGTTACAATTGTTTTGCTTTAGTGCACTATAATGCATTATACATTGATGTGCAGGATGCATAGAACTATTTAGATACAGTTCTTATCAAATATATTGACGATAGAGTAAAATATACATATATAATTAGTGAACCTGATGTTTTGTCAATAATTTCAAATCATTGCAGATCAAAGCGGGCGACAAAACAAATAAAGAAATTTTCGAAATATCTAAAGCCTTTTCAGGCTTTTGATAGGAAATGAGATATTCAAAAAATCTATTTGGATGACAATTTATATCAAAACTTGTCTAAATTAGTTTAGTAGTTTTCTTAATTTATATTTAGAAAACTACTAAATTACAGTTTAGTTTGCTATATATTATATATAACCGATTTTGATTGCGAGGCAACTGTTGTGCTTGGTAATGCAAGCGGTCGTTGTTTGATACCTGTTGATATTCACGGCCTTTTTCTTTTATTTATAACTCTATTCTGATGATTTCAATACTGCATTATTTTGAAAAAAATTAGAGTACAATTGGCTTTAAAATTTTCTATTTCGGACAGACGAACCAAGTTTAATCAACTTACATTCTTATATGGACCCAAAATATATACACTTAATAAGGTCGCAGACTAACTATTAAGTATGTGTTTTATTTCTCTTGGCAAAATTTTTCATATTTTGGAATTTTATTTACTTAGAAGATTGTTTAAGGCAAGATTCACTATCCCATACAATCGTACAATCTGTCACATATGACATGTGTGCTGAAAATATAGAATAGGGTGACCTAAAAATGAATCTGTGTGACAAGTCATAAGCTTTGCAAAAGTTTATGGAAATTTTCATAAAATGATCAGAGTTGCATTTACTTCAAGCCACTAATACAAAAATTGTTAGCGTTATATTTAAATGATAGTGCGGCACCAACAACGCCATTTTCATGCGAATCACATTAGATATTAATAATTAACCGTACGACTCTGTAAGATAGTAAAGCATATTCTTTACTAATGTTTGCTTTTGAAAATAAAACCACATTTTTTCGTCTCTCCCGAGTGTTCTTTGCTTTTGAAAATATGAATTTTTTGGCCCTTTCTGAAAGTTCTGAACAGTAATTTTTAAGAGGCAATTTTTCAATGGTTGTGCAATTTCTATTAAGAGCTACTAGTTAAACCTTGTGGAGCCTGCGTTAGCCTGGCTCCTACCAATCTAGCCTGGTACATATATGAAGTGTAAGTTGAATACATTTTCTTGCAACACCCTGTACTTGTCATGATGCCACAAATCGGCTTGAGTAGTCTTCTCTAAAACTGTGCGCGTATACATGTGATTAAAAGGAGACGAATGTTAAGCAGAGATTTCATCACCACTAGTGAATGAATGGCATTGATTATCTGATCTTATCGGAGTTATTTTGATCATACTTTTCCTCTGAAACAACTAATGTAACAACAACAAGCAGAGTTTTGTTGTATGCGGTTACTAATCATCTGAAATCATGTTAATTACTTTTAATCTCGTACCGAAGTCTGTGCGTCAGCTAGTTCTAGACAAAGTATTCAGAGAATCTCAAATTCATCACACATACAGCTGCAGTTAAATGCTGCACAGACGTCACGACGAAACCGAACACAGGAGCACAAAACAACTAACAAGCAGGCTTAAACGGCTGACTAGAAAACAACACATACAAAATATATTGCACCGGAATGCTTCACCACTAAAAAAAATATTTCTAAGCCATTTATTTAATTCTGTGGAATAACCACAATTTCATTGTGCAGTTGTTGTTTGCAGTGTAAGCGCGTGTGTTTTTGCATTTATAATTTTTATTTTTAATTTTTTTTTTGCCATCTCACGTTTAGACATGTGAATACTTCCCCTGCCTTTAACTCTTTTCAATGTCGTTTTGTTGCTTTGTAGATAGGAAGGAAAAGCCGGGTGTGTGTAGTTGTGTGTGATCAGTCAGCCTTTTTTATTGTTGTAGAAAATAAATTTTATTTCTCCAATTGAAAAGTACAATAGTTGCATACAAAAAATAAATAAAATAAACGAACGTAACAATAATTTTGTTTACCGCAACGTGTGATTATTTATTAAGGCCGATTATCGCTTTTTGGTGGTGTGTGTGTTTGGGTGTTGTTGTTTCTTTGATTGTGACTGTGACTGTTATATTCGTGAGAAATGCTGCTTAAATGGTGATAAACATTAATTTGCACACGTATAAAGAAAAAATTTTCCATTGATGAATTTGACAGGTTCGCTCGACAAGCGCTTCATACGGACCTGTGGGCTAGGCGCGTGTTTTCAATAATTACTGGTAAATTAGCGTCACTTTTAATTTTTATTATTATAAATACATATGTACGAGTACTTGATGTTGGCCGAAAAAATTGTAAAGTTGAATGATACGAGCATCCGTATTTGATTTTTATTAAAAACTTTTGGCAAAGGGTTAAGGAAGACAAGTACACGGAGAGGGGAAAATAACTTTCTTAAATTGTACACTACTGGTATCAATTTAATAAAAAAGTGTGAACAATGTTCTTGACTAGCAGCGTGGATAATTGAAGAACAATCCATTATTAAATCCAGAACGAAAGTGCATTAAGGGCTTAATCATCAGCGTACCGCTGTCATATTGCGAACATGCCACAGTCAAGTTCATGGTGTAAACATACCACAGAATAACACGGAAATCGCAAAAGTAACAGTTCAACAAGTTCATATCAGATTTTAGACCTGATTTTTGGAAGAGCGAGCCAGATATACCTATGTATGTGTGATTTTCTGTATGCCATGTGCTAGAATAAAAGAATACGCATACATTACATTTAGCAAATGTAAACAAACATTAATTGGAAAAAATGTGAATAAATTTAATAATAATGAATTAAAAGTTTTGGTTTAAAGTAATAAAAAGTTAAATAAATCTGAAAAATATATGTATAAATACATATGTAAATAAAGAAATATAAATATATAAGCATATTCGTATACATAAAGCGGCAACACATATTGTGAAAATAGGTGGAAGAAATAAGGCTGAGTTTGCATTCAGATTGTTGTTCATAATATTCTTCTTCATTGCTAATAATTTATTTTCCATTTCGATTATTCATGAAGACTGAATTTGTCCACATACAAATAGGGTATTTCCTTTCATATAATAACAACATAAACTGTTTATGTTTTGCCTGAGCACAACAACAATTGGTGAATTCTTGTAAGGACAGCATAACCAATTAGAAACGGACCACATAACAGAAAACTGCATTGAACACTTGCTTTTCTACAAAACAGAAAATTGTAATTGGCCGTGATGTAATGTAATAAGAACCTGCACACCGTTACAGAAAAACTTCACTTAAAACTACTATTAATAAAATAATTAACCTTGTCGGATGTCGCGGGAAATGATGAAGCTTCTCTCCTGGAGGATATCCCTTTATACAACTACGGATCCTAAAAAAGAAAAAGTAATTGAATAAAAATAATAATTTAAGGAACATAATTTAAAAAAATATTGTGTTAAATAATACATATATAAAATGAATAAAATAACAATCTCACACTGTGCAACAAAAGGAATGATATTTTTGAAGAACTTGAGATAAAATTGGAGAAAAAATTCCGTATAAGTATTTTCGGCATATTTATGATGTAAGCTTTTGTAACTTTTTGTTTTCAAAAAAAGCTGCAATTTCTATGACAAATACAGCATGAGATATGAAAAATATTTTGATTAGCTATCACCCTCTCACCAAATTCAGGTCTAACATAGTTGCATTTTTATTTCGGTCGAGTCTATTTAGTCTATGAAACGTACCAGCTGGTATTGAAAGGAGAGCTAATACTGTCAAAACGAAAACAGCTGTTATCAAATGCTTTGTTTTGCAATACACAAAAATATAAATAAATATCAATTATCTTATTTGCGTTTTTACCCATCTCTTATTTAAATTTTTATTTCCATTTTATTTTTTATTTAAAATTATATTTTTATTCAATATTTCATTACCTCTTTCGCTAACTAAAAACGCTCGCAATAAAGTATACGTTTGTCTATACGTATGATGTATTCTATGTGACTCGACATTTAGTCAGTTTTGTCAACGGGTGATGTAAATTTCGATATTTTTCTACAATTTTTTCCCCTAGTGTGTCATGAATAATGAAAGCGCATGACTTTATTAGCGAGAAAATCAGTGAGTCATTTAAGTTGGAAATGCTGTAGCACACACTTTTTAGCTTAGCAAATGATTTTATGGATAAAACTATCATGTGAGAATTAACACATCACAACGCTCGTATGTCTGAGATTTTGATGGACATTTACTTTACTTTCTTATGTATCATTCGTTTCAAACCAAATCCACATTGGACAAAGATGAAACAAAGATAAACAATGCAAGCTGCCATTTCTGGTAGCTTCCTTCCGCATGTCTTTCAATTGTCACCTTGGCTTTTATTTGAAAATTTCCCCATTCTTTTTGGATGCCTCAGATTTGCTTTTAAAGAAATTAAAGGCACCCTGCACAAGTCTGAAACAGTTAATAAATCGAAAACAGCGTTGTTATGTATGTATGATAGTTCCCTACGTTCCTTCTGCTCGGAAGGCTGAATATGTCGCTTGACAGTTTTGAGTTTATCTTCTGTTTTTGTTTATATCGTTGGCTTAACATAAAATGGATGTGTCTCATTTGTCACAAAGTCTGAGATTCTTTAAAATATTTATAAGTTTTGAAAGTTAGCTAAAACTAAACTTAAACAACATTATACGCCCTTTTGAAAAATAATTAAAGTTTATTAACGGAACTAATTATACAACGAAAAGAATAAATTATAATATTTAGAAAGAGCTTTATTTTTTAACTTTCAAGCTTTTACGTGAAAGCACTGCATTCGGTATGTCAAAAACCTAGGCAAAACAAAAAAGATTTTGCCTTTGTTATTTTAAAGTTAAAGTTATTTTATTTTTTTCCTGAAAAACAGTATTAGACACGGCTGGCTCATGTGAAATTTTTCCTTATAAAAAATATCCTGGCAACAGTTCCTGGCAAACATCCTCAAATATAAATTTTTGTGGAGCATAAGAAGAATCAGAAGACAACACTGCCGGTGGATATTAAAATAAGAATCGAAAAATTAATTACATGCCAGTCCTGGCAAGTAAGATGACATTTACATTGCACAGCCGTGTGCAGGAGAGGCAGACCCTCTCTTTCTGTACCAACAAAAATTTGTAGTTAAATATATTTTATTTATTTGTTAATTGTTAAGTAAACAAAATAGCAAAAACATGCATCATAAGCAAAATTATCTGAACACGAGTTTGAGTAATTAGCTATTTGACTAAAAGACAAACTTACACACAGCTTAACTGGGCCAAGCCCATCGCACCATTCATCTATCGGCTCGTTCATAAAATCAGTGGAATTTTTTTTGATTAACGAAAACATGAAATAAAAATTGTTTCTGCTTGTTGTTCATTTAAGTTGAGCATGCAAATGAAAAATAACAGAAAGCACTTGCCGCCTAACAAAACTATTGAAATGAATTGTTATTAACTTTTGGAACACGATCAATTTAATTGCTTCGAAGCAGAAGGGGCTTCCCATTAGTGGAAATCAGAGGTGGTGTTGGTGACATTTCTTAACCTGCTTACGTATTTGACGGCCAAATCGAAAAGTCTTTTCTGTCATGTGTTTCCTAAAATGTGTTGTATCCTTTTCCTGCACGATAAATCGTGTTTACATTGTTGGCTATTTCGATGGCGTTTGAGCATGTTTTTGTGTAAAAGACGCATGCATGCCTAAGCAAAGTGTTTCCGGTGGAATGCAATTACGGTAGGGGTAGCAAACCATACTCACCAAATTGTTGCGAAAGGTCTTTATTCTTTTTGTTCTGTATCTAAACATTTATGACTGAACAATAAAAATTAATTTCATTTTTATCAAATACTCTTATACGGACACTCACAAATCCGCGTTTCTCCGGCCGCTTGCGCAGACATATTGGTTTTGCTGGTTCATGTTAAATTTACAAACTCTTTACTTATTACCTGATAATTTTTATTTTATTGGAAATATTTATAACAAAAGCAAAATCCATTTCATCTTGACTGCGACATGCGCATATTCGATAAAATAAACATTATCAAGAGAAAATGTCCATGTCACATATTAATCGGAATGCGTTTAGGGGAATTATTACATAACGGTGCCAAAGCAAACTTACACTGGGGCGTTTATCAACTACTTTCGTATGGCTAAGTCAAGTTTTCGAAATTATGTTCGGTAAAATTGTCCACAGGCTTTTTTTTATCTCGTTTTCAGTTCATAGACCAAAGCAAGCCAACTTTAGGAAATAGTACAGCTCCCACAGACTACACCAGCCGATAAAACTTTCACTTAGTTATCTTATCGGTTGAAAAAAGTCCTGCTTTTCCAATCCACGCTTTTAAAGTATACATAAATCGTGAGGTAAAACAAACTGCTGAAACAGAATAGCATTAAATATGTATACAAAAAGTATGTGCAGCGTTATAAAAATAAGTTTCATGTAGCGTTTAGAAAATTCTTCTTTTTGAATGATTCTTTTAGATGGATATAGTTCTAAGACAGTCGTATGCTCTCTTTTTATACTGGCTTTCCACAATAACACCCGCCTTCTAACATGGCAATCTTTCAATTGCTGCTTTCAGCTCTAGTTTCAACTTAAAAATCAGTCCTATGCCGTAGAGAAGGAGAAAATGTATGTGTGTATTTATATGATATTGAAATCCATTTTTTAAGTGATTCGCGCTTACCGATATGGGCCAAATATTGTATATATTGTATAATTTAAAGAAAGCTTCAGAAGTATTGAA
Organism: Ormia ochracea; assembly: GCA_963402855.1. Taxonomy (NCBI): domain Eukaryota; kingdom Metazoa; phylum Arthropoda; class Insecta; order Diptera; family Tachinidae; genus Ormia; species Ormia ochracea. The sequence continues at coordinate 43,886,979 of OY727106.1, forward strand.
ATGTATTGGCGGATAACTCCGGTAACCCATTTTCACAATCTTCTCTTGATCCAAATTTCTTGTCAAGCGATAGGAAGGTGGTTTTCGCTTGGTGCCAACTCTGGGCACACCATACACCTTCTGTTAACCTGTTCTGTCCGTTTCAGCTTAATCGGTAGGTTCATAGTTTTATTCTTAATAATGTATATCTGTTTTTGGTATTTGGACTTACGGTAGCAACTCATAAAATCTCAAACAGTTGCATGTTTCATATACACTATCAAACTGACATGGCACATTTCATTTCAAATCATACGACAGTATAGAATAGTGCATTAGGGTCTTAACGGCCATATGCAAATATAATACCTCTAATGACAAAATAGGATAGTGTAGCCTAAAATGATCAGATTTTTATGACAAGGATAAATTTATGAACAAGAAAAAATTGATTACATAATTTTTCTTTGATAGTGTGCCAATAGCAACACCATTTTGTTGCGATATTTTAAAATGAGTGAATCATACCACTGTGTACGAGCATAGGCATAATATCACAAATCCACAAAACCATCCAAAGGACAATCCATTAATATTTCCTCAGGTTTTTATATATGTGAATTTTATTGTAATATTTAAGTCAGTATTAAGTGGCTGACTACATAACGATAATTGTAGCTGGCGTCGATTGCAGCCTTGTAGATTGCTGTAGCGGATGTGATTAAAGTAAAAAATTGATAGAGATATTTGTGTTTTGTTTTTCCAATTGAAGTTTAAGCTTGGGCGTGTACTACTGATGACAAACTCATCCTTTTACAGTACACAATAAAACTAATAAGTTACGTTAAAAGTTTAATACTTAAATAAAAACCGTAGTAAACAAATTGCGTCATTTGTAAAAAAAAAAAGCAAAAAATGTAAAGCTAATTGCGTGTGAATAATTTGCTTTATTCAGAATGCAAAGGAATAGTAAAAAACTACAAGTAAAAATCTACAAATTCAATTTAATGTCAATAATTTTTTTTCAAGTGCTTCTGCTTATTTGCTGTTGAATTTTTAAGCAATTTATAATAAAAAATTCTCATTAAATATTTTACATAAAATAACACAGGAAATAGCGGATCTGTTTTACAATCGCTTCAAGTACCTGAAAATTCGTAATAAAAAAATTATTTTGTTTTGATCACGTGCTACTCAAAGTGTAAAAAATTTTTAAAAATTTTATCAGAAGGCCTTGAATTTTTTTAAGGGGGAGAATTATTTAGCTTCGTTTCATTTCATTTAGTTACATTCAAGTTGAAAATAAGTTTAAAATGTTTCAGATTTAAAAACGTTAGTTTGCATATTATAAGGAAGTAATTTTTCATAAATTTTAAACACAAATTAAATCCTCATAAATTTCTAAAGAAGTACAAACACATACATACATATTTAATAAACTTTTGATACTCTCGTCTTGGACTTTTCGAAAAAGGTTTGAAAACACATTTGCACATGTTAATTTGGAGTCGCTCAAAGCGAATCGAATGGCTTTAAACATTATAAAAGAAACTATTTGTAAGAAATTTTAATTTATGAGTGGGCTTCAACCTCCATTTACCGGTTACATCCTGCAAGTAGTTTGTTTTATTTTACGTCCTCTGCTCCACACATTATGTGTACTTTATTTGTTTATTTTTGTGGCAAAAATTTATGGCCTATTATTTACCCCATAGAAGTAAATAATTTAATTCCTGTGATTCCCAAAATTTATTGCGTATTTAAAAAATAAAAGCGACCAAAATAAGTGTAAAATTTCTTTCAATTACAAACAAACAAGCTTTAATTTTAAGTGTAAAAATATGTAATAAAAATGCGACAAAAGAAAGTAAAAAAAATCTGAGATCTCCGTTGTCAATGTTTTTCGATTATACGCACCAAGTCAGATTCTGTGCCAGAGCGCATAATCCCCATTCCACTGTATACTACAATTATATTTGATTTTAATGGTTTATGTTTTGAAAACAAAGGGGGCTCCTTCAGAATTTCTTATGCTTCAATGGCTTCTATTTAATATAAATTAATCGTGAAATCGTTTGTGAATTAAAGAGTTTCTTTAATTTCAAATTATGGTTAAAGTATCAAAGTTATTGAGGTCATTGCAGTTCCCCCCAAAATTTTGTCAAAAGTATATTCGGACGGCATGTGCATACGTTTTCATATCCGGCCATCACATACATGCCCGTAAATGCAAGTACGAGCACAAGTATTAAATTAATAAACTGCTCATTTATATTGTCTGACATTGAAACGTATTTGAGGCGCATGCGCATGATTCTACTTCGATTTCCTTAAACCAAAAGCTAAAATGGCAAAACAAGTAAACATTTTTATAAGTTCGTTCAACTACTTGTAAACAAGTGCAAATCAGGCGTAAAAACTTTAATGGTTTTAAGCTTTTGTGTTTTGTACGGGTGTAAAATTGTAGAGTGTAAAATTTTAGACTTAAATAGAGCTGCCAAACTGAAATCTGATATAATTAGGATTTCAAAAATCTGAAAATTCTGAATTTTTAATAGAAATTCCGTACTTCCCAAAAAACCTCAAGTACTGGATTCTTTCTGATGCACTATCCAATACACTCGTACGATTTATTGCAAAAATAGAATAGTGCGGTCTAAAAATGCCCGATTTTTATGACAAGCAAAACTTTATGGAGATGTTCATAAAATTACTATCTTCAAGCGATCAGAGTTGCTTTTACTTCAATCAGCAAAGAAAACCATTTTTGCATTAACTGTGCAATTTATCGAAATTTATCGAGGAGAGAAAAGTGAAATAATATAATAAGAAGCGCCCGAAACAGTGGTTTCTATGTTAATAAAAATTAATTAGTTAATAAAAATGTGTTCGTGCAGTAATTCTTAAGGTTTTACATCTAAGAAGTACTTTGTTTTTTACTTGAACCATATGTTTTCCCTTTTTATAAATGGAGGAACCTATTATCATTTCTTGCATATGGCCAACATTTATTTCCACAAAATAATATATAAATATTTCCTTATATTGTTCTATCCGATTGTCGCACTACAATACAATAAATATTGGTTAATCTTAAACGTTTTATTGGCGGATGGTTACTTATCAAGCGTTCACACTATTCCCGCATCAGAGTTGCATTTAATTAGAAAAATAAGTACAATATTAGTTGGAGTTGCCATATGAGGCAATAAATTGTGAAATCGCATTATTCGTACGTAAGAATACGGGCCATGTTTCACTATACGATTCATTAACACGAAAATCTGACAATTAGTCTATTCTATTTTAAAAACTTGTATCAGAATGGCGTTGCTGCTGCTATACAATAATACAAAAATGATGCAAACCATTTTTTCTTTTGTAAATGCAACTCTGATCGAATGAAAATAGTTATTTTATAAAGATTTTCATAAACTTTTGCTTGTCATTCCGTTTTTTCAATGGAGATGCCTTTACAAGTAAGTCGTAGAAAAGACAGATTGTACTAGATAGATAAAGAGTAGCGTTACAAAGCTTCTGATAAGAAAGTACGCAGACTTTAGTTGTTGCTTTGGAGCTGTTTTAATAAAGTCTTACTTCGCCAATAAAAACTAAACTAGTATTCCAGAACACCGGCGACAAAAACTATATGTGCTGACACCACTTGAGTGGCCACGCCTCTTTAAGCTAAATATTCCAAAGGGAGTATTTAAAAGAAGTGTAAGAAAGATGCTATTATATATTATAATTTTTTAATTTTTTTTTTATGGTGAGGAGTGTTAGAAAATCCCATCGGAATTTTCAGTGGTTTATGTTAACAACTGTGGTGATTCCATTAAAAACAATCCCTCTTCTTTCCTACGCAAACTCCTTCCGGGAACAGCTTTCCATACTACTTCCGGAAGGAGATGACTGATAGTCCCACACAGGGAACTACTCTGCATCCATCGTGTGGGTGCATCAATTATACATAGAGTCGGTTGGTTAAATCGAAGTATTATAGGTCTCGTAATCTACAGATTTACTAATGAAAATTCAATTAAAACTAATTACTTATGTGGCCTACCTGTCCTACTTTGATGCAAATTTCAGGTGTATTAAAAATTTTATCTCGTTATAAATAACTAAAGGGGTTCCTACTTCTAGGTTAGTAATATTGCCTAACTAAATAATTTCATATCGATAGTACTGCCATCCCACTTCCTGATGCTCCGATTTGCTGCGTTGCATCGAGATGTTTCTTTTTTCTCCGCAATATGCACTCTGCGTAATTTCAAAGCACATTCTAGTGGTCTTGACACTACAGCATTTTATTAATAATGTCTTTAGGAGCGAAGTCAACAATATGTTCTTTCATTTCGCTTCTATGTGCGATCCACCTGCCGTCATCAAAAGTGCTCTGCGTCGTCGTTTACAGTCCCGCAGTATATATAACCAGGCTTATTTATATATTTTTAATTTTTATTTATTTTATTTCTTTATTTTCTAATATTTGAATTATATAAATATAAATATAAATATAATATGGAGAGAAGTAATGTCTGCTAAGGTCATCGGCTACTTTAAATTATTACACGTTCTATTGGATTGAAAAAATACATTTTTTACCCTGATCATGTAAAAGTCGGAAGTTATGGCAGTGGTCAGATCCGATACTACTCCTCTGCGACTGAAGTGTGAGTGATATATATTTAGCGAAAGTATTGCGACAAAAGATTTAAAAAAAGGTATTTTCGATATCCTCCTTATAAAAGTAGAACTTTTTGTTTGCAAGAAACCAGTCCCGGTTGGCAGCTCTTGTCACAATTTCGGTTACGTGACAAGTAGTAGTGCTCAAATATTTGCACATAACGATTGAATACAAAGTGAATATTTAAACAAACAACGAAAATATTTTTGTAAACAAATAAGTTACTCATGAACATGTGCTGCTATGAAAGTTTTTACGTTTAAATAATATTCAGCCTATAAAACGTGATGAATTTAAATTCTTATTCTATTGTGTTATTCTCAAGTATTTTTATTTTTATATTTTTATTTAATTTAAATTTTGTTCATTAAAAACAAATCATTAAATTCGAAACTTATCTTTTCTGCAAGTAACACTTTTTATTGGGTTATTATAATTGTCAGAAGTATGTTTGCAGTTAATGCAAAAAATGTGTGTGTGTGTGTGTGTGTGTGTATGCACATGAGTACGTGGTAGAAATACATGTCTGTCGATATGCATGTTGTTTGGAAGGCAGTTCATTTAATTGTTAAAGTTCAAGACAACTGGTCTGCTTACATCCAACATACTCAGTCGCACTTTTCGAACATCACAGCACGTTCGCGCGCGCGGCCATGACCATCAACAATACCTGCTAGTCATTGACTGACATATTAAAAAAATAATAACAATCATATTAATAATAATAATAAGACTAAAAGAAAAACGACCTTTTTATTTTTAAATTGCGGCATGAATAATAACAGATCCCCCTACAACATTTATAAATAAACTGATGGACATCCTCACTCGTACTTATGAATGTGACGCGCAGTGTTTACGTGACAGCCAGTCAAACTAAACACACTCTAAAATGCTGTTTCTTAATACGTTGCAAAGGCTTAAGCTTGCAGATGATTAAGATAATTTTAGAGCAAAATCTATTTTATCGTCACTAGCGCACAATACCTGTGGACGGGAAGAAGCACCGAAAGCGGAGTCTTACAGGCATTTATCTAACAAGAGCATTTGGGAAAATAATACAACTCTAATACTAAAGCCGAGATTTTCCTGAACTTCTCTGTGATGAACGAAGTGTATGCATCTCTACATCAATATAAAAACATTCATAATACATTTAATTGTCTCGAAATAATTTCGGATGGCACATGCCTACGAAGTGCATGTGTAACTAACGCTGAATGCATCCTGAATCTCGAGTACAAACAGACACAGTTTCATTATGCAGAATCATCAAATGCAGCAAAACGCACTTCAAGCTCTATGTATAGAACTTTCAGTTCTGGCACAACGGAAACCCAAGTGTAACAATAAGAAGGATTACGCCCGCTCCAAGTTGCTGTATGGTTTTGAATACACTGAGAACTAAACAAGTACCATCAAAAGGACATTGAGACTGCAGAACATGCCACATGATCTAAAAACAAAATTATGAGTGCTCATTTCTGAGTCCCCAAGTCTCTAGATTTTGTGACTAGCATTGAACTTGCCTGAAGTAACGAGCCAAGGGAGACGCTCTCAAACTATCCAAATACTAAAAGAGAATATCTGATATCAGCTTTTGCCCTTAATAAAAATACATTTCAAAACAAATAAATACAATTTTGTAATATGATTTAATTATGACGCCGAAATCAAAGTGAAAGGGAAAATGCTAATCGGTGATATAGTGTAAGCTAATACGGTGGCGACATCAGTTTACTTTTCCTCTGAAATTACTACTTCAAATTTTATTCTCTAAAAATGACACTAAAAATTTACTTCAGCTTTAGGGGGGAATAAAAAACATATTTCAGCTCTGTTGTAAGAACAAGAACAAGTAGGAATAATAAGCACTTTATCTCCAAGAATTCGTTATACGCATTTACACAATAATTATTTCGGCCAATTTATTAGGCGCCAACTAATACGGCTTCAAAATTTTGTACCCATCTGGAATATATCGATTTACTGACTCGATATGTTCTACTTTAAAGATCTATATTTTCCCCAAATTCATCTTATTATGCACATTAACAGTTTTTTCCTTCAAATGAAGGCTTTTTGGGGATTGAGATACAAATTATTTGTAAAACGACAACTTTCAAATAATCGGCAGTGTTATTTTATTTTGACCAATCAAAACCATGACGAGGGAAGGAGGGGGAAAAAATTTTCAGAAATCAATAAAGAGCGCCTTCGTTACGCGGAGCCATACTTTGGATCGCTTGAAATACACTTATATCCATATAAATGATTATAATGTTACATTGAATGCTATGAGCACCCTGTAGATACGAGCACCAGTGCATGAATGAGTACATGGGACGGTAGATGGCCATGTTTTGTCCGTTCGTGCGGTTGGCTAATGAAGCATTTAATAATTACGGTGAGCAAACAATTGGTCATAACTTTCATAACGATTATGGAACAGAAACCCCAAAATCAATCTCTGTGGAACAATTGATGCCACAAAGTGGCAAACGGATTACAATAACTCTTAAGCAGGCATAGAGGGGAATTAATTAAAAGGTGTTTTCACCTTTAATGATTTTTTACCTTCAACATTTTCAGGCTGCTCGTTTGGCAGAGCTGCCAAATCTATTGTCCACGTCACTTTAGTATTCCATTTTATTCTACTTTCCTTTCGAATTCATGGCTCCAAAAGAAGACAACTAGAAGTATAATTTCACAGCAGAAAAACCATTCAGTGATTACAAAAACTACATTCTAACCCTGTTATCAACCACAAAAACACTCGCATGGCCACTTAACACACTCCGCCATTTATTAGCAGTTGACGCATGACCAATGTAACGAGTCGATTAAGATACCGCCTTAACATCGCTATCGCATCACGAACGCGTCCGTCGAACTTAATTTTGTGTTACAATTTTTGTGTTACACTCATGTGCGAGTATGGGCGTTTCCACGCTGTAGCTAATGTCAAATGTCTAATGCAAATCACCATGTTTTTGAAAATTTGCATGAAAAAAATTTATATATGTACTTGTTCATTTCCAAGTTATAGAATATGATTTCCTCCGATAAACGGGTGGTAGATTCTCACGTCGGCAGGCGAAATAACTCTTAAGAGGTAATGCAAAATCATTAATAAAAATGAAAAATATGTAAATAGAAAAGGAAATCAGCCTACTTGAGCCTTTTGCTGGCTCAACAACACCTGCATACCTCCAAGCCCCAAAGAGTTGCTTTGTATAGCATTAGCTCGGACGGCGAATACATTAGCCAGGCTACGTTGCCAACTGTCAAAGATGCCCAAATTTCGGACAGGAAAGCGAGCATTAGTTAGCAGGGGATTTGATAAATAGATATTCGATAAATAGCATGGTCAGCATTCATCTGTTTCCGGAAGAAGTATTACGTCTATAAGCTGAAAAGCTAATTTGATATTTGCCAGCTGATTTGATTGCTGTACTGCGCTTAATTGTTCCATTCGGCCTATGTACTTCTTTTGTTATACTTTGTGAATAGTTGAAATGACTTTTTCGCCCCGGTTAAACTGAAAGCTTGCACTCTGTGACAAAAAGTACTTTTCTTGTAGCTACCACAGTCTGAACTTTAAAAATATGTTGCATATTTATAAATTTCTTTCAAACGCACACTGAAAAATTTATTTCTGTAAGCACATCTTTATTCTATGGAATCACCCATACATTTCATGCCATTAATTATAACAAAATATTTCCGTTTCATTAAAAATACTGGAATGCGTGCGTAGCCAAAATAAAAAAGGCAAAAAGCTAAACTGTTAATAGAAGGCCTGCTAATCACAATTGAAAGACGCGAACAGCAAGCAGTCTTGTGGGGCCTTAAATCACCTGAACATTCTTTCCATTTGGCGCTCGCTTTTTCACAACTCAAACACAATTTCCCTTCAGATAGCTTCTCATCGGCTGCTTGAAACGCAGAATCTTAATTTTAAGTTCCATTTTTAAGAATAAGTACTGTCTGGTCTTTTCTTTTATTTAAAAAATTAAAATTGCCTGTTGACAAAAAATTGTCTGCGATAAATTTCATTGCCAAAGACTCATTTAAATTTACGACATCGTGTGCCATAAACCGTTTTATAACATTTCCAGTTCCTTTTTTACACACATTCACCAACCATTTCAAAATTTAATCACTTTATAATACTCATATTATAATTTAATAGGCAATTGTAATGTTATCAGTAGTTTTTTAATTAATTTTGTCGCAAGTAATTTAAATTCATAGAAAATTATGATTATACTCGCAACACATTTTTTAAATTTTAATATTTACAATGTTGTAATTTTTAAGTGTTAAACGCCTGAATAAATGAACTTGAAGCAACATAAGTTGAAACGTAAAAGGCAATTTTAGATAAAAATTATACTACCCAGGTGGCCAACGTTTAAAAGCAAATACTTAAAATACTGCGGCAGCTGCTATCGTTGTAGGCGATAATACGTAATACGGCTGCTGATAAGTGCGATTAGTGCTTAAGGCAGCTCGAGGAGATCACTGGCGAATTGGTAATGGTTTTGGGTAGTGAAATAGCCATTATTCTAAAGACTTTGAATGAATATATATTGTAATATATGTAATAATTGGTCGATCATACAGATATTTGTTTATTCATATTTTTATGGCCTTCTCCATACAACTGAGAGAGTCTAAATGAAATCATCATTGGATTTGAAATTTCGAGACATTTAAAGTGGATCCTTATAAGAAGAGAAAGTGATTGAAGTCTATCCCTCTGGGGATTCTTTAGCTTAATTTTAGTATAAAATCAAACATTTTAAGGTCCACCTGCTTCAACTTCTTAGAGATCTGCTACATAGTGAAATCAATTAGTTCGTAAAAAGTTCAAAAACTGCTGCAGCACTAAATCTACGTTGAAGCAATAAACAATGAGCACGCCAACGACAGGTCACTCTTGCCTTGCAACTAAACACTCAGTTGCCACGCGCCGTATGTGTAGGAAGATCATTTAGATTGGCATGCATGCTTTCAGATCTTACAGATTGACCCTTTTCGTGATTCTTAGATTTCATTTAAAAGCACACAAAAGCGCATTGCAGCATAGGCGTAAATTATGGATTAATATCCAAATTTGATTTATTTTAAATAAAATTAAATGAAGCCATTAAAAAACCATATTATATAAAATATATATAAAAATATATGCGAAATGTTTATGTGAATGTATGTATATATTGTGATGCTTGAAAAATACTAATGAATATTTTTATATTTTTTGAAAAATTTATTTCAAACTACATATCGTCATGTTGTCCGTTTAAATCAGCAGAATTTAAAAAGATTAAAATAGTTTCCCGAAAAAATATTTTTTAAAAATATCGCAAATAAATTCCTTTGGATTTAAACACATTCGCGACAGCAGTCTAATAACTGCAATCTGTCAAAAATAGAATACGCGTGTGCAAATGAAAATGATTATTTATAATTCAAAAGGTTATTTGGCTGCACGCCAACCGATTTTTAAATTATACTTATTTATTTAGCAGCAAATAAATAAATTATTAATAATTTTAGAAAAATAATTTCTTTTTTCGCGAGTGGGAAATTATTGAGAGCTATTATTTTTTATGCTGCCGTTGTGTCTTTCAAGCTAATGTTATAGCCAACCACAAAGCTACAATTGCATACAGCTATATTTGTAGCATTCAAGCAGTCTGACTTGGCAAAGGAGGTTAAGTCCTTCTAAAAATTTAAAAAATAGTATTTCATACATTTTTTGCTAAAAAAAATATATAAAAAAATACATTTTCCAACAAGAATCGATGGAACTTCACTCATATATCTTTGTCCGTAAATATATATATTTTTACGATTTTTCAGATATACCAAACTGGTAGTTATGCTCTGATTTGTCAATGAGTAAGATTTTAATAATTCCAATATTTAAAAAATTAAATAAATAACTTTGATATAAAGAATATGTACGTTGCATGCAAGCTTATTGGAAATGTTATTACAAAATCAAGAATATATAGTATAATTGTATAATCAGCAATTAGGATATCATCAGCTTAAGAACATCCGAAAAGGATAACAAGCAAGGAGGTCAAGGAAGAGCCTGTCTTTAAGCAAAGCTGTAGCTAAAGTGGATTGAAAAATATTTTTAATAATAAATATTAGATGTTAAACTTACATGTCACATGTCACATGTCACATGTGCTGAAAAATAGATTTCATTGGGTATTTGTTTCTAGTTGCATGCTGTAGCATGCACAATGAAGCATATGAAACTTATTTTTAGATAAACAATTTTAGATAAAAAAGTTCTTTCCACTGAAAGATGATTTTCGGTACAGAATATTGGATTTAGCCAAAACCTTTTGCTGAGCTGCGTATTATCATATTTTATTGAATTAAGAAGTTCGAAGACTGTGCCACAGATTGTTTGCGATTTTTTTTTGCAGATATAATGCAATTTGAATAGGAAATAAATACATTTTCCATATTTGACTTTAATGTAAATGGTCATTAAAGTGTTACATATTTGGGAACTATTAAAAAGAGTATTTCTTAAGAGATTCTACTGTATTGCAGTGTCATGCAGTCACTACTAACATAAAAACATCTTTCGACTGCCCGCTCACACTTTTGCAACCAGTTATATTTGTTTCGCCAAGCACTTTGAATAAAATATTTAAAACAAAACAAAAATTAAATTCAGCACAGAAAATAAATAATTAAGTAAAACAACCTTCAATATACGGGTATATTTGCTGAAATTTTCAGTACGTTGAACTGACACATTATTCATTCCGGTAAAAGCAATATACTCACGAAAATGCTTAAGTATTCGACATTTAAAAATGTATAGATCGGAATTTAATGAAGAAACTTTCTTGTGCAAGCTGTTTACTTAAATAAATAATTCATTTCAATTTATGTAATTATTTCCTACATAAATATTTAACATTTCTTCCAAGCATTTGAGTTGTATTCCTTTAAATGTGTCCAACTAAATTCAGTGTTTATGAAATTAGTTATTGTTTGTTTTTAAGATATTCCTCCCTCCCCTTCTTGTTATTTATTTTGATTTTTATTTTTCATTTTTGCTTGATGACTAATTGGATATGTAGGCGACCAGTTAAATCATTTTTATAATTTTATAGATGAAAAGTCCTTGTATGAAATAATTAAATACGAGGGGTCCTTTCTGTCTGAAAATATTATTTATTTTTCTTTGTGGGAAAACATTTTTTTTCCTTTTCAATAAAACAATATAATAAAATAAAAGCTATAAATCTCGTGGTTTATACTTTGCACCCCCATTTTTTTTTTTTTTTGATGAATTAAATGGCATAATTAGAAATTAGCCCCCTTGAAGCCCTCTTGCAAACTATTGTGGCATCTTAGAACATCTGAACGAATACCCTCGCTACCAATTAGTTTACTTTTCTGCAAGCTCACTGTAAATAAATTAACTTTCTTTAGAACTGCGAAAATGTTTCAAACAAAAAGTTATTTAAATACACTAATCCTGTAGGATAGATTAAAAAAGTTTAAATAATTTTATTTTTTAAATTTTTATCTAATGAAGTATTTTTTGAACATTTTGCGGAAATACAATTTAAAAAAAATATATATTTCTTTTATATTTTATATTCATTCGTTCTTGCTTAAAACAATTAAATAACTTTAGGCATACACATACACACCCACCGAAAGGCACACATATTCTATTGTTGAATTACTGGTCGTATACTCGTACCCACGCACACGAATACACGAGTGGCCATCTGCGCACGCTAAGCAGCGCAGGAAATAAATGTTTTCTCAGTTGGTTTGATTTAAAATTTTTCGATAATCGTTCAAGGTCGCTCAAGGCTAAAGCAGTAAGTTACGAATTTAATGTATAGTTAAAGGCAAAAGTGTATATACAGTGTTAAGAGAACTGTTATTGGAACTAATAAGAAAGAATTCTTATCTCTGCAATTTCATATTTCCAATCTTATTGAAAACTATGTTTTATAGGAAAGATAAGATTTAAATTTTCAGTTCGAGTGATATCGCGATTGTTTTTTGGAGAACACTGAATTAAAAAGTTCACGATTTTAGTACAAAAAAAAATTTTTAAATATTTTGCGTAGAAAAACTTTTTTTTACCAAGTGAAGGGGGGTTTCTTTACTATTGTATTATGGTTTTTATTTTCTATATTTTTTCAAATTGGTTTTCCTGCTTTCATTAAGTAAGTTTAGTTTCTTCAAATTAGTTACAATATTTTACAATTTTTGGCAACAAGGGTTGGTGCTTAAGCAATAAGGTGCATTCCTCCCTTTGTGTCCAACACAATAAGGAAATATCTAAATGCCCATTGATAGTGAGTGGGTTTTTGATGGGGTTTTCCCATGCGTGAGTATTAAGTGCATAAGAGGAAAGCTGAAATGAAGCGGAGTTTAAATTTGGAAGCATCTTCTCGGCAAGAAGCAAACTTTAATGCCTTGGGCTGAAACCTCTCTAGAAGAAGGAACAATAGGTAGTTGGCGAAAGCATTTAGCCAATGTCAGACGTATGGCATGACAATAATAGCAAACAGTATTGTGAACAAGACTAAGTGCCAGAGTATGAAAAAATTAAGGCAAGACGAAGATACTGAGAATAAGCAACGATATAGTATTTGTCACTTAAGAAGCATTATAACGGCTATATATGGACCTTCAACGTGGATCACAAAACGCAGTACTGCTCTATATTAGGACTAACAAGGGTTTATTAATCGATGATTGCTTATCATTATGAGTATTTTAAGCCGATTGCTATTTGCATGCATATCTGGATGAAATCAAAAAATTTTGAGATGCAAAACGTAGCCATCGCAGATAACAGGCCGCTCGAAAAAAATGCTCACTTTGACCTCGGTTTGTTCAAATTTTCTTAAGAATAAGACTTAAGATGGAACTCCCCCTGATTTTATTTATTAGATGAAATAGAAAGCGGTAGGGATGAAGTTCTTTTGGTAGCCATTTTGTGTTTATTGTTTACCCCGTCGATGAAGCACTGGTAGAAAATATTGTCGAAGGACGATATCTTTGCTCACATCGATATGAATTGTTTGCTGGGCATAGGAAAATGTGTGAGGATATTTTACCGATTACTAGAAGGAAGAGTCGATTTTACCTCATTACTCGTTTGAAGATGAAGAATATACTAGTTTGTTTAACTGCACCTTCCCAGAAAACCGGGAGACGCCCATGGAGTTCACTCCAGATATTGCGAACGTATTGAACCGGACTTAATTAAAAAAGAAAAACACTTGTATAAAGGCTGATTGTCATTGAGACATTTTTTTAATTTCTTCTTATACATTTTTGAGACATTTGAAAAGTTTTTTGTAAATAAAAATTTTTCTTTATCTCTCTGCAGTATTCACAATGATTTGTTGTTTTAGTTGTTGTTGTTGTTGTTGTTGTTTTCAAACAGTTATTGTTCTTAATATCTAAACCAAACTTTTTGCTTTTCCTTTATGTGTATTTTTTTTGTTTTTTTTTTGTTTTTTTTTTTGTTATATAAATTAATTTTTTTTTTTTTACTTTAGAGAAAAATATTAACAATTAAACTAAAATTTTAACAATTAATACTAATTTTTTTTAGTTTTTTTGTGTATGGAGGTAGTTGTTTCATTAAATTGACGAATAATACATTAAACATAGAAATTAAAAATAATAACAATATTAATAATAATAATAAAGTAAAGGAAACTATAATCATGAGAAAGGGGCAACGAGGAATAAGTCACAGGGTGAGTGTGAAGTACATTTAGGAGTTGGTAATCTTCTTAAAAGCTCCACTTAAGCAATATGTCTTCTCAGAGCTTTAAGTCCATTACTCATTTGCTTGGTTGTTAATTTTCTTGAAATAAACTTCGAGCTTTTCCAACGAGAGACCTCAATGATTTAAGTATATTACCTTTGAGTGTAAAACCTTTGCATGGTTTTTTTTTTATTTCTGTCTGCTCTTTTCCAGTTAAGCCATAAATTAGTGTTTGAATGCAGTTTTAAGAAATTAATTTTGGTTTAGCAGGCCGCCCATTACTTGACCCGACTTCTTATTGCACTGCCCCTAAATGACATTGATTTCCCGACTGAGATGAATCTTCATGTCTTTTAAAGACACTCTTGTTATTGGCAAACCTAATCTTTTCTTCAACTCTCACCATGGCCGCCAGGGTTGCGCTTCCTCTTTGATATGTTTTTTGGTGACCAAAGCCAAAGGCTGCTGATTAGTGGTACTGTCTTGTGAAGCGGAGGCATGATGTATATCGGAGGGCTTGTAGTCCACTGCTTCGTGTGAGTTGGTAGGGCTGGGAGGCGTATGGCGCATTATGTGAGGGTGACTTGAATAAACTTGCTCACATGAGCTGTTTGAGGAAGCCGATGCTGTAGATGAAGTTCGAGTGGGAACCGTCACTAAAATATTGGGATGTTGAGCACCATTTACGGCCATAGGTTGCTGATGGTGGCCATGACAAGGATTCTGCGGCAACATGAACGCAATTGTGCCATTACTCAGTTTTGTTGGTATCATTTGCGAACGATTGGACATGAAATAGCCATTTTGCGTTTGTTGTACATGAGGGTTTATGACATATTGGCGCCGCTGAATGTGATCATGTTGTTCGGGCGATGATGGTGGTGATGGCAAAAATTGGGCCTGCAATTGTTGAGTTGGCGGCGACGAACCATTACCTTGTCGTTGGCGCTGATGCAACTCCATTTTGAAACTATTAAGGCGATTTTGCAAGTGCTGTATTAATCGACGTTTGAAAGATAGATCCAGTCCGGCAAAATCATTTACTTCCCTGATGCAGTCAGAAAAACCATCCTTAAATTTATTTATAATATTGGGATTGGTAATTTCCTGCAAGACAGCCTGCTGCCGTTGCAATTCTTGTATATATTTCACCGTTTTTTCGAGGATATCAGCTTTTTCCAACTTGGAATGCCGAGCGGCCTAAAAGTAAAAAAGAAAAGTTTTCCATTACTATCATTTAGTTTTTGCAACTTTAAATATCTTTCACATTCTTTCAAATATTTTCAAGCACTTTTCAATCAATTGCGAGTTGCAGAAACACTTACGTCTTTTTTCGTCGCATCTAATATTAAAGTTTTTAATTCATTCAGGCAATTGTTAATGCGAGCACGTCGACGTTTTTCCATAATCGGTTTGTTAGACTGCAAAGAGAAAAGAGGAAAAAGATTATGAAGAGATTTTGTGAAACAATCGAGTCCATTGTATTTAGTCATATTTATAAAAATAATTTTGAAAAAGTTTTGAAAAACGCGATCAAGAAGAAACTTGTATGTGGATTCGACCTCACACCGGGAGCATTTCCTAAGACGCACACAAATATTTGGCGTCATCACTAACAGATATGCTTGTGTGTGTTCTGCTACATCTTGTTTGTTTTATATTCATTTAATTTTTTTTTAATTTTTTTTTAATTTTTTTTAATTTTTGCTTTGGTGTTGTTAAAATGCTTTTAGCTGAATTAAACATCAGCACACTCTCACACACTTGCCCACATTTAAACATATGCACATACATACATACATACATACATACAAAGGCTTTTGGTTTTGGTCTTTCGAACGAAAATAACTCAAAGGTGATGCTACAAGTTATATTTTTGGTTCTACATTCTATATTGGGAAGGCGATGATGTTGGGGGCAGACAGTGGTGGTGCTGAGTTTGCGGTTGGCGTAAACGAGGGTGCCTAATGATAACGAATTTATGTATGTGCGAATGTACAAACGCAATGAGGACGTTGGCGGCACACGCTCAACAACCAAACGATCGCTCTTTAATTGGTAAGCAAAACAATTATGGCCCAAAGCCAATATGAAAAATTGTTGCTCGCGTGCGATATTTTTGTACATTGAATGTTTTTAGCAAAACTATAAATAGCAAAACGCCGTGTGATTAAAAACTGCACGAAACAAAAAAAAAAAAAAAAAAAAAAAAAACAAGAAAAAGAAGAAAAATAAAATACCAAAGAAAAACTAAAAATTCAAGAAATATGTGCACATTTCTTTATGGTCCATCTTAAAATAAATTATTACACAAATAGCGACATGTGATTTCAGCGTTAGACATTTGAAATGCGCGAGAAAAGAAAAGCGAAAAGGTTTTTTTTTTTTCAGTGAAATGAACAAGGTCGTTGGATGCCACAGTATAATAAAATAAAAGAAGTGTATTTTTTTTATTTTTTTTTTTTTTTTGGCAGTTTCTGTTGCGGCCATATAGGGCGATTTAGCATTGTGCGCCTCGTTATTATAAACAAAAATATTCAACAAATATTCAGAACGTAGTGAGTGAGTGGGTTTTTGGTCCGCTTGCATACAGGTGCCAAAAAAACACAAAAAAAAAAATATGCGACGCAAACAAAATTAGTGACTGGCTTAAAGTGAAGTCATCAGCAATAGACTTTAAGTGTAGTATTTTATGGCCAAAATTAAAGCAATTTTTTTTTCTTTGTTTGACTTAATTGCCATGGAATGCGTTGGCTAAATATGTAGACGTTTTTTTTCTTTCTCTCTTTGAAATATTTAATATTGATTTGAAATCATGTTGGTTTTATGAATGAACGCATGAATCAACAATTTAGTTGTGGGGTTTAAGCACACGCTTCATGCACAACATTTATGGAAGTGCCCCACACATGAGAACGATGCCAAAACAGTTTTATTTAAATTGTAAAACAAACAAACAAACAAGCAAACAAACAAATAAATGCTTAAGTCGTTTTAAAAAAATATTTTTCACCATACTTATTTTAATAATTATGTGGAAGTGCGTTGGCCGCCAGTTATAGTTACTGCCGCCACAGTTTGGCCGTTTATCCAATTTTGGGATCAACCACTGACACAGCCATTCATTGATTTTGTTTATTAATTCATTATTAAAAAATATTATCAATTCTGCCGTGAAAGGCTTGATGTGGGAAACTGGCTACCCACAGTTGTTGAGAAAACCGAAACCATAATGGGAGTCTCGAACGGATACAGCCAGTCACAGTTGATATGGGGGTGCACTGCACATTACAAAAAAAAAACCTTTTTTTTTTCTTTGGATCAAATAATGGACAAGTTTTCTCCCCTGTGCGCTAAATACTCGTGCCACAAATTCTACTGGTGATACTTACACGACGATCGCTTTTAGCTGGTCCACCCTTGGGCGGATGTGAAATGGGTTCTCCAATTACGTTGGGTGTCATTGCGGGACCACGCATACTAGTAACTATTTTTAACTTTTATTTATCTTTAATTATGTTTGTGTGCACGCTTGTATATCTCAAATATAATTTTTTTCACTTCACTTTTAAGCTTCTTCGGCCAATTTTTAAGAATATTCTTTTTTATTTGCGTTTCAAATATTAGCGTGCTTTATTATGTTTAGTTCTGTTCTTATCAGTATTTTATTGTATAATTTTATTCACTTCTACCGGGCCGTTATTGTTTGACTCGTGTTGCTTCTTTAACGATCAACGAGCGTCTGAAACAAGTGTTCTACAAGCAGCTTGCTAAAAGCTCTTAATAAACCATTCAATTTTAGTTCGACTGTAATATATGTCTAGTGAGTAGGTTAATTTGGCTTGATCAACAGATGCATACGAACACACATCCAAAGCGGCTGTAGGCAGAATTTGATAGCATGTTCTTGTAAGCACGTAGAAATATTAACGGATGTGCTGAACGAATGAGTATGAGTCAACAGAAACGAAATACACCGTGCTTTTTCAGAGACGGAGAAAAAATATTAAGAGTTCTTTACAGTTGGACTTGTAGCAGAAGACTGACGATTGATCGACAGGTTCCTCGACTACATCGTTTTAACGAGACGCAACGAATAGCAGCGCAAACTGCCACACGACCATATCAAAAATACAACACAAATGCCGACGTACCAGCAAAAGACGAGCGATTAAAGCATGCATGCTGGCTACCTGGTTATCTAAGCAGTAAACGGTTAATACAGACATTGATTCAAGTCAGCCACAGCAGGCGGATAAGTGGACGGACAGACGGATAAACCAATTTATACACACGCTCACACCAGTATCCTATAAATTGCTCCCTTCAAGCAAGCTAGATGTCGTTAAGTGTTCTAAATTGTTGCTTTTATTTAATTGTTTGCTTTTACTTGGTCAGGTCAGTGATGTGGCAGCAAATTTTTGTTTTATACCGAAATTCAGAGAACGTTAACTAGAAGTGGATTAGGGGTACAGGCTGAAGTTAGTGGAGAGGCTGCTAAGCTCTCCTTATAACACATTTAATTTAAAATTGCTCGCGCTTTCCGAAAAGCTAAAGGTCTCAACAGAGAATGTTTTTACCTTTTCTTTGTAGAGATTTCATTTAAGGCGCACTCGCATAGAATACGTCATACGTATACTTTGAACTTTTTCAATCCAAAAATCCCAGAAATTCTTGTGAGGTAATAAGCGTTGTTAAGTGTATATAATCTTGTAAATCAGAAAGGATGGTTGGATGTGGGCAATTAAATTTCTACAACATTAATTTGCGATGCAATAAACGATATATTCTGGATCCATATAAAAAAGGAAGTAGATTAAGCTGGACCGTTTGTCGCTGTGTCTGTTCTCGGTATTTTTGTTGCTTTTTGGACGCAATGCCGGAATTATGTGTAATGCATACTGATAGAGAAGGTAGATTAGCTACGCTTTGCAGTTTATCAGATATCGAATAAGGAGCTGTGAAGAATATGGAGCTGTGAATGTAATTGATCAACACTGGAGAAAAATTTATGAGAATTTTTTCTGGTTCTTATTATTATCCCAGCTAGAGTGCGCAATTTCAGCTTGTTCGAAACTTCTATTTTTATAACAGGCTCTTCCAAAGCTTTTCCAATATTTCCTAGCACTTGAAAAAGTATTTCATCCAATTTATATATGCCGAAGAATGCCTGGAAATTTTATTTTATTCTCAAATACTTTTCTAAATAATATTTAGATATTTTGAAACAGATCTGAACACTGCAATTCAGGTTTTATGGGATTTTTCCATTAATTTTATGAAGAAGGGATGAAAGTAATAATGTAATTTCAAAACATTATTCAGTACGCCATGGGGATCTGGGCCCTAAGCTCACTAATGCTTCAAGCTGAAACATATATAAAATAAGTGAAATCTTATTCCCATTGCAACCATATCAGATTAAGTTGTTAAGACCATATTTCTTCAAGATGTTAATTATAGAGATGGCCAACTGGGCAGCCAATTGCGATTCCTGTATGTTTCACCTGAATAAGCCAAGCTAAGCCAATGCTGCGTCCTTAATACTAAAATAAAGACAAGTAGCGCTCAACTCAAATTTATTGCGAGCGAGGCACGTACTTGAAGTGCGCCATATTAAAGGGATGTTAAAAATAAATGTTACTGGTAATATAAACAGCGGTGCAGAAAAAGTAGATATTAGTTAATTTGTAAATGATCTAGTAATAAAATAATCTTAGGATTAGTCCTTCGAACAGACTATATAGAAATAGTCATAAAGGGATTATATGCGTCACCTACATATGTATATTGCAACAGTAATGCATTCCTAAACGCAGGACAAAATATCACACTATGAAGGTTGTTTTGTACGCACTTTCTGCCATGTAATGATTCACATCAGACGATCACAACATACTAATCTTTTCAAACGAGTAAAGAAATTTATTAGATGTCAAGCTATCGCTCCTCGAGCGAATGCAAATGCAAGTTAACGAAGAAGTAATTTTGTTTTATTTTCATGCATACATATTCAAATATATATATATATATATATATATATATATATTATATGTATATATATGTTTACGTATCTACGTAGGAAAACTAACTACAACTTCTATGTGCTAAACTTCTATATAGTAGGAAAAACCACGCTGTTACAGTTTAAAATGAAGAATTTTTCACTGAACTGAACCGAATTTCGCTTATTAAAAGTATAAAATAAAAAATATGTTCAGTTTTTAAATACACGGAGAGGAAAATTTGAACAAATTTCAAAGTGGGCAAGAGAACTTTTAATGAAAAATACCATTAAATAAATTGTTATACCAAAAATTAATTATTAATGCCCATTTAATGTAAAAATATAAATTGCTCGTTCAATTTCTTTAAAAATGAGAAGAAATAAAACTTTACATGACTTTCAAGAGTGAATGGTTTGACTAAGAACACGTTTACAAATCCCAGTTTAAAAAGGATAAATCACGAGAGAATAACTCTGTTACAGATTAATAAAATAATCTTCCAGAGAGACTAATGGCGTTACATATTAATAAATTAATCTGCAAGAGAGAATAACCTCTTGTTACAGAATACAAACTAAAATAATTTACATCTTAGTAAAATAATCAACATCCAGAGAACCAACTGAAATAATTTGCACAACGCCACGAATCACAACTAGAAAAAACATCCCCGCATTGAATTCCAAGAAATCGATAAGAGGGACAAAAAATTTTTCATCAAAAAATTCGCTAGCGATTTTCCCAAAATTGAATCCCTAATCACATATAAGGATCCCCTACTTAATATCAAATACGCAAAACTTTCTTTAAGAAACACATTGAATAGAAATAAAACAAATAATTTTTAGAGGATATTTCCAATCCTGTCGATTTATATGGTGTAAACATTTTCATTCGATTAAAATAAAAGCCTGCAACATTTTTTGCAAAGCGGACGCAAAATTGCACTTCGTAAGTAAAACGTGAAACTCTTTTGTAGAAAAGAAGATGCCGCAAGTATTTAATTCTCACACGTGTACAAACATTTTATGAAAAGTTTAAATGTGTGTATGAATGTAAGTATGAAATCGTAGATGGGGAAAAAATCTAGTTGCAAATATAGTTGTAGCTGTTGATGCGATTATAGAATGCCTAGAAAAGTATCACATGTTTTTTATTTTACTTCTTGTTGCGTGTGTGTTGTTTATTAATGAAAATGGAATGCAAGGAAAATCCTGTTCGAAACATTGTTGGTTGTTCAGCGTGTTTGCATTAATTGTGGATTTATGAAAAAAGTACTAAAGTACAAAAAATGGTACCATTCACTATTGTTAACTTTTAAAAATTGTTATAACTTGATGTTTTTATGAGCAAAGCTGAAAAACAGTTTTTTTTCATTTGTTCCTTCTGATTAAAAACATGCTTACAAGCACTGTAGGCATGCACTTACATATATCATTATTTTTTAATTATTTAAGAATATGTCCAAAACGTTGAACGTTAAAATAATACGTAGTCTAAAAAGTCCTTCGTACTTTGCCAATAGATGTAGTTGCAAGATACGAAAAGACTTATTCGACTACTTATATGTTAAACATTTTTACATCAAATACCCTAAAACGATTATCAAAGTCTCTTGTCATATTTCATTAAGAAAACAATTGACACAGACAACTAAATTTATCAAATAAAAGCAAAAGAAAAAAAAAATAAATGAAAAGCAAAGAGCTTTTAAATGTGGCATCACTACCTACATCTATCACAAAATGTAGTATGACAATTCAGTTTTCTGCAGGTTGAGACATTGCAACTACATAAATGTTCGCTCAGCTAAGCATTTGCAAAGCTGGTCGTATACCAAAAACGATCAGCTGATGCAACCACATCTATGGTTGTACATTTACGGTCGGCCAAATCTGCCTTTAGACTGCTTAGTAATAGACTTTAATTTGGTGTTTGTTTCGCTGCTCGTTGTTGTTGTAGTTGCTGTTGTTATCAAAGGTAGTGAGCGATAACACACCGATTGTAGACGTCACTCAAAAGGAAAAACAAGGAATTGATAAAAAACAGTAAAGAGTAAAGAGTTTTTAGACTGATAACGACATTGATGACTGGATCTATGTATTTTTGGACTTCAAGTAGTTAAAAGAGTAAAAAATCATGATTCTGCTTTATAATAACGCAGCCGAAAATTTTCCAATTAATAAATAATAATCAAAGCACCAAAACACAAACAATTATGGCAATATTGCAACTTATCGATAAGCTTCGAAGTATGTATGTATGTATACATGTAAGTAAAATTGTCGCTGATGTTGTGTCTCATTGCCTTTGATTTTGTCATTATCGTTTTTGGTGCTTCTGGCGTTGCTTTGTAACGCGTTTTAAAAATTATAAAAACATCTACGTTTTAATATCCTTCTTAAAAATGCACGGAGGGGTAATAAGTTTGGTGCCGCGGATGAAGTTTCTATAATTTTTTTTTGCGTTGCCATAAAGTATACGCTCTCGGCATTTCGTAATTTTTTTTTTTTTTGAGAATCCGCGTTTTTTAAAACAACGTAATTTATCATAACTTTTTTCAGTATCGATTGAAAAAAATGTGAAAAATCTTGCTTCTACATCGTAAGAAGAATCAAGGAAAAAATTTTGTGTATGACAGGCACAGTGTTGAAATGATTTCTCAAGTAGAAAACTCGTTTAAAGAAACAGTGCGGAGCAAGCGGAGCAAACAAAAATATTAAGTTATATTATAATAATAAATCTTATAAATAATTTCGTTATAATAATAAAGAGGGTAATTTGGTGAAATCTATTTTAACATTCGGTGAGAAAAAAACGCTGAAGCTACAATATCTTCTATGCTGGCACGTTTCCGATTCGAATTTCCTGTTGAGTTTCCATTAACTCTATCCCTACTCTAAGTTAATCAACTATAGATTTTAATAGAAAATTATACTTCTTCGAAATGTCGAAATTAACCGTAATAAAATATTTGAAATCTGAAAGTGGTTTTTTTCACAACGCAGTAGAGATAAATAGCTGAAAACTTGTATGAAAAGTGCTGGAATCTTTCCGTGATTCCTATAAAAAAATTCCACTGTAATTTAGATTTTTATGACATAGAAAGAGTTTTAACTCAGAACTGCTGCAAATATTTTGCATATATAAATGCACGGCTAAATACGTGTAACAAAATATTTTTCATTAGATAAAAATATTTAAATTTCTGTTATCTATTAACGAAATGTCTATAACAATGAACCATATTGAGTCACTTTGTAGTTAATTCATTGTGTAGCGTGTCACATCTCTGGCATGTGAGAATAATAGATAAAAAACAGGATAATGATTAATTGTAGTGCAATTTAATGTTAAACTTTAACTTATGATAAGATTTGTGTAGAAAAATAAAAGTTATATATTTATTTTTTACAGTATCTATTATCATATGATCATTTGTTACAATTCTCATTCGTTTTATAAACACAAGACACCTTATAAGCTAAATTGGACATTTATGATTTAATCTTATGATGTTCATCTTTTGTTTTGGTAAATAATTTACCGAATGTGTTATGAATTTTGCATACCCTGGTACATTTTCTATTGTCATAAGTCCAAGAATTTTGTACAATTTTAGAAAAAAAAGCTACGAAAAGCATATGATTTATTAATTGTGGATTCAATCACAAGTTTTGTGTTTAAAGCTTTCATTTTAACAATTCGCTATTAATAGAAATTTAAAAAAACATTCTACTTGTTAATAATTAAAATATATATAATCTTTTTAATATTATACAATTTAAAATTCTTCATCACATTTAATAAATGATGACCGAATTTACATTACATAATTAGCGAAAAATCTTTTGCACGTCTTTGCTGATAAGAGGTATAGAGAGGACATCTGTCTTGCAGAACATCCACGACGTCGCATTTTGTTTTATTATCACTTTCAAACGAAATTTGTAAACAACGTTTATTTTTTGATCACACCTCGTATAACGTTACTTTTGCATTATTACAGTTACAGTTAGTTGAGCTATTGCCTTAAATAATTTCTCCCAAATCTATTAAACTGTTCTGCCTCATTTCTTATTTGTAGTTAAAGCAACCTTTTATAGTTTTATAACAATAGAAACTATTTGGCTGACAAAATAGTTGTCAAATCGTCTGAATGTTGCCAAATATTATTGACATTTCGTTAATAGATAACAAAAATTTAAGTGTTTTCATGTTATGAAAACTCACTTGTTTACTTGCTTGGTTTTGAGTTAAAATACTATTTGTATTTTAAAAATCTAATTTTAACATTTGAAACTTTTTATTACTGATAACTTAAAAGCCCCACATACTACTGCCACTCTCTTCTTAATACGGTACAGTGCGGCGCAGTAGTGGCACCTTCCTTCTGCCTGCTGTGCTTAGAAAAAAATGTATACGAGCATGTATACAGATTACGGTTTAACTTCTCCAAAGTATTAAATTGAAATTATTTCACATTACAAGTTATATATGGTATTATCAGTTACGACTTTTTAAACACTTTTTCCATCGTTAAATAAGTTGTAGTGTAGTTTATATTCTTTTTATTTTTTTTATCGGTTAGGAAGCAACTAAATTTTAGTTTTTTTATTTTTAAACGTTTAATCCGCTGCCACGACGTTGCTTTTTTTGGCTGCCAACTGAACTGCTCCGTTGTAACTGCAGTCTCATCAAAAGTGATAAAAAATTTACTCGAATGATCAAAACCGATTACTTATTCCCCGAACCGCAAAATTTCGCTTAAAGAACAAATGTCGAATGCAGCCGTAATGCTTCTCTGATCTGAAGAAAATTTTATATAAAAATTTTCATAATGTTAATGTTTCATAATGTAATCTGTCACAGAGATGCCTTTTTCGGGCACACTATTACACATATCCAGTAGAAATGTCATATTTGACAAAGCGTGCGATTGGGTAAGATAGTGAATCATGGAATTGATTGTCCTGCTTCTGCCAGATTACTAATCTGATATATTTAACATAATTTGGTATACCGTAGGGACTTATAAATCATCTTGTTAAAGCCTCATGTTATCCGAAATTCCCGGTAAATGGTTAAATACTTAAAATATTAAATGTGTCTCTGTGCACTATCTTAAGGAGTGTTTTAAGTTGGAAATTTACTTTTAATGATGTTTCGATCCTATAAGTTAGTCCTTACGTTAGTCCTAAATAAATTCCTTTTACTCAACGAATGGACGACGTTTTGATAAATTTATTACGAACATGGCAACACTAAAATGTCCTCGGTCTCGAAATTTATCATTTCTTTTTTATTTATTTTATTATTTGATTTAGTGACCTTGAAACTTTTTATTAACAATATCTATGATAAAACTAAAATATGTTGTGGCTTTACGTACACACACAAACACACTACACTGAAGCACATATACATATACCAATTGATGTATATTAAACATTAAATAAAAATTAATAATATTCTTTAACGCTTTCCAATGAAATGTTTAAAATGTATATCAACCATAAATTGTAGCGTACTTAGTTGTGTAATAAATGCCCCGTTTACAGTTTGTAACTAAATTCAGTGCAGTTGAAAGTGAAACAAGTCAACTCTTTTCTGGATTATTCGAGTAAATTTCATATCACTTTTGGTAAGACTGCACTTACGACGGATCATGCAATTTCAGGAATACTTTGATTTCTATGAGAAAATTATGTTTTCTGTTTAATCAAATGGTGGAGTACTTATTACAATTTGTGAAAGCATTTGTTAGCTTTTTCTAACTCTTTGAGGTTCTGGCGAGTTTTACTAAACGTTTATCTAGAACAGACGAGCCATAAGACAATAGACTGGAAATTGCACAATTCCCGATAGCACAATCGTTCTCGTGTGCCAATGCTCAATGGCCGACAACCTAATCACAGAAAATGCTCATTCGATGTCCTTATATAGACTTTGTCGATTATAGAGAAAAAGGGTAATATTAAGGTCGTTATTTCTTTTCCATTTTATATCAAAGGGGCGCAAAGAGAAAAAATTCTCTTATCTGCTCGTGCTCTTAATCAATTATTTTCGCCAGTTTACATTTTTATAAAAATTGTTTGCGCCGAGAGAGATATTAATTTCTTTCTTTTAATTGTTTGAATATCCTGATTTCTCAAAAATTTTTATCTTTCTGAAATTATTTGTCAAAAGGTACTATATTTCATGTGTATTCGCTGTTTATATATTCGCTTATATAATTTTGTCTCCAGTTTTATTAATTTTAATTAAGAGATTTTCCTGCTAAAGAGCATGTTATCGACTTCTGAAAATTATGTAGGATATTACCAGCGAAATTATGTTACCGCCCCATGTATTCCAGAAATAAAAGGGCGAAAATTGAGATATTAAAAATACACTATTTTGAAATTTTTTTTGAAAAATCATGGTATTGCAATAATTAAAAGAAATCATTAATAGTTCTGTAGAGGGAAATTGGAAGAGCTGTGGAATGAAATGAATTTGGGGAAGTTCCACTAAGCAATATGTGCAATTATTAATATATGTAAGTAACTATTTAAGCCATCATGGAATTTCTTTTCATTTATCTTTGCCGATAGGAAGCATTAATTTATGTTACCTGCAAACATATTCATACATTTTTTTACTTTGCACGCCTTTTTCGTTTTCAAGGAAAGTCCTGAAAGTTTTTTTTTATTAATGGAAATCTTCTTCGAATTCAAATATATTAAAATTTAACTTTTTTTTTTTTTTTGCTTACTTGCTAAAAGAGGCGGCACATCCATTTACATGTAAATCCTTCCGAAACACTTAGAATTCCAAGTACAGCATCTTAGAAAGAGAGTATTAGACAGAAGAATGCAGTAACCCTTTCAACAAGTAGCTGTAACAGTTAAGCTGGTTAAACGCCCCAGTATTAAAATGGCTTAAAATAACAAAGTTAATGCATTTATGTGCATCAGGATTAAAATAGAAAGACTTAATGTTGTATGCATGTTGACACGCTTCCTGCTACTGTACTGCTCGATCAATGCCTTCATTACAAACTAATTGTATTGCTTATAAATTGTTGGTGGTCACTTCGTCTTTGGAGAATACCGAAAATAGCAAATAAATTGGAAGAAAGGATTATACTACTTTACTCAAGGATTATTTTCCTCTGGTGTCGGTAAATTTTTTTTTTTCTTATTATGCTGCTAATCGTGAACATCAAAGGGCTAGGCCACGCACCCGTAAAAAAAACCATGCCAAAAATTGGCTGGAAATGGCTTTAATGAAAACAATAGTAATCAAAAGGAAGTGGCCCGCTCACGAAAAATTTATTGATGCTCAGCACGACTTAGTTAGTATCTTTTGTTTGATCCTTTGACTCAGCTTGTTTGTTTCTGAGCACTTAAATCTATTTCATACGTGTTCTCTTTTGTGTTTAATTTTTTTCTTGTCGATTTAACTATTTTTAGTTTGCCGATCATATTTGAGAACGATTCGATATACATGAAACCTTTGAAATAAAAAAGAGAAAATGTGAAGTTTTCACTTGATGTGGCTATGCTTGTTCAGGACAATTAATAAAAGAAATGAATAATTAAACAATATGGCATTTCATTTCATCACTGCGGAAGGAGCGCTGTGACAGTGCTGTCATTATCTCAAATTTGTGTGAAAAAATTCCTTGTACTTCTTGTAGGATCGAAAGGATTATTTATGTACGTGCTCATATGTGTATACTTTTCCATATGAAAGCTCCACAATAATGAAAATATGTGGTTCCAACAGGATGGTGACTGCAATAAAATTGGTCTGGAAATGGCCTGAGATAGGAAATGGCTTTTTTATCGCATGTCGGATAGATGTAGTAAGCATATGCCCGATATTTGCTTTGGCTCATTAGTGTTATAAATCCTTCAATCATAGTCAAAAGTAGTGAAAAAAATTCTCTGAATATTCAAAATTAA
Source organism: Ormia ochracea (assembly GCA_963402855.1). Taxonomy (NCBI): domain Eukaryota; kingdom Metazoa; phylum Arthropoda; class Insecta; order Diptera; family Tachinidae; genus Ormia; species Ormia ochracea. The sequence continues at coordinate 43,915,404 of OY727106.1, forward strand.
ATATTAATTGCAAATATTAATTACAAACAAAAAAATGAATTAAATATTAATTTTTGGAAAAATGAGTTTAAAAATTTTCAAGGGTCCGTCTAGTATAATCAAATTATATATATTTGGTTATAAATTTTTATTATAAATTAAATAAAATTACAAAAGAAAAAAGTTTCACGAGCCGGTATATAGGGGATAAATAGCAATAGTAGGTAGGAGATAAAAGCAGGAGAGAAGAAAGAGTAGCAGAGAACTAGATGCTGTTAACGCATTACATGACAGTATTTTTATTTAAGTGGCTGGAAAAGCGGCGAAGGGTACAGGCTGTTCCGATGGTGGTGAATTTTTAGTTACCAGTTTCCAACAAAAATGATCGTATGAAATATTAAAACACTGTAGAAAAATTCACAAAAATTTTTATTCTTATTTTATTTTATGGTAGTCGGAGGTAGGAATGGGACCCGTGACAGTAGCCGTTTGTGGTTGACCAACTCCTTTAAGCTAGCAAGGTATGGAAAAAACTATTCTTGCGATATCACTTTAATTTTTTTTCCCCGAAAACAGAAAAACAATTTGGGGGCCATTTTTTTTTTTTGGGGGCTGTAATTAAGTTATGAAGGGAAGTGTTGCCAGAGCTGAGTGAGATGAGAGGTGACACTTAACTATAAAAAGGTATAAAAACCAAAAGAAAACATTGAAATTGATTATTGAGTGATATTAGTTGGCTTCTACATGCTAATTTATCCCTTAGGGTAATTTTTAAGGAAATTTTCTTAAAACCACCGTAGAGTTTGCCCTAAAACTTAACCTAAAATAAAATGAAAAGCTAATAGAAATTTAAATATTTTTTTAAATATATTTATTTAATGCTTTATTTATTCTATTTCATTCTATTCTATTCTGTTCCAACTCTATCACATATAATCCGAAGTGATAATGTGAAATGGCAGTAAATCTTCAACAAGTTGTTTTTGTCTTGTTTTAATGCTTGAGTATAATGACGTCAGTTTCGAGAAAGTTATAAACTGTTTAAAATATCTGTTTGCATTGCTGATAACGGGTATGAAATATTAATTCTATATTTTTTTTTTTTTTTGCTTTATAAACAAACCAAAGAGGTTTTATGCCTGAAAATACAGCTGCTCCTTGTTTAATACGGCGGCATTTTATATAAAAAGGAGACGGCCTTTTGATGTCAGGCAGAGATTTTGGCGGTTGGAATGAAACAAGACTTTCATATATATAAGATTATTTGTAAATATTGTGAAAAAATTATGAAAGTTTCGCTTCCATGAAATCTTAATTTTTATCGAAGGGAATTTTTCCCCCGCTCTCAGCTGAAAGTCACTACAAGAAAAATCTTTTTTATTGTCAAACAAAGAATTAAAAAATTTTTAATTTGAAATTTAAAATTTAAAATAAAAGGTTTTTAGTCGGACCGATAATTGCAGTGCAAGAACGGGAAACTAAGCAGCAAAGAAGGGTTCTTAGAAGTTTGAGGAATGGATCTAATCTCTAGGAGGAATGCGATATATTGTGAGAAAGTTACTTAATATTACTTATTGAAATGACTTTTGCACTAGATACATCCAGCATTATAAAAAAGTTGGGATTTGGGTATAATTTGGTAGAGCTTTGCCATCCACAAAGAACTGTTTCCACATTGGGGCAATAATAACTTTCTGCTCCTGCTTGAAGTTCTCTGGAGATGGTACATACAAAAAAGTAGTAGGCAATTAAATTATTCAATTAAGCTAATAAATTTTTTTTGGGGAAAAATCTTTGCAATAAGGGGAATAACTGTTTCATTTAGTACCATGGCTTAGACTGATTTACATATTATACATACAGCCAAAATTTTGTGAACAAATTAAAGGGCAAAAGTTCTCGAAACATTTCTAAACCGGAAAAGGTATAAATGGTTACTTAATGAATGCTGTTGCCAAGTCAAAGTAATCAAAGGAAAAGAGGCTAAAACATTGTACACGTTGTTATTCCTGACGTTTCTAATAGCAAATATGTGGGAAGCGAATAAATTTGGAGGTGATTTTCATTTTGGAGGCAAATACTCTTAGTATACTCTTAAATACTCTCCGTTGTTCAGTCCTTTAGAGGCCTGAACATAATAACTAATGAAAATGGGATGATAGTCTATTCAATGGCTGAACTATGGAAACTGAGGAATATATACTTTTTAAAACTAATTAATTTAATAATTAATTTTATTAACTTCGATTAAAATTTTAATGCTAATACAAATATTTTTTTCCCTTGATTTGAAATGTCAACAACCATTGAAAAACTCGTTTAATCAATTACAAAAACTGTTGAATTTAAACTTTGGAATCAATTAAAGAAAGTTGTCGCACTAATTAAAAATTTAATAGAAATTAAATTATTAAAAGCTGCACACATGAGCCTAATATTATTTTCTTTCTGTTAACACGGAGTTCTCTGTTATTGCTTTAAAATATTTTCGTTAGTGAGTTAGTCTGTACGTGTTATTGGAGGTCTCCTGTATGTACGTTTCTATGTCAACGACACGTGTCAACTTTTATTTTATTACTAAAAACTCCCATTAAAAAGACTTTATTGCTGATATACTTTCATATCATTTTCATTTTATAATAATTTGATTAGTGTTTGTTCTAAGCTTTTGAATTTTTAATGGTCTTTGCATCACCATTAAAACAACGAGAAAGGTTGGTGCCATACATTTTTTCTTCTGAAATTATTTTATAAATTTAGTTGCTGGGAAACGATTAAAACTCTATTAAAAATTTCAACAAACAGCAAAACGGGTTAGAATGCGAAAGTAGTTGTTCCTGTAGCTGATTTCTTTTAATAGTTGTATATGAACCAAAAATTAGTTGCGTTTGTCCGCTCTTTCAAGGACAAATTTAAAACCCTTTCTGTGGAAAACTATCGCTATAAACTATCTTTTGGCTATAAAACGACCTTAGTTTTAATTGCCTGAGCTTAGGGACAATACAGTTACGGATAAAACATCATAACACAAAACCTTTACTCATTCAGAAACCAGCAAGCGAACACATAGTCGAAGCGAAAAGTAATTATATATCAAAGAGCATCAAGCGAACGGATAGCAGAACAATGCAATAATAATTATCATTAGCAAACTCTTACCATCTAGTGTATGTGTGTGTCCTTAAAGGAATACAAATTTCAATATTTAATGATTCATAGTTTTAAAATTACTTTTTGTTTCATAGAAATCGCATAAAGTAACCAATTTATCTGTCTTACGTTTTTTATGCAATATTAGAAAATATTTTATTCGTTTCTCTTCCTTTTTGGATTTGTTGGAAGTTTTGTAAGGACATTAGCTGATTTTTACGCAATTCCTTTTTAGTTTTTAACTGGAAGGAATTTTAATTCCAGAACGGCATGCTGTTTGACGGGTTAAAAAGAACATTTCCGAGAATAAATAAATATTTTTTAGCATTGCTGCTGTATATTGTTGCATTAGAAAGAGAAAAATTGACAGACAACCTTTGCAAGATTTGAATTTTCGACTTCTGAAGTTTTATACAGTATTTATTCTTTTAAAAAAATTTACAGATTTTTTTTACCCTTTTTTGATTTGTTGTGCACAGTCTAATTGTTTATGTACAGGATGATCTACGTTGAACGAGCACATCCTTTTAATAATATCACATGTCTGGCTGAAAGTGTTAAAGTGAATAGCAAGAGATACTCTTCTGATAAATTTGTGGTCCATACATACCCTGCCAAGCGAATGCAAGTAATAAATAAAGTTTATTTTAATAATTAATAAGCATTTTACGAGGATTTATAGACATCGTATTTCTTAGACTGTTCTTCGTCCTGTAAGTGCGCTAAGTATGAGGTCCAGATTTTCGTGTGAACGAATCGTACGACTCTGTAGAAGCTCCTTTTTACATTTTTATATGTTGCAAGAATGTTTAAAATAAATAATTTTTTTTCTCAAATGCAATCATCGAAATTGCAGATGTGAAATTGACTTACACGCTTGAAATATTATCATTATTATTATTATTATTAGTTTATTAAACATATAAAAATGTTAATTTTTAAAGATTTTTTTTTTAATTTTTTTGGCAAAATATAATTATTTTGATAACAAAATCAAGGACTCATTTTCTTTTATTATTTTATTCCTGTATTGAAAAGCCATCAGATGTGGGGAAAAAGGTTTTTTCCAAAGGAAAAAGTAATTGAATTTAATTAAAGTTGGCACACAAGCAGGGCTGTCAAGCGTGCATACTTTTAGCAAGCCAGCGACATGTGGAAGTGTAGAAAAGTCAGTTGCTCTTATAATAACATTTTGGCAAGTAGAGTAATGCGCGTAATTCCTGTAACCAATTTCAAAATATTTTCAGTTTATATTTCTCTTTAAATATTCCAATTAGCAAAGATTTCACAAAAACAAAAATATTGTAAAACAAATTTCTTTTTTCAGTTACACACATCTTTCGGCAATTTCAACGTCAAACAATTTGTGTTAATTTTCAAGAGAAGCACACAAATGCATTCTTTGAATTTGTTTATGTCTATAATAAAATTACGGGAATTGGGAAGATATCCTTGAAGATATCTTTTAAGTAAAGTGGAATTTAATTAATTTAAGTCTTAGTTATTAAATGTCAACTAAATGGCTTAAATATCAGTATTTACAAAGTCAAAAATGAATGACCTCGAAACTTATCTCTAATGGTGTTTTCTTTTCAACAATAGAAATGTTGCCCTGTGAAAAAATTAATTTTTAAAATATTTTGCCCGCCCTGTGAAAATGTATTTTTTTTATTTAACTAGAAAAGAACACAAATTAGAGAAAAGTGTGTTGCTTTTTTTGTTGTTTAGTTGCTAAATTAGTTTAGTTGCTAATTTATCGGTTTGAGAAACTAAAAAATTGTTTATTTTAATATCTCATATAATTAAACAGCCGCAGTGTTGTCTTTTTTTTTTTTGTTTTGTTTTATACGATACTTGATATAAAAATAATAATTAAAATCTAATTTTCTGATTTTTTCGACTCAAAAGACTTTTTTTGAACAATGTCTGGTAATGCCGTGTATGGATAAAAGCAATCTGTTTTACAGGGCATTTTCTGCCCTGTTGACTTGTTGGGTGCAAAAAGTGGAATGCCTTTCGTCCTGCGAAAGGACAACATTTTCACAAAAGAACACGCCACCCTTTGAGGGAACAAAATTTTCTTGAGAAAAGAACACAAAATTGCCTTTTAGAGTGTAATATTGTACTTGTTTTGTAGAAAAGAAAACGCCATAAGCCTTTTCCCTGCGTTTGTGAAGATGCGTTCACAGCTGTATGAAAATGTTTTAACATGTATCTTGTATTTCATAAATAAAAAGGGTGATCGTGCCCTTTTCAAAGTGGTAACTTTCAATGTGAAACGGTCTCAGTTTGAAAGCTTTTAACATATGCTTTTGCATGTATTTGACATTTGCGGAATTTTTCTGCATTTATTATTTCCAAACCTAAGTATTCCCCAAAAAAACCGCTTATATTTCTTATAAGGAGTGATGCTATACACTTTGTATGCAGATATATCGAAAACGTTTCATAAAAGCTTCTGGGGCGTTCTTTCATTATTAAAAATAAATAAAACGGATGAAAGATTCAAAAAATAACTTTGGCCATTTTTACTTAGCTCCGCTCCAGATTTTAAATAGATCGATTAAATAGATTTTAATAGATAAATACGAAATTTATATTTTATATATAAATAAAATTGACTAAAGCAATAATTGTACTAAAATTTGAAATAAAAATGAGCCAAATAAGCAATTTTAACCCTTTAGTACAGGATAAGGGTATAGGCCCCTTTACAACACTTTCTTTTGTGAACCGTTCTTGAAGACTTAATTGAGCCGTTTGGTTTTAACACTATATTGAAATATTTGCAAGTATCGATTAGTATTCATGCGAGCAGGAAATTGCTGATATTTATAATCCTCTCTTCTTGTCGGCGGCGATTGCGTCTGTTTCGGTCACAAGCAGACAAATTCCAAGTATTTAATAGCCACGCATGTGTACAATTTTTTAGAATACTTTGTGTCGGGTCAACATAATAATATCAAAATTTACTTGAGCTGACGATATAATAAATAATTATAGTTTAGCTTCTTAAAAACGTGCATGTATTAAAACATCCTCTCTGTTCATAGAGGAGGCAATCTGAAGAATTTAGTATCGATTAAAATAAAAGTTTAAATTCTTTATTTCAACCAACCGATATATTTAATTAAAATTATATAAAATTCCTTAAGTAACTGGCTAAAATCCGAGAATAATCTCTTATAAAAGCGTGGATCATCCGTTACACCTCCAATCAAGTACGCCCACAGTAGCGTTAGCAGACAACTTCTATTACCGAAAATCTCCCTCTCAAACAGTACCACCACATAATTTTTAGTATCATGATATCTTACGAATAGAGCAGTCACGAACAAGTTTTTAGCCCCATTCAGGCCAAGGAAATACTGAGAACACCAGATCAATGTGTGAGAATTTTATGGAATGACTCGACCAAATGACAGGTAACCGAAAAACCAAAATTTAAAAAAGAGGTCCTTCAAATGTGAAGGCTGTTTCGGCATAATAATATAATTTATAAAATACAGCCTTATAAAACTTAAGTAGAGCCAACGTGCTCCCTAAAAGCTCCATTTTAAATTTTAATAAAACAAAACCCAACTTATGAGAAAGTTTAAGTTCATTGGCCCGTTATTAACAGGATGTACAAAAAAATGATGTACACACTTAGACAAGGCAGTCATTTATTATTAAATCAATTTCTCAGAACATTGGCGATTCAATGATTTATCGACACTTCTGCATGCACTTGTGCAATTGATCCCGCAACATTTACTTGATCGACTTGCAGCCTTACAAATCCTTTTATTTGAATATCATTGATAATGTATGATCAGGATGGTCTTGTTATGCTTATTTTACGCGAGAAACGACGCAAGTAAGAATTTCAGATTTTAAGCTTCACAGGAGGAAGCATGCACAGCCACATGTATTTCTGCGTGCGTGGTTTTTGTAAAATGCGCACAGGAACTGAAGTGGACAGCATAAACGGAACGTCATTTTAAATGTATAAAGGAATGAAAATTTTTGGTAATTTTCCATACCACATTTCGTTTTCCCTTATTCTGAATTAGATACTCGTATTCCTATAGATTCTAATTGTCAATATTTGTACTTCTCATATTTTTGCGCTACGTAAATTGTAAAGCCCTTCACAACATGAAATTCATTAATAAATTAATCAATTAAAGCAAAAATGTATTGATGTATACGAGAGCACTTTGAGTGTGCAAAGGTATATTCCCATCTCCCTCGTGTAATGCCGCTTCTAATTTAAAACTCAGTGAAAGGTGCACTGCATTCCTGAGTCGAAGTCATCGTAACACTTTCATGAAAATGCATGTAAAGCGAATTTGTTGCACTCTTTTGAACAATAGAAACTGAACAATACGACGTTACGCTCTTAACCATTTCCATTACATCACTTCCGTCAGAATACTCTAAAAAAACGTAACTCCTTTTAGTTTGAATATTGTAGATAACAAGCCTTTCTTTCTTTAGTTTTAAATATTTTTTTCAAGCGTGTCCTTGTGAAATCCTGCTTTCCACCTCGTTTCGTTGTGGTGTAATTTAACCGGTTTCGTCACAGCATGTTTTAGTGGCCACTGACTGAACTGTCGCTGGGCATTTTCTAAAAGAAATTCTTTTCCACTCAACAAAAAGGAACGTGTTTTTTTTTTATTTTTTTTTTTTTTTTTTTGAAAGTGTGCCTGTTTTGTTGCGAATATTTTTCTTGAAAGTGTTTGTGAAAAAGGCGAAATTATATTTTCAATTCACTCTAAAGAAATGAAAAAAATGTCAGTGACAAAAAAATCATACACCAAAAGGATAGAAGAGATGGTAATTTCTACAATATTAGCTTGCGACCCTATAAAATGTATATATATATATTCTTGATCAATTGAAAAGTCCAATTTGATTGAGGCTTGTCCGTCTGTCTGGCTGTCTGTCGAACCCCAGGTGTAGTATTATGTTTTTTATGGTGATATTACACCTCGACGAGGCGCACCTTGGGGAGATGGTATTCATCGTTTCTGGACCATGACTTTTGTGGAATACTGTTAAAACTTGTATGCCAAAGCCCTATCCATGGAATAGTATGGCCATAAACGCCTTAGTAAAGCGCTTGGTCACTTAGTTAGGGGGCGATAGTAAACGCATTAAGTTTACTCATTGCGAAGAGTATCGTGCAACACCATGGCCAGTACCCACGTACTTATTCTGTCTGTTTGTCTATCTGTCTCTCTGTCTGTCGTTGGTATTTTTTGGCATTTTTTGTGGACATAAATTGACCTTAAATTTTGCTTCTAGTCAAATATATAAAAATCCGTTTGCTCAAGATAAAAGAGTATGAAAATCCGAAAAATTAGCCTAAAATTCTTTTATATATTAATAGGAAAAAATCCACATATGAGCCAGAAATACCAACAAGTATTAAGTTGTTAACTTTCAATAGCATAAGTAGGAAGGGAAAGGCATTTTATTTACCAATTTATTAATTTTTTTTATTTAATATAATGAGAAATATATTGAGTAAGAAGGTTATTTGGAAACCCTCCAAGAAACTGAAGGCTTACATATCGAATTGTTTGAATAATTTATAAACAGAGTGCTGAAACTCCAGGCATATTCCTGTTTTTTTTTTGGGGTGTGCTTTTGGATTTTACTTCGCCACACTTAAATATTGTTAGTCGCAGGACGACCACTAACTTTATACTTGTGTAGTGGATCATATGCAAGGAAATTCGGCGTGTACCAAATGCCTTAATTTGTCCCCGTTCACATATTTTCCAGAAATAAATTGTGTAAGAATGATGCGCTCTCGAAACTTCTATTTTTATAACAGGCTCTTCCAAAGCTTTTCCAATATTTCCTAGCACTTGAAAAAGTATTTCATCTAATTTATATATGCCGAAGAATGCCTGGAAATTTTATTTTATTCTCAAATACTTTTCTAAATAATATATAGATATTTTGAAACAGATCTGAACACTGCATTCAGGTTTTATGGGATTTTTCCATTAATTTTATGAAGAAGGGATGAAAGTAATAATATAATTTCAAAACATTATTCAGTACGCCATGGGGATCTGGGCCCTAAGCTCACTAATGCTTCAAGCTGAAACATATATAAAATAAGTGAAATCTTTTTCCCATTGCAACCATATCAGATTAAGTTGTAAAGACCATATTTCTTCAAGATGTTAATTATAGAGATGGCCAACTGGGCAGCCAATTGCGATTCCTGTATGTTTCACCTGAATAAGCCAAGCTAAATCAATGCTGCGTCCTTAATACTAAAATAAAGACAAGGAGCGCTCAACTCAAATTTATTGCGAGCGAGACACGGTCATAAAGTCTGTAGAATCGCAATTATCGTGCAAAAAATATTACTCGTAATATAAACAGCGGTGCAGAAAAAGTAGATATAAGTTAAGTTCTAAATGATCTAGTAATAAAATAATCTTAGGATTAGTCCTTCGAACAGACTATATAGAAATAGTCATAAAGGGATTATATGCGTCACCTACATATGTATATTGCAACACTAATGCATTCCTAAACGCAGGACAAAATATCAGACTATGAAGGTCGTCTGAGCACTCCATTCATTTCAAAATATTTGGAAATATTTCAGTTAACATTTTGAAAAACTGAAAAACAATTCGATTTTAAATTTATTTGGATTACATTCAATCGATTTTAGTCAAACCATTAATTTAATTTTATATTAAATAAATGATCCATCTGCTGATAAGTTCCCTAAATTGGAAATGGTACAATGCCTATGACAGTGGATTGACAATGTTGCCAAATAATTTTTTGCCGTTTCCCTAATACAGCACAAGAATATACATGCCATGCTTCGTTGAGCGACAGAGCAGTTTTAGGCGCAAAGAACAGAGATGTTGCTGAATTAAACATGGCTATACAATCATAGATTCCGAAAGAATTGCTGTGGTACAAGTCTTTGGATATTATTACTAATGAAGATTGCCTCCAGGATTACCTCCGCACAATCTCCAATTGAAAGTTGGAGCCATTATTATTATGCTTCGCAATATCAATCAACAGCGTTAGATCGACTTGCTATTAAAAGGTTGATGGCTTATGGAATTGAAGCTACTATTTTAACTGGAGAGTTCAAAAGGGTAGATGTAGTCATTCCACGCATACCAATGATTCCATCTCATATGCCTTTTGAATTTCAACGGCTTCAATGACTTGTTCGCCTTGCGTTCCCTATTTGGCGCGCAAGGCCAATCCTTAGAAAGTTGTTAAGTGCATATAGAGTATCCAGTTTTCTCACAGGGGCAGTTGTATGTAGCCAGTTCGCGCCTTGGTAATCTACTGCTTTTGCATATTTACGCCGAAAATGGAAAAACAACAAATGTGGCTTACCGCGGAGTATTACAATAAAAGCAATCTATCACTGATTTAAATGAATTCGAATTGATTTTTTTTATTTTGCGAGGGATCGCTAGTGTCGTATATATGTACAAGCTTAAGACGCCGTGTAATCAAAACGACAACGACACGATCAACTGAATGTTAGTTTAACACCGCCATAAACAGTGAGACCTTTTTGCCTATGAAGTACGAAAAAAGTAAATTTAAATTGACAAATTAATGTGAACTTAAATTAAGCAAAAAGCTAACGAGAAAAGAAATGTATATAGTAATCTTATGCTTTGGCTTAGCAATATTGATTTGTACTGTTTAATATCCAAACTTGATGATCAATACATTTTTTTTTATCCAACTCTACAAAGCAAAGCTTTTGGCTTGTACGCAGGAAAACACCCAGGGTCTAGGCAGGAATCGAACCCGCAATCTCTGGTTCATTAGGCTGAGCATTATTCACTCGCCTACGGAGGCACCCAATTACATGCATGTAATTGGGAACACTCATATGAATATTAATGGATTTGCAGATGCAGGTTGCAAGGCCAATGGATCATGTTTATAGGCGCTCTCGTACCACAATGGAGTGCTACGAGACCAGATGGAGTGACGCATGCTCCAATACTTGTTGCGTCATTTTAAAAATTTACATCTCAAGAACTTTAATTATGTTTGGTGACATAATTTTGGTAGATGGAATCGCATTTTCGGGTACTCGTTTGTGTGAAAACCTGGCATGCCCTCTCCCTTGCAATAAATTTTATCCATAGTCTCACCATGAATGGATGAAATACATTCAGCAGGAAAATGAGCTTATGTGATAAGTTTTTTTTTATCTTATTTAATGCAAACTTTTGCAAAGTATGCTTCTGATGAAATGAAAGCAGAATTTTCGGAAATTCTTCTATTTATTTCCATTTCGCGGGCAAGCGGAGTATAAGTTAACAACATAAAAGTTTTCACCCGTTTAAAAATGCAAAGTTCCCAAATAGTAACAAAGGAAATTGAATACCTCTGCATATTCTATCTTTCAGACGGTTTTCGCAAGAATTATTTGTCAACTTGCATTCTTGCCAATTAATCATTTATTAAATTTTGTACTTTTAATTCCAAATAATTGTTTACCAAATTTTGTCATTTCTCAATAATTGTCGTAAGACAAGTCAAGCCACCTGTTTTTAATAAGTTAATACAAATAAGCTTTCCGTAATTTTAAGTTCAGTTGTTATATTCAGCTCAATAAAGATTGGCGTAAAGCCGAAAAAAGGAAAAATAAATTTTTATTTATTTTTTTTAGCGTTCGCAATCTGCGAATGCTTAAGTGGCGCCCGAGCAAATTAGCCCTTTAAATTCGGTTTCGGTCCCGTAGTAGAATAAAGCGAAACGGAGGTATTATGTGCCAGCCTTACCGAAGGCTAAAAAGGAAAAAATAATAGTGGAAAAACCCTTAAAGCTAGAAGAAGCTTCAATAAAAAAATTGTGAAAAAATAATAGTGAGCCTAAAATACAAAAATAATAAAATATCGGCTGTAAATAACAAATAATAATAGTGACTCTAATACTAGAAAATTAGAAGGGTTGTGAAATAAAAAAGACACAAAAAATTAATTATAAACGAAGAGTGACTCCAAACAAAAAAAAAAAGTCATAGCAAAAAAAAAAAAAAAAAAAAAAAGAGAAAAAAATAACTGATACCTTAAGAAAAAGGTTAGAAATCATCGAAAGAGGTGACTTGAAAGTGACCAACCAACAGTAATCATCAGTAAACTCAGCCAAAGGAATCCCAAAGAAGGAAGACAAAGTAAAGCCAACCAACAGTAATCATCAAAAAACTCATCCAAAGGAATCCCAAAGAAGCCAACCAACAGTGATCATCAAAACCCATCAACAGATCAAGTAAAAAGTAAGGTAGATCTTAAGATTATTCTTTTTATTGGCGAATTTCCCTTAAAACTAAAAATATATTTTTGACACAGAATTTTAAAAATAAAATTCTACTATTATAAACGTTTTTTTTTACATTGGCAAATCGCGTTTTTTTTAATAAAGCTACGTGTAAAGTGAAGAAAAATATTTAATACAAAAAAATGGCAAACCAAAATAATCTTATTAGGCCCCCTGTGCTTCCCCAGAATCAAAATCCTGGTCAGTTAAGCATAGAAGACTTGACGGCACTTATTTCTAGGATATCGACTGACGTATTGAGGAACCAAGGACCACAGTTGGTACAGGCCATACTTAACCCAGGTATAGATCCGAATGACGCTAGAGACCAAGTAATTGACAACGGACAAAGGAACAATCTGACTGACTTGGATAAGATACCTGACGTAGTTAAGTGCATTAAGGATTTCTCAGGGCAACCGGGGGAATTCAGCTCTTGGAAAAAGAGCGTAGATAGGGTACTGAACATTTACGAACAAATTAAGGGAACACCCAAATACTTTGGAATTCTGAGCATTATCAGAAACAAAATAACCGGAAACGCAGACATAGCCTTAGAGTCTTACAACACACCTCTAAACTGGACAGCTATCTCTAAATGCCTCGTCGCTCATTACGGCGATAAGAGAGATGTGTCAACGTTGGAGCACCAGATAGCAACGCTGGTGCAAGGAAGCAAAACTGTTTCCGAATTTTACCAAGATATCTATACACACCTTTCGCTCATCCTAAACAAAATAGGGTGTTTGAACACAAGTAACGAATCATTGATGCTACTGACTAAATCATATAGGGAAAAGGCCCTAGACACCTTTGTCAGGGGCCTGAACGGAGACCTGCCACGTCTTCTGGGTATGAAAGAGCCGGTCGATTTACCCCAGGCTCTACACCTTTGCCTAGAACTTGAAAACCAGAGTTATAGGTCAAATCGTATACATCATATAGGAAAAAACCAACCCCCTCAACTACCCCCCAAGAAAAATTACCATCCAATGCAAAGACGCACATTTTACCCTCAGTTGGCCCACATGCCCCAAACATATCAACAGGGATGGCAACCTCATTATCAGTCTTCTCCACATAACTCTCACAACCCACCTAGACCCCCTAAGCCACAACCACGGCCAGAGCCGATGGACGTGGACCAGAGCCTACGATCCAGACATATAAACTATATGAATCGACCCTATCGAAATCAAAATAATTTCTCTGGAAAAAGACCACCTTCGGTACGGAACGGGCAGACAAAAGCTCAAAGAACATTCCATATAAACACCGAAAGCAGCCCTACCAATGAAGACCGCTCAGAACCAACTGACGTCTATTTTTTAGTCTGATGAGCTCTTCGTTGCCCTTTTTCGAGGTAAGGACGGAGAGCGGGAACATTCTTAAATTTCTTGTGGACACAGGATCCAGCAAGAACTACTTACAACCACATCTAGCCAAGAAAAAAATTAGGAATGAGAAACCGTTTTTTGCAAAGTCAGTGGTAGGAGATGTAAAGATAACAGAATTTACATTTGTTAAATTATTTAATTTAGAAGAAGAAATAAAATTTTTTTTAATGTCCTCTTTGAAAGCTTTTGACGGCATCTTAGGAAACGATACTCTGAGGAAAATGAATGCTGTGATCCATACTGGAGACAGCTTTATGACGTTGAAAAATCAAAAAAAAATCATTCTTAAACAATTAGCATCGGAAGCAGTCAACAATATAGATATTAAGTTAGATAACTTGACAAAGGAACAAAAAAAAGAAATGAACACTATTTTAAAAGAACACGTAAAACTTTTTTCAGATCCAAATGAAAAATTAACGTATACAACAAAAGTTATCGGAGAAATCAGAACTGAGTCAAATACTCCAGTTTACACTAGATTTTATCCGTACCCTGCATCTTTAAAAACAGAAGTGAAAAGACAGGTAGAAGAACTTTTACACGATGGTATTATTAGACCATCAAGATCACCGTACAACTCACCAGTGTGGATTGTACCTAAAAAACCAGATTCAGCGGGAAATAAACAATACCGCGTTGTGATCGATTATCGAAAGCTTAATAAAATTACAATTGCTGATAAATACCCCATCCCCGAAATAGCTGAAGTAATAGCACAGCTCGGTAATAGCAAATTTTTTTCAGTGCTTGACTTAAAAAGTGGGTTTCACCAGATCCCACTAAAAAAATCTGACATTGAAAAAACAGCATTTTCAATAAACAACGGCAAATACGAATTCACACGTCTGCCGTTCGGCTTAAAAAATGGCCCATCGATTTTCCAACGGGCCCTCGATGATATATTGCGGGCATTCATTGGAGAATGTTGTTACGTCTATATTGACGATATAATAATATTCAGCAAATCGGAAATAGAGCACTTTCAACATATTGCAAATATTTTTAAAACATTAGAGGATGCCAATATGAAAGTGCAACTCGACAAATGTAAATTCTTTAGAAAAGATGTAGACTTTTTGGGTTTTGTCATATCCGAAAATGGCGTAAAAACCAATCGGGTAAAAGTGGAGGCTATCGCCAAATTTCCACAACCTAGAACGCTGAAGGAACTCCGTAGTTTCCTGGGTATGTCAGGGTACTACCGACGTTTCATAAGAGACTATGCAAAAATTGCAAAGCCCCTGACATCCCTTTTAAGAGGGGAAGGAGGCCGAGTCTCCAAGAACAAATCAGCCAATGTAAAAATTCTCCTAAACAAAGAAACGTTAGAATCTTTTAATAAAATTAAAAATACCCTCATGTCTGAGGACGTTGTTCTCGCCTATCCAGACTACAGGAAGGACTTTGAACTGGTAACCGATGCTTCTAATTTTGCAATTGGTGCAGTTCTGTCGCAAGATAATAGACCTATAGCGTTTATATCAAGGACTCTTAATAAAGCGGAAGAGCATTACGCCGCGAACGAAAAAGAGATGCTAGCCATTATTTGGGCACTAAACGCGCTTAGAAACTATTTATACGGTTCAGTTAAGGTCAGGATCTATACAGATCATCAACCACTAACATATGCGCTTAGTAATAAAAACCACAATAGCAAAATGAAACGGTGGAAAGCAATATTGGAAGAATATAATTACGAATTGTTTTATAAACCTGGCAGGACAAATGTAGTTGCAGACGCTTTGTCCAGAATACCACCCCGGGGATCACCACTTAATACGCTATCAGTAGCAACACACTCTGATGAGAGCTCATCACACGGTTTAGTATTAAACATAGAAGCCCCCATTAATGCATTCAAAAATCAAATGTTTTTAAAAACGGAAGCAACTTCAACTTACCATTTTAAAATTGTATTTCCAACTTACCATAGACATATAATTACTGAGCCCAACTATTCTGAAGAAATACTTATTTCTATTTTAAAAAGATATCTTAATCCTTCGGTTATAAATTGTATAAAAACAGATGAGAGCGTAATGGGAAAAATTCAGCAAGTATACCCCTTGCATTTTAACAAATATAAAATAAGATTCACGCAGGCGGTAGTCGAAGATGTTACCGACAACCAACACCAGGAAGACATAATAATTAGATTTCATAATAGAGCACATAGAAACGCTAAGGAAAATAGAACGCAAATTTTAGAAAAATATTATTTCCCAGCGATGGCGAACAAAATTAAAAAATTTATTAAAAGTTGCAAGACTTGTAAACTAAACAAGTATGATCGGCATCCGCCAAAAATGGAAATACAGGCAACACCCATTCCCAAATATCCTGGTCAATTAGTTCACTTGGATATATTGGTGATGGGAAAAACATTAGTTTTGACAGCTTTGGATAAGTTCTCAAAATATGCAATGGCAAAATTAATAAATTCGCGAGCAGTGGAAGATATAAGGCAACCCCTAAGGGATATCCTCTCTTCCTTGGTACCAGAGTCAATAGTGTTTGACAATGAAAAATCCTTCAATTCCGAATCCATTAATTTTATGATAGAAAATGAGTTAGGAATTTCAATTTTCAGAACTCCTCCATACACTAGTTGCTCGAATGGGCAGGTAGAACGATTTCATTCCACACTACAGGAAATTATGCGTTGCCTTCATGTTGAACAGACTCATCGCACATTTCAAGAATTACTAGACAGATCGGTAAAAGAATACAATTACTCCATTCATTCAGTTACAGGGAGAAAACCTCTAGAAGTATTTTTTGGTCGACGAGTAAGTAGCAACCCCAGTCTATTAGAAAAGGATAGAAATGAGACAATAAAAAAACTTTCAGACAAACAAATGACAGACCTAAACTATCATAACGCGAAGAGAGTTCCCCCAAAAGAATATAGACAGGGAGAAGAAATTTTTGTCAAATTGCATAAAAGACTAGGAACTAAATTATCCGCCAGATACAGAAAAGAAATTGTGGCGGAAAACTATAATACAACTATTAAGACGCAATCCGGTAAGATTGTGCATAAAAACAACATTAAACAATCTTAGGAATGAAATCAAACCTTTTATTTGCTTTGCAGGATTAGCAATGCAGACTCCAATGATTATTTTAACTTTAACTGCATTGGTAAACACCCAACAATTTCATGTCCATGACCTAACTAACAATAATGGGTATATACCTATCAGGATAGGAGAGGAAAAGATTATAAAGAACTACGACAAGGTACTGCATTTTATTAACGTGAACACCTACGATGAGACCATTCTTATAATCTCTGAAAATATAAAGTCATTGAAGGCCACTACCTATGAGGACAAACGACTCTTAGATTCAATTAATAAAAATCTCATACTATTAAAAGCGAAGATAAGCAACCTGCGCATACATTCAAAACCAAAGCGAGGTCTGATAAATGTTTTGGGAAAAGGACTAAAGTTCATAGCAGGATCCATGGACAGTGACGACGAGAAAGAAATACATGACGCAATAGAAAATATACGAGACAACGAACTTAACACTAATACAACACTGAATGAATTAATACATATTAACACGGGTATGGCAGAGGAAATTAGAAACATTACAACACACATAAATAGACAACAGACACTCATTGGTGGATACATAAATAAATTCAAGGACGAATCACTGAACAAAATAAGAACTTTAGAGGACGAAGTAGAGTTTATTGAACAGACATACAGAATTGACAATGATACTAAAATATTCAAAGAACATATTGAAGATGATTTAGAAAGGAATTTAGTAAGGATAGAGAATAGGTGCATGGAAGACATTTTAAGATTCCGGGAAGCACAATGCGAGCTAGAAACGGTACAAGAATCCGCCGTAGTAGAGGTAATGCCAGGAATACTTGTATTTAAAAATTTCAAAGAAAATATCACCCAAGATTGTAATGAAATAAAAGTGAAGCATACGGGAACATTCCTCATTAAATTTGAAAATTGTAATGTAACCACACTTAGCACAACATACACCAATATTAATCTAAAAATTCATGAAACTCTTATTATGCCAAATCTAATATCAAAAATCAAAGAAAAGAAAAATATTAATAAGTTAGATCTTAAGCTTGAAAGCCTATATGTTAACCAATTGAATAATGAAGATAACATAAAATTGTTACTTAACAAAAACAAAAATACACACATAATTAGTTTAAGCTCAGACATTATAATAACATTATTCGTTATCTTAACGATATTAATTTTATACTACAGAGTTAAGCCAAAACTTTATTCTGCAAGAGATAATGTTGCATGTAGTACTGATATAAATAAACCATACCTTCAACTTGCAACAAAAGATCTTAATTCTCCACCTAAGCCATCACGATTGTGGACAATCGACTTAAGAGGGGAAGAGTTAACAACATAAAAGTTTTCACCCGTTTAAAAATGCAAAGTTCCCAAATAGTAACAAAGGAAATTGAATACCTCTGCATATTCTATCTTTCAGACGGTTTTCGCAAGAATTATTTGTCAACTTGCATTCTTGCCAATTAATCATTTATTAAATTTTGTACTTTTAATTCCAAATAATTGTTTACCAAATTTTGTCATTTCTCAATAATTGTCGTAAGACAAGTCAAGCCACCTGTTTTTAATAAGTTAATACAAATAAGCTTTCCGTAATTTTAAGTTCAGTTGTTATATTCAGCTCAATAAAGATTGGCGTAAAGCCGAAAAAAGGAAAAATAAATTTTTATTTATTTTTTTTAGCGTTCGCAATCTGCGAATGCTTAAGTTATACAAATGCCTTCTTATTTTAAAACGCATTGAAATTCTTCAACTCTTCTTGATTTTGATTCCGAATGTGAAAAAACGAACATGTGATACAATTAATTTGCACTTTAAGGAAAACTCTGCAGGCACAAAACCGAAAAAACAACCTCAACAAAAGCCACATTGCAGAGGTTGGACACAAAGTGAAATCATTTCAGAGACTCTGAAAAAGTGTGTAGCAGTTTTTGGTCACAAAAATAATGGGAAAATAAGAGCAACGTGAAAAATTGTAGCACTTATGGTGAAAATATAAAAATAAAAAATATGTAAAATAAGTTTGAGGATTTTTTGCTGCATAATGAAGTGTGTCGTTGACGAATGTCCTGGAGCCATAAAAATGGAATGTTTTGCTAAGATCAGACAAACTGCTTCTCTTCAAGTTGGTGTTGCACTAATTAGATGATAATTAATATAAAAATCAAGTTGATTTTTTAAAACTGTTTCAATTGCCGAGAGGGTTTCCACGAAACGGGGATGACATTTGTCTAGCATCGTCCTCTTAACCTTGAGATTATTATTTTTTATTTTTGCTATACTGGTTTTTGCAATATGGCACGTAGCTATGCCTGAAATTTGCCAGCGAGATGTTCGTTTTAGTTTATGATTTTAGTTTTATGATTGCCTGTGTGTGTTTGTCATGCTGCCGAAAACTAATTTCGAAAATCCTAGAAACGATAAAGTTAAAGTAAATATTGTGTGTATATTATTATGTATATTTCTTCGGAGAAGCTAATATAAAAAAACCAACCTCACAGTATGATTGCAGCGCAATCTCAGAATTCTATTTGTGTAATATGTCGACACGTGATCAAAATGGAAAAATCCATTACAAAATGCCATCATTAATGCTTGTTATCGACCAAAACGGCGATATCTTCTTAATTATTTTGAGAAAATAAGAACTATTTCGATAAATTGTTAGTTGGTAGCCGTGTATCTCCAATCTGTGCAGTCCATTATTGGTAAGACATTTATATCCCTTCCTTGCAATGGAATTGACGCATTTCACTGGGTGCTAAAGCAGATCATCAGGAAAACTTTACACCGAATTCCCGAAATAATCAATTTCAAAGAATTGTCAATATTCTGCTGAATAGAAAAATTCCCTTAAAAAATTTAAAATTTCCTTGCGTCCGTAGGCGAATGAATAATGCCCAGCCTACAAAGCCGGAGGTCGCGGGTTCGATTAATTAAAAAAAAAAATGGGCTCCAATGAAAAATTGTACAAATAGTAAAATCCAAAGGAATTATTGTGGATTACAGAAGTTGTAGCCATGTCGCCTGCGGTAGTGTATGTGTTTAAGACATGGAAAAGCGTTTTTATCAAATCTTTCGTTTCTGCCTTAAATAAATTTCTTTCTGCAAATTAAAAACACATTCGAGAGTTTCATACGACAGAGTGCAAAAATGGTTTTATTTATGTTTGAAAAAAAAAAATGTTTTCTTTAAATGTGTTTCACAATGACCTGTTCCACAGTAAGCTGAACAGCTCCTTTATATATTTTTTTTCTCTTGGCCATTGTTGTCGACCGGATTGTTAGCAAATGACGCAAGGTCAGCTAATATGAAGACGATTCACTGTTATGAAGATATTAGCACTTAGGAAAGAAGTGCGACCGCGAAATTATGCCCAAAAGTGCTAAAACAAGATCCTTCTTTTGCTCATTTCTTTTACAGTTCCTTTGAAATGTAGTTCATATCCGGCTGTGCGTAGCAGCAATTACTGGCATGCAATTCCAAACAATTATGCCACAAAACTCTGTGCCACTTTGAATCACATTTAAAATTTCTTGAAGTAAGTGAGAAGGGCAGTCCCATTAAGGTTGCTTGCTGCCACGTAATGTTATGCAACAATATTTATGACTTGTGCTCGCAGTTTTCCTATAAAATAGTGCATAAGGTCGAAGATTACATTTTATGAGCGGTTGTTAAAAAATTCAGGACATTCAGGACATCCAGAACATTCAGGACATACGGATCAATGACGTGAAATTATGAACATTTCTTTAACCAAGCAGAAAGATTCAGTTGTTTGCGAACACATGCAACAGTCTTGAACGTTTTAAGGCACATTCTTATTTAAATGCGGATACCGTGTAATGATGTTGCATTAGGAGGGCAGACACTGTATGCACAAGAACAGCAAATTAAATCAAAACAAGGTTAAATTTGGGCGTACCTTTTTCAATATTTCTAAGTGCGCCTATTTATTTTTATTGAAGACTTCCGAGAAATTTGGTTTTTTATTTGTTCCTTTGCATATGCATTTTTCGCTTTGGCACATATTCCAAAAAAAGAAAAAAAAACGTATAATAAAATCTACATAAAACTTGCTTAGAAAAACGTTTTAGGAAAAATTATAAATATTGTTTAATAAAAGGATATACAAAAATTTCATTTGCTTTTTTTCTTCCAACGAAAGATTTTTAGTCATCTTTGTGGAATAAAGAAACAAGCTTGTGAACAAGAAAGTTCCGAAAATGCCAGCAGTAGACCTTTGAGGTCTATACCACACGTATTCTAATTTTTTTTTTTTTTTAAATAGTTTTTCCAGTTTCCAGCTCGTTTTAGTGCAACGAGCATAGAAACCTTAAAATTGATATAAAAGTCATACAAGTAAATAATTAAAATGAGCATAAAATATGTAAAAACCTTTGAATCAAGGAAAACATTGCTAAAGGCTTGGTTAGGATGCTTCAGGCTGATGTCACTGCCGTGGCGTAAAATAGGTTTGGTATGCCCATTCAATTCAACTCGTAGGAATTTTGAAACTCTCTAATAAGCAATAATATAGAATCACTATCATCTGTTGTTGGAGTATTTAATTGAAGAAGTCACACCACTGGTCATTAAGTGGAGGCACCATCTAATGATACGGATCAAAACTAATAACTCTAAAGCAATTCAGAATACAGCTAAGAAAAATATTTTGTACACCTAACAGTTAAAACGCCTGTGGTGTTTTTTTTTACTCGTAAATGATATACAATTTTGTGTCCTCGTACTTCAATTGCTAAAACACAGGCACGGTATTTCCACTTATGAAATCGCCAAAAACTATAGATTTCTCTGCAAAAAGTCGTCAAAATCCTCAAGTGATTTTAGAAAATCGTCAAGAAAACGTCAAGTCACAAATTTCAACTGGTTTCAATCTCTTATCAGTTTCGGTTTTTAAGTTTTAAATAGGCCTTTGGCTATAGGAAGCCTTGTAAAGAATCATTTCCAAAATGATTGCGAACTTTGGTTTGATTTAAATTCATCTGAGTAAATATCCTTTCGATAATTGCCGATGAATGTGGTAAAATCATTATATTGCCAATAACATTTATTAAAATAGGAAAGTGAGACTTGAATCGCATCTTTTCCTTTCGGCTATTTTTTTTCTAAATTCTGTAAAGTTTGCTTCCATTCCTTTAAAAACACTTCCAAAATCTAAAATCTAAAACTTGAAACTTCCTAAACACTAAATCTAAAAATGCAACACTAAAAAATATTGCCATATATGTGAATTTAGAAAAATCGTCAAGTTTAGATCTAAAATCGCGAGTAGTGCATTTTGAGAGGTGAAAGTCGTCAAAATGCAGAGAAATCATCAACTCCGGCTCTAGTCACGTGGTAAATAAAATACCCTCGCTGTAATTTCCACTCAAGGTAATTTTGATATCGAAGCAATTGTAGTTTTCCTTAAAGCAATTTAGTTTTCGACTTATTTTAAATATGGCAAAAATTATCTATTGACCAGCCATGGGCACTGGAATTGATTTTTAAATGTCATGGCTCATATTACATTGCATATATAAGTGTGGCCTGCTTTGAGATATATTTGCAAATTTAGTTATACTTCAGTGGCTGGTCTTAATTGTCAATAAAGTAAAAAGTTTTAAAAGAATTATTTTAATATTTTTGATGACGATAGAAGGATCTATGACATTCGGCCAAGAGCTCGTCACAGCTTCGGTATTCAATGGCACACATTTTTAATGTCTGCGAGAAGAAATTAACATTCCATTAATAGTTCATCCTCCGTCTCTTGAATTACGTTATTGGCGTCTACTTTTTGTTTTAAATATTGCAAAAATGTTAAAATGACGATGTTGGTGGCCACTTATGCTCAATCACAGAGATAACGAAAAACATATATTTATTTATTTCCTTAACCACTAAACATTTCCTTTAAAATGTTATTCAGAGTGGCACTTAATTATAGTTGACAGGACGATGAGGTATGAAGATAATCTAAATAATTAAAAATAACAAATAACAACTACAATTTCTTGATAATGTAGAAAAACAAATGTGCGCAATGTCGGGAAAAGAATAATAAAAACCATGAAGGTCTCGTTACAAGAAATGATACGAGGAATTAGCTACAAGTAAATAAAAGAATTATCGTTAGTAAATTGAATAATAACAATATGTGAAAAATATAGTAACAGTTATAGCATTTGCTTTCCACTATCTGCATACTAACTAATTGTTGGTAGGAGAGAAACATTTTTATGTTTTAATATCATCAATAAAAATTAGCTTTTGTTACAAACATCTATCTTTACAACTTTATGTATCACTTTTAAAAATGTCCTGCTGAAATTCCTTTTAAATTCACCAACTCATTTTCTTCAGCAATCAACGCGTTTTCTTTACCTTCTTGCTCTTAAATACTTTGCATATTGTAATATAATATATACATATGTCAATATACAGTAAGCAACAAAAGAAAGTTTACAGCAATATACTTAAATGTTATTAACATATTTTACACATTTTTTAACAAAAAAAAAGCGTTCATTAAATGTTGTTGAAAAGGAGTTTTATTGAAGATAATTCCAATTAAATAACTAGAAGAAACTTTATTTTTACAGAAACAACAAAAAAGTAAAACAAGAAATAAATTTGAAGCGTCAAAAGTAGGTTTGCAGTAACAAATTATTGGGGAAAAATTAAAAATTAGCATTTAGTTTGTTTGCCTTCTACATTCCAAAACAACTTGCTTTCTTCTTGGCATTGATTTGATAAAACTTGTAGCACTTTCAGACGGTATTTGGTTCAAGGTTCTTACAATTCACCGTACCTCACTCGGATTTAATTTTTTTTTGTCTTCCACTTTTAAGATGATCTTGTGATTTTCCGTCCTTTTTTTATATTTTTTCATAATTTTTTTTAATGTTGCTTGGCTTATGTAGATTCTATTTCTCTCAAAGACTTTCCTTCAGTATGAAATTTAATTACCATTTCCCGTGTATCAACGGAAGACTGTTTAACCATTATTACGATCTATACTTAATAACACTGAAATAATCAGATCCCGACGCCAATTGGAACACCAATGAGCACTTGAAACTCCGAAAATAACTAAATCCCACAAATAAAGGCAATCGAAACCATCGATTCGACGAATATGGGCTCTTTATTCTTTTCCTCTCATATATGTTGGTTTTACTTTCTATATGGTTTTTTTGCTTTTGTACAAAGTAAGTACAAGTAAGTACAGTCTTGAACAAAAGTAGTTTCATGCATTTCACCATATTGTTAAGTTATTTATTTACTTCAACAGCATTGCATGCGAGGGGGTAAACTTTCTTTTGGCGCTTACTGTACATACATATATAATGCATTTTCTCAGTTTATAGTTTATGAGCATAGGACTATAGCAATCTAAATAGGATCCTTCCAATGAAAACCTTGATATTTCTCTCTTTTCACAATCTGTTTCTACTTTTAGTCCATTGCATTCATTTTCGAAGGAAAGCATCCACTGCGTTACATTAAAATTTTTGCTCGAAAATTTATCTATCCTTTGCGGATAAACCATTTTTTCGCTATGCAATAGCGAAATTAATTTCATGGCTTATTTTTTGGATAAATGTCTTCAAATTAGACATTTCCTACTTCATCCATACACATTTTGAAATTCCTTATCCATTTTTATCCAGACTCTTCTTGTCTGCCATCTCTGTTTTATTGAGCACAGCAGTGTTCCATAACTCTGTGTGGTGCGTCAGCTGATATTCCTCCGGTAGCTGCTTTAAGCAAAAACTCAAATTTTGGCTTCTCCATTTTTATAATGGATTTCCTCAGTGTATCAAACAAAAATGGGTTTCTTGAAAAAGCTTAAAGAAACGACACTTGAAGTTTTTTCTCTCCTACAAATTCCAAAAAAAAATTACAATAATCTTAAGCTTTAATGGCCAAATCTGTGTCGCAATTCTGTCCGTTAGTTATTATCACTCTTTTAAAGCAACTGCAGAAGCTTCACATGATGCATTCTTACCACAATTATCTTTACATATATGCATCTTAGTATATTTATATGTATATATAAAACGGATATGTCGAATAAATTCCTTTTTTAATTTTGTTTTCACATAATAAAATATTTGATGTTCAGTGAAATGGTTGCCTCAGTGTTTGCTTACAGACAAGACTTAAAACTAAAATATCATCCTACAACAGAGTATTTCTCTGTATTTTGAAATCCTTCATATCGCGTTTCTCTCCCGAATTTGTTACCTGCTCACATTTTTGTACATTAGATTCTCCTCTCTTTTCTATTTCGTATCAGCCTAAATGATACGTCTAAACTGAGTCCTTTAGATGGCTTGTATCTCATTGAAATCACACTGCTCATCAGACTTTCTACTAGTATTAAACATTTTGCACTTATCCTCTCGAGCTCTAACAATATTTCCCCAAGCTTGACTTCTAAGTTCATCCCTTCCATCATCGAGTTTAATTTTTATCGTTTTCTAAAATTTGCTTGACATCTATATGACTTAGTACTTTGCGAAAAAACTGACACGCTAGCAAATCTTAACTTTTAGATACTACAGAGGGTGCTTGCCTATGGGCCATCTCTGTGATCTAATCCTTCATCCACCAAAATGAATTCAAAAATGTTTTCTTTTCTATTCCTCTTTCTATTAAATCTGCCTTATATACACCGGAGAATTGTTCAACTGAAATTGTCGTGTGTGAGCAAAAAGTAGCCCCAAGCGATTTTTAATCACTCCTTACTGTATGCCGACAAATAATGGAGCTTTGCAATATATTCCTTTAGTATTGGACTGCAGACATTTTTCCAGGAAGAGCTACAGGCCCAAGTCCATATATACTCGTACATACCCATATACATGTGGAAGCATGGAATGCTATAAATTTTCTATAAAGTACCACGTCTAAATGACCTTAAATTGGGGATTGTTCAGATATTTACTTCCCCATTCAATTAAATATGTATTGCAGAGGGGTGTGGCTGGTGTACGCATTTACTTTGTTCGAATTTCAATTTAATTAAGAACTTATAACGTGTATGACTTCATAATCGTACATGTGCAGTTAAATATTGAAACGCGCCTCTGATGCTGTTGATTTTTTTTTTTTTTGGCATTTTTTTAATAAAAATATTTTTCCTCAAATTCTTTTTTTTATTTCTTTTTAAATCATAAAAAGTTTGTGTGTCCAGATGTGAATGCAAAACAAAATCAGAAAAATAATTTTGTTTACAATAAAATTATTATTATTCGTAAATTTGGCAGAGGCGATCGAACTTATAAAACAATTAAAAATTTTGTTTAGTGTAGAAATTTGGCTGTCAGTCAATATTGAAATTTCGGAATTTTTAAAATTTATTAAGTTTGAAATACTTAAAATTGAGAAAAAAGCATTTAAAGTTTTTCTCCGTAGAAGTCTCTTGTAATTTAATTTTCACTTTATTTCGAAAACCGTTTAAAGCGTTGTTTCACTATCCCACACAGTATTAACACATGTCAAATTTGGCATGTTTTATGAAAAAGTATTATAGTGAAAGCTAAAATCGTATTATTTTTTTTGGCAGTCAAATACCACTTGCTAAAGTTTTTGACAATTTTCATAAAATAATAGATTTCGTTTGATCAGGGATGATTTTCGAAAAGTTGTAATATATAAATTTTTTTATCTTTGGAAATATACATTTTTAATCCACCTTTTTTACAGCACCAATAAAATAAATTAAAATAAATTACTTAGTTTTTAGATGCGTCACAAACATAAAACATATGTTTACGTAATACATGGATAATATGGTGTATCGCCTTATACGCCATTTTCATTTGATTTCCTAAATTATAATGTATATAAGGTACACACTTTCGTATGAATGAGTCGTTCGACTGTGTGGAATAGTGAAGCGAGGCTTTAAGGCATATAAGGCATACACTTTCATGTGAATGAGTCGTTCGACTGTGTGGAATAGTGAAGCGAGGCTTTAAGGCATATAAGGCATACACTTTCATGTGAATGAGTTGTTCGACTGTATGGAATAGTGAAGCGAGGCTTTAAGGCATATAAGGCATACACTTTCATGTGAATGAGTCGTTCGACTGTGTGGAATAGTGAAGCGAGGCTTTAAGGCATATAAGGCATATACTTTCATGTGAATGAGTCGTTCGACTGTGTGGGATAGTGAAACAAGGCCTTTAACTTTATCGGCGCTGTTTGTTGTGTGTAGCCGTTTAAAACTAAAGTGAACTTAAAATTATCAACAAACACGGGCATACATAGCAATTTCCACTACTTTTTTCTTATTACCTTCTTTATATTAAAATGCAGCTGTTATAAATGGACCCTGAGAATTTTTTCTGACAAAAAAAAAACAATTTTATAAAGTTTTGCTGAACAAACCTGGCACAGAGTTGCATTTTTATTATGATCTCTTTTACCCTCTTTTTAAACATTTGCTGCGTCATTGGCCGAATTGGTTAATGGCTAAGGTCATGGGATCGACTCCTACCTACATGCAGTCATGCGATTCTTATGCAAATTTTCTGCCAAATCATACGAAGCGAAAAAATTGTCGCACTTTACATTTCTATCAGAAAGTCCTTCCACCAAATCCAAAACAGCACGCCGTACAAGATTGCGTTCAAGAGTGGCATACAAATTTATGTGCTTTATGCATACCAGCTTTTTGAGACGCATAGCATAGAAATTTTGATGCCACGTTTTGTCGGCTTAGATGGAATATACTGACGAAATGGATATCGCCCACGATACGGAACTAACTGTATACATCTACGGTAATGTTGTTTCCTGGTATGTATACAGCTTTTAAATTATGATTTCATTTATCGTATACATTTCGAATCGGTTTTACCGAATGTTTAAAATTATTTAAAGCCGATCAGAGATTCTGAGGCAGTTTCTGTATATAACACCACCTTTGAACGGTTGCTTCTAGGAAAAGCAGGTCTCAAATATCAGCTGCTTCTTGCCCTCCATTTCAATTACAATGAAAGAAGAAGAGCATTCCAAGTCAATCAGAATCGAATTTAATTTTTCGTAAACAGAATGCAGTTTGACTAGAAATGCGTTCAATAGAAAAATTCATTTTTCAGACAACGAATTTAATTCATTCTTTAAAAGCTCTGCAATTTGCTTATAAAGAAATATTTTTTAAAAATAATTCCGTTCAAATATTTAAAATTTTTATCTTACGATTTCATTTACAATTTTTTCTCCCAGTACATTTGAATGTTTTTGACTTTTCTGTTTTTAACTCCCCCTTCGTAATCAACAGACGGGTGGAGGCAGGAATAAAGAGGTTGATTTCTTTATTGATTTTTTGTTTTTTTTATGTTTTTAGCGGAAGAAAATTTCACGCACACGAACACATTTGCAATCATTCGCACGCCCTCGTAAGCAGACTTAATTTGTATGTTATTTATGGATGTGTGACGGCCTGACGACTATATACGAGTAAATACGCTGCACATTTTACACACTTCTAAACAATTTTAATTTATCTGTGGAAACAATTTCTGTTGTCTTTATTAGTTCAGTTTGTTTATAATTTTTTAGCTTTTTGTTGAATTTGTTTTCTTAAAAGGCTTTTATGACGTCAATACGGGAAATTTTTAGCCAAAAATTTGAAAATAAATTTAAACAAGTAAAATATACACTGACCGAGAAACCTACACAATCGCTCACTTCTTTCTGTCTATACGTGTATGAATCTTAAAATTGCCAGGAATTTTTGGGGCCGCGTCTAAAATAAAACAAAAAAAAAAAAAAAAAGAAGCAAATCGTACTTGTCCATTCAATTTTAATTTGTTACATTTGCACGGGGATACATACATGCATACATACATACATACATACTTGGATGTAAATTTATAAGCATGTGTGTATATTGCTTTGTCATATTTTAGTCGTGTAGTCGTCCAAAATAATTTAAATATTTTTTTTTAAAAAATAAGCTTTTGGAATGAAATTGAAAAACTTTTCGTTAATAATATTGAATTTAAATTTTTTTTTTTTTGCAATCCTTGTTAAAAAATATTAATGTATTGTGGCACTGGCCTTCATAACGGTGTATTGGGTTGCAATTAGTGGCTCCTTGATTGTTCATGAAATTCTTAAAAAATCTAAGCAATACGAGTTTGCAGCTGCGAGTGAAGTAGAGTATTAGAAAAGAAAAGTTTCAAAAATATTAAACAGATTTAAAAAAAAAAGAAAAAAAATCAGCTGTTTTAATTTTGCACATACTTATAGGCGTCGGCCAATTAAAAGGGTTTTAATTTTGTGTCAATTGTGAGTTCCGTTCTTGTTTTCGATTAACTTAATGCTCAGTACAAAGCTCATACATATTTCGCATTTCGGAAAATATATATTTAGTATACATACACACATACATACACATATCCATAGTACATAGTTTAGTAGTAATCCAGCAGTAGCACAATGCAAGAAAGCAGGACACTTGTTATTTTAGGGAGAGAGAAAAGTGGTCTGAGCAGACCCCAGCTAAAGTATTAGATTTGCGCATAAAATTCAATTTTAAAAATAAATAATACACAAAGCAGATCACATAATAAAAAAAAAATTATAATAATAATAGAACTAATGCGTAGTTTCTTTTACGCATAATTTAATAAATTTTCGTTGGTTTTTGAATACTAAATTTTCAATTTCTTGATGACTAACAATTTCTAAATTTAATCTTAATAAAATGCGTTTAATTAATGTAAAAGCTAAACACATATGAAAAACTATTTATAAACATTTGCTTGCGAGCGTTTAACACATTCATGTCAGTGCCTGAATGCACTTTTCGAAATATTGCATTAATTTCGCTTATTCGATCTCGGTTTCATTATGGAAAGTGGTTGGAATTTTCATACAGCGCGAGAAAGGTAACGATTTCCTTTCATAACATTTGATTTCGAAGAGACTGCCGGGCAGACCAGACAAGGCCAGATAAACCAATTTCGCACTCTTCTAATTTAAGTCAAAGTGTTATGGCAAATTCGTTATTGAAATAGCAACTCGTTTTAGAGTTCTGAAAGTGAACTCTATTAAATCATTTATCTATTCATTGCAGGCGTTTACGGCCTTAATTCAATATCCTACATAATAATACGATCTGTCAAATATGGCATATGTGCTGAAAAAATGCAATATTGTGGCCTAAAAATGTATCAATGTAAAATATTGACAAGCAAAAGTTTATGGAAAATTTTCATAAAATTACAATTTTCATGCGATCAACAAAGAATAAATTGTTAGTACTATTTTTGTATGATAGTGTGGCACCAGAAATGCCATTTTGATACGATTTTTTAAAATAGGCAGGAATCAACATACGATTTTCGTGTGAATGAATCGTACGACTATGTAGGATAGTGAAACCGGGCCCTTAAGAACTAAATGTATTTGAAGTGAAAGATTGGCCACACATTTTTAATGATTCAAAGTGGTTACGGTTTTTCTACAACATCCAGCCCTCATTTTGGCAAAATTTATTATCGCTGGACATCCATTATGGAATGTTTACTTGGTTATTTTATCTTTGCCAAGTAGATGTTGCTTGGTTTCCGAATGCTTGGTTTTTCACTATATAGACATACGATTCATTCACATGAAAATGTGCTGCAATTCCTTTTCTATTTTAAGAAATCGCATGAAAATTATGCTGTTGATTACACACTGTTTTATACTAAAAATTATGCTTGAAAGCAATACTGTACCGATGCTACGGAAACTATATGATTTCATCAAATTCTCATAGAGTTTTACAGATCGTATGACTTGTCAAAAGAATCATATATATGTATGGCTGCTTTTTTCGGGCACACCATCATACTTAGGATTTTTTAGGATATGGAATCATGGCCTTGAGCGTTGTTAGGGAGGAAAAAGTTTTCTTATGATTCGTGTTTTGTGTTTTTTAATGGCAAAACCTGAACGATTTCTTAAACTTTAAAAATATTGGATAAAAGCTCGCACAGAAAGAATGAGATAAGAAAAGAGTTGAATTAAAAAATTAATGGCAGAGAAGAAAAATTTTTTTGAATTTTGAAAATTCAAATTCTTAAACACATAAAACGTTTTATTTTTACAGAGAAAAATAATCAATTTTTGATTTCCAGAAATTCCTAAAAACAAAGCAAATAAAAAACAGAAAACCTATTTGCTCACCTTAAACTGATTTCAAAAAGGAAACAGTTCAACCAAAAACCTTAAATTATTTTATTGCAAACTAATATAAATGAAAATAAAATACGACAAAGTGACTATAAGCGGAAAAAAATTGCTGAAAATTTGGCAATGGCCATGAAATTGTGTACTAAAAAAAAAGTGTGATGAAAAGGATTTACATGTTTCGGTCCACGATTGTCAGAAAATTAGGAACAGCAAACAGAAACTGGTTAAATGCAATTTAAACGTTTTTATTCTAAATATTACTTGACATTGGGATCAGAACAACCAGGCACAATTGTGAAATTGTAAATTTTCTGCAATAAGTGTACAGTGTTTAAGGATTTGCTACATACAGTGTTTGCTTATGCGCCATAAATTAACTATACCCTTTGAAAGGATTAATAGCAGTTAGTGGCATAGGGCAAATTGTGGACAGGCTGTAAAATTCTTAAATGTTTTAATTTTCAACTAAACATATATGCTCAATTCGAATTACATTAAATGACATTCCGTGCTGTTCATCAGTCTCATGTCCACAAATGCAGCAAGTACTTGGTGCGCTAATCAGTCGTACAACCCAACATGTTGGCCAACAATACGCAAAATATCCTACACAGCATGATGATAAAAATAAATGTGTGCCGCAAGAGCACAGAGTTGTGGATGTGTGCATACCCTCCTTGGAAAGGATTAAAGAATGTAAAGCAATTTTAAAGCGCGTGAAAATCCTTATACCCTTCGTATTAATAAATTCCCTGTTCTTTTCCCCTTAACTCTCATGGCAAATGAAGGTCATTCTTTTCAAGTTCAATCAATGAAATGATGTCTAGTTTTCTCATTCTATTTAAATTATTTCTTAAAATTAGTTTATTAGTTTAGCTGCAACTATTCTGAGAAAATAGAAGGGCAGTTTAAGTTAAAATTGTCAAACTAAAAGTTAAATTTGCTTTTCGACTCTTACATGCATGCTTCCGAAAATTAGTCCTGCGTCTGAAGGTCATTGACATGTAATTAGTCTATAACAACTCTTATTGTTGATAATGCAGACAGGCATGTATTCAAATTAAGGATAATTTTCTGAACTCACTTCCTTTTAGACACATAAATGCACATAATTTCGAATAGTCTTACCATTCTACAAATTTCGCACTACATACATAATATTGAACAGCGTCCGTAAGTAATGGAAAGGTAATTCATTTTACTTTTTATTCCCCCACTTTACTTTTAATCTTTGTAAGTTTCCTAGAAACACTGTTGGGAAAAACAAATGAAACATCAAATACAAAATTAGGCAATTAAAAAAATTTAATGTTTATTGTTATATTGCATTTTAAATTTACATTTCTCTTCCAAAGAACGCATTGAGGAAGCATTACGTTTGTACTCGCTACGATTTTTGTGTTTACTCGCACGTTTTGAAAATTTTCTAAATTTCTGGACGCAGATTCGCTAAAAATTTTTCCAAAACTAATAGCCGCTTAACAGGCGCATCTTTTACTTTTTGAGAACTTTTTTTTTTTTTTGTTAAACTAACTTAACTTGTAAAGCTTGAATGCAGCAAAACACCCAGTGTCTAGGCAGGAATCGAAAACACGACATCCGGTTTAGTAGGCTGCGAATTATTCATTTGCCTACGAAGGCTAATTGTTTGCTGGTAAATGTTAAGTGACCAGTGACTATCTCCCCGTCACCACAAGGAAAATGTATGAGTATTGTTTTTATGACGGCCACAGAGATGGATCGCACCCCTCAGATCGCTGAACTATCAGTTCAGCCAACGACATTTACTCTTAAAACAATAAATTTACTTTGAATAATTTAATTAAATAATTTTATTTAACAAACTTTTAAAACTGTTTTACTTTCGCAAAATGATCTCCGATTTAAAGCGAAGACGAAATAATTTCATCCTTTTATTCCTGCAGTCTCCCCAAATGAAAATCCCATCAAATTATATTTTTATTAATTTTTAATTTCTCACAAATTTACTGATGGCTTTTTAAAAAGGAACTAATAGCTGTTACAAGTTTGCGGAGCAGTTCTGCTCTTCCACTCAATGCCATCTCACAGAAGACTGGAAGTGAAAACTATTCTGTTACAAACAGTTTGCATTTTATGTTGGCGGAGGGGTAGGCGAATGTTCATAAAACAACTGTAGAAATAGAAAAAAAAAACGCAAAATGCCGATGCAGTACGAGAGAACAGGAATGTGCCAAAATTGTTGCCAGTACGTGTGCCACATAAAATCAACAGCACAACAAATCAGGTACCCACCTGCCCCCATGTGATTAACACATTTCCAATATTAAACAATTTTGCGCAAAGCACACAGCCCAGCCAGTCATAAAGATTAGATACAGATGCATAAAGATTCATTTGAGGATGCATTACTTCACCAACTACATGGGATTAGCAGCAATTCGGCACTAAAATTCTTGTTCATTCTCTTGACTTCACGCCAATCGACCCACCAAACTGTATTTGACTGGTGTTTGTTTATGTTCAATTAAAATCTGTGTAGGAGTTTGAAAAAAGGCAAATCACGCGCCTCGCCATCATTCACCATTCA
This sequence comes from Ormia ochracea, assembly GCA_963402855.1. Classification (NCBI taxonomy): domain Eukaryota; kingdom Metazoa; phylum Arthropoda; class Insecta; order Diptera; family Tachinidae; genus Ormia; species Ormia ochracea. The sequence goes on from OY727106.1 coordinate 43,949,120, forward strand.
GTTCTCAACATTCGTACTGCATGTGCCAGCTATCAATGAAGCAAAGAAAACACAATCACATGTTTAATATCAACTGAAGGCTGTGGGCCGATGTGGGAGAGATCACATCCACCTTCTTGCCATTATTTTTTATTTTTATTCACATTCATGTTTATACATATTTTCTAAATACTTTGTGTGACTGACGTCACACGCGGAGTGTGATCATAAGCGTTTATTGGAATATTGACGTTTCACTTAGATATGACGATACATTTGGTTTGTGGGCCCCACTTGTGAATTGTCTTCTAGCAAGTTCAGCATAATAAGTTGCCTAACGAGTCAAATGTGTTTTATTCTTGTGCTGGTTCCCACTTTAATGAAATTTATTTATTATTTTCATTTTCAAATCGAATAAAACTATACAATAAAAAAAAATATTACAAGCATGCATTTAACATTTTAGAGGAGTTCTGCTCGACCAAGAGGTATAAAAAGCCAACTGTTCCAGCGATTGGCAAAACCATTAAGAGCAGCTTAAGAGGAATTATTCTGCTCTGCACACTTATATTGAACCGGGGTTTTATCGGATCAAGAAAAAATTTGAAATTTATAAAACTTTAATAACATATAATTAATTAATTATGCCTAGGAATTGGTAAATATGGCATCTCTGCTAAAAAAAAAAATTTAAATAGTGTTGCCTAAAAAAGTCACATTTTGAAAGAGTTCAGTTTGATTGGGGCCATTGCGTGTACGCAGTTTCACGATTTGTCCAATATGGCAACTCTTCTGAAAAAATATAATGTGATATTTTTATGGCAAGCAAAAATTTCCAACCAATTTCATTTCATGCGATCAGAGTAGCTTTTACTTCAATCAGCAAGAAATTGTTTTCATCCTCTTGTACGATAGTATGGCACCAGCAACGCCATTTTGATGCAATTTTTTAAAATAAGAGGTTACCACTATCAGAATGAATGAATCGTACGACGGTCTAGCAGAGTGAAACATGGCCTTAGACCCTTTGAAAATACAAAGCTCTTAACTTTCCCAACATGCCTTATCACAGATTGATTCCAATATAGGCTCTCGTGTACACTGGCAGAGTATTTAGAGATACTAAGCGGATCTGAGGTGTACGATCCATCTCTGTGACCGTCATAAAAACAATTCTCATACATTTTCCTTGTGGTGACGAGGAGATAGTCACTGCTCACTTTACATTTACCAGCAAGAAATTAAATGAAATTCTTTTCTTTTTATGAATAATTAAAGTTTTGTTATTTAAGCTTAGAAATTCATTACAAATTCTCAGTAGCAATTAATCCATAAATTTTTTTATTTAGTTTTTTTAAAAACATTTTTTGCATTTCGGTTTTAATGTTAAGTTTTCGTATATTAATTATTTACATCATGCTTAATTCTATTTCATTAAAGATACATTTTAAAATTATTTCATTATTATCTGGGATTATTTTTTCTATCACATTCCTAACGTTTTTAAAACAGTTCGGCTTTAGCTTTGCTAGAATTTTTATGTCCAACGTTACTGTACAATATGTGCGATTAACATACACCATTTCCAACACATTTGAGGAGAAGAAATTGCTCGGAGTTTCTTTGTGATGGTTCTGAAAGTTTTTCAACTGAACGCTGAGCTGGATGATTATTCGAGCTACTTGACAAAGGCGGCGACATATTGACTACTGTAATCACAGAACGACCAAACTATTATATATTTCGAAATATAAGTATTTGAATTCATAACAGATAAAGCTCTGAAAAAAAAATGTTATCGAGGTCCTTCAAGACCTGCCATGGATAATTCTTGCACCGCATTTTCCCCCTTTTAAAGCTCATCATCCAATTTGCAAACTGTTTGTTATTACAAACAACATATATTGATTATTTTCATGAAGGAAAATTATGAAGATCTTTATGTGATTTTCTTCATTGCGGCCAACCTTGCGATCGTGGAAATCATATAATAAATTAAAGTTCAGACTCACAATCTACAACAATAATTTCGCCAAAAATGTGTTTTAAATGGTGTAAATATCGTATATTGCGTAACGTATCCAATGCACAGTGGGACTTTTCCAAAAAAGAAAAATTAACTAAATACAACAACAATAAAGAAAATGAATCCACGGTTTCCCAAAGAGCAATTATGTAAATTGTGATGCGGCTTGACATGTTTGCAAAGGATTTGCTGCCAATGTGAAGTCTTCAGGATTTTAGGGAGTAGTGTAACTATCGAATTTCTACATACCCAGTATACATCCATACACACATACATTTACATGCATATGCACTTATGTTTAAAAAGGCAATGAGATTACGGAATCAAAATAATGCTGCATTAAACATGTTTGACATAAAAGTGAAAGGAAAAGCGGATATTTGGCAGTTAAAAATGAACATGAAATTATTGCAGATAACGAAATGAATAAAGAAAACAACTGAGGGATTCGTTCATCCCATTAATTTAGGAATTAAACCGCCAGTAACAAACAACTTTCAGTTGAGTAACATTCACCGCCCATGTTGATTTCGGGCTACCTTGGTACCTAGTCCATAAGTTTATGTGGGCATGGATATTGAAATTGGTTTTTGTCAGTCAAAGCTTTCAGACGGATTTTTGCCTGTCACTCAAATATGCTTAAGCAATAATTTTTCTCGTATACAAGATTAAATACGTATAAGAGGAGTACAGTCTCAATGGTCTTGTTTCGGTATACGAAACCATTTGTAGGAAATTAATTAAAATGATGGTTTTCATTGCGATTTGAATTATTTCACCATCTCTAATTCTTTGTAAATAAACTTGATGGATATTATTCCGAAATGAACACAAAATAAGAACTGTTTTCGATAGCTCCACCGGCTGCTTTTCCTAGATGTTTCCATTACTTACGAACTGACCATTCTTCATTACAATATAGTGGGATACAGTCGGAAATATAAGCGTGCAAAAAGCCAGTTACTATCCTGACTAAATTAGGAATATTTTACGCAAGTAAATTGAATTTATCGTAGTCAGTAGTTAATTAAACAAAACTAATTAACTAATTAACTTGCTAACTGGTATTTCATATGAAAGGTGGCTCTCGGTTTACCATGTTAAGCAGCATCACTTCATTACCTTATGCTTTGGAAACGTTTGTATTCATTAAATTATTATTTTTTTTGGAAAATTGCACTGTGCAACGTTACTGCTTGATATGTCGGTTTATGAGCAGTTTGGTGGTGGCACTTTCGTTATCTACACACTTGTTTGTGTTTTCTTTCCTTCTTTTTTGCGTCTTTATTACTGTATGCAGTTTAAGGCCATATCAATTGATTCATCCATGCTTTTCTGTTGGGATCTATTTGCTATTAGGCTCGGCTTGCCAGTGATTCACATGTTTAATGATTTAGGCGTAAAAACATTAACCACACTATCCCAGCCGCAATCGACTAATTGATGTGCCGTATTTGCATTCCAGTCTAGACCACAAACAAATTCCGTGTGGTGTTCATGGATTTCAATGGCATCTAATGAAACTCCAAAGTCCCAAATTCTTAAAGCAATTCAAAATGAAAATAAGAGCAAAAAAAGTAATTGCGACAATCGGTATTCATTTACCTTGTGGTAAAATCATAATTCGCCGAAGCCAAAACAGAAGCCTTATGCGGAGAAAACGCCAAGCGTCTTACAGCAAATTCCCCAGAGAACAATTCAAAAACGTGACTACGCATATTCCTTAAGTCCCAGCCACGCACAACCCCATCAGCACCACCCGTCACTAAAATATTGCGATCGTATTGACTCCACGCCAACGATAAGATTTCACTGTCATGAGCTGTCTCGACGGTCATCAAGGGTTTACCTGAAATATCAAAAGAATTCCATAAGTTTAGTAAACCATCAGTACCAACACTAGCGAATATATTTGCAACTAAAGGTGAAAATTTTGCACAATAAATAAGATCCGAGTGACCAATATAAGTGGCTACCGACTTATGGCGATTACAATCCCATAATTTGATCGCACCGTCCCAACTGCCTGACAGAATCTGATGATAATTCCATTTCTCACTCCAGTCCACACTGTACACCTCGTTCTTATGTTCACGCAAACACATTGCCGGCTTCTGCTGCGCTTTCAGACAATCCTTCTTCACATCTGTGTCGAAAGGCAAGTCTAAGCCAGACCAGATTTGCAGTGAACCATCACCGGAAGCAGTACATGCAACATTGTTGCCGTATGGGCACCAGGCTACATCAAACAAACCATCAGACCATTCGAGACGCGCCACCTCATTGAGTACTCTGTTACTTGAAAGATGCTGCAAAAGAAATAACGTGCCACCACCTGCTAAACCATACAGTTGGCTATAAAATACAACAAAAAAAAAAGGGTGGTGGTTATCAGTGTGAAGAAATAATGTGATGCACATTAACATGCCTGGTTGCAAGCAGCAGTCGATCTGCTTCAAATATTGAAAATTGCACACTGTAACCATGCCGTTCGGCTGTGGTGTATGTCGAGTACATTGCCAAACTGCAATTACAAAGAATTAAATACGTCTAGTTAATTTTAAATTTAAATATCACTATACTTTCAAAAATGTTTAAAAACAAAATTTATCAAAAGACACAGTATTCAAAAGAGGATCATAAAAAAAAAATAAACTGAACAAAAATGTTATAACAAATAGAAATCATAAAGTGTATAAAATTTCCAAACCGATAAGCATGTAAATAAATAAATAAAAATTAACAATGACAAGTGGCATTTCCATTAGCTTTTTTTTTTTGGTAAATTTTGTTAAAAATAGGCAAAAGTTATCACGCTCGAGGCCCATTTTTATTCTCATTAACTGCCAACTTATTTTGTATTATTATTTATTTTTTTTATTTAACAAGTATTACAATTATATGAATATAATTGCAATATGTATAGAAGCACTGGCTACTGAGGCCTTTCGCTTCTGGCTCCCCGGGGATTTTTATTATTATAATTATGATAAAAGTTATTAATAAACCAGCATTTTAAGTATTTTTTATCCGCTGTGTGATAATAATTCACCCATTACTTTTTTAAAAAAATTTTATATCACATTTTTCTATTTTATATGATTTTCTGTTTATTCTAACGATATATTTTAATATAATTACTATATAGAAATATGGATTCAGATCAACTAAAGTGCATAATAATTTTTGACCAACATTTTAAAATTTGTTTTTTGTCAACTTGTAGTCACTTGGCCGATGACAGTGACTAAAATTCGGATTTTGGGGTTCTTGTGAAGCACCTTCCACCGACAGAAATTGTAAAACATGTGGAATAATTTGAGCTGATAGTCCCAGAAGTCCAGCACATCCAAGTTGCTCGCTAAAGAACAACCGAACATAATCGGTTGCATAGAAACTTACATCATATAGTTTTAACACATCCACGGATACCTTCCGACTATCAAAGATTTTTTTTTAGAAAAATTTATATTAGAAAGCGAAGATTGCAACTACACTGCAATTTTAATTTTAATTTTTAATTGGTCATTTCGTCTAGTTTCTGCCAAATGTATTCAATTTTGTTACAATGTGTTTTGTATTGTAATGTCCTGTATGCAAAATGTGTTTCAATTTTAAAGCGAGAATTAGTAAGACACGTGAATACCCTCAGCATGCAATACAACCTTTTCACTCTGTGTGCAACTCAGTCAGCTGTTTACTATTTCCGAATTCAAAGGAACACTAAATATTAATAGGATAATTACAGTGCATTTAATAAACGTCAAAAACGTTACTGTCCAAGATAAAACCCTACACCCTGTTCAAAAAAATCCTACAACCATTCACGATCGCACTTCCATCTATCGCATTCAACAACCCAGACAATGCAAAGCGAATCTCACAACCGAAAATTGTAACTTCTCAATCCTCAAAGTATGCTTTGCTTTCTCATGTTATCCCGTACTTTTTCCTACTTCCGTTTCCATTTTTATATTTTTCACTCCATGTTACATTAAATACACTTAAGTACAATAATATAATTGTTTTCTTTAGCATGTTTTCGGGGGCAACTAAAACAATTTTTGGGTATTTTAAAACCAAGTGGAAAAAATTAAGTATAAAATATCAAAATTAAGTATTTGTTTATTCTATTTACACTATCGCGCTTTAAATATCTTTGCCCCCCAACCAATGCCAAAATGCTTCACCGGTTGACAGCCACAGATGGCGACAAGTTGAACTAAATATATCCAATTTGATAAGAAATTAAGCCAGCAAAATTTAACAAATGCTTGAATTAATATTAAATAGATTTCATTCTGAATTTATGAAAATGTAATAAAATTAAAGTGTTTTTTTGGGATCTGTGTTGCACCTACAAAGTCGCATTGGTGCGATTTTTTAATATAGAATGAAATCATGTATTATTTTCATGTGAACGAATCGCCAGGGTAGGATAGTGAATCATAGCCTTTAGGAAGTATTTTGAGACTTAATTCGATTTATGGCAAAACTATTTTAATTATGATTATGCATAACAATAATACTTATCAAATTTTTGGCTAAAGAGTATGGAGTTGCTAGCCAGCTGTAGTGGACTTAGTAAAAAGCACAAAGAACGTGATTACGATGGTTATTTTAAAAATACCGAAAATTCGAAATATTGCATCGTATAACAACCGTTTTACGATTAACGGTACCGATAACGGTTCCGTGGTAGCAGCATAATCGCAGTTCAACTGTAGTTCCATATTGAATTCCCTAATAAGGTGTAAAGTAAGTCTTATTTCTTGGCAGTCTATGACAAGAACAGATTCATTACAAATTTTGACATTTCCTTGAGGTGAATGCAATGAAAATGTCCATAAAGTTTTGTAAATCATACGACTTGTCGGTAACACATACATATACAATTTTAAAACACACTGTCACCGAGATTTAACTGTCAAACAAAATAATAAAACCGCTCAAGTTCAAATTTTTTGAAAAAAAAAAATTAGTAATTGCATTTATATTCAGCCACTGCGCCATTGATATACATTTTTAAAGAATATTTCAAGGCGCGATCATTATATTATCAAAAGCAATCGAAATCGCCAATTAGACATGTACGGCCGAACAAAAAAGGATATTGCAATTTGTTTTTAAGTATTAAACAAATATAACTGAAAAATTTAAAAATTTAAAAATGGAAAATGGAAAATTGAAAAATTACGTGTCGGAATTGAGAGGATCGTATAGTAGACTGAGTGGGTTTTGTAGTGTCTCTTAGGTTGAAGTAGGCCCCTACAGAAGAACCTCTCCCATTGCGTTTGTTCTCTGGTGTACCGGATGTGTATTAACAATGTAGTTACTTGTTTGCTGTAAAATGTGAAGTAACCAGCGACCACGTCCCCGACACTTTGCCATTCGCGCAATAATGAACACATGAGCTTTTAAAGCGCTTGAAACAAACTCGTAATAGTTTTTAATGTGAGTGCCACGATATTAATAAAGCTAATGAATACGCATGAGGGAAAATACATTTATTTAAGCAAATCTCAAATATATTTAATAAAATAGAGCTCAATTTCTGGGAGTTGTACGCTGTTATTCAGCGACGAAGTGACGTCTGCCTCAGGTTGTTTCGTGCTTGGGAAGACCTTGGTGAAGGTTAGAGATTTACATATAATAGTGTTAAAAGCCAAACCAACAACTTGACATTAAATATTTGATTGGCCGGCGTAACCAGGCATATGGCAAGCACTGTTCAACTAATATATAATATCTATTTAATCCCCACCATGTTGGGTTCCCCAAGCTGAAAACTAAAATTCTGCTGTGCAAATGGAAAATTAAGTTCAAAACAAAAAGAACGGAAGAAACATTTAATACGACATAGAAAATTTTATAACTATAAAACGTAAAAATAAATCCATTTAGCGTTGTTTAACACAAAAGAAGCCTTTCAAAACTAATTGCAATTCTTAGGAAACGAGAAAAGGTATAAAAGCAGGTGCCATTGACCATTTGGCGGTATTTGTGGCAAAAGTTTTGTTTTAAGTGCTGGAACTGAAATAAGCGGTTTGAAATAAAAGTTCTCGTTGTTGAATTGTTAAATTAGGAACGTTATGGTTGTATCGGTGAAGGTCTTTAAAAAGGCTACTCCTAATGGAAAAGTAACTTTCTATTTGGGTCGGCGCGACTTTATTGACCATTTGGATTATTGTGATCCCGTCGATGGTGTGATTGTGGTAGAGCAGGACTATTTAAAGAATCGTAAAGTGTTTGGCCAACTGGCCACCATATATCGTTATGGCCGCGAAGAGGATGAAGTCATGGGAATTAAGTTCTCCAAGGAGCTTATTTTGTGCCGTGAACAAATTGTGCCAATGGGAAATTCCAATATGGAAATGACCCCCACACAAGAAAAATTAGTACGCAAGTTGGGACCTAATGCACATCCCTTTACCTTCCACTTTCCACCAAATTCACCCAGCTCTGTTACTTTGCAACAGGAGGGCGATGATTTTGGCAAGCCCTTAGGAATTGAATATACTATTCGCGCCTATGTAGCCGAATCCGAGGAAGATCGGCAACACAAACGCAGCATGGTTAGTTTGGTCATAAAAAAATTACAATATGCACCTCCTAATCGTGGTCAACGCTTACCCAGCTCCTTGGTGAGCAAGGGTTTTACTTTCTCAAATGGAAAGATCAGTTTGGAAGTGACTTTGGACCGTGAAATTTACTATCATGGCGAAAAAGTTGCTGCTACTGTACAGATCAATAATAATTCAAAGAAATCTGTAAAGAATATAAAAGTTTATGTAGTGCAACACACTGAGATAACAATGGTCAATGCTCAGTTTAGCAAACATGTGGCGCAGTTGGAAACAAAGGAGGGCTGCCCCATAACTCCTGGTGCCAATTTGTCGAAAACATTCTACTTGATTCCACTAGCATCGAATAACAAGGATCGTCATGGTAAGTGTTCAACACAAAGTGATAACAAATGGGTTAGCAAATGTCGGATCTGGAACGCCACCAACTTCCAACACAGAGCAGTCTAAAAATGTTGCCAATAGGAATTCATTGCTAAACCGAACCTTCACTTTTAAGTAAATTGTACGATTAATTTGAAAAGGACATTTTCACAGGTATTGCTCTGGATGGCCATCTTAAGGACGAGGATGTTAATTTAGCCTCTTCGACTCTGGTCCAAGAAGGTAAATCAACTGGTGATGCTTGCGGTATTGTGATCTCATATTCAGTACGCATCAAACTGAATTGCGGCACATTGGGCGGTGAAATGCAAACCGATGTGCCATTTAAACTACTACAACCTGCTCCAGGTAAATAATATTTTTATTAAACCAAAGCTCACAGGCTTTAAAATACTCCTTTGGCAGGTTCGATTGAAAAGAAACGTTCCAATGCCATGAAGAAAATGAAGTCAATTGAGCAGCATCGCAATACAAAAGGCTACTACCAGGACGACGATGACAACATTGTCTTTGAAGATTTTGCTAAAATGCGCAATAATAATGCGGCCATGATGGACTAAAGTTTCTTAAAAAGCTTACCAAACATTGAACTAGTGATCAAAAATGTTACTGTTTCTCTTTATATTTAAGGAAAGTAAAGCGAAAGCATTAAGTTTGTTGCAGCACTTCGGCTCATTTCAATTTAATAATGTATAAAAAATATATTTGATTTTTATTTTAGTTATTCAAAAAAAGAAAAAGACAACAACAACATGAAGAAATAAAGAAATTATATCATTTAAAAGGACCTTTAATAATTTGATTACTTTAAGAAAGAAATAAAAGGACTCGAATAGTGCTTAGCCCACACTTTTTGCCACTTGTGGCAGCAGATGCAATTGCAATAATTAATGAAGCTTTTAATTATTCATTAATCAGTATGCATTTGGTTCTGCCCAATATGCAGAAATCTATACCGGGATGTCAGTCTAAGATAAACTATATGAAATAGTAGGGTGTTCACGTACAGTTTGTGTGTTTATGATTATTGATTAATTGCACGGTAATGGATCTTATGGTGATAAATGGTTTATGTAATGGCGGCAAGTATGTATGGAGTACATAATTAGCCTCACAAATGCGAGTTCTCTTGAGGAAATTTTTCATTTCATTCTCACATATTTCAGGCGGTATTTCATTAATTTTATCACGAATATTTTCTTTGTGTTGCTCAAGCATTTCATATGGCTTTTCAGATATCGCGATAAAAAAAAGTTTGGAGTACTCGTCAATGATTTTCTCACCATCAGCTGTTCGTAAAAGTATTCGCCGCAATTGTGTCGTGTCAATTCTTTTTATTTTTTAATTATTTCTGTTTAATTTTTATCGTCGGCAATTATATAAGATTTCTGGCAAAAAGTTATGCATATAGTACTTGCAAGCTATATTTACATATTCAATACCAGAAATATATTAATTTCAAACAAAACTATGCGAATCAAATAAGCGAATAATTTTTATTATCAAATACAAAATGCTTTTATTGGAAATAATTTTTTCAAAATTGCAGTCAATATTTTTCATCGGATTTCACTCACCAATTTTCAATTATTTTTATTTTTAATAACTTGATCTTTTTTATATAATTAAGTATATAATAAAAAATATTAGAGTATTAATTATTTTAAGTTTTAAGATGTATTTCGTTTCAAGTTGCAAAGTTGAATAAGCTGCTCTTGGCCGGGTGTTTTCTATAAATTCGTCCATTGAGATTCTTTCAGATGTTTAAACATTTTTTGTTCCCTTTTCCTAAAGAAGAGGGTTGTAAGTTGTTTGTCAGTTGAAACTTCAAATTATTGGAGTTTGTACTTTTCCTCCCTTAGAGAGGCTTCAATCCACCAATCAGCTGAAAGGGTGGAAATATCAAATACTGGCCTTTAACTGGTAAATAAGACGAATTCAACAGTTGCTCGCATTAACACATACATACACGAGCATGAGTATGGACGCATATGTGTATGTGGCTTTGGCGAGTGTGTGTGTAAGAATTAATGAAAGGTGTTTCTTTGTACAAAAGAACTAGATCATGTGGTAATTCCTTTATGTGTTTTTGTTGTTGTTGCCTTTCAAGCCGTTATTTTTTAATGTAAAAAATATTTAAAGGCAAGACCTTGAACTAAACGTGTTTCTTCTTGGCTCTACTCGTATACTCGTAAAAAGCTTTTTTAATTTCCCTTCTGTGCCACTCTCTCTTTAAATTTTTTCAATTTAGTTGCTGTTGTCTATTGTTAAGTATGTGCATCGCGAATAAATGACTAATTTGTGGAATTCAATACATTTTTATTGGCCAAACATTTCGATATTTTGTATAGACGTGCAAAAATTTAAAAGGCATTTCAGGAAAGCCGTGGCCTTGAAGGAAATTTCTTTGTTTAATTTTATTCATTTGAAACAAGAAACAACGTCAGAGATTAACACGAATAAGCAGACCATATGACATCTACAAGTTTGTATTTCTATTAAAATTATTCAATATTTTACACTTTTCTTTATAAAAAAATTAAAAAAAAAAAAGAAAACCAAAATTGCCATAAATTTAAAACAAAAAAAATTAATTTGCCAAAAAGTCAAAAGTCACTTTGTTCTCTTTCTTATCGTGTTCAAATAGGCCCCATCATAATCTCGTTGCATTGGCCTGACAGGAGCATTTGCAGTTTCTGCTTCTCAGCTCATTTTGTAGTCCAACTCGAGCCCGGAAAGTACAAAACTGTTGCTGCAATTTAATTTAACTGAAATTTAATGTCCTCTTCAAACGCTACTTCGATTCCGATTTTCATGTGGTGACAGCCATTTGCTGTTTACTTGAATACCATCCACAAGATAACCTTCTATGTTTCCATGACTACGAGTATTTGAGTAAAATTAAATTTAACTGAAAACTATTTCGTTTTCGCACAGTGGCAAAAAATGTCCATGAGTTTCTTGCTTCTTGTTTAATGGATGACAACTCGTGAATGGTACTTTCATTTATAATTTCAAACCACAATCGCCGACCGTTTCCTGCTTTGAAGCTTTTATAAAGTAACAAAATACAAAACTGCATTTCACTGGGAAAGCAGTTTACCGGCAGAAAGCAATGCTACGAGTAGCAATAATAATGGAAGTGCTATTTTTGGCAAGAGTTTGCCAAAGCTTAACAATATATCAGCTTAGGACGAAGCCCTTTGAATCTGGTCCTTTTGTTGCAGCAATGCCGTACAAAGGGCGTGCATTACAGCAGTCCAGAACTCAATTGACAATAGCTCGGCCAGAAATAAATTTGAGGGCCAACCAACAACCTGCAGTTGCAAATTATTTAAAAAGTGAAAGGAAAAAGGTGAGGGGTAAAGACAGACAAAAAAAGGCATCAACTGTTAATTACGACACAAGAATCTATCACGTAAAGAGCGTTAAAAAGGCCACTCCTTTGGCAAATAATGAGCAAGAAGTGCAACCGAAATTGATTGTAAGAAAACAAAGAAATTTAAAAGAAAATCATGATGATAAATTAATTGAGCAGAATATCGATGATATGGAAAATGCAAATGAAGTAGAGAATGATCAGCACTATACAGAAGCGGCAGCATCGCTATCGGCTGCTTCCAAGCAACCCTCAATGCTACCTTCTAGTCCACCACCACCACCATCAGCCGCAACATCTCATGAAATTCGATATTTACAGTAAGTGGGCTTCATTATTAAATCTTTTTTTGTTTGTGGTCGCTCTATTTTGGTTTGAGAAGGATGAAATTAAAAACACAAAAACATTTGAAAAAAAAACAGTGAAATTATCGTGATCACTAGCTTTTAGCACCTTCGTCTCCCCTTCCATTCCTTCATGGAAATATGCAAATTATATTTTTATTTACTTATTCTTCTTTTCTTTCCTATTTAGTGATATTTTTCTAAATTATCCGAGAACTCACTACGCCAACTTTGGTCATGTAGAGCTCTCACCAGTGTTGTTTGAAAAACGTTTCCAATCCCAAAAGCTGGGCAACCGTTACAGGGGTGAAGTATGTACGAGTATTAGTTTCTGCTTTTTGTTTCTTAATTTTTTATTATAAAATGACTTTTTAATCATGACTTGAAGATTTTTGCTTTCATTTAAAAAGAAAACTGCATGCTACTCTTCTCATTTTCATTCTCATTTTCACTCTCCTTCTTATGGTTATTTTGAAGATAATGTGGCTGGATAACACGGGAGAATTTGCTCACCATTATTGGGACTTAGCGCAGGGAAGGCTGTAAACTTAAGACAGGAGGGTGCCAGCAAACGTGACTTTCTAAATGTTTGGGAATTTATGAGAGATTTTATTTATTTAAAGAAATAAAACAATTGAAGTTTTCCCAGAAATATTATTGCAGTTTTCGTTTCAATTCAAATCTCATTTGCATGAAATGCAAGATTATTATCTCTCCCTTCGTTGCATTTCCTTGCGTACTTTAACTGAACATTCATCACTCATTTCCGTCCTTTCACCCTTTTTAAGAAATGCAACTTTTGTTTAAAAATTCGCATAAATATTTTTGCTTTATTCTTTTGCATATATAAGATCTTGTACTGTGAGATTACATTTATATAAATTAAATGTGTCCGAAGGGGCATGTTCACCATATGAAACTTTTGTGCAAGTACAAGCAACTTTCCTTTTGAGATGGGAAAGTGTAGGGAGAGGAAGAAAAAGCGTCAGCATATGGGAGAATAATAATAAATATTATTTATTTTATTTATCGTGTGCTTTTACTAACGAACTATCGGTTTGTGTGATCGAAAACTGTACTCTTAAGCTGTATTTCACACTATTTTAAGAACGTGCGCATGAAATCCTAATTTTTAAATGTATACCACACCGAGTGTGGGAAATCAGAGTTTCGAATCTCGGCATGTAAGCTCTAAAATAGATTACACCTGTATAATCTATAAAAAATATATAAACGAAAAAAGTTACTTTTTAAGTACTTACTTCTTTATAAAATTGTACTTTTTAAAAACTGTCCTTTTCGTGTAAATGGTACTCATTTAATTGAAGCTTATGAAGCTTTCTGCTTCTGAAGCCACATTATATTTAATAGATTATGTTTATTACGATGCCTTTATAATAACTGAAAAGTGGTACTTTTTAAGAGATACTCCATGAAATTGTACTTTTTAGAAAGACTACTTTTTTTGATTTGTTTCTAATGAATAGAAAAATAGTATTTGAAAAATTATTTCAATATTTGGTGAATTTTTGTTGAGAAATTAAAGAAATAAAAATATAAAATAAATATATAAAAAAAATTGTTGCCTGTCGCCCAACTTCCATCTTTGCGAACTTTTCGTTATTCTGCAACTGTAATAAATGAACGAGAAGTATTTTTTAAATAAAAATAAATGGAGTTAATTGTTATAAAGTTTATATAAATAAAATAGAAAATCACTATACTCGTAGAAGGAGGATCAAAAGTAATGCTACATTTAAATTAGTTGTCATTTTCGTATACGACGTCAAGTGTCACTTTGCTTGACATTTATAAGGTGGCATATTTGCAGATGATTGCTTTATGTGAGTTTGTTATTTGGTGTGTAAAAGGGAGTGGACGGGAGCAAAGAATTTGTTGTTCCCTTGAAGAAGATTTGGTGAATGGATGCATGCTGGTTTGAATATGTTTCGTGTCTGAACACCGAACAAACCTTAAGAGATATTTATGAAGAGTGAGCCACAATAAAGTTTGTGCGTCTAAATTAGGTCTAATATGGAGGCTGATATTTTAAGCCACTGACAATTTGGCACTACTTTTGCTAAAACTTGTTTCACTGGTTGTTTCTTATGCTCTCTCTCTCTCTCTCTCTGTCTTCTTAGATTAAAGTGTTCCTTCGAAGTATTTTGTGCTTCTACTGAAGTGAGCACTGGAGTTGGTAATAGAAAGGTACCTTGTGGCATAGATTTAAAAGCACAAAGATAAGGTTGGATGTGTTATTTAAATCAGTTGATTTAGTTTTCAAGGATTGGTCGTTTATGCTTTAAAACAATAATTTCTCTTACCTTGTTAGGTAAACACGTTGTATTTAGACTCATATCCTGCAACGTTACTATTCCTATTCTTCATGTGCATTTTTTCTCAAGATGAGTAACTAAAATTTTCAAAAGTGTGCGTGAGCAGAATATACGCGTACATATTTCGGTCAGTTAGAACTATTTGTAAATGCCCAGAAATGATTCTCACGGAAAAAGCTGTCAACCCAGTTTTTCATATTTGTTTTGCTGCTTAATGCACTTCCTAGTTGGTTTATGCCGAGCTATTTTAAACGGGTCACTTTAAAAAACTCCAATAAAAGTATAAACAAACAAGTTCGAATTAATTTTCCACATATCACCGGTTATATAGTGTTCATCGCTTACAGTTTTATTTTGCTTACAGAACGAGTTTGGTGAGTGACCTTTTTACAAGTTTAGGCGATCGCATGATGTTCCGCGGATGACATCTATAGTACGAGTGTGTTGAAAATGATTGCAAGGGTTAGATAAAAAAAACAATGGAAAGGGTTGCATGCAACAAGAAGAGAATACTTTCGTTGCATTCTAGTTAAGGGTGGGGGGTTTATTTTGGTTTAAGACACAATTTCTTAAGGAGCTGCAAGTATGGACAGAAACAAGACGCAGACAGAACAAACTTAATTTGCATACAATTAAGTGAATTAGAAGATAAAGGCAAGTAAGTGACCATCATCAAAATCACAAATAGGAATGAAAAGTTTTATTCAAACGACACCAGGTGATCAAAGTTTGCAGGACATTATCAGGCGAATGTGTTACATGTAATTGCAATAAAAAAAAAATGAATAATGATCATGTAAATGTCTGTTGCCTTGATCGATTTATATTTTATATTTCAAATTAAATTAAGTGAACATGATTATGTTACCCTGTTAAGTTTAGATGGTTTTGCAGGAGTCGTTAAGTATTACTTTTGGCTGTGTATGTGTGCAGCATACGTTGCTTTTCTAACAGTCTGCGCTGAATGTCCACAACCGGTTTGCTTTAAGGTCACTTCAATGCTGATTCAAACCATTTACCCCCTTTTTCTCACATCATGCGATTGCATATGAAGACAATATTAATTCATATTGTTTGATTTCATTTCATTTATTTAATTTATGTAAGGACATTGCGAAAGGACATTTATGCTTCTTGTCTTAGATTAGGTGAATCGCCTTGGCAGTAAGTGTGTGAAAACATTTTCCCACTGATTCTGCTTCATAATAATTGCGCATGTTTTAAATTTATGCAAGATCACTCACCAACTAACCGGTTTGACCGGTACGCATACACGACGCAACAGACAAACCAAACAAGCAGCGATCTATTAAGCCCACGGTGACCAGGAAGAGATAACACAACACAGAAGCAATTTGAGATTAAATGTCATATGAGTATGTAAATAAGTAAAATGGAAATGTTGATCACAATGCTGTATTAAACCGTACAGAGCGCAACTAACCATTTGCGAGCTTGAAGAAAAAAAAAACTGCTGAGAACTATTTTTTATGTGAATTCAATTTATTTATTTAATTATATAAAACTTTAATAAAATGCATGTGTGTATGCAATATGAATGGTATTTATTCGGGCATGGTTGGCTTTATAAAAGGAATAAACATGATGGTCAAATGAGTTTTATTATTTACATAATACGAGTATGTGGTTGGAAAAGTTCATGCAGTCGTCCCTTTGACGTCTAATAAATAAAGAAATTTGCTTTTTGTTTAAATTCTTTTTTAGGAACTTGCTTAGAATTAAAGTAATGTTCCTTAGATCATATTGATATGGTTTTAGCTAAAAAAGAAAGGTTCGTCCCTAATGCTGATATTGCTGGTGGGGATATTGAGGTTTCAAATTGTATTCCTGGGCTTTGACAGGAGCGTGATGAGGACGCAGCAGATGTTGCTGTTGTTGGGGCGGGGGTGTGGGTATCTTGACTACAATATCAGTGGGCTCTCTAATGACTTCGGCCTTAAAACCTTCTTTGGGATCGGCTGTGTATTTGACGGTGCGTATGAAACCATCCGAATCGACCACAGAGTAGCTGCCCTTGATGACGGAACCGTCACGCACTTCCTTGCGATTTTGATAGTTGGTGTATTCGTCGTCTTTTACATCGAAGCCAAATTGATACGAAGAGTTATGCTGAAAGTATACGCCAAACAATAAACCAATTTAATAAAATTAATAAAACGTAACATTTTAAAAATTTACACAATTTAGGAAAACTTCACCAATTACAGATTTACAGTTTTGCAATCAAAAAGTTTGTCCTCACGAGTAATTATATTTTAAAAAGTATTGGAAAACAGTGCTGCCAATTAGAATGTAAGTCACTAGTTTTATTTCCGTAAATTTCCGCTTTCCGTTACTTGTCTTTGAACTTTATTTTTAAAGTATTTTGTAAGCTAGTTTTTGAAAACTACTTACTTAAAATGTACTCTTTGAAAAGGTACTTTTTTGAAATGTATAAAATTTTTAATAAAGTCCGTTTTGGAAATGTACTTTGAATTTGCTTTAAACTAACTTTGTGAAAAGAGGGGTGTCTTAAAAGATGTTTGAAGATTTTTTTGAGAGTATAAAAAAAAAAGCAATTCTTTCTTTTCTTTCCTGAGAGTTGACTCTCTTATGATGTTGTTCGGAAGGAATGAGTGGATGCAGTTTTGCAGCGATAGTGCTTGCAAAAGTCATCATAAGTGGATACAGAGTAACGTTTATTTCTTAAAACGAACAGACTATTTAACTACTCATCTATCTTAGATGGATGGATGGATGGATGGATTTATCTGAAATCACAACTTTACCAATAAATTCATCTGGGAAAGCCTGCCGTGAAGGCGTGTCCAGCGATTTGCGTATCTATTTGGGTAGTAAAAATTAAAAGGATCAAATAAACCAACTTCAGGTCTTTTACAAATAGAAATAAAATGAATATTTGACTAAAAATATATTTAAGGAAAATGAGTGTACAGTGTACTTGCGATAATATGAACACCTTAAAAGACGAAGAACGTTTTCATGTGCATGCAGTATAATTTGGAGAATAGCCGAAACAACTAATATTTTATATTGTCAATCAAAAATGAATCATAAAAGCGTACTTGTTGAAAATAAATTAACAAAGCTTTTTCGAAATATGTTCTAAAACACCTGAGTATATTCTGGGTAAACTAGATAATCACAGCATGCGAAAGGAAAAATTAAATCGTCTCAACTTTATTTTAAATTTAAAATAGGGGTTGAGTAGAATGACAGCGATCAATGGCTTCAAAATTATAATAACAAAAACTGCGTCAGATATTTGATGTTACTTATAACAGATTCCCCAAATTCATGAGCAGTTTTAATGGCTCAAAGTATTTATTAAGGTTTTGCTTTACATTATTTCCCCTTGGTTTTTTAAGTTTAGGCGTTACGGACAAAAATATTGAGTTTCATTTTTTTCACATTTTAAAAGTCCTCCGCCCGTAAAAAGTCTTTGTTGTAATCAGTTCATATTATCGTGAGTCCACTATTTGTACAGTTATGCGAGTAAGTCAAATTAAATATTAAATTCTGTCATCGCTCTTAAAACGCATGCGCAGCTGCGCAAATTTGTTAAAAGTATTTTAACTTGTGTAATTTAATTGAATATTTGTTTAACTGAAAGTGCGTGGTGCAACCAATAATTTATGCGTCAGATCGCCTGTTCACCATATTGATTGCCTGTATGAGCATGTAGATCATATTTAACCGCAATAAGCGTGTCGGGGATTTGATCGGGTCTTGTGTAAATGCATTTGATCTGAAAAAGTATATTAAGAAAGAAAATGCAGCAGGTAATAAAATATAAAGCAAAATGCATAAATGAAAAATCATATTTTTGTTTAAGTGAATGTCTGTGACAGAAACAAGCTGAGATTGCGATTGTTTGGCTTATTAATGCTGCAGTGGAATGTTTGTGACACGCACACCCAACGTTACTACATATTTTGTTACAAATATTTATTTATTATGCAATATAGATCATATCACATGCTTACACAAGTAAACTAATAAAAACGCATTTTTGTATCTCTTTCAAAGTGCGTTCGTTCCAAATGTTTTTTTTTTTTTTTTTTTGGGCAGACCCAACAACCGCCAAACCAACAACCGTCTTGAGAAACCGAAAAAAGCAAAAGGAAAAACTTGTTAAAAAGTAGAGCAAATATGAAAGTTGAAAAGACTACGTCGTGAATTCACAGAAAATATATTGCAGCAAGCAATTCAAATGCTGGAGGTTTCTGCAAAGAACCCCATCAAGTTGAGCTTATCCATATGGTTTTTTTTTTGTAGTTTTCGTTTAAAAAGTTCAAAAAAGCTTTGACTTCATTTTTGAGTCATTTTAAAATTATTTCTTACTTTCAATATCTTTTTGAAAACCCCATAAATTTTAATTTTAACAATATAAAAGTGCCTGCCCCCCAAAAAAAAACAACTATTGAAACAATTCATGAATTATCAGATTTCAGATTGCGCCATCCAACAAATAAAAACCATTTGCAGTTGCATTGAACTGTTAATGCAGTCATGATGCATCTGCAGCTACGAGCAATTATAATACCAAACAAAAGGTTACCAACTCAAGGTTGTGCTGAGGACAATAGGCCATATTGCTTTTTCCAACTTGTCTATGAAAAATTAATTATTAGGCAGAGCAGAAATAAAAACTAGTAAAAATCAAAAATTTTAACGAAATATTTTCTGCATAAGGCGTTTTAATATATAATGCATTCAAAGTGAGTACAAGTGAAAGGCGGCTACGTGCATACGACTGGCTTGAGTGTTACTTTTTCCACAATTTGCTTCGAACTAAAGAAGAAAACCGATGCATTTTGGCAATAGCTTAAAAAAGGAGGAAATAAAATTTCTTAGACGATTTCCAATTGAAAAACTTACTTTAATGGAATTTCCTAAGAAGACTTTGTTAAAAATTTATTGCTCCACTTATAAGTGCGACGGCAGCGATTGCGATTTGATGTGGATATAAGACCACACCCTGGTAAGTCCTTGAAAATATTTCAGCTCAGGCCAACATGGCAACCTTTAAGCTGGATTCCCCCATTGCAACATTTTAAATTTTGAGAATTTTAAAAAGAAAAACTGGATTTACCCACTTCCGGCAATTTGTTTCAAACGGCCTTATCAAATGCGCTTAACAACATGGAGTATTTAATTTTACCCGCCGGCAGAACAGCGGCAAACAATTGCAACATGCTGCTGCACATATTTTTTAAAGACTATTACTATTCAGCTGAATATATCTTTTTCGCTGGCATAAGCATATAAAAATAGTAAAAAACAAGAATTGGAGTTAAGCGGATGTTGAAAGGAGAGCAAAGAAGGCTGAGATTTTATTAAATGGCTCAGAATCAGCAAATAATTCTGTCGCTGTTGGTATTGCCAATCAGTATTAATTTTAAATTTGATATGGAAGTACAAGAGTGTGCCAATATGAGCTCCCGAGTCCTCATGTAACTACATTCTTTTAAGTATTCTGTCATAAATAATTTCTGGCAATGAAAAAAGTGCGATAGACCCTCTTCGTTGTCGATGTCAAGAACCCAATAATGGCTTTAATTTTTCGTTAATCTCTGGAACTGCATTTCCTGCATAAGGACTCATTTAAAAATTTATAGAGTGCATTTTTTGCAAGCACTCGCGGCTACTTGAAACCCTTCAACAACCAAAATTATCAAAATAACGTTTATTAAAATTTATTGTTAGAATATCGCGAAAGAGGGTCTGTGCCCGCCATCGCATTTTTATTACTTATATGCAATTGTAATTTTGTAAACTTCTATCTCAAACATGAGCCAAACCCAAGATCATTTTTAACGGAGCAGTCTCTGGCAAATCGCCTAGACTTTGCCTCTCATTCATAATTTGTTTCCTGCGGAAACTGAGATCTACTAAACCGATATACAACCGAGTCGCTGGTGTTCAGCATCTTTTCTTGTTGGAGACGCAAAAGAATCTTTTTAAAATTCTGTATTTATCAAATATTTTTCATTTCGCTCTTGCGCTAAAAAAAACCAGCAGTGTTACGGCTTACTAAATATAATTCAACAGAATTAAATCAATTGCTATCGCCTACGTTAACACGAAAAGAACCTGTAATTAATGGTTGAATGGAACTTCGATTGTAAAATTACATGGGATGGCAGCAAAGCACAGAAACCGAATAGAAGCTAAAAGAGAAACTATTGATTTAATTTTTTTATTGCATTTCAATTTACATTTAATAAAAGTGGGTTAAGGTAGCATTGACTGTGCAGTTTGTGGTTGGGCATTGTGGTGGCACAAATACCAAGTTTGGGCGCAGTCGCGATATGCTTGAGTACTTGCAATCCGTTCAGTACTTACAACTGAATACAAAACCTATTAGAAGATGGCAAGCTTATAGTATACTTGGGGCAAGAATTGAATAAAACTGCTTCGTGTGCGAGTTTCAACTAATTTTGTTGCAAATATCTCGAAAATGTTGTTTACTTTTGCTAATTGAAAAACATATTGCAAATCTATTATATTAAACAATGTGTAGCAAATAAATTTGCTTTAAAGGGTATTCCAATAGAGACTTGCCAAATTTTACTTATCATTACTTGCAATATATTAAAATCTACATGTATAAAGTTGACACTCTCTGACACTCTATACAGTCTTTATAAAATTGAAGCGAGAAACTGAAACGAGTTTTTATCAAAAAATTATTCTCGTTACTGAGCAAAATTTTTGGACGAATCGCTGTGTGAACCATAATGCCTGATCAAGAAATACAAGCCGAGAAGTATTTGCTTCCATCCTTGATCGACATACTTGTTTTACAGTGAACTCACAGAAACGTGAACTAATTTTTAACGGCGCTGTTTAAATTTTTTATCACATACATGTATTTTAGTTTTTTTTTTCTGTACTTTAAAATGAAGTTCGTTATATTTTTGGATTCTACTTTTGATATAAAATTGAACATTTTTTTGATAAAAGAAAAAGAAATATTTTTTATCATTTCATAGAATTATTTCATTTCATTTCGATCTCCATTGCACAAGTTAAACAAAACATTAGGAGATCTTTTCGGCAATATAGCCTTCCCTTTAAGGGGGGTCTTAACAATCTGATATTATTTTAGTACACATTTCCACACTGTATTAAAGTCCTGTGAAGGCCTTAATACTTTTTTTTTTAATTAACTGAACCCGGAAAGCTTTCGTGTTGTCCAGAGGAAAACACTCAGGATTGCATTATTCATTTGCCTACGGAGCACATGTGGAGTCGTATGGAGAGACGTAACCACTCAGTTTCTAAACAGATTTGTTTGAAAGCTTAATGATATACGATATTTCGCTGCGAACAATGGCTAACAAAGTTTGCCGTTTACGTTTAGCATACAGCCAACGTAGCTCATTCTATTATAATTAAAATTAAATTAAATACATAAAACTGCATACGAGAATTAATAATACAAGTTTATAGCAGACGCAAAGTCCGCTAAAACTAACAGCTCATTGAACAAATTTTTCATAAAATTAAATTTTTATTACACTTTGCGAATAAATTATTTATATTATTTTGATATCAATTAATTTCATGACTATTTTCAAATAAATACGAGTATTTTCCTTCTTGAAATATTTCGGAATTGTTTTCGTATGCGTTCAACCGTCATAAACATGAAAACAATTTTAATATAATTTTGCTTGTTTGGAAAGTAATAAAATGTTCCTTAAATGTTACAGTGGGGGGCATATCGTGCTGCTCTAAGTGGAGCTTTAGTGTTCAATGAAATTGTATGGGGCACAGCGTAAGGAAAATGGAAATTGGTCAATTCAATAAAATGAAAGGAAACCAATAAAGCACTTCTATGAACTTTTGCTTTTCTTTTATGTCGAGTCAGCGACGAAAGACACTCTAAACTAATGGCCGGTAGAGGAGAATAACACAAAAATGTTATTTAATCAATATGAATTTGCCTTCCGTGCGGAAGCTTATCGTGAAACAGGGAAATAATAAAAAATAAATACGAAAACGTTGAGGTATAAACGAATGAATGAATAAAATTTCAGCATCCGTTTTGCCTGCGAAATTGTTCAGCGTTATCTGAAATATTTGGATGTTGTTGCGATTAATATTGCATTAGATGTTTATTTTCAAATATTGTTTTTGGAACGTTAATAAACTTGAAGCACTGACACAATTGGTATTCATGCATGGAAACTTGCCACGAAGAGTAAATAAAGTGCGGCTACGGGTTGATGGTGCAGCGACACACAGCGAGTTTTTATATGAATGGTTTGTCGGCAGCAGTCAGTCAGCCAAAGAGTTGTCGGTTGTCTATTTTGCCAGCTGGTAAAATAATGTGCACAGTGTTAATGACCTTTACGTGCTGGTTGGTTGGTTGGTTGGTTGGTTAGTTGAGACGTAACCACTCGTATGGACAGGTTTGGTACGTGTCTATTCGCTTTTTGTTTTTTTTTTTAATAATTATTTTATATCTCCGCTGCAACCAGCTGATGATATAAGCCAGACTCAGTTTCTAAATACTTTCGCTCGAATGCTTATAAATTTTCTAGTAAATTGGTTGCAATTATAATTTTATACGATATTGGCATATTTTCATATTTTACCGTTTACGTAAATCAGAGCCGAAAGCTTAAATATTATTAGTTTTTTTTGTATTTTCATGTTGTGGAGAGAGATGTTACTTACATCATCGTATTCCTCTTCCTCTTGTTCCAATTGCTGTTTGGCTTTAGGTCTAGGCGATTGATATTGTTGAGCCAATTGTTGAGGTTGTGGTCTTCTGGGGGCTGGAGCAGCACCCTGAGGTTGACGATAAGCTACTTGCTGTGGCTGGTACTGGATCTGCAATTAATTGAAAAAGTTAGTTATATAATTGTTTGGTGTCAAATGGCATATCACAATTGCACCAGGAAGAGAAGGGAATTCTACAGCCTTTCATACTACGGTAGGTTTTTATTAAAATGGTGTTCAACTCAAGGCAGCTTTTTTTTTTTTTTTTTTTTTGTTAAAATGCAAAACTCATATTTATTTATGTATCCACTTCGTTGTGGAGTATAATCAGGAAAAATATTTAATAATATTTAATCATTTTCCGGATGATACTGCACAATAAAGTGTCGAAATATGGAGAAAGGAAAAAAGATCTTGAGCTGAAACAAATTGAAAGTATTTAAATTGGTAAAGAAATTTCAATTGTATTTCAAGTGTAGGAAACTTTCTGTTAGTGGGAAAATGATTGGCATGTTAAAAGACAGAGTTATAAAACATTGCAATTCATGTACTTTAACAACAATTCTCGTATGCTGTTCTTTTAGCAGGCACGCACTAAACCTCTTTCCACCTTCCAAGGAAGCGGAAAGGTTACGATTCTAAAATAATATGATTTCCTTCTGAATTAATTACAAATTCATCTTTCTGAGTCCAAATATTATAAATTGCTTAATGATTTAATGCAAAATTAATTCCTAAAATAATTGTTTTTTTTATGTTAGAAAAAAATTTCAATATTTTGGTGTCTCATCAGGAAAATATTGGAAATATTCTATCATATTTCTTTAGATAGAAATGGAATAAAATTGGGAAAAATTGTGAGAATTATTAAATACGTTTTACAAGCCTAAAATTCGTGTTATATTTCCCTAAAGTTTTGAGAATTTTTCATCTATTAAGTGAAAAAGTATTGAAATATTTTTAAAAGTTCAAACATGGTCAGAAAGCAACAAAAATGTCTGATTATCATAATTTGACTATATTCCAATATACGAAGTAACGCAAATACCTCATCGTGGATAGAAACTGTGGATTTGGATATTAAAATGTTCTGCCTTCGGAGAATCAAAAAAAGTTCTGGTTGCACTTTAGACAAATTCATATCAGGTGAATTTGTCTACTCCAGAATGTATTTCGCCCATCCAAACTAGCAAGCATTTCTTTTTAATACCCCAGCTGACGAAATTGCTTGACACACTTAAATTTTTAACTGTCCAATAAAAAAAAAGTTGTCAAAAATTAAAACAACAAAGATGTCATAATCAGGATGTTATACAGATGTAGAAGATTCTTAAAGGGGGTGGCTTCACATCCATGGAATACCAAGTGATAAGCCAGCTAGCGAAATTTTAACCGTGTCCACTCTTATAAAAAACGAAATGTCTTGATATCTAATAATATCCTACTTAGATATCGAATATATAGGATATTTAATGAAGCGAAGGAATTAAATAATTCCCTCTGTTTGGAAAAATCATCACGATTGTCAGCAGAAAAAAGAATTGCCTAACTTCGTGGCCAAAGGGGGACCGAGAACATCTTTTCTTTCCCTATTTCGATTATTCCCATTAATTTCGATATGCTTCTTAGCAACCTTCAGATGTTGAAACTTCTTCAGATTTTCTTAATAACACTTTGCAAGTAACTCGGATTTTGGACTTTCATAAAGACTATTTCAATTAAAGAGTGATACGTGTCTTATAATGTGAGATATGATTCACGTATTTAAGAAGTTGCGGTGAAATTTGTGTATCGCAGATGAATAATTTCTACCTTCTGGTATTTGAATAATTTATTTCCCCAGCATTTTGAGTTTTATTCTTCGAAATGTAAAATTTTTACTCCGCAATTTCATTTCACTTGAAAGATACAATTCGAAGCAAAGTCACGTTACAGCTGGCATTACCGGTTTTATTTTCATGGCGATACACATTTTTTCAAATTCCGTAGGGAAATGTATTATCAGGTATTCCTTTTGATAACTATGCAAACAAAAAGTAACCCAGCCGTGCTTTCAACACCAACATTAAGGGAATTACCCCCCATACAAACTAGTAAAAAAAACTTTGTATATCCTGAAATTGCAGTGTTTGTTTGGCGGAAATATTTTGTTAAAAAGTACAGCATAAATTGCATCGTAATAATTCCAATAATTCAAGTTAAGCACAACACCAAATAGAAAAGGAAAACTTTTCAAAAATCTCCATACCTGTTGGGGTTGATGCTGCAAATATTCGCGCACAACTGGAGCAACATAACCTTGCTGTTGCTGTTGCTGCGAAGCACGAATCTATAACAACAAAAATATTCAATTTATAAAAACTTGCAAAGAAAGACATAAAAATTTACAATATTAATGGATTTTTCATGATAAATGTTGAGAATTGTTGGAAAGGTTCTACTGGTTGCATGCCCCAAATTCAGCTAAAAAATTTTTTTAATCATTAACTCTTGCAACCGATAGAACAGATATACATTGCAAACCCTTTTGCTTTTTATTTTACTTTACAAATCTTTTAAATTTTTTTCTACAGGAAATATATAAATGTAGTAAATACCTGCTCCTGAACGTTATCCTTTACACGTAATTGTTGGCCAGGTGATACATATTGTTGCTGTGTTTGTTCTGAATTTTGTTCGTAAATTGGGGTTGCATCACCCGATGAAGCTGCAGCACCAGTTTGCTGCTGTAGCTGTTGGTAGTACTGGCGCAAGTAAGCTGGATCAATTTGTTGATGTTGCTGGCCATAAGTAGTCGAATGGCCACATAAGGCAAATAAGAATATTATCACAAATGAACGCATGTTTCTTTTAATTACTTTTAGTCAACTTTCAATATTTGCTCTGCTTTTGCAAGTATTTGCTGTCGCTTTTTGTTTTTGTTTGTTTGTTTCTTTAATTAAAATAACTTTTTAAAATGTAAGCAATTTTTTTTTTTTTTGGCCAAAATGTTATTTCATAACCAGTTGCCAAAACTGCAAGAAAAATTCAATCACCACAAAGCAAACGAACCGAAATAACACTCAACACATAAACTATCTAACAAACATTCGCACAAACACGCACACAGACTTGAACGCGTTTAACTGTAAAGCGTGGATTAGGTCCTCGTCAAATGCGGTAAGAAAAGTATCTGCACACAACTTTACTGCAACATGGGCTTTTATAGTTGCACCTACAAACAATTATTGGCTTGGCTAAAAGTTTTCAATTCAAACTCTATATTTTTAATAATTCCCCCCGCCCGTCTGCAAGTCTGCAACAGCGTCGCTTCGATGGAGCACTTTTAAAGAGATCACTCGAACAGAGAAACAAATCAACACACCAGTAGAAGGCATTGGAAAACCAAGCAACATCTACTTGGCAAAGATAAAATAACCCAGCAAACATTAAATAATGAATGGCATGCAAACATAAACTGTGTCAAAATCGTAAAAAATGTGTAGACCATCTTTCTCCTCAAGTACATTTAGCTCTTACAGGTCATGCTCTCGTATCATATACAACATCCTTTTTACAGCGTCCTTTTTTAAAAAATCGTACCATCCTAATATCATATGAATATGATGCAAACAATTTTTATTTGCTGATTAAAGTAAAAGCAACTCTGATCGCATGAAAATTGTCATTTTACGAAAATTTTTATAAAATTTTGCTTGTCATAAAAATCTGACATTTTGATGCCATACCATTCTTTTTTCAGCGGATATGCCATATTTGATAAACCATATGACTGTGTATGATAGTGTATCAGGACCTTAAACTGTACTTCATTATGGAAGTAGGCACCCGATTTGGTGCTTTCGATAGTGAAAATACTAACAAGTAGGATCCTATAGACTCAATCGAACATAATTTGTTTAAAAAATGAGCACAAATTTATTAGTGTGTTTTATCTACCAGTTTCAATGCTCAATTCACGGCTTGCAAGCAAGTGTAATATCTAAACAATTTTATATTGTAAATATTCTAGCCTCCTTAATAGAAATTTTATTTTTTTTTACTGTTTATATATAATTGTATTTGTAGCAGGATATAATCAACTGAAGATATCAATCGTGACACGAAAATTAAAACTAATTTAAAAAGTTTATAAAAGTTTTCATAAAATGACAATTTTCATATGATCAGAGTTGCATTTACTTCAATCACCAATGAAAAAATTGCTTGCATAATTTTTGTATGATAGTATGGCACCAGCAAAGCCATTTAGATACGATTTTTAAAAGTAGGAGGGAATGACTATCAGATTTTCATGTGAATGATTCGCCTTTAACAAATGCCAGTATTGCCATTTTATTATTAGAGTACGATTACAATTTATTTCAAAGTCTTGTACATATGTTTGTTGGGGCGCTTGTGTATGCATAGATGTGTGACTGTGTATATGCCAATGGTAAGTACGAGAATTGGTTAGATACAACTTGTGTTTGTATGTACAGTGAGCACTATTTATATTCGCCTAGTGCAACTTTAATTAAAATTCTTTTGAAAAGATTTAATAACGAACAATCAAATCATCTGATGGCAAGCTTTTGACCTTCTTTTGGTTGATTATGAACTAACACGGGCTTTATACTTTTGGAAGTATGTGAGTTCCTATAATAAGTCATCGTTAAGCTTTGTGTTTGAATAATATTCGGCAATTGTGTATGATTGCGAAAAGTGTTTGTTAATGGCACTCACTGTCTGTTGTCGTAACAAAGTAGTTGTATTGTGGAACTGTCATGCGCAAAGCTGTTTAAAGAGGTTTTAAACAGTTAATTGCTAACGGTATAAAATGTTCAACAGGCAAATACCTGTTATTTGCATTCATACTCAAGCTCACTCTGAACTCACGGACTTGCTTGACACTCTTATTTACTCTCACTTTCAATGCTGCAAATTATGTCTGTTTCTTTTAAATGATTCAATTTATTTTCTTATGTATTTACATCCAAAAGTACATATGCACATATATATTATATATATATATGTATGTATATGTGTATATAGATTCGTAAGTGTGTACGTATATAGTGGAAAACTATTCCAATGACCACGTGACGTTTGTTGTAACCGGTTAACCAAAATTTGATACATGTACACATAATTTGCAATACATTTATGATATATGCAAATTGAATAATAAAGGAAAGTGTTGCACTCTTCCTTGCAAAATTGTTCCTTGCCACAAGAGATGTCATCATTTGCATATTTACAATAAGGACTGCTTTTAATTCAATCATATTTCTTATCAAAACTGTGCCATTATTCAATTGCATACAAACTTTAATTAAGTTTTATTAATCATGCAGTAGAGTAACCTAAAATAAGTAAATGGTTTATATTTCTAACTTCTCTAACATGGAAGGGGGCCAATATGAACGTACTGGGTACATATTTGGTACCAATTTTAATTTCAATTTTTTTTTAGGCGAAATTTTTCAAAAGAAACACGATCTTATTCTCAAATTTACATACATATGTATAGTTGTAAGCAGATTCTTAGTACGCTGAGCATGTTCTTTACACTTGCTAAATATTTCCAAGTTTCGGACGGATAACTATCGACTGGTTCATGTAAACGCCATGCTACGCACTCACATACATGTGCATAACTAATCGTATGTAGGCTATATGCTGTAATTGATATCTTGAGTCTTTTAGTTTCTATTTTGAATAAATTCATCTCTTCTGAGATAACCACATTAAGTTGGCACAAATTTCTTGCATTTATACTGTCTGCTGTTTAAGAACGATGCACTGCACTTAATTACGCATGCGCAGCTTGAAGTTTGCAATGAAAACGAGTGCATTCACCAACAACTACCAGACAATAAAGATACCTAATACCACAACAATTTTTTACTTAAGTGTGATTATTTGATGTACGTCAATACGTGTGCGCCAGTTATTATATAACACTATACTTACATATGATACATATCTAAGAAAAAAAATTTCAATGCAGTCTCAGCATGATTTTGTAGTTTCTTTGTAATTTCTAAGGGTTTTTCAATTTTAAAATTTAGTTCAATCGTAAAGTGTCTTTGTTTATTTCTTCTATTATTGCTTACTCGTATAAGCATGCGCAGTAACACTTTAGCTTATTGTATTTTGAAAACTATAACGAGTATAATAATGCTTTTTAATTTACCAAATTGCGGTCAGCTCGATCTAATGTATCGCATAATAGATGAACTCATATAAGTTTCGGCTTAAAAAATTAAGTTACTTAATCAAAATTTGACTACATTAATTTCTGTGTCTTTCCATTTATCTTCACTATTAACATTAAATTACATATAAACTTACTTTCATTTACAATGTGCATACATACATACGCCTGTAGCAAAACTTCTCTATAGCAATATTATAATTGTTTCCTCCAAAAAAAAAAAAAAAAAAAAAAAATTACAGTGTCCACCACACAAATTACAAGTCAGTATTTTATATTCTTTTTGTAATAAAATTTAAATTTTACAAAATGAGATTCATTATTCCCACTTGAGGATGTAGGGAAGGTGGGGTTTTAAAGTGGACGACCAGCTATTTACAATGGTAATGAAAATTCGAGCAGGATTGTTTGTTCTTTGGCAGTACCAAAGGCCATGCTGCACTATACTACACAGTCCTACGATGCATTCACACGAATGATGCCATCTGATGCCATCCGATTTTAAAAAATCGCATCGAAATGGCATTGTAGATTTTACTTTATTTTACAAATAAATTTTTTCTTTGGTGATTGTCATTTTATAAAAATTTTCATAAACTTTTGCTTGGCAAAAAAAAATCTGACCTTTTTAATTCATACTATATAATTTTGCAGTACACACGTGGGATAGTGAATCATGGCCGTAAGATTAGACAATTTCTTAAATATTTGGACAATTTCCAAAAATATAATGGCAACGTTACCACAACACTTTTTACGCATTTACGAGTAGCTTTTGCTTCAGGGAAGTTTTAATAATGAAAAATCGTTAAAAGTCCTGCTTTAACGATAAGTTTCTTAATTCGAAAGTTAATGAACAACTTAATCGGACAACCATTTGACTCTTCTGACTCAAAAGACATTTTTTGTAGATTGGCTGGTAACGCTGTGTAAGAATGAAAACAACCTGTTTTACAGGGCATTTTCTACTCTGAAATACTTCATAGAATGTACAGAATTCCACTGTTAATATTATAAAAATTATATATTCATATTTTTTAAAAATGCTCCTTGTGCAACATTTTGTGTCTGTGTGTTGGTGTGATTTTATTGCATTTGTAAATTTTAACGTCAATGATTTACAAACATATTTAAAATTAGACTGGAATTTGATTAAGTTCGCAATAATAATAGTTTCGAATACAGATAATATACTTCGTATAGCCAAAATATATATATTTTACACAAGATTAGGCTTCAATTGCTCCAAAAATGTTTATTTAATGGGAGACAAAATATATTTTGCATTATGACGAGCTTCGTCGATTTCTCAGCAAGCACTTGCTAAAGAAATTCTATTCAGACGAATATTTGTAAATTTTATTTGCATTTTAAACGAATAAAAGTTTTTATTAATTTTGCATAAATTATTATTGAGAAAAGCCCCTCGATGGCATAATGGTTAGTATAGCCGCCTGTTAGAAGCCACATATTGCAATTACATTTATATAATTGTAATATTTGGTAAATAAATAAAATTTATTGAGAAAAAATATAATTCCGAATGTAAGTATATGATGAAAAACTTGTTTCATTTTATTGCATGTAATTCAAAACGGCTACCAGCCTCCGTAGGTGAATGAATAATGAGCAGCCTATTAAACCGGAGGTCGCGGGTTCAATTCCTGCCTAGACCCTGGCTGTTTTTCTGCGATCAAGCCAAAAGCCTTGCAGGGTTAATTAGTTCAACAAAAGAAAAAAAAGTTGTAACTAATAGTTATATTTAATGAATTTTATTACTATTTGAGGGATTGCCCGAATTTGTTTTTTGATTAAGCTGGTCTAAATGTTTGCAAATCGCTTAAGGCTAAGATAGAATTAATTAATTTCTCAAAAATTAATTGTCAACAATTAGTTTTTAGCCTTGATTATAAATGTAACATTAATCGATAACATTAATAATTAAAATATCGATTACAAAACGATGTTAATAAATCTTTTTTTTTTAAAGTTTTCACGTACACATTTAAAATGAAAAGGCAATCATTTACGATTGCAAACTATTTTACTTCATTTTCAGCAATTTTTTCAAATCAGATTACAACTTCATAGAAGAAGATCTATTTTTTAATTAAACTAAACAGGTCATAGAAGTGAAGATTGCAATAAAACTCCTCGACAGGTTGATAAAGTTATGTTCCTTATTTAAATTATTCGTAGTGTACACATGTGTACAAATACACTCATTAATTGATTCCGCTTACTTTCGCTTACGTGAAGCTTAAAATATTCAACAAGATAAAGACCAAACAGCAAAAAAACGGATTTTCAACTCAATTGTATTTGAAATTATTATTTTGCATGAATTTCAGACAAGGTCACAAAAATATTTAATTGTTTACCTTATTATTATTTTTTTTTTTTTTTTTTTTTGTATTAAAATTAATGAAAGCAATTTTACTTTCTTTAAACCTCTTTATTTAAGGTCATGATTCACTGTCCTACACAGTCATATGATTCATTGATATGAAAATCTGATGGCTTTGTAGCTACCACACAATTACACAAATATAATGCAAACCAACTTTTTCTTTGCTGATTGAAGTAAATGCAACTCTGACCTCATGGAAATTGTAATCTTTTGAAAATTTTCATAAAGTTTTACAAATAGTACGATTATTTATGAATCATGGCCTTAATTTTAAACGATTCGTAATAACAAAATTATTCAATATATTTTGAATTAATTTTGTAGAAATTTGAATGGAAACTTTTTGTTTATTTTATTAAAAAAATAAACTTTATCTATAGTTTCGTATTCAGCAATGCCGCTGGAAACAGAACTCGTTAAAATTTTATATTGTAACAAACATTAACTTGTACGTATGTAGGCATTTAAAAATTATTTTTCTATTCAAATTCACATAAATTAAGTAATTATAAACAAATGGATTTATTAAAAAAATGTGCAAGTAGAATTTCTTGAAAACATATTCTTTCGTAAACATAAACAAACACAATATAATATACAAATATATGTACATATATATGTATATTTAATAAAGTAGAAATGATTATCGGCTGTGTGCTTATAAAAGAAAAAGAAAACGAGAATTTTACTGAAGAGGAAATTTCATAAATTTGTTTTATACTTATTTTATTAACACTATTATACAGATCAGTGGAATATTTTTTAGTTTCTGTTTCCAATTGTGCGCCAAAGTAAACTTATAAAGTATAAGCAACTCCACAGCCTTTGTGCTTATTTGAATAGTTCAGAATAGGCGTTGTAGGTTTGTATGTGTACTTGAATGCATTTTTAAATGCAACAGCTAGAAAAGGCAGTTCGTAAATTGAATTTTCTAATTTGGTAGAATTTCAATTACAAAATTGATTTCAATTTTTTTCTGAAATAATATAATCAGCTAACCGGATTTTGGAGCTACGGGCCCAATATTCTATTAGAAATCTATTTTATCAAAAATTTTTTGTTTTTTTATGAGTTTAATCAATTTGATTATGTGCAAATTTCCAACATTTGACGGGACCAGAAGCTGTCTAACTGCAGTAAAATAAATACAGCAATTTCGTTTAAACAAATTGTGTTTATATGTTTGTATGTATGGATGTCAATAAAAAAAATAATATGTATCTTTTAGATGCATATAAATTTTGGAATTCTTTGTGTTTCAAAAAATTTCTAAATTCCGAATATATAAACAAAATTTGGAAATTCAAGACAATTCCAGTCAATATATGAATAAATTCCAGCTGCTCTGTCGTGGTCAACAGGGCCTTCGAAAAGCCTACTTCAATTAAATGTTAATAACAACATGAAAAAAACGATGGGTAATGCATTCCTACACACACATATTGGCCAATAATCACAAGTCATACCCAACATCGCAATTCATAACTAGAGCAGTAACTGCTCTCAGCTGGTAAAAGAAAAGCAACTCGGAATTTTGGGATGTAAAAAAAATAAAATTTCAATAATAACTAAAAAGATAATGAAACACGATCTCAGCTCCCTAAAATTATATACAAAATCAAGATTATAATTTTTTATCTCTAATGCATTAAAAAATGTTCTGGTGAACAAAACACCTCTCTAATCAGGCTAATAGCAAAGAGAGCAGAGTAACTGATGACATTTGAAAATCTCTTATGATTTCCCAATTTTTCGTTACCACTTCGAAAATGTTAACCAATTGATGTCAACCAGATGTTATTTGACTGGACTGGTGAGTTGGCGTTCAGCTATAGCTTTACCCATAATTGAGGTCATACTTTTCGTGCTGACTGTAACCAACTGTGAATAATTTCAGTTGTAAATGACTAACGAAATTAACACTTAATTTATATATTATAAAATTTCTGAATATTAGCCTTTCCCTATATTTGAATAGTTCAGACTAAGTTGAACTATATATATAAATCTATATATATATAAAGCTATTTTCAAAATGTTACAGTAGGTCAAGGCTTTACCGAACATAATAAAAAATATTTAATATGTAAAGTTGTACTTTTCAATTGGCAAATATTTCTAAAGAAAATTAAAAGAGGTTTTCTACGAATTTTTTCCTTTTTATTTTTAATTAAAGTTATTATAATTTAAATATGTTTTTCCAAATGTTACATATAACCATTTTGTGACAGGTATGAATGTACGATTAATGTCGAGTTCTAGTTTTTGTTTCAAAAGATCGTGAACAATGGATTTATTTTTTACATAAAATTTTTAGTACGTTTTGTTACATTTTTTAAATTTAAAAAAAAATATATAAAGAGTTATTAATTAATATTGTGAGGCACCCAAAACGCTATACATCAAACGGTTGAAAGATCCACTTTGGCGAATGGTGTCGTCGTGCGTGTTCACCACCTGCAAAGGAATATATTGTTACAGTACATACTTTAAATAAATATAAAACCAACTAAAAGAAGATGGAAAGCCTTTTATGCCTCTAGCAAATTTTTTTAAATACTGTGTGAGATGAGAAATATTAAATGTTCACTGTCCCTAAGAGAATAAAATATCAACTGTCGTACTGTGTAATAGTACAAAAAACTTCAAAGCGAATTGTTTAAAACTCCTAATCCATTAACAAAGTAAGTTTCACTTTTATAAAAATCAACCGACTTAAAAGACTTAATGGAGTCATATTCTTCTGTAAATGTCATCTGCTTTATGACTTTTTATCAACTAATACTTTACACGAAGTCCGACGTACTTCCCATCTATTTCGAAATGTCCTATCACAGTAGAGATAAAAATAAACTTGTAGAATCTAATGAATATCGGCGTTTAACTTTAAGGCAGAAAGTATTCACCATTCTACACTGTCATGTAATTCATACATGTAATGTAATCCGAAAAAGTGCGGAATTCTATATCGTTAAAGGTCAGTTTTCACGTCAAATTGTCATGTGAATGAAACGTACCGTTGTGTATCGTACACTACGTCACTTATTTTGAATTCGCCTTATCGAAAAAAGACCAGAACTTTATAGAAAGTACACATTTAATTATTTTGTATTTGTATTATTATATTTTGTTTTTTATAAAATGCCAATTTTTATTTTAATTTTTAACATGTTTAACAAATTTTTTGCCCTGCTTGTTATAAAGTTTTGCAAGTCCTGCGACAGAAAATCCAAAAATTTCTCACAAAAATGTATTTTTAAGACAATCTGTCATAATTGCAGTAATAATGTCACTTAGTTTGAATTCGCCTTATCGAAAAAAGACCACAAGTTTATAGAAAGTAGACATTTAATTATTTTGTATTTGTATTATTATATTTCGTTTTTTATAAAATGCCAATTTTTATTTTAATTTTTAACATGTTTTTACAAAAGTTAGGCCAACAAATTTTTTGCCCTGCTTGTTATAAAATTTTGCAAGTTTTGCGACAGAAAATCCAAAAATTTCTCACAAAAATGTATTTTTAAGACAATCTGTCATAGTTACATTAATAATGTCACTTAGTTTGAATTCGCCTTATCGAAAAAAGACCACAAGTTTATAGAAAGTAGACATTTAATTAAAAAATTGTAACTTTTAGATACTTTTTATAATAAGTTGGAGATTTTGAATTTTGATTTTGGTTTGTGGTATCTGCGTAGGCGAATGAACAATGCACAGCCTACCAAACAGAGGTTCGCGGGTTCGTTTCCAAGAAAAAAAAATCTTTGTACAATTTCACCGGAAACCTAAACCATGTGAAAATATATATCATATTTAATATGTCAAATTGTTTGTAATATCCTCACTTTTTCTCCTATATGTGCCGAAAAAAGTGTTCAAAACTTGATGAAAATACTGATTTAAGCTTTCTTATTTCGGCCAGAATTTTTCAATACCAATTTCCGGTACATAAAAATTTTAATCTCCTTAGAAAATTAATTAGTAGTCCGAATATCTTTAGGAAAACACAAATTCGAAATAAACTCTCCTCATTTGTGGACAAATTTGGAGAGAATTTTTCGCTGGCTGGCTTAATGTGTGGGAAATATGAGGGGCGAAATCATTTCTCGTAATACTTACATTGTACGACGGGCCGGAAATGGGCGCTGATTGTAGTAATTTCTATAGAATTGTATAGAGATATTTAGAAAATTATTATTTATTCAAAAGTAATTGATTTCACTTATAAGGTAACTGGCGAAATCATAACATATACTCTTGGTTATTTTGATTAAATGGTAGAGATTTTCTGCTTGATAACTTCATTTCATATTCAAATAAAATACATTCAAAAATGTACAAGTTGCAATGGGTGTTGAATTTACAGAGTAATGGGTGTTGATCATGTATGATTTATGTTAAATTTTGACTTTTAATGGTTGCACACTAAGCGAGACATACTAAGTAAATTCAGTCCAATAAAAAAATAGTAATAACTGCTGCTTTTACATTTACAATTGTTAGTAAACATTTTTTTTAGTTAGTATTATCAGTTTATTATCCTTAAAGTGTTTTAATTAGATCAAACTTTTTTTTTCTTCTTTTTTTTGGAATAGAATTGACAGTACAATAATTAAAAGGGGTGGAAAATTGAGATGAATTTAACAGAGAGACTGGCGAAACATATCGAACTGACATTTTGCGCTGACTTGACGAAAAGTGATTAAATTCGATTTGATATGTATGTACGAGAATGCGAGCGAGCGAGAGCGATATAGTGTGTAAGAAGAGACAGTGATATTGTTGATACATGTGGTAATCAATCCATCACTTGCTTCTCTGATCTTACCTTTCCTGGAACCATTTTATGGGGATGGAAAACCTTTGGTTGCACTGGTACTGTTACTTCTTCAGTGTAATTAGCATTGCCATACCCCTCCTCTTGAATAGCTCTGTAAGTTTCACTCTTTGATGGATCATAGAGAACTGTTTTCTTATAACTATCAACGTTATCGTTTGTACCGCAGCAAAGCCAGTCATATTTGATGTTGTTGATTGGTATCGTTGTTAGGACACGTTGGTATCGTGAGTTCGGCAACAGCATGTTTTTGTTGTAAAGTGGTTGAAGGTTTTATTGCGACGTTTATTTTATTATTATTATTATTATTATTATTATTATTATTATTATTATTATTATTATTATTATTATTATTATTGTTATCATTATTTGTATTATTATATTTTGTTTTTTATTAATTGACAATTTTTGTTTTATTTATTAACAAGTTTTTGTTGTTGTGGTTTTGTTGTTGTTGTTGTTGTTTTTGTATTCGTATTTATTTTTTATTTATATATTTTGAAGAGTTGAATATTTATTTTAGAGCGCAGAGTAAGAAGAGAGAAAAAACAGGATGTGCACAAAATAAGTTAGAATTAGTTTCA
Source organism: Ormia ochracea (assembly GCA_963402855.1). Classification (NCBI taxonomy): domain Eukaryota; kingdom Metazoa; phylum Arthropoda; class Insecta; order Diptera; family Tachinidae; genus Ormia; species Ormia ochracea. The sequence continues at coordinate 43,986,942 of OY727106.1, forward strand.
AAAAATGTTCTGATAAAATTGCAAAACAGTTTTCAAATGACAGTTTAAATGACGAATACCAATTCGTTTCTAATTTTAAAATTAATTCATTGAATATGGTGTTAATACCATGTATGTATGTATGCATGTATGTATGTACATTAGCGGCCAGAAGGATTACAAGAGGAATATGTATGTATGTATGTATTATGTGTGTTGACATTAGTGGGCAGGCGTGTTGGAGTTAGGCACTTATGGGAAGTGCTGGGGAAGAAATATTACTTTTGAAATATAAATTTATTTATATATTTTATATTTGTTAGGCACAATAGCATTTAGCTTGACTACTCTTGGCATCAATTGATATATAATGTTTGTTAGTGGTATGCTTTAGAGGGTAACTGTTGTGTTTATGAAACATTTGTGGAATTGAAATGGGGGTTTGGAAGAAACTTCTTCTAGAATTGTTTTCAATGATTTTTGTTAAAATCATATTGACAAGAACTTGTCTCGCTCTAATGTGTTATTATGCTTAATGATGATATAGTTGTTCCAGCTGTTTTTGTCGCTGTTCACGTTGTTGCTGATCTTGTAGTAATTTTTCTCTTTGTTGCTCCAGTATTTTATATTTTTGTTCCAGGAAAGATAGATCGATGAAAATTCTAATATTAATCTTGCAACTATTTGTTCTTAACACTATTTGTCGCTAAAACTAACTATTGTACTTTTGTAAACAAATGTTTAAAATTAATTTCGTTTTTGCAATTGACTTAATTGTTGTTTATTGGGTTGCAGTGTTAATAAGGAAAAACCAACAAAATAGAGCGGCTGGCAACAATCAACCACTCAAACAAAACAAAAATAAAACGCACTTATGCTCTGTCAAAGAAACGTAAAGACAACAAACGGATAAGCTGAACTCACATGTCTGTATAACCAAGTGGTATCAAAATTGCGATTGATTAAAATAATTTAATATTTAAAAAATAAAAGGCCTACTATATATTATATCTTCTATATATGTATATAAAAATGGTTTAAAAAATGTTTTTACGGAAGAATATTTTAAAAAATCTGGAAAAGTTGGAAAATGGTAAAAATCGAAAATTTTCTTTGTAAGAAATGTTCTGTGAAATTATTCCTTAATGGCTTTCCAAATGAAAAAATATAAAGTTCTTTGTGTGGAATTGTGGAAAATGGGAAATGCTTAAAATTGGGGTGAGGCGAAGTACACTGGATCCGCTAGTATTTACTGAACAAAAAAGACCCACCGTATATTATGTATGTAATATACAAATGAAAACGTTACAACGCTTATGTTCAAAATAATCTGAATAGATTTCAGACAAAAATGATAAGTTTTTTAATTCATTATTCTGAAATTAAGTCAGAAGCTGATACTAATATTTAATTGAAATAATATTAATGTTAAAAAATTAATTGTTATCGATTTTGTTTCTTATGGAGTTAAGCATATAAATACTCCAAAGTAATGATGTAAAAAAGAATTAAATAAATAAAACTAAATTGTTTTATTATTTGTTGCAACTTTGCCGGGCAGTTTTACCTACAAATGTGTAAGATAATTTTTGAATATTATCATACTGGCTAACTCTGAGAAAATTTTAAAAATTAAATATAAATAATAATTAAAATAATAATTAATATTAATAATTAGATCATGAACAAACATATAGACAGGATCGTAAACTAATATTGTAGAAATTATCATCCCCTTTTCAAACCCTCATCCATCCTTTTTGCTGAGGAGATTATAAAAACTTTATAAGAATCTTTGCTACCACTTGGCATTTAAAACAGATCGAATTTGCTAATAATTTGTTTTTTGTTTTTGTAATCCCGAGAACTTTTAGAGCATATAAGGAAGGTTTAAAATGTTAATAATTTAATTTTTATATTGTATATGTATGTATGTTAATAAAACTCAAAACTCGTATTAATTATAAGGAAATTCAAGTTGTATTATTTTCGATTTTGATGTAGAACATAAAAAATCTTTTTTCACCAAAAAACAAAAAAATTGTTTAAAAAAAAATCTGCATTAGTATTTGAATGAGACATAAATGAAAATTACAAAAAAAAGACATAAAAGGGAATTGAGGGGGCTTATCTAAACTACAAATTTACTTCTATACAATTCGGAATATTTTTTTTTCTTTTGATTTAATTATCAGTCACAAGAAAAATAACTACTTCACAGCAATGTATTAAAGTATATTTGGGGAATAGTTTGAGATGTGTGTAGTGTTTGAAATCAATTGTGTAACGGGAACACGTACATACCCATGTACATATATGTATATGTATATGTATATGTATATCGACGTGAACATAATAAGCAAGCAAAATTTAACGTAAATATGTAAATACACACACAATTACTTGTGAGAAAAAGTCTTCTAATAAGCCACTGCTTTAATTTTCATAACAAGTAAATTCTACTGCCAACTACTTTATCTGGCACATACGTATCTAACATGTAACAAAAATGCTCGGTAGAATCAAAATTTTGATATTACTGTTCTAGTTTCAACATGATTTGTGAAAAAAGAAATATGTAAATGAATTTATTGTTTTTTCGTTTTACCGGTCAAGTTTTGTTGGCAAAGGACGATGCAAAGTACTCTTCCATATTGCATTGGTACTACAACAAATAATATAGAGGCGACAAAAATATATTATATCACATCAATTTATATAAAACATAATTCTTCAATTAATTTTTATAGGGTTTTACAGTAGAACGTGCATATATATAGAACACAGCAAGTCTCACAATATTTATATAAAAGAGTTCAGCTCGGTGGAATTAAAAATAAATAAATTAAAAATTAATAAGTTTGCTTTAATAAATTAGTAAATATAACATTAAGTGTATTTATTTGCTTTTAGCCAGTATAGTTTAAGTGTAGCTTTTGCATTTCTCTGATTTAAATCGAATTTTGTTATTGTTCAGGCATTAGTAAATACATAGTGTTTTAGTGTAAAACGAAATAATATTAACTTTCTCTAAAACTTTGAATTTTGTTTGTGTTTTTTTTTTAATTTAAAACTCTATTTGTAGTAAACTATAACGTTTCTAATTCATCATTTTTATAAAAAAACAAATACTTACGGAACTGTTTGGCGGATGGTGCTTTCAATATTATTATCAGAGTACAAGCCAATGGGAGAGTTGAACTGTTTGTGGAAGACCTTAAAGAGAGACGTTTTATAAATAATTATTAAAACTGGTCTGAAAATTCCATAGCAATAGACGACATACGACATATTATTATGTCTTTTTGGAAATGTTTTAAGTGAACTGTTTTGTTAACTTACCCTGCCACTGTCAGCATCGTTACCAATAACTTTGTGCAACATAGTATCGGCAACACGCTGCTTCATTACACTGTCGTGATAGTCATGATGAGGATGGGCACGGACAGCTGGGTTGGGGTAATGCCTCAAATATGATTCTGTGGTAGGAGCATCTTTTTTCACTTTAGCACCGGGCAAAACCAGTGGAGTTGTTCGGTAAGGCTAAAAATATTTAAAAAACAAATATGGAAAATAAATGTTTATATTCATGTATGCAATCAGTGCAAGTATAACTAAAGTATTCCTTTCAACATTAATACTTTATCATTCAACGTGGGGTTCATGTAAATGATTACATAGATATCTATATATGTATGTATGCATCTATTGGTAATAAAATTACTTATGATTTTCCTTTCTATGTACGCAAATATGTAAATAAATATATATATATGTATATTCAATATATTCAACACATCACGCTAATTAGTCTTATACATGTACGTACACAAATACATATGTACACCAATAAATACAGAAACAAAAATAAATTTATAGCAAAAAAGCTCCAAAATGTCGAATATCGCCAACATTTTGCAAAGTGGAAAACAAGGCAGCACGCACACACTCTCAAACTACATACAAATGTATGTATGGATGTGTGCACGTCCATTTAAAAACAACGAAGAAAACATTAAACGAAATTTTTTCTGCCATTTGATTGTATATATAAAACTTGCTCCTCCTTTTTTTCTCTCGTTAGCATTCGCGTTATATTTTGTTCATAGTGAACAGAATCTATTCAGATAATTTTAAAAAATTACGTAAGAATATATTTTTAATATTTCGAGCATTCAGTTAAAATTCTACTTTTCAAGTAAATGGTATGTAAATATATAGTTTTTTCTTAAGTGTTATTTTCTCAGTAAGATAAGTAAATATTTTATTTTTATCTATGCACATACATATGTATATGTGCACATGCAAATACCTTTTTCGAAAATCTCGGTTTCATGACTAATTCCTAAATCGCTTAATGCTTAATTGATTAATTCTTTATTATTATATATATACTGCATGTATTCTAATTAAAACACATTCCATAATCATGGAATTAAAATAAGAGGTGAAGTTAATTTTTAAAAACAAACTTTTAGATAAAATAGTGTTAATTTAAGTCTACACCCAAGATAAGTACATCATCTGGAAATCTAAATTTAAAAATTTGAATTTATCTTTATAAAACTTGTTATCGATCGTTTAATGTTGTATCAAGCTTATACATTTGGCCAGCCGTCGGCGCACGTGCACATTTCTTGAAAAGGCGTCCAAAATATGGAGTTGTTCATACTCCACATATTGCGAGCTGATAAGCATTCTCCACACTAATATGGTGTCTAATGAATTTTGTAGAGTTTTCTAACTGCAAAATGCAACATGGAAAGCTACTACGTTTTACCAATAGTACTATAAAATGCAACTATGCAATAGCTTAAAATTAGCAGCTGATATTGGTTTCCCGCGCTTTTGAGGCTGCATTATGCAGATGCATTAAAGAAGAAAATATAAAACATTTACTATATTTGATTTAAATTAAACTAATTAATACCACCAATAATTATTAAGGGTTTTTGTAATCTTTCCAAACAAATGGCAGCTACAAGACGCTCGTCTCGTTTAAGCAGTATACAGCAAATAGCAAGATTTGATACTGAGCCATGTTCCACACGAAAGATTGCATGGCAGCATAGAAATTCTGGGAACACTCACAGCGACGAGGAAGAACTGTCCTCCTCTTGCAGTAACGAAGAAAATTGTGATTTGATAAACAAAACGAGGCAGGTAAGGAAATTATCAGGAAAAGTTTCGCAAACTGAATTTGTCGAGCAAATGAAAACTCCAAAAAGTAAAAAGTATGTGAGGCCAATGCCAGCATCCAAGAAAATGGCCCTGCTCAAAAGGCATCAGATAGAATTGGAATTAGAGAAGAGTTCAAGTGATGATGACTCTTCACAGGGCTCTCCACCAAAACAGTTAAAGCAACATTCTATAACCACTAAAAATTCCATTACAAGTCCTTCACGCCTACTAGGTCGTTTAAGTATTGACGATAGACCCGAACAAGTAGAAGCTCCGGAAAGTGTTACCAAAACTCCCAAAAATATCACGGAAATTAAGTCTGAAATTTTACCTACATTTAACAAGTACCAAAGTGCTCGTAGAGTATTGAATAGCTCTGAATGTCAAAATTTACCAGGACGTGAAGAACAATTAGAAGAACTACGTACATTTTTTCGAAAGCATTTGGAATCAAAACGTTCAGCTAGTTTGTATATATCTGGGCAGCCAGGTACGGGGAAAACAGCTTGCCTCTCGCTATTATTAAGAACACCTGAGTTTAACCAGCACTTAAAAACAGTGTATGTCAATTGCACATCTATTGCTTCTGTTGGAGGAGTATACAAAAAGATCTGTACCGAACTGAACCTGAAACCACAAGGTCGTAGTGAACGAGATCATTTAGATGCACTGAAACTTTACTTTAAAACATGCAGCAAAATGCTTCTAATAGTTTTGGATGAGATTGACCAATTGTGCAATTCAAAGCAAACGGTTTTATATACAATATTCGAATGGCCTTCTATACCCGATGCAAAAATTCTTCTAGTGGGCATAGCTAATAGTTTAGATTTAACTGAACGCGCATTACTGCGTTTGAATGTTCGTTGTGAACTCAAGCCAAAGCATATGCATTTTCCTCCTTATACCAAACAACAAATAGTTGAAATTTTTAAATCTCGCTTAGAGGAGGCCGATGTGCTAGACATTTTTCCACCCGTAACACTACAATTGTTGGCTGCGAAAGTAAGTGCAATTAGTGGAGATGTTAGAAGAGCTTTAGATATTGGTCGTCGAGTAGTTGAAATTGCTGAACAGCAAAAAAAAGCAGGGGAAAAAGAAATCAACCTGAATAATATCAAATTTGGGGAGACGGAAAAATCACTATCCCTTAAAAAAGGCTAGTAAAATGTAATAAAGTATAAAATCAGCATGCCTAATCATTTTTTTTTTTTTAGAAATTGTTGAGCCTGTTCAAATTGCACAGGTTTCTGCAGTGCTTAATAGTGTATATGGAACTTCACAAAATTTACAAGAAGACATGGATGGTTCATTTCCATTACAACAAAAAATTATGTTGTGTTCATTATTGTTAATGCTGCGGAATGAAAAGAACAAAGATATCACAATTGGTCGTTTACATGAAGTCTACAGACGTGCCTGCAGCAAACGTAATATTAACCCTGTGGATCAAGCTGAGTTTACTAGTCTGGTTGATTTGGTGCAGACTAGAGGAATACTGCGTATAGTTAAGAAAAAAGAACCTCGTTTAAACAAAGTACAATTGCAATGGAACGAGGAAGAAGTCAATGCTGCCCTTAGAGATAAACAACTGATAGCTTCAATTTTAGATGATACATCTTGTTTGAGAAAATGACCTCGCCAATAATTTTAATTTTTGGACAAAGAATCTACAAGTAATTTTTATATATTTACATTTAAACAAATGCTTTATATTTATAACTAGTTCTTGTGTTTAATCAGTTCACCTGCCATTATTCCCATTTACATCATCTGTTTATATTTACGTTCAATCGCCATTACCAAACAAAATAAAATAATTATTTTTATTCAAATGATAAATTCAGTTATTTTTACATTTTCTGCACTTTTAATTTAAAGAATAACCTTGATATAAGAACAGAGGCAGCGCATGCATATAAACAAAAAGATATTTTAATTCACAATTAATCGCACATATGTTTATGTATGTATTTACTCTGAGATTTCCTTTCTATTTACTTCACAAATAGAACAGAAAGAAATCTGAATCACAAATTCAATTAAAATATATTTTTTATTAAAATATGTGTGTATGTATGAATGTATAGACTTACATATTTACATATGTATATTGCAATTTTATATTTGAATGTTTTTTTAAAGGTAGGACCGATCACGATTTTTGGTTTTTGTAATTACAGATTTTATCAAAAAAACAAATTACAAAAAGAGAAGGCAGGATAAAGTACAGCTGGGCGATCATTTACAATTTAAATTGGAGTGTTTTAAATTTCTAAAATTGCAAGAGCGTTTTTGTATGTCTCAGCAAAAATGACTTTCCTTTTTGTAATTTTTTTTTTTTTTTTTTTATAAAACCTGTAGTTTTAAAAAGACTTCAAAATAAAATTGAAGGAATTAACTATTTATGTTATTCAATATTTTGAAGTGCTGGAAACAATTAATGATATAATAAAATGATATTATAATAAATAACAATTGAAAATGATTTAAAAAATGTTTGAATTAATAATATTCTTTGAATATTAAAAACAATGACATTAAATGACATCTTTTAAATGCTGTCCATTCTGTTTCCTTTATATTTTTTTTAGTAAAACCACGTGCTTTCTCACTGCAAAATGTAATTGCAGATTCGGTATTGATAAAACAAAATAAGTATTTGTGTTAAAAACTTTTTAACGAAATTTTGGAAAATGTATGCCGAACATAAGCTTAAAATAAAATTAAAAACTTAACAAAGATGTTAACAGTTAAATATTTTATTATTTGAATAATTCAATATTCTGCATCCAGGTTTCTACTCGATTAAAACAAGCTTTGTTAAGTGGCAGAATTGTTGAAATTCCTACACCTAATGTTTCAACACAGTTCCTGATTTAAAACCAACTGCGAACTGCTCTTAGTGAATTTTAAAAGTTACCAATCAAATTTGGAATGGTTAGCTTGTAATTCTTTCGAATACACGCTAATACATTTAGTGGGAATATCTCGGAAAAGACTGATGTCGACTAACTTTGATTGAAAGTTATGTGGAATCATTAGGCGGTTTACCCTACTTTTTTTCTTTCAAATGGATTTTTTTTTTTGCAAGAACAGTTTTTATGAGTCTGTTTGGATAAAGGCAGCTGTGAATAGAACCCACATCATGTCTTTTAAATCACAATTTTTGTAAAAAATTTCTTTGTGTGCTTTTAGCTACTGATGCTGCACGAGGAATTGGCTAAAGAGGTTCTTGGCGTTAAATGCTTATTGGAGCCGTGACTGAGTGCGTCTGGTATGAATTCCAAATTTTTGTTTATACGTACACATGCTAGAAAGGAAATTACTTTTCAAAAGGTAAGAATCAACAAAAAGTGCTTGCCGATACTTTTAACCTTGAAAGAACAAAAAACAATGAATAAATATTTATAGATAATGTATAGTACACAATTTCATTTAGTTGTGATTAAATTAATTAAGAATTTCAATTATTTTATTTCATTTAAGTAAAAGTCGCTTCGTGTGCATCTTGTCTTTATGCACTAACACGACAAGTGTTTCATATCTTTTGTCAGATGTTGATCATTAGCATCAACCTTTACCCCATTTTACCGCCCCATTCTTAACACGTTATTTAAATTCTCAGTATAATATAGAAAAATTCAAAATATGATTTGTTTATTGTTCTCAAATTATTTATTCTGAATATTCCTGAACCATTTTGAAAAACAAAAAAATTGAAAAGAAATACGGACTAACAATAATAATAAGAAAATATTTAATCGTGGTATAATTAATTTTCGTATTTTGAAGACTTTGACGTAGAGAAAATTATATTTTCGCCAAATATTTTTGCTTTTTCCATTTGGTATTTAAAGCGAGTATGTATGTATGTGTGCTTTTTTGTTATTGTTATTCTTCAATCTAAAAATAAAGTATAAATTACAGTATAGAAGGCAATAAAAGCGAAACGAATTGGCATTTTATAGAATGTTTTTTTAGTGTCTAAGTGGGAGTGTGTGCCTGTAGACATACCAAGGCAGATGCATGTTACATTCCATCCCAAAGAATACTTGTATTCTCATGATTCTCTCCACAGTTTCCCACATTTTAAATAAAACATTTAAGGGTCGGGTTTTCGAGCACCCTAATAACACCGCCCTAACAAAAGTCTCAAGTATTTTTTAAACACTTACTAAACATTTACTTCTAAATAATTCGATACCTAAAAAAAAAAACAAAAACTTAAAAAAAATACTTTTTAAAAAAGATTAATATGAAATAAGTGAAATATAGTGGTAAAACATTATCTTGTAAAGTTGGCGAGGTGCTGAAAATTCTGATATTATTAAATGGATAAACGTATTGCGAGCTCAAGGACCTTTTCATTACATGTATTTAGCAACCGGAAAACGCATCGCAACATACAAATATTTGTTACAATAAATATTAAACTGATCGATCTGTAGCAGCAAATGTTCTAGGTGTCATATACCATATGGACTTGTGAAACTACATGTTGTGCCTATATCTATATCTATACGGAGTAACCTTTCAAGGTCAGTTGCTGGAAAATTGATTGAGTCGTATAAGAAATTTGCCAAAAAATTTCTAAACGAAGAAGCGATAAAAGTATAAAAAAGCTGTGCAGGGTCAGGACAATACATGTAGGAAATTGAATACTCTTTAGAAGCTGCAGTCTCTGATAAATGCAACAAAAATTCGACACCCAATCATGTTTTGGGACGATTTTGAAATAAATGTGCAATCATATTTCACAAGAAACAACAATACTAAAAATTTTTTTCATTTTTGGAAAGTTTTAAGAATGTTTTTTATTTCCCAACGATTTCTTTAAACGGCATTTATTGGAGTTTAAACTTAAACTTGTTTTTTTATGTATATCAATTAATTATTGCTTTTTTAAATTATTAATTATTATGCGAACTTGATAACAATTGATATATTCTTACTTGATAATGAATACATTCGTTGATGTCTGGTTGTTCCCTGTAGTAGTGTGGCGAACCATTTTTGAATTGTACGTACTCCATTGTTAAGTGTGTGTTTTGTTTTATAAAATGTGATTTAAAAACTCCTTTTTTTATAGTAAACAAAATGGAAAAACGAATACAATTTAATAATTAAAAATAAATTAGTTAAATATATATATGTTTTTAATAAACGTCCAAGCAAATTAAATAATTACGCAAAGTGTTTTGTATAAAAATTGAACTACATTTAATTGGCAGAGTCCTTTGAAAGCATATCACAACTTTTGCTTTATTTTTTTATGCATATAAAAATATTTCACTTTAATAAAAATGTCATCAATAAAAAACAAAATTGAATTATAATTTTTTTGTGCTTTAGATCGAACACTGTTCGAATTGGAATTATTTGGAGTGCGTTAAATCGAATTTCTGGAGAGAAAGTTTGGAATTCTTTTCAAAATTGTGTATTCACTGCAATTGATTTGCGTTTGCAAATAATTATTTTTGTTTAAACTACCTTGTATTTTATAATGCGAACTTAATTTTACAATATTCCGAAAGCAACTGATTTAAATAATTTTCAAAAATTGATGATGAAAAGAAAATTTGTTTTTCATAAAAAAATAAATATGTACATATGTACATACATATGTATGTATGTATGTAATGAATAAATACACACACACACATATTTATTGTATATAATATTACGTATACGTAACACATACATACATAGACTTAATAGCACATACGCAAACGGGCATCCAAGAACTCAAGGAGTTTGCCTGTATGTATACAGACAGTAATTATTATTTCTCTTTGCAAATCGCCACCGCCACTGTCAGTGCAACCGCCAACCCTTTACTCCCTCCCCCATTTAAGATGTTCAAATGCTCTGTGGAAAATGTGTGAGCGGTCATAATTATTCCTCCTCCGGACTGTACATTCATACATTCAGCCATATTTTATCATCTATTTATTCTACATGCTGTTTTCTCTGTATTGGTGTATTGATAATGTACAGAAAATAATTTAAGAATATAATAACGATTATGTTTATGATGTTGTTGTTGCAGTTGTGTCCGTGTGTGTGTAGAAGTTTTGCAGAAATGAAAATTTTGTTTTTGTTCTACATCTTAATATTATTGTTTCTCAATTTTTTTTATAGTAAAATGTATTTAATTTGTTGTTTTTTTTACATTTCGCATTTGCTTTCTGTTCAACATAAACTTGGACTTGTATACATTTATTGCGCCTACACATTGCCATTAAAATATTTGTGCCAATTCCATATTGCGACAGTGTAAATACCGTTTTAAAATTTTTTGCGATTCTCTCCGCCTGCCTCACTTGACTGCTTACTTGAAATGCTTATAATTAATTGTTTTAATTATTTAAATTTAATTTAATAAATTACACCTCTGTAAAGGTAATTTATTACGTATGGCTGTATGTATGAACTCGTATGCATGTGGGTGTGTGTGTACATAATTATCAGTTATTGCAATTAATAGCAAAACACGGTATTTTCCTAATTTAGAGTTGCATTTTTTTCATTTTACTGTTATTTTATTTGATCGAGTTTAAGATATTTTTCTTTGATGGAAAAACGGTTTTTATTTTAAATGTTCCACTACCACTGGGATACTTCCCCACGAATTATTAAATTCGACAAAAATTTGAATATTTTCAATTTAAAATTTCATTTTTCTACGACAATTAAAAAGTGCTTTAACTCAAAATTAAAAAATCAAATTTAATAATCCCTGAAGAAGTTGCACACATTGGTAATGAAATGTGAAAAGTAAAAAAATATTTTTCCTTAGTATTCCCCCTCTTCAAACATTTTAATCTAAAGCTATAAAGTTGACTAGCACTTGGAATTTTTCATATGTTGACGGTATAATTGATTTATTTTGGGTCTTTTAATATAATCCGAGGCAATTATAGTTGGATAAGGGCGCCTAACGCCAGTCATTTTAAATCATATACAGTGGGCATCAGAAAGTAGGTATCTCGATACCTCTGCCACGATATGAATATTAATATAAATATTTTAAATTGTCATCAACACGAAGTCAGTCATGTAAAACTGTCATGTAAACAGTTGAATTTAGCTATCCTTAAATTTTTTTTAATTTTATTTAATTTATAAATTATTTGAGGGCAGTGATTATTTTGATAAGCTTTAAAAGCTTTGGCTGTATTTAAATCCGTATTCCATTACTTCTTTATGCATCTTTTGAGGATATTTTATAAAATTGTGTTACAATATGTTGTGTGGTTTAAGGATTCTTCCTTAGATACATTTTAAATATAAAATGTTAAAGTTATTTTTGGTAAGAGTTCCGTTTTGACTAACGAACTGTATTAATAATTTTATAAAAAAAATCGCGAGATTTTTCCGAAATTTCATCAACTTTAGTTTGCTTTGCTCGCAAAAGCATTCACATCTTAAAGTATTAAATAATTGTTATAATTTGTGCATGTCACTGAGTTTGAATATGAAACTTTAAATTTGATTAACTATAAAAAAACGTGAAACAGAACAAAAATTCTTTTGTGCAAATTCCAAAAGAATTCTCAGAATTAAAGTTATTAAATTTTGAAATAAGGGAAGTAATAAAGCTTTCAAACTTTTTTTATTCATATAGAAAATTAACAGAAAACGTTGTTAATTTTAAGTATAATAATTTACCGAAAAGTACAATGTGAAGAGGTGAATTTTTCAAAATTATTATTATTAATGATTAGGTCATTTCATATACTACAAATGTTAATACTGGATTGATCTGGTTAGACTGGGCATCCTTGATTTGCCGATTTATTTGAATTGAAGACCTTATACCTATAACGCCTATTTAAGTTACTTTTTAAGCCATCTGGAAGTTTTATGAACAGATAATTCTAAATTAAATTGTTGCACAGTAATGTATGCACTATATTTTATTGTTCATACAGTTTTAATATAAAACATTTTCTAGGAAAAAATTGCTCTCATAACATTTAAAAATCGGAGAAATGGGAATCGCCTTCAACTTTCACTGTCTATTTTATACACTTTCAACTTTCTTTCTACTTTCTTAAGTAAAATTCAATTTCTTGTGACTGTTTTTAGCTGCATGCAAATTTGTAACGTCGCATAAGAGATAAAATTTTCCTAAACAACCGAGTAAATACTCATTTGAAGGGACAAACGTATTCTGTTGTTTATATTACTTTTCAATTTTTTATTATTTCTTATAAAACACCTTGAAAGTTCACAAACCCCGCTGTCTCAGTTCACTACATTTCGTGTGTTTAATATTTTATATACGGTGTTATACCAATATACACATGTATGTATGTATTCATATATGAGTAGGTGTGTAATATTTTATTTCTGCCAAAAAAAAACCGGAAATCATAGTATTGACAGAAGGAAATAGCAAACCTTTAAATTTCTTCGTTTTTGATACCCATTGCAACATTTTTGTATATTTAGTTCAAAGGTAATCCATCACCAATATTAGGTATCTTTATGAGCACATTACATGTGCTATAATCGTCCTCTTCACTGTATATATCTTACCATGACTGTTATTGGTTTAACTAAAGCATAATTGCCTCAATTAAACCCCTCTGTGGCACTTCAAAGCAGTTGTTGGAATTATTCCGTATCTCTTGTTAATACGTCTTTAATTTCTTCTTTTTTTTTTTTATTGTAAACAATTTAAAGTGCAGAGCTTTTGGCTTGTTCGCAGGAAAACGCTCACGGTCCAAGCAGGAATTAAACCCGCGACTTTTGGTTTAGTAGGATGTTCATTATCCATTCGCCTACGGAGTCAGATAAGCACTTCTTTACGGCAAATTCGAATAAGTACAAAACATAGGTTTTGAGCTTTGAAAGCGTATTTGGCCAACAGGAAAGTTAATAAAAGGAAATTGGTTCTTATGTTGCAAAATGTGTATAAATTTTAAAATTAAGTAAATTTAATTAGTCAATAAAGTAGATGCAGTTTTTGTAATCTCCTTATTGCGAGCGGTTCCTCCTTTATACAATTGTTGCTTACGAACTCTTTTCCGCTTTAATTTCGTGCAAGTACGAATAACAACATTTCACTTATGCTAAATAGCTCTTAATTTTGAAAATTTTAAGACTCAAGTGAAAAGTGATTCTCAAATACTCATGCTAACTAATCGCACAATATCATCATGAATGCCACAGAAATAGAGAAATAATGAAGGCAAACATTTTTCCAACAGCTTGAGAACAGCTGTTACTATTGCAAATAAATTATTTGATTGGCCTAAATGAAATTGTTTGCTTTCGAGAGCATCAGTAATTGAAATTCTCAATCACTTTATATTTGATTTAATTGAATATGTTGTTATGCACATTCATACTACATGGTTTCATTTCAAAGTGTAAGAACATGGTCAACCTTGATAATATTTTTCAATATTATTTCTTTGAAAGTCACATAAAATAATCAGATTTACCCTTGAAATTAAAACAGTTCATCATCTACTCGTACATTGAAAAATCAAAAATTTTCATTTCAAATTTTGTAAAAAATATATTCCTCTGTAAATAAAATTTTTATTATTGTATGAATACAAACGCACTCAATTTGAAACAGAGCGACCACTTTCTATATATGTATATGTACATGCATACATATGTATGTTCATGCATACATATGCCATCAGAAGAAAACGTGCTTTTTCAAAATAATCTTATTTTCATTTTCATTTTGAAATATTCTTCTACGTTGCTTAATGCTTTGAGCGATTGAAAACCTAGTGAGAGCAAAGACGTGGCAAGACCAGTCCTGGGATGCATTAGTCACCCCTTTAACCAGTTTTTGGAATGTCCAGAATTTACTTAAGTACGTATGTATGTATGTGTATGCATACAATATTTTAATCAACATTATTTGTCAGTTGATCATTTCAAGATTTGAAGTTTTGAGAAACTGCTTGTCTACGTCCCTGTAATAGTGAGGGTAATAATAAGTGATGTGTTCTCTTCTCGTTATACTACTTACAAATGTAGCTATTCATTAGGAATAGTATATTTCATGCATACATACACATGTATGTCTGTGTGTGTATATACGATATTTCCTTTTGTGCGCGGGTGTGGTTTTGTCTTTAGTCACCTTTTTATTCACGGTTCATTCGTCATTTATTTATTCTTAATAGTTTCTTTAACTTTAAAAGGCGTAAAATGAAGGAAGGAGCTGCGTCTGTAATGGAGTGGCCAATATTTATCATAGTCATTTAACATTTAAATCCTATTTATGTATCAGCGACAGTTTCTGACATCACATTTAAATGACCAATCACGGAAACCGTCATACACACATATGCATGCATGTAAGTTTTCAGCTGTGGTCGCTTATTATAGAGACGACTATTGCCGAAAGCTTTGCAAGAGCCTACATGCACCCATCCATACATACTTCTTCATAAATTTTAGTATCTTTTACTTTCAAGTTTACTTCCATTGCACATAAAAATCATGGTACAGTCATTTACAAAATTCATGCGCTATAAAAGTAAGCAACAATAAAAAACAACAGGGCTTTTTAAATGTTGGTCCATTACCTCTATTGTGAAACTGACCCCCATCGGAGTTGCCGCTTTGCTTATTTTTTCTACAATGTGTACTTGCATAGTTTTTTTTTTAATATTGTATTTATCATTCATCTTTTAATTCCACAATTTACATCCTTTAGTTATTTAATATCTTGTTATTTATTTCAAGCAAAATAAAATAAAATTTTATAAAATTTATCTAAAGAAGCTTGCCAAGGCTTTCCGCCATATTGGAATAAGTTATTAAATAAAAGCAAGATAAAATAAATAACAAAATATCAAATTCCCCTTAATAATAACAAGCTTGCAATTCCAAAATCTTGTGCTTTCTAGCAAAGCTTCCTTGTGAAATTAAACAACGTTATAGCAAACATTTATAGCAAAATTGAAATATTGAATTTACATTGAATCTTAAATATCTTGATCCCTGATGATATAAACTGTCAGCGAAGTGTTGAAAAGAAAGTATTGAAAAAAAAACTTCTAAATTAATAACAAATTGTATACACACTACTGAAAGTTCAAACCAGTAAGTTGTTTCTGGATGAAATTGTAAGTGTGTTTCAGCACATGTCGATTTTAGGCACACTTATGAAATAGTTGGGTGCAATGAAGCTACCCTGGCATTCCGAGGATGTTTAGTAGAATAAGAAAATAAGTAGAAGGTAAAAATATTAATACTTCAAACTAAAAACTTATTGAGGCAAAAATTATTAAGGACGTCCTTTTAAATATATTGCTAAATCAAGAGAATTACTTATCCTGCTATACACATATTCTTATTTGTATGTGGGTATATAAATAGTGGCAATAATTGTACAAAGAGGACCTTTTACAATTCCTAATTTGATTTCTAAGGAACTGTAATGTCTGTTTTTATCTACCATTAGCAGTCGGCGATACATTCCATTCATGCAATGGACTTATAAGAAAGGAATAGCCGTAGAGCATACTGGTGATACATTCCATTCATGCAATGGGGTTATAAGAAAGGAATAGCTGTAGAGCATACTGGTGAGGAATAAGTACTTATAAAGCTAGATAGAGCACTTTAGAAGTACTCCTGATATCAAGCTTTTAAGAACTTTGTTGCACACATACCACTCCAGAAAATGGTCAATTGAGGACTGTGTATGTATTTGTTTGCTATTTGTGTGTAATACTTCAGCAAGCATTAACACAAGAGATAGTAAGCACATGAGAAAGATAATGCTGGGTTTTCCTACTCCCCAGGATATCTTTGCGAATTTTCTTTATTATTGAAAATTCATAATCATTTCACACTTTTAATTTTTACATACAACGCATAATTAGGCGAGCGTGTAACGCATGCGGAACTAAACACGATAACCATGAAAACTTTGGTGTTCTTCACTTTTTTTACCCATTTAAAACAAGCTGATTGAAAGGCACATACGTTGCTTTTAAAGGATTTCTGAACTACAAAATAGTTTAGTAATAATACTGTCCTCGTAATATGAACCGTTCACAGCGGAGCAGGATCCACTACAGCTATACAGTGCACATTAAATATTTAAATTTACACATTTATTGATTTAATGTACAAATACCATGCATTCTTATCTTTCCATCCTGTCCTTCAGATGCATGCATATTGTTTGGACGGGCGTACTTCATTTACCCACATGCCTTCATATGCCATTCCTTAAGCAAAATTATTTCCTTCGAAAAACTTTTGCATATTAAACGCAAACATATGTACATATGTGCGATGCAAATGCAGTTTTCAATTTTAAAATCCCAGAGAGTTGTTGTTGTTGTTTTTTCAATTTCAAATTAACCAACAACTGATGAGGGCCTTGACCATCTCTTTTTGAATTCAGCACATTTTAATTATAAATATTTTCTTGTTATTCTTGTTGCAAAAAGTTCAATGAATTTTTTGAAAATAATTCTATTTTTAAGGCTTTATAATAATGCGACTATATATGTTTGGCTGTGTATACACAAACACATGTAATCGTATGTACATACATTTGTATGTCATGTCTATCTCATCAGTACAGAAAAATGTCACTGTAAATTTTTTATTTTTTCTTCCAGCAGCGTCAAAAATTTGAAATCAAAAATATTATAAATTACACGCCTGTTTAAAATATTTTTTTTTTTTCAAAAACTTCGTCCAATGACGCTCTTTGTATTTACGTGCTTATGTATGTATGAGTATTTGAATAGAACTTTTCCATGGTGAATGGGGAAACATCAACCCATACACACTTCATACACATATATTGTATATATAGTTATGTTCTTTGTATTATACAAGGATTGGAAATTCGTTTGTAATCATTTTTATACGTACCCATACACACTTTTACACACACAGATGTACTCGTATTACATGTATTTTGTAAGGCGATCAGTTAACTCGGCAAAGTTAATCGTAGATCTTCTACAAAGTTAAATTACCTTTCTTTCCATAATTTAATTTTTTAATTACTTATAGCACAGTCTACTCTGTTAAGCTCTTATTAAATAGATTTTATGTCGCAGGAGTACGTTGTGGGGAACTAAACGCCTCTCGACTTAAGGATTTAAGAGCTTTATCGGTCAATTTTGAAATGTCCTTAAGAACTGTTCTATCTATATACTTCTTCAACAAGTGTTTTCGCTATCAATGTCAGTTTCTCCCATTTCCAGCAGGAGTAGGGTCTTGGAGAAGAAATCAGAAAGATGATAGTAAAGCAAGTAGTTTCATAAAAATGATGCAATAGTAATATTGTGGTTCAAATGAGACATCTCGTAGTGCAATTCAAGCATCCTGCTTACCTGTACTTTAAATATGACAATAAAAATAAAATAGGAAATAAATTTTGGTCAGACGCATTATCTACGTCGGTGAAATGCTGTGAAATGCGCATAAGAAGCAGCTGATATTCCGAAATAAGCAATTTTAACGCATTTTAATATTCTGCTGAATATTACTTTTTAGGATTTGAGCAAAATTTAAATAATAACTAACTATTGGGGAAAGGAGTTGAAATGCAAGGCTGCTTATACTCGAATTGGTTGGCGATTCCTTAAACAAATGGGTGCTTCGAGCAAAATGGCATTCCATAGATTAAAACGTTTTGAAACTAGTAAAATACTTTTTCAATCAATTGCAATACAAATTTGTCTGTCAGTAATCGCAAGTGTTGCATTAAAGTTTATTTTTATGCCCAAAAACTTTAATATGTCTTCATTACACGTTGCATATGATATACCAATCTCCTAAAATGTTATTAAAGCGGATACCATCTTTTCCATTAATTGAAATTATACGTGATTAAAGGAATTTTTAAATTATCTTTATTTTGGAGAGCAAATACGTGTTTTAAAATTGTTGGTATCAAATTGGGAACAATTTCAGAATAATAACGCATATCACATCAAGCTTAACATTTTAATAAATTATGAAAAAAATAAGCAAGTATAAGAATAAATTAGATACAATGGCTAACAAAATGACAATTACTTTCAAAATACTCGCAAACAGGATTCACGCAATTCCGAAATTTTTCTACGGATTTTTCTCTCTCCTTAAATATTGCTAAAATGCAGTCAGGGTGCTCTAGGAAATTTTTAAGTTTCGCTCACAACATAAAATTTCGTTTGAAAGAAATCATATAATGAACTTTAATAGTTAAAAATTTTCCTAGTCCTCTACGGCTAATAAGGACATCCTACTTATTAAATTATTATATATCCTTTCGACCCATCGTGTCTAAAGAAAAAAAGAGTAAATTCTTAAGAAACCGCAACATTTTACACAAAACGGGCAATTTTGTATTTGTTTCTCAAAAATATTTTGTCCTCATAAAGGGTTGTGTGAGCTATTGTAAGCAGGTTGCTTTCACTTCGGAGGAAGGGGATTGCACTTTCTGAAGTATAAGTGGCGATAAAAAAAATGCTAACCCGCGGTGGCTCAACTGTAATTAATAAAATTAACATTTGTGTTTCATTTTCTTTGTATGCCGTACTATCACAGTTATTATGTTATACCCTCACGATTCTGTTATACATTTTTTAAAGTATACTTTTAGGCTGAAAGGTCAAAAAGTATTCAATATAAAATTGGATTTGTATGGATGGATATAATTCATGTTTAAATACTGATGAAGTAATAGAATTTAAAAGCATTTCAGATTGTTTTGAAGCAATCAGGTTTTATGTTAATAGCATGTAGATATGCAAAACCCAATATTTTTTTTTATTCGCATAAATAATCTTTAGTTAATAGACAAAGTTTGTTAAATGTTAAATATTGTACAGAAGTTTTCGAAAAAATTAGTTAAAATCTTAATTTTGCAAAATTCATTATCAATTTGGATGATTGTGGATAGAAGTAGAAAGGCATTTAGGAACTCACTTGACTCACAATGGCCGCTTGCTCCTCAGCCACATCTTGCTGGTGATCTCGTGTTGGCATTGGCGTAAAAGTGGAATTTTCTGGTGGAGGAACATAACCACCTGAGGCATTCAATTTGGGAAATACTGTGTGAGGCAATGTATCCACGGGTAGTTGTAGAGCACGCTCATATTGCCCCGGTCCGGGAAGAAATGGTGAAGGGGCCCTTAATAAAAATATAATACGAAAATTCATTTAGCAAGGCTTGAAAAATGTTTTTTTTTTTGTTATACATGCCTATGAGGATTTGGATCTGGACTTGTGGAGAGTAAAGCCGATTCTGATCTTGAACTGTCTCCACTTAAACCCTGAGTGTAAGCAATTTTATTGTCCCTATAATTTGCGTAAGTAAACAAAATAAAAATCTAATAAAAATGCAGAGATATTTGCTATATTCGGTTGGGTTTACCTGTGCACGACCAGCTTGATTTCATTGCCAGCTGTACGGAATAACATCTGTGCATCGGCATGGCTTACATCTCTCGCATCATAATCACGTATTTTTGCTATAATATCACCACGTAGCACTTCGCCAAAAGCAGGACTACCCACTTGCACCTTAAAAAAATGAAGGAAAATAAAATAGAATAGAATATCACTACAATTGTATCAGAATTATCAGAAATACAGTTGACTAGATGAATTAAGTACCAATAATATAAGTCCACATAAAATGGAAAGGGAGAGGAAATTTATTATGTCTCAGGGCACCCCTTTTTTTGTCAACAACGATCAAATGACAGTGCTATATGCTTATACTATAACCTTTTCAATTAAAGAAGCATTTCATTACAGTGCCATTCATTAAATTGGTTGTTGTGACCTTGTGATAAATCGGTCAAATAGGCCCCAATCTCATCTTTGTTGCCGTTTCATTTATCACATTGACAACGTTAAATTTGTATTTGAAAAATGTACAAATAAGTTTATTTGAGTTTTCATATTTCGTTTTCTTTTTGCCATCGGCCTTGATTTTCTTTTTTCTTTTTAATTTAATTTTTTTTTTGTGTAATAATGCAGGCGTTACTCATTTAATTTTAAAATGAATGAGTAAAATGAATGTGTGCATTTGAAATTTTTTAGTTAAGTGAAAAATTCATACGTTAATGCATTTCGAATTTGCAATTCAAACTTCATAGTAAACAATCTGCCAGTCAGAATACAATGTCGCATGCCATTATTTTTATTTGAGTTTAAAAATAGTTTAATTCTTAGATTTTCCAAAATAAAAAAAAATTTCTCACTTCATATACAATTAAATATTTAACGCAAAGTGCACTTTATTTTAAGAATTACGAAGAAGAAGCGGAAAAAGAATATATATCTAAGAAGTTAAATAAATTCTCTTTGTTGTTGTGTAAAAATACCAGGCCCAAATGCTGATGTCCGTTGCCTAGTGGCACTGACTCGTCCTGCCTGATTAATATTCTTCTTCACATTGGCATCTGTTTGACCTCACCAGGCTCGTGAAAATTAAATATGTACATCTTTTTAGATAGTACCACTTGCTGAAACAGTAATTTCCTCAATTAGAGATGGCTAAGGAACCATGAGTTCGACCCTTACCAGCGACGTTTGTCGACTACATTGGAAAAAGGAATTCATTTATATCGATCGCTGTTTCCGAGATACGACCGTAAAACCGTTTATACTGTTATAATAATTTTTAAGCAAGAACCTCTATTTTCCCCCAATAATTGCTCGACAATATTGTTGTGGTTCTCATTGAATGTATACAAAAACATAAAGCGACAACACGTCACGCGATTTTCATTGTGCGCATCGCCTTCTGCGGCAGGATTATTTCCATTTCCCGGATAAACGACAATTTTACTGTTATTCAAATTACACTCAGTAGAATATTAAACATGGAAGTGATAATAATTAGTAATTTAAGCTTCGTGTTGATTAGATATAATTTCGAAAGATCGCTAAAATATTTCGATAATTTCGGAATTGAAGGAAAAATAGGATGAAAGAATAGCCCTATAAAAAAATTAAGAATCATAAACTAAACTTAACTAAGTCGCAATAGTCATAAAAATGGCTAAAAGCTGGAAAAATGCGATAATTTTCGAGGAGACTAAAAATCGCTACAGCTGCAAGAAATATTAAAACTTTGCACGAAATGCAAAGACGACTGATTTACTGAACTGACAACTTTTAATATGTTTATTCTTCTCACTAAAATTTTAAAGAATTTGTTTTTTAAAAGCACGCATCTGGAGACCTTACATAGTACTCCTGCAAAAACAGATATTTTCCGTTCAGATGATTTTATTGTGTACACAGCATCTTCATGCATTCCAGCCATTGGGCTTGGTATTTTTTACACATCAGAAAAAAATTCTTTAATTTGTTAGATTTATGGACTTGTTTGTATTAATGCTGAAATTTATACTTAAGCAAAATTTTAAAACAATATTGAAATTATAGAATTAAAAAATTTGTTACAAGAGCGTATTTTATTAAGTTTCATATCTGGTTCGTTTTGGGTTAAATTAGTCTGAAAGTCTGCCGTTTTGTGATTAAATCAATTTCATCAATCAATTGAGAATTACACAATTCAGAATAGTATACAAAAAGCACAAGCTAATTTTATTCAGATAGGCCTTTTTTTATTTGTAATATCCTCTCTTTATTTCAGAATAAATTTTATAAGATCCGAATTATTATTATTGGCATCTGTTGAGACAGCAGGTAATCCGCAACTGGTGGTTTCTATTGGATTTTGAATAAACAAATCTGGTTTATTTACCTTCGCAACATTTTAAAATGCTTTTTTGTCTAGAAAGCAGCGTTAAATTAAGCAAATTGGATGCTAATGTCTTTTTTACTTTTTCTTTTATCTATTGCCTAAAAAAATGGCGCGGCTGAAGTCGCGCTACTTGACAGCTTTCATAAAGTGACAACTACAGTAATCGGTAACGATTAATTTGGTTGCCAGATCCCTCAAACAATCATGGGGATTTTGTGGCGCGTTAACAGGTCCTACTACAAAAGTTGAGTTTTTCATACTTATCAAGCCTATATATATGTACGTATGTATATATGGATGTGTAGGTGGAAGCACACATGCGCACAGTATAGTCCCTATAGTAATTTATAGTTAATATTTGTTTTATATAAAACTTATTTTCTATCACATCTCGCAGCGTTGAAACTTCGACACATTTTTGACAGCTGGTACGATTTGCAAACCTTATGCAACCCATACACGATACAACCGTTGGCACGACTCGGGCAGGTTGTAATCAAGATTGTAACGTGTGTGGGCCTGTTGTATAAAATTGTGTCTCGGTTGTATGAAAAATCAAAATTTTTTGATTTTTTGGCAAGTTGTGCCAACGAGTTGCAACGTTTGTGGGTTAGTCATGCGACTATTATTTGTTATAATAGTGTGGCAGTTGTAATGACATTTTGAAGCGAGTTGTGGAAGGCAGCCAGACTTCTATGAGATTTTCTTATGTATAAATCGTGCAATGGTGAAAGATAGTTAATCGTAGCGTTTGACAGCAATCCGTTACCACTTTACTTTATTCATGGGAATTATAATTAAGATTCAGTGGAAGATTAATTATGCATATAAGAAACCATTGTAATTGATTGCTTGATTTTCTGCACTGAGTTACCGAGCGCATTTTTTGGGCAATCAATTTTGTTCTGAAAGATTTGGTTAATAAAATCATAATGCTGATAATGTTAGCCCGTCAAATGTCCTCCTTTGAATCTAAAATAATTTCATTTGCCAAAATTGGTTTACCAAATTTGGATTCAAAGTGAATTACAATGTGCGAAAGCATCCCTTTGGATGCACAGCATGAAGCTAATTTTGTTAGAACATACTTCGTTATCGGTCCTTTGCTATACCAGCCCAGCATTCG
Source organism: Ormia ochracea (assembly GCA_963402855.1). Classification (NCBI taxonomy): domain Eukaryota; kingdom Metazoa; phylum Arthropoda; class Insecta; order Diptera; family Tachinidae; genus Ormia; species Ormia ochracea. The sequence goes on from OY727106.1 coordinate 44,010,956, forward strand.
TTAAGTGTTGCGTTTTATGATCAAAATTGTGTAAACAAATGCCAAAAAATAAATAAATGTTAAGGAGTGAATGATAGCGCGCTCGATTCCTGGCATTTCATCATTTGTATACAATTCACTAATCAAATTATATTTATTCGCATCTGCATCACACTTAACCTGTCTAGAAGCGTATCGAAATTTCTAAAAACTAATTGGGACCCCCAGCGGGGCGAAAGCATCGAAAATTTTTTTTTTCCTGCTGCCACTGAGCATTACTTCATACCTGGCTGATGAGTATGATCGTACAGTACTCATAATTTTTTTTTATTATTGGGTAACATTTCACATTTTGCATTTGTGTTTTCATTTGTTTATATTCTTTTCCATGTATGCATGCATGTGCAGGGCAATAATAAATAAACTTTTGTGTACTATATTTATATGCACACACATACACGCACATGCACTTTTTGTTTGGCAACAAATTTTCTGTTTTGCATTCTACCAAACAAGTCGGTGAAAAGAACACATTAAAGAATAATAAAAACATTTTGCAATTAATAACAAAATTATGGTTTCCCCTATGCTTTTAGTGCTGTTTAATTATCCTCAATATGTATGGATGGATGTACACATCCATATGTAGGTATGTATGTATGTAAATGGGCTGCTGTATGCATGTTTGTACATCCCTGCATACAAAATAATACACTTGAAAATATTCTGGTGGTGTGTTTTCAATAATTTTATCGCAATTCATCATTTGAGTTTTTAAAGCGCAGCAAATATTCAAGAGCCAAAAGAAAACTGAAACGTTTTCGAAATAACTGAACAAATCGGTGCCAACGAGAAATTTTCAATATTTGCTTACATCGCAACAAAAGCGATCTTTTATTCAAATGCTTTTTGTATGTTAATTTGATTGAGTTTTTGTTTTTGTTTTTGCTTTTGCTTTTGTTTTTATTTTCCCTTTTTAATATTATTTTTTCATTATATTTTTTTTTTTTTGTTTGTTTGGGCTGCTTTTTTTCTTTTGTTTCAGTATTTTTGTTTATTGCGGTAAAGATACTTGGCAAATGAATGGTTCTTGTTAATAGAAATTGATGAATGTAAAAATGCATGTCTTGCTTGGTAATCATTGTCCTTCTTCTCTTCTTCTTTTTGCAGCAAGACTGTGAAAGAAAAGAAAATCGTTTATTTCTATCTTTTTCCAATAAAGAAAAGAAATGGATCATATTGCATAATAGTGCATCGCAAATTTGATGCAAATGGAAAGGAAGTTGAAAACTTTTAACGAATTTCTTAATTTAGTTTACCCGAGTTATTATAAGCGGCGTATCGAGATCATTTCCACCGACAAGGCGAATACCCCAGGGAGTGTTTTCACCATCACGTTTCAAAACCACTGCAAATTCGTGCAGCTTAGGACTCATTATTGCAACTGAAGGATTAAAAATCCCAGCGATAGCAGTTTCAAAAAGAACGAAAAACACTGACGAATACAAAGGCGACAGAGAGTTTATTCTGATTTCGAAAACTAATTTAAAATTAATTGTAATTGTACGTTGCAGAAACACTTATATATTTTTTCTTTTTTATTTTTTTCTAAGATTTTTTTTTTTGTAGAAATAAAATATGAATTATACACGAATTAATTGAATTGTAAAACGTTTTGATCGTATTGAAAGCTGCCCAAGTACTAATTTTAAAATCACTATTGCAAAGAAACAGAAAATTCTTTTCTTTGATTTCATTAAACTTGCTTTTTAATTTCTTTTTTGGTTTTTTTCTTTTTGTATTGGCTTTTTCTTTTTGTAATTGTGTCTCATCTTTAACATCAGTTGAGGCAGAACAGCATTGTTTCATTTGTACCGATAAAATTTGCTTCTTCCTGCCTGAAGATCATTCTTCTACAAACAGATATGCTGCCACATTATCATAGAACATAGATGTGTGCCACAAAATCAGAATCGTATACAACAAGTTGCCTATTCAGCGACAAATCTAGAAAATTCCACCTATATTTTAAATATATATATAGCTCGCCCTCAAGTGTTCCTATTTTGCTGAGTATCGGAGCTTTCAAGTAATAATATATTCAACAAATTTTTCGCCATTAGCTTTGTTTTGAAAATCATAGAAAAATATCAATAAATCTAGGAAAAATAATGGAGCATCTGAAGAGCAGTTAAAAAGCTTTTTTACCGCCTGGTGTCAAAATATGATTATGCCTTTTTAATTTCGTCAATATAAACTTTCGTCAAAAACAATCTGCTATTCAATAACATTCAATAGGATTCAATAACATTCAATAACTCGATAGAAAAGAAAGCTTGAAAAAATATTGTCGTCAACAAACATTAATAACTTAAAAATAATTCGTTACTTTTTCTCGGTAACCATATAGGCGAAATAAATATAAGGAAAATTTATCCAATTTTTAAAATTCAATAAAATCCTTAACGATATCGAAATTAAATTTTTTGTCGAACAATCTTGGCAAAATTAATAAACTGATTTTTTGTATGATTGCAGATCTAGTCCTGAGATTTTATGAAATGGCACACTCATGCGTCACCGTACTAAAAATATATGAAAGTATTTACCAGTATGTTAATTTTTTTTCATAATTTTTGCTTTTCATTGTATTTGATTTATTTTTTTTTAATATATATAAATGTTTTTATATATATTATTTACGTTTATTTCACTCAAATCCAAATCGCACACTTTAATTTTGAAACATTTGACGCATTTATGTTAGGGGCAATCGGCCATCTTTGCAGATATACGCCGAAAGCAGGAAGTCGAAATATGATATAAGAGCTTTATGTTCACATAAAGTCGCTTGTTTCCAGTTACTCGAGTCTTACAATTTCTCAAGCCAGCGATCCTGGGACTCCATCGGAGTAAAACCATAGTTCTTTTGTCTCGTCGTACCAGACGTATTTGCAATAGTCGGTTCAGATATGCTTGTTACAATAAAGTTTTTTTTTGTTTGGCATAGTCTCATCAGGGATGTCGCACAGGGTTCTGGCTATTTCCCTTCCTCACACTTTGCTAAGATCAGTCAACTTCCAGCCATCAGTCTGATCAGCCTTGCTTGACATAATCTCATCATCTGCCTCAAATAGGGTTCTGGTTAGCTTGCTGGCTATTTCGCCTCCTCACACTTTGCTGCGAGCAATCATCGTAACAGGTCAACATGTAATTGTTTTAACGAAAATGCACGTAATCTGTGGAACGAATTTCATCATGTGCAACGAACTCTGCAACAGGTCTATTTTTACCACAATTTTGAACGTTTTTTAATGTTTCAATAATTAATGCTTCGTATTGATCAAAATTATTTAAATTAAAATAATAGGGGTTATACGTTAATGCCCCAAACAACAACCACCATCTTCTAAAGATCTAACGAATTTATAGCAGTTGTAAAATTATTAAAAAATTTTAAATTATACAATATTTCCACAACTGTGGAAATAGAAGAAGACCACGCACATGCGCTAAGAGTTGAAAATTAATATTGAAAAATTTTAAATTCAATTTAATAGAAAACTAAACTTATTTATTTATTTCATTAACCGCCAATTTAAAAAATTTTTATTAATCTTCTCATGAGGCCCATTAAACGATCACATTATTTTTTTCATTCAGATTCATTTCGTAATTTCCAAACTCATCATTTTCTACAAAATTCAATTAGTTTTACGCAATAGAGCACGTAAAATAAAAATTATTCTATATTTGATCATTCGAAATAAATTGAAATGTCGAAAGGTAAACTGCTTACACTCTCGACAATCGACACTTTTCACCACTCGGTTTTCTATAACAATTAATAGCATCAAGCACCTGCAGTTAACGATTTATCTATTTATATTTGAACACACGTAATGAACTTTCACTATCCTTTAATTATCTCAAGCAGAAAAAGAATACAATCAAACCCTCTGATAAAATAAATAAAATAAAATTTTAAATAAATTAAAATAAATTATTGCAAAAGCGTGTCATCATCATCGTTTCATTGTTTCATCGTTTGGCGACATTTTCGCATCTTATCGTTTTCGAAATAAATTCGAGCAAAATAATATGTACACATTTTCTTTTATATTGAATATTTTAATTAATTTAGCAAATGAGAGTTCGCTTATTTCCGTGACTTTAATGGTTATTTCAATTGTGTTACTGGAACACATAAAAACGGAAATTTATTTCAAAAGACTGCAAAAATTCTTTGCAGATGTCTTCGCGCCATTTGCAGTCGCAGTGAAGAAGACACTCGTAGGATGATCGCATAATTTATCAATAATTTAATAAAGAACTGAAAGCATTATTGGGCATGCCATAAATATGTTTGCCTCCCATGGCCATACATTTTATGTATGTATATGGATGTGTGTGTGTATGTATGTCAACATGTATGTATGTGCGTTTGCAATATTTAGGTCAAAAGAAAATAGAATTTTTCTAAATACGAATATACATACATACGAGTAATTCAAAACCGAATCCACTTTTGTAGCGGCAGTACACCAAAATTTATGGTCAAAAGTATTAGGGAGGCTACATTTAGCCTAAAATTATCTATTCAAAATGTTACCGGTGGAACAGTTTCTGAACGGTTTTTAAGGACAGACAAAACTTTTATTTATGATACATAATAGAATTTGGCGCAGACTGTTATAATCTTACAAAAACTCTTACAGTGAGTATTACATCTTCTACACAGTTGTACGATTCATTCCCACGCAAACTTGAAATAGTGCTCTGCTATTTTAAAATATTGTATCAAAATGGGATTTTAGTTCAGTTTTTTGTTTAGCTTTTTGATATTAATGCAACTCTGATCACAAGGAAACTGTTTTGTTTGGCACTTTTAGTACCCACTATAATAATTATCCAGCAGACAAGCCATAGTTGATAAATAGGTGTGATGTGCGGCCTGTTCTTCAATTGCTTCTTTTATAAATTGAAGATTTTAATAAATCAAACAAAAAAAGGACATAAAAACTTTAATACGGAATGCGCTTATAGGAAAAGGCGGTCCAACAAAGCTCGCCTTGGATAGTATAAGTTTATATCATTAGGAAAGCTTGTTTGCCATAAGTTGTACGATTTACAAAATCTTACGAGAATTTTCATAAAATTAGGGTTTCTTTGAGATCAGAGTTGCATTTACCTGAAACAGCTGAACAAAAACTTTGTATCTATCATCTTGGTATATAGAGAGCAAAGTCATTAAAAGCATTCGTTTGGTTTTCTATTGCAGATCGGTATGTAGTGAACCGAATCCTTAATGAGATTTATATTATGGAACTTGAATGTGTTTGTTAATAAACTTTTATTGCTAAAGTTTACGAATCAATTCTAATGTATAATCCAAGAAATCCGTTGATTGCAAGGCATTTTTCTGAATAATATCACTCCTTCAGAGTAAAAATTTTTTGCTTTCTGAAAAAACTTCTAGATTGTGGAACTTTTGATTACCAAAAATTTGTTTTTAAGCTTAATATTACAACACTTGGCCCATTAAACGATTGCTTTCTTCACATTAAACAAGATATATAAGCTTTTTTATTTGCCTGAATGGGGTACCAGTGCTAAATGTGAGGTACATAAACTATGCCATGTTGGATTTATATTGGCTGGTGTGATATATGGGATAAACCTGCGATTTAAAAAAAAATTACTCTTAAAAGAATGTGGTTATCATCGATATGGAGCGTTGACTTTCCAACGTCTTTCAGAAAGTCAGGAAGCCATAATGTCACCAGCCGAAATCCCATCTCCTTGTAAATTGTTAATTGCTAATGTACATTGTCTGTAGTTATTTGTTATTGCTCTAGAGTGCACACACACACAAATACATTTTGAATTTTGTAAATATTTTTAATCTTATAATTTCAAAATCATTGATTTTTTCAATTGGAATTTCGTTGTTTCCCAATAAAAGAAAAACAATTAATCAATTTTTGAGCAAAAAAAAAACATTTCTGGGGATAATTAAATGTGATATTTTCTGTTACAACAAACCATATAATTGCGCACAAATTTACGTTACCTTGAAGAAATGAATACAAATCACATATTCTACATTCATTTTAGATTTTTGTATAAAATTGAGAACGGAAAAACATGATCAATAAAAATTTAAGTAAATTTATATTTTATATTAATTTTCTAAATCTTACATTATTGGCGGCCAAATTATGACAGTGATCGCTGTCATCCACATCCTTAAAACGAACACGTTTCTTCATTTTTTCACTTTGCGGTCTAGAGTCGCTGTGCAATGTCAATGATGATTTTCGCGGTTTAGAGACTGCGTTATGTTGTTGCTGTTTTTGTTGTTGTTGTTGTTGTTTATACGCATTTTTACTATCATCTGCAGTGTTCATATAATCAGGTACTTTCCAAAATGCTGGACGCGGCAAACAATTTATTTGACTCATTTTCTATTTTTTGTCTATTTGAAAATTTTCGACTAAGAAAATTTCAATATTAAGAATATACACACACACATACACAGACACAAAATTCAATCACTACACGTTGTTTTCCGTTCACTAGTTTATTCTCAATTGAAAGACTTTTCATAAAAACGTATGAATTTTGTTTATATTTTTATTACTGATTTATTTACTCAAAGTTTAATTTTTTCTCTTTTCCCAAAAAAAAAAAAAAAAAAATCTTGTTTGCAATCTTTTTAATACATTTGCTCATTTATATAAAATGTATAAAATAAAAGAAATCAAAGATTCCGATCTGAAAATCGGAAATTAATTTCACCAGTGCAGGTTTATTGACTGATCAATAGACATCAATCAATAATTTTGCCCAAGAAATGTTGAATTTACTACAAATGGAAAAATTATAATAATACAGTGCACGAAATTAATTTAGTCTCATTACACAAAGTACAATATACCACGTCTAATTACCACACGTTTTAGGCTTATTTACCACGACTGCCAAGTGACAATTATTGATACTGTACTTTCCTAACAAATAGCTTTTTTCATTTAATTACAAAAAATTTATTAAGATCCATTTGAGTTTTATTGTATCGGCTTATATGAGTACACACACATGCGAACATTTATATCATACTACACCAATTTCAGAATAGACACCAGTTTTTGTATTGGCATTACCGTTTTTAAGAAGATGCTCTAGAGTTTTGTGATCCCAGAGTCTACAGAGGCCAGCGTGCCAAAACTTTTCTCAACATGCAGTGGCGCGCATGCTTAGTGCATAAGTTGTTTATACTTAAGCATATGACAGCTTTACGATGTACAAATGTATATGCACATCTCTTCCAGGGAAAATCATATATGATTTGGGTTTAACCGAAATGATTTCCATGATTCTATTTCATTTAAATTCATAAAACGATAAAATTAGAACAATTTGCTCACTTTCCCTAGAAAGTACAGTATTCTATACTTTTGCGCTTCTACTCGTTTTGTAAGTATTTTCGCATTCGAATTTTCGAATCCAATTCGACTCGTACTTTCTTTAGCTGAAGGCCAGTAATATGCTTACTTAAGGCAAAGCTTTTCCCGCAATTAGTGAACTACTTTTGATTCCTATTCGTATCTATTTTTAACTCCTCCGTAATTGGTTTCCCATAATTCTTCTTGTTATATTTCATAATTTCTTCAATTAGTTTTCTAATAAATATATTTTCGTACGCTGAATTTATATTTTGCATTTGGGAATCATCTTGGCGAAATGCCATTGGCGTCTTTGATGGTCGATTTTGTAATTACATTTTTACGGGTTTTCCGTTACGGATGAGAAAGCAAAACTAATTTCGGAGAACCTGCCATGGTATACTCATTCCTTAGCCCCCTGCCTCCGAAAGTACTAAAATATAATTTGCAGCTTATTAGTAAATGTGGAGTTAGTGAAAGGATGTGGATATGTTGGGTCCCAGCTGTTGAAAACTGATGAAATTAACAAAGGTACAATTTACACTAGAAATTTTAAAACAAAAACCCGTTGACTCATTTCTTTTGATTATTTTTGATGGCTTCTCCTCAAACTAGCCTGATACGATTTCACTAGTGTGAGTTGTTGACTTGGAAACTTATGTTACTTAACTGCACCACTATGCTTAAGGATGCAATGACTCGTTTATAGATATTTTTTATATTTATAACTATTGAACTCACTGTATTTATTTTTATTTATTTAATTTCTTGCATAAGCAGATGGTTTTCCAAAATTCTTTGTGCAGAGAAAGAACAAAACTAAGTGGAACGAAATCAGCAAATATAATCTGTCTGATTTTCTAGACGTTTTATTTTTGAATGCGTCTGGAATGAAATATTAAAAATTATTTGCTGTTTTCCAACTTTGCTTTGAAATGTTTTAAGTGTATGCTTAAAATTTTTTGAGGTCCTTCACTCTATTTCTCTTCAATTACCAATAAGCGTTAATATAATACAAATGTACAGATGAATATTAATTAGCAAATGCGTCAAGCATGTACATCTATTATCAGCCACATATGTATGTAGCTTGGTTTTTAGTTACACCTTCTATTAATTGTGCCATTTTGCAGCTTTTACCCGTATTTTACTTTTACATGTCTATTCAAAGTCCTTTACATCTAATATTAGTAGCAAGAAAAGTTCCTTTTATCATAGGCAATATGTTTTTATTTATGACTATAAAAACATGCATAGCTGTGGAATTATTGGCTGAAGGATATTGCCATCAAGCGGGAGACACTTTTGGAAAGAAGAAGCGATTAAAAATACTTGCAGATATGCTTTTAAAAAGTCTGGAGATCCGAATGGTGTCATTTGTATGTACTCTCTGCAAGGCGTGTTTTCCGACTACATCAGTGTCAAGCCCTGCACCGTAGTTGGGGTCATTGGAGAGGCTACTGTATATGTTTCATATGTCGTTTAAAACTACTGCACATCAGCAAAATACTCACAAATATAGTCTTACCCAGTAATTTTTACACGATAATGGCGCGCATTAAAAATCAAACGATTTATGAGAATAAATTTGCTTAATACGCTTAAACATAGTTTTGATACTCCAAGCGAAGTGTTGCCTCTGTTAAATGAATGGTGTATTTGCTACATCATGTACTAATCTAAAAATCCGTGTAGTTACAAGATTCAAAAAATCTGAAAAAATGTTATAATATTATTAAATTTTGCTTATAGTCAAATTTATATTTTACAACCAGAAAAGACATGTTTCTAATTCACATTTTTAAATGGTAGTATGATAACTGCAACGCCATTTTGATTTCATTTCTATCACATTCTCATGAAATTATAGTGAATCGGGACCTTAAGTAGCCATCATTATGAGATTTGTAGTCGATACAAAAAAAGCCGTCGACGAGTGAATATTTAAAGTAGCATCTTTAAGCTAGTGATGAGAACTTCGAAAAATCGACAAAACGGTTTTAAATATAAAGTGAATAAAATCACTTTATGAGTTTGCAAATTAACAAAAGAGCACAGTTGTCTCCTATTTTATTGCAATTAAACAAGTCATCAATGTAATAAATATTCCTATAGTAATTCTAAAAATTATAATGCTCAAAAATAAATATTTACCCATAATCGCATATCATAGTTTCTTATCTCTCTTGTCAAATGTATTTCTAATATTCAAATCTTTTAAAATACTTAACAATAAAGATAAATTAAGTAATCTTGTGATGTTGAGGCTTCAAATTATATAGAAGAATAATTTATAAAATAATATGTTGTAAATACGATGATATTACTTGTTATTTAAATTAACGTATAAAAGCCGAAGCTGCCACAAATTTCAGAATATTACAGGCGAATTTATATTGCTTGCCACCCCATATAAAAACACCATCAACAGTGCAATAATTCAGCTTAAAAGCACTGTGGAATTACAAAATATATTATTAATATATATATATTTTCCAAAAAATCTGTTAAATAAAATATTACTTGTAAACTGAACAAACGAAATGGTTTGACTTAATTCAATTGTAAAGAACGAAGAAACTGTAAGGAAATACCTAAAGGGAATAACCGTAACCAAATAAATAAAATACTTATTTTTTTGTAATAAATATTAAAATTGTAAGATTAACTTTCTCTTTTGTATATGTTTATTTCCTTTCAATCTTATTCATTTTATGTATATTTACAATTCGTTGCGCTTAAAATTCTTTTTTTATTTTTCTTTTCAATATTTTCCTACCAGTATGGCTAATTTCTTCAGGAAGATATAAAACTTAACAAAATGTTAAAATATTGCAAATATTACTAAATAGTTTTGCTATGACAGTTAACGCTATGACTTGCTATGACAGATAAATAAAAATATTTTTACATACCCAAATGTCTTGAAAAGTTGCATTTCTAAAAAATAAGTAATAAAATTACTTCACGTAGTAAAAATCCTACTACCAACGTGTGTGTATGTTGCAGTTGACATTATCTGTATATAAAAACAAAACTTTTGTTTATAAGTAATCTATGTACGGCTCAGATTGTGTAATAGAAGAGACTAGCGTTGAACTACGTTTATTAAAAAGAGATGGAATAAATGAGTAAAACTATTTAACTATCTCTTTCCTGTGTATTAGTATTGATTTTATGTACCAAGAAAGATTACACATGTTATCGGGATATGAAAACGTCACAATTAAGTGTCAGCTCTTGGTGTGTGTATTGAAATATGTCAGTTTTTAAAGCACGGTGGGTAAAAAATAATTAAAATGATAAAAATGTGTTTTTAATTGGATTTCTTTTATTGAAAATCAAAGTATTCTGGAGTTTGAGGATGCCTTGGCTAAAGACGAAATTGATTTGAAGCAACTGAGGCAACTTTGTTCCAACGGTAAGTAACGAGCTATTAATGAAGACAAAGTGGTCGCACATAAATTCGTATGATTGTATATACAAATTCACCTTCACAAGTAACACAACGCAGTAATTAATCTTTTTGGTTTATTTGTAATTCGTTGGAAAAAGGCATTCCAGATGTAAAAAGTCTTCGTTCACAGTGTTGGAAAATTCTTTTGGGATATTTGGGTACAAAACGCGAATCATGGTCAAGTGTATTGGCGAAAAAAAGGATGCTTTATCGCCAGTTCATAGAGGATTTGGTTCTTCCACCAGGCCTTAAAGGTTATGAAAGTGAAAATATTGATATTTGTTTGAGTGATCATCCTTTGAGTGAGGGTCCAGATAGTGCTTGGAATACATTTTTTAATGATAACGAGTTTTTGCTGCAAATTGATAAAGATGTACGAAGGCTCTGTCCAGATATTTCATTTTTTCAACAACCTACAGAATATCCCTGCGACATTGTGGTGAATAGTAAAGGCGAACGCAGATTGCATCAGCGTGTAGTACCATCAGTATTGAAATCAGCCAATGTTGAAAGGAAAGGCTTGGGTGTAACGAAGGTAAGGGGAACTTCACAACAATTCTAAGAATGTATTCTGTATTTCCAAAATCATTTTAAATGGTAATTTTTTTATAATTATTTTTAAATGTACATGCCGCTTTCAAAAATAATAGCAGCAGGTAAAGCACACATATTTCTTCGTATTATCTTATCAGTATTACAAATTATTGCATTGAATGCAAATATGTTGTAGATTTAAATTTCCAAAATGTCTTAGATTAATTTCATCAACAAACGCTGTGAAGAAACGTACAAGGCTATGGAAGAGGGTCAAGAAGCTCATTGGGAGGTGGTGCAACGTATTTTGTTTCTTTATGCCAAATTGAATCCAGGTCAGGGTTATGTACAAGGCATGAATGAAATTGTTGGCCCCATTTACTATGTCATGGCCTCAGATCCTAATCAGGAAATAAGGGGTAAGCTATAAATTCAGCTGTGTGATTAATAAATAATTTTTTTAATGTCATTCAATTATAAAATGCAGAACATGCAGAAGCTGATTGTTTTTACTGTTTCACTGCACTAATGGCAGAAATGCGTGATTTTTTTATAAAAACATTGGACGACTCTGAGGGTGGCATAAAAAATATGATGAAACGTTTATCGGAAATGCTAAGAAGCAAGGATTTGGAAATATATGAACGTCTGAAAGCACAAGAATTACATCCTCAATATTATAGTTTTAGGTAAGTATTGTTTAAAGTTGAAACTTCTTTTCCAATAACAACAAAAATTACATTCTTTTAGATGGATATCTCTTATTTTATCACAAGAATTCCCTTTGCCCGATGTAGTACGTATTTGGGACTCTGTACTTTCTGATGAAAAACGCTTTGATTTTCTTTTAAAAACATGCTGTGCTATGATATTGTAAGACCTGTTCAAGTAGCGACACGTTTAACCCACTAAATTCTAAAGTTAATACTCAGGTGAAATTGCGTGCTAATAAGCATAGTAATCAATTTCATTGTGTATTTAAATAAAGAAGATAATATTCTGCTGGGTATTTTAAGAATTTAGAATATTTAAATAACTAGAAATAATTTTTGTTAATTCCCTTTAAAAAAAAAAAATTAAGTAATAATTTTGGTTTATTTTTAGAATACAAAGAGACCAAATACTAGAAAATGACTTCGCATCTAATGTTAAACTTCTGCAAAATTATCCACCAATGGATATTAATATTGTACTCACAAATGCAGCTTTATTGTGATATTGTCATTGCATATTTTTGACTGTTCCATTGAATCCATTTACAAAAGAATCACATCATCTATATACTAACTTCATTCTATCGTTAAGTAACAAAATGTTTATATTTTACATATGTATATATGTGTGTATTAGATTCTAAAAAATTTTTGTATCCGCCTTAAATAAAACTCCCCTTGAATCTCAAGAAAACTTAACTTCTCATTGAAACTTGATATTAAAACATTTAATAATATTTACATATAAATTTAAAAAAAGAATTTATTTATATAATTAAAAAGAAAGCGGATAAAGAGCATAATTTGAAAAAAAAACCCCCTGAAGAAGTTATTACAGAAAGAAATGCACTATTATTTTTTCGGCATTTTAGGGGTGGTGTCTTTACAAATAGTCTGAGCTATAAATTCAATTAAAGTGCGAGTTGGTCGTCCAGCCATACCTTTCCGCAAATAGTCAAACACTTTGCCATCAGTTACCATTACATTTGAAGCATCCTTAAAATATATTTATTTCATTACACGAATTTTCTTAAAAATGTATGTAGCAGGTAATTTCAAACTCACAATATGCATCCATTGTCCACAGGGTACAAACTCTCTTAGAAATGCCGCAACTTTGCAAGGGTTTCCACCAGTGCCTGCGCCATAATTCTGTAAATCTGTTGACAAATCTGCTTCAATTTGGTTGGTATAATACCACCAAAGAGGGAAACGCCATACACGGTCGCCTGTGTGCGTACTGGCGTGTTTAATTTGTTGCCATAGTATTTCAGAGTTAGTAAAAACTCCGCAAGCAGCTTCTCCCAAAGCTCCCAGCATAGAACCCGATGTAGTGCCCACATCAATTATACATTTAGGGCAAAAGTTTTGAGCATATAACAATGCATCGGCGAGAATTAACTGTCCTGCGTGATCAGTTCCCTGGATTTTAATGTGTTTGCCATTCATAGCCTTTACCGTATCACCGGGACGGAATGCATTGCAACCCATAACATTTTCACAAAGTGGAATTAGACCTCTGATATTCACCTAAAATTTTATTAATTTTAGAGAACTTTGCGAAAAGTTACAATTATTTCATTTTTAATTTTAATTGTGGGAATCCACAAAACTTGTAATTGTTCATTTAGTATTTAATTAATTTTTAGCAGAATGAAAGCAATTTTAAAACTTCATTTAATAAATCTTCAAAACAAAGAATCTTCATGTCTTATTAGTCAAAAGATTTCTATTTCTATCTTCCAGTCTTTTTTATTTTATACAAGTATTTTTAATTCTTTGTATTAGAATTAAAAATATATAAAATGATTTTTGTTAAATTTTTCGTATTGATTTAAATACTCCATTTAGTCTTTTTAATTGGTTCTTGGTGTAAAATATTACAAAAAAAAACTTACTGGTAAGCGTAATCCAGCTATAGCCCGACAAGTTGCCACTACAACTGCTGCTCCAGTCATATCTCCTTTCATATGCCCCAATTCCCATTTTTCCCTTAAGCACAATCCACCGGCATCATAAGTTATACCCTGACCAACTAAAACTATGGGCCTCTCTTCAGACGAAGTGCCGTAATAACTCAATTCTAGAAATATGGGCGGTTCACAAGAAGCCTTACCGACAGATAGAAAGGCATTCATAGATTGACTCTCCGCCCAACCTTCTACCTTAACCTCTACGTTCACACCTGATTTACACAAGACTTCCACAACATTCTGGGCAAAAGCAGTTGGTGTTAAAAGGTTTGAGGGCATCTCTTGCAATTGTCTAGTAAGATTTTGAGCCGCAGCCTTCTGCAAGCCAATACGCCATCCCTCTATATCACAGACTTCGTCTTTGTGAGTAAATAAATCTATGGAAGGCGTAGCAATTCGGTTTTTGGGAGTTTTCAATTCCTGATAAGCCCAAACTCCTAAAGCTGCTCCCTCAGCTGCTGATTCGGCATGACCGCAATTTTCTACCTCAATACGATCTGTATCTAACAAGGCCAGCTCCATGCAAGCTTTGGCTACAGAACTTCGTATCACTTCTTTTTGTTCATCCAGTATTTCATACGGATTGAATCCTAAGCATTGCTTACCCAAGCCTATAATAGCAACAGCTGAATAATACGGAATTTTCTCAGTTTCTTGAGCAAATAATAAGCGGCATTGTCCCCTCTTTGGCATTGGTCCGGACATTCGTAAGACCTCCAACATTCTACCTCCAGTTTTCTGAACGTTATAACGCCAAGCTGCTGGCGTTAAAATGCCCGTATCATTTTTATCGTACTCTTCAGCGTATACCCCCAAAACTACACCACGCGACGGAGGATCGGCACAGATTTCTGTATGCTGTAGTTGTAGCATCTGATTTATGGCCTGAGAACTATATTTTCGAATTTCCTTAAACCGCTTAACAAGAATGTTTAAGCCTACCGGGCGCCATAGCGAAACCATGTTTATGTTTATTTGTTCAATTAGTTAATATCTTTATGAACGTATACTTTTCGATAAATATTTTTTTTTCTCAACCAAAACTTTTATTAAAATTTCTTCGCTTATGTGATTTAAAAAAATATTTATATATGTGTGTATGTGGTAACTGTTCTGAACTGGAAAATAAATAATATTTTTTCATAACTAAATGCCAACATTCAGTGCTATTTTGTTATAAAACAAATATCAATTTCAAAAAATTGTATGTTATTATCCTGAAAACCTCATTTAGCCAAGAATATATACATATATTCAAATTTAATTAAAAAGAAGACGCCCTGTTTTCCCGTTACAACACCTCCACAACATACTCCGACCTGCATTATTACTTACAAAATTAAAACCATTAACTTTAGAATTGAATCAATATTCAATTATCAATGGAATCAATTATTGTGACAGAAATCCAGTTTAAATTTTTCCTGCTCAAATATTAGCAATTAAATTTTTAATGAAATCTATTATAATTTTATTTATATAATTTTGCAAAATATTTAACAGTTGGCACCACAATGATAATGCGTACCAGTTACACATTAAAAAAATTGTAAAGAATTACAGCAAATGGGAAAAGAAACAATTTTTTTAATATTTTTTTTTGAAATACAGTGCACGACTATCGCAGTGCTGGTGGACAAAAGGCTAAAAGTGTCTCTAAAAGAACAAACACATTTAAATTTGAAATTTCATCTAAAATATTAAAATTTTTATTTCATAAATTCTAATTAATATTTTTTGTTTTGCTGAAAATTCAAAAATTTCAACTTATAACTCTGTTTCTAAATTGTAATACTATAATTTTAAGATTATTTTCATTTTATTTGGTTGTGGTTGTTATTTCTTTGAATTTAATTAAAAAATATATTCATATATCATTTCTATATACATACATCTGTAGACAAGTTTTTCAATACTTTGATACATTATTTGCTAAATACTTTGTACATGTATGTGTATATGTATGTATGTACATTCTAATTTATCGTTAATAATATTTTTGTGTATATTATATAGACAAGGAAATGCATTAATTATTCATTAAATATGTTGTTAATTATGTATAGTTTCGTTATTCACTACCCGGTTCTGTGTGGAGAACAAAAAGTTGGTGTATCTGGTTTTATATATCAAAAAAGTATTTCACATGCATTTGACAACCTCTTGGACCTAAAATATTGCAGAAGCTGAATTTGACCACTTTTAGAGAGGGTTCTTTTATTTGCCCACTCATGTAAGCCATTAAAAATGTTCTGTATCACCTTGAGTATGGAAAATTCAAAATTGAAATAAATATTTCAATGCTATTGTAAATACAATTAGTAATCACTGACTTTTAATAGGAGGTGTTACTCATTCATTTGAGTTTCTCTAGAGGATTTGTGGGCATTGAATTAATTCTGGTAAAAATTTGACTCCAAGAGGTTTATGGCATTCAGCCTACACAAACTGGCAGTTACGTTGACTATTAACAAGAAAAATGTTTGCCGAATAAGCAAAACTGTGCTTTCGCTGTCTACTACTACTAGAAATGTGCGTGTGAGTAGTCTGAATCACGATCACGCTTGACAAGAGGTAGCAGAAGCAAACTTGTAATTTTTGTTTTATCAGTTTTAAGATTTAAGTGCTGTTTGTATTTAACTAAAAATAATTATTATTAAAATAGTATAGATTTTAGAACTATAAAGATTTTATTATTAATAATTGAGATACGTTTAAGTTTCCGCAAAGTTTACTAGGGACTCTCTGGGATTTGCTTGATAGAAACACTGCATAGTTTTAGGCTGGAAAGTTGTGATTGATATTTTTATATTTATTAATGTAAAAAATTTCCTTTTTCTTGCATATTTTAAAATTAATTGTTTTAAATTGTTTATCTTCTTTTGTGATTAAGATATATTGTATATGTACATTTGCTTTTAGATTTGCGGTAGTGCTGTTTTGTTGTTATATTTTGTTGGGTGGGCGGGGTGCAATATTTTTAAATAAGAAAATAGTTTTCCTCTATGTAAATTTAATTAAAAAAGTATATGTATGTATGAGTATTTTAATATGTTTCTCTTTCACTATGAAATAGATTTTATGTATACATTCATAATTAATTTAATTTTTCCTTTAATTAAATAACAGTTGTTTGCTTAAACAGTTAAATGACTACGATATATAGTAACAAGTCCTTAGATTTTGAACAAACTATTAAGAAACAATTATGTCAAAGTTGATAAAGATGAGGCACAATTACGTGGTACTTAAGTTATTTAAATTTCTAAGATTATTGTTATATAGTTTTTCAAGTATTCATTGAATTTCAAAGGCTGTTGGAAATTATTTTTTATTTAATTATGTTTTGAAACAAGCCCACACAGAATAAGAATTAATTTACTAATTAATTTATAATAACAAGATTAAAATTTTAATTTTGGCACTTTCTACACATATTTAATTTATGTTTTCCAAAGACGAAAGCAAGGAAAATAATAGGACCATCAAGTGACTAATATTTGAGCTAAAGCGTTTGCTTTTCCTTTTCTAGAAAGATCTAATAACTTTTATAATAACTATTAATTTTTTACTAAAAATATTTCAATTTAACCAAAATTTGTCTGCCATTTTTTTTATATGAAATAGCAGCATATTAAATATAATACTTATTATTTTTCAAATCACATAATTCAAATTCAAATTCGAGATAAAAGTTTCAGGGTTCCAAACCAAAAGTAGAGGAATTTTTATCGAAAATTTTGATTGCGGCGTTATTTGAAGAATAATACGAATTTGTAATTTTTTTTTTGACTAATACACTACATTAATTTACTACATAAGCATAATTATATGCTTTCCTGGATAACATATGCAGATTTATAGTTGGAACCAATTCCTGTTCCAAACGCCTACTATATAAAATTTGTTAGTATCGTGAGTCCAGTTTTGACACTGCGCAGGAGCTGCACCAGGGAAGCCATATATATAGATGTAAATTTACACGCTGGCACAATCGACCTCTCTAAGCACACAAAATTAAAAATTTTGCATTCACCTCCTTTTTACGTTACGAATTTCGAAAAAGCTAAATTTGGTTTACTTTAAAGTTCTGTCTCTTCTGAAAGGAGACATTAACAACTTTGTGAAGCAAAAATGAAAGCTACTGATAAACATTTAGGAATCTGTTCTGTCTGGAGATTATTTTCAAAATGTGGGGATAAATGCGAGAATATTAGAAAAAATATATAAAATTTGGAATATCACTGAGATAACTAAAATGTAGAAATGGCGTGAAAATTAAAAATTATTGAAATATTTTTAATTGCATTGCATGCCATTTTCGACAAAGACATGGAGTTCCAATGGGCACATAACTATTGCGTAAAGAAAATAAATCATTTCATTTCGGCTGAGAGAAGTGTTGCGTCGTGCTACGTTACCTAAACAGATTTGAAAACTGTTTACTCAGATTTGAAATTAGGCAATTTTTTTAAGGCAAATAGTTTCTGCCATGGCTGGATTTATTAGAAAGTTCTTTACAGTTCGAACTCAATATCACAAATTTTACATTTACACTGTGTAACATTTTTTCCTGCAATACATTTTGCATGTATAAAATAATATTATTTCACAGTAAAACCATGTTAAATCGTTTTTATACCCTTCTCCGTCCAACGGATTGAAAGGTCGGATCTATACAGCTTTTTTATATGGAAATGGTAATTTCTATAATATTTTTACATAATGAAGTATATATATTCTGGATCCATATAAGAAGGAAAGTTAATTGAGCTTTGTTCATCTGTCTGTTTGCCTGGGGTATTTTTGTCGCAGTGTAAATTTAGTTTAAATTTTGCTTAACATAAAACACTTAAAAACCCAACTGAATTAGAATTTTCTTAAAATTATCCAGTATGAAAATTATCCAAATCGGGTAATATATAAAAGAAATATAAGCAAAAAAAATTTTTAAATAGTTAAAAATGTTGATTACCAAAAACAGAACTTGCCTCGCAGTGAAACTCCTTGTTTAGTTTCAACAGTGTAAGTAGGAAGAGAAGAGTATTTATTTTTATTGTTTAAATTTGTAATATTTCTTAGTAATGAGAATATATTGCAAAATTAAAGTTTACTTCAATGCAGTATAATTTTTGTGTACAAAATAATTATACAACATATTCTTGGGGAAGGGTATATAAGATTCGGCACTCTCGAAAAGGCAATTATTGAACTATTTTGCCCGAAAATAATGTTATTATAAGTAAAAGAGGCTGGAGGTACCGATTCAAGTGAAGCTAAAAATATTATTATTAATAACTGTTTGCTAAGTCCAACACTTCGAGGAAGAAGCATTTGCAGTTGACGAGCTCAACGAAGAAAAATAAAGCTACAATTTGAGTGCTGGAAGATAATATAATCAAACTGATTGATGGTGTTATTTTAATGTCTCTCTCTCTTTCATACTTGCAGTTAAAGGGCTTTTACGTGGTCATGCTTAGTATGTCATGTTTGATATGATGCGCTTGCCATCAGCCGTGTAACAGCAAGTTTGTCAAACACAGAGCAAATTTTCAGTTGCCATTGTGGTGGGCACAGTACAAAGATTGGCTGTAAATTATTTTTTAAAATGTATAAAAGTCAGCCTTCTGTGGTTGCTTGACGAGATGATATGATGACAGATATACGTGGTGTGAATGCCCACTCTCTCTCACCACGTGATCTTCAGGTACCAAGTATGACTACGAAGCGGCCCTTTCATATAAATTCTTCATCTGTGTGCACACATGGAATCGTATGTATGCGAGTGGTATTTTTAATTAACAAATTCATAAAAATGTTTGTTTGATATGCATAGATAACCACTACTAATGAATAATTAATAATACTTAGTTAATTTATTACACATACAGTTGGTGACAAAAAATGTTCGACAATAGGAATACATAGTTAAGCGACAGTAATAGGTACATAATGTAAGAGATAAACTTATCACTCCCAGTTTACTTTACAACACATTGCTTCACGAAAGGTTGACTTGTTCGGTCCTAAAAATAAATTACTTTTTATTAAACATCTATTTTACTCTTTAAATATTAGAAATCATTTGTTTACCGTTTGATGGTTTAAACACTTTGCAAGATTAAAATTTGCATGAAAATTAATTTCAAAAGTTTATAACGACAAATGAACTTGTTTAAATATTTGTTTATCCATCCACATTTCTGTGGCAATTCAAAGTTGGATCCAGTTTTGATTTCAGACCAGTTTTTCCACATCAAATTTTATATCACTAGGAAGGAAATCTGTGTTTAAAACATGGATAATATGGATTTCAAAAATTTACTTTAATTTTCTTCGTTCTTAAATTACTTGCAATCCGTCAACTAATTTTATAAATGTTAAAACATAAAAAAATTTTCTGTTTTTTTTTGTTTGTAATTTTTAAAACTAATAGTGTAAATAGTTATATATTATTTACGAATCCAAAAGCTAATGAGCAGAAACTTTTTGGATTATAAAGGGAATGAAATAATTTCATAACTTTTCTCAAATGGGAACTTTAGAAAACTTAAAATGGATTGTTCATTTAACGCATACTAGGAAGTCTTTGTTAAGCACTGTACTAGTACCTTTGCCTTTACCATTCTTAAACCTTCTTAAATCGTATGAAAAATATGTATGAACATAATCATTCGATTAATGCCATTATGAATATACTCACTCTTACTTGTGTACAAAATTGGGCAACAATGACAGCAGCTTACCAATACTCTTTCCTCTATGAAATTTTTCCAAACTACTAAAACTGCAATAGAATCAATTTCTCCAATTGCGAATTATACTGCCCATTCTAATGCGAAATGGAACGGAATACGAAAAACACTAAGCCTGCAGCCACAATATCTGGTCTTATTATACTATAAATTATATTCCTGGAATTTAACGGTTCTTCCAATATAAATTTTTATTGATTATCATTTATTTTTTAATAATAAAAGATGTAAAAGACGGCTTCGCAGATGTAATACGTGACGGTTTCTATTTTGAAACCAATATTTTCTTTCCAAAATGCCACGAAAATCGGTTTATGCTTATAAACTTTAAAGTGGAAATAATGGCCATGAAAATGTCCACAAGAGTTAAATCACTTTTCCTGAAAATCAATTTAACATGTACAATTCCAAGTATCCCTGACAAAGGTGTATTGAACGTTTCTGTTTCCTCGCCGTACAGCAATGGTACTCACTAATTATAGCAAAAGAAATCTTGCACTTCCGCCACCCAGAAGTTATCCAAAATTTCTACATGTAAACATGCTCGTGAGACACCCTATGCACATCCTATAACACTTCTCTACTCGTACTATCTTTGCGCTGCCAAAATTATTTTCAAGTAGAATAATTTTTGTTCTTCGCTGCATGTACTTACGTACTTTCGAAGATGAAATTATTGAATAAGATTTTGCTTGAAATATTTAGTATTTGTTTTCGAAATGGAATCCTGTGAAAGTCTGATCATTTACGGCTTTAGTCACATGACTCGAAACTCGAACATTGACTTTACGAAGTCACACGATACTTTTAGCAGGCAATTTCAAAACGATATGAGAATAACAAAAGGATTGTTGTAAAATGAGATTTGAAATCCGGGGGGAAGAGGAGAAAAAATAGTTCACCATCGTCAGCACCTTTTTTGTCACAAAGTATATGTAAATAAATTATTTTGCTTACAGGATTTTCTTGTTATTTGAAAGTGGTTTCCTTCGATTCTCTTTCATCGCTCTATAAAATACTCGCTGATCTGTCATACTCTTGATTTCTTACTTTCCAAAAAAAAAAATATATATACATAATTTAATAGAATAATCTAAAGATACCAATTTTAGTCAATAAATGTTTTGGAGTGATAAAATATTGGAATAAAATTTATAATAACTTTGCTCTGATAACGTGGCAAAGGAGTACAAATATAAATTCGGGCACAACACATACAAGTGAAATCACAATATTGTCGTTACGGTTATGGATTTACCTTCGGCATTAATTTTTACTTCCTTTTCCGTTCGAATTTTGCTTGCAAAACTTGCCACACTTGGCGGTTTGCTCAGATCAATTGGCGGTATATCTTCACAGTATTCGTCCTCCAATTCGGCCTCCTGTTGCTCCTCGGCATCGATAATCGAGGAGGGGTCTTCAAAGTCAATCGAATGTGAAGAAGGTGGTAAATACTTGGATTTTTTTTTTGAAGACGATGGTCCTGGCATGTATATAATGCCGTCGTCTGTGTCATCGTGAACATCTAAAGCTTTCGATACCATTTGTTCTTGCTGCAGCTGCTCCTGCTGCTGTTGCTGTTGCTGTTGGTGGTGATTGTGATGAGGATGATGATGATGTGAATGTTGAGTGTGTTGGTGTGGTAATGGTGTCTGGTGTGTTTGTTGGGACAATTCGTTCATATTGTGACCGTGACTAGTCGCATATCCCGAACCGTTTTGATAAGGATTTGCTGTTTTAACATATGAATTGCGGCAACTGCCGCCACAGTTCACATGATTTTCAGCATCTCCCCCATTAGCTCCATAACAGTGTCCCCTATGCATCGAACCCGTTTCACCATATTTTTGTAGTGAATGGCCAACGGTGCCCTGGAAGCCTTGTTGCCCACTGCCAGAGTGGGCGATTGACTGCTATATGTGTGAGTGGGATCTTGCAATCGAAAGTGAATATGGGCTAATGTCTTTTTGTATTTTCATCGTGTCATAAATGGGAAACTCGCAACAGAGTATGAATTTTAGAGCAGCCGGTACCTCGACGTAAACCGATGGAGGTACAGGTATCAGTGGTGATGTCGATGCTTTGTATTTTCGATATTCCAGCTGACTAATTTAAAAATATTGAAAAGGAAACAAAATTAATTTGTGAGAAAAACTTTTTATACAACTTTTTATCGAAAAAATAATATAGAAACCGTCCTATATAGAAATGTCTCTTCAAACCGAACGAGAATTGTTGACGCAAACAGCTTTTAAGCCTACAATGAATTGTAAATGTATCTATATCTCCTACCTGCCGCATCGCTGGTATACTTAAAAGCTTATAAAGCTCCAATATTAAAATGGTTTGTAGCAAATTGAAGATTGAACACTTCTTGTATAAATAAAAATTAATTAGTTTTCTTTCTTTCTTAATTAGGTATTTTTCGATACTTACTGTCTCAACTTTTGTTGAGCAGTTTTTAGTAATTTTTATGCGCGCAATCGCGAGTCTTATTTCAGATATCCGTATTTACGAATGTAAAAAATTTAAATTTGGCCCTTCCCAAATCTATACATACAGACGTGTACAAGGCAACACAATTACTTAAACATATAAATAAAAGGAATGACACATCCATACGTACATATTTAAGAATACCTGATACACTTACTCTTTGTATTTCTCATCAGCAGATCTTTCCCGTATGGGAATACCAGACAAAAACAATATTATAAATGTGGTGAAAATGGGTGAGGCAATCGCCACCCATTCATGGCCGGAAAGAACATTGAGAGATATTGCAAAAATACCCCACCATATAACCACCTCACCAAAATAATTTGGATGCCTTGACAAGCTCCACAAACCTGAGATACAATGAAACATTACAAAGCGTGTATGATAATTTAACATTTACATTTGGAGTTGAAAACAATTCTCATGAAGGCAGTTGACACTTACCGTCATTGCAAAATTTTCCTTGATTGGCAGGATCTTGACGAAAGGAAAATTTTTGCAAATCCGCATACGTTTCAGCCAACAAGCCAACTATAAACATGCCGGTGCCTGTTGAGTCCAATGTTGTCATTGTTTTTGGGGCATTTGGCTGTGAATGGCGTGGTGAATTGATAATAATGACAGGCAATGAAACGATGTATACCCAAACAGCCTGCAAAGATTTACTTAAGTTACTTATAGTATGCGATTGAGTAGAGAGAAAGTCATTTATTTTTTATGTGTACTTTTACTTAATTTAATTACTCATTTCTTAATTTACTCATTTTCTCTTAATTTACTCATTATCTTACTGAAAAGTCTACTAATTTGAATTAATTTTATATTTTGGGGAGCAACTTCGTGTTTTAAAGTATGCACTTGAATTTTAGTAAATACCCTTTTTTGAGCAGCGTATAGTAAAATAGTGCAATTTACCCTTTTTAAACACATTTTTATATATATTTTCTCTGAAACTCCAGAACTACTTATGACAAAGTATTATTCTTTAGCATCCAGGACGACCGGGATGCTTTTCAATATAAAACCCTTTAATTCTGGTTTGGAGGCTATTTTCATGGTAGTGATAAAATAATGACGCCACATAAAAATATTTATTTTTTTATTATACGATAAAGCCAGTATATTATCACTGGAGCTCCGTAAAATGCATTCTTAATTCAAGAAATTTTGTCTCATTTGTTAAGTTGAATTTAATGTTCGCACATGCTCAATTACTTTTGTGGGTTCTATTCTGAATCAGCTGTTTTTTCCCTTCAACTAAAACTCTATATGTTTGGTTAGTTTTTAGTTTATAGTTCTCTTCTGTTTTGGTCGAGACTGTTGAAAACCGAGTTCAATGTTAGAGATCATGATTTGTTATCGTAGACCTTAAAAAGTCTCATCCAAACTATTATACAAATCAGATGTAAACAATTTTTTTGGTTGCTACTTGACCCCAAGAAAGCTCTCGTTTTATGAAAATATAGTTAAGGTTTTGCAAATCGTACGACCTGCAAAAATATCTTTCACGCAGACGAATTTTCCCTACAGTATACTCTACTTTCTCAGCACTCAAGCTATATTTGAGAAATCGCTAAGCCTGGTCTTAAAGGGCCATTCAACATTGTAAGTAAGTACATACTTGTTAATATATTTTGTTTTTGCTTATCCGGAGCAGAAGAATTCTTACGACCGGCTTTGTTTGCGATCTCAATGTCAGCATTTTCTTTTCATTTCAGTTTATTTTAATAAACAGCTGATTTTTCCGCAAAACAAGTAACACAGCTCATTAAAGTATGTATTTATTTTATTTATTTAAAAATGTTACTTAATTTTGGTTTTAAAAAAAAAATGAAAATATTCGTACTGAAGCCATAAAAGTTGAACATTGTCTATTAAACTTCAACGGCTCACTGAACTTCAGAGCCAGTGCTTCGAAAAAATGCCGCCATCCCGATGAAATGAAACGCAAATATAGTAAAATGCCGAAAAATTTATTAATTCAGTGCATGCCGTTTTCTCTATCCCATTTCCTCCCCTACGACAGCTGTCAAAATCATTGAATTAATGTACTCCGAGTTGTGAGTGCTAATTCCGAAATTTATTAATTTTATAAAGGAATTCATAAACCGACTTGGGGTAAATATTTAGCTGTTCTTTCAATTTGCACAATGTCTGTAATTTGTGTCTAAATAGATGATTCAATTGAAAAATGTTTTTCTAATAAAACATTTAAATCCAAGCTTTATTAACACACCTTAAGCCTGATAGAATAATTAAATTAATAGTTTTATTAAAAAATATATAAAAAATTATTAAACTCTTTAAACTTCTTAAAACTCGTTGCGGTTTTCCTATTGATTGTAGGTGGAATATCAGTGAGAATATCGTAATCTGATGGCAACATTAATTTAAACCAATTTTCATTTAACCTTCGCATATGTAATTCGAAACAATATATGTATATTCAAGCAAAATGCGATTGTGCAAGAAAAGGTTTAAACTTTCTGACACTTTTTATATGAAATACCCCATACGGATGTATCCTTGAGCTTACCTGAAAGGTCCAGAATACAGCATATCTAATGATATTTCGACGCGTATCATCAAACTGCTTGTCTCGTCCCAGCTTAACAATGCGATAGAGTAAATAGCCAGATAAACGGGCGCCCCAAAGACACACAAATAAAGTGACCATCAACTGGCGACTATCGTAGGCCTGTAAATAAACAAAATTGATATGAGGCACATTTTTATGTGTAACATGGAAATGAAATGCAAATGTTATTGCACTGGGTATACTTTTGTGTGGGTATGACTGTATGTGTGGATGTGTTTTCATATATTAGGGGGTCCATTTTAAACAAACTTTCAATTATTCGATTGAGGCTGTTAAATCATTTGAATGTACTTTAGGCTTAATTTTAAAAGAAAAACGGAATTTAATTCCTAATTTTTTTAAAGCAAGTGTAGCAATGCCGTTCAAAAGGCGGGGAATCCTCTTCTTCGGGTGCCTCCGTTGGCGAATGAATAATGCGCACCCTACTGAAACGGAGGTCGTGGTTTCGATTTCTGTCCACACCCTGGGTGGTTTCCTGCGGACAATCCAAAAGTTTCGCAGGTTAAGTTAATTAAAAAAAATTATAAAAAATTTCATTATCAACCTAATGAATCAGTCATTTATACTAAGGAGCACTGAATTAATCTTAGCTTTCATAAAAAAGGTAAATAGTAAGTTCTTAGGCCAGAGTGCGCAGTTTATATACTTTAAACTTTTAACAGATTCAAAATAAAGGACTCAGGGAGCTGCAATTTAAGCTGCAAATAATTAGTATTTTATCAATTAAACACTTATTAACTCCTATCAGAGTTTATATCCCACTGCTCGAAGTTTGCTGAGTTATATGCCCCATAATGCTCTTGATATCATTAGTAATTAATCGCAACTAATTCATTCTTCATTTTCGACTCACAATTTATAAAATTCATCTTGAGCTTTCTTTTCGGTTCAAGATGTAATAAATCTGCCGGGTATGTTAGCTGTGGAGTTAGTGGTTTCCGTAGCACTGGTATAGGGCAATAGGATGTGCATGCGAAGAGGATACCCGAAGGTTATTTCTCTCACATATTTAATCCTGATCTATTATTGTAAGCACAGTCGGTACTATGTGACATATTCGTATAAGTTGTTTTAGGTAGCCAAAACGCATAGAATAGAAAAAAGTAAAAGTCGTAGGATAAGACTACTTTTGAATCGCGAAGTGTGTACTGGTAAATATTTTGTAAATTGCTTTATATCGCAGACGATATATATTACCATCGTTTAAAGCTGCTCCCTAGTGAATATTAAATAAACACTGACAGATGTACGCACGGTTCGAACACGGCATTTGGCATTTTTCGTTGACGAGGTGTTCGTTAGCTTTCCTTTTATCAACTGCACAATTTTGAGAGGAAATAAATTTAGTGCTGATTTCACAGTTACTTTGCCAAAAGCAAATTCAATATCATTCATTTAATGATACTGTATTGAATATTCGCAAATATCACTATATAAAAAAACGACATATAATTTTGTCGAAGAAAAAATTCGAATCATTTTATTTCGTCAATTATTAAACGAATATTGCAATAACTTCCAAAACTATTATCTATTTTTAATAAGAAGCGTGTGAAGCTTCTTAGTTTAACCGAAAGCCGTAAACAAAAGTTTGGAACAATTTTCAGTACCGGCTCATTTAACGATTAACAATTTGGAAAGTTTTTGGGACAATCTATTTTACATTCAACTTGTGGCTTTACATGCTTCTTTCTTTGCATGCACTTAATTTCCATTCACTGGGCTTGTAGCACGTTTGCAGCACAATGTGCAAACATGTTTCTGTTTTGGAAAAAGGTTGAGTGGGTGTTGCTCTCACTCAGCTCAGTTTTCAAAGATATCATTGAAAACAAATGTAACAATGACGACAATAAGTTATACTGTGTTCGTTCGTTTTTAATGAAAAAATAGCAATCATTCAGGAAATATAAAAGATGCATCAAAAGCTACGATTAAGAATTAATTGTGTTCTTAAAAGGAAAACAGTTTGCTGAATATTAAGATATCTTGTTTTCTTTTTTGTTTATAATTTATTTATACATGAATGCACGAGAGGATTTAATAATAAAATTGCTCTTGTAATACGTTGATACTAAATCGTAATACAGTAATCCACGATTAAATTCGCGGCATGAATATTCAAAAAATTTACGCAAGTAAGAGAGGAAAGAATTTAATCATGGAAGCAACTAAGCGAATACGTTTTTAATGTCTTTAAAGCAACACTGCGTGACGAGAATATTGCTGAAGGATACCTCAGAATGATCTTTCAACACTTTTACTGGTGTCAACCAGCGGAATCAAATAATGCCGCTTCTGAATATAACAGCGTAACAGATAATGGAATCAGCCAATTTCCTTCTCTGTAGGAAAAAAGAGAGTTCACAGTGCTTCATACTCAGACGATGTTGTGCCGAAACTAGCTGGCAAGCTTATAAACTCTGTCCATTAGCTGCTGAAATACTGAAAGCGGTTTTAATATAAACCCTTTAACTAATATTATTCCTTCTATGAGGATATAGAAGATACACGTTCCTGCCCTTAAGCAACACCACTAAATTCTGCTATACTATTGGGATTATGAAATGTTGTGAACGGCCAACTAGCAGTTGGCTCTTTCTTGGATTTGTAATTTTTTCAGCGAACGCTTTGTGAGCTTTTTTAAGGAAAATCACCTGCTCCGAAATTATTCACCGAATTCTTCGGGCATCAACCCTACAGTAAATAGTGTATCTCCCAACACTCCGTAAAAACTACGGTTCTCGCTATAGCTTGTTGATCTCGTGAAGAAGCAGCTGCTTAAACAATTAGTTATCACTCTCAATTCTTCTAGCATATTGCAACAGTTATGGCCATATAACAGGAACAGCCTCTTTAACCTAATCAAACTTAATATATGGTGAAAAATAAATACTTAAGCGAGAATTAATTAATCGTCAACTATTAAAAATCAAGGTATATCAATATGCTTGCATTAATTAGGTGGGGAATACTCTAGCTCTTGCAAATGCATAAGCTAAATTAAATATGGAAAAGTATATTCTTATTCGTTATTGTTAACATTTAATTGGTTTATTCGTTTTTCAATTGTTGTTGTGATTAAAACCCTTCAACATTGAAAATTATCGCAATTGTCTCCTTTAAACTGTTAATTTGCCAACTAATTCAATGTCAAGACACATGGCGATTTCGCTTAATGCTACTTGCCACAATTAGCAGCCAATAGCATTCATATTTACAACGACTATTATTTTTAGTACCGTAATTACTTAAGGAAACAATTTTTCAAACTATATTCTTCTCAGCAAAATGCATAGTGTCATTTCAATTAAAACTTTTAAACAGTTTAAAACAGAGCAAAATTAATATTTTAGTGTTTGCATATGGAAGTAAAAAATAATAATTATTTGTAAACAAATATATTGAGATTATCGATGTAGTTTCGTCCTTCAAAACCATCACGCATGCTGACGAATTTTTTCCAGAACTTATCAAGTGCGTTAATTTTTCCTTTTACGAAATACAATTCCTACAATTAAAATTTCTTTTCACCAGTATACTATTTTAAGGTAAAATTTTTTCCAGTTTAAAGTCAATATTGGATGCCCTCCTGTCGTATGTACGACTGTCGTATGTAAGACCAAATATATAATGAAACTTTTGCAGAATCATCTCTACAATTAAATTAATTGATGAAGCCTTTCATGATGGCAGAGTAGATGCTACTTTATTTTAAGTGAATCAAAAAGGTCCTTTTTCTGATTCACATTTTAATGGAAAATGTTTTTAAAGGCCTTATTTCACTATCCCACACAGTATTAACACATGTCAAATTTGGCATGTGTTATAAAAAAGTATTATAATGTAAACTAAAACCTTATTACTTTTCTGACACTCAAATACAACTTGCAAAAGTTTTGGAAAATTTTCATAAAATAATAGATTTCATCTGATCAGGGTTGATTTTCATTTTTTTTTCATTTTTTATTATTTTTAATGTATTTAACAAAAGTTGTAATACATTAATTTTTTATCTTTGCTAATATACATTTTTAAGCCACCTTTTTTACAGCACCAAATGGAATAAATTACTTTGTTTGTATGTCACAAACATAAAACATATATTTTCGTAATACATTTAAAATATGGTGTATCACCATACATATACTCCAATTTTTGGAGAGATTAAAATAAAACTTTGCTGTCAATGTAGTTAAACTTTTGCTCAAACATTATTTTATTCTTGATTAAAAAAGTAATTAAATTAATTAAAAACATTCTTCAAGCAATATATGACATATACACAAAAATTAAGTGATAAGTGATAAATAAATTAGGAGAATATCCCATATAATGACAAGTTTCTGTAATATATATATAAAAGATCTAACTGTCACCACATACACCGGATAAATATTAATACATGTATGCTACTAAGCCGATGTCTTCATGTTAAATATCAGAAATGTATAAATTAAGCAAGGCATTACTACAGTGCCTTAAAAAATATTTCCATTGGATGTAGTTTTTATAAATCATCTTCATAACCTTAAATGCAGATTTTTATAAATTGACATTTCGAAGCATTGCGGAGCTTTTCAGGGCTCATTAGTTTAACATGTACGAGTATTTAAAATGAAGTATTTACCACTGTAAAAGTAAATGAAATTCTTTCTGTAAAATACCAATTGGAATGAACACTGTTTTAAAAAAAATTTAATGCAGTTACGAAACTTATTTAATGAGCTCGTGTAGCGACTGCTTTCTTTAAATGTTCCCTTGAAAAATGTTGCTTTCTTTCGTTTGGTTAGCAAATATAATTTGCATAAATGTAACATTATAAAATGTTTTTATTTATTTAATTTTTTATAGTTTCAGTTTGTGAAATAATTAGTTTTTGGTGTGCTTAAATGATTTCTGAAGAAAATGCACGCAATTAGTGGCAGTGACGGCTAGACGCTAGTGAATGTTAAATATGGAAGTCCCATTGCATATGCAGTATTTTCCCCCGTTGTAAAGAATTCTATTTATAATTGTATGAATAAGCATATTTCAGATAAGCACAAGTTCGTTCTCAGATCATAATGGAACAAGTTTACTAAAGTGGCACACGATTATGCGATTGTATTTGAATAATATTCTCATTCAGTTTATATTTTAAGTGAAGTTAAACAAACAAAGTTTATTGATTACTAGAGGGAGGGAAGTGGGCAAACAGACAAGTATTACAATTCCACTTTATACGAATCCATTGAGATCATAAAAATTATTATTTTTTAATTAAAACTTTCATTTTAGAGCATCATAAAAATATGGCAAGGACTTGGAACACCGGTTAACTCTGCTTTTCGCAAAATGCTGCTTCCAAAGATAATGTGTGTTCATACATAATATTCGGTTATAAATTTTTATTGATTTTTTAATCACTTTTTCCACAAAGAGACGAAAAAAAAATTTTAAATTTGCCCATGAAAATTATCCATTGTAAATGCATTTTTATACCCATATACAATCCATACGCTTATATGTGTGCAGCTGCTTGCAATTTCGACTGTCAGCTAATTACACTGAACAACTTGTAGTTTGTGATAAAAGCCCTTAAATGCAGGAAGTTCATCATTTTTGTGTTGCCCTGAATTGGAAAATTATTTACAAGCACTATTAATAAAATATAATGTACGAGTATATATGTATGTATGTATGTAAATATGAAATTGTTGAATTACGTTGTATCCTCATAGATAGATGATTCTACACTATGCGACGTTTGAATAAGTATACGCTTTGATCACAGTGATTTGCTGTGTTTATTTTTAACGTAGACTCTTACCATATTGGCATTTTAGGCATAATTTTTGGATTGAAATGAACATTGTAGGGAAGAAAAATGGGTTTTTATACTTCTTCTTACGGTGTTCGCTCTTTGTACTTCTGTTAGAATTTTTTTTTTTTGGTTCATTTTGTACCAATTCATACAGAGTTGTATGAATTATGAAATGAGGCATGCCATTTTTTGTAGATCTCATCCGCAATTATCAACTCTTATATCAACAAAATCCCTTTACTTTATCACAAATAAAACAATACTATTTCCTAGGAAAATTTTTACTACATTTTTTATTGATGTAAAGGAATGGCGTTTCTTCCGTAGACTACACTCATACAAAACATTGTGGCTGAATTATGAGAAATGGTGAGATGAGCGAGTATTTTTTAGCAACAGTGTGTGCCCCCGTAGGCGAGTGAATAATGCTCAGCCTAATGAAGCGGAGGTCGCGGGTTCGATTCCTGCCTAGACCCTGGGTGTTTTCCTGCGGACAAGCCAAAAGCTTTGCAGGTAGAGTTTGTTAAACAAAAAAAAAAAACACATCTGGTATCATACTAGTCTCAATTAAGAGTTTTTTTTCTATTAATTTTTACTTCACCAATGGAATACTGCTATAGATGAAGAGGAGAAGGATTTATGTGCTCAGCTGTACTTTATCATCGATCACGAAAATTTTATCTATTATTATTACCGGCGTTAGCTGTGGGACATGTCAGTTACTAAATTACAATATTACAAATATTATACAAAATTTTTTGTATAATATTTTATCTTGAAAAATGTCCAAAGAAAAAAGTATTTTCCCAAAAAAAAAAATACTTTGAGGATTTTCAGAAAATTTCAATGTCTAATCAAAAAAAGGAGGGCTTCCTTAACAAAGTTGAAAAACCACTGCTACAAGCGGAAATATATTGATATACCATACATCAAGCCATTAAAGAACTCGGTGCTTCTAAAAGGATAAATCATGTATGAATGTGTATAGTATGTAGTAACATCATTTCAAACCAAAGAAGACGTGCGTAGTTGCAGGACCAACAGAGAATGTGTAAAGAATCTTTCAAACTAAATAAAAAGTTGTAAGCAATGTATGATAATTTTCTCAAAGAATCATCAACCATGTTCGACTTAGCCGTTCTCACAATGTATATTACAGGAACGATCCTGGCAGGAAGTTTATTCCATATACCGCCTACTCAACTAAAGAATAAATTTCCATTAGAATGGATAGTTCATTTCAACGCCATATTAATCACAAATGTGTCCTCTGTAAAGAGGGCCGAGTACGGCGGAAGAGTTCCTTTATTTCATTACATACTGTTACATTGCAATAACTTTGCAACAACGAAGTTCACCTCACCTAGCATGGCATGATCTAGTGAGACACCACCGATAACCTTCTGCGATCTCTCCTGTACACGGTCGAGTACGTTCAAAATAAATCTTAAGTATTTCTTACACCGTCTTCAAGAGACAGATGAAAATTATAATCAATCTACAGAGATCACAATACTATATATTATCATTTCAGTCTTAACGCTAAAGTTCATTACTCAGCTAGAAAAATGTTATACTTGCATATACTACCCATAGTAACTCATCGAGGGTTTTCTTCTTTACATTCCACTTTCAAACTCTATAACAGGTCGTATGTTAACTTAATTCCGGTCAAAACTAAAATCTTCCTGAGATGCACATTTTCTCTGTGGAAAAGTATTTTCATTGTCAGGTTCATACATTCACTTATATATAAGTGTATGTTTGTGTATATGGATGTACGTATGTATGTAAACTAAAATGTAAAGTTGAGAAGCGTTTATACATATGTATACCAGAAATTGGTTTTCTTGTCCATTTAATAGCCATCTGTCTTTTTTATTTTATATTCTCATGATTCTTCATATTTATTATTCAAATACTCGTATTATGGGAAGTTTTTTATATGTATGTATTTTTTACATACACACGTACATAAATTTCATACATTATTGAAATGAACAATATTCTATACAAATTTACATAAAAATAAAACATGTGAATCCTGTGTTGGTTATTTTTGATTGCATTGCAAACATGGCTAACTGACGCATCTGGCATTTTAATTAAAGAGAGGGATTTCTTTCAAAGATAAATAGCAGTTGGCGCCTGGTATTTGATTATAATATGAGCATAGGAATTTATATTAATTGTTTGAGTCCTACTTTTTGGGGCAAAATAGCAAACATACACCGATATGAACTGGCTTTTGCGCGGGATTAAAAAAAATTCTGCGCATTTCATGTAATGCCATTTGCGGGTCTTTAAGTTGATCCAATGACCACAGATGGGGAAAAATTAATAACCATTTATTAAATTATAAATTTATTAAATTATTTATTAAATGTAGAAAAGTATGAACTTCCGAAGACAGCACTATTGGATCTACAGTAGCCTGATTGGCTGACTTTTTAGTTTAGACCACAGCAGATTCCAATAACAAATGCAAATATAAAAATTCTTTTTGTGCGTACTTCAATAACCAAATAGTGGAATATCTAGCGATACGGATCGATATATGTTAGGTCCAAGAGCAACTTGAAAAAGTAACAATTTTATGTGGATTTAGAGCATTCAAATATGCCGCGTAGTATAATTCTCATTCTCACAGTCTAATTAACTCAATTAAGAAATTGATCATGAAGTGACCAAAGAGACTTTTTCTTGTGAGCTTAAACACAATCCTATGCGAGTAACTTACAAAGTCAGAAAATTCTCTCAATGAAAATGACACTGAATTATATACTAAAGTCATGAGCGAGCATGGGCCGATATTATATGGCATATTTGGTAATGTGCCCTTCAAGCACCACCTCCTCCAAAGTATTTTATTGCAATTTAAAAATAGTATCTTCTTAATGAAATATACTTTATAGTTAAATTTCTGCTAAGCAGAAAAAACAAGGATGAAAAGGATAATAGACAATAAAAAAGGTATCCTCTATTAAATTTATAAAGAGCTACCCATGTCAATCTCTCGTAAAGCGATAACATCTAATTAGGTAGTGCACTCTAGAATAACAGCAATTGTATTTAAAACCATCAAAGCCCACGTGTTTTTTACCCAAAAGCAATTTTCGAAAAAGAAAGATTGAATTTTTGCAACAAATGAGCAAAACCGCATTTCAAGGCAAAATGAACAATAAATTTAATATTTTAATAATATTTTGTTCCCCATTATGATTATTTGTATATACGAGTATTTATTTGAATGTATGTGCAGAGTAGACATACAAAATTTACAATAGTTAGAATACTGCAAAAGACGAATTTGCTAACTTGCATTTCGGGTATAGAATTTCAAATAGCCTCTGTTGTGGTCTGTCATAATGCGAGTATGTATGGAGAGAACTATTTATAACTATAAATTGCATTCCATTCCTTTAGCTTATACGAATTCATGCACATGTTTGCGCAAAGCGACAAACACATCCAAACACCCATCCAAATGCATGTATATGAAATGCAAATGCTTTTCTGTGAATCTGCAAGAAAGGATCTTTTCACATTCATATTGATACAAGTACGTTTAGCAAGGATGCATTAATTTATAAACGCCGCTGTGCGATTCATTTCCAATTCGCAGTGACAAAATCGAGATGGTTTTATAAAGAGTTGAGGGCAGGCATAGAAATTCTTATATTGCACTCGTATTCATTGTATCTTCACTTTTCTTCTTCGCTCCATTTTCGGAAAAGCCAATTAGTTGCGCTTCCTTATACACTTAATGGTCCTTAAGGACCCTCATCAATACAGAACTTCATCAATTATAAATGAGGGGAATTAAGGGCCATCTTATATAATTCTTAAACAAACTATAAACTTAGACATCTAATTCTTGGGAATATATTTTTAACCTGCGAAAATAAATGCATAGGGAAATACCTATCAGTAAACGTGAAGTAAGCGGTCAACCCTTCACTGTAGCTTGTATTGAAATCAGTAAAGGAAACTAAAAACAATGAAATATAATATCTGATTAGACAAGCGATCAACATTCGCTGAACTGATTGTTATCTGTGCTTCCACATCTTTTCTTCAAAAGTACATACAGCGACAAAAAAAAACAGAATAGTTTTCTGATGCCGCTAAGCTCAACGAATGCCTTTGCAGTATGTTGCTACTCAGCTCTCTTCTCCGTTGTGTATTGAACAAAAGTCATTTGGAAGATTTTTTATATTAATAACTTATTGCACATGTAAAAATTCGGTCATGGAACTCCCCTAATACACAGACATACAGGCATTCAAATTGAAAATGTTATTGAATACCGTACACAACGACGTACTAGAGATAAACTGGTATGACAAAATCTGCACTTAATGTTTGCAATTTTACAAATTTATTGAAATGGGAAGTCTTTGTTATATGTGTGATTAGAATACATTATAGGATTATTATTATGATCATAAAATGCTTGTGTGCACATTTCAGATAATATATAAAAACATAAATAATTAAATTGAAATTATGCTGAGTACACACACAAATGCAGCAATAAAGCAACAGCATGCTTAAACATTAATATAGTTAGCATTGTTAGCTTGGCGCGAAAGAAGTACTGCGACTTCACAAATCAACTTCAGCGGTTGCCTCGTGTGTACTCAACCTAACAAGTGAGTCATAAAAACAAGCAATTTAAAAGTTTATTTTCCTACTTACCTTTGACGGCCGATCTATTTGCCCAAGGAAAAATGTTAATAGCGATATTATAATGAAGTTCACGCCTCCAGCAAAGTCCGTTAACTTATCCATTTGAAGTATTGAATTTATAAGGAAGAAAAATATTTGCATGCTCACCGTAACTATGGCACTGATGGCATAGTGATCATAATCCAATATATTAATAGCCATTGCTGTGGTGCTCTTACGAAGGCTAATAATGTCAATTATATTGATTATATTCCAACGTGGCGATGTGTGTTTTAGTTGCACTCGCAAGCAGCGACGTTAAAGTGGAAAACGTACAAATGGTCAGTGTGTTTGCGAGTGTATGTGGGTTAGGATGAGCGTATGTGTGAAGGAGTGCTTGTAGTAGGAAGTTAACTTTTTATTTCTATCGGAAATTGAATTTGTGTCTGCAGTGTCCTTACTCAGTTGTTTAGATTGCAGGCAGTTTTATTATTATTTATACGAGTATTATTTTATTCTGGCTGAATGTCATATTAAGTTGTTCCTACTTAGATTTTTTATTCAAATATTTTCTATAAAACCGCTTATAACGAATTCGTTTATTACAAATTAGGCAGAAGACATGGAATAAAAAGTACTGACCGCTATCAAGCATTTGTTCGGAGTTTATAAAACTTTAAATAATATTGAGCAACTGATTGAATAACCACTTCTCTGGGGAACATTATAAAATATTTATATTCTTTATTTGTTGTTGTTTTGTTACTTTTGGTTTTCCATTTGGTCAATTTGCTCTCCATCGATATGTGTCTAATAAATACAAAAGAAAGAAACAAACAAAGAAAAATACAATAAATTATTTGAATTTAATGATTTATTCGATTTCATTTTATTGAAAAACAATTTTGTTTTTTATATGTATGTGTGCACACAGGGTGAGGTGAAAAAACTGCAACCAATATATGTACTTATGTACATATATGTGGAAATATAATTTTATGAAGATTTTCAAAAACTTTTGCAAGTGGTATTCGATTGCCAAAAAAATAATACGATTTTAGATTACACTATAATACTTTTTCATAATACATGCCAAATTTGACATGTGTTAGTCCTGTGTAGGATAGTGAAACAAGGCCTTAAGTAAAGAGATATATGCAAAAAAAAAATTCAAAAAATTGTTCAGGGTATCACAAACGAGCAGTGGCCTCTTATCAACGAAATGTCCAAAAATAACCCCAATTTCCATAATTCTAAAATTGATTATTTATCATAAGCTTCGCCGTAGCCAATGCTAAAGGAATTTTCATGAAAAAAAATGTTACTTCTATTATTTTTTTTTTTTTTTTTTTTTAACTAACTCCACCTGCAAAGCTTTTGGCTTGTCCGCAGGAAAACACCCAGGGTCTAGGCAGGAATCGAACCCGCGACCTCCGCTTCATTAGGCTGAGCATTATTCACTCGCCTACGAAGGCAATTAAATTGATACTGCTTACTTTATACTGCCAACAAAATAAAAAGTTTTCTTTTACAAAATGAAAATTTGCTGTAGGGGAGGAAACGTCATGAATTTCATGAAATATATGGAGCAAATAGATGGTCGATTAAAATGTAAAAGTCCATATTAGTTATCAAAAATCCAGATCTAAGATTTGGTTAGTTTATATTTGATTATTAACGTTTGTCGTAAGTAGCTATAATAAAATCGGAAAGCTGTTCCCGAAACTCAGTGTTTTTTAACGTTTTTTATTACATCCTTTCGTGGTTGTGCAAACCTGAAAATCGAGAGTTTGGTTTTTAGTTAATGTATAAAATCTTACATCGAAAATTCTCCTGCACTCCCTTACATAAACAGTTTCTCCCTTAGACTAATCAACAATAACTGGTATTTTACTAATATAAAAATGGCCCGACTAGTTTTCAACTTGAAACTTCGCTATATTACAAGCATTTATAATACTTCGAAGTTGGTATTCTAGTAGACTTGAACCCGACTACATAATTAGAATTAGTGTATGGAAAATTAGTTCCATCAAATCTTAAACGTCTCCATTTATAAAAAATATATTAAAATTAAATTTCAAATGCAGAAAAGCAAAATGGTATTCGAACACAAGTATTTGCTACGGT
Organism: Ormia ochracea; assembly: GCA_963402855.1. NCBI lineage: Eukaryota > Metazoa > Arthropoda > Insecta > Diptera > Tachinidae > Ormia > Ormia ochracea. Next base: position 44,049,517 of record OY727106.1, read on the forward strand.
GTTCGCTTGCACAGAAATTAAATTTGAGAGTGGTCCTGCCTAAAGTAACAAGTTCCGCAACTACAAATGGCGTGATCGTGTTCCCTATAACTGGCTGTCATAAAATTCTGCCAGTGTGCTTTAATCACTGGTTAAACAATCTCCCTTTGGCGTTCATCTGCCGCAGTATCACATCGACACCAGCTAACAGTTTAGCAGTGATACGAGAAGTGCTGCAGGATTTCTTCATCTATTTATGAGTTTAATCACCAAATGGCTTCTCTGCCACTATTCAATTTCTTCAAATTCTTCCACAATAGATTGCATTTCTATTTATTTTTTGATTGTTTTTTTTTTCAAATGATTTAATTCAACTACTAATCTCACAAGCTAATAATGTACATGCATTAAATCTGAAAACTGAAATTGAAATACTATTTATAAGACCAAACTTGAGGAGAATGAATGAGTAAAAATCTCTTACGAACCCAAAAAAAAGAGACATAATGAAATTTGATAAGAGCACCAAATTTGCAGCAATGCTTCGGATGTGTAGAAAAAAAAAGTTATTCATTAATCTGGAAGTGTTATCCTTAGGAATTATTGTATAATCCTATTTGCGTCAGCCTGGTAGTTGCTTTCACATGATTGCCGAATGGCATTAAAACATTTTTCACTTTGCGTATATTGTCTTGTTAATTAGAGAAGACATGACTTTGTGCTGCTATTAAATTTAAGACGAAAATAATATGCAAGAAAAATTCACCTTTTGTCTCGCCAACATCACAAATCCCAAAGTAATATGAGAACGAAAACAAAATATTAATATAAAAACATTTTGCACTTGTTAAAAATATGCAAACTCCCCATTCAGCCAATACCCCAGCAGCTCAGGAGAGTTATCAAGCAACAGATCACTACAAGTAAAGGTTTTGCAGAATGGACTAACCCATGAAAACATTTACTAATATTGGCTTTGAAAGCGTGCCAAAAATAAAGAGCAAGGCTGCAGAGTAAACTATTGATTTAGCGTGTCACCTGTTTTTTCACACGTGCTTTTCTAATTTAATTTTTTTTCTTTATTTTATTTGTTTTTTTCCTCTGTTGTTGTCAAGAAATTTTTGTTTTAGTCAACAAATTGTGACCACGAATTTGAAGAAGAGCTATACGAGTACATGTGGCTCTGCATATACACATCCAACCATATGCACATACATACATATGTATTTGTGTAACTACTGCGCCGTCACTTTTCATTATCGCCTTGGTAACTTAAAATATTAATTTTTACATTCTTCGTAGAATTTTATTTAAATTTAATACACGAATAAAGAAATAAAAATTTTCAAAGTTGTTTAAAAATTTCCAAATTCTATTTGTTTTCGAATACATTTTATTCGCTCTACCAAAAAGATCAAAAACTTCATTTTAAGATTTTAGTAAACTGTAAATTTAGGAAATTGTCTCTTTTTGTTTCCGAAAAGTAATTAAAGTTAATATTTTGTATTAATAAAAAACTTGAATGTTTATAGATTTATTTCTTCGATTTTCGATTTTTTTGCGTGTGGACATGGCCCAGCCACCACTCTCCATAACAAGTTATCAGCGATTTTAATATGATTACTAAATTTTATAAAATTTATACGAAATAATTAACGTTGTAAACAAGTACACGCCCATATATGTATGTGCGTAATGACGCCCGCCGAATTTGGAGAAAACGATTAGTGTAAGCCTATAACGGTATTTTATATACAAGTATAAATACACCGTAGATTAAATGAAAATATATATCAAGTTATTTTTTATTTTTGTGAGTCTGTCTGTCATTCCTCTTTTTTCATTTTTGTCGCGATCTAAATTCAGCTTAAATTCTGCTTAAAATACAATACTGGTATTAAAATATCCATCTGCTCAGACTTATCTTAAAATTATCCAGTATGAAAAACCTTAAATTCGGTTAATATATAAGAGAAATGTAGTGAAATATTTATTTTATACATTTATGGGTAAAAACAGAAGTCATGAATATCAACAAGTATTAAACCACATACACTTGCACTGCCACCCACAGTCCTTGGCTCGCAGTCAATTTCGCTGTTAAGATTCCATAGTATAAGTAGGATGATGAAAGCATTTATTTTCTGACATTTACACTGTAGTACAAAAGTAGCTATGGACCATATTCCTAATTATAATAGAATTTTTTTTTAATGAACTACAAAAAAATATATTCTGCGTTTGAGCTTAAGTTAGAATTCTTAACTTTAATTAACGGAACACAGTGGGAAAAAATGTGCACAACTATTATATAAAAATGCTTTAAAGGGGAGGTCTTTCCCCCTGTACTATTTTTCTAGACAAATGCCATAAATATACAATTGTATTGTGAGATCATAGAACGATATTGATTTACTAATACTTTCACATCATGCGCCGATAAATGAATATTTTTGAATAGATATCCAGATTATAATTATATTTTATCCTGTCTAACAACAATCAACTATCATGGTTAGCCTTTTTTGAATAAAGCACGTAGGGTGGTCCATAGTTCTAATTTTCTACAGGACTCTCGAATACCTAGCGACCATTCATGACTCAGAAAATAGTATTGCCTGCAACAAGGCTGACTAAAGTAGTTTTTCTGACTTAACAAAATATTTAACAATTTACTTACAAAAGATTCTTTAAAACTGTTTAAAGAAAACACAGAATTGCATAACGAAATTATCTTTGCGTGCTTCACTTTTAATTACAGAAATAATATTTCCAAGAGCATTAAAAGAATGAATTATTTCTAATCATGGTCTATCTTTGTACGTATCTATAAAAGTTACAATACACCCATTATATTCTGGTATAATGAATACTTTCATGAAAATGATTTCCACGTTTTTACACTGATATCCTTGATTTAATTAGACACTTTCATCCTTCACACATACAATGCTTTTGCAAACACGTTTCCACATGGCCGACTATGATTTTTACTCTTCCTTTTTTTCTTGTTATTTTTTCAGTCTCAGTTCAGGTTACTTTAGATTCTTGTATTCGGTATACGGTATACGCTGCTTATTTACAATATACTCGTAAACATCAAAATTCACTTTCGCTTCATAAAACTACAGATGCACTTAGTTGGCTGCGTATATTTTTGTAGGAGCGTGTATGCATGCGTTAGGCGTGAATACACATATATGCATGTGTAGGCAAGAGGTATTGTTATTACTCTCATGCAAACGCATATGCCTACTTTATTGCAAAGTAATGAAAAGTATGCATTAAAAAACATTTAAATTGCATACTACTTTAATCATTACACGATCCCGTAGATATACAAGATGCATACATACAGTACAGTCATTTGCCAAAAGTGACGGCGTGAAACCAACCATATTTTGGTTTATTAATCGCTGTTTATATAACAAGAAAGTAGGAAAATCTAGGTACATGCTTGTACACACACAGTGTTCCCCTACAAACCTTCTACTTAGCTCGTTATACCATTGGGTTATTTTTTCAATAATTTCATGACTTGTACTATTTATTGCTATTTACTATTTATTTTCTAACAATTTTATTAGCGAGGAAATACTTCAATTGTATCATTATATTTTTGAAAGCCTAAAAGTAGCCCTTATGAGATTATTTTTTTTAGCGGATTAGAAAAAGCTTTAACCCTATAAAGCTAACATTAAAATTAACTTATAAAAATCGATGTTGACGGCAGTTTTTAGCAAATTGGTTCTAGAAAACATATTGGTAGCCATCAAGTAAAAAGTATAGAAAATATATTGTAAAGGTAAGATCAGATGATTGACGGAAATAAACATACATGAGTCAATTTTTATTGTGCAATAATAACAATAAGAAAGTTGTATCAATGACATTCCCTGCTGTCACATGATTACAACTATTTATAAAACATTCATTGACGCAAATTGGCGCAGAATTTTATTTACGTTTTATTTTCCAATAATAAAGAGAGACAACGAGATCTTCGACGAATTTTATGTTAACCCTTCCAATTAAGTGACAGACACGAAAAATTCAATTAATTTAGTATATTGCTATATATGGGTTACCCGAACACATGGCATATTTATACTGGTGCATGGGGTCCATCAACCGTTGACATATTTCCCACACAAAAGCTGAATTTGGTTGCTGCAAATCAATACAACTTTGCGGCAATAAATTCTGTAATCACGCGATTGGCATATAAAAACAATCAACAATTAAGCATTGCGGCAATCGTACGATCCTACCTTAAGAATAGTAGTGAAGAGAACAGTATTAAGTAAACAACAGTGTATTGAACAAGTACTAAATAGTCTACATAATAAGTCTTTTAAATAAAGTATTGTTGGTAAAACATTTCGAATTTTTATCCCACTTTACTTAGTTCGGAATCCATTAAGTTTCAGATCTACTTCGAGATCTACTTCAGATCTCTTGAGATCAGTTTTATGTACGGTATATGAACCTAATTTGGATCCAAAAACACAGTGTTTAGCTCTAGCCCCAGAATGTGTAAACATTAAAAATTACTAATTACCTTCCGAAAGTTTTTCCCCTAATTGTTACGTTGTCTATAATTCTTAGCCCAGCTCAACCATACAATAGGCTGCACAATTGCACGATACTGTAATAATTCTACCTTCAGTCAGCCACTAAGTGTTTCAATTACATTCGCCTCGTATGTTTTAAGAATATTTGCACATACCCAGGCACATGTTTGTATGGATGTATGTCTGTATACATTTTGTATTTTGCTTAGAGTGAATAAAGAAAAACTATTTTCTATAATATGCATACAAAAGTGGGTACATATAAACAGAAATGTTAAAGGCAAATTTTCAAATAGAGAAGGCAATTTTTATACTTGTGCATTACTCACATACAGTTTCATGCATAAGAACTACAGTTTAACTTAAGACGCCGTAAACACCACTACCATGACTTAAACACAAGGTGATTTGCTGTAATGCTTATACGCGCTATCGTGCCGCAACGAGTGGAATACAAATTTTAATTGACTTCTGTAGTACCAGAGTTACCACTGTTTCATGATCAGCTTTTAAGAAATGGAAAATGGGATTCTCCATTTTCTATTGAAAGGTTATACTGCCAGGTTGGTCAAACAGCTTACAACTTCAGAACGATCAGAACGCAGTTCTTAGGGTCGAGAAAGCAGGTATTCAAAAGTTTTATAACCACATACTTTTAGCGTCTTGGAAGCAGTATGTGTAAGAAAATATAATGTATTTCTACGTATTTCCTTTATTCTTGAAAAAGATAATGTATATCCACAAAGAAATATATTTTGCCCCATTTTAGGCTAGTTACAGATTGGTCGACAACGCTGATAATAGCAAATAAATATGTGTGATACAATGTGTATGACAAAAATGTATCGCTTTGCCTATACCCAGCAAACATGCGCATGGCAAACACTGTGTGCAACGAAATCTATTCCATAGTATCATTTATTTCGTATAATTAATTTATTCCTACAGCGAAAACTATGCAGAAAATTGTTATTGTGTGCACTTATTCCCAAAAGACAACCTATAAAACGAATGCCGATTTTAATTAAAATATTAGCTTCAAGTTGACATACGAGTATAAGGCGAGTGGAACATCTGATGGCTACATTTGCCTGATTGAATAGATATAAACCCTTATCAGGCTTTCTGCAGTATTAGTATATACATATATATATTATTCATATATATATGATCTCCGTTAGCTCTCAGTGAAATGCTGTTAGGATACACCTGATACACCGAAATAATAAATTTTACGTTAAATTTTTAGATAGGGTATTAAGATTCTGCTGGTATTCCTTTTTGGAATTTTAGTACATTTACATACATATATATACATATATCTATATATATATACTATATAGTGGTCTCTACGGCGTCTTAAGTTAAACTGTAGTTCTTATGTATGAAACAGTATGTGAGTATTTATGGATTTAAAAAATATTGAGCATAACTTAATTAAAATACATTTTAAACTATCAATTGATAACGCTTTCGTATATCCAAACGTTGGCCTTATGTATGCTGGGTATCGTGAATATGCGATAGTTAAATATTTAAGTAAGAAAACATTTGCAATAAAATAATAAATAAAGTTAAAAATATGAAGAAAGCGAAGCAATGCAACAAAGACAAGAAGAGCCTCAAAAAGCAGGTTAAGCTGTGGATTTCTTATACAAATATTTCCATCACTATGTTAAATGTGTGGGTCACAGTTAAATAAACATTTGAGACAGATACCAGAAGATGTTTTCGTAATTTTTGTATTATATTCCTACGTATCGTCGTTATATATGCACACTATATGTAAGTTGTTGTGTACTCGTATAATGTCGCATAATTCGAAATTGTGAATGTAAAAACAGTACTTCGTATTAATTGGTTTTGAATTTCAGCTAACGATATGTATGTAAATAAATGCGTAAATGTATGTATGTATGCATTACTATGCTTGCATAAACGTTAATATTTGTGGACCTGTTTGATTCATTTTTAATACTTTGTTGCTTACGTGTCGAGTTTCCTATGAACGGTTCAACTGCTACAGGATGGAAAACAAATCCAAACTCGTACTGAATGTCCTTAATTTTCTAGCAACTTTATTTGTTATACATTAGTTTAAATAATAAGTAAAGCCTATACGTAATATTATTTTACCCACCAATCACTAACTTATAAAGCATACTTCTAGGCGTACATAAAAGTAGGAAAGCTTGCAAAAGAATTTACAAGAACATCAACTACAATACTGTAAAGATATATAATAAATATATTCGTTGCTACCTAGAAATTTATAGTCAACAACATATTCAAATACAGTTTCGTTTATGCAGACTACTTCTTTTCCTTCGTTATTTTTAATCAACACACAAGTTGCCCTAAAGTTATTTAAGAGTAACCCAACTTGAAATGCATGGCTGAACTGGTTAGCTCGATTTCCATTAAAGCTATAGGTGGATATTCCCTTTGAGAAGCAGTGAAAACAAAATTAGGAAAACTGTAGACTAGGATGACCCTTTTTCTTCGGGGACCATTTTATTGTAAGCCAAACTTCCAACATTCTGTACCATTTTGTATTTCAATTAAATTATTTTTGTCAATTATCAAGCCATTAAAGTAATTATATCTTTTATTATTATAACTATTTATATTTCAACCACATCTGATGGCTACACTTGCCTGATTGAATAGACATAAGCCCATATCAAGCTCTTCGCAGTATTAGTAGTTCTTGAAAGCCCCACCTAAAAATTTCATATGAAGACATATAGAAAAGGTTTAAATTCATAACTATTTATAATATAAAAACCAATTTATATACGAATATCCATATATTCACCAAGTTACTTATGTATACGTGCATGTATGCACATGTGTATTGGCAATTAAATTTAGATATATGAAAGATATTAATAATTTGTTACTTTTTTATTGTCTATAAGATTTCAAAAAAAGTACTAAACCAAACCAAGAATTCATTGAATGAAAACCTGAAATTAGATTTTTTCGCGTGAAAAAGGTATGTTTAGAACGCCGTTTAGAAGACTTTCTGTTCACTTTGCATTTTTGTGCAAAAGTATTCTTTTAGATAGAAAAGTTTTTAGATTGTAAAAGAAATAATATGAATACATTGAAAAATTTTGACTCGATCATGGACTCTGGGAATTGTAATGTTATTCGAACAAGAAAAAATATTGCGAACAAGTTCGTATGGGCAGCGTCGGAAGCCCTTTAGGCATCTAGGAGAGAAACAAGTGCATCTAGAAACGGTTTCCATTTTAAAAAGAAACACAAAATGAAGTATTTAATTCGCGGTGGAGGATGACCTGGCAGCAGTCCTGCAAACATTTCTGACAAAAACTTTAATTGCATGGAAAATTAGAGACCAACTAAAATAGTTTAGTAGTTCTTAAGACATATTTCTATCAGACAAGAAGTACTCGTAGGCACATGTATGATTTAAAAAGAAATAAAATTCCAAAAAGGAATACTCAGCAAATTTCTGATTACTTCGGTATATCAGATGTGTCCTAAGCTCATTTTACTGAGAGCTAACGAAGATCATCAGGAAAACTATACTCACATTTTCGTAGAACAATTGCAGACTTATCTTTTTATTTTATATTTCATTCCTAAAAAGGTGGAAATAGCCTTTAAAAGAATTTGTCAGTTGCAATAAGTGAGAATTTCCATTAAACCACTATTACTTTGAACTTCACACTGTATATCGCAGGCACATTTGTACATCTATATGTATGTATATGTGTACGAGTATATACTAATCCATCCATGCAAATATGCACGTACATATATTATTAGAATTTTTTAATATCCGCTTAAACCAAAGAAAGCACACAATAATTGTGTGCAAATATTTACATTAATATGGGCACACATACAATCGTGCACCTGTATATATGTAAATTTGTGTATGCATATGTATGTGCTTACGACCATGCGAAATTGACAATAATTCCACATCAAGTGAAATGAATATCCATGAATAAAATATGGGTGCAGATGAGTACACAAATATTTTGTTTTCTGGTTGAAAAGTGCAACTGCACAAAGGTGAAAAGAATTTGCAAGCCCATGCACATATAATTTTACGTGCATCTCCACGCATATATGTATATGTATACATATGTATGTAGATACGTGTATGTTGCTACAAATTATAAATCACAAGATTGGTGTTATTTCCCAAATGCGTATGCACATGACGACACTGAACACCTAATATCCTCGCGAATGCATACTTCTCTATTTGTGAACACACACATACATACACATATGCACACATGTACAAGTACGTACACATGGGTTAGCTTGTAAGGCTATAAATGCTATTGAGTTGTTAATTTAGCTCTGGATGCATTTCCACTGTGCTGATTATGACTACCCAAAAATTCACAGAGGCATGTGAATGTGTGTATATACGTTTGTATGTATGCATTATGAAAGTTCCTACACTTGTAAACGTATGTAAACAAGTTTTAAAAGTCAGTTACATGAAATGAACTATGAAATCGTTTGTTAAAGTTTATGTGCTTAGAAAATATAAATATATGAATGAGTGTTATGTTGTTATACATACACATGCTTGCATTGACAAACATACATATGCTTGCATACTCCTATTTGTTTATGGATGTATGTAGGTACGCTTTTCTCTTTTCAAGGTTTCGCACTGTTTTATGAACTTATTTTTAATTTTTGCTTCAACATCTGCTTCTTTGTTTTATTAGAAAGCGTCCAAAAGTATGCTGTGACATTTATTACCACACTTTTTTTTGCCTGAGATATTCCTATACGAGTACATATTTTATACGTATTTATTAAAATCTTGACGCACATTTCTCCATTTTTTATGTTTCATTGTTTCTTTGATCACCACGAGTACCGTTTCGTCATTCTTGCAATGTTAAATGATGCTCATTCTGTTTCCCGCAATTTAAATCACTACAATTTTTTTTCTTGTCCAAAGTATAAAAAACTTTTCAAACAAAAAGAAATCTGCTGCGTTAATATAGCGGAACGAAGCTGCGAATATGTTTATCTAAGGCATATGTCTGGAGCTAAACTGTTGAAAAATTTCTTTAGACTGTCTTCAATAAGTAAAGAGATTAAAAATGCATTCAAATTACACTCAAATTCAATGTACATGTAAAACACATAGAGAACAGCGCAGGCGCATTAAATATTCTGGAATATTAACCCTTGTGAGACAAGCGGTTTGTTTTAAAGACCAAAAAAAAGTGCTTCGAATAATTGATGATAATTTCAATTGTAATTATTTAGGTGTATTCATTCAATTTGGAACCAACTCCAACTACCTCACGAATATTATACTTATACTAGTATGCATGGATGCATAAATACTTACATACACACACCCATCCGTACATACAGCCATACATATAGCCATATGTACATATATGAATATTTTTAATATTTTCGAAACGGGAAAAAAATAATTAAAAATTTAAAAGAAATTTAAACAAAATGTTATATTAAAAACATTCAAGACGAACTTCAATTAATACTTTTTCAATAAAATCATCATGAACCTCGATTATGCACTGGCGTGGGATCTAGCTTGAATGATCGAAAAACACGGTTAACAGAGCTTACACTGATATAAAACTTTTTCAGAACTTTTAAATGTATATCTGTTTTTAAGGCACCAAATTTTCATTTTGTTTTTTAATACGTCATTGTAGTTTTGCTATTTCTGTATATATGCTCTGCGTTTTTATTGCTTTGTAGGTTTTTTTTATGTTTTGACATTTTTATAATATATTTTTGCTAACAATAAAGAAAAAAAAATTTTTTCGAAACTTAGGGTATATATATATTTTTGGCAAAAAATCGTCATTCTTTGCAAACATCCGTTTGTGTATTTTGGAAGGAAATATTTTCGTTCTTATTGCTCTTGTATGTTTATTTTATGTTTTCAAATGTTTAAAATATATTTTTGCTAACAATAAGGAAAAATTCTTTTTTCTTTTGTGACCAGAACTTACACAAAACTTAGTATCACTTGTAACTTTGTAAACAAACTTTTCAATAGAAACGATGTACAGTGAACTCAGGGAAGAATGAAGATCCGTAACTTGAGCAACATTTGTTTTGCATTGACAACTCTAAAGCTTGAAATGCTTATCAACCAATCAAAATTTAATTTTTTAAACCTGTTAAAAAATTTACAAGAAAAACAAGAATTTGAACACGATGAATGCTTTCTTGAAAAGCCAGTAACTATAGTTAAGTCAAAGAATGTTTTAAAGCCTCTCAATACAGCGTTGATATGGAATACTAAATTATTTATTTTTCTTTATATCAAAATTAAATATTTTCTTCGTATTGCCGTCTATTCAATAAAAAAAATTTATAATTATAATTATTATAATTAATAGTTTTTATTCCGCTGCAATCTTTTTTTTTTATTTATGTGGCATCGCTATAATTATCAATTGAAAAAAATAAACAGAATGGCAACTATTTAAATAAGCCGTTTTGTCGGAAGTGATTTTAAGTTTCATATATACAATGATATACAATATCCTTACTTTAATTAAACAATATCATTTAAAAAATATATTTTAATTTTTATAAAATTAAAAGTAATTCTCTCTTCAAAAAATTTCCACAATCCATTAAAGTATTCGGGTTTCAACTTAACTTTTTTTCCATCTTAGGATATTTAAAAGTCTGGTAACTACGCTTCCCATATGGTTTTTGTATATTGACATTTATTGTATTTTGGTTGTTGTCAAAATTACACTGAACCTTTTTTACAGCACAGGTGTTTTACATTATATTAGTTTCTTGCAGTGCGCTTAATAAGAAAAATTAGGAGCCCAAGAGAAGCCCAGGAAATATTTTTACTCATGTGGTGTGTATGACTAACTTTGCACTAAGAATTTACAATATGGCTTTGGCACTTCGTTTAACACGTTTACCGGTCATTGTGCACCAAGATACAATACTCCAATACAGCTGTTTTAGCCATCTAGTCAAACGGACATACGTAACTTCAAGGTAAGAGAAATTAAAACTGGTTTTACCCGGTAATACTCAATTGGTGCCGCTTATAAAAACATGCATTTCGCTTGATTTCAACAAATTCGAGAATGCAAATGTTATTGAATGAGTCCTTAATAAATCTATTTGGTAGCCATTTTTTAACTCCTTTTCTCTATCACTTTTATTTCATTCTTATTTTAAGTAATTCATTCATTTTAAGTAATCCAGTTGTGAGCAAGGAAGCAATAGATTATTTCACATTCCTTTTTAAAATGTTATTTTTTTGTATATCATTTTATCAAAAGCATGTTTTTATTTTAGCTGGAATAAGGTTTAGTTACAACATTCCAAAAGTACTAAAAGAACTATAATCGATGACAGATAAATTGTATAAAATTGGAGCGAGACTTTGTTTGCCAGTTATAGCCTATTAAAAGTTTATGCGAAATTCCCTAAATATGTTGCTGTTTTCTGAAATACTATTGCGCAAAAGAACCTCAATCACCACCGAAGGCCGGGGATGAAAAGCCAGTTTAGGTAGCAGGCCAATTTCGAGAAATACCACGTGGTAGAACAGGCTAGTTTTTCTTTTTATTTTCGAATTTAAAATTAATTTTTGGTAGAATCTTCGAAGGTTGATAACGCGGAAACCATTTCTCGCTGTCATTCTTTTTTTTTAATTATAAACCATTTTCGGCTCACATGCATATATGTATATATATGTATCCCGATGACTATATAGATGTAAAATATTTTTACATTTGAATAATCGTTAACTTAAATGCGGCAACACAACTCTCAAAATGAATATCAAAATTTGTACAAAGTAAATAAAAATAAATCGTAAAATAATTTCAGTGATCCTTCCACAAAAAAGACCCCACTCGGACCATCATCCTGTATTCCGCCAAAGAGCTCAGACGCGCCATCAACACAAACGGAAATTCCAAGCGAACATAGCAATTTGGGAAAACCGCTGTCTAATGAAACAGCCGCGAAATCTTTGTCAGAAAATGTTGAAAAAAAACAGGAAGCTATATCCAAAGTGAAATTATCGACCCAACAAGTGCGCAAAAATGTTCGCGGTTATATGTTTACACGATTTTTCGACCATGTCAAAAACTACGATAAAGTTTTGGAGAAAAATTTCCCTTCCGCTGTAAAAGGATATCGAGTGTTTTTCGACGGAGTAAAATATTTTTTTTCTGATATGAAAAGATTTTTGAAAATTTATCGTATAGTAAATTCGTCTGATAAGGGTATTAAGTCTCTTAACAGACAGGAGCTGGAATTGTATATTCAAATGCCTAGAGATATGGTTAAAGTTGCTCCTGCATTAATTTTGTCTTCTCTGCCTATGGTGGGGTATGCCGTTTTCCCCCTGGTGTAAGTTTCTAATGGAGTTTATATACTTATTAAAAATAAAATTAACTTGGTTTTATTTATAGCTTTATGTATCCACGATCATTTTTGACATCACATTTTTGGACACAACAACAGAAAGATGATTTTAAACAATTCTATTTCCATGAAAGATTGACGTACAACAAACCAGTCTTTCGCAGTTTGCAAGCCAAATTAAAATCAACAAAAAAACACCCCAAACACGAAGAGTTCCGACACGTGTTAGGCCTTCTAGGGAGTGGCACCCATCCCACAGTGGAGCAAATATTAAATATTAAGGAAATTTTTGCTGAATCGCCGTATAGTTTAGTATCCCTATCCGGCAAACATATCGTAAGTTTGTTTTCAAGTTGGCAACCGAAATGAATAATGGTTTCAAAAAACCGTACCACTATCGAGAAAGATATTGTATATCTATCTGAATCAAAAAATGAGAGTGAAATTTGAAAAGTGAAGCCTCTGCAGCGGATGTTAAAAAATATTTTTAACTGCAGATAAAATATATTTCCTCTAATTTTTTGATTTCACACCTTATAGAATTACCTTAGTTACTGTCTTAGCTAGAGGAACTTGAATGGTATTATATATTTTGTATGTTATAATGTTTGTTGTATTAATTTTGTCATATTTATCTAAAAACAGAACATTTACTATAAATTTATGTACTAAAGTATTCTATATTTATTCATGATTTAGAAATTATTAAACAAATTGCACGGTATACCTGGTGGCTGGTTCAAACGTCATAGCCTCTATGAGCATGCTTTTCTAGTCCACTATATGGATCAGGCTATTGGTCGTGAGGGTGGTGTTCATAACATGCCTTTGGATTCTTTACGTAAAGCTTGTTACATACGTGGATTAAATCCTGTTAATTTACACTCTGATGAAATGATTACATGGTTACGAGATTGGATAAAAGTTTCTAATAGTATTAATGTTGATCATATTACATTGTTTTGGCATTTGCCTATATTTTTGGGTTACAATCATCCAAACAATTGGCAATTAATTTATGGTGCAGATAAAAAACACATTGAACATAATAAACAGCAAGCTTCAACGACGAAATAACCCCGATTGTTGAAAAGCAGGAAGATGACTTTTATGTGATAAATTCATATTTTTCACATTGGCATTGAATATGCTGAGCCCAAATTGGCGCCTCCATCATCATTGCAATGCCATAAATGTACTTGTGTATGTATCTATGCACGTAAACGCAAAAAAATGTAGTCTATATATGTGGGCATCATAAGTATGTACGCATGCACATACAAAATGCATATGTAAATTATAAAAATTTATTATTTTGTTGTTTAGCTCCTTTTAAAAAAACGAGTGTTGAAGAAATAAATTAAAATACTATACCTATTTGCCACACAAATTTGTTTTTTTTATCAAATGTCAACTGGTACATATGAGAAATTGTCTATATTATATTCTTATACATATATATATATATATACATATTCTTATACATACTTTGATTACTTCACAAATTTTCTTCTGCTCTGCAATAGATTCAGAACAATTAGCATAAATAGATGGTATAAAAAGCAGCAGGAAATTAATTAACTTTGTACTCACTGTGGGTGCCAAGCCCGACAATAGCTGCACACAAAAACGTACGCTATAAAATAAACCCTACTTACATTGCGTTGCATCAATTATAGTGCAAACATCGTATGCAGTCAAAAATTATCTAATTAATTTAATATACGAACTAAAGCCAGCACAAAAAAATCCCTTGGGAACAAAAAACTATATCTTACTTATAGAATATAGCATTTATCAAACTGGAATTTATTGAATTTGTAATTCGTTGCTTTTTCTTTATGTCACTTTTGGTGCATTATTTCATAAAGATTATTATAAGACTACAAAAATATTTTATAAATTTATGTTTTGGATTCCATAAAAATTTACTCTCCTTAACAAAATTTGAGATAATTTAAAAAACATTTGCTTATTACAGATTAAATTTTTCTTTTATTCTTTAAAACCACTAATGAACTGTAAAAATATTATATTTACTTCTTGGCTACTGCACCCTTCTTAATGCCTTGCGATTTTAATTCGCGAATTCTCTCACGCCTGTCCTTTTTAAGTTTTCGCTCTGTTCCATCCTCCTTTGTTCGTTTCTTAAGAGCGTTAAAGGCTACTGTTAGCAATTTATTGCGTTGCCGCTTAGCATAACGTAATTTAAAACGATCAAAATCGTTTAAACGGGAGCGCTGAAATAAAAATTACCATTAAATAAGATCAAATAAAGAGCATATTGCTCATATTTTACTTATAATATTCAGTATAAAAAAAAATACTAGCTTCATATATGTATCAGCCGGCAATTCCTATCAAGAACTCATTTTCATCACACTAACCTAATTCATCTCTTTAATTACAAATTACAATATTTTAAACTTACTTTGCAAATGTTTTGAGCCTTGGAAGACCACGGGCTGACTTTCCATTGGGCTTTCAAATCACTCTCTTGCCATGCCTTGCGTACGATACGGGTGGGAGCAGTGTATGGGAACTTGATACGGTATTTCGTTAAATGTAGATTATTCAATCTGTATTCCTGGCGGGGAACGCCAGTCAGTGGACCATCTACAAGGACCTAAAATATAAAAAGCAAGGATATTTATTACTATGTCAATTAATATATTGCTATCAAATACAAATTACAGCTCATCAAATGGTGTTTGTTTTAATTTTCAGAAAGTAGTTAGATAGCTTCATGTATGTATCAGTTGGCACTTCCTATCAAGAAGCCATAATCATCAGGAACAATAAAACAAACTCCGAAATAAAGTTGCAAATAATTGTTTAAAGAATTATCCATTTTTTTTTTTAAGCCGACTTACCCTATTTTGATCAATGACATCGACAATGGCGACGAGTCGTCCTTTTAGGGGACCGGCCGAGCATTTGGCTATGCGACCAGTTTGTACAAATCTTTGGAAAGGCTAGAAAAAGAAGCAAAAGAAAACCTGTTATATATTATTTTTAATAGCTCATCACTTCTACTTCAACAATTAAAGTTGAGAACTTATTTTCAACACTTTCAACAGTTTGAAGGCATTTAAAAAGCACGTTGTTCACTCTCGACAAACGTAAGACAGAAAGTAAAAAACTAAAATCTCGTTAAGTTTTTGAATTACGCCAAGTCATCTATTATGATGTTTTAATAACATTTCAATCACATTTTAAATAACAATTGTATTTACTCAAGTTAATTTTACTACCGCATCAAATTCGAACAATTTTATTAGAAATTTAGCCAAAAATAATCAAAAATACTTCTTACCATGACGGCTAACCGGAAAGAAAGAAATGTAAAAGAACGTAAAACGTCTGAATTTCAATATGGCGTGACTGGCATAAAAAGTACCAGACTTTTGACATTTGGCAATTGGGAAGTAACCTCACAAAGTCAGTAAGGCTTCTAATTTTGCAATGCTACAAATTAATATTTATATAGACCAAGACATTATAATTTTTTTTTTGTTTTAAAGTTATAAATTAAATATAAGACTAAGATTATATAATGTAAACAACTAAAGTTTTATTATAAAACCAACCTTTAATTCCATGGAAAATTTTAAGAAAGTTTTTTGTAATAAGTGTAGCCCTGTCATGCATTACTCAAAACACTGTAAGGAGCCAAAGAACAAATTTTGCGCAATTTTGCAATTTTACGTATTTTTTAATACTGCATGGTTTGCATATATTGCTTATTTGGTTCATTTTGTAGTCAATGTGTAATATTTTCCAGGTCATATATGTGATTTTTTAATATTAATTATAAAACAAAAATTTAACGAATATACTTAAAAAAAATGCGAATTAATTAAGAGTAAAATAGATATTTTCAAAAGTAAAGTATAGAATCTACCAAGTTTCACAAAAATCCTGCTGTTACATTTTGCAGAATTGTGGTTACCAGCTTGGTTTAGTTTTATTTTATTGTTAATCTATTACCTTCGAGTAAATAATGCAACACTGCTTTTAATTTAATTTTTTGACACAATAACAAATAGAATATTATTGCACGTGTAGCACAGATTATGCGAAAAATTTTTTTAGGTTTTTGTAATATAATTAGTTAATAATTTATTAAACAAGTCGTATTACAATGCCTGAGGATGAGGGTATAGATAAAAAAAAATCTCACCGCGCTAGACATTCTGGCGTTAAAGCTGAGAAAAAGAAACTAAAAGCAAAGAAGGAATCTAATGAGAAGGAGCCTACCCTGACGGCACGTCAAAGAAATCCGAAAGCATTTGCAATTAATTCCGCACAAAATGCTGAACGAAATTTCAGGCGAAAAGAGGACATTACGGCAAAAAAACAACATATACCAGTGGTAGACCAAACTCCTGACGAGCCACCGCCAGTATTGATAGCCATTGTAGGACCACCTAAAGTGGGCAAAACAACTCTAATAAATAATTTAATAAAAACATTTACGAAAACAAATGTGAACGATATCAAAGGTCCAATAACAATTGTTACATCGAAAAAAAGACGTATCACGCTCTTGGAATGCAACAATGATATTAATTCAATGATTGACATTGCGAAGTGTGCAGATTTAGTACTACTTTTGTGTGATGCTAGTTATGGATTTGAAATGGAAATTTTTGAATTTCTTAATATATGCCAGGTTCATGGAATGCCAAAAATAATGGGTGTTCTTACTCATTTAGACATGATTAAAAATCCAAAAGCTTTGAGAAAACGTAAGAAGGAACTAAAACATCGCTTTTGGACAGAAGTGTATGATGGAGCTAAGCTGTTTTACTTATCTGGTTTGCTGCATGGTGAATATTTACGAAATGAAGTAAAAAATTTAGGGCGCTTTATATCGGTTATGAAATTTAGACCGCTGCAGTGGAGAGGTTCGCACAGCTACGTAATTGTTGATCGTGTAGAAGATGTAACGAATACTGAAATCATTCGCCGCAATTCTAAGTGTGATAGAGATGTGGTATTTTACGGATATGTGCGCGGAGTACCGTTGAAACAGGAACACATGGTACATATTGCTGGTTTGGGAGATGTTCGCATCGATGAGTTAAGTGTTATACCAGATCCTTGTCCTTTACCTGGCACTGAAAAAAAACGAACTTTACTTGAAAAGGAGCGTCTACTATATGCTCCTATGTCAGGTGTGGGTGGTATTGTTTATGACAAAGATGCTGTATATATAGAGTTACAAGGATCTCATAGTCATAAGGAGAAAAGTACAGAGGTCACAGAGCAGGAAGAATTAGTTGGGAAGCTAATAGAAAAAAAACAGACGGTCGATGAACAAATTGATGAGCAAGAATTTAGGCTGTTTTCCGATGGCCAGGCAATTAAATCAAAAGATTATGTAGAAGACGAAATTAATGAAAGTAATGAGGATTCTGACGAGGTATTTACTATTAAATTTAAAATAACAAAATATGCTATATTTAAAAAAAAAAATTAGGACGATTCTGGCGTTGACGACGATGATGATGGTGACGATTCTGATATAGAAAAAGAAGATGCATTTGATGAGGACGATTGGATGGATGAAAATTCCGAAAAATCAGGAGTTGACGTCAGTAACTTTGAACAGGATTCATCAGATGATGACTACCAAGATTTTGAAAGCATTAAGGCTTCTAAAAATTGTAAAATAAATGAAGAAATTGATAAGGAAAGTGATTGCACCGGTGACGAAAATGATAGTAATGATGATGACCACAATGCTATAATAGAAAATAACATGAGCTGGAAAGAAAATCTAGCAGAAAAAGCAAGAGATGCCTTCCTACAACGTCACTCAGATGCAACAAATTTGATGCGGTTGGTTTATGGCTGTTATGATCAAGCCGAGCGCAAAAAGAATGCAAATATTGAGCAGCAAGAAAAGGAAAATTCGGAAGAGGAAGAAATTGGTGGTCTTTTCAAAGTGGCTGCTAAAAAGCAAACACAACTACAAAAAGATAAAGACATACGTGATAAAGAAGAATCCTGCTTTTTCGAATATAATATCGGTAAGATATAAAAGAAAATTTATCTACATATTTGTAAAATTTGCAGCAAGAGAGTAAAAGATAGAGAGACAAAAAAATTCTGTAAAGATTTTACTTTTACATATTTTTCAATCTGCGTTGTTATACATCATATATCATTAAATCAAACTTTTAAATTATTAAAAAGTTCAAGTATTTGACGAAAATTAAGAAATTGTAAAGTTTAAGTTAGGTAAAACAGTCGGAAACGTGGACGGTATAACTGCACCATTTGGTTTATGTACCTTTACGTTACCTACTTACGTAATTTACGTTACCTATTAGACTAGTAGGTTACAAATTTACCTTTCAGCAATTTTTAGAGGAGTTTTGAAAAATGGGATTTCACTCTCTCGTTCTGCAAGTATTACAAATGAACAGACCAAATGAATGCTACTTCTAATATCTGTACAGTTTTTAAATATTCTTAAATTAACACTTTTGTATTTCATTAAATTAAATGTCTTATTAGAAACGCCTAGAAACTGGTTGGAGGAGACTAATAAAAATTTAATACGAAACTGTTTTGTTACGGGTAAATGGAAAGCTTCTGAAGATGCAGAAAGTCTGCTACGTCTAGACGATATGAGTGATGCCGATAGTGAAATTTACGGTGACTTTGAAGACCTGGAAACAGGTGAAAAACAAAGTGGTAAGCCAGAATGTGATGAAACTCCTTCCGGTAAGGACGATACTGATAATTCACTGGAATCGCGAAAACGTCAAATGACTAGAATTGAGGAAGAAAATCTAACTAAAGCCGAAATAATGGCGAAAAAATTAAAATTAAAAGCAAAGTTCGATGCTGAATATGATAATAAGGGTGAAAAGGAAGATGATGGCCGCATTACTGGTGATCATGATTATTATGAAAGTCTGAAAGCAGATGCACAAAAACAATCGCAACTCAATAAAAGTGAGTTTGAAAATTTAGACAACGACTTGCGCATACAAATTGAAGGTTACCGGGCCGGTTTATATGTGCGTTTAGGTTTTAAAAACTTTCCTGCCGAGTTTATAGAGCATTTTGATCCAACGTATCCTGTCTTAGTGGGAGGACTTAACATGACAGAAGAAAATGTCGGTTATGTTAATTGTAAAGTAAAGAAGCACCGATGGTATAAAAAGATTCTGAAGTCTAATGATCCTATTATAATATCGATGGGGTGGAGGCGTTTCCAGACAGTTGCCGTATATGCTAAAATAGAAGATAATTTCCGCCATCGATTTTTAAAGTATACTCCCGAGCACGTTACATGCAGCATGGCTTTTTGGGGACCAATTACACCTCAAAACACCGGTTTTTTGGCCCTCCAAACTGTTCGTCATGATCAGGAAGAATTGAAAAGGATAGGCTTTCGTATTGCCGCTACTGGATGTGTTACAGAACTCGACAAATCATGTCAGATAATGAAAAAACTTAAATTAGTGGGACATCCTTTTAAAATATATAAAAAGTCTGCTTTTGTAAAGGGCATGTTCAATACAAGCTTGGAAGTAGCAAAATTTGAAGGTGCCAAAATAAGAACCGTTTCTGGTATTCGAGGACAAATTAAAAAAGCACATCACACCCCAGAAGGCTCATTTCGGGCCACATTTGAAGACAAGATACTATTAAGTGATATTGTTTTTTGCCGAACGTGGTTCCGAATAGATGTGCACAGGTTCTACGCTCCCGTTACTACATTATTACTGCCACCGGAACAAAAACTGCAGTGGCAAGGTATGAAAACTTTGGGGCAGTTAAAACGCGAACGTCAAATTAAAAACGAAGTTCAACCAGATAGTATATATACTGAAATTAAACGTACGCCAAGACTTTTTAAACCTTTAGTTATACCAAAAGCTCTACAGAGAGCTCTGCCTTATAAAGACAAGCCAAAAGCTGGTCCTATAAATCCTAAAGAGAAAGAAGAACGCGTTGCCATTATACGTTCACCACATGAGCAGAAGGTAGCTAAACTGTTAAATATGATTGAGACAAATTACCAAGAGAAGCGTAACAAGGAAAAACATGACGCAAAAGTACGCATTAAGAAATTTAAAGTCCAAAAAAGGGGTGAAGAACTTTCAAAGTTGAAGCGGCAGAAGGAGTTGCGAAAAAAGGTTTCAAGAGCTCTAAGTAAAATGAAGGGTAAACAAAAATAAATAGTAATAAACAGATTATTTTAAACAGAAAGTTTCATGTATAAAAATAAAGTTGATTTATTAATTAGTTTACATTAAAAAATATATATATCTGGAATTAGTTAAAAATTTATTTAATCCTGACTTCTGCTGTCGTCAATAGCCTTAATAGCAGCTAAAAGTTTGTGTTTTCGATTATTGGACATACTGCGATCCGATATTGAACTGTTAAATTTTTTTGCAGCTTCATTACGCAAAACACCATTTGTGGCTTGACGGCAAAATGTATCCAAAAACGCTTCTCTTTCCTTAAAATCATTTGAGATTTCCTTCCTTATACTAGATATTTTATTTTTCATTCCATTCTTGCTGCTAGGACTATAATTCTGTGAAGTTAATAAGAATTTTTTTCAAATATATTCTACAAGATTTTTTACGCGGTCATGCTTGGTATGCAAAAATGGTGCGATGAGACTTTTGATATATGATAATATTGGAAACACAAATAAAATTGGCACCTTAATAGGCTTGCCGTTACACGTGTATGGCGCTGTGATGGCAAGCCAGAAATATCGAACTTTTTTTGGAAACCCTGTTGAATTCCACGACACACCAAGTATGACCACAAAATGGCCTTTATAAAATACTCAATTTACTTACTTCAACACTTTTAGTTTCTTTGTAATAATAATCTTCACTATGTTTTGGAATATCTTTTTCATCATCTGTACCATCAATATTGGCGACATATTCTCCATTCTCATCGGCATTCTCCAGTTGGTTATCTGTTGAATTCTCTTCACTTTCCTTAGTTCCTTCAAGCTCATCCTCGTCACTATTTTCATAACTTTCTTCTTCGTAATCATGGTCGAATTTTTCCAGGCGACCTTGTCGCGTTGATGGCAAGTTTTTATTTTCTTCCTCGGTAAGTGGTGCATTTAAAGAATTATTACTCTTACAAATATCGAATATTTCGCCACTGCCTTGCTCAGTTCGTTTTAAAACTTCAACTGATTTGTTGCTTAGCGTCTGCTGCTTTGCAACATTCTGTGCCCCAATAGCAGAAGTTGGAAAATTCGGAGGATTTTTATTAGTTACAGTTTTTATGGATTTTTGCGTATTTGGAACTTCTATTTCACTTGTGTTTTCTGTTTCAGAAATATTTGCCAAGCAGTATTTTTCAATTTCTCTTTCTGCTTTAGAGATATCGTTGTTAGCACCTCTATTGCGTCTTAAGTTCATATTAAATTTTTCTTGCAACTATTGCAATATAAATTAAATAGAAATTCATTTTCATATTTAATAAATATACCTGCATGTCCTCTAGTTTGCGATAGCCAGACAACTCCAAACGTGCCTTTTCTAATTTTGTTAAGATTTCCCTCATTCTCTTTTGTTCGGCTTGCAACTGTTGCTTCGATTGTTTGGTCTCCAATTGCATTTTACGAGCCATCATTTTAATTTCATTATCTTTTTCCTGCAAGCGCGTTTCCATCACTTGCAATTTCTCAGTTAAACGTTGCCGATCCTCAAGATTTCTAAAACAATTTTTAATGGTCACTTTTATTAAATCATGTACTTGTAGAAATATACGAGTTTAGGGCACTAACTTGTCTTTATTGAGCTGTACGTAGTATTTATTTTGATCGCTTATTGATAGAATTATAGATTCCTTCTGTTTAAGCTTTTGCTCAAGTTCCTTATTTATAGACTGCAAATAGCGATATTTCGCTTGCCAAACTCGCAATTCTTCAGCGTGTGAGTGTAGCAGTTGTGGAAGTTCAGCATTAGTTGATTCGTATTTGGACAATGCAGAATCTTGTCGCTTGTGTAAAGTACGCAATATGCGATTTTCGTGAGCCAATTCCTGTGGAGTACAACAAGTTTTAATATATCGGAATAGGGGGTTTTCTTGAAAATTTACTGCTATAGTTTGTTGGGCATCGGCCAATTGGTTTTGATAAGTTTTCATCCTCAGTCTCCGTGCTGACAGAACTCTTTGTCTTACTTCGTTTGTAGCAGGTATGATTGCGGGTTGCCTTGTTCCACACACACCAATTGGTTTACTATTTAGCAAAGCGTTTGGTTTGCGCTGTCGAATTAAATATGCCGATCCTTTTGAACTGTTTGAGCATAAGCTTTCACAGCTTTTGGAAGTGGTCCTAACATAAAGAAATATTAAGATTTTCACTTTCGTTTCTTTTCAAACTTACGGATCCATTTTTCGTTGGTCGTCTGGTATGAAATTCATAGCAGTTATGGTTGTCTCTGAGATCATTTACGAAAGAAAAAAAAGTAGTGCTGCCGCCTAACGATATTCAATAAAATGATTTATTAGATTTTTAAAAATATGCCTTTTTTAATGTATGCCTGAATAAAAATTTCTTTTTAAAAATAAAATATATACATATGTATGAAAGTATGTACATACTTATGTTGTTTAAAACAACTGAACTTGGAAAGTGTTTCAATTATTTTTGAAAGTTACTTGACGCTTCATTGCATCTTGTTTATCACCTTGGCAAATATCACCATGGTGATCAAACGTTACATGCCAACTGTAAGTACGTCGTCTAAAACCCATCATGCCTTTGAAGAAGCAATAAAAGGTCGGAATATGTCTATACATGTACATGCATATATCATCGTATGTATATATAATAGAATGTACATACATATGTGTATACAATAGAAAGTGACACATAAAAATATATTTAATTCTCCTAACGTTGGGTTTCTTTTCAAACTTCTTGACATTTTCTTTTTTTTGAGCGCACTTTCTTACATTTAAGTTTGAATAACAGGCAAACTTTTAAGAACATATGAAGAGCTTTTAATTAGCAATTACCGTTTCTGATGCATAAAAAGTGTATAAAAATTTGAATACTGAATATTTTGTTGAAGAAAAATTTGTAGTTTTAAAGAAAGCAGTCTTCACAAAGGTAAGTACAATAACTAAAAATTAAAAAGATAAAATAAAAATCCGCATATACATATGTGTGTAAATACACTTTTGCGAATCTTGCCTTCAAAATTGGATATTTAAATTTGTAGATGTTAATACAAAATAATAGATAAGTAAGTGTTAAAATTAAAGATTTATTAAAATTTAGAGATTTGTTAATAACCGTGAAAATATTATTTTAAGAGCACTCAGTTATGTTTTATTCTATAAGATACTAAGAATAATAATAATAACAATAATAAAATGAAAGTGAGGCTTTAAATTTTAATATTTTTAAATCCGCAGCATCCGACTGTCTCAACTTCAACTCCAAAAAAAAAAAAAAAAGTAATATGTGTAGATTAATTTTTCGCTATAGTATATAAAATATATTTTTACTTAGGTATGTAAGGTATTTGTCGCCGTAATTAACGGTGTTTTGGATTAAAATATTAAATTAAATTATTAACCCTATGTTGACGGCGGTAACAATAATTATTTTAATAAGCAAAACAATAAAAAAAACCGAATTCAAGTGACAGCAACTGCTACAATTTAAAAAATTTCTTATTAGAAATAATTAACCGCATCAAGCTTTAAGTATCCTTTCATGTGTGTGTATGTTTGTGTGTGTTTATTTCAACTCTATTTGCAATGAAAATCAGTGACTATCGACGGAGATGCCGTATACGGTTGCTAAAATGCCCACTAGAACTGACTAACAGGTGGCGCTATAGACAAGTTTTGAAGATGTGAATTCATACTAGGTGAACAACAAATAACACCTTCTCTACTGTCAAACGAAAGCCTCAAACAAATACGCTCTAATGCAAAACATTCAAGCAATCACGAAAACATTAAAAAAAAATGCAAAATGATTAAGAAACATGGACAGCAACACATACTTTTATTTAATGTTTCTTCGTACGATGTTGCGAGATTTCCACAGATTCCACATTTTTATTTTCGAACATTTCAAATGTTTAGTGGAGGTATTTCTGTTGTCTTGTATTCAAAGTACACAAATGTTTCAAATGAATGGCGTATTAAATTATCATTTGTGGTGAAGGTAAAAATTGTTGTTCATGATTTCAATGTATGAACTTGAGACCAACCTATGGATGTGTGGATCTAGACTCACACATAAAAAAAAATTATAGCAAATGTTTTGGAAACGGAGCCGCCACGCTTTCACAATGCATACCAATGACTATCGAACGGCTAACAATTTGAACGCCGACTTATTTGAGAATTGTGTAGAATCATTTTCCCCGTAAAAGAGAGATAAACTTCTACTTAAAATTCGCTATTCTCATTTTTCTCTATCGGCGAGCTGTTGTGATGGAATTTCATGTTTTCTTTTCTTTTACATGTTTAGTCTTATTTCTCATGCGACGCGGGTAGAACACGTTAACGGAAAAATTAGGAGCGAGTCCGCTGCGTGTTGGTTATATTGCATTATATGTATATTTTTCTTTAATTTAAAGTAATAAATAAAGGAAAATCAAATGGTTTTCCTCGCCCAAAAATTATTCGTAAATACTTGCCGCCGTATGTACTCGTAACATAAAATAAAAAAGTGAAAAAAAGGAAGAAGTAAAGAAGTAAGAAGTGTGTTCATTTTTAATAAAATATAAAAAGATATTTTAACAAAGTAATTTATGCAAAATCTGTAAAAATAACACCAGTAGTTAATAATCTATATACATATGGATGTATGTATGTTCATAGATACTGTGAATAAATAGCGAATTTGTTATGTGATCCCAGTCAAAGAAAGATATGATATGCTAAAAGTTGTTTGGATGCGAAATATTTTCAAAATATTGTTACTGAAAGAAAAATCGATCTCAACTTTTTGAATAGTGCTTTTGTTGTTTTTTTTTTTTAATATGTACATATACACAATGTGTGTGCAGTTAACTATAAACACATGCATGTATTCATGTATAAGCATAAGTGTGTGATTATTTCCAAAATATGAAATTCCATAACAAATGAGTAAAAATCTTCGGCAAGTTGTGTATATGGACATGTACATACCTACTTACATGTCTGCGTCTGCGGCCTTTTTACAAGCTGCTGCATGTGCATCAATACACAACCCTGCATACATACATATGTATGTACGTATGTAAATAACAGTTGAAAAATGAACTGTTATTAAAGCAAAATTAATTGATTCTTAACGATTGTAAGGCAATCTATCTACACACACATATATATCAATATCAATATGTTCAAATCATGTATGTGTGTATGGATGTGCATTTAAAAGAAAAACGTCACACATTTTGTTCAATACACTGTTGCCTCATATTTTCCAGCTCTCTTCTCCAGAACATTTCAACAAATTTCTGTGCATGATTAACCCATTGAATAGCAGCTTGTAAATTTTGAGACAAGCCTTAGTTACAAAATACGGTGCACACATTTTGTTAAAACCTGACCGACGAGTTAATTATGATATTGAAAACTCGAGAAGGAATTTTTGTTGTTCGATAGTACCAAAGGGCATACTTCACTATCCTACACAGTCGTATGCAAACAAATTATTTATTTCTTTGCTGATTGAAGTGCATGCAACCGTGATCGCATGACAATTGTCCTTTTATGAAAATTAAAGTTAAAAGGTAAACCAGTTCATGTCGATTTTAAAAAAAGAAATTAAAAAAGTCTCCTTCTTATAGCTGTTGAAATGTGGTTTGATTTGGAGAATATGCCAGCTACAGTTCAGCCGCATGTACACATACATGTTTTTGTTGTAGTTAGTTGATCGGACATTTTTAGATTGTTTTGTTATAATGGGTTAATTTAATTAAACATGAAATAGAAAAAATGTATAGAAAAAAAGCAGAATAAAACACCAACACAATAGTGAAACACGGCAATAAATAAAAACAACAAAATAAGCAGCATGATTAGTCATCCATAAGACGCAAGCTTAAATAAGAGTAAAGTATATGTGCCGGAATTTATGAACGAGAGTGCATGTGTGTATTTGGTATTTTGGTTAAGTGTAGCAAAGCTACGCAACATGCTTCATTCAAGACTACTCGTAGCGTAAACTTAAAAGAAATTACACAATGTACTAACTGTATCTGAATAGATGAACAGTGCAACATAAGTCATGGTAGCCCATTTAAAATAAAAAAGTTCACAAGTTTGTATGTGATTAATTTTCTTTCATTTAAGATTTTACGGATATTTTAATTCACAAAATAAAACTGTGTTGAAAGCTTTGCTAACTTCATGTTTGTTAGTGATCATATTATGGCTAACAAGTATAAAAAAACTTTTATTGATATAAAAAAATTTTAAAAATGTCTCGAAAGGAATTAAAAATTGATAATTGCAGTTCCATAATAAAGAACCACAATTAAGGAAAATCTTATACCGAAATAATATATACAGTGAATCGAAGCAAAGGCACAAAAACGAAGAGCTTAATTTCAAGAATACATACAGTGGCGCTAGTGGCATAATGTTGGGTTGTATGTTTCCTGCAAGTGTGTCTAACTTGGCTTTTCCAGATGAAATTATGAATAGGGCAATATATATAAATGTACTTAAGAATAATTTAAGACAAAGTGCTGACAATGTTTAGGACAATGAGCCTAAAAACACTCCAGCTGATGTTACGATTTTTCTAGCATGCAACACTCCTCACATGCATAAATAATCAATACATAATATTACTTATTTCAGCTAGGGTAACTTAACTTATGCTGGACAGTGTATATTATATGTATGTATGGATGTGTGTATATAGTAACGGGTGTTTTTAGAGTTTCACGACTTTTAGTTACATTTAACAGCTGATAGTCACTTTTTGCCTGGCTGAGGCGCAAACTGATATTGGATTTCGATTCAAAATGTTGTTCTAAGTTGAACATTTAAATGTCTCTGAAGGTAGGAATAATTTCACATAGTGGTCCAATTCATTGCCCTTCAACATCGTTTGGCTTAAACGTTATGCAGTCACTCATCTACGTCAATAAGCCAGAGGCAATTGAATACGATACAGGATATACAGAAGAAAATTATGCGAAAATTTTAAAAACTTAGGGTACAGCAATCATATATAAATACCGATTTTCAATATTTTTCTTTACCCAGAATCTCATTGATTATGCACTCGCAGGTACGCACATACGTGTGCGTATCGGTATTGAATATCCATGCAAATGCATCTGGATACTTACCGTGTATCAAGTTCAAGTTTTTATTATGTTTCTGGAACTCTAAAAAAACACCATGTACATGTTATGAATGCATACAAGTTGCTGAGTTTATATTTTATTAGTCACAGTCTTGACCACATTACAATAAAAAAAATTTCCAGAAAATAATTAATATATAAAGTTAATTATTTTAATTACAATAATAACCACAGCTCACAACACAGCATTTTTAAGCACTTTCGAAAAGTAAATTAAATCTGTTAAAAAATAAATAAAGAAGCATTATAGCCACACTACGACTGCTTCGCTCTATCCTATGCCATCAATATAAACACTCGAACGTACTGCATACACTGCACGTATACAGATGCATTTGTATCTCCAATCAATCCAGGCATATGTACACGTACGTATGTGTGAGTGAAGAACAAATGCGATTCTAATGAAAGGAAAATATTGAAAATTAAAAACAATTTAACCGATTATGTACACTGAAGAACGACTCAAAAACCACTTTGAATTCTCTTCTTATAACAATATTTAGTTTATTTTTCTGTATTTTTCTTTTGTTATTGTTCAGACGAAAGAACACGAAAAACCTGTTGGCGTTGGTGTTTTTTCTATGACCTCCACTTAGCCAAATGTGGATTGCATGATTAAAACATTGTACTACAACTGTTACAACATCTCCTGTAGGTTATAGCAACTATTTCAATATAGTATATGTATAAATATTTTATTTTATTCTGCTTTTAAAGCAGCGCTTCAGAGATACTATTTTAAATATAGTGCGTGAGTACAAGAGAGCGTTGTACGATGGTGCATAATGCAATGCATATTCATAAGTGAGCATCAGATTTAAGTACATACAATATTAAAGTTGAGCATCAGATTTAAGTACATACAATATTAAAGTTGTTATATTTTAAATATTAAAAGTGCAACAAGCAACCATTTTACATCCAACAACAATAATGACTATCAACCTGAAAAAGTTGAAATAAATTTAATAAAACGGTTTAAATTCCTTTTAGCCAGGCTTGGTTTGCTGCTTCTTAAATAAAATACCATTGCAAATAACTAAATAGCAGAATAAATTAATAGTGCCGCCAGGTGTCCGGGCACGTTGTCGTCATTTAGAAAACAACAAGAAAAAAAGTTGTACACAATAGAAGAATATCATCATCATCATCATTATCATCATTATCGGCATAATGACACGCCTTACAGAAGAAATGGTCATTGCTAGATCTAAACAATCTGATTTGAGCTCTATTAAAAAACTTAATTGTTGGTAAGTTTAACTTTACTATTTTTACATACTAAATACTTGTTTCATTGTTGTCGTTCTGCATTGAGTATACAGTGGTTAACAATAAAAAATACATACATACGTACAATTCCGATTTTTTTTTCTTTTAAAATTACAAATTTTCGTCAAGGACAAAACAATACATTCTTTAAAATTTTAATAAGTGTGTGTATTGTTTCGAACTGTTTTACATTTTTAATTGGTGTTAATTGAACCCCGCACTATCTCGTTCCGATTTCTACTTAATTTTCTCTAAATAGAAGTTATTTTAAATATTATAAAATATGACCTCAGCAGGCAGTACTTCTACTCGTATTATAATTATATAAATTAATTCATATAATTACAAACTATATATATTTTTTTTATATACATAAATTAATTCATATAATTGTAATATAAGTAAAAAGCAAAACAAATAAATAAGAGAATAAATTTGTATTATTGAGCTCAATGGCAGTTACAGCTTGTTGGAAAAGTTTGTAAAAAAAGTAAATATTATTTTAATTTCTAATTCTTCAATAAAAATAATAACATTCTTGAAGAATAACCAATAAAAAAACATTTAAATTTATTTTAGAAATATAATAAATTTTGCAGTTAATATAAAATTTACTTGGTAAACAATTTGAAATTTGTCATTATCTGGGATATTCTCTGAATTTATTGTTTCTCTAAAGGCTAAACTCAGGGGCGTTCTCTAATCATGCAAATGAATGTGCGGCAATTAGGAGGAAGGCATAGTTGTTGCAACATACTAGTCACTGTTTAAGTTGCGTGGTACGTAAGAACGGCAAAGGAGGGTTTAGGTGGTCAAATGTACATTATCATCAATGTAAATTGTTCGCCCGTAAATGCCAAGTGGCTGGTGACTTTGCCCTCTTCACTTAAACTTTCCAACAATAATTAACACACGCGATATTAAAACACTTCAGAAAAATACGTGAGAATTTTTCATTTCATGACTGCCGTTTGTAAATGTCGTATGTATTAATCAGTTTAGATGATTTCTAATATTAAGTAAATAAATAAATAAATACTAATATTAGTATCCTGCTACAATCAGCAAAAAAGAAATTGTATGACTTACTCCTGGAATTGTTGGTGCCTTTGCAATAAGAAGCAGGTGCCGGTTAACTTTCAGTGTGGACCACTGTCGGAATGCACTTTTATTAATATAAACTTATTTTTTTTCATCTACTTTTTATTCAGCTTTTCATATTGAAATTTGAATACAATCTGATAATAATGCACCCTTCCTTTTGTCTCTTAATGTTTGTTGTAATCCGGTGTAATGATGATAATGATATTTTGCCCACTATTCTCAGTGCAATAAGTAACGCTTCGTTGCATTTTATTTCTATAAATTGTATACATACATATACAAATAAATACAATACGTATTTACATTTGTATTTCCATTTGTACTATGATAGTAAAGGATTTTATGCAGTGTTTGTCAAATGAAATCACACAGCTTGACTGCTTAGCATAATTACAATCTTCGTTGGAATTAATAGCTACTAGTTATTCGTTAACAATCCGGCACAAAACCTATTCATTTGCCTATTGAAATGCGGATGTTTGACTATCCAATGAATTATTTAAAAATATTTGGTATAATACTAGCACTTGGGGGAAACCTCCTAAGACTGCTATGCTAGAGACGACAGAGTAGTTCTTTGTCCCATTGAGAGCTCCTAACATTTTATTTGGTATCATTTTTTATTAATTGCTTTTATGTCTTGCTAAGATATAGATATGTATGCATAGATATTGTCATTTTCTTTGCTGGTGAAGATTAAGTGGATAGTGGCAATACACTCGATCTCACGATCTTTATTTCCGGATCAGCCAAATACACTTTCAAATTTTTCGAATGAATCAATAAGAAACTCTAAAAATTAATTCAATTTTATACAATTAAAAAATTAATTAATTAATTAAAGGAGAAAGGATTTCATGACTCTTAAAGAGCATATAATAAATACACGTACTCGTATCATTAGTAAAATTAAATTTAGTTCATCTAGTCTAAACAAAAAACCCTGTTTTAAAAAACCTGTATGTACACACAAGTAGTTTCAACATTCAAATATTTTTGTCCGAAATTCCAAAAAAATTTTGTTGATTGTGAAAATATTAAATACTTTAATAAATATAATTGAAATATTTGGTAATGAATTGCAGCATAACGATTTTTATTTTTTCTTTAAAGTTTTTTTCTTTAAAGTGTTGTTGCAACGCTTTAGCTCTATTGCATCGAATTGGGTTTAATAGCCTCAAGTTTTCAAAATTTATAATAAGAAATATATCCTGGCCGAGGATTTTAGCCTGGTACAGCATCCCTATACGAAGATAATGAAATTTGAAAGTGCAGAAGAGAATCTCGACTAAGAACTTTAGAGTCACTTGTATCTTCATATTTTCGGTATCCTTCCACTTAACAGAATACAAAATTAAATTTATCAGTTCGTAGAGGAAGTGCCTCTAACTGTAAAAAAGCTGGGATGGTAGCGAAAATTCTTTATTGGTTTATTACGCGAATACAGTTTATGTTTCCTTTTCCAAGTAATTTCTTTTAAATGGTAATGCGGAATCTCATAAAACTCAATTATAGTTTATCCATTTTAATTTATTGATATATAATATGTAGAGCAATACTATGGTTTCCTATTGATAATCTACTCGACAATTCGAGGAAAGAAACAGAATTGGGTTTGTAGTGTATGTACAGTATTTGGACGCAAAGCTACTCCGTATTTATGTATGAAATTTCACACACATACATGCATACAGATTGCTGCCTCCTACTTTTTCTTTAAACTACTGAGAAATCGCGTTTAACCCACACATATGAGTATAACACATGTATGATAAAAAATTTAGTTTTGAGCTTAAAACCAACGATACAATGCATATAGCACATACACACATGCATACGCACATCCATACTTACATGTTATGCTCTATATGAATATACGTATTTATAAATATGTATTCCTCTCGATATGAATTTAATACTTAATTTTATACTTTTGTGTGTTAAAATAACCAGAAAAAATAAATATGTAAATTAAAGCGTGTGTGTAATTTTATTATAATTACTTTTTTATTGTGTATTTTTAGGGGAAGTGATCTCAGTGATGTGTCAATTATTAAGCGAATGCGTGGCGTAGAAGTATTAGCGTTAAGGTAAGTTCCCTCTCAGTTAACAACTGTGGGCCTTTTACTGAAAACATGAAATGGAGAGAAGATTGAAAGTATTTAATAACCATATTGAGATTTCAAACAACAAATTAATACGCTCTGAATATAGTTTTGGAGCTGAGATTCCAAGATTTTCTTTTACTTTTCTCATTACTAGCAGGCGACTTCTTCTAGTCAGGGGAAATTGTTTATAAATTGAAATAATTTTTTTCTACGGAACTTTACTTTAATTAACTATAAATATGGTCGAAAGCTTGCAAAGAACTTTCATTATTTATTTTATGCATTAAACTAGTATAATATGAATATAATAAAAGATTTTATTTTAGAAAATAAGTGAAAGTTATTAATTTTCCATATAAAGTATTTTTCGCTTTTCTATAAAGTAAAAAAACCACATTGTAAGTATTGTTGTCCAATGCCACAGGCTAGTTATGTAACCTTTCAGTCTGGTAAATATTAATTTTGAATGAAGCATCGGCAGTTTAAGGAGTTTATCCTGAATAAACTCAAGTTTATTTATTTGAACATACATGTGTTCATTTTTGAGAGAATGTATTCGGTAGCCTTGTGTAGAATGTGTTTTAATGCATTATTTTGGTTTTAGCGGGTTTTTGCTGTATTTGCAATTTCAGCTGATTTTATTATTAAGCGACAATGGCAACTTTTTTCGAGTTTCACTCCTCTCGCGATTTCCTCTTGAATATCTGTTGAGAATCTTGTGGTTTGTGAAAATTTTAATTAATATTACAAATTGCTTCTAAATTTTCTTTTCTATAATAATAATGTATATAATATTTTATATCATATTTTTGATTGAACCTCCAAAATCGGTTAGAACTTCTTTTCTAATACTTTTCATTGTATTCATGCAATTCATTCACACGAAAACTTGATGTGATACTCTTCCTATTGTAAAAAATGGGTTCAAAATGGCGCTGCTCGTGCCATGCTATCATACAAAAATGATGCAATTGAAATGATTGCTGATTGAAATAAAAGCAACTCTGATCGCATAGGAAATTGTCATTAAATAAAAAAATATTTCTACACTTTTCCTTCAGAAAAAAATTTTACCTTTTTAGGCTACACTAACCTTCTTTTCAGCAGAGATGCTATATTTGCCAAATCGTACGACTGTGTAAGATAGTGTATTAGGGCCTTTAGTATTAAATTCAAAAATATTTTCCTAATATGGGTAAAAGCAAATAAAATGTAAATTTTATAAATAGAAACCACTGGTTAAATAATTTATAACTGAAGTAAATTAAAAATTTATTTGAAATCTATGACATCAGCATCTTGAATAAAACAAATACCACATTCATAGATTTATTAAGTAATAATTTATTGTGTCTTGTATTAAACAATAGTTTGCAGCGTAGGATTTGCCTCCAAATATGGCGATAATAAAAAAACGTGGCAAAAAATGCTTTCGATTTAATCAAAATAGACAAGTGATAGTTTTTTTTTGTTAATAAAACATTATTTATATTTTTCTTCCCAAGGTCGTTGCTAAACAGCTGTGTTTCGTATTATAATTCTTCTTCATGCCTGAGACGTAATTGCTTTTTAAATTTAATTGGTAGAGTGTGAATCAGTGCTGGAAATGTTGATACAGTCGCTCTTTTATTGACATTATTTGGGTTTCTCTGGTACTCTTAAATGGTAGCTGAACAGTATTTAATAATTGTATGACTATTTTTTATTGTTCATATTTATTTATTCTGTGACATTTTTCAAGTAAAATGGGGATAACACTGAAACTGTTAGCTAAGTATATATTAGTAATATCTTTAAAAGCTGTGGTAGAATATTTACTAGAAATAAAAATTGAAAACATAAGAATGCACTTGCAACTACATTGTTCTTATGCAAATAGTGTTCTTAATATTGTAAAGTCGAAAAATGGACTTTTTTAGTCTATGGTTCAAAAAGTCATACTAGTTAAGATCATTTTTATATTTATTGTACATGTATCAGCATAAAAATGCTGCTGCATTTGAAGTATCTACTACTATCGAAAAATATTAGATATACGATATGTGTTATTGGAGAAGTAGTAAGAGAATTCATGAACTTGTGCTTAAATTAGTTCACTGCTACTAAAAAATTTTTTTTTTTAATTGTTTTCTTTGTGCTCGAATATTTATATCGCAGTCGATGACATAAAGAGGTCTTGGAGAAACGATCCCTATAAAGCGAAAATGTAGCGAAAAGTAGCGAAATGATCAAAATAGAAATCCAGTTTTTTTACGAAACATTAAAATTGTTAAAAGTATTTATATTCAGTAAGTCTTGTTTTCAGCGAACATATTTCAAAAGCCGGTAAACATTTCAAATATTTTTAGCAGAAAAAGTATAGATTAGAAAGTATATATTTTAAGAATCAGTGTTGGTTTGATTTTGTCTATGCCTTACTGGTTCGAAATGCAAAAAATATAAAGGATTTCGCTGTATAATTATATTTAAAAAGGTTATTTGCAAATACTTATGAATGAGTCGGAAACTCCAGCTCTGTATATTAATGAATTTTGTGTTAATTTATGGTGTTGTGCGAAACATTGCGTCAGTATTGAGAACCAACCCACAGTTAAGAACTTCCTTCTTTGGTTTAAAATTAACAACCAACAGACAACAACCTTAAATAATTTGATAATTGCGCAGAAATCGCCAACATAGTCATGTGGGTTTGGTACTGGGTATCGCCTTTTAATTTGTCAATACAAATGTGTGTATATATGTGTAAATAAACAAGAATAATATCAATGAAAAATGCATGTCATTGAACTTGTTCTTTAGAAGCACACATATATACATACATATTGTGCCTAGCAAATCTGTTTCAATGGTTTTAAATTAAACTTCAATTTATATTTTGTATGCAGGTGTATGGGGAGTTCTAAGCAATTCTTTCTTTCTATGCAAGTGAAAGCAACCAGAGTGACCCCATCTAGACCGGGAAACTTTACTTTCACACATTTTGCTTAATTACATTCCATAATTTTATAATATTATGAAATTAGTTCAGTGGGTAGCATTTGAAAGTGCTAAAAATAAACTTATATTTTTATATGAGTAAATTTTTAATTTTAAACGTTTGCCTGTTTTGTGTACAGCAGATGTTGTTTTAATGTACTATTGTTCGCATGCTATTGCCGGCTTTTGCACATTTCAATGCAGCAAGTACAAACAATACAATGTAATTCAGTACGTACATTACTACATAAGTATGTCTGCACGTGTGTGAAGACGTACTTGCTTATGTCATTGTATGCGTAGTAGGAAATTGTTGCGTATTCAAATCGAATAAGCAACTATTGTGAATTATTTTCAAAGGTTTTCGTCTCCAAAGATGTATGAAAGTTTTTGGAAAATAATACATTTAATTTCATTACGGTTGGATACGAGTGTATGCATATATGTTGAATAAAATCCTATAGGGCAATCCGTACGAGCATAAATAAAGAATCCTGCTCAGCTTAAGCAAAAACACAATTCTTTTGACAGGTCATATAATAGGATACAATCTTAGAACTACACTTGTATGAGGAGCTTACAACAGTCCGTCTACGGTCTCCAATTTTCAACTTTAACTGAATCTCACTTCCATACAGACGTATATATAAGGATATGTTAAATACATACATACTTATGTACATATGTGTGCACTTTATATTATATACAGCAAGTGTGAATTGTATTAAAAAAATGCGTTTTGCATACATATGTATGAATGTACGTATGTACATAAGTATGTATGCATATATAATGCATTACATAAACTTACACGACATATGCACATACATACATATATACGAATCTGCATTTATTAGGTATGGATGTATTCATGCAAACGTCTTCCTCCACTGCAGATAGCTTTATAACAACTTTTACTTTTTAAAAAGAAAGTTTCATATCTAAATACGTACGATTATTTACATACTACATATATAATTAAGTATGGATTTATGTGTAACAATTCACAGCATTGAAATGATTTAAAGAGTTGTTGATTTCCGAATACTTGAAAGTCTCAAGATCACTTTGAACCGCTTTTGTAAAGCTTCTTTATCTTATCTCAGTAGAATGAATGTTTTAAATGACGTTATTTTAACAGTTATCTATCGCTGGGATATGTATGTATGTATGTACATATGGATAGGTGTGTATACTATGTGCGGAATTTTTAAGTTGTTGCAAGTATTATCTGCTTTTCCCATAATGTTTGCGTACCAATTTGGGTATGTGTATCTGTGTATATGTAAGTAAGTCTTATACAAAATTTTGGATTTTATTTTGTTAACACTCGTAGTTCGTTGCTAAGCGTTCTTATTTAATTCGCTCTTCTGCTTTTACTTTCGTCTTATTTTTCCCTTGCAATGTGGGCTTTTAGCAATGCCTTTTCTTTTAATACATTAAGACTGTTGGCATTAACGTTTGTTGTTGTAACTAAATTATGAGACAATTGTTTTATTTTGCGCATTTACAACTCAACGTTTTACTTAAACAAACTTATTGCGCACGCTTTTATCACGTATTTTTCAACCATCTGTTGTTTACTTATCGACGTTGTTTTAACAACTCCTCATTTTACATTTCTAGGAGCTTTTTGTAGAATCTCTTAGTCATTAAGCGTTTTCACAACGTTTTAGCGGCAAAAGTACGTTATTTTAAATCTTAAAGTTGTATTTAATATCTAATATCAAAGCATTGAATATTATTAAAGTTTAAACTTTATAATGCAAGCAACAGTAAAACAAGTAACACAATTCTTGAGGCACATAAACATACAACAAGCCGTAAAGAATAGATTGACGATGAATAAACGTTTTACTGTAAGTTGCACAGTTTTAAATGATTCCAATATTATTTATATTTCATGGTTCCAAGCTACGCTATTTTTGTACCCATTTAAATTCAGTTATAGACACATTTTGTCCCGATATTCTTAAATTTTGCTATTTGGTAAAGGAAATATCATTGAACTTCTTTCTTGAAATGAATTAAATTGAATTTAAGTGTCACGATCTTGCTGACAATGCATACACTTACTTGTACATGCATCACGAAAATAAACTGTTAAATAAAGCTATTTCTTTCTTCAGTGAGAAGATCATTGACCTCAATTTATTCTGAAATGCTCGCACTAGACGCATACAAAAAAACTAAATTGAAATAAAGAACAAAAGAAAAATATTGAAAAAACAATTGATTCTTTGTGTGAAAAGTTTACTACACTGCAGTTGCAGTCACATTAGCACGGATTCGCTTTAATTAATCTATTCACAGCTTTTCAATTCTGTTGCTTTTCTATGTTGTTCCATAGAGATTCTGCCGGCTTTCTTCATTACTTACCGCTTTATTAATCTTATGCTTTGTCATTTTCTCTTCCTTTATTTTTAGCGTCAATAAGATATGTACGTTACAACCATTTGAAGACTGCCTGAAATTACAGGAACTATATTTACGTAAAAATAATATACAAGATATAAATGAAATAGCTTATTTGCAAAATCTTCCAAACCTCAAGTATTTATGGTTGGAGGAGAATCCATGCTGTGATCGTGCTGGAGCCAGGTAAGTGGGCGTTCCTTTCTTTTGTAATCGATCTGAATCATATCAGATTTGACAGTTATGAAACGTTCCCATTCATATTAATATTGGCTTGCATCAACTAATTAGATTATATTTTAGTTATCGTGCAATTGTTTTACGTGCTCTGCCAAATTTGAAAAAATTAGATAATGTTGAAGTGACGCAAGAAGAAGTTGATGATGCGTCTAGAGGAAGCGGTGGCGGTAGTGGCGCTCCAGTCGAAGATGATTCGTATGAAGATTCTTACGAGCAACAGCAGCAACATCACCAACAACAACAATATGAACAACAGCAATATCAACAGCAGCAAAGACAACAACAGCAACAGCAACAACAACAGCAGCAACAGCAACAGCAACAACCAGCACAACCTCAACATCAGTATCAATCTCCACAGTACCAGCAACGTCGGAGTTCCAGTCCACAAAAAGAGGTAATTAAGTAGCAAAGTTAACAATTCATTGGCAAAAACAAGTTTTAGGGGAATATATTTCTGGATAAAGATTAAATACATACATTTGTTAGTTAACTGCAGTTTAAACTTAAAATAATATAAGGAAATTAGTATATTGTAAATTATTTTTGCGAGTTATAGAAAACTGCCTTAAAAATAATTGTTTTAATAGTTTAAATATGGGTGTTGGTTTTTATTAATGTAAAGTCAGATGACAATCAGCTAATCTTCTAAGATCACGTAGTGCGATTTAGTAACTTTTAATTCTTAACTCTTTTAAACATCGCTCGCATGCAGTTTTAATGGCAACCATTGCTTTTGCGCTCCACGAAAACTCTTCATCTCTATTAGTCGACATTTACTTGGCAATGAAAGCGATCGACTAACTTATCACTTTCGTTGCAAATTGAGCCAAAGTTAAAAACTATTCAGTGATTACAAATTTCAAATTCACTCACTTGTATTCCAGTTGTCGACGGGCTTAAACAACGCTTTCCTTGACGATCAAAATGAAGTTGGTTATTTGAAAGCGTTATAGGAATTCAAATGTGTGTAAAATTAAAAAAACGTTGTATGTCATTACTTACAGGAGGTTATATACCTTTACGCCATTATAATTAATTATATACGAACCATATAAATGTATTGAAGTTTAAAAATAAGAAAGCAAAACAATTGCTTCTTACAGCTGCACAGTTTTTATTAAACTGCTTTGCATATTTATGTATGAAATTATGATTCAAAAATCTCTTATCCAACGCAATTTGATACTAAAACTGAATAATCAATTATTTAATACTCCGATTGTTTATTTGTTTTAGGCAAGCCACTCTTAAGTCTTTGTCGAGTGCGCATTTCAATGCTTTTATTCATCTAGATTGTAAACAAGTCATGCTATTTTCAATATTTACTGCGGCTTCTTTTCTAATTATTAAATTACTTTTACAATTACTTGAACAAATTACTTTACAGTAAAACTCTTTGCTGTTGGCACCCTTTTCAACGCATCTGATTGTATTAAAAAATTCACTTGTTTACATCAATATTGGTAATGAAGAGTTTTGGCTTCTAATTCGATACTTCCTTAAATAATCCTTTAAAAATGCAGAATACGCTATGAAATATATTGGAATCTCTGAAAT
Source organism: Ormia ochracea (assembly GCA_963402855.1). Classification (NCBI taxonomy): domain Eukaryota; kingdom Metazoa; phylum Arthropoda; class Insecta; order Diptera; family Tachinidae; genus Ormia; species Ormia ochracea. The sequence continues at coordinate 44,089,506 of OY727106.1, forward strand.
TATATCTGCAAGCCAATTGTTTAATTTTTGAACGAAAATAAACAGTTTTCAAAGATAATCATTTCAATCCTAAACAAACGGATTCAACAGACATGTTGAATATAGAAATTTATTCCAATTTCAGAAGAGTTCCCGATAAATATTTATGTAAAGCTTTTTTACCCGCATATTGCGATATTTTGGTTTGTCTGGTTTTATTAGAAATATTTTCATTTTCCCGGTTCAATATTTTAATGTTATGTACATATGTATAGTATATATAAATATATTATATATGTATGCACATATAAATATATATTTTAAGGATTATATTTTGCAATGACTTTGTCTTGTTTTTTCAAGCCTCACAATTCACAAATCTTGCGAAACTAACTAATCCGTAAACTATATACATATCCATGTGTACGCATGTGTATATGTATGTATGTATATGTAGTCTATATAATTTAACCATATTCAATGTAACTGCATTTTATTACCTATTAACATGTTTAATTCTGTCATCAAATAATTTCTACTAACTTCTAAAATCGAAAATTCACAACACCAAAAAAAAAAAAGACTCTACAACAAACAAGTCCTGCCACAACTGAAGATAGTGTAAGCGAGAGCAATATGGCAAATGGATCGTCTAAAGCATCAACGCCATCTCAGGTATTTCCTAAAATAATACTACACAATGCTTTTCTTTGATGTTGTATATGATATCGGCTGGTTTTGATTTCTTCACTTTTACTTTTTTGTTTTTCTAAACAAAATAATTTTGTATGTACATATGTATGTGTGTATAATATACATATGTATGTATGTAGATCTGTAATGTCACAACTTTGAACTAATCGTGTTTTTATTGTTCTGTTTTTGTTCAATTTTAGTTTTTTGTTTAATATTTATTTTTTTATTACTATATAAACAGTAAAATACTTGTTTTTTAAACTTATTGGTCTAAATGCCAGCAATTGTGGATATTTAATACATTAATGTAATCAACGTACGAGGGTGGTTCAGAAAATGAAAACCGCTTTTGTAAAGTGTGCTTGTACAGTAGTAAGTGTGCTTACTACGTTGTCATACACATATGGATTAAATATTGTGAAGTGTGTTGGCTGTCTACCTTGTCGTCGACAATTTTTACACTATTTTTATGTTAATTTGGTATTTCTTCATCAAGTGCAATAATTACATTCAAACTGCATTGAGACAAAATGCAATGACTCGTAGAGGAATTAAAGAATACTGAAGTAAGAATATTAGGAAAAGTTAGTCCTCCCAATTCAGTAAATGAAAAAAAGCCGCTCTATTGTGAATACTGCCGGGAAATATTTTCTTTTCACTCTTCGTTTTGTTGTTCGGTTAAAAAATGTATTGCCTCTAAGTAAAATAGAGAACGGTCCGTTCTCTTACATGACTTTTACTTATTTCTTCTTGATCTCCATTTTATATTTTATTTGGTATGATTTCTTATTTGGATTTTTCAATGTAATATCTTTGTGATATAATAATTATTTGTACTTAGTAATTTTATTTGAATCTTATTTATTTTATAAAATTTATTTCGACATATTTTCTTAAAGTAAGTTAAACGCTGGATATCCGATTGAGTACCATCACCATGTATTTTTGTATGTAAATACATGTGTATGCAAGTATGTGCATACATATATACATCAATTTTGATGTGGATTTGTAATTAAATCCGAAACTATTTTGGGATTCTGTTTACGGAAGAAAAAACGTTAATATCGCATAATTGAAAATTATTTTCTTTTTTTTCTTCTCATACACAGGAACAATTGTATTCACCTTCGCAAAAATATATTTCAACTCCAAAAGAAAATCGTTTATCCTTCAATCAATATGATGTAAGAAAGACTTGACTTGTATATACGTATATAAAATGCATCATTATCATACTCTTGTTCATAATCAGAAGTATTACATCCGACCAAAACTGGACCTACAGTATGTCAATATCACCTTTGATACTTTGATGGCACATACTAAAAAATATTTTTGATCTACATATCTATTTTTGATCTATCTACATATATATTTTGATATATATGTACGTACATGTATGTATAGATATGTATAAATATAATTTGCCATAAGGTTTTTGTGATGTAAAATAAAAACATTGTCGGATCAAGTGGCGGAGTAAGGTGGTGTAATACTTAAATTCATTTGTCATTGGTCTTTCTGTTTGGTTTTCCTTTATTATCACTTTATTTATTTATGTACACTCGACAGCTAATAAACAAGAAATAAATTAAAATGAATCACTGACCGCATTCCGATATTAGAGTGCCTACTTTACAATTCCAAGAATTTATTATTTATTTTAATGAAAAATATTTAAATCTTATATCTTTATTCACATACCCATGTAAAAGCCTTTTTTCTTACTTTATTGAATGTGGAATCTTGGGATTTAAGATTCTAGATTTGGTTTGGTAACATCTTGTGTATTGGAAACTTAAATAACAGGGGTATTCACTATGATAGAACAAGTTAAGATTTTATAAACTTTTTAAAGCATATATTTTTGGAATTAGTATTATTTTGTAGTGGATAAGAATATCAAACTCTGATCACATTTCAAAGTAATTTTGCATTATTATTTCTTAGAAATTTCTCTTTTCAGAAATTTTTTAAAAATTATTATCCTTTACTAAAATCTGAAATTTCTGATTTCAATTAATTACGACATTAGAACGAAACCAACTTCTGATGTAGTCGTTGTTTGATCTTCCAAATAATTTAAATGGTCTAATAATTAACTGGATAGTTTCCCTTTTTTTTACACGATCTCTTTGAAAATTATATATTTTCATCACATATAATTGGATGCGATAAAACTGACGGGTTGAAAGGACGTGTTTTAATATGCCAAGAATGTACTGCGATCGGGGAGGATTAGAAAGCTTTTGTTTTGTGTGTTGAATATGATTGCGATTTGGAGCTACACCGTTTTTGAATTTTTCTAAAATTTCACTTGTAATAGAAATAATTTTTGGCTTTCAAAATTTCGTTTATATTATTTCACTTATCTCACCCCCATCTCAAACGCTCTGTCATTTCTTTACATTTTAGTTGAATAATCTTATATTACTATGAAAACTTTCATGTTAGGTATTTTATTTTTAAAATTTGCACACAAACCATTTTATTCAATGAAATTAACCTCAGTGTTCATGTTCGTATTTATTTAAACATTAAAACGCTTAACAATACGTACTAATGAACATTCAAACGACTGGATCTAATACACATTTAACATAACAGAGATCGCCTGACACTGATCAGGAGAGCCCACACGGTGGGGGTTTTCCTGTACCCATACCACCCAGTGCTTCGACGCACTCCATGAAGGTAGGTATTTGAGATGTTTTTATATAGTTAAATTTTATGGTTTACATTGTTTTCATTTCATATTAATTAATTTTATATTGCGCAAAATTTTCTATCTGAATGAGTTATTGTTTATGTATTCCTTTTGCTCTGTTTTTCTCTTCCTTTTTTACTTTATTTTTGTTTTTTCAACAAGGAATACTATCAGTCTGATCGTCCTGCTTATCCTGCCCATTATCGCCACAGCCAAACTGATCTAACGGAATGGGATGATCACCATCAGCAACATCACACGAGTAGTAATCAAAATCCTTATGGCAGTACGGCTACCCTTCACCACATGGGACAAAGGCGTAGCGCCGGACCAGAAAGAACTGAACCTCTCGATCGGTATGCCTATAGAAATGGTAGAGAAAATGGTGATTGGGAAGATGAAAGGCCTAGACCAAGGTTATTATAGATTTGCGAAATAATTTTCTATGTAATTCTTACCAAATTATTTTTGTTTTTCGATTTTAGGCGGCCAGACGGCCGTTATGCCGATTCCGCTAGTACTGTTTCAACCGCTGTTTTAAATCATTATAGTGGATATCACAGAAGGCCAATAAATCGAGTAAGTGTGGAAACTGTTTTCAAAATATATTTGCTTTTTACATATACAATTATATTAAATTATCCAATTACCTGAATATGGGTATGTAGGACGGTATACGCAGGGTCCAAATTACAGTATTCGATATCGGCCGTGAGGACTATAGAAAGATATAGTATTAAACTTATAATTTTTGTGTTTCTTATAACATAATAACCGTTTTGGCTTATTCTTCTCCATTAAGAGAAAACTAGTAAAAAAACGTAAATACATAATCGGCCAGCTACAGAAATTCTTAAGTTTTCAAGTAAAGATGAAAAATTAAAGATGAAAATTAAAAAAAGGGAAACTATCCACATAATTATTAAACCATTTAAATTATTTGCAAGATCACTTTTACTCAATGAAAATTTTTGTAAGAAAATTCCTTTAAATTTATTGTTTTGTTTTTGTTACAACTTTGGTTTTACTAAGCTTCTCATAGAAGCTTCTCTAAAAAGCATTTGGGTTAAGATTCTCTCAAGATCTGTTTTACCTAGTTGAATCACCAAAATAGTCAATGTAAATGCATTTTTGATGTTTTGCACAATATTAATTAATTAGCATTTCCAAATATTTATAATTCTCGTAATAAAACGCTAAAAATTTATTATTTTATTGCAGAACTCCAATTTATTATCGGCCACTTTGTGTTTGGTTAAAGAACTGGACTACCCAAGTCTTGAAGTAGTCGAACATGCCGTTCGCTGTCGCATCGATGAATTATCAGCTGAATGATGATGAATGCGACGCATGCCCTCCTGTTAATATGGATTAAATGCATGCTTAAACTCGATATTTTGCAAACAGGAGAATTAACCGTACAATATGTATTATTAAGTTTCTTTCAAATATACACCCATATTTTTTTTATATATTTTTGATATTATAATTTTGTTTGAAGCATTTTATTGAATCTAATTCAAGTTTATTGAATTTATTTTTAAAATAACCTACTATATTATTAATATTACAGTTAAGCTTTAAAAATAAATTTATAATTTAATGTAGTTAGAATTTACTAAGTAATACTAGCAAGAACAAATAAATATAAAAACAAGAAAAATTGTAATTGCGAAAACTAACTAATGACAGGAAAGAAGAAAAAGACAGATATTTGCTTTAATAAATAGGAAATTGTACTTATAAACTAAACTAAATTATATTACTAATAATAAGTTTAACTTTAACATTATTTTAAAATTATATTAATATTAAAAATCAATGGTAATCTTAATAAAAATATAAGAAGTTAAATATGTTCAGTGACTAATTAGTAATTTTTTGGAAAAGCAAACTTTTGCTATTTATTTTGCTTTGAAAAAACCAGTGATGTTATCAAGCGATTACAAAAACACTGAAAAAAGCTTGCCAATTACAAGATTACAAAGAAATTTCATATTTGACTTACAAAAGCTACCAAGAATTGCAAATGAACCTTTTTACAGATATAAAATCATAAGACATTTAATATAATTAATTAAACATAAACTTGTAAGACATTTCCTCATATTTATCTGGGGTTAAGCGGGGTCTCATGCAATAAACAAACAGGCATACGTATGCACATACATATGTACATAGAAACTTAGTCAGTTGCGACATTTATTTAATTTTTATATTATGTTTAACGTAAAAAAAACTAAACTTTTTGTTGAGTTTAAATTCTATTATACTTTTTATAAAGAACTCTGGCACAATTTCTAGTAAATTTTGTAATAATTTTATGTAAATATTTTGTAAAAATTATTTTCATTTAATTTAAAAAAAGAAACTGCTAAAACGTCCAAAATTTGATAAATAAAAAAATACTAATCCATACAAAACAACGTTAAGTGTATTTATTACTTTTTTCGAAGTAGGAATAACATACATCGTATTGCTTAACAGGCTGTTGGTAATTTTCCCTTGTGTGGAATCCCTGTTAAATGTTTTTAAAAGGGTGGATGCCAATGCTAAATGTAGCAAACATCAAACCCGTATATTTTGCACAGTTACATTTGATAAGTAGCGCAATGGAAACGGTTATACTATTTGTACGCTTTACGCAATTGACGGGCACTTTGTATTCGACGCGTTCTATATTTTACAATTTTTAAAACTTATTCCTCATACGTGGTGGGTGGTGGGGGGTGACAGAAACTTTACTATTTAGGTTTATATGTGCTTGGCGAAAAATTGCTGCTAATGCACTGCAAGGTACTCAGTCACATAAATACATGAAAGTCTATGGAAGAAAATAAGGGTTTTTGCAATAAATATAAAACTGTAAAATACATGTAGGAATAACAGGAGTTAGAGAGAGAGGTAAATATATACTTTTTTAAAATCCTAATTTCATTTATTTTTTATTTATTTCTTAAGCGTGTTTTGTGTATAGCAAGCTGATGATTTTAAGCGAATTCAGGACGAATATTAAGTTGATAATTTCTTTTATCTAGTTTTGTCTAGTTTGTTGCTCTTCCATATTGACCAATCGATGTGGGCAGAATATATTTTATGTAAAATATAACCAACTATTGATGAATAATTGAATGAATATGAAGAGTTGGTTCGCTTTATGTAATATTTGTTACATGCAAAAATATTTAGCTTGAGATGCAGGTACTAACTTTTATCCGAGATATGACCGATCATTAGAACAGTTTTAAATCTTATAATTTTGTATAAAACTTAAAAGAAATATTATTTTACACATCTTTTTGAAGGTAACGTACATATTAACATGTATACGTATCTATTGATGTTTGCTTTATATGATGCAATTTGAAGATTTTAGTAGATGGCTTTAAATGTAGTTCACATCATTACGAATTGCAAATTTCACATTGAGCGAAGAAGAGCACTCTGCTGTCAATTACGTATGCCAAACTTAATGTTATATATACCATGCTTGCAAAATCGGAAAAAAATATTTGACGAATACTCGTATAGGAGCAAATGTTAAAATTTTCTATAGGCATCGAATTTCATTTTGTAAAAGCAAAATAACAACTAATATAATATCTTTACTAAGCGGCCTATAAAATTTTTAACAAATAGTTGCTTCGTTTAATGGTGCGCTAAAAATACAAAAAAAAAAAACAAATTTAAGACTGCTGCTTGGGGTCTTTGTAACCTACAAAGGACGGAAGCGCTCGTTCGCCTGTAGCAAGTTTATTGCGTCTATTCCGTCTCTGCAATTTTTAAAGCTGATTTAAATGCATTTTTCTCTTACACGAATACAAACGAGTAGCCATGTAAGATTATGAATTCTAGCCTCATTTTATAACGCTGTTATTTTTTTATTTTTGTTTTATTTAGCATTTAAAAAATCAAGTAGTTTTCTTAAAAAGTTTGTTTTTATTTTCTAATCAATTCTGTAAGTAAAGCTTTGTAGGTCGTAACACAAAGCTTTTCTCAGCTGTTAAAAGCCAGTATTCAATCAAATTTTGATTAGTAGTGAAATACAATTTTTATGTTCGTCTTTTATAAAAAAAATTTTTATTTATTTATGTAAAACATATATAACACTCCTACAAAAATACAAAAGCTTCTTTGGAAGTTATTAGTTCTGACGGAATTTCAGATGAGTGGATTAGCAATTTCATTGTTCAAATATTGATTGAAAACGCGAAAGGCAATTGGGGTCCTAGATGCGCACAAAAGGATTAAATTACTTCGTTGCTACATAATATTGTTCTCTTTAAAAAGAAAAAGATTTCTCCGGAAAGAAATCGGCATTAAAACGTTTATTTTGTTTGCGCCAATAACTGGCTCCATGTGGGCAGGTGAGTTACTCTTATTTTTTTTCAAGTTTTAAATAAATATTAAATAAGTCTTCATAAATTTATGTGTATGTTTGTTTGCCTTTATTATTGTTATATGTAGATTACAATTTCTCTTTAGTTAATATACTTTAATACATTGAGATTATAATAACTTTTTTTTATTATTATTTAGAACTTAAATTCCGAAATGCTGTTTTGTTTTTTTTTTTGGAATCAAATACTTGTAAATACAGATTAACAAAGAATAATAATTTAATTAATTTGTAACAGCATATATTTAACATTATTGTGTCTTATGGACACTGTGATTGCCTATGGAAATGATGAAAACAAGTTTTAAAATAACAATATTTAAATAGTTTGTCTTTATATCCTTTAACTTCTTGTAGAGTAATTCATTAGATTTGTCTATAACGGATCTGAGACAATAACGACAACTTATTAACTCTTATTTTATTAATTTATTCTGTTGTAAGCCAATCGTTTGCCTTCTTAAATTATTCGATGACTGTGTATGTTTATTTTATTGCACTTATTTGCAAAGTTCAAAACTCAACTAAACTTAGAAAGCCAAACATTTTTATATTTAAATATAATTTAACACAACTAGAACGCTTTTAAATGCCGCTCTTCTTTATTTTAAAAATAAAGATAAACTATTTTGTTTAATGAAGCTTTTTTTTTGGCAGCGCTATTTAATTTTTAACATTTTCATATTACTTTTACTACATTGGGATAATTAATATTTGTGAGTAGTTCTATTTCTTCCTTTTCGGAGAATATACATTTAAATACATATTTGCTGTACATAAATTAAATGAAACTAAATATGTATATAATTAATTATAGAAATAAAGACTTATCATAATTTCTAGATGATCAACAAGCACAGGTCTCTTTGCGAAGGTACATACATAAATAATTACAATATTGTTGTCATTGGAATATTGGCGAAATTTTTTATATATTCTTATATACACTGAAAATAATTTATTTGGAAACTATGACAAAGCATAAACTTATTAATTACTTGTATGGTAAACCAATTTTGCATTATGATTTTAATTATTTTCGAATAGTAATGCGGAACCGATATTGACACTTTGATACAGAATTGCTTTGATACTTTGATTACGCCTATAGTGGCTTCACACTGTCGCTGTAGAAATATTTATGTAGGAATCTTTTGCTTTTCGGTCCACACATACAATCTTTAACATACATTTCATTAGTGTAACTGCCGAGATTAGTTTACTAGTTCATAGTAGACATGACTAGTAAGAGCAGAATATGGTGGTTAAAACAAAAAAAAAAAAAAATTGTTAATGTATTAAGTGAATTTCGAACAGTTTTTAACAAAAGTGAACATACATTTTATAAATACAGTGTTAAACTTAAATACTTATTGGTAGACATTTAACAATCATTTCTTTTTCATAAACTATAATAATATTTAGTAACATTTAATTAATAGTGAGTGTAAATATTGACTAGAATTTTGTCTGAATGGATCGTGAGTAATAACGTTGATATGCTTTTACCTTAAATATTTATCTTGGTTGATTTGTTTACTTGATTAGTTTTTTCTAAATTACTATTTTTAGTAATTGAACTTAAGTTTTCATTCTTTCTGGTTTGCTTTGTTTAAAACTTTCTGCTTAAAATTAAAATATTTAAATTATATATATATAATTATAAATCATCACTTTTTTATTTGCATTTTATTAATTGGATGATCTTACTGATGTCTGGAACTAAATTTGTTTTCAAAGAAAATTTCTAGCAGAGTGACAAGTGAAGATAATTTACAAGTCGTCTCCTAATCGATGTATTTCATCCAACATAAAATCAACATCGGATTCTTTTACAGCAGCTGATGAAATAATTGAACGGAAGAAATTAGGTCTTCGATCATCGGGTTGATAGCCCACCATAAGGCTGCCCTTTTGCATCATGCGGCCTTTGATAATGGGACAAATCTAAAGTGAAAACAAGCAAACAATTTAAGTTGAAGATATGAAACGTAACACCTTCACATTTCGTACCTTGCCCAGTTCCTGTTCCTTCTTGGCATCATGTGGTACACCCCGCAATCGCTTTGGTATGTACCAAAATGATACATTTACTAGTTCTGGTTCTAGTATCAAATAGAATCGATCGGATTGCTCCTTGATGCGTTTCACTTGATATTCGGCTAACTCCATTAATCGATCTTGCTGCTTCTCAAAACCTTCGGTGCCCTTCGATCGCCATTGGAGCCACAATTTAAAAATATCATTATGTCGACCACACTGTATGACTTTATCGCCAGTATCGTAACTTATATCGTATTGCTTATCAGTCATAAATAGATATTCAGCTGACATTTGGTTACAGCTGATAAGAAGACCCTGAAAAAACACAATAAAATGTCAGACAAAAATTCTAAATTTTTTTATTGCACTTCCCGTACAAAATAAATGTTCATTTTAACGCGCATATCTACACAATAAAAATGTTTGTCGATGCCCTAAAACAGCATAACATTGCGCACCGAATTGCTCATGCCATATTGTATATTCTACATGGACCATTCGACATCATTACACTTTTCGTATGAGCTTTTCTTAACGCCTTCTATTAAAATGGATCTTCAAAATTTCTGATGCTTTCTGTACTACTTTTCGTTCGTTATACTCGTACATTATAAAATTCCATTTACTTTTCGCAGGGAACTCTTTAAACATTATACATCTGTCTGCCAGTTTTTTTTTTTGCAAAAACTTTATTTTAATTAAAATGAAAGTGGTTACATAAATTTTCCCAAACATTTACCAAAGAAAGGTATCGCAAAGTCGTTGTGAATCTACTCCATTTCATTTTTACAACAATAAAATTGTTAGTTTTACCCTACGAACATACAAACGGTTGCAGTGGATGGTAATAATTTTATATTCTTGGGTTAAAGTTTAAAATGAGCTGTGGGTTTTATTTGAAATATGTCTGCCGATGCACAAACCCTAAGTATTATTGTGAAACATATTTGTATAGGGGAGGTTTGGTCTGTTCTCTCTCATCTTCATTCGGTATGGGCAATAAGTCAAGTAAAAATATTTAATTAAAAAATTCCTTAAAAAAGTAATTTTGTTACACAAATACCATCAGTCGCAACTGTGACCAATGACGGAAACATATTGCACGAGTTATTTTCTCCAATAATGTTTTAAAACTTATTGCTTTTCCTGCCAACCCGCCCTTGCCCCTTAACTGGGGTGACTTGAACATTTGCATTTTAGTGCGAGTGTTCGTATGGTAGGAGGACGGCTGCAGATGCTTTTCTGATTTTGTATTGTTAAACATCCAGTTTGAATATGTAGTAGCTGGATGAAAACGATGAGCCAGCAAGTATACAGATAAATACAGTGCACCGTCGATAATATGAACACTTGTTTTCTGTGTACTGGAGATTAGATTTAAAAAGATGATTAAACACAAAAAATCCCAGATATTTTCTATAATAACTTTGGTTTGTTTTCTTCCTCAAAAATTTATTGTGGTATTTCAAATATAATAAACAATAAAAAAAAAATTATAAATAAGAATCTATTTTTTTATAAGGAAACTCCTTTGCAAAAAGAAATGAGATATCTTTCGCAAACATAAACAATCTTTTAGATGAGAACTGGCTTAGTTTTTATTAGGCCATATTAGCGCGACTTCACTGTAGCAAAATATTTTCAACATTTTTTTATGTTAACTAACACTTTAAATTAAAAACAATTTTAAAATTTTCTTTTAAAAATCATCTGTTTTTATAGATTTGTCTGGTTATATGAACCTATTAATGTATTAATACAGCGTAATGCCCTCGTAATCGTAATCACTTACGTCTTCTTTAAAGTGTATAGTTGAGCACTGCAGTAAAGCTCCCATTAACTTGTGTGGATTCCAGGTAATAGAATCAGCTCTGAAATGAAATAAGAAGAAACCACAAATAGTTAAGGATTCCACAACAACAAACAATGAAGTTAATAAATAAAATTAGCACAAACAATCTATAAATTATTATTTTATTTTTAAATGTAACAGAGGGTAAGCAGTGAGTGTGTGTGTGAGTGCCATTTTATTAAATGTTATTCAAAAACAAATTACAAACAATTAACACTAATACGCACACATACACAGTCACCACACATTGGCCCAAAGGAAACCACCCCCATCACCATCACCAACACCACCTCATTAACTTTGCACGAGTGTACGGGTAGTCGATTCAATTAAAAACAAACAAAACAAAAAAATGACCCACTAAACAAAATCATTTAGACGCGAGAAGCAATTCATTATAAATATGTTTGGAAAATGTAAAAATTTTTTGTACTTCAGATCCGGGCGTCTGTAGAAGCTGCAACATATTCTGAGAACAGATCAAACTTGCTGGTTGGTGGCTCTGTAATTTCAATCGAAAATAAATCTGTCGAATTTACATGTGCATTACGTTTTGTTCCGCGTATGTTTGCTGGGAATTGTTAATTCCTCTCTATCTTTGTGGTTCAACACAATTGAACAATCACGAGTGCTCTTGTCCTTGTGCAAGTGCCAAACATCCCTCTGGGAGCTAATTATGGGTTTTTTTAAGGTGATACGATTACATAACAACAGCGAAAGATAAGAGTTAATAGAGAAAATAACTTTGATTTTAATTTTCATATATTTGGAATTTCATTCGGTGTATTTTTCAAGTTTATATTATCTTGATATGATTGTTGCGCAACATTTTTTTTAGCGGAGATCATTATTTATTGCAAGCTGAGATAAAATTATATTAAAGTCTATTCCATTTGCTCAAACAATATTCTAATGGTTAAAAACAATGAGCTGAGGTAGCAATTCCTGGATTGCCTGTTGATCTTCATGCAAAAAACAGCTTCCAGTAGTTAGTAAAAGCTTGTGTTCTGCTGTAGGTTTTCTAGCTCCCCTGTGAAACGTGAAGTGTCACATTTACATCCGAGTTAAAGACGATAGAAACAATGAAATGCAGGCATCTGGTCTATGGGAACCACCAGATAATAGTAAATTTCATTATACTTTAAATACCTTTAAGAATGCAAGTGTGTGCTGGTGGCGGAAGTTTGGTTAGGTTTCTTTCAGGAGTACGTGCCATGGTTGTGGTGAATTCATATAACTCTAGAAGAAATATTTTCAATTTGTAGTGTCACATATCAATGATAATATTGTTTTATGAAAATGTCATGTGGAAATTGACACTACTCCCATTTGACAAGACAATCAAGAGCACCCAATGCAATCTGAAAAAGTCACATTTCATGTTAATTTTGAGTGGGAAAGTGTCATCAGGACGATGACACTTTGTGTCGAATGCAACTTTTATAAGGCTTCCATTCGTCATTGTTTTCAGCTTCTTTGATTTATACGAGTATGCCTATAGCATTGCCTTTTACGAAATTGCAGAACTTTTTATTCGAACCGGGGGAGCATTTAAACTTGGATTTTCCAGACACTCTTTTAATTTGTTTACGCTTTCCAAAACTTTGGCATTTTTACTATCCTTATAATATAATATAACATTTTATATAATAAATAATAAAACATTTTATTGTTTCTAACGAATTCCTAAATGATATCTAATAGTTGAACGAACTTAAATTTTCTTGTTGGTCGCCCGCAAATGCTTTAAGCCTTTGACTCGATCGCTATGGTTTATGGGAGCTAATGGATTTTTCTTACACAATAGCAAAATATAGCGAAATCATTTACCAGCAAACAATTTATAACGCTCAACACATACAGCGTCCTTCAGCATTCCTTGGTAGGATTATTTTACCGGGCATGTAAAATAATTAATAAAATGCTTACAAACAATAAAAAAAAACAGCTTAACAGCGCCTATTTCGATATCAGCGGCTCCATGAACGCTGCTCTGATTTCTCCTATTTAACCTGAGTTTTGGTCTAATCAAAAAAAAATTGTTTTTAAAAATATTTTTTTTTTGTTTTAGCCTGATTGAAATAATTCGCTGAAGTGCATTAATTTTTGTAATGATTGTTAAATATGAACAATTTATTTTAAATCATTCTCAAATGACATAAAGAAAAATCATGGACTTCATATTTGCAGTCTGTTGGAAATTAATTTTATAAGAAACTACAATCCCTGGGAATTTGCGCAATTTGTCATTTTGTTAAATGCCAGCTAGCGGGGGCGGGCGAAATTTAAAATTTCATGTTTGGAGTTCATCAGGTGTGTGAAAATCTGCTGGCAGATTACAAGGATTAGAAGTTGTTGTCAAAGTTATACTGCTGCTGGCATTGTTCCTTTTTTGTTGTTGTTATAACAAAGTGCATTTTACAAAATGATAAAAGACAAATAAATAAAGAAAATGGATTTCCAAATGCCTACAAATAATAAACGGAAAGAGAAACAAGCACTCGTACACAAAACAGGAGACCCGCACATCTGTGAACAACTGTAAGGCAAATGCTTACACATGCATACAGCAGACACATACCCAAACACACATAAGGGTGGTGTGGTCCAGGTAGTTACATATGTACACCCATTCATTTCAATCTCATCTAGAAGGTACTGGCAGCCTTTTAAATTTTACTTAAGGAATTGAATGCACATGAAATAATTTGAATAACTTTCCTTTGGAAATTAAATGGCAGGATTTAAATGCAATAACAACAAATGCCTGAATTTCTAATAGAAATTGCACTTAAATCTCCCATTCCATGTAGCTTTCAGATGCTGCATGCTTTTAGATGGGAGAGTCTTTGCGTTGACATATTGCGGCCGAACGTTTTAATTTAAATCCTTAAATGGTTTGCAATTTGAAAGAGACGTCATTTGAATTGATTTCATTAACACATCCATCATCCTTTTTTTGTTGTAAGTTTCAAATAAGAAGAGTACAATGGCATTGTAATTATTTTGTTTTTGCTTTTATTAGGCACTATTGAGGAGTAACCACTAATCCTTGCTGGAATCCTTCAGCTAATGGTATATTCGTAAGAGTTTTACAACGGACTAAATACAGAAGTTGGGATTGCAAAAGAATAACTTCATTCTTAAGAAAAAAGAAGCGAATTACAATATTAAGATGTTTGTCTGTCTGGATGTCACATTTTTACGAGGCAAACTATCTCTGGTTTTTTGATTTGATAAAGAAAATCGGCAGCGAAGCTAAAAAAATTTCATTGACAACAAAATTTTTTATTGCTCTTCATTTGCTGGATAAGGAAACTGCAGAAGAGCCGCCGACCTCGACGCAGGATGTCACCGTTAATGGTGTTCGCTATTGCGAGGAAATAACATTGATTTGTTGTGGGCTAAAGTTGAAAATATGGATTTGAACGATATGTGTTTCCAATACGACGGTGGCACTTGTCACACACCCAAAGAAAGAATTGCTCTTTTATGTTGGAAATCCAATGGTAGTGTTTTCTCACGTCGGATAGAGATGGCATCTTAATAAGATGATGGAAAGGACGGATTGGTACGAGTACATATATATTCCATTGCACAGGGAAGTTATATCGGCTTGATGCATATGGAAGAGAAATCCATAATTTCCACACATTTTTAGTATGATTATTCGACTTTTAATAAGTTCCATTTATGTTTCTGTGTGCTTCGTGTACTCAAAAATATGAAATAAATATGACCATTTAAATTCAAATTTTGAAGATAACATTCCTTGAAATATCTGATAATTATTCATGCGATTACATGAAGAAGAAGTGCGCACACTTCATTCTGTGCATTGTTTTTTTTTACTCACAGAATCGTGAAATTTTCACACATTGAAATCAGCTTAAAAAAATTAATCAATTATTGAGTGGCTGACAAGTGTAAAGGCGAATGTCTATTTAAGAACGTTTGATTAATGAGTTGTTTGCTGTTACTAAGTTTAAAGTGTGCTTTTAATTTAAGTGATTTTGGAATTTCTCTAAAATTTTTTCTTATGAAATAAAATATATGAAAAGAATGAGTTTTCCTTAATTTTTCAAAAGAATATTCGCTGTTTCTTTCTTTGCAATAAAAATTCTATTGTTTTATGTTTATTACTATACAAATGTGGCTTTGAAAGGCAATTACTTGCAGGCATACTGGGAATGATTTATGAAACCACAAATTGTTTAGGACAACTGAGACAATATTTTTATACATGGTTGACGTATGTTGTTATATTTTGCATGAGGGCGAGAAGATTTTTTTCTTAGATCTTACCGTTCAACTCCAGTAAACTTGGGATGACGATACTTTCTTGACAGCAACAGTCCACCGCCCCAAGCAGCCTGTAACGGAATATATAAATCTATGCTATTATAGAAATCAAGGCTTAATTATCATTTGAATTGCAATATAAGCAAAACCCACGCTCCAATCAGCTGATTGGTTTTGTTTACATTTCGCAACAGAGATTTTACCAAAAAGTAAGTAATTACATCTGAAAATCTCCAAAAAATAAAGAAGTTCTTCAAATTTATGATAATTTTCATAAATTTTTGTTTGTCATAAAAATCTGACATTTGTAGCACACACTATCTTATTTTTTCAACAGAGTTACCATACTCATACGACTGTTTAGGACAGTGTAACAGAGCCTTAATTTGTAGTTGGATTCGGAACAAAAAAATTTCGAATTTGAAAAATGTACACCACGAATCGAATTAAGATGGGCCCATGGGCTTACTCACGGTTAACAGCATATTGTACTTACATCAATGTGCATCCAACAATTATATTTCTGGCAAATATCAGCAATTTCATTTAAATTATCGAAAGCACCCAAAACGGTTGTACCAGATGTAGCGTTAACAAAAAATGGTACTTGACCTTTGGACTTTCGTTGTATTATAAGACGCTCCAATTCGGATGTTATCATGCGGCCACATTCATCCGATGGGACAGCAACGCAATTGTCTGTACCAAGACCACAAACGGAAGCACATGATTTAATCGAATAATGACATTGGTCAGAAGTGAACATCACTAACTGTCCAGGTAAACCAGCAGCACCATGTTCTTTGTAATTGGGAAACATTTTATGACGAGCAGCAAGGAAAGCGTAAAGGTTAGATATTGAGCCACCAGGAGCCAAAATGGAATCACCATTATGCCAGCCAATAATTTCTCGCATTTTTGATAAGACAACATTTTCCATTAGGATGAAAACTGGTGCAATTTCATATGTGAACATGTTGGTATTGGCAGTTGCTGTTAGCCATTCACCAGCCATCGAAATAATGTCCAAGCCACATGACAGTTGATTAAAGAAATGGGGATGACCTGAGTACCAGAAAGAAGTAATATATTCATCTTACAATTTATCTTCAAGTAAAAGATTATTGATTTTAAAACAAGCAGCAAAAAAACTTCTTGTAATACTTCAGACATTTAAAATCCATTAAAATCAGTTACTTTATCTTTGGGTCTATAAAAACACCATTTATGATCCTTAATCCTCTATAATTCCACAATATATAGACAGAAAAAATTGGCAACATAATCTGCCATCTCAAATTCCTATGCACGTATGTCGTGTCTGTTTGTGTGTTAGCGAATATGTACGAATGCGACCAACCCATCCTCCCCTTTTTTTCTTCATAAATTTATTGTCTCACAATACATTTTGCCAAACAACGAGTACTCCAGTGCGTGCGACTATCTGCAGTGCTTTAATGATACCAAACATTGACATCCATTCAGTCATATAATGTTGATGACTCTATAGCCAACAAAGGATGGGACTGAATGGAAATGGAAGGAAAGAAGAACTGATAAGGGGAGAGTTTTAATCAAAATCCGTTGTTATTTTCTGTATCGTTGCTCACTGATCCTTTGATGCGAATGAATGGCACAACAATGTGTTCAGCGAAAAGGTCTCTTGAACATTTCGTATGTACTTCGAAGGGGAATGATTACGGCACACAAAATTTCTATGCCCATCTGTGGCAGGGAAAAAAGTTCCTGCCAAAACGCTTGCTTGCCTCGTGCGCAAATTGAAATGTTTGTGTGCCGTAAGTCAATGTAAAATCCTGTATGCCGTTATAAGGAAACAAATGGAACGCAATTCCTTTTACCTTAAATAATTGTTATTCTTGTAGAAGCAGGAATTAAAATGTTCTTCGTATTATTCGAATAAAGTGCATTAAAAGATTTGGCTGCAGTGAGTGAAAGAAGCGAATACACGTATGTAAGTTTTTTCAAATCCTTTAAGTTCTTTCTTTTTCCAAGATCTTTGACAGAGCCTAATAAATATAAACTGTGTTAAGGCCTTGGAGATGCCACACGTCGACGTTGAATTAGATCAGGTTGTCCTACCAAGTCCTACTAATCTGATGCTAGACATTTTCATGATGTGATATTCCATATATAATTGAAAAGATCATAACCATTGTCGTGATTATTGATTCACGTTTTAAGTGATCAAGGAAATAGTTTCTTTATGAAATAGCTCTGCGAAATATAGCATCACCACAAATCTCGATGCCATAAATATAACCTGAAATGGTATTTTGTCAAGGCTTGAATTGAAAAGAGTTGAGCCGTTCATATCGAAGACTTTTGGTGCAATCACATTGGCAAAGCCTTATCATAAATGCTAAAATCGAATTATTTGTTGTTGCTGAGATTCATGCTTGCATCCATGGAAAATCAGTTCGATTTAAAGTGCAATAAATGCCACTATGACGAGATTCGTAAGCGCTTTTTCGTTCTCATTGGGAAAAATTAAAAAAAATATATTTGTTGAATGCATTACGTATAACGTCGAACTTACTAAAATAAATATGTGATGTGATCAGTTCCGGTCTTTAGAAAAAACATATATAGATACATATGTATATTGGTTAGAGTTATTTGGATCATACACATATTACGATCACACACATATTAGTGTGTTATGCTATTTGGCCTATTGGCTTTTGCAAAAGCTTTTCAATATGACATAATCTGTATGGAATGTGCCATAACTTACGAGTTATTGTTCTAGTCATCAATTTTAGTATAAAATAGGTTGGATCACACGCATGATCTTGTTAAGGTCACTCGTGAATGATGTTGCTAGCCTAAATTTCCCATCAAACCATATTTTTTTCTATGAGGATCGATATCATTTTAAATGCCACAATTTCGTAACGTGAAGATCCTTTAATGCTCAAATGGACTCTATACCTATGAAAATATGGTTCAAATGCAGTCTTTACTGGAAGAGACCTTACTTTAGCAATTACGAACGCCCTTTGTATGCAGAATATCCTGCTGCTGTTTATGATTAAATTCCTACGCAGCTGATATTTATAGACTTTTATTCGTGTGTCTTGTATTCAATCGGTTACTTCTTTTGAAATCTTTGCAACACTAGTTTTAATATTCTCTTAATAAAAAAAGATTGGTATGATATTTTTTTTTTATTGAGAAGAACTGTGGGTCGCTTTTGGCTTAAATCATTCAGGTTTTATAATAACACAACTTATGGCACTTCAAATGTGAACTGACAGCAAAGATTTCCGTTTTTTGTCTTTTTTTTTCTACAGTGTATGTAAGCAAGGCAAAGGATGAATTATTAAAAGGGGTTGTGTGCTTAAACAAATACTCTTCATTTCATGTGGTGTTGAAAAGTACTCCCAGGAGGGGAAAAACTGTTTGGCTTGTTTATAAACGTATTTATTTAATAGTCATCTGATTTGTGCAAAGTAATTTCCAATTAGCTCCACCAAGAGAAAATAAATGAGCAATTGTTGCTTAGAAAAAATATATCAAGAACAATATTAAAACGTAACAAAAGTCTTGCAACACAAAGGTCAGCCAGCAGAATTAAATACAATTCAAGGAATTCATGAATGAATGGACGGATAAGGGCATTGTAAAGGTAGCAGTGAGTGGCCTTTGATGGTAGGAAATGAAAATCTAAAATTGATTTCTTCGCATTTGTAGAGGAAATAACATGTGTGCGAACGGCATTCAATATTCCCTATTTCTTTAGCCATGATAATGGCCTTGTTTTTAGTCATATTGCTTTATTATTTTTCATATATTTTTATTTTTCTGTGGAATATTGTTTGCTC
Source organism: Ormia ochracea (assembly GCA_963402855.1). Classification (NCBI taxonomy): domain Eukaryota; kingdom Metazoa; phylum Arthropoda; class Insecta; order Diptera; family Tachinidae; genus Ormia; species Ormia ochracea. The sequence goes on from OY727106.1 coordinate 44,109,332, forward strand.
CACATTCGATTACTAAAGAATGTATGTACGAGTATATGAAGAAAATAACTAAAAAAATCATAAAACAATAAAAAGATTCTTGTTCGGCTGTCTGAACTTTATTGTTTCAATGCAACGAATTATTTAAGCTCTCGTGCATCCTTTACAGTTACATTAACCCTCTTTTACATGCGAGCTAACTGCTGCCAAGCACATCTGCTGCCGGCTTAATATTTGACGTTTAGACGATAAAAGAAACTTGTCATTTCGTCTAGCATTTTGTTTTTTTTTTTATAAATACCTCCTTCCTTTTAATTCTTCTCCTTATGCTCATTGTTGCAACAATCGTCCTGTGCGACATTAGTGATAGACAGGCGCATATAATCGCTCATTTTCGAACTCACTAGAATTTGCTTCTTACTTAGTCTCCAAGTATTAATTAGTTGGATAAATTACAAACAGTGAACTGGCAGAGACTTGAACACCTACCAACATCAACTAACCAAAAACAAGAAGAGTTTTTCTCACATGGAGTACTCTAAGACCTGAACTTTTTTCGAACTTTGAAATTTAATTTTGTAAATTTATTACAAACAGAATGCACAGCCTACTAAACCGGTGGTCGCGGTTTGAAGCCGAAAGATTTGCCCAGTTAGGCTTCACGGGCCTTTAAAACAGTGCGGAAATGTAGAGCAAAATAATATCAGAGCATTAAAAAACCTTAAATGCTCAGTAAAGATCACCGAATTTTTTGTTTAATTTCTGCAATGAAGATCGAAATGAAATGAAATAATTCTATTGAAAAATAAAAAATATTTCGTTTTCTTTTACTAAAAAATTTTTTATTTTCATAACATTTTATTTTGAAATGTTGCAATACTTGGAAAAAGTAGAATCTAAAAATGTAAAGAACTTCATTTTAAAATACAGACAAAAAAAATTAAATATGTGATAAAAAATGTAAACACCGGCGTTAAAAATTAGTTTACGTTTCTGGGAGTTCACTGTATAAGAAGTATGTCGATTTTAAGAATATTTATTAAAAAACTATTTAAGTTCTGGTTTTCAATCAAATGAATTTTTATCTTCATTTTATTAAAATTCATTTTATTAAAAGTTCACAAATTGCAAATATTGCATACATTGAAAGCACGAAGAATATTTTTTTTTGGCTACACGAAGGCTTGAACTAACGCTTTACGATGTTTCGAAATGTATCTCCGATTTCATCATCAGATTGGGGAGACCCCAACAAACTCCATTTCAACTATTCAAATAGCAAGAAGAGGCAAATTAAGAATATATGAAATTATTTCCAGATGTAAAGAATTTCTCTAATAAATATTTTCTTAAGGATTCAACTGACAACTAATTCCAAAATCTTACATCGCCAGTAAAACAGCACATTTCAAATTTAATTTTTTTTCATATGCTTAAAGTGTCAGCAAAGCTGAGAAAGAATTTCATTTTAGCCTTTCGCAGAACAAAAATGTTTTTAAAAAGAGTGTTAATAAATATGGTATGAACAACAACCTGTTTGTACGACAATATTATTTTTCTTCTCTCACTTGTTACAAAATCTGCAACAGATTTAAATTTGAAGTCAGAACTTTCTTTCTAAATTTATGTAAAATTCCCAGAGTTAATTCAGAAGATAAACAGAATAAAAATTCAATTAAAATCAAGTGTTATCAGTGTTTAAACAAGTTTTCGAAAAGTTGTATGTGAGACATTCATTCGCTTGATACTTGCAGCGTACAACAAGGACCCTTCGATGGCTTGAAGAATTATTATAATTTGTTTGTTTGTTTGTTGGGAAACAAATTTTAGCATAAATTTGAATATGATTAAGATTTTTTTTGCACGTAAAAGAAACAGACACATACCAGTATAGCAGGAAGCATATGCACGTCACAAAAGGATGACAAGGACGTGTTCGAAGTCAATATACAATGAATTAGCATTATCAACAGGACTTTAAACAAGTTATGCACACTATTTCTAAAGGGTTACTTTTAAAATAAAAAGTAACTGAAAATAGAGCGTACAAAACTGAATGAAAATAAAATAGGCAAGTTTAAATAAAAGATCGTGATAGCAATTGAAAAACTCTTCGACAAATTAAGGCTTGAATTTCATACTGAAATAGTTCTAAATTAAATATTAATTGATGAAGTGTAATTAATTTAATTTTGCTGGTCGCCACTATAAAAAAGGATTCATCCTTCCACAAGGATTCCGTATCCAACATATAAAGACGACAAAGTCAGATATGGCTCAACCTAAACATTTTTTTGCATTCGTACCGCCCACACTCTTATGGCTTGGCTGGAAATTTATTACAACAATCTGAAATATAATGACAACAGTAGATGCTGCTGCAGTAAAACCATTTTATGGTCCATTGAATATTGATAGAAGGAAAAGATTATTTACACCTATCAACCGCAGACGCATTTCAAATGGACTGGGAGAAGGGGTAGGAGTTGTAAATATTGGATTTTTTAGTGTAAAGAAACAAGTATTTCATTTGGAGAGACTCTTGAACAGGGTATTTACAAAAAGATTTAACTTTTAAATTGGTTTTACATAAAGGACGAAAAGATAAAAATTTTACATGATGATGCACTTATGTTTCTCGTGATTAGGACTGAGTCTCTACTACTCAGTACCAGAATATTTAATCAATCAGATTAGGAGATCAGGAGAGGTATGTTATACATCTTTTATCTTAACAATGGCACCACAGATACTCACCTTTATCCCGAGTACTCTGTTTCTCATTATGACTAGGAATTCCATAATTAGCTATTATTTATTATTTATCGATATCCTTTGTAGTGGATTAAAATAATCTAAAACAAGTCTTTATCTGAACTCTCAGGAAAGAAGAAGCCTAAGCCTAACTTGTTACTTGACTTTATAGAAAGTTCGAAATTGTCATTCAAATTCCGTGATAGTAAATGGACTATCCACCATGTTTGAAAGGACATAGCTGGAATTTTCGATAACTACAACAATGAAGTCATTACCAAGCCTTATCACTTTTTGCTCTTGTTACCTGAGATTTGTAATCTATAAAGATTTCAAATGAGTTTTCAACAATATTTGGAACATCTGAATCATTTAACAGATTTGAAGGTATGGAAATAATTCCGAGTATTGTGAAATGCGTGAGCTTAAATGTATAGTGATATAGAAAAATATGTAAACAAAAGTCATAAATACAGCCCACTAAATATGAATTTTTATTTTAATAATTTTTTAACACATGGAAGGAATAAAAGAGAGACTTTTAGTGCCATTTGGAACTGAGCTAGGAAGGATTACTGCCATATTTTTCCTTAAGAAGAACTTTATACAGACCATCATCGTCATGCAGCGAATCAATAGGACATAATTGCATTGATGAAATTCTCAAAGGAGTATTCGCACATACTCTGTATTTCTTTAAAAATACTTGTAGCACCTTCTTAACGAAACACCCTTTAATTAAGGCAAGTCCTTTTAGGTTTATGTGTGATACTTCTTAAGTTACTTTAACGTCTTAAAAACATTTGCTTAAAATAATTTTTGTATTTCATTAAAAATGAATAAAATGAATTGTTTTCGTGTTTTAAACCTGGACGACAATTATTCGAATAATTTTTAATCGACTAGCATTGATCCAAACTATTTTAATAAAACTTTAAAAAACTTTAGAGAACATGTATAAAACTCAGCAATTTATTTCAGTTCAACATGAAAGAATCTCTTTCGGAAAACCCTATACGCTCTCAAAGGCCTTCGTAAAAAATAAGGCACAGCTAAGAATGCATTAATCATAATCCTCGACTGTAATCATGATTTTACATTGTGAATATTGTTTTTTATGATCTCATGTGCATAATATTAATATATTCTTTGTAAAAGTCATTTGGCAACTGGGAAACAGATTTTGCATCTATTCAAAAATCAAGTTAAAATACGCCTGCTCTCCGCCCTATCCATCGTCTTCTATTGTCATCCCTAATCGCATTAAACACGTGACCGCAATTGTTTTCCTTTTTCCTTTGAGTGTCGATAATAAGCATGTTTATACAAGAAGTGTGCCACAAGCCACACAAAGTTATCCAAAAATATCATTTAAATGATGAACGGAAAGACGAGGTTTGTAAAGGAAACAGCTACGAAGGCGGTTGGTTATCTCGCTGGCTGCCTGCCTGCCCGCCTGCCTGCCTGACTGATTGTCGTTCTAAGGAAGTACTGATTTGCAAGATAATTGCTTTTAATGAATTTAATTTAATTTTAAATTTCACCAACGCCATCATTCAATCGAGTGGAATGAATTACAAAATAGCGGACATCAAATGTATGGCTCCATACCAGACAAAATGTTGTAACTTACCAGTTTTTACTTGGTATTTTAGAGTAGTAGCGCAGTCTTCAATCAATTGCTGGAGATTCACAGCTCTATCGGGCACATCCAAGTCTAACAAGCGTTTCATATCTTCGGGATGATGAAATTCCAAAACTTTTTCATTGCGATCATTTGTAGCTTTAACAAAGTCCAGCAGCACATCAATGACTTTCAGCAAGAATTCGCGCGTTTCAGGTACAGCCGTAGTTGTTGTTGGCAAAAGATCTGCAAGGGAAATAATAATATGAACAAAAGCACATTGTCTCTTACGAAAATATTCTTAGAAATATGTAAATAAAAAAATATACACACATACACAAGAATCAATAGCTCACATCCATAAACAAGAAGGACACAAAATAAATGGCTCGCTATCAATTTGAAGGATATTGGAAACTTGATGTTTGAAAGAAAACCAGTTCAACTTCCGTCATCAGGAAATATAATGAGTGTTCTTTTTTATAATTTTTCGTGAAATCAGATTGCAATTTTCTCACATCTTCACATTCTGCTCATAAATAAATAACCTTAGCCGTAGAACCAAAGGATTTCATTTCATGTATGACCAAAAGTTGCTTTGATGCAATTTTGTTTGGCCATAAAAAAGGATTTGATATTAAAGTTGAAATATTTTTCATTTGAACAGCAGCCACCGAAGTTTTTTCGTCTACACATTTGAATACAATAAATATTCTCCAAAAAATATTTCGTTGCCCACGCCCGTAACAGGATATCAATACAGCATATAGTGGCACAACAGCAGATGCTGGCATTTGGAATGCCTGTAAGTCTGTCTGTCCATTTATTGCTTCAATTGTAGCAACATTCATCCAACTTTGTGTCAAATTTGAAACACTTATTGTGGTTGATGTTTAATACTCGAAGGAAAAAATCCTCCCCCATTTTACAAATTCTTCCTCTCCCAAACGTTATTTCATTATTTTCTACAGATTTTGTTGTAAAGACTTAAATAATTACTAATTGAAGTTGGTTGAGAAAATAACAACGTTCTACTTACTGCCACTTATTTATTTCAGGGATTAAATTGTCACAATAATGGGTTTTTTAAGTAAAATGGAAGGTTGCGTTACTTCCTCTATAGAGAAGCGAAAACGAACTTGCTACGTTGTTGCAAATTTTAAAGCGATTTGAAAGTTAATATTTCTAATAAATATTTAGGAATGGTTTCCGAAACTTTTTTTCCACAATGTTTTTATATAATTCCTTCCAACCACTTGCCAGCCAGACTATATGGAGGCAGCTGCGCGTTGAAACCTTCCGATGATTTTTGTAAAATGGGAAGAGAGTCTGAATCTTCAAGCTACCTCGCAGTGCCCCATTTTTCAAAAGTGTAAACTCAGCAAAATTGACATTCTTCCTGAATTATCTGCAAGTATGGGGGAAAAAGCCGCATCACCAGGAATTTCAAAATGGCCGACCAAATTGCAGTAAGAAATTAAATTCCAAAAATTCAATTCCAAAACTTAGACCTTCACATTATTAACCATGTGGGGTTTAATTTTGAAATTGTTTCTGAAATAGTTTTAAATTAAATTGTTTTTGTTTCGCACTTTCCCTTTATAATGGAGAATTATAGGAAGAGTTCTGAGGCCTTCGAAACACTAAAAAATAAAAATATATTCTTGTTTGATGGTACAACCGATAATGACTGTCTTAATTACGCTTTTATAATAGTCAAATTTCAATGAATATTTTACTTGCATATTGGAGAACACTTAGTCCTTTTTGCAATCCTTTTAGTAAAACTACATATTGGTGGTCGTTCGGCAAAATTACTGTGATTAATATTTATTTGTGATGGCAGTGCCTCATGCTGAGTCACCTGTTATTATTTATTACATAAATTGTGAAAACGATAGTGCCAAAAATAAACAATTCATTTAATTTTAATTAAAAACAATCATTAAAAATCTATCAGGGATTCCTTAAAGCGACCGAAGCTTTTATGGTGCGTAACAAATTGTTGTCTAATAGAAAAATTCCTTAAATTCCAGAAAAAAATGTACGAAATGCTGCGTATTCAGGATACAAACGATTGCGTTTGCATTGCATCACTACATACAAACATACATATGTGCATGCATACACACACACAGAAATTTATAGCGCAGCATCCCCCGTGTTTACGACCGGTACGTTTGCGAGTGTTGGTAATATCCTGTGACTAAACGGTTTATATTTGTTTTATTTCATTGTAAGTGTTTCAAAACCATCCATACACACGTGTGTGTACGCACTTGATGCATGAAAAGGACAAGTTTGTCCGTAAGCGCGTGTTGGTGGTGGGTGGAAGTTATGCTGCCTGTCGTTTGACTTTTTAGTTTAAGAGTTGCTCTGTTACTCATATGTGTCGTGTGTGTGTGTGCGAGTGAGTTTTTTGCGTGGAAGACTAGAAGAATCTGTTACTTGTATGTGCTGCTGTTTACTAAGTAATTTATCACAAAGCGAACGAGTGTGTTGGACATAAAGCTACTTGAATTTATTGTTGTTAATGTATGTGTAGTGAACCATGTGTGTGTCAGGCAAGTATGGGGATTTAATGTAACAATTTGGTTTTTTTTCAAGTTCCGAAACTTAAGCGTATTTCTGTTATTTTTCTATTTGTTTATCGTTGTTTTTTCTTGCTGTTCAGTTTTGTAGTTCTGCTGTTTTTCTTAGGCACAATTTGTATTTTAAGGCAGGGACTGTTTGTAACATGTTTCCGTCATTGGCGTAAGTGATGCTTAAAAATGCTTCTACACACGTTTGTTTATTCTAATACTGATTGCTTGTATTTTGTAGTGATTAGGAGAATGTTAGATTTTCTATTTAAGTAGTTGCGAATTAAGTTGTGTGATAATCGGGCGGTGAAAAAATCTCGGCATAAAATGCAAGGATAATATACTCCTTCATGCTCTACAACAGACCTCGGCGGAAATATGTATTTTTCGTTTACACTTTCCAAATGAGAATTGGCAGGGCAATTTTTATTTATTTTTTTTTTTGGTCTGCCTCTTTTCCAGCACCTGGATGGCGTTCTTGATTTGCTAAACCCACTACTGGAGCTTGAAAACTGTATATGATTTGAATTTACAAATATAATTATTTATAATTATTTTTTATTGCTCCCCTGCTATCCAATAATGTTCGATAGGAATTAATCTGTATTTTGCGAACTTTTATATTTTATTTCGAAGCAGTGCTACATACATACATATGCATATTCTTTTCTAAAGGAATCCCGCCTTACATTATTTGAATTTTAAATTTTGTTCAGAGAAGCACAATGTGGTGGCGCTACAAATTTAAATTTATTCACAAAAATTTGTAAAACAAATGCTATATTACGTAGTTTCTGTTTAGTAAGTTTAGTTTTTCGAAAAGTTAAATTCAAGATGGATTTCAGCGAACATTTTTATTGGCGATCTACTCAGTATTAGGTTGTATACATCGACTGGCTCATAAATATTATTTAGCGAAACAGAAAAAGTAATCTTAAATAGAAGTATGAATTGATTCAAGCACCTCTTCCAGCCATGTAACGCATTATGTTGGGACGTAACCAAAAGTATATCAAGAATTGATCTTACATTTTCAAAAGTCAAACCGAAAATTGGCGTTTCGAATTGCAAAATTGCTTATTGGCGTTTCGAATCCAGTTTTAGCTTTCCCTGTTTTGTTTTGAATTGAAATTTCACTAGATACTGTTTCTCTTCTCTTTTTCAAAATACTTCCAAAGTTTACGAGAGAAGGTGTGGCACAATATATTCCTGCCTTCACCTTCGATGTTTATGTATGTCTAGTTGCCACCATGGTATCATAGTGGAGGGGAACTTCCTCTAATTTGCACTTAATAACCAAAGTTATACCAACTGCTTCCGGCAGCACGCAAAGAGTTTCTCTTCCTGCTAGAGAGAGTAGCAAAAGTCATTGGGAACGAATTTTGTGAATTTTGAAATACTAGTTGCATGAAATATGGCATCTCCAGATAAACTAAAATTAAAACTATTTCCTTTCAAAAACTTTAAATGTTCAAACTAAATTACTTGAAGTTACAGTTTTTAATAACTTATGAAACGCCTACTTTTTTATATTTAATCGTAATTTGATACGTTGTTCAAAGCAGAGATATTCACATGAGACGGAATAAAGTACGTCATGTAAGAGAAACAGAGATGGAAATCCAATAAAATCTTCGAATAGAGGAATGCAGTAGTGAAGTTCATGTAAAAGCGTTTGAAGAAAAAAAAGCAGCTCAAGGAGGACATCTAAAGCATCAAACGAAAAATACTTTAAGTTAAGAAAAAGCTTTAAATTTGACTAGATACTAGATTTTTATGTATGGCTTCGTAGCAGCACTAGAACTTTGGTGCAAAATTTATCAGGAAAGCTGCTGAGACAATAGTGACAATATTTGTACACATCATTCATTTAAAGAATTAGCATAAATCATATCGGATACCAATTTCGTAATTTGTTACTCGCGAATACCATACTATAGTTTTTTTTTTGTGGTTCTACGTTTCGCTTCGTGCTTACCGTATGCCGTCAATTTGCCCGTTTTGTCGGAAAGCTTGTAACCGTTTGGATTAAGCGACATTTTCTCCTCTGAAATGGAAACAAGAAAAGTAACTGATAAGTCCATGAATGTATAAGTGCATGTGTATGTAAGCATGCATTAACATCTATCTGTGCTTATTTGCTATATTATAAAAATCTTTAAAATACAAGCAATTCTTTCTCGTCAACATGCACTATATAAATTTTTTTAGTTACACAATTGTTAAAGTATGTCATGGTACAGACGAAAAAAAAAAATAAAAAAGAAGAATGTGATGGAAAAATTTCAAAATGGGAAAGGAGAAGGATATACAAGGACTTATGAAGGTTATAGTAGGCGTTAAGTGCGACAAAATAAACATGCAGTTCAATGCATATGCGCAATAACTGGGAGAATGGAAAATTTATTGCCTGGACTTGTTACATAAGATTTTTCTTAAAGAATAGAAAAATATAAATGTTTTCTTAGAGTTTTTTGTTTGAAAACTTTTAGAAATCCAATACATGTGTAAATGGCTTCCTTGGATTTTGGATCTTACCAATGATCTTGCGGAGATCTTCGATGTATTGCCTTAAGAAAATCACTTTGACTGATTTATAAATTAAACGTGTTCAAGAGAAAAATAAATGTAAGTTAAATTGATTCGATTCGATTTGATTTGATTTGATTTGATTTGATTTGATTTGATTTGATTTAATTCGATTTGATTTGATTTGATTTAATTCGATTTGATTTGGGTAAGTACAAGTAATTAAAGTAAAATTTATGAACGATTTTAAACTTAAATGCCTTGAGATGGTTTGAAAAATATACTTTTGACTGTTGATTTTTTTTACTACTTAAAAGAATCCCAACTGGCTTTTAGTAACAAAAATTCTATTTAAACAATTTTTTTTTTTTAAATAATATTTTAACAGATTTGTGTGTATTTTATATTTTTCTCACTTTGTTTTCTAAATCTGTAATTAACAAAGAAATTGAAATCGATTTGAAGTTTACTTAAGTCGCACTGATTTTTTTTTTTAAATTTAACTTAATAGCAATTTCTGAATTTTTACTCCAACCGTGTTCAAAGTTGGGACGGACACAAATTAAAAAGCAGCTTTACTGTTCGACGATCTGCGGAGCTTTGTAGCTGATTTTATTCCACAGTCTCCTACAAGTATAAAAATCCCAAATTCCTTTGTACACTTCTTCAGTGGGTATGTAAAGGAATGTGTATCTATTATGTACTATATAAAGGGAAATACATAAGACTCGCGTATTACGTACGCAATGGAATCCTTAAGCAAATTTCCAATATGTGCATGTAGCTGCGCACAGAAATTACTATGTACACAAAAAAGTCCGAAGTAAACTCAGTAGTATATTGCCCATTTCATATAAAAACACCAACCCATACGAGTATGAAATATACTCTTGTATTTTTGCATAGCTTCCTCCCCATTAGCCATCCACCTGTCAAAAGAATAGAGGAAAAATAATATTTGCTCCATAAAGTATGACGTCACAGTTGACACAACAGCCATGTTGTATTCATGTAAATGTTGCAAAAAAGGGGAGGAGCTTGCACACGTACATGTACGTCTTGTATGCCCAAGTTTGTATGTGCTAAGTGAATTATTGGGTTGCTTCTTTTAAAGGACACACCTCACGGAATTAACATGACATGAACATCGTGTAATAAAACTTTGCTTTTTTCTTTAACACAACTCACATTTAGATATTTAAATTTTACTTCAATACTTTTTTCCCCACTTTAATCCTTTTAATAATTAAGCAGTGGTTTACTATCAAGGCTACAGTGTTCTATTTCTATTGCTACCCTGATTATGAAGGATATTTCTATGTTTGCAAAAAAAGCAAACAGGAATAAAATTTAATGATAATAAACACATTTTTTTTTTGGAAATAATAAATATTCATAAATTTAATAATTGAAAACAAAATTTCTGAAAATTCAGCTTGATGTTTCAATATGCATGTTGTTGAATTTCCGCGGATATGGACGATACATATTCCCACACATCATCACACATATATGGATTTATTTTTAATTTGAAGCTGAATTAAAGTGGGTTGATAGGCGAATGCATAATGGACAGACTACTAACCAGGAGGTTGCAGGTTCGATTCCTGCGACCTGTAGATAAACCAAAAACTTTACTTTCGGCTTTCGTAAGAAATACTATAACAATAGATAAGTGTAGGCATAGTTTAAGGTAAAATTATGTGATAAGCTTTCTGGCCTTTAACTTGTCACATAAACTTCAGTAACTTGAATGACACATTTTCTAAACTTGTTTTCTAAATGTGTTTCTAACTTTTTGTACATAATTTAGAAAAGATTTTCAATATTATTTAGCCAAAAAGCAGAAATTAAAAAAAAATTGCAAAAAATTTGCTGTTGCCACGCTATTGTAAAAATGTAATGGCAACTAATATTTTCTTTGTTGGTTGAAATAAATACAACTCTGCTCGCATGAAAATTAGCATTTTATGAACATTTTCATAAAGTTTTACAAATCGTACGACTTGCTAAAAAAATTCCTCACATAGATGCATTTTTAGGCCACACTATCATACTTTTTCAACACAGATGTCTATTTGACAGATTGCCCGCTTTTATAGGATATTGAATCATGGGCTTAAAAAGTACTCTGAAAACGCGTAGATCGGCCACCCTTTGAGCAATATTATTATATTCACACAATTGTTGAACTATTTAAATATTAGCTAAACGCCCAATTATTCCCTAAATTTGGCAGCGCTGACAGTAATGAGCAGAAATCTTTAAGGAAAACTGTACTAACTGCCACTAATGAATTGCCTTTTCAACAGAATATAATCGTATCTTATAAATATACATATATATATATATTTACGCGATAAGCCTATGTTTTGTTGCTTCATCAGCGTGTGGCGGCGTTAAGTATCCCGACACTGACTCATACATTCTACTTTTTCTATTATAAATAACTAAAAACGCTGATTTTGATTTTCTCCAAGAAGCAGTTCAAATTAAAAGAAACATTTGGGGCCAGCAACGCGTACCGGGCCCAGCTAGTATAGTGTATAATATCTAAATAATATAATACATATAACTTAGTGACACTTATATTGAATGAGAATGTAGAATAGGGAAGTAGATGAAGGCATGATTTCGTTTTGGCCAGTTCTCATTGTGTGGGAAAATCATTTTTCCGAGATGGGTCACCTATGCAGACTGTGTCCTTTCTTATTTCGAAAATGATTTCGCTAGCATCTTAACGACCCCAAACATTTACTTTTAAAAGATGATTCATTATTACCTTCGGTAATGTCTTCTCCAACATACAGGAGTTTCGCTTTTTGACATTGCCATTATGTTAACAGTACAATGGATGATGCGTTCCAAGAACTTTACCAATATATTTATTTTTTATCTTATGTAAATTTCCATATTTTGAAAGCATTGTTAGGCCGTTTCAGGATTCATGGTTCTCCCACAGATGAAAAGTGCCCCTTTTTAACATGAATGTAGAAATCTAGTTCTTACGAGATTTTAAGCCCAATCCAGTGGATTTTTCCTAGACTTTCCATATAATATAAAATCACGTTTGTTACTACAAAAATTTGACCAAAACTTCTCAAAGTCTGCTGGGACTTATTAAAGCAACTGTGGTTTCTTAAAAATTTACTAAAAAATACTACGCTGTGGAAAAAAAGCTTGTGTGATAATAATGAGAAAAACTTCTGAAATTATTGTTTTTTTTATCTACTACAATGTATCTATTCCATCATGCCATTTAAAAAGTGTATGGAGTAGCGCATTTGCATTCTTTCTGGAAATCGAGCGTTTTATAATTTATTTTCTTTACTTCAAATATTTCGAATATTTATTTCACTATTGTTTTTTCTATGAGACCGAAACTCGCTAAAGCAGTTCAGAAATAGAAACGATTTTTATGAAAGATTTCAAATGAAGCCTACTAGAAGACTTCGATGTGGCGCGAATTCACTATTATTGGTATCGCCGTTTTAAACTCTGCGTTATGCCACGTTCTCGCGATAATATTAAGCACTTGAGACTATGAGACCGAAACTCGCTAAGCAGTTTTCGCGATAATATGAAGCACTTGGTTCGCACTCTGAATTTCGATAGCGAAAACAGGTGTTTACATAATGATTGTATTTGTTTCTTTTCTTATGCTGCTCCGCGGGCAGACTTTGAAAACACTCTTCTATTAAAAACATATTTCCATACTCTCTCCTTTCTTTTTTATCAAATTATTTTTTTGGATTTTTTTGTTTTTGTTTGTTTTTGTTTTTTTTTTAGCGATAATTTGTTATCAAAATTGGAGATGGTAGTAAATATACGGGTTCGCAAATAGATTTAAAATGAACCATATTGGTACGTTCTGAAATGTTCCATGGTGAAACAAGCATGTTCAATCAGGGTTCGGCACCGAAACATGAAAGAGAGAGCAAACATCGAAGAACTTGTTTTTAATATTAAAACCGAATAAAATAGATGGTGTGAAGAAATATTTTTCCCCTACATTAATTTATTTATTAATAGTTTGGAATTTATGAGTACAAAAAATAGAACAGCGAAGAACCAAAATTAAAAAACTTGGGTTTGTGAAAGAGAATAGCGAAACTGATAGAGCCAAGGAGCTATACAAGAAGAATTTCGCGTAGACCTGAATAGTTTAGAATAGAATATACTGCAGGTTGGCACGGATAACTAGTATTCACAAAATATCAAAAATATTATAAAAATGTAAGAAACACTATAAAGCAGATTTAAAAGGAGAGACTGCCAGTAACCGATAGGTCATTAAATAACAAACTTTCCTTTAAATGAAGTAATTAATCAATATTTGCGAATGATTTTAAAAAAATTCTTAATTTACTTTTCAGTTCTTATTACGAAATTGTTTGTGAAAAATAAATTGCACGGATGAATTTTAATTTTTTTTTAATATTTGTTAAAATATCATCTTCGTTACTAAAGGTCTTGTTTCATTATCCCATAACGTAGGTCAAATTTGGCATGTGTTATGAAAAAATATTATAGTGTAACCTTAAACCGTATTACTCTTTTGACAGTCGAATACCTTTTACAAAAGTTTTGGAAAATTTTCATAAAATAATAGATTTCGTCTGATCAGGGTTGATTTTACTTTTTTTTTTGATTTTTTATTATATTTAATGTATTTAGCAAGAAATGGAATATATTAATTTTTTATCTTTGCTAATATACATTTTTAAGGCAGCTTTTTTACAGCACCAAATAGAATAAATTAATTTGTTTGTATTCCACAAACATAAAACATATGTTTCTTAATACATTTCAAATATAATGTAAGACCATATACGCCATTTTCATTTGATTTCATAAGCTATAACATCAAATCACTTTCGTGTGAATTAGTCGTTCGACTCTGTGGGATAGTGTACCCAGGCCTTGACAGTCTCACGCTTATCTTTACTTTTTATCTCTAAAATGTTTGAATTTTAAAAGTGACGCTGTTTTAATAAAAATCGCCAAGGCTTATAAAAATCGGCAGAGCAGAATTTCCCATTCTCTTAAGATAAAAATCGTCAAAATGTCCGTAATCGGTTGTCAACAATTTCCAACTTCATCTACATAAGTATTGGGGAGCAGAAATTTGCAATGAATTTCATAGTTTGCACAATATATTTTTGTACTTTTTCAAATCCAACAGTTTCAGCTAAAATTTGAAAAGTCGTCTGTAAATTATTCGGCTTTAGGGAAATTAAATATAAATTCAATTGGACACCACTGGTTTTTTTTTATAACTTGAAACAAATGCTGAATGTCATTTGAAGTGGTTTAATTGCTGATATACGAATTAACCATTATAAATCAATACATAATTAATTTATTTGATTCCTGACGTTAAAGTAAGCAAGAATTTTATCGAAATTGTATAAACACAAGCAAATTTTATTTTTCATATTTTACTTGATACCACACAATGGAAAACATTCAATCATTATTGTACGATAAGGGTACCAAATTGTGCCCGAAAGAATGTGAAGAAAATTAAAAAAATAATAATACGAAACACATTTAAAATCAGTTTGAAACGAAACTCATTGGAAGCAAATATATTTAGTTAATGCAAATAAATAGTGAATGAAAACGCACGCTGCGTATAAAATTAACATAAAATAGTAAGTGCGAAAGGATTTTATGCTAAGATTTGTGTGTCATTTTTAAAAACTCTTTAAAATCCAATAACGTACAAATAAATAAAAAATCTTTTTATAAAACGATTTTCTTTTAAATATTTATTTGGAAAGGAAATATTACCTCCTTGCGGCTTTGACGTATAATGATTGAAAGCTTTATATCCCAGATACGCAAAAATATTTGCTTTATTTTATTTTAGTGATTCCTTCACTAAAATGTATGTAAGTTTTACTAAAAATCTGCTTTTCTACTAATTAAGTTCACTTAAAGTATTTAAGGATCACGCGTTAAAGCTAAAATGCTACCATGCATTTCCTCTGCAATACTACTTATATAACAGATTTAAAGCTGCTAAAGTAGCTACCAAAAAGGTTTTCTATTTCTGGGTGGGAGTGAATAAAACATAAGCATGTAGGAGACTACGGTGAGATAACAGACTCCGAGTGAAAAGGAGAGATGCAAAATTCGCCATGTTAATTCAAAGTTTTGTTGACAAGGATTTTTTTTTAACACACGAGCATCAAGTGCATGCAAGAGTGTTAATAAAACACAGCAAACATATTCCTTAGCCGTTATTATTTTCAAATATTATTTAGTTGCCTTTCCCTTTTACTTCTTGCTTGCGAAATGTTTTTAAGTTAAACGTTTTCATGGCCCTGTAAAGGATCGCATGCTTTCATATGCATTGTTTCCCCCACCAGATAAAATCTCTTTTCAATTTATTTTGCTTCCAATTGTAAACTGATCCCGCAAAAAAGGGTATCCAAAATTGAGGTATTATTTATTTAAATTTTGAGAAAAAACTTTTGCAGTTATTAAAAAGGCTTTTATTTCAGTTCGTTACAACTATCTGCAGGTTAAAAAAAAAATACTGACATTCAAGTGAACCCATGGATCGGATTTTCAATAAATGGTTGCCAATAGTTGATGTTGGTTTTCGATTTCAAAAAAAAGGAAAAAAGTTTAAAACTCTGAAATCGCACAATCTTTTCGGGTTTTTGGAGCTTTTATTTCACAAGTTCACGTTATTTCACGTCTAAATCATAAACTTTTAACAAAAAACTGTAACCTTTTGTGGAGGGAATCGTACCTCCAAGACAACTCTTGGATTGTCTTCACACCAATTTTGGACACCCTTTACATATGAACATATATGAGTATATGTATACCTAATATTAATCGGTGTTTTATTATTGTTCTTTGCGTTGAGTAACAGCAAAATTACAATGAACTTAATTCTACATGACTGCAAAACTTAAGTTCACCACAGTTAGTAAATAAATAAAAAAAATCTAAATTTCGTGAAACTGTACTAAGACCACTTATATAAAATTTAAGAGCTTCTATTCGGTGCATTATTCGATTATAAATATAGTCCTGATAATGGTGATCGGCAGTTGTTTGGAGTGTGTTTAGCTGATAACAGCTTTCAGAGTTAAAGCTCTGTAATAATGTAATATGTTCATTAGAATTATATGCACCTCCATTTAAAACACACTGGATGATGCCTATCCTGCATAGCAACAATTTAAAAGATTCTACTCAGTACATTATTCGATTATTAATACAGTCCTGATCATGGAGATCGGCAGTTGTTTGGAGTGTGTTTAGCTGATAACAGCTTTCAGAGTTAAAGCTCTGTAATAATGTAATATGTTCATTAGAATTAAAACGCACTGGATGATGCCTATCCTGCATAGCGACTGTTCTTTGATTATAGGCTATTTTAATTATTTACAATTTTCCGATAAATATTATCACCGATGTTAATTGTATAGCTTCAGCGATTAAATTCAAGAGGAATCAAATCACATGAATTCATTTCGTAAGAACTGATTTAAAGGTGACGTATTGTATTACTTCAGCACAGCGGCATTTTTCAACTCTGTGTACACCTATTCTGTACCTTTACTTATTGTGTTTGCTGGGTAGCTTGATTTACACTGTATTGGTATGCGATATGTAGATGAAGTGTATATATAATGCTTTAAATAGGTCAAAAGTGAAAACAAAATATGTATTTTCTTTTAAATATTATATAATTTGAGTGGCTGAGATGTAAAAGGCTGTTTAAATGCAAACATACTATTTCGAATAGATTTTTTTGTTTGTGTGTATCCTGTTCTACAAATAAAACGATTTTTGCTTGTATTCTTCTTGCTAAGTGAGCTGGAGCAAAAGCACAATCACGTGTACAAATGTGGTATAAATAGTTTGCTGTTAGCCATTTCCTATCATGGCTAATACAACAATAACAGCAAGCAAGCAATTTCACACAATGCCGGATAGTGGCTTAAGGATATGCCCATTATTGGTAGTCACTTTTCCATGGTAATATAATTTCAGCTTCAATTAAACAAAGAATTGTATGTGCAATGCGGTGCATGCAGCGCACAATATCGCTCGCAAGTGTAGGCATTTTGACATTTGTGTGGTGGGGTGTGTGGGCGCGTAACAATTACACTAAACACGTTTCTTTGTATGCCAGCCACTCAATACAGATTTATTGTATACATTCCAATTAATATTGTATTCTATTTTCTTTTTGTTTTTTTTTTTTGTTGCTTCTTTATATAACGAAAACGCCTCCGTTGTAGGATCCTGTGCCGCCATAGAACTTTTGCTTCATTCCGTATATACATGAGATTGAATATTTTTCGTGGCAGAGTTGCAAAATTAGTCTTTCTCTTTTCTTCTAATTCCATGAGATATAAAATGTCAAAGCAGCTGCTAATTTTAATTCTATTGGTGGCGACGGTGTCCTGGAATGCGCATGGCCAAAAATTTCAGTCAACAAAGGCTTTCATGACGTCACAACCAGCGACAGCGGATGCTGTTAGACAGATGGATAAAAGCAATCTGAACCTTGATAATACTGTAACAATTCGAACGCCATCAAGTGCAGTTCAAGATTGGAGTTTGGTGTGTCAACAGCTCTGCAGGTGAGTTGCTGGGCAACAGAGTGATTCAAAGTGCAAAAAAATAAAAATGAATAATAAAAGAAAACAGAAAATCTCCTAAAAATACACTTTTCAAAAAAAAAAAAAATGATATGTGAAATTAAACGAAAAATAATTTGAAATAAAAAAAAAGATTAAATTCCTCTTTTAGTCTGTATGAAAGTGTGAGTGCGTATCCGTTTCCGTCACTGAGTGTGCTTTCCTAAAATCCCAATAAATTATATATGGTGTGTGTTGAAAACCAGTTTTCTTTTATAATTTTTTTTAGAGCTGCTTTAGGTGGCACTCTATGCGCTCCCTGTAAAAGTTTGCCCTTTTTACCCTACGAGGTGCAATTAAAAAATGCCGCAGAAATCATGGAGTCAAAGCGATACTTAATATGTCCCGAATTATGTAAACTACAATTAGGTAAGTTTTTTATTAAACTTTTGTATAACTTTGGCAAAATATTTGAAATAGTTTTGTGCAAAATATAAATTTTAATTAGCTGCGCTTTCATAAAGTTTTCCATGAAGGTTTCGACACAAGAAGGTTAAAAAAGAAAGTCCGAACTTAAAAAATCATGCAGTTTTAAAACGTTATTGCCGGCATTCAACTCCAAGAAAGAGTGATATGTGTAAAACTTGCCTATAAAAAAATAGAGTGAAGTTTTCGCTACTTCGTACTATACTCTTTCGTTAGTACTCTACACGAAACTGAAATCTGAGAACTGGCATTGCTTGGGGATTGCTTACGGATTGCGGATTGATGACTCAAGTTACAAATTTAGGTCAACTTTTGGACAAGGCTTTAAGATACTAAATTGAGGGTTACAAACTAAGCCACTGACCACGAATGCTGACTATAGCATTCAGTGCAATTATTATGCACATTTTAAGTAAATCTCGAATGAAATCCAAAATTTGGCGAATTGCAACGAAACCAGACACGTTTCATTCGAAAACAATTCTTATATCAGCCCATAAATGAGTAACGTAATTTTTAGTCCTTTAAATATTCTCGAATGAAAATGAGTTATAATTTTGTTTAGTATAAAAGACTGTCGATATCTCTGAAGCTGATGAGCATATTTTTGAATGAACTGCATGTTTTTCAATGTTGCAGTATATCTTGAAAACCAGAATCGGTATTCCGAGTTCAATAAAAAGCAACTTTTAGTTCAAAAACATGTTTACTTTTGTAATTATGCGAAATCTAACATTTCCAAAGCCCGCTTTGCTTTCACTTTTGTAATTCTCGATTAATTTTTGAGAAGTCTTGATTGACATAATTGTTTTATTTTTATTTTGCTCATCAGTAATTAATTCTGGAATAATATCAAAATGTAATAAATACAAAATTAATATCAATAGTTTGGAGAGCAATGCTGAATCTTGCAATCAAATCTGGCAAAAATATTAAAGATAGAAAGATGAGTGGTTGGCGCTACAAAATTTTCGGATAATTCATGGTAATGCAAAAAAATTTAAAACTGCACAAAAAACGGCAAATCTTGTAAAAGAGATACACCAAATTCGATTTTGAAAATAGTTTACTTTTTTTTTTTAAATAGTTTAATAGTTTGGCACCTTAAAATATTTGAAACTGAATAGAATTTCTATTGCATGATGCAAATGTCGCGAGTTTTGATTATTATTAAAAATCGCCGAAAGGAAAGAATTTTTTCTATCGCCAATATTTACGAAGAATTTTAAAATCTGAAAAGAATTTAAAGGAACTGAAATGTTATAGTACTACTGTAAAGTATAAAATCGGTATAAAACGAAAAATAAAAAAATTGAATAAAAATCGCTGAAAAAAACCAAAAAAAAATTTTGAACTAAAAGTACTTCCCACATTCATATACTTACAGCATTAAACGTTTGTTTCCGTCGCAAAAGGTATTCAATAATCTTCACTATATTTTCCACTCAAATAAAGCGTTATCCAGTAGGGATATGCACATTTGCTTTGTTCATATTCTTCTGTACAGCAGCGATCGATAAATTACACATATTTATTATCAGGCTCAATACTAGCTTATCATGGAGGATTATATTGCAGGAGAATGCCAACAAATCGTAAAAATTGGTTACAAAAATGATTAAAATTTGGCCGGAATCGCTTTCTTAATAAGGAATATCTGGGTATTTCGGATCAAAGTAATCCACATGAATTACACGAAAGATTATTGCAACCATTAAAATCGATTGTCTACGGGTCTCTTCATGGTGGTGGTATGATCGAGCCAAGTTTTTTCAAAAACGAAGTATAAAACAACTTCTAACAATAATTTTTTTACTAAAATCTAAAAAAATTTTATTTACCAGATAGTTTAACTTCACATATAGCTTTGGATAGCTTCCCCTATTTTCTCCATTAAAATTTATATTCTTAGCAAACAATTCGGCAGACTCTACGAAAGTTCGTTAGTCGCACCAATTCTGTTTCTAACATAAGACAGCAAAAAAATAAAAATTTTAGTAAGAAATGTAAGAGAATCAATTCGAAAATAAGTAAATGATTATAAAATTTAAATCAAAACTGTTATCTTTTCCTCAGCGGAAGGAAGTAGTCTGGCTAATGCCGGTTTTTAAACCAAAAAAAAAAAATAAATAAATAAATTATTTCCTTACATTATCTTAAATTCGTTTTAGGTGATGATGTTTGTACATGTAAAAATTATATCACAAATGATCTTGACGCCCACGCAAAAATCGAACAACAGCAGAGAAATGTTTGCGCAATAATCTGTGATCATAACCGTGTCACACTAACCGGTTGTACGCCATGTAGAAACCACAAAAACATATTTTCGAAAAGTTATAAAATGCTTTTTCATCGGCATCCTGTACCACGTCAAGCCACAAAATTAACCACACCAAACTGGAACGATGTTTGCGCAAAATTGTGTAAAACGGGAGATGGCGGGGCACTGTGCAATTGCAATTTATCGCCGTTCATGATTTAAACGATTGACATTGTTTGAAAGCGTTTTATGTTCGTTTCGCGTTTAAAGGGCGATAAATTGAAAAAAAAAACTAAAACATATTATTTTTTAAAATGTTTTAAATTAAAAGAATTAATAATTATATTTAATAGCAAGTCTCTTTTCCAAGAAATGACTTTAAACTTTAATTTTCTTTATCATTTAAATATTTAAATATTTTGTTTGATAACAAAAGCTGTTTAATGTTCAATTACTCGTATAACCAATAGAGAAAATGGTTACGAAGAAAGAAATTAAAAATATGAACAAAAAAAAAATAAATAAAAAAATTAAAAAACTCAAAAAAGAAACAAAACAAAACAAAACCAAAGAAAATAAAATAAAATAAAACAAAACAAATTAAAGCTAATCCCTATGCGCATCAATTAATTTATAATTTATTTAAAAATTATAAAAAGTTTTTAAACTTGATAATGCAACATTCATATGAAAATAACTTAATACACAGTCATACGTACTATTAATAATAATTATATACATAATACATATATATATAAACGATTGTAAAATTATGTAAAAACCTTTTATTTTTCAAAAAAAAAAAAAAAAAAAAATTAAAAAAAAATGCAGATTTGGAATGTCAAACACAAACTTGAAAAATCCTCAATTGAATTTTTAAAATATTTATTATTTGGCAAGTTTCATGTTATACATTGAAATTAAAAAGAAAAAATTTACAACAAAATCACTAAAGGGCTTCCAGGTGGAACAGTTGAGTATACTCTTACGCTGCCCGCAGATTCCCACAAGGGGCAAATAGCAAGGCAACAATGGGGTAACAACCAACTAGGACACTCACAAAACTCTAGTGCTAGAAAAGTAACAAATTAAGCAAAAAAAAAAAAAAAAAAAAAAAAACAACCAAGAAAAGATTCACACAAACAACATATCGTCCTCTTCCTTAATTATTTACTACCTTATCCAATTAGCTCGTTATATTCAAAATTTACATAAATACACATATTTCAATTATTTTAATTATTTTAATTCTCGTTTAATTATTTTTAGTGAAATCAGCATATCAATTAAGAAAAATACAATTATATTTGAATGATGAAATTTGAAAAGGACATTTTGCATCCATACAAAATCAATTAAAGAATTTTACAAGCTAATATATTTCTTATAGTATATTTATATATATACTTATATATATATATATATATATATATTTATTTCTCAATATATTTCTTAAGCATATAGTGAATATGTATGTATATCGAAATTATAACAATATTTAAAACATACTTCCTTTATACACAAAATTCTATATAAATAAAAAAATTATTAATTATAAAAGAAACATAATTAAATACACTTCACATTAAATGTTTAGCCGAAAGTTAAATGTTGTTACATATTTATTTTAGAGTCAAAATTATTATATTTTCTAACGTTTTGACTATAAATGCAATAAATACATGTGTAATATTATATTCCTTCAAGTATATTGTCAAATGTAACAGAAAAATCGCGTTGTAATAAAAGAAAAATTAAAAAAAAAAACACTCAACAAATATCAGACATTTCCTAAGCAGTTTTATAATAAAGACAGTGAAAAGAAAACTATACACAAATATTTTAATTTATTGTTGTTTTCAATCCAACTTTCCACGATCTACAAACTTAACGATTTTAAGAAATTCGCTTTATAGCGAAAGTACTTTTACAACACATCACGGCAGCTTTTAGGAAGCTAAATATATTCAATTGGCAGGTACTAATTGAAATACTCTTTAAAATTATGTTTTCTGAAAATGGTAAATTTTTATAAGCTTGGACTGAAAAGTGCATTTAAAAATACTTTTGAACATAAATATTTTAAAAATGCTAACTTTTAGCTACTGACATACGCAGAATACTTTAAAAGCTTTCAGCTTTTTTATAAAAGTACTTTCTAGGGACGTTCTTTTCTTTCTAAAAATGTACTTTTCGAAAACAACCAGTAAAAGAATGATAATTTCCAACAAGTCCCTGTTGAGAAAATTATTTAAAAAATAATTATTTCAAGGCTTTTTTAAAAAAGAGGTAATAAAAGCTTTAAAACTAGTTTGCAAAAATATTAAAAATCCTTTCAGATAGAGCAAGCACAAATTTATTCTCCTTATTGTAAAAAACTTTTAAAATTTGTTGAAAAGGATTTTATTAGGTAGAATCAAAAATATCTATATTTTTCAGATGCCGCTCCTACTACTGCTTGCTTCGGAGGAATAAATACTATTCGTAAAATTTATTCATTAAATTTGGCGTTTTTTATTTTTTTTTTATTGGTACTTTCATTACAAAACTGTTTAAGAACTGTTCATAGAAAAATGTATCTAAAAC
The DNA here is from genome assembly GCA_963402855.1 of Ormia ochracea. Lineage (NCBI taxonomy): Eukaryota > Metazoa > Arthropoda > Insecta > Diptera > Tachinidae > Ormia > Ormia ochracea. The sequence goes on from OY727106.1 coordinate 44,132,750, forward strand.
CCATGTACGTACATGTATTAAATATTTATTAAATAATCCTTTTTATATAAATGTTTGGAAGACATGCAACAATATGGAAAGTAATTCATTTAATATAATAAATAAAAACCCATATTTACGAAGACAATTTTCAATTTGAATATAAAAAAAAAAAAAATTAAACGTTAATATTAATATTGTATAATAAAAATAAAGAAATATATAAAAAGAAACTTTGTGGAAGACATTTTAGAACTTAAAATAAATATTTTAGTTGTAAGCAATATTTATTTATAATAATTAACAGAAACAAAGTTTTACGAGATTACTTATAGACTTGCCTCATAATGAGTCAAAGGCTAAAAAATATTCCAGCTGTGACTGACAATAATTAATGATTAGGAGAGCAAGCGGCTACAAATGCCACCAAATTATTGCAACAAAAACTAACGAAATATAATAATAAATAAATACATTTTAAAAAATATAAAACACGAAAATATAAAACATTATAAATATAATTTTATTCCTCAGTTTAAAATAATGCACGCCTAAAAAAAACAAAAAAACAACCAACTGCACCTTTTTAGTATATATATAGAAATATAATAAGTATATTAATTTCACATGATTTAAGAAAAGAACAGCTAAAATTGAACAATTATGCATATGTATGTGTATGTACGTATTGGAAGAAGCTAAAATCACAATGCCAACAAATTCGCATAAGCATGCATTCATAAATTATAGCCAAAATCCACACTTCCTTAATTTAATTTAATTTTTCTATTTTATTTCTAAGAAAAACTACTGCCCCATTATTTTTGAAAATCTCTTCTTTAAGGCAGTTTCAGTTATGAGTTCAAGCAACAGCCATTATCAACGAGTGCGTATTCTCTCTCTATATATTGTACAAATGCATTCAAGAGAAATTAAATTTCTTATAAAGTTTGTTAATTTATTATTTATATTGTTTGCTGTATGACATAAATATATACTAATAACAACTAAAACAATAACAACAATATAAAAATCTAAAAACACAGCCATAAAAATCTAGTAAAAATTCTACATAAATAATAGTTTAAATAAAAAAAATCTCTACAACAATTAATTTGAACAAACATAAATGCAACAAGTAAATAGCAAAAACAGCAACAACAAAAAGTACATACTTATTTAAATAAACACTACTTAAATATCACTGTATAGTTCAATGTGTTAAATGTTGTATAATAAAATATATTTGAAATAAAAAAATTGTACTACTCTGTGTCTAACGGAACTAGAATAAATATGAGAGTATGCTTTCAGGCTGAACCAGTTAATACTTCCTGTATGCTTGCCAGATCGTTTTAGGCAAACTAACGGAGGAAATTTACAAAACAACAGGCAAAGTCTTTGCCCACAACTCAATGGTGTTTTATTTTCGCTTTGCATTCATATTCTTGTCTCTTTCGTGCTTTTAGTCTCCTTTGGACCGAGCTAACCGCGTCTAAGGCGGAACATGAAGTACCATTTAAGTGTTATAAATACCTTTTAAAAACTACCCCAAACTTTAGATGAAAATACTGTTTTAGTTATAGTTTTGCTTGTGGATCCAATTTTCATTACAGAAATTAAGTGCAGTCAGCAACTGGTCACCTCAAGGTAATATTTCACGCAAAAAAAAGAAAAAAAAATGGAATTATTTTACTCAAAAGGGGGGAGACTACAAAAAATATATCGAGAAGAACGGCAATCTCATAGTAGTGGGGCTGTAATCGATATAAAAATATACATATATGCTCAGTAGTTTTTACTGCCGCGTACAATCCAATATATACACGGGATTTTAAGCAACACTTAGATCTAGTTCAAGGTTTTTTTTGCGATTTTTTTTTTTTATATATTTAGTGATTTTTTTAATTTACACAGCACTATCTGCATCCAATCACTCAGTTGGCAATGAGCTGCAGAGATCTTGCTTACAGTCAATTATTACACTTTTTCCCAGGATTATCAATTCGATTCGGTCAGAGTTATTTTGTCAGAGTTATTTATAAAAAAATAATTATTTGAAGAGTAACTAGCTCAGCACAGACTAGTTTACCAGCAGAGACGTTGCAAAAAAGTACTCTGTGGTGCTCGTAATCCAGGCAGAACTTGCTTCTTTTAATGGACTGCCTGACAAGAAATTACTTTTATATAGCCATACTTACATATGTGGTTGAAGACGATCCCGGCTGTAAAAAAAAGAAGAAATTTAAGAAAGTCTATCGTATAGTACAAGCAACTTATTCTAAATACAATTATGCAATAAATTCAAATTGATTGCAAAATGAAAGAAACACACAACAAAAATAAAATATGGACTTTGAACACCTTTTGCGAGTTAAGAATAAATTTAAGACAAATTTTCCCATGTGCTGGAGAAGTGGACCGCAATTACATGGTATTTGTAATTAAAAAATCCAGTTCCTTTTGGAATACAATGAAAAAATATACACACAAACATTTCTTTGACACATGAATGTGCAGCTATTTTGCCCATCAAGCATTTTACTTTAATTAGGCTTCCTTTTCCATTTTAATACAATTTGGATAAAGTCCCGTTTTATCTAGGACAATTAAATGGTCGTTTTGATAATTCCAGTGAATAAAACAAGAAAGCATAGAGAGGCAATCGGGTCTACAGTTTTCAATATTTTAGTACAATATTTTATTTTTCAATATTTTAGCGGCCAGTCAATGCTGCCAGAATTTCAAGAAGTGAAGTCGTCAAAAACTACATTTCTGTGCAAAAATCGTCAAGTCATTTACAAAATCGCCAATAAATCCTCCAATCAGATATATTAATTTTTTTCTATTTTAATTGTTTTATTAAAATAAATATAAAAATATAGCAAACTTATTAACTGCACTTTCAACAATTATATATATATACATTGATATATATATATATATATATATATGATATGATATATGATGAAAATCATTCAAATAAAAGTTAACAAAACTTAAAATGAAATGAAACTTCACATCCGTATATTAATATTTATTTTTAAAACATATAATTCATATTGAAACATTTTATGTATAGATACCTGAATTTAATATTTTTAAGAAATTTGAACTGATCTCAGGATCGTATCAGTTTGGCTTTTTAAGTTTTAAATAGTCCTTTGTAAAGGAAGACTTCTAAAGAAAAATTTTCTAAACTTTTGGAAACTTTGGGTTTATATCTGGCAAACTCACCTGAATAACTAAATCAATGAATGTTTGCCAATTAATATCGGAAAATTATTATATAGCAAATAATTTTTTTTCTTAAAATAGGGAAAGCTAGACTTAAACGCCAACTTTCCATTTTGATTATTTTTTCCTTTCCTTCAAAAAATCTTTTACAATCTAAAAATTGTGATTTAAATTTAGCAAGAAGTGTCACTAGTGTATATTGCAAAGTGAAAATCGTCTAAATGCAGAGAAATCGTCAATTCTGGCAACAGTGCAAGCAATTTGTTTCGGAATTTGAGAGTTCGTTTTTGGGTTTTAATATGAATAAATAAATAAATATGAGAAGTTCTTAAGTTGTTCGTAAAGCGAAATTTTATAAAAGTTTAAATATTTTTGCATAGTCTGCAATAGTTTATTTAGTTCAATAAGAAAATATTTGCATTCTTAACTTTTTTCTTCGATCTTATTATTTTATAAATTATTAATATTTCGCCAAGCTTATATTTTTTATAAAAATTATTTTTATATTATTTAAATTTACTTTATTTATTTTCTAATTGTGAATAATCTGTTATATCTATTTACTGTTGAACTGATACAAAGTGTATAGAAATGTTGAAAAAATAAAAATAATTTTTATAAAAGATCTTAAGATTGAAAAACGTAAAATATTTTTAAAGAATTTCCATGTAGTCTGAATTGAAAGGCGTGCTTGATATATTGTGAAATAGATTAATAAAAGGTTTTTGTTTCATATATATAATGTATTTATTTTAAAGTTTCAAATATCGGAATAGATTTGAATCGAAGCAAAATATATGCTAATCTATAGAAATACGAATGAAAATAATTTTTTTTCTTTTGTGTAAACTGTACTAAAATGAAAGCTTTATAAAAAATTAAATATTACCAGCCATCACTGTACATAAAACAAGTTTACGATTGTGTACTAAATTTTAGAGAAAATAAATGAGTGGCAGCTCTCATGCAGGCTAAAAAGCGTTTCAAGAATTCATTACTCGCTTGAGATCGTTGGCACTCAAATATTTTAAGATCAGTCTTTGTTCAGCTGGCATATCAGAAACAGCGAGCGTTTCGGTTGTTCACGGTTTTAGTGGCGGTTATAGCAGTCGAACTATATTTGAAAAAAAGTAACAAATCCATTATAAAAGAAGAATCGTTCTACACTATGGCCACTACTTTTGTGCATTTGCCACCAGCTACGGATTTCCCTTTGGAAAACTTACCTTATGGAATTTTCTCTACAAAAACGAATGTAAGTTTTATCTGCTTTCTTGTGAGTAAATTGTAAAATGATTAAAGAAAACGAAATGTGCTTTAGATTATATTGTGATTCTAGTTTAAAGATACATTTTTAGATCCAACAACAGAAACACATTAATATTTAATTTGGAGGACTATGAATTATGCATATTTCGTTCAATTTAACATAAATTAAGCGAAACAATTTCTTGAACATGTTTTTCTTGGTTTTATGTGCTTTAGAAAAAGTGTAGAAAAATAAAAGTTCTGATAACAAACAGCTTTTAACTAAATCAAATTATAAATATTTATTTAGATACAGAATTCAAAATGAGATCTACTGATATTAGATAGTTTTTTTTTTGTTGTTCCTTGTGTAAATCATTTAAAACAAATACAAATTAAACCGGTCTACGGTTTTTAAAATATTCATCTGATCGCAATAAAACTGCACAAGTCTGGAAAAGTTTTAGGCGGGTCAAGCTACATACGATACTGCGAGATAGAACGACTTCCACACTTAGCACATTCGCCACAGCAAGCTAACATCTACAACTTGTCATAAATAGAATACATGGGTTTATATGAAAATTATTTTCGCAGCGGATAAACATGTCTGAACGAAAATGAGTATAATAAAAGCAGTGAAGTATGCGATATGTGATACCATACATTACAAAATAATATTATAAATTAATACTTCAAATAATTCAAAATAATTAATTACACGGCGACAAATGTAGCCATCAATATTTGAAAACGTGAAGTCTGCTGAGGCGATTGTCTCTATTCCTTTTATTTCTTATTCTGGCAATTTATTTTTAATGAAATACTTGACGTTGTCAGCAATTGCTTCCTAGTTTTTTTTGGTTGATTTCATATTTCGTGTAGATTTTTAGCACAAATTGCTAATATTTTTGACTCACAACCAGAAAGGTCCAGGATCTAAATATATATCGAATTTCGTCTTAACAAATTGTTAAAGAAGGTTTATTCGGTGATCTTTTACACTCTCTTAATAAATTAAACTTTTTTAATTATTTTGGCAAATTTTCATTGCTTTCATCTTTACAATTTTCTCAGTTTCTGAAATTACAAACGCTTTATGCATTGTAACTCTACTTCCCTTAAGATTATACTGTATAATTTCCTTATTTAGCCGATGACCTCAGCAGCCAGTTATATTCATATAATTGTAATATTTATTAAGTAAATAAATAAATAATTTCTTTAGTGATTTAAAAAAAAAAACGCGACTTTTCCTAAAGATCAAAATTTTGGCAATTTTGACGATTTTTAATTTATTAGGCATGTTTTTATTGTAAATATTATTTCAACATATTATTTTAATTTTTCCAGCCGCGCAGGCGATTGTGTGTTGCCATTGGTGACAGTGTTTTGGACTTGAGCGGCGTTTCGTCCTTGTATCCGCCAGAAGTACAGGTACATTAAAAACACCTACATAGAACTACAAACATTTTCTAACATCTTTCATACTTGAAGGATGCCTTGAATGCAGAAACATTGAATTTGCTAATGGGTCTTGGCTACACTGCGTGGAATTTAGTGCGTTCAAGAACCCGTGAGTTGCTTTTAAAAAATTCCCAATTGGAACAAAACACCAACTTGGTTAAAAGGTAGAGCAGAATATCTTACAACTTCATTGAAAGGATATTCGTAATGTGGATTGAATGTTAAATATTTTTAGTGTTATCGTACCTCAAGCAGAATGTGAAATGCACTTGCCAGCGGATATTGGCGACTATACGGATTTCTATTCATCAATACATCACGCGACTAATGTGGGCATTATGTTCCGTGGTAAAGAAAACGCTTTAATGCCCAATTGGCGTCATATACCAGTGGGCTACCATGGCCGCGCCAGTTCAGTGGTAGTTTCAGGCACCCCCATACGACGTCCTTTGGGTCAAACCTTACCAGTTGACGGTGAATCACCCACATTTGGTGCCTGCAAATTATTAGATTTTGAATTGGAAATGGCTTTCTTTATTGGTGGTCCTGGTAATAAATTAGGCGAGCGTATAGCCGTTGAGGAAGCTTGGAAGAATGTATTTGGGTTCACTTTAATGAATGACTGGAGTGCTCGTGACATACAAAAATGGGAATATGTACCTCTGGGCCCCTTTACATCGAAGAATTTAGGTACAACCATATCACCATGGGTTGTACCGCTTGCCGCCTTGGAACCTTTCTTGGTGGATAATTTCCCACAAGTACCTGAAGTGTTTCCATATTTGAAGCATGACAAGCCATTCAATTTTGATATAGATTTGGAAGTATTTCTAAAGCGTAAGACTTCAACAGAGCGTTATTAATTTATGACTATAATTATTAAAATATTTAATTATTTTAGCCGACAATGGGGAGGAGTCTTGCATTGCCAAATCCAATTATAAATATCTGTATTGGACTGCCATCCAACAGATTGCTCATCACACTGTTACAGGCTGTAATATTCGTCCCGGTGATTTAATGGCTTCTGGTACTATCAGTGGCGAAACTGAAGATTCTTATGGATCGATGCTTGAGTTGAGCTGGCGTGGCTCAAAAGCCGTGAATTTAAAAGATGGTGCTGTTCGGAAATTTTTGCAAGACGGCGATGAAGTTATCATTCGCGGCCATTGCGAGCGTAATGGTGTACGTATTGGTTTTGGCCAATGCGCTGGCAAAGTATTACCGGCCACCCCTTTCGAGAAATGAATATTTTATGTTAAAAAACGCTGATATTAAATACGGTTCTATAATAAATTTAAAATTTACTTTATATTATCTTAAAATAGGACGATTTTATTACCTTATAGCAGCTGGTAAACTTTTTTAACTCCGTTACAAGTCATTTTAAGCAGAAGATACGCCCCTCATGATCTGTATTACAATGCAATGAAAATTGCATTGGAGCAAAATACACTCAAAGCAAAATATTAATTGAATTATTATGTCGCTTAATTACTGTTATTAATAAATTTTTAGTGACGTTGCGGGGTGCTCTTTACAATTAACTCTATGCAAGTTGTATGAACTTCTAAAAAGAAAAAATATATACGGAATATATACCATTCATGTAGGTCCCCTCAAAACATTTTATCTATTTAAAACTGGATGGGAAAAAGATGTTAAAAAATTTTTAATGAACCAGTTAGGGGAGAATTAGAGAAGTTTTATTCTCCGGTATTTTATGCCATGACTTTGCATAATAAAAATTTTGAATATGAAGTGAATGAAAATAAAAGAGAATATCGTAAAGGCGAGCATTCCATTACCATTCATCATACATCGTGAAGAAATTTTAGATATCCACTATTTCTCTGTTTGTTAATCAAATTTTAAGAGGATTATTCTTAGCAACACATATTTTATGTTAAAAAACGTTGATATTAAATACGGTTTCATAATACATTTAAAATTTACTTTATATTATTTTAAAATATTTGTATTTAGCAACCACTATTTTTTTAGTTTTAATTTTATTGTTTTTAAAATAATTAACAGCTGCTTTTTTTTAAATGTCTTTTAATACACTGCCTATTCTTTTATTATATCCTCTTTTTCAGATAACTAATTGTTTGACCAGAAGCTCCAGTTCTCCTCTACTAAAATAACTTTACAAATTAAATATTGCTTAAGGAAAACATTAGCATGCTAACGAAATTACAAAAGTTACTTTTAACGTCTGCTTTTAAGTAACTCAAAGGCCGGAAGCTGCTGCTTTCAATGTACAGTCTTCAGTAGTAATTGAAAAATTAAAAAAAAAATCAAACTAAACTTAATCTTTTTACATCTTCACATCAATTCGTTCTTTGGCATATTTCGCAAGAAACTAAAATTGAAAAAACGTTTCTGTGGGCATGCGCTTACGTCGAAACGTTATTGATTTTGGTTTGGAACTTTTTAAAAACGCACTGCTTGTAGCGTGTTATGCTGCCACTACTGTTATAGTGGCAGCACTGGAAAACAAGCTAAAAGTTAACAGCAGAGCAAGTGGAAGTTTTGTATCTGTTAAAGGCAGATACATTGAACAGATTTATTTTAGCTTTAAATGAAAGCGGCACGATACGCGAATACTCTTGCAAGATAGTTGAAACGGAGTAACTGGCACCGGTCGGCAACAAAAAGGAATATGTAATGTAATTTTGCACCCAACGAAAGCACATAAGAAATATACAACAATAAACAAATAAACATCTACGCCGAAATTGACTTACTCGAATTAAAATTCGTTCATTAATTTTATTAAATGTGTAAAATGTATACAAAGTGCGCATAAGAAAAAAATATTTATTACGAGAAAAGGTAAAAACCTAATTAAACTTGCCCCTAAAACAAGCACAATCTAAATTATACATAATTTCATTGAAATTTATCAATCAATAAGAATTATGCAAGTTGAAACAAAAAAAATTGCAAAAATAAAGTTTTGGAAGAGAATCTTTTGAAATTCAGCAAAGATTTTAAAAATAGAAGTGAAAAGTAATTGCGGAATTGTTAAACAATGTGTGGCAAATGTAATGTTTGTAACTTCAATTCGGTGAAAAATCAATGTCTTCGCCACACAGTGTCATTAATCTTGAAACATGAGGAAAAGGAGAATAAATTGCACAGGGGCGAGTGGAAATCCACCACCCACTGCGACATGCGAGAACGTATTTGAGAGAAAAAACACACCATCCCTAAATCCTCTAAGAGTCATTAACATGAACACATTTGTTTTACTTGTCACAAAAGTAGAAAAAATTCTCATACTTGCTTGCCACCAGGAATAAGTGCGTTTTGTTCCTGTTCGCTACAAAACGTTTCAGGTTTTTTCGGCTTTTGCTCCCCTAATATTTCTAGTTTAAAAAAGTTAATCAAAATGCATTTTATATTACCTTCCATGCAGCCAAGTGTAGAAGGAAAACTTAACTCGAAATTTTTAAAAACATCTCCCCTCATGTTTCAAACGAGGCGCCAGCATACATACACACATACACACATGGATACATATTTGAACAAGCTTCCAGTATCTAAATAAATAATAAGACAGAAAAAAATCCATTAAAAATCCAGAAACAAAAAAGAAAAACACGCACACAAAATACTTTAAACACTAAAACTAACGAAAATAAATAAAAAAAAAACCAAAACCAAAAACAAAGTATATGAAACTGCAAAAAGCAAAAAAAAAGTAAATAAGAAAAGGTATGCAATTATGTGGCGCCACGGATACGCGCGAGTTATACGTTTGTATATACAGATATGGGAGAACGGACTGTCTACACGAGACTAAGAGAACTTTATCAATCTACAAGCTAATAAGCTGAGCAAAACCGAAGGCAGTAAGTCTCTTTCAGGGGCAGCGAGATGAATTGAAAATAAACAAAAGTTTTTGTGCGGTTTTTGCCTGTGGTTGTGTATCAATCAATCGGTCAAGGCCGAATCTTTTGCGGAAACGATTTTAAATAACTCCAAATTTCGCAAGTTTGATAATTTTTAGTAATTTATTGTTATATGCTTAAAAGCATTTTTATAAATATTGCCAAAACTTTCAGTGTTGTTAATATCGATCAATTAAAATCACATAAAATTTATGCAATTGGCATAAAAACACTTAAAAACTATTGAAATACAATTAAAGAACCAATCACACACACACATACACATACACACACACCCTTTGATAATAAGTTTCATATGCGATCTTGAGGTTTAATTAAATTTTTGGTTTTTCCAACACTGATCGATACCAGCTAATAGGGAGCAACATAGGCAAGCAGATTTATCGAATGTATAGACAGTGCAGCATAAGCCATGGTAACCCAGCTAAAGTAAACCAGTTCATAAATTTGTATGTGATTACTTATCTCTTATTTATTTTTTTATTTATGCTAAACGAAAAAACGAAAGAAAAAAAGCTACGTTTAAAGCTTTGCTAACTCTATGTTTTTGCACAGCAAAAGTATTGGTATCCTCTAAATTTGGTATCTAAATTTGGCTACATTGTTTTTGTAACGGTACTTATAAAATAATCTTATTGCTAACAAGCATAAAAAATACCGTTTTATTAATATAAAGATATTTTAAAAAATGCCTCGAAAGGCATTTGAAATGAACATTTCAAGAACGCAATTCCATAATAAATAATCGCAATTAAAAATCTTATGCCAAAATAGCCAATATAGTGAATCGAAGCAAATGCAGCCCTCCAAAAAACAATGAACCAATTTAGAGAAGAAAAGAGAATGAATTAAAAATAAGTCAAGAATAGTTTTCTTGAAAAAAATGAGTTTTGATATAAAGTAACTTTTTCAGATGAGTCAAAATATGTATAATATTTTTGGCTCGGTTGGATGTGCTTTAGTCTGCAAGAAGGACGAATCAAGATCTTAATCCGAAAAGCACACGCAAAGCCCTTAACCACGGAGGTGGCAGTGGCATTGTACTCGACAGCCAGCTGCAGGTGTGGGTAACTTGGCTTTTATAGATGAAATTATAAATAAGGCAGTATATTTAATTATACTTAAGAATAATTAAAGACAAAATGCTGGAAAAATCAAATTTTTCACTTTGGGTATTTTAACTTATGTCGTATAGTGTAGTTTACAAATACTTCAATACAATTTTTTTAGAAGCCTACTGGCTAAGCTTTGATATCGAATGCAGTGCAATCGTTATCGAAATTGAAATTATTTAGCAGCAAGTTTGTCATTAAATTATTTTGGACAGCCCACGTGAAGAAGAGAAAGCACTGGCCATATAGTACCTTTAACATATATTATAAAATAAATTTTTCTACATGTACCCTTTTTCGCTACTCCTTTCTTGTAATTTGAGATTAGTCGGCGAAGAAAATAAGTAATTAAAATTGCCACCCGAAACCACATTACTACGAGGTGCTCAGTAATATCACTAGCTCTATATCTACATCCCACCAAGACTGTTTTAACTGTAACGCACAATGCGTCACATAAGTACGCCTCATTCCTTGAGTGTTAGCCTTTAAAAGATGCTATGAGACCGAATTTGCCTTGCTACTACTAAGCTAGATATAACATAAAAATATAAGTGGTAATGTTGCTGAAGAAATATTATTCAAAAATATTATTTCTATAACTTTTACCCTAATCCACTCATAACTAATAATTTTTAATTAATTAATTATGTCTCAAATTCAAAATTAATTTAAGATAGTGCTTGTTATTCACCGGTACCTCTGAAGAACATTTATTAGGAAGGCAGCGATTAAATTTTAAAAAATATTTTATAGCGTTCGAAAATATAAATTAATGCTGTAGTTAATGTCGACGTCGTAAACGGCGTATGTACGCTGAAAGTGTGATGTTAGACGTTTAATTTCATTTTGCTATTAATGCCAACGCCGTACACGCCGTTAAATATAAACTGCTAATTTGAACATTTATGTACTGAAATATTTGTAATTAAATAGTTATTACTTATTTTTTTCCAAATCTTTCCTTTAAGAGCTGTATTCTTATAGTTCTTGGAGAATTTGTTATATAAAAGTTCGTTTTCGCGAACTGCATTTATATTTATATTATATTTTAATTAAAAAAAAGCAACAATTTAAACAAGTACAATAATCAGATAATTATGTATGTATATTGCTTTGACTTTTCATGGTACGCCAAACGCTGAAAAAGCTGAAATCGATTGAACTTTTTCAGCGTTTAATTTCTGACGTCGTTGAGATTAACAGCTCTCATACAATTTCATACGTTTCAACTTTTTTTTCACAGTTGACGACGTTCAGACGGCGTTACGACGTCGACGTTAACTCCAGCATAAGAAATTGAGGGTTTCAGTGCTCCCATTTTTAGAATCTTTCTGTAAACGCAGTTTAGTCAATGTGTGTTGACAACACTAACATTTTAAACAATCTCGCAATGTGCTCACCAATATTCTCTCTACCCCACTCTCTCTCTCTCTCAATCTCTCTGCACTTTATAGAGAGAAGTAATTATAAAGAGACATTTACTAAAATAAAAATCAAAAAAATCAATGGAACTCATAAGATAAAGTAAAACCATTAAACAAATCGATCGGATCGGCAGTTTATAAAAACGAAAAGCGTACAATAGAAAACTATTAGAAAAGGAATGAATATTATTAAAATACATTAATAAGAATGCTTATCACGATTGAAAGCCAAGACATGCCTTATCTGCTAGACACAATTACTAAAATGTAGAATGTCTAAGGCAAAACTCGAAAGAATAAGAAAATATTTATATGCATATACATATACACCATATAAAAATATTTAAAAACAAAATAGAAACACATATGTACATATGTAGACAAACAGCTAGACAAGTAACGTGGTTGCACCCACATTTTTAATATTTGTAAGACGTCTTGTAAACAATCAACAATATCTAATAATACTATTAAAATTTTCTTGTTTTCTTTTACAGAAATATGCATGAGTCTACCATTATGGCATTATATACATGCAAAAAACTTTATTAATTAAGAAGATATCATATCACTAAAAGGCCAAGCACCTGCAGAAGTTAAAAAAGCCCGGCGGTGAAGGAAAATCTGTACACCATGTCAAAACTATTTCAAATTGTTTTCCTTTACGTTACCGTTTTATTCACACTAACCAAGAGCGGTAAGTTCTAGTGTAGGCATTAATTTTTCATTTTATTTGAAAGTCTTAAAACTGCAGCACCACCCCTGTTTGGCTGCATGAGCTTTAAGGAGGATGATCGCATAACATTAGATGAGGATGACGAAACCGATGAATATGATCCTCCGCAATTTGATTCTTCCGGTTTGACAGCCAAAGAGTTCGAAAATTTTGTCAATATTAAACTTGATACTGAACTATCAACTACGCCTACTTATCGAGTATGCTCAACGGATTACACCTTTTGCTTCTCACTTTGGAGTATTACAAACAACGGAACGCAGATCGTGAAACAAGGTATGTAACGCTTATTTTAAAATATACATGCATACATTCATATGTAGATACATACATATGTAAAACAAATTGCAAATAATTGATATAAATTATTCTTAAGGGGTCTTCAAATGACCCTGCTATACTGCTTTTCTTTATCCAATTCTCAAAAATATCCTTAAAAGAAATGTTTAAATGATACAAAAGGAAACATGTTTTTGACAGACTGTGACATCTCTTAAATGCCTAAAAAGTTGCTGCAAAATCTCATTTGCTGTGTGAAACTTCTCTTAAATACATATTCTCTTATACTCGGTTCTTTAATCAAATTAGTTAAATGTCTTAGAGGTGGCAGTTGCCCGGGTAGCTCAGTCGGTAGAGCATTGGACTTTTAATCCAAGGGTCCAGGGTTCAAGTCCCTGCTCGGGCGTTTAGTTCTTTTTTTTTTTAATTTAATTCACAATTAGCAGAAAATTATTATATTCTAATATGGCTAGAATAATAAGACAGAGTTTGATAGAAGACACAAAAGAAAAAATTACCTGCAAAATTAACAGAATTTTACATTATGAATTTTACATTTTACATTTTACATTTTAATATACATTGAGTTTTATTATGATAATTATAGCATGACATGCAATTCCTAAACGCTATAGAAATTCTGATCTTGTCTGTTTTGCAAATTGAAACTTATATAAATTACATACTTCTTTACGCCACTGGAGTCATTGCAGTTATCAACCATTGCATAGTTATCGCCATATGGAGTTGTGCAGGCTATTGGCATTAGAACAAGTTTCAGGCAGATTCCAGTTTATCTATTCTATTTTTATGATGGAGAAATCTGTCTCGCAATACATATGATTTTAATAATAAATGTCCTGTACTCATTTTTTAACGGCTTACGGACGGAGTTGACAAATTTGAGATAGAAAAGGATCTGACCAAATAAAAATAAAAAGTCGTTTGAGTAGTTTAGAAACTGAAGATTTGTAAAATTTTTTTTTGGTAATTTCGCTTTAATTTTTGTTGGGCGAATTGGCTAATAAAGTGCTAAACAAAATACTGTAAAGAACACAATCACTTCTTTACAATAAAACACACACTTTATTACACATTTACATTTAATACATTTTGGTTTTTAATTGTAATCAAGAAAAAAATTGTATTTTAATTAAAAAGAAGTATTTTTTTATATTTTTATATATTTGGGTTACGTCTTGGGTTACGTTAGAAAAAAAAACAAAAATTATTAACAAAAAGCAATATGGTAGCAAAATGTAAATAATAATTCAATTTTATTCTCTATCTCTACAATATTTGTTTTGTATGTAAAAGAGATGTTGGCAGTGCAGTATTTGATTTGATAGCGTTCGAAAAATTGGAGATGTCTTGTAAGATAATGTACATGTGCACGAACGGAATCTTCTCAAATATGGCTTTGCTTCGTCAGCAAAAGTAGACTGCCAGCGACCTAGACACTATGAAAATACGAATCAATGAATATAAAAAAGTAAATTATGTTCCAGATGTTCTAATATCGCGAAGGAAAGCAAAGTACTTTACAAAAATAATTGTAAAGCTTTTACTACTTTCATTTCACTTACGATAACGTAGTCGTTGGCAGATAATATTATGCAGAGACGAATTATGCACCCCAAAATTTATTCATACATTTTTTAATATAGTTTCTAAGGAAATTGTTTTAGTTCTTAGAGAAAACTATTCGTCACAGGTAAATATGTAAACATGTAAACATGCAAATTAAAAAATGAACAATAACTTTTATTGCATTAAGCACGAACATTACATTATTTTCCAGTTTCATTGAGTTCTTCTAAGAAGCATTTTGGTAAAGGGTTCCTGAAGATGTATATCCTGCATATCCAGTAGCATGCCGTGATATGCGCGAAATATTAATTTCTGAAATAAAATGTTAAGTTCTGTGGAGTATAAATTTTTTTTGGAATTCAGTGAAATTTAAATACCAACTACTATTAGTTGACAGCTATTATTACTAAGAAATTGGACATTTTTGGGTAATAGGCTTTATAAATAGCATTTAACTCTAATAATTCGACTTTTTTTCTATAACATATTCAATGTAAATTGGAACATTTCTGAAAAATTTTAAGAATCTAGAACTCTTTAGAAAATGTTGTACAAACAATCTTGCGATAATGTTTGGTATAATAAATAATATTTCCAAAGTCCATTTTTAAGTCCATGGTTCCCAAGCTAAACGATTTTTAACAATTATTAATAACTCGAGTTGAGGGCAAGAACTAAAATTGGGCACGCGTGTTTTGTCTGTATTAAATATAGTTTTTTATTCAAGAAATATTCTTAAATTAACAAAGCACGTGGGGATTTGAAGGCCAAAGAAATATTTTCAGCTACACCCTGATTTCAACTGATATATTACGATCTTTCGAAATTGTTAGGCTAAGAATCAGACAGTTGAAATGGACACGAGAGGTTATTGATTTTTCATTTTATTAATGTATTCCAGGTTGTTGGAAAGAAAGTACTGAAGGTAATGCAACCTGTAATCATACGGAATGTGTCAGCTCTTCGCCAACATCTACTTCACGCAACAGCTCCATGTATTACTGTTGCTGTTCGGGCAATTCCTGCAATAAAAATGTATCTGTAGTGGAACCCTCATTTTTGGAGGTAAATTTCAAAATAAAATTAAATGGAATAACAATCTTTGATTCTAATTACTTTTGTAGTTATCCAAAATGAATTCTGCAGAATCTTCTAATTTATTAAAGGCCAAAAGCAAATTGAATTTATCGACGGCAATTATTTGGCTGGCAGGGTTCTTAATGTGCATATTTATAATATTGCTATTAACATTTATGTATTTTCGCAGCGTAAGGGAAAAGCCAGAGCCGGAGGAAGCTCCTTTGGCACCTTCGGGTCCGGGCTACAGTTCCAATTTGCGAAATGTGGACAATTTGAATTTAATTTGTATGCTGGACAGTGGCAAATATGGCACAGTTATGAAAGGTCTACTACATGATCAAGAAGTGGCTGTCAAAATATTTCCGGAGGCTCATCAGCAGTATTTTATCAATGAAAGAAATATTTATTCACTGCCATTAATGGATTGTCCAGCTTTATTGACTTATTTTGGTATATTTTTAATGTCTTCACTTATAGTTTAAAATTTCCTTTCATAGCTTAAAATTTTTCAGGATATAATGAACATCATACGATGGGTGGTAAGATAGAATACCACTTGGTTTTGTCATTGGCACCGTTTGGCTGCCTACAGGATTGGTTGATACCCAACACTGTAAATTTTGAAACATTCTGCGGCATGGTTAAAAGTATTACACGTGGTCTATCACACTTGCATACAGAATTAAGACGAGGCGATGAACATAAGCCGTGTATAGCCCACCGCGATTTGAATAGCCGTAATATTTTGGTTAAGGCAGATCGTACCTGTTGCATTGCAGATTTTGGGTTCGCCCTAAAAGTATTTGGTCCTCGTTATGAATATAAAGGTGAAGTGGCCGAGGCTGAAACAAAGTCGATTAATGAAGTGGGAACTCTTCGTTATATGGCGCCAGAACTCTTAGAGGGTGCTGTTAACTTAAGGGATTGTGAGACTTCTCTAAAACAAATGGATGTTTACTCCTTAGGTTTGGTTTTATGGGAAGTAGCTACCCGTTGTTCAGATTTTTATGCCCAAGGTCAAGTAACGCCACCCTACAAAGCCCCTTATGAATTAGAGGTCGGATCTCACCCTTCTTTCGATCAAATGCAATCGCTGGTAGTAAGACGTAAGGCAAGACCGCTTTTCCCTGCCGGTTGGGGAGGTGGCCAAGCAGCAAAATTAATTAAAGACACTTGTGAGGATTGTTGGGATCATGATGCTGAAGCACGTTTAACGTCGCTATGTGCCGAAGAACGAATGCATGAAGCCGCTATAACAGGAGCTCGTTTAAATTCTCACTTAACAGCTACAACACCTCTGCTGAATACCAACAATCTGGGCACCACACATACTGAAACAGAATCATTCTATGAACACAAGCCGCGCTCTCCCAATAATATAGAAACCATATCCAACGATACTAATAACGTATTCAATCCACCACCCAATATGAAATTATTTCCGTTCTTAAAGGAGAACAATGAGCACACCTCAAGTGGTTCAACAACCGAAAAAAATCATTTGATTCAACCCCAGCAGCCCTTGCAACCTTTTCAGGGCAGAAATCCTTGTCAGGAAAGAAATCTGGCGCCAAAAGTGACTCAATATCCGCAAAAACTTGTACAAAGTAGCAAGAAACATAGCTTTCAGCAGCAAGGTGGAGAAGATAATAACTTTTCGTGCTTAGATGATGATGTGTCCGTGGAGGAACTTATCTCTGGCGGTAGCTCAAAAGAGTTCCCTTCTCTAAAGCAAGACGAATCTGCTCATATGGGGCAAGGTTTCCCTAAACAGCAAAACACCGATCGCAAACTTAAGGGTTGGCATGGTGTTAGAGCGCTCATACAAAAACGTTTGTTTCGTAAAAGCGATGGACTACAGAATTTAGATATATTTCGTCACCCAAACAGAAGCGACGAAAAGTCTAATCTTGTAGAGAAAAATAGCAACAACCCCGTAATTATTAGTTTCATAGACAAGGAGAAAACAAATTGTGATAAACCAAGTGCTATGACGGCGAAAAGCAATGGTTATGCGCAAAATAAAAGACCAAATAATTTAGATCTAAGTCCGGTGGGACAGATAAATGGATTCAAAACCACCCCTACCAACAGTTTGCAATCGAATCCAATTACTACAATTGAGGAAGAAGAGCTCCAGCATAACGCAAATGAGGTCTTTTCTGACGATGTAGATGAGGTGGATAGTAATGTAGAATACAGACTTAAAAGTTTAGACAAACGAAAGTCCACCCCATCTCATCTGGCTACTAGATCTTTATCCACAAACCTCTCTCTTGATACATCGTCAAATGACAATATAAATGAGGAGGAAGACAAACATATTTCAGATATTACCAATGTAGTTATAATGAGAACACACTCTACTTCAGAACCTCAATTTAGAAGACAGCGAAGTTTAGAAGTATTTCGTGAAGTCTTTAATGCACGTGGGAGCAATGAAAGACTACGTGATCCCAGCCAACGTGTCAAGACACCTGGCGATGTTCCGGCATCTGTCCGTAAAATAAGAGCTTCGAAAACTTTAAGTCTTTATGACGATCGCATGATGGACTCGTCACTCTTAAATACACTCTAACATGAAGAAGTTCTGCTCTTGGAACTTTAAGAGCAGAACTTTTGACTCTCAAAAAACATCATAATCATATTCACACTCACACTACACTTATTATAGTTTTAATGTATAATTGAGAAGGAAAATTGAGACGGATCAAAAAATTATTCATAAATATAGAACTCATACTTCCAATATTATTTACAATATTAGAACGATCACGGTTAAAACTTATGGTATAGTTGGATGAGTTTTTAATGTAAACCATTTAAAATAAAACAATGAACTTCTGCTTTTAACCCAAAACCACCAGGAGCGAAAATTTCCAAATCGTTAAATATAATTATGTTTGTTATTTCTTTTGGTAAATGTTTAAAGTTACCAAGAACATATAACAGTGAGGATTTCCGGTGAACTCTCCACCAACTCTGTCAGAATTTGTTTTCACCACTGATTTGGATGGGCACAAGTAATTTCCAGGGAATTGTGGTTCAAAGTCTATTTTCAACAATTACATTTTCCACATTAATATTAACAAGATTTATATATATATAGTTCGACCATGTATGGTGGAATGTGGCTCTGTGTAAGAATCCGTATTGATGAACAATTCGAAATATAATAAACGTGTATATACTATGAGTCCTTCATTCCCAAATTAAAATTTTAAAAAGATAGAAAAGGTATTAGATGATAGCACACCAATTCTGAAGAGAAAATTAAATAACAGAAGTCAAAAAATTTCTATATCTTCAAGCAATACTGTGATCTAAAGAGAGAATACTTTGTTTTTTGGCACCTATTTACAATATGTTTAAAAATAAAGTTCCCATTTGTTTAACTACATGCGTAAACGCACGAACTGCGAAGCATATCTGGTTACAACCGAAGAATTCGTTATAAACATACCTCGGGAAAACTCTCACATGCTGTACTTCTTTGTCAAAGGTACATGAGATTTTTTTTCTGATAAGTTGATCTCTACGAGAGGAGATAGAACCTGCCTTCCTCACAGTTCTGACTTATCTGCTGCGGGCCTTCCCTTTAGAGTTACCTCAAATTTTAGATTGGTTGTCTGGTTCTTTTGAAAGGAAATCAGCTACTAAAACTCATACATTTTTAAGAAATAATCCACTTCGATAATCAATAAATATATTATTTATAGCTATTCATTGACCCACAATATAGAAACCTCCTTTTGAAACACCTTTTAGGACAGTGCAAAGTGAAAAGTATATATCGAGCCATCATACATTCCAGTGGCGGGTATAAACATTTTGACCATTATTAAATTTTTTAATGTCTTAAGCACATAGAAGACAAGCCCGACTACATGTGGGACTGGAGTACTATAAACCGAACATACAATTTAAATATTTTCCTATTTACTTATTTCTTATTACTTATTTATAAATAAGTTTGTTTTATTTTCAACTATAAAAAATATTAAAGGCAAGATATTAGCAATTTTCCATTTTGTAGATCATGCATTCATACATGTTCGATTTCTGGTTATGAGTTGATCCAATGAAATGCTAATCTAATTCATAGTTCAATTAAGTTTATATTGAGAAACATCATTATTAGACACTTTAATATACACACATACTCATACATATATATAAAATATTAATCAACTTATTAAATGTACTCGTAGTCATAAAGTTCATATTTCTGAAAAATTTATAAAATGAAAAAACTAAAAATGGTTTATGAGAATATTTCATGGAAAATCTAAAAAGAACCTTTATAATAGAACATAATTTTAAAGCAGATCAATGACAAAGCCAAGGCAATAAAGTACAGCTCTTTTATTTCTCATAAAAGTAACAACCAGATATACGGATATACGGACCTCAATAGGTTCGTTTCATATAGAAAGGCCCTAACTCGCATTTTCTTTTGCAATAATGTTTTTTGCAGCTTTCAATATATCAATATAATATAAATTGAAATTAATAATAAAGAATTTAATGCAAAAAAAAAAAATGTGGTTAGGGGGTTTCTACATGAGACCAACTATATATACAAAGTATTTATTCCATAAAATTCGATTACCAATTAAGGTTACGTCTTACTTACATTTATGCTTAAAATACAGGAATATGAACCAAATTGTTACCTTCTATACAAAGCATCATAAGATTCATATAATATATCCTTGACATATATTCAGTAGTGTTTGTATGGATTCATTATAGAGAGAACTTCACCACAAAAAAATGCCTTCTAGAAAATTTTTTGTAAAACAATTGACGAGGTAAAAATATTTCAATATTTTGTACGTAAATTAAATGAATTTGTTACTTTTAAAATACTTGTAAATACACTATATTATTAATTTATTTAATTGAAGTAATTATTTAATTGTATTAGTAATTAAAAAAGCCACAAAACAATTTTTTTAACACACATGGCTTACCTGTTTACTTTATCTACTTATTCAGTTTAAAAACAATTAAGGAAAGAAGAACTTTACTTGAAACTTTACTATAAAATATATAATTTCTAAAGTTTTTTTTAACATTTACATACATATATGAATATTTAGATTACTTAAAACTCAGAAGATGAAAATACTTGAAAATTATTTAAGATTCCGTAACATTTAGAAAACAGATGAACAATGAAATAATAAAATCATACAAAGAAATTTAAAAATAACAAACAAGACCATGGAATATTTTTCTTAAAAATGCTAATTTATACAAATTACTCCGGCTTGAAGTTGTTTATTTGGCATGCAATTATTCAAATGTTACATCCGTTCTTTTAGCCGTATGATGACGGGTTTACTTGGTTTATTAATCAGTAATGTAACAACATCCATTCCATCTTGTACACCTTCCCAAGTGATTTCATAACTGCGTACAAGCTAGATAAAATTTAATACACTTTATATAAATACATGCATACACATGTGCATACAATCAAACACGTACATAGGTATATATGTGTGTATGTATGTAAATATATGCACATGAAATTGAATAATAAATGTAAATAGTCCCCGACCCAACTGTAGCGACATTATTATCTACAACTTCTAATTACGACGCCATCAAAAATGACATCATCAGAGGAAGAAAGCAACAGCAACAGGCATGCGTAGCCACATACAGATGCGCGCATTATTTTAGTCAGGTATAAGACACTACCGGAATTACACTTACTCTTAACAACAGCACCAACATATTTTGCTCCGCCAAGCGTCGCGCTATGCAGGAACGCATTCCATGACCAAATGGTAAAACCAAATATGGATTTATACTGCTTCTATCATTACTGAGCCATCTTTCGGGTAAAAACGATAAGGAATTTTTGAAATTTTGCTCTAAACGGCAGGAAACCATATTTTGTGTAACCGCCACAGTCTATTTTTTTTATTTTTTTTTTTTTGAGAAAATTAAATTATTAATTAAAATGAATTTCAAAGTTGTCCAATTTATAAACACTTACACCTTTAGGTACATGATAGCCACCCAAGACTAGGTCTCTATTTAAGATACGTCCCACACCTACCGAAACGGGATTCAAACGGAATACTTCTTTCAACACAGCCCTGGTATAGGGTATACCGCTGTTCAGACTCTCATTTAATATGGGCGAACTTGGTTCCTTTAGAAGCTTTAAGCTCTCCTCATACATTTTCTCTTGTATTGACGTATGACGAGATATGTGGTACAAAGCAAAAGCAGTTGTATACGAACTAGTATCAATGCCAGCTAATAAAAAGTCTGTGGCCGTTCCTAGGACATCGGCAAAATCTAGGTTCGGATTTTTTAAATATTCTTCCACTAAACTGGTTCTACTTAAAGATGTACGATTTCCGTTAGAGTGCCCTGACGACTGTTTGAAATATGCTGGTTTTTGGGATAGCAAATCTATTGCCACGCTTTCCATATATTCCTGTGATTTACGTAGTTTATTATAGGCCGGTGTTTCAAAGTAGCGCCACAAACGGAAGCCATTGTCTGTGGGCAAAATGCTGCCATTAGTTGCCTCAGCAGCGTGCATTAATTTAGAAGAACGTGAACTGCTCACTTGCTCCGAGGCTTCGAAGGAATTTAAACGCTCACCAAAAGTTACAAGACATGTTACTTGAATTAACCCCATTCAATTTGAAATGTTAAAATTTTCATTATTTATATAGATACATATTTATTATTGGTTATTTATTTTATAATTAAGACTTACATTCCATATTTAAGCGTATTAATTTGGGTAAAACATCGGTACTAACATTTTTCGGTAAGAAATCTAAAAATTCCTTTGTTACATTATCTATATCAGTAAGATAACTTCTCACATTTTTCGGAGCACTGAGTTCTTTCTGCAATTCCGAGCGCAGGTGCCACCACTCAGAACCATTTCTAACATAATGTATTTCCACGTTAATACACATTCCAAGCAAGCTAAGGCAATCTCAGCGACATTTCATACTTACGTCGGCAATAACCCACCCGATTTATACAAATGTGACCTTTCTTTTCGATAGTGTTCTAAAGCTAAGTGACTTCTTCTAAACGGATAGTCTTTTTCATTCAGCAAAATTGAAATATCCTTTGGATCATACAGCCACACAATATCTTGGCCTGCCAACATAGTCTCCTTAACAATTGGCCCATACTTTTCGTACTTATCGAAACCGGCTTTGTGCATGGCTTGCCATGAATATTGCCCCACAACTGGCAGATATTTAAAAATATTGCCTAACCCAAGAGGACCGGCAGGTCCTGGTATATCCTTGTAGGGTTTGGCAGCAATCTGTTCTGTACAGAACTTTCGTTTTTTCAATAACGAACACTTCCGTAAATATTTCATTGCTTCCAAAGTCTATTTAACAAGAGCACGAAGTAAATGTGAACGATGCGCTTTATTTATGCAGTTTTATATCTTTACAAAAGACCAAACATTAACCCTTGTCTAGCGGAATAAACACATTTGTACCAATTCGTTAATGTATATATTTGTATTCTTAAATAAATAAAGATTCGTAATGTATTCCATACAAGAGTTGAATATTCGGACTAAACATCGCACTACAATTAACAGGGCTTCGTAGACACAATTAAACGCCTCAAACGGCTTTCGGGTACCACTCTTTATTTAATACACTTAATTTATAGTTCATGGATCTATGAATTCTGGCAGACTGTAAAATAATATGTATGTAAGTAGATTATATATAGAAAACGAACAAATTAAACAGAAGTAAAATAATTCAATGAAATAATGGTTTTATGTTTTATAACATTAAGAGATGATGAATAATTAATAAAGGGATTAAATTTTAGTGACCAAAATTAAATAAATAGCCCCTATTAGGGTACAAATGCTCAAAAATTACAACGCCTTGCCTTCGTTGAAAAAACTAGCCTGCAACGAGAGAGCATTAAAAGAGATTGAAATGTGGGGAGACAAACATAATTGCAAAATTTTTAAAGTGTCGATTTTGTGATTTGAAATCGGGCAATATTTAATTGAAATTAGGTTTAAAAAGAGGTGATCTTTTTCAATATAGTTCGACTCGGAACACGGGCCTTACCAAGGGAAACTAGACTATTTAAGACACAATATTAGAAGTTCGAGAAAATCCATTTTATTTTACAGCGGATCTACGAAGTAATATTCGTCAAAACACTTTTATAATATGAGAGGAAACTAATTAAAAAACGGAAAGGGCCATCCGTTACTTAATAATGAAATACATCGAAACTGCCACCAGTGGGGTTATTACTTTTACCTGATATAAATCCGTTTTCTTACGCAAAAAAATTAATTTCCTTATAAAAAGTTTATAAGTTCTGCGTTTTTCTATGCTAAAGTTTGTAAATACGAATTTTATATGTTGCTTTAATTTGCCAACTATACTTTTAAATTTTAAAAAATCAATATTTGGCCATAAGTTTTTATTTAAGGTAATGAATAATAAAATGTTGGGAAATTGTGGTTTTTTCAATTACAAATTTAAACTAACTAACAACTCAAATATACATATGTAAAATTGTGCAGTTTCGCTAGGGTTAACTCCTAAATAACAGATCGTAAAAGTTCGTGTGATATGTATGTAAGTCTTATGTAGAACTGAGGAATGTCTCAGCCTGTAGAACAAAGAATATCAACACGCGATTATGTCTCAGCTGTAGCCAGTGATGAGATGCAAGTAAATTGATAAGAAGTGTACGATAGTATCCCGCTGTGTTAGTACTTTTCCTTTGCATGTTTTGAATATAATCTGCAGTTAAATTTCTACGCGAGTATATGCACGATATTTTTAATATATTTACTAATAATAATAGTTTATTAATAAAATTCAATTAAGGATTTTGCCTATCATACTGGCTTACTTTCTTTTCTGCATACAAATTACTGCATCAATCACATCATGGACACTGTCGTAAATTCGTTTGCATTATATACGTAATTAAATTTTAAATAGAGCGAATCTGTCAAAGGTAATTATTTTTTTGCTGCATGAACAAAATAAAAATATAACATATATTAAAATTATATATTATATATTATTATATAAAATTATATAATTCCGTCATATTATATATGACGGAACTTCACGACTGTATTCTTTATATACATTATCCGCATTTAAGTGAAGTAGTGTGTAAGCAATTAGTGTGTAAGCAATTAGTGTGTAATTGTGATTGATGACGTTATTTTGTAAACATGTTAAAAAAGTCACATCTGTTAGCGCCGTCACATGATAATGAATTCGCCTTGTTTCTTCCGTTACAAAATATAAAGCCGCCTTTAGTTTACTTGTATCAAACAAGTCGCATTGAATACTTTTATTTGCGCCCTATTTTCTTCAGTGTCATCCAAAAAAAAAATATTTGCCTGTTAATTTTGTAAAATAAATTCATAATACAGTAATAATAAATAATATAATACAATAAAGGAAACTTTTTTATGTATTCGTAATGTGAGAACCATTTCAGACTCAATTACGAAATAAATATTTTGTTGGATATAAACATCGAGATGCAATTTCTGAAAATATTGAAATTATAATAAGTTACCATCGATACTTGCGCGTTCACATAAATTTGAGTTTGAAATTGGTTAAATGGTTAGTCATGGTGTAATGGAGATCCCGGCTGCTGTTGACCGTGATATATAATTTTACGAGGATTTTTATTCCGTATCTTCACGTGAGTATGCATATATATATATATATTCGTACATATACTATCTAAATAAAGGGCGATAAAACTAATAAATTACATTTCGAATAAGTTGATCTGCATACAAAAACATAGACCAGCTGATAATTTTTTACTTATTTTTAAATTTTATATTATTTTGGTTTACCAGGTTTGCTCTAAAATGGATTCCACTTTGATTTTGTTATTTCTTTCCTTTTAATAAAGCGGCAACGTTTGTAAAAAAAAATGCAAAGGGTGCCCCTATCAAAAATTGAAATATACCCCAAATCTCGAAAAAAAATTTTTTTCTTTATTAGCAAAAATATATTTTAAACATTTGAAAACATAAATTAAACATACAAGAGCAATAAAAACCCAAACTTTTCATACAAAAATACACAAGCGGAGGTTTTTAAGGAATGACGATTTTCGGCCAAAAATGCAAAGGGGGTACCCTTATCAAAAATCGAAAATTTTCCCAAAAATCGAAGAATTTTTTTGTCTTTATTATTAACAAAAATATATTTTAAACATTTGAAAACATAAAATAAACTTACAAGAGCAAAAAAAAAACCCAAATTTTTCATGCACAAATACACAAGCGGAGGTTTTTAAGGAATGACGATTTTCGGCCAAAAATGCAAAGGGGGTATCAAAAATCGAAAATTTTCCCAAAAATCGAAAAATTTTTTTTGTCTTTATTATTAACAAAAATATATTTTAAACATTTGAAAACATAAAATAATCTTACAAGAGCAAAAAAAACCCAAATTTTTCATGCACAAATACACAAGTGGAGGTTTTTAAGTAATGACGATTTTCGGCCAAAAATGCCGAAAATTTTCGAAAAATCGAAAATTTTCCCAAAAATCGAAAATTTTTTTTTTGTCTTTATTATTAACAAAAATATATTTTAAACATTTCAAAACATAAAATAAACATGCAAGAGCAAAAAAAAACCCAAATTTTTCATGAAAAAATACACGAATGGACGTTTTTAAGTAATGACGATTTTCGGCCAAAAATGCAAAGGGGGTATCAAAAATCGAAAATTTTCCCAAAAATCGAAGAATTTTTTTGTCTTTATTATTAACAAAAATATATTTTAAACATTTGAAAACATAAAATAAACATACAAGAGCAATAAAAACCCAAACTTTTCATTTAAAAACACCAAAACGGACGTTTTCAAAGATTGACGATTTTCGGCCAAAAATGCAAAGGGGGTACCCTTATCAAAAATCGAAAATTTTCCCAAAAATCGAAAAATTTTTTTTTGTCTTTATTATTAACAAAAATATATTTTAAACATTTGAAAACATAAAATAAAGAGCAATAAAAACCCAAATTTTTCATTTAAAAACACCAAAACGGACGTTTTCAAAGAATGACGATTTTCGGCCAAAAATGCAAAGGGGTTACCCTTATCAAAAATCGAAGAATTTTTTTGTCTTTATTATTAACAAAAATATATTTTAAACATTTGAAAACATAAAATAAACTTACAAGAGCAAAAAAAAACCCAAATTTTTCATGCACAAATACACAAGCGGAGGTTTTTAAGTAATGACGATTTTCGGCCAAAAATGCAAAGGGGGTATCAAAAATCGAAAATTTTCCCAAAAATCGAAGAATTTTTTTGTCTTTATTATTAACAAAAATATATTTTAAACATTTGAAAACATAAAATAAACTTACAAGAGCAAAAAAAAAACCCAAATTTTTCATGCACAAATACACAAGCGGAGGTTTTTAAGTAATGACGATTTTCGGCCAAAAATGCAAAGGGGGTATCAAAAATCGAAAATTTTCCCAAAAATCGAAGAATTTTTTTGTCTTTATTATTAACAAAAATATATTTTAAACATTTGAAAACATAAAATAAACATACAAGAGCAATAAAAACCCAAACTTTTCATTTAAAAACACCAAAACGGACGTTTTCAAAGATTGACGATTTTCGGCCAAAAATGCAAAGGGGGTACCCTTATCAAAAATCGAAAATTTTCCCAAAAATCGAAGAATTTTTTTGTCTTTATTATTAACAAAAATATATTTTAAACATTTGAAAATATAAAATAAACTTACAAGAGCAAAAAAAAAACCCAAATTTTTCATGCACAAATACACAAGCGGAGGTTTTTAAGTAATGACGATTTTCGGCCAAAAATGCAAAGGGGGTATCAAAAATCGAAAATTTTCCCAAAAATCGAAGAATTTTTTTGTCTTTATTATTAACAAAAATATATTTTAAACATTTGAAAACATAAAATAAACATACAAGAGCAATAAAAACCCAAACTTTTCATTTAAAAACACCAAAACGGACGTTTTCAAAGATTGACGATTTTCGGCCAAAAATGCAAAGGGGGTACCCTTATCAAAAATCGAAAATTTTCCCAAAAATCGAAAAATTTTTTTTTGTCTTTATTATTAACAAAAATATATTTTAAACATTT
Source organism: Ormia ochracea (assembly GCA_963402855.1). Lineage (NCBI taxonomy): Eukaryota > Metazoa > Arthropoda > Insecta > Diptera > Tachinidae > Ormia > Ormia ochracea. Next base: position 44,161,001 of record OY727106.1, read on the forward strand.
AAAAACATAAAATAAACATACAAGACGAATAAAAACGCAAATTTTTCATTTCAAAATACCCAATGGACGTTTTCACAGAATGACGATTTTTGGCCAAAAATGCAAAGGGTCTCCCCTTATCAAAAATTAGCCCAAATCTCGAAAAAAATTTTTTCCTTTATTTTTAACAAAAATATATTTTAAACATTTAAAAACATAAAATAAACATACAAGACAAATAAAAACGCAAATTTTTCATTTCAAAATACCCAAACGGACGTTTTCAAAGAATGACGATTTTTGGCCAAAAATGCAAAGGGTCTCCCCTTATCAAAAATTAGCCCAAATCTCGAAAAAATTTTTTTCCTTTATTTTTAACAAAAATATATTTTAAACATTTAAAAACATAAAATAAACATACAAGACAAATAAAAACGCAAATTTTTCATTTCAAAATACCCAAACGGACGTTTTCAAAGAATGACGATTTTTGGCCAAAAATGCAAAGGGTCTCCCCTTATCAAAAATTAGCCCAAATCTCGAAAAAATTGTTTTCCTTTATTTTTAACAAAAATATATTTTAAACATTTGAAAACATAAAATAAACTTACAAGAGCAAAAAAAAAAAACCCAAATTTTTCGTGCACAAATACACAAGCGGAGGTTTTTAAGTAATGACGATTTTCGGCCAAAAATGCAAAGGGGGTATCAAAAATCGAAAATTTTCCCAAAAATCGAAAAATTTTTTTTTGTCTTTATTATTAACAAAAATATATTTTAAACATTTGAAAACATAAAATAAACATACAAGAGCAAAAAAAACCCAAATTTTTCATAAAAAAATGCACAAATGGACGTTTTCAAGGAATGACGATTTTCGGTTTTTACTTATGTTTAAGTGTATTAATAATTAAGAAAACAAAGCATGGAAGCTACTAAAGACATTATCAAATTTCTTTGACATCTGATTAGGAAATAACTAAATTCAGAACTTACCTGAGTCGATATACAAAAATTCAAAATGTTTAAAAAACCCTTATCAAAAATCGAAAATTTTCCCAAAAATCGAAAAATTTTTTTTGTCTTTATTATTAACAAAAATATATTTTAAACATTTGAAAATATAAAATAAACTTACAAGAGCAAAAAAAAAACCCAAATTTTTAATGCACAAATACACAAGCGGAGGTTTTTAAGTAATGACGATTTTCGGCCAAAAATGCAAAGGGGGTATCAAAAATCGAAAATTTTCCCAAAAATCGAAAAATTTTTTTTTGTCTTTATTATTAACAAAAATATATTTTAAACATTTGAAAACATAAAATAAACATACAAGAGCAAAAAAAACCCAAATTTTTCATAAAAAAATGCACAAATGGACGTTTTCAAGGAATGACGATTTTCGGTTTTTACTTATGTTTAAGTGTATTAATAATTAAGAAAACAAAGCATGGAAGCTACTAAAGACATTATCAAATTTCTTTGACATCTGATTAGGAAATAACTAAATTCAGAACTTACCTGAGTCGATATACAAAAATTCAAAATGTTTAAAAAACCCTTATCAAAAATCGAAAATTTTCCCAAAAATCGAAAAATTTTTTTTGTCTTTATTATTAACAAAAATATATTTTAAACATTTGAAAACATAAAATAATCTTACAAGAGCAAAAAAAACCCAAATTTTTCATGCACAAATACACAAGTGGAGGTTTTTAAGTAATGACGATTTTCGGCCAAAAATGCCGAAAATTTTCGAAAAATCGAAAATTTTCCCAAAAATCGAAAATTTTTTTTTTGTCTTTATTATTAACAAAAATATATTTTAAACATTTCAAAACATAAAATAAACATGCAAGAGCAAAAAAAAACCCAAATTTTTCATGAAAAAATACACGAATGGACGTTTTTAAGTAATGACGATTTTCGGCCAAAAATGCAAAGGGGGTATCAAAAATCGAAAATTTTCCCAAAAATCGAAGAATTTTTTTGTCTTTATTATTAACAAAAATATATTTTAAACATTTGAAAACATAAAATAAACATACAAGAGCAATAAAAACCCAAACTTTTCATTTAAAAACACCAAAACGGACGTTTTCAAAGATTGACGATTTTCGGCCAAAAATGCAAAGGGGGTACCCTTATCAAAAATCGAAAATTTTCCCAAAAATCGAAAAATTTTTTTTTGTCTTTATTATTAACAAAAATATATTTTAAACATTTGAAAACATAAAATAAAGAGCAATAAAAACCCAAATTTTTCATTTAAAAACACCAAAACGGACGTTTTCAAAGAATGACGATTTTCGGCCAAAAATGCAAAGGGGTTACCCTTATCAAAAATCGAAGAATTTTTTTGTCTTTATTATTAACAAAAATATATTTTAAACATTTGAAAACATAAAATAAACTTACAAGAGCAAAAAAAAACCCAAATTTTTCATGCACAAATACACAAGCGGAGGTTTTTAAGTAATGACGATTTTCGGCCAAAAATGCAAAGGGGGTATCAAAAATCGAAAATTTTCCCAAAAATCGAAGAATTTTTTTGTCTTTATTATTAACAAAAATATATTTTAAACATTTGAAAACATAAAATAAACTTACAAGAGCAAAAAAAAACCCAAATTTTTCATGCACAAATACACAAGCGGAGGTTTTTAAGTAATGACGATTTTCGGCCAAAAATGCAAAGGGGGTATCAAAAATCGAAAATTTTCCCAAAAATCGAAGAATTTTTTTGTCTTTATTATTAACAAAAATATATTTTAAACATTTGAAAACATAAAATAAACATACAAGAGCAATAAAAACCCAAACTTTTCATTTAAAAACACCAAAACGGACGTTTTCAAAGATTGACGATTTTCGGCCAAAAATGCAAAGGGGGTACCCTTATCAAAAATCGAAAATTTTCCCAAAAATCGAAGAATTTTTTTGTCTTTATTATTAACAAAAATATATTTTAAACATTTGAAAATATAAAATAAACTTACAAGAGCAAAAAAAAAACCCAAATTTTTCATGCACAAATACACAAGCGGAGGTTTTTAAGTAATGACGATTTTCGGCCAAAAATGCAAAGGGGGTATCAAAAATCGAAAATTTTCCCAAAAATCGAAGAATTTTTTTGTCTTTATTATTAACAAAAATATATTTTAAACATTTGAAAACATAAAATAAACATACAAGAGCAATAAAAACCCAAACTTTTCATTTAAAAACACCAAAACGGACGTTTTCAAAGATTGACGATTTTCGGCCAAAAATGCAAAGGGGGTACCCTTATCAAAAATCGAAAATTTTCCCAAAAATCGAAAAATTTTTTTTTGTCTTTATTATTAACAAAAATATATTTTAAACATTTAAAAACATAAAATAAACATACAAGACGAATAAAAACGCAAATTTTTCATTTCAAAATACCCAATGGACGTTTTCACAGAATGACGATTTTTGGCCAAAAATGCAAAGGGTCTCCCCTTATCAAAAATTAGCCCAAATCTCGAAAAAAATTTTTTCCTTTATTTTTAACAAAAATATATTTTAAACATTTAAAAACATAAAATAAACATACAAGACAAATAAAAACGCAAATTTTTCATTTCAAAATACCCAAACGGACGTTTTCAAAGAATGACGATTTTTGGCCAAAAATGCAAAGGGTCTCCCCTTATCAAAAATTAGCCCAAATCTCGAAAAAATTTTTTTCCTTTATTTTTAACAAAAATATATTTTAAACATTTAAAAACATAAAATAAACATACAAGACAAATAAAAACGCAAATTTTTCATTTCAAAATACCCAAACGGACGTTTTCAAAGAATGACGATTTTTGGCCAAAAATGCAAAGGGTCTCCCCTTATCAAAAATTAGCCCAAATCTCGAAAAAATTGTTTTCCTTTATTTTTAACAAAAATATATTTTAAACATTTGAAAACATAAAATAAACTTACAAGAGCAAAAAAAAAAAACCCAAATTTTTCGTGCACAAATACACAAGCGGAGGTTTTTAAGTAATGACGATTTTCGGCCAAAAATGCAAAGGGGGTATCAAAAATCGAAAATTTTCCCAAAAATCGAAAAATTTTTTTTTGTCTTTATTATTAACAAAAATATATTTTAAACATTTGAAAACATAAAATAAACATACAAGAGCAAAAAAAACCCAAATTTTTCATAAAAAAATGCACAAATGGACGTTTTCAAGGAATGACGATTTTCGGTTTTTACTTATGTTTAAGTGTATTAATAATTAAGAAAACAAAGCATGGAAGCTACTAAAGACATTATCAAATTTCTTTGACATCTGATTAGGAAATAACTAAATTCAGAACTTACCTGAGTCGATATACAAAAATTCAAAATGTTTAAAAAACCCTTATCAAAAATCGAAAATTTTCCCAAAAATCGAAAAATTTTTTTTGTCTTTATTATTAACAAAAATATATTTTAAACATTTGAAAATATAAAATAAACTTACAAGAGCAAAAAAAAAACCCAAATTTTTAATGCACAAATACACAAGCGGAGGTTTTTAAGTAATGACGATTTTCGGCCAAAAATGCAAAGGGGGTATCAAAAATCGAAAATTTTCCCAAAAATCGAAAAATTTTTTTTTGTCTTTATTATTAACAAAAATATATTTTAAACATTTGAAAACATAAAATAAACATACAAGAGCAAAAAAAACCCAAATTTTTCATAAAAAAATGCACAAATGGACGTTTTCAAGGAATGACGATTTTCGGTTTTTACTTATGTTTAAGTGTATTAATAATTAAGAAAACAAAGCATGGAAGCTACTAAAGACATTATCAAATTTCTTTGACATCTGATTAGGAAATAACTAAATTCAGAACTTACCTGAGTCGATATACAAAAATTCAAAATGTTTAAAAAACCGCTCGAAAAATATGCGAGTGCTAATGGTGTGTTTACAGTAATAAGCTGGCAATAAATTATACATATTAATTGTATTAAATCCTTCATGTTATACGCACTTATGCACTTTTCGAAATGTATATATCATATAAAATATTAAAACGATACAACATTTGAGTGCTTTTTCTGCTAAATGTTTTTCTGCTTTCGCTTCGCTGGTTTTGTTGCTGCAAACTATATTGTTGCGATCCAAAACAAATAAGTACATGTGTAAAATTAATTTCAGATTTTGTGTGTTACAGTGCATTTACAGTGCACCGAAATCTAGTATGACGTTTTCAGCAAAATCTAGTCGAATCCTGCTTGTTAGTGCCTTGCTTTTTTCCGAATTTACTATAATTTAATGAACATTTTACATTTTGTTATGCTATATGTGGGTGAAACCAACTTTAATAGTGTATATTTCGTAACTGTTTATTTCAAAAATCTCCAAACAGCTCCGGCTTTTGACTTCATTTGCGCCACCCTCCGATAGGCGCCACTCATACGCCACATGCGTATGAATATGTATTTATATGGCTGTGTATGTATGCATATTTATGTATATGCATGTGTGTGCATACGTCTGAAGATAATGAAATTTAATGAATTACTGTCACTTTGGAATAAAAACGTGTAAAAAATGCTGAAAAATTCTTAAAGTCCATGAAATAAAAACAACTTTCAATTATTTTGACGTTATTTTTATTTATTTTTTCTTTATTACTATTATTTTTGTGTTCGCTTGCTTGTTTAATTTTAACTAAATCTCTACTTAAATTCGTGTATATTTTACAATTATTATACATTAGCAATCTTCGATAAAAACGCACGAGCCATATGTTGCTTCCTAGAATACAATACAAGTTCAGTTTATATTTAATTATTGAATGCATTTTCTATAAATAAGTTGGAACGTTTGATTTTTCTAAAAAAAAATTGCAATTAGCTTAAATATTCCTTTGAACTCTTAACAAATTATTATTAAAGATTTGTTGTTTTACTTGCAACTACATAATTTCTTGCCCAAAATGTTTACAAATAAAACATATTAATTTTGCTATAAATTTCTTATCTTCCAAAAGAATATTTTGCATTGTTGGCTCAAATAGGAATAAGAACTCTCAGTGTTCTCTAATTTAGAATGATGTTCGCAAATGTGGAGCATCAAAATCAGCAACCGGCTGTGTAATTCTTTTTTAATAATCTTTTTTGGTTAGTATTTTTGTTAAATATCGTACAGAAAATAATTATGCATGTATATATATTTTATTTTAACTCCAATAATTTCATCCGAATACATACACGTATGTTTGTGTATGCACATGCATTCTTAGAATAATTTTTTCTATATATTTACGTATATATATGATATTCATTTCAATGATTTGTGTATATGTATTGTTATAAGTTAGCTAATACTACGATTAAATATGCATTTGTGATTTAAAATAATGTTAATATGGCAAGATTAATACATGAATTATAAAATTATACAAAACTTCACTACTATTTTATATGTATGTATGTGCGTGTGTATGTATGTATGTAAAACATTTTTATTTTGAATTGAAGGTAGTTAAAACAATAGAGTACAGTTGCTGTTGGAATTCTCTAAAACCATATTTCTCTTCTAATTAGTACGACGTGGCCTGCGCTCCATAATGTTAAAAAAAAAATAAAAATTTCCTTCATATTCTAAAGTGGCTCAATTGCAATTCTCTCTTAACTCTTTAAAATGTTTAAAAAACATGGCGAATGCAACAATTTAGCTTGCGACCGCCAGTTTTATTTACGAGAGACTTGCTTACCAGCATTTCATTAAGTTGCTGGCTCTAGACATTTCTAAGACGTTTGACAGTGTTTGACATGATGCTATGGATCACTCTTGAAGATCGTACTATACGATCAAGCTAATTAAAAATTAGTGCAAAGTTAAGGCTTCATTTTGTCTCCTAGCCTCTTTCTTATTTTCCGTAATGAGCTTCTGTGTAAGAGAAAATCCTAACCGTTCCTTGAAAATTGACAATGTGTTACTGATTGGTAAAACGCAATGCCAACGTAATAAGATCATCGTGTAGATTTTTAAAATCTTAAAAAATTTCTGAATGTCTCGGTTTTTTAATCAGTTATGCACTAATGCCTGAAGTATTAATTGAAAGCAGCAAGCCAATGCGAGCCATACACAAGCAATTGCATCGCATACCCAAAACTTTGTTTGTGCTTAGTGTATCCGGTATAACGCACTTGTTCAACAGCGGAGAATTACTGTGCACCTTTTTATCTCTTCGTAAAAAATGGTTTAATAGTTTCAATCAGACATCCTGGTTGTTTCCAATTAGAAGAATTTCAAAGAAAAACTTTTCTAACGAAATTTTTTAAGTCATTCACTTAATTAATTAATCTGTTATTATTTATCAATAGTGCCACCAAAAATTAACGAAAGATTTGAGTTTGTCACCATTTGTGCAGTGAAAATGTTCTATCGGTGACGCTCGATTTTAATCGACCTTAATCACGGTGCCAACACTTTGCTATAGAAATGGCGTTAAACTCAAATCTTTCGTTAATTTTGTGATGATCTATATATAGTTTGTTGTTTTTATTGGTTAATTTCAACTGGGACTTATCAGGAAATTCAAACGTATTTTAGGAGTGATTTAAAGCTGTTGCTTGATCAGAGGACTAAAATGCTTCTCCTTGACCGGCATTTCGTAGCATCCTAAATCTCTTTACAGAGTTGCCTTTTCAGTTTGTTTTTTTTTTCAACAAATTTTCGATATTATTAGAATTATGATGTCTGCTTTATTATTGCAATATTAAAATTTCACGTGTTTTTTTTTATTATTAATGAGTTTTTTTGTGTTATTGGTGGAGCTTAAATTTTATGTGGGTTATTAATGAAAATAATTTAATAAATAATTAATTAGAGGAAGTTTAAAGTAAATGTTTGTGCCTTCGCATAATGGCAGGAAAGGTAGAAGAGACAAAAAAGTGAAGCATTTTCTTATTCCTCTACTCTTTTAACTAAATCATCCATCCAAAACGGATACACTAAATTAGTTAAAAAGAAAAGTTGCAAAAAAAAAAAAAAAATAGATAAATAAATTTGAATGCACGAGCGATCGAATGACTAAATGAAGTTAGTGAAGGCTAACTGGACGGTTTTGGTATAAGTACTTCGAATTGTATCGCATTTCCTACAAACTAAAATTAATACATACACAGTATAATTAAAAGGGGAAAATGATTAATTAACACAGAAAATTTGGTAAGTGTATATATATAAATAAATAAATTGAATTTAATTAAATATTTAAAGCATTTCGTTGAGGTTGGCTAGTCCAATACGTGAAGACTTCACAATTACTACATATGGAAGATAGTGATTTTTGTGGCACGCTCTACACTTCATCTTTGGCTAGTATTAGTGGTTAATTGCGGGTTAGCTGAGACAAGATTGGTTTAAGACTAAGGATTGGTTCAAGTCCTAAAAAGCCAAGTGTGCTATTAAATTATATTTTCCCAATTACTTATTTATAGCAGAATCAGCATTTTGAGGACTTGTTTGCAGATGAAGCCTAAGCACGCTAATGAAAGGGGGATGTAAATAGAACACGCTCTAGAAACTTTTGCTTTTAAAGCGTTTTCTACACATTCGCTGGGTGTGGTTCATCGTATGGCTGAGCACCAAGGCCGACATATCGATTACGATTGCGATGTACAAATCCTTTCTCAGGCGAAGCGTTGTAATAGACAACACGTCGAATACCGAAGGGATCTACGTAGCCAAAACTGCCGGCCTTTTTATTATTATTGATTTGCTCTTCTTCGTGGTAATGAAAGGGTAATACGTAGCGAAAACCTTTTCGCGTAACAGTAACATCATTATAATCGGGAATATTGTCATTTTGCGGATTGGGGACTCTGCGGCGCTGATAAGTAGAAGGCAATGGCGGCAGCAGAACACTATCCAAAGCATTGACTTCAATGGACAGAACTGGTTGAGGTTGAACATTTTGAGGATAATTATTAGGTTCATAATAGTAACCCGCATTAGAAGCGTCTGTTGGTCTAGCCACTGCTTCAAATGGTTTTGGTGTTGAGTAGACATAAGAAGATTTATTTAAATCATTCGCATCGATTGGTGTTGGTTTTATGGGAGTTTCAGCAATCGGTCGTATTCTTCTTCTTGGATTTTCCCTAGGAGGTTCCATTAGTATGGAAGGCGCCAGAATCTCAGCTCTTTCAGTCGTTGCTCTATATTGACTGCTAAACCTTTGCTTGGGTTGTATATAAACAGCTTGAGATAGTTGGGGCTTCTTTGGTAACTCATTAGGATAATGATCGAAACCCAAAAAAGGTGTGGGCTCCAGTTTAGCTGCTTCTGCAGGAGATAAGTAGCCTAAAATAGCACGTTCTGTGGTTGTGAGAGGGGCTTCTGTGCTCGAAACTGTTGCATAATGATTTGAACTGACACTTGGAATACTATTTGGTCTGCTATGTAAACCCTGTTTACCATCAACTAAAATGCCTGCTTGTGCAGGAACACCTTTTGTTTGCTTTATGGCATCCTGCATATAAAATTGGACAATTATGTTATTGTAGTTGTTTAGTATTCAATTTAGTATTCAACTTACCTCAATTCCTGCTCCTTGACCTACAAAAACTACTTTCGATTTCAGGATTCGATACCCCTGCTTATCCGCTATATAATCTTTAAGCCTTAAATATCCAGCTGCGTCTATCCAGGCCTCCGTACCTATAATCAAAATATATAAAAATTAAAGCAGTTGAAAGAAATAAAAAAAAAACTTTAAAGTGCTCTTCAATGTTGAGTGCAAATCGATTAGCGAAAGAGCTAAGAAAGAGGTGTTCGCTAGATTATATACACTCAATATTAAGGTAGGTATAACTTACCAATGACTGTACCGTCTTGTAAACGTTTTTCTTTTCGAAATTGACCGTTATTTGTCTGAAAACGAAAATATCTTTCGGGTCCTTCATCCGTTTGTATATGATATTGATCGCTGGCAGAAACATATGCAACTTCTAGATACAACAGCTGTAAAATAAAAAAAAAGTCAATCAGTTAGGATTGTTCTGGAGGAAAGAACAATTTGCTATGAGTGTAATAAGAATAATTATTGCATGCAATTTGATTATTTGGGAGTATCAGCTGGTTGCTCTGCGCAGTTAGTTAATGAACCTTTACCGAATAATTCTTAGAACAACTGAAGATGTATTCAACTTCCAATAGAAGGCAAATGGAAACTACACTTAAATCAAAGTTACAACAAGAACAAAACAACCAATAAAAAAGTATTCATTTTCTTAAGCTCTTTCACTTTTAGTTTCATTAGTGTAGTTAAAAAAAACAACTAACTGTCAGTTTATACTTCTCGTAATAAAATATAAGACTAAAATAATTACACCAATCAACTGTTGCATCAGCTGTACTATTTTCACCACCTCTGAAGTAAATTCCCTTGACTAGAACCCCGTTACCATAACAAATCGCATCAACAGTTTTTCAAAATAAAGAAAAGAAAGAACTTAAAAAAATAATTTATTACTTTAAAAGACAATAAATTCTTGCTGATGAAATATACGATTTATTAAAGCAAACGTGAATAAGCAAAGAAGCCTCTGGTCGATTGTCAATATGTCAGAACAACTGCAAAACGAGGCTGAAAGTTTCTCTAAAAAGCGTACCTCAGCGGTTGCTCGCCTTAAAAAAAGCCCCAAATCCTTGTTAAAAACGGATGCTGATAAGTTTCAAATACGCAACCCCTTAAATATTTATATGATTGAGGAATTAAAGAAGCTTGGCCGTAGGACATATTTTCAAAGGGTCTACATGTTAGCCAAAAATATTGATGAGGACAAGCTAAAGGAGCATTCCCGCAATTTAAATTTAATCATTTCGGATTTGCAGCAACCGGATTTTCGTGCATACTTTCAACATCAAATCGATGAGATTTTTGCAACTTGCAAAAAGAAGAGATGCACACAAGATAATTTTTCAGGGATATTTATTGCCATGGGAGCTACACACTCATATTTAATGATCGAGGGAGCTGAGGATATGGTAGCGAATTTTTTCGAAGAAATCGATTTAATACACGACCGAATCTGGGTCAGTTCCAGAATATTTTTAGTTGAAGATGGAATTGGAGTGGTAAGAAACAGTTTCAATTTACTTTTAAATTAGAAGATTTTAAAGCATCGTTGAATTCTTGTGCTCATGAAGAAAATTTGAATATTGGCAAGCGATACATTGATCAATTAGAGTCACAGGCGATTTTCAAGACGTATGTACTCTTTAATCATAATCTAGTGTTTATTGATCTCATTGATGGCAGCAGCTTACATAACTATAACTGTTGCCAGTTAAACTTTAGCTTGAAGCATACAGTATACCAACTAAAGATTTCAGTGATGCCAATTTCACATTTCAGAATTTTTTTTTATACATTTATATTTACATTTTTTATATTTTTTAAACTTTAGTTTATTTTAGTTTGGTTTTGTATAATTGATTATAAATAATTCCCTGAAGAAGCTCACAAATGGTTATTGAAATATTGGAAATTATAAATAAATAATAAGATCACGAAGATGCGAAAAATAATTAAAAGCTTACTTCGAATTTTATTTTCTATTACATGAAATTAAATAAATTTCTTATTATTTTTTTCCGACTAACTTAACCTGCAAAGCTTTCGGCTTGATTGAAGTTTTATGCTCTTTCGCTGATGAATGCCCATAAGATGCATAGCGCAGTAACTAAATAACACATCTCTGCACCTCTTATCCCACACCTGTTTATTTTGCTCTTTGAAATTGGATCGACCCTTGAGCTTTTCTGCACTTGCGGTCTAAATCTTATTCTATCGCATAAGCTTCTTGTGTTTAAATAACTTTACAACAACGATTTAGAAAAAATGATCTTTATTTCAGACCCATTTTAATACCTTCTATAGTCGTCATTCAGCTGCAATTAATACAAATGAAACCTTTTCAACTTCAACTACCGACGACTACAATCTTATGGCTGTACATCATTTAAATATTAAGAAAAAGCTTTTCAGCCTAACTGAAGCATTAGCAGACGAGCTGAATAAGTGGAGCAGTGAGTTGTAATATTTTCACTAAAAGTAATTATTCATTAAAATTATATTTAATGCATCTAGATGCCGCTGGAGCTTCCAAGGATATTTCTGCCGATCTATTTGATTTGCCCGCCGATCCTTTTAATAAGCTGATGCCCGATGTACAGCGCATTGATTTAGTATTAAATTGTCACAAATTCTATCGCTCTGTAAAAGACTTTTCACAAACATACAGAATTTTACAAACAGATTATGATGAAGATGCTTTCCTTTGGCCCATACAAAACAGTTACACACCCTTGGATGTATTTAAGCGATCCGAGTTTGATGTCAATTTAACATTTCGCCATTACGGCGAAGAAGAAAAGAAAGAGAGCCATCAAAATGCCACTCATGGCAATTCGTAATTAATATCAGCTACCAGTAGAAGAACAATCCAGTATTCCTAATTGCATGACTGAGATCTGGGTTTTCGATAAATTTGACACAAATCATATTTGCACTTTAATACTCTATTCTCAAGATATGTTTTGAATTGTCAATTGTTTTTTGTTTTGTTTTGGTTTTCTACTAAAGAACAACTTCTTTTTACATGAGTACGTGAGTCCCCAATTGCTTGTCATTCGCATATGAGTGGAGCATTATCGTAACTCATAAATAGTATTTCAACATATTTGTATTGGAAGCAAAAGCGCACTTGTTTTCATAGGCTTTTCATTATTCTGCTGGTGTGAAATGAACTTGTTGCAACAATATAAAAATATGATCTCACTTCAGTTTAACAGGTGGGTAATGGTATCACTCAAATCAACGAAGCGGGGAAAAATTTAATTTGAAAATACTTATCGGTGTTCAAAAATCAACGCAAAATTTCAAGCAAATGGAAAATTTTTCATTATAATTTTTCTACTAAATCTGATAATACATCAGATCCTCTAATTGCATGAGGAAAAACAAAATCACGTTGGGTTTTTATGTCTCCGTATTTATCACTGTCATTGCTTGCAGAGTTCATTTTTTTAAAGGTGCCTCTTTTTAGCAAGCACTTCTTTTCACCGTTATTTGATGGTCTCACAATGTATTCAAATGACTCGTAAAAGCTCATTGTCTTTCAAGTGTGGGAAGCATCTCGTTAACGTTATCGTACATTTTTAAAATAAATTTAAAAATTATTTAAAATATTTTAGCCGCCAACTAATAATTCTCGCTTACATGATTACAATTTAAATAAATAGTTTGAAGTTTTCGAAATTATGAAATCTCCTCCATCTTCCCCAAGTTCAAGTCACTCTCTTAGAGTTGATGAAACTTTGCAATATTTTCAATCGTTTTCCGCCAATTTAATTCAATCTGTAATTCATCAGCAGTGGAAAGTATACCAGATGAAGTATGGCAGCAATTTAACATTTTTCTCGCTAATCCGCGTTTTAATAATCCTTGCCGTATGGGAAGGAGGAAGGCCTATAAAATGTGTCAAAACCAATATTTAAACTAGGGAAATGCCGTTTAATGTGATTTTATTTGCATTTAGTATACTTCTAATGATACGAAGGCTAGGACTGGGTTAACTTTTTGTTAAACCAGAATTGGAAGCCTTTCCGTTGTTGTGCCTTTCCATTAAGTATTTCTTTTATTTTTTTTATGTAGCAATTAATTCCGCTCAATGTTAGCACCTTCACAATTTTTTAAGAACCTGACAGACCCTGATCAGAATAGAGCACATTTTTCACTTATCTTTCACCGTTAATCATTTACCACTAACTGCACCTATTAAAGTAACGCAAATATAACTTACATTTTCCTTCACAATGTATACTACATGCGACGAAAGTTCTTCAACTTTTGTTTAATTACATACTTTGTCACAAGATTCACCTTGAAAGAAATTTACATCTTAATCCCATTGATGAATTATCTTAAGAGCAGCAAGTGAAAATTTATTGCTGATACGCTGGACTTATTCATGTGAAGTGGAATATATGTATAAAAAGTATTATATTGTTTGACTAATATATTTAATAATATTTAAATATGTAGAGATATATATTTATAATATTTAAATATATAGAGACGTAAATAGATTTAGTTGTCTACAAGATATGCTAAAGATATGATATTTGTCGTTTAAAAATAGGCTTGATCGATAGATGAGTAGTATATAATTAAATGTACTAAATTAAATTAAATTTTTGTGTTAAATATTTTTTTTTAAATTGCAGTAACTAAAGCATGCATTATAAATCTATAATTATCAAAAGTCTTCAAAACGACAAGAAAAGTATTCAAAACAATCACATTGATTCGTTGCCTTTTTGATTCATATGAGTAATTTGTAAAGCAAGCAATGACAGGAATTAAATAATAAAAGATTTATTGGTGTGAATCATGATTTAGCCTGATTAATTTATAATGATTTTTGCTAACTGGGTATTTATTATATTTTTGAATCTAGATTTTCAGATATTTTTAGTTATCCATTACAATTTCTGAACATAGAGCTCAGAGCTCGTATGTGTTTGTGTCTGTATGAAAAGTTACCAATATTAATATTAAAACTTTATAAAATAAACAATGGATCCACAATGGATCCACAATGAATCTACAGTACTTTTACTCCAAGTCTGTTCTACAAGTACCGATCAGTCATTATTCATAACATGGAAGCAAGCTATCTGCCAAATTATGCTGCTCGTTCATGAACGCTGTTATTAAGTTGCCCTCCTTTAAAATAAATTTATTGTATATCTTCCTTAATATTATTATTATTATAAAAAAAGCTATTATTAAAATTTCTTTAAGAGAAACTTAAGTTTTTTCTCGCCAATTTAAATTAACTCGAACACATTTTTAGTAAAAGCTGGTGCTTTCTCGTACGTCATATATGTAACGATTTCAGCAGGGAATTAAATTAGAAAAGAGTTAAAGATGATTTCTGGAACGTGGGCTAAAAAAATGAGGGCTCCGAAAGATATTTATTATGAATCAGATATCCGACCTTCTACTGTAGCTGCAAGGCGAATTAAACTAAATGTATTTTTTTAAGCAAAGTCGACCCGTTATGAATTCGGAACGTAAATAAACCAATTTATCCGTTATTATGAAAAAATTTATTTAGTACTTTTAAGTACTTTTTTACTATTTATAACATTTAAAAACATAAGGAAAATAAAAAACAAGTTAAAAAGAGTTTTTCAATTGTTGACTTGTTCAAATTTACCACTCATCCGTTCATTACAAATTTTGTGCGCCAAAAATACTTGTTTTCTTTGTTTTTTATTTTGAATTTCGAAATGGTCTTTGCAATGGCACTGCTTCCGTTTGTCATTTCTGGTACGATTTATTTTAAGCAACAATGATTTCTTATCTCGCTTTCAATGCAAACTGGTTATTGGATTGTGGCAGAGAGAAAGACAAGAAGTACTTGAAGAAAAAGTTGCGCAATTGTGCGAAACTTCAACGGCCGACAAAAAACTAAATTTACAACATATTTCATACATGATCTTGCAACAAACACTGAAAAACGCAACTGTATTTGTTACGTAGACATCCAGCAGTTCAGAAAAATGTGCTTTAAAATTTAATAAAATTGTTTTTGTAGAGGATGCAAAACGATTAATTCTCTATGAATTTCCATAAGAGAGTTCATGGTATTCATTGTGCAGCATTGCATGTTCTAAAATGTAACCAACACGCACCGATTGATAAAATTGGGCTATTCGTTGTTGCCTGTCAAAATAAAAAACTTTACATATGAAAAATGTAAGTTTTGTATGTAAAATTTGGCTCACAAGGTTAGACAAGTGATCAATCAGCTGTTTGTGTTAGAGTGACAAATCACTACGAGTATAATGTAGAAATCGAAGGAAATAAATACTACTTATAATGTGGTACCAGATCTAGAGTAGCAAGTTTATTCGTGATAAAATTAGGCAGAGTGCAATGAACACTATTGGAAATATGTCGTATAGTTTAAGCGCTCCTTAAATTTAAATAAAACTAGGCTGCATGACGCATCATAGCACGTCTTTACTAGTTTAAACGCCGAAATGTCTAATTTTTATCTTTGCGAGCTGTTGTGGTTTGCAAATAATTCTCAAAGAACCTTAATAGAACTTCGCTTTACTGAAACTAACACCGCTGAAGTGTAATAGCCGCAAGCCGTCGGCGGCACTGCAAGCTTTAGTAACAGAGTAAAATTGCAACCAAATTCAAAAATTGAGTAATGCCTATTGTAAGACCCGTTATACCCCCAGAGTAGTACCGTATGCACCTTGGTGAAATTTACATGTTGGTGGGGTGCACTTTGCGGAGCCGGTATCCTGAGTTTCCAGACCTTGACCTTTGGCAGGCACCGGTAAAACTTGTCTACCACTACCCAATCCATGAAATAACATGGCAACGGGCGTGCTTATAAGTAATTAAAAGGTAAATGTAAGCTTGTTGGTCTGCGATTAGGTCTAGCATAACCTAATCGATTCAGGGTTGAATATTGTAAGAGAGTTCTCTCCGAAAGCACCACCAGTGGCTATATACTGGCACCACGGGTACCGGCAGCACCATAATGGATTTCTATCGCGTAGGTTTATGAGTGATTTTGGGTTTGCGTAATACCTGAACCGAACTTTTATCGAGGACGGACTTAGTTCACACTCCACGGAGTTAATTGATTATGCTCGTGGATAAATTGTGCGGCTTTAGTGACTTTGTCCATAGACCAAGTTTGCTCCGGCCTAACAACATAGAATGAAGTTGTGGCCGGTTTTTGGTGAGATCACGTGGTGGCATGTGGTTGATACCAAAAGTTGCTTGGGAGATTTCTCTTGAGTGGCTGGTATCGGATTGATGGTAACGCTCGATACTATCCGATCAAGCGATTAGTTATCTAGGTGCTGTTGCCATTCAACAGACGCTAGTAGGCAGCAGATAGTTCTCCCCTCTGAGGGCGGCATGCATGAATTGAATAGATAGATGTGCTTTACCCCGAAGATGGCGGAAGAGTTATTCTTGCGAAGTGCCTATTGGTAAGGCTTGGACAGTGGCGAATGTCTTAGCAAGGCGCTTGGTTAGAACTGAATATTTTAATCAAGATTTGCCACCTGTGCTTGCACAGGGGGCTTAGTAAATGCATTAATTTACTCAGTGCTAAGTGCACCGTGAAGTTAAGCCTTCATAGGCGGGAATTCACGTCAACTCTAGTACACTGTAAGACCCGTTATATACATGCTTTGTTGCTTAAAAGCAAATATTTCTTCCCATCTTCTAATCATGATCTGAACATCTACATATTGTAATTAATTGTTAAATTTATTTGTATTTATTTGTATTATCTTCTTCTTCATTTTTATGCTGTCTTCCTTCATTTCACCTTGACTTTGGTTTTCAAACAACATCCAACACTCATTTCATGCACTTTTTCCCATTCATGCGTTTCTCGTTTTCATTCCAACCATTCGCATCTTGAAATGAAGATAAACAACGTGTTTTCTTGCTGCTTCCAAACGTTTTGGCTTGTTTGTATAAAAATGAGCTTTTTTTCTTTTGTTTGTTTTATTCTTTAACGGAAGTCCTTAATATCTTTATATAAACATTTGTCCAATGAGAAAGACTTTGTGCGTAGACAGCCGGAGCATTGAATTATAAAAACTGGTTTAAGACCATTCGAGAGTACAAGTTTGGTTTACGGAATAGCAGGAATAGCCAGATGAGGAGTACCCTTATAAAATATATTGTTTAGCAGTTTTCCTCGATAAGGTTTGCCAAAAAAATTGCTTTCAGCGGCTTTTTATTTATTAATAAAATCATATTCGACAGATGCAAGTGATTACATTAAAACTAATTCAGAGTTTTCTCGAGTTTTCTATTCTCTGCAGCCATTCCAATCAAAGAAAACATTGTACTTGCAACTATTGAATGTCATCGCTTCTTGGTAAACAAACGTCAATGCTGAGAAATCATAATCTGTCACTTTTAGTTCACGCAGGTGTAATCACAGTGTTGTGTGCTTTTAACAATCGAATAGCAAAAAAAAAAGGTTCAATTACTCCGTCATTTATTTATATAAAATGATTGGTTAACTAATATTAAAATTCAGTAAGAATAGTTAAGTAGCAATTTTAAAAAGCTACATTAGCGCGGAACGTATTAAAGCCTGTTTGGACTCGTGGAATGCAACTGGTCGGCCCAAATATTTGCTGAATTTTTGCTAAATTAACAAAGAAAAAATGTTTTGCGGTATATTTTGAGTTTCCAATTTTTTTTTAAGTTTTAGAATTCGTCAGGACAAAGGTCATTCGTCAGGTAAGGTCAAATTTTCAGGTTTAAAAAAGTATGATATCTAAAACATTTTGAAGTTACTGATGCTGTCGTTTATCACTTGAGTGGCATTTGTGTCCGATTATGTGCGACAGTTGTCTTTAGTTCTTCTCGGCACTTTTGAAAGCAACAGGGACGTTGAATATTTTTTTAAATGTGAAAATTCAGATTAAGGATTTCGTAGTAAAAACCAAAACTCTAAATGGAATATGCCTGTAGTTTTCGTTATTCTTAAATCATACTGGATAGAAACAGCAAATTATTTTTCTACAGCTATGAAATCTTTTTGCTTGTAAATCAAGGCATAGATGTAGCTCCGTTGTGGCTTAAATTTTAATTCCTTAAAAATCCTCGCCTTACAAAAAATATTTACTAAGACATGTACTTGAACTTAGAAAGAAAACTGAATAAAAATATAAAAATTACATGCGAAAAATTCTACCTTTAAGTGGGGCCATGCAGCACCATAGAAAGAGCCATTGGCAGTGCCTTTGATTTATTAATTTATTTCAGTTTCAGCATTTGTGAAAATTGTTAAAAGACTTGTTCGCCTACATGCTTAACAGATTAAACAACAACTTCAGCTCTTATTTTTTACATTATTTTTGTTGTTTGTCTTTAATTCCTTCTGAAAACGTTAGCAAATGATTAAATGATTATTATTCCCCAGCCAACTGTCTCCAGTGCCACCCAAACATTAAATATTACAGAGAAAAAAATGATTAAAAATTAAATATCTTTTGCGTTTCATATAAACTGTATACCCACACTCTTTCAGATGTCTTAACACGAATAAAGCTTAAAAGTTCTGGCTTTTTACATTTGCTATTTGGCTTCAAATGCGGTCTATTGCTTGGCATAATGACAAAAATGCCAAAATTCTCTCTAAGAGTCTTATCGAAGCAGAAATATAAAAATGAAATGATGGAAAACCAAAGGGATACTTTATTATGGGTTTAAGAAACTGAATTTCAAATAATCAATCAATCAATCAATCATTATTACTTAATAAATAATTTAAGTTCATAATTGTAAATGAATTATTTTTGTGAAAAAGGTGCGCTAATTGTCAGGGGAAATAAATATGTAGTAAATGTATATGCAGCAGGTGCGCCTATAGGGTCTTTCAAGCATTGAGAGCTGATAGCGGCCACATTGCTCCAGTTACGCCTTCTCCTCTTATTACCAATTATGACTGATCTGTCAGATTTACAGCAAGTTATAAAAGCAATTTATAAGCAGCACGTTGGCTTCAAGATAATATTTTCCTAAAATTTCAAGCGAGAAGTTAGTCTTGTAGCTATTTTTAGAGATGAGTCCGAGTCCATTTACGTTTTCTATCGAATTGGCATCGACATCAATCCACAAGATATCCAAGAGTTTTCTAAGCATTCCCCGAAAGTGAACCTTTATGTTGGATATTAGGTTAGCGATATCATCGGAACATATATTATTTGTAGATGATATTGATCTACCAAACTCGGATTGGTGATTTTATATAGATGATGATACTTCGAACGACATATGATTGATAATGGATGACATGTATTGTGATGCAAAATTCTTGTGATATTGCCATCTCACATGGTGTTGATATAGATTGGCCATAGATATCATTAAAGATCTGTGACGAATATGCGTAAAGTAACTGCAGTAAGTCATAGAAACAAGAAATTGTAGTTGTACCTCAGAGAATCCGCGGTGGGCAGTTGCCGATGTTATATTAATACAAACTTAAATCTACAGATTTAATCTTTAGATAATATCAAAATTTATAAAAATAAAACTTTAATTTGGCTTTAAAAATATCCAGATTTATTTTGCAGCTGGAAACCAAAAATAAATATAAAATATTTGAGAATATAAGAAAATTTTGGTTACAAAGACAGATCAATTAAAGTATTAAACATATTCGTGTCATGAAATATTGTAATTTTTTACTAATTCTTGGTGGATTTTAAATGTAAATTTAAAATCAACCAAGAACATTTTATTTTGTCATTGAACGATTAGAGTTTAGTACTTTTTTTTTCATGGAACTCTCAAATTGAACAACGACGCACAGTGCTTCGATTCATGCCAAGAATATGAATAACTCTCATTATAAAATTATTATGAAAATTAGTTGTCTGTAGATTATAATAATGAACGATTGTTTCGCTCATTTAGCGGTATTGCCTTTAGACGCAATCCATTTATAAAAAAAGACAATATAAAAATTTCCTTTTTATATATTTAAGATTTTTTTTTAGCAATTTATTGCTTTACTACTTCACAATATAATATTATAAGTGAAATAGAAGAAAAAGTTTTAATATATATTATTTTGGTTTTCATTTTGGATACACATTGAAAATTACTCTTATTTAAATTCATCAAATCTTATGGAGTATAGAAAATGTATTTCCTTATTCCTGTTTTCGGAGCTAAAACTTAAAAAATCAGTGAAGCTTTAAACCACAGATTTGTGGAACTTACTATTATTTTAAGCACAGTTTAATATTGGAATTAATCAATCAGTAGTCGTTTAAGCTATCCGTGCCTCAATCGGATTAACATGGTAATACTATAACAATACCTCTCACATTATGAAAATTATGAGCACAAGAATGTAACAAGTTCTATGAAAAAGGAAAAACTTATAATTAATTTATAAGCATTTCCAACTATTACTCACACATACGAGTATGAAATTTAACCAGAAATAAATTTTCGGCGTCTGCATAAAATTTCATTTATCTACGATAAACATGGAATTTCTCCATTTTCTTTACGAGTATAGGAACGACGCACTGTGCGACGTTACTTTGCAGCCAAAGTCTTAAAATTTTGGTTCTTTAATTAAATTCACACCAAGGTTGTACTTGTGATAAATACTTACGATTAAAGTATGAAAAGAAAACGAAAAGCAAAAAGTGGTTTCGAAAAACTGCATTGCATTCAACAAATCAAAAATTATATTCTTTTAGTGTGAACTAAAATCCATACAACTGGTTGACCAAGTTTTCACAGCTTGCTAAGAGTGGTCTGTGAGCAAAGTGGCTTTGAAATTTTGTTACTCATAATAATAGTGTTCTTAAAAGTTTCTTATAAGCTAAAGTTTTCTCACTTCTATTTTTTCACCTAAATCGAGTTTTTTATAAAATTGATGACACCATCATTTCTTTTTAGTTTGGTAAAGGCTGCGATTTTTAATTTCTTATTTGGATAAATGCTAAAATCATTTACATAAAAAGACATATTCTTACGTTTTTGGACCTCCTCTTAAAAATGATCTTATCATTTTTTGCAATAAAATAAAATACACAAATTTAGTTTAACCAATAATTCATGTGCCGCTTAAACTAGTCCCTCAAAGGCAACAATATCGCAAACCATAAAAGCTTACAAAGAAACCATAAACAATATTAATATAATAACAATTAAGAAAATTTTTTTATTAATTTAGTTTTATAAATTGATTTTTCCCAGGTATGCCTTATCCCCAATTTTCAATTTTCGTATCGCCAAAATTCCCCCAGTTCATGGCAAATAAAAAAATATTATTTCCAATTAGCACCCAGCGGAACGGTCGTAATCACATAAAGCTTTGTGTCGAAATTGATAGTGAAGGCACAGATTTTTAAATTAATTTTTATTTAAATATATCCATGTATGCATAATACATACATATGTATGTGTAATAAATATACATACATATATGTATATGTATATATAATAAAATTGTTAATGTGAAACTAATTTAATAACTAAACTAATTAATTAATTAATTAGTTTTTATTGGTAGTAAAAAGCTATTTTTATAAGCAAATTTTGTAAAACAGCAACCAAAGTATATTTTATTCGCGCAGAAGTCACATAAATTATTTATTGCGAAAAGCTTTTAAGCACAAATAAAAAAAGGTAAACAAAAATTCAATAAATAATCTGGTTATTTCACTTTTGGCATCATTGCAAAAAAAAATCTTTTCCCCCATTTTCGATTTTGCGTCTTTAAATGATACGATACGTAATACTTTTCTTTCAAAATGTGTGATCGACATAAACAGGCCTTAAGCGGTCAATTTGATGTCATTTTTTGTTATTTGGTTCGCTACGCTTATGCACCTACGAGCGCTTACAAGTCCATATGGTGCAATAGATGGTACAATGCCCGTGTGGCGTTTAAAAGTAGCTCAACTGCGGCATGGCTCTGCTAAACTCAATGCGTGCGTGAATTTTTGTTTTCAATTGTAGTTTGTAATCGAACTCTTTATTGCTTTTTATTGCTTCAAAATCAATTTTTTTTTTTTTTTTTGCAGAAAACGAAGAGAGTGAAAGTGCAGTACTATAAATTCGTTTAAGTTTGAAATTCCAATAAAACAAACAAACTACAACAATAACAGTATTTCATTAAGCGGACTGTTAAACGAAAGAAATAAAACAAATACACAAACTTCATGCAGGCAAGCGCAGTCTTGCCCCGCTTCATCCCCAATAATACTTGTATTCAAGTGGGCTTGCAAATTACAAAACAACACAATTAATGATGCCAACTTAGTGCTTTAAATATCATTTTACATTTAGCTAAAGACGGAGTTTTAAATTAGCGCCTTTACATAGTAGTACAATCTGTCAAATATGGGTTGTGTGCGAAAAAAATAGGATAAAGTGTCCTAAATATGCATCTGTGTGACAGATTTTTTGCCAAGCAAAAGTTTATGAAAGACACTTTTAATGCGATCAGAGTTGCTTTTACTTTAATCAAGAAAGAAAAAATTTGTTGCAATATTTTTGGTTTAATAGTGTGGCAGCAGCAACACAATTTTCATGCGATTTTTTAAAATAGGAAGGGAATCAAATCAGTAAATCATGGCTTTTACTAACTAGCATACTCTCTTGAGAAGCCATCAAAACTGTACTACATAGAATTTTTTCCATTAACTTGCTAATATGGAGTAATCAAAGCGTAGGTCATAAAATTGAATACGGGAAAGTAACAACAAGTAGAGTCAATGTACATTTTTATGACAAGTTACAGAGTAACATGTATAGAATGCATACCGTGAGATTTCTTTCTACTTTTTCAGGTGGGGGAGGGGGATCTGCTTGAAAAGCAGATCTCATCTCTTTATTTTTTGATTTGGTCCTTTTTTTGTATTAAAAAGGTTAGACAAAATACTTCTTATATATACTTTTATGAAGGAACGGATAGAATGGATATTGAATTGATGGTATGGCTTTTCATAATTACACAAAAACAACATTTTTTATTCTTATGTCATTTGTAAGCAGCGGCGCTTTGTGGGCTTTTAGTTAAACTTTATTATAAAGCAATAAACATAATTCAAAAAGGATTATTACTATATGACATTATTGACTGATGCAAGCAACCACTCTTTTAGACTAAAGCAATTGGATAATATGACATTACGACGATACGTCTTGATATGACACCGTTTGAATACACCAAATACTCGTATCAACCTATTTTGTTTCGAGGGTGATTAAGTTTTTCCAAGCCTTTCTTATGCGTCCTATGAAAAATATATGTGATAATTAGATCATTTCTTATGACTTGCATTAATTCTGTAAGAAAGTTTTCCTTAAAAATGTTGACGTTCATTCATGCATTTGCAGAATAATCGCACTTCATTGTTCAGTTTGTGTGGATCTTCTGTATTAACCTATAATGTTTTATAATCCTTTGGCACTTTTCGGAAATGGTAACACAGCTTTTGTTAGAGGCCATCAGAAACGGAGGTGACAACCATCTGTGTTCTACAGGCATCCATTTTTGATTTTCACCTCATGCGAAAAGAAAGTGAAAGTTCACTTTTCCAAAGACATTTAAATGTATTCACTTAATTGCTTCCATGTATGAATTAAATATACCCCATAAAACGGATTTCCCATATACATGCCTAGTTATCCAATGTTATAGAAAATCTCTGTAGAAAATCGTTGTATAAATGTATTTCTACCGCTTAAATAATTAAAATGCATTTCGCTTGAAAGGCGTTGTCAACACTATAAAATATTAAATGATTTAAAGTGTGTGAAAGAGTGGAAGGCGGACGTTTACAAATAAAACCACCAATCGTGATATAACCTCGGCTTAAATTGTATATTGATTGTACGTTTTTAGTTTTTAACAAGTTCTTTAACTAATTTATAATGCTACTGTTATTATTACTGGCGTTTATAAATTATTACTGCCGCACGTCTCCTCATCATTTATGCATAAAAATACTTTTTTACTATTAATCACTCACATAAACTACAAAATACGTGAATATTCTGTAATCCATTTCACCATTAGCACCCCATTTACCAACTTATTAGGTCTTGCATTGCTTACTCTTCATTTAATCGCTATGCTTTTGAAATGCGATCGTCGAACTCTCACATTTTCGATCCACTTAAAAGCGTTTCACACGTACAAAAAGAAAAAGAAACGCACCAGGATCGAAGATAGTGTGCACCATTTTTGGTTCAGTTGATTTCGATTTCCGGAGAGTACAATTCACTTAAGCAAATAGTAAAGCTGATCGTGAGTGCCATTCACCTAAGCAAATAGAAAAGCTGATCGTAAAGGATCGAAGATAGTGTGCACCATTTTTGATTCAGTTGAATTCGATTTCCTGTGTGCACCATTTTTGGTTCAGTTGATTTCGATTTGCGGTGAGTACAATTCACTTAAGCAAATAGCAAAGCTGATCGTGAGTACCATTCACTTAAGCAAATAGAAAAGCTGATCGTTAAGGATCGAAGATAGTATGCACCATTTTTGATTCAGTTCATTTCGATTTCCTGTGTGCACCAATTTTGAGAGAGTTGATTTCCATTTCCTGTAAGTACAATTCTTTTAAGCAAATTGCAAAGCTGATCGTTAAGGATCGAAGATAGTATGCACCATTTTTGATTCAGTTCATTTCGATTTCCTGTGTGCACCAATTTTGAGAGAGTTGATTTCCATTTCCTGTAAGTACAATTCACTTAAGCAAATTGCAAAGCTGATCGTTAAGGATCGAAGATAGTGTGCACCATTTTTGATTCAGTTCATTTCGATTTCCTGGGAGTAGTATTCATTTAAGCAAACATCAAAGCTGATCGTATATTGTTTAAGGAATCAGCTGTTCTTTAGGAATTTTAAATTTTTAAGGAGAAAAAAAAAACGAGTTGTCGGGGCTGTTGAAAATATTATCAAGTAAAAATTTATGGGGATTTGTTAAAAAGGAAAGTGTTAATAGTTGCTGAAGAGAAAGAAGAAGCAAATAGTTTTTTTTTGCCAAGGTGAAAAATTTTGGAGTTGGAAATGCTTGAAATTGATTTTCAAGATAATAGATAAAATTTATGGATAAAAAAGCAGAATTCAGTACAAAAAGTATAATCCATGCAAATGGATATATTTATTCGCTTGTAGCAGCGATAATGTGATTCACACTTCGCAATAGAAGTTAGTAAATCCGTCTACAGTGCGTGGTAATTCTTTAATAAATAAGTTTTCCCTGTTATAGGAGAACGGCTTTCAAAAACACTGTATTGAAATATACTACACACTCCTACAAATTTTTTCGCTGTAAATTCGTCTTGGGGAAAACCAGTCCCCCAAATATTTTTACTCTTAATTGCAACCCTTCCAAATACTTTTCACTGAATTAAAAAAAGTTTTTGTTTAACCACGATCTTTTTATGCGTGCAGGCATTTGTGCAGTCGTTAAATTGGACGCCAAGTCAATTGCTTTAAATTATGCATTTATCACAAATAAAGTCACATGTACGAGTATCGCTGTATGAATGTGTGAGTATGTAATGCTTGTAAATGAACTAATCATTATTTTTGTTGCTGTTTTTTTTTATGGTTTATGTGAATTTATGCCAACTATGTTACGAACTGTTTTTATCTCTCACCGCCGCTGTTGACGTTATTTTTTTCACATTGTGTTTACAAATGCAAACAGAAGTGCATACGAGTGCGTTTAAACGAGTGTGGGAAGCATGCTAAATTAGCATATGTATACATTGTCAGTTAATTATTGCTGTGGCGCGTTTAAGCCAAATATGTATTGGGAATGCCGAATAACGAGCAAGCAGATTCCCGTAAGTTTTCTCAAAATATGGCAGATAGGTTTTCTTTCTATATCGTAAAAAGTTTGAATTGACTTTTGTGAACTTTCATGAAAGCGGTTGAAATCTATTACTTTTCTAATTAAATTAAAATAACTTGTTTTGCGACACATATGCAACATTAAGCATACATATGGGCTGCATAGGCATGCTAATTGCCGAGTAACAAGTGATTTCCTTTTGATGTGAAAGTTCCTGAGTTGTTTTTACGGCCCCATCCTTTCTTATTATTCACTTTATGGTGTGTTGATATATAAATCGAGAACTTGTGAAATTTTAAAAAAAATTTAGTACTTTTTGCACTTGAATTGCAAACACGATTCACATGCATGCTTGCGCCTACTTTCTGGTTCAACAAAGGCATGAATTAGTTTCGGATTTATTTATAAAAATATCATTTGTAACCCGATTCAAAAGTATGAACAGCCCGAAAGTTGTATGGGATACGAATTTGAACTCTTACCATGTAACCGTTTCCGTTCGAGCCAAAAGTACTGCCACTAAATGAAATAATTTTGCCAATACTTTCGAATGTATTATTCAACATTGGCAGGATTTATTATGCCAACCTGTCAAAACAATGTAAATAAAAAAAGTAAACAAGAAATATTGGTGCGGCTACATTCAGATATTCTGGCAATCGTGTCCACAAATTGTTGGTGGTGGTTTACTTGGCGTCCGGAGCTTTTATATAGACCTTAGCCAACTGCGGTAGCCCTCTCATAAAGTTAATTAATTTATATACATATACATCATATATATACATACATATGCAAATTAATCTTCTCTTCCGAAGAATAATTTTTTCTATTATTAACAATCTCCCACAATGACCCAGATTTGAATGTGAATTTTTATCTGCCGTGAAAAGTTTTGAAAAGCATTACAAGAATCGAAAGAATTATTTTTATCGCGATTACAAATTCCTTTTGTTGGCGCATCGTGCTTGCAACAATGAAAATAAAATTGATGAAAGCAATTATAAGCTTAGTTTGCTACAAAGCAAACCAAGATTAAACTAACACAAACACAATCACACACACAAAGTAACAATTCTGATTAAATGTTAATTTGAACAAAAATATTCAAAACACATAAAATATAAAAGTGATTAGAAACTATTATAAACTTCTTAATACGGTGATTTTAAAACTTCGAATCGATTTTTTTAATTAAATACACAAGCGAATTTTATTGGAACGAGTTTCTTTACATTTCTTTAAATAACCATTTTCTGGGAGGGATTGCAAAGCCGTCAGAGCATGAAAATTATTTTAATTGATTTTGTGATGTAGAAAATAAAAGTGTGAAAACTAAACTAGACTATTTATATGATGGGTGCAATCTGAGAACTGTTGTAATGCTAAAGGGTTATTCAATTGGGACTACCGAACTGTCATGGTTGGATATTTTGCCCATTAATTAATATGCGAATGTGTTTTGCTATTTATTTATGAATCGGCCAATCAGAAAATATAAATGGAAAGCAAAAGTAGACTTCAGCAGTACATTTAGATCGGCTTACATACCTGAGCTAGAAAAAATTACACATAATTACAAATAAGATTAAAAGCGAAATCAAGGCATCAATAGGCTCTTTAAACAACGAAAAATACGAATTTGATACTAAATCAGTGAAAGATTATGTATATTTCCGCTTCGACAGAGGTGCAATCGTCTAAAAATATATATCAGTAAAAATTTAAAGCATCCTTAAAGGCAAACTGCTATTAAAAACATATGTGTATGTCAAAGCTTGTAAAGCTTGTGTGAAAAATTAAAATTTGGAAAATTTGGAAAATTTGAAATCGAAATTACGAATAACGAAATATTTTTCAATTATTTTTAATTATTTAATATTTTTTTTTTTTAATTATAATTATATTTTTCGTCAGAGAATGCAGATTCTTGTGGAGATGATTGGAATTTAAAATGTCTGACTTGTAGCAGGGCCAGTGGGGCCTTTCTTTGAATAAAAATTTTCTTAAACTTCCAGTACGAATAGTTGAAATTTTTTATAATAATTTTAATTTTAAGAAAACTGGCGCTTAAATCTTCACTCATATGTATATTTGGTACTTAGTGATGAAGTTAATATTTAAAATACATGAATGGATGTATAATAAGTGCGATTTAAGGAAATGATTTTGCATCATAAAATTATATTAAAAAAAAAAAACATTTAAAATGTTCCGA
This sequence comes from Ormia ochracea, assembly GCA_963402855.1. Taxonomy (NCBI): domain Eukaryota; kingdom Metazoa; phylum Arthropoda; class Insecta; order Diptera; family Tachinidae; genus Ormia; species Ormia ochracea. Next base: position 44,189,639 of record OY727106.1, read on the forward strand.
CAATTTATCAAATATAATTGGTTTTAATGTCACAGAAGTTGCTGGTTTACAGTGGGCCTCAATAAGTGTTAAAGGGAATGGAGACACCAATTACTTGTCAAAATAGTAACTGATAATAGAAATATTAAATATTAATAAAAAAATATTAATAATAAAATCAAAACTGTTTTACGTATTTCCCTAAAAATATATATATATATATATTTTCAAAAGTTCGTGTTTGTTTTGTACTCTCTCTGGTCAAGACTTTAGAACAATCTCCCGCTCATTAACATAATACGCGTGGTAAAACGGCGGAAATTAAAATTTAACTGTTTTTTTTAATGCCGTTAATACAATAATAGAATCATTACGTTACACATATAAAATTAAATTAAATTAAGGTCAATTAAAAACAACAACATCAAATACATATACAACAAATCTTTCCTTTTATAACAAATTGATTAAGTTAATTTGGCATTAAGCGGACATTTTAGTTACGTTTGACTAAAAACATTTACTAATTTCCATATATTATACGAACGCCTACATTAAATCAGATCAAAAAAAAAGAATATTTGGCAGGTAACAAAACATCAAGTCATCAAATCATCAAATCATAAAAAAACAAAAGATTTTTATAGCATAAATGAAAGTTTGAGGCCACTGAATTAATAAAATTAATATTTCGATTTACATAAGCAGTCGTTGATATTCCTAAACTTTTGCCGGTACGCCCTTTTGGCTTTTCCTGTAATTTAATTGATCATATTTAAGCATTTTAATTTTTATAATGGCAGACTGAAAAAACTTAAAGTTTACGTGATTTTCAATAATCGTTGCTTTTTCCTCCTACATTTTCCAAGTTCTAACTAAAAATAATTTAAATTTACTAAAACATTAGAAAATATCCAATAGTTTATTTTTCGATGTAAGAAATAGAACAATACTTGATGCAGAGTTTGAACTTCGTTGCAATTTGCTGTCTTGTTGAAGTTGTTTCAGCAACAGTTTAAATAGTCATGACCACAAAAGTTTATAGCCCAGAGGTCATTTAATTCCAAATTTAAATTAAATTTCTATACAAATTACAGTGTAAGCAAACTTTGCAACGTTAGGCTGAAATAATTTTTTAGGACACTTTTTTTGTTTTTTTTTTGTTCTTTAGAAGTTTTTAAAAGCTTAATTTCCACTCAGTAAATATTAAATTCTAAGTATAACAATTTTTTAGGAAACTTTTTTTGTTTTAATTTTAATTAGAAGTTTTTAAAAGATTAATTTCCACTCAGTAAATGTTAAATTCTAAGCACAACAAAAGAATGTCTTGAACAACTAATCACGTGAGATTAAATGGATTATTGGCTTCATTACATAAAAATGATTGAGTTCTTGGATCATGTACAGGGTATCACCTAAAAATATGTTTTTCAACGCCATGTCTCCGTCCTTCTGTATTTACAATATTTCTTTGACTTGAGCCTTTCAATAATTACGGAATTCCACTCAGCGCAATGCTTAATAATAATAAATTTCCATATATTTGTAAGTAAAAAATTAATGAAATTGAATTGATAATAAATTAAAATTATGCCAGTCTGGCAGATAATTTTCATTGCTCGAACTGATTTTCCAGTTGCCGTCAGACGCCCACAAATTTATTATTGCAGCAACAATATGTTTATTCTCGATAAAACGTTTATGGTTTGCTGGCAATTTCTGTTGTTCCCAATTTGTTGCAAGTGAATAATTTTATAAATAGGCTCTACACATTTTAACACTTCAACGATTAACCGAAAAAAAAGGTACGCACGCATTCCCACAATAAATCACAATGCAAGCAAGTGATTTTTCCAAAAATTTCGCGCAATTGCATTAATAAAACATTGAAGACAACATATTGTATACTATTAATGAAATTCATTGTTTCCACACTTGTTTTTTATTTCAGAAACTCACTTCAAAACAATTAATTGCACACACACTGCGCGTCACTTTACTAAGGAATATAATTATAGAAAACTTGGAAAAAAACATAATTTTAGGCTTTCATCTTGATATTAATTTAATAGGGATTATTAATAATTTTTTCTTACTTTTTAAAATATTTTTTTAACAACTGTTTATCTATATAATAAATATCTGTATCGGCGTCCTTTATTATTTCTGTTCACACGCAGTAATCTAAAGCCGCTGGGGTCAGTAAAGATTTGAACGACGCTTTAGACTATTCCTATTTCAAACCGGTTAATGCAGCGAATTGTGTCATTTATTTTATTTTAAGTTTGAACCTCTCTCTAAGCCTCCGTACTCCCTAAAAAAAAAAATTTCGTGTCTTCAACAGAAATTTCGATATAAAATTTTCCCACTAGATAATCCATGATATATAGGCATAAGTGCAATAACCAGATACAATAATTGGTGCTGCCAACATTATTAGAATTGGGTTTAAAAATTGGCATCACTATTAAGCCGTAAAGAGTTTTTATACAATCTGTTCTCTGCTATCGTAGACTTTTCATACGAACTTACAATATGGAACCTAATGTGAATAAGAGCAGCACCATGTTACTAGAGCACGGTATGGTGCAACTGAGGAAATTCTCCTTATATTCTATTGTACGATTCCCAGTTATTTCTTTTCATTTCAAGTATCAACCTTTCAACCTCGTAACAAAACAAAAAAAAAATATTTAACACAAAATTCCACTTTTAATCATGTGACTTTAACGTAATTTTTTTGTTCTTTAAATTGGTAACGCTGCGTTTTAGTTTTAAAGTTGATATATGATGCATTTAAATACGTTTCATACAAGTTTACGAATTTGTAACCAGTAGTCCCACTATTAATTTTCTTTATGCTATTTTCGCTCGTCTTTTCACGTTGCATGCCTTTTCTCTTTGCTTTCTCTAAACTGGTTCTTAAAATCTGCAAGAGCATCTAATTATTTAATTAAATAGTGACGATTTACAGTTTTGTACTTCATCAATATGCTCGTTCGAAATTAATAAAATTAAATTCCGTATTAAAATGATTCGTAGTGGGTCTATGCACTTGTGCAATTGCTCATTATGTGTGTCTTTCTCTATCCATACACGATCAAAAGTCGTACTTATCGCATTGTTAAAGTTACGCATTAATGCATTTTTAGCGCATGCGCGCAAATGAATGTGAAAAGCCGGTACCCTCATGATCATATTTTTGTATTTTTCTCATTACGCTTTTTCTACTTGAAATTAACAAAAAGCACGTAAGTAAATTATTTTCTTTGGCAATAAAAATAAAAAAATTATTTCAATTCTTCAAATATTCAGTATTTTATACGACCAACCAGTTGCGTAAGATTTGCTACACAAACTGTCAATTAATTATTTTATTTTCAAAACAAACCTGCCAAAAATAGAATATTTGTGAATAAAAACATATCGTAACTTCCTCACCACACATTCACAACACAGGTATATCGTACTTGCAGTTGCCTGTGGCAGGCATGAGACCATAAAAGGCTCCTCACTTCACTCGCTTAGAACTCATTGGTACGCAACAACACGCACACACTGGTGACCTTGAGTAATTAAAACTATAAAAACTAATTATTATTTTCTATTGTTTGAACGATTGTTTATGTAATTATGCATAACTTGAAAAGCTTTCAAGTGTGGGTTTCCTCGGTGTTGCGCAAGTGCACATGCGCGACTGCCACTAAGCAAGTGAATACACCGATATTTAAATACGGATTTAATTATCAATTATTCTTCTCAACATTCAGCCTGTCTTCTAACAAACCCAATATGCCTTATATGCTGTCATTAACGCCCATTACTGACTACACGATGAGCACTTATTTTACATACATTCACATGCATTTTATTAGCTAATTAACAGCATTCTTGCAACAATTAATATGTAATGAAAAAATGAAGTATTTGGTTTTCCATTTGTTACGCTAGATTAAATTTAGCATGCTGTTATTTTAATCATTTTATTAAAATTATTTTAATTTTAATTGCAAAATCGGTACAGGATTTTTATTAAGTTTATTAAGTTCAGTAAACTGAGCTTTAAGTTGTTTAAGAATTTAGAAAATGCATTTACGTGCATGCGTTTTAGATGCCTGTACAAATGCATTTTAAGTGCTACCTTTCCATTTGGCTTGGCTTGAAATTGCGAAAGACTGCAAAAAGAAAAAATATGAGAAAAAATAAAAAATTAAGGCAAAAGAAAAGAGAACAACGAAAACAAACTTTATTAAATTAATAATAATTAAATGACTAGTAATATAATTATTTCATCTACACTCAAAAAAAAAAGTTAATAATTTAAGTACAAAATAGTTGTTGCACGTAAAGTAAAGAACTTTCTAATTTTTGTAAAAATTAAGGAAATATTTTCTAAAAAATGAGAGTGAAATTTTTTGCAAAATTCACGTATAGAATGTTCAAACGATTTTTAAGAAATTTTTTTTAATTCTTTTTATGTTTCAAACATTTTTACTATTCTAATTCGTATTAAGTGGGACTCAAAACATCATTATTTCAAACTTAGGAAATATCCGACGGAGAGCAAAGAACCATTTTTGAATTTATGTCCCTGGTTCGGGAATAATTATACTTCCATCGAATGTGGGAACTAATCAGGTGTAAACCATTTACGCAATGTAGGTTTTTTGCTAAAATAAAATTTAGTTGTATTTATAATGAATTTTTTTATTTTTTGGCAAGAAACATTTCTTAGGATTTAAGAAAAAATTTTTCGAATATTATGAACCGATTTAAAAGTTATCAAGTATATGATTTTCAGTAATTTTTATTATATCCATCCATTGTTTTCTGAACTTAATAAAATTTTATTAAAACTTGACACTTTTTTTAAACTATTTTTTAGAATTTTTTTTACTAAAATCTATTCCACGCTCTTTTCATGTCTAGTTTGTATGTTGTTGTTGTTTTTTTTCCTTTGGCTTTAAGTATAACAATTTGCTTCCTACTTTATTTAATTAAACAAAAACTCTTTGCTTCAAAATATTGTAAACCGTAAAAAAAATTACTGTTGTAGTTGTTAGACATTTTATCTTTTTTATCGTGATCAATAATCATTAAAAATATAAAATTAAAATATAATATCACTGGATAAAATATCATGTGATAAAATACTCCGAGTTTAGTATTTCATAAAGAAAGATCTGCTGTCTCATTTAACTGAGCTTTGTAAGAATGGCTTGGAGTAATTAAAGGGTTCATATTGCTTCACGTATTCTGATTTTTTCTTATTAAGATTTTATAGAATCAAAAGTAAAACCAATTTATGAAATTGACAAATCTATATGGCAAAACAGACTTGATTACATAACTGGAATTTCTAATTTTTTCTAATATAAAAAACAAATTTTTATAAAAAATATTCATAAAATCGCTTGAAATTAATGAAGCATAAACTATTTGAAATATTTTGAATATTCAGGCGCAACAAATTCAATGCGAACAATTCTTAATGAAACAAAATGACATTTAATACTTTGGCTTAAGTTTAATAAGCACACTCACGTACGAGTACCCACTGCCAGTATCTCACACAGCACACAGCAAAGTATCTACCCAAATATCTTTGAGTGACTGACTGCACATCATATTGAATAAAACAGAATGCGGCTTTTAAGATGCAAAACTCTGACAGCCAACAAAAATGATCCAATTACAGCGCAACAGGAGGTATTGGAGTTGCGAATTCAAGTAAAAATTCTTATTAGTCATTCGCCTTAGTAACCCAAATATATTTATTTCTCAACATTTTCTCTATTGTTGCATTTAATGTAGCCAAAAGAAAATGTATTCATGCGCATGAATGAGTGCATACAGAATTGCAATATTGACTAGAATTAATAAATGTGGAAAACCGAACTAGAACTCTCACATCCAAATTGTAATAATCATTTCTATAAATAAATAAAAGTGTATGAAGTTTCATAGTAAAAATCAAAATTACGTCATTTGATTCTCTTGCACGATACGATACCGATGCAATTCTTTTTCTCCAGCTCTCTCCTTAACAAACCGTTTCGTGGCCGCAATCTGCTGCCGGCGCCTTAATTAAATTACAACTTTGACATTCAATAGTTTCGTACGAAAAGTTTCTCAACGTCAATGCCATACAACTACCACCACAACAACGTAAAGTATTCAACGAGTTATGGCATTAAATAAAAACTATTAAATATTGAATTAAGAAATATTTCGCAATTAGACTTATTACTCCAATATTCATAAACAAAAAGAATGGCCTTCTTCCGCGAACACATAAGGATGACGTAACTGTCGCCTAACGTTATCTAAAGATTGCATTCAAGTGCTTAACATAACTAGAACTACAAAGCGTTGTAACGACGTTGATGCAGCAATATAACTATTTTATAGAAGAAGCAAATAACCTTGTATTGTTGACAGGCTTTCTTTCAATTCAGCACCCATATTTGATTAATCAAATGTCGCATAATAAATTAAATCGTGAAACTAGAAATAACTTCTTTTAGCAAAAAGTTAAAATTAAAATAATTGAAACAAATGTATTCAGGAAGCATTTTGTAAATCTTAAAAGACTACACAAAAATAGTATAGCAACAGCTGATGTTGCGACGAAAAGCTGTTCCGTGTTTTATTTCCAGCGAAGGATAATTTAATTTTTTATTTTTTTTTTTTTTGGTGCCATATAAGAACTGGTTTGTCATAACAAAACTGTCGCATATCCTGATCCTGTTTCATCGTCAGCTCTAATCTAACACGTCAAGAACTTTTTTGTACCACACATAAAATAATGAGAGCGCAAAATTGGCTTCCTCTCAGAAATCACTTATATACCATTTCGGTTTTGTTTTTCGCGATTCAAATAATAAATCAGAAACCACCATGAGAAATCGGCTGCATCTTCATGCACGTCACGAAAGTGCTAAAATGTTGCTAGTTGCAGCAAAATAATCCTGTAAGAATGTACCCAGCAGGCCTCTGGGACGATATCACAGGGCTTTTCACTAAAACTTCATAAAAATCTTTATCAATTACAAACAAAATCGTAATAAAAGACTAATGCAAAAAAATGTTAAACAATTTTTGACAGTTTGGCGAAAAAGGCTGGCAAACTTTTATTACAGATAAGATTCCTACTAAAATGTTTCAATTTCAATTAAATTTTGGTAAATATTTTTATATATAAAATCGGTATTATTATAACCTAAAACATCACACATTGTAAAACTATAGTGATGAACTCCAAGCTGTAAAGTTTTCTCCATTCAGTTGTCATATACACTCATTCATATACTATATAAATATATTATTCATACAAAATCACGTGAATCTAATAAATAACTAGTGATCTTGATAAGCATCATGATCTTTAAAATTTTTATCAAGATCTGAATTTATTTAATTTATGAGCGTGGTAAACGAAAGACAATAGGGAGAGAAAATATAGTCGGATGAATTTTCTTTTGCTTTGTGTGCGTGTGTAAGTTCATCCATTTAAACATCAAATAATATTGTGTGTGTTTTTCTTCTTCTCTACCATCCGCACGTACGATTGTCGACTGATTCTTCTAATGACATTGACTTTGAATTTATGAACTTGAATTATTATTTTTTCAATGAGTTGTATGCGAGTCAGTCCTATTTGAATTTAAAACAGTCAAATTTACATGTACTTGCATTTGTTTTAATTTTTATTTTCTTTTTTTTCAAATATTTATTTATAAGATGCACGGATGCATGGACGGCTGGCTTGGCTGGGTAAATGCCATTTAAGTGATTTTCCTAAGCAATTTTTATGATTTTTTTTGGCAAAATTTACAATGTTTCTGGTTTGTTTAGTTTCACTTCGGTCTTTTAATTTTTCGTTTCTCTCTTAATATTGAATTTAATTATAATTTATGCAACCTGTATAAATTACAATTTTAAAAAGTTGCGGCTATTGCCTTTTTTGGAAATTTGGTTTTTTCTTTTGTTTATTATTTTCTTTTTTTTATTATTGTTATTGCTATTATTATGGTAACAATATCAATGTTGTTGTACTATATTATTAACCAACTAACACGAAAAAATAACAACAACATTTCATAAGAAAGTATGAAAAACACAGAGATAAAATTATTTTGGAATTATTGCAAAACATCTACAGAGGATTAATTAAAAAAAGCGCAACTCAAACGTATAAATGAATGAGAAAACATACTTGGCTAAATTACTCCATAGTTTTTAAGGCGGGTTTCGCTTGTATAGTATTATATTTAAAAATATGCAAAATCGGTAGGAATGGGCTATTATATAAATAAATAAATAACTTCTGATAGATCCAAAATCTAAAGGCAAAACTAACTCATCGCTAGACTCTCAAGAAAACAGTTTTGCAAAATAATCCCATTCTAACAAAATAATTGAGAATTACAAAAACACAATCATAGCAATGACTTGGAAAAGTTTTTCAACCAACAAAATAAACAAATTTTATTCGATATAAAACTATTTTAGTTTACTTATTCAATCATTATAAAATTAATCTCAATTCTCCAATCAATTAATTAATTGATTCGCAATAAAAGAATTTGTGTGTTAAACAAGAAGGAACAATAAAATGCAAAATGTTTCTCATTTAATGAAATCTTTTATTCCTAGGATATTTTTGAAAAATGGATAACAATATATAAATCGGGAAGAAGCCGCTATTAAATATTACATATTGTTACAGAAATGGTAACAGGATGTCAATCTTTTCATATAAAATTTGCTTTCCCCGATTGAAAATCTATATATAACAGTTTTTCATTGTGCTCCATTCTGAAGGAATCTGCTGAAAATATAATTCGGCAATTAGTGGCAGACGATAGAATGCATATTAATGAGTTACTTCATTTGCTCTATCTATCTACGGCTTTACCAGCCCTCTTCTCTACCTTTATACCGTTCCTATATTTTTGGTACAAGACAGTACATAAGTGGGTAGGGGCCATTCACCAAGGCCCAGAATTTATATCAAAAATCTGCTGTCTATTACAAAAATTCGGGAAAACAATTAACCATTTAAGTGAATACAATTAATTTCCTTATGTGGACAAATAATTAAATAATAAATAATAATAATATATAATAATAATAAATAATAAATTAATAATAGTAATTCATATTTTAAACTGATCTAATACGAATAATTGAAAACATTTTGAACAAATTGTAAATAAAATTAAAGATATCCCCTCGTCGAACTTCTAAATAATTCTGTTAATTTAAGTGCATTTGCCAGGAGTAGAAAATGAAAACGAGTATGACCTTCTGGCTAGTGGGTTCAATTAAATATAAAACTTTTGTGTAAGACTATACACAATCTTAAAGAATTTTTTGTTAGTTAAGCAAAGATAAAACTATTGCCGTTGTTTAGAGTGACTGATCAGTAACGAAAATTCGCTTTATCACTTATTTAGAGAAAAATACATGGTCGAAAATTAAGGTCATTTTTTTCGATTTTGCCTTTTTTAAGTTGATTGCATGTTTATGTTAATTTTAAAAAAATAATTTAAATTAGCATGCATAAAAAACCATGTGCCGCTTTAGTTGAAATACTTTACGACGATGAAAGAGTCAGACGACTGTATTAAACAATCTACAATTGGCATGTGTCCTTGTTGTGGCTTTTTGGAGGATAGACCTGTACTGAGTGGTTGATACGTGTTCGTATAACTGCAGAAGAGCAGAATTTTCGCACATTTCCTTTGCTCAGAAGGGCAATAAACTGCTTAGAAGAGACATTTCCCCTATTCCGCATGTAACCGTCAAGATGATAATGCTTACGGCCTACACCATAGCACACCGTAGAGTTGTTTCATGTACAGTGATGGGTGGTAATATTTCATTTTTTATAAAGCTTTCATTTTAGTACAGTCTACACCAAAGAATTATTTTCATTCGCATTTCTATAGATTAGCAAATATTTTACGCCGTTGCAAATCTACTCCGAAATTTTTAACTTTGACATTAAAAACATTGCATATATGAAACAAAAAAGCTTTTGTTTTAAAGTTTATAAAGTATTAGAGCATGGCAACAGTTTTTTTGAGAAATTATTAAACAAATTTTCCCGTAAAATATCTTTATGCAAAATGTCACGTTTTGGAATTGAAAAATATATATATCTTATAAATAGGATAGTGTTAGAGGTTCTGGAAAACATTTCCACTTTTAAAATATGTATTTAACAATTGTATTACTTATTGATGATAATATAAGTTAAAGCTTCAATTAGTTTTAATTGCACTTTATTCAATATGAACTTTATTAGAAAGAAGATAATAAGCAAATTTTCAACCTTACAAGACATGCATGAGTGGTACATTCGACGGTGTCGAGTCTTGAATACCCTTCTCGAAGAATATGTTGCATTGAAATAAATAAATATTTAATAGATAAATAAAATCGTCTTATACTGTTACTTATACTATAAAAGCTTGACAGCGAGGCAGCTGCTGTGGTTGGTCATTCAAGCATTCGTAGTTTGATACTTGTTGACACTCGTGGATTATTTTTGCATTTTTAATTATAAACGTATAAAATAATTTCTTGGCTTTATTTCTTTTATATTTCTATATATATTTCTTTATTTTAAATAACCCTATTGTTGCCTTTTGCATGTTTTATACGATACTCTGCTGAATCAAAAGACATTTCTTAAAAATTATGCGGTAACGCTATTTAAAAATAAAATGAATCATTTTCACCCCTACAAATTTAAAAGGGGTAAAATTTACAATGACTTCTGTGCTGAGTAAGCACAACATGTTTACAATAGAACACGCAACCCTTTTTGGGGGCACAACATTTATAAAAAAAAAACACAAAATTCCCCTCGTAGAAAAGAAAATGTCACAAATTTTAAATTTTATTTAATATGTTTTAAAGTGTAGTTTCATTATCAAAAAAATTTACAGTGTTGCCCACTCGATATACATATCAAATATGTGCTTGATATCAAATTTAATCCTAGCTGTGTACACATAGAAAACGCTAATGCTGAAGTTAATTTCGACGTTGTAAACGGCGTCTGAACGTCGTCAACTGTCAAAAAAAAGTTGAAACGTATGAAATTGTATTAGAGTTGGTTATCTCAACGACGTCAAAAATTAAACGCTGAAAAAGTTCAGCATAATACAGTTTTAGTATTACCGAATAGCAATAATGTTTCGAGTACAATTTCGCGCACGTTGGATTGCAAACAAAAGCTACGATATTCTGAATTTCCACTTCTAAAAGAGCATTTGTATTAAACACTATTCATCGATTATTAATATTTATCTTTCAACTCATAAACTTTCCTCTCGGATTTTCTAATGTTAAATTAAGGTCAGTGCTTATAGAAAAATAAATTAAGCCTGGTATGAAAAGTTTAAGTAAAGTGTCTTCAACTTTTCTTTGTACCAGACAATAAGATTTTTTCCCGCCAACTTAGGGAACTACCAGGCGCCGTAAATCAGTGAGAGTTTAACCATACTATTCCTTCAAACATAGTTAAAACTATTAATAAGGTTAAGGTTATCGTGACATGGTAATAGATGTCAAAAGACAGGAGCTTTTTCCCAGCAGTTTGGGGAAATTTTCATTCAAAGAAAACCCTGTTGGGCATGCTATACCTCAAACGTGCAGAACAAAGTTGGGCACAGTTTCTCAAAGTATCTTCAGCATTATTACGTCACGCCACTCCATCCGCTAAAGAGAAATATTTTGCATCTTGGAGAGAAAGTTTAGCGTAAAAGCTTTCAATTTTTAACGGAAACTCCACATTTGTCATAATCATATAGATTTAATTTGTAGATTAAATGCTTACTTTCCAAAATCTAAACATGCTTTAAATGGCTACTGATCTACATACTTATAAAGATAAGCCCGGTTTTAACATTAAAAATACAAACAGCTGTTGTTACTGTGTTTTTTTATAGCAGTTACATCTGTCAGAATCTGCAGAACAGATGTTTTTATTTACTTGAAAAGCAAAGCAATTTTACGAACCTGCGCATTCACAAACGGAAGTAGTTGCTGCTGCATTCATTAATTTTAAATTTTCCGGCTTTTAATTTGGTTGTAGAGGGTAAAATATACTTAAAACCAACTCAAAAAGTTTTCAAATGCTTATTTCAGAATTATTTTATATAATACAAATTCATTCAAAGGCTTGATTTTAACAATAAAACTTTTTTTTTTATTAAAATCATATCGTTGCGGAAACACAATTCAGATACGTACTGTTATCTAATTTTTCGACATATGTATAAGTACGTGCGTGATAAATTTTCCATGTTGAAATAATTCCTACTGTACAAAGTTGGAATTCAGGGAGAAATTAGTACTAGACTTAACATGGAAAGATGACCCAGTAACATGATTGTCTTGAAACGTCACTACAGTTTCAATTAAAATTCCAATAATAATAATAATAACAATAATAGCAAATGTAAAATTTATATCGTTTCGTTATTCAAGTCAATAACGGCCATAACGAAATTGGCAAACCCGGCACAAACCAATGAAAATCAAGCAGCAACAATAAATGAAAAAAAAAATTAATTAAAATATTCAAGTGCGTGTATTGAATCATGTAGCAGCAAACGCAAGCACACAAATTTAAATGTATATACAAGCAATTAGTTCAATTAACTTTTAATACTTTCAACAAATTTTTATAATTACGCAAGATAATTAAAATAGCAAAATGAAATCAATATGAAATAAATAAACATGTTCAAGCTCTTCCAATCGCGTGTTAATAGAAATTTTATTAGGCAACTTGTTAAATTTATTTGAAATTTAATTATGCAATAAATATTTAAGCAATATCAATATTGATTTATGTGCAACGAAGGATTTCAAGCACTTACCGCCCACACTGTAAGTATCCGCCAGTTGAGAGACATGGCAAAAATTATGATTTAAAAGATTTTATTCTTTACACGCACACACTCACACTGTTTAACAACAATTATTTAAATAATAAATCAATTTTCCTTTCGATTTTAATCTTTATACCGAAATATTTTTATTTAACATGTTACAATTTCCGTTAAAAAAAATTATAAATTTTATTGCAATATTTTTAGCAGTCAAGAAGCAGCACAAATAAAATGTGCGAAAATACAAAAATTCAAAATCTAAAACGTTTTAAATCAATTCAACTCATTTTGCAATTTAATCCGAGCCGCAAGAATTGTTTTGTCTTCATGATTTTATCTTTTTATTTTCTTGTTGTTGCCGTTGTTGTTTCAGTCGTTGCAATCGTTACAGTCGTTGCAGTTGTCGACCGATTTGGAAAAGCACGTTTGATTTTATTACAATAAATATTTCGTTACAGAAAACACAGAAATATAAAAACTAACAGCCGATCGTAAATTCCTTTGAAGAAAAGCAATAGATCATGTTGAATGATTTTTTCGTGTCGCCAAGAAATATTAGGTTTCTTTTTATTTCAATCTGATTTGTAGCAAACAAAAACAAACTGAGTAATAATAGTAATAACAATAATAATGAACAACAGACGGCTAAATAATAGGAGCGACAAAAAGTCTAATTTTTTCTTTGTTTTCGTTTTTCTAATACACAATTTATCGTTACTTTTTGAATTCGATTTGAAATTGCGCACACGTCTGCTACTCAAGCTGGCTAAATTGCCACTAATCCAAATTGTATTGAGCGTCTAGGCGAAAACTTAAAAACAACAAAAACTTAAAACAAAAAACCTAAACACAACAGAGCAAAACAGCACAACAATTTGAACTACAATGTTGATGTGTGCGGCATCAACAACCACGTTGTAAGTACGCCGCACTAAAATCAGCTACAACAGTCATGGCTGTATGCCGATCCATCTATATGCAAGTATTGCAGTATTCAACTATGTATAATGGCTCCTTGCTTATGTGTGTGTGGAGGAGGAACAAGGGAGCAGATTTCCATTGCGCTCCTTATCAAAGTTCCTCCGGACCTTGCTTTAGTATATACTTCGCACTCATTCAGTCCCGGAATTTCGATTTTATATACAAAATATATGGACCTAAAATTTTTAAATATGCCTTCCTTCGTGGAACCAATTGCAGCAAATTGTTTGTAAAACCACTGTAGACAGCAACGATGTCTGTGTTTGACACTACGATGATATTATGATGCGAAATTTAAGGTGGTTAGACTTTATCTCCGGTAGCTTCTTAAGTCGCACTTATATGCGAATTAGTCTGAAACAAAAGTAAACGCTCTAGTCAGTCAAAATGAGCCTGATTTATGGGCCACAGCCATACAAAATTGGCATACAAAATTGACATTGATATAACTTTCTAAAGAATTCGATTTTATTTAAAGAATTTTTTTTTTCAATGAATTCCTTTAATAAATAATTATTTAAATAATTTTTTAACCAACACAAAAAAGAAAGAAAGAGCGTATCTAGTTTCTCGTGAGTCTAACACATAAACTAATAGAAATAATTGCATTCCTAATGGGATATGCAATACATTCCTTACATGCAACACACACGTACATCCCATTGTGAGGTTAACAGCAGCGTTGGCTTCATTTAGTTGCAGTAAATACCGATGAAAACTTTGATCTGTAGGGAGACCAATCCGTGATGTCGACCAATTGCGGTAATGACATTCACAATAGTGATAAATAACTTTTACGCAAAATTTCTAAAGCATCATTATGATATGTAATATGACTTCGAAATGTCACTATTATTAGCAATTAAGTTGCATCAAAATTATATACAGCATAGCATTACGGACAGTAGAGTAAAACGGGCAACAACTTTTGAGGGTCACTGTTTGCAATTCCTTGCAATCATTTCCCCTTGAACGGATACTCCAATAAGCAGTGGCAAATAATTTTCTCCTGAAGTGCATGAAATGAGTGATTTCGATAAAAATTCCCCCTTTTTGTTTGACATCTCTTGGTCTTATAATATGTTTAATATGACCAATAATATGTTTAATATGTAATCAGAAGGTAAAATTTCATGTTGATTGTCAATAATTATCAATTAGAAGTTGTATTTTTCAATTCACCGAACAATATCTTTGTACCAGCACATACATATGGATGGTCCCCACGGTGCCTGATCATGCCAGACGCTACCAGTTGAGTAGAAAAATTCGGATTTGCATCATTTATTTATGTTTTATAAGCTTGTAGTATCACATATAATTAATTAGCTGGAACGTCAAAGTAGAAATGGTGCAGTGTTTTTATAAGCACCTCAATTTTTTACATTTGCTATCATAGTGTTTGTTGGGAAATACGAGTACATGTATTTTAATAGAACTACAGGCCCCAATAAGCACTTTATTAAATCTACTTAAAATTTGGAATACGTTCCAAATTTCAAATATGTTAAACAGCTGTTAAGAAGTTCCTGCGTTGGTGCACTGTCATATGTGTCTTCAGCATCAATGGCCACGTAAGCCACTGAATAACAATTTGATAAATTAACAAATTTTTTTTTTTTAATAATATTCTATTTTCTTTGTTACTCAGAGATTGCCTCTACTCCGTCATACAGTATCAATACCACCCACTTCCAAACTAATATGAGAAACAAAATCCAAAACAATCCAATCCACTATTACAAACTTAATCTGTTCACAAGTTTCAATAACTCAACCATTGTTTCATTTATTCTTTATTCTTAATACGGGATTGAATCAATAGATATTCATTATGAATATTTATGAATACAATAATGATTTTAATGTAAATAAATCGCAACTAATTGTTTAGTAGTAATTGAGGATTGTGACAGATTGATATTCTGTTTAAATGAAATCGACTTTAAATAAGAAGAACGTCAAAGTCCAGTTGGCGAAAAGCAGCAACACCAGAATTTAAATGCAGTTTTTGTATTTTATAAAATTAAAAATTTCTCTCATGTTTTTTAATACCTTTTGTGTCAATTGTTCTTGGAATGTTGACGTGCCGGAAGCAAACTCTACTGCTACCCACTGGCTGCTACTATGTTGGAAGTGATAGTATTAGGGGAAAAATCTTATGCCAAATCGGTTCGATGCTGGTATATCTTCGTTTTGAAATTCATCGAAATTATTTCGACACCAAGTTCCCATTGCTAACTTCTCATACGATGTAGAGATCTGCGCAGGCGTCGCTGTACATATTTAGGCTTGTATTATCGCTTATTGACAGTCGACGAGATTATCGGAGTTTGACCATAGGTGTGGTAGTATATCGGTAATTTTGTTTTCTTCCAGGCTACTCAGGTGTTTGTGTAGGCATCTCATTAATTACTCACTCTTAACAATTTTGAAACATTGAATGGCGTGCCTTTCAAGTCCAGTTACCGATTCTGCTATTCGCCAAATAAAAGAGCTGAAAATCGCGCACGCTTATACTTTGTATATTCTTCAATAAGTAGTTATTAAAATAATAATATCAATTGTTCTGCCCTAAGTTCATCTATGAGATTATATGGTTGCATCTAAATTCTTAAGGATCTATGCCAGCAAGAACACTGAAAAAAATTGGTTTTTTTGCGCCAAGGGCTACGAAAGTAAATACATACGTTTATATATTTCTCTTTTATATTTTCGCATTCTATATGCTACGAAGCCATAATTGTTGAGCTCTAATATTGTGAATTTGTCCGAGTCTTATAACTTAAACTAAAATAATCTAAGATTTTTAATAACCTTCTCTCGATATCTAACGGCTCTGTGAACTTTGACAGTTGATAGAGATAATACCGTGTTATTGTGTATTGTGTTGTGTAGAATTACTTGTCATTATGGTTTATTTAAAATGTCGTTGATAAACTAAAAATTAAAAAAAAAAAAAAAGTTAAATTAAATCTCTTGCATTAAATCTGTCAAATTTAGATGGCACAATTCAAAAATGAATGGTATTCCAAAAATGTATATATATATATTTTTTTTTTTATTTGGGAAACACTGGTCTGCTCAATCGCCTATTTTTTAGCTCTTACGAGTACATAGAGTTCTAACTTTCCATGGAGATTAGGAGATTTAACTCCTTAGACCATCTCATGTCTCCAGTTTGTTAGTCGAATACATGTATATGAGAATAAGCCTAATATTTTTCATTAATTTATACACATAAATAACTTAACAAAGTAATAGTGTTTTCACGCGAATTTTTAACATTGAAACCATAAACAGCTGATTTTCAATGTTTAAATTACTTGTATTTCAAGAAATTCGCAATAAACTGCATGAATTTTTTATTTATTTGAAGAATAAGAAATTTTTTCACATTACAAAGATTGTCAATTCCTAATTTGGTAGCTCTGAAATTAGTATATGGGAAACCTTTTGTATTTCATAAAAAATACTTAAAATCAATTATAAAAAGATTTTTAGAGAATTTCAATGATATATAGTGGTTTATTATAGAGAGTTTATACATTAAAAACAGATTTTATGATTGCTTTTAACGTTGAAACCAATTTATTATTAAAATCATTTCAGTCTGTTAAAGCACTCCGAATTTTATTTATAACTGAGCAATTTACGGAGAGGCGATGTTTCACAAGTCAAAAAAGATTTATTTATAATCTCATAACAAGAAATTAACTTGGTAGATTTTTCACTACCGAAAACTAGTACCGATCATCCAGGTTTGCATTGTAATATATTTCTGATGTGTGCTCTCAATCATGAAAAATCTGTATTATTGTTATCGCTTGGTGGAGTATTCGAAAGCAAAGATTTCGTATTATTAATAGAGTTCGATTATAAATAAAAGTATTTTTTTAAATACCTGCCACTTTCTTGGTACTATAAAGTACTATTGGTTTTGATGTAGCTTGTGGCTAGAGGTTGCGTTGTATTTAAACTCGTATCCGGTTATTTTGAAAAACAACCAAAATTCTTAACGTTTTTTTTAAATTTAATCATTATTTGTTATTTTATGATTAAAATAATTGATTATTGAATTCCTTCGTTCAAGTCTATTAAGTACAATTAATCTCAACTGCCTCCAAAATACAACACACTGAACTTTTTCTAATATTTGCACGCACACATGTTTCATATTGTGCTTAATAGGAATTTATATTGTGCATTCTCGTAAATGTGTATACGTGCCTATAAAATATTTAAAAATTATAATATTTTTGTAGCTGAAAAAATAATTAAGAACAAATATTTTCTCTAAATTTGCAATGCTCACACAGTAACCTCTCGTTAATGCCAAGTTTTATATATAAAAGCTCATCCTTATAAAGAGTTTTATATTTTTATTTCAAATCCGGATTTTATCGTTAATACAACTTGACTTTAAATTAAAAATTTAAATCCAACTTTAGGTTTTAGCGTGAAGTTTAGTCATATCAAAGATCATTTAAATATATGTATATAAGGATTAAGGTAGAGGAATGAACAGAACTGTAACGTAAGGTGGATACAAATGTTTCTGAAATAAAAAAATAAAAAATTTGTAAAAGTAATAAAACCTTTTAAAAGTTCGTTTAGTAATTAAAAATGTTTATTAAAATGTGGCAACGTCGCTTTACAACTTTACGAAAATAATTCATACCCAGCAAAACATTAACTTTTTATTTAAAAATACCTTGAAATTTATCATTTTATGAGTTACATTCCTCTAGCAGAAAGGATTGAAAGGTTTATTAGTTTGCGACTCTAGCAAGTTCACATATTCTCAATCCATATAAGAATAGAACTTAATTTAACTTTGTCTGTCGGTGTTCGGTGTTTTGGTTGCAGTGTAAATAGAGCTTAAATTTTTCTGAAACTAAAAAATTTAAGAACTCGTCTTCTCAGACACAATAAAATGATAGAAAAATAATGCAAGAGAATCTTTAATACCTCTTTGTAAAGTTTCTTGTGTGTTTTACTAATTTCACGTGTAAGAAATAAATTAAACAAAAGCAGAATTAAAGCGATAAGTGGTTTTTCATTTAACATTGGCACAGGAACTACTCTACAATGTTAAATGAGGTACAGCTGTAATTAATAAAATTAAAGGTAGACGTGTAAAGTAAACACTACTTTGATCGCATTAATTCAATCTTATTAACAAGTCTTTTCATACACCTCTCCCTCAAAAGACGTCGAAAAGTGTATACTTCTATAAGCTTGATATGGCGATGGTAATTTCTGTAATATCCATATAAGAAACAAAGTTGATTTGGTTTGGTCCGTCTATCTGTCTGTTCTCTGTATTTTTATCGCAATATATTTAAGCTTAAATTTTGCTTAAAATCAAAACTTTAAAAATTCATCTATTCAGAATTTTCTCAAAATTATCCATTATGTAAATCAGCAAAATCGTATAAAAAAAAATAAAAATAGCCAAAAATTTTTTTTATACATTTATAGGTAAACATTTACCGATAAATATTAAAGAGGTTGACTGAGAGGCAAGTGCGGTGGCTGGTAATTTATAATTTTTATTATTAAAATTTTTAATATTTCTTAATAATGAGAAATATATTACAAAACTAAAGTTTACTTCAATGCAGTATAATTGTAATTTACAAGTATTGCTACGAAACATAGTCGCTGAGAAGGGCATGCCTAGTTCGGCATAGCTGAATGTAGCACTTTGACTTGATTTATTTAGAATTATTCATACGGAGTAAATTATTTACTTTTAGATGAAGAATTATTAAATAAAAAATTAATATTCTCCTCAATAAATTTAGATATTTCCAATAGCGGAAGTTCACTGTATGCGAAATTGTGTTAAAATGATCTTGCCATATTTTGCCGCCATTCAATCATTCAATAATTAAAATTGAACAGTAACAATAATATCAGAAATAGTATAAATTAAAATTAAAAAAATTATCATGACAATGATTAACAGCGCAACGACTGCCGAATAAGGCGAAGAATGTGTAGTATTCGCTCGCTATTTATTTATATTTATTTAATATTAAAACAAGCAACTGTTTAAAAATAGCCTCACAAACGAATAAATATAAAATAGTAAAATTCAATTCAAATGGAAATAAATATTCAAAAAGAAATATAATTTAGTTTCTGAATAATATTTTATGATAACTCTCCACCTGGTTGACAATTGTAATATTTGGTTATTTCCAAATGTCCCCTAGACGTATTCCGGAAAATGCAAATAATAAAATTGATTAAAAACGAATTTAAGCAAAGAAACATTTAGCGTAAAATTTAAACTTCTGGTGTAACGAAAACATACCGCCAAATTATTTATGAGTTATTAAAAGTCTATAATTATTTGTAGCTTCAGCCTACCACTTTTAAAATGTACATTTGGGCAACATTAGAGGTAAGCCAAGTATGTATCTGGGTTTCATTGTTTTAAGGCGGCATTTTCAAGTTATTCACCCACATGAGTATACAATTTGTTATATTAAGCGCAAAAGGCTACCGCTAGAGAAGTGCCAAAAGTGTTTTCGGTTTATTTTAGAATACTTTGATAAAGAGAAGCAGAATGTAGTGATACAGTTATCGGCTGTAGTTAAATATGTTTTACAATTTCTTATATAAGAAAGGTATTTGAATACTTCTTTTGAGATAGGAAAAATGTAACAGTCGGGTGTACGTTTGTGTGCAAGTACGTAATACTCAGACTTACGAGTCTTAAAATCAATCCGATTCACAAGCCCCTAATCAAATATTTTCCTAGGGTTGTCATGAATGGAATCATGTATGGATGTTTCTTGCCTTCACTATCCGACAAGCTGGGCTTGCAGCGACCCCTGCAATGCCTTTAAGTTAAGCTTGAATTTGTTTGATAAGAAGGCTGGTAACGACAACGTTCGAGAATTATATTTTCCAACTATCTGTCATGTTCTTCAAATTAATTACGTTTCCTTTAAAATACGAATATTAGCATAGTACAAAATATTGTTTTGAAATCGAAATTCTGCTCCCATTGGGATTGAAAAATGGTATAAATATTAATAATCATTATTTTAATTATGTATACACAGTAACAACTCCATTGTCACTCATAATGAAAACTGGTATTTTTGCACGTTTTATTTCATTGTAATACAATATTAATTTACTGATAAAATTCATTGGCCCATGCCAGCTGACACTTCATAACAGTCAATTTTAATGAACCTTTTTTTGACCGAACTAACTTCTCAAAATAGAGTTATCGGGGAGAAACTTTCAAAATAGGCCTAAAACAATCGCCTTACAAATCTCTAGTACTTTTAAATTTAATTGTTACTCATTTTTGAGATTTTGCAATAGTTGCACTGAAAACTATTTATTCGACCACTTTCTGCAAAAAATGTTGAGTCTATTATGCCAAATCTTCTTTTAAAATTTGTAACCCATTCGATGTTTTCGTGGCAACAGTTTGATCCTTCTTAATTTTTTGTATACTGTAGCTTTGTAATAGGGAAACTTTTATGTCGCTGCTCTAAAAATCACTAGCACAATCTTTTTCCCATTTCCATAAATTCATACGGAGACCTTCAAAACTTTGGAAGACATGTTTACTAATAATCCCTCTCCCAGCTTTATTAAAAAATCGTGTATTCTCCTTGACAATTAACAATATTAAGTTTTCGTCCACCAATGTGTTCTCTGTTTAAATTATGGCAAAAAAAAAATTACTAAAGAGTTTTGTATTTTTCACTTTTTACATAAAAGATAAAACGCCAAAATTAAACAATAATATTTAATATGTAAAAAGTATATGAATTACTTACTTTCCCAAAAATTAACACAAACTTCGAAATTTTATACATTTCCGCTTTACTGCGGAAAAGGATTAGTGTTGGCAAAATTTTACTGCATAATGGTAACTTTAGAAAAAAGTTGCGTTCGTTTCAGGAACTAATCCACACATTATCTTAATTTTTGGGAAAATTTGGCGTTAACTTTTGGACACCTTATAATGAAGAGCCTAATAAGAGTTTAGAAATTGCATTTACATTGTAATGCAAAATTTTACACCAACTTGACAATCGAGGATGTGCAGCTATTAAGGTGTGTAAGTATCGAGTTAGAAAGCATCCTTTAGTATGTAAATTTTTAAAAGAAAAGCATTTCGTCGGTTTCGTAACATTTTTCTTCCGATGTATTATTTATTTCTTTAATTTTAGATATAGTTTTTTATACTTTCTTTACTCACATATAACGTGCAAAAAAATTGTGGCTTTATTAATAAGATCTCTTTAATTTTACCTTTTAGTAAAAGAAAATTGTAAAGCAACACCTTCGCTTTTGGTATATTTTATCAGGCTAAGTGTGGAGGAGTTACTTATTGTTCTTAAAAAAACCACAAGTTGAAATTTATTGCTTTATGTATCAGAAACCGGTCAATGTTTGAACAGAAATTGCAAGAACTGGCAACGTATGATCAATTAACATAAAATATTTGAAAAAACCTGAGCCTTAAATTAATGTTAAAGTTTTCTTAAAACCACAAGTATTATTTTTTAATCTACAAAATATTTTTCTGCAAATACAATTTAAAAAATTCGTTTCTATAAAAATATAAACGCCAACGTATAAAACTATACAATTAACAGTAGCAATAAATGACGAAACACTGTAAAATATTGAGATGAAATAAATAAATGAGTGTTATTTACAAAAGCCAGACGATTGGTTTGACTGGAAAAGTTCTATGAGAGTCATTTAAAGAATTAGGACCTTTTCATATAATTACTTAGCTTGCCCGTCTGCGTTGTGAAAACCGCACGTACATCTAAGAATTATTCTCCAACTGATTATTTCTTAACCGGATGTGCTGCATTTGCTTAATAACAACAAGCTACTCGTAAATGTATAATAGAGAGATTTTAATTTTTCATACACACCGCAAACATTTCTACCGAAAATTAAATAAACTAAACAATTTAGTAATTCAGTTATATTATTGGAAGTACATGTAGAGGTGCACTTGAACACCGAAGAACATGATTCGCTTTGCTACACAGTCTTATGATTTCTCAAATACGACATATCGGCTGAAAAAGTGCCAGATTTTTTGACAAGTTGCACCACTTGCAAAATCTTATAAAT
Organism: Ormia ochracea; assembly: GCA_963402855.1. Lineage (NCBI taxonomy): Eukaryota > Metazoa > Arthropoda > Insecta > Diptera > Tachinidae > Ormia > Ormia ochracea. Next base: position 44,212,651 of record OY727106.1, read on the forward strand.
TTTTTTTAATAAAATAACAGTATCCAAAAGATGGGAAGAGCATTGACCTCGAACATCATTTTCTGTATAATAGTGTCGCACCTACAATGCCATGCTCGAATAAAATCCCGTCAGGTTTTCGTGTGGATTAATTAAAACACTGTGTAGTATAGTGTATCGTAGCTTTACATTCATTGAATAATATAACGTTTTAATAAACGTTTACCATGAGCCTAAAATTACGGGTAATACAAGTTATAAACTAACATGGGCCTTGTGGATTTCAAGAAATGTAGATCAGCATAATTGAATATAACCCGAATTCTAAATAATACAGCTTGTTTGCAGGCAAACTCTTTGAGTATGAGCAACAATGTATCTCAGCTGTTACAAAAACTCACAACATACTAGATTGCAACTAAACACAGAATACCTCTAGTATATATTTTAATTTATGTTTTTAATAAAACCGTAAATATTATGCAGACATGAAATAAATAAGTTGCATTACGTGACCAAATTTCCTTTTACGATAAACAAATGGTTGAATATAACAAGCAATTGAACAAAGAGCTACTACAATACATTTATTTATTGGTTAAAGATTAACTAGAAAGAAAACTAATCGTACATTGAAGACGATACTCTGTATTTCCAATACAAATATTACTTTTAGTTATTACAATTTGATAAACGCGACAGTTTGCTGATACATACTATTAATACTTTAAAAAAAATTATATTAAAATCAAACAAAAATCGCTTTGCTGAGGCCACAAATCAGTTACATCCGCTTTGTTAGTCTGTCACAATAAATAAAATATATTGGAAAAGAGTTACATAAACAAAATCATTGCAAATTCGATTAGCCATATTAACTAGGAGACAGTTACATGATTTATGGAACAATGTCCATTGCCAATTGAAAGGTGTTATTCAATATCTTTATTCACACAAATTTAAAAAATTTTGTTATCTCTTTGGATGAAATAAACAATTTTTTAAATATTATTTCGTTTCGTTTTATTCACTTTAACTCAGTGAGATTGCCGCATAGGAGCCAATAATATTTAATATGACTTTCAAATTATTTCCGGTATCAAAAAAGCTGTGTTTTACAGTTCATGAAAAGTTCTGAGCCTGAAGAGGGACGCAGCAAGCAATAACATCTTTCAAATTCCCATTTTACTTTAAATTGCTTCATAAATTAAGTAAAAGCGCCAATGCTCAATTAAGAAACTTACATTTTTTAATTGAAAATATTTTAAAGGAGAAAGCAACGGAAGTTGCAGTTCATTACTTTTGTACGGTAAAATTATTTGAAATTACTTTTGTGATTTGTCTATGCTAATTAACAAGATAATAAATTGTGATTGTCACTTAATTATTTTAATTTGGCAACTTTGTCTATGAGGTGCATATGATGCCTTACATTTGATCTTAATTTTCTACTTTTCACATGTTTGCCTATTCACCTCTTTTGACAGCGATTGCATGACTTTGGTACCGTTAATATTTGTTGCTGTCGAGTACTCATTACATATCCGGTACTAAGTACTCACTATTTAATTTTTACGGGGCGAATTCAATAGGTGACATCATTTCAGCAAACTCTAGCCATATGTAACATCTAAACTGTCAACTATATTTGTTTGGTTCTATGTGCCGATCCTGCTTCAGACAAACTTTTGACAGCAAAATACGTTTACTTTTTACAGGGTTGTAAATCGTGGCCAGCTACATAATTTTATCATAATTTTTTTATATTCAGGTAGGTTAGTAATCAAGCCAAATCAATTCGAAGTGGAAAATATTAACAAGTATCGAAACAATCCAATATGATATGAAAAAAGTCTTACGTACAAAGTTGCATTGTAATTAATTATACACATAATTTTTTAAGACTACAAACAGGTGTTCCAATCGGCATCAGGTTCATCCAAGTGCATTTTCAAGTGACAAAATTACACGTATTTCGTTGGGAATACTTAAAAATTACTTTTATAATAACATCATGAGCGGCAACAAGCATTTAGCAAAAGGTAAGCAATAAAATATTTAACTTCCTTAAATTTTGTCGTTTGCCATGGTACGTATGTATGGATGTGTGTGCATACATGCATGCATGTTCATATTTGCAATTGGGTGTATACATGGATGTGTATATGAGTTTAGTATATCCTACAGTACTTTTACTACATTAATTATCCAATTTATGTTTTACCTAACAATGAATGAGTGTTTTTTATTACTACTACTTGGTGAAAAATGAAAAGGTTCAGCCAAACCGGATCTTCCTGATGATGGTGTATTGCGTTTGTATTCCATGCGCTTCTGTCCATATGCCCATCGAGCTCATTTAGTCTTAGAAGCTAAGAAAATTCCATACCATAAAATTTTTATCAATTTGCATGATAAGCCTGAGTGGTTAAAAGAATGCAGCCCCTTAGGAAAAGTTCCTGCATTAGAATTAGTCACTGCTGAGGGAAAAGTCACCTTAATTGAGTCATTAATAGTAGCAGAATATTTGGATGAAATGTATCCTGAACCGAAACTCTTTCCAAACGATCCCTTAAAAAAGGCCCAAGACAAAATACTTATTGAACGCTTCAATCCTGTTATAACTGCCATGTACAAAATTTTTGTTAATACTGAAGTATCACCGGGAGCAATAACCGATATATCTATTGGCTTGGATGTTTTCGAGCAGGAGCTCAGATCACGTGGTACACCATTTTACGGTGGTAATAAACCTGGCATGGTGGATTACATGATTTGGCCTTGGTGTGAACGTTCTGAAATGATTAAATATCTCCTAGATAACAAATACGAAATGGACAAGGAACGGTTTGAGCAATTGGTAAGAAAGACTGCACGTCATTGCTAGCATTTTCATACATGTGTACAAATTCAATGTTTTAGCTAAAGTGGCGTGATTTAATGATAGAAGATGACGCTGTAAAAAGTTATTATTTAGACGGAGAAACCCATGCAAAATTCATGAAAACTAGACGCGAAGGCACTCCCAACTATGATATGCTTGTGTAAGGATTATATACTCTCGTCTTATAACTACTTATAAATGTATTCCAAACATGCTCTTAAAAAAGTTTTCGTATAACATAAATAAATATACTCATTAACGAACTTGGTATTGCTAATATATACATACAGTGGAGTTGTAGTAATTATCGACAGTAACTAACGTAGTTTTCTTACAACTAATAAACAAAACCCAGGACAGCACTCACCCAGCTTCATCAATTTCAAAGTATTTTTATAAATGAACGCCTTTCTGAGTACTAATTTTAGGAAATTGTACTTCTTAAAAACACTAAAATTTTAAAAAATATAATGTTCAAAACACAATTTCCAATTGAAAAAGTAATGGTGCCTGTAAGAGTTAATGTATATGTATATATATTTAATAATATATTTCGTTATAGCCGAACTCCACTGTATAATTGTTAACCGTTTATACTAAATTTACTTTTTCTCATATCTTATAATTTTTTTTGTTGCAGAAATCCTACAAAACGGCAACGAACATGCTAAACAATTTTCATTTCCTTTTTAACAAATTAAAAGTTATTTCCCTTACGTTAAAAACGTACTTTTCTTGTGAAATAACTTTTCGAAATTTTTACCTCTTATTTATCATTCAATTTTACAGCATATTTTTACTATATACTACTTTTTTATATATTTTTAAATAAAACTTTACATTAGTTTTTCACCAATTAGCGAAGCTAGATTTTTAGAAAACAGTAATTTTGAATAATAAGAAAAATTTTGTAAATTTTTTTATTAAATAAATATTTCATTGGAAATGCTTCTAAATCATTTTTCTCTGGTAGCTTAGTTCTCGAGAATTCAGCGAAAAAGTCTTTTTACCTTCGAATCCTTTAAAGGAAAATCTTTATTGCACACAACAAATTACAACTACTTTTACTCCTAAGTTTAAAAGCAACATATATTATATGTACCATTCTTTAACAAACGAAGTATTTCCTTAAGACGAAAAATGATGTGGCACAAATGAAAATGCACTTGAATTACTTAGAATTTAATTTTGGGACCTCTACGAACTATCTGCAAATATAATATTAATTAATAAGCTCTAAGGTGATAATAAGTTTGTGGTTTGAGTCTCATGACCTGTTCTTAACTATTTTGATATCCCACGAATTAATTGTCGTTGGAATGTTTAAGTGACAAAGGCAAAGTGACTGGTCACAAATGATTTATATTGCCAACAAATGATTTATATTGATGACAATATTTACATGTACATCTAGACAGATGTGCCCTCCTTCGCTCTTTTCTAATAGTAATTAATTTCTTCTAATTGTTTCCAACTCAAAGAATTTTCAAATACTTTTTTTGGAATATTTTCATTTTTATAAAAAAAAGAAGTTGAGCAGAATCGAATTAGAGGAACTTAAATTAAAAAAGGTCAAAAAATTCAGAAATTTCAAAAAAATATTTTAAAGCAGAACAGCGTCTAACTCGTTGAAAAAAATTATGCTTTCCACCACTATCCCATTATCCAAATTTTGGTTTAATACATCCCATGACTGCATGTTTTGTGCATGCAGACACATTGGTATAAGTATGTACGTATATAAAATTTAAAGGAAAAAAAGAATTCTTTAGTAAAATGAAGAACACGTCGAGTGACTTTTATTTTAAAATCCAATAAATGTTTTTAATTGTGTTATGTATTAATGAAGCATGGTTTTGCGTTTTCACTTTTAAGTTTCTTCCAGTAAAATTCGTTTAATAATTTCGTAAATCCTTATATAGCGTAGATTTGATTTTTTCATTTTTTTAAATACACGTTTTTAACAAAATGCGAATAAAGTATTTGTAACCTCATATTAAGCTGGGGATAAAGTTGATCTTAAGCAATCTAAAAATAGGACATTTATTATTTGGAACATAGAATATAAACTGAAATCAAACTAGCCTGAAGAGGCATCTGGTCTCGATTGGTTTGGCGGTGTGCATAAAACGGAAGCACTATTTGATAAATTGGAATTTGTGCTGCTATTTAAAATGTGTGCTCTTGGATGTTGCGATTGTTGTTGATGCGTCTGTCGATTAACATTTATTTTTTTATGGTTATGAGATGCTGCTAAATTACTAGTTGGAATAGAATTTTTTAAATAGTTTATTAATTTTTGTCTTTTAGATACATATCCACTGTGTTATCTTACGTTTTTTCTCTATCCGTTTTGTTATTAAACATAGCCAATTCGACTTCAGTATGTTGGCTGTTCATATGTCGGACCCATTCAGCAGGTGTTTCAAAGCGTCTAAAGTGAAATAAAGGCATACATATATGTCAATAAATATATATTTTAGCAATAAGAACTATTTTGCTTTTATTTTTTTGGCTTACGTAGAACAAAGATCACACTGCAAGCGGACATGATCAGTTGTATTTTCTTGCTGCTTTATAGTTGAAAGAATAAATTATTTATAGAAGTAGTATTTTTTAAAAATTTTTGTATTGGCAAACTTACGGATATCCGACGTCTTTTCTTTGGCACATAAGACTTAGAAAGCGTAGGATTGTCAACGCTTGAGGAAGGAGTGAAACCTAATGAACAAGGTGTGGCTGTGTGAGTTTCCGAATGTAGTACCAACGATGCTTTATCTTCACAAGTTTCGCCACAAATGTCACAAGAAAAATATCGATCGAAATCATTTTCAGTTGGTGGTTGAAGAACAGCAGATGCAACTGCTAACAATGGACGACAATCATTTTCCATATGATGGATGGATGAAGATGGAGAGGATTCGGTTTTTATATGAGTAGATTGGAAATGTTCGACTTTGTTAATAATTTTATTTGAACACTCAGCATTGTTTTTGTGCGTTATAGATGAGGAAGATGAAGGTAACCAATCGGCAGGCTCTTCTTTGATGGAAACAAATGGGGTAGATTCTTGCGCTTGATTAATGGGAGACACTAAACGGGCTATCTCACCGGCACCGATACTGCCAGTATCAACTCTTTCTATTGCTGCAATTGCATTTTCACGTATTATGCCATGTTTGGAGTGTGTTATATGTGAAAGACGATTTGAATAATGTTCGGACACATAATCATGTATAACATCTGACCGGTCCGTTGGAAGGCTAGATCTGCGCATTTCAAGTTCATACATGCGGGATGAGTCATCTTCTTCTGCTTCATCCCTCGAATTGTTGGAAGCATGCCTTAAATAGTTTTGTTCGTCACATCTGTCCAAACAGGATTTTCTGCACAATACTGTTGGATCATCGCTTTGGCTACGTTCTCTCCGCATAATTGTAGACTGACTCTCAACTCGAGGACAGCTTTTGCATCCAATTTCATTACATAAGGAAGAAGGAGCTTCGACGGCAGCAGCATTAACCGGTACAGAGTCCAGAGAGTAACAACATTTATCACCCGGATCTATGGCAACTTGTTTGTTTACGGTTATTCCACTTGAGATAGGTTTCGATATTCCCGCGCTTGATCCCGCCAATGTACTTAAAGGCTTTGGTGATTTTATTATAACCGGGCTATCCTTTGGCATTACTGAGGCGCCAAGTCCACGTGAATGCTGTTGTTGTTGCTGCTCCATCAAGTATCTTACAGATGTTGGTCCACTATTCATTGGCATACGAGTAAGATTATATGAAGATGAAGTCGCTGATGTTTGGTTGTCCACATTTCGATTTTGTTGCGGTTGAATAGCTGTATTGGATACATTTGTGGAGGTACGACATAAACCACGAATTTTCAAAATTTCTCCTCCTCTTAATACTTCACTCAATATATCATTTGAAACAGTGGCTTCGCCCACATACATATATTGCACCAAAATTTGAATAGCTCGATGACTTAAATCGGGTGGGAGTACAATATGAAATATTCCATTGTTAATTATAGGCGAGGTTTCAAAAATAGATGAAAAAAACTACAAAAGAAAACTGGTAAAAAATAGAACACCAAAATTAAACTTTTTCTAACCTGGCTGCAGGAACTTAAAATAAATTTATGGGCCGATATGCCAACAGCCGGCATACTGTTCGGGATAAATCCAGTTGTATTTGAACTGTATAAAACGACATCTGAGTACTTTTCATTTCTACCAAAAATTGTAAAATGTATTTTTTAGGAGTTATAGCAAATAAAATTTAAGATATAACATACTTGTATAACGTAGCAACGGAGGAATTTAAATATGATAAATGGGAATCCCACTTAAGATGATAATTTTCAGCCGTCATTGTTTCAATTTACATCGGAATCTGCAGTGCACTTAAATAAAAGTATTTTTTTAAAACTTATTGAAAATTTTTATTTGGTTATGAATTTAAACTCAACATAAAAATAGTTTATAACGGATAACAATTTATATATGCTCCAATAAGTTTGATGTATGGTTTATGAATACATATTCATTCATTTGATAAATAATATATAACAATGCATAAATTATTTTAAGGAAATTAAATGGTCATACATATATTTGTGTGTGTGTGTGTGCGTGTGTTATGTGTAATCAATTTGAAACGATATACCGCTGCATTCAACTAAATTCGTTTGAAAAGTTTGTTGAAGCGTTGCACAGAGGTACTAAATGCAACGAATTATATTGAGTACCCGAACTAAAAGTAGTGACAAGTTAAAAACGTAAAGCATGTGTTAGAGGTGGCATCACTGTTTATTTACATCAATTTATTTTTACGGCTCCCTTCATGTCATTTGTTTGCTAATCACAGGAGCTTCTTGGGATGTCTGTGTTCCACGCTGATGTAGAATTTGATAATGCTTTAATTGATTTGGTAAAAGCAAATCCAATACTTTACGAAAAGGAATTGAGAACTACTCCATATCTGGATATGAAAAAAAAATTTCAACTATGGAGCAATATAGGTGCATCTTTGAATCGTGAAAGTGAGTACAATTGTTGGTTTTAGTTCCAATTGCTTTTAATTATTACTTTTAAGCAAAATATTGCATTCTAAGATGGAAAAGCTTACGAGCAAAATATCGGAGGGAAATGACAAAACTTGGTAAGGAATCAGATTGGTGCTTATTTGAAAAAATGAAATTTATTGAAAAACACATAAAATATCAATCGTAAGTAGCAGTTTTGCAGGATATGCACACATACGTACATACTAGTATTCAGTTTAAAGAAATTTTAGGACCCAGCACAACCTTAAGAGCCCGGAGCACCAAACTGTGCCAATAAATTATTCTAGCTTAGATGCGGAACAGCTTATTGAGGAAGTCTTAGATGATGACCCTTTGCAAGAAGCGATGGATGAACAAAATTCCACTTTTATGCCATTCAATGATAGCAAGCCATTTCACACATCCCCACAAAATGTGGATACAAATAATGCAGGCACAAGCAATAGCAATAACAACCAATACAGTGGTGCTATGAAGAGGATTGAGGCGCTGTTAGAGGGTCTAGGTGGGAATAATCGGCCTAAGGCGGAGAAACGTATTGTAGCCTACTTGTGTAAATGTCAACTGAAGTGTTTGAATAACGAAGACGTAGACGATATCGATATATGAATTAAGTTAAAAAAATTTTATTTATATAACTAATTTAAATTATTATTAGAAAAAAATTATTTTTTAATACATAAGAATTCGATAAACACACATATTTTTTGCTCTTTTTTCGAATCTAAGAAGTTGGTATGAAAAGAAGCAGTTCGGAAAATCAAAGTGGATTCAACTGGAATAAATGGTTCTGCTCTGTGATTCGATCCAAAATAAAATATGTTCGAATACATGTATTGCAATTCGATTTACTTAACATATCGGAGAAAATAAAATTAACACTTAGCAAGAAGATGGGGTGGTAGTGGGTGAAAATGTATGGCTGATATGTGAAAAGATAACATCATTTGTAATGTTATCTAAACTAAGATTGTTGCTATTGCCTGCAGGAGTTTTGTTACTTATTTCAAATACGTACATAAATATATATATATATGCAAAATATGGCTTATATTGATTTTGTGTATATCTTACATTTGTTCTGGCACAAAAATATATTACCAGCCGCAAAATGTTTGATTGATATAACAAAAAGTAAGCTAATTTCTTCAAAAATAGCTTTTAATAATTACACTTAAAATTTTCTAACTCCTTTGAAAATCGTATCTATGTAAATAGAAGTGTGTCAATGCGGGCATGCTCTCATATGCGTGATCTAGTATATGCAATTTTATTTAATAACTTTCTGTAATTTATTCGGATTGTGCTTACTAACTACCTTTTTCTTGTTCTACTGAAACTAGTTTAAAATTTTAAAGAAATTTTCTATACAATCTAATTTTAAACTCGTCACACACTTGAAGTCTTTGTATGATTCGTGAAAAAAATCATATATGACGAATAATCCATATTGGACAAAACAGAGAACTAAATATTGAGTGTGATTTCGATTATTATATGCAAGTTATACATAATACAGAAGTAATTACTATTGGAAAATAGTAAAATAAAAGTATCGAATTTAATATGACAGGAATTGAATGTTGCACTTTGTTCACTTAAATAAAAATTATTTGCTGTAAAATTCATAAATAGGGGAATGCCTCTATTGCCCATGGCTGGCGCACATTTCAAATATGAAATTACTTATTAAATTCGCCTTGCATGGAGTATAAAAGAAGAAAACACTAGCCAACAACAACAGCTATTATGTATAATATGTTTGTATTTGGAGTTGACTTTATAGCAGAAAAACAAAACGCGCCATACTACTGGAAAACATACATATGTATGTATGTAAATGTAGGCAAAAACAGCAGTAGTAAATGTAGGAATAGAGACAGCAGCAGAGGCAACAGCACCCTTTTACGAGTCACTAACAGTGTAAGTGCGAGACATTAACACAAAATTATTGATTGATTTGAAACACAAAAAATCGATGAATGCAAAAAAAAATAAATATAAATTTACTTGTGGGTACCTAAAATTAGATTTAATCGCAATACTATGACGTGTGCATTTAATTGTTGATTTCGCAAATTGCTTAAATACAATGTTAATTCGTTGCTTTATTTATTTATTTTAAATTAAGCGCCACTTGTAGGTATGTATATGGATACATATATCTACATACACATATTTAAAGTTCACTACATGTATTAACTTTAGTTTTTTACCAGATGTAAGCAAATGCAAATATGTATGTGCAATATAATTTTTAGAACATATTTTATAAACAATAAATTCACCTTGGTTCGGCTGTTGTCAACAATTGTCGCTAAAATGTATTTAATTTGTGTTAAGATGTATTTATTAAACTTTTTGTATTAAACAAATCCTTTTGTTTCTATGATGAATATTTTTCACTGTATGTATTTAACTTTAAACTTCGTTGTACGTACGTGCGTGTTCAGTTCGACAGTCAATATAAAAATGTTTGAGAGTCCTTCCTATGTTATATCTTTTGTGGTTTATTATTGTAGCTTTTATTTGTGATAAGCAAGTCCTCCTGTTCATGTGCTCTTCGATTTTATTTTATTTGTTTGCTTGTTGTATTGCATGTAATAATATTTTGCGCGCTTTTGCTCTCTCCTAATTTGTCTCTCTGTTTATGTTTTTTACTCTTGATGTGCTTGGCAAGAAAATGAACTGAAAGTCTATTCAAAAACACCCATAAACAAAGTCATTCACAATTTCATCATTACAAATTCATTGTTTAATGGCTTTACTTGCACACATGCGAATATTTTGAAAATAGTTGAACAAACGCACGCATATTTATAAGCATGCATGAATACAACCATACATATGTATATGTATGCACAATCTGTTATGAGGCGATAGAAGTTGCATTAAATAAATGTCTGTTGCTTTGTTTTCTGCTCCCTCTGTGTGTATGTAAATATGTGCATCCATATTATTGTTTGCATGTGTGTACAGTTTGTTGTGTTATTGATTGAGGTGTGACAAATGATTGTCACCTTATGGTATCTTGATGTCAGCTTTCTTTCTCGGTCGTAAAAATGAAAAGTAAATACTTTAGTATCCCCAGTTAACTTTTATTGAAAACCAATACATGTACATACAAACAAACATACATACTTGTGTACATAATCATTAATCCTCATTTGGTTTTGAAGGGGCGCCTAAGCATTGCATTGCAAAAAAATACCTGCTAAAAATAAATAATATTATTTATTTGAATATACTTGAATTAATAATATATTTTTTTTTTTAACTTCGAAAACTTTTGACCCTTTCATTCGATAGACACTAATTTTACTATCAATTGCATATTAATGAATTACCTGCATAAAAATCGATTTTGCGAAAAAAAAATTAGTTGGGCCTTTTCTATATTACTGTACTGGCGTGTGCATATCTGTTTATTTTGAATCACCCGCAAAAAACAGGGGGATTTAGTGTTTATTGTGGACTAATAACTGACACTTGAAGCAGTTTCTGCATTGGTGTTATCAGTTGCTCTTGAAAATGTATATACATATATCTATAGCCATCAAAATATATTGGAAAATGCTCAATATGATTAAAAACACAATAGTGAAGTTATCTAATGTTATCTATGATGTTTTTGTATGCCTTTAATCTGCATTACTGTTGTGACCGTAAAGAGCTTTTATTTTGGATGCAATTCTATTATTTCCTGTACCTGTAGTTATGAAAGACCAACTGTATTGTAGTATTAAGATCACTTTTATCACACCAGTTAAAGACAGTAATCATTTGAAATTGTTTCTGTTGTCAGATGCTTTTTTATTATTATTATTATTTGGTGATTAGGGACCAAAGCGAGTGATAAAAGCAGTTTTTAAACAGTTTTAACAGTTTTTAAAACATGTGAAAAGTTTTTGTATGAAGTAGGCTTCATAATTTGGACTTGAATGAACTTATAAATTAGTTTAATAATGAAGTTCATTACAAATTTCAATGTTCAAAATGTAAACCAAAATACTTATGGATAGTGTGTATTTAATTGGTTATTTTGAATTTAATTTTATTGGAATTTAATTCGTTATTTTTAAAATTTTTAATATGTAGTATTTCCATCGCAAAATATGTAAAAGGCTCTATAAAAATCCAACCTGTAGTAACTCTAGTAAAAAATCACACAAATACAATAAAAATGCCATGAGAACAACTAAAATATAAAATAAAATGTGCATATCACATCAAAAACCCCAACGTTGGTAGTTGTGAAGGCCCGCCTTACAAGTAATTATTTACATTAAAGATATTGCAGGACAAATATGTTTCTGTTCCTACATATATACAATAGAAATTATTAGACAGAGTGAAATTTATTTATTTTTTATTAATTTTTCGTCTATTTTGCTATTTTCTTTTCATTATGAAATCCACCGTTTGTATCGCATTGCATATACGTAAATATGGCTACAATTATACTTAATAAGATAATATTTTACTGGATTAAATTAACAATACATGTTCCTAAAATATTCGAGCAATTCAGTTCGAGAAGAAATATTTATTGGTTACAGGGATCCCAGTTTCATTCAGAGCTCATCACCAATTTTCGTATTCCAAAAACGCCTATATTATACCGAAGGAAAAATTTCCATAGATTTTGTTACTGATGCAAATGAATTATGTTTTTTTCTTGGTCCATACTTCGGGAAAATGCCCCTACTTATGCAATACATTGGGAGAGAATTATAAGAAATTTAAAATGGAAATAGCTTTTGTACAGTATATCTACTGTCAAACTAGACGCAATTAAGCTAATGTTTGGTAGATTTTTTTTATTTTTTTTCACTCCGGCAATGAAATTCTTCTTCAAAAAATAAAAAAAAATGTTATTTAGTATTATTGCTGGATGTACTTGCCAAACTTATGAACTAAGGAGCACACCCGATATTAAATATTTTGAAAATTCGTGTCAGGTGTAATTTTGTAAGCAGAATTTCAATATTGTCACGAGCAATATGGGGTTTTATGCATTCACAAATACAAATTAAGTTCAGAGAACTAAAAGTTTTATAAAACGTTTGCTGTTTTTGAAAGAGAAAACGTGTTAAAAGCATTTTTTAATTTTCGGAATATTATAAGGTCTTATCTTATGCGGTGGATATGCTTACAAAAAATTGCATCAATAAAAAAGATTATTTCCGTTGGAAAAGTAGGAATACGTTAAATCGAAAACAACGTATTGAAATTAACTTAACATCGAAATTACTTCGAATGACACAAAATGTAAACATAAAATAAGGCTGTATTCAAATGTAAGTCATCATAATGTATTGATAAGTAATAAAGTTTTAAATTTTTAATTATTATCGCTATCTGACAACGGCTGGCATCGTAGTTGGTGAATTTTCACAAACTTTACCCTTTCGAAATGAGAAATTAAGGTAGATCCAACTGTCATGTAGAAGGAAAACGGGCCGAATAGAAAAACTAATGTCCGGTAAATGGACGTTATAAACAAGCCTATATCGATATGTATTTGGGCCAGAAATTTCCAAAAAACAATTTTTTTAGTACTATGATTCATTATCACTTTTTTAGGCATTTCATAAAGATAGAGAACCGCACAACTTCAAAATCTCATAAAAATAACGAAATAATTTTTTTCCGAAAAGTTAAAAAAAGTTAACCTCCCATCATAAATTAAATTCTGTTTCTACGGACAAATCAACAGAGTTTGTCTTTATTTATTTCTAATCAACTATCCAAAATTTTTATGAAATAGGTAAAAACGTAAATAAATGTTAAAATAACGATGATGTTTGCGACGGTACCAAGCAACGACATAAAAGCTGTGAAAAAAACACTCTTTTTTCTCTGGCGTTTGCAATGCTATCAATTAAAAAATATATACATACATAAAAATAAACATTGTGTATTTAAACCATTTATTATACTGCTATCTTTTACTCGCCCATTTCATTCCAACTTTAAATAAAAATACGTTATATCTGCGTATAAAAATAATCGGAAATATTTATATATAGCATTGTTTTTCCATAAGAGATTTCATTTTAATGTTTTGGTCATGTTGATAAACTACTTCATGACGTTTTATGCAACTTAACTTTGAAACTCGAAAGTTCAAGGCTTAACTCGTTTCTGATACATCTAGTTTCAGTACCTTAGCAGGCATAACTTCTTCTGCATCGTCTTCAGAGCTCTTAGTTTTGCGGTTTTTAAGACTTTCATCATCCTTTATTGATTTCATATCTATATTGATTTCATTTGTAGCCGAATGTTCTTCTATAGCTGTTTTCTGCAGGATCGATTGGGCAGAAGAAGAAGTATCAAATTTCAGCAATTCTCGCAACATCATTGTGGCATAAGATGCTGATGGTAGACAGAAATCAAGCAATAACGCTTCATATTTTGGTTCAGCTCCAACTTTTTTGAAATCTTCAATTTTTTTTCCTTGCAAAATCTCCAAATCTGATAAAATTAAAGTTTCTTCAGGTGTCGAATAAGATGTAAATTCCCAAGACATATCTTTTGGTTTTACCACTAGCCGTCTGTAAGCTCCTTTCATTGAAAACATTTTTTTTTTGAGATTTTCAAATGAAATTCCATACTTTGCAAGTAGTTCCTTATACCAAGTGCCAACGATATTTTTCGGATAGGTAATATCATTACCAGGTAATGTTAACACCGTATCATATATAGTGTATTCTCCACTCGCTATATCATCCTCAGTTAAATGTCTTACATTTTTTTTAAATCTGCACTTTGCTTCTTCATTTTCAGCAATATCGCTGACTTTATTCTTGTTGCCCTCGAACTCATCTTCCACTTCCTTGTTAATTGTGTCGCTTGCATTTCCCGCTTCCTCGTTATTATTTTCCGGTGGATTTCCTACTTCTTCTGTGCAAGTGTTTTCTTCCCTTTCGGTCGATTGGTTTGCTTCCGTGTTTTCATCTGGCTCATGCCTACTTCTAAAAACTATATCACCTGGTAGCAGTGAAAGACCAAACTCCTTTATACGCCTCGATGCCACTTGGTTAAAAATTAAGCTTTGAAATGCATGAGGATACAAGAGCAACATGTTTCGTGGCAACTATATATATTTTTTTCAATAAATATATGTACGTATAACAATTTTAAATGTTTCTTAGAATTCACTTACTTTACATAATGCGGCTTCATAGTTTTTTTCGCCATGTGTAGCCAAACCATCTAATAACTTCTTTTCAATAAATCGTTCGCTGCGGAATTGTGCTGCGGCTAATTTTGAATCACGTTTCTCCCACCACATTTCGCGAATGCGTTTTAAAAATGGTACATCATTATCTCGAGGTTTCAAAATTAACTCGCATGCCTTAAATATATAAATTTAATTAGTATGTATGTATTAAAAATAAAATAAAATAAAATAAAATATAATATATAAAATATATAAATATATATGTATAATAGAATACCAATTTATAGTCAGCTTTCAAAAGAGCTATGCCAATTTCATAAGTAGGTATTGAGGAGCAATTGCCAAATCTTTGTAAACCAAAATAATTTATAAATCCCTTCTCTTTTACATTATTTAATAAATTTTCCATATGCTGTTTATCACCACTTAAATTTCTTATAGCAATACGAAAGCGATTGCCTTGAAGGTCTCCTAAGCCCAAACCACTGCTTTTGAAATTAAAGTTTCCAATAGTAACTCCATTCAAATATTTAACTGAACCAACAATTTGTCGAGGAGTGCGGTTTTTAATGCTGAACTTTTGTGTAGTTTTAGCTCTTTTATCTTTGGTGCCACAAAAGTCCACTTGCGACGCCTTCAAGCTAAATTAAAAGAAAAAATTATACATATATTAAAATTTACACAACAAATAAAGTATGTACGCATGTACACACTGATGTGCTTTTACTTCATTTTATTTGCCATCGCTGAAGCAACTTCAATTGTATCCATATTCTCTTTATGCACCAAAAAGTGAACATATTGTTTTGGAAATGGCCATTCTTTACGATCGCCACCGCCTTTATATCTCATAACGCGTACTAATCTCTTTTTGTCTTGCTCGTCAGTTGATCGGTTTTCAATCGTAGAGCTTACCAGTTTGTTTTTGTACAACCGCTTAATCACTTTGTGTATTTGTGTGCGTTGCTCTTTATCTAATCCTGTAACATCCAAAAATATTGCAGAGTCCTTTGGATCTTTACTATGATCATATTTAGCTTTCACAAGTTCATCGATTTGCTTCCATAAGTCTTCCGAAATTACACTTTTAAGCTTTTCTTTTTCCTTTTCAGCATCTTCAACAGTCATTTCATCTGATAAATTCTTTTATAAAATTTAGTTCCAAGAAAGGGTATTAAAAATTTGTTTACCTTTGTTTCCTTCTGGTATATTAAGGTCAGTCAACTTCAAAATGTCACCGCTTAAATCAATTTCATTTACATGAAAATCAGAAAACCGAGATTTTAAAATGCCTTTAAATCCCTCTCCTTTATTAATATATTCGGTCATACCTGCTTGATCTTCTTTTAAACTGTTTTTAACCGTGAATACTTGCCTTAAAGGAAACAAATTAAAGTTGTTTCACATAATTTATATATGTATGAACTTACTCCTTGGGAAAGTCATTCTCACGTACGCTGTTTTTGTACTTGATAGTAGGGCTTTTGTTCCTTTCATAAGGTTTCCTTTGGGAACGTTTGAATTTTTTGTTATTTTTCTTTCCCATAATGGTTATTAAAAGTTTATAAATTTAACTAAGACCATGTGGAATACTGTTATAAAAAAATGACAAGAGATTATTGGTACAGTTAATAGTGATGGGAAACTGTCGACTGTCATGATTTTTGTTGCTTATCGGCAATTTATATTACCATCCACTTGGTGTTCTTGTTTCATTTGCTGTTTGTAATTGTGTCCCTACAAATATCATTATGTGGTATGCAGCAACAAAAGAATCAGCATGTACTATTAGACAGTTCGACACAGGGTAAACCGTTCGCTTTGACATATGATCACAGGGTAAAATACATTTTTGTTATTTAGTTCGCTTATATAGAACTTTTTCCTAAATAAACAATTAATATTGCTGCAGATAGTGTTTACCAAAATGGTTTATATACATTTTCCATTAAACTTAACTGAGGAGGAGCATATGCTACAAGCTAAATATCAGAAACTAAAAAAGAAGGTTCGAATATTCATAGATGCATATGTAAAGTGGGTAATTAAATAAACAAAAAATTTGTTATAGAAAAAAGCCTTACAATTGATGAAAGCTCCCAAACAAGAAGCTGAAAAACCAACTCTTAAACGACCTACAGATGCTCGTGATGCAAGGGAAGTGGCACGTAAGCTTATAAAAAGTGGTGCTATTCCTGCTATACAGAAACAGCAAACAAAACAAGATCAAACTTCTTTTAAACGCCCAAAAGGACAAGAACGTAAAAGACCAATACCGGAAACTTCTGTGGCAGCTTACCAGCCTTTCTCTTCTACTCAAAATGATGTCGCGCAAGAAACAATTATTAGTGAGATAATAAAGGAGGAACCTCGCATGCAAAATTTGTATCAACATTTTGCTTCAGAACGTGATCGTGAAGAACGCGGTTTAAGCGACAAAACCTCTTTAGAAGCCAATCAAGCTGATAAGCCTCGAGCTGGTAATACTATCTTTGTTTCAGGAAACAAAGTAACCGAGGAATATTTAAAGAAGACATTTAACGATTACGGCAATATTGTAAATGTTTCCATGGAAATTGAAAAGGGGTATGTGTTAAATTTGCTGAATATTTTAGAACATACTTATGTACCAACAAACATATCTTTCTAGACGAGGCTTTGTCACATTTGCCAAACCCGAATCGGCCGATAGGGCAATAGCTGAAATGCATGGTAAAAGTGTAAATGGCATTAATTTACAAGTGCAATTGGCACGTCGCCAACCTCAAATAGAACCTATAAATGATGCCTCCTCCTCTGCAGTGTGGTCGTCGATAGGTAATATTTTGTACCTGAAAGAAATGAGTTGTTATTTAGTGATATTTCTGCACAATTTCAGCTGCAAGCAAATCTCAAAAAGGCAGCCACAAAGACAGGCGAGAAATGGTCCAATACGATGATGACTTTTTATTATAATTTTGTTCTTCAACTAACACAAGATTTACTGAATATTATCATATATATTCAGAAGCCGCACTTCAATTAACTAGTTATTTAAGAAATCATAAGGTATGTGCATTAATTTCAATATATATAAATAAAGGTAGAATTAAAAAAAATTCCCTATGAACAAACATTAAAGCAAAAAGAAATTAAAAATTATTTTATTAATATTTAAATATTAATAATAAAAATTTGAATATTTTCGTGAAGAAGTTACCCATAGTCGTAGCGAAATACTAAAAATAAAAATAAAATATTTAAATTTTGAATCTTTCTTGCAGAAATTACCCATAGTTGTAGCGAAATTTTGAAAATAAAAATAAAGTAGACAGAAAAATCAACTTAAGATTAAAGATTGTTCTTTATAAACAAAATGTAAAGCGTGATTAAGAGTGTACGTTTTTAGTACGTGGTAAGGGAAAATATATTATTTTTTTATAGAACTTTGATTTAGAATTTCAGTTTTCATTTCATAGTGAAATCTATTGCAAATCATAATTATTATGAATAGCAGAGAAATTGTCATTTTTTTTTACATAATAAATTAGTTTGCTAATTTGGTAAATTATTTAATCAATAGAAGTTTCTGCTTAGTGCTTTTAAATAGAATTTATCTACCGGCCTATATTTATCCAAAACTATTTGTTTGCAAATATATATAAAAATTAACATAAACTATTTGATTATTTTGATATTTTAATTGATATATTTGAAAATTACGTTTTTAGCATTGTAAAACTTGGTTGTAGAAAAATTCTATAAGTAGACTTTACTGATATCACTCATTTTTTGTATTTCGGTAGAATGTTGCAATTTTGTGTTCTTGCCATCTTTTGTTTTCATCTTAAACTTTCAACCATGTAGTAGCGCGTTTCCTTTCCCTTTTTTATCTTATGGCTACTGTTTTTGCGTGTGGTGCATGCGCCGTCGTTTCTTTTCCTGTTTCAATATAACTTTTATGCTCTTTTATCCTTGTTCCTAATAATCTCCTTGCAGTTTCAATATATATCATATCAGACACTATATACTCTAGTTCCAATTTGCATACTTTTTAAAAATAAGAAATAACTCATTTTCATCAGCGATGTCGTATGTACTACCGAAGCATGAGTTAAGATTGACCTAATTACACTTCTCTAAAGCTTGTATATTATAGCGGATTTGAGACCTCATTTAGAACCCACCTCCCGTTAAATAACTACCAATGTCTGTGAGACTTATTACCCGTTTGTTCCAAGTGGTATTTATTTAATTTAGCTTCCAACCAAAACTTACACCAACTAATTCTGTCACATTTCACTATTCGATCTTTTTATGTAATTGAAGCACAACCAGTCTTCGGTGGTTACACTTTTGATTATGTCGTCTAAAATTTCTTTCGTGGTCCTTAGTAGAAATCAAGCTACGCTAATATAGAGATAAGCTCTTGGAATCACAGATCTTGCGTTGGATGGTTTTGATATGAAAACCAACTTGAGCTCCTGCTAGTAACTTTGCACATACCTAACCATGTATGTAGGAATGTGATTTATAATGTGCCTTTTCCTTGTGCTTGAGCAGTGATTTAATATGAGTAGATATTTTCGGAAATGAATGCATGGCTAGCGTGGATATCAACCGAAAATTTCTCAAACATTTAATGCGTCTTTATTTAAAAAATGATTAAGAAATAAGAACAATTTGATTTCACTTTTTATTTCCAATTTATTTCTATATTTTATTGTTTGAAAAAGTAACAAAATTTCAATAACTACGATCAATAATTTTTATTTGTTTATATCAAACTTTAACAAATAACAATAAGTGAGGGTAATAAATTACTCAAAATAACGTTTCATTAAGGGAGTAAAGAAAAAAATCAAATGAGTAGGGCATCGATATTGCATGTAGCATGAATGTGATGTTAATGGCAAAAAAATGTATGGGTTGATGATAGATATTATGCCAAAGTTTATTACTTATGCAAGACAAAATGGTGACTGACGTGATTCCCAAAAGTAGCGAGAAAAGGTCGCATATAGTATAAAATCCGGGTGGTTATGATTGATTAGGTTGTTTTTCTCGTAGAAAAGTCTGTTTATCATAAAAAAGTATTTTTATTTTATTTCAATGTAAATTTCGCTGATCTTTCTTAATCTGTATGTGAGTGATGTTTTCGTATTTAGTTTAAAAAAATATTTGTAACAATGGCGATTTATGTATTTCATATTCTGAGTGACAAATATCTTTAAAGTGGATAGTGGTCTGTTCACACTACGCTAAAATCCACTTTAGTAGTACATTAAATTAACGCCCCTCTTGACCCGGAGGATTAAAGTAATCCCAGTGATGTGTATGTATGTTGCGACCGTTCATTAAGTAAAGTAAAACTAGAAATGTTATTAACATGAAAAGAACAACTAAAGCTGGAACTTGTCTACTTCGGATGTCAGCAGGTAGTACTTCTGTATTATCCTTAGGTGCGCTGCCATGGATGTAATACGTGAGCTGATTGATGATCTTGCAAAGGAAAAAACTGCATGCTGCAATAAATTTACGTCCTGCTTTAGTAACACTTTGGTTGTCCTCGGGGGAAAGTGAACGTGTACTACGTGTTCTTCGGCGATGATGGGTGTCATCTTCAAATTCGCTTGACTGCTTGCATTCGGCTTCTGAAGAACTAGAGCGCCTGTGGCGACTGCGATGACGTTGGCGAGGTGTTATATCTAGATGAGTATCTTCGGCAGCCCCAGCCGATGTTCGATGCATATTGTAAAATGCTAAAGGAGCTAACGATTGTAAATATTCTGCAGTAGGAAAAACTGTTGGCGTAAATGTGGCCGTTGAATTATTTTCTGGAATCCTTTCTTCTGTTTGCGTCTGTTCATCAGAACTAGGAATAGGTGCTGGAAGTTGTTGTAAATGATCACGTAAACGGGGTGGTTGTGGTGGTGGTACAATATCCTTGACTGGACTTGCGCTTAAGTACTCGGTGCTATTTTGTAGACTAGTTTGTGTTTCAATAGTTAAATGTTGTGATCGTTCTTTTTGACGTACTTGCTCAACTATATTTTCAATGAGACCTGGGGGCAATTCAATATTATGAACCACTAAATTTCCAGACTTACACTCTAAGTCATCTGAATTAATTTGTTCTCCATGCAATTGCGAAACCATTATCTGACCCGCTTGTAACGCATGAACTCTTAGTCGTTCTACTTCCAGGTCACCTACACGTGCTGGAATTTGATACTGAGCAGGTGTTTCGGATTTGACAATGGTTTGCATTGGTATCAATTCTTTCTGTAATTGTACTATGTCTTCTGTTTTTGAAGTGTCACTTATAGCAGATGATTTTTCTTCAATAACTGGGCTTACATCTGGCTTTTTAGCAAAAATTTCAGATGAGGTTACTTTCTTATGCAGTGGTTCTTGGAGTGTTGGATGAGGCGGAGATGATTCTATAGTTGTTGTTGATTTCCTACGTGGTGGAGGTTGTGGGCGTTCCGTGTCCGATATTTCTAACTCAGAGGTTGTAAGTTCTTCAGATTTTTCCTCTTGAATTTCGCTTAAAATACCTTCAATTCGAATTTCAGCACTTGAAATAGTGTCTTCTAAATCGGATTGTAATTGGTCTTCTACGTCAGTTGCATCTGTTTCTTTATCAATACATTTTATTTCCTCTTTAGAAACACTAGGTGAGGGTTCCTGAGAGGTTGTTTGTGTTTCCATCAATTCGCGACCTATGGCATCCAGCTCATCCCTATATCTTTGTAAAGTTCTTTCAACTTCCTCGTCGGTCTGTTGAGTTTCCGGGTCAGAAGTTAAAGCAGCTAAGGCCTCATCTATTTCAGCAGAACTGGGAGCGTAAGAAGCTTCACTGGGTGCTAAATTGTGATAATCTTCATTTGTATCGGATACACTATGCTGAGAACTATCGGCTAAAAGATGTTCTCTGCGCAATTCCTCTTCTTCTAATTCTAAATCATCTATTGCTCTTACTACTAGAGAAGCCTCCACTACTTCTGTGTTATTCCTTTGAATTGGAGTTGTTGTTTGACGTTCTACCAGTATAGCTGAGGGAGTTTGCGGGCGGCTCAAAGATTTTGATCTATCGGCCTGAGATGACGCTCTTGATCTTTCTGAAAGGCTTCTTTGATTGGCATCCCTAAAACGTTGTAAGCCCTTGGCCAATTGTTCACTGTCTATAATTTGATGCCTAGAGCTGAAGTCTCTCTCCAATTCTTCTTCTAGCATAGCTTCAATGGTTTTATTTGCACGTACGCGGGGCTCAATTACCTTCATATCATCGGTTATTTCGAATTCTTCACAAACAAAATCATCTGGTAATGGGTCGGTTTGCGTACATGCCTCAACTTCTTCAACAGGTAAGGGTGAACCTTCTCGGTTTGCAAAATTACCATCTACAGTATCAATAACATCTTCGCTATCATAGGAACGATATTCTGGCAATGCTTCCGATCCTTTACTGCTCGAACGTTGACGTTTCTCTCTGGGAGGTCTTGGCGGTGGTGGTAACGGACGATATTTCATTTTATTTATTATCTCACCTGACTGTAAGTTGCGTTCAATCAATCCAGGCTCTTCGTAATCGTCATCATAGCTAAAATAATTAATTGAAGTTTATAAAACATTCAAACATAGTTCTTCTATTTGCATCGAATTGCATCTACATCTCCTTTCAGTGTTTGCGAAAAGAATGTAAAATGCAACGCCAGTGTCAAAATTTTATGCACTTGAGACATGCTAAATTCAAACGAAAAAAGAAACTCATTTATAAAATCAAACCAACAATTAAAAAACTTCAGTTACAAATAATAATCTGTGACCATGTTTATTTGTGTCTTTAGTATTATCATGTAAATAAGATAAAATCTATTTTATTTGAGTAAAAACAAAACAAAAACAATATTATGCATAAAATAATAAAATTAATAACAATTAAAAAAACTAACCAACTTAGAACAAAATCTTTTGAACTGAGCAAAATTAATAAATAATTTTAGTACTATTCTCGTATATTCTTGATTAGTTTTATTTTCAATATACACAGTTTACAGTTTTTCTTTGCTGACCTTGACATAATATTTTGTTAAATCTTTTCAACTAAACCGCTACACAGTGAGCAGACCCAAAATGTGTTTGAAATAAATCACTAGCACTAACTCTAATAGGAACCGCCCCTTTAGTAACATAAAATGAAGTTGTTGAAGTTGTTGGCCACTATGAATGGGGTATATGAGTATCCTTGGTCAAATTTTGTTTATTCTTTGTTTAACTTTTTACACTGCCCTGCTTGACGATTGCAGTGGATTTTGCACACAAATACGCTTGAAATAAATTTCTTCCTTTCTTTATTTAACTATCCTTACAAATCACCATATACATGTAAAGGGTGGCTGAAAATTAACGCAAGATTTTCACAACAACAACTTTACCGCATAAATGGCGACCAAATCAAATTTTCAGATAACCTTGGAACGCACTTGAAATCCTTCGATAATTTTGGGAAACCCGTCATATCATGTTTATGCATGATACGAATTGTGAGATTACATTGCTCAACCATATATGTACATTCGACAGAAAGTATTACGAACAATATTTCTTAGTCAATGTAAATGTATAGTCCGAATTTTATATACATTAGGCAGAGTTGTACTCAAGTTTATTCTCTCAGTGTGCTCCTTATAGGTGTTGTCTGGGTCATTGATTTTTCAGGGGTCTCTTGTGAGCAGCATTCCACTTACTGTTTATTCTCTCAAGACTAGCAAGAAGAAATACTGGTGGAGGAGGTAGGTGGTGAAGAAAGTAGCAATGGCTACTATTTCTTTTTTCAATTAGTTCAATTCCCTTTATAGTATTTATGATTCTAGGCAACGTCATGATATAACCATGAAAAAACCAGGACTTGAACTTCTAGATTTACTGCACTAATAAAATTACAGATAGAGGAACACTTGTTTTCAAATATAGAAGTAGGTGGTAACCAGAGAAGTTTCTACTCAAAATTTTAACTTGCGTGCTCCGTTTTCATAGCTTACATGTAAAAAATTATATAGCAATTGACTATCGGCTTGGAATCGGCTAAGTTTTTCACAAAATATTTGCATTCTGCTCGGCTATTTCTCATCGGATGGGGTGCATGTGTGTTTTTATTCATCATTGTTATTTTAAAATGTTTATATCAATTCCTTGTGTGTCAATGTCTGCTTATGAATGGGTTGGCAATACTTTGTGATGCTGTTGAGAATCTACTCTGAGTATGATAATGGTTAAAATGATTTGATTAAGCAAAAATAAATTAAACAGAATTATTAAAACAATAAATTAGCGGATGTGTGTTAAAAACAAATGCATTAGCAGCTCCTCAGATGTAAAAAATCTTACTTTTGTTGGGCATCTAAACTAAGTGGAGATTTTCGTCCCGTTACCGTTATTACATCGGATACGGGTGTGTAACCCCTTGGTGGAGGTGGCCTCTCGGGTGGAGGTGTACCTTTCTTCGTTCTCATGTTTGGCATTGTTGCAAAGCGTTCGCCAGGAGAACGAGCAAATTTCCTACGCCTTGCAGGAGGTGTGGGCTTAAGTACTGATTCCTTACGTACAACCGCGTATCTGCAAATAAGTTATAAAATTTTATATAATCTTAAATAAAAGTTTTCACGTGAAGTGTTCCTTTTTACCCATCATTTTCTATCATATCAATAACGTATTTTTCGCTTTCTTGAATATTTTCGTTTTGTTCAAATGAAATGGCCCCTCGAGATTGATGTTCATCTAAATCGTAGTTTGATGTAGATTTTCGTGTTGATGCAGTGTCAGAATATTTTTCCGGTGTAGCCAGTGGGACGTGGTGATATTCATGTTCTGTGCGAAAAATAATTATCTGAAAGAAAGGAGCGGTTAGTTTTTTTCTACTGTGGCAACTTAAGCACTTACATCTTTCGTTGGTTGTAAAAAAGTATTGGATACTGAACGTCCTCCGAAACCATTCATGTATGAGTCCAACTCCATAGAAGTTTCGCGCCGCCTCTTTTGTCGCCTAGGTGGTAGGGGTTGGTGATGTTCATCTTGATGTGATATGTTTTCTTTTTCCGACATATTTAAATCATTCCAAGTGCCGGAATCATCTCTTCTCATTGAATCGTGTTGATATTCTTCATCCATATATTTCGTACTATCGGCATCTTGGTTCTCCATTGAGTATTTGCTGCGGCTCCTTGCCTTCCGTAATGGTCGTCTAGGTGCTCCAAAATATTCACTGCCATTGTGAGATAGTGACAACTCATCACCGTAATCGCTTCTTTGAGCATCAAATTCCTGAGAGACATTATCGGGAGCAAAAGCTTTCTGTAGTCTTCGGGGTTTAGGTGGCGGTACATCATAGTCCACGTAAGAAACGGTTTGACCGACATTCTGTAGAGCATTGATAGGCTTATCGTACTCATCTCTGAATGCATTTCTTATGTATTGATTGATTTCAATATTATCTTGCGATATGCCACGCTTTCGTAAAAAGAATTCATCGTCACCAATTTCTTCCAGTACAACCTTTTTTCCTGAACTAGCGGTCGATTGGGTTTCATTCTGTACGTCATGGTCAGCCGATTGAAATTTGTGATAAATATCTTCTGTTTCTCTTTCGGCTTTGCGGAGTAAGGTATTTTTCTGTATGTCTCTTTCAGTCCAACCGACGGCGTCTTTGCTGTCTTCAGATCTGACATCAGAATCCTGATGAACTATTGGTCGTCGCTTAAATTCCCCCGAACGTAAATTAGATATTTCGTGTATTGCCCGATTTTCTTCATCAAATTCAGCGAATTGCTTGTTGTCTGTAACAACGCCTAATATGCCTAAATTAGTTTCCTCGCTAGCGGCATCTTCAAGATCGTCCCTCATGCGTCTCTCCAAAGAAGATTCTCTGTCGAAGCTTTCCTGTTCGCTGCCATAGCGTCTATAACGGGACCCTTCGCTATCATTATAACTAACGTCCGAGAATTTGTCAGCCCAACGGGAGCGCACTGGACCAGGTCCACGATCTCCTTGTGGAGTACTAGAAGACTCTAATGAAGGTTGTGTCTCTGTGCTAGGTACAACACTTGTGGCTTCAGTAGCAGTACCGGTGCCAAACGAAGACTCCAATTCTACTGATTTCTTTTTACGTAAAGCTCGAGGATATGTGCCAAAATTGAATTCAAAAAGTTTCTTTTGTGAAACTGGAACATCTTTTCCTTTTTTCTGAGTTTCTGCTAAATCCCCTCCCAATTCACCCTCGATATGTACAGTATCAGCTTCTTTAAGAGATTTACTTCTTTTCAGTTTTATGTTGGTCATTTTTTCTGGGAGCTTAAATTTGCTCATATCTGGTTTGCTGAATTTTGTGAATGCAGGACGCTTAAGTTCCTTAAATCTTGACATATCTGGCCGCTTCATTTGCGGCATTTTTATTTTAGAAAACTCTGGAGCTTTAAATTTTTTACGTTCTTTATCTTTGGGACTTCCTGAAGGTATTTTCTTAGCCGCTGGTTTTAGCTTAGTTTTAAGCTTTCCTGCTTGATTTTTAAAACCAGCTTGCATTCGTCGTGTATGGTCTTGCGCCGACGCCATAAAACTTTTCTTTTCCGGCTTTATGGCCTGCTCACACTCAACAACAGTGTCCTCATCATCTATTTCTGCAACTTCAATTTCCATTTGCGGCGTTTTTTTCGCTATTGCTTGTGGAGAAGAGAAGAATCGATCTTCCAGCTCTTTCTGCAAATCCTCTGCTTGTTTCATGGTATGAAGTTCACTATTTGCTGTTTGAGTTTCATTTGAATATGAGTCATTTTGCTCAGAAGGCTTCTCTCCTGTTGGAGGTGTTCCAATGGGTTCGTATTCATGTTCGCTGCAAAGTACAGTAAATTTTTAAAAATAGTAATGACAATAATTTTTTACTGTGGCGAAAGCTGTTGGAGAGAGGAATTTTCTCAAATTAGGAAGTTAAACGAAATGAAAGTAAAACCCCATGCACACATGCATACATACATAAGTATGTGTTTTGTTAATAATAATAGTGCGTTAGTTAGTTGTTATTGTCGAATAAGAGTTACGCATGGCTGCATGAAAAAAGTGAATTAAAGTTCGGTTATAATATGTTTAAAGTTTAAAATGAAATATTTTTAAACATAAGAAGCTTCATATTATAATTCAACGTATATGGGGTTTACAGATAGTCTTACCGCGAGAAATAAGTTCTATCCAACGGATCTTGTCTAATTTTAGTTTTTGGCAGTGTAGCACTTTCAAACTGACCTAAACGCGACTTACGTTCCTCGAAATTAAAACTAACTGTTTTTGTCATACGAGATATGGAGAGATTGTCATGAGAGCCACACACACGATGGCGATCTGATGATTGAGTGCGTCCATCGTAGAAGTCTCCAGTTTGATCTTTATATTGCAGTAAGGGAGGTTGCTCAGATGGTGATCTTATGCCACGTATTTGCATAGATTTTTCTATTCTCTCTGTTGAAAAACTTCGATTAACTCTTCCAGCGCTGCTCATCACAATAGCAGCCGAAAATAGAGGCTTTCCCTGTAATTCGGGATGATGATGTATTGATGGTTCCTTATTCGAACTTGTAAATTCTAAACCGCGGTCTTGTGTGGGCAACTCAGAGTGACTAGTGTGCTTTTCAGTCAAAAATTGTGAACTACCTTCAGCAGTACGACCTATAATTAGAGGAACAAACGCTTGGGAAATATTCGACGATAATCTATCGGGTTCAATGAAATCTTCATGGCTACTAAACGATTTCGCTACAGAAGGTGATTTGCTGATAGTTGGAGGCTGCACAGTTTGTTTAGCAGGCTTGGCCATATATTGGTCCATTTCATCGACTTTGAGCGAAAATGTTTCTACTACTTTGATAGACATGGGCTCTTTCTGTGGTTTATTTGTGACGGCTGCATTTGTCCCCGAAACTACAGCTAAGGCAGTTGGCTTTTCCTTAGAAAACATTGACATAAACTTGTTGGTAGTTGGCTTAACTGGCGAATTGGATTTTTCCCGTATTTGTGACATCTCTTCTGAAAAAGTGGTTGAACATTTGGAAATTGTTTGTGGTGCAGGCGAAGGTGATTTATTTCTTGTAGGAGATTTCTCCTTAGAAAACATTAATGAAAATCTGGTGGTTTCTTCCGGCGAATGAGAAGTTTCACGTATCGGAGACTTTTCGTTAATATTAACAGTATCGTCGATATCATCCTTAAGTTTCGGGGAAAAAAACGTCTTAAATCTTGTTTTATAAGAGGGCTTCGATGCATCCTCAGGATAGCTTTCGCTAATTACATTTTTCTTAATTCTTGTTGGAGATAACCGTCTTTCTGGCGAATGGCCACGCTTAAGGGAGTGGTAATTTTCTTCTGGCAATTTTAAGGTGTCAACTGAAAACTCTACTGGTTGCCCTTCTTGATTTAAATTAAAATATCTCGAAGATGGCGACAATGAACGACTTCTTGCTCGTTTTTCTTCTTGACCAAATAAATCTAGATTTCTGGTTGCTGATTTTTTTCTTTGCACCTTATCCTCTTCTTCCTTGATGAGTTTATCAATATCGATCGATAGCATTTGACTATTGATATCAATATGGGTATCTTCGTCTAACTTTAAAGCATCAGTAGGTACCTCACTAATCAATTGCGGGCTCATCCTTTCTATTTGGATGTTATCCCTTATGTCTACCAGGTTGCGGGAAAAGTTGATGGCTTCTAGTTCGGCCACTGTTTGCTGAAGCGAATCCAATTGCACTTCTGGCTTAGAAAGTTCTTCAACAGTAGATGCATATTGTGAAGTTCTATATTCTGATATATCAATAGGACGATTTTGGGGTAAAGTGTGGCCAGTTGATTTGTATTCAATAAGAGGTTGTTTGTTTTCATTTGGTGTCATATAATAGATGGGTGGTTTGGCATTCTGAAACTCAAAATGTTCGGATGAAGTTGATTTAATGGGCGATGAATCTCTAAAAGTTTGATTAACTGTAGATGCCTGTGGAACTAACTGTTCGACAGTTGTTGTGCCATCTCCCATAGTTTTGTATTTAGAAATGTCAATTGGACGATTTTGTGGTAACATATCCGATTCATGTGGAGAAAGCAATATATTTTCTTTATTATCTTCCGGTCTCATGTAATCGGTGGATATGGGTGGTTTTGCCTTATCAAAACCTTTGTTTCCAGGGGGCGAAAGTGATCGCAAGGGTGTGAAATCTCTTGAATAGGACGTGTGCTTGTTATCCATTGCTTGTAATGAAGGGGACCTAAAATCGCGATTAAGTGATGCAGGTCTGTCTGTTAATTGCGGTAATGGCGTAGGAGGTATGACATTAATTTGTGAAGAAAATGTTCGAAGATCCATATTAGAAGATCTTCGACTGCCACTAACACAGCTTTGTTCGCTTCTTGGATAAGGAAGTCGCGAAGGAACAATATTGATATCAGCTATATATAAATCTTGTTTGGAAGGAGACCGTGATATGCGTCTTAGTGACTTTACGCTATGGACAGACAAAGTTTCTGGATCTCGAGACATTCTATCGAGCGAGGTAAAACGTTGTCTTTGCATACTCGGCATTATGTGAGGATTATCAGCAGAAATACTTTGAACAAATAACCCCCTGGATCTCGCCGTCTCCTCAAGTTCTGGATATTTTTCTACAAACGATATATCCACAGAGTTCGAAACTCGGTCCCATGGATGATTTTTGGCACTACTACAAACGGGAATTCCTTTATTTTCTAATATGTGTAGAGTATTCGTTTGTATTTCAACATTTGTATCCACCATACCACCTGCCCCCATAGAAATTTGTGAACATTCAAAATCATGATGGTAGCCTAATTTGGAGGTTGGCCTTGACTCTACTGGATTTTTATGGTCAGGAAGCAAGGAATCACATTGAAAATACTGGCAAGCACAACGTACATCTAATGTTATCCCACTTGAACTTTCATTACGCGATACAAAATGTTTCTTTTCGAGCGGTAAAGCTCCAACTGATGCCGATCTTCTCGCACTCATAATACGAATATGAAAAATAAAAAGCTGAAAAAGCTTTCTCTTTAATGTATCTTCGTTGGAATTTTGCAAAAGTATTGTTATTTTTTTAGTCTACACTTCATACATACGTACAGAAATGTATATTCATATGTATGTATGTATGTGCAAATTATTTTAGTTTATTTATATTCGTTTGTTTTTTCCGTTGCTTAATTCGCTTATGTTTATCGCTTGCATTAACTTATTATTTGTGCTATTTTTATAAATTTTCGTTTTTGCTCGAAGGGTGGTGAAATGAAAATAATAACTGCATTTCAAGAATTATTTTAAATTTTAGCCAGTTAGAACTGCTTATACACTCAAAACTTTTCCATTTTATTTTTTGATTCTTTTTTTTTTTTGTGATTTTAAATTTAATTTGCATTTAATTTTTTAATTCCCTTCACTTAATCCGACTGCTTAAATATGTACGAGTGTGCTTTAAAGGAGTTGAATATAAAAATTTTCCTCCCCATAATAATTTTAAAAACTAAAAATAATTCTTTTCAACCGTTACTGCCCATCTTAATAGCTGCAAATATCGGCCAGGACTGAAAGCTTTCTTGCCAAAAACCAAAAATTCAGCAATATTACAAAAATCAAAAAGCACTTTTTTCGTATTTTTGGTCGTCGTTCTACCACGTCTATGAATTGAATGAGTTCATGTAGGCATTGATGTGTGTATGTAAGTTGTATGTATTTATTAATGCACATGTACCCATGTAAGTCTAGGTATATGTATGCTTGGATGTGCATTGCATATTCTCCTTGGATTGCTTTTGGGCAAATTCAGTCGGTAAGTTTGTCTCCATGTTTACTGTAAAATCCAACAAAAATGCCTCACATCCATACATCCGGAGACATGCATGCATATCGTGTCTTTTTTAGTTGTGTATGTTATGTGTATGATGTAAGATTCTCGCGCCGCAGAGAATCCTTTGATTTTTATGAAATTTGGGTATATTCGGTAGCGCTGCGAATAGGTTGTAGGCTTTCTTTGCAATCCTAAGAAGGGGTACAAAAGGATATGCGAGGGAAAACGGGCTTAGAAACGCACCAAAGTTGAGATGTCTTATTATTTGCTTTTTTCTCTGTCTGATAATTATGTTTTATTACTCTCTCTCTCTCTCTCTCTCTCATACAAAGTGCTTTGTAGTGTTCGTGTTTTTATTTCGTATGGCATTGTCGCGAGTTTGTAACCACTTTTTTAAAGAGATCCGATTTTTATTTAAAATAAAATAACGGTAAGATTTTGATCACGCCTCCTATGTATGTAGGCACGAGTATGTGTGGATGTGTTTACTCGTGTATGGATTGGAAGTGTGTACATAACTAATGGTATGTTTGTGGCTTTGTATGCATTTAAATAAAAACGGAAATGAGGCTAATGTTTTTCACAGCAGTTGGCTTCCGGCTTAAGATATTTGTTCCTTTTCTGTGAAAGAACATATCTATGGAGAATTCTATATAAGATTCGGCATTGTTGATTTAATCGGTCAGATAAAATGCAAAAATGAAAAAGATTTATGCAAAAATTCTTTGGCAAAAATCCCTCGTGGTTAAGAAAGCAATAATTAACACCAATTTAGATACTAATGGAGCACAGTCTATATATTGTAATGCTTACCTCTATTTGCTACGTGCTTTGATGAATTGCACATGTTAGAGGCAGTGTAAGGCAGTTTAAGTATGTATGGAGTTATCTATTAGAACAAGGTGTGAGGCAAAAGTAGAATGTGTTTCGTGAGCGATAGAAGGACGGCGGATTATTTACTTGCGGTAGCGGAATGTTAGTAACAATTTTTTGAGAAAGATGAAAGTGTATTTTCTGAAATAAGTATTATATATAGAGAGGGAATAAATGTTTATATGTTCAATTACGCTGTGTAAACGGATGATACAATAAAGAATTATGTATGTATGTATGGCCAGTTTTCGAAGTCATGTGTGATTTCATGTGTAATTTCTTAGTTCAAGAATACAATAAAAGTTTCATGTTGCTTACAAGTTAAAGGAAGCTTTTGTTGGTTCATGATGCGTAGGAAGGACTTTTTTCTTTTAACTCAACTTCAAAGCATTAGAGGCATAATTATACATCATTTAAATTCATTAATAAGAGAAAGTATAGTAATAATAATATAATGGAAATCGTCCACTTGTTCCCTAATTTTATAGATTTTCTGAATTTAGTGAGAGTGATATCTATTGAAGTTAGTTTCAATATTCTCTATACGAAATAAATCCAGTTTTCATATTTTTTATATTTTCGTTATCAGAAGTAAGTTTAAAATATAACAAATAAAAAAAAAACTATAGCTTGAAGGACTGCGTCTCTAATTGAACGTATGGTGAGCTTGAAAAAATATTTTTCAACTGATAAAATAGTGAGAGTTATAATATTTGCAATGGGTGCCACAGCAATGTTGTCGGGTATTCCTGAGACGATGTTGTAGATGCTTAAATTTTTATCACTAGCACAGAAGTTAAAAGTTGCACAATTTTCGGCAATTGATAACCGCGAATTGGAAATCGAGCGATTTACTGCATCACCATACATCATATTTTGTATATAAATATCTTATATCAATTGAATGTCTTTTGGTTTAGGTTGCAATACATGTGCAATCAATTACGTGAAGCAGTCAATTATGTGAAGAGATGTCGGCCATTCGCCAGTGAGACTTGCTTACAAAACAGCAATGTGTTATAAAATAATGAAGTTAAAAACTGGCCATTAATAATGTTAAGTACTGTACTTACTTGTTGCAATTTTTCCACTTGTTGGCCTCTCTTGTGGCTTCCAATTGTTCGGCCGATAATTCAATAT
Organism: Ormia ochracea; assembly: GCA_963402855.1. NCBI lineage: Eukaryota > Metazoa > Arthropoda > Insecta > Diptera > Tachinidae > Ormia > Ormia ochracea. The sequence continues at coordinate 44,245,670 of OY727106.1, forward strand.
CTTCGCGATGCGGTTCAGCTTCATCTTCAACATGTGAAAATGTTACCTTCTTTTCTGAAGGTGCTGGGGAAGCTTCCTTTTTAAGAGATGGTTTAGATATGTTTTGAAAATCAAAATCCTTGTGAACAGCTAAATTAACTGATTGTACAGAAATATCTTCAGCTTCCTGTTCGATATCTTCTTCAGTTACAGGCTGTAAATGTGATTTTGATTTATCTTCGTCTGATGAAGCCGAATCTATGGATGATATGGGTGCCAACAGTGTATCAGTTGGTTTCCTTTCTGATGTAGCATGATCGCCTAATGCAATTGGGTCTTCTTCACTGCTTCCCATACGATCGAGCGGTATATGGTTGTCAGTAGTCGCAACTTCTTGGAGAGCACTTGTATCTTGCGTAACTAACGATTGCTTAATAGCATCGACCGACGTTGCATCCAAGATAAATTTAAGTTGCTCAGCTGTTGTTATTGCATCATCTACTTGATCGATTTCTTCATAAACATGATCGCGCCGTAACCGGGGGGCTCTTTTTGGCGGTATTCCATCATAATTCAATACTTCGGATTTCCTATCAGTCACTTCACTAACTTTCCCTCCTTCATTTTCTTCCTTTTGTATTGGTTGTATATCACTGATTTCAATAATCTCTTCTGGTGTGACTATGCTGCTGCCAGCAGCCGTTTCTTCGGTTTCCATGTCGTCATCTCTGCGTCTGCGACTGGGCGACTCGTCTAGTTCGACAATATCTAAGACATCGTCGGAATCTTGCTTTTCAATGAAATGTGCTATATCACTTCTTTGAGATTTTGGTGAATTTTTAAGTTTTAATATTTTGGGCTCTTCATTAAGTACAATTTTGTCATTTTTACCTAAATGTATGCGCTTAATATTAATGCGTTTCTTCTGACGGTCTGCCATACTTTTTAATTTTTTCATGATGGGAAAACAACGTGCAGTCTTAGAGTGCACGTAAATGGGTTCGCTCTCCTCTTTTTTGTTCCCTTCTCTTATTCCTACTTCTTCTTGGTGCTGCACTAATAGACTCCTCGATCCTTGAGGCACTTGTTCTAGACTATATTGCAAACTTGTTTTCGAAAAAGAATCTGGCAGTGATTGGGCGTCGTCGTGTTGTCTAGCTCCGTAGCGGCGTCGGCGAAATAATCGCCTTACTTTATCAAAACGACTAGATTTTTTTGGATGTTTGCCAGTACTGAGAGCAGAGTCCGAAACAAATGAGAAACAGTCACTATGTAAACTGTGATTTTCTAAATCATCCACTTGATGACTATGGTCGCATTGTTCTTCTTCCTCAGACAAATCTTGTATATAGCGCTCTGTTTCTTTAATGGAAACGTGATCATCTATTCTTACTTTTTTATTTGATTTAGGTGATTCCGAAGTAAAGCGAATTTCTTGGGATTTTCTAAGCATTAACACAATCTCGGGTTGTTCATCAGGACCCAATGGCCGCTTATATAAATGAGTCCAAGGGTATCCACCCTAGAATAAAAAAGAATAACTTAAATCGTGATTGCTAAACATTTTTATTACGTATGCTCTACTTACTCTCTCTTTAGCACGTCTTAGGTCTTCCCAACGATAAGTTTGCAATGGCAACGGCGGCTTATCAGCATTATTCTGTACCAAATACTTTTTTAGGGATTGATAATATTCACGTTTGCAATCTAAAGCTAATTGTTCTGCATCACGTTGCGCAGTCTTATTAGATTCAAGAGCAGGCAAGGACTCAATAAACAATTTACGTTCCTCCTCTTCTGATGCCGTCTTAGATAAAGGCACTGAAATTATCTTTAGATTTGTATGTTTTCCAACAGACAAATGTAGTTCTTCAGTACTTTTCTTCGAATAATTTTGTGAGGTGCCCCCTAATTTTGTTTGCGAATCTAAAATGCTATTAACTTCTGATAGTTGTTGATTTACTACATCGGAGAGTTTTTGTTCTGCTGTGCTTTCCTCTATTGATTCATTAACTTTTCCATTTAAAGCTGGCAACTGTTCAGATTTTATTTCAAATTCACTCAGTTGTGAAACATTGCAAGCTCCTTCAGCATTATCGCACGATTTCAGGAATTCGCTAACTGAAGTCTTTTTAATTTCTTCAGTCTCTTCGCTCCTTAAAGCCGATATATTATTTCTTTCGTCTTGATTTCTAGATGCTTCTTTTTCTTGTTCTTGTACTTCTTTCGCTGTCGCCACTAAGCGAACTTGCGATGAAATCTTCTCCCAATTATTGGTTATTTCTTCTTCAATATTTTTAATTAACTTTTCAGCTACTTTTTCAATTTCGTCTTCATTTATACAACGTTCTCCATTGGATAAATTTGTAGAAGCTATAATTTTGGCCGCTTGCAATGAATCGTTTGTTTCGATTAATTTTTCTATGGGCTTCTTTGTTACTACTTTTGCTGGTTCCACTTTAATTATTGTGCGCACATTATCGTTTAATTCGACTTTCGAACAACCAACTTTTAATTCATCTTCTATGGGAGTCAGTTCGTTGATACCTACGCTTTCCTCATTTGGAAATAATTCGTTGTAGGATTCTATAAGATGAGATTCAATGTCAAATATATTATGCTGAGGGGAGGTGCTGTTCGCTTCGCTAGAAACTGATTCCACCCTGTGTGTGTCGAGTTTACAGTCTTTGGCGGGCGACCGTGGTGTATTTGGCGAGGAGGTTTTTATAACTAAATGAGAGGGGCAATTTGGCTTATGAGAACTACTGACTAGGTTTTTGTCGCTAAAATCGTCATGTTCATTAACATTGTTGTGCGATTTAAATTGCTCAGAGGCGGTGGGCTTCAATAGTTTTCTTCGATTTTCCGGATTTTCTGTACTTTTGTCTTCCTTTTCTTCTGAGGCATTTAATGGACTAAGTACTTGAAGAATGTCGGGTTGTTCAATAGAGTTAGCATCAGATCCGGGCAATGACACTAGAATACGAAAGTTTTATGTAAAAAGTAAAGGAAATATTTTCAATTATTTAAATGAAATAGAGTGTGGTGCGAAAGAACGGGCAGTGATTTGAGAAGTTTAAAAGCGATTAAAAATATAAATGTTGAACTACAGTTCCTCTGTAAGTGGTGGCGTATAATTGCAAGGAAAAAATTCGATTTCTGAAATTTATGATATTTTCCTATTCTTGATATTGGAAAATTTCGATCAGATATTTATAAAAATCTTTTATTAAGTATTTGACTCATTTGAGACTCTTAAAGTATCAATTCGAACTTGATCAAGTTAAAGTTAATTTTATACCAATAAATCAATTTAAATGTACAGTTTGAAATTTAACACGCTCGCCTCCGACACATATCTTTCGCCCAAAATTTAGAACATTTTTTAAATGTTGAAATATTCACTCATAAATTTACTACAAATGTGGAAAAATGTAATCAGAAGGTGGGGCCCATACGTACCTGAGTAGCACAAGAGTTTTAAATTTATAAATTTAAAATAGTGAATATATTGCAAATGGTTAAAGCTGGCGATCGATTGTTCTAACCAAATTTGGGATTAATTTATGATATGAAACAATTTATATACAATAACAATACTGGCTGTGAATTAAGTTTGAAATATAAATGAGTTTCTAAAGATATTGAACGACAAACACATACTTTATACACTCGAGAAATATTTAGGTGATAATCATATAATTGGAACTTGCTAGTTCGAATTATTTTTATATTTTCTAGACGAACAACCAAAAATTCTAACATGAGACAATTTAAAAAATAGACGTACGTTTCTGTCGTTACAAACACATGCATAAATACACGCATACAATTATAAGATTTACTAGGCGCAATGTAGTGCAGTTAACCCAACTAGCATATTGTCTAACTATTTAAAAATCATGTTTCTGCGCTAATTAAATCCTGTAGAGTTTACAACAATCTTCAAAAATTATGAATAATTTTTTAATAGAAAATCTGCGTTGGCACACCTTGTGTGAGTAAGCCTGAAAAAGGATTTATACGGAAATATTAAAACACTGTTTTATTATTTTGTAGTGCCAAAAGTACCGATTCCCTATCACACATTATTCTCTATAACATCATGTTCTTGGTATTAAAGTATTTAAAGCAGCGATAGTTTTCTCAGGAAATCCTAGAAATTCAATTCTAATCTCATAGACAATTATTGTTTGATGAAAATGTCCACAACAATTTTCAATTCGGTCAAATCTCCTCATTTAGAACACACTGCGCTATTTTTACAATATCAAAAATTTTTTTGTCAAGATCAAACCCTAATAAGGGTAAATAAAAAATAAACAATATATATTATAGTGACTTTATTCAAGATTTATAAAATGATATCCTTCGAGAAGATGACCTTTTCAGAGCCACCACTAAAGTTTGAGGCATTTTACATACGTCTTATCATTATTTATTTTTTGAGATAATTACTTCTAAGGGACCTGATAAGCTATCCTAGTTATATCACCTGTAATGTCGTAGGATTTGTTGAATATGGCATCTCTGCTGAAATATAGCATAGTGTGGAATAAAAATGTCATATTTTTACGACAACCAAAAGGTTATCAAAATTTTCATAAAATGACGATTTTCATACGATCAGAGTTGCTTTTACTTCAGTCAGCAAAGAAAACAATTGCCTGCATCATTTTTGTATAATTTTTTAAAAGAGGAATCACATTTTCGTAGCATAGTGAAACACCGCCTTAATTAAACAAAAAATCCATCACACATTTGCATATCTAGTACACACTATTGCTGGAAACACAATTATCTCTAACGACGCCTTATAACCAAGACGACGAATTTGTCGGTAAAAATTCAGTATATAAATTTATCGCACTGTGACGTCATGACATTACAGGTGATATAACTAGAAAACAGTTTTGTAGACTATTGTTTGACAGTGTCGCCAGTAAAAAAATTTGACTTTACAAATGAAAGATTGCCAGTAACGCAACCGCAAGCGTTCCCTAATTTCATCTATTTCTTAAGGTTATTTTAAATGGTGTTTAATAAAAGAAAAACAATTATTGAAAAAAAAAAATTTACTTTATTTACTTAAATCTATGTAAACTACAAGTAGACAGAGTCGTATCGTATTTCTCTGTTCGTCCTACTGCACCGCAAAATGCAGCTGTAGGACTAATGTAAAATTTGCTGCGTATGGCGAATGTCGACCGAATTTTTTGCCCATGTTTTATTTTTGTTATGCTTTACAAATCAAAGGATTGTTTGTGATAGTGGATCATGTCCTTAAACCACATATATATCACTTAAAGAAAGTACTTTATTTCAAATTTATTACAATATACTCAAAATTAAAATATTGAGTGAATAAAATATTAAGTCCGGGCTGTGACTTAATTTGAGACTACGAATATTTTCAATGATTAATATACCTAGTTTTCGATGTATGCGGTTTTTTTTTTTGTAGTAATTTCGGATCTGCAAATTGCTAGTATTTATACAATAAACAATATTTTAAAACTCGCAGGTCATAATTTTTAACCAATCAATTATATATTATGGGGCTGATTTCAATATTTTGTACACTTATATTTTTTTTACACTTTTGTGAATAAATCTTACGATTGTACGAAACTACGTATTGCACAACTTGGTTTAAAATTACAAATATCCAACGATTATTCGAATTTTGACTATAAGGTCTAGCAAAGGAAAGAATGATCCAACAGTGCATCTGCGGCATAAGATACAATTTTGACAATAGCTGGTCTGTTATTCCTTACAGAAGAAAAAAAATTGGAAAATTACGAACCATACGAGAAGAGGACTAAAAGCGTTTATTCTACGATTAATTTTAATTCAGCTTGACTGAGCAATATTCGAGTTAGTTCGGTAGAGATTAAAACATAATTGTTTTTTGAAAACGTGAAAAAATTTAATTTGAAGTGGATTTTTCCAAAAAATATGATTAAACAACACATTTTTAAAAAAAAAATTTGTGTGACAGAATTGGCATCTTACTTAATATTTCATGCATCGAGCAATTTTTGTTTATCTATTCCTGATTAATTTTTTTTTACTATATTATAAAAAAATTTAAATTAAATAATTAAATATAATCAAAAAATATGAACAGCGACAACGCAGTTCTTATAAAAAACATTTAGTTAAAAAGTCAACATCAACACATATAATGATTTTAAGGAAGTTTTTATTGATTGCCGAATCAGCAGCTTACCGAATCTGCCGACATGACAATCAAAAAAGATTAGGCTCGTTACGAGATGATTAACCGAAGAAGTTTTGAATATTATAAATTGTTTCATTTCAAATGATGAAATGAATGAATGCGGGTTTGCTGGGAATAGTCAAAAAAAATGAACATGAAATTGTGGTTACGTTTTACCCCTCTTGAAATGATGTTTATTTTAATTTTGTCTAAATAAAAATTTTGAATTTTAGCCAATTTCTTTAAACTTTTAGCCAATTTCGAAATTGTTTTGTTTGATTTTTTTTTTTACTTTTTCAGAAGTTGAATTTCAGTAAAGTTTTGGATCGTTCCATGTTCTAATAATATAGTTATGTGTGATGTATCTTCGTATACACTGCACTTATACAAACATCTGCGGGCGTATCCGTATGCATAATATGTTCGTGCGTGTGTATGTATTTTAAAATATTTATTTATGAAACAAAATGAATGGCATTTTTACGGTGGCCCTGTAGAAAAACATACGAGTTTGGATATTTCCTAAAAGAGCATTTTTTACAAAACTTCTGTGTGTAAATGGGGATGTGTAAACGTACGTACACGCCTCTGTACATGTATGCAAGTAGCCAGAAGGTGTCAAGCAACAAGTATTTGTATATATTGAGTGCTATACATAAGCGACTTCGATGACAATCTACGTAAAATTTTTATGCTAATGAATTAATACTATGTCATTATCTGATTCCCCAATTAGTGTTAAAAATATAATTAATTTTCTTTGCAACCTGTTGCATTTACCAGTTAACTGGGTTAAGTGGAATGTTTTAGTGCTTCCCGATATACAGTGGAAATTTGGTGAGGTCGCAACTGAAATTACTTTTACCTTTTAAAAATATTTGGTTATGGACCTCAGCTTTAGTTTGTCAGTAAATAACCATTTAGAGCATAAACTTGCCATTTCGAAATCAGCCATATCATTTTCTTGGGCAATGTAAATTACTCCTATGCAGACGAAAATTTCTGATAAAAATATTTTATACTAATCCTTGCTCGATAGTGTTCCACGGGGGTTAAAGAAAATATTATTGACTTGAAAAACTATTTCAATTTTTTATAACAGAGTAATATATATATTAGTATTAGAGTTAGTAAAACTCCCAACAAGATACTTTTCCTGGAAATTAGTGCGGCTTCTATGTAGTTGGACACTGCAAAACTACATTTTAATTATATAAAGTTTTCATCTTTCCAAATAATAGACTACCACGCAAACAACGTGGAATTGTAATTTCGAAACATGCGTTCTGCGGTGTAGAGTGGACCAACATAAGCTCCAAAATGTATTTGACTCCGGCACATAACACTGAGCCTCCTTGCAGATACAACCGGTTTATCCTTCGCTTCGTAAAAACGAATGAATGACAAAAATTCTTCTATGACACACGAAACTCGTCATTTCTCGACTTATTAAACTAATTCTTGCTTCAAATTAACAATTCGCACGACTAGTGGAATTATAAGGGCAAGAAGTGGTATTTTACATATCAATATCAGACCTTTCCGAAATACATACCTTGGTATTTGCACAATGTGCAATCGTGAAGCAGCAGAATATACTTTCAATGTCATAAATTCCTCCTCTGTTTTCAATGGATTCAGACATAAATATTTTAGCCAGGCACAATTGAACTTAAAGGAATTTTGAATATACTAAATCCTAATTAATATTCAAATACAGATAAATTTTATATACATAAAAAATGATATAAATTTTGGTATGATATTTTGCTATCTAATTAATATAGAAATATGTATCAAATAAATAAATAAATAAAAAATGAATAGCCTGAAGGAAATGTGAGTAGGAATTTGTACGACTCGTCTTTCACTAGCAATATGCTTTTCATTCAGATGCTAATTGCAAAAGCAGGTAGTGATTACGTAGTTCCCACTGGCAGCATACAGAGACCATTCGAACTAGAAATTTACTCATGCATTTCTATCATTTAAGTCTACGCCATTGTCACTAGTCTATTTTTGTACTTCGGTCTACAGTATTAGTGGTTTTAGCCGGCTGCTGGGGAAATATGAAAAAAATTGAAAAACACATGTTTTTCACATTGACGTGATCTCTTCTTTTATTCCACATTAGAGGCATTTCTTTGATAAATGTTTGTGTGTAAATATGTATGTGTATGTAATTAATTGACATAATTTTTAAAGCGGAATATCATTATTATGGTCAGCTTTTCATCATCTAAGGCTCTGTACGAGTACGTTTTGAAAGATTGCACATTTTCTGCTGGGCTGGCTAAACCGGACAAACTAAACAAACCTCAGTCCAACACATTTTAAAGGTTATTTAACAAACTGTTCTACAACAAAAGAAAGCTAGTTCCTGTTCGGCAAGTCCTTAAATAGTGATCTGATATCTAAATATGAAATGAAGTACATTAAAGTATTTTGTAAAACATGTTTTGATATATTAACGTACAATATTTTTTAGATCTTTTTCACGCTAATGTAAACGAGGAGCGCGTTCAAATTTAAGGCCAAAAGAATTTGTAAAATATGTGTGTCAACTACAACACAACTAGATGAGCCAATAAAATACAGTTTGTGAAAAAATTTTGTCCACATCGGAGCAAAATAAAAGTACAGACATTTTGCTCACAATGCCATCAAGAATTGAACAAAAGTGGTGTCTTGGAGACACTTGCTACCAGGTTTCCTTCAAGTAATGTATTTTACTTTTTATGTTTTATTTTACTACACATACATACATATGCACATATATTTTCACCTTGTAATGTATGAGTCAATCAAAATGTTGAAATTTAATTTGATATTCTCAAAATATAAAAAAGCCGGACGACGCGCAAATTATTGCAGTTTTAAATATTTTTATGCACGGAGATTTTTTTTTTATTATATATTTTTTTGTCCTATTAAATGTTTATGTTTTATAAATTTATTTTTATTTTGAGTGTGCAAATTTTTTTCTTTATTCGGGACTGCACTATTTACAAATTTTTTGCTTTCTTCGCCAATGTGTATAAACCGCTCGTAACGTGCAGAATTCAACTACTGAATCTATTTTCTTTTCAGTATGACCCCAAATAGGTTTTTTTCTATGCAACATCAAATACATTTAGAATGTATTATTCATATGAAAATTTTAATTCGTTGTACTAATGGCTACGTGAGCTTAGCGTACGAAATGCTTCTAATTGCTTCTCTTTTGCTTTGAAAATTTAATAAAAATCAAAAGAGAACACCAGTTTCAGTGTTGGCTGAACAAGAGGGGAACTTTATAGTAAATGGTTGAGTTCTGTTGAGTTGTGCTGCTCTGGTTGCTGTTTGTTTGATTTTCACTTCAAGTGATCTTTGCGCCGATATTGCCGTAATTGCAATAATTAAGTAAAGCCATGCACTTCAGTCAGAGTTTATTAAGAACTTATTATTTGATATGACTGTAAAAAATTTGACTTTGGAAGTATATTGCAAACTAACGGACAGCAAAAATATTTAGCAAATTAACAAAACACGGTCTCATAATAAATCAATAAATAAATATCAAAATTAGCCGTTTTTGTTAGCCATCCCTCAAATATAAAGCAGAATATTTTTCAAATTCTCTCTAAATAGTGACATATATTTTATTTTAAGTTTTGTCATCTCTCCAAGTTTGTATTCTCTGAAAAAACTATTTTGTATTTGGACCAGAAACGTTGATGTAAATTGCTTCATATGTGGCATAATGATATACTTTTTTTATCGTATCTTAAGCGGCCAATTTTAAAACCCTTAAAGATAGAGTAAACGTTTGCTGATTTATATATTTAGTCGATTTATATATTTTTGGTTATACCAAAAAGGTAGACAATCTTTCACTGACTTATTAGGCATTAATAAATTACTTACTTTTACATATCGGGCAAGTTGTAGGAGGTGTGTGCAATATTATTGAACACTTCCCTGTTCAAATTATTGCTTCTGCCATATACATACATATGTGTATTAAAACTTTCTTGTCATCTATTGGTAACAAACTGACAAATATATATGTAATGGTAACCATTTGAAAAGTATTCTTCCATTCTAATTTAGAAAAAATATTTCTAAAAAGTTTTTTTTAAATAGTTTTCTAATTAGTTTCAGTTATTAACCATAATTGGTTAACAATATTAACAATTAACAATTTTAACATTTTTTTAACAATTAACAAAATTTTTATTAACAATATTAACTTACTTGGCTACCACTACCCAATACTTTGACAATGCTGTCACCCCATATGCACCATGCTACATAGTATCGATTTTTAACTTTTATTCTTAATTTCGAAACAACTTTTAATGACATTTTTAAACGCATCTGTATGTACCGATATAAGACCTGAAGGGAGTAAAATAAACCTTAAAATATTTATATCACATATAAAGTCGGAATTAGGAAATGTAACTATAGTCTTATTTTTGTATTTTCAGCAGACCCTACGTAACATGTTTTATCAAAAGTAAATTCCTATTTTCTTATTGATAAAATTATGAATGCTTTAAAATATTTAATATGGAATAGAAAAAACACTCACGTATAGCAAATAAGTTTCTAAGAGACAAGTGCAACGAAGCAACTAATTTTGTGTGCTTCTTAGACCTATTGAATTGAAATATATGTACATGGATTTTTAAAAAATGTAACCAGAATCCAAAATATATTTTAATTTATTGCATACGTTGCTAATCTGATGTTTTTCGGTGCATTCACTGCTTCTCCTCTGCATAGTTTGGTAGCATGTTTTGTTCTACGTTCACAACTGATAACTTTTAGAATTTTAGTTTGCTTGTACAATTGTTTGTTTCTGTATATTGAAAATAAATATGAAATATTTGAATAAGATATACAACATTTTATCTAGAACAAACGAAACTGTTTGCAGTGTTAGCTAAAGAATTAAGAATTTAATGTTTGCCTACAAACGAGAGACTAATATTTTTATAATTTGAAATAAACTAACCAAATATTGAACTAATTAAAATAATGCAACTGCAAACAGTATGTGAAGAATGCAGCGCTCGCCAATTGAAACTACATGTTGTCATTGTCCGTATCAGGGAATTCGGACGATGAAAAATTGATAACCATCGAAATTCAGGTTTGTTAGTCAGAAATGGTCACTCTAGTAATAAGACTATACCTTCTTCAGGTCCTACAAAATTTAATTTTTAACTTCATATAATTGAATTTAATTTAATTCGTGGTATCAAAATAACAAATTTTCACATTTCGGTAATAAAAATAATTATAATAATAAATTTTTTTACGATAATGCATTTCATCTTGTGTCTTATAAATATTAAGATATAAAGCATTTATCGAAAACCCCTTTATTTCATTAAATATATCAACTATATTTACTAGTATATATGGAATATCCGAATTCAGTACATATTGCTGAAATCATGCAGCTATTCAGCTTACCAGCCCTGAAATGGCAGCTGCCAGATTGCTTTTATCTCTTTGTGTTGGCTTACTCACATACACATATGTATTGGTCAAAAGAGTTGCAAAAGAAATGTATTAGTGTGAGTAATATTTATGACTGCAATATAAATTCTTTGTTTTTGTAATAAATGATTTTTCATTCAGTAGAATTTGATTTTTTTCTTGTACAAAAGGTTCTATTAGCTTTCAATGCCAATGAAATAATCTCACGCATGTTTTCTCTTTTCTGTCTACGCATTTGTTTCATTTGAAATTTAACAAAAATATTTTTCATTTCTTATTTCGTTCCGTTTTATTTAGATTGAAACAAGAGATTATGCATCACAATTTTTTCAGATTGTTTTAAGATTGCCAAACATGCATAAATGCATCAAATCATAATTTGATTTACAGTATCGAAAGTATTACTTCGTTATCATCCATCCTATTAATGAGTTTCAATATACATACATACATATACATACTATATGCATATGCAAGTACTTTTTGATATATGGATGTACCTACATACTTCCATGTGGAAATATGCATTTGCAGTACACACCATTTCATACAAGTACGTAAAACAATTAATCAAGTTCTGCTAGTATAAAATATTCCTGCAGTGTTTAGTATTTTTACATATCTATTTATGTACATGCATACATACATACATTCACACATATTTATTTTCATCTCATTATTGTTTCTGCGTACTGACTATTTAAAAAATTGATGTAGGGGTTAATATACACTATAATTTTTAAATACTATTAATTTTTAGGACTTCATTACGAATGTAATATATCTTATGTAGTCCTTTACTAACTTCGTCTGCTAAAGGTAGAAGGTGGCTCCAACTTTACCAATTTATGACAAATTTTGACTTAAATTTGGCACATTCCTCTTTAATAGTCTTTTCCACCTAAGTTTTGTAGGAGAAACTGAAAATTCGTTTTCAGCTTTGCACTTAGGGTGCTTTTGCCTTGATAAGTAATTTCTAATTTTTTAGAAAATTCCTTTAAATTTTTTTTTGATAAGGTCTATTTACAACATTCTATCCATATTTCCATTGATGATGCAAAAATTTGCAAGCACAACTGCTGTCATGCAACCTCACAACACTACTTATCCAAGACATTGTTTCCCAGTCGATCTGAGATTGCGTTTACGGAGCGCCTGGTTTGGTTTTCGCCATACATAAGAATCAAATAAAATGGTATTCTAAAAGGGAAAATCGTTGTTCTCGTAATGATCAGCAAAACGAATTATTTTCAATTTATTTTGTTTACTGATTAAAGATTTACTTTTAAATGAATAGAGAAATTAGCAATATACATATGTATATGTATATCTATTTATGTATAAGTTTAAAATACAGATTCCCGTTTGTGAGCGATGAAAACATGTAACAATTAGAATCATTTAAATGAATTGAACATTGATCACTCTGAAATTGAAAAATATTTCACATAAAGAACATCTTTCAAAAATTATGTACATATGTACAAGAAAAACGATTTTGGGAAATATTTACAAATACAATTACATCAAATAATGTATGTACGTATATGTATATAACTAAATGTATCCTACAGATGAAATTGTAACGCTATACGTAGGCGAGAACACTTTCAACAAGCCTTGCATTAAATCCAAATCTATGTAAATAACTTTGCTACTACAACTGAATACCATTACTTGCGATTACTTCTGATTTCGCAATATTTTTGCACAAATAAATATGGACTCTTTGACGTTCCAAGGTCAAGATCGAGTAAAACAATACAATTGCATTATGTAAAATAAAATTATAATATCTTGCAGTCAAATCATTTTAAACAATTGATGCAAATAAATTTTTATATATTAAACATCATAATGCGCAGTCATCCATACAATATGCCAAGCCTTTTCACATAAAAGTAATCTATAAAATCTTATTCAAAAGTTCCATCTCATTGATTTGCATTTGAGTTAATTTAGGCGAAATGTGTAACTACATGCATAGCCAGATGCTTGTGTATGTATGTGTGCATGTACGTACTTGGTAAGTTTCGTATAATTAATGAAATCTTACATTCTTGTACCAAATTGCTTTTGCAAAAATGCTATTTTTAAAACGTTAAATTAATATTTTTTAGAATTATCGATACCATGAAAAGTCAGTTTTATTCAAAGGCGGAATGCATTATATGTGTCGGATAACTATTTCTATTGGTATGCAGTTAGTTTTACATGTCCAATCATGTAATAATTATTTTCAAATCATTTTTAAATGAAAATAAATATTATAAAAGTTAAAGCAGTGGTATTCTATAATAGTTCTTGTGACTGACTGATGAGCGGCTAAGCCCTTCACGTAAGAAATGAGGCCTGTCTGACAACGAGATTCAATGAGTACCATTGCGAATGAGAGGGGCAAACAAAACAAACGAGGTGGAAGCGACTTAAAAAATAATAATGATGATGCTAAAAGTGAAAAATATATTACCAGTTTTGCATTTTAGGAGAGTTTGATCCCCGCTGCTCGATTCTTGTATGAGACATACTTACAGTATGATTAATTTTCAGAAGAAATCCTTTTTAACTCTCTCAAACATGGATTTTGAAGTGACTTCTTAGAAATGATGTTATAAATTTTAATAAACTATGTGAATAAAGTTTGATAAAATTTCAAGTCCAATATTAAACTGATAATAAAGTGCGTAAAAAAAGTTTTTCTAAAAAACGTTAAGATTTTAAAATTTTTCTAAAACACACGTTTCGTTACCAAATTCCGCGATTTAAGTTCGTAGATAATAGACGTTATCTTAAACGGTAGCTTCATAGGACTGCTAAGCGAACCCTTTTATAGAGTAAAAATAACTTTATTTCTTCTTCATTTTTATAATATTGATGAAATTCAAATAACTTTGATACAGAAGAAGTATAGAAATAAAAAAAAGTATTAAAAAAATGCGTCATAACAATTTAATAAAAAAAATTTTTGTTACAAAAACTGTTAAATCTGCTACTTTAAAAAGTTGCCTTTAACTCTACTGTTATACTGCCAAATAGGAATAATAACTGCATTAGTACTGAGAATTTCTGTTTTATCCTTAAAACGTGCGAATTATAATATTTCCAGTGGTTGCAACTGATTTCGATTTTGTTCTAATTTGTGTGACATACATATTGCGATTCCAGATAATTTTTCGCAGAGTAATACCTTACTAAATGCAGGACATTGGTGAATTTTAAAAATTACTACGGATTCGGAAAAATGTGTTTTGTGGCATCGCTTTTAACGATATTTTCACATTCCGATAACTATTTTCATTTTTCTCCCTCTCTCGTACTCCATAACACATGTTTCTAACATATTTTCCCACTAATTTTTGTTTTTGTTAAATCATTTCATTTTGAAAGCAACAACAACAATGACAGTCAATAATTACTACTTACCGTAATTATTAACAACACTTAGGAACACATAAATCATATTTCGTCAGCAAGTATCCATGGAATTATTAAAACAAACAATCATAAATAAAGACACACGAATGAGAACAAATAATTAATAATCAGAAAAACAAAAATGAAATTCAAACTGAATCGGTCATTTGCTGGTTGTATTTGATCGTTTCACGACATGTTTACCGTCTAATCATTTTTTATGTACTAGTCTTGACTTTTTTAGCACGACTAGACAAAACTATAGTTAAATTTAAATTAAAATCAAATCGAGCTACCAAGCAGTCGACAAAAAAAAACCTCAACACCATCCCCTGCACCTTTGCAACCATTTGGCTAAAGAACCATTTCAAACAATCGTTATTTTCTCATAGAAAAACAGCAAAGTCTTATAGAATCAAAAACAAAATAATAAAGAAAATTGTATTTGAAATTTTGTATTTTGCGAATGTACACCGCGAAACCTTTTAATTTTTTATTTACAAACGTCTCTTCAATTATATACATACATTCATACATATGTATATCTTTACATAAACATATGACGTATAATTACGTTGAGATATGCACGATCATGTACAGATATTCGTATCTGTATATTATATGAATTCCTAACAATTACCTTCTGAGTAGTAGAGCGTAACCATTGGAAGTTTAGTTTATCAACTTTATTTCTTAATTCGCAAAATCATAACTCGGTACAATAATCTTTCAGATCGCCATTAATACAATGATATAAAATAACTTTGGTAACACTCTCATAAGCGTAAACGTACTTCTGCTTTAATAGGCAAATGTGATATCAATGTGACAGCGGATCAAAAATTTTTGCTTCAAGTGGACAAATGATATCAGAAAACTAAAAGAAATCCAATTAGGTAAATATAGAACATGCATAGGCGCAATAGCAACATACATACATATGTTTCTGGCTATTTCGTGTGTCAAAATAATATTTTCTAAATAAGATAGGAAATATTTAGCATTTTTATTAATAAATTTATTTTGAGACTGTGTAGTGAATTATCACAAATCACGTTTAAGCACAATTTTTGCATAAGCACTTTTAGTTTACCCAAAACAAAAATATATACATATATATGTATATATATACTCGTACGTAGATATGTACATATGTATGTATGAAAACAAAAACTATGTTATTTGCACACAATATTCATTGTTTTAGATTTGGTCACAGACCGGCTTCACGACGATGAAGCCGGTACACCTTTTAAAAATTATATTATCAATTCAAAAGCAGCATATCTCTCAATTATCGTACAATTCCTGAAAAAACTACGAAACAAAAAAGTATAGCACCTGACCTGTAATAATGTATATGTGTCAAGGGCGGTTTACAGGTGAATGAAAACGTAGAATAACTTTCGATTAATCTTAAACCGTGTAATGCAGTTTTATTTGGTAATATTTATTTATTGTTTTCCCTTGGTTTTTGAACAACTGCTACAAAAGAGTGGTGAAGGAGGATTTATGTGATAAGAAGTAGCCCTTGTCACTTAGACATGGCAACAACATTTAAGACATGAAATAGTAACCACAAGGTCAATTGATTGGATGTATTTATTTCAATAAATTATGATCATATGTGCCAGCTAAACAGTCAAATTTATTATTTTGGGGGCGAGCTAATCTTATAAAAAGAAAAAAACTAATAGGAAACAAACAACAAAACGCGACCACCTTCTTTAATTCAGCAAGCTAAAGCATTTTAGAAGAACGCATGAGGATTTATTTATTTTATTACTGCTTAGGGATCGTACACACAATCATAGCTAATGATACAGGCAATTAAAAATTTAATACCGCCAAACTTATTTTGATGTAAAACCTTGTAATTTTGTTATATGTTTCGTGTTTGCTTTTAATCGTCGATTTCATTATAACATTATCTATTTTCTGAATTTCACATTCTGCCATCCAAATGATTTTAGATTTTATTTCCACTGAAGTTCTTTGTTGTTATCACAAAAACATGTGGCCCTACTGGCACCCGTCCTATAATTATCATAATGCAAAGGAAGAATACATACATTCATATGTATGTATGTACCAAAGTTCGCCATACTGTCAATAGCTAAAGCTCTATTGATTTTTTTTAAAAAATTCCTTAACTCTTCAAGTTTGTTGCAATTTTCTAATTGACACAGAGTCTAGACAAAGAGAATAAAAATAAACATTTTTTTCAATACATCTTACAAAACAATCGATTGTAACTTTTAAAAAATGTTCAATCAAATAAATTCACACATACATATGTATGTACATGCATGTGTGTATGCATGTGTGCATGCATGTGAATACATATGATTGTATACATGTAATTTACCGTAACATAGTGTTGCTACCCTATGTCAAGAGTGACTTTACTACATTTATGTTCTTAGCTTTATTAACAGTAAAGAACTTTAAATAAATAAAATAATTAAAATTACAAAAAATTACTCTCCGCGAAATATTGGAAATTTTTATTTTTATTTTTTTTAATCATTATTTTAATATTTCAATCATTTAAAATGTTAATATAGACCAACGCATTTACAATTTTATGCATTTTATAATTTATAGATCAAAAATAATGTATTGCTAATAGAGTTAAAAAGTTAGCCCTTCGTGTGTGAAAACTTTTTCATGACATACTGTACGCATGCACACGTCCATACACACATGCATACAGAACATATGTATGTAAACATATACATACCTACTTGAGTCTATTTCCATTTATTTTCATGTAATTTTAAATTAACTTAAACAATTTAGTTCGCTAGGACCCATCACATTCCCATGCATACATATCTATATATGTATGTACATCCATGCCTACATACACACATGCATACACAGAATGTAAAAATTTATAGTTATTCTTATCAATTGGAATGCCGAATTAAAAGACCTAAAACTACTCGTATAGTACATTTGTTTTCTTTTATTTCTCTTTCTGTGCTCGTAGTGTTCTAAACATAGAATATAATTGAAAATGCTTCATTCAGCGCGAGCTTTTGGCACAAGGTCAAAACTACCGTATAATTTTTATATTTCAAATTCTCAATAGTGTACTTGCTACTTCATACTATTGGCGCACTCGTAGTTCGCCTGTTGGCCATAAATGATAAAAGCTTTCTGTTATTTTTAACACTACGGTATCATGCACAATTTGACTCTTTCTTTGCGCCAGCATATTTTACGAAAGTAACAAAATTCCTAATTTTGTTAATAAGGTTAAACGGCAGACGTGCATACAATGTACATGTGAGTACACATACCCATACACGCATACATATTTTCTACTTCCTTCGGCTACTTTCTCTTTCAATTGCACAGGCATCACAACGGTACCTCAGTTGCTGCACTGCGAATTTCTCGCAGCCTCATATCCTAACTTAACCTCTCTACCTTGTATACCTACACACACACTCCTTCATGCATACGTACTTATAACGATAGTGTGTTCACCTACGTAAATGAGTGAGGAACACCACATGAAGAAAACTGCAATTTTTTTTATAACAAAAAAAGATCGCAGGCAACACTGGCAAGAAACGAAAACAAAAAAGTTTGTTTGCATATTTTTAAAGTTATTAAAAACAAAATAAAAAAAAGCTTGTGTCATAACGGCTTTACTAAACCAGTTTCCCTCTCGGCGTAAACATTTTCATTATACTTTTTTATATATTGCTAATACAAAACCGCACGAGTGTAGCTGCTTTTGAATGCATATGTAAATGTAAATGTAAATGTAAATGTAAATTGGCATCATCATTCTATCATCTTTACTAGAAGAAAACACTTTACTTGAGCTTTTAGTGACGGCTTAGTACATGAGTTGAAAGTGTTTTAATATGTACGTAAAGAGATGTATGGCTGATCTTTATCATTTCAGCTAATAAAATAAATAGGGGCCAACAATAATATTTCAAAATGAATTTAACAAATTTACATGTTTGATATCGTGTTTTTCTCAACTATTTTCTCAACATTTACTCGATCACTATCTAATTAAAGCTTTTAGCCAAAATACTCTAATGAATGGTGTATACTGTATATGGATATATATTTTGAATGTTTGCACTTAAATGATACATACATGCACACATCCACATATCCATACGTGCCTATCTATGTTCATAGATATTTATGTGCATGAGTACATGTGGATATACAGATATTTATATTTATATATATATATATATACATATACATATACATATATGTATGTATGAATTTTGTATCATAAGATGGAATATTCGGATTTAGCTGGAAACGGGTTGAGGTATATTTGAAAATATAAATTTGCTAAATTTTAGTTTAATAACTTATAATGTAATTGCAATTTAGCACAACTTCAAATTGAATATAGAAAATGGAAGATTTTTAGTAACCGGTTTCTTTGAAAAATAAACATTTTTTCGCATTTTCGAATAATTAAGAAGAAACGTTTTTGCTGGTCGTTAATCAAACTTTTATTAACAAATTTTATATTTTTATTGAAATGATTTTTTACCGTCACACTTTAAAAAAATTATTATCTGTAAATAGATTTGAAACAAACGTTGTTCTATCCGTTCACTTTACATTTAACTTTTGTTTAGGATACAAACACAGATACTAAAAAATTGCTCATGATAATGTTAAAATTTAATGTTAAAAATTTACATTATTTACGATAGTTATTATACAGGCGCGAAAGCGTTTAAATAAATGAATAAATGTTTCATAGAGTATGTTTGTTATTAATGGAAATGAAAAGCTTTCCTCATTTCTCACGAAACACTTGAAGGCATTTTAAATTTGTTGAATTAATAATATTTTAATAATAATTAAAATAATAGTAATAATAACAATAATAATTCTTATTAGCAATATTTAATATAAAACTAAATGTGTCAACAACAAACCCAATATGGTCGTTATATAAAAATTAATAAACAAGATTTTATTTTCCCAGACTCTGTCTCATCAAGGAAATATTTAAATGCATAGAAGGATTTACAAAAACAGTAAAAGAACTCCCCCAATTCACAAGATTCCACATCAATTGCAAGTAGTTGGATGACATACGAGTTTTGAAAATGTTTTTGGTAATTTCTATATAAAACCGTTGCTACAATCCTCTTATGGTCTCTCCAATCTTTGAAGTGCCACATCCAAACATGATTGGCTAATTCAACCTTTGAGATCATAATTATATTGGACACAAAAGCATTTGAAGAATAGTGAACATTGTAATGTGATCTCTCAATGCTTTGCCCAGTTATAATTTCTATAAATCAGATATTGTTGCGCTTGTCATTGGGTTTAGGTGGAAATTGATCAAAAGTAGCACACTCATAGTCCACGCTATTGTTCAAATCTTTGCACCTTGTGTACGGGTATGTGTTGAAGGGGAAGAGTTAAAATAAATTTATAAAGTATTAAAAACAAGTCTGTAGCAAATGCATTACCTTTTTCTTACCGGTGATTAAAGTGATTACAAATGCTTGTAGTCAAACTACTTCTTTTATAATACACTGTCCCTGTTTATGTTGTAATTTGCATTAATTTTAATTTTTTTTTCTATTAGGTAAGTGTAAATTAAAATGCCGCTGAACTTTGCTCATAAATATATTTGTGTTCACTGCAAGTGGTTTTAATTGCAAAAATCTGTTTGTTTGTGTTTTTTCGCAAAACAAATGTGAACAAAAAGAAGTACAAATTAATATATTCATTTGATTCTGTTGCAAAGTTCAGTTCTATTTTATTTATTACAAGCCTGAAAGTGAATTGGAACTTTAAAGTTCTACGGAATCCAAAATAATAGGCGCCCAAAAAAACGATTTTGAAGAAGGTTCCGGCGTAGTGGTTATGCTTCTCTATCGAAATTGTTATACATATATTTTTCTAGGAGCAATTAGGCATCCCCAATATTAAGATTTCCTATACCCAAAAATCCCTTTAGTTCATTACAAATAAAACTATTATACAAAAGCAATTGCATTTAATAATGGAAATGAAGCACCGACCGTATAGTTCTTTTCAATGCATCTTGTGTAGCACTAGACACTGTTAACCTGATATTCGATAGCATTTCTTTAATAAGATTTATTTGTCCAAAGTCGGATGTGTGTTTGCTCACAGCTGGCTGGGGTGTTAAAGAACAAGAGAAAAATTCATGAACATTTTTTCTTTTTTTAATATTCCCCTCGCCGGAAAGAGCAGTGGATACTGAATATAGAGCTCTTAATACTGAATATTTTCAGACTCCATTGGTGTAAGAAATTTCGATTTTGCCACATATTCGTACTTGTCAATGAATTTGAGAGAATCAAAACTATCATGCAAATTGCATCGTTTGCGGAAAAGGGGGAAAGGCAATAAAATTCTTATGTATATTTGGTTTTAAAAATATATCGAAAAGAATACGACATACAATATTTTATCCTAGGGATTTGCACAAAATTTTAATCCCCAAATACAAATAAAAATCCCACAAAATTGAGAACAAATACTCCAAACTGTCCACGCAAAACAGAACACAACATTTTTAAGTCTAAAAACGTGTCCTTCATTAGAAGAGTCCTGACGAAGAGTTGAAATGATATTATTTAATTTATTTATTATTTCGTTTGTTTTTAAATATGGGTTTTGTGTTGGTAACAGGAAAGCCCATAAAGAAAATCGTTGAGAGTTATCAGAAGGGGTTTCTTTTCTATTTTATAGTCGTACTGCCATGGAAGTCTTTCGAAGAGAGATGTGATAGACAGTTTTTGAAAAATTCCAAAAAAAAATTGTTGGTGCCTTTTATTCAACGGAATAAAATGATAGAAAAATAATGCAAGAGAGTCTTTGATACTTCTTTGTAGTGTTTCAGAGGGAGTTACATTCCTCTAGCACAAAGGTTTGAAAGGTCTACAATATTAGTTTGCGACTCTAGCAAGTTCACATATTCTGAATCCATATAAGAATAGAAGTTAATTTAAATTTGTCTGTCGGTGTTCGGTGTTTTGGTTGCAGTGTAAATAGAGCTTAAATTTTTCTGAAACTCAAAAATTTAAGAACTCGTCTTCTCAGACGGAATAAAATGATGCAAAAATAATGCAAGAGAATCTCTTTGTAAAGTTTCTTGTGTGTTTTACTAATTTCACGTGTAAGAAATAAATTTAATCAAAACAGAATTAAAGCGTTAAGTGGTTTTTCATTTAACATTTGCGCAGGAACTACTCTACAATGTTAAATGAGGTACAGCTGTAATTAATAAAATTAAAGGTAGACGTGTGAAGTAACACAACTTTGATCGCATTAATTCAATCTTATTAATAAGTCTTTTCATACACCTCTCCCTCAAAAGGCGTTGAAAAGTATATACTTGTATAGGCTTGATATGGGGATGGTAATTTCTACAATATTAGTTTGCGACTTTATAAATTATATGTACAATATATGCTGGATCCATATAAGAAGCAAAGTTGAGTGGGTTTCGTCCGTCTGTCTGTCCGTCGTCGGTATTTTTATGGCAATGTATTTAAGCCTTAATTTTGCTTAAAGTCAAAAATTTAAAAATTCATCTGTTCAGAATTTTCTCAAAATTATCCAGTATGAAAACCACAAAAATCAGCTAATAAATAAAAGAAATAAAACCAACAAAAAATATATATATATTCTATATTTAGAAGTGAAACCGAAAAAAGAAGCCATGAATATCAATAAGTAACACACCGAGAACGCGCTTGCCTCGCAGTAAAACTCATTGTTAAGTTGTAGGAAGAGAATGTAGGAAGAGAAGAGTATTTTATTTATTTTTCTTTTTTATTATTAAAATTTTTAATATATTTTTGTAATCAGTAATATGTTGCAAAATTTAAGTTTACTTTAATATATAATTGCAGTACAGCTGTGGAACGTATTCCCAGCGAAGGGAATTAAAGAGTCGGCATAGTCGAATATTAAAGTTTTACTTGTTTAACTTGCCATTTAAGTTGTTTAAATGAAAAGAAAAATTTCTTCATGAAGTGCAATGAAAATGCAATTGGCGTCACATGAAAAGAATATGTAAAACGAAACACCCAACGCAATTCTTTGACACCTTTAAAGCCTAAATATACACGTATACATGTGAATGTATGTGTGCTGAATATGTGCAAGGAAGTTTTATTTAAACGGACTGACACTCCCACTTTTACAAAAACAACATTTATAAAATTTACACCAAAAAAAATATTTATTTATGTTTTAAATGCAAACTGTACGAACGAAATTTGGCTTCGATGTAGACTAGAGACAACAATTATGATATATCACAATAGACGCATTTTACGCTGTTTTCTGTTAAAAACGCACACACAAGTGGAAATTTGTAATATTGACTATGAAATTTCGTGCACAGACATGTTTTGGGCAACGAAAACAGAAAACTTTTGCTTTTTCACAACGATCCACAATACAAATTAGTGGTTTTTTTAAAATAAATCGAAAAGAATGAAATGACAGAAAATTTACCCATAACTGGTGCCATAGAAATTAAAAATCTTGTCAACGATGTACCCGTACTGTATATATTTGACAAGTCTGCAAAGAGGTGAGGGAGATAAAATATATCATTTTATTTCTTATGTATTTTCATCTAAACTACAGATATTATTTCTAAATCCTTTGTGGTTATAATAAAGGGTGTTCCCAAATTAAGGCAATGCTGTTACTGACACAAAAACACAGTTCTTTCTGCCGAAATTGGATGAGCCTGTGAAACACTTCAATTGCTGCATAAAAAATCAACGACGATCAGGCACATCTTGATATCAGACCAAGCTATAGAGGCCATTCGACCAATGTGTTATTTCATATCAGTCTCTGTGCTGGGTTTTCTGTTTAATTCAAATCTTGCATTAATTTTGGATCACCCTTCATAAAGTTCTTAACAAAATACCTATTCCAGCCGGTATGTATTCCATCGTGCTTGGCAACACTTTGTATTTGTATGCATTGCAATTCGAAACTTAATAATTATCTGCTGCAAAATGTGCTAAAATAGAGTAGTTGATTGATTAGAAAATTTAATCCCTAATCGTAGTCGGCAAATGTCATGCAAATGACATTGCATCATTCCGCTTTCAAAGGGCTCTGCATATTTGGGATCTAGATTAGCAACAATGCAGAGCAATGCACTGGTTAAAATGCAATTGAAGAGCCTGTGACGAGCGCAATTGTATTGAAAATTTTTTGAAAATAAAAATGAAGAAAATTGTGGTTTCCAAGTTTAGAATGAAAATTAAGCGAAATATATCAATTAAAATTGGCCTTGGGGGGCATTAAGAATTATTAAAGCTCCCAGAGGAAGCTTGAGATAAATGCCTTACGAGCGAAAAATCGCCTCAATGTTTTTCTCGTTTTTGGTTCGGGAGTTGCTGCCTTTATTGCAACTTAAGCGCAAAGAGGTTATTCGCTTGGAGTATTTCAAGAGCTCGTTGTAAATCGGTTCTAGATCTGGAGGCTAAATAAAGCTTTCACATTGAGAGAAAATAAGAGCTGATTATGTTAAACATCTTCAGAGTGAGATCTTAATGGTAATTATTTTTCTATTATTTATTAAAAAGGTGTGCAAACGAGAGGAGTTGTATTTTTAACCCATATTTGTATTGCAGTAATTCAATACCGATTAATTCTACAAAAATCTGACTGGGATCTAAAATTTCTACAATTCATTTCGAAAATTTACTAATTTGAATTGACATTATCTTGTTGTTGTTGTTGTTGTCGTTATTTGAACGATCTGTCACGTTATTATAAAACAATATCAGTCAATGTATTTGGTTTTATGCGAATGCGATTATTTATATAGAACGATTATTTGTATAAAATTGAGACCGAAATTACCTTCTGGTTTAGTTTCCTTTTTCTCGTTACTATTAGAAGCAGCTTCCTCCATTTTCTTGTAGTTTATTAGAATTCTTATACAGTCGCTATATATACTCGTATTTTAATTTTATATTTAATTTTTTTTTTTCTTTTTAAAATAATTTTATATTAATTAAATACACAAACGCATAGGATTTTATTAAGAAAAAAAAAGTAAGAGAATGAAAAAAGTATTCGTTACTTTCGCGCGTCAATCATGAGCTTTTTGATTCTCCTTTTTTCGCACACATTCATCCACCATCTATAAAATAATTTTGATGACACTTTCTTTAGCACGAAATTTTCAGATTTTTACTTTTTCCGTCAAAAGAATATTTTGAAAATGTGTTATTTGTGTTAATGTTTTTATAAAATTTATTTATTTTTTAATTCGTTTGCCATTTCTTCCGTTAAATTTCTTTCTTTAAATTTACATTAATTTACTCGTATGTGAGTGTGTGTGGCTGTGTTGGTTTGTTTTAAGTTATTTTTAAAAAGATGATTTAATTTCATTAGTTGTATATGAAATGTGCATGTCCACACATATTTTATATAGTTTTTTTTTAAATTACTTTTTTTCCAGAAATGCCCACATATTTGTACATATACCTCTAGTTAATGAAATTAAAAAAAAAATGGTAAAACGATACTGAAAAATAGTTATTTATTTTTGATTTTTTAAATTTAACTAAAGTGATGTTAGTCTGTCGGTGGTCTAAACGCTTTTACTTAATTTTAAACAATCGAAGCTTTTTGACCGCCGCATCTCGTTTAAAAATAATAAAAAAAATAATATTCTCATAACTATTTTCCATACACAAACAAACACATTTCCATCGAACAGAGTACACAACAGGCATACATATGTATGTGCGTGTATGTATGTATGCATGTTAACTTACACATCCAGCCAGAATAATTTCAATGATCGTTTTAAAGTCGTTTGATTAAATCTCAAGTCGTTAGAAAAAAAGATGTTTGGTTTTTAAATAAAAAAAAATTGTTGTGGCGACACTAATCGCCGATACGTGATCTATTATTACTAAATATTCGCACTTATTGTGTTATAAACTGTTGCTCGTATAACTGCGTTAAAAATATTTTGATTTCCGAACTGTCCCTGAGTAGCCCTGATTGACTAAATCAATCGGTTTGCTTGTAGCTAAACGGAATTGTCGTTCACACGAGTTCCACCTTTTGAATGACTAACGAAATGTATTTGAAATGTCTTGCACGGCAAATTTATTTATTTTCTTTATAGTTTACTTCGACTGCTGTTGGCTACTAGGATGTGCAAACATACAGGCACTCACACTCACACATCCATTCTAAATTGGTGCCACTACAATAAAGATGGGCGCGTGATCATTTTTGCTTTACGGGAATGCAAAGCCAAATATTTTTAGTCACCCTCTCACTATTTGTTCCTTAAGTGCACCTTACATACACATACATACATTTCGTACACACAAGTACACAAGTGAATAATAAGGCCTGAAGAGGCCCATTCATAAAATCCAACTGTGTGTATGTATAGAAAATACAATGAAAATTATTTGGATCGGTTTAATTAATTTTCCCATTCGAAAAATATTAATTGATTTTAATATTTTGAAATATAATTTTAAATTCAAGTAATTTTATTTTAAATAAGTTCGATATTGCTTAACTTTAGAGGCCTTGTTTCACTATCCTACACAGTTGGACGATTCATTCACACGAAAATCTGATGTGATTCCATTCCTATTTTAAAAAATCGCAAAAAGGCGTTTCTGGTGCCATACTATCATATAAAAATGATGCAAAAAAAAATTTTCTTTGCTAATTGAAGTAAAAGCAACTCTGATCGCATGAAAATGAATATTTTATGATATTGTATCAGGGCCTTAAGAAATTCTTGTGAAATTATTGAAATTATTGCATAGTTTTTAAAAGCTCTAGATGAAATTGATTTTTTAACATTTTGAACAAAATAAAAATTTCAAACATTTTGTAAATTTTAAATTCGATTTACCTAATTAGAAATACTCTCCTTCACATCGAGAAAAAATTAATCGGCCCACCTCGGCCTAAAACGCAGTGACAGTTTTCGAACTCAAGTAGTTATAAAAAAAAATTATTTTGGAATGGGTTTTAGTGTGAACGTGCGTTACGATTTCGCCAAGTAGCCGACATTATTCCTATCACAACAACGTGAACATTGAAGATTGGAATAGCAAGTGATAGTTCGGATCGAAGCAGCATTATCTTCTCAATGCTTTCACTTCTGACACTTTCCGAACTTTGAAAATGTTTCCATTTTGAATGGAGGAAATAATTATAGACGCCGTTTGATTTTAAAAATAATTAACAAAGAGAATGAATAACAGAGAATGAATAACAGAGAATAAACTTTTCAGCATACGCACATAATTCAGCACAAAATCATATCGAATAGATTTTTAATTAAATCCAAAATTTTTTTATTAAGTTTTAGCTACGAAACGTTCATAAAATAACACAAAAATTTAAGCAAACAATGTGGACAAAAAAAGAATCGACAACAAAAATAATTGTTATTATTATTAAATACTAGCTGGGCCCGGACCGCGTTGTTCGGCCCAAATTTTTCTTTTATTTTGAACTGGCTGTCGGAGAAATTTAGTGTTTTTAATTAAGTGCTGATTAAGGACTCTGCGCCATCAGCGAAACACAGCATAGTCTTATCAAAGATTAAATATTAGAGGTATTTATGTGCTATTTTAACTTTAATTTTTTATTTTCTTTTCACAAAAATAGGGTAGGTATGATCCGGTATTGGGGTAATTAATGCCGTTATATACCGATTAAGCACCGAAAGCTTTCAGCGAAACAGAGCATAGGGTTATCGTGCTAAACTCTATCGGGCAAAGCACAAAAAACTAAATATTGCGTCATCTGTCGGACAAACTTCAAACTACACACAAGCACTCCTCACGGCCCATAGAGCATGCATATAAAATGTGGTCAAAATCGGTCCAGTACTTTTTATATTTATCGATCACGGCAACACACGTCATTTTTATATATATATAGATACAAATATAGATAAGATGTAAGATAAGATACATATATATGAGATAAGATATAGAGATAGAGATATGTATGTTTATGCAATTGCATTTATGTTAATAATATTATCTAAAGTAAGTCTACGCGTATAAATTCATGTGCATATGTATGTTTTTATATATACATACTACATGTTTCTCTGCATGTAGTCTGTATGTATAGTACTGTACGCATACAGGCATTGCAGACGTGTGTGTGCATGCCCATTCATTTGGCTGATGGGTTAGTTTGATTGTTTGTACGTATTTTTGTTAACAATTTGAAATGAATTAACAATTTTGCTACATAGAAATTCTTTACCGATTTTTTCATATGCGCTCAAGTTATTACAACATCAACTTTATTTTATTTTATTTGTTTGAAAAATAGAATTTATATGACAGAATGTTTAAAAATTTTGTATATATTTTTTTTTTTCTTTATAAGAATTGGTAATAATTAATTGTATCCTAACGTGATGTTAACAAATTCAAATACCGAAAAAATAGCAAAAATATAAAAAGGAAAGAAACAAAGGCTTGAAAGCAATATTCCTTCGGCCGACATATACGCAGTTGATGGTGTTTTACTGCTTTCAATTAAAGCAAAATTAGAAAATGTTTCTGTTAAAAAATGTATTTTATAATTAATTAAAAAATTGTGGACATTCAAGCGCTCTCAGTTTCACTTTTATATAATAGGAACACCGCGAATCAAATAAATATATGCATGTGCGTTATTTGTATATCTCTGCACCACACATATAATTTGTGCAATCGCGAAATGCTAATGCTTAATGACTTGTGATCATTGCACTTCAGCCATATGCAAATTAGTTCCATACATTTATTATATACATGCATACATGCATACATGCAAACATACATTCATACATACATACATACATCCATAGATACGAACACACATACATCCACAATTTTTCTTGGTTTGGAAATATTCTCTTTCTATAAGAAATTTTCCTCCGTTTATTGTTACCGGCATATCGCCACCTGAATTGCGATTCTCTTATATTGCCAAATACATAATTTTTGTGTCTTTTGTAAATGTGTACCCGTAAAGAGCATAAATGACTTTATTATCCTTTAAGATGATACTTAATAAATAATGACTATTTTAATAACTATTTCTCTTAAGTTTTGACATTTAACAAACTTTATTTCTTTAAGATATTCTCGCAATTTATTTTCAAAATTTGATTTAATATTTTTCCGTAACGTAGTGAGTTTTTGCTTGAACTCTGATCATCTACTCATGTACACGCCCAATTCAAAGCGAGCTACAGAATTCCATTTAGATACAAAATTAAATATAAGTTGAAAATAGAACAAACTGTCATTGACTTGTCAAATAACATTTTATTTATTTAAATGAACTAAATTTTAATATTTAATTCTAAGCCGAATAAAAATTTTTAATCTGAAATCAATGCATTGAAAAAGCCTATTTTAACGCTCTACATTGCACATCATCAAGGAAACTTTTATATACGTATTCTCCTGGCCAATAATTTCGGCAATTTAATGCGTTTAAACACATAAAAATTACATTAATTGCACTAAATAAAAAAAATAAAATATTTTATTCGTTTTATTTCTAAAATACACCGCTTTTACCAACCAACCGGAAATACAACTATTCCACTTTCACTTCACTATCGACATAATCGTACCACAACAACATTTAACTGATATCCAATTCTTACAATTTTGATTTGGAAAAAAACAGTATATAAACGAAACATATTTTTTAAAGTTAATATATGTATTGGCATGAACATTTTGCGAATCTGTCAGCCGCCCATTAGCCAAGTGCGGCAACAACTTTCAACACGCTGCCACCACACGAATCGAATTTCTAGTGTGCAAACGCATTTCACATATGCAAATCGGTTTATAATGAATCTGCATAAAATTTTAATACAAAAGTGCTCATACTCGCATTAGAAGAGTGATTAAATTCTCAAATTCTCAAAGGTGTATTGGATGACAGCTATGCACATGCTAACACACACGCACACACACGCACACACATTCATCTAAGTATACATCTAATTAAAATTTAGGATTTAAAAATATTTTAAATTAACTTTTGCAAATGGAATTTCTTGCAAGCAAGCGTGTGCATGCTCGTATATATGTGCATGGATTAGAGATGGAATCGTGACCATTTCTATACACACAATTAATTTGTGAACCATCAGATGAAAAGGCCTGGAAATTGACCAAACGTTTTCTTAAAAGTTTTTATCTTGAATAATAATTCCATTGCTGATGTCAATCATAGCCTTCATGTAACCAAAAATTATCTGTGTTTTCAAAATTGAAGTAAAAACTCAAATGAAACATTAAATGAAATGCAATAAAAATTAAAATAATATCCGAATTGAGCAATAATTTATATGACTAAATTTGTAGCCGTTATAATTTGAAAATTTATGTTAAAGGAGGGCCACTAGTCATGGCCGATTAATAAATTGTATGTCGGTTGCAACAAGAAACCATCTCTAAGAACTGAACTCTAAATAAAAGACCTCATACGAAATAAAGTGAAAAGAAGAATAAATCCCGTGTAGTTTCATGAAGGAACAAGTGTGTGCTTGCATAGACCTAAATAATTGCCGTTGCTTTGACTCACTGAATTGACTCCTCCTCCCCTATATAAATGTAATGTAATTCACACTGCCGTGATACACAGCATTGCCCACTTCGCGTTCTTACTAACGTGATTAATGCCCATCTCCCAGACTGTGCACAAAAATGCACAGTATTATACATATGTGGATATATACATATCCACACATACATAGATATGTATGCATGCATGCATCTATCCCTCTTGTGTGCATCTGGCGTAGTAATAGTGGAAGAATAAATGCAATTTATCGCCAAAAATAAAATTTCTAAAAGTCTACGAACTCATCCAACTTATTGACATTTTATTTCTTCGAAAATTTAAAATAATTTTTTTCTTTAAATTTCAAAACTTTGTTCTGATAGCGCCTTGCATCGCCACTTTAAATGCAAACGGACGTGTGTACGCACGTATGTGTCTCTTTCACTCACACTGGCAACTTGTAAATGCTTCTAGGGCACCGTATTGATTTCTTTCATACAAATTAAATTTAAGGTTTATTTGTGATTCCGGCGCTTGTCGTTTTTAGTGGAAATCACTTTGTTATACAATTTTTGAATTGTTATTTTGTTTACCTTTTGGCTCAAGTCTCGTGAGGCTAGGCAAGTAATTCGTGTCTTTTTCTATGAAAAAAAATTATTGGCTTATGAATTTTTAGTGAGGTCACCAATCCTAATGAAGTACGTCGGAAAGGGTTCTCATATGAGCCATACATACATTATTAAAGAAAAACACACATTAAACATTTTTTTTCTTGGCTTTTAAAGAAGGACAATCGTATGAGCCATTTGGCCTTAACACACACACATATATATACAGATGACGTACATGCGAATGTAAGCAAATAAATAATCTCCCATATATACGTGGGAGTACATGAGTGCATGATTATGAAAATAATAATTTACCGCCTATTTCGTATTACTCACTTGTTAATTTTATAATTTTTATGAATGATCACAAAATATTTATTTATTTATTTATTTTTTTTTTCACTTATAACTCAATAGAATTTATGTACAATTTGAACTTATTTTATATGTGCAAATCAATAAAGTGCACAATTGATTTGAAAAATTTATTTAAATTTATTTTTATTGGTTTTTGTTAATTTGACATCATGTCACTCTCAAGACTTAAAACTATTTAAATTCGGTTTCTTTCTATTTACCCGGCGTACGTTGATGTTCTTTCTCACTGCAATGGCTCTTTCCCATAAACCACCGGTAACTATGCACTTACAACGCTGTAGAGACATGCGCATTTTATAAAATACTTGTAATTGGTTTAGTTTGCCTTTTTGTTGTGATTATCACCATCATTATCACTCCCCTTATCTCTTCATGTAGTTTATTCACCCATTCGTAGAATTTGTTTGCATTGTATCCTCTTACAAGAATACGAGACATTGTGTAAGCAATGCAATGTAAAATACAAATATTTACAACAATGTCTAGCAAAGCTTTTTTTTAAGTTCGTTTTATTCCTTGTAAACTGATTTACATCATGATTATGCGCTCAAGTTCATTACCATTTGCCAGCTGCCAGCTGCGGCCTCTTAACAATTTTTCTAGGCTCATTTGCAATTTTAATATTATAAAAAGTTCAATAGCCGAAAGCAAAATTTTTTTTTGTTTATGCCTGCATTTATACACATCTATGGATGTGTGTAATATATTTATATATATATATATATATATATACATATATGTATAACATGTATGGATATGTACTCGATTTACGATGGAAAACCTCATATGCGTACATTTTTAAAATCGGTGTTATCAAATCAATATAATCCTTTAAAAAATATTTCAAATAGAAAAAAATGAAACCAAACCGATAATTTCAAAAATGTTTCATAAAAAAAATATTTTCATTTCTGCTTGAAAGAATTTATATTTATTAAATAATAATATTTTTAAAATTTTTGTGATATTTTTAGTCGGCGGAAGGAAATAAATTTTTAGCTGTTTCCTTTGGCCAGAGTATTTTGTTGGATTTTATTTCTTTTTCAGCTAATTTGAATCAACATTTTTTATAATAAAAAATTCATTTGTTTTTACTTCTTACCCGCCGTTCCAAACATAAACGCCGCCACCTAAATAGATTGTAGTTAATTAATAAAATGTCGATCACCTAAGTCAAGACATTCAATCCCAATCAATCTCTGGAAGAAGTAGTTAAAACAGCTAGAAGATATTAAAATTATTTAAAAACATTTACCACATTTTGTTAAATTAAAAAAAAAATTATAGAAACAATTCTTTGAATTTATTTTAATGTAAAAGAATTTAAACAAAGTTTATATATTTGCAAGAGGGGATGCGACAGTGGAGCTCTTAACAACCTGCAGCTGGCAAATGGTAATGAACTTGAACGCGTCATCATGATGTAAATCAGTTTAGAAGAAGTAAAATATATGCATAAAAACAAATAAATATATTGCTGGCTTTGCTGCATATCGGCTGGCTTAATCAGACAACAAATCATAAGTTTTTGCTTTATACATATTGACAGAACATCCCCACTAATGAATTTACTTCTACAAATGTGTAAAGTCGATTGCCAAATAAACTGAGTCTCCTTCATTTTTCATTACTTAGTGCATATTTCAAAAACTGCATATACTGTGCAGTTAATTTTAATTTTTTTTTAAATTGCTGCATTTTGCACTACAAAAATGCAGTCTTCGGCAATATGCCCCCTCCTATATTTGATGAGAATTAAATTCTTTTTGTAAGTATCCAGCCGATGTGCTTCTATTCATATATAATTATATTTATATAAACGTAATATTAAGTAAATAAATAAATAAATTTAAGTATGAGTCTTGTTCATACAAACAAAATTTTCAAGGAGTTTTTCAGCCAACTGCGTTCATACACACACACACACGCACACATTCTGCAATAAGATGGAACTTTCTTCTGCATATTGGCTGATCTGTATACAACTGATTTGGGCATTTCGCTTGCATTAGTTGGATTTAAGCTTTTGCCGGAATATATTTTCCGTGGAAAAATATTCAGTGGGGGAAAAAATTATAAAAGGTGGCATCGTTGAATTTCACCACTATAAATTTTGTTGTATACAGTTATGACTTCTCTTTTCTTGTGGCTGTGTATTCGTAAACAAATTTATGGCTGAACTAATTAAAAAAAACATTATATAAAAGTGTAGAAACTATATAGATTCAGAAATTATATAAATTTTCCTTTTTTTTTGCGTTTCAATAAGATTAAAGTGTTAATTATTGTTCGCTAGACTTATTCAGAACAAAAATGAAATTGAAATGTATTCAGAACAGCTGCATTCGGGATTTTCTTGGGAAAGAACTTTTTCTATAATAAGACGAAAGAGAAATGAGGGCCAAGTAATACTTGTGTACAAATCCAATTACAATGTGCACGTCAAGGATCATAAGTAATGTGTTCCTTATTTTACAGGAAAACCAAAAAATGTTTAAAAAGTATTGTGTTTAATTTATAATCGTTTATTGCAGCAGCGGAAAAACCTTTTAAATTCTTAAGCATGCACAATGGGATACTAGAACTAATTTTAGGGGCCATAATTCACTGTCGTACACAATCATAAGATCTGCCAAATATGGCATGTGTGCTGCAAATGCGTTTATATGAAAACTTTTTTTTTAAAAAAGTTGTGTATCTTGCAAAAGTTTATAAAAATTTCCATGAAATTATCATTTTCATACGTTCAGAGTTGCATTTACTTGTATTAACAAAGAAAAAATTTGCATCATATTTCTATAATTGCTCTAAATTTTTATAAAGCGATTTTAATACGAACTTTTGAAATAGGATGGAATCACATCAGATTTTCGTGTGAATGCTTCGTTCAACTGTGTAGGATAGTGTTCTCTGTTTTAGTATTGTATCTACTAAACCAACACATTGGACTATCAAATTATTGAGAGAAAGGGCTGCCAAATTTTTGTATATTCAAAATAATTTCTCGTTAAAAATGCTATTCAAATAATATCAAGAACCCACAACTAGAAAGCGCACAATTTTTATAGGATTTAGTTTTAATCTCATTGCTCGAAGATTCTATTATTTATTTATTTTATTCGAGTACACCATTTTCCAACGTCTTTTTTGTAATTCTTACACATAGTCTTTATCAATAATGAAAGCCAAACAATTTTATTCCTATTTGCTTTTAAACCACCTGAAGGGAACTCTAAAATCGCAAATGTGCTCGCCCTTCCTGCAATAAGAATTCCCCAAATGTGGGTTTATAACACAAAAGATAGCCGTTCTTTTCTATTACAATCGTTGCCATGCAAGTTGCTCTAAATTTTTATTAACATTTTTTTAATTCACAATTAATTAAGCAAAAAAAACATTTCATTGTTGAAGCATGTGGCAGCTCAACCAGCCAGTTGCGATCAAGTAAGTGTTACATAATTTAGCAAGTTGTCAGTTTTTGCTCTTGTTTTTGTTTTTGTTGCAGGAGTGACAGCTCTTCCAACTGCATTTTTAGTTAAATATACTATTGAAATAAAGATGACTTTGCGTTTATCAACAAGAATTTTTCAGCAAAATTTAACGCGGCAGCTTTTTAGCTCTCAGTGTGCTATAACCAATAGACACTTGCTTCATTATCCAGTGAATGATCATATTTTTGGTTTGGATGAAGATAAACGAAAATTAAGAGAAATTGCTTTCAACTTCTTTAAAAAGGAGCTGGCTCCTTTTGCCAAGGATATTGATAAAAATGACGACTTCCCGTAAGTTGTAAAGTAAAATTTATGAAATAAAGCATTGAAAATATATAACAACGTTCTTAAATTCTCCGCAGCGAAATTCGTAATTTTTGGAAGAAAATGGGTGATTTAGGTTTCTTGGGTATAACTGCTGAACCGGAATTTGGTGGCACTGGTGGTTCATATTTGGATCATTGCATCATTATGGAGGAAATCTCAAGGTAAGAAATTTTTTTTTTTTTTTATCTTTTCCTATGAAAGATTTTTTTTGAAAGAGCTGCCGGTGGTATCGCTTTGTCTTATGGTGCCCACTCTAACCTGTGTGTTAATCAATTGACCAAGAACGGAACTAACGAACAAAAAGAAAAATATCTTCCTAAGTTATGTAGTGGTGAACATATTGGAGGGCTAGCCATGTCTGAACCTGGTGCTGGCTCTGATGTAGTTTCAATGAAATTGAAAGCCGAACGGAAAGGAGATTTCTATGTGTTAAACGGCACCAAGTTTTGGATTACAAATGGTTCCGTTGCCGATACTTTGATTGTGTATGCCAAAACAGGAGTCAGCGAGGGCAAAGGTCACGGTATTACTGCTTTTATTATAGAGACTGCTTCAGAAGGTTTCAGTGTGGCTCAAAAACTTGACAAGTTGGGAATGCGTGGCAGTCCCACTTGCGAGCTGGTTTTCCAAGACCTTAAGGTGCCAGCGAAAAATATTTTAGGTGAAGTTAATAAGGGCGTCTATGTACTAATGTCCGGCTTAGACTTTGAGCGTCTCGTATTGGCCGCTGGACCCGTTGGTCTTATGCAAGCTGCCATTGATACTTCATTTGAATATGCTCACCAGCGTAAGCAGAAGCAAATAATTGGCGAATTTCAACTTATGCAAGGAAAAATGGCCGATATGTATACTACATTGAGTGCTTGCCGCTCATATTTATACAATGTGGCACGGGCCTGTGACTCCGGTCACAGCAGTTCGAAAGATTGCGCTGGCGTTATTTTGTATTGCGCCGAGAAAGCCACCCAAGTTGCCTTGGAAGCTATACAGATTTTGGGTGGCAATGGCTATATTAATGAGTATTCCACTGGTCGTATAATGCGCGATGCCAAACTATACGAAATTGGTGCAGGTACATCAGAAATTAGACGTTGGCTTATAGGCCGGCAGCTGAATTTAGAATACAAGTAAATATCAAACATTCTACTAAATAATTGGGAAGTAACCTTATACGTCTACGAACGTAAAATAACTATTGCTGTGAAACTACTGTTGCATTTATTTTTTATATTCTTTACATTATTTAATTCTTATAAGTACATACAAAAATTGCTAATAACAATAATGAGAAAAATGAAAATATTTTGAGAACAGAGAAGCTTATTAAAAATTAATATTTTGCAGTTCACATTTTTATTTTAATTTGCTTTAACTTTTTAATTTTAATCGAAGCATATAAATTTTCCTACCTACGCCATGTTAGCAATCATCGATCGAAATATGAAAATAATCGATTTGGCATAGAATGGGCAAAACCCAGTTCCAGGTACACATGCGATAAAAAATGTTTGTATCTGTTTACTCGTTGACAATTACTGATTTATGGATATTGTTACCATAAAAGCTCAAATTTTACAACATTTAAATTAACTAATAGATAGTCGATCTACAACTTCAGAACATCCCCGTTGTTATCAATTGGGAACATGCATATGGCCAATACATCGTTTATTTGCATAGTCGGATGCGACGTACATAAATCTGATATCGTTTGTTTCTCGCGGAACATTTAAAAAAATTTGATTAATAATAAAAGCAAAAAAAAAATATATTTTAATTATTCCATCTTAAGTTCGGCCAGTTGAAGCCTCCGTTTCAATTGATACAGTTTTGGTAACTTGTTTAAATTTGACAAACTTGATTTAAAATAATTATAATATTCCTTGCAGTTGGTCTTAAAAGCAATCCAATTCATAAAAAATAATAATGCTTTTTAACAACTATCCATTACGTATGTACACTTACTTTGGCTCTGTCAGTGCTGCTGTGGAGTTATTTGAAATTAAAAACTATTGGCTTAACAAATTTTCCCTGGACACGTTTAGTTAGTTTTTCCCATAGAAAATAAAAGCAAATTTAACAGTTTTGGTTACAAAACAAATTTATTTATTAATATAAATTATACACAAAAGAGGGGATATAAAAACACATATTCGTATGTATATATGTAAATGTTGTTACGTATTTACATATACATAAACTAACAAATTAGGTGTATGTATGTGTGTGTATGTACAGAAAGTTCGAAATAGGCATCTACATGTACTTGTTGAGTTTATGTATATTGTAATAAATACAGTCACAATTGAATTTAGTTAAAATTACGGAAGGGAACAACATAATATTATTAAATAATGTTAGAAGTAGTTAAAAAGAAATATATGCACGTAGGCTAATACAAATACACACAAATATACATAAGTAATATGAGTTTAAAAAATACATCAATTTAAAATCTTTCTAAAGGAAGTGAACGGAACACAAGCAACTTAATACGGGTTCACATTTCACACAAAACACATTTGAATACATTTATTATTATTATTTTAGTTTAAGCATACACTTATTAGGCAAAAGTTAATTTAGATGTTATTTATGTTTCGATTATGGTTAGTACATTCAAATTATTGGCAAAAACATTGGCATTACAATGTAAATGTTTTATATAGAAAATAGAAAAAATACACATGAATTTATATAATACGTAGTTTGTAGACTTATTTTAAAATAATTTTTTATACTTAAAAAGCACTTTTGGCAAACAGTAATTTGTTTCATATCCTTATTTTTTATGTTTTCAGCTATTCTATCTATTATTTTTTATTTTAATCCATGCGAAAACTATGGGATTCGGCTTTCTTTTCTGTTCTTGTTTCGGAGGTGGTGGTAAATGATTTGCGTTCCATAACGCGTTGTGTCATTGAGGTTAGCCGTTCAGATCCTTGATCAATAAGACTGATTTTCCCACATTCGGTGTTAAGGCTCATCTGATGAAAGCTCGACTCCAAAGGTTTTACACCTAATTCGCTTGTATTATCATAGTTACGCGTTTCATATCTGAAACAAAAACATGTTCCTCGATTTATTTGATATTTGATATTTAATTATCATAATTATCGCCCATGTTCTGAAAAACGCAGCGTTTTCAAATCGCTTACGGTTCTAAAAACGCAAAACGCATTTCGCTATGTTCTGAAAACGAAGCGATTTGCTGGCGTTTTGCTATTTGTCGAAGTTTTGTTCGAATAATGAAAACATGGTTTATCATCGCCTATGTTCTGAAAAACGCATATCGCTTATATCAAATTTAAGTGTTATGCGTTTATCGAGTATACAAAAAAAAAAAAAAACAAAAATATTTTTCTTTAAATTTCTCTAACAACTATTAATTTAATAATGCTAAAAAAGCATATTTTTCTAACGTATTCATGTATAATACATAAAAAATATTTACTAATTTTCTACAAATTTAGTTTTCTGAGTCGCTGTAGTTTGCCCTCTGTGTTATTGATAAATTAATCACATAACATTTCTAGCAAATACTTGTTTTATAATTAATTTTTTTTTTTTTATATTTTCAAAACTTTAATATTTATAGAACGGGGTTGAAACGAATCTTATTTTTGGCTAGGGAAATGCATTCAAATGCATATTAGCATGTGAAGCAAATTAAATAACTATTTTGAACAATTCGCACTGCGACTACTTAAAAGCTTTCTAAGCTGTGAAAAAATAATTTTTGTTTCTCAAAAAAAATTCACACAATTTCCAAAAAGTAATTTTTTGTTTAAAGTATAAGTATAATTTTTTGTTTGCTTAAGTAAATGTTTTTTGGATGCGGTGAATACATATATTCCCAAGGAGCAACAATCAACTGTTCCGTGAATATACCTATTAGCTTTACACAAAATAAATACAAATTGTTTGTACTGAAAAGTGTAATCTTTAACTTCCCAATTAAGTTGTATTTCTTTTGCATACTGGATTAAACTGTTTTTCTCTCTTTCGTCTTATGTCAGTTAAAGATATTGCTTTGCCTACATATATGCGCCTAGCCGTGTAAGTTATCATCTTTCTCGAATGCTCGTAAATATAATTATTTATTCTTTCTAAGGAAGTTTGTCTCTGACATGTGTCTATTAATATTAAAAAAAGGAATCTGCCTTTCATAAGAGTGTAGTTTTACATAAAAACTTACTCACATTCCGTTCGATAGTTAGAAAATACAAAATACATCTATTAAATTCTATTATATATATATAGATTCTTGCCTTGAGGTATAGCCTTCATAATTTTGGCCAGGATATGTATTACTGGTTGTTATCTGCACTACTCCGCCTTGACCAA
This sequence comes from Ormia ochracea, assembly GCA_963402855.1. Lineage (NCBI taxonomy): Eukaryota > Metazoa > Arthropoda > Insecta > Diptera > Tachinidae > Ormia > Ormia ochracea. Next base: position 44,285,551 of record OY727106.1, read on the forward strand.
AAGTTTTATCGTGCAGATCTTGGACACATGCTTCTAAATTACGATTTATAATTTGATGATGATTGTAGTTTGAGTTCGATGATCCGGCTGCTGTATGCTGTTGTTGAGAATTGACATTAGATTTTAGTGATCCTGATTGTTCAAAATTTTGTGAGTGCTTGTTAGTAGGTGTTAGAGGACTACTTGGTTGTGATAAACGACCACCACCGTTAGTACCACTGGCTGCAACTGGACTACCGGGATAGGGGCGTGGTACGGCATTGGCAGTTAATTTGGGGTTAGATCTATAGGTATGAGTGGCGGTTTGCATGTTAGAAATCGTTTTTGATAATGGAGGCGGAGGTGGTGGGAAGACAGTTGCATCATTATCCAACTGACTGTGATTCATTGGTGGTGGAGAAACGGCACCTGGATGATGGAAATGCTGAGGGTTTATGGCATAATTGTAATGATGTTTCGATTGTTGTTGCGATTGATTCAAGTAACTCGGCGATGCTGGTGCCTCCATTTGTCCATAGTAGCCCGAGCGATTTAGTGTCTAGATTTGAAAAAGAATTGTGAAGTTGGTTTTCTTGTTAGTTCGACACAGTGTTAATTTGTTAATACAAAATACATTTAATTATCTAGAACAAATAATATTATTAATTAACGTGATAAAATGAGAACAACGAACACACTTAACATAAAAAGAATCCTAAAGTGTTGCTGACAACTCAGAGATGAGCTTAGTTAGATCCTTCATAATATTATAGTTATTATAATTTTTTTTTTTTTGTTTTTTCAAGAAATTAATCTGGTATTACATTTCCAATATTTTGTTTTAAATGCTCTGTGTGTGTAGTATATTAAATTAGAAATATATTTTAATTTGAAAACGAAAATAGATTAGACGTGACTAAGAATTGTAAAGAAAAAAGAAAAAAAAAAAAGGTTTATATAAAAAGTTTTTCATACATTATTGTGACTCTTGTTGAGAGTTCCGTAGGCAGATTGGCCATATTCCGAATCGCTTTCGTCGGTGGTGAAACCAGTAACATTCTTTTGCCGCTGACGAGCATGACGAATGAGTACTAGTTTCTGGCGAGCTTCTTCTAGTTGTTTTTCCATTCGCAAAACATCTGAACGTGCATTAATTTCTTGGGCCATACCATCAACCATGGAAGTATTAATTTTTAATGTTCGTTCTTCTTCCACTTCAAGTCCCTGCTGAGCGGCTCTAACCAAATTGTCTGTGGACTTTATAACTGCATTGCCAGCGGCTTGCAGACGACGACCCGCTTCTGAATTAGGATTCGATTTTACTTTACATGCAATAAGAAGTTGCGCAGTAGATGCTGCTACTTGCTTAGCGGTTGATATTAACATTTCTTCTGTACCTACACCTCTGACCAGGTTCTGAGCTGCCTCTACTAGACTGTGAGTGGCTGCTGCCACTAAACGGGCAGCGGATATCAAACCTTCAGACCACTGGCCATCATCCGAAGAGGTTAAGGGCCGTTTTGCTACTTTGCCTTGATCAATTAGTTCCCTTTGCGCCGCATTTGCAGCCCTAACCAAGGCCGATGAAGCAGCCATAATACCTTTAGCGGCTTCTAAAATCATTTCATCAAACTTCATGTTTTGATCAAGTTCAATCTAATTTGAATAGAAAGAAAAAAAGACAGATTAAAACACCGGAATTTATATTTGCATTTCAACAGTTATCCAAACCATCACAATTTAATGTGTTGTTAGTTGTGAAATTGGTAGTTTTGATGATTCATGTTATTGTTAGTTGTTTAAGCGATTAATCACAGTAATAATATGTTTGATTCCTGGGTGAAAATGTAATTATGACAACCAAGAATATCAAACATATCTTACCGGAACAATCGATCGCATTAAGAGGTTAAGGCAGCGGAAATAAATGAAGCACATTCACAGAACACCATAGTTTGAAATATACATATACAGTATATATAAATATGTACATACATAAATTTGTTACAAAATTCGGGAATGATTTTAAATTAAATATTAAAGCATTTTCTCATTTTGTTTAGTAGTTTAGCACCAAGCACCACAAATGATAAGACGAAAAGGCGATTTAACTTACCTTAACGTCATCGTTACGTCTCGGTCGCAATGAAGCTAATTTCTTAGCAGCAGCGTCAATAGAAGCGGCAGCACCTAAGAGTTCATTTTCAGCAATTACAGTCGGATCTTCAGGATCAATCCAATCGGACCCTTTTAGAAGACGTGCCATAGCTACCAAATCCGTTACACATTTTGCAACACGTCTCGATAAATGCATACGATCATCGGCTGAACAATTGTGTAAAATGCCATTGAGTAATTCGCGATAGGATTCACCTACCGCAGCACCAGCTTCTAGAGTGCGTTGTCTCAAATCATCCGTTTCCGCGCAATTCCAGGCAACCGAACGGCACACCAACAACATTTCCGATATAGACCGTCTACCCAAGTTGGCTGCCATCATTATATCTTCTTGCAGGTTAGAGGCACCAGCAGCAACTGCTTTCGCAGTGGCCAAAGTAACATTCTTTGTGACGCGTATCAAATCCTCAGGACCAACTTGAGCACTACTTGTTGGTGGTGGTGAGTGCATTGCCTTTTTATAAAAATATCATTTGAATTAATAAAGCTTCACCAAAAATTTATTTTACAAATTAAATGCAAACATACTCTAATTTCTTGTGATATGGCTTCAACAGTAGATTCCATTGCACGTGTACCCCGTGTGTGTTCATCCTCCACAGCTTTAACGGTTTTCAATAACGACGATACATTTAAAACCATTACCTAGTTTGTGCATTTGTTGCAAAAAATATTCATTTATTGTTTATGATTTGTGTTCTTATAAACAAAAAAAAAAAAGTTCGATGAAAGGAAAATTGTCAACTACTTTAGTGTAACGACGTAGTGAGTCCACACAATTACTGTTTGAACAAGAAATACAAACTCCTTCCAATGCCGATTCACTATTGAATTTAAGAGACAGATCTATAGATGCTGTAACTCCAATAAAAAGCACGACTAGAAAATCGCCTAATGAGTTTCATTTTTTCACTACCTTCGCTTCAACCACTGATGAATTTTGTAAGAAACTAATAAAAATACTTCGATAATATGTGAAAATATAAAATAACTTTGTGTTACAGTAAAAAAGCGAACCTCTCGGATTTATTAGGTTGATATGGATTTACAATTTACTTTCATATTTTGTAGTTGATACACATACATGCATACTTCGTTATTGAAATGGCAAATATTGAGAACTAAAGGTTTTACTACTTAGTTTAAGGGAAGCTGGCGTATTGCACTAAAACGCGTAGTGTATTCTAATGCCATTTAAATTAAATTATTATTTAGAAGAAAAAATAATTGCTATAATTGCTACCTATCGAAATGCCAAAAGGCCATAAACTGCTATCCAGCTATAGGCAAAACAATAAAAGAAATCAATAAATTATAGACTGGATTTTCCCGTCATTGGAAAGGCTTTTTACTTCATTCGGTACAGTGGGCTCTTATTCAATTTGTTGCCTGTACACATCCTATGTAATTGTTCGCAGGAATTAGCATTTTATTGCGTTGAAACATCTTTTATTTCTAGTGGACAAGTCTCCCATACAAGAAAATCTCACCTCAAGCCAGAATAATTTGCTAAATGGGAAATAAAAGTAAGTGACGACAAAAATAAATAATTTCTAATACGCAGAACCTCTACATAAAAAATGAAAACGTCATTATATGAAAAATGTAGATGGTCTGGTCTGGTTATGAAACCAAAAAAAAAAATTTACTGAATAATGTCAAAGAATCTTTTTACCCCATCATTTTCTGGTAATACTTGTTTTATCAAATTCCATTATAATTCGTTATAATTTTAGATTTAGATTTAATTGGTGTAGTACTTGTAAATAAATTCCCACATTTAAATTTTATTAAAAATTTTTTTTTTTTTAAATTTGAAACCTTTATAGAGTAATGCTATCTATCTTTGTACTTCTTGCAAGTAAATAAAAAATTTAGTTCGTTTCATGTTCAATTTAAATAAGTTAAAATTATATAAAATATGTTTTCTTACAAAATAAATAAGAAACGTATTAGCACATCCAGACCTAAGAGAAACAATTTACAGATACATATGTAAATGCTAGGACACTGCAAAACTGAATTAAAAAAATGCAAAAGATATTTCAGGAATAGAAAAGGAAAACATTTTATAGGAGAATTTATCACGACTCCAATTTCGGGAAATGGAAAAACATTTGAAAGCAAACCATGTCCAAACCAATATCTATCAATATAATATCTATAGAAGTAACAGGGAGGCGATGAATAAGCGAAATGGTTTAAATGTGAAAACGTCTAACAGAATTGATATAAATTGTGTATATTCGACCTCCAAGTTAACGAAACCTACAAACTAAATGGCTGCGCTGTGAAATTTTAATAGTTTTTATGATGATTTATATAAAGGAAGAGTGGCCGTAAAGAAATACCAAATAAGTCGCAAATTATTTATGCGTAAAATTAGTCGACAATCTAAACTCTAATTTGCCTCCTTACAGATATACAAAATCTTATTTTCTTCTGGCATAGCGTTTTCTAATCATTCGAAAAATTATATTGAATTCTTAAAAATTTTTCTTGTAAACCCTTCACATACGGAAACCGTGCCATATTTTATTTTCAATTAGAAACTGTTTCACTTTATTTTCTCTGAATTTTCCTCTTTATATATATATATATATTCGCATATATATATTATATATATTTTTTTTCCATATATATTTTTCATGTATATTTTGACTTTGTCTACCTTTATTTAAAAAAGTATTTGCTAAAGTTATAGGCAGTATTGAAATAGCGTCTCACCGCACTACAACGTAAACACAGACGTGATTATTTTTTATTTCTTTTGCTTTTACTTTTTTTTATCATTTTGTAACATTCAATTGTTACAAAATTTTTTACTTTATTTTGCACAGTATGTCTCTCTGTTTTAATTTTTTTAGTATTTACATAGTATTTATAATTGCTGTGTACACTTTGGAATCCCGTGTTTCCCTACTTGAAAAGTGTGGAAATTATGGCCCATGTGAAAACGAGATACTATTTTGCTACAATCAAAGTGGAATTTTCCTTTTGGGAAACTATTTTTTAGAAGCCACAAAATGAAAATAAAAAATGTATACTAATTTAAGGATAAGACAAGGCATTATTTTTAAATACTTATTCTAACCACCAGCTTTTTACAGATTATACAGCATCTATAATCCAACATATAAAATGAGTACAGCATTCCAAAAAAAAAAAAAAAAAAAAAAAAAATATGCAATGAGAAAATGTCATTGTGGAAATGAATAATCCTAATTTCTGATTTCGTTAAAATCGAAGAGGTTATAAACATTGAAAGACATAACATTTAATTATATTCCGTAAGTAAATATTTTAAGATGACATTATGGCTTGCATGTAGGACAAAAGGACAAATAACACGCTCAATATCCATGGTGTGATGATTGCTGGCTTATGTGGTTAGTTTCGATAGCGGCAGATTTGCATAATTCTTTAAGCGTCTAAATAACAAACAAATTGAAACAAGAATAATGAAATAAAAAATATAAGAATTTTGAAATTAAAAATCATTTTCAGAGAATATACATTTCACTTTAACTTTTCAATTCTCTAACATTAAATAGTGCTAACAAAAACATTAATAATTTTGAAAAATCCAAACATTTGTTTGAGAAGGAAAAGTGTTAAGAAAAGTACTGTACAAAATATAGCAGAAGAAAGTATAACAATATGTGAATGTATTAATTGGTGTAGCAGTAGCAGTAATCAAATAAGTAAGTAGTATTTGCATAAAATGGTTAGAGAAGTAAACGTAAGCAGTAGCGCCGGCAGAGATTGGAAAAAAAAACCAAAAAAAAAAAAAAAATAAATAAATAAATAACCAAACCAGTCTCATCGAAAAAATGTACTTTAGCAGCCCAACATTTACATTCCTTGTGGAATATTTACGTTGTAAAGTTCTAAATTCAAACTACTCTAAACCCTTAGATGAAATAGTAACGAAACAAAAATGTGTTGGCATCGGTTTTAATATTAAGCGTGCGGTAGTGATTGTTTAAAAAAATTAAATAAAACAATTAGTGAAGTCATAATAGATGTTTGTGATACAAAGCCATACGCGCGGAAATGTAGGAAACATATACAAAAGTCTTTAATCTAATAGGTGTAGTGCAAAAGTACCATTTTAATTGAATACCTGTTTAAACTAGTATGTAGTATGTTTGTACATTTAAGAAATTCATTTTAATATAAAAAAGAATAACTGGTGGTAAATTTCACTACACAACCAGTAATAAGTGGTGGAAATCAAAATCACACGACATTTAAAGCGTTACACTCAAGTAGTTTGTTAAGCCTAAGCCTTTTTAAATAAAGGATTTTTTTTTTTATTTTCTTACAAACAAATATTTAGTTGTAGGTTTTAAACCCTTTAATTTGAATAAAATTATTGCAAGTGACAAATGGCTTACCCTGGCACTTTCCTTTAAGTCTTGCATGGAGGGATCATTAATTGGTTTACCGGAAGCCAATTTTGTGGCATTAATTAAATCGCCTAAAGCGGACGCTACATCCTTCACCGCATTAATAACCATTACCTGAGAATCTGGTTGGGCAGATCCCAGGGAGCAAGCTCCATGTTTAACTGCCTCAGCCAATTGAACTATAAAGTTAATTTTAAATTACAATTTTATTTGCAAAGGGGTTTAGTATTTTCATTCACCGATAGTTGTGACAGCATTTTGTGCTGCATTCGCCAATTGATCTTGAGTGCCGGCAGCTCCAGTGACCAACACTTTTGTATCTTCCACCAAAGCTTTAGCCGTTTGTAAAATGTGCTCACGATGATCGGCGAAGCTGCTTGTGCTATCCGAATGTAATGTGCCGGCAGTAGCAAACATAATTGTTGTGTCTAGATCACCAATAATTCCCGATATAGTATGGGCGGCGTTGATACACGCCTGAGTACCACGTGAACCAGCTTGCAAGGCAGCTAAAACTTGTGCTACTTTCTCAGAAACTTCGCGAGCATTGCGAGTTATTTCGTTTTGATGAACTGCATCGCCAGCACGTGCACCACCAGCGCTTGTTTGGATTAATGAGCTGACAGAACGTCCTAAATCAATAACATTATTTCTAATTCGCATTGCCACATCCGGTGAAGTTGTGGTTGTAGATGCTCCTACGGAATCTTGAGTTAACTGAGTATATTGTTTGGCCATTTCCACAGCTAGTTGAGGAGTAAGTTGTGGCTCTACAGCGGCCTTAGCATTCGTTTCATTTGCCAATCGAGCAATTTCCTTAGCAGTTTGTACCATACGTGTTTGATAATCCACAAAGGAATCTGAATAAGATGCATTTAAAAGAGATTGACGTTTGTCCGTTAAACGAGTAATTGCACGATTAACTTGTTCCATTAGACCAGTTACAATACCAGTTTCTGCATTAATTTTTTCGACTGTTTGGGTAAGCTCTTGTATAGTTTGACGAGTATTTTCTATAGATTCATCTAATCTGGGATGGGCATGGGTAGCTTTAGGATTTCCAGCAGATTCTTTAGCTGCTTGTACTAAGTTTTGAGCGCTTTCCACAACAGACTTTGTTTGGTTGATAAGACTCATTTGTTGATTGGTGTGAACAATATGAGTACAAGCTCCAATACCGCCATTGACCATTGGTACAACATAGCGTGAAATTTCACCCACAGCATGACCTAGTTGTTCAGCATTATTTTTACCGGCTAAACGAATTGGTTCCAATTTATCCAAGAGCTCAGCGGCTGAATTTAGAGTTTGGCCTGAAAAACCGTGCAAGTTATTATCACGGCGCTGCGATAAACCTTGGGCATTTACAGCCATAGCGCAGCTATCCAATTCGCGCATACATGTGCCCAAAGTCTGCAAAACTTGATCGCACTGTGCTTGTCCTGGAGCCTTTTCGCGAATGTTATCGACTAAGCGTTTAACAGATTCAGATACGGGAGTTGAGGCATTTGAAAGCTTTTGCCATACGGGAGGATCGTCGGGAGACAGAGCCAGCAATTTAGCGGCCTTTACCATTTCTATAACACCGTCAATTACTCCCCGACCTGCATTCAAAACAGGTTCTTGAGCTTTCTTACCTTCACTTGATATTTTAGCTGGAATAGAAATGAAATCGGGACTAGAGGCATATTGACGGACTGCTTTAACAGCTTCCAATAAAGGATCTACTAAGCGCGCTCTGGAGGGTTGAGCTGGGTCATCCTCTATAGCTTTGATTTCTTGTACAAGGTTTGAAGTAGCGGTGGCAACTTGTTTGGCCAATACAATGAACTCATTCTTTGCTACAGGATTGTTGGTGTTCATACTTGCCTGACGGCATATAGAACACAAATAACTGGTATGCTTGGCAATCACAGTTAGAGCCGAAATTTTTTGTTGTTTAGATGACTGAGGACTATTCACAATATCGCAATGCTGTCGTATTCCTTGGTAAGCCCATGTTAATTGAGCCTGATCGATAATACCAGGACGTCCAGCAATACTACTGGGATGTGAAACACCGATTAAGTAGGCTGCTTGGGCCGAGGATTCAATTAGGCCATGAATGGACTCGGAAACATGATTGACAGATTTTGCAAACTCTGCGTGATTAGACTGCCTTGCATTGTTTAACATTTCTGAAAATGCATACCCCAGGTTGCGCGATTTCGCTGTAGCTGCTTCGACGCAATCAAAATAGCCTTGATCGTTAACGGGTTCGTGTGGATAGTCCAACAGCACTCTTAATGCCTCAATATTTCGAGTTGCATTATCGCACTCCTTTTGGCCTGGTGCAGATTGAATGCTGGCATCGACCAACTTATTTATGCTTTCAGTCACACTGCGAGCAGCAGCATGTAACAGATTTTTAGAGTTAGGCTGCCCAGGGTCAGCTGCAATAGACTTGGCAGTAGATAGAAGTGAACATGATTGTATAGAGACATTCCGCAAACAGTCGATCATTTCGGAACGTACAATTTCATCGGGATTTTGACCCGCCATTTCCATTGATACAGAAAGTAAATCGCGATAATTTGCGGCAAAATTGCTACTCGATTCTGCTAATTGAGTAGAACTAGAATAAGATTGCACAATTTGGCCACCGGCAACACTTAGACTCTCAGATACTTGTTTTAATTCACTCTGCAAAGTGATATAGCTACGGTTTGAAGGAGGGAATTCACTCATAGACAGAATTTCACTTAATTCGCTAACATTACGTAATGCTTGATCAACCTCTCGTTGTCCAGGAATACATTCAACCGTTTTGGAAAGCGACTCAGTGACATCACGTCCAGCCTGTGTCAACGCATTTGGATCCCCCATATTTTGCAAAGTCTTTTGAGCCTCCTCAATAAGACGGGCCGAGCTCAACACAACATCGTCAGCATAATCAATGACTTGAACGTTATTAGTAGTAGCAGCTACACCATGAACACTTTTTGTGAAATCGCCTAAGGCCAGAGCAGTATCTCGGCCTGCGATACCAGCATACATTCGTTGACCTTGTAAAACAGAGGATATCATACGGCTTAATGCTATGCCAACATTCTTAGCTGATTTACGTAATTGCTCGGCAGTGTTTTCCACTGTTTCGCCAGGCAATGGCCTCAATGCCCCCGACTGTGCAGCACTGCGAGTATCTTCTAAAACATTATGCAAATTACGTACTGCTTCCAAAGCGGATTCCAATTCTTGTCCACCACAAGCTTCCCTTGCTCTTTGTGCTGCAGAATTCAGTTCAGATACAGTTTGTCCCAAATAAAGTGCACTCTTGGATAATTGAGATGCAGCTGGTATATCTGTAACTGTTGGTTGAAGAGCACGTGCGGAACGAGACATCTGAATGGCAGGCTCAATAAAATGTTCGGATGCTTCGATTAAATTAAACTGAGAATTATAATCATCAGGGTGACTACGTGTCGTTTTAACCGCGGTTACCAACCGAGGAATAGCATCTGCAGCTCTTTTACAATCCTGCAATAAAGATTCTTTCGTTTGATGATCATCACTATGTTGAACTGCGTTTTGGGCTGCACTTATGCATTGTGTGGCAGCTGATGCTGCTTGTTTTGAACAGTATTCCAAACGTCTTATTAAATTCCTTTTAATGGCTGGTGTGTTGGCAGTGCTGGTAGTAATTTCACGTAATTCTTCAGCAGCTCTACGCAGGGCATTTTGATTTTCGGTATCATGAGGATGGCTTGAACATAAACGCGCTGCTTCTACTAATTTTGCTGTTGCATCGGCCAACTGCTTGGCTGCTGACAAAAGCCGTCTTTGCATATCAGCATCTTGTTGCTGGTCAGCTTCTCCTTTAATGCTCTGAATTAGTTGAGCGGTGGCTTGGCCTAGTGTTTTGGCATGTCTAACCATCTCCTGAGGATCATTAGACGAGACTAGAATATCAGTACCGATGATAACATTTTCGACGGGACTCATTTCTTGGCTAGTACGACTTGCATACTCGCGAGAGCTTAATTTAACGTGTTCCAACATATCACTTAAGCTTTTTGACACATCACGAGCTGCTGCCAGCAAATCGCATTTAAGCTTTGGATCGTTAGTTGCTTCATTGCACACTTCACACAAACTGTTGACGGCACGGGCAACATTTCTGGCTGCCCCTTCCAATTGTTCGCGACAAGCAGTGTTGTGAAGTGTTGGAGCTACAACTTTGGCACAAGCTACTAATTGGCTAGTTGCCAGAGCACACTGACTAGCTGCGCCTATAACACGATTACGCGATTCATCATCTTCGCAACTGGCAGCAATAGATTTAGCACGCAAAACCAAAGCAGCCGTTGTATTAGCCACCGCTTTAGCCAAACCTAATAGCATATCTTGCAAATCACGATTTTCCGGCACTTCCTCCTCCGCAATAGTGCTGAGCACACATGTTGTTGCTTCTCCCACACGACTAGCTGCGTTAATAAGATTTTGTGGAGGTTCTTTACTCTCTGGCTCAGCCGCCTTTAATAAGTCACTAAACGCGCTGCACAAATTGCGTGCCGCTTCCAATAGCTTGTCACCATTAGTATCATCTTCCATTAGAGCGGCTATTAAACGTACTTCCTTTGTTACCTCAGGAATAGTTTGAGCTATTTGGGAAACGGATGCTGATATAGCTTCAGTATCTACTTCATCCGGTTGCTGGTTGGCAGTTATTATCTGCGCTGTAGCAGCACTCATAGTAGCCACATGACTAGTAACGGCTTGTTTCGAAGTGTCGAGTGTATTTTCTCTCCATTCAATGGAACGCAAATCATTACCCAGGTCTTGAATAGGAGCCTAAATGTTTATATAAGTAATATAAATGCATTTTATTGAAATTAATTGTAAATAAGTAATTCATATTCATTAAAATCAATAACAAATAGTGTATAAATATTGTAATAGTTTATTACCTTTGTTCTAAGCTCTTCATCTGCACGTACTAAAATTTCCCGACCGGCTGAGATGTAACTCAATAAAGCCCTTTGTGGTTCAGTTAGATTCACAGAACTAATACGTACTTCCTTAGACTGAAACAAAAAAAATATTTTTAACAAATTTCAAAGCCACCGGAAAATCAATTATTGAATTAATAATTTTAATTAAATAAATTAAAATGTAAACAGTTAATAAATACACTTTTTATTAAAATTTAGGAACGTACTCTGTGAAACTTTGAAATTTCGCCTATTTTAAATATTTGCAGCGTAAATGGAAAAAATTGATATACAAAAGTTATAATTAGTTGAATAGAAACTTTTAGAATATGAATTCGTAAGAGTAAAATCCAGCAATATGTAAAATAAAAACAGTGTAAAGGCATAAATTAGCAAATTAAATAATTAAATCTATAAATAATTTTTGAAATGAATACGGTAATAAATAAAAATTAAAGGTGCCACTTACCGTGGGCGGTTGATGGGCATGGTTTACTTGCCCAACAAATGCGCCATATTGCACAGTTTGCAATTCCCCTTGAATATAGGATTTCTCGCCTATTGAATAATATATAGAAATTGTTAAAACAAAAACAAAATAAATTATAACTAAAAAGCTACAAAATAAGCAAAAAACATTTCTGCAGTACTATTTCGTAGTATTTCATTATTGCGAATGCGTTGTGCATTATTGATATAAAATATTATTGCTATATTCATCATACTTACCATCATCCGCTCTCATAATGCCAGGATGAGCCAGAGATTCGGTATTAATCTTTCCGATTTTGTTAATTTCATGTTGCAGAAATGTTGCTCTGTTAAATGGAATGATTTTAAATACTTTTAAATTAATACTGGATTTTTGGATTTTGCAACGGATAATTCAAAAAGACACTTCCAGTCTTTGACATTCCGTCATATTTCTTGAATTGCATAACATATTCTTCATGCTGAATTGCTTATATTAAGAAACAAAATAGTCCAGCCTAGGACAATAACAATCAACATGAGACAAAGACTAATCAAGCCAATAGTTATATAAGAACTTGATCATTCCACCTACAGCTACAATTGCAGGTGAATTTTTTTTCTAATCAATTAAACAATTCCAATCGCAACCCATTTCTTAAGAGGTCGTAAGTTGTATTGGTGTATAATGGAATGCAACTAGGTTGTATGATCTCTCACAAAGTTTTTTTTATTTAAACTTAAAGATAGGAAGTGCTTAATGGAAGATCTGTTAAATATTTATATGTAGGCATGTATGTTTTGAACTTACTTGGAAGGTGCCACAGATTCTTCTACCATGGTTGATCCCTCATCTCCTTCGATGCCAAAATGATCTTTGGTTTGTTTCTTTTTCAATATGATGTCAATGTATCCGGCAATCAACTGAACAATTTGTTCGGCCTCTGTTGTCTGCACCGAGTAATACTGATTGGCATAATCACCAAAGTCAAGTGTAAACGTGTTGGGAGAAGCACCCCAACGTCTTACGGTGGTTAAAGGCCATGAAACCAAAATTTCTTTAGTACGTTCGTCCAAACGCAAAACAGAATCTTTTGTTACACCCAACAGGCGTGGCACTAACTTGTTTTTACCATTCATTTTTTCTTTGACCAGAAAGAATGTTACACCATAAGTTGGCAATTCTCGTGCAGTTTTGGTATACAACACTTTAGCATCAATTTCCGAGAGATCAATATGCTTCTTGTGTTCAGCAAATATCTTCTTTTCAATACTTTTAACTCGCACATACGACTGTGGTAAGAAATCTTTCAAACTATGAAAATTAGAGTTAATGATAAATTGTGTCATTTAGTTGTTACAAATTCACAACTCATTACAATTACATATTTATACAGGCTTACAAATAAGCACTTACTCTAAAAAGCCTGGTTTATGTTTGGCTTCGCTGTGAGGTCCAAATTGTATATGAACCTGTATGCCAGCAAATTCACAAGCTGAAATACCGAAAGAAAAGAAAAATTTAAAAATTGCTCAAATAGGTCTGCATATGCATGTGTTAATGTACCCTTTTCTTGGGTAACCGGATGTGTGCCATCCAAAATAGCGTCACGTGCTTGCACATACAATAAATTAAGTTGTACGGGATCACGTGAATCAATATTCTGATCGGAGAAGAAAAATCGACGTCGCAGCAGTACAGTTTCGGATTCGTCAATACCTTGTTCACGTAATGTCTTACCAACATCAACCCAATTTACTAAAATAAAAAATGTATATTTTAATAACCGTTTTAGCTTAGGAAATATGTAATATGTGCATTCGTGGGTTCACAACACTTACTTTCATCATCGGTTTTTAGCTTTTTACGTAAACTTTCCATTTTGGTATCACGATCCTTTTCCATTATTTTTCGTCTCAAAGTCAAAGTTCCAAATTTATTATCGGGCAAGTTTTCATTTTGCGATTCGGTGTCTTCGCGTACCAAACCGTATTCCTCATGATTTGTAATACCGATTTTTGTGCATATGACAACCATCAGTTGGGAAACTGGCTGTGAGTCATCCACTAAAATAGTTTTAACAGCACCATCCAACATACGAACTCTTAAAGTTCGAAGTTTTCGACGATATTCCAGTGTATCCTGATTGTGCAAAATATAATAGCTCAAGGTGCGCCCATTTTCCATCCACACACCTTGCTGAGTCTGTTCATCTGGCATGAATAATCCATATTCACTAGCTGCAACAAACGAGTAAGAAAGGTTGAGAATAAAAGTGATTCTGTTATCATTTAAATAAACCCATTGATTTCTCTTGTACTTACGTTGCCCCTGAACAGCTTCCGCAAATTTATCTCTGATTATTTTGCAAGCATCGAAAACTGTTGTATTGGGATGAAATTGTATGGTTTTCGTGACACGTCCACCCTCCAATTGTATACGTAACGATAATGTTGACATTTTTCCTTATTTTTTGGTCTCTGTCTTCTAGATATATTTCTACAAATTTATCAGCTTCTTCCTTTTTCTGAAATGCTCTTTGAAAGTGTTCGTTGTATAGAAGAGTCTTCGACAATGATAACAACAATAATAATAATAGTGGTGGTTGCAGTTGTATTATTGGTATTGGTAGTATAATAAATAATTCGAAGGCAAACGATTTCTTTGTTCGTCTTCCCTTTATAACAATAAAAGGCCCTGCAAAGAATGCAAACATAAAACAAGAACATAAGATGTAAGTTTCGTAAATTAAATGGTAATACACTTGAAAAAATATAAATGGTATTGCGTATAAATGGTGTAGCTTTTCAATGTGCAAATACTAAAACTAATGGCGTTTTCTTTTCTGCATTAAAAATGTCGCCCTGTGAAAAGGTGACTTTTTAAAATGCATTGCCCGCCCTGTGAAAGTGCAATTTTTTATACATTTTTGTATACAAAAATGATCAGTTATCAGTTGCCAGATTGCTAATTCATCTGCTTGAGAAAACAAATATTTTTTTTTTTAATATCTCATACAAATAAGCAGCCGCATAGTGTTCTTTTGTTTGTTTTATATGATATAAAATATAAAAATAATTATTAAAATCTAATTTTCAGAATCTTTCCACCCAAAAGACTTTTTTTGAACATTTTCTGGTAACGCTGTGCAAGAATAAAAACCATGTGTTTTACAAGGCAATTTCTGCCCTGTTGATTTGTTCAGGGCAAAAGTGCAATGCCTTTTGCCCTGCGAAAAGGCAAAATTTTTTAGAAAAGAACACGCAACCCTTTCAAAGGGCAACGTATTTTCGAGAAAAGAACACAAAATTGCCCTCCCTGCGGGTAGAGTTGCCTTTTTTTTTTGAAAAGAAAACGCCGTAACTGTTTGTTGGTGGTAACCACACAGTCTTGAAAAGTAATGCCAAACTTTGTGATATTATGACCATGTTCTCAACAACCAATTGAGAATTACAAAACAGATACAGTCATAGCAAGCCTTGAAAAACTTTTGCAAAACTAACCACAAACAAATTTTATTAGATTTGAATCCATTGTATTTTTTATAAAAGTGTGGTTCAAATATGCAGAAGGCCCCTCGATTATAATAATAAATTTAAATTATTGCAAACCTAATTTAAATAATTAAAGTAATTGTTTTTTTAATGTTATTTTTTAACATTTATCACTTAAACATTATTTCAGGCAACTTCATGTTAATGGCATGTACAAAGACAGATAATATATACTATACATATAATGGCTTTTATCAGAAGTAACGTGTTTGTTTATACGTTTAAAGTATATACTTTGTTATCGGTAAAAGTTATTTGTTTCTTTTTTGGCTTGCGATAGCCAAGGCTGATTTCTTACAATGCTACTCGTATTGCTCGTACAGCTGCTACGCATGTGCAGTTTTTAATTTTATTTGCATATTGTAGATTAACTGTAGGCTGTGTTCAGCAGTAACTTTATACATTTTTTTAATTTGCCGATATTTCTCGTACGCAAGGAAGGTAGGCATGGTTTAGTTTTACTCGATTGTCGATATTGCGGGCTACGTAATTGATATTCATGCTATTTTTAATGACACAGATGACGGAAATTAGACCCACAATTTTTTTATTTAATTTTTTTTTTTGGGCTTTGACTAGTATTTTTTTTATTGAATTATAATTAATATTTTAGTTAAACTTATTGTTTATATTTAAATGGTTTTAATCGTTTCCTTTCATTCTATATTATTTTCGCTCCCTGATTTTGTCAAAGTGTTAGGTCTGATGTAATTATGTTTTAGGGGGAAACATAAGTGAGCGTGCTGTCCAATCGACAGCAAACAATAAGTTTTATTTGTTATACCCTGTGCATGAGTATCCTATTTAAAGTTCATCCTTTTTATTAAACTAAGTACCTATCGTAATGAACATACTTTTTGATCATCAAAATCATACTCAGGTTTTATTCAAAAAATTTAATAGTTTTATAACGATCATTTTTGTTATAATTTCTTTTATTTATATGCGGCTTAATTTCATTTCTGATTACATTCTTTAGGCTTTCTAAACACACGAATTATTAATAAATTTAAAAGAGCGTTAACTGGCGTTAAAATTCTGCACAAAAATTAAAATATGATAATATTGGAAAAATTTTCAAAATTATGAACAGTAGGATTAAATATCAGACGGTGAAACCAGCAACCCCATCATAACAGAAGCTAGAGTAACACCAAGTAAGATTTTCAAAACTAAAAACTACTAAGTTTTTACAACAGAACAAAGAACAGAATCTTTATATAGAAAACATGTTTTGAAAACAATATAGTGTTTCTGAGATAATTATTTTTTTTTCAGTGTACAATGAAAAAAATGTTAATTTTTTTAAAAAAAAAGTTGGTGTTAACATGACACAGATTTTCTCTTCTTGTTTAGATTTTCCATAAGCACTAGAATAACATCGATTTCAGAAGACTTTTTTCAAGCTTGTAAATAAGTATGTATGTATGTATGCTGCATAATCAAGCAGGAAATTGTGTAGTGTATCGTTTCAAGATTCCACCCTTAGAAGGTGGAACCTCAAGTGGCAGCCAGCGAGCATGTACATACTCGTCATTACGTTTACATTAATTCTATTCGTTTTCTACATATACAGACATACATACATACATACATACACACAAACATATATATA
The DNA here is from genome assembly GCA_963402855.1 of Ormia ochracea. Taxonomy (NCBI): domain Eukaryota; kingdom Metazoa; phylum Arthropoda; class Insecta; order Diptera; family Tachinidae; genus Ormia; species Ormia ochracea. Next base: position 44,302,731 of record OY727106.1, read on the forward strand.
TATATATATATATGTTCACGTCAGCTTTCCTCCGATCTATTTTTTCTTAACAGAGAAATTATAAACTTAAAAAATTTTTCCAATAAACATAATATACTACACATCCATACTTATGGGCAATCATGTTCACATATGTATACATATAGATATGTGTGGAGATGTTCGTATATATACATACATATACGTATGAAGATGGTATGTATGAATGTAAATTGGTACAGTATACCAGTTCATCGTTCTTGACTGATTTTGGGGTTATACAATTTTTTAAAAACCATGTATGAATATACACACATACATATATAGAAACATGCATTTCATATTTAAATTGTATACAACAATTGAAAATAAAACAAATAGTTATTGCACAGAAAATGTTTAAATATTTGCATGTAGTAAAATCGATGTTTGGGCGATATTACAAGCCGGTTAAAAATATTTTAAAAATCTTTCCTTTTTGATTTGCATTTAGTTTAATATGCATTTATTTAATTAATTAATGCACATAGTAAACATAAAACAATAATTTTTTCCTCACTTTTTATATGCATGTACATATGTAAGTATGATGAAAAGCAAATTTTAGGTGCATATTAAGGAAAAGTCCGTGAGAGGGTTGAAAATTTAACAGTTAGTAAAATCAATACTAGCATTTTAGATAATTAGAGATAAATGCATAATAGTTATTAAACATCTACATACATATTATTTTCTTTTAAATGAGTATTGTGAATATCAAATTTTAATGCAGTGATTTGTACATATGATATAATTACATTTTCTACTTCTTAAATTCATATTTCCACTTTTGAAATTTTTCTTTTTGTTTATAATTTATACAATATTTTTTGTGTATTCTTTAGCACTTTATAACTAAACGTTTCTCTTATTTTTTTTTTTTTTTTTTTTTTAGTATTTAAACATCTATTCAGCTAACGCACCCAAATAGTACTGAAATTCCTTTAAGTTCAGCTGTGCCACCGAAGCGTTATAAAAAATTAAATTCACATAAATCTGGATTGACATATTTAGGGGATGCTGCATATCGCGCTATATGAAAAAATTCATTGTGCTGAAAGAAAAATTTTGAACTCTTAATATGATTAGAGCATGCGCTCTTCAAAAATGCGATTCATTTTAACCTTACTAAAACTCTCCACACCCAACTTAAAAGCGTACATACATGGACATGGCATTTTATTTTGCAGTAATAGCACTGTGGTGGGTTTCTGTTACTTTTTGGTGCTTTTTGCCCCCTTTTAAACGCGGAATTTGGTTATTTACGGTACTTTCGTACAGTGGGTTTGCAAGTAATCAAGTGATTGGATTTTTTACTTCATTTGGTTTTTTCATCGATCTGTCGCAGATTGTTTGAAATCTGCTTACGCTTTTGGAGATATAGCTATGTTGCATTATAAGAGCGATATACATATATTTTCTTACTTCTAGTTACATATATATTTATGCACATTATGTACGATGTATATTCGTTTTTTTATTACGTTTTTTATTACGTTTTTCTTTTTACATTGAAGCATTGTGAAATTATGCTACATCCATATGTATAGTATATACATAGATATGTGTATATGTTACATTTGCGTATATGTTACAGATGATTTTTTATATTCGAATTTTAGGTTATACATAGTACTGATAGAGATTTGAAATACTACCAATAATTCGTAGTTGTACTCCGAAGTCCCTTCAACAGTTCGTAAAATAAGACTTTTCGCTTTTCTGTTTAACTCAAAAGTTAATGTTAATGCCCTGCGTAAAATTTAAAATATTATTAATATAAAAAAGTCTAATAACTTCTTTTAATCCCTCTTTCCCAGTTACAGTTTTTATCATGAAAAAAAAGTTGTATGTTTTTGATTCCAAATAATTTATATTTTGTAGATTATACACAAACTCTCCACTTTTTTAAAAAGTTAAATATATCTTTGGTTTCAAGTACAAAGGTCCTAAGTTACGGATTTTTTCTACAATAGACTTTTTTAGCGATTTAAATATATGAAGCTAACGATATATTTTAAAATATAAACATATGTTTTTATGCATATACATATGTGTGTATGAATGTGTATACATATGTGTGTATGAATGTGTATATATATGTATGTTTGCAACCTTGTATGTAGACAAAACATTACAATAGTTTTTGTATTTTAGCGCTTTTTATGTTTTTTGGGATATATCGCGTGGCTTTTGCTTCTCCGCTGGAGCCACCAAAATTGTTTTTTTCTTAAATATTTAATCACTGAGTGTCCATAAAGAAATCATAAGTTTCATTTTAAATAGCCATACGAATGTAGAAAACAATTTAACAGGTCTTTCTTTTAAGAAAAAAATTTCTTAAATCTAACATTGTCAGCTTAAAAATTCCACAATGTAACAATTTCTATAATCTTTCCCAGTGGCCAGTTTATGAAAATACTGCTCTAGTTATGATTTCCTATTGGTTATTTTTTTTTTTTTTTTTTTTTTTGCAAATGGAATCAATTTGTTGTCGGACAGTTGTTTTTATTCGTTTTATTTATTTTTCATTAATGAGTAGCGTGAACGCTCTTTTTTATTCAATTTTAACTGGCATAATTGTATACAAATGCCCCAAATATGTCTGTACAATTATGTACAGACATATGTATGTTGATGTACTAACATCAACAAATAAGTTTTCTTAGAATTAAACAATTCTTTTCAATTTTTGTGTTTTTATGTTTTTTAATTATTGAGTTATCCTCACAAATTCAGTAACGTCTTTCCTAATTTGTAGCTCATTAAGTTTTATATTTATTATAGTACTGTAATTTTACTACTTTTAATAAATTCTAAATCTTTTTATGGACACACGTTCTTTCTCTAAATTCTAAGTAAGAGCCATCCAATTCGAAGCAGACATTCCAACCAATCTACCTGCCCAGTGGGTTACTTTGAGAGCACACAAACGTTTATGTGTGTATGTACTTACGAGTATATAAAATGGAAAATAGGACGAATTGAAAATAAGTTATGAATTTGTGTGTTTAGTTGAGGAAAAATTAACGTTAATCCATTACACATTATATATGTATGTATCTAAATTATAACGTGATTAGATGTAAACCATTTTTTAAGTTAAAACCTTCATACATGTACTTACGCGAAAGTTTCTTAAAGTTATTACAGATTTTCTTATTTTTAGGAACGATTTCCTGACATCTAATCAATAATTAATATTTTTGGAAGCCATTATTTAGCTCAAGTAAATTTTATTACATCTAACTTAAGTCGAATTTTACGGAAAATTAGGACACTTTATGACCTATTTTTAAGAAATTTTTTATGAAAATTTAAATCAGGTCTGTTGCTTTTTACAGTTAGTTAGCAAAAGCGAGATAACTATACTATTTATGATGCCACGAACACGAGGATGTAAACAAACCAAAAATTATTACAGTAAAGAACAAATTTGGTGCAAATATGTATGTGTGCATGTAAACTTTGTATAGTTATTAGCTAACAAAAGTTATAGAACAAGTTTTTTATCAGAAATTGTCGTATGTATGCAAGTAAAATTCGCAAATGCATTCGAAAAATAAACCAAAAGTTGATTTTAATTCCACTTTAAGAGTCTGTGAGAGGGAAATGGCTGCAAAAACTTATTGACTTATTGTCTTCCCACTGATGTTGTTTCAAGTTATGTAAAGGCCAACTATTTGAAAACAAATTGTTAAATTCACCTAAAATAGTTTTTTCTTTTTAATTCTTGCATAAATTTCTTGGTTATAATCACGCAAAACGAAGTTATCTGAAACAAACGCCAACATTAATGTGGGAGAAAAGAAATCTATATGGAATTTGTATAAAATAAAAAATAGAAATATTTTTATCCCACAATATGCAATTAATCAAGTTATGTAAAACGCGTCGTATCATATCAAAAATTGAATTGCGACTAGTGTAAAGAATTTCATTTTGTTTATGAATGGTATAGACAACAAGTGGTATTTATATGAACACACACCTGTTACCGGTGTATACGTACACATTATCCGTGTGCATGTGTTCTATGTTTAATATGTATGCCTGTATGCATGTATTTCCACAACGAATTTAACCAGACGACCAATAACAAATAATTATCTTCAATATGGAAAAGTTTTAATTTTTATAAGAGTACTTACAAAACAGAGAAGTCAGATTTGCATTAAAGAAAATTTAAAAAAGAATCTCATTATAGTTGCAAGTTGAAAATCATAAAAGTAACTCTCAATAATGAGAGAACAACTATTGTATTTACGGATGCGTATATAAACACAAAGTCAAGGGGAAATTATAACTGCCAATAAGCCTTTTTTAATTTTATTTTGTTTTCTCGAACTTTAAAATGAAATGCAAAAAGTGTTGTCCGCTATAAAAGATATTCCTTGAGAACGCTTCGTGTTGGAGTCATTATGACTAGAAACTGCAAAAATCCCAAAATATTAATATAGTGTGGGGGGGGGGGGGGGGGGGGGGATACAAACTTCTGTAAGGACACTTTTTTATTAATATACTCGTATATCATTTACATACATACATATGTATATAATTCACTATGCAGTAAAATGGAACTTTGAAAGTGTCAGGCAAAATGAAATAATTATTCAGGAGTTGAACGAAGTGTGTGAAAAATCACAAAACAGACAGACCAATAACCAATAGCTAATAACTAAAGATAAATATATAAAAGTCGCTAACAGATATAATGTATCATGTTACACTTTTGAAAATCACATCCATGTTAGTAAACATAATGGAAATAAATATAAACATGTGTGTATTGGCCTGCTTCTCCCACTATATTCGTTTCTATTTTATGATATTTAAGCTTAGAAGTGACATCATCCGTTATATCTCTACGAATAAAACAACTGATAGATATCTCACATTTCGCAAGCATCTCATTTACAGCGTTGCCACTCTTAGGAGTTTTCATTTGTGTATGGAGATTAAAATTTGTGAAAACGGTTAAGAGAAAGACATATCATTGGAGATTTTTTGATATAATATATTATAAATCGTATTGCTGGATTTTGCTTAAAAACACATTGAACATTTATATGAAAACAAAAACAAAATGTGAAAAATAATTTTGGAGTTCACAAATATGCTTTTAACTTAACATTTGTATGAGAGTTTTTGATTTTCTAAAATTAATTTACAAATCGTATCGGAATTTCTTAAGTAAATACGTGCTTTAATAAATTCGCCAACTACCTCCATAGTTTCAAAGCTTCAAATCTCATGTGCTGCCAATGTATATAATATATAGATATAACCATCTCCTCCGCTTCTTCTGAAGGCGAAGTAAAATTGATTAATATAATTCTACCAAGTATCAGATACGTGCGTCTATTTTAAGCCGAGTATCTGCTACATTTCAAAAAAATCTCAGTGAACTACCTTACCATTTTACTCTAAAGCAACTTTTTGGCATACACGGCAATCTAATAATTAATTGAAACTAAATTTTTCAGCATTTACTACTAATTATTATTATGCCTTCTAGATGTTATAATATTTTAGCTGCATCCCATATTTGTAATTTTAAGGATCTCTCTTGTTCATATGTACATGGGCATCTATGACAATTTCTTTAAATATAATAAAAAAAAAAAACAATTAAAATATAAGATAATTTTAATTGCCCCTTCCTTTCTTTCTTACAAATCTTAAAAAATCATATTTCATAAATTTCTTTTTAGCCGTTGGCCTCAGCAGCCAGTGTTTCTGCCCATATTTTAATTATATTCATATAATTTTAATTCTAAGTAAATAAATAATAAATAAATAAATAATTTGTTTTGAAAATGGGACTCACTAGGAGCGTAATTTGGCAATAAAAGTTTCTGTATGTACAAAGAGAGTAAATAATTACTAATAACGACAACTTACATATAAAATTATTAAAGCTCATGAACGCATCTTTATAAATTTGTTTGTTAATAAGATTAACAGCCAAAAGGCACATTCTGGCATAGGCAGAAAGCAAAGGCATCTTAATTGGATGTGGTTATTTATGTCTGTAGTACAAATAACACGTTCCAAAGCTGAACTCTGATTCAAAATCAATCAAATTTAATATCGCAAATGGTAACGCAATTTGGGACTTTGAATCTATGTTACGGCAAGGAGTTTTTTGTATAGGCACGTTTATGGTGATGGCAATGAAACGTTTTTAAACTTAAATGTCAAAAGTTCAAGAAACGTTCTCATAATAAAAGTAGTTATAACAATTGTTTAATAGAAGTTGAAACAAAAACGAAGCATTGTAACAAACAGTTAAAACTTTTATTTTTAACGACTATTTTTCTTTGTTGTTCATTTTAAAACTATATAACGTACTGTCTTTTTAATTGTCAATTTACAAAACGATAATTTTAGGCTGTATCGGTGTGTAAGGCACTCAAAACTTAAAATTTTAAAGGTTCAAAATAGTGTCCAACTGTTCGTTGTTAAACAAATGGAAACCATGAATTCATAAATGTTAATTTTCTTTTTTTTTTTTAAAAAAGGCACTTGTTTTTCAATTATTTTTTTTTTTTTTGTTTTTGTAAAGCTATAGTTGTTCAAATCGTATACATAAGGCACTTTATGCTTTTCGTTAAAAAAATCACTTTATATACGAGTGTGGTGGAATAGAGAGGTTCGTTTTTCTGCAAAATATTTTCCCGTATTGAAGTAGAATTATGCAGTTATTAATATTATTTGGATTGGACGGAACACTTGACTTTGATTATTTTTAATTTATTTATGTACTGCTGCGAAGTTCTTTTTCTATTTTGGATGGCTGATGATGTCCTTTCCGATCTGTGGTTAGGCCTAGAATGATGTGTTTTGCTGGCGACACATCTTGGGTTTCTGTCTGAAAAATTCAATCATCCTACTAGTCCTCAGTAAATGACGACGTTGGACAGTCGTCTAGTATGACGCGTAATGCGCATGCTCCACATAAATCCAGTTCGCATTCGCTATCTCCATGCACACGTACATAAGTATTTATGACATGATGTTGAGTGCTATGGCAAGGATCCTGTAAAAGATTGCTGTTCACTCAGAGTAGACAGTGGCATTGCTCATTTTTTTTTTTTTTTTTTTTTTTTTTACTTTCACATTGAGATCTATGTTAATGTTATATTTTACAAATCCAAAGATATTCCACTCAAAATGAATATGGGGTAGAAACAGATAAAATATTTTATTTTATATACGTGGACATTCTCGTAAATACGTTAGTCCTTCATAAAAAATGAAATTAGAAGTATTTGCAACAAAAACATGTATAGAATATCCGGACACACGGCTGTTATAATTTATAAGGGTGCTGAGCATTTGCAGTGGCATTAGCACTCAAAGGGTGAACGGTATTTTCCGTATTTTCCAAAAGTACTCATTGGAATGAGTGGGAGCATTTGAAAAGATTGAGTGGATATTGGCTAGAGTTTAAAACATTTTTTACACTGCTGCAGTAATCCTGGCATTACAAACATCTTCATCATCACGTGAAAATATCCAACTGTGTTGTTACATTGTCTTACAAAGTATGTGGAGTCGAGAAGCTTCTTGAATCGACAAAATTACATAACCGTAGAACAATTTCTTTTCGTTGTTTTGTTTATTAACATGCAAAAATAATAAATAAAAAACGAACGCACAACTACAACAATATCTACATTTCTTTTTAGCAAAATATAATTCAAAAGGAATGGGAAATGCGTCAGGATGTGAAGGAAAAATTTAAACAGCAGGACTGTTTAGATTAACACGTTTAATCTATTAATAACGACGATTTTGCTCGATTGTCATCTAATTAGTTTGTAAATTTCCAATTTATAAACATGAAAACACTTTTTAACAAAATAACAACATGCTATTTTAGTAAAAATCGATTGATTAATGAAGTTTAAGCGAAAAGATTAATTCAAAGGAATTTTAAACAAAAATAAAAAAACAATATCAAAAAACGGGGACGAATATTCTCCAGAATTAATTTATATTAATAAAATCTGAAGCCTTCAAAATATATCGGCAGATTTTAAGGCTTAAAATTTTAGAAAAAATAACATTGTAGCTAAAGGGGCAAGTCCGATGAATAAGCTCATCGTTAGCCCTTACCTCTTCGTTAAACCTGACATCAATTTCCTCTTCTGTTATGCGAAACAATTGTATTAGAGGTTCGTTTAAGCAATCTTAAGTTTTCTTCGCTTATAGTTAATTGAATAAGCTGCAATGAATCCAGCATAAATAATAATATAACAAACCTACAAACAAAGTAATACATGTACGTACGTTACCAGATGCGTTTTTCTGTTTAGGAGGTTAAATTCATTTATTATCACTCCGTTTTAATTCAAATCACTGCTATTACGTAGTGTATTAAAGGCGATTTCACAAACAATCACAGTGTCGGTAAAGGTAGGAATATCAGGCACCAATCGACTTATTGTAAAACTTTCTACACTAATCATTTACGGATTACGTAGCCAACGAGCAACCACCAGCAGTACCATTCATAAGCCCCTCGCCCCCAATCGCCTTATATATCGAATAACATACGAACTTTTAATTTTTATTATTCGCCAACGGACTGTACATGGAAATACTGAAAACTTTTTACTACAAAGCCCACTGCATAGGGGTGTGGTCATTACTACGCCTGGTTTGCGAGTTCATGATGTAAGGTTTTTAAAAAATATGCATTACAGCCTGTGCCACAATATCGGCCGACATCTTGGGCTTGCATTTTGAACGACAATGAGCTGATTTGAGGCGCACTAAAATTTCTCGCCACTACTACATATATGTATATGTATGTATGGCAAAAATGTAAAACGTAGTCTCTCGTGTTGTAGTCGTTGATAGAGTTTAATCAAATAACCAATTCCAATACAATCCCATTAAAATTCAAAACTTAAAAGAAAAAATATTAGCTAATAATTTTAAAGCTTTTGTATTTCGTATTTGTCTCACTTTGTTTGACGTGGATCAATCTGTGAAATTATCTGCTCTCACATACGTTCTTTGTATGACAAATATCGGTTTGAACCATGTATCAAGTGAAAACAGATTTTTTCAAGTCATATTAAAAATGGACTTCCGATTGAAGTTTTATTCATTATTTGGGTGGACAAGAACGTTGGAGAAACAGCTTTGGATAGTCCCACAAAAAGAAAAAACAATTACTTTAATTATTTTCACCCTTATTTTCTACAGGTAATTTTTATTATCAGATTCTAAATACATACATACATTGCTGTTAGTTAATATGGACCGTTACTTATTGTTAAAACCTTTTTTGAAAATGGTAAAAATTTTCAAGAAATTTAGAACAAAATTCGGTAGAGAAAATTCCCAAATCCAATAGTGCCATTAAGCAGATAGTTGAGAAACTGAGCAAACAGAATTCGTTCATGATAACAGAATCAGAATTTATCAAAATAGTGGTCATCCTTCAAGTGATATAGCAAAAACGTCGGTAACACGTTTCTTGGTGCATAGAAAAACAAGAAGAAGAAAATGAGAATTTTGTTGACAAAATAATCTTCACCTACGATGCTCACTTGCACCTCAGTGGCTTAGTCAACAAGCAGAACTAACGCATTTGAGGTGAGGAAAGTCTAAGAGTGCCCTTAGGGTAACCATTATATCCACAAAATATTACGACCTGGCATGCTTTTAAGTTCGGAAGAAACACGAGAAATGGAAATGAGTTATTTCTTCTAAAGGAGCAGACACCAAAAACCTACGATTTCACACCTTTAAATATTTTTTGTGAGGTTTCTTTGAAATCGAAATTATAGACCAAAAATCCTCCAGCTGTTGCAGTATTTAAACCCAAAATTATAGAGCTGATGGTTGATCCATGCACAACCTTATGTTGAGAAACGTGATTGATAGTTTTTGTAAAACATTGGGAGCCTGGAGAGCTTCTATGAGAAGTTACTTGGCCGACATTATTTGTCACTTTCAACCGGTGCCTGGTTGTGTAATAAACTGAAATGTGTGATGCCGGAATATTGGAAAACATATACCACAACGAAACACAAAACGGCTACATTGGAACCGAAAAGGTAGTAGGAGGTTCATAGATTCAAAACCAAGAGACTTTACTACGGAGAGACTCATCATTTTCTTAACAACTGTACATTTAGCAACCAAATTTTAATATTACAACTGCTAAAATCGTCTGTATGTATAACATGTATAATATATGTATGTGTTTATATAAACATATAGCTCATACAGTTAGTAAAAATCATAATATTTAAAAAAATAAAACTGAAGATGAGAAAACAAAGAAGAAATAGATGGAATAGATAGAAACATTTATCAGCCAACAATACACTCATAAAGAATCAGCCATAAAATCTCAATTGGCGCGACAATGTGGCGCCAATCTTCCATTTTTGTTTTTATGTAATTCGGTAAATAGTTTTGAATGTATGCATGCACATACATGTTTATTGTATGTAAGACATTTTTAAAGGATATACTTTTTATTTACACACATACATATGTATGTATGCATGGGCGATATCCAACATAAACCAAAGAAATTTTATACACACACATATAAACACATTTACATATCTATATAACTTTGTACATACTTGACAATTGGAAAAACAACAATAACAAAAATGTAATCGCCATTTTGGAGACTTTAGAAAAATGAATAAACATTGCAAACTCTTTTATTTGTAAACGCACTTGTAAGTGGGTGTGGGCAAGCATTAATAACACAATGCTACAAAAAAAAAAAAAAAAAAAAAAATTAAGTATCAAGTACACCGGAAGCTGTAATCAAAGGCTATAAATACATTTACAGTATTTTCTGTATTTGTAAAAAAGAAATCCTTAATAAAAATTAGTAACAGATCTCGGCATTTTAAATACTATTTTATATAAGCTGGAAAATCATTTAGGGGAATTGTTTAATTACTTTATGAGGTTATGAATAATGTGAATAATGATATTAATCGTAGAAGTCATACATAAATAAAAGTTCGTCGGACGACTAAACTAATTGGAGGCGGAAAATTAAAGTATTTGAGTTCGAAACCACTTTAAAAATAAAATTTTTTTTATATTAATAAACGAAAACAATGAAATGAAATTTATTTTACATTTTATTTTGCAATTTAACAATTTTTCAAAAAATATATTCATATACATATATTCATTTTAACATGCGTAATAGTTATTATGCACATACTTCAGAAAAATATTTAATTTTTTTAGATATGTGTGCAAATTTTTACCATTTTTATTAATTTCAATGGCATCTAAATTCGCAAAATGCATCTAAATAAAAAAAAAAAATGTATGTGTTACATATAAATAATATACATATATAAAAATATATGCTTGCTAACGGAAACTACATGAGTATCTATAGTGTATTTTGATTCATAGAATATAGAAAGTTAATCACTACGGTCAGCTACTTAATTAACACTAGGAGAACATTTTATAAATTCATATTTCATTCATTTCTACAGCTAACTAAATTAAATGTCAATTTTAGTAAATATAGGTTAGTGTGGCCTGAAAATGGAAGATTTTTATGACTAGAAAAAGTTTGTGAAAGTGGTTATAAAATAATGATTTTTAATAATAATCAGCAAAGAAAAAAATGGTTACATCCTTTTTGTTATGATAGGATTTGATGGGATTTTTTAAAATAGGAGGGTATTCCATCAAACTTAACCGTAAATAATTCGTATGGCTGTGTAAGATGGCCTTAAATAATGCTACTATAACACATAACGTTTTTTAAGGCGATAAACGATATGATAGATCTTGTGAATTGACCAATTAGCAAATGTGTGTACGAAAACGACCAATCTTTCTTTAATACCAAAACCATATACTTTCAAAATTTTATTAAAATCCCTTGAGCAACTTCTGCGGCATAATGGAAGAAATATACAATCTCGCAACAGTTTTTTTATCGAAAATTATTTAATCTATTTTCAATTTAATTTATCTACTTTTAATTAATCTACTTATAATATAAAGTGATATGACGAGCAATTTTAAACATTAAAAAAAGATCTGAAAAGGAAATAAGAAAGCAACTTACACTGTTTAATGGAACTTGGATGATGTCCTTAGAGGCAGATCCAAAAAGTAAATTAATTTAATCTAAAATGCTTAAAGCATTTGTCGCTCGTTGTAAAATAGTTGTTTGTGTAAGGAATTTATCTGTAAGCAGAAGAAATGGAAAGTTAATTACAGACACGGTTAATTATTAAAAATATACTTATATATGTATTAAATTTCTATTTAATATTTTATACAATATTTCACGAACCACACAGATGAACTGAAATAAACTTTCTACAAAAAAAAAAATTTATGATTACTTGCATAGTTTGGAAATTTATTTAAAACCGCAAAGCAAGCTTATTCCTCTTTATATTGTTGTTCTCTAAATAAGTAAATATGTATGTACGTATAATAAATAACAAATCGATTTGAAATTAACGAGTAGAATTTCTAAAGCGGAATTGCTAAAATAACACGTGCTATAAAAAAGCAATTCTTCACTGGAAAAACGAGTCGTGAATTATTTTATTCTCAGAATGCATTGGCATTGTAATAATTTTGCTTGCATTTATTGTACGCTTTCCGACGATGATAAATTTTTCTTTTAATTAAATGTTGTTTTTTTATAATAAAAATAAAATAAATTTATTCTTCTACAGGCAAATAACAACTTCTAATAAAATTTACTTTTCATCATTTTGCTTCCTTAACATTTTATCTTCAATAAATTAATAGAACAAAACAACTAAACTAAAATAATAGGAACAAGATCACACGCAAAGGGGCTCACTTCGATCCCATTTTGTGCCACAAATCACATAACACGCAGTGTGCTGTTAAAGGATTAAAGGATCCATCCATCCACTCTTCCTCAAAATCGAGCATTTTCATGATTTTGCAAGCATGGAGGGAATCGAGCTAGCAAATTGGCGGCCTAACTGAATAAACTACGGGCATCTCGATCAGAATATCGTAAATTGATTAAGAACATGTATGCATGTATATGTACGTTGTAAAAGGAAAGCTTTCAGTTTAAAATAAACATTCGAAAGAATTCTACAAAAGCGTTCTCTAATTACATATTTATTATTTTAAGATTTCTTTCGGCTTAGTTTTCTATTTTATGATTTCTATTGGCAAATAGCTACATAAATATTCAACAAATAGAAAGTCGATTTAAATGCAAACTGAAGATACACAAGTTGTTTGATATTTAATACGACTGAATGAAAGCTTATAAGTAGGCATAGTACATACATACACATAGATATATTCATATCCATAGATCTGTGTATGTATGGATGTATGTACCTTTCATAATTGCAAACACACGTGCATATGTATGTGCATAGAAAAATGTATTTAAATTTGCGTCACTCGCTGTCAAAGCTCTTACAATTCAAAGCAAACATACATATGTATATGTAGTTCTGAAATAAATATTGAAAACCGCACAAATTATTTTTTAATTTCTTTTGTTAATTTATATGCATACATATGTACGTATAAGCAGATAGATACATGCATGTATTAATGTATGTATGTACATATGTTTCTACGCATGTACATATGTATGCACACACATATGTAAACTGTACACAGCAACTATAAATCGTGTTAAAAAAAACAGAAAATAGGAAACCAGAATGTGGCCTTGCTCCCAAATAAGTGCAAGAATGTGGTACCCTACTACCATTGCAAATCATGACCAAACAACTACATACATACATACATACATTCATAGATACCTTCATACATAACTTACTAACTAAAAAGGATTGCAGCGAAAACATCTATGGATGGGCTATATTTGTAACTTTATATGTACATAGGTATAAGCATAGGTGAATGCTTATAACATGCACATACAGTTTGCTAAATAAGTGTTTCCTAAGAGAGTTTTCTTATAAACACACAAAAATACATAATTAACGCGGAATTGAAAAATAAATTAATTTATTTGAGCTCAAATACCAAATACAGCCCACAACGATTAATTTCTTTGCATGAATTTCTAGTAAAAAAATGCTATTCTGCGGGATATCAATTAAGATATATTTTTAGATATCATAATTTCACTTTATATATTTTTTCCAACTCGTTAAACTACTCTTGTTTATTACTAGACGATGACAAAATAATTTAAAACTTATCCAACACTTTTACAACGCCCAGAGTTAGTTATATGAGATACATATAATGGAAATCAAAATAAAATAAACCCAATATTTTTCCCCTCGCCCCAATTGCATTACAGTTTTGATTTGTACAAAACTGCAGCAAATAACTGTTCTTTCCTAGGTAATACGCGATGAAATAAATAAACAGCTGATCAACAGAATCACCAAATTTTAGTAAATAAAATAGCGACTCCTTTTTCTTATATTTTTTACTTGCAAATGTTGGCTGCATAGTTGTAATTTTCTTTGATAATTGATTTTATAACTATTGTTTATAAACAGCAACTGGTGCAGTTTACAGAAACGGAGATCAAACACAGAAAAGAAGGAGTACTACTAATTCTTCTTCCAGAGGTATTTGCATCAAACACTGAATACCTCTAATATTAAAATTAAAGTAAGTTGCGATGTTTTTTAAATATTGCGCTAAATAATTTTAAAAAATTAACACCTCATTCAAATTCATTTGAGCTTAAACTAAAAAAAATAATTTCATCAAAAAAGTAAATTATAATTTCTAGCATAAATGATTTATTTTACTAAAATGCAGAAGAAAATATTAATAAATTTTAATAGTAAATAATAATTACATAATTGAAAATTGTTTGGTTTTATCTCCAAATGCACTAAAACTCCCAAGATTCTGTAAAGATCCATAGTAGCATGCGGTGAAATGCCCATTGGAGCTAGCTGAACCAAAAGCAATCAATTTCAATATAAAAGCAAAGTAAAGAAAAGTAAAATTGGAAATATTTAAGTTAATTATTTGTTATTTGTAACCATCAGGATAGGGTTGCGTGGAAGTATTTGTGCCAAAAATGGCTGAGATAGTAAATATTTTGAAAAGTGAGTGCCCAGAAGGCAAAGAGTATCTATTATCGAAACCATCTGACTTTTGATTTTAAAAGGTGTTGAATTTAATTTAGGGTTTTCACTTTATCTTCATGTGGCGACTTCTGTTGGAATATTAGCAGGGGTTCTTATATATCCATATCATTACAGTCATATTTTCTAGCAGCTACAAAACAAACTCTTACAAAGAATCTCTTAAGTGATATAAGGTACGTATATATGTAGTTCTGAGTTCATAAAAGAAAAATATTTTTTTACACAGTTCCATTAATAAGAATTTGGTTTTAAAGAGTTGCTTTAGCAGAGCCCCAAAGGTTGAATATTCAGGTGCTGCAGACGTTAAGTTCTTATTTACCCTATATTAGGATATTTTCTTTTCATACCACATCTTGTGATTTTTCAAAATTGATTTCAAAGTCTAGCTAACATTTTTAATATTTCGTTATCAATACATGTATAAAAAATCTACTTACAAAATCAATAAATTTTACAATGAACATTTTAAAAAATCATTTTAGATAACTGACATTTAATTTTTTCCAATTCTCAAATACTTCATTTCTAGTAATAAATAAGTTTTGAAACAGAAAAAGGGAATTCGGGGGCAGTGGCATAAATATTTAGAAATAACTTCACTTCTTTATCAAACATTTTTTGTTTTTGATATTTTGGCATTGTGTCACATTATGAGTACATTTCTTAAACGAACTGTTGTATAACATGTACGTACATAAAAGTGATATTTTATCAGTTAATGCGTTATTTCTCAATGCTTCCAAACGATTGAAAACAAAAAAGAAAATCAAAAGAGAAGGAATGCGGCAAAAATCCTTAATGAGCAAATCAAAAGAATATATAAAGACGAGAAATTAATGCATACATATATGTACATGAATATGTAAGCACAGGTGATATGCGAGTACACATACACAATTACATATATACTATATATAGTACATAGATACATAGTAAGCATTCCGAGAGACACTGTTTGGCCAAATTGGTGTAATCAAAATATAAGAATTTGACAACAGACCCCACAATTTATGGCAAATTATGTTCACACTAATGAAGTCCCATAATCATGATAAATGAATCGTAAATAAATACATTCTTCAATATTAATCCAAGCGATTGCAAACAGGTTACAGTAGATTTTTAGCTTCCGGGGCCGTCGGTGCAAAATAATGTGAGTGCTACTACCGACAATAGTGGCGCAATAAGTTTATGATCAACATGATCTTTGAATGTGAATCTGTTAATATGTAGCCGGAAGTTTCAACAGCTAAATGAAAAAACCGGTCATGCCACATTGGATATTTTGGAAAAGGAAAAATAGTCTAAGGAAGCCTCCAACCTTGATGAACTGTGCTTAAAATGGAAGATGCCCTCTACAATCATTGCGATTGATATTAAAATTGGTTGAAAAATGGGAAGTCGCTAACCCATTACACACTCAAGCCACTAACATTTCTCCACTATTAAAAATAAAATTATTTAAACTTTGTCCTGTAACCTGCCAAAAAGGTATAATAAAAAAGGCTGCAAGACAAGTAATTATAGATTTTTTTGCGGCATACATTTTTTCGGAATTATACATTTCAGCACGTAAATAAGAATCCATAGAAGTCTTATTGCTGGATATGTAAAATTATGAGTCAATAAACTTAATCAAAAGTTGTGGCGGAAAAACCGCATTAGCTATCCAGTTTAGCATAAATTATGGAATACAAAGTTGTGGAAATTGCTTTATCGGAATTTTCCACGACTATTATACGTAAATGTACTAGGTTAATTTTTTTTTAAATAAAAAAAATGGGAATTTAATGGTGTCTTTACACACGATCAGGGGCACATTGTGATCACCGAAGCGACAGAGTACACCACAAGTGTGGGCATGTCTCATGCAATAATTGAATTGTTTCAAGGCATATACATACATTGCTTGTGGCACCATCTTGTTGAAACCATGCATTAGACATTCAATATCTTCCAATTTTGCCAGAAAGAATTGTGTGGTCACGACAACGAACAGCATTGACAGTCAGTGCTTCACATGCCCCATTTAGCAATAAATATGGTTCAATTAACCTCTGAGTTCAAAATCGACACCAAACAGCGACTTTGTTGATGCATTTGTTCTTCTACTATCAATGAAGATACGTTGTTCTATCGGGTAACTCCCCATTTTTACTAACACTAAACAGTCAGGTATCGAATTTTATTTTACTGCACAAATGCCGACATTGAAATCTTTCGTTATTTTGAAATATCCCTTATAAGCATTTTATCAAACGGAATTTAAAAGTAATTATTTGTTTCTATATATTTATATACTTATTCGCCCCTATTCTCCGTTTCGATTAAGTCTCCGCGTTCAGTTCCGTTGCGACCGAAAATTGGTATTCTGCAGAAAAACGGAATCGAGAGAAAAAGAAGAAGACAACAATGTTTACAAAATTAATAGCATCACTGTGGAATGTTGAAATGAAATAGGAAAATAAGTAAGTTTGTTATCATTTTCATAGACAAATGTTAAATTTAATGCAAAAAGTTTATTTATACATAATAAAAATAAGTTTTTGATAAGCAGAGTAAGGTTGATAGACAGTTTTTCTCGTGAGATGCAGCAAAATTCTATGACTTCTTACTTCATACTGCTCTGGTGTCGTTGTTTTTGGTCTGTACCATTATTAAATATTAATTTAATTAAATAAATTAATTAAAAATATTTTTAAGTGTTTTTTTAATCGCTTCTGAGCATTTTATTTCATTTTCTACTTAAATTTTTTTCAATTTTAAAGTTTTTAGCTAAAAAAAACTCCTCCGTTAACAAAAACACAACTGAGGAAAACGGAGCTCCGATCGTAATGCAGAATACCTACAATCGAAAGAAACTGAGCGGAATCGAAACGCAGAATACCAAATTGCCAGACGGAGAAAATTTCGATTCAAATCGAAACGCAGAAAAGCCCCATTATTTATTTATGTAATCATTTTAAAATTTTTTAACAGCACTTTTTCAGATGTACATACGATATGTATCTTCTTTGTATACGGCAATAATGTCAAAAAAAATATGAATGCAATTACAAATCATTTTGTTGCTCGGGCATTGGCAGGTGCTTTTTATAGGAATCTTATACATATACATACATACATATGCATGTATGTGGGCTTTTCCACATTTTTTATTTTTTTAATTTTAAATTCCATCAAACTTTTAGAGTACCACTCTAAAAACATTATGTTGCAAGCAACGATTATTTTAAACTCTTTTTTGATATTGTCCACGAAAATTCTATATACAATTTTAGAAAATTTCAAAAATAAAAATACTACGAAAGAAGAGGTTTTACAATTTTTAAATTTAGTTTTTCACGGCATCATATCCCACTACGGCTGTATTTTTACCTTGATGATTGATTGTAGAGGTAGACTAAAGCAAAATATCAGATGGATTGAAAACAAAATATTTATAAACATACATAATTGGTATAACAAACAAATTAAATAATAAAAAAAACCAACAAAATATAAAAAGCCTGGCCAATTACGTTTAGATACATATGTATGTAAGTATGCTTGTGTGAATGTGTGCCCTGTGAAATTAAAATTCTCTTTCTGTGGTCTCACCTTCACCCTACATACACAAAACAACAAAACTAATATTTGATACGGTAGCAAACATTTATTGATATTTAAATGATGATCATCATACTGAGGATCATGATGACTTTGTCGCCGTACATATTGATTTATACCTTTTGGCATACATACCCGACATAGAAAAAAAAATACAAACTAACATATTTCATACCCGAATAATATAAACAGTATTTACATGACTCATCTACACTTTTAAGAAATAGGAAATTAAAGCAATTATATACATACACACATTTATACATACATACGCTCTCATCCATTGCACACACAAACGCACATACACATTCATGCATTACCTACATAAATTATTTTTATAAAACGATGACCAATGAAAGTGTGGCATTCAAGATTTTTATATTCTAATTTTTATATGTGATATGTATGGATCTACGAGTTTGTGTGTATGACTTTATTTATATTTATTATTTATTTATTTATGTATTTATTTATTACAAAATATATGAATATAATATGGTTAGAAGCTGTGGCTGCTGAGGCCATCAGCTATTGTATTGTATATAATTATAAATAAAAAGGATTTCATTTAATTTAATTTTAGCCTCAGCATTGCGTATCTCTAATTATCTTATTTAACCTTTAATGGACCTCTTAGTATGCACACATTTTGCAAAACCGATTTTATAAGGCTTTTTATGTTACGGTAACAACAAACGGCAAACCAGCAAAAAGATTGTAATCGGAAGTTATTTTCAGTTTTCGACATGAGTCATCCGCAAATATGTATGTAGCATCTTTTTATACAAAATATGTATTATGTATATATGTATGTATGTATGTTTGTATGTAATTTAAAAACTGCTTCATTACTAATTATTTGCACATATACATAAAAACATACATATAATAAAAATTTTCCTGTTCATTGCAAATTTATGCAATATTTACTCGACAAGGATAGAATTTTTAGCAGAACCCCAATTAGTTTAATGAATAAAGTCCTTATAACATACATACATATTTAAAGTATATTTGGAAATTGTAACAAAAGGAGGAAAGCGTTTTAATTGTTCCACTACCGGCTGACTTACTTTCTAGAAAATGAAATATACCAGTTACTAAAAATATTTCGTTTACTTAATTGTGGAAAAATGAATTTCAATCGAAGTTACGAACTAGTTAGTAGTAAACGATTCCCCAAAGCAAAATTTTTTAACTAAAATAAACTTGAGTTGCAGTTATGATGTCAATTTCTTTAAAATATAATATATGTACATTTTCTCCTGTTTAAGAAGCATTTGTTCCATATCCAGAAACGTCTCCTAAGACATGAGATGTCCGCTTATTACTTATGTCGCGTAATTTTTCTAATGTCTGTATTATTTATTTAAGTTAAGTAAAATTTTAACGAAATTTTCGACACAATAAAATCTCATAGATTTTATGAACTAAATAAATGAACACAATTACGTTCATAAATTCATATAAAAGCCGATCATATAAGGCGTAATAAACGGGATGAATCATTTTCCCACTATATACAATAAAATTATCAATACTTTTTCAAAATAGTTTCTTTCCTACAACTAGATCTTTATCTTGATCTTTTACATACGAAACTTATTTGCATATTTATGACAGGAGAGAATGTTTAAAACACATTTAATTTAAGTAAAATTATTTACGGTATCAGTTGATTTATTGTTTGTTTAGGGCACCAACAAAAAACATTCGTATGTCTGCCAAATTTAAAATTTTGTTTCTGATTTAAAAAATTTTCTGATTTAAAAAATAGATCAATTGGATCTAATTAGGTATAATTTTCTTATTCTTTATAGTATACTTTACAGTCAATTAATCAATTTATATAATAAAATAAACAAAAAAAAAAATAAAAATGAAAAGTAGTTTATAATGGACAATGTCGCTAAATCACCAAAAAAAAATAATATTATAATATACCAGTAATTTCTTAACACATCCAGTCTGGTCCACAAATACTATTACTACCAAATACGTTAGCGGAAGTATTATGTAATTCCCCCAACTAATTTATTCTTTTTGGTGCTGTAAAAAGTTGAATTAAAAATGTGTATTTCCAAAAATAAAAAAATTATATATTACAACTTTTGGTATATACATTAAAAATAATAAAAAATTAAACAAAAGTAAAATCAAACATGAGCAGACAAAATCTATCATTTTATGAAAATGTTCAAAAAGTTTTACAAGTGGCATTCGACTGTCAAAAAAATAATACTGTTTTAGGTTACATTATAATACTTTTTCATAATACATTACAAATTTGGTATGTTTAATACTACGTAGGATACCGAAACGATAGCCCAAGCAAACCTAGACTGACAGACTCTTTTCAGTGGTTGACAAAAATAACAACAATGAAAACAGTGAAGAGGATCACATCTGCAATCAGAAACTTTTAAAAATATTTTTGTGTAGATTTGTAAAATTAAGTATGACTGTTTACAGTTATCGGTATGACAACCTCATCGTAAACTTCAGTCTCATAGAGGTGTTCCCATCCTTATAGAAACTAATTTAAATTCCTAACGATTCAAAAGATATGTTTTTTGTTTTCTATAATAAATAAAGAGTTAGTACCTAACATTAAAAAATTAATCATGCTAAATCATGATTCACATGAATGAATATTTCATTATTGAATGCCTGTCATTGCTTGCTTTACAAACCACTGATATGATTAAAAAAAAACCACGAATCAATATGATTAAAAGAAAAACGAGTTTTAAGGTAGTTTATCTTTAAAAGAAATAAATAAATTTATAATTTGAAATCTGTAATACGGAAATGTTTATATTGTATTGAATAAAAAATTAAAAACACTTGTGAGTTAGTGCATTTATACTGCGAAGGGTAGGGTATTAACTTAATAATATAAACGAAAACATCGGATATCTAATTATCGAAACTATATAGTAACATTATTGTGAGTCGTAAGTCCGTTAAATAACTTAACTAAGCATCGTCTTACTCAGGGCAGATAGAATTCTAAAAATTTTTGAAAGCTAACTAAAACATTAAAGGGAAAAAGTCTATTTTAACCTATCCAAATATTAAAACTCAAAAGTCTATTGCTATTTATGATTCGTTTGGTAACTCCGACAGCATTACTATAAATATTTTCTTTCCCTTGGATGCTACTGTTTCAGATTATGTTTTTTAAAACTATTTGCAGTACATACATTAAATTTTTTTCGTTACGTGTGTATACAATGTCGAATTTAATAAATTTAACTAACCAAATTTAGTCAACAAGTTATTGCTGATTCTGTCTGTTTTCACCCTACTAAAAAAAGGTCCAGAATAGTCAGAATAAAAATTTTAAAACAATCCATAGTTTTTCCTTATCCTTCCGTTTGAATTCAGTATTGCGTTTTACTAATAAAAGAAGAAAAAAATTAATTCTAGAATTTACCTCGCAACGGGCCTTATAAGCAGTATTTTACATTCAAGTTTAAGATTTAATTGGAGTAATACTCTAAGGTAAATTGTCTTGCAACTGTACCTTATATCTCGTAAGATTAATAATAAATAAAGTTAAATTTTATTAAAGAAAAGAAGAGAACACCGAATTATTTTACATCTGTAATATTTGAATCAATTTAAAGATGCGTGCCGAAGATGCGACCACACTACAACAAATTATAAAAAAATGCCTTTGAGTTCTTCGAGTTCAAAACCTTGTTTACCACTGTTATTAAACGATTATAAAAATGACAAAAAATAATAAAAAGGAATTAAGTAGATTGTTTTATGTAAAGCAAGTAAAATGAACTTGTCGGTATTGTACATACATGTACATATATATATATACACATATATATATAAGCATGTAGGGATGTATATAAATTTCATTGCTTTACAGTTTTACTGGTCTGCTGCCATACTAGTTTTCTGCGAATGGCAATACTAAAACGTATATGAAGTTGAGCCAATATCACTTGGTAACAAGTGAAGTTTCTTTATAGCATTGTACAAATATGTATTTTGAGTGTTGCCAGAGTACGAAAAGGTGCCCGACTGTCGGGAGCCAAATGAGTTTTTTTCATATTTATTTTCAAATTTAGCTTACTCGGCTGTAATGCGCCACGTTGTGATATCCAATTGTGGTGTGGCCCACACGTTCCATGCCAAAAAAAGAAAAATTAAAAGAAATGACAAAACACTACATACAACACCCAGCAGTAGCAGTAGCAGTAGCAGTAGCGGCAGCAACACTCACATGTCAACAACGTCTTAGAATACACACAGCCATAAATAAAATGTTTTCAAGTATTCAGCAACAATCTCAAGACATTTTAAGAATATCTTAAATGAAAATAAGGATACAACTAATATATTTATTTAATTTGTTATTTATTTTAACTAAAATACTTAGGAAAATGTGCATATATATGTATGTATTTGTATGCACACATAAAAAATAAATATTATATCACATACAAACAGAAGTATAAAAATAAATATAAAATTGCAGTGCCATTTAGTTAAGCGGAAATGAAAAATTATAAAAAGAAAAACTTGGATCTCTACATTGAACAGCTAAGCAATTAACTTTAAAGTGGAGGATAGTTCAAAATTAATGCTCAGTATCTCTGAAACCTTTCATTTCATTACCTTTCCAAGCGAAATTTCGATACTAAATGTGGTATTCCAAAGCTTTGTATATACCGGAGCACCAACCCATTTTTTTGACTACGTCAACGTGCAACAGATCAACTTACTGTTAAGTTCCACAGTTATATACCCTGTAAATGTCATGAATCATTTATGATGCACGATTTACGGAAAAAAACTAAATATAAAACTAAAAATAATTAAACCCGAGTGGAGTGAATGACAACTTTTCAATGTTCGAAACATATTTTAGGACCAGAAAAAATTACAGAACAGGAGAGATTGCTCTACTTCCCGAGATCCTTATTTCATCCTATTTCAATATGCTTGTAGATACATTTATGTGTAATAGCAGGTTTTTTTACACAAGTTATTACATACATACATTGCTATTATTGTAGTGGTATATTTTTGTATATGAAATACTGGACTTGTAATGTACTTGTATTAATTTTTTTAATTTATTTTTTTTTAAATATATGTTTGTTAATTACGCTTTATATTTTTGTATAAATATGTGACACGGTCGAGTCATATACAGCGAATTGCTCCAAAGTTTTTTCCCCCAAAATATTTTATTACGTGGTACATTTCGTAGTGTGGAACTCGTCAAACTTTTTATTTGAATTTTTTTTTTTGAAAATTCGATAAAAATAATAAAAAAAACATTTTCGACATATAATTGGCGATATGAAGATTAAACCAAATGGTACCAGATAAATATAACTACAAGATTGAAAATTCGAGGCATCACTAACATAAATCAAACAAAACATTTCACCGAAATGTATTTGAAAATTTTTATGAACGAATTCAATTTTGCCAGTCAGTTTGTCGTGGTTTGTTCCATTTAATTTTGCCAAATCTTAATCTTGCAAATAAAATAAAAAATTAAATGATTCTCATCTAAATGTATTGTTGCCAATTTAATTAATTGATTGCAAAAAATAGTATGTATGTACGAGTATGTATGCATGCACTCGTACGAGTGTGTATTACATTTAGCATTTTTTTAAATCTATAAAAGTAGGTAAGGAAAGTTATTTTGAAATTCATAGCAAACGGCTTTTAACGCCCTCAAATTATAAAAGTAAACAGACAAAACATATCTAATGTTAGACAAAATGTAACAAACAAATAAATCAAATAAAGATGTACAGAGATATAAAATACAATGAAAAAATAACAATTGACTAAAATCAATCAAAGCACAACGCCTTTCCCATCTACTCCTCCCTCTTTTACAGGGGGTTATTAGGTCTATTATGTTGCTTGTCTGTCCCTTGTTCTACTATCGTTTCGGTTCAGTTCCATGCACTATGCACTTACTCTTTTAACCACTTTGCGGTCGTCAAGTTAATCTTTAGGTATGTGCTTATGTATGAGAGTGTGTGAGTGCCCCTTTGTCATGAGTATAAATCTTTGTGTTTGTGCTTTCTGCATGCAAGTATGGATGTATGTGTGCATGGATATATATATAAGCGTGTCTTTTTTGCGAGAAGGGTTACAAAGAACAGTGCTTATTAAGGATGTCTGATGTTTATCACAGCATCAGACGACCTCATTTTAATTTGCTTTATTGTATGTTTGTTTATATAGATGTATCTCGTTCAATTGTGTGAGTGGGGCAGTTTGGGTTTCCTCTTTTAATTGAAATCTCATATTCGCTTTTCGTCAATAGAATCTTTGTTGTTGTTTTTGTTTAATTTTTTTAAGTAAATTTGCTTAGAAATGCTCAAATTACTCGTAAAGTGAAAACACAATAACGCACATTAAGCCATTCATTTTAACAGCCAGTTATGGAATTATTCATACATAAACAAGTGTAGAATATAAACACGTAAGTCAATATATATATAGGGTGTTCCAATAATAAGTTTCAACATTTTTCTTGGGTTAATATTGGTAGATAATACCATATGTAAAAGCCATGCTATTAAATTATCAAATGCATTGCATCGAAACGATAAAAATTATTTGCAAAAATTGTGAAAATGTTGCGGTAACAGTAATTGAGGTCATCGTGAAACCTTACCTCGACGGAACGAATTCAGCTGATGTCAATAATAGACCATAATAATGTACGTCGCCTAAGAACAACGGTAAATACAATAGCAATATGGTAGAAATCGCAGTATCATCAGCAGACGTAAGAGTACGGCCTTTAAACTTCAACTAATACAAGATCTGATACCTACAACCATTAGCATTGTTAACATATCTAAATCCTCTTACTGACAGATCCTATAAATAGTTTTTGCAACCGCACACTCGCATACACATATTAGCTGAAGCGTGTCCTGATATCTACACTACTTACCAATAAATTTGATCACATTATATTATTATAACATATCATTTGTTAATTAAAAGATACTCTACTTGACAGCTTTTTCTAAATTAAGTTCGTTTACACATTATAATCAAAACAACGAACAGAAACCCAAATGATCAATTAGTTGTACATGCAGAAATATAGTCAAGCTGTTTCCTAATTATTTATTTACTGAAGAACTGGCAAGTGATTACCAAAGAAGGTAATTCTCCACTATTTTGCGAATTTTTTTCCAATTTCCTAATAATAAGCAAAATAATGATATAGTTTAAAATCTATTCTCCAATAAATCAGATGCATATTTTTTTAGAATATTCAAATTAAAATTCATCAAATTTTACCAGCAATTTAAGTTACTTATATGCAAATACAAAGTCGGTTCAAATTTATATTGTATAGAACGGAAAGCGTTTGGCACTATTTAAATCTTCATTATTTCCAAATTAATTTATATGTATATAACTTAATTTATATTGTGCGTTATCTTGTTAAGAATGTTAATTATTCAGAATTTTTCAAAGATTGTTGCACTCGATCGAATTCTAAAATGTACGCCCTATGTTAAATTTCGCTGCCATAGAAACAATGTTTTTTAGTCGCATCAGCACTTTAAATAATAATACAATAATAACCCAGAAATATTAATAAAATAAATTTTTTTTGTTACAATCTACCAGACATTTGCATGGCATTCACTTTTTGAATATGAGTTAGGGTATATTTATGCCAGGGCTACGAATTATATGATCCATATAATTTTGAACTACTTTTTCCAATAAATCTGACCTCATGCAGCACATGCTGCCTTGAATATTGGAGGAGACTGAGAACAGAAGTAAAGGCGGCACCAAATTTATTTTGCAATAAATCGATTATGAGGAGCACTATATCGAAGTGGTGCCACCTTATTGGAAACAAATGACCTTGATATTTTGCTGATCAACGTTTTGAACTAAAAATTCAGTAGACACATCGAATGCGCCCCACATTTCTCGTATTGGCATCTTCTTGCTCACTGCCAAAGATGATTCCGCCAACGTACAAACCGCATAAACAGCCAATAGATGTAATAGGGATCTATTAACTGCTTAAGGATTGTTTTCGCAACAAGCGTGACACTTTGCTTATTAACGTAGCAATTTACCGTAGTAAGGTCTTTCAATTATGGACTACGAACTTCTCGAAGAGATTATTACGTTTTTTTCAAAGTAAATTTTCGCAATTTAAAAGTATTGTTCTGGCGTTCTATGATTCACTAGTACTTGTCGAATGTCAACACAGGTTGACAATCTGTCCTGTCAGACCGTAGATACCGATATCTATATTTCTCACGTAAATGAAAAAGTATTTTTTTTATTAACCAGTTTCTAATATTCACTATAAGAAAATTTTAGAAAAAATCATATATGCACGAGTGTGTTCTTTCTTTCCGGTTAAAAAGGTTAAGAACTAGAGGGTTAAATGTAATAAATATAGTATATACATACATGAGTGATAAAGAAAGTTTTATGAAGTCATCACTCCACCTATTTTTTTCAGTTCTTAAATTGAAATCTTTTCAAATTATTCAAGATATTAACTGTTGAGGTTATATTATAGGCTACAGGTTACAATTATGGAGACCGAGATTATGCTCTGTCTCATTTTAGTGAAATAGATCACTATGCAGTAGGACATGTGAGTCCCGAAATTGGAATTGGGAATTATTTATCCAGATTCCATTAAAGATTAGTTAAAGCATAAGCAATAAAAGAGTAAACTATGGTATAATTGGATAAAATATTAAAAATTTTTATAATAAAAATAAATAAATAAAATGATTTTATCTTCCTACTTATGCTATTGAAACTTAACAGCGAGTGTGACTGTGAGCGAAGTGATGTAGATAGTAATCCAAGCGTTCTTGCTGTGTTACTTATTGATATTCATGGCGGATTTTTGCATTCTTAGCTATAAATGTATAAAATAATTTTATGTATACGAGTATATTTCTGTTATTTATTACTCGATATTGATTTTCATACTGTAAATGTTAAGAAAATTCTGACCAGATAAGTTTTAAATTTTTTTAATTTTAAGCAAAATTAAAATATTGAGGATAGACAGACTGACGGACAAAACCTAATCAACTTCGCTTCTTATATGGATCCAGAATTTATAAAATAAATACTTTATAGAGTCGGAAGCTAATATTGTACAAATTGCCATCTACACATCAAACATATTTACATCCTTCCACACTTTTTGTGGGAGAAAAATATTAACATGCCAGTTAAAACTATAATGTGCATCTAGAATAAGTTTTACAGCGCCGTAAAATAATTGCGAAACAGCCAATGGAATGACAAGCTCTTATTACCTACTGCTTCAATTATCACTCATGAGGTCGGTTATTAATATATACTCGTACTTATCTCCATATGCATATTATATGTGTATATACAAACACATCCATACTCGTATGTAGATATATAAATATATATATATATATAAAGCTGTACAATGATTCCTTTGTTGCTCAATCAATATTTAAAAATTTAAAGAAAACACAACGGCTTTGAGCAAAGGAAGGAAACTGGAAGCAGATACAATCAAACTTCTTATTTAAAAGAAAGCAGCAGAAGTGAAGATAAGTCATGAAATTAAGCACAATTAAGTGACTGAGTGAGACACTTCGCTGCTGAGCTTCTTGTCTGGCAATCAATTAAGAATGCTTTATTTATTATTTAAAAACACTTATTTTTTTTTTTTTTTTGAATAATAAAATACTTTTAAGGAGCGATAATACAATAAAGCTGGCAAATTTATATGTATGCATGTACGTTTGTGTCTGACAAAAATGAAAGCAATGGATTGCATATATAATGGTCAATACGTAGTTACTATGAATATTAATGTAAACTGTTATGGCAGAGGAATTGCAAATGATCCAACAATTCATGAGGACCCTTTGTGGGTAACAAAATTTTCTTAATCGAATTAAAATTATGTGATTTTCCAAATGAAGCGCACGCAAATATTTTATTAAGCTGATTTATTGCAGCTTGGCTGCAAAATTAATTTTACTTGATATGAAACAAACGTTATTTAGTGTCACTATCATAACAAAGTTGAATGTTACAAGTTAAAAAATGCTACAACTTCAGACGTAACAACCGGCCGATACACGTTACAGGTAGAATATGTACCCCTTTACTTATTCAGACCACTTTTCTTTGAAGTTAAATTTTAGTACTGAAATTATATCAAATCGTACAGCTAACTAAACACGAGCTTTAATAAATAGTTAAAGGTACTTGGCAAAAAAGTCTTTTACGTGTGAAGATCCAAATGTATTCCAAACTTATCACTTTTACATATATCTTAAATTGTTTGCGTGTAGGCGAACTAAAAGAAAAGTATTTTACATGTTAAAATAGAACCGGTCCGAAACTATTTATGGATTCTGATTGTAAAAGTTAATAGATAATGAGATTAAATTAACACATCAAAATACTAAATATATTTTCAATGAGAATGTTTTCCATAATTTATCAGCGGAAAAGTAAATAATATAAAATATATAAAGAATTATACACATGCGTATATTTTTTAGCTGGAAATTTAAGTTCTAGGTGTAATAACACACGTTGCCTAAAAGTGAAACTATAACTAAACTATAGACTGTAAACATACAATAAGAATTTTTTTTATAAGGTAGTAATTTAATCGGTCAACTATTCGATGGAACCATTTGAATGCAAAGGAAACTTTTGGTTTGGAAGCATTTTACGGCCTTTTACTAACTTATGTAAAACTAGTTATTGAATAGTATCTGCTTCTAGATAAATAACGCCTAATATCCTACAAAATACTTCTATTTTATATTACGATGAAATTAATTATTATTTAGTTGTAATATGTAGAGCACACTCACTCATAAACTAACGATTTTTTAAATAATATTTTAGCATAAAATTGTAGAAATATTTTCATTTTTAAAACAAGTTTTACGTGCATACTTACATATATGAAAAACGTAAATATCTGGCTGATCTCAATATTTTGCAGCCCATACACACATTGTGTGTTAATGTCAAATGAAAGCCAATATTGGCAAATGCAAGAAAATGAAACAAAATAAAGCACACTTGTATTCAAAGCGCCGAATATCGCCTTAAGCTTAATTTACATATGTCAGTATGTATAAACGTGTATGCATGCACATGTACAAGCATATAAAAAATATATCTTGAATTCTGAGCACAAGTATTTCAGAAAGAATAGTTCGAATGAAGAAGATATTTTTAATGCCAGTTTCTCTTAAAGAACTCAGTGGGCTTACCGGGTCTACTTTCGTGCAACACATCTTTTACAAACTTATAAATTCGTACATTTTCGCGAAATGTATTTTTCAACAAACATTTCCTTTTTTTTCTTTCGCTTTGATGTTTGGATAATAAATTTTCAAACTGAAAAATAATTTTTTTTTTTAGATATTAAGAAATGCATCCAAAATGTTTACACATATTGTAAGCTTTTAAAAAAAAAAACTCTAAAATTAAATGTTATTAAACTAATAACAGGAAAATGTGTCCAATTTCGCGTTTCCATTCCCAAAATAAACTTTGGGAAGCAATTTGAATGTTTTTTTTCATACCAATTTACCATGCATGAGAAAGTCTTTTTAATTACACATGTAAATATTACATTATTATAAGTGGGAATACGTTCCGTGCTTTCTTATTTAGGCATTTGTTATATCCATGTCGTATGGCTTAAACGTTAGAAGTTAAAAGTCATAAAGTTACGAAGACTTTCCTTACAAGCAAAAATTGGTTTCTTAGAAGACTATTGCACCACTTTCGTTTGTGAGCTATTCCCCTTTTGAATAGTGAACATCATTACAAATAAATTTTCGAAGAAATGAGGTTCGAAATTTAAATTTAATTTTTATATTTAATTTTGGAAATAATTTTCTTACCTATTTAAATTTATTTATTTAATTTTTGCACAGGCATTACATGAGAATTCCGCGGGAATGAATCATAGGACTGTGTAGGATAGTGTAGCATGACTTTAAAAAGTACTTTCATAGTTGATGCATAACAATTTATGTACGCCTAATATCAGTATTTTCTCATATGTAAGTATTTTTATACCCCCCACCATAAAAAAGTATCAGAGGATGTCGGTAGGTTTGATATGGGGACGGCAATTTCTGCAATATTAGTTTGCGATCTGGGTTCATCAAAACACGGGAAGTTGATTCATGTACTCAATACTTTTTGGAATTTTTGTCACTCTATAAATTGAGTTTACATTTTGCTTAACATCAAAAATTTAAAAACCTGTCTGCTCAGAACTTTCCCAAAATTATGCAATAAAAAAATAACCAAAATGGGGTAATAAATAAAAGAAGTATGTATAGCAGAAAATTATTTTATACCTTTATTAGAAAAGAGAATTTACTTATTTATTTTTAGTACTAAAACGTTTAATATTTCTTAGTAATGGGAAATATTTACATATTTACCTCAATGCAGTATAATTGTAATGTACAAAAATATCTATAGAACATATTCTTGGAGAAGGGTATATAAGATTCCATATTTCTAAAAAAGAAAAAAATATTGAACCAATAACACAAAGTTCGTGCAATGCTTTTTCTTATATGAGATGTACCCATAATCGTTATATACTGTAACAGTATAATTTGTTACCTAAACTTGTAAATTTATACATGGATTAAAAATAGTCTCACAAGAGAAATCGGTTTAAGCTCAAAAGTATAAACCTGAAGAGATTTTTCCTAGAAATAATACAGAATACAAAATTCTAGGGGCACTGGTTTGTTTTTACTCGAACGAATAGAAATAAATATCTCATTTAGTTTTGAAGAGAAGCGTATACGCAGAGTGATGAACAGTTCCAGTAACATAGCATAACATTATCTCTATGCATTATCACATGTGAAACGCATCGCAACATTAAACACCCTAAACAAGAATAATAAATTGTGTGAGTTAAAAAAATTTTAATTCTTGGTGTAAAATTAGAAAACGTATATAATTTTCATTAGGCCATATTTGCTTTTATTATTAGCGTAAATACATACATGTCGTTACCTGAAATGCAAAACAACATGTCATTTTCATTATAATCTATATGTGTACAAAACTACTATCAAAACTAACCAACTTTCATTATTACGGATCATCAAACGTTTCAAACTTAAAACCATACCAAAATTCTTATAAAGTACTTCTCATCACTCATGTTAATAAGGGATTTTGGTCTCTTATTGTATGGATTTTTGTTTCTGCTCGGACCATCTACCGAAGGTAAGCGGAAATGCCAAGAAATTCAATATACGGTTCATAAAATGTACTTGCATATTCTGTTCATACATTGAAATCCCTAAAAACAAAAGATATTGCAAAGCAAAAGAAAATGCGAGTTGTTTCCTTTCTTCTTCGTTGCTATCCTTTTGTTTTCCCTAATCAGTTCAAATCACTTCTGTGAAGATATTGAATAAACTATCACTCTTCTTCGTAATTAAGTATTTACGTACTGACCCTCGTAAATGCAACACAAAATTTCACTTTCCGTTGCTTGTAAATTGTTCGTGTAAAACTCTTTGCTTTAAAAAGACGCAGAACAAAATTCAAATCATTTATACGTGTTGAATAGTCAACAATATAACCGATACGAAAATTTCTCATGCAGCAATTGTATTGTGTGAGCGGCTGCCCCGTCTGTACCGTCTGCCTGAAAACAAAGATCACTGATCTCAATGTTATTGGATTGTAAATACTCATATATACAGTAGATTAACATCGAATTACTTCAGCAACAATATGCAATCGACTCAAGAAAGATCAGTGATGGCCCAACAACAGCAGTCATAACATATTCGAAATTAGTCATACAATCTTGTGTTTTAAAACGCAAGAATTGAAATAACAAAAAAACTGGAAATAATAAAAACTAGACAACACAAAGTTATTTATAATATTGTTCTCGGCGCAAAATTATTTACTTTCCCGCTGATAAATTATGGAAAACATTCTCATTGAAAATATATTTAGTATTTTGATGTGTTAATTTAATCTCATTATCTATGAACTTTTACAATCAGAATACAGAAATAGTTTCTGAAAATAAATCACCCTCTGAAATAATAAAATTTAACACGAATCATATCATCATCTGAAAAAAGTACATTCACAAGAACAAAATTATTTTGTTGACGTCTATGTCGCTTCTGTAGACTATGGGCTATTCCATTTAAGCCAATATGTAAAACTACATTTCATGATATTCTTGTTTGCCCTAAAACTTTCGGGGAAAAATGTTAAATATGGGCATTTTGAAAAATCGCTAAAAAAAAATATACGTACTTTAAATATACGTTACATACATGCATCTCTATAAATATATACGAGTTGTGATCATGAAACTATCATTACAAAATACGATACATTAAAAAAAAACACATTACAAATAAAAAATACATTACAAAAACGATTTTCGCAACTACCGATTATTGCAACCCCCCATTAGCGCAACAGGAAAGGTTTTTTACATTAGAGTCTTTCTAACTGCAACTTTTCCCAAAAACTTATACCGATAAATGCATTTTTTTATTTTATAAAATTTTAAGTAATTTTCGCTTTGAATTAATTTTTTTAGAAACGTAGTTTTAACAAGTACATAAAGTTTCAGCAAGTAACTTCCATCTTAAGAATTGTTTCATTTCTACAATCGCCATAAAAAAATTCTGAAGCGTTTTAATATCAAAAAATTAACAATGGACTGATGAAGACGCTGTACCATTGCTTTTGTTACGGGATCAGATAGCAGAAGAACAAGTTTCAATGAGTCTATCCATTTTAAATTTTTAATGTTTTACTGGATGTAAACTGAACAATCGCTAAAATTGCCAAATGGATCAGGGAGGACTATTCAGTGGAAAATGTGGGTACAAACGTTTCAGACGAAATTAAAGAAATTACACAAATTGAACATAAACAAAAAGTTAAAGCGGATGATGTCACTTTCATTTCTATGGAAGGGGCAACCGAAAATGACATTTCTTATGAAAAATTAATCGCTCTTCAAGAAATCAGGAAATCTTCAAGTTCCCAAAAATGGCAAAAAAGTTTAAAACTCGAAAAAATTTCAACATTCTTCCTTTTAAATTAAGAATCAAACATATTTTCATAAATATAACCCATACATATAAATATATATACATATGTATGTATGTATACATACGTCTAAAAAAATACTTAAAATCATTTATTAGGCAAACAAGAAATAATTTTTATTTTATGTTAAAAAAACACAAAATTTTTAAGCAAGATTTTTAGTGGACGGTTATCTCAAGTTTTCGGTAAATGCAAAAAGGCCGGTTTCCTTTCAGTTGCGCTAGTCAAGATCGTATTGTAATTACATAATATTTGTAAAAGATTATCGCGCTTATCTTATATTTTTTTGGATCGATATGACGAATATGAAATATTTTTAGGAATTTTGTTTGAACTTCGTATTCCACATGAGCGGGATACACATACATTCATATGTAAATATGCATACACATATGCATGTACATGCGATTGAATACTTAACATAGAGAAAATTATCAATCCAAATAAAAATAATGGATTATGTGAGCTGAAAAACATACAGAAAACTATTTTATGTGCCCACAGATATTTACATACACACACATATTTTTTTAAAAATATTGCAAAGAAATGGAAAGCGCCTATACGATGTGCCTATGGGTACGTGTATACGTGCATACATATATTTTTTTTTATTAATAAGACGAGGAAAATCTTTAAGTAAATACATTTCAATTAAACAAAATAGCAATTGATTTTTTGCAATACGTATTTATGAAAGGATCCATACAGAGGCAGCGCCACATTTCATTAAATCAGAATTTATACATATGTACATATCGTTGGTCTCAACAAGAAAGGCCCTAATTTTAATTTTTTGCAGTAATTTTTTTTAGTCATTTCAAAGCATATAGAACTGCAAAAAAAATACGAGTTTGGGGCCTTTCGACTTAGGAGCAACGATATGTATGAAGGTAAAGCATGTTTGTATGAACTAGTAATTTAGTTATAAATAAAATCATATAGAAAAAGTAAAATGAATAACAAAATATAGTGAATTAAAAAGATAACATTTAAATAAAGCAAATAATAATAAATCACTTACAAAATCAAGGTTTTTTATTCGTTTATGGATATTATTCGTACAAAATATTGCAAATTAATATATCGTTCAAATTATTTTTTTAAATTAAATTATTTTTTATTATTACTGTTATTTAACGAAGAACACAAAAAGTAAATATGAAATCAGATAGAAACTTGAAATAAAAATAAGACACACAAAAATCAGCATATGTTGATGATGTTGTTTAAGCAGCAAAAGTAAATTTAATTCAAAAAGCACACACACTAGAGATGAGGTGATTTTGTTGCTTTTAAGCAATTTATTA
This sequence comes from Ormia ochracea, assembly GCA_963402855.1. NCBI lineage: Eukaryota > Metazoa > Arthropoda > Insecta > Diptera > Tachinidae > Ormia > Ormia ochracea. The sequence goes on from OY727106.1 coordinate 44,337,964, forward strand.
CCGAATATAAAACTAGTATAGTACGAGTATGTATTTGAATATTGAACTTTATTACTAACAGATTGTAATAAAAATAGGAGGCTGAGGGAAAGTTTGTAAATTGAAAATCAACAATCAAATTTTAAATAACTTTTGCATTAAATAGATTTAAATTTATTTATTTATTTCTTGAATATTGAACAATGACTGCACATATAATATCAATATATTATTTTCTTTTCTTTGCAAAATAACAAACGCGTAAGCATATACATATTTTAATTTGTATTTATAATTTTTGTATATTTTTTATAGATCACTTGTTGCATCATTATCATTATATTTTATTATATAAAATGTTTTAATTTACACATAATTTTATTATTTTGTTTATTTTATTTTCCTTTTGTATATTTCAATCGTGTTTGTCGTTATTAATTTATTTATCTGTGTTACATCTAGCATTATTACTCGCATTTGTTTGTAGTCGACCAACTTATCAATGCCGGGTTAACTGCGTAGGTGTATGATTGTAAGACACCAACAACAAAATTGAAAGATATTAGCAATAGAAACAATTACATACATGACTATATGTATATAAAAACAGACATACTGAAACATTCACATACAATGTACATATTTTCGGAGGCCAATAGTACTTTTAAAAATACTAAATGTCATCGAAATTACCGACAATCAGTAAAATATTTTGAAATAAAAATTCCATATAATCTTATCAATCTGTCCCCATTATTTTATGTTATACAACAATAAATAATATGGGCAGTTAAAATACAGATCGAGTAACTAGAATGAATGCTTGCGAAACATTTGAAATACATGCATATGTATGTGTGTGCATATGTAACATATAAATGCATACTTACATATGTATGTATACTTCCACAGTTAATACTACTTTCAAAGGTTAGAATTAAAAACGCCCACAGTGTTATGGGCATAATTACAAGCTGCACAAATACAAATAAAACCACAAAAATTCAATTAAAACATATTTTTCCTTAAAAATATGTACATATGTATGTATATACATATGTATGCATGCATGTACCCACAAAGAATTCCAAACTGTAACTTAATAAAACCATGATGAAAACACCAGCAAACTCAGGCATACAGATGGGCCAACTACATTATCAAAAACCATATGTTGCTCATCGCAAGCGCGCTCATCAACACCAGCAATAAACAAAATGCAAAAAGTTTTTATGCATGTGCATATGTGTATATAGAACTTTCCGTCATACATGCATCCACATATATATATGTATGTATGTACACACTTTTCTGTAAATAACAAATACACAAATAGCAAGAGGTGAGGTGTTGTCGAAAACGGAGGCGAATGGTTTCAGGGTCTAAAAAGGGGTGGTGGTACATGTACGGGATGCGTATATTAATAATTTTTATTCTTTGTTTTCCCTTTGCTCTTGTGTTTTTCTCTTTTCAATATTGTTACGTGTTTATTTTTCGTTTTTCTTTTAATTAATATAATATCGCTCATTTTATGTTTATATTTAGGTTTATTGTGGTTTGTTTCATTTTTAAAATCGCACTTTTTAAATGTTTCCGTTTATTTTACTTACGAATACACTAAGTAGCAGCTACACAAACTAACTGAATTTACTTTTAGTGTGACTAACCGCTCCAACGGCTGTTGGTTACCTCAGCACAAAACGTATAAAAACAAACAACAATCATTCTACACAAACACATGTTATGAAAGAGCTCCCGCTCTCATTAAAGAGCCACAACATTTTTAAACGCCTAATTAGCAGTTTAGTGATGCCAATAAAATGGGGAGCATTGGGAATTTTCCTTATAAGTTACACCAAATATACGGAGCACCTAAGTGCAGTTTTTCCAAAAAAAATTCTTGCAAAAAGAAATTACGCAATCGATCCAAACACCTTATTGACAACTGTACATCACTACTGACTTCTATTCTTCTACGAAAAATATGAAATACTACAATGGAGCAATATAACATTTTTTGCCATATAACAAAATCGTCGATAGCCGTTTAGTGCAGTACGCAAAATTATTTGTCGCGAAACTTGGATCACCGCGAAAAAAATATTTGCGTGTTTTCTTTGTAATTGATCTGTGTCGAATGTCCTGCGTGAAAAATCCTTTTTTTTTTTTTGGTTATGAGTTATGCTGCATAACCAGAACTTTTTTGTGCTGCATAGGAAAAGGTTACTACCTGTCCACATTGGTGAGAAGCCTGAGGAGGGGCACAGAGTATCGTACCCCTCTCACCTAAACCAACCAAAAATTGCTGCAACAAAATTGCAATGTGGACAGGGAGTTATAAGTATCGATTACAAGGGATATATCGTATGTATGTACATACATAAAAAAAGGTTTAATACGTACATATGGATATGTATATTGAAAATGTAGAGAGATATAAAAACTGCAAAGAGTGGCAGCCTCATATTGTACTGATCAGTATTCTCTTCAATTTTACAAGCAACATTTTTCAAGATCGCAAATTTTAGTTTCACCAATTGGAGCATACAATCAATACTGAAGAACATATTTATAGAGCTGGAGAGAACATATTAAAAATAACGTATGCAGCAGCAAATATAAAGAGTACGTTGTAGATGTTGATATGTTCATATGAGAGAATACTTGAGTGCGTTAATGTTTGTAGATAAAAGCAAACGAAGCAAAAATGTAAATATGAAATTTTTCTTTATAATAAAACAAAGACAATAAATTATACACACATTTGGCAAAGCGCATGTAATTGCAAATGCTACAGCACTTACTCGTATGTACGGATATGAGCATTTACGTATGTATGTAAATCGCCATAAAAAAGCAGAATTTGCTGGCGCATTTCTTTAATCAATTTTTTGCAGAATATAGCCAAGGGGAATGACTAATTTAACGTCTTGAAAACTATTGTAGTAGTAAAATCTTTTATATTCTTTTTTCTAATTTGAAAACGTGTATGAAATGAGTAGTTGCACCGTGATAACTGCAGACTCGGTGTTCCGTCACTTACCATTGTTAAATATAAAAAATAGTATTCACTATCCTACGAAGGCGTGCAATTCATTTACATCCATACATGCGTAAATATTTCCTATTTAAAAATGGTATTAAAATTGTAGGTGCCACCACATTACACCAGAATGATTCAAGTAAACCTTTTCGTTCAGCTACTAAATACAAACATACATTTATGTAGATACAATACTAAATTTGTAAACATACCTTTGATCGCAAGGAAATGCATCATTTCTTCCATGGAATTGGTAATTAAAATACGCATATCCACATACATGATGCGTATTTTTAATATAAACATAAACAAATATTTACTTAATCATTACATTAATTAAGTACTTTTCTTTAAGAAAAGTAGTCCAAAAATGCATTTAAATATTATTTCAAGTATAAATTCACGATACTGCATTAAAAAACAACATACTCGAATCGGGGTTGTGCTCCATGAAGAAATGATTGATGCTTATAGATATTACAAGGACTGTATTGTTGTTCCATTAATTCTACTAGTATATTCCTTATAAGTATTTAACTCTCAGCAACAAATAGTTTTCCAAAATAGTTCTTTTTTTAAAATGGTTATAACAGTGATTTGTTTTAAGTGAGCTTTAAGTGGAGTGATGTGTCTGAGTAATAATGCGAGGATACATATATAAAAGTGATCGGTTGACTGACTTTTCCACGATTTACATGTACTAATATCAAAATTGCACATTATTTTTTATTCTTATTGAAAGGACGGCGTATAAAGAAAGGCGTTACAGTGACTTAAGAGGGCACTCGATGTAAATGTACATTTTAATTGCCAAATCGCTTGAAAGTCTTGAAAGTCATTACAGTAGCACGGAAACACTGCTATAAAGTGTGATAAAATATTATAAATACAAGGAAACCATTCAACAAGGAAGTGTCATCCACCCCTCAAAACAGTTTTAGGTATAGGTGTATTTGCATACATACATATGTATATACATGCTTACACATATAAATATGTTAGCATTCTCAGATACTGTGCTTGTTCCAAAGTCTACACAAAATTTTTCATTTCTGCTGATCAATTAAAACTATACAAATCATTTTAAATAAATTCGATTTTCATACCAATACACATGTACATTCAAACACACATATGCATGTATAGCATAAATGAGTTAAGCCCGTACATACATGGCATACATATGGATATTAATTTGCCGTTATGAGTGTGCATGCTTATTTCAGTCATCATTATAAAGTATTGCAAATGTTTGGACGGTTAATGCGAATTCAGCTATGGCGACTTAATAATCATCGAATGGCGTTAAAGTTAACTCCCTATTAAATATTTTTTAAGACACTAAAAATATGTAAATATAGAATAATACATATTAATTTGAGAGATTCGTCAGACTGCAATCAAACCATTTCCATGCTGTAATTTTCATATTATTGTGTTTGGCAAGGCGTGACTCTGTGCTTACAGCGTTTTAATACGAATATGTTGAGCTCTTAGTGGAGATAATCGCAAAACTAAACACTTTTCATGGAGTGACAATTGTGGGCTTGTAAATTTTTGCTATAAAATTTTATTATGTGCGTACATAAAAACATATGTACATGTACATATGCATATATTGTAACTTATTTAATTACAGTGAAAACATTTCAAACGTCACAATACGCCCATTTTATTATTATATATTAGTAGCATAATATTTACACTTCACCTTATTTTATATTTCGTTGCTAATGCTGCCTCCTCCACTACTTCCTTAATTGGTCACTTTTTAATAAACTTTTATTCATTCATCATTTCTCATGGCGTTTTTTTCATTTCATAAAAATTCATACGTATTTAATGCTATTTCGTAACTTGTGTCGCTGTTTTTATTGTTAAGATTTTCAATTACCAGGAATTCACTGTTATTCACCAATAAACACACCTTTATTATTTAATTTAGTTGTAATATATTTATTAACAAACGTCGTCATCTGTGACAAAGCAAACACACTCATTCACAATAGTTTACAAATCAGTAGCGATTACTTTGAGTGCAGCTATCAAGTAGTGAGTATTCAAATGGTTGTATGATTAAAACAGAGCTGTTGAATGGAATAGTAAGAAACTTTCACAATGGAACCGATTTAAAAGTGAAGTATAAAATTAAATACGTTTTTTTTTTATTCGTAGCGTGTTAGAAATAGACTTCCCTAGTTTTTGTGAGCGCCAATCTAAAAGAAACGCTGGTAATATTAAAGTTTTTTGTTACTAAATATCAGTAGCTCATAAAACCAAGTTTATATTTCTTTATATAGGCCGACGTGGCAAACTAAAGCAAATCTGCTCTATACTTGGGAGCCACTGCCAATGAAAAAAGTTTTCCAAAACATTTTTCTATTTGGTACAATTTTTCTTAAAGAGTAAAATAATTAAAAAATTCTTTTACCTAAATCTAAGTAATTTATAATACCTTTTGCATTATATATGTACATCCAACTCTTTTTTATAATATTCGTAATATAACATAGGAAAAACAAACTGAAAACTCGGAACGATATGTGTTATTTCAAAAAGTAAGTAGTTACTAGTTGACCAGAGGCGCTGAAAAGTAATTACTGTGGCGAGTGGGTACTACCGGTAAATGTTCTACTATAAATAACTAAAATTGTGGGTTTGATTCTTACCATAGGCAGTCATAAAAATTATACTCTAGTTTTCTCATGTCTGTTGTTAATTATTGTTTAATTATAGGTTTAGAAGCCATAGTGACTGCATTGCCATAGTGATCGGCGAAGAAACATCAGAAAATAACAAGGCCTAGTTCGATAGTTTATAATATAAATTCTCGCATAACGCTTGACATGAGTACTCTTGCACCCTGAAACAAACAAACACAAAAGGTGGAATTACGTGGCAGAGTACAAATATCAAACTATCCTTACAGAATTTCGTCATGGATAATGAATACTTAGTACACTTCTTATACCACTTTGCAATTTAAGCATTTATAAATAGCATTCCTGATCTAGAGATACGTTACGTAATTGTGCCCCACAAGAGTCATATTTTGCACTAATATCCATCAATGGATGCAGATAAGATATACAAGATAAGACAAGATACAGCAAAAGTCGTAGCCAGATGGTGCAACAGGTTGTGGGAAAGCATAATCCGACTAAGTTACGATTCAAATAAAAAACATTAAACAGCACAGCATCGGCACCCGAAATTACATTATCACTAATACAGCAGCAGAATAGCAATCTGACTGCTAATAGATAAATTAGTGGAGGGAAACATGTGCTTATAACAGGCACACGGATGGCACATTCAATAGTGCGGGAGGCTCATAAAATTTAAAAATAAAACACTACATAACGTGCAAATGTACTAGAAATAAAACTATTTAATCCAAAAAGGTAAGAACTTAATTTTTTAGAAGAACTTAACTAAGAACTTTTTTAAGAAGAACTTAACTTTTAGAAATCCCGTATGGTATCTGCTTCAATGTTCCAAAATTCTTAAGTTTTGCTTTTCACCCACGAAATGCTGAAGAATTTGAAAATCAGTTTTTAAAAAGTTTTATTTAATTTTTTACAATATTAAAAAAAAATTTTTTTTTTGGAATAGATTTATATTCAAAACTTAGACGTAAAATGTTTCGCATAAATTACACAAGCTTCGGCATTGCTTAGTTACAGAAACAAAAATTGACTTATCACTCTAATCTACAACATACATATACACATATCTACATACATACATGTGGAATGAACTACTGCCACTTCCACAATTCCTAGTACAAATGCCCAAAATGATATTGCCATGAATATATTATGTAATGAATATATGTTTGGGTACATATCCATATGTATGTGGGTACATATATAATATAAAAGTTATTTTATATTATCTTTTGAATATCTTGTATATATGTATATGTATGAACATAACTGATTTTTTATTGCTGTATCATGAAACTTTCCTCTACAACTCTAAATAATTTTTCTTTTTATTGTTTTCTTATTAAAATTATTTGTAAGACTGCTGCCGCTTCCATTTTAATTCTTGTTGTTGATTGTATAATTTATGATTAATAGTTGAGATATTATCGCTAAAACTTTATAATTTTTTTTTCTGCACACTACTATCGTATTGGTGGCGAAACGTTCTTGCCATTATATTTTCTCAAATCTTAACGGATTTGACAAATTTATGTCTGTTTCCCCCACTTGGAAGGAAGAAAATTTTGCAAACGATCATCATTTCCGCTAAAAGAAAAACAAGAAGAAACCAAATCTTCCCCCTATAACGACAATGCTTGAATGATTGCAAAAGAGAAAAAAAAGCATGACGCCACACCAGACAGTTTTAAGAGTACATACGCACATGTATACGAGTACATACATATTCTCACTCGCAAATATAAAAAATTTAGTATCAAATCAGTAAAACAAATATGACTGTGAAATAAAAAACTTGGAAAGAAATTTTAGCAGAACTGTAGCAGTGGAAATGAAATGGTCGGTTGTACAATAAAAATGCACAAGTTTGTCAAAGTCATTGGTCCGTAATTTAAAGTAGTAGATTAAAAATAAAAAAAATCCACAAAAACAAATTCAAGCAAGATTGGTTTAACATGTGTTTGTATGTATGTATGTATGTACATACGTAAAACGATGTACTAAATGTGAATGTGTGTATGAAAAATATCCTTCATGAGACCATATAAATATATAAATATATGCATGCACATATATACATCCATACAGCCAATCCATACATACATTTATTATAATATGCGCGTAAGAGTGGGAGTGTTATTCTAAAGCAAGGATGTTAAGAAAGCACACTCAATGCGGCGTCTTGCTGTGTATACAAAGAAATATCTGCAAAATGAAAATAAAACAAATGACTTATGGATATTTTTATATAATTCTTAGCTGCACAGTGGGCCAAAGCAGGAATTTTTGAAAGGACAAATAGAAAAAATATTAAATTCTTTTAAAGAAATATTTCTTTGATTAAAAAATTACATGAATTATTTTTTCAAATGCTACACCTATAAATTAAACATATTCTTTAAAGAAATTAAACTTTTTGTAAGTATATACGAGTACAATTAAATCATAAATTATCATGTACAGCTAATTCTTTTCTTACACGATCTTTTTTACGCGATTTTGAAGTAACACGATTTTGCACGATTTTGTTTTTCACGGCATTCTCTGCAACCTATGTAACGTGAAAAATGAAATGAAAAGAAAAGTTTATTAAAGTAAAAACTTCCCTTCCCACTGTAAATTCTAAATGACATATCTAACAAAATCTTTAAGGCTAAAAATTTGTAATTACTCTCAATATGATTCAATAAATGCTATTTGCATTTAAAAAATCCCATGATTCACTATCCTACACAAGTATGGCCTATATGCTGACAAAATAGGATAGTGTGGCCTAAAAAAGCATCTGTGTGGGATATTTTTTTGATAAGTTGTACGATTTGCAATAGTTTATGAAAATTTTCATAAAATAAGAATTTTCATGCGATCAGAGTTACTTTTACTTCAATCTGCAAAGAAAAAAGTGGGTTGCATAATATTTGTATGATAAGGTGGCACCAAAAACAATACTTTTATGGCTTTTTTGAAGCAGGATGGCATTACATCAGATGTTCTTACCTTAATAATTGAATACCACAAATAAAATCACTAATGCTACAACAGATCATGAGCAAAGGAGCCTTTACTTGAAATTACAAAGGAAAAATATTTTACGCCATTTACAGAATTAATTTAAGTTTCCAAAAAAAAAAACAATAAAAAAAGTGCTGAATTTTTTAAAAATGTCGTTTAATACAAGTAACATAACATACAATTGTTAATATGTTTTTACTATTTCCAACTAATATTTGATTTGAAATGGACTAAACTTTTTTTTACTAAGAATTATTAAAACACAGGAACGCCACTGGCAACGAATCATTATAACCTGGTTGTATTCCACTCATTTCAAAGCCAGTAGTTATTCCAAACAGACAATAACTGAAGTCCTTCTGATTGTGCTCCTAGGAATTTCATTTATTGCACTTGTTATTGTTGTTGTTATTTTGATGATCATTTTTCTATATCTTATAACCATTGCTAATTGGAATCAGCATGAGAAAGACCATCAATATGACATTATTTAAGGCGGCATCGTTTGGTGAAGTATTGATGAGAACTGAGACATCATTTAGAAGTTTTATATTAAACATTTTTAAGGTCGGAACACTGTGCGTTAAACGAGGAAAAGCACAAATTTCTTTTATGTGCTCTAGTAAAGTAATATGGTTTTTTTTTTAACTAAAATTGAATTAAAATCAATCGGACGCCTGTCGTTCACTTCCTCGAACACACTTGCAAATTTCATTCAATACACAATCCATAAACTACACTGTTGTTTATCAATGCCGGAAATAAAGGAAAAGAAGAAAGTTTTGTATCATTGTCATTCAATGAATTAACCCTCGCAGAATAACAAATGATCTGATGGTAACATCCCAGTTTCAGAAAGGAGTAATAAATAAAATGATGGGAATTAATATTTATATACGAATACTTTTATATGTGCAAATATGTAGGATAATAGGACATATTAATTTTTTAAGCGTAATAAGATTGCATTAACAAATAACCATGAAAATCGGAACAGAAATAAAGTGCGTACACACTTATGCATATGGATGTATGCATGTCCATACAGTACATTTCTTATATAGTCACTTTATTCCGTCTACATACATAAATCCGAAAAGTAATAAACATTCTAAAGGAATAGAAAAATTAATTTGGGATAATTGGAACTTGCGAAAATGAAATAGTTATCGTTACATCGAGAGCGTAAAACTGGTAAGGCCATATTTCACTATCCTACACAGTTGTACGATTCATTCAGGCGAAAATATGATAATGAATCCCTCCTATTTCGAAAAATCGCTTCAAAATGACGTTGCTGGTGCCATCCTGTCATAATACAAATATGATGCAAACAAGTTTTTTCTTTGTGATTGAAGTAAAAGCAACTCTGATCGCATGAAAATTGTTATTTTCTGAACATTTTCATAAACTTTTGCTTGTCGTGAAGATCTGACATTTTTAGGTCACACTATCCTATATTTTCAGCAGAGATGCCGTATTTGATAAATCGCACTGCTATGTAGGATAGTGTATCAGGGCCTTAAGCAAAACATGCTGTATTCTTTACACTGCTTACATACGAGTAGTTACTTACAAACATTCATGCACTCAAAAATAGTTGCAATTCTCAGCCATTATGCTAAACATTGGAGCTGATGATAATTTCGTGTTGTACATTGTCTTCAAGTACATGACATTACAAAACAAAACCTCTCACTTGCGTATGATTTAGTTTCTTCTAAACCATAAATCTCTCCGCTGCGAGACATTAGGGTTGGCTTTGCCATGGATTAGTCACATGAGCAGATACAACATACACACACCAGTATACTCGTACATGTGCATAGATATGCATGTACATGTATAAATATATTTCACACACATACATACCGATATACATATGCCGATATAACTTGGTATGTAGATATATTACAGCCCAGCATGTGCATTAAGGATATGCTATTGCTTTTATTTTTTTGTTTTTAGTTCCGGTATTTTAAGATTTTAGTTTTGGCCACAAGATTTATGTTCACAAATAAGAACTGAAGTTCCCCACATGCTGACTAGTGCAACCGGTTAAAATAAATATGTATACACTCAATATTCCCTCAAATTTCATGTCCGCAGGGACACATATATTGACCAAGAAAAGTTCTAATTAAGTGATCTTCCGGTTTATCACTCATACAATGTTTTCATTAAATTTTGCTCAATTTTGTGTAAAATCTCTTAAAAAAAGCTGTGATAATTTGATTTCTTTCTGTAATTTATTGGTCAAGGCAAGATTTATTTTGCAGCTATCGAATGAGAACTTAAAAAAAGGGTTAGTGTTTCTTTCGCCTAACATTATTACGCGCAAAAATAATGAACTACAAAGATTTATAGCTTCTACTTCATATGAATGGGATCCATACATATGTTAAGTTCGAGCAGATTATTAAAATTTAATTACGAATGTATCGCAGTTGGAATGAAAACAAATGTGATGTATGTGATAAGCTTTAAAAATACAAGATATTGCCTTTAATTAATATTTTAATTGGGAAAGTGGACAATTAATTAAATACAAACAATTTTATTATTAAACTCATTAAACATTTTAATAAGATTGTGATACGTTTTTTTTTTGTAAATATATATAAAAAAAAAACAATCACCTAATAAATTTTGGAGCACCAATAATAAAAACAATGAAAATATTCCCCTTCAGTGTCACTCCTCATCCATTTCCATCTATCTTTCGCATATATTTTTTCTTCCAGCGAAAAAATTCAATGAAAGACTGATTTTTGCTTAGAAGCCAAAAAAAAAGAAAAAAACAAATTTTACCGTAAACACATACAAATTTTATTGCTCAAGGAGTAGAAGGTAATATTAAGTTACACATATTTTAAAATTCGATTATTCGAAACCTTTCACGATTTTGTAAATAAACTTAACTGTGCTGAAATCCTCAAAATGTCTTCTTTCCGGTGAAGCAAGTCGTATTGCAACCGCACTTCCCGTTTGGCTAAATTTTATTGCTCAAAGAGTTCACATGCCCATACAAGAAAATATTCAATCTCTCATTTTTTAAAATTCGTTTACTCAAAAGTTTGGACGATTTTGGAAATAAACTAAACTGGATACTACTGCACATACTAATTTCGCAAATACAAGAACTTATTGAAAAATTCACTATTCGATTTTCTTCAAAGCAAAATTTATATTTGGATCCCACAATAATTCAGGGCAGCTGCTGACATATAATAAAATTTTTACGTTTAAAGATTTGAATAAAGGTTTATATTTGTAACAAAATAAGATGCGACTCTTTGTTTATATAAATTTATTACGGAAGCTTTAATTATTTTATATTCAAAACTGTTGTTGCCTGGTGTTTCCTGCACTGAATGCAAAACGCATGATCACTGCCAAGTAAATGGTATTCGAAGTCGCTTTTGCGAGTTCACTGAATGATTAAATTGGAAAAGCCGTTAAAGTGTACCATTTAGCTGCATGTGATTGTAATATTCTACAATATTAGTTTGCTATTCAATAAAGTATATATATTCTGTTGTTGATTGTGTTTGGTCCTTCTGTTTGTCTGTCTGTCCTCTGTATTTTTATTACAAACATTATTATTATACAAACATTTAAAAACTATTTTGCTCAGAATTTTCTAAAATCCGTCCAATATGAAAATCATCAAAATCGTCTAATAAATAAAAGAGGAAATGCTAAATAAAAAAGGTAAAAATAAATCATGAACAAAAACAAGTACCGCAACAAGTACGCTTCTATTACCAACCACAGCAGATGCCTTGCAGTCCAACTCGCTGTTAAGTTTCAATAGTATTTATTTATTTTTATTTTCCAAATTATTATTCGTGGAGAATAAAATATTCTTCGTATATAAGATTCGGCTCAGTTATATTCGACTGCACTTTAACTTGTTCAGAACTGCAACTTTGGATTGAAAGAAACTTTAATTCTCTTGAAAAAACACACTTAATTTGTTTTACCCATTTTGTAAATTTTTTTAATGTTTCTCGAAAGGACTTTTAAGTGTTTGAAATAAGTCAAATAATATTATTATTAATAATATTATTTTCCCATTCATTTTGTTTAATAAATTTATAAAAGATAGCATTTTGCTACAGCTAAAGTTTAATATTGTTTAAATAAATTAAAAATGTGCTTTTAATAAAATCAACATATTACGCAACAGTAATAACAATAAAAATATTTATGTAAGGAATAAATAGACTATGGTTGAAGGTCAAAAAAACAAACTAAAAAACGGTTATCCTTGTTAGATTTCAGATATTTCATTACATTTTAAAGTTATTTATTTTATTGTTTTTTCAGGGGGTTGGCAATGGCTTTTAATCATATTGTCAGTCTGCATCTTTTCACCCCAAAAAATAAAACCACAAATTATTTTTATGGGCACTCAGCTTCTACGCATCCTTTTAAACATTCGCAGCCTTTAGTTGCATTAATATGAGCGACAGCGTTTCGAAGTCATCTAATAAAGTACAACAACATGCCATCTAAAAATGACACTGACAATTGTTGTCATAATTTTATGTTTTTAAATGTTTCAGCCGAAAAATAAGGACATTATTACAATCATTATAATCAAGCAAAAACAGAATGCAACCAACCCTCTTGTCGGCAGGCACACTTAACAATTTAAGAAAATTTAAACGATATACGGAGCAAATGCTGGGGAATGGTGTAGAAATTTTAATTGATGACAATTTCATTAAGTTTTTATGCATTAAATAAAAAAATTCTGAATACTGTATTTAGTCGAGTATTTAACCGAATATGATGGTCACTACAGGGATAGTTTTGTTAGAACAAGTTTTTGCTTTTATTCCTCCTCAATTTGACACAAAATCACAATTAGCTACATCAGCCTAATGCCGGAAAAGGAAGCAATAAATGAAGGTGAATAGTAGAGACACAAACCTTATATCCAGATGATTTAAAATAAGTCAAGTTTTTAACCAGGGATCATGGCTGATCTGGAGTGCAGCCATGAGTGGAGCATCTTGCGATGACACAGATTTTGTTCATATGTGTGTTAGTAGATGTAAGTGCTATGTGTGCTAAAATCAAACAAATCAATAGACTTTCAATACACAATTTTGCAAAAGAATTATAAAAAACAATTGAGAATTACAAAAACACATTAATGAAGAACATTTTTTAAATATGGCTAATGATAAGTATCACGCTTTTATGGTTAAAACAAGGAGTTAGCAAAAACGGAGAGAATAGTTGGGTCCAATTGGAGTTTCACATTAGAAATTATTAATATAAGGCTCGCTTATTGTATAAGGGGTACACAAACATACTTAATAAAAATTATGCTAAAAGATTTCTCGAAATATTATGTTGGAAATAATTCTAAATTTGAGAATACTACTGGACGTCAGTGCAGTCAAAACATTTTGCTGTTAAATTAGCGTTTTCTTCATCTGTAATTTTAATATACATTAGAGTATAACTAGAATTTCCTAGTCTTTCGAACGATTAAAGCTTTCTTCAAAAATATTTTCAATATTGTCGCATTTCATTGCTTTCTATACAGTTCCCATTTAACATAAGCATTCTGGCTTGATAGTTTTAATGTTTGGCTTTGGTTTAAAATAAATAAATTTACTTTCAAAATTCCATCAGCTACAGTGATGGGTATTCCTTCTTAAGCCGAGTGAAACGTTTTAAAATACTTAAAGTCCAATGTTAAAACTTATTTAATCATCTCTTTTACAGGAAATAAAGTAATAAAATCTGAAGCTTATGAGAACGTATTGAAGAAACATTCTGTATATGTATTTTGTTGAATAATTAAAATTATTTTTAGTTAAGCAATTTAAGCAACTCATACACTAACGAAAATTAAAAGCTGCTTAGAAACGGTTACTAACGAAACGAAAAACTGATAATGCCTATATTAATGTATGCATGTTGTTAAGCATATAGATACACACATCCATACATAATCGTATATTTGGCAACGTACTTTATGGAAAGTATACAAATTTGTGTATGCCCATGATCTGATCATAAAAATTTAAATTCATGTTGGGGGAAAATTTTTATTTTAGACATGACATCGCTTTGCAAATACAATAATTTTCTACATACACACACATACATATATATATATATATATTTATATGAGCCAAACGCATTTTGGCCAAAGTCATTGCGCGCAAATTATTCAGCATAGACACACACATACGCACACACAATGGCGAAAGCAACAAACATGTTTAATCGTTCAGGCGGCTCAAACGGACAGATGCGTTAATGGGCTTTTTGTATGTTTAAATTTTATTTCTTTGCCTTCTGTCAGCAGAATAGTGGATTTGCGATAAATGGGGAATATCGTTGCAGTTTGAGGAACAGTATCATTAAGTGAATTGTAAGAAAATTTATGACTGTGTAAATTGTTTAATGATTTTCAACACTTATTTACAATACAAATGTAAGCATACACACATGCATACGCTGCATACTTGTGTGTGTATTTACATTTACGCACACTTATTAATAAACATTAAATTACGATTTTCCTCAGAAATTAAGAACGTGTAGTTATATATTGAAAGCCAGTTTTATGAGTTATTTAAATATAACGGTTCTTAATGAGTATTATTTTTAATGCTTCGAAATGTTTAGTGTTCAAACGGCATAAATATTTTAATACCACTTATTGGAAACAGAAAATTCATTAGCTTCGAAAACAGTCAAGTTTACGCCAAAGTATACGATTTTTATACTCACTACCAGCCTTCTACAATTTTTTCATTTCCCATTTTTAAATGAAAATAAAATTCAATTATCAACATATCAATAAAAGTTAAAAGTCAATTGGCCAATTTAAAGCAAACTCACATACGAGTATTGTACAATGAAGGGTTTTGGACCCGTCACAAGTAGTCGAAAACAAATCAATTCAATTGATTTCAGTATCAAATGTAATGGAGGCATTAACACCAACTTGGCCATACAACAAACAAAATAATGAATGTAATGGGAGAATATCGCAACTAAAAATGCTCAATTTTGTTATACCTACTAACAATGGCTCAACACAAACCTTTTATATATTTGTTGTAATAAAGTGGCCAAAATCCAAAATCAATACTAAATAACACAACTAACATGACTAAAAGCAGATGGTGAGTACAGTTGATCGTGATAATGCAATCCAAAGAGAAGTTCATCGAGATGAAATGCCAAAAGTTGCTATATGCTAATACATATTTGTAGACTACCGGATAATGGACTGTAGGCCAGTCAGTTGTGTTCACATTTTACTTACTATATTTATTTGCAAGGCCTATCGATGGCTTTACGTATGTCTTCGCGAATTTTATTTTGGCAGCCATGACTCTGGCTTGTAATTATCTGTTTATATCTCATGCAACTAAGGAGGCCAGTAATCTATTAGGTCAAATATCGAATGTCGAAATAGCAACAGCTATTGAAAGGAAATATCGATAGATCATATCAAATGCATCTCTGGAGGTCATACGTAGTAATCGCCTATGCGAAATACCCAATGTCGACATAACAACAGCTTTTGAAACCAAATATCGAGATTGTCCATATCCAATACAGATCAACTTAATATATTGACAAGCACATTAATACATTTTTAGGTTCTGGAAAAGCTATTTCCACGATTTGAACTCTATATCCCTGGTACTTCCGCAAAACACACGAAATTAATGCCAATTCAATAGATGTAGATTAAAGCCCCGAAAATACCTGCTGAGCATTAAAAAGATGTTTACGGTCTCAATTCTTTCCAGTTTAAAACCAAAACGTACTTAAATATTTCGCCGAAGAGTGTGAAACAATTAAGAAAAATGCATGTATGTATATACGTGGATATGTTTGAATTTAAATATGTGGGGAAAAGGGCGAATGACGGAAAGAAATTTTTAACTAAAAATTTCGAGAAAATTTTATCTTATCAGAAACTCCACATCGATACTGAAATATCTTTGCAAAGGTTTATTGGGATATTTTAAATTAAACAAATTGCTTACAAGCAAACATGTGTATGTACGAGTGTGCAAGTAATAAATTAATCCGTGCCGAAAAAATGTTGACATTTTAATAATTTTAAGTGACTTTTTGCCAAAACCATAAATGCATAAATTTTTTGTAGTCACGGTTGCTTGAACTGGAAACATCCACATAAAATACTCTAAGCTTTTTTTCAATGCAACCGTACGTGTATAGTCACACATAAGGACGTACATGCATAATTGTATGTATAGATGTGTGGGAGTTTATGTATGCTGGAGGACCAAATTTTTGTCTTTGTATTCGATCAGTAATTGAATAAGTGCATAAGTAATTTGTTAAACCTAAACGAATTCCATTTGCTTGCATGTTAAAACCAAATAGAATGAAGTTAATACGAGTACAACACGAAACTCATACACATGTACTCACATACTCACATTGGAGTATTTATTTCTCATCTGTTTAGCACAAAAAATATTATTATAATATTATGTGATTTTCTGATTTTCTCATCCCATTAAGCCGCTTAAATATTGTCACAAATAAAAAATTGTAATATTAACCATAAGGCGTAATACTGATAGAATTTGGTCCTGAATCTACAGCCATATACTCGTACATATGAAAGCATATCCCATTCATACACATGTATGCATGTACATACATATACGAGTATAATTTAAACGGCAATTTAATCAATCTATTAATGTTTAAGTAACCAAACTGACACCCTTAATGGAAAAAAATGTGCAAAAGAGTCTTTCGATCTATAATACAGTGTGTTTAAGCCGCTTTAAATCTCTAATGTTATGTAATACAGCTCATCTTTGGAAGAGGTCAGTGAATTTTTCCCCCCACTTTATCTATTAAAAATGACTGCTACATTTAACCGTTTTAGGGGTCGTATGTAGTTTTAATTACTCAAAAATGTGCGCAAATTAAATGTGTGTAAATTAATCTCATGTATGCACATTTACACACATCCATATGCATCGTACGAAGCTATATGTTTCTGTAATTACTTAAGGCATAAATAGGGAAGCCTCTTAAAATTTTGCCCTACTGCAAGAATCAATTAAAATGATTACTATACTTAACTTTTAAAAAAGCAACTTACATGTCCATATAACTGATTTTTTTATGTCACATATGTATGTACATTATTTCATGTATATGTATATATATATGCACATATTTACAATTGGCAAATTGGCAAAACTGATCTGCCAAGTATACATTTTTACTTGTAGTAAATATTTTCAAGTGCAGACCATTTTATTCACTTAATCTCCGAATCAATTTGATAGTAAATAAAAGTCATAACACGACCTTGAACGTCCTTTTGATTTAAAAAAATAATACAGTTTGAGTATTTAGCCTGGTCATAATATAAAACCTTTGCTTTTGAAACCTTTTTGTGGTTTCTTTTTTAAACTCTTCATTTTATATGTTAAAACATTTTTCGTTGTTCCTTTTTCGAAAGCTCGATTTTCCTTACCATGAGAAAGGACACTTTCTTATAATTACAAAAATAATAAAAACAACATTACATTTAGATATATAACAGACATCTGTACGAACATAATGGGGAAAAAATGCGAAAATCGAACATACGTAACTCACTCAAATTTGCTAATAACGGTTATGTGTTGATCACACCTCGTATATACATAAATATATACATATAATTGGAATAAGCAATTGTTGTGTAACTCTTGTATTATAAGTAGGATCATTATTTTGCTGTAAAATCCGACATCGGTGCCGAAATATCTTTAAATTTTGAGAAAGCTGATCACAACAGAGTCTTGTAGGTTTCTCCAGTCGTTTTTGCACTTTGAAATTCGAATCGATTGAGCCGTAATACATCACAACTTTCTACTAAGATGGCAATTTAAAAATAGTTCCTCTCTTCACGTATGGCGATCAGAATTTTGGTTTGGCATTCCATGATTTTAGAAACATTTATACACATGTGTATATACATATGTATGGATCGGTTTATATCAATATTGCATATGTTTAGAAAATAACTGTGTGCACATGAATGCAGTACATGTCCATTTGTATCTACGTACACACTCAAAACATATCCTTTCATATATGTATACATGTATGCATGTCCATTAGGAACATAAATAAATGTCCAATCCAGCGTGGATTGAATTCAATACCACTCATAAAACTTTATCAACACCCATGTCAGGAATATTGTTTTGTTTACAAACTTTTACGAGATGATTTGACATGATGATAAGGGTGGCGATTTGGATGTTGAGATGGTAGATTTATTTCTTCTGCGTTATCAGCAGCATTTTTATTTGAAAGTATCCCGTTTTGTTAAACACTGGCAAAATGGGATGATAAAAACAATAACAAAATACAAATCTAATAACGGGAATGACAACTTGCTTTGTGGGAAAGAAGAAAACGAGAAGAAAGCAAATCTTTTTATTCATAAGCAATTAATTACATATACACGCACATGCATACATACAGATTTGGTCACATATAAGCCCTCTGGGGGTAAACCGCTTCAATATAAAAGAAGCATACGTATGGATGAATCTACATACATACGTATGTTTGTATGTATCGGCCGGAACAGCCTTTAATTAATGAATATAAAAATTATTTTAAATTAAGGGAATGCACGCTGTTTACATATATATTTGGAATCAAATCAAGAGATTTTAGATTTTATTCGAAATCGTTCGGGAAAAGTACATACATATATGTATATGTTCGAAATTTAAATAGACATGAACTTATATACATACACATACATACATATCTAGAAATCCATTTCGATGCCGACCATATTTTTCAACAAAAAAAAAAGGGCATTCAAAATGATATATAAGTTGTTGGTATTCATTTTATTAAATATATTTTATATTACATAAAATAATAATAAATATAATCCAAACAACATAATAATATTACCAACTAAAACCAGTAGGAATATATTTCTTTAAAATTTTATAAAAGAAATAAAATACAAATAGAAAAGAAAATAATCAATAACAAAAACTAAATAAAAGCAATTCAAGACTCCTTAATCATTGTAGATGCTTTTCTATAGAATGTTTTATTTTTTTTTTGATGTACTCGTATTACTGTTTGTTATCAAAATTGATTCTCACTTTTAGTTAAAGTTTTCCATTGTTCTGAATTTAAACATTTGCGATTTTCGCCAATCAATAATTTTTTATTTATTATTTATTTATTTATTCAATAATTATAATTATGGAAATGAAAGAAAAAAATTAGACATAATAAATTACAATTCAATCAAAAGAGAATCACTAATATTTTTTTTAATTTTAAAAGTCATCGTGTCATAACCAGGGCTGTCCTCTTAAAAAAAAAACTAATGGTTCGATTAGCCATTTCCGACACTTATAATACGAACCGCCACATGAGTCGCAAGTGTTTGTAAATAATTCTATAAAACCTACACTAACAGTACACTGATCATTGATCTCATGACAAGATATAGTTTTCCACTCTGTTCTCTTTATATATGTACCAACATATATTATATTCTCGCATATGTAGGTATAACATACCATTCCTTTACTATATAAACAAAAGTGCGTACATAAATAAGTATATGTAAATATGAATCCTATATCCATATATGTACCAGCTATACACATGACGCTATTCACATACACGGATGAAAACAATTTATTGATATCCAGCGGATTATAAGCTAATTTCAAATTTTACATGAACTTGATAACTGTTTGTTAAGGAATTGCTCTGCTTCGCACCAACCGCCCTTGCAATGAATTATATAAATAAGAGACCACAAAATTTCGAATTTTTTTTTAAGAATTCTTTTAATTGTTATCTTAAAAATTTTATTCTATATATTTTCTACTGCGCACAATACATTTTAGATATTAGATGGGACCTGGAGGCGATCAGCAAGACATGCCAATCACTATATAAAGATGTCGTGTTTTGGATGATGAGTTTTGGTTACTGGCGTAACAGGGAAACTTATTCGATATTATTTAAAAATTTTTTTAGATTTTTCATTTAACTTTTTGTAATATAGTATTTTATTGAAGAGTTGGATTTAAAAAAAAAAACACGAGTACATACGACTATATATGTATTATATTTCGCTTCAACCTTTTTTCTGTATGTATATATATACATATATATGTGTGTGTACATAAATACATAAGTATATATGTACATTAAATGTTAATTTGGTAATGATGTTAATAAATTATTAACGAAATATGGCAAAAAAAAATATATTTGTATTTATAAACAGTGTTTGAGTTTAATTAAGTGAAATTAAGAAACAAGAAAACATGAAAAAATTAATTGTTTTATAAATTTCTATATATATCTTGCATCTTATTTAACTAATTTGTAAAAATATTAATAAGAGTAGATCATTTCATTTTCAATAAATCGTACAACAAGTTTTTTTCTAATAACATTGCGTTTGTCAATCGCAACTCGAGACGATCACCGATTTTCTTGTCTAGATCGCGCATGTGTGGCTAACAAAACTCTATAGCTCACGCAATTAAAAAGTTGATGTGTTTTTTGAGCTCCTCCGGGGCACTTAAGAACGATCTCAACAAAAAATGCGCAATAAGAATTTTCATTATATTTTGATTCTAAAAAAGTTGTTGGAAATACTCATTTACAGTTCTTGCAAACAAAATTAAACTTTTTTTCCACCAAATCAAAATATCGATATTTTAGTTTATGGGTGCATGTATGGGTGCGTGTGGGTGTTTGTATGGGAGTGGGTATAAACAGGCAATGCTACAATTTGCAATTTGTGTAATTGCTATGCTGATGAACATCAAAATACTCGTTTCTGTTCATTTTTTTATTTTTCTGACAAGAAATGCACAAATAAGCACACACAAATACGTATGTATATATGTAGTATGTATGGATGTTTGCAAGAGCATTTACAAAAATATAATAAATGAGTTTGATAAACAGACAGTTGAGATGAACATTACCGATAATAATTGCTTGACATCTATTCCAAACTCAATTGAGCTGAAGATTTCAGATTAATTTTTAATAAATATTAATCATTTTTAATCAACCCTGAAAGAACATGTTTGGTTCATTGTGTGCTACAGGGGAATCCTTTTAGGATTATAGGAAGTTCTGCAATGCAAAGATTTTGGAAATCTTCAAATAATTTCGTATTCACGTTAAATGTTACGTATGTATATATGTATGTATATACATGTATATGTATGTAAATTGGGAAATCGATTGATATCAATATTAATTATTCTGTATATTCATTTTAGCTCCTAAAATTATCTCTAACTTCGCAAAATATTGTGTTTTAAAATAGCGGAACTACATACGTACATACATACATATTTTTTTGTTTGATACTTAAGAGTATTAAGCCCCCAAAAATTACTGCCGTAACATCCTTATAAATAAAAGGATGTCTCCGGCCTTAACTGATACTTTGACCAAATATAAAAATGTAGACTATAAATTACACTATATTTCCAAAAACGAATACTCAGCAGAGAATTAAAAACACATTTCGTTGATTATTTCGGAGTGTCATCTCCTGTTGTTATATGCATTTCCCAATGTGCGACTGCAGATCGTTAACGAACTTTTAAACACATTTTCTTAGCACAACTGGATATTTTATTCAACTTCCCATTAAAGATAAATGGGAAACTTACTTAAATCAAAGTTCTAAGAAGATACTAGTCTAGATACCTCCGTAGGCGTATGAATAACGCACAGCCTACTAAGCCGGAGGTTCGCGGGTTCGATTCCTGCCTAGACCCTCTATTTTGTCCTAAGGATAAGCTAAATGCTTTGCAGGTTAAGTTAGTTAAAAATATATATATATATATATATATTATCATATACGTATTTGCCAGTGTAAATCTAAAGCGGTATTTCCAATTAAGCATTTTTATAAGAAGTGTTGCTTTATGTAGCATACGTGCTATTTAAAATAAAACAATATTAAGATTGACGTAATCAATTTCAATGTATTTTTAATATTCTTAATTTTTATTTATTATTTCGGTTTCCTTTATGTTATCATTGAACTAATTTTTCTCTGTCTAGTTTCATCGTCGGACCAGCTTTGCAGAGATTCAGTTTAATTTTAATACTAATTCAGAATAATGAAGGAAATAAAGAACCTGTAGCACAGAAAAACCAAATACATGAATATATACATACTTATTCGATCATAAGTAGGAATGAATGGCTTAACGGAGTTGATATTAAATTGCTATACTTAATAATGCCGTATTTAATAATTACTCTTATAATTAAAAAATTATAAAAAATTACTTCTGTCAAATTCATTTATGTATATTCTCGTATATGTGCATATGTCATATCATATGGGCGGTAGCAACATAGCAATTTCTTATGTATGTGTGTAATATGTGTGTCAAACAAAATTACAAATAAAACGAATTTTTAACAGATTTAACATTGAGGGTGGCTTGGCTAAACTAGATAAGAAGTTTTCCGTATACCGTCGGCAATAATAAAAATGGAATGTTCTCATGACTTGTACCTCCGTCACTTCTGTAGCTCCACTTCATGGGCAAACTAGCAACAAGCTACTAAAAGTTACCAACAAACCACTTAACAGTGTAGAAAACCCAACTACATGGTCTGCTATGCATGGTCTCTCTGTAATGCATTGCGTGAGTAGAGGTTGTTTCCTGAGTCCTGGTCTTAGAAAAAACAACACAATTAATTTCCATCAACAAAAATGTAAGTTTTCATCAATTTCTTGGAAATATCGTTGCTTTACTCGTATTGATCCATTTTGGGAATGCAAAAACTGAAACTTGGAGATAAAATACGAACTAGTATTTTATATAGTGATCTTCCTGGCGATAACTTCCGCCAAAAAGCCTTAACATTTTTCCGCTTTTAATGCACACTTATTTAATGCTATCAGCCGAGATGGCCTCAGCAGCCAGTACTTCTAATCATACTATAATTATATTCATATAGTAAATAAATAAGTAAGTAAATAAATAATAAATAAATACATTAATAATAAGAAAATATTGCTGTCAACTCGCGCTACCTATTTATACATGTAGAAAGGAATTGCATCTCCGAATGAGCACTTCCATTACATAACATGTTGAGACCCATTATTGCAACTTGATTGTAAAGTTTCAGCAATTTCAGCGAAACTTTAGCTATCGTAGTTCGATTTGTAAAATATAACCACGTATGTGATTTGCAAAAATTTATGAAAATTTTCTTGAAATTGTCATTTTCAATGAGATTTTCAAGCTGTTAACAAAAAAAATTGCTTTTAATCACATCTGTATAACAGTGTGGCATATATTAATCCGGTTTGATGCAATTTCTTAAAATAGAATAGAATTAGAAGAGATGTTAAAAAATTAATACTAAAATCCACAGATAAACTGCAATTATCTTTAAGAATATGAAGAAATTCATATGGTTGGTTTCAAGTAGAAAGGCCCTAACTCCCATTTTTTTGGCAATAAATTGTTTTTAGCGATTTCAATGTATTTCTGTTTTTATTTCAATGTAAATCAGAAAACAACGTTTTAAACTATTGATAATGATTTTATTTCTGGTGGAAAAGTCCCAACCGATAAATATTTTGAAAAATGAAAAATAAAAGTATGTAAGTACAAAAAATAATCTTAAAGTATCAAAATTTTGTACGATGGAGCATCATTCCTATTGAAGTACATAATTTGCATAACAAGCTTTTACTGTATAGTATCTGTATTCGTAGCGTCCTGACTTGCTTTTGCATTGTCTAATTTCACCAAACTGCTAAGGACCACACAAAAAAAACCCCAGATTATTCAGAGTGATAATGCAAAAATAACCCTCGGCCACTCGCCTAGGCATCGAAGCTAACCTCTGCGTAATAACCCTACAGCCAGTGAGAATTCATTTGGTGAAAAGAACTGGGATAATGTTCCTGAAACCTGCTCTTATTAGTAGTTTCTATATTCGGTATTACAGTTAATTGGTCTGCTAATTTTAAGTTCAATCCCATACCAGCTTAAATTTCTACCTGATAAGGTGAGTAAAACGAATTTTATTAAAAGAACTCACATATACAAGAATTTTGATATCTGCGTACAATGTATAGATATAAATTAGTATGTACTCATGTAACTTATATTACTTTGATATATATTAGCTTATTTGTAATATCGCTTAATAAATTAAATAAATATGCACTTCGTTAATTCATTAATTATTTAAAGCCAGTTAGTTATATTGAATAATAAATATCAATACGACTTCAACCATGTTTTTTTTAACTTACAACTTAAAGCAAATTTGTTTTGAATTATGTAATTATTTCATAACTTAAAAATATGGATTCGGCTTGGTAAATAATTAGAAAAATAATAAACTAATTTCTAATTGTTTCCGGAAGAGATAAAACTTACCCGTTTAATCTTTACAAACTCTTATTATGGGAACAATTTTAAAAATATATTCATACTCGTATGTACATTTGTATGCATGTACATATGTATGTGGATATGTGCACTATACTGAATAATATAGCTATTTCATTAATAATATTTATTTTATTTGAAAAATATTTCTGTTACAATTTTTTTAACAAACTCAAAACTGTTATTAATGTGAATAAAAATATCTCGTGACAAAAATTTTTCATACATTAATTTTTCAAGCATTCCGGGTAATTGCAATGAAAAGTACTCAAATCAGTTTAAGCGCCATTTTCAAATTATTTGCACGCAATCTGGTGATTGGCTGATTTAAAGGCTTCCCAGCTTTTATCCGATTTTCAACCCCGTTTCTTACATAGCAGTTAAGTCAATACATTCATACTTGCCATATAGTAACTCAATATAAAGGAAAAAATATTTTATGTGGAAGAAAAGCCTGCGCGAATTGAGGCCAAACACATACGCACACACGCACCTACATGAATACATACATGCATACACTGTGCACACCCATGTAGGACAGTGTTGTATCAACGTACAGTTAAGAATTTCATTGGAGCTTCCATTTGTGGTGTACATACAGTAGAATAATACATACTATATGCATATGTAGATACACACACGTATAAAATCATACATACATTATGTAGATGAAATTAACCTTTGGATTGTTATAAATCTCAGGCACATCCTAAAATATTGTACAAAGAAGATTTGAACGTAATCAATGAAATGGAATTCAAAAATTGTTTCTACACTTGATCTCAGAATTACATACCTATATACACATATATGTTTCTCGCGATTTAAAAATTAAGATTGCCGAACGAACTGCTCTCCTATGTCTTATAGCACTAAAGGATACATTTTATAGGACCTTCTCACATAAAAAAAAAACAATTAGTCTGCATTTTTCATTGGGTGTGAGATCGGTTGTACACCTGAGAGCGATACCATGGATAATTTTTACACTTTTATTCTGCCTAATCTGGAGCTTCTTTCGTATAGATCTCAGCAGTTCTGCGAAATCGCTCGGTTTTGTCAGAATAACTTGTTACAAGGAATAACTTCTTTTGCAAATTTAGTTTGGACGACTGGTGCGTATGGATACAAACCACACCCGAAGTTGATAGCTTTGCCACAGATGTAATTGACATATTGTTTGAATTTAAATTTCTTGCCCAGTACTATAGCTAGATATTTCATTTTGCCTTTAAAGGGCATCATATTTCCTACGCTGTACAAAATTTTTTGTGAGAATACATTTAAGTGATTAATAATATGTGAGGATATAAAAGTTCGGTCGTGAAATCATTTGCCTTATATTTTCCATTTATCAAAATATTTCTGGATTGGGTTGACACTTTCCTGCATTGAATTTGACAATTTTCCGCAAATATAACAGGAAAAAACCAAATAAAAATTTTAGTTTCGGATTCCTCACGCAAATTATATCGACATGTACAGACAGCGGTAATCTGACGTGAAGTAATGGACGCTTCTCCAAAAACGTCTCATAACTCTTTGTAAATGTAACGGGAAATTTATACAACTGTGTTGGCAAATCGGCGTTTTCAACATTAATGTTTTAAATTTAAATTAAATTTAAAAAATTAAATTATTTATTAAATTAATAAGTCTTTTAAATTGGTGAACTATGGGGTGCTGTTTTTGGAATCCAAACTGTTATTTATGTCTGATTTTCTAATTTGTTGTATCTTAATTTTTTTAAGATTGTGTCAGTGAAAATAATGTGACTATTGACTATAATGTTGGATATATAGTGTTCGATTTTTTGGATACACCAAAAAATATGCATTAATTAGCCAACAACTATATATATTTTACTTAAGGTTTCATGAAACGCGTCACATATATTTTTGAAGTCAGGTTATCCATGCCAGAGCTTGATTATTTATCAGTAGCAAGACATAATACTCAAACTCTTGTGTGTTAAAAATTTGAATTTTGTTAATACAGAGAGGTGAGCCAAACTCTATATAGTCTACGTATTCTGAAACAGTAGTAATAGTAATAGCATACTATGGAAGTTACGAACGATTTGGCAATAGTTTTGGCCTTTCCGGTAACATTTTATAAATCTTTACCATTAATATTCAGATCTGGTGAAACTGCAGTTATTTCCTTTAGAGCTTTAGATACTATTAAAGATTTCTTAGCGACGTGATGCAGTTGTGAAGTAAAGCATGACCACAAATTATTTCTGACCTGATTTAGATGCTGATTCATTAACTTATGTATGAATACTGGTATTCGATAATAAAAGGTTTACTATAGAAAGCTGAATATGGGTTAAATTCTAACCGGATGAAGTAGATGAGTATGGGAAGCAAATTTTGTAATTGAAAAGTAAGAAATGAATGCACAAGCTCATTGCCAGCTGTATTATGGGGCATACAGTTCCAGTAAACGTATTGTGCACTAAAAGTAGCAAATATAAAAATGCTGCATTAAAAATTTGGAGTACGAGTATGTCTCCTTTAAAATAAAAAATAATTTTTAAATCAATGGAGACCCTTCTGCTATGAGATTGACGGTCTTCTCTATATATTTTGTATGTTACAAGCATGAGTTTATGATGGAGTTTCAAAAAAAGTCTTAATTATTTTGAACATCACACCAAGAACTTTCAGTTCCTGACACTAATTTTCACATCTTTCCAACGCATCCACTACACTGCAAAATGTTACGAAAAGCTTGTCATAACCTTAACTGTTTACAATCTTCTTATTTTTTGCAACCAAGAAAACCCGATTGCTATATTTAAATGTATTTACTGGGGACACACTATCATACAAATATGATGTGAAGAATTTTTTGTTAGCGGCTGGAATGAAAATTTTCTTAAACTTCCGCAAACCATTCGACTTTTCAAAGAAATCTGTCACACAAATGTATTTTTAAGCCGCACTATCGCACTTTTTCAGCACACTTACCATATTTCACAGATCGGACGATTGTGTAGGATTTAAATAGCACATATTACTATCGCACATTAGCTGCAAGCAGTTGGTAAAAGTGGAACTACTTTTACAAAACCCACTTAAATGCACATTTAAAAACAGAACATAACATTGCATCACTTGGAAAGGTTTGGCCTCTTCGTTGTTCACACCATGATATCCTTATTACAAAAATATTTCTTTTTTACGAAATATGTCTAAATAAAGGGGTAAAAATATTTACAAAGGTCCATAGTGTTCGTACATTTGATATAGGTTGCAAGTAAAATATATCATGTAATCATATCTTCATCACCATCGTGTTCTGTATATTCTACTATTCTTTTTTTCTCTTCAAGAGTATTTAATAATTTTTAAATTCAATTTTAGTAAATTTTTATTTTTACAATCACACTTGTCTAAATACGAATAATTGTATATGACAGATACAATATGTTATTATGATGTTATAACAAAGCGTTTGTTTCATTTTTCAACATCTTGCACGCATCCTTCTAAGATGTGTGAATAGGAGTTTATGATATCTAAAGATAAACTGATTATTGGCAGACTGCATTTAAGTAGTGTATCCTTTCCTTAGCATTCACTTTAACTTGAATTAAAACCGCACTTTTAACACATTATATATTGATCTTAATTAATTTTTATTACCATTGTACGTACAAAAAAAGACAAAATTTATTTCTTAAAACAGCTTTATCAAAATGCATAATTAATAATTTTAACTTTTGGACAGGAATGTTACAATATTAAATAAAAAATTGCAGAAAAGTAACTTTTTCTGAGACAATAAATTAACTGCATAGAAACATCTACGTACTTTTTATTGAATTTTAAAACTAGAAACTTAAAATTAAACACTTTAAAAATGTTAGAGAACAAAACAACGCATTGTGGAAAAAAAAACATTTAATACAAAATGAGCTAGGAAAAACAATATTGTATCAACACTGATATTACACGATGGAAAAAAACAAAGAAATACTAATGCTTCAAATATTAAGTAATTTATAATCAATTTTAGAAATTGTGTGTGCAGTAAAAGGAGTCCTGTGTATTTACTTTAAGAAATGGAAAACCTGCACTTTTCAGTTTGTTTTTTATTATTTTGTTTGGATGAACATATATAGATTGTTTCGTTTTTAGGTTTTTACTTCTATTCTGTATTTATATGAAAATTTTATTATAACCCTATTTTTTATTTTATTTAAAAAAAAAAGAAAAGAAAAAAACCTTTTTAAAAAATAACGTTGAATGGATTTTGTATTTGCTGTTGACTTCTTCAAAACTTTTTTATTCGCCTAATAGAATTTTTTAGCTTGAGCTTCACTTCTACTCCTAGAATATAATAAATAAATAAGATATTTATAATTTGCAGTATTGTTTATACAAACTTACTTAAAAACTGTATATAGAAAAACTAGTAACAGCTGCACTGCCATAACACTAAGGAACATAGTAACACCAACACAATTGCTACTAGGGCAAGATGTCTGCCCGAGAGGAGATGATCCCATCCTAAATAATGGTGAAATAATATATAAATATGTACAAATTTCATTCCTTTCTATAAATTACTTACTTTTGACCGACATGTGCAATACCCTGTTTTACTTGATTCATACCGTCACGCATTTCGACTATAGCAGCTTGAATATCGTAACCAGCGACAGGTTGTACGTGCCCACTGGGGGCACGTTGATTTTGAGAAATCGTATCAGCTTTGTTATTAATTTCCGAGATTAATGTTTTCAATTCTCTAACAGATGCCATTAAGTTATTTTGATATGAAACCATCAAATCTATATCACGACGTGTAATTATGTCGCCAGTTGAAGGTACTTGTCCGGTCCCTCCTGCTGGTGGCGCATGCCCACTTGGACCCGATAGACCACGCGATACCAGGGACAGCATATTTTCTTGCCTACCTATCACCTCGTCCATTTTGCGAGATAAATCGCGTACATGTTCATATATTTGACTCTGTCCTTCAAAAATTTGTCGTAGTTCTCTTTGGTTATCAGATTCATAAACCTCATCCCATTCATCATCACCTTTGCGCTACAATTGTATTTAAAAACATATCATTAAAAATTTCAATATATCAGCCAAACTCTATAAAAGAATGCGTTTCAATGCCTTTAATTAACAAAAAAAATATGAAAATGTTAATCTTACAACACTTTTTTTACTCTTCCCAAATTGCTTTTTCATACGAATTTAATTTTTTATAAAGAAAGGTAGTGTTTAATTAGTTATTAAACAATTATGGTTATTTTTTCAGGCTTCAGGTCTTATATTTTTTGTTTTAAATTAAACTATGTTGATTTTTGGTTCTATATTGACAAATTGGAAAATTAACCTAAATTAATAACAAGAGTATTAAATAAATAAAATAAAAATTAACATTAGATCCTATGAAGAGCGACGGAAGTAGCTCGAAATATAGAACACAAAATGGAAATAGTTTTATTTGAAATAAAAACACAGGACCCAAAGCCTGAACAAACCGCATAATTATTGAAAATATCATTGTCTAAAAAAGTAACAGCATAAAATAAATTATATTAATTAAATATTGAATAGCCCTTGGGCAAAGTATGGAATATTGGAATTTTAAAAAAGTTTAAGTTAAAAAAGATTATCGCAGCATAATTTTTCTTTGATTTAATAGATAATCTTTATAACAGGGGCAGTTTTGTAAATATAAATTTACCATATTCAGAGTCTCAGAATTACCGATGTTTGTTTGTTGTGAATCATTACAAAATCAACAGTTTTATACAAGATTAGTTGATAAAATGGAACATCCAACATAACACCGGAAAATCTGTTCTCCAACGTTTACATTATGAAAAAATTACTGTCCTCTATTATATATAAATGTAAATATTATTTTTAAAAGTAGTACTGCAAAATATTTAAGTATACATTCGCATCGAAGGTTAACATTAGTAATTAACCAGAAGTGTTTTGTCAAAATTACATGTTGCAAAATTCAATCATAAAATTAATAATAATAAAATTATAAGATAGATCGATCAGTAGACTACAAGATCATTAACTGTTAGATAATAGTAATGAAATTCAAGATTTAAAATGATACCATGTACTTGGTCAATAATATAGAAAATAAAAAATTTTAAATAATAAAATAAATAATAGAGAGACTAATACAAAATGTATTTATAATGGAAATGTTACATATTTTAAAATATGTTAGAATATATGTTAGAATATGTTAATATATATCACTCATACATTTATAAAAATATTTTTCTTTGTTTGCCACTAGTTAAAACATTTTACTTGTTGTCAAAAATTTATATCTTCAAAAATATCTTAATATGTACAAATCTTTTGTCAAATTTAATAAATCCCGAAGAAGTTGCTCATAATAATATTTTTTTTTATATAAAAAAAAGTAAAGTAAGAATAAAATAAAAAATTGAAAAAAATAATGCGAGATTCACCCACAATTTTTTTTTTTTTTTTTGAAAAATAGGTTGCAAATTAATTAATAAAATAAAATTACGGTTAATAATCTATTCATTATTTTAAAAATAAAAATTATATTTTTCAGAAAAAACTTACATCATCAGGATGATCCTTCTTGTAATCTTGTGTTTGTTTGTCAAGTCTATCTTGATATTCTTTGTATTCCTTTGAAAGCTTATCAGTATCTTGGCCATTCTTAGTTTCTGTAAGTATTTCACCTGGTGGATGGAGAGAGGTTGTTAAAAATTCAAACACATCGTGATCGTCGGCTAAGCCACCAGTTGCTGCCGATAAGCCGAAATATCCATTCTTAGGCAGTCTGACATCATCAGTGCGTAAACACATCTCATAATCTTCGTTTTTATTGGACATACCGTTGTGAAATAAGACTGTTAAAACGTTGTTATAATACTGTATGCGGGCCCTTGTGGGAAAAGGTTTGTTACGGAAATCTCGTAAGCATCCAGATAGTAGTTGATTAGCGCCATCATTTTGGTGATCAAATTGTATTGTGCCGTTATTAACAACAGCCATTATATAAGGATTATTGTGTTTGTTATCGTTATCAAAGGAATCAAAGAATAAACCCAAACCATTCCAACGATCTGATGACCCAAATACCATTCCATTATAATCGCCCTTCTGCGTAGTGTACCAGAAAGCTAAACCATCGGCACCAATACGTCCCCGTCCTGTTACACGGAAAACAATTGTAACTTCCCACCAGTCGAAATTTGTGGGATTCTTAGTCCAGATAGCACCCTTTTGTGAACGTAGAGATGGTGCAACACGTACGCTCTCCGAGCTAGCAATGGCGTCTGATAAAAAAGTATAAAACCATATTAGCCAATAATTAAATAATATTTTATATTATTTTTTTTGCACATCCATTTGTTATTGCCACTCAGTCAAATTTATATTAGCTCTACCTTCTCTTTTACTCTATAGCATTATCCCGTTAACACCGTAATCTGCCAATTTTTTCTGACGTGTCTGTGCGGTATGTGCTGTTTTGTTGTTGGTATATACTTACTACCATCGTATTCCCAAAATGGTACGGAACCATCCTTTTGCGCTAGATATGGTGGCTTGAAGGAATATTTGTATTCAAATCTACGATGAACACCACCTTGACCAGGAACAGGATTCACTTGAGCATTGATATTTGTTATGAAAATTAACAAAATTAGCAAAAACGGTCGTAGGAGAGGCAATCCGGTTGCTGACATTTTTCTATTTGACACATACACTAGTTTTAACAGGGTGTATTATAAACAAAAAATTACCTACAACCATCACTCTTAAATTAAGAATAAAGTAAAAGCAGCGAATTCAAATTGTTATAACCAAGCCGGATTCCACTATTTTTAGTGATCGCCCTGCTGATAACATTTATTCCTGACCACCTGGCCATTATATTTTTTTTAAAAAAATATTTTAAATAGTAATATGGCGTTGAAGAAATTTGCACTTAAAAACATGATTCACTATACATGATAGTCGGTTCTAAAAATGCATCTGCATGACAGATTTTTTTTGACAAGTCGTACGATTCACAAAAGTTAATGAAAGTGATTAAAATTATAGCATTCATTCGATAAGAGTTTTACTTACTTCAAGCAAATAACCAAAAAATTAGTTGCATCAAATTTGTATACTAGAGCGACAATTTTTTCGTTCATGTCAATGAATGGTACTACTATGTGGGATAGTAAATCAAACCCTTTAACGAGTGCAGTTTTAAAAACTTTTTATTTTGATATACATACGTATGTAACTAGAAAACCAACAGTAGTAAATAGCGCAGCAATAAAATTCGCAGTTTGTTTAATTTTCACCATGTTGATTTTATTGAATTTCTTTATATGTAAATAAATAATTATGTAACTAAATGCTAGTGATTGGTTTTTATTTTCATGAACAACGTATTCGAAATTTTCTACAATCTTCATTAGAAGATCATAGCAGTAGTTTTTGTGTAAGAACTAACTGTAGGTATTCGACACATGCATATAAGTATGGGATTACAGAAATGATATAACAAAGATATTCTTCAAGCAAAACCAGACACAAAGAAAGTTCCATTTTTCAAAAAGTAAATATTATGTACTTATTTTTAAATTATATTCAATGTAACTAGATAAATATTTATAATATTTTTTTAACGACTAAGAAGAACTCATAACCGAGTTTTAATATCATGGAAAATATGCTAAGTCGCTTAAATGATACCATCTAAGGAAAAGTATGAATAAAACCTTCAAACTTTGAAATTTAATGAACTTGTAAGAAAAAAGAAAAAATAACTAGGTGGTATTACACAAGCAATAATTACAAAAACTTTTAAAATTACCAGCACAAAAATCTACATACAGTGTGATAACTCTACACAGTGTTTTGAAAATTAAGTACAAAGGAAAACAAACAACCGTTACTATTTTTATTAATTTTTAAAATACTACTGATTTATTTTACAAAGTGATATAAAAAAAGTCTATTAACTTAAGTTAAAATGGTACGTAGGAAAGAAATGTGATATTAACTTATGAAAGTAAATAAGACATTGTTGGAAATGAGGGAAGATCACCAACACTTTGCTTGACCCAAAAAAGATTATACCAACTGTTAAACAGAACGGTGACAGTGTAATGCTTTGGGCGGCTTGTTTTTGTTGAACGCAATATGGATCGCTATCAATTTAAAAACATATTGGAACAAAAGCTGAAGGCATTTGTTAATAGCTGGGGTCTTGGCAATCAATGGGTTTTCTAACAAGATAACGGCCCGACTGTTAACTCACTGCCCTCGATGATATTTCCACATGTGTAACAGCTAATATCAAACGGCCATCCAACAAATTAGGAGTTTCGGTTTTTTTCATTCCAGCTGGAGTTTTGGCCTGTTTCAGGTAAAGGAAATTCTTTCAACAAATTTCTTAAGAGTGCTGGAGCATTGCAAGAACACTACTCTGACACTACTACCTTTGCTACGAGGACGTGCCTCACGATGGGAATTTAATTTATATTGTATAAATCCATACCCCTTTATAAGAGGGGTTTCCTATCACCGAAGGGCTTTATACCAACCTCCGTGCCGAATAAATTTTGGAAGATACTCGTCTTCATATGCTGATTAAATCAGCACCATTTAATATGTGGGAGCACCTCATGTTGCTATCCTGTAACGGTGTATAATAGCTATTATATAATGATTTAGTAGTACCGGATCGGGTATTATTATTAAAGTTCAGAGTCCTAACTCTATTGGAATTAGCCGTTTTCTGAAATCAATACACGTAATTATAGATCGTTCTGGAGTGGTAGATAGTTCACACCAGTGATGATATTTATATTGACATTAACAGATATTATTTCCAGTTTGACTCGTTTGATATTTCGCGATGGTAAGACAGATCTTGTGAATTTACTTGATGCCTTACAATTGCACCATTTGCCTCGTAATGCAGTCTAATATTTAGCCCCTATTATATCATCCACTCTTCGCATTTTAAATATTTACGTGATCATTCTGTAAGTTGCAAATGCCCTTTTCAAATACTTCAATTTTGGGTTGCTTCAAAAAAATTTTTTTTTAAGCTTTTTACTTCTTTAATTTTTAGAATGCATCCATATTAAGTTTTTGGTAGAAAAGATTATGATTTAGTTTTTGTAATGTGTTTATTTTTATAATTTTTGTAATCATCAAACAGGGTCAGGTTCTTGACGGACGATGATGAGGTAAACAAAAATCCTAGTAGGGAAAAACACTACCAAAGATTTTTGTCATTGGTAGAATTGCTAGGCTGCAATTATTTTCTCAATAGGATGTCTATTGACGCGAAAATGATTCCTAATTCTTTGACAATGTATAAGGACGCAAAACCTAAAAAATTTGCTTGTTTTCGAGTTTAGGTGTTGTGTGGTCGTCACTGACAAAAACCGCTAAAGGACCATACTTTAATCTATTATATATCATGAATACAGATAATACTCCCATTTTGTTTGCGAGAAGAAATGTTTTAAGTTATGTTGCTTGGTATTTTCTCTGAAGTCTCACTTTTATGTAAGTTACTACTTTCTAGTGGTTTCATGCCAAAAAGTAAGTAATTTGTATAGAAATTATTATATGAATTTGTTTAATATCAGTTATAAAATCATAGGAATTTTAATATAAGGAACATTAGCTAATAATCTTGAAGTGAATTCAGCGCGGGTGTTTTCTTTATTCAAAATCCAATTGAATCATTAGCGAGGCAATTACCTCCTTTATTAGGTATATTAAAATAATTTATATTAGTCTTCCTCAATAACATCGCCGATGAATTTACTAATCTTCACAAAATTACCTTAGGCATGAGTGTACAAAGAAATTTCTGAACAAAAGTTTGATCGTAATCAACTACAGAAAGGTATTAGATATTATGCGTCAAATACTTCAGAGCAACCTCAGGGGATATTGGAGAAGAATGTTTAAGGGTAATCAAAGTCCTACACATAGTACGGCGACTGCGCTAATACACTCATATTCTGTGCATGAACCAGTGCAAAAAAAAAATCTAATCAATCTATACCCTAAACGCGTACTATGCGATTCTGGTACAAATCACGTACAAATTAACCAAAACCATAAATAATAATAAACATAACCTTTTTTTCCATGTTGCAAAAAAAGGACTAAAACAGCGTGCATGTTTAATAAAACCCGCAAAAATTTAGAGTATATGAATTTAAACTGATAACTTTTCATATTTAAAAAATTAATTTCCAATTTTTGTACAATACTAAAATAAAACACAGTAAATAGATGTCTAATTTATTAAATTGCAATTTTGTGTTGGAAAATATAATCTTTTTTATAAATTGTGTTTATTGTTAATGTTAATTAGTCTTCTAATCAATACAAAATAAAATTGTTCAATTCATATCAAAAAAAGAACCATACAGTTGGCTAATTAAGAATTAGTTACTTAATAGTAGTATTCTCTCATTACTTATTCTCAATACACATGTTGTTCAAGATAAAAATAACTATCCAATAAATATTACAAATCTATTTATACATACAAATACATATATCCACATAAAACTATAATTAAACCAGTTAGTAAATAATTTGTAATTTAACAAATTTTCAATAACATTATCTAATACTAATTAATTTTACCAATCTTCTCTTCACTATGTTTTTTAAAATAATTTTAAATAAACGCATGACAAGAGAACAAAATTAACGAAAACTGTATTAATAATAAAAACTATGTATGCACGTTTTTAAATGTATCAAAAATATTGAAAAACTACCCCTATTTTTTTAATTACAGAACATTTTTAATGTTTATAACTTTTAAGAACTTGTATGTCACGATGATGTATGTAAAAGTGATACATTGAAAAAAGTAAAGCTATTATTTTTTGAATTACAGAACATTTTAAATATTTATAACTCTTATGAAATTGTATGCCATGATGATGTATTGTGTAAAGTACAGTGTAATAAAAAAATAATTTTTTTGAAGCTTAATGTGTATGTGTTTGTGAGTAATTAACATTTGAGCTTAATATGCTTAATATAATACAAATATTCGCAATACATTAACTGCACGTTTGTTTATGCATGTATTTACATAAATACATATGTCTTTGTGTACAGTACATATGATCGTAAAATAAATCTGACTAATAAATGGGTTATATTTTCAATGGTAATTACTTTGAAAATGGTAGTTAAATGTTTGTTTTCTTATTTGTGTACAAATAATTTTATATGTTAGGAATACATTGTTACTTTCAAATAAAAGCAGAATTTTATGGTGCAGAGAATACATTTCTTATATCATCTTCATAAATTGCTATCAAAAGCATAAGTAGAACACCACTTACCATACCCAAAATCTGTAAAGAAAATTGCGCTATTGACTTATGAGCTGCTGATATCTCTGGCATCTAAAATAATATAAAAATGTGATTTTTTTTTTTTTTTTTGTAATCAATGATATTATTTTGATGTTTTAAATGTTTACATACCATATCTACCATGGCAATATATATAAAAAGTCCAGCTGCCGCCGCAAACATCCATTGGGCCTTTTCATGCGATTCACCAAAAACAATACCGAATATCATACCAACAAAACTCAATATACCCGTCAACAAATTATAACATACAGCTGATTTGACGGACATGCCAGCTTTCACTAAAATGGCAAAATCCCCTAATTCGTGTGGTAATTCGTGGCAAAATACAGCTAAAGCTGTCGAAAAACCACCAGCCACATTTTCAGCAAAAGCAGCTCCTAAAATAAAAACACAAATAAAGAAAGTATAACTTAAGATACAAGATAAATAAGTACAAAATAATACATGTACATATATGTAGATAAATGTGTTGTCACATCGATATGTAAAAATTTTGTTGTTATACTCATTTTTATAACTTAATAAAACAATTTCATTGCACATACCTATCGCCATACCATCGGTAAAATTATGCAAACCATCACCCATAATGATCATCCACACAACTGCGCTTAAAGATTCCGGGGGAGAGTGAACGTGACCATGTTTATGGGAGTGCCCATGATGGGACGACTCATGTTCCCTAAGTATTACAGTTACAGTATTATCGTTTTGTGATTCTTTCCCATTGGGTGGTCCAGTTAAGGAACTGATTACGGCACTATCATTCAAAGGATTTTCGCCTAAATCGGTTGAAACTATTTTATCTGGTATTGGGTGACAATGCCCTCCATGTTCGTGATGATGTTCAATCTGGGGTTGTTGGTGGTCATTGTGATGATGATTATGATTAGGTAGATTGTGGTTTTTTTCGGCTAAAGGTGCGTAATTATTTTGGGATGTTGACAGCAATGATTG
Source organism: Ormia ochracea (assembly GCA_963402855.1). Classification (NCBI taxonomy): domain Eukaryota; kingdom Metazoa; phylum Arthropoda; class Insecta; order Diptera; family Tachinidae; genus Ormia; species Ormia ochracea. The sequence continues at coordinate 44,376,532 of OY727106.1, forward strand.
CGTAGCATTTTCTCCACTTTCAGTTTCAACTTTTACATTACCCCCATTGTTTTCACTGCTTCCGACTGGCTTGTTTGCAAGATGCATCCACACATCCTTTTTCGTATCCATTGCTATTTCATCATAACAATATGGATATGAACTATATTTCGCTTTACATACCTTATCGCCAGCTATTGAATTATTTAAAGAAGAATCAGGATCTCTCATTACTTTAGCTCTACTCGGTTGGTTAGCTTCTTTTTTCGCAACACATTTCCGCCACTCTGATATCATGGTTAAACCATGCTCAGTTATATAAAAGAAAATTATTCCGCCCATGCACGTAAGACCTTTATAAATCATATCACTTTCGGTTTGTCCACTAAGCGACTGTTGAAAAACGAGGTTCAAAAACAAATTTTAAACATACAGTATCCTATATCTTCTTATCTTATACTTACATGGGGCAGCAGGTGAAGCAACGCATCACCGCTCATAGTGCCAACAGCTAATGACACTAGGAACTGTATTATGTGTTTATAGAACACTGAATTCATAAATGGTATTATTGCCACGCCAACTAAGCCAAGAACACTGCAGGCTAAAACTGAACTAAATGCATAAATCCATACTAAAAAAAATAAATCCAAAAGTTGAAACAGATTATAGTCAATTTGATTTGTACACATAAATATGTACATATGTAAAAAAATTTTAGTAATACACACACACAAACAAATTGAAAAACTTAATAAAAATTAAAATTTCAAAGTTTAACCATACAATATGTATGAATGTGTGCATTGACATTGAAGAAGATTATATTTTTATAGTTATTACCCCAGAGTAAATCCTCATCATTATGTTTATGATGACTTATTTCGAGTGCATCTATTTCCACTAATATATCTTCATCTATACAACCTGCTTTTTCAGGATTACTAAATGATGATAGTTCATATAACAAAACCGGGCACACGTTCACTATATCATTCTGAGTGAGAGTATAATTAATATTTTCTGAGGTATTCGAATGGATACAGCCTTCTGTGTTGCTTGCACAATCCTTTGAACTATTTTCGCTCGCATGATCATGGGAGTGGTGATCGTGATGATGATCATGATAGTGATCGTGATGGTGGTGGTTATGCACTTGAGGGATATTGTGTTTTATATAATATACCAATTTTGAATCGACAATGCACTAAAAAGGAATATGTATATATAAATATGTATAGATAGATATGTTACACTAGAATTTCTTAGATATAGTGAAAATATCAAATTGGCCTTAAAGTATTTATTTTAAATTTAATAAATAGTTTATATCTAAGTTTAAAAATACACAACTAGTATCGATTTGTCATCGTCAATTGCATTTTTTTTAAATACATTCCCCTCCCTAAGTGTTACCGCCTACAGTTGAGTGCCTTCCTAAACTCTACTCAAATAACTTAAATTGTACTTATTAATCTTAATATAAGTTATATGCAAGTGATTAAAAGAATTCATGTAATAAATAATATTGAATAATAATATGTATAGAAAATGTAATTAATTAATCATGCTCACAATTTTTTTACGATTTTCTATCTGTTGCAATCATTATAACTTCAATGTGAATTTTGGCAACTGTTTTACATCTTAAATTAATGTATTTGCCTTATTTCTGAAACCAAATTAGCTTGATCACTTGATATAATTTATTTCGTAGTTAAAAAACATATATTTTATTACGAAAAACCTGTGCATATTTTATATAATTTTGGCAACGCAATAGAATAACAAATCGATTTGTAATACTAAGCTTATACATAACGTATTTTGTATTTTATAACCGCCCCAGAAAATGAGAATCAGGAACTTAACGCACGTACAAGTCGCTAATATAAAAATGTATACTCAGTGGGTCACATGCATGCATGCTTAAAGCGACAATTACATGGTCATACTCTGTAAGTGAATATTGTGTGATGGCATAATATCATACTCATATAATAGGTGAAAATTAGCGTTTATCAGCTTACATAGATGATTGTCAAAATATTTTTTTATATTGCGTACTTGCTATCACAAAATATCACTCGTCTAATAGCAGGTCTGTTAAACGCAGTGAAAATGTCTATAACAAACCCTTCTCATGACACTATTTTCACATGCAAGTATGACCATCTAATAGCCCCTAAGGTGTGCGCAATACGAAATCGCAACAAAATAAAATAAATGTCTATTGACAATTAGACATTTTCAATTTGCCAATGATAATGCATTCACGTTGAACAAGAACCATGCAATAAATGTTTACCACCTTTTTCTAGATTTACATATATACATATCATATTTCATGTGTATGTAAGTATATAAATAATGCATATTCCTTAGGTAATTACTTCATATAAAGCTTAGTTTGTTACATTATTCGTATGATTTGCAAATTAAATATTTTATTTTAAAAAACTTTATTAATTTCTTATTTCACAAAACATTTAAATTTCTTTTTGAAAATTTACCCTCTTATCAAAAATTGAAATTTTCACAAAAATCGAAAAATTTGTTTTCCCTCTATTATTAGCAAAAGTATATTTTAAACACTTGAAAACATAAAACAAACATACAAGAGCAATAAAAACGCAAGTTTTTCATTTAAAAATACACAAACGAACGTTTTCAAAAGCAGGAGTGATTTGTACAAAAATGCTAAAAGGGTACCTTCTTATCAAAAATTGAAATTTTCACAAAAATCGAAAAATTTGTTTTCCCTCTATTATTAGCAAAAGTATATTTTAAACATTTGAAAACATAAAACAAACATACAAGAGCAATAAAAACGCAAGTTTTTCATTTAAAAATACACAAACGAACGTTTTCAAAAGCAGGTAAGATTTGTACAAAAATGCTAAGGGAACCCTCTTATCAAAAATTGAAATTTTCACAAAAATCGAAAAATTTGTTTTCCCTCTATTATTAGCAAAAGTATATTTTAAACACTTGAAAACATAAAACAAACATACAAGAGCAATAAAAACGCAAGTTTTTCATTTAAAAATACACAAACGAACGTTTTCAAAAGCAGGAGTGATTTGTACAAAAATGCTAAAAGGGTACCTTCTTATCAAAAATTGAAATTTTCACAAAAATCGAAAAATTTGTTTTCCCTCTATTATTAGCAAAAGTATATTTTAAACATTTGAAAACATAAAAGAAACATACAAGAGCAATAAAAACGGAAGTTTTTCATTTAAAAATACACAAACGAACGTTTTCAAAAGCAGGCAAGATTTGTACAAAAGTGCTAAGGGTACCCTCTTTTCAAAAATTGAAATTTTCACAAAAATCGAAAAATTTGTTTTCCCTCTATTATTAGCAAAAGTATATTTTAAACATTTGAAAACATAAAACAAACATACAAGAGCAATAAAAACGCAAGTTTTTCATTTAAAAATACACAAACGAACGTTTTCAAAAGCAGGCAAGATTTGTACAAAAGTGCTAAGGGTACCCTCTTATCAAAAATTGAAATTTTCACAAAAATCGAAAAATTTGTTTTCCCTCTATTATTAGCAAAAGTATATTTTAAACATTTGAAAACATAAAATAAACATACAAGAGCAATAAAAACGCAAGTTTTTCATTTAAAAATACACAAACGAACGTTTTCAAAAGCAGGCAAGATTTGTACAAAAGTGCTAAGGGTACCCTCTTTTCAAAAATTGAAATTTTCACAAAAATCGAAAAATTTGTTTTCCCTCTATTATTAGCAAAAGTATATTTTAAACACTTGAAAACATAAAACAAACATACAAGAGCAATAAAAACGCAAGTTTTTCATTTAAAAATACACAAACGAACGTTTTCAAAAGCAGGAGTGATTTGTACAAAAATGCTAAAAGGGTACCTTCTTATCAAAAATTGAAATTTTCACAAAAATCGAAAAATTTGTTTTCCCTCTATTATTAGCAAAAGTATATTTTAAACATTTGAAAACATAAAAGAAACATACAAGAGCAATAAAAACGCAAGTTTTTCATTTAAAAATACACAAACGAACGTTTTCAAAAGCAGGCAAGATTTGTACAAAAGTGCTAAGGGTACCCTCTTTTCAAAAATTGAAATTTTCACAAAAATCGAAAAATTTGTTTTCCCTCTATTATTAGCAAAAGTATATTTTAAACATTTGAAAACATAAAATAAACATACAAGAGCAATAAAAACGCAAGTTTTTCATTTAAAAATACACAAACGAACGTTTTCAAAAGCAGGCAAGATTTGTACAAAAGTGCTAAGGGTACCCTCTTTTCAAAAATTGAAATTTTCACAAAAATCGAAAAATTTGTTTTCCCTCTATTATTAGCAAAAGTATATTTTAAACATTTGAAAACATAAAATAAACATACAAGAGCAATAAAAACGCAAGTTTTTCATTTAAAAATACACAAACGAACGTTTTCAAAAGCAGGCAAGATTTGTACAAAAGTGCTAAGGGTACCCTCTTATCAAAAATTGAAATTTTCACAAAAATCGAAAAATTTGTTTTGTTTTGTTTGTTTAGGATTCTTGTTATCGTATAGCTATATAAATCTAATCTAATAGAATAAAAATTATAATTTTATTATACTGATATTATGGAATTGGAAAAACAATTATATTGTTGTATAAATATAACACAAAATATTTATTTGCAACTTACGGTTCCATTCTCATCAGTATTATTAATTTTTTTTTGTTCTGCCCGCAATAGTTGATGTAATCCCAATTTACTCAGCATTTTCTGGAAATCTTGAACATGTATTGTGTCATTGTTTCCTCCAAATTCTTTAAATATTCGCTTTAAAAAAGCATCGGTAATATGTGGTCTTGAAGGTTCATGACTTTTATGCGCTACTGCATGTCTCTTTCTTCTTCTACGACGTCGATTGTCATTAAACTGGCTGGCAAAAGCATCGGTGGTTTCTGTAAATTGGGTTTTAGATGAAACTGAGGTGGGAACATCTTTTATATCATAAAGAAGATCGTTCAGCTGTGAATATTCCGGATTAATTGCTTGAGCGGAAAATGACGCTTCAACATGTTGGCATGGTAAACGATCAGCAAATAATAGGCAAACAACACAAACAGTCACTAAGTGGCGATCCATGGTGCATGCTTTTAAGTCGTAGAAAGTTTTATTTTGATACAAAATCAACTTTTAGAAACTGTAGGCCAGGAATTTATTTTTTAACTTCAATTACTACCAAATCTTGTTCCTTTTAAACTTCTTTTTCATTAACTTTTGTTTATTAGCAGGAGTTTTTTATTGGCGGTTGCTTACAAGATAATTTCATAAACATTATTTTCTGTAATATGACCTGCAAGCAGATTTACAAAATTAACAGAAAATTTATTAAAAATAATTATTATAATTATATATGTGTGAGCACGTCGTTTTAAACGTAAAATATTAATATAAAGAGAATTAACATTGAAAATTTAATAACAATTGTAGATTTAAATAATATAAAAATTGTGGGATCCTACACACACATGGATTGTGTTGAGAGTTTCCAGTTTCACCAGTATAAAAGTGATGAAAAATTAACAATTCAGAAAACAATTTACACATTTGTATTGAATATTGAACGTGTCATCGGTAAACTGCAGCTGCTTTGTACGCAGAAGTATTTAAAGATTTGTAGGATCGTATTGCAGTATGTTAAGCGCAGCCGTAGCCACCATTTGAATGAAGTTGTCTTCCAAACATAAACCGAACAATACAAGTAATAATTAAATAAATAATAAATCCCTTTCAATAATCTTTAAAAGATTTTGTAAGGTCAGGTGATACACACTATGTTAAAGAGGTTGTTGCTACCACCGCAGGTGGAAAATATTGTATAAAATTCCATGCAATTTATTACACATTTTCTTCGTTTTGCACAATTGAACAAACAAAATCTAAAATGGTGTGCTTCTTTCCCCATCTTAGAATTAGCCATTTGCTGAAATTTTCAAGATATTTCCAAATTACTATATTTTCTACATATTTTAGTAAATTCTATTTGCAATTGTTAGTCATTGATTTATATTAATTTGACTTTCATGTTATTGGATAGTAAAAACTTGTTTAAACAACGAATATTCTGCTTAAATACATGAAAACATGTTCGTTCTAAATGTATTTTTATGCTATTGAAATCAGCACAAGCTAATACTTCGAGTGTATGCTCTAAGATTTACCAAAAAATCTTTTTTCAGGCATGTACTACAGAACAGATTATTATTGACTTGACGTACTACAATGTTATTCTTATAAGGAGTGAAAATACAATTAAAAATTTGCAATACCAAGTTCCATCTTGCTAAACGAGTAAACCCAAAAAATTAACTGTAATTATCATACAGGGTGTCCGCCGAAAATGTATACTCCTTTGTTTGTTTATAATTTTTGATTAAATGAAAGATAATGGATCTTGTATTGATAAATGTCAAGAGCAATGTTTACCGAAATTGCGGTAAAAAAAAGTAGTATAACTTCCCAGCGGGTACCTGTAATAAAAATATTTGTTTAATATATTTCGGCGGCATACAATACTAACTTGCAATTATTTTTACACATTTTACTGCCAGGTATAGGAAATGTTCTATAAACAATAGACGGCAACGGTAATAGCCACAGAAGAAGAAATAATATATCTACATGTATGACAATAAATTAGAGGTCTGCAATGAGTGTATTCTTTGTCCAATTAAGAAATTTTTTTCGGTGTATGGTGTATTATAAAAAATGCAAACTAATAGATACATAAATTAATTCAATTTAAGAAAATATGAATCTCTAATCACGTAAACAATTTGAAAGATAATTGAAATACAGGTTTACAGTATGATGTATTGCATCAAGATGAAAACACCTCTGAACAACTTTAATATTGGTTACAATTAAAATAATCGACATTATTAAGGCAATTTATTTGCAATTGAAAAGTTTTATCTCAATGAGTATTTTTATTAAAATTTCATTTCCCTTCTTGAATAGACATTGTGTAATTTATGTTCTTTTTAATTTTAACACACAAATTTTAAATTCTTTAATTAACTTTTATTTAAATAAATTTTGCGATTTCGATGCCTTTTAAAAAATTATATATATATCGACTTAAGTTGTCTTGTTTAACTTTTTTATTAAAGTTAAGTTAAATTATATTCTTTTCCAATTAATACTTGTATATATTCTAAAGAAGCTATAAAATTTTATCGTAAGTAATATAGTATAAACCTTTAAACATATAAAAAAAATATTGCCTTAAAAATTGTTCGCGCTGGCCATCATAAGGTTCTCGAAATATAGTTACACCTTCAAACGTTTAATAATTAATATTGAAATTAATCAACATTATCAATATTTTATTACTAATTTTTGTGATTGGATTATAATATTTTTTTCTTTTAGTAATAAAATTTTTTTAGTTATAAAAAAAGACGAAACTTATTGATTCTTCCGAATATAATTTTACATCCATCCCTCAGATATAGACTTTCGTGGAATGTGTACTTTCTTAAAACAACATTAATTTAATAATTTATGTTTTTATATTGTCAACAAATATACGCAGATTTAAAAACATTTCTTGTGGGCACTAGAATTAATACTGCAAGAGAAGCTTCTTTCCGTAATTTTGCCAAATGCCAACATTCAAATTAAGGAAAACAAAAAATTATTGATAAAACTTGATAACTATTTGCAAAAGGTTGAAGGTAAATGTTGTCTTTTGTTTTTGTAGGAAATAAACTTAAGTAACATACATACATATTTTAAGTGTGTTACAAAATGTGGTTACACGCGAAGCAATTGTTTCAATGAACAATTACGCAGTATATACACATTTGTACATATTTACATATATACATAATGAAAGCTACAGTACGAAAATTATTTAACATGCATAGCTCATCTTTTCAACAAGCAGGCATTCCACTGCTGTATAAGTATTTAGTTATGTACGTATATGATAATAGTAAAGAGCAAACAAATCTAAAAACAAACTTACGGTATAAAACTTCATACTTAGCATGGCTATGCATAACTCAGCCGTAGTAGAGTTGTTATATATAACAATTGGAACTGAATTATACTATTAATACTTATCACATGTTACGAATTTCAAGGTCAAGACAAAGTTTGATTGGCAGACAACGTTTCTATACTAGCAACCCACGTATACAAACTTAATACACGAAAGCAATCAACAAGTTGTGTTGCAAACTGGAAAAGATTCAACACGAATCGTGCTAATAGTTATTACCAAGTCAGTAATAGAGAATACAATCAGATTGTTACAATGTTTGCATATTTGCAGATCTTTTAATCTAAAACATTTATTTGTTACAATTCTTGAAAGAACGTTTTCAAAACAAGTTACAAGTTCTGTCGTACGTCGAACGGAAATTGTGGGAAAAAATCAAAAAATATTACTGGAAATATTATATTTAAATATTTAATAGCAAAAAGATGCATTTAAGATAGAAATAAGGGCATGAAAATTTAATATGTTCAAGAATCGATGTATCTATATATATGTGGATATACATTTTGTAATGCTGTAAATACAAAACATTTTCGATGAATTTTATATCCACAAGATTTGAGTTAATGTACGACATGTCACAAATCTATATATAATTACATACATATATAATAATATTGTCACAAAACTGTTATCAATCAATACAATATCAATACAATATAAAGAGCAAGAAATTATCTTTCATTCTTTAGAAGAATGAATTAAAAAGAAAAAAATTGATATTGTAATAAATTAATAGTGTCTCAATTGAAGTTAATAAATGTTCCTTAAAATTCTAATCGTTCTTTTGTAAAACATAAGAAATAAAAAATTATCTTTTCAAAACGTATTTTACCTTCATTCTATTACATTTCTGGCACTTGCATTTGATAAAGATTGAATAGCTGTATACTGGCAACATTTAAAATGGCAATTCTCAAATTTAAATTCTGGGTTCTTTCATCGGTTCTATTAGGTTTATCTTTTATAAGTTCATTTTGGAAAACACAATGAAATATGCGTCTAATTGTATTGCTGCAAATGAGAAAGCAGAAGTAAGCCGGCATAGCTTCTGCTTAAACCATAAATTTTTCCATGATGTTAATTACATTACGAATTGATTTTCTAAATAAGCTTGATTTTTAAAAGATAACAACAAATATTCCAATTTAGCTTGATATGAAAAGCAAATTAATTTTTAAATCAATTTAAATAATATCGAAGAAAAAAAATTAATTGTGTTAAAATAATTTTAATTGAATGTAATTAATAATCAAACCAAGCTTTATTATTCTCGTCGAGCCGCACAACAATTTTATTATTTAAATGAACAAAGTCGTTAATTGGTCAAGTGTACATTCTGTCCTTTTTTCAAAAAATTGTTTACGTGTACATAACCATGCGATTTAAGTTGTCTTAGTCATTGAAGCAATCGATCAAACAATAGTGTATTGAATCTCTCTTTATATGCAAAGCGCCTACATAATTTTTTTAAATTTAATATTAGGTGAAATATAATCCGATAAGTTGTTCAATAAAAAAAAAGGAACTAAACATATGAGGAAAATTAAATTATTTTTAAGTTTTCAATTAGGTTTCCTTCAACCATTGCTTATTAACTATTAAATCCAAATTCCGTCATTCAATATAATTATAATTGAAAAATTCATATTTATGTATGGACTTGTACTAACATTTAATCTAAAGATTTTTTTTTAATTGTAAGTGAATTTTTAAAACCTTTTAAAACTAACATTGATTTTGGAATGTGCGATTAATATAGCGATAGACCAAACACAATATATGTGCATACGCATGTACTAAATTACATAACTAAACCGATAATGTGAGAGAGTATAAAGTAATAAAAATAGAAACCACTAATCATGAAGACGGTTTTTTAAACTAGTCATAATATTCGTGACAGAAAAGTAAATTCAAAGGTACAATAACTAAAAAAACTGTTAAAGTTTAACAGTCGCATAAAATTGTTGGTGTTAAAATAACTTTTATGTACTGATTTTGCTTTGCAACATTATTTTATTTATTTACTTAAAAATAAGGTCACTCAAAAGTAATCAATTTTTTTTTTTTTTTTTTGACAAAATACCATGTCCCATTAGTCCTATGAAAACCAGTCAAGTATACTGTACAGCTCCACCGTACAAAGCCATTTAAAAGAAATTGTCAAGGTACAAGGGTGCAAGAGTGGTTTGTTAAGGTATACTGCACTTACTGCTGACCTGTTGACCTGTATTGTCAAAAATTACAATGGTTGCAGTCCGCATTAATAGAAAAAATACCATCTTAAGTCAACAGGAAATGTGTGATACTTCAATAAGATAATGCCCGTCCTCCTTCAACGAAGATTACTCGGAGAAAATTAGGCACTTAGGATAGGGACTTCCACCGCACTCTCGATACTTTGTTCGATACAATCAGTTCATGTCGCTGGAACATCCATTACGAAATAAAAATGTTAATTTCGTATCCGATGTTAAAACGCACTGTGGCGCCACATCCACCACCACTCTTTCAAGTCATCGCAAACCAAAGTGATTACACAAACGCATAAAAATAAAAATGTCGTTACCAAAAAACATTTTGTCTATAAATGCAAAATAATATTATTTATATATGAAAATAATTATATAATTAGAAGCACTGCAGGTGAGGTCATTGGCTACAACTCTGTTTTAAAACTCATATTTTATTATCCTATTTGTATTATCACGTTAACGTTAAACTCTTTTTGATAACTGAAATGTGATACTGAAGTGTTCACATGCCCGAAACATTTGAAACCGAAATACGAAAAAGACTACACAAAATTTGAGAGACAAAAATAGTTGCAAATTTGCGAAACCAATAATCAATAAATTTAAATTTTTTTCATACATTTAACACAACAGCATTACGGAAAGAAGTTTAAAACAATAGAAACATGATGTATTTTAGGACTTACTACTTTGGGATTGTAAAGAGTGATTCGAAAACACAGTATTTAGTTTGTGAAGCTTTATGAAAACTACAGACTTACAGCCTCAATATCTTTTATGAAATTGTGAAGCGGTTAACACCAAGGAGAATTCATTACCAGCTTTCAAGTTTGTTTTAGATATAAAAGTATATTCGAGTACACGAGTATATGCATATGTATGTATGTATTTAAGTACATTGACCATTTCAAGATTTGAATTGGTCTTAGCAATTAAAATCACAATTCGCCTTGATTACAAGGCGAATTGTTTTTGTTGTAATGTGTTTCATGTTTACTGCTGCGTTGTAAAACTTATACTTATACTTTGTACGAATATAAAGCAATCGATGCTTTGGAAGTCATCGATAAGTTTTCGGCGTTCTTTAAACAAACATCAAGATATATATCATATATACATACATATATACATATATAGTAAATACAAATATAAGAAGTATAGTGAGAAAGTTTTATTAAAAATAAAAATTTTACTTCATTTTCTCAAAGGTACATTTTCTAGACTAGCATTATTAAAATATTTAATACCAATATTTGATGTCACCGAAATACATATGTACATACTCGTACGTATCACTGATAATTTAATTTTTTTCTTTACACAATATGTAGATTATAATAAAGAATTTTAACTATACAATATTTTTTAGTTACCAAGTCAATTTTTTATGTAAAATCAAGTATAACGGCAGAAAGACTCTCTCTGTGTGAGTTAGCATATAAGAAATACATATGTACCAAATGTTGCCAAAAGTATTTTCAATGTCGATTTCTTTTATTGTTTTCAATTAAATTAATAACTTGCCTAATTTTTTGAACGGTGGAGTGTTGAATATAGAATACATACTGTTCGTTATTAATATATTTTCTTTTCTTGTCAACTAATTTTTTATATCTTAAAAAAATATACATTAATTAGGCAACAATTAAATATTTTATTTCGCGTTTCATGCAACAAAGAAAGATTTTTTTTAATACAATATAATTTATACAGTGCAAGACATAAGCTAATATAATTTAGTATATAATTTATACTTGCAAGACATAAGCTGTATTATTTTTTACTTCCAATACAAACACTGCGCAGCAGAAGTTATGGTACACTAGCTAAAGTAAACGTTCTCAGATAATAAATTTCCACTTACAATTGTGCAAAGTAGATTACATGCAAAACAAAAATGTTAGCAATTTCTTTCTCAGTTTCGACAATTTAAAGATATTTATTGGAATTTTGCTCAGAAGTGAATATCATAAGTTAACACAAAAGAACATGCACAGGGAATACGCAGCAGACAATAGTGTTTCGATTGTTTTCGATTCAATGCCGAGGAATAAAGTGTATATTCATTTAAATGATAACAGTAAACTTGTTAAAATTTTACAACCTTAAGATTTTTCGCCATATTGGAAAACCACAAAAATGTGTGGACGACCCTTAAAATTCTTATATAAATAGAAATAAAAAAACGCGAACAAATAACTTTAATTAATCAATAAGATAACATTTGAATGGTAATATTTATAAGATTTAGCATAAATGAATTGCGGCGGTGAATGGGTTAATTACGAACCAATAGCACAAAGTAAAATACGTTAACACCAGAATAATAAAAAAGGGAATCAAACAACACTTCTATAACTTTGGCCGTCTGTAAAGTTTTTGGCTTTCAATTGGATTTTTTAAAACACTTATCTATGGGTTTAAGTTATAAGTTAAAAACAACAAAATAAAAACTATATAAAATACTTATCGATATACACATGCATTTCAAGTACAAACAATATTATCGATACATTTTTATACTTCATCATTGACACAAATGCAATAAAAATGAGGCAAAAAATGGTCAACACCTTGATACATTTAAGAAGACAAAATTATCAAATATGGTAATATGTATATTCGATTTATTTTTAATTTTTTCGCCAATTTTGAATGTTATACAACGTGCGGCTATACACATGTGTGCGCTTACAATTTACTTATAATACCACATCATGGTTGACGCACTTTTACTTCCAACATAAAAGTTGGTATCATTTTGATGAAATTAGACATATTCACCATCAATAATTGCCGATTTTAATGAAGTTGGCACACTTATTAAAATAAGAATCGAACATTTATTCTAAATTTATGTTATTTGACTCTTTATTTGGATCATTGTCTTTTTTTAGCTTATATTTCTCTTTTGTTATCTAAATACATAATATACACCGTAATACAAAAAATCATACATACATATACATTCATATATACATATGTAAACAGAATCGTCTTTACTTTTTATTCACTAATTCGTTGTAGTTATGCCTTTAATAATATCACGAAATTGACAATAAATTAGTTAGTTTCAACTTCAATCCACAATAAAAATAGTTTATTAAAACTTATGTGTAGTTTAAATTCACTCTATAGTCTTAACCTTTGTTTTCACCGCAATACGGCTTGAAGACGCTCTGACCGCAGAATAACAACTCGAACAAAAGATTTATACTCCCGATGACGGATGCAATTCACATGTAGATAACGAAAAGAAAACCAGTGTTGGCAACGGAAGTAATTGATATGCTTTGTCGTCTGAAAACCTGATGCGTATTAGAAATATTTTTTTCACGACAACAAAAATTTGTAACGAAAGGCAATGAACAAACAGCAGATAACAATTTTCTTTTTGTCAAAAATGAGTTTTTAATTGTTTTAAAAACAATTTTTTTGATTGTCAAGAAACTGATATACTAAACAATTGCATACAGTAAACAGTAAATAATGGTAAAATTTCTAGAAATAAAAAAATTTACATTTTGTGCAGACTGTTAAAGTTTAGAATACATATATATTTTCATAATTTTACTTTCTTATAAAATAAAAATAAATTTCTAATAATAAATGCACATGGATATCATTTTACTTTGGGTATACTAGATAAATAATAAGATAGGAATAATATAATAAAAAACACATTTTAATATATATATATATTATACTTCTCATGAAAGCATACTTATAGTTGAATCTACTGTCAACCTTACTTCTGACATTTATGGCACCAAATAATGATGCTAATGTTAAAGCGAATCCATTAGCAAGTGACAGCATAAGAATTGTATGTGCAATTTCTAATGTTTACATATATCAAATAGCACTTGCAGCGAATTCATAAACAGTAAGAAAACTATCCAATGGAAATGTATATACATTCATACGAACGTAAACATATATATATATATGTACATATTTGTTTACAAGTTATACAAAGTTGAGAAATGAGAATACAAAATATTAAGGTAGGTTGAAAAAAGAGTTAGTAAGTTTGAAAAAATTACTATTAAAACGAAATTATCCCCAAAAGAATTAAGTTTTTTTATTTTTAGCCTTCTCTAGTAAAAGTGGGAGCTATATATGTAGATCTAAATTGTGATAAACACACGATGTTATTAAAAAACAATGTGTCGCTACAGTTATACCAGCTAAACAAATAATTTGTGTAGATGCATTGTCAGAGATAACTTCAGCCGTCAGAAAAAGAATAGAAAATTACGTTAAAATTTTGCAAGAACAATAGTTAGAAAAACCTTATAGCTTTGACTCTGCGTTCGTAGAAATCTGAATAAAGAATTTGTTCCAAGGTACACACTGAAAACTGTTAAACACGGATGTGGTAGTGTATCGGTTTGGGGAGATCCCTCCTGGGACGATGTAGGTGCAATCATACGAATAAAGAATTCAATCGACCAAAAAAAAACTCAATGGGATGATTTTTGTAATATCTTTTGAGTACCGTAGTATTTCTGTATTGTTTGTATTATTCCAAATAAAATTTAAATTTAAAAGAAGTAAAATAAAATATTAAAAATCTTCGACACAAATTATATAAAACATTAAGAAAAATTCCTTAGTTAAGCGGAGACGTGGTTTTAGCACTTTCATGTCTTATAGCATTAATTAACTCATAGTTTACTAAAAACACAAATCTCAAACCAGAAATCTAAAAAAAAGAAGTGAAAATATAATATTACTTAGACATTTATAGTAACTTACCTCTACCACGCAATTGTTGGCTAATCTAGTTTTGTTTCCAGTCAATAAAGGAGAGCCATCGATAAAGATTGGCCTTTTCCCTTCGTTGGCTATAAAAAAATCGCCATTACTACGTAATTTGATAGTTCCTTGCTTTCTTGATATCTTAGTAGCCGGACCTTCTAATGACAAATCAACATCAACGACACAATCCTTTGCATCTCTACCAAATGATATTTCTTTTGACCGCATTAGATACCTTACTAACCGACCTCTTAAAACTGCCAATGTTTGACTGTCAAATTCGGGGGATATTCCAACTCCAGTCAATGAATCAACTAAAACATTCCAACGACTAAGCTCATTTTCCAACAAACGAATTTCTCTTTTATTTTGCCGATCGGTTACAGCTAATTCAATTTCTAATGCTTCATCCCTTTGGTCATTTAACTCAGCATCTAATATTAAGTCTTCAGCATCAGAAAAACTTAACGGTTGGTCACTAATATGAAGAGGTTTGACTACTTGGTCAATTAATAAATGATATAATTTCATCATTTGCCAATGATTTTGTAATGACTTTGCTGAACGCGAGCTATAAAATATCGATGCGTTTTTGTCCAACAACTCTTGAAATTGTTCAATTTTCGGATTTTCGGTCTAAGTTATATATACATACACAGATAAATAAAATTATATAAACCATAATATCAAAAACAAACTAACCGATTTTATGTTGCACAACAACTCTTCTTCCTGTATACTAAACAATGCTTTTCGCTGCACAGACTCCACCAACTCGGGATGAAGATTGCGCATTGCAGCAATAGCTATCCGCGAAATTGCGGGCTCGTACAGCAACGAGAACCAGCGCGCTTGTAATTCGGATAAAGTAAATTTACACGAAAATTTTGTGCCCCTATGCACCATGCGCAAGTCATTTGTTTGCAAAATGCCCGTTATTAAAGCTAAATCATCTATAGGTTTCCAACGACCCAAATCTTTTGTTGTTACTTGGCCAGGAGGACGACCAGATTTACGAGTTTTCTTTTGTTGCGGTCGTGCTGGTCGTTTTCTTTCACTGCCAATAAAACCTGAAGATCGATCCATATTTATTGCATTATGTGGTGTAATGGGCCCCGAAAGAGCTTGTGGAACTGTAGATAATTGCTGTACACTAGTTACTGTTGCTTGAGAATCAGCATTTAAGTTATCGTTTAAATCTGACGAAGCTACAGGTAATGAAACTGTTGCCAATGGTTGCGGTAATATTGCTACTTGAGGCTGATTCTGAACAGAAGATGAGTATGTTTGTGAAGTAGTACGTAAGCGCCCCCCTCTAGACTGATCACTGCGAGACTGCAAATTTATGCTATATTCAACAATTTCGTCATCAAATCTTTTTCGTTTTATAGAACGGGATGAGCTGGAAAGTAATTTATAAATACATAAATATATGTATGTATACATGAATGTTGTATGTATGTACATATGTTTTTGTACATAAGATACAAAATCAATAGTGAAAGAATTACACAAACCTTCTACGCTTCTGATCGTTTTGAAGTTCAATTGGTAAATTTTGAACTGGATTTGAGACGGCTAATTCGTTGACATTGCCAGTGGCAGAAGTCGTAGTAGCCATTTATTCGATATTTTAAATTTCTCACGGCTAATTATGTTAAGTTTCTAATTTGCTTTTTCACTTCCCTTGAATAAGTTATTTGTCTATGTTCTTTATTCTTATGTTAAACATGGTTGCCAGATAGTTTTATGAAAAACCGGCCACATCGCACTATCAGTTAAATAAATCTACAAATTAAAAATACCTAACCTAAAACGGTATTTTTTTTGACAATCAAATACCACCTGCAAAAGTGAGATGATATATTAATTCTGATCAGTGTTGGTTCCACTCCAAGCGGCTGAATAAAAAATTAGTCTTTTGTGACGCAAAATAACAAAAAAGTGCAAAAAGTATATTATTGTTAAAATTTAAATTAGTCTGGTAATCAACTTCTTTCTACAGCGCCAAACAGAATAAATTACTTTGTTTTTATGTCATGGATAATACGGTGTACCATCATATACGCCGACTTTTATTTGATTTCATAAAGTATAAGACTATGGCCTGCTATCACTTTCGAGTGAATGACTTGTTCGACTGTGTGGGATAGAGAGACAAGTATTTTAAGCAGCGTCAGCACATATATCCAAACCAGAAAAGAATTTGAGAAGAATTTTCTGAAGTAGAATTTTTCTTTTCTGTACTTAAAGTAGATGAACAGACCATTTGTTTTAAGGAAGCATTATTTTCAAGGCGAATCTATTTTTAATTCGCCGTGATTAGTTGAAAAGTATTTAGATTTTTGATTGGTTATTAATACAAGTTAAGGAATTTAATAATTAATAATAATATTAGTATTCTGTGAATAATATGTCCTGGTTATTTTAAGAAAGAGCAACGATAAAATTTTCTTGTATCATTTTATGTGCGCAATATACTGAAGTAAATATTTTAACTGTAATGTATTTATATTTTGATGCCAAATCGATATACACACATTTCTTAATAACTATTTATATGGTTTGTGGATATAATTACAAATATAGCCTAACAATATACGCGGAAAGCGCTGCCTAATAGTAAAATGGATATATCTGAAACTACATCTCTAAATTTGAGGAAGGTTTCTTTAAATGACAACATTGCTAGGATAGGAAAAGATACTAATTGCTCATTAATGTGCACAAACCATAAGAAACATTATAAACTGATGGAAGCAAATCCAAACATCAATCCCACTGATACAGAAATGTGTAATGACAACGAAGTTATGAACTTTAAGACAACTTTAAGTTTGGACAACCATATTTTAAAACCATTAGAAGATTTAACTTTTGATCCGATACAAAGTTCACATTTACAGCAACAAACTCGTAGCAATATATCTCGAACATTAACTGCTAATCATCCGTTGATGTTATCGCCAACTTGTACTGATTCTGAATCAGAGTACGATAATCAATTCCAATTTGATCCTCAATGTAAAAAATCTTTGCTTGTAAGAGGTGCTTCTGATGATGAAAATAAAAAAAATTATCCGGATTTGGTACCAAGCCGAGAACGTCTAATTTCTCAAATAACTCATACACTACAAGAAGAGGAACAGCATGTTAATACACTGAATTCCAAAAATTTAATTTTTGATAAAAAATCGGTATCTGGGTTTGCTAAACAGCAAATGGTACATAGTTTAAAACCAACCGCGCTAAATTGTACTAACTTTAGAGCAAGTAGCCCAGATTTATTGAGTAGCGGTTCAGAAGTAAATATTTCACAGTATCAGGCCACTGTAGATAGTAACTATCAAACTGTTGCTCTTATGTCCAAGAAAGATTTTAAAAATAGTGCACAAAATATACAACTAAAAAAGGCAGAAGACATTTCTTCCTTAGACTCCATATCTAATCAAAGCTTTGATGACGATGACGAACATAATCTTGCCTCTTTAAGCCCTTCAAGCTCCTTAATAGATGGTATAGATGACAATGAGGATGACCAAGATGATAATGCTGTTTGTGGAGATCCTGAATTGCTGCCAGACGACGATGTTGCTTATAAAAATCAGTTTTGCCAGATTCCTACTAGTAATACTCCGATATCAAATGAACCATTAAAGAGCCCGTGTAGACTAACTACAGATAATCAATTTCTTCCCCAATATTCAGCTGCCGAAGAACGCCGTGATTCGCGAAATTGGCAAAAAATTACTTTACTTGATGGTAAATGTCGCGATATCGACATGCGTGTAATCGAACCATATAAACGTGTTTTATCTCATGGCGGTTATCTTAAGGCTGGTGGCCATAATGCTATTGTTATTTTTTGTGCTTGTCATTTACCTGATCGCTCCCGTGCTGATTACAGTTATGTTATGGATAATCTTTTTCTGTATGTTGTGAAAACTCTGGAACAACTGGTAACGGATGATTATGTTTTGATATATTTTCATGGCGGTTCGAATAGACGTAATATGCCATCTTTTCCGTGGCTTAAAAAGTAAGCATATTTATTTTAAAAATATTTATTTAAAATTTTAAAAAATTATTTTTAAAATCAAAAAATTTATATATATATATATATGTAGATGCTATCAACTTTTGGATCGTAGATTAAGAAAAAGTTTGAAAAATATGTACCTTGTACATCCGACATTTTGGATTAAATCGATAATATGGATGACAAGACCTTTTGTTAGGTAAGTTTTGGTTTTTTCTTTATTATAATTATATATATAGAATATATATACATATATAATTTTTTTTGTAATATTCAATAAAAATTTACATTACAGCACTAAATTTTGGCGCAAATTAGTTTATGTGAAATCTTTAGATGAACTTTCACAGTACGTTTCAGCTCTAGAAAAGGCAGCTATACCTGAAAAAGTTAAGCAATATGATTCTAAAAAGCATTAAATGTATTATTCAGTTGTTTTATAAGCATATCTACAAAAGTATTTTAGGGCTTATATTTATTTTCAGAATACTCATCTTCTAAGTTTTCTTATTTATCTAAGTTTTTGTGATATTTTTATAATATTTTCTTCTAAATATGTTGTAAATTGTCTGTAAATCTTGATCTCTTTTTATATATTTAATATACACAAAATTAATACTCTAAGAGCCTACTAAATAAATATCCAGTAAACGCGCAGCTTTGATATCAAATATAAAAGTTTCAAATCAATTTTCAAATTTTTGATATCAATGTGATAGCGATTAATGTATGATGTCGCCGACGGTGTTTCAATTCATAATAATAATGTATATAAATACAATGTGTATATATACGTACATATTGTATATAGAAACTGCACCTTAAAAATATGTTTTTAGTTTCTAACAATTGTAAGAATTTAATTTATAAGGTTATGTTAATAATGTTAGACCTCTTATGTGAGACCATTTTTTTTATTTAACTGTAGTATTATGCTATACTTTTAAAATTTAAATTGTAATATATTTGTATTGTTCATAAATTTTTTAAAACTGAAGTTTACGACACAGATATAAATAAGAAATAAATTTTTTTAAATGCAAGTACTACCACAGAAGTTATCGCAACTGTGTACTATGGCTGATATTGCATTTATCATGTTTCGTACTGATAATTTTGTTAATTTATTCTTGTATCTATGTGTTATCAATGCAGACCAATAATTTTGCTAATTTTGTGTATTCTCTTTGCTTAATTCGAAAATAACTTCTATCCAAAATATTTCGTATAACTTTTCAAACCGAACTCATTTTTTAAGAATTTAATAAAACAAATGCCCAAAAATAAATTAAAGCTTAATTGGTAGAGTTTATTGGCGTTATAAAATTAAATTTTTTTTGTAAAGTACAAAATTTTTTTTTTTTTTTTTGGAGTACAGCCAGCTTATACTTTAGGCTCACAGACAGAAGAGTTACTCATATTGCATAATCATACTTTAAATGTTAAACTTTCTTGATTGTTGGCTACGAAACGTGCACTCTTATATAAAAGCATAATTTTACAATAAATATGAATTCATACCATATGGGATCATTACTATAATAACCATAATATATAATATAATATATTAAATATTTCTTTTTAATACCAGATTTTTTAACATATTTTTATAATAAACTTTTGAGTTTTACTACACTTTATTATACGAAGAGAAAAGATATGTAAGCAATTAGCGATAAAGATGATTGTGGTTGTCATATTGGAGGACGATATTAAATATAAGGCAAGCATCGCCGTATGTTTTAATTATTGAACTAAAAATAAATATTCAGTTTAATTTAATATTTTTAAATAATAATGTGTAGTTTTTTCAATAATATTTGTCATAATAGAAATAGTTATAATTTTTTTTTAAATAATATGTTTTATATATCTAATTTTCAAAACTAAAAAAATTGTTAGTTATCTTTGTGATTATGCAATGCTAAATGATTACAGCAGATAATCTTATCAATATATTTATACATATTTTATTAGATTTATATTCAGTTAATCGCAGTATTTATTAATTTTTTGTAGTACCTCTTAAGTAAGACTACTGTATTACATCGCTACCTGTACACTCTGCGTAATTTTTCTGTGCAAGATTCCGGAATCTCTACAAACGATGTCATGTGCTAAAAATATTACAGATTATTGATGTACCAATTATATAAAGAATTAAGAAATTGTAATTTGTGTGTTTAATAAACCAATTAATTCAAAATTCAATTTAACCTTTTCGGCATGTACTGTTTTTTGAGCGAAATAGCAAAAATGTGTGTTCATATGCAGCTGAAGCTTAGATATTTATAATCCTTTGCATTTTTATTTTTTTGTAAATTCTTCCTTCGTATTTTAAAACATATGGATCAATATGCCGCATTAGTAATTAAAACTTGTGAAAATCTTGTAATAATTTCTTTTATAAAAATTTAAGAACATTTTTATACAAGTAATAAAATTTGTTTTTTTTTTGGAAACAGCAATATTACATCATAAATCTTATTTATAATTCATTCCATTTTTATTACTTTATTATAAAATGTATTTAAATATGTATGAATATGTATAATATGTAACTTTTCAAATGATGATCGAGAGAAGATTTAATATTCAGATATCAAGCTTGGTTTTCTTTTTCTATTTCGCTTATTTTTTTTCTTATTTGCTGGTATTTTATCTTTCAGTTAGCGACATACGACTTATGGATATAATATTTCTGACTTTAATGATTGCCCTCTTATAACTTTGACCCATTTTTTTTAAATCACCATCACCTTTATAACTTGTATAATGTTTACAATCGCTATAAGTAAAGTGATCATTGTCACAACCAAGAAGTAACACGACCGCAGTACCACAGCTAGGTTTCGAGCACCATCTATAAATAACCACAAAAAAATTTTTAATAAATTTACCAATGGAAAAATTAAATTAAATATTAAACAAATTAGAAAGAAAATTGGGAAATTTTTTATAAATTATATTTTAATGCAATATATGCATATATAATTATTAATATTATATACATATGTATATATGAATTAAATATCTTATTAAACAATAATCACAAATATAAAATAAATATGCAATTTTTTTTTTGGTGTTTATCGAAATTAGTATTGGTTTGAAATTTGATATTTAAATATTTAGTTGAATATTGAAGTTATTACTTACTTAAAACATCTGAAATAATGTTTTAATTCAAATGAGCAAAGAAAACAAATTTACAATAAAAGTTTTCTTTTTGAGGCGTTTTTCCTTAAAGTATTCTTTGTTTTATAAAACTGTTAAAATATAAATAAAAATTGTTTTTTTTACTGAAAGTTTATAAGTTGTTAAAATAAACCAAATTTGTACTTCACAGTTATAAAAACACAAAATGAAATTAAGATACATACATATACATAAATATATTTATTGATAAATGCAAAACATAATAATAAACTTAACTGTAAACAAACTTAAAGCTTATATTTATTATTGAATAATAAACATTACAAAAACTAATTTTAAAGTTGTAAATGAAAAAATGTTCGCATCTTCACATCAAAACTGAAACTGTGATTAAATGCGAAGACAATTGGTTTGCGATTATGACAAACAGGCAGCTAATCAAAATGGAAAATAATCATAATACCCAGATTTTGAAAATAGAAAGGGTAATAGAATGCTAGTGAGTTAAATCCAATAGCACCGATATACGAGTAAATACACAAATCCATGTATTAATAACGAAATTAAGAACCAACCAGATCTCTCATATAACATGTGTAGAATTATTTCTGGTATAATTACATAGAGGTATACATACATATAAATATGCTTAATAAACCAATACATACATATACGGGGGTGTCATAGAAACCAATCTTATCGGAATTGGATTTGAAACCGACAAAAAAAAAACTTTGGTGTCACGAAATCCAATCTTATCGGTTTTATGTTCGAATTAGAATTATTGTCGGTTTTAGGTGTCAGAGAATCCAATGTTATTGGTTTTGTTATTGGAAACAAACCAATCAGAATACAGCTGACAGATTTTGTTCGCGCGCAAAGTTTTTTCTTTTGAAGTTGGATATTTTTCTAAAATGTAAGTAAATTCTTATTTATTTTATAAATAAATTTAAAATTTGATTATTGGTTTGTTTTGTATTAATTTTAATTTTATGCAAATAGGGGAAAACATAAAAATAATACTCAGAACTCTTTACTATTAGAGTTTATGGAAAAATATCCAGACCTTGCAAAGGGTTTTACAAAGCGCGACAAGCCAACAGTAGATTCCCTTTGGCAACAATTGGTCGAATCGCTGAACAGTGCAGGCCCACCGCAAAAGGATGTGAACGGATGGAAAAAGGTAAACAAAATGTGTGCTTAATATTTTTTGTATTGTTAAATTGTACAGTTTTAAACTGTTGTCTTTATATAGACTTGGGCTGAGTGGAAGAGCGACATTAAAAGAAAGCTTGCGCAAAACAAAGCTGAGTCCAGGGCAACAGGTGGCGGGCCTTTTTCAAAATATCAGCTAACACAAACTGAGGAAACGGTGGTACGCATATGTGGTATTGCGCAGTCTGTTGAAGGAGTGGCGGGCGTTGCACTTGGCTTAAGCGAAGATATGGGTGAAGTAAGTGATGTAGAAATGCCGTCAAAACGACCAACGTCGCCACTTTTAATTAAGACTCCAAAGAAAATGAGAACGGAAAATACTAGTGAGCGGATCCTAAAATTTTTGGAAGAAGACAACAAGAGAAAGGTGGAGATAAAAAATAAATTATATGAATTAATTAGCATTGAAAAAGAAAATGCAAGCAGCCAAAGGCGTGTGTACAGAGCAGTTGAGTCAATCGCGAGTGCAATAGCAGATCTCAAAAACGAATTTTCCCGAATTAGTACAATAACTTTACAAACAATGCAAGAAAAAAATGAACTGAAAAGGAAACAATTAGATCTCGAAATTCTTAAGTTCGAGCACGAAAAAAACAAGAATTAAAATTGATTTTTAAA
Organism: Ormia ochracea; assembly: GCA_963402855.1. NCBI lineage: Eukaryota > Metazoa > Arthropoda > Insecta > Diptera > Tachinidae > Ormia > Ormia ochracea. The sequence goes on from OY727106.1 coordinate 44,400,627, forward strand.
CAAATTTTTAGAAAGTACCTGAAAGTACAAAACAGCAATTTGCTTTTATTATATTTTATAGTTTTAAACATACCTGCATGAATTTTTTGTGATATATGTATAAATTACTTTAATATTCCAATAAAATAAATGAATTCTTTTTTACTTTTTTTATTTAAATTGTTGTTATTAATTTTCTTATAAACTGTTAGCTATATCGTCCCTAATTCTCTGACCTTCACTTTGCAGCGACGTACTTGTTAATATAACGTTGTCCTCATTGTCATCAAATGGTACATTTATGTCGCTGTCATCGTATTCGACATTGTAGTTCCTGCAGATGTTATGCAAAGCGCAGCACACATTTATAATTTTCACCACTTTTTTTGGCCTATAGTGCAAAGTGCTTAGTAAACAACGGAACCGGCTTTTTAGTACTCCAATACATCGCTCTACAATATTACGAGCTGAAGAATGGGCTATATTAAATTTGTACTCTTTGGAATTATAGCTCGGATTCCGGTATGGCGTTAATAAAAACGGTTCAATGCCATAACCACAATCGCCAAGTAGTTTGGATGTGCGGTCGCCTGACTCATAGTTGCTAAGAAAATGCTGTCTGGCGCTGCTTATAGACCACACAAATGCGTCGTGGCTAGAGCCTGGATACCGTGCATCTACCCCTCGAATTATCATATCACAATCACAAATCTAAATTAACAAATATCTATTTAGTACACCAGTTACAATAGGACATATAAAATAAAAATTTAATTTTACTTACAATCATGGCATTCATACTGTAATATCCTTTTCGATTAAAGTATAAATGCTCGTCAATGTTGGGTTTTATAATTTTTACGTGTGTGCCGTCTATGCAGCCAATTACTGAAGGAATTTTATATTTGCTGTAAAAGTGATCTCTTGATCTGCGTTTCTCGTTGCTGTTCATATCAAGCTTTACCCACTGAGCGCAAATGAACCTCTCCAAAACATTGAGTACATCATCTAAAATTGTTGACACAGTGCTTCTTCCTACATTTATGGTGGAGTCGTTCCCAACAGATCTCTGGTAAGATCCTTCAGCCAAAAATCGTAATAACGCTGCTAACTGAAGGATTGGCAAAACTTTAGAGCGTGTCAGATGCCCTTCAATTGTGTCAAGTAGCATACGGAAAGCGTCTTTGTTAACTCTATAATATGCTACGAATCTACAAAACAGCTTTAAATGTAAACATACAGAATAACTATTGTATTTACTTACGCAGTCTCCGGAAGCTCAAGTGGGTTGCTGCAATCCCTCAAAATTCTTTTTGTTATTTTCACTGAACTCTCTTCTTCTAATAAAAATGCTATAGCTGCGGATGTCATTACTTATTTTCACTTTTTATTTTATTAAAAAAAACACCAATTTTTAACAATATTTTATTGCAACGATTAACTTGTAAAATTTTCACAACAAAATAAACATAAAAATAAGAAAACAAAAACCAATTATGCAAAACAGCTGATTCGAACATCGGTTTTATTTGCGTTCGAAAAAGACAAAACCGACTTGGTTTTGTGACACCAAATGAAACCAATATTGGTTTGCAAAACCGATAATCAGCAAAACCGACTTGGATTCTGTGACACCCCCGATAAATATGTATGTATGTATATTTACTTTGCAGGATATTTGGGATATCCTTAAAATTTAAATTTAAAAATAAAATTCCCTTTCAAAATACTCTACCCTGGTGTCCAATGATTTTCCAGCGATTTCATTTTCCACTTTTTTTTCATTCCACAAAATAATTTATATTGTAAATAAAACTCTGGAAAATCTTATAATACAAGAATAACATTTATGAATTACATGTTTTCATCATTTAAATAAAAATAGTATCTTGAATTAAGAAAGGACAGAAAAAGGTTGCTGCCAACAAACTGCCGAAAAGATAAATAAGAATTGTAAGCATTTACAAATTCCAATGTTTATGAAAATTGTTCCTTACAATAAGCACGAATCAATTCAAACAACTTTATTGAATGTTTCCGTTTGAATAAAGAGATTTCATTATTATATTAAGTGAGATTGGAAGCAATCAAAATAGGCACAACTCATTTTCAGGAAGGCGTACTCATGTACTCGATTAAATACAGATCGCTCACCTCACATTCGCAAAATAAAACGCAATAAAATTCAGAATAAATACTGTACAGTCTTCAAGCAGTCTTTTATTGCTTCATTTTAAAATCATAATGAACATTTTCGCAAAAATGAATTTAACGTGATTGTAAATCTCTTAGGAGTAGTAACATTCGGGAATGAAGTTAACACTATTCTGTCCCATTCTTAGCACTTTCCACATTTTTGAGATTCTTCAACTCCTCTGGTTGCTTGACACTTAAATGGGCAGGACCCATCTGATGTATTTGAACAATGCGTTCATTACTACTTTTAGCCTTACTGGGTAGCGGAGAAGCCTTAACTGTTAAAACGCCATCTGATGAGATCGTAGAGGTCACGTCTTTGGAATCAAAGCCTTCGGGCAAGGAATATTTTCGAATAAAGTGTCTTTGTATGAAGCCATGATCATCCTTACGCTCCTCGTGTTTGCCTTCAACGACAACAGTGTCGTCTACAACCTTGACATTTAATTCATTTGGTGTAAAGTGTGAAACATCCATACAAACTTGAAAGCCGTCTTTACCAACATGTGGTACAAGTTCATATCTTTGCAACTTATCTACTTTACCACGACCAGGATTAGAAAATTTGTGCATTACATATGGAATGTAACGGTGACGTCGTCGCGAAGGCATAAATATTGAACGATGATATGGACGGAAAATATCCACTGGATGTATCCCTAAGCCAAAAGTATCCTCCAGTAATTGGTCACCATCACTAAATTCTTCAAATTCAGTTAATAATGGTATCAATGACATTTTTAATTGTTCTTTTCTATAACTTCTTCTGTTTATTAAAATCACAAAACGTTTTCTTTCCACAAAACAATATAACCTTCGTGTCGCAGTATAAACGTATAAACTAAAGAGAACTTCAACTCTTTCAAGCTTTTATACTTTTTTATGCAAAGATAGAAACGCACTGGAAAATTCTAGAAATATCTCAATAAACAATACATGAGAGATCCCTCTCCACAATATTGCCTTTACCCCTTTGAAATTTATAAAATCAAGTATTTAAAAAATTGGCAACAAAACTTTTTCTCTCTTAATCAAATAAGAAAATTTATTATGTTTCACGATGAAATAATGAGAAATTTCTTACTTGAAGTTCAAATTGGAAACGCGATTTTAAAAGAACAGTAAACGAATAAGGGGGAAACTTACAGCACTCTTTTTAACTCATGTTGAGAATAAGGCGAATTGAAAACAGATAAAAGCGGGAGCAAAAGTTTTGTTTAGAATTTACTTTGGTTGGAAATATCTCAAGATTTATTGGCAAGAATGAAGAGAACAAAATTTCACCTATTTTAAAAACCCAATTGAGAGCGGCAAACAAGTGTGTCTCTTTTCATTACTGTTATCATATGAGCGTAAATATATAAACATAGATGAGTGTTTGTATACAAAAGGTGTGCTTAGAATTTCCAATTGAATATAGAGATTTCCAAACCTTAAAATATCAGAAGTAAATAAATACCAATGCAGTGTGGGTGAAGCGTACATACTGATATGTGATATTGTACATTTGGTCATTACTCTTACATACAATATCAGCTCCTCTGTGGCTCTCTCTTGTAATTATTTTCTATACATTTTCATATTAATAACAGGGACCTCCTAAACAGAAGTATAAATACTCTATTGATTTCTGAAACTAATTCAGTTAATAAAAAAATCCCAAAATATTCAGAGTATTAACAATTTCAAGGGAAGCGATCAATTTTTAAAATCAATAAGATAAAACTGTTAATATGGCAGATCGTAAATTAAACGATTTATCAATTAACGACTCGCCTTTCTATGATGTTCATTATGCTACGATGTTGGCCATAAACAACGCTACAAGTCAAAAGTTACGCAGAGCAAACATGCAAGAACATGGGACGCCACTATCTACTCTTGGGAAGAGTGGATTTCAAGTTTGCATCGATGTGCATACGTTCAAGCCAAGTGAGTTAAGTGTAAAAGTAGTGGACAATTTCATCGTGTTGGAAGGCAAACATGACGAACGCGAGGATGGCCATGGTTTAATTTCAAGACATTCTGTGCGTCGATATGTCCTTCCCAAAGAGTACGACACCAGCAAGGTCGTAGCCTCACTCTCATCAGATGGTGTTTTAACCATTACCGCGCCGAAACCACAAATTGGACATGAAGCAAATGTGCGACAAGTACAAATTCAACAAGTCGGCCCAGCTAATTTGAATGTTAAAGAAAATGTTAATGAAAAAAAGACGGAAGAATGTGCTGATGGCGAGAAAGATGCTAAAAAGTAGAGAATTCCTTCAACTTCTCCTTCGCACAGAATCTAAATAGTATTTTTGTATATCAAAATTCATCTCCGGTATTCATTGTATTCCTTTATGAACTGAACTATTCGGCTAAGTTTCAATTATACATATTTAAATAAATGGATAAAACATTGAAATGCGTATTTATTGAACAAATAAACTGTGTCATTTAATTTTTTTTTCGTATCCCTACAGTGCGCAAATCGCATGGACGTTTTAACACTTCAGATGTTTGATGCAAACCGATTGCTTTTAAAATTATAATTTTTATTTAAGAACTAAAACGGAAGTCGGCAAATGTTTTGCTTCCTCGACAGTTTTACTAGTAAAAAAATAGTTTTTATATTCAGTCATAAAACATCGCTTCTGGGAGACAAGTTTTTGCCCACACAATTCTTAATGATTTCACAGCCAATTCAAAGTAACAATTACTAAAGTGGGCACATTAATTACAATAGTAAAACAAATTTCCCAATAATGAAGCAAATGAACCGTGTTGTAGGGGTTCAACTAAATAGTTATTTATTATTTAGATGAACTGCTGTAAAACAGCTGCGGTTCAACTAAATAGTTATTTATTATTTAGATGAACTGCTGTAAAACAGCTGCTCCCGCACGAACCGATTTATCCTTTCCCCATATATTAACACGAGAAATAACCTAATTTAATATTTTTCATATAATTTTATTTAAACGTACTCATTTCTACACGAATCATATAATGAGGAATGCTTTAAGCATTCGATACGATTGCATTTTTACTAGACATTATTTTATATATTTCACATCGTATTTCTAAGTCAATTTACATATGTATGTATTTATAGAACTTTCTTTATATTTGCTCCTACATGCTACATGGGCCCACATAATATATGACACGCACACTCACACGCATGTACGATGGTTTGATGACTGTCAGAAGTCGTTAGGCCGTCTTCAATACAGTAGGATGCAGACATTCATTTGTATGCATAGGAATATAGGAGAATGTGTCTAGTTACAAATATAAGTTAGTGAAGATGCGAAATCTGCTACTCCTTTTGTTATTCCTTTCGTCGGAGCGCATCAATTTTTCTAATCTTCTTTAATTTGGGAATCATTTGCAAAAAAAAAAAGTATTTTGACATAAAACTAACTGTTCCTTATTTGATTTTATTTGCTTTTGTACGATTAAAACTTAATACATAAGACACATGCAAACATACATAGTACATCTCTAGCGACGCAGTTCTCCATAAACGAACAAACGATTTTATTTCTGAGCAATCTGTTGACTCCACAATACATAATAAGTATGTACATTTAATAGCAAGTGGCTCAAAATCCCCACGACAAATCTTCAAAGTGGATTTTGAAAAAAACATACTCATACAATAGAATAAATACAGCTGGCTCACATTCGGAAAATAAAACGCAATAAAATTCGGAAAATGAGAATGAACAATTTCGCAAAATTGAAATTAACGTGATCATAAACTCTTATAACAAACAGCAGGCTACATAGAAGTTAATGCCACTTTGCCTTCAACTCCTTTAACTACCTTACAATTATGTTGACGGATAAGATCCGTCTGTTACGTTGGAAAAATCCTTTCATTACTACTGTTACCCCTTATTAGATGGCGGTAGTGGTATAACTGTTAAATCGCCATATGTTAACGTCGTAGTTTTGAGCTCCTTGGAGTCATACCCCTCGGGCAAGAAATATTTTCAAATAAAGTGACTTTGTACCAAGCCATGCAGATCTCTGTGCTCTCCATGCTTGTCTAAAATGATAATATTGTTATTAACGGCCTTGACGCTTAAATCCTGAAAACTATCCTTCCCAAAGTTCATTTATTGGCAATTTGTTTGACTGACTTGTAGAAACACACTGGAGGAAATATATCCATAGCATCTATTCTCGGCCAAAGGTTGTCTCCAAAAATTAATCTCCACCAAATACTTTATCTTCACTACGCGGTGTAAATGCCATTTTAATTTTTTTTTAATTATACATATATATTATTTTTTTATTATAATTTTAATGATTATTAAAATCGGCGAACCATTCCGTCTACAAAATTATACGTTTTTCGTGTTTGAATACAAGGTAATGATAATTGCTTTTTATTAAGTTTTTATACCTTTTCAAGAAATTCTCTGTCCCAATTAAAAACCAGATGAAGGGGTGTGTATATAATTTACATATGATTTTAGGAATTTGCCAATATTAAAAACGCGTAAGTAAATAAAGACGGGTGCATGTATATATACGACTGTACGGAGAGCATACATACAGATATATAATATTGTATCTTTGGCCATTGCTCTTCCTCAAATATACGCTGCTCTGTGTATCTCTCTTGTAATTGTCTTCTATACATTTTCATATTAATAACAGGGAGCTCTCCACAAGATGTATAAATACTACATTGATTTCCGAAACTAATTCAGTTAATAAAAAACCGCAAAAAATATTATCTTAAGTTTTTAAAATCAACAAGGTAAAACGGGTAACATGACAAATCTATCACTTTTGTTAAGTTTGGCACTTCGGAATTTTCTTTAACACTCAAATGTGCTGGACCGAGTAGTTGAACTTGTACTTGTCGTTCATTAGTTTCATTTCAATTTGTGGTTTTGGCATCATCTGACGATAGTGTGGATACAACCTTGTTGAGGTGCTAGGTTTTGGGAAGGGCATATCGGCGCACAAAAAGTTTTGAAATGAGACCGTAGTAATCCTCACTCTCCTCATGTTTGCCTTTCACCACGACGCAATTGCCCGCTACTTATACACTTCACTCCCTTGGCTTAAATGTATGAACAAACTTTGCCTTGTTGAGTTTAAAATTTATTGCCTCCCGTTAAATTTTCAACACTCTGAATAGGTTGCAGTTTTGTTATTAACCGAATTCGTTTTAGATATTAATGGAGCACTTGTACTTCTGTTTGGGATCTCTAATAATGAGTACAACAATTTCTCGGTGACCTTTACAAGAGAGTAATGCAGCAAAGTGTATAATTATTTGCAAATGTACCCACACTCGTCCATGTTTACTTATTCAACGCTTTCCCCGCTCTCATAAGAGTTCTTATTGGTCTTCTTATTGTAGCAAATTATTTGAAATATTCTCTCTTTAAATGCATCCCACATTTGCATTTAAAAGAGAACACAGTTTCTGCCTACAATTTTCTTAAAAACTGAGATCTCTTAATCTCCAAGAATTAGTTATAACATTGACGAATGGATTTTCTTTAAAAGGTATAAAAACTTGTCAAAATTGATATTGCCATTACTTTGTATTCGTACGCGAAGAACAAACCATTAAAAGAGTTGTAAATACGTAACAGAAAATTAAAATGCCGTGTGCTGAAGGTGAAGAATTTAATGTTGTTGATCGAATGATTAAGGAAAACTTTGCCATAGGGATAGGTCGAACAGATACATCCCCTGAAAAGGATGTACACTACCCGCTACTTGACGGTTTCAATCCATCTGAAATTCCAAATATGTTATGCAAATTACACTACCGTAAAATTCTGCAACATCCTGGCAAAGTGGATTTTCAAGTGCATATGGATGTTTCACACTTTAGACCAAATGAATTAAGTGTCAAGGTTGTTGATGGCACTGTAATAGTTCAAGGCTGGCACGGGGAGCGTAAGGATGATCATGGCTTCATAGAAAGAGAATTTGTTCGAAAATATATTTTGCCCGAAAGCGTTGACGCCAAAGACGTAGTCTCTACGATCTCATCAGATGGCGTTCTGACAGTTAAGGCTCCTCTGCCAGCTATTAAGCCTAAAGGAAGTGATGAACGCATTGTTAAAATACAACCGACGGGTGTTCCCGATAGCATTTACAGAGTGCGAAAGAATAAGCAAAAAATGATAAGTGGTACTAATGAAGGCATTAATCAAACTCAAAAAAGGGATCCTGCCCACGTAATTGTCAAGCAGGCAGAGGAGTCGAAGAATCAGAAAAATGAGGAAACTGATAATATTAGTAAAGGCAATCACAGTGTCAAGCAGCCAGAGGAGTCGAATAATCAGCAAAATGAGAAAAATAATATCAGATAAGTCGTTGCTCCAATACAACAGAGGGATACTGCTCATCAGAGTGTCGAGCAACCAAAGAAATCATCATCACATTAATTTTATTTTTGCAAAAATTTTAATTTTCATTTAATAAGAAAAGAAATAAAAGTCTGCTGTGTAGTGCTTTTTTTATAAATTTTATCGTGTTTCATTTTGGGAAATGTAAGCGGGATATGTTTAATGCACTGTATGGGCAAGACGAATCAATTACAAAATGGCAGCGTTATTTTTGTACTTGCAATATTAATGCAATTACAAGGCAACCTCAAAAACAGTAAATTTGTAAAACTGTAATGTCTGTTTTTCCGTAGCCATCGCAAAATCATTACAAGTAAAATAATAATGTTATTCTCTATTTGTAAACATTTCTTATTTATTTATATATTTATTTACTACATAGTGCAATTATATTGAATATAGTTACGATATGCGTAGAAGCAGTGGCTGGTGAGGCCATCCGCTAACATTGCTTTTTTCTTTTATTTTTCTATTAATTTTTCATATGTATTGCATCATCGACGAATCAGATGTTAATTCAGAAAATGGTTTTTTTAGTACTTCTGGGGCTGGTATTGAAGATATCGAAAACTCGTTTCAGTTGTAAGAAAATGTTCATGATACCATCAGTAATGTTATCTGGTATAAGTACATACAAACATTCATACATACATAAATAGATACACATAAATGTTGTGTTCGTTTTTCACGGAAATATGTACATGGATGAATATGACCATACATACCAAAAGAGACATAAACGTGTATGCGCAATATATATACATATTTACATATGTATGTATATATGCATATTAAAATTACAGTAAATTTTTAAATTTAGTTTTCATGCTTCCATTCACTTTTTCAAAAGGCGCCAATATAAACTATAATATTCAGAAATGTTATAATACGTATATAATTATAATATTTGAAAAGAAGTCCTCAAAACGGAGACAAATGTTGTATACATGTATGCACATATGGATGTGCCAATGCATGCATGCATTTCTTTATTTATTTCTACAGGGAAACATAACTCTCTCCTAAAGATTACAATTTAAGTACATATGTATGTATGTATGTACATTTCTGAGCAACGGAAAAATGGAAATATACATATGCACGTATGTATGGATGTGTGTGTATATTTTTGATTATTTAATTCCATTTTTGCAAACAAAAGCAAAAAAACATTTTGTGTAAAAAAAATATACACAAAAATATTTTTGCATCTTTTCTTAGGACCTTGAGTTTGAAGATAGCATTTACGAGTCCTCTATTCGGTCAAATCACCACTTGGTCGAAATTTTTGCAAACTGTTGTTGTTTTTACACACTCAAACTATAAAACCTAAGTCTGGCTAACTCTCCTTGAAAAATCAAATGTGACGTCACTACGGATAATAAAAAAATACACACTCAACTGCATTGTTTGTTATTCTAACAACAATTCCTTATTATGTTATATTAAATACATATGTATGTTTATTAAATAAATGTACATATGTATGTACCCACATAAGTTGAATGCTTCAAGTTAATTTGATTGCATTGAATTTTTGCAACTTTTAGATAATTATACTCAATGATTTGTATTGTGCTGCATCAATTCAAAATTTAAAAACCTCACATAAACATATTGAATGATTATCAAATAAGTTACATAGACTTTATTTTTAGAATTAATATTCCCTCGAATATTATAAATACATACATACATATCCATACGCTCATACATACGCGCGTACATAAGTGCATACATACCCACACATAAATTGTTTTTTTACTTACATACATATGTACATACATACATTTGTACTTATCATAAGATTGAGTAACTCCAAATTGATATTATCATAATGCGAAATTAATCTCCACCAAATACTTTATCTTCAATACGCGGTGTAAATGCCATTTTAATTTTTTTTTTATTATACATATATATTATTTTTTTATTATAATTTTTAATGCTTATTAAAATCGCGGAACCATTTCCCTCTACAAAATTATACGTTTTTCGTGTTTGAATACAAGGTAATGATAATTGCTTTTTATTAAGTTTTTATACCTTTTCAAGAAATTCTCTGTCCCAATTAAAAACCAGATGAAGGGGTGTGTATATAATTTACATATGATTTTAGGAATTTGCCAATATTAAAAACGCGTAAGTAAATAAAGACGGGTGCATGTACATATACGACTGTACGGAGAGCATACATACAGATATATAATATTGTATCTTTGGCCATTGCTCTTCCTCAAATATACGCTGCTCTGTGTATCTCTCTTGTAATTGTCTTCTATACATTTTCATATTAATAACAGGGAGCTCTCCACAAGATGTATAAATACTACATTGATTTCCGAAACTAATTCAGTTAATAAAAAACCGCAAAAAATTTTATCTTAAGTTTTTAAAATCAACAAGGTAAAACGGGTAACATGACAAATCTATCACTTTTGTTAAGTTTGGCACTTCGGAATTTTCTTTAACACTCAAATGTGCTGGACCGAGTAGTTGAATTTGTACTTGTCGTTCATTAGTTTCATTTCAATTTGTGGTTTTGGCATCATCTGACGATAGTGTGGATACAACCTTGTTGAGGTGCTAGGTTTTGGGAAGGGCATATCGGCGCACAAAAAGTTTTGAAATGAGACCGTAGTAATCCTCACTCTCCTCATGTTTGCCTTTCACCACGACGCAATTGCCCGCTACTTATACACTTCACTCCCTTGGCTTAAATGTATGAACAAACTTTGCCTTGTTGAGTTTAAAATTTATTGCCTCCCGTTAAATTTTCAACACTCTGAATAGGTTGCAGTTTTGTTATTAACCGAATTCGTTTTAGATATTAATGGAGCACTTGTACTTCTGTTTGGGATCTCTAATAATGAGTACAACAATTTCTCGGTGACCTTTACAAGAGAGTAATGCAGCAAAGTGTATAATTATTTGCAAATGTACCCACACTCGTCCATGTTTACTTATTCAACGCTTTCCCCGCTCTCATAAGAGCTCTTATTGCTCTTCTTATTGTAGCAAATTATTTGAAATATTCTCTCTTTAAAATGCATCTCACATTTGCATTTAAAAGAGACCACAGTTTCTGCCTACAATTTTCTTAAAAACTGAGATCTCTTAATCTCCAAGAATTAGTTATAACATTGACGAATGGATTTTCTTTAAAAGGTATAAAAACTTGTCAAAATTGATATTGTCATTACTTTGTATTCGTACGCGAAGAACAAACCATTAAAAGAGTTGTAAATACGTAACAGAAAATTAAAATGCCGTGTGTTGAAGGTGAAGAATTTAATGATGTTGATCGAATGGTTGAGGAAAACTTTGGCCTAGGGGTAGATCCAGTAATTAGACCACCTGAAAAGAAAGTGAGCGAACCGGTATATCACTGCTTCAATCCACTTGGAATTCCAAATATGTTAGAGAAATTGCCATTCCACAAAATTTCGCTATATGCTGGCAAAAATGATTTTATAGTGCGTGTGGATGTTTCACATTTTACACCAAATGAATTAAGTGTCAAGGTTGTTGATGACACTGTAATAGTTAAAGGCAAGCACGGGGAGCGTAAGGATGATCATGGCTTCATACAAAGACAATTTGTTCGACTATATTATTTGCCCGAAAACGTTGACGGCAAAGACGTGGTCTCTATGATCTCATCGGATGGCATTTTAATAATTAGGGCTTCTGTGCCACCTATTAAGCCTAAACGTAGTACTGAACGCATTGTTGAAATACAACCGACGGGTTGTTCCCATAAAATTGTCAAACATCCAAAGGAATTGAAGAATCAGCAAAATGGGAAAAGTGATACTAATGAAGGCATTAATCAAACTCAAAAAAGGGATCCTGCCCACGTAATTGTCAAGCAGGCAGAGGAGTCGAAGAATCAGAAAACTGAGGAAACTGATAATATTAGTAAAGGCAAACCCAGTGTCAAGCAGCCAGAGAAGTCGAAGGATCAGCAAAATGAGAAAAATAATATCAGATAAGTCGTTGCTCAAATACAACAGAGGGATACTGCTCATCAGAGTGTCGAGCAACCAAAGAAATCATCATCACATTAATTTTATTTTTGCAAAAATTTTAATTTTCATTTAATAAGAAAAGAAATAAAAGTCTGCTGTGTAGTGCTTTTTTTTATAAATTTTATCGTGTTTCATTTTGGGAAATGTAAGCGGGATATGTTTAATGCACTGTATGGGCAAGACGAATCAATTACAAAATGGCAGCGTTATTTTTGTACTTGCAATATTAATGCAATTACAAGGCAACCTCAAAAACAGTAAATTTGTAAAACTGTAATGTCTGTTTTTCCGTAGCCATCGCAAAATCATTACAAGTAAAATAATAATGTTATTCTCTATTTGTAAACATTTCTTATTTATTTATATATTTATTTACTACATAGTGCAATTATATTGAATATAGTTACGATATGCGTAGAAGCAGTGGCTGGTGAGGCCATCCGCTAACATTGCTTTTTTCTTTTAAATGAATGATTAATTTTTCAGATGTTTTGCATCATCGACGAATCAGATGTTAATTCAGAAAATGTTTTTTTTAGTACTTCTGGGGCTGGTATTGAAGATATCCAAAACTCGTTTTAGTTGTAAGAAAATGTTCATGTTACCACCAGAAATGTTATCTGGTACACATACATACATACAAATACACAAATCCATCGCTACAAATAATTTTTTCCTTTATCCTCCTACATTCCTTTACGACCATATCAACATATGTACATATATATCATAAAGCATTATTAAAATATAAGATCAAATACATATGTGTGTATGTAATTGTACATAATACATAACTGGATTATTCCTAGAAAAACCGCAAAATGCACAATGAAAACTGTAAAAAAACATTAATTTTCAAAATATATAAAAACATTCAAATCTCTTAAAAATTGTAGTGATGAAAACATAAGGAGAATTTTGATCATTCGTCCGTCATATAATTTCCGCACACTTAAAACATTTTATACACATTCAGTTACTTGCTTTGCTTTTAAAATTTCTACATTTCTGTAGTAAAATTGTCCCACATATGTACATATACACACACTTATACAATTTTATTTACTTATATATGGTTTTATAATAATAATACTGAAAGAGACCGGCTTCTTCTCCACTCTTAAGAAACTGCTCTCTTTGCAATTGCCTTTACTAATTCAATAATTCTGTAATACTCGCAACCAAGGTAAATCCAAAAACCACACCTTCGTTCCCGCTGTCTCATGTTTTGAATTTGCCGTTGTCTTATCCTAATAATCTCTACAATATAAGTAAGAATATTTCAGCAGAATTTGGCATTTTTTGTGCTATTATACTAAATCGTAAATCGAATTCGCACAATTTCTCATTATCACACATTAACCAATTGTTGGAGGAAACCTTTGGCCCAGAGTTGGATTCAATGAATACATTTCGCACAATGCGTTTGCACGAACCAGTATTTCAGCTTTTCAACCCATTTGCAATTCCACGAGATCTTATATTAGACAAATGGCAAATAGACAAACATCCGCCACTCGTTGGCAAAGACTGCTTTCAAGTTTGTATGGATGTTTCACACTTTACACCAAATGAATTAAGTGTCAAGGTTGTTGATGAAATGGTTATCGTTGAAGGCAAGCACGGGGAACGTAAGGATGATCATGGCTTCATACAAAGACACTTTATTCGAAAATATTATTTGCCCGAACGCGCTGATGGCAAGGACGTGGTCTCTATGATCTCATCAGATGGCGTTTTAACAATTAAGGCTCCTCTGCCACCTATTAATCCTAAAGGAAGTGATGAACGCATTGTTAAAATACAACCGACGGGTGTTCCCGATAGCATTTACAGAGTGCGAAAGAATTATCAAAAAAGGATAAGTGGTACTAATGAAGGCATTAATCAAACTCAAAAAATGGATCCTGCCCACGTAAATGTCACGCAGGCAGAGGAGTCGAAGAATCAGAAAACTGAGGAAACTGATAATATTAGTAAAGGCAATCCCAGTGTCAAGCAGCCAGAGAAGTCGAAGGATCAGCAAAATGGGAAAAATAATATCAGATAAGTCGTTGCTCAAATACAACAGAGGGATACTGCTCATCAGAGTGTCGAGCAACCAAAGAAATCATCATTACATTAATTTTATTTTTGCAAAAATTTTAATTTTCATTTAATAAGAAAAGAAATAAAAGTCTGCTGTGTAGTGCTTTTTTTATAAATTTTATCGTGTTTCATTTTGGGAAATGTAAGCGGGATATGTTTAATGCACTGTATGGGCAAGACGAATCGATTACAAAATGGCAGCGTTATTTTTGTACTTGCAATATTAATGCAATTACAAGGCAACCTCAAAAACAGTAAATTTGTAAAACTGTAATGCTTGTTTTTCCGTAGCCATCGCAAAATCATTACAAGTAAAATAATAATGTTATTCTCTATTTGTAAACATTTCTTATTTATTTATATATTTATTTACTACATAGTGCAATTATATTGAATATAGTTACGATATGCGTAGAAGCAGTGGCTGGTGAGGCCATCCGCTAACATTGCTTTTTTCTTTTAAATGAATGATTAATTTTTCAGATGTTTTGCATCATCGACGAATCAGATGTTAATTCAGAAAATGTTTTTTTTAGTACTTCTGGGGCTGGTATTGAAGATATCCAAAACTCGTTTTAGTTGTAAGAAAATGTTCATGTTACCACCAGAAATGTTATCTGGTACACATACATACATACAAATACACAAATCCATCGCTACAAATAATTTTTTCCTTTATCCTCCTACATTCCTTTACGACCATATCAACATATGTACATATATATCATAAAGCATTATTAAAATATAAGATCAAATACATATGTGTGTATGTAATTGTACATAATACATAACTGGATTATTCCTAGAAAAACCGCAAAATGCACAATGAAAACTGTAAAAAAACATTAATTTTCAAAATATATAAAAACATTCAAATCTCTTAAAAATTGTAGTGATGAAAACATAAGGAGAATTTTGATCATTCGTCCGTCATATACTTTCCGCACACTTAAAACATTTTATACACATTCAGTTACTTGCTTTGCTTTTAAAATTTCTACATTTCTGTAGTAAAATTGTCCCACATATGTACATATACACACACTTATACAATTTTATTTACTTATATATGGTTTTATAATAATAATACTGAAAGAGACCGGCTTCTTCTCCACTCTTAAGAACTGCTCTCTTTGCAATTGCCTTTACTAATTCAATAATTCTGTAATACTCGCAACCAAGGTGAATACAAAAACAACACATTACCGTGGATTTTTATAAAAATGATTTTAATAACCACTGAAAAATTATAAGAAAACCAGGTACAAAATTAATACGCCCGGATTATTTATTTACCATCATTGTGCACCACTTCAGCAATACAATCCCATATCTATTGAGCAAGTATTATCAACCGTGCTCATAATAAAACAAGGAATTGTGATAGATCTAAATTAATTACACACGCTGTCACAAATGGTTTTCAAGTTTGCTTGGATATTTCATACTTTATTAAAAATGAGTAAGTACCTCTATCGAGGCTAACAAGGTTGTCATTAAAGCCCACCTCCAAGAACGAGAAGATTGTCATGGTTTGACACAAAGACCTTATGCCTACGATATCATCAAAGGCCTTATAACAACCAAGACTATTCGGCCCCTTGTGATGATGGTGATAACTACAAACAACGTTTGCGTTTAATGCAAAATCATGTGTATAGGATCTAATCAAAATTGCATGCGATTACAGGAGTCGAAGAATCAGAAAGATGAGGAAAGTGATACTTATGGCAGTGTTCAAATAGAGCAGAGCAGCCTTCATTATCACATAAATTTTATTTTTGAAAAAAGAAAATCATTTCCAATTAAAAAGCAAAGAAATAAGAAACTGTGTTGTACTTTATATAAATTTTATTGCGTTTGATTATAAGAAATACATACATACATATGTATTGTTGTGTGAAAATCCACTTCGAGGATGTTCTATTTTATTTATAGGGGAGAGGGTTCAACAAATGGGCGAATTTCGTGTACATAATGTAATGCGCATACTTATTATATATTGTCAAGCCAACTTATTGCTTAGAAATGAAATTGTGTATTTGTTTATGGAAAATCAGATATGTGCATATGAGTCTTTTGTATTAAATTTTACACGTAGCAACCGTAGTGGCTCAAAATGTTAAAGCGAATCAGAATAAAGTGGTTTAATTAAGTGTTGAAAATATTTTATATCCTTCATAAAAGTTTTTCCCATGACAGCTAAGTTGTAAACTTGACATTCTAATTTAAGTCAAGTATATTTTATAATCCCTTCTTCAACTCTGTAATTGCAATTTTTGTCAGATTTTGTTTTGAAATTCTTTTTCAAAGATGTCTCAGAATGCCGATCCTATAAAATAATGTAAAAACGATGTTTGTTTGATAAAAAAAAAAATTAATTAATTTATTAAAGCTCCAACTACTGGCAATTTCAATGGTTTTTTTTAGGGTTATAACATAAAAAGTCGAAGAGAAGATGTAATGAATACATAAATTATCGAATTTATCTACTTATCTAAATACATAATTCCTACACATTTCTCATATTTTAATGTCCTTTTTAGTTTTTTTTTATAATAATAAATGACCGGTCAATTTTGTAATATATGTACGTACTTATGGATTTACTCATATAATATGAATAACTCTAATGTTCTAAATTTAGCTTTTGTGGACTTGCTTTCATATGCACTATCGCTTTCAAGGCAATGGAAAATCCAGTTCCTTCTATATCAAAATGCAATTTTTATTTGCAAATGAATCCCAAATTAGCGAATAGTATGAAAATTTAAATAGAAAAAATAGAAAATTCGCCTCTAAAAAAAAAATTATAAACCATTGTTTAGTGAAGGCCACAGCGCAGTAGTGGGCGGGCGGTCTGTTGGATTATAAAAACAGCGGTCTTCTTTGCTTAATTATTTTGGAAAATTTATTTTACTATTGCAATTAATGTACCCACTTCAGTATTTATTGCTTTGAATTGGCTGTGAAATCATTAAGAATTGTGTGGGCAAAAATTTGTTTCCCAGGAACGATGTTTTATTTCGTATAGACTGAATATAAAAACATTATTTTTACTAGGAAAACTGTCGAGGGATCAAAACATTTGCCGACTTCCGTTTTAGTTCTTAAATAAAAATTATAATTTTAAAAGCAATCGGTTTGCATCAAACATCTGAAGTGTTAAATCGTCCCTGCGATTTGCGCACTGCAGGGATACGAAAAAAAAAATTAAACGACACAGTTTATTTGTTCAATAAATACGAATTTCAAAGTTTTATCCATTTATTTAAATATGTATAATTGAAACTCAGCCGAATAGTTCAGTTCATAAAGGAATACAATGAATACCGGAGATGAATTTTGATATACAAAAATACTATTTAGATTCAGTGCGAAGGAGAAGTTGAAGGAATTCTCTACTTTTTAGCATCTTTCTCGTCATCAGCACATTCTTTTGCCTTTTCTTCATCGCCATTTTCTTTAACCTTGAAATGAGGTGTGCCGATTTGTTGAATTCGTATTTTTCGTTCACTACCTTCATTTTCAATTTGTATTTTCGGCGCGCTAACGGTTAAAATACCATCTGATGAGAGTTTGGATTCGACCTTATTGCGGTCGTACTCTTTGGGAAAGACATATCGGCGAACAAAATGTCTTGAAAGCAGTCCATGTTTATCCCTGCGCTGCTCATGTAGGCCTTCCACCTCGATGTAATTGCCCAATATTTTTACACTTAACTCACTGCATAAAAATGTATGTACATCCATGCATACTTCAAATCCACTCTTGTCAATAGTAGATACTGAACCATTTACTTCTATGTCTGTTTTGCGTAACTCTTTATCTGCACCTTTCTTTATTCCTGATAAAGAAGCATGATTAACATCATAGAAAGGCGTGTCGGAAATTGATAATCCACTCAACGGAAAATGGCGAAAATCGTCATCCAAACTTAACATATATGGTAAAGTTGCCATTGTTAATCGTTTTACCTTGTTGATTTTAAAAATTTATCGCGCTCCGTGCAATACTCAACACTTATATATTTTACGATTTTGTTATTAACTGAATTAGTTTCGGAAATCAATGCAGTATTTATACATCTTGTGGAGAGCTCCCTGTAATTAATATGAAAATGTATAGAAAATAATTACAAGAGAGAGCCACAGAGGAGCTGATATTGTATGTAAGAGTAATGACCAAATGTACAATATCACATATCAGTATGTACGCTTCACCAACACTGCATTGGTATTTATTTACTTCTGATATTTTAAGGTTTGGAAATCTCTATATTCAAATGGAAATTCTAAGCACACCTTTTGTATACAAACACTCATCTATGTTTATATATTTACGCTCATATGATAACAGTAATGAAAAGAGACACACTTGTTTGCCGCTCTCAATTGGGTTTTTAAAATAGGTGAAATTTTGTTCTCTTCATTCTTGTCAATAAATCTTGAGATATTTCCAACCAAAGTAAATTCTAAACAAAACTTTTGCTCCCGCTTTCATCTGTTTTCAATTCGCCTTATTATCAACATGAGTTAAAAGAGTGCTGTAAGTTTCCCCCTTATTCGTTTACTGTTCTTTTAAAATCGCGTTTCCAATTTGAACTTCAAGTAAGAAATTTCTCATTATTTCATCGTGAAACATAATAAATTTTCTTATTTGATTAAGAGAGAAAAAGTTATGTTGCCAATTTTTTAAATACTTGATTTTATAAATTTCAAAGGGGTAAAGGCAATATTGTGGAGAGGGATCTCTCATGTATTGTTAATTGAGATATTTCTAGAATTTTCCAGTGCGTTTCTATCTTTGCATAAAAAAGTATAAAAGCTTGAAAGAGTTGAAGTTCTCTTTAGTTTATACGTTTATACTGCGACACAAAGATTATATTGTTTTGTGGAAAGAAAAAGTTTTGTGATTTTAATAAACAGAAGAAATTATAAAAAAAGAACAAAATCAAAATGTCATTGATACCATTATTAACTGAATTTGAAGAATTTAGTGATGGTGACCAATTGCTGGAGGATACTTTTGGCTTAGGGATACATCCAGTGGATATTTTCCGTCCATATCATCGTTCAATATTTATGCCTTCGCGACGACGTCAGCGTTACATTCCATATGTAATGCACAAATTTTCTAATCCTGGTCGTGGTAAAGTAGATAAGTTGCAAAGATATGAACTTGTACCACATGTTGGTAAAGACGGCTTTCAAGTTTGTATGGATGTTTCACACTTTACACCAAATGAATTAAATGTCAAGGTTGTAGACGACACTGTTGTCGTTGAAGGCAAACACGAGGAGCGTAAGGATGATCATGGCTTCATACAAAGACACTTTATTCGAAAATATTCCTTGCCCGAAGGCTTTGATTCCAAAGACGTGACCTCTACGATCTCATCAGATGGCGTTTTAACAGTTAAGGCTTCTCCGCTACCCAGTAAGGCTAAAAGTAGTAATGAACGCATTGTTCAAATACATCAGACGGGTCCTGCCCATTTAAGTGTCAAGCAACCAGAGGAGTTGAAGAATCTCAAAAATGTGGAAAGTGCTAAGAATGGCACAGAATAGTGTTAACTTCATTCCCGAATGTTACTACTCCTAAGAGATTTACAATCACGTTAAATTCATTTTTGCGGAAATGTTCATTATGATTTCAAAATGAAGCAATAAAAGACGGCTATAAGACTGTACAGTATTTATTCTGAATATTATTGCATTTTATTTCCTGAAAATCCACTTTGAAGATGATTCGTGGCTATTTTGAGTCACCTTCTGTTTTATTTATATTTATTATTAAATATTAAGCAGTTTTGAATAAAGTATATTTTATAATTCGTTTTGTTAGATTATGTTCTGAAATTTTTTATCAAAGAAACACCAGAATGCCGATCCTATAAAATTAAGTTAAAGCGATATGCGTTTGCAGTGAACTTTTCATTCGAGGTAAAAATGATATTTTTACCTCCGAATGTTTTTTTAAGTTCGTGCTAAAGAAAAAGCTATAAATTTTCACAAAGTTGAACAAGACATCTCTAGTTTTCAAGCTTTTACTCTTGGAAGCATTGGCCAATTTGTGCAAAAGTCATTCAATCTAAAAAGAAATTACATAGAATCGGTGAAAAATTAACTGAATTTGAAAAAGATTAAATAATAGTTCTACGTCGAGCATTACATGCAAGTGGGTTACATGGCCGATTCCCAAGGAAGAAGCCGTACATATCGTTAATAAATCGGAAGCAAAATTTGAGATATTTGGCCAGAAAAAACCTGTAAAAATATGGAGAACAAAAATTGCTGAATACGCCGAACAAAATTTAGCAAGCACAGTTAAGCACGGTGGGGGCTCTGTAAAGGTGTGGGGTGTATGGCGGCAATCGGTGTTGGAAATTTGGTTTTTATAGAAAGTACAATGAATAAAATAGACTACCTCAACATATTGCAAAACAATTTGTTAAGCAGTGTGGAGAAATTGGGTTTGCAAGGATCATGGTTCTTTCAACAAGACAATGATCCCAAACACACGGTAAAAATAGTGAAAGAATGGCTTCTATATCGTACTCCTAAACAACTGGATCATCCTCTCCAATCACCGGACTTGAACCCTATCGAGCATTTGTGGGAGCATCTTGACCGTCAAATTCGAAAAAGGACAATTAGTAGTAAGAATATGCTTAAATTTAGTGTAAGATGTCTTATTGTAACAAAAATAAACTCAACACACTCAAAATTAATAAAATTATGGGAAAGCATAGATAATAATATAGTTCATTAAATAAATCATTTTAGATTTGCACTTCTGCAGTTTTTGATTCTTTGCTTATTTATAGTTCTTGTTTGCAATGAGGAGCATTGAATACATGATATATGAACATGTCAAGTTAGTTCGATGGTCAGCAAAAACTTTTCATATTTTCCATAATGTTTTCGTCAACAAAAAGTTGTTTGGTGGAGTTTGTTGAAATGTAGCCAAATCTGGCGGATTTATGTAGATCTAAATTATTATTTATCAAAATAAACATATTAAGCAAAAGGCTTTCAAGAGCTTTATAGAAGTTATAAAAGTTGTTAAATTTTAATAAGTTATCACATTAACAAAAGCCATAAGTAATTTGCGCGAAATTATATAACACGTTAGAGTTAATAGAAAAAAAATATATTTATTTTTTTGATGCGATTCGTCTTCTTTTTATTTAATATATATTTTTCTTTCTTAAGACTAACTTACTTATATTCGAGTTCTATGCAGTCGTATGACTGCATGTTGATAGAACTAGTCTGCGAAGGAAAAAGATATCGAGAATAAGAGTTTGCTCTTATTTATACTCGTCTTTACATTACATAGATTAAGGTTATCATACATACATAAGTTTGTTATAATACCTATGGCTAGGATTGCTTAATTATAATACATGTCTAGGATTTACTTAGTTACAATAATCATGTCTAGCATTGCTTAATTATAATACGTGTCTTTATGATTTACTTAGTTACTATTAATGTTTATTGGTTAACAATTTATATTTTACCTTAAGGTTTTACCATGCCTTAACTAGGTAAAGTTATTACAAAAGTATGTACATAATTTATGTGTTTGTGTGGCGTTAACTCGCGCCATAATAAATACTAACTTCTCCACTCAGTCATTGTAGTAATTTAAGAGACCGCGGTTTGCTTTTACTTATTCAAAAACTCAATTCCTTATTTTAATAAACTTCCTTTAAGCACTTTATGTTCAGTACTTTTGATTCATTTGTTTTTTAATAATATTTTCAGATTTCTCTCTAAAGATTACCTTACTTTATTGAATTCAGCTTAAGAACTAACCCTTCTAAGTTTTTAAATTTGTAATTACAATTTCATACATTATGTTAAATTTACATTTCAGGGAAATTGTCTAGGTGCACCTTTCAAGGTCAGCTGTTTCCCATTGCAATAGGATTTCAGTTACCTTCCGGTGTGAGGCGTCGATTTAAATTTAAACAACACAATTATGCCAAGTACTCGCATCCGGCAATGCCATATTAATAGATTTATTGTTAGTGGCGTAGCACCATTTTTATTATAGAACATCTCATGTCAATTATATATGGATGTGTGAACGCATTACGGTCTTATAATTAACGTTCCCTTAAAATGACTAATTCTTCCGGTAAAGCATAAATTCTCAATTGTTTCTCAATTATTAAATCCTGCAAGTGTGGTAATTCCTGTGGCACATATGTAGCCCCATCCAAATATAGAGCCTTGCTCCATGGGCATTCATCTAAAGCAGTGAGTAAACATTTTTTACTTAACTCAAACGAACAATTTTGATCTGACAAGCAACTCAAGTAGCAGCGCCAAAATAGAGAATTCCGCTGCAGACTGGAGTACAAACACAATGATGATGGGGAAGAGCTTGACGACGCCGTACTGCTGGGTATTAAAACTTTAAAAAGATTCAGAATCCTTTGCCGCACTATCGATTCGTGGTATTGAAGATCATTGTTGTTTGTAGGAACTAGTGGCTTTTTGTTTTCGTTAACAGAAGCCCACGTTAACGTATTTATAAAGCGGCAGCGTGCCAAAGCTATTAGATAAATCACTGATTTGATTGACGGATTGAGTTTTATAAAACCAGCCCTCAGCTTATACCACGGCAAGGATTGCTGACAACACCATTTTTGTAGCAAGTACAAATTATTAGGGTATTCTCGAAGACCTTGGTAAATCGTTTGCTCTATAAGTTTAGGCGATATATAGCTGTTTCCTTTGGGTAATTGCAATATTTTAATATAGATTTCATAAATGTTTTCTCTCAGGAAGTTATGACGAGCGTTATTTTGTGTTTTAAAAATTTCCAATAATTTTTGCAGGTATTCTAAAGACTGTTGCTTTTGCTGTAGAATATAGCAGAGCATACAATACATATTTATTTGATTTAATGTATAATCATTCATAAAATGTTGCTCTAAAATCATTATATCAACATTTTGCTCAATTTTTATTGTGTTGTCTAGTTTTTCCTTTAATTTATTTAAGGCCACCAACTTTCTGGCGTTTGTTATATTCTTAAGTTGGCTGAACTCCAAATTTAAAGCATATAGTGAAAGAAGTTGGGATGCTTTCTCGTGTTGTTGTAGCCTAACTAGAATTTCGGAATATGTCAGGTACACAAAGGCTAACTCTGATTGCAAACTTTCTTCTTCATTATAGGCCACCAATATATTATTGAAAATATTCTCTATATTTTCTGCAGCAGACTCTACTTCAAATTCAAACAATGCGAATTCCACATAAAGTTGCAAGCAGTTTCGATTCCGCTGTTGCTTTAATAGAGCTTTAAATCTTTTGCGTGCCTCCTGTATAAAATTAGATGGCAGTTTTCCATTTAGTTTTTCCTGTATTAAAAGAAAACGTTCAAAACGGCACCATAACTGAAGAAATATTAATCTCTTCCTGTCATCGATTTTTTCGTAGGCATCAGCACAATTTAGTAAAAGTTTTTTCAAGCACTGCGCATAGACTTCGTGCGCTATAGAATTGCAAATAAAAGTTGGTGTATTGACCAGTTGTTTACTCAGATCAAACAAACTGGCAAAAAATTCTTGGTGGTCCCAAGAGCAAACGTAATGAGAATTCACATACAATGCTAAAAGGTCTTCTATTGCATCTGTATCGCCTTGCAAGTGAATTGCTAATGTGTGACGGTTTATAAATGGAAGCTTCAATAGTTTTAAAATTTTTAGAAGCAATTTAAAAGAATTTTCCTGTGATTTTAGTGGGTAAACATAATGGCAAATATCTTCATTGAACACTATCCGCTGTGGATCGCTACAATTCACATTGTTATCTGGGTAAGGCAAAAAATTAAAACTTTGTCTCAGCTTTTCTATCCGGAGCCATATTTCGTTCATAGGCAAACCAGATTGCAATACAATTTCTTCGTACTCAACTAGCGTTTGCTCATCCTGTGAATTTGGCTGCAGATCTTCTAAAATCTTATCACTTATTGGTACATTCAACTCAATGGCCAGTTTTATAAGAGCAAAAAACTGTTCGTACAAGCCGGCTTGTCTCAAAAACAGACAACAATTGTAAAACAATTCCAACATAACTTTGTCATTAACTTGAACACTACTTGTTTGTTTATGGTCATGAAACATTTTTCTCATACATCTTTCATTGATACGCAAAACCTCGGGCACAGTGCAACGAGCCATTGTGCCTTGAGTGCACATTATCAAAGCCTGCCATAAGACAAGACTGTGGGGATCTTTGTGCAGCAGAGATTCTAAAATCTTACTGACATCGTGAGATGTATATGCCTGAGTTATTATGTCAATATATGCTTTATATAACTCCTCCTGGAACGGATGATAAATTAAAGCTTTTTTAACATAATCCACTTTTTTTTCAGCAACTTTTAAGCGAGACCATTTATAAGGATTTCTATCTTGTAAAGCTATTAAATCCAGCCAACCCGATAATTCCTGACATTTTTCTATGGTTTTGCGGTTCAATTCTCCAATTTTCCTTGTGTATTCATTTTCCTCCAAAGCATAAGAGGAATTATTTACATTATTGTTTAGTGGGGCACTGTCGTGTCTATAACGATAATAACGCTTATGTACCGATTTCTCAATGTTGTAAGAAGTTTTCCCTAAAGCACGATGGTAAACACGGTATCTCGGACATGCAGGCTTATATAAAGTTTTAATAGTTTTATACTGTGCTGCTCTAGCCTTGTCTATATAAAATTCTTCTCCTCCAGTAAAGTCTAAGATAAGTTCTGCTGCTTTTATCCTATTCTTCTTTGACTTTTTCGATGCTCTATTTTTGATGGTTTCTACTTCCTCAACACCACCTTTTTCGCAACTCGCAGCGTCAGTTGAAGATTCGTCTGAAATATTACCTTCCGATGTTCCACATTGTAATGATGTTAAGTTGGACGTACTAATATCAAAACTATTGTTCTCCAGCCAAATATTTCCTGCTCCTGACGACGTAGTTGCTTCTGCCTTCGAGGAATCTTCTGCATTTCCAAGTGAATAAGCCGGGAAAAGAGACATTATTTACTTTTTACTTGCTACGAAATTCGTTTGTTTAGCATTTATTAATATTTACTTGGAAAGTTGACAATCAACTGTGAATGATAGCAAACAGCTGTGTACACGAAACAGGGCGATTCAAAAATTCATTATTTATTGTTATTGAATTTCACCATGATATTGTGATGTTTTATTTCCTGTTTATTTTTAAATTTTTGGTTAAATTGTTTGTATGAATTTGTATCAATTAGACGTTTGCCAAGTGATTTTCATATTGTATTATAAAAGAATAATACTTATACGATTTTAATTAAAACATTTATTTGAATATTGCAACAAATTTTAAATAGAATAAAGAATTGCATGTTAATATAGCCAAGAAATTCATTTGAATGAATTGTTGTTGGCTAATTGTTTTCAGCTGGAGATTTTTTTTACACATTAAAATATGGTTTTTTAATTTTTAATCAGGAATTAAAATATTTCCTGTGTGTGTTACACAACAAAGTAAGCAAAATATTGAAAAAATTAAGTTTGTAAAATATTGGTAAAAAATATTTCTTGAACTGAAAATAATTAGAAGAAATTTTCTGATTGATTTATATTTTTAAATTGCATGGTTTTCAAAAGTAGGCAGACATCCTCCAATAAAAATTTGTATCGGAAATTGGGTAAAGGAAGGCGGAATAATGGTTAATAATGCAAATATGGAATTACTGCAACTGAGAAAAAATGCTCACCTCAACGATCAGTTGGAAAATAAATGCTTTCTAGTAACATATAAAAAGTTTAAGGTTTATTTTTTCCTGTTTCGTTTATCTAAAAAACTAAAATTATAATTATTTTGTTAAAACCTTAAGATAGTTAACAAATAAAAAGCAAGAGAAAATGAACGCCTTGAAAACGTTTGTTTAGCAAACTGGGCATATGAATAGAAGTTAAGGAAAACCTCTACTACCATCTAAGTAACACTAAATACAATGAAGCTTTTATTTACGGCTTCCATTTCTGAAATTTTTCTTGCTTATTCTCTTGTTTTGTTTTTACAGTTCATTTAAAATATAATTATTATCATTATGCTTTTACTTTCTACAAAACTCAAAAGCCGGTTATTCAGGTATATACGCCGGCGAATGTATTACAAAAACGTATAACTTTTTGTTGACTAAATTGCGAACAGAATATATTTAAAAAAAAAACCAAAAGCTCAAAAAACAACGTGTTCACTAAACTCTAAATAATTTAAAAACAAAATTCAGTTTATTAAAATATCGAATCTAATTATACAAGATTTTGTATAACAAGACAAAATATTAAAAATAAAATCTAACTAAAATCTTAAGAAACGAAATAAAAAAAATTATTTTTTTATTAGACTTTCGCAACTGCTGCTTAAATTTGGCAACGATTTAAAAAATATTCGACTTTTGTCAATGTGCTGACACTGATATTGTTGGTTGCTGCTTCTACTATTGGAATTACTGTTATTGGGTTTAGGAACCGCCGAATTATTCACTTCTTGGCCCATGTCTACCGTATGAAACGAACGTCTAATTGGTGCTTGACACTGCGGCATATTTTGTACCAGATAGGCGGACAATGGCGATTGTGGCAGTTCCATATCGAGAACGGTGTGTTTGTTATGGACTGCCGCGGATGTTGCCGATTCTGAATGTTGTTTAACTAATTGACGAACGCGTGTTGGTGGTGGTGGTTGAATTGTTTTATTTGTTCTTTGGGCAGTGCTTGTATGACATTGTAGCATAGGGTCGCAGGCTTCCACATCTACGCTGCCCAGCAGTTTCGTATCCGAATATCTACGCAAATCCTTCCCTAAATATTGTTCGAGTTTATCGTTGCAATTCCCCTCGCTGTCAGTCGGTGTTAAAATATTCGAATTATGAACGCCATAGTCATGCTTCAAATAAGGGCCAGTATCTAAGTCTAAGTCTACAGAATCATTCAGTATATCACGATTTTCTAGGAATATAGATGAATTAGAATAACGTTTTGTGTGCGGCTTGTAGACAAAACCACCCAAGCCATTAGCAACCGCATGTGAAACTCCAGAGCTAATGGAGGGCGCCTTATGATCGCCACTACCTGCAAGAAAAGCAAACAAGTACATTCATAGTATATCGTTCTAAATCAATTTAATCTTAAGTTAATAAATAAATTTTTCTACACACTGTACAGTCTATATAATAAATAAATTACATCACATTACATTACATATTTGCAAAGTTCAAATCAATAAAAGTTCATTTCAATACATTCCTAGTTGAAAATGCAATTGCGGGAGTGTGATAAAGAGTAGGAAAGGAGGGAGACTTCACAGTCAATTGGATTAAAAAGTAGAATTCGTACTTGGTCATGATTCTAAATTTGAATTTAAAATTTGTTTCTGATACGTATCAATGCAGGGTATCTCGTGGTTTTTAAAAAATTAAACATTTCAAAAACTTTCGTTCGAATATGAAATTAATAATAATGTAACAATATTACAATCTTTCGGCTTGTGTACAGAAAACATTTCGACGCAGGCAGGAAGTGAATCGAATAAATTGAAAAAGTTTTCGAAGGCCTGGTATGATTGTATTTTTGTATTTCTCAGTTAGTTTTTGAACATGTGAGAAAAACAGAACTATTTTTGAAAACTGTTTGCCTGCAGGTTAGTGATGACCAGCTTAACCTCTCAACAAACCAAATAAATAATATATTTTACAAAAATGGAATGTTTCTGACCTTGCTTTACATGCACATACAAAACTTTTACATCCGTTAAAAAAAATTAATTAGAGAAATTAAAACTGCTCTTTTTGAATCAATTTATGTTTCTTTTTACAATGCAGCATTTTTCATTCATGTAATTTTTTTCTAATTGAAGCCACAATATATTTGTTGAGCGATTGTGGTTACGAAAACGATATAGATATACAAATGCAAAGTTTAATATAAAAATGAAAAGAAAAATCTATTTGCATATAAAAAGACTTCATACGAATTTCAAGAGCCAGAGGGTAAAAGAATTTTTTTTTTAATATTTTGATACTTTCATTACATTTTGATACATTCAAGAAGATTTGGAATTTCTTAATTTTTTTTTTGATCATTTCAATTCAAGTTCTTCGAGTTGTCTTCAGTTCAAATGTTTTATTTTTATAAAAATAAAAAAATTTATCTTTTCTTAATATTTTCCTACTTTATTGTGCATTATCAGTAAAAAAAATATATTTGCCTACATGTGTTTTTTTTAAAAATTTCTAACACGAATTAAAAAAAAGTATCAGTAAAAAAGAATTAACTTTTGATAAGTAGGCGATTGGTGGCTGCAGCGCCAGTGCTTCTATTCACATTATAGTTATTTTCACATAATTGCCATATTAATTATATAAATGAATAATAAAATTTAGATCTGATACGGTGAAATTATCTCTGGTTGTAGGCTTTTTAATACACAATAATCAAGTGTTTTATTAATTTTTGAAGTATTTTTAATTACTATATTCAGTAAACCAATTTTATGATTTTAAACTTTTATAATATTTGTATTATTTTATTTAATTAATTTTTTAAGATTTTTTATTTGGCTTGCATATAATCACTTTAATAATTTCAGTGTATTTAATTTTTTTTTTAAAAACATATTTACAAGTAGACAAATACATTGAAAAATTAAAAAAATAAATATTTGGATTTTTATAAAAAGAGTTTTTGAGCTGTAAGCAATTAGAAAAACTTATTCATATTAATACCATATGAAATTTTATGAGATCTTTGAAAGCATTTTCGTGTTACATATTTTGATTTAAAAAAATTCTATGGATGAGCAAACTGAGCTTCGATTAGATGTACGATAATTTGATAATTTTATAGCAGACATTTTAAATGGCGCTTACCACTGAAACTACTTAATTGTAATGCATGCTCCCGGCCCGTATCAGTTGATAAGCCATCAGCACTTAAATCTTGGCGCGAGCCTACGCATAAATCATTTACGGATACACGGCTGGAGTCTTCGGAATGTTCCAACACATTGTGTATGGAGTCATGGAAGGGTGTCATGCTACCCGAGCCTTGGGGGCAGGGACGGAACGAAGAGATCTGTGAAACAACATCGTCTAGAGCATAATCTCTATCATAATTGTGATGGGATTGTGAGCATTCAATATTGGCCGCCACAGCGACTTGGCCCAGTTGTGAATGATGATGATGATGATGATGGTGGTGCTGATGATGCTGCTGGTTTTGGTGTTGCTGTTGCAGCCCCATATGATTAATGTGATGATGTTTGCCAACTAATACTCGCGCCGGCAAACCACCTATTGATGTCTGCGATATCATAGAATCAACATCAAGATCGGCATGCTGCAACATATGATGAGGCGATGTCGGTAAATTGTCACTGCCATCAGCCACATCTTCAGCTTCATTCACTTCTACGGTGGAAGCGTAATTATAACTTGTTGTAGGTCTCGGATTCGCCACATTCACGTCAATGTTTATATTGACACTGTGCGGTGTTGAGTTTGCCATGTGTTGCTGATTTGAAGTATCACTATTGCGCCCATTGTTGCGCTGTTGTGCTAACGGAGAGGGTGGCGAATTGGGGTGAATCTTTTCAGGAGCATTTTGTATGAGCAATATTCTGTAGAAAAAAAAAAACATTTAAACACATTCTTTCAGTAATTATCCATCATGTGTATGCAGGGATATGTTGAGTTTCGCATTTCCTTTATACACTTCTTACCTATTTCTGGCCTTCCAACGATGGCATAAGTGCAAGTATGCTTTGCATTGTATATACATAAAGACAATACCACCCGTCAGTCCAACTGCGACCACCGCCAACTTGGTCCAAAACGGCCATTCTATTAATTTAAAGGAACAAGACAAATTAATGAATATTTGAAAGCGATATCGTAAACATACTTTTTATAAAATTCTTTTTTTAAAATCTAGTAAAATTTTAATTTATATTATAAATAATCAATTATGGCAACGAACGGATATACTGGAAGAATATTGAGCCAATTTGGAAACTTATTGTATTCTCCTGTAAAGTAAATATTTTGCTAAAATTTAGACTTTTAATAAATTTCCTATACATAAAGCTGACAGGCTGCAATAGCATTCAGTTCACATTGCAGGGGGAATGAAGAAGGGGGGGTAAATTCGAATTTGACTATTTATACCATTTTGATGCAGTTGTTATACACACACACATGCATCATTTTTAAGCTTTTAAAACTCTTACTGCCGATAATTGACCTCTTTCCGATGTATGTATTTGCTATAGCAATATTTTATTGCCTCGCACAGATGGCAATATTGTAACAGGAATATACATATATTTTTTTAATATATGCGTATGATTTCAATAAAGCCAAATTCCTTGAAAGCTTGCACCACTCCTTGTGTTCCACATGTCAGATTTCATTAATCTTTTGTTTAAATCACTAATTGCGTTGCATATCTCAGATTTTTGTGTAAGTTTAGTTCATTATTGTTAGACCTAGTTTACACACACCAAGTTTTCCTAACTAAGTTTTGAATTACTAATAAGATGGAAAAAGAAAGTAACACAAATTGTTTTACTAGTTTGTCATCGTTGTCATGAACAATCATAACTTGATGTTTATAAATCAAGTATGACTTCCATATTAAATCGGCTCACCATCATTGGTAGGTATAAGGAATAGGCCCAATCACATTTAATCGAATCCTTTCTAAAATGTCAGTTACGAAAGCAAATTTACATGAAAGAGCAAAACAATGAGTTTGTAATCAAGAAAGGTTGAGGGGTGTAGCCCTTTGGAAATAAACACCGTTTCTCTTCTCTTATTTAAGTTGAAATATAAGGAGCGTGATCGAAAAATATACGGTTACACTCACAGATAAGATAACCTAAAAAATTATATTTACTTCTTAAGGCCAAATATGCCAAGCTGGCTGAAAGAGTATGGCCGTGTGTGCTATAAAAATGCAACTGCCTGACAGATCTTTTTTTTTTTTTTTGTTTCGAAAATATTGTGAAATTTGTCAAGATTTGTACAAAATTTTTATAACATTATGGTTCACATGCGATCAGTGAGCCTAAAAAAAAATTTATTTTCATCACTAATTTTATTGCACAATTTAGATTTTCTTGACGGATTAGTGAATACCGGCTTTTATGAATTTCTTTTCATTTTATATTGTTTTAAAATTACTAAAATCATTCACTCTGCTGTAATAGAATATATATATATATATTTATATATATATATATATAAATATTCTTTCAATATTGTAAAAATATTCTGCTATTGTACCTATATGCCCATGCTGTACATCTTCGGCAGCTCGCTCTATTAGTACACAAAGCGACCAAATAACACACAAGGCGGCAGCACAATGAAACAATATCGAGCAGCATAATCGCCTTCTTTCAATACCAGAGATATCAAGGCTGCGCCACTGTAATCAAACAAATGAGAAAAAAAAAATATAAATTAAAAAAAAAATTCAATAAAATAAAATAAATAAATAAATATACACGGCTACACATATACATACATGCATATGTGTGCAAAAAAGTTTAGATGCATTCATGCCAAGTACTTACATACATACGCACATCCACACATTTAAAAATAATAATTAGCAGAAATAGAAACGGGGTTAAAATTACAATAATTCTTTGTGAAATGCACTGAGCTTTTCATCTGACAAAAGTATTGTTAAATGGCGGCAGATATTGCTTAAATCTGCTATACAAACACTGAGGTATGTGCGTATGGGGCTGTGTGTGTGTGTGTGTTCAAGGCGATTCGTTTTATGTGCATCTGTAAATGCAGCTGAAAAATTCTTTTTTTGTCATTCCCAATAAAATGTCATAATTAAATTTTTTTCTTTTTTTTTTCAAATTTTTGACAATGTACACTTAGTAACCAAAAACGAAATGACTGAAAGCTTTTTTGGAACAAAAGAGTTTTGGTTCACTTATAGTAAAAATTCACTTTGTTTGTCTGCACTGCTTAGTCTCGTGCTAGATGTATTATAAGTGAAAGAAGGTATTCGATTCGTTAAACTTTAATGTATGTGCACACTTTCGAGGTTCTACTGTACTTAATCATTTCTTGTTTATCAGCTGCTTGTAATGCTATTTATTTCTACCAAAGTTCCTTAGTCTCCAAAATTGTAAGCGCTAAATTGCTAATAAAGTTTTTAAAGTTATTCAATCAGAACAGTGACGTTTGGCTTAGATCTGTTCATAATTTCTATGAATTAAAGGCAAATTTCTATGAATTATAATTGCAATACTAAGTAAATCGTTTGACAGTTGCTTGTCTATGGGAACGTATGCTAATTATATTTTTACAATAAATAAAAGTGTTGCTTGTAAATGAAAATAGATACTACGAAATACAATTGAATAAACAAGTTCACAAATATGTATTCATGTGTCTACATATTCGTAGGTGTAGGTATTTTTATACTTTTGTATGTATGTAAATAAAGCTTTTAATTTACAACTTAGGAGATCTGCAATATTACTTGTTTGATAATTTTATCTTTTAATTATCGTATTGTATGGTTGTTGACATATTTGTAACAGCTGTTTTTTGAGAGTTACAAGTTTAAATCATAATAATGTAAATTTTATTGGTTAAACAATTTTATGACGATAATGTTTAAATATAATTTTTGAGGCGTAAAAATCGAAATCTGGAAGACAAATTTTCAAAACCTTTTCTATAGGATTTGTGACCTTATTTGGCCAATAAATCTTCGAATGTTGACTCCTAAGTGTTAATTTTTCACAATGGCACTATAAAATTTTTATGAGTAAATCAAGCGTGGAGCATGTAGGTATGTGGAAACGTCCTGTTAGAAGCACATGCAAGCTAGATTTATGCCAGCTCTGACTCTGACTCTGCCAACCCATATAGCGCACCCAAAAAGCAATTTTCTGGACATCAAAGACAAAAGCTTGTCAGTGCAAATGCAATAATTGTTCTTATTTACTGGGCCATTTAAATAAAAATGATTTTCATGGCTGAACACGGTTTTGAATGGTTATTTAAAATCAAAATCAATTTCCGCTTCGGCTAATTCGCATGCGTTCAGCTTTCCTCTAGGCGTATTCCATAATGAAATGTCAAATTAAATTAAATAAAAAGCAACTGTCAGCTGTTAATGGCAGTATCAAATAAACCAGTGTTGTACAATCAAAGTTGTGAAGCTCTAAAAACCGCCGATTATGCACATTTACATTTATTTATTTATCTGAACTGAAATCCTTTGTTAACAGATATTCATTAACGACTAATTAAAAACGATTAATAAAAAACAAGTTGCCTTACTTTGATGTCCAGCTATTAAGCAACATCGAAAAGTAATTACATTTTTATTGCTTCACATTTGACTGCAGGTTTATTTTTAAGTCTCAAGACCGCAACACACACAACACGCACGAACAGAAGATTACAAATAAGTCTCAATGTAAAATTAGTTGTCAGTAAAAAGTTGTCATTAATTATTTATTTTGCTTTTTCGGTCTTATTTATAAATCAGGCCAAACTTATTAACAAGAAAAATTTCACTTTTTGCTGATGGTGAATTTTTAAGGTCTTGGAGGAAAAGAAATTATTATTTATGAACAAAAAAATCGGTTTTGCCACGCCTTGAAATGGTATCTCTTTAAAATATCTGTAATTTCGAAATTGCATCTGTTCTATTGCCCTTTCCGTTGAATCGTTTCGATTAACGTCGTTTATATGAAAATGTCTATACAAAAGCAGCACAAGATAGACCGATTTTCCATTTAATTAAAGCGAATACTTGTATATATATACGATCGTATATATATATATATATATACATTGATCGCTACTAGTTTCAAACGACATTTGCTGAAGTGAAGTGTAATCTACATGAAGATCTTTTCGATTATATACGCAAAATGTCGATAACATACTCACCTCATTGAAGGGTTTAATTTTTGTGTGCATTATAAAGGGAAATTTGCATAATTCGCAGGAGTTTGTCTCAGACGCTGTCAGCCATTGCTGAAGACAGGCCTGATGTACATATTTAAGGCTGCCCGAGCAATAACATGGGGTTAAAAGTGGATTCTGCGGATCACTTTCACAATGACAAATTCGGCAAATATCACCGCTGCTTTGTGACGCCTGACTGCTGGCTGAACCAAATCTGAAAAATAATTGTAAAAGAAAAAAAAGAATATTCTTAAAATAATTTATACTATTTTAAAAATCATATTTCGGAACTGAAAACAATAAAAATTAAAAAAAAAATTAATCTAAAGCTCTTCGGTCAAGTACATACTAGACGCTTTATATAACAAATAAATCATGATATGATGATGACCTTAAAATGTCCCTTGTAAAATCTGAAATAAGAAAATACAGCTCTAGCTATTGGTTTTTATATTGCTAATAGGGAATATATTTCTCCAGGAAGATTAATAAAGTAGGTCGTAGCTCTGAAGGAAGCAAAATATTTAAAGATTCTCCCCAATTGCTGATATGGGCTAAAGAGAGCTGCAAGATATTAACCATGAGTAGTAACTCTGATATTATCATAAAACGTTCTAAAACCATAGAATACCTATAAAAGCCCAGATCTGGCAACACAGACCCTTCGTACTACAAGTAATTGCAAACAAACACATACGCACACACACAAACATGCCTTTACATTAGCGTTAGCCTCCTAAAAAAAAAAAATTTCCTCTTTAAATATAATTTTTTTTTTAAATTGGTTTAAACTTTTTTTTTTTATTAACCTATTTTTATGATTTTTTTTCTTCTTTTTCTTTCCTCTTTGAGAAAATTTTGACCTTAAGCAAAATTTAAGCTGAATTTGGAAATACAGAAAAATACAGAAAAGAGACGGACGGACAAAGATCAATAAAATTGATGTTTTATGTATACTTTAAAGGGTCGCAAGCTAATATCTTAGTAATTACCATCCGCATATCAAACCTATACTTATATATATGTATATATGCCTGATATATACCATATATATATATATACGTATGTATATCCTTTCACCCATTTTGATGCAGAAGGTTATAAAACAAAGTTTGTAAAATTTAATTTTATAGTGAAAGTGTATTTAAGCGAAAGCAATTTGTTTTAACGTTTTCTTTTCCAATTAACTGTATTTTTTCATCATAAAAAGTGAATTGGAAATTCCGAGTTGGGCCGGACCGATTCTATTAAAAACTTGAGAAAAGTATTTATAGTATTTTATGCAAATAATTTGCAAGGCTGCTATAATTGTAAATCTTACTGTAAAAATCCTTATTACTATTCGCTTATGTATTGCATTTGTACTTTTGCAATACCCCTTCCTTTTGCCTTAACCAGTAAGCAGGACTATTATTTTATTAAATGTTGATAATAGAAAATCACTATTAAAATACCTTCTGCTGTTGGTTATTTATGACAAACGCTTTTAATGGAATTTTGTAAATACATTTCATATTGAACTTGAATATTTAGCATGTGAAATTGCTTTTAATAAATCAGAGCAGTTGCGCTTAATAGATGCCATAAACGATAGTGTTGACATATGCGAACAGAAAACACTCTTACTAACACCCTTCGCAATCGGCAAATAAAAATCAATTTAAAAATAAGTAATTCATTAAATGCATTGGAGCTGCAACTGCAGCTGCAGCTGTAGCTGTAGTTGTAACGAAGGCACTACTGCTTCGTAAAACTCTCAATATAATTTGTCACAAATTAACATAAGAAATTAATAAATTGTTTGATGTTGCACCTCAGCTAGAGAGAATGACAAGTACTAATAAATTAAAAACTGGTAATAAAATAATTAAAGTGGATTAATTAATAAGAATTAATAATTTTAATTACATTTAATGAATCACTATTGCAGCTCGAGGCATTAACATGAATTAGTTGTTAATCTTTTCTTTTCGTTTTTTAATTATATAATTGTTTATATCCTGAAATATGGTTAAGGTGTGTAGGGGATTGCTAAGTTTTATATTTTTTAAAAAGCAGCTTTTTATGTTTAATTAATTTATTATATATTTTTCTTTAATAAAAAATAAAAGAAAAAATTATTTTTCTTTTGTATAACCCATGATTGCAATATATCAACATGAAACACATTAATGCACTCACCACACCGCACACTCACACAAGCAGAAAAACTGAGTAATTCTAGATCTTTCCATTGTTTATATAGGAAATATTCTCTGTTAGTATGAGAAGCGCGTAGTAGGCAGTATTACGTGCATAAATTTGTAATTGCTACGCAAATGGTTCAAGTACAACAAATTACCATGTATTATACATCAATGGAGTGGTCGCGAAATGTAGTTTTAAAAAATGTACAATTCAATTTAATTTCTTTCTATTTGGTTTAATAAACTGGGAATAAAGAAAATAAATTAAATATTTTACATTTTCAATTAAAAGGATTTGGTAAATTGAAATAGGATCATCACATTTTACATTATTGTAGAGGGCTTGAAGTATAGTTTTCAAAAATATATAAATTTATTTATTTTCTTTCATTTCAAATAAAAATAGTTTATAAATAATAAAAATTTTAAAAAACTTTTATATTTTTAGTAAAAAATATCTACTAGACATATACTATACATACATATATAGAGACATTTACTACATAAAATAATTTAAGTAGTTTTTATGAATGTTATTAATTAATTATGTTTCCTAAATTTATTAAGTTTATTAATTTTATTTTACTTTCAAATTTTTTTTTTTTCAAAAGTTTACATGTATTGCATTTATATTTATTTAATATTTTTAAAATTAATATTTTGCCTGATGATGCTACACAACGAAGTAGTGAAATATCGAGAAATATAATTATATATTTACATTTTTAATAATAAAAAAAGAGAACTGTAAGCGGGAGAGATTTCGAATATTTTAAATTTTTAATTAAATTAATTTCTTTACTTTTGAAGCGGATTTAAATATTGATTGCATTCACTTTATTTGCATTCAATCTGTACTCAGATGTCATTTAGAAAATTAGATTGGCATTAGAACAAATAATTTTGTCTTAATTTGTTGTATTTGAAATAAATAAATCTGTATATTAGAACTGCTAAGGAGCTGTTATAGGACTCTCGAAATACTAGAACGGAAAAGTTTACCACGCATTCTTCGGTTCCCACTTGTGGGGTGGGAAATAATTAACTAATTTAGATATTGTGGATTAATTCCCATATTTCCTAATTTCCAGCAGTTATTTTTAAATCAGATAAACCTATTAAAAAAAAGAGAAAATATTTATCCTCGAAAGGTCATTGAAGATTTATATGAATATTAATTTTTTTTTTTTTAAAAATTCCTTAAATAAAATTTATAAGTTCCGCAATGCAATTTAATAGTCCAATAGTTTAGTTTCAGAGACCGTGCCCCGCCCAGAAGTAAAGTGCATAAGCATTTCATATCAAGTGATATTTTCAAAGCTTTTAAAAATTTCACAAACACAACTTCAATATTCCATAAATGCAATTTAATGGCCGAATGTGTTGAATTGAAGACCACGTAGGTTTGATAAGGCGGCAGGAGTGGTTTAGATGTAGTGAGACCAATTCTAGAAAACGTGAGAAATTCTATATCAATTTCTTACAATTTCTACAGAGAAAATAAAATATTACATGCGATAATTTTTAAAAACATGTCCAACTTGATCTATTTACCTTCACTTCACATATTTTAGTTATTAATTGTGGTGGTATTTGTTATATTGGCGTAGTTGCATCTTAAAAATCAAGTTGTTTAATTAAAAAAACATCGCAGGCGTTGCACTTTAAGAAATTACTTGGTGCAGTTGGGCGTACAGTTTTGCTAAACTAGCACCTTCTGCGACCATCCCACGCAAAACCCTTTTAATCACATTTAAAAATAATAAAAACAATAAAATCAGTATTGCTGAATAGATTTTAACGTCGGATCAGTTGTCGAGAGATATATTGAAAGCATCACCAATTTCATTAAGTGGTTCACATAACAGATCTTGTCAATACAACAGTGAACAATTAAAATTAAGATTCTCTGAAAATTAAAATTATCTGTTAATTAAAAGTCGTGATAGGGGAAGGTTACGTAATAGTCGGTCGTGATTATAAATTTATACTCATTATTACATCACACCACAGTTCCATAGAGTTCAATTGTTGAAAACGTAATTGCACTTATCAGGCATGATCATCAGAGAGCATGCCTAACTGTAAACCTAATGGCAAGTCTGTCAGCGATCAAACGAACTATTTTTGATTTCAAATGCTTTTGCAGTTTTGCTTTTGTTTACCATATAATTAACTTCTTTCTACACATGTACACACTCGTAATTAAATAACACTTTATTGATTTGTTTTCCCAGATTGCGATAACAATCACAATTTTTAATAAATATATATATACACACACTTGTACGTACGTACAGACATACAAATGCATATGTAAATAAGAGGATCATCACATTATATTTCGAAACAAAAATTAAATAAACATTTTTTAAAAGGTGGAATATTACAACAAAGAAAAGATTCTATAATAATGTAAATAAAGTAAAAAGAAAAAAAGTAAAAAAAAACTTAATGGGCATTTTTCACTAACTGCGCAGTTTTATTTTAATTAAATAAACGATAGTCATTGGTATTTTGAGAATATTAAAAATATATATTAATGAGTTTGGCACTTCAGAGGAATCAAAATAATTATTTGAAAGTTTTGCAATATTTCCGCAATAAATATTTAATGGGATGGACAAGTTGGAAATTAAATTTGAATTTACAACACACGGAACACATTAGATGGAATGCAACGGAAGCAGATCCAAAGGAGAAGGTAGAAGTTAGGCGCCGGAAGTTGAAGGCAGAATTGGCAACGACAGTTGCAGAGTTTCTGAATCGGCTCAAAGTCAACTTGTTGCTAGATCCAATAATAAATGAAATATATGTATGTATATCTTCGAAGAGAGTTAGGCCTGCTTAACAATTATTGTTGGCAATTGAACTGGCCAGATCGCCAACCACAAATGCCTAAGTGTGCAAGTTCAACTTCTAACCCCAATGCAATATCCTCAAGTGCTTGAGTTAAT
The DNA here is from genome assembly GCA_963402855.1 of Ormia ochracea. Classification (NCBI taxonomy): domain Eukaryota; kingdom Metazoa; phylum Arthropoda; class Insecta; order Diptera; family Tachinidae; genus Ormia; species Ormia ochracea. The sequence goes on from OY727106.1 coordinate 44,440,457, forward strand.
TGTTATTGCAATATTTAAATGACAAATCCAGAGTAACTGACTAATTAATATTTACTAGTAAACACCTGCTAAATGCATGCAAACTCCTTTGCCGTTTATCTGCAGCGTTATATATTCGCTGTAGTAAAAAAATTCATTAAAAGTGTCGATGAAAAAGTACTTTAACTGCCCCTAACACTCACTTCTCCCTCTCTACCGCTACACCTGTAACTGTTAAAGCCGGCTGATCTCAGGGCGGGAAAAATAGTAAGAGAAAACTGAAACGCAAATTTAGCAGTTATGCAAGCCGCACTGAGAAACGCGGCGAATATTGAAAAAATACTAAGCAAAATCAGAGCTTGTAAAAGTGGTCAATCTCAATCTCAGCCTCAGTGCTTAATGCTATATAAATTACATATTGTTATTTTGCAACCACAATCACAAGTTTCTTTTTCTTTTGAAAATTTAACTTTGACGTTTACTATAGATCAGCGTTGTTATTTTGGCCGGTGTTGCCACGATTTGAAATAAACTGTGAATGCGATTGCGATAGCCTTATAGAATACCAATTTTCTTTGCGCATTGTATTGACCTTCGCATCGCAATTCAGAATAAGCCTGCTGCAGATCTAACACTATTAGTTGCTTACAGATGAGACGTAACCGTTCGATTTTCAGTGCGTTTATCGCAATTCTCAATTGCCGTGGAGATTATATAAGCACAAAGGTAGCAACTTCAAAAATATATAGTTATAATACACAGTATTTATCAGCAGAAACTTAATAAAAAGTATTTGAAACATTTTCCAATCTAAATTAATTAACTACTAGATTGATAAAGAACACCAGTAATTAAATTTAATGCATAAAATTTTTTGATGCGTTTCCACTGTACATGCTTTCAATACGATAATAATTTATTTAAAATACCACGTAACAGCAAACCTCGTAAAGATTGCAATCTTCTCGCAATTGACAGACGGATGATTCTTTCATAATAAAAATAAACGAAAAGCAAAAAATGGAAATTAAGAAATGAATAACACACACAACAACACACTATTTTACTGTAGATTTATGCAAATCGTATAAGCTTTCCATTTGGCAAGGCAGCACGCTTAACACATCAAGCGCAAATGCACAGCAGGCCAAGTCAGCTACACAACGAACCCGTTAAATCAAATGTGTGCTCAACAGAACAAGCACAACCATTAAGTATTCAAATTGGATTAATGACTAATGATTGATTGGTTCTATGATCGATAAGGGGACAGATGGATGGTTTCATTTACACTTGATTAAGTTATTACTAAATCCACAAATTAATCCCAGTAACTTTTCATTAGTAATTTGGATTTAAAAAAAATTGGAAAGTATGTGTGTGTTCAAATAGTGAAGAATTGCTTCGCCTTCGTAATTCAATAGTTTTTAAAAACGTGCTTTTGTTCTTGTTGTTCGGTTTTCAAAACAGCTTTCAATTTTGAAATTGGCATCTGTTTAGGTTCCATTTATTAATATGCACCCTATATGTATATTCGATTCATAACTTTATACATTTAAACAAGTCGCGTTATGAGCTGACCTGATGAATGCGTGCCTTTAAGTAGGGATAGAAGAACTTTAACAGTTTATAGCGGCCATATTGTTGAAGATCATAACCCAGTGAAAAACTCTCGCGAACGCTACGATGCGACAAGTACAGAAATGGAATCAATTCCTGAAACACCCCAGGAAAAGTCAAACAACAGAGAAATCGCTTAAAACAAATTCGTTCGTGTATTACTTTCATCTCGCGATGTTCCGAATTAAGGGTCCTTGACAGTGTAAGCTAGAATTACGGGAAAATTAGCCAAATTAAAGGAAAACCAAGAAATATCACGCTGCATGTTCAAAATGGTGTATTCCTGAAGTCGCATCATATGGAAAATGGCAACAACATTTTACGACAGTCATAAACTTTTATTCAATAGAACGAACATTCGTATAACCCAATTCAGTAAATACAAATCTGTTCGCATCACCCTCATTTGCCCTTTTTTCGACAGCTTTATTTCATCATAGAAGTAAGATAATTAAGAAAAACCGTCTACCAAAAAAAAAACCCCCCTTCACAGAGCCTATTCAAACACCAAAAGCCCCGTCAAATTATGTGTTACCTGTCATTTGTTTGTGGAAAATTACCATGAATAAATTACATTTTTATTGACATTCACTGTAATTTATTATTCAAAAAGCAGTTACAAATTGTTGGGGCCTAATGTCCATACCCCCGTATCCGTCTTATATAAGAACTCATTTCTTTATAACAAGCTTTTCACAAGTTGTCAAGTAACGGTTTAAAGACTTTAAGTATCCATTTGTTGAAATGATTTAATACCTAATAAACATTTGCAAATTATATTTTTAATAAAATTTTAATTAATATCGAAAGTTTGTTTTTAATAGACGGAAAACCCGAAAATGTCACAAAATATTATTGAGAAGGAAGTTTCACTCTGTGAAGGTGCCAAAATCCAAAATTGGCTAAAAATCTTAATGAAAAAATTCTTATTAAAGTTTTCCAATAAGTGAATTGTGTTTTAACTGACTCATTAGGACTGTATGAGTGTGCTGGAAATCAACTGCAAGTAATACTATATACATATATCGTTGGACTCCATGCAGATATCAATGTATAAACTGAATATTTGGCTGCTACCCAATTCAGTGTTGGGTGCAATTCTCTTGGTAAAGCGCCAATGAAAAATTTCGTTACCTTTTTATAGAATAGCAGCAACCACATTTTGATATAACCATTCACAATAAAAAAGCTTTTAGGCGATTCTGAATACTTAGGGCCCTGATACACTGTCCTACACAGTGTGTTGCATTTTGTCAAATGCAAAAATAGGATAGAGTGGCCTAAAAATGTCGGATTTTTATGAAAAGCAAATGTTTATGAAAATTTTCATAAAATGACAATTTTCATGTGATCAGCAAAGAAAAAATTGTTTGCATCATTATTGTATGATAGTATGGCACCAGGAGATTAGAAATACCTTGAATAAATACTTTAGTGAAATTCTTAATTTTGTAATCCAGTAAAATGGGGAAAAATTAACTAAAATGGCAAATGTTAAAGATTTCCTCACACAAGCTAAAATATATTATTTCTAAACATTCTCAGCCAACTAGGTAGACCCGTTCTCCAGAAATTTGAACTTGCTGTATAAGATCTTAAGGGCCGATACATGGATTCTGCTGCTTTTTTTTCAAAATACTTGTAGTAGTCCAATTGCTCCCGCATTCTATTTTTTTACTCCATTAAATGTGGACATAATTACATTCTAAATGGCCACTTCCTGGATTACAAGTCTAGCAGAGATATGTTATCACGTTACCAGAAGTCTGTTAAATCATATGGGCTGCTAAATCCGGCGTGATAAATTTCGGTATTTAACTTCTCACCCAGTAAAATACTCTATACAAAGTCAGTATTTTAAAATCTATTTTGAAGTTATTACAGTCTGCGTTTTCAAGCGTAGGGAACTCTGTATTATCGCTGCAACGTGAAGTGTTGCATTTCATTTATTTAGGATCTGTTGCCATGAAATTTTTATTTTCTGCGCATGAGGCATGTCATGCATTAAGATCGTTAAACAAACAAATCGGGCTACAGATTAAAGAGGAAAACTAATTATTTTATAAAAAAAAAATCCACGTGTAGCATAAGCTCCATGCATGGGCAGTTCCTAGTAAAAAATCGGCATTCCCAATGCTTCATTTTTCATAACATAATTTCCTTGTGCCGGCACCGTGTAATCCATGTGTGCCGATCTATGCAAAAAAAATTCAAAGCTTTTTCAATATTATAGGTATGAAAAAATGGGTGCGCGGAAAATTTATTTATTTAGACCATATATTTTTTTATTGAGAAACAAACTTTTTAAAACTTTTTTATTTAAAAACCACTAAAACTCGCTTATAAATATGAAAAAAAAACTTGGCAACACTAGTATTCATTGGTTCCTGCTGAAAAATCACTTTTTAATAATCAATAATGAATTATTTAATTTGTCTGCATTTACATTAATAAAACAACACGATTGATTAAATGTTTAATCAATTTTAAGAATACTAATTAATCATTTAAAAGGAATTTTATAACTATTTTATTTTTTATGACGCTTTAATACATATATATTGAATTTCGCTTATAGTCAGTCATTTCACATACTTGCATGCAAGTTATTGATTATATCGCTAATGTAACTATAATATTTATTGTAATAGAATCTGACATATAAGTACTTCTTTGTATTGACAAACAGAGTTGCATTTGCTCAAGTCATGGCGCATGCCAAATGTATCAAAAATGTATCCCCGAAATATGGAAATGGCTCGAACTTCTTGGCTTCCCATTATAAATATTTTTAGTAATTTCAAAATATCACGCAAGCAAAAATTATTTTTAAATTTTTCTTTACAAGAGAAATCGCATTTCAGCTAAATGTTATTACCTTATATCTCGGAATTGTCAATAACGTAAATATTTTCTATGAAATTTACAAGTAATCACAGCAAATATGATTTAATGTGGAATATATTTGAAAATTTAACCGATTTTGGATAAAGTAAACCGCTTTGAAAATTTTTAAAAAGTAAATAGAGGCGATCAATCGCACGTGTGTGAAGATAAATTCAAAAAGTTAAATTCATTTTTCAAAACATCGCACGTGGTGTTTTTTTCGCCGCAAGTATAAATTGTATGGAATTTGTATAGAATTTCACCACTTTTTTTGGAAACTTCTTCACTGCATCTAAACCATTCTTCCTCGCTGGATCAAACCTATGTGGAACAGAAGCAAACACCTAAGGCTATAAAACTGCGTTTATAGAATATTTGAGAAATCGTTTTCACATTTTTTAGAAACTGTTGAAAATGGGGCTTAGTGCAAAATGCTCAATACAGATGACTTCTGGGAGGGATATGGCCACTGTGGCCAAACCATTCTTCCTCGCTGGATCAAACCTATGTGGAACAGAAGCAAACACCTAAGGCTATAAAACTGCGTTTATAGAATATTTGAGAAATCGTTTTCACATTTTTTAGAAACCGTTGAAATGGGACTTAGTGCAAAATGCTCATATGCACATGACTTCTGGGAGGGATATGGCCACTGTGGCCAAACCATTCTTCCTCGCTGGATCAAACCTATGTGGAACAGAAGCAAACACCTAAGGCTATAAAACTGCGTTTATAGAATATTTGAGAAATCGTTTTCACATTTTTTAGAAACCGTTGAAATGGGACTTAGTGCAAAATGCTCATATACAGATGACTTCTGGGAGGGATATGGCCACTGTGGCCAAACCATTCTTCCTCGCTGGATCAAACCTAGGTGGAACAGAAGCAAACACCTAAGGCTATAAAACTGCGTTTATAGAATATTTGAGAAATCGTTTTCACATTTTTTAGAAACCGTTGAAAATGGCACTTAGTGCAAAATGCTCATATACAGATGACTTCTGGGAGGGATATGGCCACTGTGGCCAAACCATTCTTCCTCGCTGGATCAAACCTATGTGGAACAGAAGCAAACACCTAAGGCTATAAAACTGCGTTTATAGAATATTTGAGAAATCGTTTTCACATTTTTTAGAAACCGTTGAAATGGGACTTAGTGCAAAATGCTCATATGCACATGACTTCTGGGAGGGATATGGCCACTGTGGCCAAACCATTCTTCCTCGCTGGATCAAACCTAGGTGGAACAGAAGCAAACACCTAAGGCTATAAAACTGCGTTTATAGAATATTTGAGAAATCGTTTTCACATTTTTTAGAAACCGTTGAAATGGGACTTAGTGCAAAATGCTCATATACAGATGACTTCTGGGAGGGATATGGCCACTGTGGCCAAACCATTCTTCCTCGCTGGATCAAACCTAGGTGGAACAGAAGCAAACACCTAAGGCTATAAAACTGCGTTTATAGAATATTTGAGAAATCGTTTTCACATTTTTTAGAAACCGTTGAAAATGGCACTTAGTGCAAAATGCTCATATACAGATGACTTCTGGGAGGGATATGGCCACTGTGGCCAAACCATTCTTCCTCGCTGGATCAAACCTATGTGGAACAGAAGCAAACACCTAAGGCTATAAAACTGCGTTTATAGAATATTTGAGAAATCGTTTTCACATTTTTTAGAAACTGTTGAAAATGGGGCTTAGTGCAAAATTCTCATATGGACATGACTTCTGGGAGGGATATGGCCACTGTGGCCAAACCATTCTTCCTCGCTGGATCAAACCTATGTGGAACAGAAGCAAACACCTAAGGCTATAAAACTGCGTTTATAGAATATTTGAGAAATCGTTTTCACATTTTTTAGAAACTGTTGAAAATGGGGCTTAGTGCAAAATGCTCATATGGACATGACTTCTGGGAGGGATATGGCCACTGTGGCCAAACCATTCTTCCTCGCTGGATCAAACCTATGTGGAACAGAAGCAAACACCTAAGGCTATAAAACTGCGTTTATAGAATATTTGAGAAATCGTTTTCACATTTTTTAGAAACTGTTGAAAATGGGGCTTAGTGCAAAATGCTCAATACAGATGACTTCTGGGAGGGATATGGCCACTGTGGCCAAACCATTCTTCCTCGCTGGATCAAACCTAGGTGGAACAGAAGCAAACACCTAAGGCTATAAAACTGCGTTTATAGAATATTTGAGAAATCGTTTTCACATTTTTTAGAAACCGTTGAAAATGGCACTTAGTGCAAAATGCTCATATGGACATGACTTCTGGGAGGGATATGGCCACTGTGGCCAAACCATTCTTCCTCGCTGGATCAAACCTATGTGGAACAGAAGCAAACACCTAAGGCTATAAAACTGCGTTTATAGAATATTTGAGAAATCGTTTTCACATTTTTTAGAAACTGTTGAAAATGGGGCTTAGTGCAAAATGCTCAATACAGATGACTTCTGGGAGGGATATGGCCACTGTGGCCAAACCATTCTTCCTCGCTGGATCAAACCTATGTGGAACAGAAGCAAACACCTAAGGCTATAAAACTGCGTTTATAGAATATTTGAGAAATCGTTTTCACATTTTTTAGAAACCGTTGAAATGGGACTTAGTGCAAAATGCTCATATACAGATGACTTCTGGGAGGGATATGGCCACTGTGGCCAAACCATTCTTCCTCGCTGGATCAAACCTATGTGGAACAGAAGCAAACACCTAAGGCTATAAAACTGCGTTTATAGAATATTTGAGAAATCGTTTTCACATTTTTTAGAAACCGTTGAAAATGGCACTTAGTGCAAAATGCTCATATGGACATGACTTCTGGGAGGGATATGGCCACTGTGGCCAAACCATTCTTCCTCGCTGGATCAAACCTATGTGGAACAGAAGCAAACACCTAAGGCTATAAAACTGCGTTTATAGAATATTTGAGAAATCGTTTTCACATTTTTTAGAAACCGTTGAAAATGGCACTTAGTGCAAAATGCTCATATGGACATGACTTCTGGGAGGGATATGGCCACTGTGGCCAAACCATTCTTCCTCGCTGGATCAAACCTATGTGGAACAGAAGCAAACACCTAAGGCTATAAAACTGCGTTTATAGAATATTTGAGAAATCGTTTTCACATTTTTTAGAAACCGTTGAAATGGGACTTAGTGCAAAATGCTCATATGCACATGACTTCTGGGAGGGATATGGCCACTGTGGCCAAACCATTCTTCCTCGCTGGATCAAACCTATGTGGAACAGAAGCAAACACCTAAGGCTATAAAACTGCGTTTATAGAATATTTGAGAAATCGTTTTCACATTTTTTAGAAACCGTTGAAATGGGACTTAGTGCAAAATGCTCATATACAGATGACTTCTGGGAGGGATATGGCCACTGTGGCCAAACCATTCTTCCTCTCTGGATCAAACCTAGGTGGAACAGAAGCAAACACCTAAGGCTATAAAACTGCGTTTATAGAATATTTGAGAAATCGTTTTCACATTTTTTAGAAACCGTTGAAAATGGCACTTAGTGCAAAATGCTCATATACAGATGACTTCTGGGAGGGATATGGCCACTGTGGCCAAACCATTCTTCCTCGCTGGATCAAACCTATGTGGAACAGAAGCAAACACCTAAGGCTATAAAACTGCGTTTATAGAATATTTGAGAAATCGTTTTCACATTTTTTAGAAACTGTTGAAAATGGGGCTTAGTGCAAAATGCTCATATACAGATGACTTCTGCGAAAATTCAAAAAGTTAAATTCATTTTTGAAAACTTCGCACGCGGCAAAAAAGCGTGCGATGTTTCAGTTCTTTAAAATTTGCCTCTTATCACAGACACAAACCTAAAGGTTTGCCGCTAAAGCGATCTTATACAAATTCTTTTTTTATGTTCAACCAAAATAGTTGCAACTTTAATCAAGACAAACGAAACAAATAGAAAATACAAAAAACTCTCAAAAAAATTGTATACAACCAAACATATATAAATTTTGATGTATGTATGCATATGAAGTTAAATACAATAGAATTTATGTACGTTGTACTGCTATAACTTACCAACAGCACACATGTGTACAAAGAAAACATTCTAAGAAAAAAGTATAAGTGCACGTTTTTATATCTTGGAATTTAATGAAGCTGTAAAAACTATAATGCTAATATTAAAACACTGTTAAATAATATTATTTATAAAAGAATAAAACTCATTTGTATTACACTAGAAACAATTACAAAAACTTTTAAAATTGACAGGAAAAAAGGCTACATGCAGTGTGTAACTCCACACAATATGTTGAAAGTTAAGAAGAAAGGAGAAAAGACAACAGTTATTTTTGTATTTTTAATAATTCTTAATAAACTATTCTCATTTATTTTACAAAGTGGTGTGAAAAAAGTTGGGTAACTTAAATTAAATTGTTAGATAGGAAAGAGATAGTGATTCTGTTAAAATTTTAGTTATCACAAAAAATGTAGTAATTACAAAAAAGAATGTGCGGAACTTTGACATACGCAGCAGCGAACCCGTTAAACTGCTCTTGTTAGTGCATGGGCGACAAAACACCCGATATTACCGAGAATTGTCGTCGTCTTCATGCCGTAATTTATTCCCAGGGTGAACCAACCAAATCCTTAACGTAGTCTAACTTCGTGTTTTTTTGTGCTGTATATAAACTTTTTCTTATAAATGTTTAATGTTTTTTTTATTATTAAATTAACAACAAAATAAATTTTATTTTATAAAAAAAAGTATTGGTAGCCTTATTATGAACTTTAATATTTTTAAGCTTTATTTTAGAAATTGTCTAAATGCAGAAAGTTTTTGGGTGCTTTTAAACTTTTTTCTTTTACTGTACGATTTTTAGGATAATATAATATATGTATATGTATGCACATAAGTATATTAATAGGAAAAAGTAAAGAAATTCATATATGTACATATATGAATTTATTTATAATTAAAAGATATTTTTAATTCATTCTAAAATAATTAGGTACATACATACATACATAATTTAATTTTAAATGTTTTTAAATATTTCTCATATTAATAATTTTAGTTTGAGAAATCACAAAAATAAATTCAAAAAAAGTAGATATAATATCGTAATAATAAGAGTAGGCAATAATCAATGTGTGACACCATTCAATGTAACTGGAAAAATTAAGAGTGAAAACGTGATAATGAATATAATCCTTATGCAAAGAGATGAAAATTAGAATTTTATTTATAGTACATCTATTCTCATGGAAATATATCTTTTTCACAGGAACAGATAAATTTGTTAAAAGAGCAGAAGCACTTTTTATAGATGCTACAGGTAGCGCTGCAGAAAAATTTAATAAAATTTCAAAGAAAATCTTTTTATTCAACATAATAATGCACACATCCATATATACGCAGAGCATACATATGTATGTATGAAGCTATGTATGTAAAAATGGAACACTATAGCTAGTCATCAAATTTTTCTGCCTGAATAACAAATGCGATTTCCTTATAAATGATTTTGCATTGAGTTTCGTTGGCCAAATTATAGGTGCAGCAATAAAAGTTTTTATAAATGGGATATGTTTCAATATATTCGGAAAAGTGATTTAAAATTTTTTAAACTCCCCCAAAACAGCAAATAAACGACTTAAAAAAAGTTAGCGGAGACACCGGAATAATTCCAATTTTCGAACGATTTGTAATTTTTAATAGTTATTTTTAATGACCCTCAACTGGAAATCAAAAAACATGTTGGTAAAATGCATCCAAATTGAAATTCATATACATTGTATGTACATACATATTTAAATAATTAAGTAATAGACAAAAGTATACACATTTAATGGCGTTTTCTTTTCTACATTAAAAATGTTGCCTTGTGAAAAGGTGCCTTTTTAAAATGTTTTGCCCGCCCTGTGAAAGTGCCATTTTTTATACATTTTTGTATACAAAAATGATCAGTTGCCAGATTGCTAATTCATCTGCTTGAGAAAACAAACAAAATTTTTTTTTTTATCTCATACAAATAAGCAGCCGCATAGTGTTCTTTTGTTTGTTTTATATGATACAAAATATAAAAATAATTATTAAAATCTAATTTTGTGACACTTTCAACTCAAAAGACTTTTTTTGAACATTTTCTGGTAACGCTGTGCAAGAATAAAAGCCATGTGTTTTACAAGGCAATTTCTGCCCTGTTGATTTGTTCAGGGCAAAAGTGCAATGCCTTTTGCACTGCGAAAGGGCAACATTTTTTAGAAAAGAACACGCAACCCTTTCACAGTGCAACACATTTTCGAGAAAAGAACACAAAATTGCCCTCCCTGCGGGTAGTGTTAGCTTTTTTTGTAGAAAAGAAAACGCCATTAAATGAAGTTGGTAGGTAGGGAACCGATACCGATTCCGTTAGAATGTAGTAATCACAAAAAAAGTAGTAATTACAAAAAAAAGTGCTTATTAGTTTTTAATGTTTTTTTTATTATTAAATTAGCAATACTAATGAAGTACTTTTTTATTTTATAAAAAAAAAATTTGTAGGCTTATTATAAGCTTTAACATTTTTAAGTTTTCTTTTACAAATTGTCTAAATGCCCAAAGTTTGAGGAGGTCTTTAAACTTTTTTCTTGTCTGTAAGATTTTTAGAAGAATATTATATATGTATGTACATATATGGATGAACTGACATATGTACATATGTATGTATGTATCAATTGGAATCACTAAAAAAATATTGTTATAATAAAATTATAGTTGGATCTTTTTTCTGAAAATAAAAGCAAAATTTGGGGCCAGCAACGCGGACCGGGCCCAGATAGTTTACTATATTTGAAGTTTGAAAAATGCCTACCGTGTTAGTTTTCTATTTTCAACCTGATTATTGCCAGACTGTATATACATATACATATGTATATAGGTATGTATATGAATGCCAATGTGCATATGTATATCTATGTATGTATGTATGTACGAGAGTACATTTATTATAAATGTCCAAAATTTTAAAAAGTGAAATCACCATACACGCTTACTTAAATACACCCAATCCTGTTTTTACACGATGCTCTTTTTACAATTTTGAAATAACATGGTTAACAAAAAAAAAATAATCTTTCAAAATTATCTAATTTAATTATCTAATTAAATAATCTAAAAATATTAATACTTTCCATATTTTTTTACAACTTGTTCTCTGGAACGTACATACATATGTACCGTGTACAAGGAGGATTAAGTGCACGTGTGTATGAATGTATGCAGAAGTACATAGTTAAGAAAGTGTATACTTTTAAAAAGGGAAAGTCCCGTAAAGAACTTATGCATGTAGGCTTGCCATTTCTGTTTTGAGTCAATAGAATGCCAGTTTAAAAAATGTGGGATATTTCCTGGAGAAAAGAGGAGAACTTTTTAAACCACCTTATTTTCGTACAATTAATGACATCATAAAAATAATAAGTAATTAATTTGATTTTACAAAAAAAAACTTAACAAAACGCTACAAATTATTCTGATTTAGTGGTACAAAACAATAACTTAAAACCAAAAACAAAATTCATTGCATAAATTATCACCACCGTACATTTTTAGCCATTTAACTATTGAAGTGTCAAAAAGTTTTTAAAAATAATAACCAATAAGCCACTTCGAAAAATACCAAAATCAGGGATGATACAACTAATTTTGTACAAAGAGGAATTTTAAAATTGTATTGTACTTTTTCAAAACTTGAGTAAATCTTTTTTTTATACATTTTATGACATAGGATTTAAAGTTTAAATGCAAATCAAAAGAAGCTTTAAGGAAGCTGTAAAAAGCCGGGCAACACGCAAACTTGTTCAAAAACGGCGGATGGCAACCCTATGTTGAGGTACTTAATTGTGTGAGAAGAAGTGTATGTATGCACGAGTGTTCTTAGAGTCTTTAGGAGTACAGTGAAACCTCCCAATAGTGGACAGCCATGGTCGGACCTTTTTGTCCATTGTAGGGAGGTGTCCACTTGTTGGAGGTGAAATAAAAAATCTTTTATTTTTAATAAACGCAAAGAAACTAATTTGATTCATTCTGAGATCAAAAATTATACTTTAAAAAGAGTAAAAAAAAAGCTGTGATAAAACAAGAACATTCATTGTACATTAGTTACTTTTTGAAAAAAAATTGTTGATACTCTTTTGACGCAATTTTGCTTGTTTTCAAAAATTAGGCGACCTTGTACTTTGACTTTCTAAATTTTTTCATAGTTAAAAGCCTCTGTTTGCAAAAATTGTTTTAAATTGTGCAGGTAGTTTAAAAAGCTAGTGTAACGTTTGTTACTTTATTAGGTACTTTATTAGGTATTGTTACTTTATTAGGTTCTATTTTACTGTCCGTATTGTCAATATCAATAGTTATGCAGTCATTTGGAAGTCTATTAAGGGGATATAATCTTCGTTGTCAAACTCAAGGGTATTGTAAAAGTCGCCATCAAAACCATGTTCACATATTAGATGTTTTTCGAACCAGATAACGCTCAAAATTATGTCCATGTCCGTATATGAGAGTGTCCACTCATGAGAGGTTTACTTGCGTGGAATTTCGATTTTAAAGCTTTGTATATCGATAATTGCCCATTGCAGAAAGGTGTGCACCAGAGGGACTCTGCACTTTTGGAAGGTTTCACTGTATATTCGGCAAGTATCTAGCAAAAAAATACAATGTATGTACATATATATGTATAATACAAAAGGCTACACAAACATATATACATATATACATTGTGAGTAAATGTTTTCAACGCTACGTATGAACATGTACGCATGTAAATATGTACCTATATATATATGTATGTACATATATTTGCATACAAGTCCATTTATCACTTTAATTAATGCTGGAATTGCTGATTCAACTTCAAAAACATTTTTACAAAACCGCTTCAGCCACAAACCATTGCCTGTGTTTGTGTCTGTGCTAAGAGGCAAATTTTAAAGAACTGAAACATCGCATGCTTTTTTGCTTCAATAAAATTGCCGCATTCGAAGTTTTCAAAAATGAATTTAACTTTTTGAATTTTCGCAGAAGTCATGTGCATATGAGCATTTTGCATATGAGCATTTTGCACTAAGTCCCATTTCAACGGTTTCTAAAAAATGTGAAAACGATTTCTCAAATATTCTATAAACGCAGTTTTATAGCCTTAGGTGTTTGCTTCTGTTCCACATAGGTTTGATCCAGCGAGGAAGAATGGTTTGGCCACAGTGGCCATATCCCTCCCAGAAGTCATGTCCATATGAGAATTTTGCACTAAGCCCCATTTTCAACAGTTTCTAAAAAATGTGAAAACGATTTCTCAAATATTCTATAAACGCAGTTTTATAGCCTTAGGTGTTTGCTTCTGTTCCACATAGGTTTGATCCAGCGAGGAAGAATGGTTTGGCCACAGTGGCCATATCCCTCCCAGAAGTCATGTGCATATGAGCATTTTGCACTAAGTCCCATTTCAACGGTTTCTAAAAAATGTGAAAACGATTTCTCAAATATTCTATAAACGCAGTTTTATAGCCTTAGGTGTTTGCTTCTGTTCCACCTAGGTTTGATCCAGCGAGGAAGAATGGTTTGGCCACAGTGGCCATATCCCTCCCAGAAGTCATCTGTATTGAGCATTTTGCACTAAGTCCCATTTCAACGGTTTCTAAAAAATGTGAAAACGATTTCTCAAATATTCTATAAACGCAGTTTTATAGCCTTAGGTGTTTGCTTCTGTTCCACCTAGGTTTGATCCAGCGAGGAAGAATGGTTTGGCCACAGTGGCCATATCCCTCCCAGAAGTCATCTGTATTGAGCATTTTGCACTAAGCCCCATTTTCAACAGTTTCTAAAAAATGTGAAAACGATTTCTCAAATATTCTATAAACGCAGTTTTATAGCCTTAGGTGTTTGCTTCTGTTCCACATAGGTTTGATCCAGCGAGGAAGAACGGTTTGGCCACAGTGGCCATATCCCTCCCAGAAGTCATCTGTATTGAGCATTTTGCACTAAGTCCCATTTCAACGGTTTCTAAAAAATGTGAAAACGATTTCTCAAATATTCTATAAACGCAGTTTTATAGCCTTAGGTGTTTGCTTCTGTTCCACCTAGGTTTGATCCAGCGAGGAAGAATGGTTTGGCCACAGTGGCCATATCCCTCCCAGAAGTCATCTGTATATGAGCATTTTGCACTAAGTCCCATTTCAACGGTTTCTAAAAAATGTGAAAACGATTTCTCAAATATTCTATAAACGCAGTTTTATAGCCTTAGGTGTTTGCTTCTGTTCCACCTAGGTTTGATCCAGCGAGGAAGAATGGTTTGGCCACAGTGGCCATATCCCTCCCAGAAGTCATGTGCATATGAGCATTTTGCACTAAGTCCCATTTCAACGGTTTCTAAAAAATGTGAAAACGATTTCTCAAATATTCTATAAACGCAGTTTTATAGCCTTAGGTGTTTGCTTCTGTTCCACATAGGTTTGATCCAGCGAGGAAGAATGGTTTGGCCACAGTGGCCATATCCCTCCCAGAAGTCATGTCCATATGAGCATTTTGCACTAAGTGCCATTTTCAACGGTTTCTAAAAAATGTGAAAACGATTTCTCAAATATTCTATAAACGCAGTTTTATAGCCTTAGGTGTTTGCTTCTGTTCCACATAGGTTTGATCCAGCGAGGAAGAATGGTTTGGCCACAGTGGCCATATCCCTCCCAGAAGTCATCTGTATATGAGCATTTTGCACTAAGTCCCATTTCAACGGTTTCTAAAAAATGTGAAAACGATTTCTCAAATATTCTATAAACGCAGTTTTATAGCCTTAGGTGTTTGCTTCTGTTCCACATAGGTTTGATCCAGCGAGGAAGAATGGTTTGGCCACAGTGGCCATATCCCTCCCAGAAGTCATCTGTATTGAGCATTTTGCACTAAGCCCCATTTTCAACAGTTTCTAAAAAATGTGAAAACGATTTCTCAAATATTCTATAAACGCAGTTTTATAGCCTTAGGTGTTTGCTTCTGTTCCACATAGGTTTGATCCAGCGAGGAAGAATGGTTTGGCCACAGTGGCCATATCCCTCCCAGAAGTCATGTCCATATGAGCATTTTGCACTAAGTGCCATTTTCAACGGTTTCTAAAAAATGTGAAAACGATTTCTCAAATATTCTATAAACGCAGTTTTATAGCCTTAGGTGTTTGCTTCTGTTCCACCTAGGTTTGATCCAGCGAGGAAGAATGGTTTGGCCACAGTGGCCATATCCCTCCCAGAAGTCATCTGTATTGAGCATTTTGCACTAAGCCCCATTTTCAACAGTTTCTAAAAAATGTGAAAACGATTTCTCAAATATTCTATAAACGCAGTTTTATAGCCTTAGGTGTTTGCTTCTGTTCCACATAGGTTTGATCCAGCGAGGAAGAATGGTTTGGCCACAGTGGCCATATCCCTCCCAGAAGTCATGTCCATATGAGCATTTTGCACTAAGCCCCATTTTCAACAGTTTCTAAAAAATGTGAAAACGATTTCTCAAATATTCTATAAACGCAGTTTTATAGCCTTAGGTGTTTGCTTCTGTTCCACATAGGTTTGATCCAGCGAGGAAGAATGGTTTGGCCACAGTGGCCATATCCCTCCCAGAAGTCATCTGTATATGAGCATTTTGCACTAAGTCCCATTTCAACGGTTTCTAAAAAATGTGAAAACGATTTCTCAAATATTCTATAAACGCAGTTTTATAGCCTTAGGTGTTTGCTTCTGTTCCACATAGGTTTGATCCAGCGAGGAAGAATGGTTTGGCCACAGTGGCCATATCCCTCCCAGAAGTCATCTGTATTGAGCATTTTGCACTAAGCCCCATTTTCAACAGTTTCTAAAAAATGTGAAAACGATTTCTCAAATATTCTATAAACGCAGTTTTATAGCCTTAGGTGTTTGCTTCTGTTCCACATAGGTTTGATCCAGCGAGGAAGAATGGTTTGGCCACAGTGGCCATATCCCTCCCAGAAGTCATGTCCATATGAGCATTTTGCACTAAGTGCCATTTTCAACGGTTTCTAAAAAATGTGAAAACGATTTCTCAAATATTCTATAAACGCAGTTTTATAGCCTTAGGTGTTTGCTTCTGTTCCACCTAGGTTTGATCCAGCGAGGAAGAATGGTTTGGCCACAGTGGCCATATCCCTCCCAGAAGTCATCTGTATTGAGCATTTTGCACTAAGCCCCATTTTCAACAGTTTCTAAAAAATGTGAAAACGATTTCTCAAATATTCTATAAACGCAGTTTTATAGCCTTAGGTGTTTGCTTCTGTTCCACATAGGTTTGATCCAGCGAGGAAGAATGGTTTGGCCACAGTGGCCATATCCCTCCCAGAAGTCATGTCCATATGAGCATTTTGCACTAAGCCCCATTTTCAACAGTTTCTAAAAAATGTGAAAACGATTTCTCAAATATTCTATAAACGCAGTTTTATAGCCTTAGGTGTTTGCTTCTGTTCCACATAGGTTTGATCCAGCGAGGAAGAATGGTTTGGCCACAGTGGCCATATCCCTCCCAGAAGTCATGTCCATATGAGAATTTTGCACTAAGCCCCATTTTCAACAGTTTCTAAAAAATGTGAAAACGATTTCTCAAATATTCTATAAACGCAGTTTTATAGCCTTAGGTGTTTGCTTCTGTTCCACATAGGTTTGATCCAGCGAGGAAGAATGGTTTGGCCACAGTGGCCATATCCCTCCCAGAAGTCATCTGTATATGAGCATTTTGCACTAAGTGCCATTTTCAACGGTTTCTAAAAAATGTGAAAACGATTTCTCAAATATTCTATAAACGCAGTTTTATAGCCTTAGGCGTTTGCTTCTGTTCCACCTAGGTTTGATCCAGCGAGGAAGAATGGTTTGGCCACAGTGGCCATATCCCTCCCAGAAGTCATCTGTATATGAGCATTTTGCACTAAGTGCCATTTTCAACGGTTTCTAAAAAATGTGAAAACGATTTCTCAAATATTCTATAAACGCAGTTTTATAGCCTTAGGTGTTTGCTTCTGTTCCACCTAGGTTTGATCCAGCGAGGAAGAATGGTTTGGCCACAGTGGCCATATCCCTCCCAGAAGTCATCTGTATATGAGCATTTTGCACTAAGTCCCATTTCAACGGTTTCTAAAAAATGTGAAAACGATTTCTCAAATATTCTATAAACGCAGTTTTATAGCCTTAGGTGTTTGCTTCTGTTCCACCTAGGTTTGATCCAGCGAGGAAGAATGGTTTGGCCACAGTGGCCATATCCCTCCCAGAAGTCATGTGCATATGAGCATTTTGCACTAAGTCCCATTTCAACGGTTTCTAAAAAATGTGAAAACGATTTCTCAAATATTCTATAAACGCAGTTTTATAGCCTTAGGTGTTTGCTTCTGTTCCACATAGGTTTGATCCAGCGAGGAAGAATGGTTTGGCCACAGTGGCCATATCCCTCCCAGAAGTCATCTGTATATGAGCATTTTGCACTAAGTGCCATTTTCAACGGTTTCTAAAAAATGTGAAAACGATTTCTCAAATATTCTATAAACGCAGTTTTATAGCCTTAGGTGTTTGCTTCTGTTCCACCTAGGTTTGATCCAGCGAGGAAGAATGGTTTGGCCACAGTGGCCATATCCCTCCCAGAAGTCATCTGTATATGAGCATTTTGCACTAAGTCCCATTTCAACGGTTTCTAAAAAATGTGAAAACGATTTCTCAAATATTCTATAAACGCAGTTTTATAGCCTTAGGTGTTTGCTTCTGTTCCACATAGGTTTGATCCAGCGAGGAAGAATGGTTTGGCCACAGTGGCCATATCCCTCCCAGAAGTCATGTGCATATGAGCATTTTGCACTAAGTCCCATTTCAACGGTTTCTAAAAAATGTGAAAACGATTTCTCAAATATTCTATAAACGCAGTTTTATAGCCTTAGGTGTTTGCTTCTGTTCCACATAGGTTTGATCCAGCGAGGAAGAATGGTTTGGCCACAGTGGCCATATCCCTCCCAGAAGTCATCTGTATTGAGCATTTTGCACTAAGCCCCATTTTCAACAGTTTCTAAAAAATGTGAAAACGATTTCTCAAATATTCTATAAACGCAGTTTTATAGCCTTAGGTGTTTGCTTCTGTTCCACATAGGTTTGATCCAGCGAGGAAGAATGGTTTAGATGCAGTGAAGAAGTTTCCAAAAAAAGTGGTGAAATTCTATACAAATTCCATACAATTTATACTTGCGGCGAAAAAAACACCACGTGCGATGTTTTGAAAAATGAATTTAACTTTTTGAATTTATCTTCACACACGTATCAATCGCATATTCATTCATTCTAAGTAATAAGGGGAACATTTAATTGGAAGTATAGTTATATTGAATAAAGATTAAAAACCTAATACTTTTTATTAACGATAGTTCTTAAAGGTCGTATTCGCGAGCTTTTAATCCAATCCACCAGATGACAAGCAAATGTTTACGGAAATTTTCATAAAATGACGATTTTCATGCGATCACTAAACAAAAAAATTGTTATATGTAACATATGTTAGCATATGTAAATTTGTTCAATATGGAAGAAGCCAGCAATCCTAATAATATAATCACTTACGACAATCTGGTATTCTCACAATCACTTGATTCTACTCAGCATTTTTCATTTCGGCTGACTTCTGGCGATTTATCGCCTTTTGGGGCAATAATCGGAGATATTTTTATTATTACTTATTAATAAAAATAAATGGCGACTTATCGCCTTTTGGGGCAATAATCGGAGATATTTTTATTATTACTTATTAATAAAATAAATAATTCTAATATATATTTTGTATGCATGTTCTCGATCTTGCTATATTTGTCGCCTTAACTGTTTTATTGAACTATTGAATACACATTAAATGGATGTGCAGTCGCAAGAGCCAAAAAAAAAAAAAATTATATTTAATGACATCATCAAAATAATTATTAAATTCATATAAAATAATACAATTTATTGTTTTAGTCAGTCCTTTTCCGTGACTCAAAAACCTCACATAAGTATTTGCAGGAAGCCGTGCAAAGCAGGGAAGCGTTTATTATTGCAACTATTTAAGAATATAAAATAATGCGTTGTCATTATAATGCAAAATATATTTAATGACATTATACTCGAGTACATATTAAACTGTATTGTCTGACAAAAATCATTATCATCATCATCACCGCCGTTATTGTCACATCGTCACAATCATTACAGTATAGCAGTGTATGGCCTCGTCGTTTTTTTTTTTCTGCTCGAAGCAGCTTGTCATGCCTTCACTCCTTGTTATCCTCAAAAGTAAATACTTTATATTATCAATTTATTTCAATTGAATTAAAAAAAGAATTAACTATAATTGTGCGTACATTTTCTGTTGCCCCACCCCAACAAATTCCGAAGTAATTAAATCTGCATCGCTAAATTGCAGTATAGAAAAGAACATTTTCTATACTGCAATTTTTTCAATATAGAAATTTTTTTCATTAAAATTTTCAAACGAGAATTGCATCGATAGCTAATATTTTTGTAATTATGGGAATTCCATGTGTGTGAAGTTAAATTTCGAAATTTATCACCCCGTACACAAACCACATGATTTTACAGACTTCTGTTAACGTAATAACATAGCTCTGTTAGACTTGCACTCAGGGAGCGCATATTGCAAATGGAATTCTGGCCACATTTTTTTATGGCGACTCCAAGTAGTTTGTAAAAACACCGGAACCTATTAGAAACTTAGGCACCCATTAGGCACTTAAGTTTTTTTAGATTTAGAAATTATAAAAATCCTTAGGAAAGAATTCCAAATATCGGAATTTTTTGTGTTATTTGTTTTATTTTATTAGTCAGTCGGTATCTTGCTATTGGGGTACAGACCCACATGTACTATCTTTGGCTAGATTGTCACCAACATAATAACGCCAATGCTGTCTTAGATATCTAACATTTACAGATAAAGTCAGTGTAGTATTTAATGCAGTTTTACTGAAAGTATGTGCCCAAAAAGAAAATATCTCAGCAAAAGAAAAACTTTATCCAAAATGAAATGTGTGACCATGTTGGTATTTTGTAATTCCTATTTAGTTGTAGAGAATTTTTACATAAAATATATAAAGTTTTTTATTTTTTTTTTTTTAACTTACTTAACCTGCAAAGCTTTCAGCTTGATCGCAGGAAAACAGCCAAGGTCTAGGCGGGAATCGCACCCGCGACCTCCGCATTATTTGTTCGCCGCCCAACTCCTTTCGTTCTGCTGGAATTCCTCCTTTGTTGGAATTCCAAATCTTTTTAAACTGAACTGAGTATATTTCTTATATATTTGCCAGTAATTAAATATATTTCGAAATTCAACTTCACACATTGGAATTCCTTGCCCCAATCGATAACTAATTGAAAATAACGTATGTTTTAGCTGAATTTATACATCGCAGCTGAACCATTCTTTTTATATGAAATATGACGTATCCGTTTTTAAAAAAGGCCAAAAAGTATAGGATTCGTAATTCCTCATAAATTTACTTTTTTTTGCTCCGTCAATGGAAAGTACTACATTGTATTTCTTTAGCTGAAACTAATCGTACTCCTTTTGATTTTGCAGAAGGAGAGTCTGAGTTAGTTTCAGGATTTAATGTAGAATATAGAAGAGGGGGATTTGCTTTAATTTTTTTAGCTGAATATGCTAGAATTTTTTTTATAAGTATATTATTTATTGTATAAATAAATAAATATAACGTACACTCGAGTACTTTAACTGATGTCAGTTGGGTGTTGGGCACATTCGTACTCGTGATGCCAACTTTTCCTTTATCAGCTGAAAAAGTTGACGTATGAAATAGAAGCAGTATTTTAATTTCTTCAAGAAAATTTATAATTCGCTATCCGTTGCTCTAAATTATAATATAGAAATCGAAAAAACTTTTAAGCCAATACTCTGCAGTCTCGAAAAAATCAAAAATATATAAATAATCGAGTATTTGCCTTTTTATAAACAATGACAGCTGATTTTGTCAAAATTTATATTTGTTATTATGCAGTTGACGAATACAACCTTGCCTTTTTTAAAAAAAGATATTTTATATATATTTATTGGTATTAAAAGCGTTACCGCGACATTTTGATTTCCATGACTAATTAATTAAATATTAAAAATTTGACGGCTCTGCCAGCAAATTAACATTAACAAAAAATTATTTTTTGTCAGGATTATACGAAATACCTTCTCCAAATATGAGATAAATTTTTATTCGTATATTTTTTAAATTTATAATCATATTTGCTGTTAGATATTTTCTGTGCAAAATACAATGCATATAATTAATTAATTAATCAATTAGTGCAAAATACTATTTAATTAATACAATACAATTATTATATTAAAACGAGTTAGGCGGGGAAATAATTAACATTTTTTGCAGGTTTGTTGGGAATTTTTAGAAATAAAATGTTTGAAAACGCTTTTCTAATGGAAGGTAGTTCGAAAGGGGAAGTGTCATAATTATAAAACTGCATTCCTGAGGCCGGACAATCATGATGAAAAATTAATTAATTCTTTTAATTGCAGTGTTCTGGAAAGGAATACATAACGGGGCAGTCAGAGATTTTTATTTTGTTTATTGTAAAAGAATAATGAGCAATGCTTTTAACAAAAGACAACCAAACCTTTTGAAACGTTGCACGTACATATTAAAATTGCAAGTTTAATTCTAGCTTGCAAATTGCATTACAATTGGAACAAAAATCACGCCCATTAATTAAGCTGGGAATAAACTATAACTTGGCTAGCAGAAAGTTATTATTCTGAAAGGCGCGAAATTTTGTAATTGATTTAAAGAGCAACACTTATAAATACTTAAAGGTAAAGCTGTTAATAATCATGGCAAGTTATAAGACAATCTGAGAAATCAAAATTTTTACCGACATTTTTTAAAAAGCATACTGTATTCTGTTATTGTGGATATTGGCAAATTTTATTTAAGGACGGCTAAGTGTTATTTCGTAAGTTTATTCGTCCTAAATAAAAAAAATATTAGAGTGGAGCTTTAAAAATATTTACTAAAAAGAAACTTTTAGTTTTGAAACAACTAGTAAACTAGTGGAAACTGTCATAATATTTATTATCAGCTGTTAAAATAATGAGAAATGCTCTTAACGAAAGGCTACCAAACATCAGCTGTTTTTCTAAAGAATAGCTGATGGATGTTACTTGCGTACTAGAGGTGTGTTTTAATTAAACAGGACAGATTTTATTGTGCAATTTTCTAAAAATATAATATAACATATTATATATATATTATACCATACTATATATATATATATATTAAATTCAATTAAGAACTAAAATAATATAGAAAGCTGTTAATAATCATGGCAAATACAAATTAAATTCAACAATTTCAGGCTTAGACCCAGCCGTTATGGCCTATTGAATACTGCGATTATTCTCCAATAGCTTACATAAATAAAATAAATAAATGTATCGATTTATATAAAATTTATAATTTATATAAAACTTTAAAGAGATTCGTAAAGAACAAAAACATTTTATTTTTATTATTTTCATAAAGCTTTTTTAATAGTCACAGCAAAGTAAATCTCATAATATGATCGACATCTTCTTTCCTCTACATGTCAATGTAAACGGTTGCATTTCTTTTACCAGCTGAGAGCAATGACTGAGTTGGTTGTGAATTGCGAACGTGATCTCCAACCATGATGTTAGTTAGAATTGCCTTCAGCAAAGGTAAAAGTTAATTGGCTTCACGTTGTCATATTTTTACTTTAAGCTATAAGTAACTGACAAGCTAAGGGCAACAGTTTAATGTAAAGTTTACGCTTTTTTATGGCGTATGAAGAAAAACAAAATTATCGCTCTCTTGTTGTGGCTTGACAACTAATATAATTTGAAAGTGTTTAGATCCGTGATGGAAAGCATGGTTTAAAAGGTAACTTATCATTTACCGAGAAGTTGTAATTATGAAAAATTTTAAAGGTCAATTGGTTTCCCACTTTTAACTGAACAACTTGCAAGAAATACTTGCAAGTGACGTACGTTGTAAGATATCTTGATGAACATTATAATTCCCTTTATGCCCCATTCTAACAACACTTTTATTGCTTCTTTGGCTAAATTATCGCTTGCCATTGCCCTTTGGGGTGTGCTTGCAAATTCTCCCACGAAACTTTCCGTGCATTTTACAAATAAGGGCAGCTAATTAATAATAGAAAACCTTTTACCTCAATTGCCTTTTACTTGCATTTTGTTGGCCAATATCCAATGGAAGACATTTGCCAGCGTAAATTCATTTTACCACATAGTAATAAAATAATTATATTTTCGATAATTTTTTCTCTATAATAAAATAACAATAAAGAAAAACTTAATATTGATAATAAACTAGTTATTCACTTGAATTGAATAGTTTAACTCTGTTATTGAAGAAACCCCACTGCTATCAGAAAATATTTTTGCCACAATCATTCAAGTGTTTAAAGGCTTTCCGGGATTTATACCACCGTGTCACACACATGATTGCGTAACGCTAACGATACTTTGCAAATTAAATATTAAGTGTGTCAACTCAGTCATAAAACTGATAAAACACTGTTTTAATATTAATTTCCAAAGCTTTTGGGGATTTCCTTTCAGCTTTACAGTGTTACTCTGCAGGGTTGGAAATTATTATTTTTTAATTTTCATTTTCGTTTTTCATATATTTTTTTTAACATATTTTTTCGATCTTCCGTTAACCATTAAAAGTTATTTATGTAAACATAAAATATTATTAAAAAATATATATATAAAAAAAGTACCTAAAAAACCGCCTTTAAGATTAAACAAGAAAAGTAAAAACAACAAAAAAGTTAAAAGTTAAATGAATGTAAAATTATTTTTACATTTTTTTTTTAATTTTTATATTACGAATATTTTTTAACATTTTTTTTCTTTTTTATTTCATTTTGAATATTTTATTTCTGTTATTTCCATTTGGCGTTGCAAACAAATTCAGCAGATACAAAGATTTTTAAATTTGAAACAGTTAAAGCTTAACAATTGATAAGAAATTGTATAAACGCTTTTTTTATGGCCAGAAAATTGAAAATTTGAAATTTTTTAATTCATTTTTACTCACAAGGGCTTTGTGGCAAAGAATTACATTTATTAATTCAATTAATAATTACGTGTTTGAAATCTTTTGGTGACTACTGTAGCTTTCAGCTTTGTATTTATATTTGCATTAGCCAACTACCCACGCTACTGTAAATTACTTCTTTTTGAAAAGATTATAAAATATTTTTTTATCACACTTTATAAATAAAGAAATGTAAGTAATATAAATATATTTCATGTTTAAACAAAAGAAAAATTTATTAAAAAGTGTAATTTAAATTTATTTTGTTTGTCCCAATAAATCTGTTTACATTTGCACACTTTCTTCTTTCTGATCTTTTTATATGCATATAAAAATGAATTGTTTACAACAGAATTGAAGTTATCATGCTTTATTCATGTTTGTAAAAAAAAAATAAAATAAAAAATGTGCTTTAAATCGTTTGAGCTGAAAATAAAACTCTTAAAAGCTTCCAATAAATTTCAATAGGTTTTAAGAATAATTTTCCTTGCAATTTGAAACTATTACTTTTTCTAGTTGATTTTATATCTTAGAATTCGAGCATATTTCATTTATATTTGCTGGCAACTCAGGAAAATAAAAAATTGAGATTTTCATAAGGTAGCTACCTCAGTCAAAAATTGAAAATTATGCCAAATCTCGAAAAAAAAATTTTTTCATTTATTTTTAACAAAAATATAATTTAAAAATTTGAAAACATAAAATAAACATACAAGAGCAATAAAAACGCAAGTTATTCATTTAAAAATACACAAATGAACGTTTTCAAAGACTGACGATTTTTGCCCAAAAATGCAAAGGGTTCCCCCTTATCAAAAATTGAAAATTACGCCAAATCTCGAAAAAAAAAATTTTTCATTTATTTTTAACAAAAATATATTTTAAACATTTGAAAACATAAAATAAACATACAAGAGCAATAAAAACGCAAGTTATTCATTTAAAAATACACAAATGAACGTTTTCAAAGACTGACGATTTTTGCCCAAAAATGCAAAAATCGAAAATTACTCCAAATCTCGAAAAAAAAAATTTTTTCCTTTAATTTTAACAAAAATATATTTTAAACATTTGAAAACATAAAATAAACATACAAGAGTAAAAAAACCCCCAAAATTTTCGTTCAAAAATAGACAAACGGACGTTTTCAAAGAATCACGAGTTTTGGCAAGAATGCAAAGGGTTTATTAAAAATTTAAATATAGCCCAAATCTCGAAAAAAAATGTTTCCTTTATTTTTAACAAAAACATATTTTAAACATTTGAAAACATAAAATAAAAATACAAGAACAATAAAAACGCAAGTTATTCATTTAAAAATACAGAAACGGACGTTTTCAAGGAATGACGATTTTTGGCCAAAAATGGAAAGGGGGATATATAATGTGTGTGAAGTTAAATTTCGAAATTTATCACCCCGGACACAAACCACATGCTTTAACAGACTTCTGTTAAGGTAATAACATAGCTCTGTTATGCTTGTAATTCAGGGAGTGCACATTCTAAATGGAATTCTGACCATATTTATTAATGGAATGAATAAATTAATGCCGGGAAAAGTGGGCGACTCCATGTAGTTTGCAATAACACAAGAATCCATTAAAAACACGCACCAGCACATACGTTTTTTACACATAGAAGTTATACAAATTCTTGGGGAAAAAGTCCAAATTCCAGGAGAACGGGAGGGTGTGGGCACCTGGAAATTTTTTTAAATAATAACTTTTAGGTCCTCTGACGATACCTAATCACCAGAATATCCAACATTTGGAATTTTAATTAATTTTTTTCCATTTTATTGAATTTTCAAATTTGGAATTCCACTAAAGGATGAATTCCAGGAGAACGGGAGGGTGTGGGCACCTGGAAATTTTTTTAAATAATAACTTTTAGGTCCTCTGACGATACCTAATCACCAGAATATCTAACATTTGGAATTTTGATTAATTTTTTTCCATTTTATTGAATTTTCAAATTTGGAATTCCACTAAAGGATGAATTCCAGGAGAACGGGAGGGTGTGGGCACCTGGAAATATTTTTAAATAATAACTTTTAGGTCCTCTGACGATACCTAATCACCAGAATATCTAACATTTGGAATTTTAATTAATTTTTTTCCATTTTATTGAATTTTCAAATTTGGAATTCCACTAAAGGATGAATTCCAGGAGAACGGGAGGGTGTGGGCACCTGGAAATTTTTTTAAATAATAACTTTTAGGTCCTCTGACGATACCTAATCACCAGAATATCTAACATTTGGAATTTTGATGAATTTTTTTCCATTTTATTGAATTTTCAAATTTGGAATTCCACTAAAGGATGAATTCCAGGAGAACGGGAGGGTGTGGGCACCTGGAAATATTTTTAAATAATAACTTTTAGGTCCTCTGACGATACCTAATCACCAGAATATCTAACATTTGGAATTTTAATTAATTTTTTTCCATTTTATTGAATTTTCAAATTTGGAATTCCACTAAAGGATGAATTCCAGGAGAACGGGAGGGTGTGGGCACCTGGAAATTTTTTTAAATAATAACTTTTAGGTCCTCTGACGATACCTAATCACCAGAATATCTAACATTTGGAATTTTGATTAATTTTTTTCCATTTTATTGAATTTTCAAATTTGGAATTCCACTAAAGGATGAATTCCAGGAGAACGGGAGGGTGTGGGCACCTGGAAATTTTTTTAAATAATAACTTTTAGGTCCTCTGACGATACCTAATCACCAGAATATCCAACATTTGGAATTTTGATTAATTTTTTTCCATTTTATTGAATTTTCAAATTTGGAATTCCACTAAAGGATGAATTCCAGGAGAACGGGAGGGTGTGGGCACCTGGAAATATTTTTAAATAATAACTTTTAGGTCCTCTGACGATACCTAATCACCAGAATATCCAACATTTGGAATTTTAATTAATTTTTTTCCATTTTATTGAATTTTCAAATTTGGAATTCCACTAAAGGATGAATTCCAGGAGAACGGGAGGGTGTGGGCACCTGGAAATTTTTTTAAATAATAACTTTTAGGTCCTCTGACGATACCTAATCACCAGAATATCTAACATTTGGAATTTTGATTAATTTTTTTCCATTTTATTGAATTTTCAAATTTGGAATTCCACTAAAGGATGAATTCCAGGAGAACGGGAGGGTGTGGGCACCTGGAAATATTTTTAAATAATAACTTTTAGGTCCTCTGACGATACCTAATCACCAGAATATCTAACATTTGGAATTTTGATTAATTTTTTTCCATTTTATTGAATTTTCAAATTTGGAATTCCACTAAAGGATGAATTCCAGGAGAACGGGAGGGTGTGGGCACCTGGAAATTTTTTTAAATAATAACTTTTAGGTCCTCTGACGATACCTAATCACCAGAATATCCAACATTTGGAATTTTGATTAATTTTTTTCCATTTTATTGAATTTTCAAATTTGGAATTCCACTAAAGGATGAATTCCAGGAGAACGGGAGGGTGTGGGCACCTGGAAATATTTTTAAATAATAACTTTTAGGTCCTCTGACGATACCTAATCACCAGAATATCTAACATTTGGAATTTTAATTAATTTTTTTCCATTTTATTGAATTTTCAAATTTGGAATTCCACTAAAGGATGAATTCCAGGAGAACGGGAGGGTGTGGGCACCTGGAAATTTTTTTAAATAATAACTTTTAGGTCCTCTGACGATACCTAATCACCAGAATATCCAACATTTGGAATTTTGATTAATTTTTTTCCATTTTATTGAATTTTCAAATTTGGAATTCCACTAAAGGATGAATTCCAGGAGAACGGGAGGGTGTGGGCACCTGGAAATTTTTTTAAATAATAACTTTTAGGTCCTCTGACGATACCTAATCACCAGAATATCTAACATTTGGAATTTTGATTAATTTTTTTCCATTTTATTGAATTTTCAAATTTGGAATTCCACTAAAGGATGAATTCCAGGAGAACGGGAGGGTGTGGGCACCTGGAAATTTTTTTAAATAATAACTTTTAGGTCCTCTGACGATACCTAATCACCAGAATATCCAACATTTGGAATTTTGATTAATTTTTTTCCATTTTATTGAATTTTCAAATTTGGAATTCCACTAAAGGATGAATTCCAGGAGAACGGGAGGGTGTGGGCACCTGGAAATATTTTTAAATAATAACTTTTAGGTCCTCTGACGATACCTAATCACCAGAATATCTAACATTTGGAATTTTAATTAATTTTTTTCCATTTTATTGAATTTTCAAATTTGGAATTCCACTAAAGGATGAATTCCAGGAGAACGGGAGGGTGTGGGCACCTGGAAATTTTTTTAAATAATAACTTTTAGGTCCTCTGACGATACCTAATCACCAGAATATCCAACATTTGGAATTTTGATTAATTTTTTTCCATTTTATTGAATTTTCAAATTTGGAATTCCACTAAAGGATGAATTCCAGGAGAACGGGAGGGTGTGGGCACCTGGAAATTTTTTTAAATAATAACTTTTAGGTCCTCTGACGATACCTAATCACCAGAATATCCAACATTTGGAATTTTAATTAATTTTTTTCCATTTTATTGAATTTTCAAATTTGGAATTCCACTAAAGGATGAATTCCAGGAGAACGGGAGGGTGTGGGCACCTGGAAATTTTTTTAAATAATAACTTTTAGGTCCTCTGACGATACCTAATCACCAGAATATCCAACATTTGGAATTTTAATTAATTTTTTTCCATTTTATTGAATTTTCAAATTTGGAATTCCACTAAAGGATGAATTCCAGGAGAACGGGAGGGTGTGGGCACCTGGAAATTTTTTTAAATAATAACTTTTAGGTCCTCTGACGATACCTAATCACCAGAATATCTAACATTTGGAATTTTGATTAATTTTTTTCCATTTTATTGAATTTTCAAATTTGGAATTCCACTAAAGGATGAATTCCAGGAGAACGGGAGGGTGTGGGCACCTGGAAATTTTTTTAAATAATAACTTTTAGGTCCTCTGACGATACCTAATCACCAGAATATCCAACATTTGGAATTTTGATTAATTTTTTTCCATTTTATTGAATTTTCAAATTTGGAATTCCACTAAAGGATGAATTCCAGGAGAACGGGAGGGTGTGGGCACCTGGAAATTTTTTTAAATAATAACTTTTAGGTCCTCTGACGATACCTAATCACCAGAATATCCAACATTTGGAATTTTGATTAATTTTTTTCCATTTTATTGAATTTTCAAATTTGGAATTCCACTAAAGGATGAATTCCAGGAGAACGGGAGGATGTGGGCACCTGGAAATTTTTTTAAATAATAACTTTTAGGTCCTCTGACGATACCTAATCACCAGAATATCCAACATTTGGAATTTTAATTAATTTTTTTCCATTTTATTGAATTTTCAAATTTGGAATTCCACTAAAGGATGAATTCCAGGAGAACGGGAGGGTGTGGGCACCTGGAAATTTTTTTAAATAATAACTTTTAGGTCCTCTGACGATACCTAATCACCAGAATATCTAACATTTGGAATTTTGATTAATTTTTTTCCATTTTATTGAATTTTAAAAAATTGCTTTAAAATTACACGTGGCACTGTTAAATATTTACCTAAATGTGTATGTTAAAATAACTCACAAAATGTTGAATTTTGTTGTTTCATGAAACAAGAATGGTTGCAAATATAGCAGTAAAGTAACATGTGCAACGTTTAAAATTCTGATTTTCCACCCTTATTCACTTATTTTGTGTATTGGGTTACAACTTCATTTCATAGTTATATATCTAGATCCGATATTAGATTTTAGAAAAAAATAGAATAAAGAATGCCATAAAAGTCAAATGTAGAATAAATTCATAATCATAACTTCAAATCATTCTTTCGATTTAATGTTTTAGAGAAAACTTAGTAGCAAAGTGTGCTACATATTCGACCGTTGCTTTACATGTACAAAAGAAGTCAACAAAAGTTCTTTTTTATTTCTCTAACTTAAATCTCGTCTACTGTAAATGTTAACAAGCAAATAAAACATACATCTTTACTTCACAAAACAGCATTATACTTGAGTATTGCCCAATATGTTAATGTTTCATTTCTAACAGAAGCCTATGAGAGCGCAATTTTTTACAAAAGAAAAAAGCCGTCTGGTATTAAAAAAAATCCCCTTGCAATAACAAAGACCATTACTATGTAATGATCAATAACTTTTGAATTAGGGTGTTTTCACATTAGCCTCACCGACACGACATCAGCACGGCACCGATACTGGCGCGATTTTTGCAAAGTTATTGTGTGTCGTTCAAAGAAATATCATGGGTATCAAACTATATTTGCTTTTTTTGTTATATTAAAAAAAAAGCAAGGAAAAACAAACCAACCAAAAAAAAAACCAAACAAGGAAAGACAGTTGTGGGTGCATCCAAATATAAAAGTGTGGTATTTAGAGGATTCCATATCCGTCATCTATAAATGGAAATGTTTCTTCTTAGCTTTTGTCACGCCGAATTACATTTTTATTTTATTCATTAGCTTTATCGCCGTGTCGGCTAATGTGAAAACGCACATATACTTACAAAAACATGTGCAAATCCATATGCACGTGTAATTTTAACATATTTTTTTATGTGATCAACTACTTGTGAATTAAGGCGTTTTCACATTAGCCGACACGGCGATAAAGCTAATGAATAAAATAAAAATGGATTTCGGCGTGACAAAAGCTAAGAAGAAATATTTCCATTTGTAGATGACGGATATGGAATCCTCTAAATACCACACTTTTATATTTGGATGCACTCACAACTGTCTTTTCTTGTTTGGTTGGTTTGTTTTTCCTTGTTTTTTTTTAATATAACGAAAAAAGCAAATATAGTTTGATACCGTGTATATATATAGTTTTGTCGTGTCGGTGAGGCTAATGTGAAAACACCCTAATTCAAAAGTTATTGATCATTACATAGTAATGGTCTTTGTTATTGCAAGGGGATTTTTTTTAATACCAGACGGCTTTTTTCTTTTGTAAAAAATTGCGCTCTCATAGGCTTCTGTTAGAAATGAAACATTAACATATTGGGCAATACTCAAGTATAATGCTGTTTTGTGAAGTAAAGATGTATGTTTTATTTGCTTGTTAACATTTACAGTAGACGAGATTTAAGTTAGAGAAATAAAAAAGAACTTTTGTTGACTTCTTTTGTACATGTAAAGCAACGGTCGAATATGTAGCACACTTTGCTACTAAGTTTTCTCTAAAACATTAAATCGAAAGAATGATTTGAAGTTATGATTATGAATTTATTCTACATTTGACTTTTATGGCATTCTTTATTCTATTTTTTTCTAAAATCTAATATCGGATCTAGATATATAACTATGAAATGAAGTTGTAACCCAATACACAAAATAAGTGAATAAGGGTGGAAAATCAGAATTTTAAACGTTGCACATGTTACTTTACTGCTATATTTGCAACCATTCTTGTTTCATGAAACAACAAAATTCAACATTTTGTGAGTTATTTTAACATACACATTTAGGTAAATATTTAACAGTGCCACGTGTAATTTTAAAGCAATTTTTTAAAATTCAATAAAATGGAAAAAAATTAATCAAAATTCCAAATGTTAGATATTCTGGTGATTAGGTATCGTCAGAGGACCTAAAAGTTATTATTTAAAAAAATTTCCAGGTGCCCACACCCTCCCGTTCTCCTGGAATTCATCCTTTAGTGGAATTCCAAATTTGAAAATTCAATAAAATGGAAAAAAATTAATTAAAATTCCAAATGTTAGATATTCTGGTGATTAGGTATCGTCAGAGGACCTAAAAGTTATTATTTAAAAATATTTCCAGGTGCCCACACCCTCCCGTTCTCCTGGAATTCATCCTTTAGTGGAATTCCAAATTTGAAAATTCAATAAAATGGAAAAAAATTAATCAAAATTCCAAATCTTAGATATTCTGGTGATTAGGTATCGTCAGAGGACCTAAAAGTTATTATTTAAAAAAATTTCCAGGTGCCCACACCCTCCCGTTCTCCTGGAATTCATCCTTTAGTGGAATTCCAAATTTGAAAATTCAATAAAATGGAAAAAAATTAATCAAAATTCCAAATGTTAGATATTCTGGTGATTAGGTATCGTCAGAGGACCTAAAAGTTATTATTTAAAAAAATTTCCAGGTGCCCACACCCTCCCGTTCTCCTGGAATTCATCCTTTAGTGGAATTCCAAATTTGAAAATTCAATAAAATGGAAAAAAATTAATTAAAATTCCAAATGTTGGATATTCTGGTGATTAGGTATCGTCAGAGGACCTAAAAGTTATTATTTAAAAAAATTTCCAGGTGCCCACATCCTCCCGTTCTCCTGGAATTCATCCTTTAGTGGAATTCCAAATTTGAAAATTCAATAAAATGGAAAAAAATTAATCAAAATTCCAAATGTTGGATATTCTGGTGATTAGGTATCGTCAGAGGACCTAAAAGTTATTATTTAAAAAAATTTCCAGGTGCCCACACCCTCCCGTTCTCCTGGAATTCATCCTTTAGTGGAATTCCAAATTTGAAAATTCAATAAAATGGAAAAAAATTAATCAAAATTCCAAATGTTAGATATTCTGGTGATTAGGTATCGTCAGAGGACCTAAAAGTTATTATTTAAAAAAATTTCCAGGTGCCCACACCCTCCCGTTCTCCTGGAATTCATCCTTTAGTGGAATTCCAAATTTGAAAATTCAATAAAATGGAAAAAAATTAATTAAAATTCCAAATGTTAGATATTCTGGTGATTAGGTATCGTCAGAGGACCTAAAAGTTATTATTTAAAAATATTTCCAGGTGCCCACACCCTCCCGTTCTCCTGGAATTCATCCTTTAGTGGAATTCCAAATTTGAAAATTCAATAAAATGGAAAAAAATTAATCAAAATTCCAAATGTTGGATATTCTGGTGATTAGGTATCGTCAGAGGACCTAAAAGTTATTATTTAAAAAAATTTCCAGGTGCCCACACCCTCCCGTTCTCCTGGAATTCATCCTTTAGTGGAATTCCAAATTTGAAAATTCAATAAAATGGAAAAAAATTAATTAAAATTCCAAATGTTAGATATTCTGGTGATTAGGTATCGTCAGAGGACCTAAAAGTTATTATTTAAAAATATTTCCAGGTGCCCACACCCTCCCGTTCTCCTGGAATTCATCCTTTAGTGGAATTCCAAATTTGAAAATTCAATAAAATGGAAAAAAATTAATTAAAATTCCAAATGTTAGATATTCTGGTGATTAGGTATCGTCAGAGGACCTAAAAGTTATTATTTAAAAATATTTCCAGGTGCCCACACCCTCCCGTTCTCCTGGAATTCATCCTTTAGTGGAATTCCAAATTTGAAAATTCAATAAAATGGAAAAAAATTAATCAAAATTCCAAATCTTAGATATTCTGGTGATTAGGTATCGTCAGAGGACCTAAAAGTTATTATTTAAAAAAATTTCCAGGTGCCCACACCCTCCCGTTCTCCTGGAATTCATCCTTTAGTGGAATTCCAAATTTGAAAATTCAATAAAATGGAAAAAAATTAATCAAAATTCCAAATGTTAGATATTCTGGTGATTAGGTATCGTCAGAGGACCTAAAAGTTATTATTTAAAAAAATTTCCAGGTGCCCACACCCTCCCGTTCTCCTGGAATTCATCCTTTAGTGGAATTCCAAATTTGAAAATTCAATAAAATGGAAAAAAATTAATTAAAATTCCAAATGTTGGATATTCTGGTGATTAGGTATCGTCAGAGGACCTAAAAGTTATTATTTAAAAAAATTTCCAGGTGCCCACATCCTCCCGTTCTCCTGGAATTCATCCTTTAGTGGAATTCCAAATTTGAAAATTCAATAAAATGGAAAAAAATTAATCAAAATTCCAAATGTTGGATATTCTGGTGATTAGGTATCGTCAGAGGACCTAAAAGTTATTATTTAAAAAAATTTCCAGGTGCCCACACCCTCCCGTTCTCCTGGAATTCATCCTTTAGTGGAATTCCAAATTTGAAAATTCAATAAAATGGAAAAAAATTAATCAAAATTCCAAATGTTAGATATTCTGGTGATTAGGTATCGTCAGAGGACCTAAAAGTTATTATTTAAAAAAATTTCCAGGTGCCCACACCCTCCCGTTCTCCTGGAATTCATCCTTTAGTGGAATTCCAAATTTGAAAATTCAATAAAATGGAAAAAAATTAATTAAAATTCCAAATGTTAGATATTCTGGTGATTAGGTATCGTCAGAGGACCTAAAAGTTATTATTTAAAAATATTTCCAGGTGCCCACACCCTCCCGTTCTCCTGGAATTCATCCTTTAGTGGAATTCCAAATTTGAAAATTCAATAAAATGGAAAAAAATTAATCAAAATTCCAAATGTTGGATATTCTGGTGATTAGGTATCGTCAGAGGACCTAAAAGTTATTATTTAAAAAAATTTCCAGGTGCCCACACCCTCCCGTTCTCCTGGAATTCATCCTTTAGTGGAATTCCAAATTTGAAAATTCAATAAAATGGAAAAAAATTAATTAAAATTCCAAATGTTAGATATTCTGGTGATTAGGTATCGTCAGAGGACCTAAAAGTTATTATTTAAAAATATTTCCAGGTGCCCACACCCTCCCGTTCTCCTGGAATTCATCCTTTAGTGGAATTCCAAATTTGAAAATTCAATAAAATGGAAAAAAATTAATCAAAATTCCAAATGTTAGATATTCTGGTGATTAGGTATCGTCAGAGGACCTAAAAGTTATTATTTAAAAAAATTTCCAGGTGCCCACACCCTCCCGTTCTCCTGGAATTCATCCTTTAGTGGAATTCCAAATTTGAAAATTCAATAAAATGGAAAAAAATTAATCAAAATTCCAAATGTTGGATATTCTGGTGATTAGGTATCGTCAGAGGACCTAAAAGTTATTATTTAAAAAAATTTCCAGGTGCCCACACCCTCCCGTTCTCCTGGAATTTGGACTTTTTCCCCAAGAATTTGTATAACTTCTATGTGTAAAAAACGTATGTGCTGGTGCGTGTTTTTAATGGATTCTTGTGTTATTGCAAACTACATGGAGTCGCCCACTTTTTCCGGCATTAATTTTTTCATTCCATTAATAAATATGGTCAGAATTCCATTTAGAATGTGCACTCCCTGAATTACAAGCATAACAGAGCTATGTTATTACCTTAACAGAAGTCTGTTAAAGCATGTGGTTTGTGTCCGGGGTGATAAATTTCGAAATTTAACTTCACACACATGGATATATATGTCTATTCGCCTTTCATTGCAAAAACTGTTTGCTGTTGTTACGAATATATTAACATATAAAATTTTATAACACTGCGTGATCCGGCTGAATTGTTTGCATATACATATATGTATGTATGTATCTACCAATTTCTTAAAACAGAAAAAAATTTTCAAATAAAATTTTGTTTTACAAGATTTTTTCCAGGCATAAATTAGAAAAAAAAACAGCATGTGTTGTGAAAGCTTTTCAATTTCATTTGCTTCATGCAAAGCAATGCTTAACATTTTTCATTAAAATGCAATTCTTTTTTAAATATTTATGTACGGCAAGACAACGGCGAGTAGTGCGAAATCAAAATAATATAAACATGAGCCGTATACATAAATTGAAATTCACAAATCATTTTATTAATAATCGTACATTTTCAGTCTGCTTAAGATAAACAACTTGTTGCTAAAACAGCAATTGCTGTTGGCAAAGTCAAGTCGTCGTACAAGTGAATAAATACGTACGTTAATTTATTTAACACTTTAATATGAATTTGTTGAAAAATACTCAATGAAAGACAATGAATGACACAAGGTGAATTCAGTTAACAGTTGCTGTTATTAGGGCCACAGCGCTTCGTTATTTTATTTAATTTTTTTTTTTTTTTTTTTTGTTACTGATTAAGGAGAGGAATGTCAAAACTTGTTTTTTTATGTCATTTTATTGTTAGCGATACCTGTTAAGTGAGTTCGCCTTCGCACGACCCAAATTGAGACATTTCTGATACAAGTGACAGTTAAAAGGTTTCTAAGAGGGTACAGCAAAATTAAATTTATATTTTTTCAATGCGCTAAGACGTACATACAAATACACACATACCAATATGGATATGTGTGGACAAGATGACACCAAAATATGAAATTGAATATCCAAGTGTCAAAATATAGAAACATCATAGAACTGTAATAAAATTTCAGTTGAGAACTATACCGAAAACTGTTGTGAAAACCAATAACATGAAAGGAGAAATATTGCCACGATCTCAGTACTACTGGAGTTTTCTTTTCTACAATAAAAATGTTGTCCTGTGAAAAGATACATTTTTAAAATGTTTTCCCGCCCTGTGAAAACGCCATTTTTTATTTAACGGGAAGAGAACACAAATTAGGAAAAAGTGCGTTGCCATTTTTTTAACAGCTGATAAAAAAAAAATTTTTGTATATCTTATAAAATATGTAAACAAAAATGTTCAGTTGCCAGATTGCTAATTCATCTGCCTGAGAAACTAAAAAATTATTATTTTAATATCTCATATAATTAAGCAGCCGTATTGTTGTCTTTTGTTTGTTTTATACGATACTAAATATAAAAATAATTATTAAAATCTAATTTTCGGACTTTTTCGACTGAAAAGTATTTTTTTGAACATTGTCTGGTAACGCTGTGTAAGAATAAAAGCAATCTGTTTTACAGTGCATTTTCTGCCCCGTCGATTTTTGCCAGACCAAAAGTGCAATGCCTTTCGCCCTGCGAAAGGGCAAAATTTTTACAAAAGAACACGCAACCTTTTAGGAGAAAAATATTTTTTTGAAAAAAAAAAAAAAAAAACAGAAAATTGCCCTTTTTGAGGGTAATATCGCCTTTCTTTGTAGAAAAGAAAACGACTACGTAGTTGTGTGTGCCTTTTGAGGCAAATAAGCTAATGTTTGTTATATATTTATAAATATTTGTTACAGAATTTTTTCATTTGTTTTTTTTTCTTCCTTGAAATTGCATTAGAGTTGACACTATGAAATATAATTCACATGCAACTCTGTTTTTAAAATGCATTAAAGTTTATATAATATGAAATTGTAGTTTCATACATCATTTCATTCATTGATATTGCGTAAGTGTTTACATCTAAAATAAAATTCTATTTGTGCAACTTAAAAAAAAGAAATTATATAGAACGACAAACAAACATATAATAAATTTCAAAAACGAGTATTAGAATATTGTACATTTTAAAGCACAAGAGAATTACATATTAATAAAATTTCTATACCACGACAAAAGCTAATTACTACCTTCACTAAAACAAATAAGAATTGCTGCAACAAAAATGAAAAATTCTGAACAGTCACATACTTTTATACAAACTCTTCATTTGTATCCTTTTAATTATTTGTAGCAAAAACAAATCATTTTCATGTCAATGGTATTAATTAATGTATAACATTATCCTGTGCCGCCCACTGTGTATTTCTAAACATTTTTGTTTCCTCATTTAAGTTCACCCTCATTTCAATGAAATATAAACAACTAAATGAGAGGTATTAACTATTATTAGCAACTATTACTAGCAGATACAACATTGATGTATTATTTAAAATAAATAAATCTTATTAGAGATTTCGAAATAAACATATTAGCAGCGCTCTTAATTTCAGACGTGCGTCTGTAATGAGTTTGATTACATTCTAATTATTTCTTTTTTTCTTTTTGGATTGTATCAATCATCAGATTTATTTTTAAGGCAATAAAATATAAAATAATGAGTGTAAGTGAAGGGCTGTATTGTTCAGAGTCGCAGAATCCGAAACAGAAATATATATTGTTTTTGTTTTGAATAACTGTGGCATTTTTTAAGCAGATAATTAAGTAGCATCTCGTAGATTTAGTGTTTCGTACAGTATTGATGTTCAACTCCCATAGAATCAATGTTTAGTTCCTCACCTTATTTGTAGGATATTTGGGGCTAGTGTGACCACTCGAAATAATTATCATATTTAATTAAGTGCTTTAATGTTCTCTGCTTTTTTATTCGATTGGAAGATCGAGAATTTGTATTTTTATTTTTTAAACTTAAATTTTTTGGCTGATTTGGAAAGAAAACTTCTTTGTCAAAGTGTTTTATCATTTCTATTGTTGTTTTCTTTTGTTTTTTTTTTTAATAAAAAAGGTTGGCCGCATTTTTAAAATGTTTTGCCCAGCCTGTAAAAATTCCATTTTATATCTATTTAAAAAGAAGAGAATACAAATTGGACAAAATTATTAACATTTATTTATATTTTAAAACGATCAGTTGCCTGATTGTTAATTCATATATATGAAAAACTAAAAGTTTTTTATTTTTATATTCCATATAATTAAACAGAGCTATTGATGAACTATTTCTAACTTTTCTAATTCAAAAGATTTTTTTTAATATTGTCTGGTAACTCCATCCAAAAATAACACCATTCGGTTTTAGAGGACATTTTCAACACTGCCAATTTGTACGGAGAAAGAGCTGCCTTGAAAAAGCGTAACGAGTTTACAATGGAACACGAAACTTTTTATGAGGGCAAAACATTTTTGAGAAAACAACAAAGCCATTGGCGTTTTTGTGTAAAATGTTGCCTTTTTCTTTTTGACAAAAGGAAAATGCCAAGTTTCAAATTTCTTTATATTACACAACGTGCATTTCGAAACTATTTTTAATAACTTAATTTATTTATTGCATTCCCGACATAAAAGTAAATCAATAATAAAAGCGCAACTTGGAATTCAACATAATATTATTACCTCCTGCAAAATCGTAATTGCGACGCATTTTGTTTTAAACTTGGTACGTATTGTTTCGCTGCATATGCATGAAAATAAATTTGACTCCTGTTTTGTTTCATTTCCATAACAAAACAAATTCTAAATAGGTTTTATCTTAAATAGTGCTATTTATGTTAAAGCTCTTAGAAACAAATATCCCATATAATATTCATCAGTTTAGTTTTAGAACTCATTAGATACACATTTATTTACAGTAGAACATCGCTACAGTGAACTTTTATGCTTAAAGGAAACTGGCTATTGTAAAATCATTTAAGAAGTTCTTGGGCTTTTCGTTTTGTTGTAGCATATTTAAATTTTCCTATGACGCAGTGCCATACAAAAAATATAATATATAATATTCGGCTATAAACATGAGTTTGACGGTATTGTCATTTATTGGAATGAATATTTAATTAATATTAAATACTTGTTTTATAAATTAACATAATTCATATTGAAAGCGTTGACGAGAAATTATTGATTGCAATTGGAAAATTTACTAATTTTGTTTTGATTTTCAGAGAAATACATTTCGACTCGTAATTTTGTCTTGAACACTTAAATCTTTAAATGAAATAGAGTTTTGCTGATAAAATACTTTTTGACAAGGAGAAATTAAAAAAAAATCTAAAATTTTTAATTATGCAGCTGGCTTATCGATTGGTTGACATCTTATATTTAGAACAGAAAAGATATATTGTTGTTTTGCATACAATTTGCCCAACGATCGATTTTGTTCGGCATCGCGAAACAAGCCAAGAGTAGAAAAATATATGTAAGTTCAGCATAACCTAACGATAACCATAAACAGCTGTTATCTATACGGTTATGGAAATCGGCTTTAATTAATTAAGTTATTGCCCATAAGCTTGTCGAACTTTATCCTTTTTCGACTTAAGATTATAAATGCAATGCAATGAAATTTTTGTCGGCAATGCAGATTCATTGTAGGCAGGTTAGACTGTAATTATTTACAAAATTTTATTTAGTACCTGGCAAGAATAGTGTAGTGGAAAGTTGTCTAATAATTTATTGATTTTTGTTTAGGAATATTTAAGTTAAACATGTAAAAACATTCAGATCATTAGCAACTTTTTGTAGACACTCGTTCACAACTACATGTAAATACATGTTTGCATGTATGCACATGTATCTTTTCTTACTACTCCTCTCTAGTTGTTTTTGTGTCGAGAAATATCATATCACATGCATGTAATTTACTTTTTATATTCGTTTTAAGGTGTCAATTATTTTAAGTGCTTTTTTATATTTACACACATGCATGCATACGTACTTACATAAATTGATTAGTTTTTCAGGCATACATAAATAAATACATACATACATGCATATGTATGCATTAAAAGAACAAAAACAAAAACTACTAACTAGTGAAACGAGATTTCGAATGTATTATTGGCAATCGTGCGCTGTCTTTGTTTCCACCTTCAAAAACTATTATTGGGTGTGGGTGGCACACCAATGGAAATGGTGCGTTCATATCTGTACACGTGCTATAAAAAACTTTAGATAACCCAAATTAAATGCCCGAAGTTGTATAAGAAATATACAATTTTTTTCTATCAATAAAGTCGGTAGTTTAAATTAGAAAAATTCTTAATTTTTTTTAATTGTAATATGTATTTCCTAGTAATAAATTAGAATTAATCTTTATGTACATCAATCAGGCTCAGGTTGATGGACTCTTCTTACAGTTAAAAGGAGTTACAGATGATTTGGTTGCCTAATCTTGCAAAATTATTAAAGTCAATGAGGGAACTTCGATTGAAATAAATTTTGTTAATCGAATTCAGTAGTTCAGTAAGTTTTGAATTTTACGAAATATATATATCTAAAATTAAGTTCAAGCTGCTACCCAGCTCTAAGCACTGAGCTAAAAGTCTCCAATTAAAGCATTTTCTCAGGCCGTAAGCCTCCATCCGAAACTGTCAATTTTTGCCCATGCAAATCATGCCTCTATTAAATATACTAGAGTTAACGTCGCATTCATACATAACTAATTATCTAAATACTAGATAACGTCACATTCATACATAAATAATTACGTATATACCTTTTGTAATCACCTTACCATAAAGTTTGTAAACCTAGTTAAGGGATGGTAAAAACTCAAACAGACGTAATACTAAGAATCCGGAATGAACAACCTAAGTATTAGGAAGTAATTAAGTAAATCCTAAATAGACATAATACTAGGAATCCGAAATGATAAGCATACGTAATGTAAAATCAAAGACGTTTACAAGGAAAAGAAAACTCTTAGTATCGATCTTTTTCCCTCCCCAGACTTGGTTCGAACAACAAACAGTCGTATGACTGTATCGAAAACCATAACATAGTTTTAAGGTAGATTTAATTAAATATATGAAATAAAAAAAAGACGCATCGCGTCGAAAAAATATATTTTTTTATTAATCATAAAAAATATAATTTCAATTCTCGTATATTAAAATAATGAATCACCTTTCACAATTTCATGTTGTCTAACTTACACTGTTCGACTAATAGTGAGAATAACTCTATTATAGGTAAGAAAGAGAAAAAGTGATGCAAAAAATGGTTCAAAAAAAAACATTGTAGGCAATTTGGTAATTTAAAAAAATATATTTTTTTCTATGCAATTTTTTAAAATAGTTGGATATCACTTTCAGATTTCCATATAAATAAAATGTAAGACTATATATGACAGTGAAACATGGCCTTAAAAGTCATACTTCATTCTTAGGCACACATTTGACATGTTATGTTTTCTCTGCTGAAAGTATGACAGGGTGTACTAAAATTACAAGTGTGTAACAGACTCTTTTTGACAAGTTGTACATTTTCAAAACATTGGAAACATTTTAAAACAGAAATCAGAGTTGCATTTACTTCAAGATTCTAAAAATAAAAATTATAACAGTGTAAGACCTACAACGCTATTTTATTATAATGGTTATAATTACATATGTACGTCAGATTTTCCTGAGAATGAATCGTAGTACAGCAGTGTGTCATTTATACAATATTAATTTATTTTTAATATGAAATAAGAATAAATATGTCTTTCTGATTTTGCGATGCAAGGATATTGTTTATGTATGTGTTTGGAGGATTCTGTTTTCATATACATTATATGGTTGTTTTTTTTTTTGAGAATTAAAAGATTTTTCTAAACGAACTATTAAGATTTTATTACAAATCAAGGCCAGAGCTCTTACTAGTCTAGTATTTGTAAGCGAAGTGTCTAATTTTTTTGAGTTGTGTTTTAGTTCAAACGCTTTTAATTCTTAATGTTTAAGCTTCAGTCCCTCTCCCATTCCCGATGAATGCTAAAAAGAATCTGATTTTTGGTTATGATATATTATAATGTTTGTGGCTCCAATAAGCACAATTAAATTCAAAGGGTCCATTTCTAGAAAACTTCGTAATTTATACAAGTTTTGCTTAAAAAATTATGAAAACATTCTTTAATTTGCCCCCTTAATAGTGCTTTCATTTATTCTTAAAAGAAATTCTGCCGATTTTACATGTTTTGACATTCTCTCAATGCGATACGGTTTCAAAGTGCAATACTAAGTTATGCAGCTAACAATTTGTTGGCAATGTTAATAATATATTAAATAATTAAACTGAAAATAAACCAAATAAAATTAATTTATTTAACTTACCTAACATTATACGGTTGACTAGTGGTGCCAGTACTCCAGTCGGC
Source organism: Ormia ochracea (assembly GCA_963402855.1). NCBI lineage: Eukaryota > Metazoa > Arthropoda > Insecta > Diptera > Tachinidae > Ormia > Ormia ochracea. The sequence goes on from OY727106.1 coordinate 44,483,662, forward strand.
ATGCTCAATGTCAGACGAACTCTTTGTTGTATTATCGCAGGGCATTGTTATTTATTTGTTATTTATTAATTCGATTTATTTTTGCTTTATTTGAATAACTTAGTAGTTCTGTATTTATTTATTTTACAATTTCATTCATATTTTCTTTTAGAATTGTAAAAGAATTATTTTTTTTTCAGTGTATTTTATTACCACTCACACTACTTTTTTAGAAAATATTCAATTTCTCTTACATACTTATCTATATTAAATATCACTAATTTTTATATTTATACTTCAATAGTTTAGATCTTGACTCCAAAATCGGGTTCGCGCGGCATCTCAAATTTTTACAAAAAATTTTCCCGTATTGTGAAATTAGCTAAATTATATTAAATTGGATATCATCACAACTTTGTTTTCGAAAAAAATTAGTATTAATATAAATATATGTAAAAGATTTTTATTATTCACTAGTTTGGCTGATATTAAACCTACAAGTATTTCCCGACATCATAGTAAGTATAAGCGCAACTCTAAACATTTTTAAAAGAAATTTCGGCGGAAGATGAGCTTAAGGAAAGAGTATAAATTAAATTTCTAGATCCCTGGACTGGTCTATTAATATTGCTTAAGAAGGCTGCATGTACTTGTCAAATTGGACTTATATCTGTAATATTTTCACTGTTGAAAAATAATTCATGTACATGAAAAGAATAAATCCTGCAAGAATTCATTCTAAAAAGTTATAAATACGATAGCCAGGAATAAGGATTAAAATGTTTAATGACAAAGCATTAAAATTACATTAGATGATAAACCAAGAAGATTCATAAACGGAAGATAATTTTTTTTCTTAATTTTATTTAATTAACTTGTGTATGGGAGGCAAATCCCCATCATTTGAATGTTTTCCTCACCAAGATGTTTTTATTCTTTGTTAAATAAACAAAGGTTTGCAAAATTTCAATAATATAATATACAGCTTAACAAATAAATAATATAAAAAATATAACAAAAAAAAAATAAATAAATAAATAAAGAAATTCTGACTCGTAGCGCGATCAAGCAAAACATTTCCTAGATATTAACTTGCCGCCTTGTGTAATTATACATTAAATGTTTACATAATCAAGTTTAAATTATACATATATTTACATACATATATATTTAATCAGTAAAAATTTTGTTATAGTTTTTATTAATCTTTAAGTTTAATTCTTATTTTATTTGATTGAGTTTGATTGAGAGAACGTTTTTATTTAAAACTATGTCTTTTTTGTTTTCATTTTGGGTTACTTGTTTAAGAACTAATATATTTGACAAAAATATGCACAGGACAGACATAATAATGCGACCGTAACCCCAATAAAATTGAGGTTTAGCATTTTTTTAATCTTAAACATTTTTTTTTTTGTTACGACATTGAAAATTGTAAAACTCAAAGTTAAAAGAAGCAAACAACGTTTTTTTTACATGAGTGATTTTTATAACATAAAACTATTTAAATATTTGTAGTCGTTTTATTATATGTAAATGCCTATAATATTGAAAAACTTTTAATGTATCTGCGTTAACAATTCCTGAGAAGTTACCCACAAAAGGAACAAAATATTACAAATAAAAAGCATTTTTATATAAAAAATTATCATCTTTTTTAATCTGAGCATAAGTTTGTTTTTCCTATTTCCGTGTAACTTCTAGTATTTAATTAAAATAAATAAGATTTTATTTTAAATGAAATATGGTTGAATCGAAAACAAGTATCATTTGCAAAAAATATATGGAGTCTTTCGATCGATTTATAATGATTCTGCTATACTTCCTAATTGCCATTGCTCTCTTCCGTTGCGCTACTATCACAAATTAATTAGTGAGTTTATATTTTTTTTTTTGCTCTAATTTTACTGTTTATGACCCTGTTTACAATATCAAACATAATTTTATTTACTTTTCTTTTTATATATTGGACGTTCTGCTTTGCTTTTATATTTTTCTTTCGATTTTTCCAATAACCTATCAAGAATAAGTACATGCACTCTACATATCTATGTACTCGTATGTATGCATGTGTAGTGCTGCTTTAGAAATACAAACCTACATTATTAATAATCTATATTCATTACATTGGGACAGAAAGCTTTATACACATGCATACAATCATGCTGGCATGAATATGTCGCTGTTTTGAATTTATATATATGTGTGTGTATGTATGTGTGCACATAAGTATTTATGATTCATTGGATTATGGCAAGCAAAATTCAAACAAACACAATAAAGAAACGCATCAAGTTGTGCATGCACAAACATTCATTTTTATTTTATTCACATTATTGTTGTTATGGCTCTTCGTTATTTATTTTTCTTTTTTTTCTGCCAATTTTTAATATCAACGTTGAAATATATCGATACATACTTCCATATATACACATCCATGCGTTTATACATATCCATATGTACGTAACTGTTTATGCATATATATACATATATACAAACGTACATATGCTCATAAAAAGCTGCAGAAAAATATGTATGTGCAAATACACTGTATTTATGCATGTAACTGGTCTTGTTTACTTGTGTGTTCACATTGTCTGCAAGAATGGGCGTACATGAAAAATATAAATTTCACCAAATTTCTCACATCACTAAGCCGTACGTACATACATAACGGATAAATAAACTTTTGTGTAAAATTGTCAAACTTAAATACAAAACAAATATAATTTAGACATGGCTTTTTCTGTAAAATTTATTAAATATATTGCAATACTTGTTATTTATACACACATGCAGAGCACATACACACACGAGAGATATGCATCTAAATAAGTAAAAAGCAACACGCATACATTATCGTATTTATATTATTTCTGCATTCCAAATCAAACTCTCTTGTTTGCACTTTCACATCCATTTATATTGCAAAAGCGATATCCGTGTTTTTATGTTTAACCAAAACCGCCTACTAAAACTATTTTATTTATTCCATTTAACATTTAAATGTCGAAAACATTTTTTTTAAATATATTTTTATTTTCAACTTCCTTTCGCGAATTTCAATACCACACACACCGTTTTGACTACTCTGCAGGAATGAATTTACATCTAACCAGACGAAAGAAATGAATACTGGTTTTTTCAAATGAATACATATTCTGTACAAACATGCCAGGGATGGCAAGTGGTTTTATGACAGTGTACATAATACCAAGAAAGTACTATTAATTGTTCAATTCTTCTTTAAGAATTTAATTTAAATCTGCGATTTGGTTATAGAAATTTCTTTCGAATTGTAATTTACTGAATATGAGCAGTTGTTACGTGCTTTCATTTTCAAGGTGAATTAATACGGAGTAAAAGTTACGGAGGTCAAAATTTCAAAGCTGCTATGTAAATAAAAATACAGCCGTATTTTCTCGGCTGAAAATATTGAATAATGTAGCATAGAGATGTGCGAAATTTATGATAAACAAAAGTTTATAAAAACTTTTATAAAATGACAATATTCATGCGATCAGAGTTGATTTTACTTTAATCTGTAAAGAAAAAAGTGTTTTAATATACAAGAGTATTACTATGGGATTTTAATGAGAATGAATCGTACGGCTGTCTAGGAAATAAGGTCTTAACTAGTCTTAAGAACATTATTTATTAAACTAGTCAATCGCACGATTTGTCAAAAATGGGACAGATGGTATGACCAGTTATAAAATTTGCAAAACATCATGACGTTATGAAAATGCTTATAAAATAATTATTTCCATGCGATCAGGGTTGTATTTACTTCGAGGCATTGAACATTGCTTCCTTATACCAATGTTGTGCATATTGTGCGAAGGAATAACAATTAATCTTCTTTTTGGCAATTCTGCTCATTAATTGTTCCCGTTAACTTACTGTACTTACCGTTATCTATGTATATATTTCACTTTGAAATGTTCAGCATGTACTTTGTTTGTTTTGTATAAATAATAATAAAATAATAATTATTGAAGAAAAAACCTCTCTACAGGGTTTTTAGAATTATTGCATAAGAAATTTGGTAAATTTTCCTAAAAAATATTTGCTTTTTAACATTTCTTAGTAACAAAAAAAATTTTTTTTTTGCAACTGTAAATACTGATTTGCCGAAACTGTATTCGGTACTTAACAGTCACTCGTTCAATGTTATTGCAGCACTAGCTCTTGTTCTTTGTACGATGAAAATTAATAAATATCTGAACGAGAATTGAGGAATAACTTAATATCGAAATGGTGCAGCCACTTTCGTATGAAACTTTAAAACATATTGCTGCTAATGATGCAACTGTGCAAGGTAATTTGGAGGATTTGAAGTATATGTTCCGAAATGAAATTGGATCGGCTCGTAATATGTATCGAATCCGCACAATGTACGACTTAATTGATTGTTTAGAACGTCATGATGCCTTATCTGAACTTAATGTTGAACCTCTAAGAGAAATTGCTAATGAATATGGTGGCTGTTTGGCCGATGTTATAACTGGTTATGACGTGCCAAAGAATGTTTTATCAGCAGAGCCTTATAATGTATACCGTGAAATGAGACTGGCAGATGAGTATGCTTCACTTTTAAATATTAGTGGACAAAAAAATAATTTAGAGGCTGCTGGTAATGCTGACAGTGTTACGCATTCGGTGAATAATAACAAACCACATCCAGTTTTTTCACAAACTCTGCCCAAAGAAAAACGTTCAGCCATTTATAAACTAATAGCCGGTGATATTGGAACTGATTGGCGTCGCCTTGGACGGGAATTAGAATTAAGACAGGGAACTTTGGATGATATTGAAATACAATATCGGGACCTTAATACGCGTGTATACAAATTATTCCAAGCTTTTGAAGAGGACGAGTCGATAGACCCAAAAGAGCACTTATCAATTATATGTCGCGCTTTAGATGAGTGCCGTCGAAAGGACTTACGTCGTAAAATAGAAAAAATCATGTCTAATTAAGTAAAGTGTTGTTTTCTTAGTTTTTTTTTATAATCTAAGTCAAATCTTGCTGTTCCTTGGATGATCAGCTTCGGAGAAACTTTCATTTCCTAATTTAGTAATACTCCATAATCTGTTATCTTCTTCCTAACTAAAATTGTAAATATACAGTAGTGGATGATTTTAATGATCATTGGCTTAAAGTTTAACATAAATTATATACATACAATCTTAATTTACATATTTTGTCTTATTTTGAATAGTTTTTGAAAGTAACGGCAAATTTGTATACGTTTTAAGATATATTTTTTTTAGCATAAAAATATGTATCGGGATTTTTTTTTCTGTATTTCGTTATATTCTTCGCATTTGCACAAAAATATCTAACGAAACTTTCCAACCTAAAATAAATTTATTCCACAATAAAATGCCGCCATACACAATGCGGATATGGGCATATGAACCACTTTACATAAATTTCTGCTAAATGGCGAAACGCATATCTCGTTATAATGAAAAGATTGCTGTATAGGACTGGACAAATGACGAGTTAATAAATTGCGAAGTGAAGACAAAAAACCAGAACGATGCATTCTTTCAATGATTAATTTTTATTCAAAATTATTCCGTTTAATGTGTTTATATTTAAAATTAATTATAAAAATTACAATGAGTTTTTATATTATTTATATATGTATACAAGAAACAGCAAAAAATAGGAATTTAAACTAATTCTTCAGGATAAACCGTTGCTCACATATACAAATTCTTTAGTTTGTGGAATTTGTTGGTTTTAAATGTTTTGCAAATGTCGACTTTGACAGAAACTGCTTTTTTTATAAAAAAAATTATAAATTTAATTAAAAAAAGAAAATAGAAAAATATTTCTAGAAACCAGCATGTTTTAAACTACACCCTCAGCTAATTTCTTCCTTCCGGCATTTATTATCGCTTTCGTTTATTTTGCTTTTATGTCCATTGGTTTTCATTTAAATATGTAAAATTTTTCTGGAATTTATTTTCGGGATAACTATTTTGTTTGCAAGATATTATTTTTTTGTTTATTCACACTTTGATTTTGCTTTAAAGGAAACCAATTTTTCATCTACAATGTGTAAACAGATTTAACATTTGAACTCGATTTAACCATAGTATCCTGGTGCAACTGATATTGCAAATTTTGACAATCCAAACGTAGAGCATCTTTTAATTTGTGTCCAATTTCTAAAGCCGCTTCTTTATTGTTGCCATTAGCAGTCCAAATAGCTACAAAATGTAAAAAATATTTCTTTTAAATGTAAGAAAAATTATATATGTATATATATATATATATATTTTACTAATTTTTATGAATATTTTAACTTTAACCTTATTATGTACAGTTTTTTGTCATTTAATTAGTAAAACTCTGAATGTTCAATTAAATAATTGTTTTTATAATATTATGTTAAACATTTCGAACACATTCTGAACAATTTGAGTAAAGCCGTCGATCTTATAGTTTCTTAGAATTTTATTAATGGATCTAAAGTCTAAAGGCTAAAAAATTATAGATAATAACATTTTGAAAACTTACAAATTTTATTACTCTTCGAACGGATATTAACTACAGCTCCACAAATTTCATCAGAGTGGTCAAAAGCTTCACCAATTAAACATAAAAGCTAGAAATAAATTTATTAACAATTTAAAAATAATAATATGAGCATTAATTTACCACATCTAACCACAAATTATTTAAACCGGGTTTGGCGCAACGATTTAATGTTATAACCCAACGACCGCCGTGTTTATTGGCTGCATCTTCCCACATTGGTCGAATGCCTTTTTTGAAAAGCGAATAATCATTGCCAATATTTATATCAGATGGCGGCTTAATATGATTGTAAAGGCTAAAAAAGACAAAAAAATAAAAGTGAAATTAAAACAAAAACTTTACTAAAAGCAATTCAGGCATGTCCGGAATACAATGAATATAAGAATTATATAAATATCACATCATAATTGATTAACTTGAGACTTCTAACGATTCTTATTTAACAATCTGCATAATCAACTTAAAGCTTAACTTCCATTTTCATTGTTGATTTAACTAGAGAAAATGTTTTCCTACACACTTTGAATAATTGCCAACAGAAATTTTGTTTTTTAAAGGGCCATTACTGTTATTTGTTAAATAAAAATATAACTGAATTAAAATGGAATTGTAAATAAAGTGAATGTTCGTGGTCGATAAACTCAAAAACTACTGGACCGATTTTGACCAAATTTTGTATGCATACTCTATGGGCTGTGAGGCCAGTTTCAAGTTCGTCCGACCAATGGCGCAATATTTAGTTTTTTTGTGTTTTTCCCGATAGAGATTAGCGCGATAACCCTATGCTGTTTCGCTGGAAGCGTTGAGTGATAAATCGTTATATACCGGCATAAATTAGCCCAATACCGACTCATACCTAACCTATTTTCGAAATAGAAATTAATTAAGAAATAAAGTTAAAAAAATAAATAAATATCTCTAATTCAGAATCTCTATTTGGCCGATAAGCATATACTGTTTCGCTGAAGGCGTTAGGTCCCTAAGGAGCGTGTAGTGGCGTTAATTAGCCCGATGCCGACACATAAGTAATAACTTTTTTTTTCAATTATAATTAACTAAAAACATTGATTTTGATGCTCGTCGAGAGCCAAGTTCCAAATAAAAGAAAAATTTGGATTCAGCAAGGCGGACTGGTCCCACCTAGTTATTAATAAATATAATTTAATCTTAGGTGACATACGCAGTTTCATATTTGTTTAGGAATGCTCTTAGTTGGAATAAATGATATGAAGTGATATAATGTAAGATTGAAGTTAAATGTTGATTTTCTACTTAACGTTACAGCTTTACTGGTTAAATACTTGCGCAATATAACATGTTATATTTGCGTACATTATATACACAATTTTAACCTTTTATTTCTCCTTGATATACAGATACATTCATACATGCATATACAACTAAGTGGTTGCATCTAAATTAATATAAAACATATTTTCTTGTCTAAGCAAGCGAACATTCCATTGTGCCTTTTCAATTTTAATTAATAATAAATTATAATTTTGAACGTAATTAGTTTAGATTTTGATTATAAATAATAGAATGGAAAACACAATCAACAATCTATCAGGGAACTTATCAGAACTCCTTTAAATTTTTCATCTCTTAGCATTAACTGATTAGGTCCCTTTATAAACTGTAAGAGAACCATTAGATTCTGAAGTACATAAACCGTGAACTAGAGAGAAGAAACCCGCGGTCGTATAGTGTAAATTGCATGTGAACGAAATAATTAAACAGTTATCTAACTGGAAATATAGATGAATTCCAATTGCATTTTTGTGCCGGCGGTTGTTATATTTAATTTCATTATGAGGGCATAAAACTTACCTCCAGAAATCTTCAACTGTATTAAAGCTGGTTATTTCATTTTGCATCTCTTCCCAAGTTTTAGAACGATCATTTTCTAAATACCACAAAGTCCAGGTATTCTGCAGGGGATGTTTAAGCAAGTGTTCGGGGGAAATTTCTTCTGGTTCAGTTTTTATTGCACCTTCTTCGTTGGTTTCGGAACGACCGACTGCTGGCGTAGGCTGAGCAGGAGGTGTAGTTTCCTTTTGTGTTGAAGAGTTCTGTAAATGTACAAACAAAATATGATATATTATTATTGAAAATTACTAAAATAAAATCAAAATAAGATAAAAATGATTTACTAATATCTTACATTAAATAAATTTGGATTTGCAAAATTCTTCTTCCTATGAAAGTCGCTTTGAAACATCATGACACAAATTATTTAAAACGAATAAATTATAATGAGTAAAAATGAACGAAGAACAAAAATGTTATTTTTTCTTCTTCTTTGATTACCGAATGAGAGATCAAGTCAAAAGAGAAATCGACGTGTATTTTTTTCTTTTTTGGCTGTTTTTATTGTATTTACTGCAACCTCACTAACAATCCAGTACAATTTTTTCCCTTGATATTCTAGTTTGTGTTTAAGGTGGGGTATCTGCGGATACTTGAAAGCAGAGAATAAGAGGCAAGCTCTTTATAATAACAGATAAGAGAAACAAAAAACCAGGAATGCCATATAAATTAAAATTCCAGCAACGATTTCAACTGTAAAATCGTCAAGAATTTTGAATTACACAAACAAACATTAATACCGATCTCCATAAATATTATAGAAAAACATTATTTAATCCGATTAATTAATATTGAATAATTCATCGTTGGAAATGTTTTGTTAAATATCGATTAAAAAAAAGTTCCTTAATTATTGTTATTGAAAAAAGGTGGGATCTGGCAGCTCTGGAGGGTTACTATGTATTTCGATTCGAAAGTTAAATTTTACGAATTCGGATTTTTCCTACCATCTAACTCGTATTCGTAAATAATTTTCCTACTTTCGAGTAGCCATATCCAATTTTCGGAAATGGCAACTCTACTTTCGGATTCGCCTCACTATGTATTACGAATTTAAATGCCAATCTCGCTCGAAAGTAGGAAATTGTGTTCGTTTGATTTTGAGCTAACGGATACATAAAAAAAAAACGAAATAATTGAAAATATCGACACGGAACGCTGAAAATGTAAGTAATTGTTAAATTTATGAATATTAATAAATAAAAAATTAATAAATGTGTTTTTTAATAGGGAAAAAACTGGGAAAAATATTAATACGAAGCAGAGAAAAAATTATAAACTTAATAAAAATAAATTCGAACATGAAAGGAAGTTAAGTATAGAAAATCTACAAATTAAGATGGCAAAGCTTGAAATAAAGAGGGAGATGATAGAAATTGAAAGAAGTCGTATTTTATAGGTCATATATTCTCGTGTTATCGTTGTGTAGTATTTAAGTATGTTATATAACAATTTAAGTTTTTTTTTCTTTCCTATAAATTAATAAGTAAAAAACTTCTGTGAAAATAAATAAATGAATATTTTATAAATTGTTTTATTGTTATTATTACACAAAACCAAATTATAAAAAATTATGAATTACTAAAAGTTGAATTTATAACGTTCACTTATTTCTTTTTTTTTTTTTATTTTTATTGTTTTGTCATTTTGTCTAATAAATGCTGCCAATGATGAATAATCCATTCGAAAGTAATGCCAAAATTATTTAATTTAGTGGCAACATTTTTTGTTCGTTCCGTAAATGTTACATGGTAGGGTTTTAAATTCGGAACGAAAACAACTTTCGAGCTGTTCGTACTTTCGAATCGAAATACATAGTAACCCCCCTGTATTCGTTTGACTTGGGTATAAAAAACTACATCAATTGCCAAACACGTATTTATGAACGCATGCAATAAAAATATATCACTAGAGCATGCTATTTAAAATTAGACCAAATGCCTCCAAAAATATCGTATATCTCTGGCATGTATGCAAATACATACAATACGTACACATGTATTCGTAATGCATGTGTAGCTACATACATATGTGCATACATGTATCGTAGAATTATATTTCTGGCCTTGCTCGTTTTTTATTTCTCAGTACACATTCCCTGATTGGAACTCGTTTTTATTTGTGCTCCAAAAAAAGGTTTGTGTTCACGTTTCTTTTTTGTTTTTATTCGTTTTAATCTCGTTATACTTATATTACAGCTGCTTTTGCTCTTTTCTTGCTGGCTCAATTTTATGGTTTTCAGCTTATTTCTGCAAATATCCAAAACGTCTCTATTTTTGTTTTCACTGGTATTAAGAAAAAGAATTTATTTAATATTGTGACGAAAGAGATCCAAACTGAATGAAACTTTTATTGAAAAATATTCTCAATGAAAGCATATGTCAAAAAGGAAATCCAAGGCAGGCTTAAATTAAAATGAAAAACACTTAGTTTTTGTAAAGTATACATCACTTAACATACATATATCTCTTAAATATTCAAGTATGTATGTGGGTTGTGATTTTAAGTTGTATCAAAACGATCGGCTACCAATTTCAGGTAAAAAAAAAAAAAAAATTAAAAACTAAAACCCAGACAGACTACTTTAGAATTGGATGTTAAATGAGTAATGTTTGTTTCTGAACTGGCTGTTCACGTCTAAATGAACTGGAGATAAGGAACACTGAAAAATCTGGCATAATAAACACAAGGGTGGAAAATTGAAATTTTGAGATGAATAATGGGCAAATTGAGTTTGAAATGTGTACGTAGTTGAATGTATATTTGCAGTTAGAAAAAATACAAAATTTGTCAAATTCATACGTGGGATGTGTACACAATTCTTTAAGTTCAATTAATTTTCATTATACATATGATGCTTTATTACACATTATTATTTATTTTATAAAAAACCATGTAGGAAATATACATATATTTACATATATATTTCAAATCTCCAAATTTAAAATTTATTTAAAACAATATTTTGTTTGAAATTTAACAATAGTTGGCGAAATATGGATATTACAAATAAATAAAAAATTAATAAAAAGATAACTAAATACGCACGTAAATAAACGTTGTAAATTATTTTTTATGGTAAATTAATGCCATCACTATCATCCAATGCAAAACAGTCAAGTAATATTAATTAGTTTATAAATCTCTATTTGCAATAATTACATTTTTAAAAATATATGACAGTCTCACAAATATTATACGTCTTATTCAATAATCACCGATAAATATGCATGATTTTAATCCATAACTTCGAGTTATTAATTGGAAAATTAATGAACAACATATAATAAACAGAGCCTAGTATGTCAGTTATGACAATCGATCGACTCAAATCGCTTTGATATTTTAAGTTGTAATTTTTTATTTTTCTTCCGGTTAAACTAAGTCAATTATAAAGATTTTATATTAAAGTTTCTCCCTCCTGTCAAAATAATTACTTAACTTACATAATTTTTCTTTTATTACAGTGGATGTCATTTCATTTACATGTAAGTAAACTTTTCTTTAAATTTTTATGTTGTTAAAATATTTCTTTTATTCAAGTATATTATTTTAATAAAAAATTGAGCAAACTTTCGTTTCTTACACAAACATATAAAATATCTTTATTAAAAATTATACACAAATCACACAAATCATAGTAAATATTTTAAATATAACGTTAGTATTCTCAAAATTGAGTTCACATAAGTTTCGTATTTCTACTGTTCTGTAAATAAAAAAAATTGATTTGGCTTGCTAAATCCATATCAAATTACTAAAAACTTCATTATTTGCAAGGAAAATTGTCTTTATGAAAATTTAACAGATTATAAGCACAAAATGCGATAAATTTTAATTACTTTTAAGAGAAGTTTTCAGCACAAAACTTCGTGCTCCAAAGGCACATCCTTAATTTAAAAATGTTTGTTTCATATAAAATTAAGGGGAAAATGCATTTAAAATCAATGTATTAGGCCATAACAGCCGGCTATTGTATACATAGTTGTCGGCGGCAACAGTAATATCAGTTTTTCAGCGACTTTGCATTTAAATTGATACTTTACATTTTATATACATGGATGTGTACGAATGTTTAATTTTCGTTGTTTCCAATATATTGATTGTTGCTAAATTGTAGGGTGTAGAAAATGCCAACGATATAGAGCAAACAGCAAAGTATAAAAATAAATATGTTAAATTAAAACGAAAACCGAACAAATAAAACAATGAAATAAAATGGAACGTACATGTCAGTATGTATACCACCAGCACAATGAGTTATATATAAACATGTAATCTAATTACATATGAAATAAGAGGAAACTCGTAAATCTGAATGTCTGTCAATGTTTTATAAAATTAGAATTATTCGAACGATTAACCCACATAATAACTACAAGGTACTACGAATTAAAAAAAAATTAAAAGTGATGAGCAAATTCATCAAAAACACATTATGTATGAAACTCCACGACGTTTGCAGACTGCCAATTGAAACAAATCCATTACCTTTTCTTTTTCCGCCAAAACCATTATGTTGAAAAAATATATATAAATTTTACACGATGTTCTTTACAATTTATACACGCGTTTTGTGTATAATTACTGAAATATATTATTTTCTTGAAATATCTTCCAATAAATAATTTTTTTTAATTCTTTCCTACACGCAAGATTCAATAGACTTTATTTGACACATGTAGTGAAGCTCTAGAGTTGTAAAAAAAGGTAGTAAATTTTAGACCACGAACTTGTATGTTTTTTGGTACTATTTCAACACACACACAAAGAGAATTTTAATTATTTACAGTTTTTAGCAGTATATTGAACATTTTAATTTAATTCAATTTTTTTAAAGTTTTTGAAAGATTTCCAATACATAAATAGCATAAGAAAACAGAAATTATGCATGTTGCCAGTTGATTTATCTTACATGACCATATCTTTGTGCCATTGCCAACTATTAGGAACATTTTATAAATTTGCCAACTTAACTCAATATTTATGAAAATATGGCAACTATCAATTTAAAAAGAATTTACTAACGGAATAAAGTAGGCTTTGCTATTCCTAACAAAATGGCATTAAAAAATATAGAAACAAAAGATTATTAAAATCATAAAATTGGTATCTGCAATCCATAAAATAATTGTTATATAATAATAACAAAAAGAACTTAAAGCATAGATTGCAAAGGTGAAACTAGAGAGATAACTAGTAGGCAACTAATTTAAAATTTAGTGCGGTTTAAATAAAAGAATTCTGGTTTTTTCATTTGCATGAATACAGAATATGCTTGAATGTCGTGTAACGTTTAAATTTTTCTGCAATATGTGCATCAGAGGTGTGCTATCGAAAACATGATGAATTTGAAACAAAAATTATTTAAAATTAAATTGGTTAAAAAAGACTTTTAAAAGAAAATTTGCTAACGCCCACTATGTTTAATTCGTTTAATATATGTATGTGCATATGCATGCACAGGTGATCATGGGCTATTTTTTACTTCCATATACATACATGATGTATATATACATACAACGACCACGTACAAGTTAGATAAGTTGTACCCTTGGTCGTATTATCAATGAAAGAAAATTTAGAATTGTTCATGGTGATTGAAGATATAAATTTTTAGGTTAGCCGATGGCCTCAGCTGCTAGTGCTTTTACCATATTATAATTATATTTATATAATTGCAACATTATATATATAAATAAATTACAAGTAATTCAATAAATTCAGTAATTTAGAAATAATTTGAAAAATAAACAAACAGTAGTGTGAATATAAATAATTGTGATAGTCTTATTAGTCTACATTAATTTTAAACTATGTTGGAGCATCTTTACTTGCCTTTCCTAATCAAGTTTCAATAAAAGGTATGTATGTTTTTTATTACATAATGTTTATTTATCTTTCCTGTTGGCGAAAATAAATACATTTAATAATTTAATAATTTTTGTGTTTTGTTTGCTAATTTTTATTTCATCGTTTTAAATCATGCAGTAACGTAAAGTTAATTTAATAAAATTACATAAATATATTTATTTGCAAACTTTTAAATAATTTTCAACATTTTACTGTTTCATTTTATTTATAAAATTAAGAAACAGTTTCAATAGCGTTTAAATTTTTCGTTTTGATGTTCTTCAGCAATAAAATAATATCCTTTTGTTAATATTTTTATGCCATTTTAAAGCTTTCTTGGGAGAAAAAAAAATATAACAAATTTTTAAAATATGATTGTGGATTTGCTATAAAATCGTTATTAAGGGATTCATTTTTGTTTGTTATGAAGAAGAGTTTTTAAAGTTTAAACAATTATATTGTTTATAAGTATGCCTATATATTATATTTTTTGAGTTGTTACTAGAATTTAATAAAATATGTTGGGATAATAATCTAATGAAAAATAAAATTTAATTATATATATATATATATATATATATTTACATATGTATATATATATATATATATGTAATATTATATATATAAAATATTATGTATAAGTAAAAACATAAGTTAAAAGAATAAATATTAAATAAAAATATACATACATTAATGTTTATAACTAAAACCCAAGGTTAGCAAAATCATAAGTAAATTAACACAATTATAATTTTTGACTAAATCGAGTGGATTCCAAAAGCAATTTTCAATTACTGCTCCATAAGCGCACTAGACTTCGTTTGGATTATGCGTATTCAAACACTACTTTTGTCATTATAAATTTTTTTTTTTGGAAGGTGTGATGCATTTTTAAAGCACTCGATTAGCTCCACCTTTTTGTATATTATATAAAATATTATTTATTTGCAAAGAAAATTTTGTTATAAATATCAAATATTGTTTTGTGATTTTTTGCGTGAATGAAAATCTTGAAAAAATATATATGTATATATTTTTTTTTTTGGCTTAAATTTATTAATTTCGTATGAAATGCAACTTACATTTTTAGTTGTGTTATTTATTATCCGGGAAAAATTTGTTAATTGTGCGATTAAATTAAGAGGACGTATGAAGAGCAGCCAATATCACTAATAGTTATTAAAAATTAATACTCTTCAGTCAATAATTTGCTAGTTTCTGATAAACATTGAAATTTTGTTTATGAATTTATTTCTTCATAAATAATTCTTAATTAATGAAATATCTTTCACTTTGGATTTGGTCGCTCTAATAGTGTCAGACACATCAAGTTCAATGGTTTCATTTTTGAATGCATTTTTTTCTAATAGTTTTCAGAAATTGAAAACTTGACCAAGAAATATATATATATATGTATATGTATATATATGTGTGTGTGCAAGCCACCTAACGGGTCTATGTTATTCACCCGGATATAATATAAATTTTTTTGTTTTTGTTTAAAAATATGTTAAAATAAAAACAGAAATTCTAAATTTAAAGAATTATTATTACTTTTTTTTAATATTATTTTTTTTAGTAAATTTTATTGCTCCAATTTGTTTCCATTGATTTAGAATTTGCATTAATTAGATTTATGCTGTGCATTTTGTTTTTGACTTTTTCATTTCTGGTTTATTTCAATTTACATTAATTTTTGTTTGGCGCATTCGGGGCAAATGATGTCGGGTCCATCAGTTATAAAACCGCGTCCGACTAGACTAGTCTTGCAGCTGGCACAGACGAAACAATCATGATGCCAATGACGATCTTCAAATGATATAAAACGAGTGCCGCCGATACCTACAAATAAAATATAAGTTCCAAACTTTAAAATTGAATTATATTTGAGGTCGCAATTGCGTGAAATTACCGGTTATGGGCTTAACACATGAAGTGCAACGTTTGGCGAACAATTCACCAAAACAGTCGGCACAGTAGGGTTTCTCGTCGCGACTAGTAAAACGTTGTCCGGCTAAAGTGATATTGCAGTGAGTGCAAGTGAAACACTCGCGATGCCATGGCTCATTCTTGTAAGTTACACCGCCTGAAGTTATAACCTGTAATAGAAAATGTTTAACCGAATTATTAAATCGTATTCAATTTTGTATTTTATAATTTTCAAGTACTAAAGTACCCTGCATAGTACAACTACTATGTTACACAACATTTCTTTAGAAAAGTTCTTTATCAGCAAAGCAAAAGTACTTATTTTCTGAGCAAAATTCCTAAAAAAATAGTATCCAATTTCGACAGAAATAAATGTGGTATCATGTATCAATCTTGCCTTAATTTGGCACACTCTTTACGTTTTAAAATTTGTTCTCATATGAGTTTAGAAAAATGGTTGCAAAATTTCTTAATAGTTCAATTTTTGTCTTAGACAACTTTTTTAACTTTCATAAATGAAATTTAATTACGAGAGTAGTTTCCAAATCCCTTGGTTGGTGACTTTATAATTAAAGTATTCGCTAAATTAGTGCATTTAAAAGAGTAACATTTTTTTTTTGATATTTAAGGTTCTATCCTGCGGTAAAAAATAGGATAACAGACTCCTTAGAATGTTAAATTTTTTTTGACAAGCAGAAGTTTATTAAAATTTTCATAAAATGATAATTTTCATGCGATCGGAGTTTAATCCGCAAAGAAAAAATTATTTGCAGCAACGCCATTTTGATACGATCACATCAGATTTTCGGGTCAATTTGTAATACTGTGTGGATATTGTATTAGGGCCTTTAAAGCTCCCTTTTCCCATTGTGCGGGTTTATAATTATCGGGAAAATCTTACCTTGTTGCATTTAATGCATCTAGTGGCAAACTTCTCCTCATAGCAGCCAGCACAATAAATTTCCTGCTCCCGCGGTATAAATGATTTGGTGCCAATGGCAGTTTTGCAGACGCAGCAGCAGAAACAATTTTCATGCCATTGCCTGGTCTTATATTCCATTTTCTTTGTGCCTAAAATGAAGCGAGATAAAATTAACAATTAAAAAATATTGTGCTTCCATAAGTGAATTAAATTTTATACAAAATATTAAATCTCATATTAAATTCATGTCAAATGTTTACTACGTTTTCGGATACAATATTATTTATTTTTTTAAGCATTTTTACAATACTTATTAAAAAAAATAATAAATTTATTGCCAACCAATCAGTGACTAAAAATTGGTTTTGATATGAAAAACATTTGCAAGGCTTTGTGATATGATAGTGTTTTTGTAATTCTCGTTTGCTTTTTGAGTATGTGGGCAGAACCACACTAATCTGGTTTGATAAGTTTAATTTCAGCCCTTAACAATTAAAATGAAATTTGTTTCCAATTTATAATATTGTTTCTCACAGATAACTTATTAACTTTCACTTTAATTAAATTTTTTAATACGTACTGGGTATATAAGTTTTAGTCGGAAGCTCCTTTTATTATTATATAAATGACAATGAAAATGTGCTGTCGCTTATGTCACGCGATTGAATATTCGTATCAAAAGAGCTGCAACTATTTGCCAAAATCCTCCTGACATTGAGCTATTGGCACACAAAATTATATTTTATTTAAATATTCCTACACGCAAAGGGAAATTACATTCCTAATAACGATTTATCAATAATAATAATTATAGCATATAAAATGAAATTGCGATTCATATTAAAAGAAGAAGTACATTTGAATATTAAAGAAAATTTCTTTAAATTCTATAACATTTGGAGCCTGTCTGTCTGATGAACTCTTCTCATATATTTTTTAAGTAAAAGTTTTCCAAGGCTTGCCATATTTTCCTATCATTTTAAAGTTTTGAAAATTGGTACTTTTTTGTTGAGATAAGCGATGTTTGGGATTGTTTTGCCAGTCTGGTTGGTTGAGGATCTACTGATGAGTTTGGTTTTAGCACCACACAATAAATCAAATAAATTACAATAAATAAATAAATATGCGGCGAAAATGGCTCTGAAGCATATAATTGAAATCAGAGTTAGTCTCTGAGACAAGGTTGAACTGTTTTTGTTAAAATTAAAAACAAAAAAAAATTTCAAGAAATTATTTTATTCGTTTTTCTATTCATGATTAAAAAAATGCGTATAAACTTAATAGGAAAAATCGCATTTAATAAATTAAAATATGTTTTTAAATTTCAAACTAAATAGTTACGTGAAGCTATAGGAAAGCAATTGTCAGTACCCTGTTCGGACATACAATATAAGCTTGTTTAAATTTATGAGTAAATTGTACCCCAATAAATTGGGTAGCCTGCCCAGCCATACTCTTCTGGAGCTCAGTGTAGTGGGAGAACAAAACTTTTGTAGTTGGCAGCACTGAATGATATAAAAGTTAAAATATATTTGGCGTATGACAAATTAAGAATTTCATGTGTGAGCACCAAACTCGTATAAATAAATTAATTGAAAAATAAATTTAAATTCGCACTGCTTACCAGAGCAGTACAATAGCAATTAGCTTGCAATTTTTCACAATTGCCCTATTGTGCAGTGCTACGTCCAGTTGCGCTTTTAAATCAGAATACTTTGTTTTTACTAAGAATACTTTGTTTTCTTCTAAAGTTGTGGATCATTTAAATTAAAAAATTAAAAAGAAAACAAAAATGGATTTTCTGTGGACACAAATTTTCCACAAATTTTTTTTTCAAAAAATATTTTTCTTTAAATATTTATTTAAAAAATTGGTGCGTTTTCCTTCTGTCCCACAAAATTGAAATTAAATCTTCGTACAACTATCTTTTAAAAACATGAAAAGCTTTAAAATTATGTTCATTTTAAGAAAGATTTTTTTTTTGGAATTCAGAAACAGGCAGTTCCTTTTTTTTTTTGTATGATATAAAATCAAATAAATTTCTTTTTTTATTTGTTTTTGACGACAATTTGCGAAAATGTAGTAGTAGTACAGTAGTAGTAGTCCTGATTAAATGACAATTATTAATAATTTGCTATAAATAGTCATTTGATTTTTTTTTTAAATATTTTTTTTTGCCGTGTTAAAAACGATGTCGTGTGGAAAATGAGTTAAAGATTATTTCTTTAAGTTTCTTCATTATTGTTTCTTTTGCAACAAAAGTAAGAAACAATTATTATGCTAATTTTTAAATAATTGGCAGGTATTTGGGTCTGTGAACTTTTAACAAAAAAGAGGTACACCAGCTTAATTTCATTAACCATGGAAAAAGTAATGAATGAACGAACGAACTGCTGAACAGGTTGTTACACTTCTGGCTGCATTTAATGGTGTTGGCGAAGTTTTTTTTTTATAAATATTTTATAAAACTTTAGAACAGGCAGTACTGGCAATGTATTGAGTATTTCATTTCTTGATGAAATATTTATATTTAATTATTTCAGAAATGCAATTTTTATTTGAAAATTGTGTGGAAAAGTGAAAATAAGAGCAAGAAATCTGCTGCACAAGCTGAAATAAATGAGTAGCGCGGCGAAAAGGTAAAAGTTATAAGAATTAATGTATTCCGGAAATATTAAACTCAAACTGGCAATTTATTTAAAAATTATAAAAACAACGAAAGTTTCTTTAAATTTTTTAAACATTTCCTAAGATTTAGGAAAAAACTTTTGTGCAATATTTTTTGAACAAAAAATTAACCGTTATGGGCTAAATTAGATCGATATCAAAGATCGACTTTCCTATTTAAAATTTAGGTAGAGTGGAATTTTGTTAGGATATTAGTTTTGAAAATATTTTCAAAGGATTCTTTTATTTGAATTTATTTTTTGCCTGTTTTTAGCTTATAATTATAGTTTTTTAAGCAGGGAAATTGCTTTATAATATTTTCCATGAGCAATTTATAATTTTAAGGTAAAAATTAGTATATTAAAATAGTTAAATCTTATATTATATTTTTGAGTGCACTCTGTACAATATATTTTGTTACAGGATGCAGACCCCTTAGCTGCTTTGAGTTGATATAAATTGATATAAATGAAGTGTTTTGATTTTAATATCAATTATTTAATATTGTTTTTTCAAGCTAAGAATATTATATAAAAATTATTTTAATTTTTTTTAAATTAATTTTAATTTTTGTTAAATTATTAATTTTTTTAAAATTATTTTTATATTTTAAAATTATTTTTATTTTTTTTTTTCTAATTATCTATTTATAATGTTTATTAAAGATCTTAAGTTTGAAAAAAAGTTTAAATATCTTTTAAAATACTAAAATCTAATAAGTAATAAAAAGAAAGACGCAAATTTATATTTTCTAATTTAATCTAGTTTGCAAAAATTGCCTTTCCAAATGATGTCATTTTAAATCGCTGATTTTTGACTCTGCATAGCAACATGATTAATCGTTGTTTTCTTAACAATAGTGGCTTTCGCTATTTATTTACATATACATTTTTTTTTGGTAAAAATCACAATTTATAATATAATAAAAGCCAATATTTTTGACACTTTTATTTTAAATTGGAAGTGGGCGTTTATCTCAAAGTGGTGAAATTTATAAAATTGATGTCATGAACTAACAATTTATTAAGTTTCGTATGACTCAGTTCTTTTCATGTTTAAATTACAATTGAATTTACCTGCTTTTGTTGATTTTGGATCTCCTAGACGACAACATTCGCCGAGGGCACAATAAAATTTAAGATTTTCCTCACGTGCCGAAGCATTTGGCAGGAACATGCTCAACACTGCAATATCCTCATTATTTTCTTTTGCTTTTTTAATACGATCCGCGCCGATCGTCTTCGTTTGTAAATGCAAACGGGATTTCATACGCGACGATAGAACATCAACGTCGGCCATTTTCAATTATTTGTTTTATATTCAACTTAATTTAATTTTTTATATAGTTATAAAAGTTTTTTATTTTATTTGTTTTATCATAAAACCGCTTTAATTATAAACTGGAGGTAAAAAAAATTGCCCTGCTTGTTGTGGGTTACTCTGGTGTGCATATATTTTCCATTAGCTGGAAAGGTCTACTAATGAATTTGGTTTGATCGCCAAGCGAAATGGAGGCATAAAGAAAAGCTTAAAACACAACAAGCAAAAACATTTTTTTTAAAAAAATTTTATATATTTTTTATTAAATGTGTTTTGCTATGCGCAATTTTCTTTGGAAAGTAGTAGCAAAGATTTTATGGTTTTGAACATCTTTAGAGCTTAAGGAAGAGCTGGTGTACACTGAGAAGTTTCAAGTTAGACAGAATTTTGTTAATTATTAAACAGAAATGGTGTGACCATTCATTGCTTTTCACGGTTTCCACTTCAATGGTTTAATTGCTTGACTTTGGCAAGATCTATTCAATTTCTAAAATTGTTTTGTAATAAAATTCAAATTGCTTTTCAATTGTCCAAGAGGCCATCATTATTATGGCTAGCATTTTTTATACGACAATGACCCATTGTGTTTGGTACGAATTTTGTTACCATATTTAACAATGTTTCTAGTTAAATTTTCTAAATTATTTTTTATGAATTTTGCGATTTGCTAATAGGCTATCATCATTGTTACTAGCATTTTTTAACATGAAAATGCCCCATTGTGCTAGTAGCAAAATTCAAGTTGAACTAATTGATTTATTTATTTATTTACCAAATATTACAATTATATGAATATAATTGCAATATGTATAGAAGCACTGGCTACTGAGGCCTTTGGCTTCTGGCTCCCCGGGGAATTGAACCCCTGACACCTGCGTAACAGGCGGGTATACTAACCATTATACCATAAAGGGGCTGAAAACTAATTGAATTTTAAAGAAACACTTCAAAAAGTTTCTATATATAAAGATTTATCCAAATTGACTGTGCCTTGCTGGTCCATCGTTATAAAATATCCGCCCTATAAATTGTGCCACTTAATACCTACTTATTTCCTAGAAATCTTATGGCGCAAATTCTTACTAAATTCGTCTTCTTATGTAGCCTAGTTTTCTGATTGGGCATTGCTAAACCTATTTGAAGTACATATTAAAATTATTTGTTTGTAGCTCCGCCCAGTTTTTATTATATGTTATATATCCAGACTTAGCATGCTTAATTCAATATCTTATTAATACAATATTCGCAATGTTTGAACAAGTTGTGTTTATTGCTAACCAGATATTTTATATAAAGACTAATTAGGCCTGATATCGCCCATGTTTCAGCGAATCTCGCCAGATTCAGATCACACAACGAAACATATTTTGTGTAATGAGAATAATAAAACTGTCATTAATTAAATATAATTTAATAGCATACGGGGTCTGAAAGAAAAGCCGATTTTGAGATTGCTAATATAAAATAATATAAATTCTCTGTGTGGTGAAATAAATCAGCCATGGTCAAGTTGCATATGCTACTCAATTATTTCAACAGAATAATACGCTTCTCATATGCAATTTTATAGCTTGTTTTCTAGCCATTTAAGAAATTACAAATAGGTATATAATATATATATGCACATAGGAAGAGGATGAAACGGACTATGACAAATTAAAGGTTTCTGAAATTAATTCAATAATTTCTTTTATCATGTGACTTTTGCAGAAGTGTTTAATAGTTTAGTATTGGACTGCTGCCAAATATCAAGTGTGTACTGCTGGTCGAGAAGCAAAGCTCGCATGTACGGAAAATCGTTAATATAACGAGCTTATAATTAAAATTCTTTAAATTTTTTGATTTTTTTTCTTTAAATAATTATTATAGCAACTGTAGTACGCATGAAGAGCGAATAATTGTTGCTTTTGGCATTAAGTATGCTGAACTAACAACAGGAAACGAGAAATATATGCAAACATACATATAAATACAGGCATATCGTTACACGAAAAGTAGAATAATGTAACATCACCATTATGACCACTAAGAGCAGCATATAAGCTTTTTAACATCGAATAAAGCAACTCAAATACTCTGTTCTATTTTTTATTCTCATGAGTGGTAGATGATACATTATACTGTGTTTGCTGATGATTTTAAAAGCTTATATTAATAATATTATTAGTGGCTAAAAAAAAAATGTTTAAATTTTGGTTGATACGTTGTTTTGCATTTGAACTGACGATATTTAAGAAAAAAAAATAATTTACTTAAAATTTTCTAAAAATTAGAAACGCATTTTAAAATATATTTTGTATACATTAGATTGGTTAATTTCCTTTGGAGATATCCGGAGTATCACCTCCTTCCCTTCGTCCATAATTCAGATTTTAATTAAAAAGTTTCAAGAAGTTACATGTGCAAACAAACTTACATACATATTAATTAAAATGCTTATTAAGAAAAACACTAATAGGGAAATAAACAAATTTTGTTGATTTTGCGTATTTTTTATAATTTTAATCATCTTCAAATGATGTCATCTCGAGCTTTGGATTAAGCGAGCTGGCAGCCATTTCATTAGACTTGCAGTCCAGAATAAATAAATAATAGTTAAAGCGAATAAAATTTTTTTTTTACAAAGCGAAATTAATAAGTTTGAATGAATCATTAAATTAAATAATTACCATGTCTTAAAAGCTGGTCAGTTAGAAGCAGTTTAAGAAGTCTGTGTTAAACCGTGTACTCTGCTCTGGTATAATTAAATATTTAATTTTCGATGGTAATTGCGGATGTAAATTCACAAAAACACGGATAATTGTCAGAATAATATTTTGAAACTCGTTATAAGTTTAATGTTTACTTTGTTTTTCCCCACTTGCCAGATGGACTTGCACAATTACTAGTTTTTATAGAGGTTAAATAGAAACATTGCAGGAAATTCTTTGTTAAATATCAGTTATTCTAGTAGCAATGGGCGTAGGAACAATTAAAATTAGACTTTGTACTTTTAACACTTCACTTTTTTTTCTACAGCAAAAGTTAATAAAATTTTTTTCTAAAAAAAAAAAAATTTATTAATTTAATTTAATTTAAAAAATAATAAAATTTTAGTCTGATAAAAAAAATTTAATTAATTTCTTTAAGATGAGTTTTCTCTAAGATCAATAGTAAGGGAGTAGTTGCCGCTCATGTAATGCATTGCGTTAGCATTAGGAGAAAGGGATTGTAGTAGGGAAGACAGTTGGTGAAGGGGATCTACCTTTGATGTCAAAGTAGTCTCTGTTAAGTAGGCTGGATAAAAATTTTATTCATTGTTTTATTTGCCCGATGAAATACTCGCAGAGAAGGTCAGCGAGGTAGGATGTAAATACTCAGAAGTTTATTATTTTATTGAAAAATTTATTGAAAATGTATGGGAAAAATAATTTAAGGAATTTTGAAATGAAACATTTATTTTCTTTCGAATATTAAATTTGTTAATTTAGTGAATTTTAACCAAAAAAAGCGGGCGAAAAATTAATTTTTTAAATTCACAAAATTGATTACAACAATTAGATACATTTTCATCTTAAAGGTACATAAAATATTTTTTTTATGCAAAAAAGAGACCTTTTCCTTAGAAATAAAATTTTTTCCATACATTTTAATTAAATAAATTAACCGATAACTAATAAATTAACTAAAAACAATACATTGTAATTTTTTTTAAATAAATAAAATTTTTTTTTGCTAATTTAAATTTTAAATGTTAAACAAATTGGTAAAAAAAAAATTGTGTAATTAATTTGTTAATAGAAACTATAAAATTTTGTGGTGCCGACTGATAGAAAATGCTTAAGAAATGAACAAGAGTTGTAATGAAAATGTTGGTATACTTGTACAAGCGCTTTTTGCTGTCATTGTTGTTGTTAGCATTTTTTACATAAGCATACGAAACGGTTTTCTTCGTCTTTGTTTATAATTTTACAATGTTTTTACTGTCCATCAATGGTATATTTCAAATAAAAAAATAAAATAAAAAAATTAATTGGCATGTCACACAATTCGTTCGTCAACGTTGGCCACAAAAATGTCATTTTGTAATAATTAAATGAATTTTATTAAATATCGTATATTTAAAATTATTTAAATAGTCAGTTTCACTCCCATGTTAGCTTTTAGATTTAATAACTACATGAGTGTGTAAAGTGTGTGTAATATCTAGGCAGATATGAATCTGTCAATTATACGATATGAGTATTATAATCAAAATGCTTTTTTTTGTTTTTTTTGTTGTGTTAAAATGTCTTACATATAAATCAATCAATTAATATGAATGAATATATTTTAGTAAAGATGGCAGTTAAATTATGTATGTCAATATTTTTGTTTTTTTTTTTATTTATATGGATTAAATAAATTATAATTTATTACTTTGTGGCTTGTTACTATATTACGTAATGCGGGAGTGTACGATAAATCTCGGTTATAACCTATACATGATCGTCCACAAATGTACAATATATAAAAAATTAAGTTTTAAAACTCTATTCTTTCAATTTTTATTTTTTCTTCAACATTTGCTAAAGTGGCGTGAGGCGCTGCCTGATACCACCACAGGAATCTTTTTTTTTTTCTTATTTTATTTATTTTAATTTATCAGTTCTTTTCATTATATAAATTTTTTTATATAATTTTTTTTTAGGATTTTTAAACCAAATTGTCCCAAAAATTAATATTTAACTGAACATTTTTTTATATATATTTTATTTTATATATATTTCTTTTTATATATATTTTATTTCATATGTATTTCATTTTATATATATCTTATATATATTTTATTTTATATTTATTTCATATATATTTTATTTTATATATATTTCATATATATTTTATTTTATATACATTTCATATATATTTTATTTTATATATATTTTATTTTATATGTATTTTATATATATTTTATTTTATATATATTTCATATATATTTTATTTTGTATATATTTTATTTTATATATATTTCATATATATTTTATTTTATATATATTTCATATATATTTTATTTTATGTATATTTCATATACATATATTTTATTTTATATGTATTTCATATATAATTTATTTTATATATATTTCATATATATTTTATTTTATATATATTTTATATATATTTTATTTTATATATAGTTCATATATATTTTATTTTATATATATTTCATATATATTTTATTTTATATATATTTCATATATATTTTATTTTACATATATTTCATATATATTTTATTTTATATATATTTCATATATATTTTATTTTATATATATTTCATATATATTTTATTTTATGTATATTTCATATACATATATTTTATTTTATATGTATTTCATATATAATTTATTTTATATATATTTCATATATATTTTATTTTATATATATTTTATATATATTTTATTTTATATATAGTTCATATATATTTTATTTTATATATATTTCATATATATTTTATTTTATATATATTTCATATATATTTTATTTTACATATATTTCATATATATTTTATTTTATATATATTTCATATATATTTTATTTTATATATATTTCATATATATTTTATTTTATATATAGTTCATATATATTTTATTTTATATATATTTCATATATATTTTATTTTATATATATTTCATATATATTTTATTTTACATATATTTCATATATATTTTATTTTATATATATTTCATATATATTTTATTTTATATATATTTCATATATATTTTATTTTATGTATATTTCATATATATTTTATTTTATATGTATTTTATATATATTTTATTTTATATATAGTTCATATATATTTTATTTTATATGTATTTTATATATATTTTATTTTATATATATTTCATATATATTTTATTTTATATATATTTCATATATATTTTATTTTATGTATATTTCATATATATTTTATTTTATATGTATTTTATATATATTTTATTTTATATATAGTTCATATATATTTTATTTTATATATATTTCATATATATTTTATTTTATATATATTTCATATATATTTTATTTTATATATATTTCATATATACTTTATTTTATATATATTTCATATATATTTTATTTTATATATATTTCATATACATTTTATTTTATATATATTTCATATATATTTTATTTTATATGTATTTTATATATATTTTATTTTATATATAGTTCATATATATTTTATTTTATATATATTTCATATATATTTTATTTTATATATGTGTTTATGTAATTTCAATTCAATCGGTGTAATTTTTGCTTTAGCTCAAATGTAATGTGAAGTATATTGATGATGGTAACACTGATTTTTATAGACGGAATTAAGTCCTTGCTTCATTAACCCACACAGTATTAACACATGTCAAGCTTGGCATGTATTATGAAAATGTATTATAGTGTAACCACTTGCAAAAGTTTTTGAAAATTTTCATAAAAATATAGATTTTGTCTAATCAGAGTTGATTTCACTTCAAGCGGGTGAACAAAAAATTATTCTTTTGCGACGCCAAGAGACAAAAAAGTGCAAAAAGTTTATTATTATTAAAGTTTTGTTTATATTTTAAATGATTATGGTAATCAACTCTTTTCGACAGCGCCAAATGGAATAAATTTCTTTGTTTATATATAACAAACATAAAACATATGTTTTCGTAATACTTGAATAATTCCGTGTACCAGCATATATGTATACCATTTTTATTTGATTTCATAAAGTATAAGGCTATGACTTGATATCACCTTCGTATGAATGAGTCGTTCGACTGTTTGGGATAGTGAAATAATGCTTTAAGGCATATAAGGTATACACTTTCGTGTGAATGTGCTGTTCGACTGTGTGGGGTAGTGAAACAAGGCCTTTAACTTGTATGTTTTTTGGTGTTACGCATCAGCTGTTTTGTTTGAAAATCTGCATTCAGTTTAATTTTCATAATTTTTTCGTTCTGTTACGAATATCTTGGAAATTTGATTCAATGCCAAGTCACAATTAAAACTGTAGTACTAAGAAAAAATAGAATTATATGAGAATTATTAGTAATAGTTCTTCTTCACAATTTCCATGTGTTGGTGTTGTTTTTATTTCCATTTATTTTATTAAACAGCTGATATGAAATATTAACTTTAGCAGAGAACGGTACAGAATGGAATACAAGGCCAACGATAAGTAAAACCTAATAGGCCCTTAGGGAAGTTAGAAAATTTTTAAGCTTCCTCTTTTTTTTTTAAAAAAAAGTTTTAATTTCTTTTTGTTCTACATGCGATCAATCAGTTGGCTTGGAAACTTCAAAACTTTTTCTAGTGCTTTTTAAACATGTTGGCAAGTTTTGTGTGTCAATTAAGGGCCCACCAAAAACTTGTAACTTTGCATTCAGTTGATTACAAGCAAACGTTGTTTACAACTTTTTTACTGTCTACGCTGGCTAATCGTATGCTGCTTGCGTTGTGTTTTGCATAAATATTTGTTCCACTTGTGTTGAGAAATTGTTTTTATTTCTATTTAACAGGTACACTCGAATACGCCCCTGCATTTTTCTCAAAACATTTTCGTGTTACATGAAAGCAGTTTGTTTTACATTTTCTGTTTGTTAATGATCAGCAGGTCTTGTAAATTATAAAATACCGGAAATCCATGTGCATACATATGTGTAAGCGGATTGTTTAAGGAAAAAAGAAAAAAAACAATAATTTCACTGCAAGAAATGAATTGTGATTAATTGACTACTGTGCGATGGTTTCCGATGTTTTAATTTTAATTCATTCAAATTTTTTATTAGGAAAATAAATGTTTGCTTGCAATAATTTTTAGAAATTAAATAAATATGAAAGCAGAAATTATTTTGTTACAACAAAACGCTACAAAAAAAACGTTACAAAAACACATTTTAGGAATGGTTGTGCCTCTGGAAATTATGTGCCTCTACGGTAGTTGTTCCAGTAACTGTCGATCTGTGTAATCAGTTTCCTGTTATCATTTACAGTTTTTGGGATATGAGACATTGACATTGTGTTGTAAAAAAGTTTATTATAATTTAAGGTTAATAAAAGACAACAACGTCTGAAATTTAACATTCTGCCCATTTAGTATCCAGCTTAGACAGCAGTACTTTGACGAAGTAAAAAAAAAACAATTACAAAATAAAAAAGCGCATAAGTCGACACCGTCAAATCTACTCTTTCTTCCCTGTATCTATCCCTTTCATGTAATTCAACCATAATGAAATGCAAAAGTAGTGTCTATCCCTTAAATGCTAGTCCTAGAATAGATACCTTGGGATTTTTCCATATAAGGTCAATGGTTATGAGTAAATGGTCGCTTATTTTCCCATCCAAAAGTACGCGAAAGGATTCGAGAATTAATGGGATAAAAAAAACATTCACACACACAAAAAAAATGTTGCTATTTTATATATATGTAAACTAGAAAAAACTTACGTCTTATAGTAAAAAAATGTTCTTTTAGATTTTATTAAAAAAAAACCCCCAAATTAAATGTCTACTTTTTATATCATATATTTTATGTACGAGAATGTAGACGCACATTATATGTAACGCTTCTTCGTGCTTATGTACACAATTCCAATAACAGCTATGAAAGCCTACATTCTTTTGGCTTTAATGTTAATGAAATAATTCTCATTTATTCTATAAAGCTTTTCAGATAAACATATGAAACTGAAAGCAGTTAACTAAATTGAAAATACCTGAGAATTATATAAATTTTCTTTATATTTCATAATTAAAACATAATATATGTATGTACTCGTATGCCTATTTTATACTACTACTACTATTCGATGAGAATAGTTTTATTGAGAAATATTATTTGTATATTTTTTTATATGTGCCACTTACACATGTATTTAGCTTGTAAGGCCTAACATCTCTTATGCCAATAAAACTAAATTTTATTGCATATTTTTTCCCAACGTCCTAATTTTTGTTTTTAATAAAATAGACAATCCCCTGATGAAGTGGACAAAAATCCACGAAACGTTGGGAAAAAATATGCAATAAAATTTAGTTTTATTGGCATAAGAGATGTTAGGCCTTACAAGCTAAATACATGTGTAAGTGGCACATATAAAAAAATATACATATATTAAAAATAATTGGCCTATAAGGAAAGGATTTTGAGAAATATTATTATTAATTATTTTTTTTATAATTTTTTTTTTTAAATTTTATAAGCCATTTGTTTGCTCTACACATAGAGAAATAACGCTAGTTACGAAATTCAATGTATTTTTGTTAATAAAATATTAATATTGAATATTAATTGAATATTAATTTTCGTAATTTAATGCGTTTTAAATTTGCAATAATATTTTTATTAATTTCAATTAATTCTACTTTAGTAAACATATTCTCAAATACCACAAAGAATAAGAAAACCGTATTTTTTTACAAGTTAACTCAAGCTGCAAAGCTTTCCGATTGTGCACAGGAAAAAAACACGAGTCTAAGCTGAAATCGAATTCACTACCTCCGGGTTAGTAGGGTGTTCATTATTCAATCGTCTACGAAGGCATCCTATTGACATCCTAGAAACAATTGGTTTCCAAAAATTTTTTATTTATTTCAGATAATTTTTTTCGTTGCATTATTTAGGATTTTTTTTTAATAAATTTTAGATATTTAAAATGAAGAGAAAAAAATTCTCGTATAACTTTTTCAAATACTCTATATACTTTTATGCTTTCTGCAAGTGTAATAATTTTTTTCAGTAAATTCTAATTCATGGTGATTTACAAAATTAAAATTCCTTTCCACTGTTATTGAAATATTTTACTTATTATGTAAAGCTTTAAGATACAAAAAAAAAAAAAATTAATTAAAATAAATTTCTTTACAAATTGAAGGTGAAGATGTTTGTTACGGTTATTGTTTTCCTTTAAAAGTGGATTGAAAATAATTGTTATTTATTTAAATGTCAATTTGACATACAATACTTATATCAATGTGTTAGATGTGCCAATTGTTTGTTGTCTTTATTAGTTTCGCATGACATTGTTGTACAATAGATGTCGGAAAATAGACTGTTTGACCACTAAATGAAGTGCTTTGCATCATTGGCTGTACAGTGTATGCCAATTATATACGCACATGTACACGTATGTACACATGTGTGTGATTGTGTTGGTATGTGTTTGTATGACCGTAAATCGGAATGTTGTATGAGTTGTGTTTATAATACTAGCCAGAATTAAAGCGACCAATGTAAAACGATTTACACCCAATCCTGCTTTTACACGCTCCTTTGTTTGCATTATTTTAAAATACACATGACTTGAACTTTATTCTGTTATTTAAGAAGAAAAAAATGTGAAGTTATATCTTTTTGTCCTAAAAATCATTAAATTAATTAAAAAGACCACGACTGGAGACAACAGTTTCATTACGTTGTGTTTCACCAAATTGCTTTAAAGGCTGTAACCAAAAAAATTTTTACAACTTTTTGGTAAAGTTTTCCATGAAATAGAATTCAGGATAAAAGCAGGATTCATTATACAGAAATGGATTTTAATTTAAATATAAAGAGTGTTAAAATGTGTAATAAAATTTACTGAATTTAATAGTGTTTTCACACTGAGGATAACACCTGATTTTAAAACAAAATTTGGTTTTAACTTTAAAACCAATCCTTAAAACCTGGTTTTACCATACAAAATAATTCTGATAAAACTATTTAAAAACCCTTTTGGAATTGGTTTTAAGTAGGTTTTATGAAATACAACTTTGTTTTATACAGTACATATTCAGTGCTACCAAGTTAGAAAGATTGAAAACAGCTGATAATTCATTCACATTCACAAATATTCATTCACAACATGTAAAATCATTTCAATTTTAGATACACATTTTTAAAATTTATGTTTCATATATACAATAACAGCTATCGTACAGTTTCTCAAATAAATGTGGGAAGAATAATTACAACAAACACACCTATTTCCTCAAAAAATTTATTTTATCATTAACAAATTTATTTGACAAACTATTATAAAACCTGATTTTATAAAAATTGTATGTGAACACAAAATCAGCTGTTTGTAGGTTTTAAGTTAAAACCAGGTTTTAACTTTAGGTGTGAAAACACTATAAGGATTGCTCATTATTTTTAATTAAGTAGACTGGCGAATTCAAACAATTCGAAATTGTTTGAGAATTTCCTTTATTTTAATTTGTGTTTGCTAATTGGCTAAAACCTAAATTCAGAATTATACGTGGAGAATGTAAAGTAATGTCATGAAGAAACACTGTGGACAATACATGTTTTTCTATAAATTTCTTTTTTTTTTGTTTTTTCTTTTTTATAAATAATAAGATTATAACTCGTACATGTAATTTCAAAGAAATGTCCATTGCAAAATTGAAATAATTCAAACCAAAACATTTTTTTGTTTTCTACTACGTGAATAGCCCTACTATTCTCTATTCTTTAATACAATTCATTGTTTTAATACTTAATGTGAGAAGCATTATCATTCTACGTACTTAATTCCTTTTACATATTGTTGACAAATTTATAAAAAAAAACAACAAAAAAATGAAAATGAAAAGTAAAATAAATAACGACAATACCAGCAGCACAATTAAATATGTGATAAATAAATATTTACAAAAAAGGAATTTAAATAATTTTGTTATGGTCGGCTAATAGAGAAATCTACAACTAAAAAGTATTTACGAATAAATTGCAATAAAAATGTGTTTGTTCTATTAACACAGTTCTGGCATTTAAATCGAATGGAATCTTATCCGACTACTTGATAATGATTAATTAATAGTGGACGCGTTCAAGATAAATAAACAAATTGCATAAATGAACATATAATTAAAAAAGAATTTTTAAATTTAATTAGTCAAAGACAGTGACTGTGTTTTGCTGCACTTTTTATAACAAGTTAAATATTTTCAGAGAAAAACTTATTGTTAGCGTAAATTGGCGCGACCTTAATAGTTTTCCTGCCTACATACTGGTTATAAAATATTTCCTATTATGTGAACAAATATATTCATTTTAATAACATAGTAAAGTTAAATGGAAAAAAGTGCCATAAAATATTAACACAATATGCAAATTGCTACTGAAATAAATGCGCACGCAAAACTTATATTTTTTCTACAAACATTTAATAAAATATTAGCGATGAAATTTCATTGGATTGATAAAATATTCAAATTGTGTTTAATAAGTACGAAAACTTTCGACGCCAAACCAGCACTTGCACTTTCATTTCTTTTATCTGTCTATACGAGTGCTTTGATTATCGGTATGTAATCGCGTACCGGGACTCTTTATAAGCTTTTTTTTGCAGAGACCTGCGCAACATCATTTCAGTTGGGTATATGCGTTACATGTGTGGGGCAAAGCGTAAACTAATAGTGGCTACCTTGCTGTCGTATTTGCTGCCATTTAATGCATATTCGACTTCAAACACTAATTTGGAGAGCGTACACATTAAGTGCCCTTAAAAATGGGGAATTTTATAATTGGGGCGAAAAATTCTTAGCATACAACAACTTCCATCTCTGAGATTTATAGAATTTTTATTATTTTATATTTTTTAAAAAATATTTTTTTTATTCTGAAAAGCTTACGCTGGGCTATAGTGCTAAAGCTACTTTTTAGAAGAGTTCAGCAGAAAGTGAGCTTAAAAGGGAGTCACACTTGAGAAATATTTGACGAAATAAGTTTATTTATATCTACTTAATTAATTGAAATGAAAACTTGGGATAATAATTGTTAATAAGATCTTTTATGAAACAAAAATTTTTATGGTACTATTTAGTACACTAAAGTACTAAATTACACTAAAATAACACTAAAGTACACTAAAATTTTTTTTTAAATTTAGGAAACATTTATAGGATTTTATAGTGTTTTATAGATTTTTATAGCCTTTTTTATCAAAAAGAATGGAAGGATATATAAAAAAAAATTAGTGACTCTTTAAAATATATATATGTATACTTATATTTTTGATCCATATAAGAAGAGAAGTTCATAGAGTTGTCTGTCCTCGGAATTTTTTTGTGAAATTGTAAATAAAGTAAAAATATTATAAATATAATTATTTTATATAAACTCTCTCAAACTCGCTGTTAAGCTCCAATTTTATTTATTTATTTTTATTAATAAAATATTTCTTAGTAATGAGAATGGCATTGAAAAAGTACAGTGTATATCAATACAGCAAAGCTGTGGAACATGTTATGAGAGAGGATGGAGAAATGTATATTAGATTCGGGACAGTCTTATATAACATTTTTACTTGTTTCAACTAAAAGTAATTTTTTTGTGGTCTTTCAAAATGTAGTGCGCATGCGCATCTGAATTTTTTCTTAAGAATTATGAGCACTTTTTTTGTACCATTTGATAGGAATTTCTTTTTTTTAGCTCTCGATGATTCATGCTTGTTATTATGAATACCATTATAGCGGTAAATGTAAAAAACTGAACGATTTTTTATATGCATATCCGCGTACTCATAAATAGTTTATAAATAAAGCAATAAATTAAAGCAATAAATTAAACTCATTCTTTAAGATCTCCTCACTCCTTTGCACGATTAAACGTGGAGCTTTACAATCTACAATTAGCAAATTGCTTTACAGCTCAAATTGTTTATTTGCTTTGCTACAATTTATTTGCCTCAGTGGCATTTAAATCAATTACAAGTGGCCCAATCCGCAAATTCTACGTGATATTATTAAAATATTTCGTATTGTTTTTTGAATGCCAATTGGATTCTCTAGTGAGATTGTTACAAGCCAAACATACACGCTCATTCCATATATACATATATATAAAAAAAAAAGAAAAAAATTAAAAAAAATAAAAAAAAACATTAATTAAATATTAATATGAAAAACTACAATAATTTATGTGACCTTAAATATTTTTTCTTAATACAGAAACTTAACCAACGAAGAACAAAAAAAAAAAAAAAAACAAAAGAAACAACAACTATTGTAAGACACCCACAAACGACAGCGAAAAAGGCTTGATTCAGCTCTCGTGACACTGAGCTGAAGCAAAATAATCGTATATGTTTTTTTTTCTGAACGATTGAAGTACGTTTTACAAAATTTTTAAAGTGCCGATATTGAGAGATAATTAAAGACGTTTGTGGTGTTGTTATCAAGTAGAAACACCCGTACATTTTCTGACATGATATTCATTGATATGAATTGAACTTGATTGAAATGTTTATTGTGTTTCACAAAACATTCATGGCTGACGTCTGCCATCTGCTGGCAGTACATTTTTGTTTGGAATAAAAAATTTTATGCCAAAAAAATTATAAAAAAAATTAGAATAATATATAAAAATGTAATAATTCAAGAGTAAAGATTTTTTTTTTTTTTGGCAGAAAGTGGGTGTAGCCTCTTCACAGCATTGTCCTTGTAATTCTAAAAAAGCAAAGAGCTGCTTATTGGTCGGGATTTTTTATGGTCGCTGTGAAGCTTATTAACTCTATTTTTTATTTTAAATAATTGCAAATAGTTTTTGTATATAAACTAAACTGAAAAGTGTTGCTCGACAAATATTATAGTGGCTCCAGTCCTACGTCTGATTTAATGATCATAAGTAAATTAATTACTCTGAAAAATCTGTAATCAAATGTTTTGATTTGCAAGCCGTGTAAAAAGATTTTCAAAATGTTAATTTTTAAAACAAACCAAAAAAAAAACCGAGATCGGTGTCGCTCTGACAATGCCACATTATGTTAATTTTTTTCTTCATCATGACAAAACTCCTTATTAGTTTTCTTCTGATTGAATCCGCAGGATAATGTACTATACCATACGGAGGTTTGTCAGTATGTTATGGAAATTAGATATTATTTTAACTTGCATGTTTTGCATAGGATTTTTGCACAATTTTTATATATATACATCCATACACAGAATCAAAATAAAATATTGCACCGAGTTTGAAGAATTTAGGCAAATTTTTTAATATAAAAATTAATCTTAAGAAACGCAGCTGACGACCGGAAAAAATAAATAAAAGGACTCTTTTTGTATTTTTAGAATGGGCGTGGCAAATCTATATATATATATATGTATATATAAATGACGTGTATGTTCGTGATCGATAAACTCAAAAACTATTGGGCCGATTTTGACCAAATGTTATATGCATGCTCTAGGGGCCGTGTCGTCCGACAGATGGAGCAATATTTAGTTTTTTTGTTTTTTCCCCGATAGAGATTAGCGCTGTAACCGTATGCTCTGTTTCGGTGAAAGCATTGGATGCTTAATTGGTGTGTAGCGGCCATAATTACCCTAATACCGGATTATACTTCAACTATTTTCGTGAAGAAAATAAATAAAAAAATGAAGTAAAAAAATTAAATAAATATCTCTAATTTTTAATCACTATTTACGCGATAAGCCTATGCTGTGTTTCCCTGAAGGCGTTGGGTCCTTAATAAGCGTGAAGAGGCTTTAATTAGCCTGATATTAACTTAAAACACTGATTGTGATTTTCTCGAAGAGACAGCTTAAAATGAAAGAAACGTATGGGGGCAGCAAAGTGGACCGCTCCCAGATAGTTTAATTTAAAAAAAACATATTTTACAATTTTCCCAAACGCACAAATAAAAAACTCTGCGTATAATCAATATTAAAGGACTAAATACTACACATACGTCAAATTAAATTGAATCGTCAAATTCAGTTTCTAGAAATGCAAATTCTCGTAGAAATTTAAGGGTAGCAGACTTATAAAATCCCAACCACTCAATTTAACACTATAGTTCTTCTTCAAAAATAAAATAAATTTTTTAAATTATTTTTTTTTAATCTGCACAATATTTCATTATAATAACAAATCATTTCACACATAATTCGTTGTCTTAAACAATATTTTGTTTGTTTTTCCGAATCTTCTTAAATTGAGCATGAGAAATTATAAATTCTTGTAGATTTATTTGGTTTTTTTTTTCTTACAAAATAATCAATAAATTAATACACTTTATTACAATAATTATTTATAATTTTTGTTTATTTTGTTGATTAAAATAAAAGAAAATTTATTGTATTATTTTCGTTATATATTTAAAATTTGGATTTCCGCAAAATTATTCCACGCTCAATGAATGCCGTTTCACTACTGATTTCATTTAAGCCGCTTGCTGCTTTAAACCAACAGTGTAATAACAATAAAAGCATGTTTATGCCTGTTTATGCCTGCTTTTATGTTTTTGTTTCACTTTATTTTGTTTACTTGTTGTTTACTGTTGATTGCTGGAAACAGTTTTATTTATTGGTGTAGGAGAGTAAATTAAGAGTAAATTTAATAGTATGCATGCATGCCTCAATGTGAGTGTAGTCTTTCTTAGGCTTGTTTCTACATACGAGATTTTACTGTTTATAGCGCTACCAGATGGTTTAATTTTGTTTAGATCTGTTTCTCAGAAATAAACAATCAATTAATGAGAAATTTGTTAAGTATTTCAATTGTTAACTGCAAAATAATTATATTTATATATAGAATATAGCTGTCTTAATGTAGAAAGGTCATAACTATTATTTTTTAAAGAAGTCTTTGTGGCATATTCCGATAGATAATGCCAATGCACGGACTGAGTGGCCTGATATTAAAAATATCAAAATATTAAAATATTTTATTTATCAACTCTAAAACAAGAATTGATATTGATGATATTATTAAGGGCAACTTTAGTTAGGGCTTTTATATAATAACTTAACTGATGATAGCTCTTTTTAATATCTTTGATATTGGAAAGTTGTACACTATGACAGGTGAAATGAATTATATACAATTACATGAAAACTAATACGATTTGCATCTATTTCATTGCATCGCATTTGGAGGATTGTATAGTCCTTGCAATGCAGTTCTGAGGCAATTTTTTTTTAAATCGTTCAGTTTTCTGTAACATTTTCTTGTGAATGAATCGTGCGAGAGTTGAATATTTTTTTCCTAATAATATGTGTCTGGTTTTTATACCTATATACATGTATGCATTATATTTATTTCTGATTATTATAATTTTATATTACAAGTTATCTGTAATTGTGAATTGGTTAATTTTTATTCGAATAAAAATTATTCGATTACTATAATTAAATACATATAAAAATATGTAGTAAAAACAATTAGCGAATGAAAAGTTTTTAGACAAAAATATTCGGATAATCGATTAAATTAATAATTACTAAAAAATTCATAATAACTAATTAAATTCGTAATTACTATTAGCAATTATAAATTAAAATTATTAGGCTTGCCGATATCGCATATAATGCAGAAATGCTGAACTGTAGACCTGCCACATTGTTGAAACAAAAATCAAGAAAAAAATTTCCAAAATCAAATTATATATAAATATAATAATATATGGTAATAATATATAAACTAAAAATTTTCGAATAAAAAGAAATGTTCTACGATTAATTTTTTTAAACAGATTTCAGTTTAGGACAGCAGCACAAATAATAATTTTAAATTTGAAAACAATTGTGGATTTTCTGGTTTCCCCATAATTTTATACATAATATAAAATAATAATATAGTGGCATCACTGTTTCACAGTGAATATTATTAGTTGTAGGAGCAATACTAATTACTATATTTTTAATATTTATTTTTTTGCATACAAAGCCGAAACACAAGCAATTGGTTTCAGTTACAATATTGTGGTCTCTGGTTATTCGGTTATTGATGTTGATAACTTTGCATGGAATGGTTACTGGCAGTACTAAAAATAGTGTGTTGTTTTTTAACTTAAGAAATGTCTAAAATATAAAACAATAAGTTTCGGTTTTCATTGTTGTGTGGTGAGCGAGTAATTTAAGTCGCAATTCTGTTTATTCATTGACAAATGCTGTTACACAAACACATGTATGCACATTTATCCATGTGAATGGTACCAGTAAAGAAACATTCGGTACTCGATCTACGGCGGAAAAGTAATTCATATGAAACACATCATGTTGTAAAAAATTTTCAATATATAAAAGTGAAATAATTAAGAATAATATTTATGAAATAATTTTACTCGTTTTATTGTGATGAATTTTTATTCGAATAAATTTATGTATTAGTTATGATTTTATTACATTATAATATTATTTATATTATTTCATTGTATTTTATATATATTTTTATTTATTTATTGAATAGCTTTACGGGTTCAAATTCGAATAATTTTTATTTGGAAATTTTTTTTTAATAATTTCTCTATTTCATTTGAATATTTTTTCTTTGCCTAAATTTGTTCGAAACAACTATATTCGCATTTTTATTGAATATTATTCATTTGAGGAGGTTTTAAGTAAATAAATGTGGCATTTGAACGGTATTTACACATTCTTTACATAATATTTACTTTTTATTTACATGACCTTAATGTGCGGTTTAAGTAGCCTATTTTGCTGTTATGCGATTCAATAATTTTTATAATCGTAAAGTTAAAAATTAATGCTCAGTTTTGTGTTTTTGATTTACACTAATTTTTTCGGCTCTCTTTAAAAAGATTTATTTTCATTAATTAATTTTAACCAAAAATTTTTAAATATTTTCAGGTGTTCAAATCGTTTACGATTAATAAGAAAATGTTATTAATTTTTGCATTTAATGCTTGCAATTAATAAAATCCTTTACAAAATTTTTGTACACATTTTTAAAAAAAGTAAAACTTTTTTAGGTTATTTTTATTTTGTTTTTTATATATGTTTTTTTTTAAATTTATTTTTATTTCAACTTTTTATTTCCGAAAGCCTTAAAACTTACTGAGCCGCACTATTGGGTATTTTGTATATATTCCTTTGAAAATGCGTACATATTCTGAATAAATAACACTAGAATGACATTCATAAAGTTCCTGATTTTTTTATCTTACGAATTAAGGTCTTGACCAAGTATGGATTATTATATATTCAGTGTGTTGTTTATTAAATTTTAATACTCGACCCACTTCAAATTGAAATTTTGTTTAAAATTTATTCAGTTAAAAATGCTAAACACACATTTTGTAAAGTAATTTTTCTATATGGAGTGTCCAGTGACGTTTTTCTTATTTAGTTCCTTCAAAAAAAAAAAAAAATCTGTATTAAGAGAAAAAAGCTGCTCTACAATCTCCAATTGTCTGCAACCAACGCAAAAAATGCTTACGAAAATTACAAAAACAAAAAAAAAACAGAATCAGCTTGCAGCATTGATGCAACTGAACAACTTCAACAACTATTTGCAACAAGTTCATTAATAACCCGAGGCGCAATAAAGGAAAAAAAAATATTTGCAAATGAAAAAACCACATTCACACTGAAAAAAACATAGAGTAGAAAAACTATAATATGCTCAGAGTTAGTTGGCCTTATTACTTATTACTTTAGTATGGAAAACGTAAGTGTAAAAGCTACTAAAAACATTCTTGAAGTGATTAAGCTTTTTTTTTTATTTCCTCTCCAATAGCTCCATCATTCATTTCGTTCACGCTTGAACACTTTACTGGACACTTAGTTAAATGCACTTCAGTTGTCATTTAAACTCAGTTTTCAATATCAGCCGTTAAAGTTAAAGCAAAACGTAGTAAAACCTTTTTTTTTTGTAAATTTATATTTAACAAAAAAGGAAAAAAGCACTCTGGCCAGTACGTTTCGTAAACTTGTTTACAACTATTAGCAACAGGTAAAAATGCTTAAAGTATGTAGAAAACTTGGCACGCTGTACGCTTTGGTGCGTACATTTTTGTGAAGGAAGTATGCATGTTTATGCAGGTTTTAAGTGAGAGAACAAGTATTTGGTTGGCGTTTGTTATTTTTTTTCACATAAAATGCATTTAATATGCAATAAAATCATGTTCTTAATTGTTGGCGTTGCCGTTATGGGAAGTTTTGAATGTGAAAGAAAAAAATTTGCAACATGTTTAAGTTTTTCAAATATTATAACGTTTTATTTTAACATGTATTCTACTACTGTAGGAAATAGACCTTTAAATGAATGCAATCGTTTTGAGTTTTAACTTTTTTTTATTGCTGAATTATATGGAAGTAGATGTCTGAACAATTCCACTTGTATAGAGAGAGAGAGAGAGAGAGAAAAACTAGTTTTTAGAGAGATATAATTTCGGGTCAAAATGTGCAGCTTTCAACATTCTGATGGCTCCCATATACAAACATTACTACAAATATATACACACATATATATATATATATATATATATATATATATATATATATATATATATATATATGTATGTATGTATGTATGTATATTAATTAAAAATTTTTCTTTTTTGTTGCATAAACTTAAATAAAACTAAATGATATACGTTGGAAAATTACTCTCCAAGATATTCTTTACTTTGCATCTTTGTAGCGTACTACATACCTGCAAATGTCGCAACATGTAATAGTTGCCTTGTAGGCAGCTACTTTCTTACCTTGAAATCGACAGCGAATATGAATATTTTAATAATGCTATTCCTAAAAGTATCACAGTTACGTAAATAAAATTATTTATGTAAAATTAATTACAAAGAATATGTGATATAAATATTATTTGTTATTAGTAAAATTAAATAATTTTGATTTCAACAATTTTTATTATGCTCGCAGCACAAACTCTGTTCATTGTCACTCATAAAAATAGAATGCAGTTAAATTGGGCACCGTTGCATCTGAGGACGTGGAGCTCTGTTGTCGTCAAAATAAATACATATGTGTGTGTATATTATTTTCGGTCATTGTGCCTTCAGTGACCTGCTTTAGTGAATATATTCAATTCATTAGCAGGGCTAGTAATAGCTGCAGGAACTTTTTATATCTATTGCAAATTACTGTGTAACCTTAAAATGTGTTTGTTGTCGAAAGAAAACTTTTTTAATTTTTCATTCACAGTCACGCATGCAAAAAAAAAAGAAAAAAATAATCAAGCATACGAACATAATGATTGATTAAGTTTTAATTCACCTTTCCTGAAGAAGTAAAGCAATATTTGCGAAAAGTGATTTTATTCACAAATGTACAGTGGCGCGAAATAAAAAAAAATTATTAGAAATAGAGATTTTTTAAACTATTGAGGCGATTTTCACAAAGCAATTCCTAATCTGCAGAGAAAATGATGTTTTTTTTTTTTTGTAATAATATTTAAATAGTCTTGGATGTGTTTGAAATTGCAGAAAACGTTTCTGTAATTTTAATTCAGTTTTGTATTTTTAAAATTTTAGTAACTTTTTAGGAAAGCTCAGTTAACCTCTGTTCACTTTTCCAATATGACATTTTTATTTTTTTTCAACTAGCTTAGCCTGCAAAGCTTTCGGCTTGATCGTAGGAAAACACTGCAGGATCTAGGCAGGAATCGAAACCGCAACATACGGTTTAGTAGGCTGCGGAACCTCCATTCAATTATGGAGGCACCCGTAAAATAAAATTTGTTCAGAAGTCATGCAATGAGCTTCAAAAGTCAACAAAAATCTTATAAATATTTAAAACAAACAATTGAATACTGCATGCACTTTAAATAAAGCCTTCTGTTTGCATTCAAGTTCAACCTTTTTTGATGAAAATAAAATAAGACAAGCTCTTTCCCCCCTTTAAGAAATCACACTGGCATGTAGAAATTGCCATTTATTCAATAAATATCAATAATAATAATAATAACAATAATTGTTATTATTATTATATTTTCAATAAAATCGTCAACTCAAGTTCATTTCATTTTTTTTTGTTTTCTATTGAATATAATTTTAAGTTAAAACCCACATAATCTTTTTATATAATTTCACTTCGCTTTGTAGTGCCTTCACCATGGCGTGTTTGAAGTTAAAGCATCCAAACAAACGTATGAATACACGCTAACATGCACGTACATATGCATGCATGTTGTACATGCATATGCATGCGAATGGGTAAAAGTGACAACAGCATTATGTTAAGTGAGTAACAGTTCACACACTGTTATGCTCTTTAATGTGCTGTTAAAAGAAAAAACAAAAATTCAATATCTCCAATAACAGTGTCATTCAACCAGTCAACCGAGTAATATTTATTTACTGTGTACTTAAAGTATTTGCGGTTAGCTTGTACTCGTATTCATTGCGAAAGAAAATAAGAAACCGAAAGTGCTTGCATGGGCTTATTTACATATGCATTAACTGATATGTGTGTAAGCATTAAAAGCGTACAAATTTCACTACTGCACAGTAGTTACAAGCCTTGTGTTTTATGCCAGTCTATGCAATAAGACATACATCTCACAGAACATACGCATTTCAGTAGAACAATGATAAATATCATCAGACCAGAGGCGTAGTGTTGCTAACATTTTGTATGTGCTATTTAAGCAGCTGATTGATAGCATATTTTACTTGCTTGTGTGGAGTAGCTTGAAAAATTAAAAACTTGAAAAATTAAAATGGTTTTATACTGCATAACAAGTTATTGTTATCACGCCCATTACATATATTGGTCTTAAGTAGAAAGGCCGTAACACGCTTTTTTTGTTTTTTTTTTTTAATTTACTGATGTCAATGTGTATGCAAATTATACATTGCAATCACTAAAAAAAAACTATTGCAAAAAAAAAATGGAAGTTAGGGCCTTTATACTAAATGTTTTTATACTGCATAACAAGTTATTGTTATCACGCCTATTTATGTACATGTGAACAAAAAAAATATATACATATGTACATATGTTGGTCTTAAGTAGAAAGGCCGTAACACGCTTCTTTTGTTTTTTTTTTTCAATTTACTGATGTCAATGTGTATGCAAATCATACATTGAAATCTCTAAAAAAAACTATTGCAAAAAAAAAATGGAAGTTAGGGCCTTTATACTAGAGACTAACGATAGGTAAATTTATAATTTTTGCCATAATTTAGATCTCGGTTTCACACATCTATGTATATGTAAATACATGTTACACTTGCTGTAGTTAATAGAAAAAAAAGGAATTATATTTTTTATATTTAGTGTAAACCGCCAGAAAGTATATGCAAGTTTACCGTGTGTATACAGCACTTGAATTTATTATAAAAAAAAAACAGAATAGAAATGGCAACCTCAGAGTCAGTAAAACTGAAATAGAACCAGTTCTTCAGTAGATTATAGTTCAGCTATGCTGTGCTGTTTCAGTTCAATTTCATTCTATTTCAGTTG
The DNA here is from genome assembly GCA_963402855.1 of Ormia ochracea. Taxonomy (NCBI): domain Eukaryota; kingdom Metazoa; phylum Arthropoda; class Insecta; order Diptera; family Tachinidae; genus Ormia; species Ormia ochracea. The sequence continues at coordinate 44,527,914 of OY727106.1, forward strand.
GTTCTATTTTTTTCTTTCTTTTTTTTTTGTATATAAGACAGTATTCCTTCGTATGTCTGAAACATTTCCCCATTGAAGGATTTGTTTTGGAATTTAAAATGATCATAAGTATAGTTCTTGATAAAGTCATGCTATTGCAATATACGCAATATTTTTTCAAAGAGTTTTATAAAAATACTAAAATTTAAATATAGAATTAAAAGTTTGCTTTTGTTTATTTTCAGATTGAATCGACTACTAAACATCCTCTGGTAAGTTTCAAAAATTTCTTTAAAAAATAATTTTTTTAAATTTTATTTGGATTAATATTGCTCTAAATAAATGTTTTGAGTTACAATTGAGATTTGGGGAAAGAAATTAAATTGCCATTTTATGTGCCCCAATAATTATTTGAATGAAAGGTGGAATCTTAGTCGAATATTCGAATAATGACTTTAATGAGTATAGAAATTAAAAGCGGACTTGTTTTGGAAAAGGGAAGGTTACATTTTAACTGCTGTTTTCTTGCATTTTGTTAAAAGTTTTTCAATCGAATTAAATATCTGTCAATTACAAATATTATATTACATTATATATATATATATATAGAATTTTTTATTTGAGCAACTTTCCTCTGCGTGTTCGGTTTGCGCTTTATAAAATATTTACACTTTTGGTTTTTTCAAAACGGCCTTCTCTCTCACTTAGTTGAAATTGCCGCTATTTTTGTATTATTAATTTTTTGGAGGTTAGAACTTTGGGGTTATATAATAATTATTCTATGTATTATGCAGGATGTAGGAGAAAGGAATATTGCTAGAGAAGAAATAGAAGTTTTCTATTTCTTCTGACATCGAATAGTTAAGGTTAAGTTGTTTTTTCAGGCACTGGTTTTTTATTTTTTTATTCTTCGCCAATGAAAGACTGCTACTGAAGACATGCGAAGAAGGCTATATGGGGACGTTGTTAGTGGTTTCCCGGTTTAGTTTAAGTGGCAACTCATTATGCTTTCGGAGCTCAAATATTCCAAAAACAATTAACAAGTTTACGAAAACTCATGACTTTTTGTTTTTCCTCACTTCGGTTTTCTTAAATTAAATAGAGATGATGGCGGAGAAATATATAGATTTAAGGTAACCACCCCGTATCGGTTTTAAATCAGTTTTTAATATTTTAGTTCAAGTTAAATTAAAACTGGTTTCGGAAATAAATTACTAATTTAAGTTTCTAACAATAACTTTCACTAACAATATTTAATTAATAGTATTTAAATAATAAAGCCTACATTAAATTCTTTATTTAATAATTAACAAGTATATTAATATTTATTAAATCGTTTAAGGAGATTTAAATTAGTTTCATTGTAGGATTATTATTTTGAATTTTGTTACAAAAATGGCCATGAATATGGCATTAATGTATGTAAATTTCTCTAAAATAAATTTTAAAAATATAATGTCTAGTTTAATATATAACACGGCTATTTTTTATACATAAAATGTTTATTTTTATATGCTAAGAAAACCCGCTAAAGTCGGCTGGAGCGGGAGAACAAAATTTTATGTCATCAAAATTTTGTTTATTAAAAATTCAGCTTAATAAATTTTATTACTTTCGTTACGATTTATGTAACTTAAAGGATAACACAAATGGTATTGACAACCGTCCTTCGTCTGAAGCCGGGCCAGACTGAATAATAATTTTGCTTATTCATAATTCAGCTCAATAAATTTTGTTTTTATTTTTTTTATGTGAAGTTACAAAGCGAGAAAGTGATTCTACGAAAGCTGACAATAAATATATATTATGTCGTAATTGTAAGAATTACTCAAGTGATCAGGAACGAAGAGTCCGGTTTCAAATATATTTCATTTGGAAAGATTTTAATTTTAAGCAAAAATCTGTGAGGTTTTTACGTATTCGCAATTTTTTCCAAATATGAAATGTGACTAAGCAGCGGTTCCCAAATAAGAATCAACGAATACCCGGTTGCCATAACAACTGTGATTTTAATAACTTTAACTGATTTTAATAATTGAGTGTTACCACTACACAGATATTTCAGAGTGTTTGTGATCTATATTTTAAGGACGATCAAAATTATGTTTTTCTATTTTATTCTTATTATTATTTTTTTTGTTGGGTTTATAATTGAGGAAAAAGTGCATTCAAGATTTCAAACGCCTTCCAGATTTAGTGAGATTTTAGTGAGAATAAGATTTTTAGTGAGAACCCCTGATTTCAACGATAATCATAATTTTATTATTTGAACATAAAATTTAAAAAAAAAACAGAACACACAAAATTAATGTACAAAAATTCAAAAGCATTTGAAGAGTTTTCAACAAAAAAGCAAAATTTCAAAAAAGAATTTAAATAAACGCAATTAAGTTCAGCGAGCTAATTACCACAACTGATAATCTACAATCGCCGTTTTGAACTTATTACAAACAGAATTACATTAAATTACAGATTACAACATCACGTCATTGAAATGAACGATTGTTCGTCACTTCAGCTCGTCTTTCATTAATGATTGTTTAATTTGAGTCAATTGACATTTAAATTATAATGAATCTCTTAAATGACAAAATTTTTGTGAATGTCACATTAAAATTATTTGTGATGACATTCCAAAGTAGCCGAAAAGAATAATAAAACTTTATTCATTCATTTCACTTTGGCAGAGTTCGAAACGCATTTCATTCAAATGTGTAAAAGAAGGACTTACCAGCACGAAAAACTTCCCCGCAGCCATCACAACGTGATGCAAATTGAGCATCATAACAGTTGCCGCAATAGATCTTATCGGCCTTGGCGCCAAATTGTTTATCCACCAATGACAGGTGACACTTGAAGCACAAGAAGCAGGCCTCGTGCCAATGTTTGTCTTTGTAGGAAAGATCCTAAGATTAGAAAAAAGATATGGAAAAGAGTAAAATAAATATACAAGTAATATATTACAAGACATTTCCAAATGTCTCAGAGTGTATTAAATACAATTGCGACGAACTACGAACTTTTTACAAAGACATGAAACATATTAAAATTCCACGTCTGACATAGGCAAACGGCTGTTAAACAGCGACAAAGTGACATTCCTTATATCAAGTTTTCCATTTCTTAACCGTCTAAAATTATCTCTTTTAGGAATGTTGCTTTCAATATTAAACAGGGCAATACATATTGGTAATAAATAATTTTTTTATGAAAATGAAACTAAATTCTGTTTGCCTACTTTGGCAACCAAAGTCAATAAAATATATATATATTAACCGATTTGGAATTATATGTTTAGTTGCTTTTGCTAATTTTATTTCTCTAAACGAATTTCCGTCATTGTTGTGTGAAGTGTGTCGTTTGAAGTTCCAATTGTGTTTTAGGCAATACTCAACTATGTTAGGGATTTCCCTTTCTCATATCCCCAAAATCCCTATAGCCCATTACAAATAACACAATTTTATAATTAATTTGCAAACATTTAGGTTTTAATATAAATTAATGATCTTTTTATTTCCAAGAGCACTGTTTAAAAGGGGAATCCCCTACGAATGCAATGCATTGTAATGGAATTAGAAAAAGAGGAAAACCGAGTAGTTTTTCTTGTTTGCTCAGTATAAATTTTCTTTTTAAATAAATAATGAATTAAATAATTAAAACAGGGCCCTTGAGAAATATGCAAATAAATTTTTTATTTTAAAATAATTGAAGCAACAATTATGTATGCAAATATTATAAAAAAATTTTTTTTTTTATTTTACATTAGCAATCATTACATATTCATATTTTATGTACTATAATTAAATTCAGTATTCCCCAATTAATTGCGATTTTTGTAATTCCAAAACCGCAAACAAGAAACATAACTTTCATTCATACGTCATGAAATTGAAGTGCTAAAGCTTTTACTTCGCAATTGCTTTTCCATTGCTAATGAACCGAAGGATTTTCTAAGCAGAGAAACGGAAAATGGCAAAGTGAAGCTGAGCGCCCTTAAAATATTGCACAATATTTAGTGTAAAGCAGCTCTGCCATGTGATATACAATTTTAATGGTGGTTTCTTAAGCGTTTGGAAATATTTGTTTATTGATTTTGATAAATATCTCGGTTTTGAATAGATTAGTTAAGTCCTTTTCTAGGAAATGGTGTACGGCTGTGGTAAAATTGTGATTCTGATTAGTGTTATTTTTAAGCCATTTTAACTCCTCTTTAAGCGTTTTAGTAACCCAAACCATAAACTGGATATGCCGATTCCAGAAAAAAGTTTCATCTAATATGAAAGCTAAGCCAGCTGATATAGAGAAATGAATTAAATGTTGGGAGTTTCGTTTGGTTTTTGTATTGTTGCCACGAAATGATTCATAAGGAAGTTTTTTCATATTAAAATTTAGGTGGGGAGTTATTTCGAAGCTTTGTGGAACGATATAAAAGCAGCTGATAAATTATTTGAAATTCCAATTTCGGTTGTATGAACATTTTCTTAAGGTTGAATGAAAAGAAAATAATTAAAAAAATATTTTTAATAACATTCTGGAAATACTGTTCGTTAATTTCAGTTTATGAAATACATTTAAAATCAGCAAATTGACGTTTCGATTTGCTTGTTTTTGCTATATAGAATGACCCATATGATTTTGTTCTAGATTTAGATATTTTCTACAACAGCGAGAACAAAACACAAAATTAAATAATATTTAATTATAAACTGGAGATGCAGTTGATTAATTTTAACTTGCAGCTACATTTTCTTTGAGTGAAACTAAAACGAAATGTCGCTCTTTGCCAGCAATGAAATTGCCATCTCGATTGGCATTTGAGAGAGATTAGACAAATAATTGTTGTCTGATTGTTGGTTTTTGGCTAATGGAAAGCCAAATATAAAAAAAAATATATAAAAAAATATGATGCAATATAAATTTGCAAAATAATATATTGATGTCGTAAGAAGTGCATTAATTGGGATGAAACTCACCTTGGAATCGATGCCGATGATCTTGTTGCACTCTTCGCAAGTGTTGGCGAACACATTCTCGTAGCACTTGATGCAATAAGGATGGTCATCGCGTATTACGTAACGCTGGCCGGTAAGGCTTTCATCACATTGCCAGCAACAGAAGTGGCCCGAATGCCAATCCTTATCCATGGCCTTCGTGTATTCACCACTGAAAATTAACTGCAAAGAATACAAACAGAAATTGGGAAGATTGTAATCCAGGTTTTGAGGATTTCACAACTTTTCTTTCACATTTTTATTTTATTTTCATGTAAAGAAATTTTGTTTTGTGTGTGTTTGTTTAAAATAAATTGTTGTTGTTTTCGTTTGTTGTTATTGTGGTTGCTTGCGCGGCTGTTGTTTAAGTTTTGCTTGTGTGGTGAAGAGTAATAAATAGAAGTGAAGAAGGATAATAGAGGTGAGTAGTAGAGAGAAGCAGTGTTGCATTTCGGTGTGTACAAGTATTTCTTCTCAACATTTTTTTTTTTTGTAAATCTTAACACTTTTTGCTTATTGAATTTTTTAAATTAATTTCCTTTTTTCTATGAAAAAAGTAGATATTTTAAAAGTTTTCCCGAAATATTTTCACTCTTTTTATATGTGTTGTTTCTTGTGTGTGTAGATCGGATGTGTTTAGAAGAAATTGTATATTTTGGCTCGAGTAAATCGTTCTTTGTGTAAATCGGTTTTTTAAATCTATTTTATAGTATAAATTTTTTAATACCTTTTTTTAATTAGTAAAAAGGGGGTGACGTGTCGTTTGTAAAATTCATTTTAAGTTTTTCTGTTGGAATATTGAATATTGTTTTATTAATTTTTGTTTTTGTTCTGTTTTTTTTTTTTGATTTTCTATTTTAAAGTATAGAAATTATCAAGATTTTATGTTGAAAATTCGTGATGACTATTAAAGTTTGTTTGTGTATAATGTTTTTGCTCTAATTTTAATATGTATCAAAGTTTTGTGCAAAATGTTTAATATTTTTCGAGTTTCTACTTTTAATTCATTTAAATTGCAATAGTTATACAATTTACTTAAAGTAATTAAAATAATTTGAATTAAATTCTGTGGAAATCGGTTTCAATTTGTTTTTTGTTATAAAGAGTTCGATGTTTCTACGGACGAATTTTTTAACTTTGTTACATTTTAACATTCAAAAAGAATTCTGTTGAAAAAAATAGCTTTTAAAGAAAGTAAAAAAATTTAATATAATCCGAAATTATCCATATTTCACATTTAATAATAAAAATAATTCTACGAAATTGTTTTGAAATGCTTAAATCCTTCGAGAATAAATAAATTTCGCTAAAACGCTTTGTTATTTATTTATACCTATTTTTTTGAAATTATTTTAATTTAATTTATGCAACAAAACGAGCTGAAAATATCACTAGAAAGTCAAATTACCTATAAGGACATTCAACAATTATTAAAACAATAATAAGATTTTTTTTCCAAAATATATGTATATATTAATTTAATTCCGAAAAAATATCAAAACTTTGCTAAATAAGAAAGAGAACCAGTACAAGAACAGTTATTTCGGAAAGAAGTTATTTAAAACTTAATTTTTTTTAATAAATAATAATTTAAAAAGGCGTTAAAAATTTAATTTTTCTGAGAAATTTTCTGAAAATCCTTCGAGATGAAAAAGTTCCATCAAATTTTACTTATATTTTATCCTTTTTCTCGTTTATGTTACACACATTTGTTACATATACATATTTATTAATTGATATCTTATGGGAAATAAAAAAATTTAATTTAAAACTCCTTTTAAACTTTGAAAGAAAATAATAAAATTCAAAACATACAAAAAAAAAAAAGAGAAAAAACATTCATTAACATTTTTTAGATTTGAAAAAAAAAATTTAAAAAAAAATTTACATATTATTTTTTTTAAATAGTATTTAATTTTCCCAGCAGATTTATTAAAAATCGTAAAAATTTTCAGCAACAAAATTATTTAGCAAAAATCGCATGATTTTTGCCAACAATCGTTAATTCATCACAAAATGTTTTGGAAATGTTTATATAATTCACAAAAAAGAAACTTCCAAATGAACTTTATTTATGTGAAACCAATAATTTTCACATAACCGTCACGTACCCCCTCTCATCGTTGGTCTGTTCAACTTCTGTTATTTGAACTTCTGATTCGCGGCGTTTCGAAGTTTTCTTAACTTTCTTTGTTTTCTTAATTTCCGATACGTTTTGAATAATTTCAACATCCGCCATTTTTATTAAAATTTATTATTCCTTTTACTCAAATTTCTTTTTTTTTTTATATTTATAAATCAAATTATTATAAGGAAATATTTGGATAAATGTGATGAGAACCCGTTCTGTCCGTTTAACGTATGAATACCGCCCGCGTTTGACCGACTAAACTTTTTTGCTTGGAATTTTCTATTTTGGCTAATAATTTTTCAAACTTTTCTTTAGTTTTTCCTGTACAATTTTACTCTCCCAACGTTTTTCTGTAAAAATAAATTGTTTTCTTTAAAAATATTTCCTTTCGAACGCAAAACTTTTTTACTTTCTCAGCACAGAATTTCAACTGTGTTGATCGTAAATTGTTTTGTTTCAAAATTAAATGAGTTTGAGAAAAGTAGAGAAAGAACAACACACACATTAACCAAATAAAAATATTATAATCCTACAGTGTGATACATATTCATTCCACTCAGCACTGATGTTTGCGTTCGGTTGTAAGTGACATGAAACAACAAACAAAAATTTTTTTCTAAATAATCAAGGGAAGGGAGGCTAAACCTTTTGCTTGAGTAACACCGACTTCAAAGTGCTCTGTAATGGCTTTTGGTATAAAATTTTCAAAAAATTATTTACGGCATTATTAATCATGAATTTCGAAGTCAGCGTTGCCAGCAGATTTTTAGGGATCCGTAGCACAAAATAACCTCTTTGTTTCCCGTACAGAGCCTAGAGGATTGTTACTAAAATGACATAATAAATAATATTTGAAAAAAAGTATATATGTACATACATATATATGTATGTATGAACATGTTTTCCATAACTATAGATAAAATAAAAATTGAAAATTCCAGCATACAAATTATTAATTATCTACTAGAATGCAATTGAGAATCGTGTTACTCTGTTACTTTAATGCAAAAGAAGTTTTAGCTTGATTTCTGAATTTCACTAATGTTGGTTAATTTGAAAGCTGAGCTTTCTCTAACTTTATGATTTTTCCTAATATTAATTATATTGCAGCTTTGAATTACACTTTTCCAGAAACATGCAACAAATAATGTATTCAAATGAATTAATAATTTAATATTTGAATTTTTTAAAAATTAAGCTGATGAGAAATGTATTTCAGAAATATTAGAAAAACAAAAAAAAAATTCTCTACATATTTTTTAGCCAATAAATGCATTAGGTTATTCTGTATGCAAAAATTTTCGCTACCATAATAGTGATTCAACAAACTAAATTATACAGTTTAGCAACAGCCCACTGTGCATAATCATTTCATATTTACATGAACTGATGATTATTAAATCGAAGCCATTTTTCTCTAGATCTTGTTCCAATAGTGCTACACCCAGGCTTCTTTTTATTTTTGGTAAAATTTAATGTAATCTCCTGTTCGTGTTGTTATTGCTTTTCTTCGTTCGTTCGTTTGTTCGTTCGTTTTCTTTGCAATGGATGAAACAGCTTCGTGTTCGTTTAAATTCACGATTTGTAAACGTAACATGTCGTGTGAATTGTAAAAATGGGACAGCAGATTGTTTCTCTCAAAAATATTTAATTCGATTTTCTCTAAATTTTATAATATTTTTTTTCCTTATTATGCGAGTGGGATTTTTTTATATTATTCTATTCGGCCCGGTTGACTTAAACATCTGTTTTTTCCTTTTTTTTTTTTGTTTTTTTTTTTTGTGTTTTTTTTTATTTTTTTGTTTGTTTTTTTTTTGTAATGTAGCGAAAATAATCGAATAGTAATCGAGGGCCATTCGCCTCAATATTGATTGTGTGCATGTGTGTAAATGTTGGTGTGTTGGTTTTCAGCCAACAGCAACAAGTTTTTGGTTTCATATTTTTGTTGTTTCTGTATTTGAAAGCAAGATCAAACTGTAACAATGAAAAACATTGTTGATTTTTCGGCATTTCATTTGTTTATTGCTATTCGATATAAAATTTTCAAAAATTATATGTTTGTTTAAGGAAAATAGCCTGCGGTGTATTAAGAAGCATTTTCTGCTCTAAATAAAATTTATGTTAATGCATGTTTGCTATTGCTGTGGGCTGACTGTTTTATTTCTTTTCTTGTGGAAGGTGAAGGTTAAATGAATCTTTTTATTGCACAATTGCCGAACTTGTGATTTATTTGTTAATATTTAATTTTTAATGTCTAATTTTTTCTAAAGTGATTTAAAAAAAGTTGTTTACAGCTATAAAAACGGCGCACGATTTTATAAATTAAATTTTTGGGGAAATTTTTTTTAGATTTTAGAGAAGAAAATTACAAAAAAAAAATGTACTCAAGTTTTGCTCGTTCTAAAATTATTACCAGTAGTGTCGATAGACTTCATTAAAGCTAAATAATTCAAATGAAAGTTGTGAAAATGTAGATGAAATATTTATACAGAATAATTAACAAATAATTTAAATGAAGTCTTCTTGACTGTAATTGGTGTTTTAATGAAATTGAAGTTTATTATTGCTTTATTAGTACCATAAAAAATTTGATTCTAGAGCTGAGCTTTGCTTAAAGAAATCATTTTCTTTATGATTCTCTCTAATAGAAAAATCTAAAATTGTTAAAAGTATTTTAAAGGTGTTAGTAGACTTTGCAAGGAATGAACAGTAAGATTAGTTCTTTATTTTACTGGAGCTATTTATGGTAATTCTTCGAAAGCACAGCTTTTAAATTATAAACATACCTTCTATATAGGCTGTAAACGTTAGAAAAAAGCTGAAAACAAAACACCTAATGAGCCGAGACTTTAACAAAAAACTGCTCATTAAGACGTTATGATTTCTTTTGATTTAATCAGCCATAATTTTAAAATACTATATTGCTTGTGTTGGTTTGGGAAAACTAAATAAATATTGCTAAAAAAATAATAAAATAATTTATTACAAGCTTATAGCGTCCATATATTTTTATATCTTCATTAATTACTGTGTTGAAAGAAAAAAATGTTTTTAAACATTTTACGACAAAAGAGATTTTTTTATTAACAAACTGCAATGCCAACTTAATTATAAACCAAAAATAAAAATAAAAAATATAAAATAAATTTATTGAAATATGAATATTATGTGTTTCTTCAATAAGGTATTATGGAAAGTTATCCTAGAAGTCTATTCTATAGTGTTGATAACAAATTTCAGTTACAGATTCTCTAAGGAAAAATTTTTCCCCAAATTAATTTCTATTAAAAAATTAGGTGGCATGTTTAGAAAAATGACTGATGTGCAAATTTTACAAATACTTCTTTAACGCACCTCGTAACAAATTGTTTACACTCAATACCATTATGCGTGGTTGCACCCTGGCTAACACCTTAACATGTTTGATCTAATAAATTTTTTTTCTTCTGTAGTCAGTTTAATGGCAAATAATTTATTTTTCATTCAAAAATTTTGACTTGTTCAATTTTTGGAAGAAACCATATTATAAAAAATTATAAAATACATTAAATATAAAATACAAGCCAAATGATAATGTGCGTACTCGCTTTTCAAAGGAAATTGAAGTAAATTCATATTTTAAAAAAACAAGAAAATATAATCTATATGCTACTAAAATAAAAAATATTTATTTTTCATTCGATTTAATTTCTTTTGTGCACACGACACACTTGTTCTTCCATTTCAGCCAGACCGACAAACACTTAAAACGACCAGTCGCATCTACACGGAAAAATCTGATCTATAAAATGCTTTGAAAAAGAAACCAACAAAAATCACTAAAAGAAAAATCGAGCGATATAGTCAGCGTTTAACACACGTTAATACTTGTAGCCTTCAGGCCAATACTTTTTTCCTTTATTTACATTTAAATTGTTTTAAAATTTGGCATTTTAATTATTTTCGATGAGTTTTTTTTACGTTTAAATTTCTCTTGTGCCATTAATCGACATTTTTAACCCAACAATGACGCTGTCTGAAGAATATGTTGTCATTCATAAACTTTATTTTTAAATTCAAGTGTTTGAATCTACTGCCAGAGCGATGAGAGAGGGGAAAATTAGCAAAGTGGAAAATATTTCAGAGCCTCATGCTCTACAAGTTAATAAAGAAAAAGTTTTTTAATCCATGTGAGCAGCATTAATTTCAATAAATGCCTGAAACGTGAGTCACTACTGCATAAAGGCGGATTTTGGAAAAAATAAATTCATTTAATATAACTTTTTTACAAACTCGTGCTATATAGTTAGGAAGAAGCGTTTAGGAATTCTTATATTGAGGTCTACTTGGAAAACTACAAACTAAATACGAATATGACAGTTTCGCAATTAGGATTGTTATTTGAAAGAAAACTATTCGATTATTAGTAAAAATCTGATTTAGTAATCCGTTAAAAATATTTATTTATTCGATATAAAATTATATGAAAAAATATTTTTCGTATAAAAATTATACCTTAGAAATATATATGAAATAGAAATTTCCAAATTATTGCTATAATAATTTAAGATTATGATTAGTATAGTTATTCGAATATAAATAATTATTTGAGCATAAGATAATCAATTTATCCACGTACTGGAATATCAATTAACCGATAAAAAATATTTAAATAAAATTGATTAAGATTAAAAGTTGGCGAAAAAATTTTTGTATTACAAATTATTCAAAAATTCCATAAAACATGATATGGCTTTTATTTTAGCTTTCATTCAAATAAAAATTAATCGTTTAAATTTAAATGAAAAATTTATAAAAGAATTTTTATCGAATATTTGTTGCAATAAATAAATTTTTCGTTATAAGAAAGATTTCGAATAAAAAGTTATAGAAATTTACAAAAAAAAGTAACACTGAAGTTATTAGTTTAGAAATTATTCAAAATTAATCGAATCATTATGGCATATTGAATATTTGTTCACATTATTATTTTGTAAATGTGACTAGCTCTGGTTATTTGAAATAAATTTTTCGATAAACGAAATTATTCGAATAAAAGGTTATAGAAATTTACAAAAAAAAAAAAAAAAAAATAACACTGAAGTTATCACTTTAGAAATTATTCAAAATTAATCGAATCATTTTACATGCATTTTATGGCATATGTTATATTAACATTTGGCAAATATGACAAGCGCTGGTTATATACTGTGTGTAGATTTATTTCTTTTAAAGAATGCACAAAAACCTCTGTCTGTTTGCGGCCTATTTATATAAAATTAATTGAAATTAATTATTAAATTTAAAACGTTTCATAATTGTATCATTAATTATTATTTACTAGATTGTAGCATCATTTCTATTTAATTACGAAGAACAATTAAATAATTTCGCTTGTTGCAGTTATTTAAAAAATGTTTATTATAATTATTTAAAATTGCGCGAAAATACAACAAAGTGAATGAAATGCTTTCACTAAATTTTATTTTGCAACTTTCAAGGGTATTTATTTTTAATATCTGAGACATAATTATCGTCTTCTTTTGTATTATATTAAATATAATACAAAAAAATTTTACTCACACTTTCACGAGAACAAAAATGCAAATTGGAAAGAATAGAACCTCGTTAAAGAAGCTCAAAATTTTTGGCGAAAAAGAATTGAATATATGTGGGGTATTCACATATTTTTTAAAAATTAAAATACAGAATTTTATCGTTGGCGATAAGCAAACAAATCCAGTCATATCGACTTTGTAATATGATCAGATCCATCTCCAACTGCTAACCATCGCATTCCACAAATCTGATGTAAAACAAATGATTATATAAATGACGATTAAACTATCCGAAAACATTCGTAGAAATTTTTCGCAATTTTAAATTCTGGCGACAAGTAAAAAATAAATGTGTTTTTAATAAATATAAATAATTATTCTTTAAAATAAATTTAATATAACTTTTTTATAAACTCGTGCTATATAGTTGGCGATAGTAACGGAGGAAGAAGCGTTTAGGAATTTCTTATATTGAAGGCTACTTGTAGAACTACTAAGTAAATACGTACATGATAGTTTGTCAATTAGGGATGTTATTTGAAAGAAAACTATTCGATTATTATTAACTATTCGATTATTCACTATCCTGTACCGTGTTATATAGTGCCCAAACTGTAGGTCGCTATACCATCTAGGAAATAAGAAGCCATTGTATCTTCTTATGTATAATATAGAAAGTGAATCATGGTTTCCGCTCCGGATAAAATTTTATTAACCTTCGTAAAAGGGTTTAATTTTTTGGAAGATCAACTACATTGTCCTCGAAATCTATTAATTAATAGATGTCGGTTTTATATTAGCACCTGACCAAATCGTGCCAATCTAAAAGTTTACTGTTTGACACTACTGGAATTGCTAACAGGCTATTTTCCAGCTTCGCCGACAGTATCTGTTGAAAAGCACCATAAACGAGAATACTCTTTTGTGGACTGTGTCGGATAAAATCATTAGCATCAACTCGAGACTGGTAATGCAACAAAATTCTTCCAAGCGTCTTACGTGAACTTCTGAAAAAGATCTTAGCAACCACTGGAAAAGGTTGTAGCGAATTTAAATCAGACTTAGTTCCCTATTAAGGAATCATTTTTTAAAACCGTGTAGTCAAAGCAAAGTGCATAAGTGATATTCGCTCGGCGGAGGCTGCACAGCTAAATGTTTAAAGTACCCAAAGCCTGCCGTGGCGACTAGTGGCAGCCCTGTCTAAGTGATGATACCTATGCAGAGCCAGCTTAAAGGTTTCTAAAGATGCCAGATCTCTCTCCAAACCACAAAGCATATATCTCCTTTAATTTTGCTTGCAAACGCTTCCAATGGTTTTTATTTCAGACTGGAAATGTTAAATTCAGACCCCTTGGTGGAGGGAGATTTCTTATGCAGAATAATCAAATTGGCACTTGGGATTGATTGGAGCACATAATCGGTTGCCTAAGGATTTGATACTCATAGTAGAACCTTTTCACTCTACACATCAAAGTTATTGACGTTAGTTAAGGCTGATACAATTAATCAATTAAAATTTTAATTCAATTTTGCTAAATTAAAAACACTTCTACTCGTTTATATATATCGCAAACAATTTTTCTATATATATCTAATTTTTCTAGTGTTAGATTTTTTTACTTTCATGTCTGCTCACAAGAAATTACATTTTTTCTAAATTAAAATCTAGACCAAATTATAATACATAATTCTGCATTCTGAATAATATTTCGAATTTTATCTTTTTTCATTTTTCTTTCATTATGTATTATTTATTTAAGAGAGATACAATTTTTGTAAAATAGTTGCAACAAACAAAAACTATTTGCATGCAGCATCATTTTCTAAAAATATAAGCGAACTTAATCACACATAGAGATAGATAAATGCATGCATGCATGCATACATGTAACATGTAGTTCATTAGGGCGGTCCTGTGAATTTCAACTACATACTACGTACATCCCATTTCATATTTTATAGGCTTACAGCGTTTGTAAATGGCTGTTGAATTAACTGTAAATCGTTTTTAAAAAAATATTATTGGTTGGTGGAATTATTTGTCTGACGAATAATTATTAAATTTGAAGTTTTAATATTAGAGAATAGTAATAATTCTCATATGCTATTTTTAAAGCGGCTTGATGAAATTGCGGGCAAATGAAATCCACATGAACAATAACGTTGGAAGTGAATGTGTTGCCGCTGCGGTTAATTGTGTCCGTATTTTAACAAGCTGGAGGAGTGCTCTATGCCCAATACATTCACAATAATATTAATATTACGAACCTTAGTTTAATTCTCATTATTTTATTAAAAAAATTTTATTTATTTTATTTATTAAAAAAATTTATTTTAATTCTCATTAACTTAATTAATTAACTTTAAGTAATTAATTAATTTTTATTTTTTTACTCGTATTTCAATTTATTATTTATTTGCCCAAACGAATTAAATTTTTTTTTTCATGAACCAGCCTAATATTCACAGAATTGGCAATTAGGATCTTTTTTAATCACATATATCTACTTTAATTATAAAAATGAAAGATTTGAAGAACTTAAAGTGCAAGCAAACATTGTATTTGGTTTGAAAAATATTGTCGAATTTGAATTAAAATTTTTATTACTGATTAAGTGAGCGAATTAGATGGCTTAGAAAGCAACAAACATTGCCAGATTTTTTTTTTGCACAGTATTTTTGTCAGACGAATGTGTTGGCAGTGCCACGACCAACTAGTTTTATTTTTTTAAGGAATTGCAGAATAACTACTGGCGCTAATTATGGCTTTCCTGGTGATCAAGGGTGAACTTTGTGTACATACGTGCGCTTTGGAAGTCTGCTTGGATGTGTGGTCTTTTTAAAGCCTCCGTTTGGCAAGGAATGTAGAAAGGTCAAAATGAATATTTAAATGATATATAAAAATGTAAAAAAAATATAATATAAAAAAATATAATATAAAAAAATATAATATAAAAAAAATAAACATATAAAAAATAAAAAAAAATATAATAAAATAAAAAAAATAAAATAAAAAAAATAAAATAAAAAAAATAAAATAAATGTAAATGAAAATATCAAAAGTCGTATATATAAAGCGGATTTTAATAAAATAATAAATTAAAAATTTGGAATTAAATTGAAATATAAAGAAAAAATATTTTAAAATGAATTAAACATTGAGAAATAATAAGAAATAATCCAGAATAAAATAAAAGGAAACAAAAAATATATATCATATTTTTAAACAAATTATATTTTGTTTGTTTTTTATGTCCTTCTTTTAATATTTATTAAAAAAAAAATAAAAAAAATTGCAAAGCGAAAAAAAATATTAAATACATAACAAATATATAAAATTAAAAAAAAAAAAAATAAATGTAAAGAAAAAAAAGCGAATTTTAATAAAATAATTAATTCAAAATTTGGAATTAAATTGAAACACAATAAGAAATATATAATTAAGAAATGCTATAAAATGCAAGTCCAAATGAAAGAAAATAATCTAAATTAAAAAAATTGTAAATTAAAATCGTTTATTATAAAACGTAATACAAAAAAAAAAAAAAAAAAAAAATAAATAAATAAAAAATAAATAAATAAATATAATTAGATTTAATAATATAAAACAAAATATTAAAAAATATAATTCTGAAACTGCTTCTTGCATTTGCAAATTAATAAAAAAAATTATATTTTTGGCAAGAAAATTTATTTAATTTCAGCAATTAGTGACTCATTATTAGTGACAGAACTACGAATAATTAGTTTATTAAATAATATATATATTTTTGCTATTTTAAATCATTTAGAAAAGATTAACGCCGCCTAACCTTTAAATTATTATTCGAATTTTCGTTGTATGTACGAGTATGTTAAACTTATAATATGCAATTAGAATAGCTCGAGTTTAGTCAAGTTACCATAGAAAGGTGGGGTGGTTACAAGGATGGTAACCACCGCGCGGTAATTGGAGCTGTGCAAACAGCTGTTTTACATGCAGAAAAATATACAAATAAATATCATTGTTTTGTCACGTTCACGTAAATGAGATAGAAAACCATAGTTTTAACTATGATTTAGCCATCTCTTTCACTCATTTAAAATACTTTTTAAAACATTGATATTTTATATTCTGTATACGTTTTTGTGAGATAAGTCAGCTGACATTTGACAGCGGTAACAACGTACATCAACTAAAACTGAAATTCATCTACCTGGGAAACGATTGTATGCCATGGCTGTCATGACAGTCAGCTGGTCTTAAATTTCTTAATCACTAAGGCGAGCTAATAAAAAAATCTTTTGTTGCTGCAAAATCTTGTTGAAAAAAATGATTAACAATTGACTCATGCAAATTAATAAAATAAAATATGTTTTTGTTGGACAGTGTTATTAATTAAGGAAGCAGCGGGTTAATGTCTACCATAAAGGAATAGTGAGCACATATTAAATGATTTATAAACATCATTTATTTAAATGATTCACGTTTTGTGTGAATAATTTTTTCTTTATTGCTAAGAATTAAATAGCAATTATGTGCTTATTAGTAAGGAAGGTTTTTTTTTTTCAAGCAGGTGCTTATAATTGCAGGTACCATAATTATAAGAGGCCAATATAGCCCTGTATTTTTCCGAAAAGAAAAATATAAAGAAAAATATAAATGTTCGGGGAAAAATAACATGATAAACTATGATAAGACTTTCTGAGTGTAAATAAAATATTTGGCGGGGCTTGAAAGCCGGAGATCCTACACATATACTCCTCGTAAGATGCTGAGAGGTGAGAAGGAGTTCAGCTGCCTGGTTTTATGCAAATTGAATGAAAAACATACAGAGTGTCTTCGCATCACATCCTCAAAATTAATATTCTACGGAATGTAAATTTTTTTTATTCAAAAATATATTGAAATTATGGAGGGGTATTAATTGGTCTCCGTGTGCATTCCACTACGTGCATTAACGGATCATTAGCTTTGCGTGGGTTTTTAATTTTACAAAAATAGTCCACTCACAACAATAATGAATAAAAAAGAAGACACATTTATTTAATTTCAGACCAAAATGGCTGTACTATGGCAGATAAAGTAAATATTTAATGAAATAAGTGTAACCAGCAAATGTATTTGAGCCATTTATTCTAGTAATCGAGGAAATAGAATTATCATTACAATTAATAAGGATAAGAAAAATTATTCTTCTTACTGAAAGCGGCAAAATTAGCAATTTCAGATAAATTAGATACACAGCTAGTGTGAAGAACAAGTGTCAAATAAGGCGTCAGCTAAAAGGGATTTAATTGAGGTAAAACCATGTCACCAAAGAGAAAATCTTTACCGTGCAGAGAGCTTGCATTTGCCAAAGTGTAATGTCATATAAAAAGAACTCTGATTACAAACTCGTAGCTGCCTTTGGAAACATTTTAATGTCAGTTCAAACATCCGTACAACCAAAAAAGTGTTCTATTCTTACGCTTCGTAACTTGTGTTTCATAGACAGTTTAATAGAAAAATTAAATTAAAAATTAGATAAACTTAAGCCAGAATAATTAAAATGTTTCTTTAAAGAAAACCATTCAAGTGGACTAGAAGATTCAATTCAAAACTTTAATTGTTAAATACAATTATTTTTATTTAAACAAAAAATTCATAATATTGAGTTTTCATAAAAACTTTTATCTACAACTTGTTTCCTCGAGTTTCCACACTCCATTATGCCGCCAACTTGCTATATACGGTTGAAGAAACAGGATTCTTGTATATTAATATTAATAAAAGGTTGGAGAAAAATAGCATGAAAGATGACTAGACTAGAATGGTAACGTTTCTGTTATCAAATATTTGCCAAATGTGCCTGCAGTTTTAATAATGATCTCAGCTTAAACAAATATTGTGCAATACGTCGGTAATTTATTCTTATTAAACGTGCTTAAAATTTTTCTTAAAACTAACAGAAGAATATTTACAGAAGATGCTTAAGAACTTTTTAATTTGCAGCTTTTGAACTTTTAATTGTTTGTTTGCCAAGTTATGTTTAAATCAAGCTAATCGTCTTAGATTTTAGTTTGTAATAATTAATATTTATTGACTGCGGGGAGCACATGAGAAAATTCTTATTTATTAAAATCTAAATGAATTTTGCTCGAAAATATTGTTACTTACTTTGGGAGTTGAACCAGCAATCTTTCGACTAAGAAAAAGTATTGAATTTTGCTGGAAGATATTAGTACCGATTTTGTACAATGAACTGGGGCTTGAACCAGCAATCTTTCGACTAAGAACAATTATTGAATTTTGCTGGAATATATTATTACTGACTTTGTACAATGATCTGGGTTTTGAACCAGCAATCTTTCGACTAAGAACAACTATTGAATTTTGCTTGAAGATATTAGTACCGATTTTATACAATAGCCTGGGGTTTGAACCAGCAATCTTTCAACTAAGAAAAACTATTCTAACGCTAACAGTTTTATTTTAAGAGCCTGCAAATTTTTAGTGGAAATTGTAAATCTGCTTTTAAAACCACAAACTGACAATTATTTGTAAAATAGTTGCTTCAATTTTGGAAAATTAACCTTCAAGCTAGAAAGTTCTTTACAAGCTTTAAGCTAATTTATTTAATGTAATGCAATGAAGTTTCCTTATGAGGGGAATTTCTTAATTTTCACATTTTCTCAGAATCAATATATATTTTCAAAGATTTAAAACTAAAAAAAAAATATAAAAAATTTATTCATTTTTTTAATATAAAAAAAAAATTTAATTAATTGAAAACTAAGAAAGAATTTTAAATGCGGAAAACAGTTTTAAGAATCTGCTAGAATTGCAGCATATATTAGATGTATAAATAATTAATTATTATTTATTTTTCAACATCTCATTTCTGAAAAGGTCAATGAACAATTCTTCAGTACACAAGTAGCATCAATAACAATAAAAAGAAGAAAAAAGAATAAATTCTTCAGCAAGTTTTCCTTTCATATTCAATTAAATATTATTTTTTGCTTATCAATACTCTGAATGGCTTTTTAATTAAATTTATTGGAAATGTTATTAATGAAAGAATTAAGAAAATCATTAATAAAGAAACTGCTAATTTATTGCAATTGTATATAATATTTTTTTTACAAATGCATTTTCAAAACGAAAAACCACACCCCTTCCACTATCCGGCCATACTTAACAATATGAAATGTAAATAAAAAAGTGAAATTTTTATTTAAATTTATTATTTCAAATATTTGAAAAACACTTTCTTTCGGCCAAAAATAAATATTCTGAATTTTGGTCACAAATCCTTTGCACACGACAAAACAAAATCTGAAGCAACATTCTTTTTTGTTTTTTTTTTCTAAATTTAAAAGTGTTTAATTTTTCCCAAAGCCATAAACGTTTAACATAATAATTTAATTTAATTTAATTATGAGGAAAATAGCCAGATTGAGTTTTCACTATTTATATGGAATCGTCATAAATTTTATTCCAGAATGTGTTTATTTCGACACATGTGTGTGTGTGTGTGTGTGTATGTGTGTTGGTGTCAACAAAATAGTTTTTATATAAATTTTATTTTTAGTATTAGGAATATTTAAACTTTAAACTTCTGGCAAGACGAATAAAAAGCACCCTTCATTTTTTTAAAAGAGTGTTTTAATTTTTTTTTTAAATTCTGACTTTTTTATTTTTTTATATGAGTCGTCAATAATTTTAAAATTTTATGGCCGTTTTTGTGATGAAAAAATTTGTCTTGCA
Source organism: Ormia ochracea (assembly GCA_963402855.1). NCBI lineage: Eukaryota > Metazoa > Arthropoda > Insecta > Diptera > Tachinidae > Ormia > Ormia ochracea. The sequence continues at coordinate 44,548,284 of OY727106.1, forward strand.
TTTTTTTTAGTGAACCTGCCTGTACAAAAAATATTCTTCAAATATTTTTTTTGAAAACTGAAAATAACTTTTAAAGGATTATTCTTACAAGGAGGAGGCGAACATCTTTTTTGTTGAAAGAAGGAATGGAGAAAAAATCATAATTCCATGATTTAAGAATTTTTTTATTTCTCTTTAAGGCATACTTCTTAGTATCTCTAAAAATTTAAAAAAAATTTTAACGAAAATGATTTTAAAAATATTAGTGCACACTGGGAAAGGATCACTAACTATTGCTTAGTGGTTGCTTTCAGTATGAAAAGTTTGCATTTAATTACGACTAAAACGGTTGCTAAAGGCCAACTCACTAACACATTGAAAGTCCAGCTTATTGATTTCATTTTACTTTTTATTTCAAAAGTAAAACATTTTCAAGCTGCAATACCTTAAAATAATAAACTTAAGGTTCCGTGCCCGCGAAGTGAGCACATATACAGGTATTCAAGGTTAAAGATCATACAGGGACCGATTAGGTGTAGTTCTCGAGGGACCGATGAGTGTTAAATTATTATCGTTGCGCACATTTTTGCCGCATTCAAGCAACATCTTTTCAAAAAAGATAATAAACTTGATATGAGCTTTTATTCTATAGAATATTATTGAAGCACTTAACGCTTACAGGCTCTTCTTTGCTTTAATGTCTGCTTTTTTATTTGAATTCACTTTTTTCCATATTGTCTTAAAAATTTAATCTTGGAGGTATTAAAATGTCTTTTAATAGTTGCATAAGATTTTTAGTAAGTTACGATGCGCCAATTAAAATAATAAAATATTTAGAATATTTATAAATCATTCAGTTAAATTAGAATCGGCACGAGATTTTGAAATCAATTTTTGGACATTTTAGCATAAAAATAAATATATATTGTATTTGGTTTTTGGAAACCATTAAAATTGTTAATAATTTTAGATGGAGTAAAAAAATCTTTACAATACTAAATATTGTGGAATTTTTTTTATACAAAAAAAAATTTACAATATTGTGGAATTTTTTTTATACAAAAAAAAAATTTACAATACTAAATATTGTGGAATTTTTTTATACACAAAAAAAATTTACTATATTAAATATTGTGGAATTTTTTTATACAAAGAAAAATTTTTACAGTACTATTGTGCAATTTTTTCATACAAAAAAAAATTTTTACAATACTTAATATTGTGCAATTATTTTATACAGATTAATAAATGGAAGAAGCGGACAACAGAACTAAAATAATAATTAAATTTACAGATGGTGAAAAGAAGTTTTAATTAATTGATAGATACTATTTATTAATTATTATTTTTAAAAAATATTAATTAATAATTAAATTAATAATAAATATTAATTAATAATTAAACTAATAATTATTACTAATTAATAATTACAAATATTAGTTAATAACTCAATTTAAATCCCATTCCACCATCTGTAAATTTAATTATTATTTTAATTTTGTTGGCAGATTCTTCATTTTATCAATTTTATCAATTAATTTGATTAATATCCCTAAATTATCAACCGGTAATTAATAGTTTGTTTTTTTTTTTTTTTTTTTTTTTTTTAATTATTAAATTTTTTCCAAAACTAAAAACGAATAATTGAGTTCGATTTAAATTTTCCATTTTTAAAATTTATTTAGTTAAAAAAGTTTTTATGGCAATAAAAAAAATTTGTTTTTTACTTCTTAATTAAGCAAAGTTACTATTTAAATAAGTAAAATAATATGGGACTTTCCATAGAGGAGGGAGTTTTGTTGCAATATTTATACTACTTGCTCATTTGAAAATGTACAGAAATGTACAGGTAATTAGCGAATATCATGTATATGCCAGTAGGTAAAGTTTTTCTGTGGAAATACCCATACATGCAATACAAATGTGCTTCTTCCAAAGTCCTCAAATGTAATGCCAAAAGTGAGCAGAAAATATTCTTCTGTGTTTTGAGAGGAGGCATTAATTGAACCGAAGCTTAACTCACAGTGAAGTAAAATATTTTGATAACGTGAAATACAATTAATTTCTTAAGATTGTCTAAATAGAGAGTAGACTTATCAATCCGGAAATTGAAGAGGAATTTTTACAGGAATTTTAATACAATATGTCGTGATATGTAATAATTCTGAAATGTATGTACGGCGATGAAAACGTGTAGAAAATTATATTCAAAGTAAAAGTTCTAAAAAATTAAAACCATAAAAAATAATTGATAATAATAATAATAATTTTTAGCAATTCTTTTAATATCTCAGCAAAAATGTAAAGAATAGTTTTTATTCTGGTTATTCTGTTCTGCTTGAAATTAAATTCCCAAAAGGACAGGAATTGTCTAGAAAAAAATTTTTCATTAATTATTCAGAGTTCAGCGCGCTCTCTACTGACGTCAGGAGCAGTGAAATGAAACGATTTTTATATTTTTTACTGGACAGAGCAATTTATTTCCAAGAAATATATAATTTAGCACAGTGCGTGATTTTTGCGGATATAACAATACTGTGTGCCTTCTGAATTGACGTAGAGTTCAATATTTTATAACGCTTGGCGGTTTTCCACGCAGCTTTAAACGATGTAGACAAGAAGCAATTAAAGAAATAAAATAATTTATAGTTCTATGTATGGCACATAAGAATTAATCTGTTGGCAATAATATATATATATATATATATACTCGCTTTTACTAACGGTCGGTCGTGTTTATCAATTTGGTTACGTTTCATGCATGACCATTTTTTTCCAATTCTTCTAAAGGTTTCTTGACCTTTTGCGATTTTTTTTCTTCCAATCGCATAATGACAAGAAATATTAATAGTAACGAATGTTGTGTCTTTTCCCATGATTTAATTAGTTTGCGCATAAATGGCAAGTACAGTAGAATCTCGTAAAGATGGAAGAAAGCTTCCGAGAATTATTATGTATTTGGAAGTAACTCTATTAAAGTTTAAAGCCGTGTGCAGAAATGCATTAAAAATAAGTTAATCTGGTAATCTGGTTGTAAATATACATACATATATGTACATTTATTTACAGGGTGCCTCCGTAGGCGTATGAATAAGGCTCAGCTTACTAAGCCAGAGGTCGCGGGTTCGATTACTGCGTGGACCATGACAAGCCTAAAGCTTTGCAGGTTAAATTAATTAACACAAAAAGAAAAAAATAAATAAAAAATATCAGGAATCAGCTGGTTTTTTCAGCTGTCTGTCAGTAGATGACAGACAAGCATGAGCTTTATGTATAATGTAGGATAACTAGTATAATTTTCTTCATATAATGCCATCCTGCTTATGGTAAAATTCATAATCGTTGTAATACTCTTCATCTGATGAGAAAAATATTTTGTACTTTCATCTCACAAACTCTTATTTTTTACCGCCCCCTTCAATTATATTTGTCACAATCATATAATGTTTAATAACCATTTAAACAGCCGATTTTTCGCGCTTGCTGATTTATATTAAATATATATATATATATATATACAAAAGTCAAAATGTCTGATTATCTTCCACTGGTTTTCTAGGCGTGATTCTAATAAACACTTTTTCCAAATTCAGAATTTTTCAGCAATTTTTTTTTTTTTTTTTGTATTAATCTTAATTGATAATTATTTTCCTCTACACCGAGTCTGAGCATTTGCGATTTGCTTTTATTTATTTCTAGTCACTTATGTATCTGGATATGTCAAAAATATGGTACGATTAAGACCAATTTGTAACATACTATATCCAATTCGAATCCATTCGACCCCAATGTGCAGTGTTTTTTTTTTTATTTTTTTTTATTATAATTGAACAAAATGAAAACGCACATGATTTATTTTCGGTACGACTGACATACATTGTTCAATGACACTTTTTATTGAAAATATTGCGAAATCTGTCAAAAAGAAACAGAACATCGTGTTCTACAATAAAGAAATATTTAGTCCCTTTTATTTTTTGAAAAAATGTCGTCACGTCAGAATGATGAGGTTGGCGAAAGAATTATAAATTTTTAACAAAATAATTTTTGCTTGAATTGCAAATCTTAAAATAAAACTGACAAGAAATTTATTGAAGATATATATATATATTTTGTTTATGCCACCATAAAATATCTCAAATGGTTTATTAAAGATAAAACACATTTGCGCGGTTGAGGTCACTGGCAAATGATTAACCGTTTGCGTTTGTCAAATTACTCAAAGTTGAAATTTTATTGCATACCTTTAGGCACTTTAAATTATTTCATTTTACAAATATCTAATAGATCTTGAAATGAATGAGGGGGAAAAATTAGAATCACATATCTAACCCTCGATGTTCATGTTAAAATCGAACTAATAAATTTTCAAAAATGTTTTTAATTTTTAGTAAATTGGAGAACTTTGAATAAAATGTCTGGCCTTTTTATGATATCTAGATTGAACGCTATTAATTCAAAAAAAAAAAAAAAAAAAATCCGAGTATATGTTATAACAACAAATTAAATCGAAAAAATTGTTTATTTAAAGTTTATGCTGATGCTGCATTGGGCAAACAATAAGCATTAATGTTGTCGAAGGTTACAGAATAAACTAGAGCATATAATTTCCTTAATGAGTAAATGAGTGTCATATGTTGGCAATTTGCATTGTAGTGTAAACAATTGAATGTAAACAATTTTTTGGATTTTATTTCGGCCAACAGGTGCCTTTTACAACAATTTATCGTTAGGTAATTTCAAACTAGAAATGGATAATATTTTTTTTCTGTTTTCCAGCAGCAAAATTATTTTGATATTGGAAAAAATTATCTCATGAGCAGTTGCTAAAGAAAACAGCATTTGTTTTTGCTTAGTAAAATATATCGCCTGCTTTAAAAAAATATTGTCCATACAAATATGGAAATGAAATTTGGCCTCAATTTAATGTATAGTAGAGTAGACTATTTTCGTGTTTCCAACACGAATGCAATCGATTGTGTGTAGAACTTATTCAACACAATTGTTCTAAAAATATACTTTTATTAGGGCAAATATATATAAATTTATGAAAAAATGGCGAGAATGCAATTAGTACTCTTCAGTTGTGATATTTTGCGTACTCCCCATATACAAGTGGAATAGGGCAGGCCTCTAATACGCATCCTGTCCAAACTATTGGTTTTGACAGGATCTTTTTATAAGCAAACATATATAATTTTATGAGAAAATCTCAAAAAAGCAATTGTTTATCTTTAGTTGTTGTGATATTTTGCGTACTCTCCATATACAAGTGGAATTTGGCAGGCCTTTAATACGCATCCTGTCAAATATATTTGTTTTGACAGGATCTCTTTATAAGCAAACATATATAATTTTATGAGAAAATCTCGAAAAAGCAATTGGTTATCTTTAGTTTTTGTGATATTTTGTGTACTCTGGTTGTACAAGTGGAATTGGGCAGGCCTCTAGTACACATCCTGTCAAAAATATTGGTTTTGACATGATCTCTTTATAGGCAAACATATATAATTTTATGAGAAAATGGCGAGAAAGCAATTCGTACTCTTTTGTTCTTGTGATATTTTGCGTACTCCCCATATACAAGTGGAATTAGGCAGGCATCTAATACACATCCTGTCTAAAATATTGGTTTTGACAGGATCTCTTTATAGGCAAACATATATAATTTTATGAGAAAATCTCAAAAAAGCAATTGGTTATCTTTAGTTGTTGTGATATTTTGCGTACTCTCCATATACAAGTGGAATTTGGCAGGCCTTTAATACGCATCCTGTCAAATATATTTGTTTTGACAGGATCTCTTTATAGGCAAACCCCACTAAGGGAAATGTAATTCGCCATTATGTTAAAGTGAATTGCATTTGCTAATTTTAAATTGTATTTTAATTTTTTTATATTTATTTTTTGTGGTTACGTTCCGTTCCGTTTCAGTAATCGTATTTGCAATTATTTCCAAATTCCTTATAAGAAATATGTAATTGCTAAATGTCAAGTGAGAGTTTTTTTCTAAAGGCGGCCAATTTCTTTTACTTATTCTTTGAAGAGAACAATCACACTCAGTATGTCCGCATACCGCATTAAAAATAAAATTAAAGCTAAAAATAAATTTTTTGGCTGAAAATTGTTTAGTACAGACAGTTGTAAATTATTTCAATTGGAATGTGTATTTTTATTTTTTTATTATTTTGGATAAAATTAGTAAATGAAACAATAGTATGAAATTCATTTCAAATAAAAATAATTTATTTAATTGAATTTTCAAAAAACAAAGTGATTTATTTAAGTTATCGTCCTACCGTGCATGAGGATACGCTGTAAATATTTATAAAAAAATATTTTTTTTTTTTTATGTTTTGTGCAATTATAAAATATACATTGAACTCATTCATAGATGAATAAGATTAGTTTAGTATGGGGCATTAAAGAACTGTCAAGAAGATGGGGCCTTGATGCCAGTTTGGTTCCACACTTAAACAAATTTTTTATGTGGTGTCTTTTTTATTCAATTTAATTTTTTTTTTTATAATTCTTTTCGCTTATTTAGCATATTTATGCCTCTTTGATGAGGAGGTTGGTTTTGTAGCTGTTGATTGTGCTTTTTTCTAAATACATTCTCAATTGCGGTGGCTGCTGGTAACAGAAGGCAGGCACGGGCACAGCGCGGGCAGAATGATGGGACTGGCGTTCGTAAAGCGTATAAAGAACAAACAAAATATATATTGTATTTGTGCAATTTTGGGAATTTATATTTTGTTTAAATTTCATGATCATGTCTAAAAAATAAAGAAATAAAAAAAAAAATTAAAAAAAAATTAAATATTTATAACGAAGCAAAAACAATGAAAGAAAAATTATAAGAAACATTAAGCAACAGAAGCTGACACATATGCAGACGATATTTCCACACATTTACCTTCACACATACACACGCACTGACAGACAATTAGAAACGTCAACTTGTACTAACAGAATAATTACTTTTTCCGCGAGCAATGCTAAGGAGAAAAAATGGTAGCTGCCGTTAAAAGAGGGGATAGAAGCTGGCATCTTTTAAAATATCAAATGAGTCCACTGGAGCGGATACTGCGGATGATGTTTGGGACAAATCCCCGTTAGAGCTACTGCTTGTCGTTGTTGCGCCAGGATTTTCTCTTAAATCTTCATTTGAGAGATTAATATCTGTGTCAATGGAAGCCGGTGTAACACAAATACTATCCTGAGGACTAAGAGTAGAGAGAATATTGGCACTGGAGGAATCTGGTGTTATGACTGTAGAAACTGGCGGTATTTCATTGAGAGATATCATGTGACATTGAAATTCCTGTTCCTGTATCTCAATTGGACTTTCAACTACATTAGCCATAGTCTCCTTGACTTTCTTGCGTTTTTTCATTTTCTTGGGTCTTGCAGTTTCTTTAGACACACCCGTTATTTCTTCCATGGCCTGGGGTGTGGCTTCATTATAAACAACACTGCTGCGTGGTGAAAACATACCTAAAGCATCTTCACTTGTTAAACTGCTTTTGGAGCTCCGCCTAGAGTGTGACTTGCGTTTAGGCGAATCCATGTCCATTTGTAAGCTACTGCTACGCCGGTTGTTTACTTGATGGTCATAAGCATCTTCATCTTCTCTATTCATGGTCTCTTCTAAGCTAGCTTTGGATTCTTTATGCGACTTCTTTTTGGTCTTCTTTTTCTTTGGTTTTTCGAATTTATCCAGCTTTTCGTCTTTACCTTCTATTCTTGTTAAATTTTCATTTTTTAGATTGTCATTGACTTCAATTTGTGGTTCTGGCAAATTCGGTGTTATTTCGGGACTAAATAAAACAGTGCTTTCGCTGCCCAAACCTAATTTGTTTGATTCCATTACCATTGCTTGTTTGTCGTCATTACAGTTTATTTCGCTCTTAGCACTGTTATCAGCTTCCTCTTCTTGGTGGCATATATCGTTCAGAGTTATTTCTCTATCCTCTTTCACAATTTCCTCATCCAATTTAAAGTTTTTACGCCAGTTATATTCTTTTTTGGGCTTGTAGTTCATATCTGGCTGCAGTGAATCATCTTCAAGACACTTTACTGGCAATAACGAACTGTACCCATAACGAGAGCGTAAGCGCATCGATTGCCGAGCAGTTATATTAGAATCGCCTAGATAACGCAATTCCGCCAATTGTTTATTATATTCTATATTTTTAGGAGTCCTTTTATCATTTATCTTGGACGTATCCATTTCATTGTTCATAGACATTTGGACTAAGAGGCTGTCATATTCACGCAAAATACCGGATTGTTTGCGATTTTTAATTGCGTCATCATAAATTTGATCGATAGCGAAGGAGTCCGAATCATAAGGAGAACTATTTACACCACCAACAGCACCATCATTCTCTACATCATTAGAATGAGTTCCACTGAACATCATGGCATCTGCATCTATGACTTGATTCCAATCACTGGCTTCGCGGCCAGCATAACGATCCATTTCACGTTCAGCTTCTTCACATTCAGAGGTTTCATGATGCGACTCTTCAGCGGTACCGCGTTCATTGAAATCAGAAATATCCTCATCGATTTCATCATCCACTTCTACCACGGTTTGTCTATCGTCATCGCTAGCATTAGAATAGTCTTCGTCCTCATCTGCAGCATGAAAGTTATTTTCGTCACGGTCTTCTCTTTCTGCAGACTTTTCTTTGTTCTCTTCACTTCTACCTAAATATTCCCCGACATTTTCACTATAGAAATCTTCTCTCAGCCAAGTCCTCGAGCCACTTCTGGTTCGCACTTCAACTTGTTCTATAAATATGTAATCGTCAGATGGATATTGTTCTACAGGGTCTTCCTGAGCTAAGGAGAATCGACGAAAATGATGATATTCCTCCGGTTCCATGTCCATATCCTCTCTATATTGTGCTGAAATCTCCGGCATTTTTATCAAAGCTGAATCCGAGGCTCTACGATCATTTGCAAAATATGTTGCATTCAATCCTCGGGAAAAATCTGCAAAGTTTCGAGAATTATAAGATACTTCATCCAGAATTTTGTCTTTAAATACTCGTTTAGCAGTTTCCTTCTCAATGGAAGCCAATTCCTGTAATTGAGCTTCACGTAAAGGAGAACGACTTGTATTGGTTGATCTTCGGAATTCTGCATTTCTACGTCTTAATTGTTCAAAATGTTCATTTGTAATCTCAACATTATTTCGCGTTAAATCTGTTTCGTTGGAACTGAAGCGTTCGCTTTTTGGTATAGCTCCAGTATTTTTAAACTCCTTGCTTTCAGCAGTCTTGCTACTGTTCAGTTCTTTTAAGATTAGATCTTGGATTTTACGTTTCTCTTCGGCATTTTTTTGTGCATTGTCAACTAAGGAAAAAGAGGGCGATGGACTTCGGGAACGCTGAAATTTTGCCGTTTCTCTTCTTAGAGGCTCAAATTCGCTTCCCAAATCCATAGACTCTCCCACATAGGTGGAGCGTTTAAAGCCGCTTTGTAACAAATCTTGTTTAATACGCTCAACATCACGCATTTCCTCGGATATAGTGCGATCGTAGTCTGGTGTAGCAGGAGATTTCCGTAAAAGTTTTGCTCTTTCAGTTAGTGGTATTTCATGGAATTGATCTTGCTGTAATTGGTCAGTAAGCTCTTTTCTGCTTAAAATAAAAGGAGATAATACTCTTAATTCCATTTCCTCCGAAGGGTTTCTTAAGGTTTCTAACGCTTCATCATCTACTTGCCTTTGACGATTAAATAATTCTAAAAATTCCTGCTCTTCGCCACTAATTGAAAGAGTTCCTTTGCTGGATGCCTCTAAATTTAACATGACGTGAAAATCATCTAAATCCTCCGCCTGCGGCGATAACGATCTGGAGGGTGTGTTGGAGCGATAGCCTGCCTTTGTTCTAGGAGATAGTGAATGGGAACGTGAGGGGGTCTGAGATCTAGAATGCCTTGAGCGTTCACCTGCCAATTGTGCATCTACTAAATTATTTTTTTCCAAACTTTTAGCTTCGTCTTCCCTATATGAAACCATAGGACTTTTAGATGTTGATCTACTTCTTGCCTCTCTTAAGGATTGTATTAATAAGCCCATTTTTTCTCGTGAGCAATCATCATCGTCGTCAAATTTTTGTGATATTGCCGCTTCAGTTTCGGTGCCAGATTCGGGAAAAATAATCGATATTGTGGGAACATTTGAAATTTCAAAATGCTGAGTGGTATGATCATATTCAGCGCGTTCAAAATTGTACAATTTGTGTACTTCCGAAGCTCCATTAGGAGTTTCTATTCCTACTTCCTCCATCGGCCTGGGACTTTTAGAACGGGTTCTACTGCGAGCTGCACGTAATGATTGCACCAATAAATCCATTTTTTCTCTCGAGCAATCTTCTTCCTCTCCCGGCGAAAATGATTTTTCACTTTGCAACGAGTCCGAAAGCTGTATTTCATAAACATTCTGTACAACTACGGTGGGAGATTCGGGAGTTAATGAACGCTCTTCCAGTTGCTTTATAAATTCGTCATTGCGTTCTATTAATTTATTACGTCGTTTTTCCAACCCCTTATTTAAATTCTCTGGAGTAGGCAGACGCATCGGACTTTTGGATCTTGACCTTCTTTTTTCGATTTGCAGTGTGTGGTTTTCATTGTCAATCGTAACACTCATGTCAGCAGTTTGAGTTTGTTCTACGTTGGTTTGTTGTTCGATTCCATCCGGTACAGCTAAATCGGGCAATAGTTTTGATTCAATTAATTTTTCCAGAACATCTTCATTATGCTTTATCATTCTGTAACGACGATTTTCAACACTGCGTTTTAAGTTGTCCGGAGTAGGCAAAGGAGACTTAGAGCGTGAATGATGTTTAATTGTTTGTAGAGTTCTCAAATTGCAAACCATGGCGTTTGTGGCCGAATCGTCTGTGTCACTAGTTTCTAATTGGGGTACATTCACATTATCTATTATATTGACTAAAGGCATCACACTGGTCGCATTCGATGCGGATGCAGAGTGATCATCTGCCACATACTGAACATAGTTTTTTATTTCAACTCCAGCTTCTCTGGATTCATTACCAATATTTTCTTCATCTACATTAATTTCGCTGCCATTTAATAAATTGCCAGTATCGTCAAAAATTTTAACGGAATTCGGTCTATTCGATGTTTCATTAGAAACATTTTTGGGGAAGGGTGTATTGGGAGCTGTATTAGCTGGCGAAACATTTCTCGAAACAGATCTGGAACGCGATGGATTTACTGAGGCTTGGAAATCATAGAAATCACTTAAACCCTCCATTATCAGACCATGATCATCTCGCCATGGTCCAAAATCCAAAGGAGCTTGAACGCTTATGGTAGGTGTATCTTTGGAACGGCCGGATGGACCTGTGTTCCCTTCACCTTCCTTGAGTTCCTCCCACCTTTGTTCATATTGGCTGATTTCTTCGATACGTGGACTTCGTCTTAAACGTCGTGGCGAGGCTGGCGATCGTGCTGATGATGCTTCGTTTTCCGCTATTTGGGAACTTTGAAGCTAAGCATTATATAATGTGTAAAAGCATGGGAATGCAAGACCAAAATATATTGCGAAAAAAGCAAAGCATTAACTTTTAAGCTTAAGTTAGTTGATAAAATGAACTTAAAGCAGGCGAATTGGGAATGAAGTAAATTTGTAGTTTTACAGATATTTTTTTTTTGTTGCAAGGATTTGAGTTTAAGTGAAATGCAAAGAAAATCAAGAATGATAAGCTTTTGGTTCCAAAACCCTAAAATTTAAATGGTTTATATAAATCCTAATTAACGACAGACTATTTAAAAGTGTCTTCTACATTGTCACCATTCGTGACATTTGCGACAGGCATAAAATGCAACCAAATTGTTCTTCACACGTAAAAATATTACTACTCAGACCAAGGCGAACTATATGAGTGAATGCCCACCGCACATCCAATAATGTTTCCCACATAAATATTCCATTTTTCGTACACAGTTCTTTTCCTGACTTTATTAGTCTCCTAGCTTTCCACAATACTGATAGTTTTTCGCTTATTTCCAAAACTACTCTTTACTGAGGACACTGCGCATTAATGTATAGCATATGCTATAATAGAATTATAATTCCCATTCAATTTACATAGAAAAGAATACAAGTATTCCAGATTGTATCAAATAATTGACTTTCTTGTCACGTACGAGCATTTCTTTTTTCAAGAAAGGTGTGGGATTAGAGAAGGCAGACAGTGTAAATACTGGAGAGGAGGGTAATAGTGAATACAGTGCTAGATAAGGAAGTGTTATGCTATTTCTAGTAGCCATTTATTTCATAGTTATACTTTGCAAGCCAAAAGTGATAAAATAAAAGAGTTGGCTAGTGTTAACCACTGTGCGGGCATTGTTAGTGCTTTACATATTGAGTTACATGAGAAAAATTCAAAATAATTTTCTTATAACTGCCCTTTAGCTAAGGATCGAAGCTATTGCCTGAGACAGCTCGTAAAATTAAGCAACATGCCAAGAGCAACCAAAACTATTGTATACGTGTGAACTAGCTTAGAAATTGATAATAATTTTCCCCACCAATTCCTGTTTCACGCTTAAAAATATTTATTTAACAAAAATAAATTAATTTTTAAGCCAGAATTATTAAAATATTATTATTTGGCATTTTAAGGGGACAACACTAAAAGCACACTACAGCGGCAACACCGATTGATGGATATCGTTTAATATAGTATCTACGCATGTGAGAGTTGCATTTATCCACTTCCTGTAGTGTAGTTTCTATTATATATCAATTATTTTCTTGGAATTTTCTCAAGAAAATAATTTTTTTTCATTCGAAACATTTATTAATGAAATTGTTTGTGTGTCAGTTGTATTATAGAACGTGATTGGCAAAACTTGCATTATGCGAGCTCTGATTGCATTAAGAAGGCATTTATAGCTCCTAATAAATTCTTAAGCCTTGACCAACCTGAAGAAGCAGCTATAAATTAAACTTCTTTTTTAAACCAAAAGCTCATTAGCAATAGTATGCGTAATTGGAAATACTTACATTTGCGTTGTCACTTCGAGCGGATGTTTCCTTAGACGCGGCTGTGCCATCTAATTTGTGTTGCTGTTGGGAAAGAAAGGAATGTCTAATTATTCATTGTTTCATCATTTTAGCCATAAACTTACCTGAGTGTCCTTTTTAGAAGAATATTGTTGAAGCGTTGTTAAAGCCTCTTGATTTTGTTTTTCATTGGCTTCTTCAAATGAGGAAGCACTTGGCATATTGGCAGCGGTGTCGTAAACAACTTCTTCACTAGAAGCTGGTTTCTCGTATTCCAATTCTTCGTCAATAGACAAATTTTTTTCCCTCTTCCAGAATTCTGTATGTTTGTAAAGCTCGGGTTTAACTTCGCCCCAGGGATCAGTAGTCTCCTCGCCCAATCGCTCTAAGGAGCTGCGTGAGCTATCATCACTACGTCTCGTATCTTTAGCAGGGCTGCGCTTGTGACGCCTGTGATGACCTTTCACCTTAAGTGTTGGGTCAGTTGTATACCGTATTGGTGTAAATTCTGTATCTGGCGTATATTTCATTTCTTCCTCCTCCAAAGAAGTGAACATTTTTACTTCTTCATCGCGGGAATGTCGAGATTCACGTGAAGAATTTGAACCGTTGCTAGAACGTCGCTTTTTAAAGGCTCGACGTCGCCCTGAGCCATCTTCGCGCAAAAGTGGTCGCTGTTTAATGCCATCTAGAGAACGTAAATAATCGTCTGAGTACTGCAAGTAGTCTAAATTTGTATCCTCACCATCCGGCTCTTGGCGTTCCGTAGGTGGATATTGAGAATCGGTACCAGTTGTAATCTCTTCCGAAGGTTGCGTGCTAAACGATGACTTTTGACTCGAGGCCGGATCTATGCTAGAGGCATCATCGGATACACCGGGAAATAGTAAAGCTTTCGTTCTTACCGAATATGCTTCATCTAAGTCCTGGCCCAATTGCGTTTTTACTGTAGAATATGAAGAATCTCCGCCTAACAAGGGCGTAACACTTCGTTTTATACAAGGTTCTTCTACAACCGGTGTTGTTGGGGCATTATCTAAACTGTTGCTGAATAACTTTTTTTCCACAGCATCATAAATTTTTGACTGCAGATCCATCATTTCTTTTTCCGCTTCCATAAACAAAAGAGCGTTTTCTTCTATGCGCCTTTGTTTAGCTTCTTGATCGCGTTCACGTTGTATAAGTCTGAAAGATTGTTCCTCTTCTGACTCTTCGCCCAATTGTTGTCGTGCATCGAGAATTTTCCTTAAAAGAGCTGCATCCTTTGGATCATTTCCATCTTCTGCATTTAAATTGTTCTTTTTAATTGTATCGATTAATTGGCGTTCTTTTTCGGTAAGTTCTGCTTCTCTTTCAGCTGCTCGCAGTTGTTCTTCCAGATGGTGTTCAATTGCTAGGAAATTTTTTGCAGCCAATTCAGCAGCAGCTTCTTCTGCAGCTTTTTCTTTTTGATTGTCTTTTTCTATATTCAGCAAAAGCCCATAATTTTCTGCTGATTGCTCCTCTTCTCTTTGCCTATCTCTTTCTTCCTGTTCTTCTTCAAATAAGCGTTGTTCCATTTCCCTTTGTTTTTCAGCTTCTTGTAATTGGCGTAAATTTTCGAGTTCGTTCTCCTCTGCCAATTTACGAAATTGTTCTTCGGCTGCTATACGTTCTTGCTCTTCACGCTCTCTTTTCTCTTTCTCATTGCGTTCTTTTTCTTCAAGCTCTCTTTGCTCTTCACGTTCTTTTTTCTCTTTCTCTATTTGCTCTTCTTCCTCACGTTTTCTTTCTTCAGCCTCTTTTTGCTTTTCCACTTCTACTAATCTGCGAGTTTGTTCTTCGGCTGCTATACGTTCTAGCTCTTCACGATATTTTCTCTCTTTTTCTTGCTCTTCACGTTCTTGTTCCTCTTTCTTTTTTTGCTCTTCCTCCTCACGTTTTCTTTGTTCAGCCTCTTTTTGCTTTTCCGCTTCTACTAATTTGCGAGCTTGTTCTTCGGCTGCTATACGTTCTAGCTCTTCACGATATTTTCTCTCTTTTTCTTTTTGTTCTTCTTGCTCACGCTTTCTTTGTTGTGTTTTATGCTCTTGCTCTTCACGTTCTTTTTTCTCCTTCTCTTTTTGCTCTTCTTCCTCACGTTTTCTTTGTTCAGCCTCTTTTTCCTTTTCAGCTTCTACTAATCTGCGAGCTTCTTCTTCGGCTTCTATTTTCTGGCGTTGTTCTTGCTCGCGATGCTTTTGCTCTTCCAGTAACTTTTTAGCTTTGATCTCTTCTTCCTGCTTAAGCTGGCGCTGATATTTCGCTTCCGCTTCTGCCAATTCCTTGCGAAGTTGCTCTGCTATCTTTTTCTGTTTAGCCAATTCTTTTTCCAATTCCTGTCTTCTCAAGTCTGACAATTCTTTCTCTTTGAGCTGCTCCTTTAATTGTTCTATGAGAGCTTCTTGGGCTTCCAGTCGATAGCCTTCCTTGTAGCGAACGCCATCTTTCATTACTTGTGTACCAACTGCATCTTCTTTGTTTTTCGCATCGGCCAGCTGTTGCTGCATGCTGCCTTGCAGTTGTGATAAACTTTCACTAGAATCGCCGCCTTCGTTGGCGTCATGATTGCATGAGTAGTGATACAGATGACGTACCACATACAAAAATTCAATGGCACTGATGTAGCCAATGACCAGCGTGAAAACTAAATCGCCAACTTCTGCAAACAATTCACCCATTTTTCACAAAAAAATTTTTTTTATTTTTTTTTTCCTTTTCAATACTGTGTAACAGATTTATTTGATTCTTCCTTTACGTTCTTGTTTTCTTTTCGAATTTTTGAAACTTTTTTATTGTTGTTGTTGTGTTGGTTTAATTGAACAATTAATTTTTAATGCGTACCGAACATTAAATTTTATAAAATTTCTTTTTGTTAATTTCACTTGCGTAATCGCCTTTAATAAGCGTTACCTCAAGAGTTTTAACAGCTTTTTAATTTGTTCAGCTAAAAGTTTTTTTTTTTCTTTCTTTCTTTATTTTTTTGCTTATTTTTTCTAATATTATATAAAATTCAGCATGATTGTGTAATTCACCAATACAAAGAAAAAAATATATATAATTTAACTACAATTCTCACTTGCAGGATATTTTGAAGCCCGATCAAAAATTAAGCTTCTGATTGATGAAATATTTTTTTTCCAATATTGTAGACAGATTTTGGTTTTTTTTTTTTTTATAAATTTTTTATAAAATACTGAAGGAAATGGATGGCTGGTTGGCGACGAGGCGACGAGGCAACGACCACTTTGCGTTTAATTTTATTTCGCACAAAATAAAATTCAGTTCGAAGTTGTTTCGTGTTAATCGATCGATTTGCAACTAATCAAATCGTTGGTAAGTCGTTAAAAATTTACATTTTTGTTGTTATAGTATTTTTTCACTTGCAATTCAATTTCTTTAGTAGAAATTTGGAACACTACAGAACTATTTGCAATTAAAACAATTTATAAAATATTTATCGAGTAAACAAATAGGCGGTATTGCAAAAATGAATCACGTATTGAATCGATGCGACCGGCCAATTAAACTATTTAATTTTATTTACAAAAATAAAATAAATACAAATAATTCAAATGGTATCGACTGATTATTTCATTTTGAAACAATTTTAAAAAGAAAATAAAAGAAAATCGCTTAACACACCGTTCGAGATATTTTCAAGGTATAAACGCTGTCTTTCCTCGCTAACAAATGCCAACAAGAAAATGAAATAAAAATATTTTGGCTGCGGCTGCACCTTCTGTTCAGCTTTTATTTTCTTTTTAGTTTCTTTTGTTTTGTACTTCTCGGAGAATGTTCAGCAATTTGTTTGTATTCCTCTTTTGTTTTCTTTTTATCGCCGATTTCTTAAAAGAATATTCGTCAAATTAACGATGATAAATACACATTTAGTAGCATTTTATATGATTTTGCATATTTAGTGTAAAAAAGTTTAAAATGCATTTAAATTGGTGAAACAATTTAACTTTTAAAAGCATAAAACATTTATAACGAATGCACAGTGGTACAAAGTAGACCAAAAGGACAAAATTATCGCATGTGATAATAAACAGTATTTGTAAATTAAAGGACTAAGGATAAGCAGCACTTTATGAATATCGAGAAAAATTTCAATGTATTATATATATATATATATATATCGTAGATGCACAAAAGGCCCAAGGGGTCGCCCTATATTAAAACTTTATGACAAGAAACTCTTTCACAAAATCTTTTCGTGTCATTAATATTTTGCAAAATTGTCACTGTCATGTCCTCTCTATAAAATATAAACCAACAACTTATTATAATAACGCGTTTGACAGTCTTGTTTTGCCAGCTGATAATCAGCTGTTAATTGCATTGTGCGTGTGTTTGTATATTGTATTAAATTCATACAACAGTTGCAAAGAATGTTGCGTTTTTAACACCCTTTTAAATTTAACTTTTTTTTTGCTGAGTATGGACTTGGCAATACCACGCTGCTAAAGAATTTATTTATGAGGAATAATCTTACATTATAAGATATAGTGCTCTCGATGTCAAAACGAATTGGCACTTAACTGCAACGCATCACTCAAGTTGTTTGCGAATCAGAAAGTAATTTAACGCCTATGAGTTTGTGCTATAAAATTGGGTCTTTATTAAAGTATGTAATTCCGAAAATGGCGTTATTCAAATATCAAACTATAAAAAATCGTTTTCTGACGTCTTAAAAGAATATCTTGTTAGTTTTACTAGAAATATGAGAACATATATTAAATGCCCCTAACGCCATTCCCTCTACCATTGGCAGTGTACTTTAAAGGCCAATGAAATGTTTTTTATAATATATATATATATATATATATATATATTTTTTATATAATATATATTGTTTATTCGAATAATTTTTTTTTTTTTGGTTTATTGTATTGTTTCACTGGAATATAAACCACCTTTAAAATCGATTTATTTCTCTCTTTTGAAGATAAAATAAATCTTCAGACAATCGCCTAATTCCCAGTAATCACCTAACAAAAAAAAACTTTCCAAAAAAAAAGTTAAAATGGAAAATATTTTGTAATTTTCTTAAAACAACCAAATGAAAAAACTTTAATTTTCATAAAAATTTCAAACACAATTTACCTCAAATATACCATTCGCTTACTCGACTCATTTGTATCCGTTTATTAAAATTGTTTCCATTCTCTTACTTTAATAATTGTAATTAGCTTGCAATTGGAATTTTTATTCTATTAGTAGTCCTTTAACTCGAGTAGTTAAATTGCTATTACACAACTCAAATAACTTTTATTGAAATTCTCGAATAATTTTATTCGAACATTTTCATACTTAATACTTGACAACAGAATAATTTTTATTGAAATATACCAACTATATTTAATGTAATACCTAATGATTTTATTTGGCAAATCAAACAATTTATATTCGAATGCAGGCATATTTCATACGACAATTCAAATAACTTTTATTCCATACTACGAATGAATTTTATTGCGAAATTGGAATAAGGTTTCATTTAACAATTAAAATTATTTTTAATTCAAATACTTGCAGAATTTATATTCGACTAGTTGGATAACTTTTATTCGACAAAAGAATAATTTTTATTGAAATATATCAACTATTTTTAATATAATGCCTAAATAATTTTTATTCATGCTCCGTAGGCATATGAGCAGTGCACAGCCTACTAAACTGGAGGTCTTGGGTTCAATTCCTGCTCAGACACTGGCGAGAAAGCTTTGCACTTTAAGTTACTTACAAAAAAAATAATATTTTTTTCTCCAATAATTTTTATTGCACAACCAGTATAGGTTTTTTTTCACAATAATATCATTTTTATTCGAATACAGCCATATTTCATGCGGCAATTCAAATAACACCTCGAAGAATTTTATTGCACAACTGAACTATGTTTTATTTCATAATTAAAATTATTTTTATTCAAATAGTGGCATAATTTATATTCAACAAATTTAATTTTTTTTTTCGGGTACTCGAATAATTTTTACTAGTCAATTCGAAAAAAATTTATTTGGCATTTTAAATTATTTTTATTTAAATAATTGCATAATTTATGTTCAACAGCCTGAATACTTTTTATTCGGCTATTCGAATAATTTTTACTAGGCAATTCGAAAAAATTTTATTTGGCATTTTAAATTATTTTTATTTAAATACTTGCATAATTTATGTTCAACAGCCTGAATACTTTTTATTCGGCTATTCAAATAATTTTTACTAGGCAATTCGAAAAAATTTTATTTGGCATTTTAAATTATTTTTATTTAAATACTTGCATAATTTATGTTCAACAGCCTGAATAACTTTTATTCGGCTATTCAACGGACTCAATAACTTTTATTGGGCTACTCAAATAATTTTTAATGGTTAATTCGAATAAATTTTATTTGGCATTTTAAATTATTTTTATTTAAATACTTGCATAATTTATATTCAACGGACTCAATAACTTTTATGGGCTACTCGAATAATTTTACTAGTCAATTCGAATAAATTTTATTTGGCATTTTAAATTATTATTTTTTAAATACTTGCACAATTTATATTTAACAATAACTTTTATTCGGCTACTCGAATAATTTTTAATGGTCAATTCGAATAAGTCTTATTTGACAACTTAAATTATTTTTGTTGAAATACTTGCGTAATTTGTATTCGACAAGTCCAAAAATTATCGAAAAAATTAAATTGGTTTTATTCCCCAATTTAAATTATTTTCATTCGAATAACCACTCCAGTTCCTTTCCGAAGCGTATTCAATAGTTTATTGGCAATTGAAATTCCTCAACTCTATGCCCACTTATTTGTTTGTTGCCGTTGAATATTCCATAATAATAATTCTTTCGTTTGTTGTTTTTTTATTTCTTCGGCGTGATCTTAAACTAATTTTTCTTAGCCAAAAATAAAAATGTTCGTAAAATAAAAAATAAAAATCGAGAAAAAATGAATTTTTTTTATTTAAAAAAAAAAGGCTGACCTTAAACATGCATTTGAGAATTTTTGTTTTCTTTTTTATGAGTCCACTGTTCTCTTTGTGGCATCTGCTTTATTCGATGTCAATGTCTACGCCACAATTATGATGAAGATCATTTTTTATCGTTCTCTCTGTTGCAGCATTCCATTATGCAAAACAAAAATTAAAAATGATCCCTGGGGACGGACTCAGCAACACCATATTGTTTTTTTTTAATAATTTTTTTTTTATAATTTGTCATTACCAATAATTGTTTATTATTTATGAAATTAATAATTATTTGACTTAAACAATTTGCAAGCATTTTACAATTCATTACATTTTTCATATCGTTATAAGAAATGACATTTGCTGGTGTCAGTTTGCTGCTTTGACATCATCATTAATTTTATTTATTCGAATAATAACAATAGACAAATCCCCTGGTCCAAATATCGTAGATGCGAGTAAATTTGTAAACAAAATGTTGAACCAAATTAAATTGTTTTTAATCTTGTTTTTTTTTTTTTTGTAACTAAAAGTTTGCGCGCAAGTGATTAATGTTTTCTTATGAGTACTTAAATGTGTGTGAAAGACAAGTGAACAGAGTGACAAAATATTTTTCTCACAAAAATATAAATACATGCCCCAAAATATTTCATCTTTTCTTAAAACCGCAGTTAGTCTAAAGAAGAAATGTGTTTTTAAAAAAAATTTTAGATAAGTAAGTAAAATTGTAGTGTTCACTGCTTCGAGTAGAATATAGTGGGCTGGGTTGGATACCGCTGGAAAAATTATTTTACAAATTTCTTTTCTTTATGAAATTATTACCTTTTTAGTGCTTTTAAGAAGTAAGTATATTAACTTGTCCTCTGGATTTAAGTCATTCTGAATTTTATTAAAAATTTATAGTTTTTTAATTAATTTATTAATTAATTTCTGCCCCAATTCCCCAGTGAAATCTCTTGTTATTATATTTTATTCACAATTTCATACTTCTCAAATGGTCACATATTATTAAATTGAAACATTTCTTATATTTTGAGATATTTGGAAAACAGTTTCCAAGTCCAAGTAAAAATTCTTTGTGTAACTTATTTGAAATAAAATTTTCTTTTTTACACTAAAAAATTTATTAAAAATTCTCAAACAAAAAAATTATGTAAAACAGAAAAAAAAAACATTAATAATATTATCATTAATGAATTTTGTCTGATTTTGTCGAAATGTATAGAAAGATTGTTTATGTCTTTATACTAAATGCCGTCCTTGTAGTAGTTGGCATAGATTACAGAGTCCTTGTGTTTCTGTCCAGTATAGAAAGCGAAGCAAATATATCCTACTAATACGGTCTGTGTGACTCATGTGCTTTCGAAAGTCAATAGATTTCGAAATCAATTTACATTGCTTATTTTAGTTTAAAATTTGCCGCCCCACTGTGTCAAGATTAAAGACCTTTTAATGCAGAAATTTTCGGGAAAGATGATCTTTGAAGTTACTTACGGTTTAATATTTTTTGATCAGTTTAGAAGAATGACTCTTTAGAAATGAATTTTATTCGTTGAACGTAAAAACAACAATGTAGACTGAACTTTACACAACAACTCTACATAATAAAATGAATTAAGTAACGGTATTGCGTTTAGCTGACTTCCGCATCCTACTTCTTTTTTCGTTTGTTTTGTTTTTGCAACAGGAAACTTAAATAGAAAAGGTTCTTCCCCACCCACCAACATTAATTGTACTTAAAGTAATCAAAGTTCAATGTCAATGTTTGATACACCGAAGAGAAATTGAATTAAAAATTCAAAGTAAAAATAGAAATAAAAAGCTTTTCATATTCAGTTAGTATGGGAAAGGTTGGGTATGATGATGACATATTTAATGCTGTTGGCCACTCCCTTCGTATGAAAAATGGAAATTTCATGTCTAAATACAGTCAACATTTCATTTGTAAAAGAAAGTCATGAAAAAAGCAACATTTTATTCCTTCATTTATCCTTTTTATTTCAAAATGCTTTTTTCACTGCCGAAATCATAAATTTAACTCAGATGTTGTTTGATTTGCTCAGTTAGAATTACGTTAGGAAATATACACGCCAACGTTTAATAACTGCTGATAACTTTAAGGAAATATAATTCAAGGAAATTGGAGGCAAAACGTAGGTGTGTGTCTTAAGTGTATATTTTGAGTGGATGGACTTTTAAATTTCCCAAATATGAAAAACTTACCTCATCACAGCCTGCACAGCGAGGTTTTAGTAGTTCTGCATAATGACGCTCACAATAGATTTTATCCTCGTGAACGCAGTATGTTAAATCGACCAGCAATTCATTGCAAGTATTGCAAGTAAAACAGCGTGGATGCCACATGACACTTTCCACGAACTTTGGAGCCGCCACCACCATTTCGCCTACACTTATTTCGCCCTCACAATGGGCACAATGCTCATCATAAAGAGCATCCTTAACATAACCTAATCAAAATAAAGAAATATTTTTAATTATAAAAACCACTAAACCCACAAAAGATATATATCCGGCTCACCTATATCCAAGGCAATTTCATTACGTGCCGTTACAAAGTCTTCATACGAGGCCTCATGCAATTCTTCTAAATGTTTACAGTGTTCAAGTGACAGATCCTGTTTGGGCAACTGATAAGAGATCTGTTGCTCCCTATAACGTGCTCCCTCACTACCCACTTTTGGCACTTTTTCCACTGGCAATTGTTCAAAGTAGCGATTGATGCGCGAGGAGACGCGTATACCTGGCGGTACCCATGTATAGCCCAGGTCACGTGGCTCAACGCCCGATTCGGCTGGTGACACCACTTTGAAGCCCAAACGTTCGTGCACGTTTGTAGTTTGTTGCTGGTATATGGCATGTGCTTCGCGGGGACATTTGCAGGATTGGCAAGTTTTTCTAAAAGCAAAAAAAAACACACATTTAAGAATATATAAAAAAATGCTTCTTCTATAACTTTGTTGGGTATGAGAATACCTCGTAAACTATATTTTTGGTATATTAATTTTTGTTTGGTGAATTTGACAGAAGTGGTACTTTTGTCATAGTTGGTACTCTTTTGATGGATGGCAGGGAAATTATTAACGTGTTTGTAGGCTTGACACATTTTTGTTGTAATTTTTACCATCGATTGTGCTTTTTTTGTATGGAACATGAAACCATGCGATGGCTCATTATGTTTTTAGCTTATTTTGCATATTAAATTGCTTTTCTATTTCAGAAAATAAATAATTTTTCATATAATTACTTGCCATCACTAATTGTCTTAATTAAATTGGCTCAGAAAGGTTTCAAAAGATCTCTAGGTCGTCCTCTGTATAGAATTGAGCCTGGCAATCCATATAATTTATAAAAATTTATCAAAAATTTTTTCCAAAATACTTTAAAGGAAATTCCACAACAAGATTTATTGAAAAAGATAAATCAGACAGCTCAGATGTTTCGGTAGGAAATTTACATATTTTTCTTTCTCATTTGTTTTTTCTCCTCTCTTTAGTTTGCATTTAAGCTGATAAATCTCAGTTAAAGCAACTGAAAATTTATCTTTAAGCTAAAGTTGGATAAATACTGAGTTGTTCTAAGAAGTATTCGGTACCTTAGCGAAAGATCGGCGTGGATAAGTAGAAACTGTGACTCGGATATACCGAATTTTTAACCATTTACTTAAATTTACTTAATTTAAATTTATTTAATTTAAAAAAATCTTATCATGTTTTAGTTATTTCATTGCTTATACGCCCTCATGGCAGCCACTGTAAAGTTATGCATTTTCATGACATTTGAAAGTTTCTTAACAGCGCATAAGTTTCTGTTAGAAAGTTTCTTGCATGAAAGCTTTCTGTTACTTATTCATTCTAAAAGCATTAACATATGAATAAGCTTTCTTCTTACAAGCAATTGCATGTATGCATGGCTGTTCCTTTTCGAAAATTTACACGTTAATTTTGAAAATACGACACGAGTTGCACAACGATTTTTTCTTGCCTTAACCGCCCACTAACGGGCGGTTCCCATTATGCAAGGAGGCGATTTGTTGACACAAATTTGTATAAAAATCATTCAAAAATTTTATGATTATTTTTAATATTAAGTTTTTCTTAAAATTGTTTGCTTGTACTCGGGAAATCCCTACAAAATAGATTCGTTGAAGAATTTGTTTTTAAAATTGGAAAAATTTTATATGTATTTGTTTTTTTCAGTATAAATTTTTAATTTAATGTAAAATCCAGCTGTATTTAATTAGCTTATTTTATTTATAGTTAAAAAATTTTTTTTTATTGAATTATAATTGAAAATTGAAAATTATTGAGAAATAGTTTGATTAAAATATTCATTTTAAGTTTTCTCTGCTCTCGCGAAAAGTGATTTATGTTTTAAAAAGGGTAGCTCCCCGCAACCAATTTACTTGAAATTTTTTAAATAGTTTTGGAAGAAGTGTTGTTTGAACTTTAAAATATATTTATTTGGATAATTTGTCAATCAAGGAAATTAATTATCTCTTTCACCTTCGCTTTTGAAACATGAAGTTTTAAAGGTTTTTATTTGAAAATATTTTAAACTTTTTATTTTTCTTGGAATGTAGTTTGAAGTAGATTCTACCTCAGCCTAAGAGCTGACACTTTTGCTTGATAGAACTATAAATATATCAAAATTTGAGGCCACGACCATCATTTCGCCTACTTTTATTTTGTCCTCATAATAGGCGCAGGGCTCGTCATAAGATAATTTTATTATAAAGCTAAAGCCGTTTGTTGCCGAAGTTACACGATCAAACACGGCTTGCAAAATGAATTAAAATTTTAAAATTAATTTTTCTATTTTTGCTTGCTTTCATTGAAACCGGAAACCAGAGAATGTAGTATTTTAGTAAATTTTTATAATTTCCCTAATAACACTAGTTGATGCTTAATTAATATCAATTAACCCCTTAACGAGCGGAAACGTAATTACACGGGAAAATTTTGCATTCTTTTTTTTTAAATATTTAGTGAAATTAAGTACCAAATATGTATTTTCTTAGATAAAAAAAATTAATTTTTTTTGTTCGTTTTTTTTTTTAAATTGTGCATTTAGGAGTTCTTGTGTTCTCCTGCAGTAGCGAAATATGTGTATGGAAATTATCTTATTAATTAAAGGCACAAAATTTTAAAATGTTTTTTTAAAATTTATAAATTTCAAAACTTTATTAGATCAAGCAAACTTACCTTATAATGAGATCGTAAATTTCTTTTTTATCAAAGACTTTACAATAGGCATGTAAAACGTTTAGGCAGGCGTAACGTACGCCGGTCCAAGGAACTGCATTTGAGGCTAATACCTCCCATAAGGGGCAATCAGCATGACGATCCAAGTCAAGCATTTTTACCATTTTCTTATTAACAATTTTACGTTGCTGTTTAAAATTTATTGCTTTCAATTATTTAATTTTATTTGATCAATTTCCACTTTGATGTTTCAATTGTACTTAAATTAAATATCACATGGCTCATTTCAAAGGACTAGATTGCATTGTTATTGTTCTTTTATTTTAACTAAAAATTAATTTACAAAATATTATCTGGTTTTCATAATTTCTATGGCATCTGTTTATTTCCAATCTGACTAATAATAAAGAAAACAAAAAAAAAACAAATATTTTTATAAATTGTTTATCAGCAAGAATTTGACAAAAACATAAAACTGAGACTGATGTCGAAGCACTGCCGAAAAACGATTTTTTGATTTATTAAACAGGTGTGGTTGAATTTCTCTCTCTCTTGTTTTGAATTTGATTTTGGAAAGCACTAAATTATATATCAAACTACAGCCTTCTTTATAACCACCATCGTCACAGATGACTATACAGAGTTTATTCTTTTTCAAATGCTCAGCAACAACCTTTAGTAGAGGCAGCTAGAGGTCGAGAGGGGGAGAAAAGCGAAGGGGTGGGAGATAATTAATTTCCTTGGTTGCCAAAATATCCAAATAAATATCTTTTAAAGTTCGAACCGAACTTCTTCCAAAACTATTTAAAAAATTTCATAATTTCCAAGGGGGGGGAGGGGCGGTTTGTGTGAAGCTGCTCTTTACAAAATATAAATCCGTTTTCGCGAGAGCAGAAAAAAAAGGAAATTTTATGCCATCAACTGCTTTTATATAAAAGCAACATAAAAAGTAAACGAGAATTACTGCGGTAATATATATGAATATACAATTTGTGCCGTCATTGTTGCTGTTTGTACTTTTTATAACAGCACTAACAAGTATTTCACAATTAATTCAACCAATTAAGTAGTTTATGTTTAGTAGCGGGTGCTCTAAAGAAAAAAAAATGGGTTGGGGTACATTGTATTTCGGTTCCATGATGTTCTTTCTTATTACTACTATTCATGTTGCACGTTGCAAAATTTCGTATGATTCAAGCCGGCTCTTTCCGAGTTTTAATTGCTAGAAATGAGTTAATAAATATTTTTTTAAAAACGCAACCAATTTACGGGCCAATGGAAATAAGTTTTCGTAGCAACTCAAGCTAGAGTTGGCCAAAATAAAATGGGTGTGGTAAATGTGTGTGTGCAGGTGACTACGTAGGCTAGTGAAAAATGCCCAGCCTACTAAAGCGGAGGTCGTGGGTTCGATTCCTGCAAACAAGCCAAAAAATATGCAGGTTAAATTAATTAACAAAATAAAAAAAAATTAATTATAAGTTCCGACCACAAAAAAATCGCAAGAAAATGTTTGGAATAAAAAATCTTTTTCACCCCTTCACCTCTCTGAGAGTATAATACATGGTTTCTCGAAACATATTTACTCTGTTGAAACCGTCACTGCTCAAAACAAGCAGCTGTTTCTGCATTAATAATCATCAGCTTTTAGCATTTCATAATGCTGCCATACTTTTGGCGCTAATAAATAAATAAAAAATATCTTTAAGGCTGAAAATATGGAACGATATTTAAATACGCTTCCAAATCCGGATTTCATTTATCCAATGAAAAATATTGTATATGCTAAATGGTGGAAAAATGATGGTAGAAAATCTCTGTGGACTATGGAATTTTCGTTTTACTAAATTCTGGGCCGTATTAAAATTCAAATCGAATTGTTGGTTGGGTTACTTTGTTACAAAATAATTATTGGCAAGATCTTAAAGAACCGCGCCGTGAAGGTGTGTGTTTAGTTTAAAGTGCTTCTGCTATATTTGTTTCTTTACTTTCCAGATTCTTGTTGAGTGATTAATAAAATGAAGAAGCTTTCTTTTTTAATCTGTTGTGTTTATATTATTTTTGCAATTTAATATAACGATTATTGTTTTTGTTCACTTCTGCTCTTTTTTATTATATTTGTGATAAGATTAAAAAGCCATAAAAAGTGTGATTATAATTTTTGGTATTTGGAACAATGCTAGTCTGTCCATCTGTCTGTCTGTCTGTCTGTCTGTCTATTGTGTGCTTGCCGTATTTATTGAGTCAATAGTATTTCTTGTCTGCAATGAAAGAATCGGTGATAAACTAAAACCAAAATACGGAATTCATTAATTGAAATATGGTGCTGTCCAACAGAAGTCTAACAATAGTCCAAATAGTCGCATTTATGTAAATGAAAGGTTTAAAAGTAGAGGAATATGCAGTAGAGCCGACGACGAAAATTTTGCAATTTATTAAATAACTTTCAATTAAATTAATTAATTGAATTGTAGCTCTTTTCCGTACACTAACAAAATTTGTCCATTAAAAATTCATTCTTTTTCTTTGAAATATTTTCAAGACAAATTAAAAGAAAGAAAAAAAATTTATCAGAGTAAATTTTGGCTGTCTGAAAAGGGTCTCATAGAAGGCTAAATAAAACACATGTTCGTGAATAGAAGTCAGTGCCTATTAAATGACTACATGGGTACAAATTAATTCCTGTTTGGTTACAGTTCTCTATATAATTTACAATAAATAATTGTGTATCTTCAATTATGCGTTTGAGTGATTAAACGGCTTTATAAAAACAATTTAACTTTAATAATTTTGTATAAATTTACTTTAAACGCAATTGAAATATTTTATTAAACTGAAAACAAATAAAATAAATTATTCATACAATTTAATGAATTATATCTCTGCTGCATACAAGTATGTAAATAAAATTATTGTTTGCACAAAAAATTCTATAAAAATTACTCACAAGCGCTTGAAATGAAAAAAAATTATTATTTTTAAAATTTAAATATTAAAAGGTGAACGAATGAGCAGTGAAACATTTGAAATAAATATTGTAAAATTATTAAACAACTTTCAATTAAATTAATTGATTGAATTGTAGCTCTTTTCTATTACATTTTCTATTAACAATGAATGCAAATAATATTTTGTTTAATTTGCAAAATTTATTTAATTTAATAAAAAATAAATAAACTAAAATTTTAGTTTTAATTTTTTAAATAGAAAACTGTATTTTAGGATATATCTAATGATATATAATATAAAGGGAATTTCTTTGGAAAGGTAGTCATTTAAAGTATGAAAAAACTTGCCTGCCAGAGGCTTCTCCTGTAATTTTTCAGTTTTTACAGTGTGTGTTTTGTGATGTGTTTTAGTGTGAAGTGGCCGAGGGGTGATTAAAATAATTGATATGAATTGTTTTTGTCCATTTCACTATTTCTAAATATTTTTTTGATTTTCTTTTATATTTTTATTTAATAATGGCTCATTTTAATGTCCCTCCAAGTGAACATGAACCCGATGGCATTAAATGGGCCATTTGTAAACTAGCCAAGCGGTTTTCATATATCTAGTCCGCTCTCTCAAATGGGTATAGTGATTTGAAACTGAATACGCAACATTTTATTGTAACAAATGTTACAATATCATAATATTGTGTTATCACAAAATTCGGCTCAAATTTATTCCTGGTGTCTGTCTAGCAAAAAAATTTTTAGCTAGTGGTGCGATTTATTTTTTACTGCTACTAAGAATGGAACTCGGTAGCCCTGTTACAAATACAATTCATTAATTTGTTAGTGTCTATATGGAGGAAGGTAGTGGGAAGGAGCAATGTGTCTAAATAGCCATAAAATGCTTGAAAGGTTATCCAAATTGCATGCGAAGTCGCATAGAGATATTTGTGTGATAAGTTTTTAAATTGAAAAAAATCTATATATAGTTTTTATAGATATATATACATGATAACGTAGGCGCAAAAGTTTACGCCAAAGCACTTTCAATTCGGAAGACTCGTATTACTTTGCTTATATATAAATTATAAACACCAGGTGCTTGATGTAATCAGCGTACGAATTATCACTTGCATGACTTCACATACAATAAATGCGATAAAAAAATTAAGTGAAATTCTCTATTTTTTTTAGAAATTCAGTGGAAATGCTTTTATAAATAGAATCATACATGAGCAAAAATATAGGTGTATTGAAATTCAAAGCAATAAATTAGGCATTATCTAGCACATTGTCTGACTGACTGCTCTACTATCTGTCTATTTGCCAGCTCTTAAAATACCATCTATCATTTGCATGTGTATCATAAAACTAACTAAATTTGCCAACTAAAAATTATGTGCGCCACTGTACAATTTAATCAATTTGTAATCCTTCCACAGAACTTAATGGAATTGTATAATTATTTGCTTGTATTTATTATTAATTAAATAAACGGCACACTGCCTAAGCAAGATACGACGCGTTTGGCCGTCGTGCTTTTCTATTGAACTGCTGCTCTTCCTCCTCGTGGCTTCATACGCTCGCTTTTTACAATGAACGTAATTGCTGGAAATCAACGAAATTTCGTTTTTAATTGCAATTACTTGTCTGTTGTGTTTAATAATAATCGCTTTTTATTTTTGCCTCTTTTCCATTAATAATTTCCACGATTTATTTATTTAATTTCATCTAAAATTTGAATTGAAAACGTATTTTTGTTTTATTGTCTTTCCGCTCATTTGACATGCCGGGGTTTCATTTAAATTTTCATATTTCAATAAATTTGGTTTTCCTCTCGCCGATTTATTTGCTCTTGATCTTGATTTTATATATTAAAATGTAAAACTATTTGAATGGTATTTTCTGTACTTTTAAATCGAAATGATAATAAAGTTTTGCATGTTTTTTCTTTTATGACATAAAAGATAAAATATATTTATAAAATGTTTTTGTACTATTTTTTTTTTCTGTAGCGCCTATTCAGTCCTTTTCATTAACCATTTCCTGATTCAATGTCACACAAATGCTCTGTGAATTATTACAAAAAATTATTACAAAATATTTGCCAATAATTAATTTTGTTTATTTAAAAGCAAACAAATCAATTACTAAACATTTAACGAATGCTGTATTGCATTAAAAGCTTGTCGTGCTGTGAAACCGGAAATGAATTTTGAAAACATTAAAATCAGTGAATCATGTGAGAAATGATGTTTAAAATCGAAAAATTAAATTGAAATATAAAGAACAGGTAAACAAGGAAACGCGCAGGCGCGCGCCACCACTATAAGCCGCATTATTAATAATATTGCAACCACATGCCGAACTTGAGCAAAATTAGTGAACAGAAAAAAAATAATACAATAAAAAAAAAATTGTAATCTTTTTATGCAAATATGTGTATTTTCAATGGATTGTACAAAGTGAAGCATTGTAAGTAACCATTTGTTTCACGAGACAGGGTGTTCACCTAAATAGTGATATTTATATGTGTAGATGGATTGTAAAAACTGAACTCATGTGGACAAGTAAGTATTTGTTTCACGAGACAGGGTGTTCACCTAAATAGTGATATTTATATGTGTAGATGGATTGTAAAAACTGAACTCATGTGGACAAGTAAACATTTGTTTGAAGAGACACGGTGTTCGCCTAAATAGAGATATTACATGTTCATGTGATGCCAACAAATCTTGGTAAATGCAACTCTGTGAAAAGCTCTAAATTTCTCTATGACTTCAAAAAAATATACATTTCTATAGGAAAACCAATCGTTGGCAATGTAATTTTACAAATCCGAAGAGGTTCATCAATTTTTTTTCTTTAATATTTATAATTATTGTAAGTTTAAAAATGAGAGGCGAAAACTTTTTTACTCTAATTATATATGAACAAGCTTGCGTTACTTATTTTCATTATGCACAGATATAAAACTATTTTGAACGTCCTAAATATAAGTTGGAAAAGAGTTTTACTTTAATTGCAACACCCTGTCGATATAAAATCGTTGAAATAATTTAAATGCAACGTGAATGCACTCTTGAAATGTTAATGCGAATAATTGTTTCGTGTTTGTTTTTCTTAATTCCTTAAAGTTTTTATTATTTTATTTCTCTTTTTTTTCAATTTTCATTTTTTACTTTATTTGGCATTAAACACGTTTGTGTATCATGTCTGTGCATGTTTATTTTATATGAAATAAGTCGGAAAATGTTTGAGGAGATATATGAATGCAACTGAAAGTTATTGACATTTAATTTTATAAATGGAATTTGTTCAAAAAAAAAAATTTATTTCGGAAGATTTGGCGCAAAAAGCAAATAATGTTTATTTTTCTAACCATATATAGCAATTAGATAAATTAAAATAAATTAGATTTTGAAAATGTGTTTCCGGCTATAAAAGCACACTGAAAGACTACGTGCAACTGGAAACAGGCCAACAATCTATAATTGAATTTATTTCTTGTTTGATAATTAATAAATTTATACGATGCAAATAGAAATGGCGCTTCATCAAAATCAGCATGATTTCCAATAATGTTTTGTTCCTCTTTTTAATATTTTTGATACAGTGGGCCACAAAGAAGTTCTTCTTTTTGATCACAATCACAATAACATTAATAATATTAAATCCTTCAAATAGTTTCGCTACCGAACACCACACAATTGATGTTAAAAAGTAATTCCCTTCTCTGCAGCCAATACCAGACATGTTTATTTGAATGGACTTGCCACCAAACACTGAAATGTACTCCTTCTGGGTGGAAACTGATTACAACTGAAAATGTATGCCTAATAAAAAAATTTTGAGGCTCAATTTCATGTTAACCATCTGAAATGTGGATGAAGTTGTAATTCAATAGCTGTTGTGTAAAGTGTGCACTGGAAGCCACAATGCCATTATTAACACGGCTGGACAGTATAATGTTTCCAATATTGAAGACGTAAGCAAATATTCATATTAAAAACCCAGCGAACATTTGGTGTTTGGGATGTGGAAAGAAAGAAAAATTTTTTTTGTTATTTTTCTTTTACTTAATATGAATATAATTATATATGCGGTTCCTGAGGCCATAAGATAAGCTCCCCGTACAGAATTGAAACACTGTGTACCACGTGATAGGAGGGACTACTATCGAGGACTTCAGAAATATTTATTGAATACTTTATTTAAACAAATTTTTAAGCATATTCAAATGCTTTAGAAAAGCACAAAGTAGCGCTCATGTTTAACTAATTCTAATAAGTTCTAGAACTCGTTAGAAAGTTTTCACATTTCTTTGCAAATTTTCTTATTACATCGTCTTATATATCGTCGGTATATTTTTTATTTACTTCCCACTTAACACATCTTTGCTTTCATTGAATTTAAAATCGTTTTATTTTTTATAGAAAAGAATTTCATTTTATTCTCAACATTTCATTTATCACCGAAAATCGTGGCAGTTCCTTGGAAATGAATACAAATTTAATAATTAAACAAATTATTAAATTTATTTTATTTATTAAAATTTTTAATATATTTAAAATAAATATTTTAAATATTTTTTTAAAATATTTATTTATTTATTAAAATTATTTTAAAAACAAATTTAATTAATTCTTATATATTTATTGTCAAATATATTTTTATATATTTATGTCAAAATAATATTACGATCTCAAGCTCAATTAGAGTTTAGTATATTATTTGTATTTATTTATAATTAAAGTTAAATAAACTGTGTCAAATACGTGACCTGCTTGAGGCGCATGTGTGCTGGCATAACAATTTTTGGTTCTTTCATTTCCGCTTGATAAAATTAATAACAAGTTTAATAAAAATAATTTTAATAAACAATCTATTCAACTCAACAATCAACTCCAATTAAAACAAATGGAATGAAACAAATTTAATTATTTAAAATATTTTTCATTTTGATGCGATCACGCAACAGAAAAATCTCAGCTTAAATAATAAATTTTGAATTTTTTAAAAAAATTTTTTTTTTTATAAGTTTAAAACAATATAAGATCTCGTGCGTAGCCCAATTGCCCAAAAAAATGATTTCATGTGATTGACTGCAACATTTTAAAGCTGCAAATGTATTTACACGAGTGAATACAGACTTCCAATTTTCTTTTTGTAAGCTAATAAATAGTTTGAGCACTCGCTCTCACAGTGTCCCTTTTCAGATCTAATCTGCCCCAACAAGTTCAATACACTTTGATGCCCAAGCACACGACAAGGCAAATACTAAATGAAAATCGCCATCAAATAAGAAAGCAAATAACTGAAATATACTTATACTTATACTTATACTTATACTTATACTTATACTTGTACTTATACTTATACTTATACTTATAGTTATACTTATACTTATACTTGTACTTATACTTATACTTATACTTATACTTATACTTATACTTATACTTATACTTATACTTATACTTATACTTATACTTATACTTATACTTATACTTATACTTATACTTATACTTATACTTATACTTATACTTATACTTATACTTATACTTATACTTATACTTATACTTATACTTATACTTATACTTATACTTATACTTATACTTATACTTATACTTATACTTATACTTATACTTATACTTATACTTATACTTATACTTATACTTATACTTATACTTATACTTATACTTATACTTATACTTATACTTATACTTATACTTATACTTATACTTATACTTATACTTATACTTATACTTATACTTATACTTATACTTATACTTATACTTATACTTATACTTATACTTATACTTATACTTATACTTATACTTATACTTATACTTATACTTATACTTATACTTATACTTATACTTATACTTATACTTATACTTATACTTATACTTATACTTATACTTATACTTATACTTATACTTATACTTATACTTATACTTATACTTATACTTATACTTATACTTATACTTATACTTATACTTATAATTATATAATATATACAGAGTTCAAATACTGTAATGTGGCCCCTAGGGAAATTATTGTAGAGGACATTAAAAGTTAAATTTATCCAGCCATTTGCTGCTCTTACTACGATACGATTTATCCATTGTGCAGCCTGGTGTATTCCATCATCTGTGTCTAGACTGCGGATGAACCTAAACAGCTGACTCAGTGCGTGACCATATAGATTTCTTAGATTAATTCCAAGTAATTTCTCTCTATAAGAAGTCCGAGCATACATGTAGCGGCATAAACATTGCGAGCTGTTGCCGTTCAATGCCAATCAAATCCAGCGATTATTAGAAACAAAAGTTTTATACTCTTAATTTATTTAAAGAGAAACGAAGCAGTTTACTGACGTCACCATGAAATGCGTTAAGTCCCTCTTTGCATGTGGCAATTGCGCAATGAAACACTTTGATTAACTCAGTTCTGTAACATATTCCCCAAGGAGAATTCCTGTCTAGAATTAGGAATTGGTTTTCACCTTTGTAAGCCACATATTACACCGAAAATTGAATTTGATTCAAAGAAATTCATTTGCCCTCTCTACTATTCTACAATCGTTACCAGTGTAGCTTTTATTGTCAGGTGCAGAGTTGCAATTTTATTTACTTTTATTGTCACATGCAGATTCATTAATTTTTAAAACTTTTTTTCTTTCTTATCCATTTTGTTTATTTTTTTTTTTTTTTTTTGAAAACTGATCAAAATTACATAATTGATAAGATAAGAAAATTGTAAAAAAAAATTAATTATTCAAAAAATCATAAATAATTATTTTTAGGCAAATATTAACACAATAGTGTCCATGAAAGCAGCTGCTGGCCCCAAAAAAATGTTCTTGTCTCATCGTAAAGAAAAAATAAATTTTTTTCTTATTTTTTGAAAATTTCATCAATTTTATTTACATTTTAATTATGTGTATTAAAACGGCATAACACTGAAGCGGCAGAAAAATCGGGGCTAAAGGCAAATTAAAATTCTAAGAAACAGTAAAAGAAAACAATAAAAGCAATTTTATACCGCGTGCTTCGTGCGCCATCCAATCACGAGAAAAATATTGTCAAATAATTCCTCGTCGTTATCATGGAGGTATTTGGTGGGCACATTGCTGAATATAACGCAGTGAATTTTAATCTCTTTTTTGTTGATTGGAACCAATTTTATAGTTCCATCACTTTCATTTCTATATATTATTTTTGGCAGAACTATAATTTTTTTTATTATTTTGCAACACTATTCAAAATTCAATTAGAAAATTTTTAAAAAACTTGTCCTTTCTGAGATATTGTATTGCAATGGGGTAACAAAAAATATAAATTTTTTTAAAAAACATGCCAAAAAATTTTTTTGTAACGCAGTGGTATTTCAACAAAGCAATGGTTCTTTTACTTTGCAGTTTTCTGATGTATGATCGCTGTTAATAATGCAATCTTTTTATTAGTTCCGTATTAACTCGCTAGTTTTGGCATTGTTAGTTTTTAATAATACATTTATTTTTGAAACGTATATCTTTTTTTGGGTAACGCAGTGGTTTTTATTAATTTTAATTTTTCAATTCTGATTGGTGCTTGCCTACAGCAAATTAGCTACAGTAATTTGTTATTTTTAGCATTTCCTAACACATTTTTTTCGGTAACGCAGTTGTTTTTTAATATAAATTGAAATATGTAATTGTTTCTAGCAATACAGTAGTTCTTATATCAGTTATTGCCACTTGTTTTAATTCTTTTTAATCACATTCGCTTTAGTAACGCAGTAGTTTTTTAGTAATGTGACGGTTTTAAACCTTATGCAGTTAAAGTTTTTAATAAAGTAGAAGTTTTAATGGAGTTGTTTTTAATAATACATAAATTTACCAAAAAGTGACGCAACTGTTTCTTCTGTTGTTAAATTAAATGGTCTTATGTTTCAGTTGTTCTAATTTTTCTTTTTTATAAGGTTACTTTCATTTTATGATTTACTGGTTTTCAGTAACGCAGTTGTTTTAGAGGTTTTTAGCTTTTTAGTATTGCAACTGATTCTTGCCAATTCAGTAACATATGCTGATATTTAGTAACGTAGTTTTAAATAAAATCTCTATCGTCTATTCAAATCACTAGCTTTAGTGATTTAATTCTTTCAAAGTCTCTCTATATTTTATGAGAGTGTAAATATCTTTGTGTTAACAGAAGTTATTGAAATTAAAATTATAAAAACTTTTTCCAAAAAAAACTATTTTTGTTTTATAAATTTGCCCTACTTTGTTAAAGCAAATATGAACATTTCCGTCCCTTTCTCTCTCTCTCTCTCTCTCTCTTAATCAAGATCTCAATCTCAAGCAGTGTTATGCCCTAAAATGATTTGCTGACAGTTTGATTGGCAACTCTAAGCATTTAATGCAACCGATGTTGTAATGCATCGCTGCATACGTAATTAATTCAATAAGCGAACAAAAAAAGCGTCCATAAAGCATTTTAAGTGCTTTTGCATTTGTTGTTTTCTTATTTATTTACTTTGTTGTTGTTGCTGATTTCACTTGAATATTGTTTTTTGTTGTAATTGCAATATGACAGTAAACTGATTTACTCAATTAATCTGTTACACAAGTGTTTGACAAATATGAGAAGCAAATTATTGTTTTCTCTTTCATTTTTCTGCAATTTCTCGTCGCATTTCCTTTTTTTTTCTTTGGCGGATATTTTTTTATGAGCTTGCAAATTATTTTAGAGTTTAAAGAAGTATTTAAAAAGAAAACTGTAAAACGCTTATTGATTTAAGTCAATAATAATTTCATTAAATTATTGATGACCGTCTATTTTCGTTACCTGAAATATTTTTTTTGTACTACATTTTTCATACTAGCGAAGTCCATTAAGTGCATTAATGCTTTACACCTATAGAAGATTCTATGCTACGTGACTGCATGGCTGAAAATACTCTTTTCAGTAGTTCTTTTCTAACTTCCTAATTAGTCGTAATTACATTTAAAGCGACAACAACACTGAATGATCCCATGAAGCTACTGACAAATTCCTCGCCCTTAAAACCTCACTTACATCAGATAACAACATAAAAAAACACTCTTTAATAATATTAATTTGTAAATATATTTTCTATCAAATAAAAGAAAAACACTTTTATCGTCTCATATTGCATAATTCTTTTTATATTATATAAATTCCTAATATTATATACATACATATATTATTATTGCCGCTCAATTTGTACTTTATAAGCATTATAATCTTTTTCGAATGAAAAACTTGCGTTTTTATTGCTCTTGTGTGTTTGTTTTATGTTTTTAAATGTTTAAAATATATTTTTATTAAAAATAAAGGAAAATTTTTTTCCAGATTTAGGGTATATTTCAATTTTTGATAAGGGGGTACCCTTTGCATTTTTGGCCAAAAATCGTCATTTCTTGAAAACGTCCGTTTCTGTATTTTTGAATGAAAAACTTGCGTTTTTATTGCTCTTGTTTGTTTATATTATGTTTTGAAAGGTTTAAAAAATATATTTTTATTAAAAATAAAGGAAAATTTTTTTTCCAGATTTAGGGTATATTTCAATTTTTGTTAAGGGGCTACCCTTTGCATTTTTGGCCAAAAATCGTCATTTCTTGAAAACGTCCGTTTCTGTATTTTTGAATGAAAAACTTGCGTTTTTATTGCTCTTGTTTGTTTATATTATGTTTTGAAAGGTTTAAAAAATATATTTTCATTAAAAATAAAGGAAAATTTTTTTTTCTAGATTTAGGGTATATTTTCAATTTTTGCATTTTTGGCCAAAAATGGTCATTCTTTGAAAACGTCCGTTTGTGAATTTATGAGGGAAAAATTACCGTTTTTATAGCTCTTGTATGTTTATTTTATGTTTTCAAATGTTTAAAATATATATTTCATAAAAATAAAGAAAAATAAATTTTTCGCTTTTTAAGAAAATTTGATTATTTTGATAAGAGTCCTCTCAGCTGTTTAAGAAAATAAATTACAATAAAAACTTGGAAATTGTGAACAGAAACTTGTAGGAGAAGTGTTTTCTCTGGGATAAATAGAACAGAAAAATGTTAACAATAATACGTTCGGAACACAGGAGAAAGAAAAAGTAAAAACTGGGCAAGCATATGGGATTTCAATTGAAGAAGAAGACAAAGCAGCTGGCTCGCGACAGGACATGATGCAGAAACCAATTTTTGTCTTTAGCTTAACTTAGATAAAGCTGCCACTGATTGTAGAGCTGTAGCTTGGCCAACATCAAGATAAAAATCTGTACATGCTTTCATTTTAATATAATAGATTGCCGTCGGTAGCCTGATGTCGCGTATGTGTTTACGTATACAAATTTATAAAGATACTGAATGAAAAAATGCAAAGAAAATAAATTTTTGTAGATTGTTTATGATGCCAGCACATGTTATGCTGCAATATTCCTGCAATTTCTCATTTTAAATATAATTTTAATCTTGCGAATTTCAACGGGCATGTGCGTGAAGTGCATTTAATTTATACGCAGCGAAGGAATGAATATACATAAATCACAAATTGGTTGGTGACCCGATTAATGAATATGATAGTTTTATTGAAATTGTTTAATGTTTGTCGTAAATTGCTGCTAAATGTGTATACATATATATATGTATATATGTACACTGTTTCCATTTGCAATTGCAATAAAAATATTTTAAAATAAATTTTAATTATTTTATTTTTTTTTCCAAGAAGAAAGAAACGCCAACTAATTTTTATTGGTATTCTTGTTAATCATGTTTGACAAAATATTTTTTGAATGAATATAAAACTAAAAACAGATTCCTTGAAACCCAAGCCAGTAGGACGATCTTTCTCTGTTTGTATGAGTATATAAAAAATGATAAGTAAATCATTTTTAAAAAAGTTTTTCAATGTAAAAGAGTTACGTTGCGGATTGATTGAGGCATGAACGAGAGCCGACTTACAAAGTGCACACATTAATATATTTTTGATATAATGAGATAAAAAAAATATTTTGTTTTTATTTTTGATCATTAAATAAGTAAAAAATACTATGATACATCACAAAAAACATTTTTTTTAGAAGAGCAAAATTAGCAACAATAAAAATTAATTAATCATTTTTGTCTCTGAAAACTTGGTAGGAATGGAGTATTCCCAATTTTTCCGGAAAAAGTAAAAATTGCATAATATAGTGGCATAATCAGTTATTGTGAAAGATATTTTTAAATATATACGCATTTTTATGTCCATTTTTTTTTGGAATTGTACTTTTCAGAAAATGGTCTTCTCTAAAAGCTAAAAAATCCTTTTCAAAAGGTATATTTTTAAAGTACTACAAACCACTTGTAATATGAAAATATTTAAAATACTTCAAAAATTAAAAATTCTAATATAACGTCTTCCCATCTATTAAATTTTATTTCAAAATTAATTAAATTTTTTTAATGCAAATTAAGCTATAAATTATGAATATAACTATTTGTAAAATGTTTTAAGTCTACAAAGAGCCATAGTTTTGGCGTTATTTTCCAGCAGTAAAGGAAAAGGGTAGTTCAACTGACGTAGGACTACGTTCCCATCACCATTGTGATTCGTTTCTTATCAGATGGCTCTGTTCTATGTGGTGACAGGTTTTATTTGTAACAATTATGTTGAATATTTATATTTGCTGTTACCACATTATCAACTGATAATATATTTTTATAGATACATATAGATTTTTTAAATATGTAATACAATCTATTTTCATGTCTTAATCATTTTCTTCCGTTCTGCGTTCTACTCTGAGGAGTGTGAAGAATGATATATCGCAAAAAAAAACTTATTTATCTCTACAATTAATAGCCATAAATTCAAAATATATTTATAAATGTAGACATTTGTAAGTATTTATTTATTGTATTTTATAATGAAATAATACCAATTGGGTTAAAAGCTTCTTAAAAATTTCAAAAGCTTAATTTAAATACGAAAATAACTTCTTTTCAGGTTTGTATTGCTTTGTAAATAAAAGATTTCTGAAGTATTAAAAGGCAAGCCAGTACCATTAAGGCAGTTTTTAGCTTGTAAAAGTGACTAGTAATTTTTAAAATATCAAAGAAACTCACAATTGCCATAGAATTTATTATTTTTACTATAAAGGCACTCAGCCACATAATTTTTAAACATTTTCAAATTTTATAAATATTTTTTACTTTATTCGTATTTACATACTTATATGTATGTATGTATATCCACAGCAAGTGTCGAAATTTCTTATTAAAAAAATTGATACAGCGAAGCCAAATTTAAAACTTGCATTTGACACACATAATATAAATGAAGAAAGCGTTACACTGTGCTATAAATCAGATTATGTCAACACTTTTATTTAATTTATTTTCTTGTTGGTTAATTTTGTAACAATTTTGTATATATTTTTTTTTTATTTGGCATTAATTTTCTTTTTCGACACACTTTTTTTTTTTAAGTCACACTGTGTATAATTTTATATCCACAATTTACTTTCCAATGTGGCAAAATGTGCCTACTTTTTATTTTTAAAAAATTAGTTACGCGCGTAAATTTAATTCATTTAGAAAAGTAATCAACAACACTTATACGCCACTTGTGACAAGAATAGGAAAAAAAAACATCAACAAAGAAAATAACGTCTACTACCGACTGACTACACACTTCAACCTCCCAGTGTGTGATCAGTTCAACTTTCAAATTGAAACTGTTCTATGAATTTATTCAAAAACACAAAATAGAAGCAAAAATCCACAAATACATGCATACACAGAAACACATAAACAGAACTGAAAACAACGGTTGTTTTGTTTACTGCCTGAATGGCTGGCTGATAAACAAAACACGAACATACACCAGCAGAACAATCGTAAAAGGAGAACAGAAACAAAAACAAAAACAAAAAAAATCACATCAAAAGCAACAACAACTGCTAGTGGTTGAGTTAATAATTTCTAAAGGTAAAGTGAAATAAAGAGCACGAGATAAACCTTCTTCTACCCACACAACGTCACGCTCAAAACATAAACATCCCACATACAAAGAATCGGCTGTAGAACGATGCAAGCGTGTGTGTTCGTTTGCACATCTTTGGTGAGAGAGTTTCGCTAACTGTAACTGTTATCTTTTTCAGTATTTTAATAAATTAATTTTAATTTTCTTAATCGCACACTTTTCTTTAGAGGGCTACTTGGCACAGCATAACATTTGAAAATTGATGACGACAACGACTGTTAATAAATAGCAAAGGAACCACAAAAAACCTCCTTCATTTGTTGGTTTCATATACTCGTATCATCACGGGGAGTGTTTATATTAAGCTTAAGAAACGTCATTCATAACAATCCCTTTTTTATGTGTTCATGTCCATTCTAATATGGACCTTAATCGTATTTCGTCGTCATTAAAAAAGCAACAAAGGCGAAATTGGCATTAGCCAAAACTACAGTGTGAAGGAATGAATGGTTATTGTTATTGTGTGTTGGGTCTGAAGCCACAGCGAGTGCTGATAAAAGTTAAGCCAAATAATTTATTCAATCGTTCTCTGTTTACTTCAGATGGAAATGTTGATCGTTAATGTTGGAAAGTTTATTATTTTAACTGTAACACGTGCTGAGTTGAGTGTTCGTAATGTTTACTTTTTGCTCGTATCAGAGTTGCCAAAAGGACTACAAATTGCAGAACGAAAACCGTTTACTGTTATATGGAATACAACGAATGCAACTTCTTAAATATCGTTAATTATAAGTTAAACAAATTAGATTAAAATAAACGAGCCAACTAGGTGTGAAAATACAGCCAATCCTTCTTTTACACGATTTTTGGTATCATCATTTTGTTAAAAAAGGATTCTAAAAATTACCTCATTATGCTTTAAAACATATCAATTAATTTTAGAAATACTTTCAATAATTTTTAGGTTGATTTTCAAACACTAAGCTTTATAAAAATTATCTTATTTTGCTTTATAACGAAAAAATGCGAAATAAATTTTTGCCTTACAAATAAAAAAACAATTAATATCCAATCAATCCAAAACAATTATCTAAATAATTATTTATCTATTGTTTTATTTTTTCGTACAAATCTTTTCAAGGTGTTCTTTGCCAAGATGGATGTAATTTCTTTAAGCATTTGTACTTTGAGCCGGTCCGCAATCCGATAGTGGTTATTTCTGCATTTTGTATTTTAAATATAAAACTACTATTTAATGCGTTTACGATTATTTTTAACAATTTGATTATGATTTAATTAATCTACAAGGCCAACGTAAATATTTACCAAACCAAAATTTAGGAATTTCTACTTTTTATTAAACTTGCCAAAAATTATAATTGTAGAGTTCCTTCATAATTTCTAATTTGTTCTCATCATATTGTAAGTATATTCCGAACCTCTAGTAAGATTGCCTGAATGACTAATATTTTCCACGAGTACAATTAACAGAGTATATGGGTAACTTTCTTAGCGGATTAAATATGAATTGTTGCGATTATTTATTTCTATAAATTAAGTACGCGCAAATAAAGAAATCAAGAGGGCAAAAAATATTACATATAGTAATTTTATAAATAAATCGTTCAACAAGTTTTAAATAAATAAACAAATTTATTTTAATTGTAATTAAAAATACTATTATAAACATATTTACATATGCTTTAGATAATTTTTTCTAAAGTCACTGATATTCGATTAATATGAGAAAATAAAAAAATTAAGTTTTTATTCACTGTATATATCAGTTACACCCAGACTCTCCCATTTTGAACATAAGACCCACTTTAGACACACAAAATTTTATTTGCTTCGTTTGACGTCTTGACTTAAACTTTTGAAATAGAATTTTCTATATCTAAACAACGAACAAAGTTTAGAAGGAAAGAAACCTCGTGGAAGTAAACTTTGCATGTGCTAAAAATTTTTAGGTAATATGTGTAGGGATTTAATATATCAAGTCATTTAATCCACATATAAGTAGAGTTATTCCGCTGGTTACACGTTTGCGTTACTAACACTCTGATTAGCATTTCTTGCAAAGTCTACGAAGAACAAAATTTTTTTCGAATCTCTATGTATTTCTCGTAAAAAAAAGGAAATAACATAAATAATATTCTTAAATATTTAGTACTAAAAAAAATCATTATTTACATTTAAAAAATTAATTAATTATGAGATAAATTTACAAAGAAAAAAATCATTTATCTTCTATGTAAATTTCAAGGGATTTTGGTAAATTGAAACGCGTTATAAATACATGTTTTATTAATTATATAGTCGGTATTGGAAATTTTCTCCATGTGTTAAGAAAAAAAAAGCTTTGAAAATTTAAAAAAACCTTTAAAGTCTAATTTAATGTGGCAGCTCCAAATCATAATGCAGCTTAAAAACTAAAATGCATGTTTGTGTGAGCATGCAGGGCGCAGTGAATTATAACATTTTAAATGGTAAACTTGCAATGACATTTATAATGTTTGCCTTCTTCCATACATGCACGAGTGCAACAGTGCAACAGGTTGTGCACGCACACACAGATACATACATATATAGATCTGCATTTAGATGTTGGAAACAAAAATTATTTAAATGAACAGAACGTCGTTGGCCGTGAGTGCTATTGAACAGAACTAATAAATTATTGTCCCTGTTGGGGAAATAGCGAACATACAAAAATGTTTCAGTGCTTAAAGCTGACATTTACAAAAGAGCGCACAAACAAACAAAAAATGTGTCAAATGATAATAATATCGACATGATTTCATTCCAATTCATGTAAATTATAAATTTAGACATATAAGTATATACATATATATATATATAAATATATGTATGTTTTATAAGAAACCAATCTAGGCCTTTAAGCATGTATATATATATACATATATATATATATATATATATATATATATACATATCTATACCTCTACCGCATGTGTCTACAGT
Source organism: Ormia ochracea (assembly GCA_963402855.1). NCBI lineage: Eukaryota > Metazoa > Arthropoda > Insecta > Diptera > Tachinidae > Ormia > Ormia ochracea. The sequence continues at coordinate 44,592,413 of OY727106.1, forward strand.
TGTGGGAATATGCATTAGGGTAGTTCGTTTAAGTTTTATTTTTTCTATTCAAAAACAAAAGTGATATTTATTAAGAACAGCGATGTTTTTAATCTACATATATATAATCCCAGCAAGTTTTATACTCATCACAAAGTATTTTCAAGATGATCAGACAAATTTCTTATCAATTCCTCTCCATCTGATTAGATTTTCCAGTGTACAATTATTAATAAATTATACAGATCTTTAATTTCTATATTATCCAACTTTAAGTTATTTAATATCCTCTTATTTATTTTAAGCAATAGTTGCTCTATTTTATTTAATTTTTATCAGATATTTCATACACATATACATACATATGTATATAAATCCCGGAAAAATATTTTTTAATAAAAGAACATTAAAAATATATTGAAAAATATAAATATATATATATAAATATATAAATATATTCGTAAAATATATTGAAAGCAATAAAATTTTTTATATTTAAAAAATAGTGGGACTGAAATTTTAAAAATGGAATTACTTGTATTGGCTTTTGTACTTGAAATTCCCTTCTGAATAAAAATTTCATTGCAATATTTTCTATATTTTAAACTACATTGCATATGCATTTGGAAAGAGAAAAACATTTGCTAGAAGTGAACCACCCTACTAAAACACACATAAATTACTACAAAGAAGAAATGCATTTATTAGTTGAACTTAAAACTTCACAGAGATGCAGAGGAGAATTATTGTATATCTATTTATTTATAAAATGTTTTATTTGATTTCATTTTTTTTTTCTTTTGTATTCAGACGAGGCATAGAATTACTTTTATAAATTAAAAATAAATCAATTTCGAGCAGTTCGACGTGATCGTCTTAAGATACGAATTTATCATAAATTTATTTAATAATTTATTACATTTCCACGATTTAATTGAAATGAGATGTTTTCTTTTTGTAGTAGGTGGTTCTGCTGTTGCACTGAGATTTATCTCCAATAAGGCTCCAAATCCGTTAAAGTCCTATCGAAAGCTCGACATATCGCTGAAAGCGTGCCTCATATTCTTTACCAACTTGTCACATATGCACAGGGGAACCAATTTAAATTCTTAGCAGACACATCTTGACCTATTCAACTATGTAATGGCAATAATCTTAAAATGACAATTGTGTAGGGTGTTCCAATAAGCGCATTATTTCCAATATTTTGCAATTTTAGGTAATACTGAACTATTTGGCATCGCATGTGGAATTGTAAACAATTGCGTAAAATTTTTTTTAATAACTCAAGCCTACTACAACATATGAAACGCTTCCGATAGTTGTTCAGTGTTGACCAGTATGATTTTTTTGCCAAAATTTTTCTTTTGCTCGCAGAAAGAATGGCAAATGCTGTTGCCTTGTGTAACACTTCCTTTACCTTATTTTTTTTTTTTTTTTTTTTTTTTTTTGAATTAGTTTTTCGATATGAATTTAGAAAATAAAATAAATTCCAACATCAGACAAATTTAATAATGTAACAGCAACCGTTGGTGTGAGTAGGAATACACATACAAACTTGAAAATTGTTGCAAGCAGTGGGTGGAGTAATTCTGTGGCATTAAAATTTAATTTATTTAAAAGAAAACATACATAAAACAACATGCATTCATCACTTAAATAACTTGTATAATAAAATGGCTGTAACTTTCCCTTTAGACATTGAGCGCAAGATATATGACAACTAACAAATTAATGTGTTACATAATCCTGGAGAGTAGACGAACAAGCAAACACTCTTCACGGTAAGGGAGCGAGGGAGTATTTTAATCGAAAATATATTTAGTAAACTCTTTGCAATATCGAATATAAAGAAAAGTTAAAAAATTTAATTTCCTCTATGGCAAGAACTGGAATATCGAGAAGAAATACAAATGGAATTTCCTGACAAAAAGCAATTTACAGCTTAAAGGCACAGATTGGTTTCCTATAAAACATAAATCATTTTGACATCTATATGATTAATTAAATGGATATTAATGGAGTTGTGTTACTACAGCCACCCTTTTGAAACTAAATCGAACGACCTCAAATAGATAAACATAATTTATTTTAAATTTAAATATTATATTAGCAGCCCTTAAATGTGTTCTTTTATATTGTTATGGGCATTTGAACAGGCAGCGCAACTCTTGGTGAATTTAACGTAACCACTATTTCCGGCTTATATATTCAAACTTAAGCTAAAACCAATAATAAATATATTACCGCAAACTTGCTTTTTCCTTCTGAATAATTAACTTGAAATATAAAAATCAACTTAAAATTTACTAAAATTTTTCAAATATACAGGGTGAGGTGAAAAAACTGCAACAAAGTAAAACGCCATAATTTTTTAATTTCTTTTAAATTTTATTGAATGAAAACAAAAAATGTCGGAAATAGCATCAAATTTTAGAATAACTTTAGATTTGTTTGAATTGGTCGCCTTTGGCACGAATTATGGCCTTCAAACGGCCAATGAAACCGTCACACGCTGCCCGAATGTTGCTCTGCGGTGTTTTGGCCCATTCCCATTTTGGCTAAGCGCTTGCTTGAGGTGATCGACACTTTGGTATTTATTAGTGCCAACCTTGCTTTCTAAAATACTCCAGACACAATAGTCCAACGGATTGATATACGGAAATTTTGGTGGCCATTGTGCGGTGGAAATGAAGCGAGGAACCTCATTTTGTAACCATTCTTGGTTGGCGCGTGCTGAGTGCGATGGTGCTGAGTCCTGTTGGAATGTCCAAGGTCTGCGGCCAAACTGTTTGCATACCTTCCAGAATATTTTCGCGATAATATTGGGCATTTATTCTGGCGCCACGTTCGATTAATACAAGCGGAGAGCGACCATCGGCTGTTATGGCGGCCCACACCATCACCACATCCGGCGCTTGAGTTCACACACAGCTGACATTTTCAGCTGACCTCTTTGGCGAGTAAACACGATCATTTGGTTTGTTTACTAACTGCTGGATAACGAATATTTTCTCATCGGAGAAAACCAAATTCGACAGTTCACCACTTGCGGCCAAGCGAAGCAACCCTTTGGCTCTTTTGTGTCTATTTTCTTTCTGTTGCGATGTAAGTTCTTGCACTTTTTGGAATTTCAATGGCTTTACCGCGAGCTCATTTTTCAAAACTTGCCGAATGGAATATTGCGATACATTCAGCTCACGAGCAATATTCCATTCGGCAAATTTTGAAAAATGAGCTCGCGGTAAAGCCATTGAAATTCCAAAAAGTGCAAGAACTTACATCGCAACAGAAAGAAAATAGACACAAAAGAGCCAAAGGGTTGCTTCGCTTGGCCGCAAGTGGTGAACTGCCCAATTTGGAGCTCACGAGCCATTTTTCGGCCATTGCGACGCGGATTTCGATCAAGTCGCTTCTTTACTTTTCGAACAATTTCTGCTGAAGTTGCTGTTTTCTTCCGTCCACTTCCTTGACGTCGGGCTACGCTACCAGTATCACGGTAACGAGCGACGGTACGAGACCCAAAAGATTTATTCACATTTAAATGCTGGAGTGCTCTAACGATAGCCACTTGTGGTTTTCCAGCCAAATATAAAAAAATCACACTATCACGCTTGAATTCCATCACGAATACCTGTTTTTCTGGAAAATTCTTACCAAAATGCTTTTGTAAGCTTGTAAACAATATAATCAGCTGTCAATGGAATAATTTTCACAGCTGTAGGACGAGTGGTTTAGAAATGACAGCAGTCTGAAGTTGGTTGCAGTTTTTTTATCTCACCCTGTAATAATACAAGCTTGTATGCCAACTTACTGTGCTGCACATGTAACTGTAACTGAGAGCTGGTTACGTTTTGATTGTGAAAAATGTCAATTTATGTCCCTGTCTTACATTTTTGGATCTCCTTTTTTCATGTAGAAAAGAATACATCATTATTAAAATTGTCTGGTATTTTTCACCGCCGTTCTTTGCTGAACATTAAAATAAATCGCTCTGGTTACACTGGTTCTTAAGGTCATAACTGGTACAAAGTAATTTTTTTCTATCTGTCGCTCAGAGAGGCGAACTTTAAACACTTTTCTCTTACAGCCTGTAAACTTAAAAGGATTATTAATTCCAACAATCCGTTGGATGGCATTATTATTAGAGAAAAATTGATTCTCTAATTAAATTCAGTAACATTTTTTTTAAATAAAATTGTAATTACAATTTTAGGAAATCTAAAATTTAATATTTTCATGTTGATAAAAAAAAGAGAGCAAAAAATCGTTTACAAATGAAATGATAGTTAATTACGTTCTACTCACTTGGAAAGCGGAGCCCTCGAGAATTTCGAAAGGGTTTTGCTTTTATTCAAACAGATAATAAATCTTGCCAATTAAAATGAATTTGTCGTTTCTGTACGTTATTCAAGAAAGGCTAACGGAATCTGTTTTCCTTATTATTAGCTATTGCACAGATTGGACTTAGCCCGATATCTAATCTTATGCAATAATTTAGAAATTAATTAACAATTAATTATACTCGCCTTCACGAAAATTCTCTTGACGATTTTGCTCCTCTTCTACTGCGTTTACATGTAAAAGTAATTGTAATTTTGTAATTTTTTATGCTTTCCCATTCGCCGTCCTTTCTCTAAAAACTAACGAGTTACTTAAGAAAAGTTTGCTACGTGAGTAAGCAGATTCCAGTTAATCGTTTGCTATAGAGAATATCTGGAAAAGCAAATAGTAATTTGGCGTGGCCCACACGCAGTTTTTTCGACTCTTCTAATTTGCGCAAATTCGAATAGCGTGTAAAAGTCCCCCTTTTTCTTTGCAGAAACTTTAAAATAATTATATTTTAATGAATGTATGGTGTGGATGTATATACAAGTATGTACGTGTAAACCATAGAAATTCTTAAGTTCAAATGGTGGCATTTGCGTTTACCTGATTAAATAATTATTATTATTATTATTATAATAATTTTTTTTTGTTGTTTTTAAATTTTATTTTGGCTTATAGTCAGATTAAGGATTAGTTTAGCGCCAAACTAACTGAAGTAGGTGGCTGCAAAATACAGAAAAAAATTTCGCAAAAAAAAAAATTAACACTGTTTCCAACAAAAAAAAATTAACACTGTTTCCAACAACAAAAAAATTAACACTGTTTCCAACAAAAAAAAAATTAACACTGTTTCCAACAAAAAAAATTAACACTGTTTCCAACAAAAAAAAAATTAACACTGCTTCCAAAAAAAAAAAAATTAACACTGTTTCCAACAAAAAAGCAAAAGCTTAGTGTTTCTGTATACCATATGAGAGTTGTGCATTCTTCTTCTGCCCTAAGGCTATAAAAATCTCCTTTTAAAGACCACTGGGCTGAGATTTTGAATTGTTTATAATATTTGAATGTTATCAATTAATTTTTTATACGAAAAACGCCAGTAGTAGAAATTTACATCAAAGTAAAATATATTGCCGAAATGTATGAAAGGAAATTTACTTACGTATTAACGCCACTGCGGCAAACATTTTATGGTTGCCAAGTACGGAGAGTATAAAACTATATTATTAGTGATCAAATGTAAATAATGAAAACATTTTAGAAACTGATTGCAACTTTTGGTAAAAGATAGAGATGGAATCGGTCAGCAACGTGTCACTGGCATAAATATTATCTGTATGGTTGAAATAGCCCTAATTGATTTAATTAATATTTATTATTATTTTCGGTGATAACTTACGCATTAGAGGATACCAAAAATTCAGATACATAGTAGTCTAATACCAAGGAAGAAATACTATATATATTTTTATATACTATATATATTTTTTTAATATGTATTTAATATATTTATATTAAATTTGAATATATAGTATTAATTATTAGGAAAATAATTATTAAGAAAATCTCTTTTGCTCTCACCTAATAACACTTAAGTATTAAATTGCAACGATTTTTGCTAATATTTTTAATACTGCAGTATTCACCAATACAATCCTCTCGATTCCTGCATGCTTTTTCCAATTTTACAGTTCAAAGACTAAATGAATAAAATTAACAATATAATACAAGCCATCATTCGCACTGTGCGAGTGGATTGAACTTTTACGAGATCGATAAAAAGTAAACTGTAGTCATCATTTTCATTAAAAACAATTACAACTGAATGAAACATACTCAAAAATAAACAAAAACGGAAACAGAATCAGAATCAGAATCAGAATGAGAATCAAAAAACAACACATTTCGTGGTCAAGAGCTTTTCACACATTTCTTTTTATTAAATTAAAATTCTGCGTTCATTCATTGTTTTAATTTTACATAAAAAAAAGTCTATCAAAAAGTATTTTATATTATTTTTATTTTTCATTCTGACAATGTGGTTTTTTTCGACTTATTCATTAAAAGGGAAAAAGGTGAATATTTATTTACAAAATATCACCACCCACCCACAACTTTATAAATATTATTATTTTTTTTTATGTTCATATAAATTAATTTTTATTTATAATTTATCAAATCTCAATCGTATGTGATAATTTATTTATCTGGTATTTTCCCTAATTTCTTTATGCAAATGTGTATAATTTAAATAATTCATGGTGTTTTAAATCAAATTCACAAAAAAAAATATATATTTTTTTTGGTTTTTAGCTTTTAAACCAAATAGAAATGTGTATTTTGCTCTGCAACTAAATTGCTGTGTGCACAATTAAATAAATTAATTATTCAACCATAAATATGTGGGCCAGTCTGCTACCAGTGCAAAAAGCTTTAAATGTCAAAATTAAATAACTGTTAAATAGGCAAATATCAGATGTAAATTAATATAAATGTCTTTTGTATGTCTGCTGGTGTATTATAAACAGATACCGGTACAGTTTGAAAAGGCTTTAAAAGAAAAATAATGATTCAAAAACTTTATCGCACCAGTTTTCAATTTTTTAAACTATTTTTTTAAATTGCTCTTTAGTGGTTAAGGAATGGCAGATAAAAATTTAATAGACCAATTTCTAGTGAGCTTTTTTCAATTTATGCAAATTATTCTATAGAATTTTTTCAAATTTATACAAATTAGTTTTTATATTCCAATATATACAGTATACTCTTTCCTAAAGGACATCTCCCATAAACGGACACCTCCAATAAAATTTTAAGGGATTTTAAAAATATTTCCCTCTTAAGCGGACCATCTCCCATGACAGAACGCGAACATTTCCCCATACCTGGACAGCTTACATCGTGGTAGCACTATTTTTTTCTTTACATTTTTCTTTATTTCTTTATTGACTTGACTTTATTACTTGATTGAAAGTTGACTTTTCAATAAAACGTGCATATAGAAGGGGATTCCCGAAAACATGAAGAGGCCTATTTAACTATAAGAAAACTTAAAGGATTTTCTTTACATCACAACGACCTTGAAAGTGTTAAAATGCTGAGTGATCTTCAAATGCGTTCCAAAGATATCGAAATTAAAGGATAAATTCGACAAGCTGAAATTTCGGACTTTTTTAAATCCAGTTGAGTATCTGATCTTTCAAGCTTTTTCTTTATTTATTCGCAAAAAGAATTTTAGTGAAAATTTTGTTTACTTTGTCTTATTTTTATATTTTTTTCTTTTTTCGCAAGAATATAAATGAAAATTCTGTTTATTTTGTCTTATAGTGTTTTCACACTGAGGATAAAACCTGGTTTTAAAACAAAATTTGGTTTTAACTTTAAAACCAATCCTTAAATCCTGGTTTTACCATACAAAATAATTCTCCTAAAACCATTTTAAATCCTTTTTTGAATTGGTTTAAAGTAGATTTTATGAAATACAACCTTGTTTTATACAGTACACATTCAGTGCTGCCAAGTTAGAAAGATTGAAAAAAGTTGATAATTCATTCACATACACAAATTATCATTCACAACATGTAAAATCATTTCAATTTTAGAACACATTTTTAACACATATAAACAGCTGTCGTACAGTTTGTCAAATAAATGTGGGAAGAATAATTACAACAAACACACCTATTTCTACAAAAAGTTTATTTTATCATTGACAAATTTATTTGACAAACTGTATTATAAAACCTGATTTTATCAAAATTGTATGTGAACACAAAATCAGCTGTTTGCAGGTTTTAAGTTAAAACCAGGTTTTAACTTTAGGTGTGAAAACACTATTAACTTTACAAGTATGTATGTATGTATGTGTATGTTTTTATTTTGGAAATAAAAGTATTTGAAGATTAATATATATCCATATGTATGTATGTACAATATTACAGATTATTGATTACTTTTTCTGTGTTTCTCTCATAAACGGACATTTCTCATAAGCGGGCAAACTCGCCCATCCCTTAGTTGCCCGCTTAAAAGAGATATTATTTAAGATATATATATAAGAGATAAATATATTAATAACTTTTTAATCGAATATTTCTTTTCGAATAAAAATGTTTTGCAGAAAATTTTTTATCCCACCATATTTTTTATGCGGAGAACTGCAGACCTAAAAATAATTTATACGTATACTTTGTACTCTGCCAACTGATATACATATATGTGGCGACGAAAAACTTTGTCAAAATCAATACTTTGCTAACGCGTATTAAATCAGCTGATTTTATACATAAAATCAGGAACCAGGTGCTACATGATACTATCAAAATGTAATAATATCATTGATTTTGACCGATGCATTAACATTGTAAAACTCTTTAATTCTTATATCTGTTATTTTTACCACAATTTCCTTAAATACAATTTTATGTTCCAATATTTTTGGAAATCTGTAAACTGAGATCAAATACAATCCAATCGAAATTAATTTAAAATTTATATAAAATATATTGAGATTTTTAGAAGAACTAAATATTTCGTAAAAAAATATTTTAAACATGAGCGATGATACGTTTCTTGCTGCTGCATGTTATACACTAACAGAAAAAGTTTTGCAGTTAAAAAATTTTGTGTAATTTACGTTAATAAAATTAACTGTAGTACATGTTTTTTGAGACATGGCAATAGTGTATAATTTTGATTATAAGGAATAATTTGATTATAATGATTTGATTATAAGCATTAGATGTTTCCATTTACTCGTATTGGCAACGACCATGAGTATTTATGATTTCTCAGTGTACTGGCTCAAAAAGGTCTGCATATGCTAATCATTCATTTAGTATTATTTATGTAGATGCATTCAAATGCAATACAAATTCACTCGTATCATAAGTGGAAATCTTTGGCGTGTAAAATACGAAATGCTGAAATTATTTTATGTGGTTTAATTCGATTTCAATTACATATTGTTTATTAATTAACTAATTTATTGTAATTTTAATTAATATTAATTAATAATTATTAATAGCCGCCCATTTTCTTTGTCTTTTGAATGCTTGATCTAGAAGCCAAACTTTTGCGAAATAATATTTTAAACTTTCCCACTTGATTAGTCAATGCCTTTTTATTAATGAAATATTTCATTAAACCAATCAAAATTTTCTCAAAGAGTATTTACTTACTTTTCACATTCGCTCGTGCATCGGTGCGTCGGCACAGACGATTTCTTGCGTCTGATGGCCAAATGACGTTCACGTGTAGGAAATTTGGGTTGCTTTCGTATATAAATCGGTTGCACTTCATTTGACGAACTTATACATTCCCCAGTTTGGATTGCAGTGGAATTATCGACAACAACAAAAAACGGTTTAGCAGAGGCTTCATTGAGATCAGCTGTTTGCATGTTTAATATTCCACTACTTTTTAGTTTTATATTAAGATATTATATTTTCCTTTTTAAGGTTTCCAGGCCGTTACTTCGATAAGTATTAAAGCGACTAAATAAAATCGAGGCATAAGTGTGGCAAACAGATATCAATTTAAAGAAAACTGAAAAAGTATTTTGTTTCACACATAATTACGTACAAACATACCTACATATGTGTGTGTGCATGTAGGCATGCATACATGCATGCTTGCATGTATGTATGCAGGTAGATAAGAAGCAGTTGTTGGTTCTGTTTACTTTATTTCATATGCCTTCTTTATATACTCACGTAGCTATACATGCATACACACATGTATATATACAAGTGTATACATCCCCATGTACTTGCCAAATATTTATATGCACGCATATGTATGTGTGTACTTTAAAGTTTAGTTTTGTTGATGACACACACCTTTTATTTTGTTTGCTTTCAATGAAATGCGTATAATTTAATTTGTTTTAATAATTTTAATTTTTTTAGTTATTCACTATTTACGTTTTTTATTATTGATAAGGAATTGCGGTTTTTCGAACACAATTTTTTTTTTTTTCGCTTAATTCACTCTATCTGAGAAAATAATATGGCAGCACTTGTTAAGAGAGCGCGAGAGAGGAGAGCCTGTTTATTTTATTTAATTATTATTTATTTAAATCAGGCATGGAAAATTGAATGGTATTATAATTTTTAACTGTTTTGTTTCTAAATGCATAATAATAACATGACAAGACATAAGTTTTTAATTAATTAATTTTAATATTTAATAAATTAATTATTTTTAGTATTTTAGCGATCATATTGCTCAAATTTTTATTTTCTAAACAGCTTACTTATTTTATCGGAAAATTTGAAATCAATGGCGTAATAAATATAAATGAATTTCTAGTAGTTATTCAACTGTTTTCAAAACTTGACTTCTTAATTTCCATATCAGATTAGCAATATTTTTAAAATTTTTAAAGCATTCACGTGTTTTTATAGCTCTTGTATAGTTCATTATTTCTTGTAATTTATTTAGTTAATAATAATATGATTTTATTTATAAAATCAGTACTATTACTTTTTTTTTAAATTATTTCAATATAAAAAAACATTTCTTTTGTTAGTAAAACCGAGAGCACACAGTACGATAGTGTGTACTAAAAATGCATATGTATGAGACGTTTGTTTGAAAAGTCATACAATTTACAAAGCTTTATAAAAAGGTTTATAAAATTATGATTTCCATGCGATCAGAGAAATATTTATTTTGAAACAGTAAAACAATATAAATATTAGTGTGCTAGTGTATCACTTGCAATACAAATTTTGAATAAAGGCCTCGTTTCTTTATGCTACACAGGCGTACAATTCGTTCATAGGAAAATGTGACAGTGATACCATACAATTTTAAGAAATCAAATCAAAATGGCATTGCTGATAGCAGACTATGTAATATAAAACCAGATATGTTCTGGTTGTATGGTGCTGTAGAAAAGGGTTAATTGTCATATAATTTAATATAACTTTTCCAGGTTTTTCTTGCTTTGCTTTACGAAAGAGTAATTCTTAAATCAGCTGCTTTATGTGAACTTTTCTTAAACTTTTACAGTCATAAAATAAAAGGAGGCCTTAAAGGACAAACGTAATTATAACTCTCGTATTCCCAAGATTCAATGGACAGTTTAAGGAAGACGCATTAAAACTTGCGCTAACAAATTTATATCGAATAAAAGAAAAATAAAAAAAAATAGAATATAAAGGGGACGTTCGTAAATGCAACAGTTAAGCATCACTTTAGCAAAGTAAAAGTACAACCTTTATTAATGCAATCTTCGTCAGCACTTTTAAGCGTCAAAAGTTATTTTTCTGCAAACAGTTGGCAGTGCTGCCGCAAATTTCTGCAAATATACAACACTTAAGTTTCTGATGCAGCAATGATCGAGTATATTTACAATGGAGAAGTAAGTGGCATTTGAAAACAATTACCTTTTGAGATAAATAGGATTAAATGTATATTTTACTTAATTTGCAAGTATAGAATTTTCATTCAAAAGTAGAAGAAGACGTGCGAAAGTGGCTATAAAAAACATCATATTGGTATAATAATATAATTTTAAAGTAATTTATTTTAGGCATCAAGCTTTTTTAAATTTTGATTTTATTTCTTCTAATCAGAAGTCGTTTCAGCGTGTTCCAAATTATTGTTTTGTTTTAATTTAAGAAAAAATTGGCGCTTTTAACATCAACATTTTCAAACAATATCTGCTTTTACTTTTTTGGCTTCAAAAAAGCATCTGCAACAGCTGATCGCGCATCAGCAACTAAATTTAGTTGCTGTTGCACTGAATTTCCAGCATTTACGAACGTACCCAAACTTTTTATGTTTTTAGTAGAAATTTTACCTACTCTCAATTACTTTTTTACTTCGGGTTCAGTAACATTTAAAAATATCAAACTTCCATCCCTGATTAAAATAGAGTTGAATCTAATTGGTCAAATTAAACAGTTAATTTATCAAAAGAGTTTTGTTTAAAGTCGTATATACATACTTTTTCCATAAATTGTTTTGGTTTTCAATAATATATTACATTTATTTTTACAAATTTGTTTTTAATTTTTGTATGTCACACTGCACAGCACTTGCAAGCACTTCCACTTATTCACTTTAATGGAAATAATTTGTCTTCATTTCCAAGTAAATGTCTACGGCTAGAAACAATTAAAAATCCACACACAAGGAGAAAAAAACAAACAAACGATTGAATAACTTTGAGTATATTTTAACACGCGTGTTGAAACGTCTAATCACAACTGTTCGAATTTTAAAATTCAAGTTAAAACCAAACGACGCTATTCCACATTGTAAGCAGGGCTTCGACCTAAAGCAAACAATTGGCTCTCATTTCAACAAAATAAAAAAATATTGAAACAAATCCACACACACACACACACGCACACACACAAAAATAAAAATAAAACCCTCCCCATGAAACATCATTTTTTTTAATTTTGCTTTATAATTTTTTATTCGATTTTGTTTTCGTTTTATTGGCACATACAAAGTCTGTAGAGACGTTTTTTTTAATTGTCAAAACAAAAAAAAAAATAAAAAAAATTAAAAATTAATATAATTTACATTTAAGTAAATATTATTGAGTTGTTTATAATTATTTTTTATTTGTTTTTTTTTTTTTTGTTTTGCGTTCAAGTACAACGTACACATTAAGCTGAACAGCAATGAAACAGGCAAATTGAATAATATAAAGGCAAGCTTGAATAAGAACAACTAATTGCAAAGAACGATTAATTTGTTTCTCTGTTAAAGTGAGAGATGGGCGGCACTCACTGGATTGGCGTGAAACACGATTATGCCTGTGCAATTTAATATCTTGCAAGATAAGCTTTTTTTAAAAAAAAAAAAAACTTAACTTTTTAAAATTTTTTAACGCAAACGTAAAGAATTTATAAGCATATGCATATAAACTCATACTACTGTTTAATTATTCACCAATTTTCCAATTAGTACCAGAGATGGAGATTAATTGTCAAAATTTTTAATAAAGAAATTTAATGACTTGACAAAAAGCTTATTTAGAAAATGGAAAATATAAAGAAAATTGCTAATTTGGACCAAAAAAATCCGGAAATAATTTTATTCAATAAAAAAAAACAGATTTCTGCTAAGTATGTACAGTATGAACACGGTAACCGCAATTGAGGATGTTGCAACCAGCGAGCAAAAAGTTATAACCATAAAAATGATATATCAAAACCATTTGATAAAACAAAAATTATATTCTTTATTAAAAAATTATTTTCTTTTAAACATATCGATTATTGCTGTCTGCACTTTCTTCTTATTAGGGTTTATTATAATAGCCGTCTCACGAAGCTCTTTCAGAACTAGGATATCCTTTATTGGAATATCGTTTTCCTCAGCAAACTGAATGCAGGTGTTAAAAGCATGAATTGCAACTGATCCTTTTATTTTAGGAGGTGGAATATCATCCGCTTCGCTGTCATCTGAGTCTTCAATTTGTACGGCTTCAATCTCCACGTCTTAAGGTTGCAATGCTATATTTCGCAGGGTTGCAAAAATCGAGGAATTGCGTGTCTCGAGGGTTGCGAATACCGAGTTCGTACTGTATGTAAGGAAAATGAATTTCCTCATTTAAGCGACTGTCACATATTCACATTTGTGAGTCCCGTTAGAATAGAGGAACATATGTTGTATTAATTTCATTAAGTATTAATTAAGAGATTTTTTTGAATAGAACTTTTTTAAAAGAATATTGTTCTGTAAGGAATTTACAACGAATTAATGAACTTTAAATGTCGTTTCTTTGCCGAACAGAAACTCAGCTTTGTTTGATTATATGTGCGGTTGATTCCAACTAAATTAAATTAATGAGTAAATTAAATTAATCATTATACATATGTATACAAACAAAAATAATTAATTTTTAAACTAAAGTCTTTTTCATCTAAACGCATATTTCTGTTGCCATACACATGAAGAAATGTTACTGATTTTTTCACAACAATACATTATAGCAACTTCGTCTGGAATATATTTATGAAGCTTTTATAAGCCCCAGACATACAGCGAGTTATTGATCGCAATTTTTTCTTTAAAATGTGGCAAAAGTGTGATTCATATCTATTCACTAATTGCGTTTTCTTTTCTACAAAAAAGGCAACATTAACCTCAAAAATGTTGTCCTCTTAAAAGGTGGCGTGTTCTTTTGTAAAAATTTTGCCCTTTCGCAGGGCGAAAGGCATTGCACTTTTGGCCTCAAACAAATCCACATGGCAGAAAATGCCCTGTAAAACAGAAGGCTTTTATTCTTACACAGTGTTGCCAGACAAAGTTCATATGAAGTCTTTTGAGTCGAAAGAGTCAGAATATTAGATTTTAATTATTATTTTTATATCGGGTGATATATAAGACAACCAAGAGACAGCATTAGGGCTGCTTAATTATATGGAATATTAAAATAAAACATTTTTAGTCTGTGAATCAGATGAATGAGCAATCTGGCAACTGAAAATTTTTGTTTACATATTTCATAAAATATACAAAAAAAAATTTTTATCAGCTGGTAGAAAAAATTCAGAGGATTTTTTTCTAATTTGTGTGCTTTTCTTGTTAAATAAAAAAAGGAATTTTTACAGGGCGGGCAAAACATTTTAAAGTTTCATCTTTTCCCAGGGCAACATTTTTATTGTAGAAAAGAAAACGCCATAAGAAAAATATGATTCGTAATTACAGTCAACGGTCTACAGTGTTGAAGCCTAAAAAAAAAGTTGCTTCTCAAATATTTCAAAAGCGCGCCACTGTGCAGTGCAACCCATACTACATGGATTACCACTGGTCTTAAACAATTCTTTGCCTCCATATTAAGTAACCCATACACGATGCGACCGTCTGCAAGACTCGCTGAGTAATCAAGTCGTGTGTTATGCCACATACGATAAGACCTCTTCTTACGACTTCATTTTGCAAAAAATTCAGTCGAGTTAAGATGCTGTCGGATGTTATTGTGTGCGCTTTAAAAACGAATAACATTTCATTTCCAATATATTGTATATAAAATATATAGGGTATCTAATCCTAGTTTTTATTTTAAATTTATAAGATTCAATAAATTTAATAATTAAATAATTTTAATAAATTTAATAATTTCACCTAATAAATTTATTTTAAATTAATATTAATAAAAATTTACAATTTAACATATATATATATATTAAACATTTATTAATTATTAAATATATAATATAATTAAAATTTTAATAATTATTTAAAATAATTAAATTATTTATATATTTATAAATATTAATTTATTAAATAATTTATAAATTATTATTATTATTATTATTATTATTATTTAGTCGAAGTATTTTCTTTCACACTTTTTTTATTTTGAATTACTATTTATTTATATTTTCTTTCACACTTCTTTTATTTTCTTCGCTCAAAAACCAAATTAACCGACCACACGTCTCTCTCGCTCAAAATTTAAAATGAGAATGAGGTACAAATTAGCACGACAGCCCCACTAACCATACGACGCGTTCGCACGACAAGCCAAAAAATCAAAAAATTTTGATTTTTCATGCGACCGAGACACGACTTCATACGACAAGCCCACTAACGATACGACATTGATACGACCAGCCGCAGTCTTGCAGACGGTCGCATCGTGTATGGGTAGCATTAGAGCTGTTCAGCTTAAAGTCTTAATGAGTTCTAGCATAACAAACAAAGATTCAATCAACATTGTATTCGAAAAAAAAGAAATGAAAAAAAAAATTCAGAAAATTAAGTCAAGGTCATTTAAGTTTTGCCGTAATTATGAAACTACAATAAGAAATAAAAGAGCGCTAAGCAACACGACTAACAATGAACAAGGAAAAGTATATAAAAACACGCATAAAAAACTACTGAAAGGCATTGGCCCATGAAATTTATGCGCTCTTTAAACACTTTGCCCATGCAATGCCATCGACACCGTTGCAATTGGATTCAATTTGTATGCCGGGCGCACACAATAGACATTCAAAGCACCAAAATATTATTATATGTGTGTAATATCGTGAAGAAAGAAAATGTCTAGTAATGACTGAAAACATTGCTTTCATATCACACATAAATTCAGGGGGGCGGCAAAACAGTTACAGTTAAGTGTATATGACTTTTGCTTGGGCTCGATTTTAATCACAATTCTCAATTGCTTGTCAAATTTTTTCATCTGAAAGTTAATTATACATTTCCAGAATATTTGCATATGAAGAATTCAACTTCCTTTTTAAAAAGCTTCTCTATTTAAAAAAAAAGAAAATTTTTTTGTAACATCGAAATTTAATATATATTATATATATACATATATATGTATATTAATATATTTTGTAGAAATAAATATTTAAGCGCAACAAGAAATTGATTTGAACTTTAACAAACTCCATCAAATGATCTGCCATATTTTTGATATATGTAAATACTACTTCATTTAAACGGACCCGTCAATGTTTGAACTTTAACAAACTCCATCAAATGATCTGCCATATTTTTGATATATGTAAATACTATTTCATTTAAACGGACCCGTGTCAATGTTTTGGTCGCGTTCGTCATACCTTTTATTAGAAATTTTCTCTTCTTTTTTCAAATTTATTAATTAAGCAGACTACTCATACATTTATTAAAGTTTTATTATTTTTATAATAAAAAGTTTTGTTATAAAAAGGATCACGAACGTTACTAAATGTGATAAATTCTTTTAAAATATTTTTATTCAAAAACAGTGTTAAAAAGCAAAACCATTAATTATTAATTAAAGTAAATTATATCACGCCACGCCCATCTGTAATTAGTTCATATAATTTAGTACAATATTCTTAAAGAAAAAGAAGAAGAATGCATTACTTATTCGCTGGACTTGCAAACATAATGCAACCCATACACGATACAACCGTTGACACAACTCGCTTAGTAATCAAGTTGTGTGTTGTGCCCACAGACGATAAAACCTCTTCATACAATTTAATTTTGCAAAAAATTTACAGCTGGAAACAGCAAATAATAAACACGCATCCCATGAAGCAAAACAAATTAGGCTTAAATTTTGTGAAGCAATAAAACAATTGAAAGCTCTTTAAGTAAATTAAATATTTATTGACATTCACATTTTTTTTAATCTAAAGGATTTTTAAAAAATAAAAAAAAATAAAAAATAAAATAAAAAAAAAAATAAAACTTCAAATGAAAAACTTTAAAAAATAAAACTTCAATGAACTGTTTTTAACTGCATATAATTTACTGATATTGGCTATTATTAAATAATTTATCGTAGAACTGTGCTCTAGTTTCATTTCAGCCGTGTCTTCCATTTTTAATTAGTATTCACGTTAGTTTTCTTTGCTTTCAAAAACCAAATTAACCGACGACACGTCTTTCGCTCGCAAAATTAAAATGAGAATGATGTGCGAAGTCGCATAATTAAACCACAAACGTTGCGACGCGTTGGCACAACTTACCAAAAAAATCAAAAAATTTTGATTTTTCATACAACCGAGACACAACTTCATACAACAGGCCCCCACACGTTACAATCTTGATTACAACCTGCCCAAGTTGTGCCAACGGTTGTATCGTGTATGGGTTGCACAAAAACCTATAGAGTTTAGGAAAATCATCTCTTTGTTATTCTCTGCTCAAATCTATTTGGAAAGAACCAGACATTCCAAGAAAACAAACACAGACACCCAAATCTTTTGCATGAACAAGAAACGTAATTTAATTAGCTTTGAAATCAATTTAAATTTATTTATTTAAAATTTCAATTTCATTAAATCATAAATTTAAATCATAATTTATTATCAATTTGTTTTCATTTAATTGACCGCAAAAAAAAAAAATTTCAAACAAATTTGTTAGCCAATAAAACATGCATTTAATGTCATTTGAATTGAAGATCAAGAAAATGAAAAAGTTAATAATAATAAAAAAAATTCAACAAATTGAAAATCGGATTAATGTGATTAAAATGTGATTAATAATAAAACTAAATGTCGGCAGCCTTTCGTATGTTCACCGCAAAATTTGGTATATTTCGCTAATCTTCGGAAAAAAGATACGAACTGTGAATGCCATCTTGGCCAACATTTCATGTATACAATTTTGTCGCGTTCATGATCTTTCTCAAAAGCTGATATTGTTAAACCATATTTCTAGATTATACTTTTACTTTTACTAAATCTAGTGCTGCTTAAAATTTTGCAACTGAAATTCACCTCTAGTCGATTAAAAAGTATCCCAAACGTGACAAAACCATAGATTCTTATGTTGAAATTTACAGTTCTTTCATTTGTAACTTTTTAACAATTACAACGATTATGATTTATTTTCGGTGGCACAAATCGGAGCCTTGGTTTTAATGGTGTGCATATCTCTGGTGTACTGGCTGGCCCCGAGAAGGCAAGTTAAAATTAGTTTTGGCACTTGATTCAAAGGATCTTAATTATGTTAATATGTCAACAGCAGATAGAAATGGCTTCTATACTATTCATATACATCTAATAAAATTGAACCAATAACTCGTCCATGTTTGTAGCAGAAGGCATAGAATAGGTTCTCATGTCAACGCAATTCCTAACATTTGGCCCCACAATTATTCGTGATATCTGTTTTTATTTTTTATTCACATGGACTGATAAAGTTGAAGGACACGAAAATCCCTAAATGGAATCACCACCATCGTAAACGAGGTATGAAATTTTTGTTCCCATGAAATGTTGGTTTGCTGGGAAAGGAACAGTGGTGCTTGTCAAATACTGAGTGAAAGTGAAGAAGATATATGTGGCAGAGAATAGAGGAGCAGATAAAGTCTATTGAGAAAAGCATAAAAATATATATGGGCAGAGTAGCAGCCCGGCCAAGCAGAACAAGCAGCAGCCAGAAGAATAAGGGCTGGCGGCAACTACGATTTAATCTTCACTAGACTGTCCACAGTGAGAGAACCAGTAGCTAATAAAACTATTCGGGGATATGATTTTTGCACTTGACAATTTGGACATATCATGGAAAGATGTCCTGGAAAATAAATAAAATAAAAACATTTATTCTATAAGTCGTTGCCTCATTTACCTTTAAGGAAAAAAGCGTGGAAAGGCATTGTTTTGGACATGGCTCGGAAATGCCTATGATCTACGATTGTGGTGGTAGTTCTCGCCCTGAGGTAGTTTGCCTGAATCCTTTAAAGGATATAAATATTCATAAGTCTCCCGCCAGCCATAAGGACATCCTTTAGAAATTATTAATATTGCTACTCCGAAGTAAAGGTTTTTTCCTATTAGTCGTAGAAATGAAAGGGCCGCTATTTTTTTTTTTTTTATTAAAAAAATTTTTTCAACGAAAAGATTTTATTTTATTAAAAATTGTGACGAGATAAATATTCTTGATAATTTTCAATTTATTTTACTAAAAAGATAAATCACAGATTTGTAAACAATTCGATCATTTAATAATTTCTCTCTCTGTATTTCATTTAATTGTTTATTATTAAAAGAATTTTCTTTTTGCAATAAAAATGATACAAAATTTAAATTCAGCAGGGATAATGAGGTGTAGTTAAAGCCAAAATAAATAAGTAATTCATGTGAAGGGGGGAAAAGTTTTAACACTGAGAAATTGAACATTTTCAGTTAAAATTGAAAATATTTCTGGAATTATTAAATAAATAAATCAGAATTAAAATGAAATATATGAGGGAAAATAGTGAACTGAAAATCAAGTTATGAATGAAAGATAAGCCATTGGAAGATGAGAGACGTTGTGAAGAGAAAGCGCTCGGTGGGCGATTCCATCAGCTTGGAGTTCACGGACGTGCTAAAGAATATTTAATAATTTTTGTTGGCCACTGAAAAAAATGTTCTTCATAAAAATGAGAAAACTTAGTGGCTTCATATCTTGAGTGAACACTGCCTGCTTATTGGTTGGAGCAGGTTAGAAGTTAAATAAATTTCAAGGTCAAGATTTTGAACCGGTAAATGCAAATCATAACTTTGAAATCACAGCTAAATATCCACAAATATAGTTTTGTATAAAACTGCTCTCCGACCGATTTAAATGGTGACAGAGCATCGTATTCGTATTCATTATTTAATTTAATCAATTATTTAATTTATTTCAATCTGTTTATTTTCAGTTGTCTACGCCAACTTTTTAATTTATAAATTACCAAACGAAATAATCGTTCATAAATAAATATTTTAAATAAAATTGTAAACAATTCGAATTCGCGGTTCGTTCTATTCTTATTGATTATTGTGTAATTTGAAATTTCAAATACCAAATTTACAATAAACATTCTATTTTTATTTTCGCTTAAAATCTGTCGATTATTTTCTGAATTGTTTATGCGAATTTTTCGAGCAGTGGTGAAAAAAATGGAGACTTTTTCCAGAAACATGCAAAAAAGCTGCATACAATGAATGCGTCACATTACAAAGCTTTTCGATTGAAGTTTATTTTTCCAGAAATTTTCCTCTGTAGATGTTAATTACTGTCCGATTCTTATATAATACCTTTTCATATTCATATCGTATTATTAAGGTTCACTTTTCTTTATATATAATTTACACTCACAGAAAAAATTAAGTTAATTTTCAGTGAAGAAGTTCAGTAAAGTTAAGTGAAGGCTGAACTCCTGCTGAGAGGACGATGAGGTGTGAAGGTAACAACTACGATTCCCGAACAATTTAGATAAAAAAAAATCTATAAATTTTATAAAAACAATAAGCCAAATTCCAAATCCAAATCAGTGGATATTTTTTTTTTCAGGGTAAAAAATTTTTAGTCTTTTTTACACAACTCAGAGGCATAGTATGGCATAGTCTAAAAATTGAAATATCTTCTTTAGTGATTTCTGTAATATTAATTTGGATTCCATATAAAAACGGAAGTTGATTGAGCTTTGTCCATCGGTCTCCCGCCGGGGGAGTACTGTATGCACCTTGATGAAAAATTTACACCTGGGTGATGTGCACTTCGGGGAGAAGGTAGCCTACGTTTCTAGACCATGACCTTTGGCAGACACCGGTAAAACTTGTCTGCCACTACCCAATCCATGAAATAACATGGCAACGGACGTGCTTATAAGTAATTAAAAGGTAAAGGCAAGCTATGCTAGTTGGTCTGGGATTAGGTCTAGCATAACCTAATCGATTCTGCGTTGAATATTATAGGAGAGTTCTCTCTTGAGAGTTGTCTCCGAAAGCAACACCAGTGGCTTTGTACTGGCACCACGGGTACCGGCAGCCCCACAATGGATTTCTATCGCGGAGGTTAATGGATGATTTTGGGTTTGTACACATCCTGAACCGAACTGTTATCGATGACGGACTTAGTTCACACTCCATGGAGTTAAGAGATTATGCTCGTGGATAAATTTGTACGGCTTTAGTGACTTTGTCCATAGACCAAGCTCGTTCCAACCTAACAGCGTTGAATGAAGTTCTGGCCGGTTTATGGTGAGGTCTCCTTTGGAGTTTACGTGGTGGCTTTGTGTTTGATACCAAAAATTTCTTGGGAGATTTCTCTTGTGTGGCTGGTAACGCATTGATGCTAACGCTCGATACGATCCGGTCAAGCGATTAGTTATCTAGGTGCTGTTGCCATTGAACAGACGCTAGTATGCAGTGAGATGGTTCTCCCCTCTGAGGGCGGCCTCTCTGTAATTCTAAGATTGTTATACTTGCATGAATTGAATAGTCAGGTGTGGTTTACCCCGAAGATGATGGGAGAGTTATTCTTACGAAGTGCCTATTGGTAAGGCTTGAACAGTGCCGCACGTCATAGCAAGGCGCTTCCTTAAAACTGAATCTTTTAATCAAGAATTGCCAGCTGTGTTTACGCATTAGTTTACTCAGTGCTAAGCGCACCGTGAAGTTAAGCCACAAAGGCAGGAATTCACGTACACTGTAGCACATCTGTCCTTCGGTCTGTCTGTCCGTCTGTCTGTCTGTCTGTCTGTCTGTCTGTCCTTTGTGTTTTTCGAATAAATCGAAATCCATCTGCTCAGACTTTTCTCAAAATTATCCAGTATGAAATTCATAAAAACCGCTTAATAAATAAAAAAAAATGTATTTAAAATTTTTTATTAAATATTTATAAATGAAAACTGCCTAATTAAAGTTGACTTCAATGCATTATAATTGTACTGTACAAAAAGAGTTATGGGATATATTCTAGGAGAAGGGTATATAAGATTCGGCACAGTTAAATTTAAATTTGTCAAAGTGCGAAGGCATCATTTTGTTCAAATTTTGACTTATTTCACAAAGCATTTCATATGGGAGGATCTCAATAATTTGATATATTGCTGGTGCAGCTGCTCAAATGTAAGAGAGCTTTTTAGCTACACTCGCACTTGTCAAATATTTGACAAACTAATTGTAACCACTAAATAAAATATTTAATTTAATTTCATTTCATTCATTTCTATTAGGGCAATAATTTTTCAAATAGGTTCTATTTGATACAAATTTCCATAAACTGCAAAATATTAAAATAAATTTATATTTTAATAATATATATTATATATTATATATTTATATATAATATATATATATAATATTATATATATATATATTTCATAATAATTATTTTTCAGACAGTATTTGTAACAGTAATAACAGTAACGGGTTATCCATTTCGTGGTTTCAAAAGTATAGGACTAGGATGGCGATTTTTCGAACAGCGATGAAGCACATTTCTCACTCGGTGTGCATGTTAATAATCAAAATTGTCGAATTTTTTTGGGTTCTGAGAATCCTCAAGTAATTGAAGAGAGGCCTGTACAACCACAAACAGTGACTGTTTGGTGCGCTCTTTGGTCCGAAGGTGTGATTGGATCTTACTTCTTCGAAAACAATGTTGGAACGACTGTCGCCGTCAATTCGAAGCGTTATGGTCATATGATAACCGACTTTTTTCCTCCTGCTATTGAAGGATACATCTTGCTGGATACGTCTATGTGGTTCGAACAAGACGGTGCCACATGCCACACAGCTCGAGCGAATATGGCTTTATTGCAAGATACATTTCCTGGCCGCATAATTTCTCGTCGCGGCAACAAGACTTTTTTTCAGCGCATACGCGAAAGACCGTGTTTTTTTCGAAGATAAACTTTAACTCTTGAGTACTTAAAAACCAACATTCTTCAAGTTATGGCTGCGTTACCGATACCCAATATGTGTCAAAAAGTGATCGAAAATTACCTCAAAAGAATCAATGCTTGCAACACCTCGTGTGCTGGTCATTCAAATGATCTAGTGTTTCACACAATATGTCAACGTTCAAACTTTATAATGAAAAAGATATAATATAAAAAAAATATTTTATATGTGATCTATAAAATGGATAACCCTTTATATGTATAGCATTTAAGGCTCTGATTCACTACTCCATATATTCTAATGATTCATTTGTAAGAAAATGTCTGAGAAATTTTGGGCGGCTTAAGAAAAAACATTTAAAAATTGCATTGTAAGCACGACACTGTAGCACAAATGTTTTCGCTCAGCTGATGGCCTGGAATTGATCGTTTTATAAAACATTTTCAACATTTTTTAGTCCCCATAATTATAGTTTTATAGCCTTCTTAGCAAAGCACCTCATTGTGTAGGATAGTGAATCAAGACTTTTACTACTCATACTTATTTCACGACATATTTGCCAAATGTGACCCCACCTTTACAAAAGACAAAAAGCATAATTCAAAACAAAAAGATTACAATTATTTAATTCTGAAGACGCAGATATTTTAAAAAAAAATTATTCAACAATTACCAGTAAAAATATGTACTTGAACATTTCAGTTAAATAAGTTTTTATTCAGTTTTGAAAATGAATATTTTTTAAAAAATTTTTTATTACTTAAAAACATTAAAAGTGTTTAGCTGCTTTTCTTACAATCTAATAAAATTTTTTTTAAATGTATTTTTAAAGTTTTTTTTCGTAGAATTTCCTTTTTTTTTTTTGCTCTTTTAAACTTGAAGTATCAAAACTAATAAACGAGAATTAGCGGTCAGTAATGCTTTACGATGTCATTATTATGATTGGCATTCCTTATTGGAACGGTAAACAAATTTTTAGTTCGAAAGAATTCCTCCAAGAGTTTTTCCTCTAAAAATTTTATTACACACGTACGAGAATGCCTTCCCATCTTTTCTTTGATCTATAGAGTGTTTACAACATAAAATTTTATATTTATGTATATCTTAGCAACATCCGGAAATTCAAAAGTATTTGATTACTGGTTCCAAAACGATAGCAATAATTAATAACTGAATAATCCGAAAGCAGGATAGTGCTCCTTAAGCATACTGAACAGTCGGAGATCCGTCGAAGGATAACGTTTAATTTATTAATTCATATTAAAATGCAATAATAATATGAGTACTTAATGCTGAATTGAACTCAGTATCTTCTGATCGATAGCGAATTTAAGCACAGAACAGCTCTAACATGCATACAGTAAATCTTTTCACTTCACTCATTTGATTTCGTATTTTAATTTAATATTTATTTTTAGTCAGTGAAATGATTAAATAAAATTGAAAACCCCATAAAATGTTTAGAGGGGAATGCAAAACGGAAACAAGTTAGACATGAACATGAATATCGATAATTACTCGAACATCTTATTTCGCATATGATTTTTAGCCAAGTGATTAGTCACTGTTATACCGGCAAGAACGAATCACCTGCGCTCTTCAGCATGAAAGAAAAAATATATTTAAAAAAAATCTCAGCTTAAGAAGAGAAAAATACGTATAAGGAAAACGGAATGTGTAAACCAATATATTTACGGTCTGAACCCCTAGGTCGGACCCCAAGGAGCGAGCAAAAATAAATAAAAAACTACATGTATTTTTTTCCTTTTCTTTTTCCTATTTTAATATAAATTGTCGACCGATCAATGTCGCTTAACATTGTAGGAGCGCCTTTTAAATTTGCTATAAACAGAGGAAAGTAAACGGATAAAGAAAAAAAAAAAAAAAATAATAAATCCATTAAAATTGCAAAGGATGTGATAAAATTAATTATTATTTTTTAATTATATTGACTGCTGTAAAACAAGAAAAAATAATTTATATCTTTTTTATTCCTTTTTTTTTGTCAATATTTAGACGAAACAATTTTTGTTTTTATTTTTATATGGTTTTTACATGTTATTTAGCTCACTGTGGGGAGATGCGGCTAATAAATAACCACATTTATTAAACATTTTTAGTGCACACTAAAAACTATCAGCTACATTCTGAAAATCGAAATATTTCAAACTTCTGCTACAAACAAAAAAAAATTTTCAATTGCATTTAAAATTAAGAATTTTTTATAAAAAATAAAATTTTTTGTTTTTACTTAAAAAACTATTAAAAATTATATAAAAATAATAGAAAAATAAAAAAAAATAAAGTAATAAAAAAAAAATAGAAAATTATTAATAGTTATCAAATTATCAGTATGAATTAATTTTTTTTATTTAATTTTTTTTTTAATTTAAAATTTTTTCTGAGAATGTTTAGAATGTTTTTAAAAAATAAAAAACTAAAACTAAAAGAAGAAAACTTATGCAAATTTGAAATAAATATTAATAAATTCAAATTAATTATCAATAAAAATTTCATTTGAAATATTTTTATAATTTCAATTAAATTTGTAACTATTCACGTACCAGCTGACCTTAAAGCGATAAAAAAATTGGAATTCCGGGAAAACTGCATGTTTAATTTTCATTTGAACAATTTCCGAGAAAGAAGCTTCACCAAAAATAATTACTTTTTAATTTACTAATTTTAGGAATACGATATTCCTCCAGTTTACAGAATAGGCCTGATATTTTTTATTATTACATTTACGTCTAAATGTTAAGTGATTCTTTTTAAGCCAAAGAAAATCAAAATTTATTGAGTTGTAAAAATATTTATTTTTCCATTCATTTCTATTTTTTTTTTTTTTTTATATTATTATTTTCTTGTTATTAAAAAAAAAAACAATCTGTCTGGTTAAAATCAGCTTGCTATTTTAAGCGAATAAGTAAAGAGACATCTATTGGTGTTCGGCAAACATTTTCATAAAAGCTTTCATGAAAAGCTTTTAACAGTATGCTGTTATTAAAGCTCTGCCTTCAGTTAACATGTGCTGTTAAAAAGAAATGCAAAATTAAGCAGCAGCAGACACGTTTCTATAAAAAACAAAAAAATCAACCACTTCGGCGTACAATAAAAACAAAAGCAAAAGCAAAAACAAAAACAAGAACAAAAACAAAAACAAATAAAAATGTGTCATAAACAAAATAATGAATAACTTTTGATGCAAAATAAAGATAATAATTTATTTACTTCATACAGGGTATTCAAATCTATTAAGCCTTAGAATAGATACAAGCATTTTAAAAATTCTTAATTATAATTTATTTTTAAAAAAAATTTTATTATTTATATTTCTTAATCTTTAACAAGAATTAATTAATTTAATCTTTTTAAAAATTATTATTAAATGAATTTTTTCGCCTTGTTATTAGCTTGCAATTGTAAATTTTATTCGATTGGTAATCCTATAACTCGAGTAATTGAATTGCTCTTACACAACTCATATAACTTCTATGTAAGTAAATGATCGAATAATTTTATTCGAATATTCTAATACTTGATGTTTGACAACTGGAATAATTCTTATTGAAATATAACCACTACTTTCAATATAATATCTAAATAACTTTTAATCGAGAAATTAAATCATTTTTATTCGAATACAAGCACATTTCTTACGACAATTCAAATAAGTTTTATTCTACAATGCGAATGAGTTTTATTGCAAAATTCGAATAGGTTTCATTTAACAATTAAAATTATTTTTAATTCAAATACTTGCAGAATTTATATTCAACTAGTTGGACAACTTTTATTCGACAAAAGAATAATTTTTATTGAAATATATCAACTATTTTTAATATAATACGAAAATAATTTTTATTCATTCTCCGTAGGGGTATGTATACCAACTATTTTTAATATAATACGAAAATAATTTTTATTCATTCTCCGTAGGGGTGTGAATAATGCACAGCCTCCTACTAAACTGGAAGTCGCGGGTTGAATTCCTGATCAGACGCTAGCAGGAAAGCTTTGCACTTTAAGTTAGTTGAAAAAAATAAAAATTATTTTTATTCGAATACAGGCATTTTTCATACCGCAGTTCAAATAACAAAAGTGTCTAACTCTTCTGCAATGCGTTCAGTAATTAGACTCCCTTATAGAAAGTATAAAATTATACTCTTCATAAGTGTGAGATTTGATTGGCTGGAATTTTTTCTTCCCACTTACCTCCAATCGTGTGCAGCAAATCCGGAACAATTTGTTTTGCATAGTTCACAACGAACACCATCTTCTACTTCCCGTATAATGACCCCCTGCAAACAAAGAAAACATCATGAGAGATAAAACTTATTTCAATTGTTTATAATTAAAAGTTTATCAATTATGGGCTAGTGTACCATAAGGCCTCTACCATTAATAATTGCCCTGATTTTTTTTATTTATTTTTTTTTTTTTTTTTTTTTTTTTTTTGTAATAAAAAGTTTTTTTTATGGTAATAAAATATCAACTATAAAAGTGATTTATTTTCAAGAAGAAACCAAATTGTACATGACTATTCGAAAATATACGTGATATTTTATAGATATGCGTATATATCGTTAGATGAAATGAAAAGTCACGTAACTAACACAAAAATGCTATATAGTGATTTTTCAAAATTGATTTGGACTTAAAATCATACGAAATGCAAATAACTTTTCTGGTTTTTGATTAATTAAGTGATTTTACATTTCAGCTCATGATATATTTCCTCTAAGCATATAATAGTTATGTCCGATAATATCTTTTTTGCATTTGTACACAAGTGCTTTATATGACAGAATTATGCTCATTTTTATAGTTACGATTATATTTTGCCATTATATTTTAATTATCAAAAGACATTTAAAAATAAAAATTATATACAACTTCTGTACGTCATGTAAGTTCACATATCAGTTTGTTTTTAGTTTTTATTGGGAATTTGCTACTTTAGTGCAACCTCTGCGTAAGAAGTGTAAGTTCAGTGCCATTTTTCAATTCTTCAAGAATTTCTGGTTTAATAAAAGAGAAAATATTTTCTCTGTTTATGTGCATTAATTTCTTTTTTATTGCAGCATATGAACACTTGCCAAGATCAAAGTTAAATAACGAGCTCATTATGCCCGGCGGTTCGAATAACAAAGTGCTTAAGGCTTGCCGATTTCCCTCTGAATAGAAAACTTGCCGCCGCTTCAATTACTAATTTTGAATATCAGCACTTTTGCCGTTTAAACGCTTTTTGAAAATGTTTAAAGTAATTTTCGGCAATTTTCGATTTTTGAACTTTGCATTTTTGGCCAAAAATCGTCATTCTTTGAAAACGTCCGTTTGTTCATTTTTGAAAGAAAAACTTGCGTTTTTATTGCTCTTGTTTGTTTATTTTATGTTTTCAAATATTTAAAATATGTTTTTGTTAAAAATAAAGGAACAATTTTTTTTTTCGAGATTTAGGGTATATTTCAATTTTTGAAAAGGGGGTACCCTTTGCATTTTTGACCAAAAATCGTCATTCTTTGAAAACGTCCGTTTCTGTATTTTTGAATGAAAAACTAGCGTTTTATTGCCCTTGTTTGTTTATTTTATGTTTTCAAATGTTTAAAATATATTTTTGTTAAAAATAAAGGAAAAATATTTTTTTCGAGATTTAGGATATATTTCAATTTTTGAAAAGGGGGTACCCTTTGCATTTTTGACCAAAAATCGTCATTCCTTGTAAACGTCCGTTTCTGTATTTTTGAAAGAAAAACTTGCGTTTTTATTGCTCTTGTATGTTTATTTTATGTTTTCAAATATTTAAAATATGTTTTTGTTAAAAATAAAGGAAAATTTTTTTTTTCGAGATTTAGGATATATTTCAATTTTTGAAAAGGGGGTACCCTTTGCATTTTTGACCAAAAATCGTCATTCTTTGAAAACGTCCGTTTCTGTATTTTTGAATGAAAAACTAGCGTTTTTATTGCCCTTGTTTGTTTATTTTATGTTTTCAAATGTTTAAAATATATTTTTGTTAAAAATAAAGGGGAGAAAGTTTTTTCGAGATTTAGGATAAATTTCAATTTTTGACCAAAAATCGTCATTCCTTGAAAACGTCTGTTTGTTAATTTTTGAAAGAAAAACTTGCGTTTTTATTGCTCTTGTATGTTTATTTTATGTTTTCAAATGTTTAAAATATATTTTTGTTAAAAATAAAGGAAAAATATTTTTTTCGAGATTTGGGTAAATTTTCGATTTTTGATAAGGGTCCTCCTTTGCAGAACACTTAATAAAACAAAACCAATTAATTAAAGACACTATTTTAATATGTTACTCAGACTCGGCGGGTAAGCGCTAGTCCAATCATAATTCTTCAAATGCGCAAAGCAAATATTTATTCCGTTCTGCTTTAGTTACCTTTGACTGTTTTCATATGACAATTGGCTTCCTTGACTTTTTTCTAGCTGTTTGCTTCGGTTTTAGCTTCAATCAAATTACAATCACAACAATTCTATTATTTATTCAATGCCAAAGACGAGCTGTCTAAAGAGAAGCAGCGATGACTGAAAAAGCACCACAAGACAAGACGGCTTTTTTTTTTATTTTTATCTAAGAAAAATTTTAAATCAATTTTTTTTTTATTAATAAAAAAAAAATACAAAATTCACATTAAAACAAAAACATATTTTTCTTTTCTTTTCTCTTGTTTTTGTTTTTGTTTTTGCTGAGCACTTGTATGTGGCAATGTGAGCCTCTAGTAGTCGCACTTGCATTTTAAAAATGCATACTACTTAGTGAACAGCATGCTTTTGCTACAACTGAAACCAACAATTTCACACATCCATGAGAAACAATAAAATGTGTATGTATTGTGTTTCTTATATTTTAATAAAAGGAAAAAGACAACATGTGTTTTTTTTTGTTGTTGCTGCATTTGATGTTGCTTTTGTTAAAGCGGCTCCATTTATTGTCAACCATTTAACCGGATGTAGGTCATCGATTTTTAGTGTGAGCTGTGAGCGGATGTGGTGCTGTCATGTGTGTGATACAGCCTTTTTCAACAGAGATGGAAACCAATACATGCACATAAAGCTTGCATAAATAGCTTGCAATAATAAAGTTGCCTCAAACTGTATTTAATTACAGTATGCAGCGAATAATTTAAAGAGAACATCAAGTGAACAAAATTGAGTGGCTGATTTTTAAAGGATTTCAAATTTGTTTATTAAAAAGGAAAGTGTATGGTCTGGGTCCGAAAATCCTGTCTATATTCATGGGCCAACATCTCTTACCCTTAGATAGTGCTTGTCAGTGGTGTGTTAAGGACAGGGCTTAATATTTTATACTTTCCCATCGATGTTACCAGGTATTCCCGGTTTGACCAGAAATAAATGTGTCATTAATTTTCTTGGTTTTGCAAATTTAAATTTTATATCAATATTGATGCTATTTTCGTATGTGAAAATTATATTCTCTTTCTACATTTTTTTTAAATTTTTTTTTGTATATTTAATTTTCCCCCAATTTTATCTTTTTATATAAATTTTTTTTATTTTATTGAAAAAAAAAATAAGAAATAAAAAAAAATATTTTATAAAAACAATTTTTTATATATTGAAAAAAAAATATAAGAAATAAAAAACTATTTTATAAAAACAATCTTTAATCCAAATAATTGAAAATATATATTAATTTTTTTTATCAAAAGTCTGATTGTCTTCAGACATGATTGTTTGATACTAAATTAAAAGCTCCTAAAAATATGATCCCCTTTCATTCAACTTTTCCCACTAGCATCTCCCTAATATTTATTTACATTATGGAAAATAGTTACCAAAAAAAAGATAAAGAAAGAAATCCTCGGATTTAAAAAAAAAAATCCATAATAATATCTCATGCTATAGATTGTCTGAAACGACAGGAGACTAATGAAACATTTTCGTGCCACTAAACTAGTAAAACCACAATAGGCTGCAGAGAACATGAAAAAATTATGTTTTAATTTTAAAAATTATACAGTCAAATACTCGTGAGAGATGCCACTGCTAATGTATGTGTCGCTTTGTAGAGTAAACGTGACGGAAAAAAATTAAAAAATTACAAAAATCTTTAAAGATTTTATATGCTTTAATATTTGGAATACATAAATAGCAGATATCAGGCTTTCATTAAAAATAATTAATCTAAATATAATAAGATTTATTCGAGAATTTTTGCTTTTGTTTCTTCACTGATTTCCTTTAAACTTATTAATTTTAAAGGGGGAAATAATTATATTTTGAATTTAATTTAAATAGTTTAATAAAAATAGTGATTTGTGGTATCAAAGATAAGATATTTCTTTTTAAATTTTGAAAAATTATTCAATTTGTTTAATTAGTTTTTTTATTTTAATTGTTACTAGATTAACATGTTTTTTTTTTGGAATATTATTTATTTATTGGGATTATAGAACTTTTATTGAATGAGAAATTTTATCTTTTAATTCTATAAATATTGTTATAACTTTTTTATTTGTTTGAATAAGATTAATTTTTATATCTTTTGTCATATTGATTTCATCTTTTCTAATTTATTATAGAAAAGAATATATAATTAGTGATTATAAAATTAATCGATTTATTTTTATAGTTTTAATATTTGTTATATCTATAATTTTATTAATTATTAGACCTAATTTAATTAGAATTTTATTAGGGTGGGATGGATTAGGTTTAGTTTCTTATTGTTTAGTAATTTATTTTCAAAATGTAAAATCTTATAATGAATTAATGGTCGTTCATTAAAGCCACTCGGAAAAAATTTGTAATTATAACTATTAATCGAAAAAATTACAATATAAAAATTATGCCATTAAAATTATTAAATAAATATTTTTTCGAGTAAAAATTTTATAAATAAAAATTATTCATAGAAATTTGATCGGCCATGAACTTGACAAAAAATAATTGAGGAAAATTATTCAAATAAAACTGATAAAAAAAAAAAATTAATGTCGAAAATGTCAAAAAAATGTCGAAAAAATTAAAATATAAAAATTATTCCATTAAAATTATTAAATAAATATTTTTTCGAGTAAAAATTTTATAAATAAAAATTATTCATAGAAATTTGATCGGCCATGAACTTGGCAAATAAAAAATAATTGAGGAAAATTATTCGAATGAAACTGATAAAAAAAAAATTAATGTCGCAAATGTCAAAAAAATTTCAAAAAAATGTCGATAAAATTAAAATATAAAAATTATTCCATTAAAATTATTAAATAAATATTTTTTGGAGTAAAAATTTTATAAATAAAAATTATTCATAGAAATTTGATCGGCCATGAACTTAACAAAAAATAATTGAGGAAAATTATTCAAATAAAACTGATAAAAAAAAAAAATTAATGTCGAAAATGTCAAAAAAATGTCGAAAAAATTAAAATATAAAAATTATTCCATTAAAATTATTAAATAAATATTTTTTCGAGTAAAAATTTTATAAATAAAAATTATTCATAGAAATTTGATCGGCCATGAACTTGGCAAATAAAAAATAATTGAGGAAAATTATTCGAATGGAACTGATAAAAAAAAAAATTTATGTCGCAAATGTCAAAAAAATGTCGAAAAAATTAAAATATAAAAATTATTCCATTAAAATTATTAAATAAATATTTTTTCGAGTAAAAATTTTATAAATAAAAATTATTCATAGAAATTTGATCGGCCATGAACTTGACAAATAAAAAATAATTGAGCAAAATTATTCGAATGTCGCAAATGTCAGTGCAATAGGAGGTCTGATTGGTTGGTTGCTTTAATCTTTTAGTCTTTAGTGGTGCGTCTTGAAATTCCTTCGTTTTATTTCAGAAATGTCCACCTAATATGAGAAATTGCCGTTTTTTTAAGGAATTTCTTTTGCTGTTGTCACGAGTTAAAGTTCTGTTTCTCTCTCGCTCCCTCTTGGTCTTTCTTTTTCCTCTCACTTAAATAGCAGTAAAATTGAAAATTCTCTATTTATGAAAAATAAACTGCTATAAAATGCAAACTACTGTGTTCAGCATATTTTAGAAAAAAGGGAACTTTAAATTTTGAATAAATTACATAGCGTTGTACGACAGGGATTAAAGCAAGTTTTAATGACACTTTACTTTCCCATAAAAGCATCAACAAAGTTGCAAAGCTGTGCTTATGCACTCCCATTTTAGCGAGTCTCGAAAATTTTTTGGTATAAAACTGCAAGTAAAGTAAATTTGCAATTCGTACAACAATATTTATAATGAATGTGAATAAGGAAGGAGTGGGTGTTGCTTGAATGCAATGTAAGTAGCTAAAACAGCACTTAAGCGCGTAAAGATTAAAACTAACTACGATGCTGTGGGAAGCATATACACTCGAAAAATACATAAAATATTCATTTATAACAAGGCTAGTCATACCCTGCAGTTTTGATGTTTTATAAAAATAAATTTTTAGCCAAATATTTGCAGGCCCGCTCACCACTAAAATGTTTTTATTAAAAACTTTTCAAATATAAATTTATTTGAAATATTTTATAATTTTATTTAGCATAGTTTTATAACATTTGAAAGTTATCAACAGTGGCGCCATTTATTGCATCTTTTGAAATATTCTCGCAATAATTCTCGTTTATTTTTTTTTTTGAGATCCTATAAAATGTTGAAGCTATCACAAACTCTGCACTTCACTATTGCACGTAATTTTTATTTTAAATAACGTAATCGGAAGGAGGATCTATTGAACGATTTTCAATTAAAATGAATATTACAAGCCACTCACACAGTTGCATTGTGGATATATAGAATAAATCACATTTTCCTAACAAACATTTTCTAAATATTTTCCAATAAATTATAATTTATACAATTTGAACTACAAAACTGTCAGCAGTAAAATAATAGATAATAATTTAATAATCCTTAAAAAAGAAGTAAATAAAGAAATTGTTTCGTAAGCACTTCTGTACTTTAGGAATCCACCGTCTACTCCGGCATTCAGTTACAGTACAGCCATATTACAGTTATAAGCTTGCCATAGTGCAGTTGAAGTGCCGTATTGTAAAACCGGGTTTTTGCATATAATAAGGCACCATTGATCGCGTTTTGATTTATTCCTAGAATTTGGAGAAGATATTCATTCAAAGCTAATATACTTTATATGCCAGGCATACGATAATACTATCCAAGTCCATGTATAGTCATATTCTTAACTGGTAGCACTACAGTGAATGTAGTTCAGAAATGATTAATAAATTCCCATTTTCAGAGTTCACTAATAGTAGTTAACAGGCCGTCAAAAGCAAAATTAGTTCTCTGTACTGTTGGGCCATTTTGCATGTACAACGATTCCATATTACGCTTTTCCAATTTGCACGGTATATGGCGTTTTGCCAAATCTAGTTGATATAACAATTCATTTCAAATCTGTTTAATAAAAACTGTAACAGCCACAGCAAGTGGAAGAACAAGTTTTAAAACACAAACTTTTTATTATTAAACGTAACAAAAGTTAAAATAAAAGTAAGTTTTATATTCTTAAAACCATTTTTGAAGCAATACTTTATTTACTATCCTTTACATCGTAAATTGTCAGTGCTCCTATCAATTCAGCAATAGTGATGAATTTCAAAAAATAATTACCCAATACTTTGGTTATAGAATAACTCGCAAAAACTAAACGAGAATTACAAAAAAAAAACCACATATAAATACAATGTTAACAAAAAAATTTATTAGACTAAATTAAATGTTATGATTTTATATTTTAAAAGGTTGCCATCAAGAACGTGTACGATACTCACAGAAACATATCGCCGCTTAAACGTGTAAAAGCCCATGTTTAATATTTTTTATTTGATCTTTTTTTTGTAATTTTGCCATTTTTATTCACAGCATGTCAATTGATCTCACAATGCTTTATTGCCAAAATATGCCAAAGCTCGCTTTCGGTTTATATAACGCTTTAAGTTCAACAAACGCTTCAAGTTCCTCGTACAAAGACAGCGAGTTTTTTTTTAGTTTTTTTTATTTATATATTTTTTTTAAACAAATTGTAAAAAGAACCAACATCAAATGTTATTTAAATCTTTAAATGTTATTTTGAGATCTCCGAAATATTTTAAGTTTACGAGATGTAACGCCTTAAACGAGTAGCCCAATGTAACAGCAATAGTGGCCATGAATTTGTGTGCTGCACTTCAATGACCAAATAACAGCTGTTAAACAATTTTTATCATTGCAACATAATTTCTTGTGATTAAATGCAAATTCCTACGCTCCAAATGGCCACAACAGCAACAACAATTCTTATAAACATTTTCCATGGAACACAACTTGGAATGCAGTATTATAAACTAAGTAGGCCAAAATTTTAATTCTAATTTATTGAAAAGCAATTAAAGTTGACCAAATTGGCTGTAGAATAAAATGCGTTCAAATGCACATAATACAAAATGTGCATGTGTTTGGGCTTAGATAACATTTAATATGATTTATTACACCATTTCCAAAATCCCCTTAGAACACAGTTTTTAATATATAAAATTGTTCTATCACGCTATTAGTGATAGCAGAACTCTGAAATTTATTTTATATTTTTGTTAGTTAGGAGTATAGTTCATAAAGTATATTTCAGAACAAGTGGCCTCTTTTCTTTTTTGTGTTTATAAGACCGGCAATACGGAGCATGAGCCCTACGTAGGCAATGCATGGTACAGCAATTAGGAATACCGATTAGTGTTAGAGAAGGCAGAGAAATTATGTTGCAGCGATTAAGGATTATTTTTATTTCGCCGATAAAATACTAGTACTACTCCCGAGAAACAGTGAAGTGCAGTGTATGTCTAAACATAGATCTGAGTACTCTTTGAATATGCCATAATCAAAATTAACCCATAAAATATTAAAACATGAGATGTTAAGAAAAATTCATGGGAATTTTTTATATTAAAAATGCCAAATATGGGGATCGAACTCAGGATCTTAGTAATTTCTAAAGCAAAATATTTACACAAGATCTTTCTTCTTAATTACATTTAAATATATTTTTTAATGAAATATAAGCAAACAATTTCACCGTTCCGTGAAATGACCCATTTTGTTTAATAACAGAACTTATACTTCCGGCGAACTTCTTTGAAGAAACATAATGTAAACGACTGAACGAAAAGACTATATTAAAATTTATAGCAAAGCTACATTTTTCGTTAGATGAAGACAATGCCCGTTTTTAAAATGAGAGTTTTCCTTTCTTCAGAGATGGAACACTGATGATTTCTGGCAATGGTGTAAATTGTGTTATTAGATTTTAATTACTCTCTAACACATAAAATGTTTTGCATGGAGAAATTAAATTGAAAAAAAAAGTTTTTAAAGGCCTGACTGTATAAACCACTGTAAATGTTACAGATTTCAGGAGTTTTGCTTTTTGTGGCTCTTAAAAGGAAAAATATTCCATTTGCTTTTAAAAGGACATTTAAGGAAACCTTTTAGTTTAGCCAGGATGTCTCATAATGTTCAAATATGAAAATCCTACATAATTGTAAAACTACTTAATAAGACCTGGTAGTCAGGCATGCGTCAGAGTGTCCTCTTTCTTAAACCATTTGAGAAGTGTAAATGCGGACACTTTTGGGTTTTTTGCCGCCAATGACGAGCTATTGTTTTCCTTAGGTGTTGCAATCTTATAAGACGTAACTATAAGAACGCCCTATAAGATGTCCTATAAGACGTTCTTAGAAGAATGATAACCGATGCAGTTATTGTTGTTTTTGTTATTTTTTATATGAACATAATGCCACTTTAATAAAATTACACATACATTAAAAACTTTTACTGGAAATAACTCGCGAATAGTTCAAATTAAGATACTATTGGGCCCACAAATTATTACTCTTTACTACAACTTAACCTAAAAGTGAGCGAGAAGTGAAAGGCCACCTAATACTCCTCTGAACTTTAAGGCGACTTTGAGTCGCTTGAAGTTGACACTTTCGTGGCGATGACCCAAAATACAGAGCAGGCAACTTGTTTTAGGAAAAATGGTCAATAGTGCTCAGGCGAAGGGAAAATTAAATGAGGTTTAAAAACCAATGCATAGTTACAAGCATTAGAATGACGTACTTCCTGCCAGAATTGAACTGACCGTTGAATTGAACAGAAAAGTAGTCGCCTAAATGCTCTATTGCAGCCAGACTTTAGGAGAGACAATTGATAATGACGCAAAATTTTTATAATTCAGTTTCAGGCATTAACGACTTTCAGGCCGCGTACTGTAGCCAGCCTTTTTATTACTTTGCAAGTGGCAGCCACAACACTGAGTACTTCCATGACGCCACTCCTAAGCCATTTCCATTGGAAAAGATGAAATTATTCACTTGAAATATTGTTACATCATTTAAAAATATGTAAAAAGTTAATGTATTGTTAATTCATTTATAATATTAATGTTGTAACATCGTTTGCCGATATAAAGTGTGACATTAAAATCGCATACTTAATTATTTTTAAGATGCCAACAGCAACGCGTTTGTTTATAAAAAACGCGTGGCTTGGCCATGTGGTCGAGTTGCCATGAAAATAATTACCATCATATACACACGTGTAATCTATTTGTGTCAAGTTGTAGGCGGCAGCCAGCTATGACGAATATATTGACTACATAACGCCCACTTTTCATTTCGCCCAGTTCTGATAAGAGTCATTAACATTAAAAATGTTCGGATATTTCTCTGCTCGTGTATAATAAGCAGATCTCTGTAAACGGCCTTGTCATGCGTTGCCTTAAAAATTCTACATTTATCTTTAGTTACAAGCTAATTAATGCATGGCTCGCAATAATACGAGCCATCATTGTATATAAATACACCTGTACATCCCCACACCCACTTCCAGGCGAATGTTCATGTATGAGTGGAGTGTAATTTTTTTCTGCTCATTTTTTTTTAAAACAGATCCAAATATCGATTCAATTAACTGCTATTTATGGCTGCGATGATTTCAATACGGCTGCGATGATTTTATTAAACGCTTTGCTAATAATTCTAAATTTGGCTTTTTGAAAAAATACCAGAAATAATTAATATTATATAAAACATTCGACTCTCACTCTTATCTCGATGAAAGCTTTCCCTCTTTCTTTTTGTGTAAATTTATTTCTAAAAAAGTTTAAATATTTAAGATTAAAAAAAGCTCTAGACACGTCTTGTTAAATCTGAGAAATATTTTTAGAGGTGATACAAATGAATAAGAAACAAATAAATAATTAATTTTAAGCCATATAATACCGATAAATAAAAATATTAAAAAATGATCTCATATTAAAGAAGGCAAAAGCGTGCATTTGCAAATGATTGATAAACGAAATTATCTAAAATTAATATAGTATTATAAAAACAAAAAAGAGATTCTTTGCAAAAATCAATTTAACTTTTATTTTTAATAAATGTTTTTCAAACGTCTATCATTATTACGTGGTCATGAATAATTTCAGTTCATTATAAGCATTTGAATTTTAATTAAAGCACAAAGTAATTCAATTAGAATTACTTAATTCAATTATTTGAAAATTATTTTAATACCAGTAAATGTTTCTATTCATAACAAAAATTATTTTTGTTTAACAGCTTTTAGCAGTTGTAAGGCATATACGAGTAGTAAAAACCACGTTTACGGCTACGAATATTATATTAATTATATTAATTCTCGTTTAGTTTATGTAAATTTTTATACAAATGAACGAATATAAAATATAAGTAAGGAAATGGATTAATATATTGATATATATGTATATATGACAAATAAGTTTAAAATACTTTTTTCTAACACCAAAAGAAGAACTTTTTCTTTAAAAGAAAAGGATAAATGTTTAGATTAGTTTGATTAGTCGAAATTTATAAATTACTTACAAAGCATTTCCTGCTAGAGATTAAATTAAACAAAATTATTTCACTATTTTTTTTTTGTATTTTATTTTTATTTTTAGACGAATTGCTTGAGAGGTTTAAGTAGGCTACACACTATAAGTTTTGAATGATGACCTTGGCCTAACAAAGTATTTTCATATCGCCTGGGTAAATCTGATTTAAAAAAATAGAATAAACTAAAATAAAAGGGCGCAAATGCATTTCATAGCACAATATGAATGCAATTGCAATGTGCATTTCCATAAAAAGGCAATGTTTGACCGACAATTTTTGTTGTACACTATCAGTTAAAAGCCAATTCGGCCACCGACTGTCATTCGCATGCAAAATTTCTGCTGTATAGCAGACTTTATAGTGTTTTCACACCTAAAGTTAAAACCTAGTTTTAACTTAAAACCTACAAACAGCCGATTTTGTGTTCACATACAATTTTTATAAAATCAGGTTTTATAATACAGTTTGTCAAATAAATTTGTCAAAGATAAAATAAACTTTTTGTAGAAATAGGTGTGTTTGTTGTAATTATTCTTCCCACATTTATTTGACAAACTGTACGACAGCTGTTATTGTATATATGAAACATAAATTTGAAAAGCGTGTATCTAAAATTGAAATGATTTTACATGTTGTGAATGAATATTTGTGAATGTGAATGAATTATCAGCTGTTTTCAATCTTTCTAACTTGGTAGCACTGAACATGTACTGTATAAAACAAAGTTGTATTTCATAAAACCTACTTAAAACCAATTACAAAAAAATTTTAAGATGGTTTTTTGAGAATTATTTTTTATGGTAAAACCAGGTTTTAAGGGTTGGTTTTAAAGTTAAAACCAAATTTTGTTTTAAAATCAGGTTTTATCCTCAGTGTGAAAACACTATTAGATTGATTAAATTATTGGTCAAATGAAACAATGAGATAAAATTTAAGTAAAAATTTCCGTCATACTCAACAGCATGTGATCCACTTTAGCGAACCTCACATTGCAAATTATTTTATGAAATTCTTTCAACAATCAAATTCATTTTCTAATTAAATTTTTTTTAATAATACAAATATTTTTTAAAAATTTTCATTTATTTGGGGAACAAATAAACAGTGTTATGAAAATTATTTTTGTTTATTATTTTTTGGTTCGCTTTGAAACGTTACGGAAACATATCGGCATGCCATTATTTTTTGAAGAAGGTTTTCTTTTTGAATAAAAACGAACCGTACTGATATTGGTTTTGGTATTAAAGGTCATGGCTCACCATCTTACACAGTCCTAAAGAGAATAGTGCGCCAGATTTTTTTGGTAAGCAAAAGTTTATGAAAATTTTCATGAAATGACAAGTTTTTAAAATAGGAAGAGAATCCCATCAGATTTTCGTGATTCCCCCTTAGTTTTATTTAAATATAAACATTATTTTAAAATTATAAAAATGTTTGGCTTCAATTTTAAAAAACATCCTTATATAATGTTTACTCTGATAG
Organism: Ormia ochracea; assembly: GCA_963402855.1. NCBI lineage: Eukaryota > Metazoa > Arthropoda > Insecta > Diptera > Tachinidae > Ormia > Ormia ochracea. The sequence continues at coordinate 44,633,197 of OY727106.1, forward strand.
TTCATTGGATAATACCAACTGAATAAATAATTATTTTCATTTATGTATATCATTAAATCTCATTGTTTTTTTTATTAATTTTGCAGTGCCATTAAATGAAAACACAAAACGAGCCATAAACCCAAGCCAGTATATTTGCATATAATAAATCTTATAGGGTCCTGGCAGTGGGTCGCGATTAGAGTCAAAGTTTGGTAAATATATATAGCTGGGTATTATACTAGCCAAACCACATATGGAATACATCTATGAGGAGGCTATAGAATAGGGACTGGCCTTTAATCCCATATTCGCATAACAAGCTTTTGCTATACAGTATGTGCATACGCCCCATGTAGTCTAAGACTGATGCAAAAATATTTCATGGTCTTTCTGCGACGTATTTGCATGAATTTCTGCATACCGATTTAAACACGAGACGATTAACATGTTTGTAAATGATCTGACACTGTTATTTAGTGGAAAAGTCAGATTGTCTAATTTTAAAACAATAAGAAGTTTAGAAATCATTTACTAAGAATTCTTTTGAAAGAAAGAAGTACTATATTCAATTATCAGATTTAATTGCTGTAGTTCTTTCAAGTATATCTCCCAGCCCGGCGTACCTCATTAGCTTCCAAGATTAGTCAACAAAGTGAATCAATTAAAATAAAAAACATTTTAAAAACTCCTCAAAGTAACTTTATAATAATTGCCGATAAGTGTTGACTTTTTTAAGTATCGACTTAAGTTATTCACAGTTCTTTACTTTTGCAACAAAAAGTTCGCATTTAATTACGGCTAAAACGGTTGCTAAAGGCCAACTCACTAACACATTGAAAGTCCAGCTTATTGATTTCATTTTATTATTTACTTTAAAAGTAAAACATTTTCAAGCTGCAATACCTTAAAATAATAAACTTAAGCCTCCGTGCCCGCGAAGTAAGCACATACACAGGTATTCAAGGTTAAAGATCATACAGGGACCGATTAGGTGTAGTTCTCGAGGGACCAATGAGGGTTAAATTACTATCGTTGCTACTTGCGCTCATTTTTGCCGCATTCAAGTAACATCTTTTCAAAAAAGATAATAAACTTGATATGAGCTTTTATTCTATAGAATATTATTGAAGCACTTAACGCTTCACTTAAGGCTCTTCTTTGCTTTAATGTCTGCTTTTTTATTTGAATTCACTTTGTTCCATATTGTCTTAAAAATTTGATCTTGGAGGTATTAAAATGTCTTTTAATAGTTGCATAAGATTTTTAATAAGTTAAGAGTTACGGCATTCGTAATATTAGCGACATACGCAGAGTTGCATTGCTTTCACCAGTAGCAGTATCAATTACAACTGATTTGTATCGTCTTTAAGTTCTAATTTTGTATGAGTTCCATGAGAAAGCAATATGTCCAATTTATGTAACTCTCTTTTTCTTTCTTATTACAAAAGTAAAACTTGAAGAGGGAAAATAGACGTGTATAAATCAGGTCCAAACAATTTCTGTTCTAATTTTTAATATTTTATTTTCTATTTTAATATTTAAAAGTTATAGGCACTTCAATATAGTTGGCAGGATGATTTGATTTGAAGATAATAATTAAAATACCAAATAATTAAAAATAACAGGAAACAACTACGGTTAATAAGTTAGATAAAAAATCTATGAAACATCGGGAAAAGAGTAAAAAAAAACCATGGGGTTTTAGATATAGAAAACGATACGTTTACAGAACAAGTTATAAGATGCGTAATGCTGACGAACCCCTGGGGTATGCTGGTGTATCAGCGATTTTCGCATGCAACTGGACCATATGAGGGCGTTTAGAAGCGAAAACCAAAATTCGGGTTTAAGATCATAAGGGGTGTGATGTGAGTTTGTGAGCAGTTGAGGTTTCTTGAACTCCTTGTGAAAGAAAACAGAGTTGCAAGTTCACGCCCGCCCACTCTCTTTCTTGTATGTATTTATTCCCGTTATAATTATTAATTTATAAATATTAATAAGTCTTTATTAAATAATTTTTGATTTAAAAATATTTTAGACTACATGTAAATCAAATGAAGTTGTGAGCAGTTTTGATTTAAAAACATGAAGCTCCAATTAAGGACGTTTTCGAATTTCAATCCACAATATGAGCCTCACATCTGTTATTAGATAATTCACAATGGCTAACGTTATGATAAATTTTCAGTTTTTTTCGAATTTCAATTCACAATATGAGCCTCACATCTATTATTAGATAATTCACAATGGCTAACGTTATGATAAAATATCAGTTTTTTTTACGTTTTAATATATTTTGAATATTTCTTAAATATGATATTAAAATTAAATTAAATTTAAAAAATTTTTACACTTTTTTTTAAATGGTTTAACAATAATTTTTTGCAGTAGAAAAAAATGAAAAAATTATTATACTGATTTACTGTTGGTCCTTTCGTAATATATTAAAATTAAGTTAAATTTAAACAATTTTTACAATTTTTGCTTTTTACATCAGTGATTTATTTGTCAGGGAAAAAACTTTTAACGCTTTTTTACTTAATCAAATTTCAGAGGAATGTGTGAAATGGTCTGAAAAGTCAGAACCCTTTAGGTTTTTACAGCACTCATACATATTTTCTCGCATTTGAGTCAGTAAAAACGAAAAAATCAAAACTAATATTATTCACAATGATCATCAATCGGGTGTCGAACTCGAGTACAATTAATTTTTTTTTTCATTTTAACTCATTATTGTGTATTTCGAATTATATTTTAAAATTGGCAATATTTCAGAAACCAAAACAAAAACAATTTAAGTTATAAATTATATTTTTGCAAAACCTTTCGCGATGCCTCAGAAAACATTGAGACACTCAAGTGCATGCTTAAGTTGCTAAAAGTCGTGCTTTGCGTAGGCATTTCACTCGTTGTGCTGCAAATCTGGTCCAATCTAAACGAGTAGAATAACAATTTACCAAGAACATGCTTTTTTTATGACCACTTTTCTAATTCTAATGAATTTTCATTTAACAACAATTCTTAGCCACTACTTGTAAGAAGAATAGAGTTAAAGGAGAACAGAAGTCATGCTCGTATGTATCTTTCGTTGTACATTATTTCGGTTTTCATGTTACAAAATCACTTGCATTTCATTCACTTGTATTCATTCATACATTTTTATTTATTCATGGTTTTTCTTTATTCGGTTACCAAACAAAAACACTTGGCGGTTTTTTCTCCACAGAAGCGGTTTTGCCTTTTTATTTCATAAAAACTTTTTGGTTGCAAATGTGGTTTTGAATTTCATAGACTTGGCCTCTTTCCATTTGCATTGTTGTCTTAGAAATCATTTATGAGAATTTTGTCTTTAAGTAATTCACATTGTTCTTTGCTCTTTAGCAGAATGCGAAGGGGAAAATGAAAAATAAAAAGTATTAACTACTTAATCTTTATTTTAAACAAATACAAGCGAGTAGTGCGAGCAGTAGTAGCCTTCAGCTAAACGCTGTCGTATAAGAATCTGCTTTTAAAGCACTTTTAAAATAATTGATTGTGATTAATGACCTCTTTTTTTTAGAAGGATAAATGAATTTGGTATTCAAAGTAATATAAATGGAATAGAATCGATTTAATCCATTCCACAAAGCTTATTTTTAAGATATTAAAACGCCTGCAGTTTACAGTCCTGTATCAATGTGGCAATGTGGCGTGTATTTACTTGTTCCATCGTTACTGCAATCTACTGGCTTCCTGTGACTTCATGGAAAGTCATTTTGTTGACTAAGAACACATTCCTTTATGTTGGATACGACTACGAATCGCTCTACGCATTATAGAGAGCATTTGTTCTTTGTCCGGACAAATGGTTGTCCGCTAATAGAATAATTTCCTCTAGAATTTTCTTCCACCGATTCAAGTCACTACTATCTTATGCTTTGCATATGTGACCACTTGCCCTGAGTGCAAAATCCTGCGAGCTTTCAATAAATATTTTTGATTTTATTTTTTCCTTATTCGTTTCATGTACAGTATGATTCTTAGCATTATTTGGCCTCAGTACCATAAAAGCTTCATGGATACCAGTTGGCAAAGTAACATTTACATTGTACATATTATATCATAATAAGCAGAGGGGAAGAGAAAAAAAATTAAAAAGACAATTTCAAGATTTTGATTTATTAAAATGGCGTCCTGTCATAACATTGTGGCGCAGTGCCGATTACCATCAATAATTTGATGTCATCGAGCTACAATTTGATAAAATAAAAATATATAACACTCGTATTTGTGAAACCGAATGAGCCATAGTGCCCAAGGCCATCTATGGACAACCCAATTTTTTTTATCATCAATTTTGAGTAATGTTTTGGTTCAGACTGGGTCCAAATTTATTCGCACTCACTTATAGCTACTATTGAAAACCTTAAGCGGTTTCGCTGAGCAAAATTGCTCGATTTTTCTGTTTGCCTCTCAACCTAGTGCATTTCCTAAGCCTTCGTTAGCACAGAATCTTTTGCACATACCATCTAATCTTAAAATATTTTCTTAACGAATCAAATAATTGTAGTCTGGTAAGAACTTCCCTAATTTTTGACTGGCCCACACATGAAATATTAAGAGGTCATTAGGCATGCTCTAAAAAATAACTCTTATTTTGAAGAGATAATAAAAAATAATTTCTGGTGTAAATTTGGCCTGAGTAGAAGTAATACTATGGGCTTTAGTTCACCGTATAGTCGTTGTAAATGCAGAATTCTAAACCGGGTAGTAAATAATGATGGCGGACTTAGTACTGATAAGAGGGAGCTTAACAAGTTATTGCTGGCTGCAGAGAAGTAAGTTTTTATTGGATCTGGACTCTACCTAGTCGCTCTTTAATCAGCGTTTAGTGAGTATCATTAAGGACTTGTATTAATTATTGGTAGGATAGTGTATAAAGCCAAGCATTTGCCGCATAATTCAAAAATATGCACTTAAGTCTAAGATATGCAAAGATATGCAGACAAATATGGAATCAACACTCAACCAAACTTATAAGAGGTTCGAAATCAAACAGTTATCTCGTTCTTGGTTCTATACCCACAACTCGGAAATTGCCATGCAATTTCAGAAATAATAACTCCCACCCTTTTCAATATTAACAAAAATTGAAAATTAATTTAATTAATATAAAGTTTTCAAACGGGCATGCTAATTGTTGGCAGTATCAAAAATACACTGAAAAAAATTTATATTTCAATGTTGGAAAATTCTACATATAGAAACTATTGATTTTTTCTTTAATTTAATCTATTTTTTTTTATATTATATATATCTATATATATATATATATCTTTTTTTATATTATTTATATTACATTTTTATATGTCTTTTTATTTTATACTTTTAGATTTAATCAGATTTTCAGCAACATAAGTCCACAGAGCCCAATACAAAACATATATAATAAATGTATGCATGTAAGTACTTGATATTCTTTCTTCGAATATTAAATTCTTTAAAATTTAAACTACTGAGAATTATAAATATTTATTCATTAGAGAATTAAGGAACAAAATATTAAAATCTGCTACAGTGCTAATTTTCGGAGTGGACCTGAAATCTGTTTTATTTTTTTTTTTTTTTATAAAAATTTTTATCTCCATTCTATACACGATGGCTCCACCAATTTCCTAGAAATTTCAAAAGTAATTAATTTTAAAGATCATTCCACGAAAAAAGTAATCATAATTTATTAGAATTTTAATTTGTCAGAAAATATTCTTTTAATTTTTTTTTTCTTTTCATTGTTTAAAATGAAATATTAAAAACTAAATTATAGCTTTAATAAGAAAAAACAATTAACTATTTATTTTATTAGCAACAAAACTCAACAAGTCAGATTTAATAACTTTTAAGATCAAAAAGATGTACAAATTTTACACAGAAATAAAAAGCATGTTTTTTGTAGAGAAATATAAAATTATGAATAAGAAATTATTTTTAATTTATTTGTAGCACAGTGTACGTAAAAAAACATTTTACAGTGGCAGATATAATTAAGTAAGCAGCTGCCTTGCCTTGTGGCATCATTACATTTTTAAAAGTTACATTTTAAATGAAGTAATTTTAAAGAAAACAAATTAATCAAACTATTCGTCTGGTTTATAAATTAAAATTAAATTAATTAATTCTTTTAATTATCACTGAGTTATACGCTGAATATTTATTAGTAGTTAAATTTATTTAACGAATGTGGAGTATATTTATAATGTTTGATTACTAATCGCTGTTGCCTGGTGTATTTTCTTCCATTTCCTGAAACCTGTTGAAACATACTGTGCACTTGCTTTTAATTTTTTATTTTATTTTAATTTTTTTTTTATTAATTTTATTAACTGTCAGCTTTTTAACAGATCTTGCATAGAAATCCCCCGACTTCAAATCGCACACAATTCCACTGATGATTCACCGCAACAGACTGTTCAGTTTTATTTCATTAAATTAGTTATTTTTTTTTTATTTATTGCAAAGTGAGATTTGACGACAAACAGACACAAGGTATGCGACTAATAATAATGACAAAAAGAGTTGCCAGGATACTGGATGCAGTTAATAAAACTGAGACAACTACATACACCGAATTTCTTTTAAAGTTTTAAAAACGAGTGATATAATTAGCAGGAGAACTGAAAATATTAATTCTAAATTTTCTTTTAAATAAACTCATTGCCTACAAGCATGTACCATTTCGTAATTTGTATGAAAATTTCATATTTTCTATGAAAAACGTTACTAACAAAATATATGTATATTTTTTTTATTTTAAGAAAAAATATTTAATAAATATTTTTTAAAGTTGCAACTGTTGAGTAAATTAAATATATTTTTGGTTTAATTTCCTTATACTCTTCTATTTGTTGAAAAAAATTGTTGTTTATGAAACACAATGAGGACAACAAGCTACACGGCTACTAACTGCATTCTGCCATGTTCAGCATATTTCATTTAAGATTTAAGCTTGGCAATACAAACAAGAATTTGCACTTGCAATATATTTTGAATTTGAGAATTTCAGATTCTAATGTCTCCACAAGTTATCGATAATGAGCCGATGATAATAAAACGATTCACTCAGCGAAGATAGCTTTCATACATAGCTTTCATTGCAGTTCTTCTTCCAGTACGGTTGTAGTGACTATATTCGTTGGCATCTTGCCATCAAAAATATGACGTCTCACTACATAAAGCTTTAAATACGATTTACCGACATCGACGTGTGTCGATATCGCAGCTAGACGGCAATGCGACTAGCATTTCAACTCTTGGCCAGTGACGATAAACACAACTGGAAGATTGAAGCATGAGAGCATAAAGTTATTGTTTTTTTTTTTCAAGTAAAAGAAAATTACATTAAAAATCCATTCTTAATCCAGATATTTTTGCTTTATTTATCGGAATTATCCAAGACATTTTTCAATGCACAAAATTCCTAACATTAATGCTTAAAATCATTCATTACTTTTTATCAGTAAGAATCCAAAATTTTCTATGAATTTTTAAAAAGATCCAGAGGCTTATTTTTATATTTAAATATTCTTTATAAAGAAATAATTTTAATTTATAAAATATTTTTTGCGTGTAAAGCCATATAAAAATTATTTATTTTCTTTTTTTATATATTTATTTTTTTTCGTAAATTTTAAATAATAAATTTCAGCTCTTTAGACTTTTATTGGCCTTTTGGGTCAGTTTTAATGCATTTTTTAAATAGCTGTGAGATTTAAATAATCGTTGGTTTTTTCCTCTCCCCGTTTTCGTAATCGCAAGAATGTGGCAAGTCTTGAGCAAGTTTTCAATAATATCATGTTTCAGTTGTCTCTCCGTTTTTAGTTAAATTTGAATTTGTTAAAATTTCCACAATAAATATGAAGGCAATGAAATAAAAAATAAAAATAATTGCATACATTCTGGTTCCAAAAAAAAAAAAATATGATACAAAATTAAAAACGAAACACAAACAACAATTTGCGTGTGTCCGCTTGTACTTGTACGCCTACCGCCAGGGTATTTTAATTGGTGAGCGCGGACGCCTCTGCCCTGTTGCTATAAAACGTGTCTGTTGTTGTTGTTGGTGCTGCGGCTGTTGGTGGTGTTTGAAATAGGAAACATGATTGCTGTTGGCGCTGCTGTGTATGTTGCTGACAGAATGTGCAGGCGTTGTACGTGTTGGTAGCGCTGCTGTTGCTGTTGCTGTTGCTGGTGTCAATGAGCTTGTAGAGGCAAATATTGATGGTGTCTGATATCTATAACCAGCATAATGAGGTGCAGCTGTTGGTCGTGTTCTTAAGCCAGTCGTTGAGCTACTTAGATGGGAAGGGATTTGTGAAATTTTCGCTGTTTGTGGCGTCTCACCGAAATAGGTTTGCTTTAGAGGTTGGGCTTTGCCACCGCTATGACTCAGCACTTGTGAGGAATAATAACGTTTGCCAAAAGAAGGTGACTGCGAATGTGATTGTGCAGATATGTTTGCTTTCTTGTCTGGCTTGGATGGCTCTAATCGTATGCGTGTAGCAAGCCGGCTGGTGCGCTCTGTAGTGGGAGAGGCTTGTTGGGATTTATCGCTTTTAATTTGCACTAAGGTTTGATAACGACCTGAACGATTTGCATTAGAGCTCACGCTACGAGCAGGCGGTTCTGACTGTAGCCAAGGCGATCTTACGGGGGAATTATTGTTAAGTCGGGTGGTGGTAATTCCAGCAGAATTCTTTTTGCTGTAATCAGTGTTTTTCGCTGTTGGTTCGGTTTTTTGATAGTAGTTACTGTAAGTTAATTGCGCGGGCATGGGTTTGGCCACTCCCACTGGTACCATACGACCTGGCACATGGGGCGTAATGGAGTTTTTAAATTCTATGTGTATAGAGGCAGTATTCTCCTCGGGCTTGGATTTATAGGCCTGTTGATCCAAACGGCTTAAACGCTCCACCTTAAAAGTTTCATTACGTTTCACTGGGGAACGTGTTGAAGTTCTTAACTCCCTGCGATTACTTAAATCTCGAATAGGCGATTTCGAGTTTGGCCTGTAGTTCTCATTTTTGAATATCAATAAATCTCGCCGATTTTCGTGGGAAGTATCTCTGTGGTCCTTGTCGTTTCGCTGTTTTGGCACTTCTGGTGTTTCAACTGCGACAAACCAGGCGGGATTGTAGCCGGCCTCTTTTTGTTGCTGCAGGAATTTCTCTCTAAAGGATCTGCGAAAGCTATTCAGAGTAACAGTTTTATATTTATCCGCTTTTAAGTCTGATGTCTCTGTAGTCTCATCTTGTTGTTCATCTTCTTCGAGTTGTATTTTTTCTTCAATATTCGGACCATTTTCTTCACTATTCAAATCGTGGTTTTTTAACAATTTCAACTGTTTTTTCAAGTCTGTGGGCATTTTACTCTTTCGATAAGTCGAAGAATCAAAACTTTTGGAAGGGGGCGAGTTTTTCGATTTAATGGGATCACGAGAATTATGCATCGACTTTAAGCTAGACTGTTGTTCATACAAAAAATTAAAAGGATCATTTTGAGATTCGTAATCCAAGCTATTGCCACCTTCCTCGGCTTGCCATTTGTAATAAGTATTGGTAGCATTATCACTAGGATGATGTTCAAAAGCACCTGCATCATTAGCCGAATTCTTTTTCCTCCTTGTAAATGTACTAAACTTCTCCAAGACTTTGGATTTTTTGGATTTCTTCTCCAAAGTAGAACAATTTGAATGGCTGGGCGTAATGGCTGGATTGTCTAAAATGAAAGTGTCACTGCGATTAAGCATTGAGTCGTCGCGCGACTCAATGGAATCTGCTCGCTTACTGCTGCCACTATTGAGAGAACTTCTAACACTGCTGTGGCGAGAGTTACATACAGGTGTAGTATCGCGTGATGATGAACGACCGCACGTTCTAATACTGCTCTGTCGAGAGTTGCATACGGGAGTAGTATCGCGTGAAGATGAACGACCGCGCGTTATAGATGAACGCAAATTTCGAAAGAATGACATTTTCGGAAAGGTCCTATCGAATTCTTCGCACACTTATACTAATCGATGTTTCTCTTCATGCTCGTTTTAATTTCTTTATATTAATTTTATTAACACTCGTTTATATGTATGTTTCGTAATCATTTAACAAAAATTATCGATTAATAAATTAAATATTTCTTAATTTTCACAAATTAATTGTAATATGAGTAACAAAAATAGATTCGCATCTTTTCCTCTACTAAAATAGAAAAATTTAAGCGTACCGGCCAACTTAATGCGTCAACCGTTAACGATCAACTGAAACAATTTTACTCTTGAAAAGCTGTTGGCTTTATTGTTAAAGCCGAAGCTGAGCTTGCAACTGAAATCGTACGTCTGCATGTTGATTTTTTTTTTTTATATTTTTGTCATGAATGAGAACGAGTATCTTTGCTGAGTATCAACCGGCAGCCGTATGTTTAATTAGAAGTTCAGCACTTAGAAAAGACAATAAAAATTAAAAGCTTTCAGCACTGGCTGTGCTTATTTTGACCATTTTTATTATTTTAAGCTTTAACTTTAATTTAAACATTGTCAATGCTTCAATATTATGTTTTTTGTACAGGTTTTACTTAATTGAGAGATTACAAATATAAAAAGAAAATTGTTATCAAACATGAAATGGCGAAATTAAAAGTTTATTTAATATTTAATATTTTCCCTAAATTTTAGATGTCATACATCAGTGAAGTCGAATTTTAAATACCCGATGGTGGTTTCAATTCATTGATTTAATTAATTTCTGAATTGTTATACAATATTTAAACAGTAAATAAGTTTTGACATTTTAAACAAACATTGCAACAGCTGATTTAACGAATGGCGTTGAACTGTGTAGCAACAACGAATATTTATATTCGATTTCTTCGAATCACATTGCATTGTGTAAAATTCGACTCATTATATGAATGAAATATATATATATATATAAAATAATATGAAATATATTTATAATAATTATTAATAACATATAGATGATTTTATCCTGCGGAACATATTTTATTCCGTTGAAAAACTCAACTCTGATTCTACCAGATTCGGTCAGATTGTATTTGTCATGGGCTTGAAACGTATTACATTACATTATATGCAAGAATATTAGCAGTTGTCTAAACAGTTGTCTAACCTATATCGATAACTAATATTTATATCGATAGTCGAATAGTAAGCAAAACTATTATCTACATCTGAACCAGTATTGGCATTCACAGTAATTGTTATTTCCAACAAATTTAATTAAAGAGCAAATTTATTTATAATACTTTTTCCATTATTTCGCTTTAAACTTTTTTTTAAATTAAAATACCTAAAACCCTAATATTCGATTTAGCAAAAAAAACTTCCGACAACGGCAACGCCGATAGAGGCATATCTGTAGCCTAGTTAAATAATTGTATATGGGTCCGTTTCGTTTGTCTATGTTTTGGAGAGTTTTCCCTGTTCTTTACCTATAGCTGTAATATAAAATTCACGCTTAATAACGTCAATAGTTACCGTTATAGTTATATAGTTAACGTTAATAGTTAGTTTAGTTATCAGTGTTACCACCAACTAAATTCCAAAACCAACACACAAAGAAGTTTCTAAATGAAAGTAACAAATTCTTAATCAGCAAAGCACTGTACATCATACATCATTTGTAAAGACGTTTTCAATTGGAAACTGGAGTTTAAGATAATATATTTTAGTTCCTCCTATATAAAATTTGATTTAATTTGTAAACGAAAATAACCGGAAAGCTTAAAGGCTGAACTTACTTTTTTTGCTATAGGAAATATTAAAAATAGAAAGAAGATTTTATACACGACTTTAAAAATTACACAAAATAGGTGTAATTGCCACAAAGTGGCAACATTGGCTATTGCTAAATCGGCCATCATTTTGCAATATACTGCTTATAGTTCACAAGCACTGTTTACCGTCTGTTTACTAGTCTTAACTGCCCCTTAAATAAATTGTGATTGCCAAAGTTCTTAACGAATTGAACCACTGATGACTATTTTGATAAGATCGGGAATCAGCAGCTTAGCTGATGGTAAAAAGAATATATAAGATATTAAGCAATTGCTATAGTAACGCGTTGAAAGTTACGCAAAAGATTCTTACAACCGACTATATCAGATATGATATAGTCTACTGCCATTTTCGCTCTTAATTTCCTTTAACAACTTTTTTAGTGTTTCGAAAAGTTAGTGAATGGAACGACCGATGTATAGTTTTTGTGGTTCAACTAGTCTTCTAAGTTAATGTATTGATTTGTTCAATAAAATAAATATTTTAGTCATTCTAGAACTAAGAAATGCCTCAGCCTGCAATGCTTACTGATTTTATTGAAGGTAAACCGATATTTGTAATGAGATGAAAAGCTAATAAGCAACTCAAAGAATATTTAATATTTCGGCTATCCGCCAAGGATAGCCTATTCGGCGATAGAAAATGTAAAGTACAGAACCGATCTTTGCTAATTAGAATTTTTTGCGAGCGTTATATGTTGCGCTTAAAATGAAGTGTACCGTCAGCGAAAGAAAACATACTGTTCGTCCGGTAAGCAATTCCAAGAAGACTTTATATTAGTTGAGGTTACATCGTAATTTTTAGGATATTTTCTTCAATCTCAGTAAAGTGACGTTGTCCTTAAAGGTACTGATAAACAGAAAGTTTTGTTAGAGGTTCGATTTCAATTATGCCTCTTTCAAGTTATTCCTCTTAGAAATGTCTCTTAATTTTACTTACTTGATTACTGACACATGAATTCGTGGATAACGCTTACGAACTCCTTACATGTGCATACGTTAACGTTGCGTGTACATCACAGCTTTAAATTTATAAGTTTCCCTTTCTGAAAATGTTTCTCGATCTGAATTTTAATGCTTTCAAATAAAACCTTTTTTTCTTTCACAAATTGTTTTTATGTAGTGCAAATCATAAAAATAATTTTCATATGTTTGTGTGTGTGTGTGTTTTGTATGTATGTGAAAATGTAGTTATGTCGCCCGCTCTCTGTTTTACTTAATCACGAATCATTTGCAAGTTGGTTTTAGCATTTCAATGATTGAATATTTATTGATTTTATTGTGGGGGCGTTTTATATATTTTTAATCTCTTTTTGAAAAAAATTTATTTGCATTCTAAATTTATACTGAATAAAAACATGTTATGAAATAAAAAAATTAAAAATATAATTTTTTGAACTGATATTGTGCAGATCACAGACTCAATGTAATTATATAATCGATTGTATGAAACTTTTACTCATTTTTATGTAAATACAAACGGTTGTCATTTCGATTTTAAAAGTTAATCTTTCAACGCTTAATTTAATTTTATTTTGTAACATTTTGTTTTAAGTTTTAGATTTTAATTGCAAATAATTTAATTTTATAATTTTTAAATAATTTTAATTATTAATTTTTTCAAAATATTTTCTCAGTTGAAGTTTGAAAGCAAAAAATTACACTAAAATTTACAGCAAAAAAAAAATGCTGAAAGAAACTATTATCCTTTTAACTAAATTAGTGTAATGTGATTAGTGTATTATTGGAATTGAAAGTTATTAAGTCAGACTTAAGTTCGAGACTTATATTTGTTAAATCAAGCAACAAATAATTTCTTTCCTTATTTATTTATTTATTTACCAAATATTACAATTATATGAATATAATTGCAATATGTATAGAAGCACTGGCTACTGAGGCCTTTGGCTTCTGGCTCCCCGGCGAATTGAACCCCTGACACCTGCGTGACAGGCGGGTATACTAACCATTATACCATCGAGGGGCTTAAAGTCTTTTCTTAATTAGTTAATATTAATCTGAAATAAATAAAAACATAAGCCGTAAAAGAAAGTAAAATTGATTTTCATCAGAAATCACAAATAAATAGGGAAAACTTATAGGTCTTACCCCCCAATCAAGGGCCCTTGATAAATTTACTGGCGTTTTTTTAATTTTTTGTATTAAAATAAAAAAATGAATTACAGTCGAACCACCATAATTCGAATTCCTATAAGTCGAATTTTCTATAACTCGAACCAAATCAAGAGGCAGTAGCGTTTAGTGCTCAAACCGTTACAAGTTTACTTCCATAACACGAACTTCTATACGTCGAATTCCTCCATAACTGAAATTAAAAAAAAAGGCACGTGCCTTCTCTAAGTCGAATTTTTTGTAGAAAGAATCTAACTTTTTTATTGTTTTGATTATTTTTATTTTCTCTATATTTGGGGAATCCCATATTTCGTCTAAGTCTTAAAAATTAAGAAATATTTATTTTCTTTTTAAGTTACGGAAACCCTTTTTTTTTAGGGGGAATCCCCTTTTTTGCTTTCGAGTTTTTGTATTTTTCCAGGGGAATTCCTTCTTTCCATGACAGTTTTTAGATTAAGGTGAATTCAAGAATAAATGCATATGTGGCTGCCACTTGTGACTGCAAAAAATTTAATATTTAATTTAGAGTTAATAAAAAGGAGAATTTGTATGATTTCTTTCAATAAATTAATAAATTCTGAAAAAATTCTCTAACTCAAAGTCTCTATAAGTCGAATTTGTTGTGGTGGATAGTAGAGATTCGACTTATGCAAGTTCGACTGTAAATCGTTATTTCTTAACCCGGCTTTTTAACGATTTTATCGAAATGATCACACCATTTTTAGTGTTTTAAAGAGATATTAGTTTTTTCGTGTTAATTCCACTACATACATACATACCATTTAATTTTAAATTAAAGTTTTTTTAATTATAAATGATTAGATAAATGTTAAGCTAAACCTGAAATAAAAACTATTTCAAAGATAAAAGTTTTAAAGGTTTATTATTATTAGTGGTTTTAAAATAGTTAAAATTTCTTCTAGCTAATTACTAACTAAAGCAAACTTAATCTCGCATTTAAACAAGAACTTAAAATTTTTATATTATGCTTTACAAATTGCTTAAAAAAAAGTTAAGGACCGTTTTAAAACTGGCGATAGCAAAGAGAGAATAAAGAAAAGATGAATTAATTAAAACTTAACGACAATTGAAATAGATAAAATTTGGCAGCCGAAATCTCTCAAGCAATTACTGAGAACAAAAACACATAAAGAAATAAAACTAAATCATAATAATAGCTCAACTATCCAATGAATTTAAATAAAAAAAAAATGCGGTCGCTCTCCCATTTACATTTCGATATATATAATAGTTAAAAAATTGTTAGCACTAAACATATATATATTACAGTTTCCATACCTCAAAAAAATCTTTGTAAATATATTTAATTAATTTTTGTTTACAAAAAATTGAGCTAAAATGCTTTTATTTAATAACAAATGCTTGCAATAAAGAAATTTTCTGAAATACGTGAAAGCAGTTGCAGTTTCTGGTAAAATATTTTTCCTTTTTTTTTTTTTTAATATCGTATTAGAAAAATCTCAAAACTAAACGAGAATAACCACATAATAATATTGGTTGAGGCAGCCGTTACCTTAAGGTTTGTTTATGTGCTAAATAAAAATTTACATAATTTTGTCATTTTATTTATTTGCATGCTTAACACGGTTATGTAAATAGTGATTTAATGTTGTTTTAGTTGTAAAAGGTGACAAGCCTCGATCAACGGCATATATTTCCTGAATTTTAGAAAACCCAGAACTTAAAAGCAACTCTATTATCTTATGCAACACATACCGAATACAACCGTTGGCACAACTTGGGCAGGTTGTAATCAAGATTTTAACGTGTGTGGGCCTGTTGTATGAAATTGTGTCTCGGTTGTATGAAAAATCAAAATTTTTTGATTTTTTGCTAAGTTGTGCCAACGCGTTGCAACGTTTGTGGGCTAGTCATGCGACTTCGTACATCATTCTCATTTTAATTTTGCGAGAGAGAGACGTGTCGTCGGTTAATTTGGTTTTTGAAAGCAAAGAAAACTAACGTGAATACTTATTAAAAATGGAAGACACAGCTGAAATGGAACTAGAGCACAGTTCTACGATAAATTATTTAATGATAGCCAATATCAGTAAATTATATGCAATTATATTAATTTTATGCAAAACAGTTCATTGAAGTTTTATTTTTTAAAGTTTTTCATTTGAAGTTTTATTTTATTTTTTTTATTTTTTTTTTTATTTTTAAAAAATCTTTTAGATTAAAAAAAAATTTGAATATCAATAAATATTTAATTTACTTAAAGAGCTTTCAATTGTTTTATTGCTTCACAAAATTTAAGCCTAATTTGTTTTGCTTCATGAGATGCGTGTTTATTATTTGTTGTTTCCAGCTGTAAATTTTTTGTAAAATGAAATTGTACGAAGAGGTTTTATCGTCTGTGGGCACAACACACAACTTGATTACTAAGCGAGTTGTGCCAACGGTTGTATCGTGTATGGGTTGCATTATAATCTTACTTTCCTTAAATAGTTAATATTATAGTAATTATATAAAATGTAATTATAATAATAATTATTACGTTATTCTCCAGTAAAAAGGCCTCAACTCTCGTTTTTTCTTCAATAGCGTTTCTTTCACTAACGGTATACGAATATGTACTCGTATAGAAATTTTTGTTTTAATTATTTTCTTTCTGACTATTTTCATTTAGAGTGTTAAATTACTGAGCTGTACTGTAACATTTAATACAACATTTTTTACGAACTCCTTAAAGTATACTTTAAAATTTCTCTTGCTCACAACAGCATGATTACATTTGCTTAACACTGTTACGATTAACATGCTGTTAAAACTTCATTACTGAAGTGGCGTTTTAATTGTTGTTATTGTTACATAACAACAAACAATGCGAAATTTTTTATAATTACCGGAAACATTCAACGTTTAAGTTTAATGTGGTACTTTTAAAAACAGCGACCGGTTTTAATAAAGAAGTCAAGTTCACAGGCACGATTCTAAATGAAATAACGCACGAGTGTGAGCAGTAATAAAAGTAATTTTGCTTTAATTGAAGACAACTTAAAGGTGTTTCAAACATAATGGATGTTTTTCAGCTTATAATATAATTTATATCTTTAGCGATATACATATATGTTATATTAGGAATATAAATAATATTTAATACAAAAAGGCAAAAAAGCTGCAAAACCAACTTTATTGGAATTAATTTTTAATATATTCAAATAATGATCAATAATACATTACAACGTCGCTAAGCAAAATGATACATTTGTTTCAGTTATTTTTATTAAATTTTTTTCGAAAAAAATTGTTGACGATGTTTGAAAAAATGAAAAGATATTGCTATATCTTTAATGGCATTAAGTTCTTAAGCAATTTTTCTTAAAGAAAATAATCGATAATTTCTTTTTTTAATAAATAAATATAATAAGAAAGTGGGACTACAAGATAGTTGAATTGCTTTGTAGTTCTGAGTATTCTGAAAATCAAGAAATAGTTTAAATAAAATTAGCTTTATTTGAAATTTTTTTTTTTTTTTTTTTAACTTGCTTTTGTTATAAAATAAATCCTCAAAAACAAATTTTACACACAATTTTCTTTAACGATATATTCTAGAAAAATATTCCTTAGCATATTTGATCGCAAACAAATCGCATTTTCATTGAATAATTTTTTAACGTAAAGAAACGTAAACGTAAGAAATCCTTTTAGCAATGCCGGTAGCAAATTTTTGCTTAATTGTTTGCCGTCTGAAGTTTTGTATGAGGTTGGCTAAATAAATTATTATCAATAGAATTACTAAAGTTGTCACATTATTTATGCACTTCTGTAATTCATTTACTAGCATATCGTTATATAAAATGCAAAGGGGACAAAACTAACCTTGTTAGCGAAGAAGATAAAATATTCTTAAATATTGTTAATTGTTAATTGACAATCTTCTTTAAGCATAAGTTTCATAAATAAATTCATACAATGTAGCTGAAAAAGCCGCTTTAGATAATTAATTAATTACAAAATCAATTTTTAATAAAGGTCTTGTTATTTTTTACCTTAAAATGTTTTTATTTGAAACGATTTGTTTGAGAAAATCTTCTATAACATTATATAGAATTGTTTATTTCATGTTGTTACATAATTTTTCCAATCTTATAATTTTATTATTTAGGATTATATGATCAGCCTACAGGTCTTCTAAATAAAACTTTGTGCTATTTTGTTGTCCTTCGAGCAACTCTGAGCTCAATTCCGAGCTCTTCATCAGGAATGAAATATATACAGCTGTTGACAACTAATTGGAAACGCATTGTAGTATAGACGTGTTAGGTGTATTACTGTTGTATTATATACATTTTTTAAATATATTTCACTATATTATATTCAAATATTATCTAATGTAAACAAAGAAGATAAATAACTTAAAGGAAATATTCATTATTAGCTCAATTTTTAATTGTAGATCTCAGTCTTCAAATTATAGAGCGGCACCTAATTGGAAACGATGACACATTATATAGAAATAAGTAATGTTAACAAGTCAATGGCCTTATTTTTGGTTAATATTTAGTTGCAAATCCCTTTTGCTTCAACACTGCTTCACACCGGATACGCATTAAAGATATTAGGCGTCGACATCGCTCCACTGGTATTGACTCCCACGCCACCTTTATTTTATCAAAAAGATCTTTCATATTTGTTATATTTTCCCGGCTTACAGATCTTTTTAAGTCACCCCATAGGTGTTCAATAGGGTTTAAGTCCTGGCTGCATGATGGCCACTCCAAAACATCGATTGAATTCTATTGAAAAAATTTTTGAGTCAGCTTTGTCATGTGCTTCGGATCATTATCCTGCTGATATTTCCATATAACAGGCAAATTCTCCTCAGCCCATGGCAGCATTATGTTTTTAAGAATTTCGACGTATTTTTCGGTATTCATAGTTCCATCAATTTTACAAATTGGGCCAACACCACTCCAGGAGAAGCATCCCCATACCATTATAGACCCTCCACCATGCTTCACAACGCGGGAAACATAGCGAGGGTCAAATTCCTGATTAATGGGCCGCCGTACGTACCTCCGACCATCAGGACCAAGATGATTTACTTTTGTTTCGTCGCTCCAAAGCACATATTCCCATTGGCTATCTGTCCAATTCCAATGTGCTCTGGCAAATTCAACTCGCCGTTTTCTCTGAATTTTACTCAACATTGGCTTCTTTCGATCTGCTCTCCCATGTAAGCCAGCTTGGACTAAACGGCGTGCAATTGTTCTCTTGGATATTGTCACGTGGCTCGACTCTTGTATTTCTTGCTGAATGGCTGTGGATGAGACTTTTTGATCGACTTTGGAGATACGCCTTATTAATCTGTCGGTCTCCGCTGATGTTTTTCTTGGCCTCTTCTTTCGCGGAACGTTAGAAACAGTGTTGTATTTATGCAAATGACGTATTGCATTGAAAACCATTTTTTTGGAACATTTCAGCTGCTCCGCAATTTCTTTGTATGACTTTCCAGCTGCACGAAGCTCAACAATAGCACTTCGCTGCTCCGGAGTACAACTTTTATTTGTTCCCATTAAAAATCTTAAAAAAATGATGATTTTAGGTCTAAATCGAAGTCCACTAAAAATAAACACCAAAAACTTTTACACTTTTTCGTTTTAATTCGAAAATTTTGATCGCAAAATAATCGTTTCCAATTAGCTGCCGCACGTCTACTGAATTTAATATAGTAAGAAGTACACAAGTTTAAAAAAATATAACGATATATGAAATTCACAACAAAAAAAGGGTATGCGTTTCATAGCAGAAAGAGTAACGAAAACAATGAAAGTATTTTAGGAAAAAATATAATTGTCATTTAGGAGATACATTCAAATAAACTCTTTTGGTTGTCGTTTGGTATATGCGTTTCCAATTAGTTGGCAACAGCTGTATATATATATTTTTTTTTTTTTTTTTTGAATAAATAAATAATTATATAGATTTATTTAAACACCGAAATTTTGGTTTAGAAAATAATCGTGATAATAAACTATTTTATTTAGAAGTTTTGACAAAAAAAAAATTTGGAACGAAAAAAATTTTTATATAAAAAACATTTTTGGGGCCATAATTTTATTTTAAGAAATATTTTAATACCAACAAATTTCTATTTTCTATATTTCTATACAACTTTTAATAAAAACAATATTTTCTCCAAGAAATATCTAAAGCTCAAAATATTTTCGTTATTCATTAGGATGCTTTCCTAAGAATGCCTCCTTAGAAGAATGAATTAGCGCTGCCTACTAAACAGGAGTTGGCGGTTTCGATTCCTGCCTAGACCATGGCTGTTTTCCTGCGGTCAAGCCGAAAGCTTTGCAGATGCCTTCGTAGGCGAATGAGTAATGAACAGCCTACTAAGCCGCAGGTTGCTGGTTCGTGTCCTGTCTAGACCCTGGCTATATTCCTACAAGGACAATTTTAAAACCATATTATTCAAAGCAGACAAAATATTTTCGCAACCAAATTGCCAGTTCCTAAGGCCAATGTAGGGTGCCTATTTACTTTACTTGACCAACTAAGTAATTATACCAGTGCCTACACGTGTTGTTGCAAAAAACAAAAAAAAAATGAGAAAAAAAGTATTACAATTGTATGAGTAACACAGTCAGACTACGCGCATGCGCAAAAAAAATATATAAACCAGATTCAAAATTAAAACAGTTTCATGTGCATTTCATTTATTTGTAAATGAGGCTGCTTCTATTAACTTTATCTACAGTTTAAAAAAATAAAATATTTAATGAATTTAAAACATTTTTCTATGTCAAAACACTCGCACGTTCATTCATAATCATGCGACTCTATTTAAAGTGGTGGGCGATCATGTTTTACTTACTTTTATCTTTCTTTATAGCATTTTGTTTTGCTCTGCTGGCACAAAGTTGCGCCTGAAGTGAATTGTAGACAAGTTTACGAGCTTAAGAGGTAGAATGCTGTAGAGTAAAGCTTTAAGGAATGTGAAAACCAAAAGAATGAATTGAAAGTACAGCATAAGATAATGTAGTAGTTTTAAAACCCACGTTTCTAAAAAACCGAGTGGAAATCTAAAAAAAAACAAAAAAAAAACATTTTCAAGTTTTTTTTTTTGGACTGTATCGAATGTTAACGAAAAACAGCAAAACAAAAATGTTTAATTGGAAGAGTGATCTGATTTAGAAGAATACCTTTTATGATCAGTTCTGTGAAAGTACTTGAGAAGAAGATATTTTACTTTGCGATGAGTGTGAAGATAAATATGTCAAGTTAAGTGCGTTTGACAAATAAAAGTTCATGCTGCAGGCAGTTTCGAAAGGTGGTTTTTGTGAATGCCCTCAGCAAAAGCAGGCTGTGGGTCATTGGCACTGCTCGTTAACTGAAGGGGGCATTTGACCAAAATTACAGTCCTCAATTTTAAATTGTTTATTTTCTAAGTTCTTGTTCTTCTTCTCTGTATTTTAAGAAAAACTCTTAAATTACAAAGTTCAATTTGAGGTTAGAAATAAAGTCAATGAAAACAATAAAGCTTAAATGAGATTTTTCATACTCTTGAAAAGCTCTAAATGAGTTATAAGTTTCAAAGTATTTTAAAATTAAAAAAAAAAGTTATGAAAGCTGACAATTTTGAGTTGGCGTTAAACAACGAAATGATATGTATTTACAGAATATAAATAAGATTTTTAAAATATAATTAATTTATAAAATTGATGGAGGAGGGCACAACTTACATGAGCAAGCTTAACCCATTTATTCAAATGCTAATTATATTTTGCGGCGGCCAAAAACCCATTAAACAACATTTTGCGTAATAATTTATGTTCGTATATAATCAGATTTAAAAGCTTCTACCAATTCTACATATATATATATATGTATATAAACTACAGGGTCTCGTTTTATGCGTTTAAAACATTCTAAAGAAAAGAAGGTATAAAAAATTCATATTAAAAACTCATTTACGTGTATTAAAAAAGTAGCGATACGTATCGTAATTTCAAAAAGGGCCTAAAACCAAAACAACCAGTTAAAATAAACCTAAAACCGTAGAAAAAAAAGTTTGCAGAAATTAACAGAAATAGGCTGTCTAGCAAATTACTTCGTAAATCTAAAAAAAATTCATATGAAAACATAAACTAAAGATGTTTTCAAACTTAATATACGAGATGTGATCAAAAAATAACCGTTGATTTTTGGCACAAAAGTGACGGACAAGGATCAAAGTGTGCTGGTTTGTTCTCATGGTGCAAAATCCACGATTGGTTTTTCCACAATAAAGTGTGTTTCTGGCGAATTGCCGCGCTCAAACGGCGTAGTTTGAGCAAGAATTGATCATGCACCACACAGTGAAAAACTTTCTGGGCTCTTCCATTGAGATGACTGTTCTTTGGCTTAAATGTCATAGTTATACACCCATGATTCGTCACTCGTTATGACCTTTTTGAGCAAATGTGAATCGTCGTTTGCGACTTTCAACACCTCCCATGCAACGCTCTTTTTACTCAAAATTTAGTCAAAAATTGTAAAAAATAGTCATAAATCGAAGAGCACATCAAAACACGACTAAGCTTTTTATCTGTCAAAAACAAAACAATATGACAATACAAAATGGCTGACATTGCCAACATATATAACAAGGATGTGTACCAACATAACAGATAAAAAATTCCAAAATGGAATGTATGTAAAGCACAAAATTTGAAAATAACGGTTAAGTTTTGATCGCACCTCGTATTTTATCTTATTTAAGTTAATAAAGTTTTATAATTTTTTAATCATAATTTATCGCTTTCTGGAAATGCTTTCTGGAATTAGTTTGCAAGTAGTTTTCAAATCATCTTCAACATCCGAAGAGACTCTCTCTGGAATAGAAATTGCGGTAAATGCGATGGAGTTTCACAAACTCCCAATTCTCAATATGAAGAGTTAAACTACATCTAGCCGTCATGTACAAGAGAAAACGACTAACAGCAGAATCTCATTCTAAAACCCAATTCCTGGCATCTGGATATGAAGAGTTAAATTAGATCTACCTGCACGGAAAAAGGGGGATTTTCGAATTTCAAAATCTCTCTCTAAAAATAAATAACTGCCAAGCGGATTTAAAGAGTTAAGTGAGATGTATTTGTCTTTTATAAATGCTACATCTTTTGAGCGGTTCTCGAATCCTAAGCAAGCCAATTTATATATCTGTTCTAGAAATTTTTGGAAAATATATAAACTGCACCACTGCAAAATCTCACTAAAAGTAATCCGCATAAACAGAGAGAATTTAAGTGAAACCAAACTTTTATTTTTTCTAATTAAATTCAATATTTTTGTGATCGGCTTCAATTTTGAATAGTGTTAGAGAATTACGAATTGTGTAATTTTATGAAATAACTCATTTTTTTAACGCAAAATGCTTTTAATCAGATTCGTTAGTAAATTATGTAAATGCATTTTAAACACCTTTGGCCTTGGAATTTTTTAATTGTGTTCCCCAGTGTAATTATTGATATCGATAATTTTATTTTTGCCTTTAAATATAAATAAACACATTCAGTCGCTGTTTACTACACAGAGAAAAATGTTAAATGTAACTCTTATAATGAATATAAGTTTTCTTAAAAAACTTTATATATGATGGACAGTGTAGGACCAGTTGCTCAGATTTGCTCAGATAAAAATATTTTTTATTGAAATTGCTGATTCATTTGGTTTGTAGCAAAATTTGTTTGTCTGCATAAAATTTTATTTTCTCTGTGTGAATAATATTAATGTTTAAGCGTTAAATAATATTGCCAAACACAAATTATGGTCATGAATAAATAATCGATAATCAAGCGTGAAAATAATTAATTGATTTTTCAAAAATTATTAGAAATTATGATTAATTCGTTTTTTTATTAGAACTTCTATTATATAGAAGTTAGAAATCATTGCATTTTTGTCTAAAGAGTCGAACAATTTTACAACGATTTAAGGTCCAGTCACACGTCAACTCTCAAAAGTTTTCTACATACGCCAAAAGTTGAAAGTATCCTAAAGTAGAGTAAGTATTGAAAGCAAGTTCTTAAGAATAAATTTAGTTTAACTTAGTTGTCAATGGAAAAACTTGAAGTATGAGGTATGACGGATTCTATGTGACTCGTCGCTCACACCTTTATTTTTTTTTTAACCTTATTCGTTTGCTCAGATAATAATAGAGCTAGACTGACAATAATAAAACCTTTTTGTTTTTTTTTATATAATTATAAGGTTTTCAAGTACAAAACGCTGAGAGGGCGGGTTCAATCCCAGCTACAGGATTTATAAAATAAAAAATTCTCTTGAATGTTTGGCAAGTGTTTTAAAGTCTGAGGTTTAATTGTTAATTTCTAAGTGACTAAGACATTTCCCAGCAAACAATGCAAATTGATGATAATATACTCGTACATCTGAGCACATACACTTTCCTTCGACATCCTCTACCTGCCGAAAACCCCCCATTTTAATCGGGCGGGTTCAATCTCAGATACAGGATTTATAAAATAAAAAATTCTCTTGAATGTTTCGCAAGTGTTTTAAAGTCTGAGGTTTAATTGTTAATTTCTAAGTGACTAAGACATTTCCCAGCAAACAAAGCAAATTGATGATAATAATCTCGTACATCTGAGCACATACACTTTCCTTCGACATCCTCTACTTGCCGAAAACCCACCAATTTAATCGGCTGCCACGAGAAAACACCTTAACATCTCTTAAAAACTCCTCTGGCTTTTCTATCGCCATTCCCAGTTCATAATTCCGGTACCATGCTGGTATGGTTACGAGCCGTCCTTCGAGTTAGAGGTGATTCTAAATTAAAATGTTTTTTAATCAGTGAAAGATGGTGACAACGAACTTTATTTTTTTTTTAAAGGCTAAAATGTAAAAGGCTAAAATGCTTTTCAAGGTATTTTAAAGAAAAATGTAATAATTTACTGAATATAAATTTTGGAATTTTAGCCCCACTTAAATATCAAATAGGGAACTCCATCCAGCAAATGTTGAGATTTATTTTCTACACTTTTTATGTACAAACACCTCTATAATGCAAGCCCCTCGATGGCATAATGGTTAGTATACCCGCCTGTTACGCAGGTGCCAGGGGTTGAATTCTCCGGTTAGCCAGAAGCCAAAGGCCTCAGCAGCCAGTGCTTCTATACATATTGCAATTATATTCATATATTTGTATTATTTGGTAAATAAATAAATAAGCCTCTATAATGTAAATAACTTTTTCGTAGCTAAAAAAGTTGAAAAAAAAGTTCTTAACAGCATGCTTAAATGCGGTTCAAATAAGTTTCGGATGGTTGGTCGTGTCTGATTTTTAATGCTTTTGAAAAACAAAAATAATAAAGAATATGAATTGCAACTGCAGCACGCTGTATACCAACCAACACATTTAAAGCAAATGCATCTAATAAGTATGTAGTTTGTTTGTGAAATGTATCTAAACATAAAACGTGATATACTATCGCTCTGACTCCCCCAGGTGTTTCCTTTCTATTTTGTTTCGTTTATTTGTTTATTTAATTACATGATATAGAAATTTAAATTTAAATTTCTCACACTTTGTGTTTTTAAACCTGATTAGGTGTGGAAAGTGTAAAGAGTGTAGAAAGTATTGAATTAGTAGTTCGTTAATTTACTTTTTCTAAAGCCACAAGATTTGCTACATTTTCAAAACAAAAAAAAACTATTCATCAAATTGATTTTATTTTCAATTTTTTTTTATTTTCCGTAACTAAAGTCAATAATTACCGGGGGCATGATGCTATGAACCTTTCACTGCTTGCCAAAGCAGAGTGATTCGAAACGAAATTTCGAAAGAATTATAACGGCGGTTTTTTTTTTGAAATTTTACAACTTTGAGTAGGCAACACTGTCATATTTGACAATACATTTAACAGCTGATATATTTACAACATATTTTTTTAGTATGATTTGACATTTTATTATGAATGCTATGAACTTTGGGGTGCGAACTGAGTGGGCTCTGGGCTCTGGGCCGAGATTGTTACTGCCATAAGGATTGTCAGTGCGATAAAACTGATTACATAGAAGTAAGCGGTGTTCACGCCGCTAACAGCAAAGCCGATGAGTTTCAAAACGTTTTGCGTGCTTGTTTGTATTTTTCATGTATACTTTTTTGACAATAAAGCAAGACAAATGGAATAAACAAAATTTCAGCGATGATTCTCGCATTCTCTGTGTTATATACAAATATTTTTCTTCCATGAAAATAAGTATCAATAAGCTCGAATCGACTCCGCTCGACATCAGTGCTCACTCTGTTTGCACCCTCACATTAAATCAACGCTTGCTAATGGCCTCAAGCATACATTGATATTGAAATTGAATTTCAATTCAGAATTTTATTTTTATTTAAAATCGGTCCAATCCATGAACTTTTGTTAAAACTTAAAAAATTGCTATTTGGTACGATTTATAGAATGACGGAGTTATCGGTACATATGGCTTCAAAAACAACGATGTTTAGAAAGTTATTGGCAAGGGGAAAGGGGTAAGATTACGAATTTTTTCTTACTTCAATTAGCTTGCATTAATCGTCTTAATATTGTGGATCTAACAAAACGGGGAAAAATGGTACACAGAAAGAAACTGTAAAAGCTCTAAAGAAAGAGGACAATCTCACGTAAAGACGTAATTAATTGGCCTCAAAATCGTCTCGTGTGCTTGGCACTCAACTATTTCCATTGGACAATAATCCAGACACTATGCAATAACTTTAAATCAATTGCAAGAGTTGTAATACAGATAGGCCGCCAATGCTCCGAAAATTAGTATTCCAAATGGCAATCTCAGGGCCGAAATCACATTTAAATTTTTATTGCAATAAAAACCGCTTCATTGATAAAAATAAAATTGTAAATTAATTTATACTTCACAATAAATAATAATAATAATAAATTATAAATAAAAAACATAAATGCCATAATCAACTAATGAAATATTGTCAGATTACAAAATATCTCATTGTGTGCCTCCGTGGGCTAAGGCTGCTTTATTTTCTACTTTTGTTATACAAATAAATATTTTATAAGATACTATATATTTATGCATACCAATATGGTCTTTAGTAATATAATTCAAACTAATAAATATTACTTAGAAATTTACCAGCGAGATCTTTTGAAATTTAAATAAAACTAATAATTTATTGAGCTTTAAAAAAATATTATATGAAGTAAATAAAAATATTGGCCAAATAGGTCTTAATTAAACGAAAAGAAATTTATGCTATTTTTGCTTAAATTTTTCATAACATAAACTTTTCACTTCAATCTATAAAAAAAAGCGTGGGCAGATATTTTGAAAAGCTTTTACTATAGTAGAATTGTTTGCCAATTTTTATAAAAGCTCTTGAAAACTAAACGAGAATTACTAGAACTATGCCAGTGAATACACACGCATTTAGGTTCTAATAAAGCTTAAACAAAAGCATTATTTTCATATAAATACGTAGAAAAAAAATTATTAGCATTAAATGTTATTTCAGCCACAGACTTTTTAATTATTTCCTTGAAATTAGAAATACAATTCTTTAAATTAGAAAAACTTTTCGATTTTGCAAGAACAAAAACCTCGATAAGATAGATAGATTTATTTCCAAGAATCGCAAAATTTCTTAAATGTTTTTATAATTGTCATTCCTAAAGCGTTTTCAATTTTATTCGCTACAAAAAAATAGAAAAATTTATTTTTATTTATTTTTTTTAATGGAACTACTCAGGAAATAAGTGTTTATATTTACGTGGTTTTTTATATATTTATTTTTGTCTATTTTTTTTTTTGTTCTTTCTTTAAGTTTTGTTTATTCCAGCTTTTATTGAAAATCTCAAGCGGAAATCAATGAAAGAAACAAAATATCGAATAGTATTTTTATTAACATTTAATTTTGTTTATTTAAATATTTTTTATGTAAAGTTGTGTTCTGTTCTTTTATGGTTTAATGACCTCCATAGTATTGTGGCAGGCAAGCACAGGAGCCCTCAATTGTAATGAAATAATGCTTTAGATAGATCCACCACAGCGGGCTGCACGACTGCACGACTGCACGACTGCACGTCTACAATGCAATTGTCGAAATGTTGCCATCGGCATACGAACACTTTCACTTTCAAAAATTTCATATTTAGCAAAAGAAAATTATTTACTTGAAATGCACTTCCAACATACAAAAATCTTAAATCATATGTTGGCTAAGACAGGCTAAGGTTGGCCAGCTCTGGTTAGAAAGTACTTTTTGTTTTGTTGTATTTTTGTTGGTGTTATTTGCGTTAAACACACCTTTTTTGAGACCGATATCAGTCTAACAATTTACAGTTATAATGAATGGCATGAAAATTGAACTTAATTTAACAGTATGATGTTAAATATTTACATTTAGCATGGGGGTGTTAAAAGGGCCACTGCATCTACAGTTACAGTGTTACAGTGTTGTCAATTTGTAATAAAGTAAGATGTTACTACAAAAATCACTGCCAATTTGTGGATTTTTGCACACAAAATTTGAAATACAACAAATAATAGCATGTTCATTAGAGTTAGAGCCTTTTTCAAAATATATATGTATAAGGCCATAGATGTCGTCGGCTAAAATGCAAAGTTACATATGAAAAAATATTTATAACTGCAATTGTTATAAATTCTTTCATATTACATTATTACGATTCTGCGAGAGCGAGAAAGAGAGAGATAGAGTATGCTTATTCCTGAGCTGGTAAAAGTCTAGTCATGTATAATACTCCATGCGTATACTTTGTACTCTCTCAACTAATATGTAACCCATACACAATACAACCGTTGGTACAACTCGCTTAGTAATCAAGTTGTGTGTTGTGCCCACAGACTATAAAACCTCTTCGTACAATTTCATTTTGCAAACAATTTATAGCTCGAAACAACAAATAATAAACACGCATCCCATGAAGCAAAACAAATTAGGCTTAAATTTTGTGATGCAATAAAACAATTGAAAGCTCTTTAAGTAAATTAAATATTTATTGACATTCAAATTTTTTTTAATCTAAAGGATTTGTAAAAAATAAAAAAAAAATAAAAAATAAAATAAAACTTCAAATGAAAAACTTTAAAAAATAAAACTTCTATGAACTGTTTTGCATATAATTAATATAATTGCATATAATTTACTGATATTGGCTATCATTAAATAATTCATCGTAGAACTGTGCTTTAGTTTCATTTCAGCTGTGTCTTCCATTTTTAATTAGTATTCACGTTTGTTTTCTTTGCTTTTAAAAACCAAATTTACCGACGACACGTCTCTCTCTCGCAAAATTAAAATGAGAATGATGTACGAAGTCGCATGACTAAGCCACAAACGTTGCAACGCGTTGGCACAACTTAGCAAAAAATCAAAAAATTTTGATTTTTCATACAACCGAGACACAAGTTCATACAACAGGCCCATACACGTTACAATCTTGATTACAACCTGCCCAAGTTGTGCCAATGGTTGTATCGTGTATGGGTTGCAATATAAAAGCGGCGACGGAAGAGGTTGTCGCATTCAATACTTTGCTAACGAACCAAGAACAACCGCTTTCAAAAAGGGGAATAAAAATTTAATAACAAACCAAATGAGACTTATCAAAGAACTAAACGTACTCGTATGCAAAAAAAAACTGAAAGCTTACCAAATTTCGTGCTTGGCGTTAACGGGCACGTAGTGATTATTAACGGGCTGATATGAATATATATAGTTAAGCTTAGTTCTCAGTTGAAGTATTACAAAGTATACTTTCGAAGTACTCTATGTGAATAGGCTTTAAGCATGCCATTGAATCAATTTTTTTTAAAAATATTTGGCTACAAAGAAACAGGCGAGGAAAAGTGGAACTTTTGGGCAATTTTATCTCTAACCACATGGTCTCACTGGAAAATTCCAAATAAAACCATGTGAAATGTTATAAAAAATTCTTAAATTGCAAGCAAAATTTTCTTTGTGTGAAGCTGAGTACTACTTTAAAGGAAGAAAATTTCATAAACAAAAATCTATAGTGTGAACGGCGTCTTTGGCATACGATTCTTGTAATAATTGTGTGAGCATTTATTTATATACTTTTTGTACATTTTAATAGTGAAATAAACGCTACAGTGGCAACCACTGAAAGTCTTACAAAACATTTAGCCTGAGCATTTCTACTGAAATGGCCAATTTCCAAGACCAACCTTAAATTTGATTTTATATTTGGACAAATGTTGAGTTTTATTTTAATACACGTGCAAGTACAAAAAAATTCCAGTGAGCACAACATGTTCTAAATGTGGCTTAAAATACAGTTCATGAAAACACTCGTAAATGTTATACCGATCCACCACCCCTTACCTTATTATTACTACACTCCTCTTAAAAGGGCGAGTTATCACGTGCTTAATACCAATAATGCATTAAATAGGGCACATACTCCATACTAATTTTGGCTTCCTCATTTACGCACGCACAACAAATAATTATTTATACAGGGTGGGCCAAAAGTCACAATGGGGTTTAAAAATTTAATAACTTTTTTGTTTATTTTTTTTTTTATTTTTTTTTAAGATTATGAAATATACAAAATGGAAATTTTTTTACGCTAAGTATGGAAAATAATGTCACTTAAATGACCGCCGTTATTAGCTTCGCAATGATGGGCTCTTTTGAGAGCATTTTCCATAACATCTTTCAACATTTGTGGCTGTAGCCCTCGAATTTCTGCAACAATGTTGGCCTTGAGTTCAAGGATTGTCTCGGGCTTGTTGACATATACTCGCTCCTTCAAATAACCCCAAAGAAAATAGTCGCATGCTGACAAATCTGGCGAACGCGCTGGCCAATTAATTTCTGAATTTCTTGAAATTATTAATGGCGATGATATGCTCTTTGCGTTAAAATAATTGATCGCTGATTTAAATAATAAAATTCTATTATTCTTGTTCTTTGTTCAGTTGTAAATCCCTCCATTATTTATTCTCCAGATGTTATTTATATAATCTTAAAAAAAAAAATAAAAAAAAAAATAAACAAAAAAGTTATTAAATTTTTAAACCCCATTGTGACTTTTGGCCCACCCTGTATTTAAGCGCCGTCTCGTGTGTGTTGCCGTCAAATTCCAAAATAATTTAAGAATTATGGGAAATATTCAAAGTAAAATGGCAGTCGAATATTTGAAGGATTTTCATGAGTCAGCTTAATTTAAATTTTTTAAGTTGAAAGCGCATATGAAAGCGAATAAAAACCATGTAAAATAAATTGGACTTAATATCTTTCTGCATATAATGGCTTTTTTTTGAAATAACAAAAAGTCAGAGAAATTATTGATTGTGGAACATTGTAACAACTTAATTTATGAAAAATTTGTTAATGTGATCTGGTCGTCTCTCACGGAGGATTGGGACGTTACTATTGTACGTCCCAAGTACGGCAAGGATGTCTAAATATTTACTTGCATAAAATATGTGAGATTGCAATTTTGAGGCAGTTTTTTGACATAGTCAGAGTGTCTGAATGTATTCTTTAGTTTACAAGTTCGGGTTCACCATTTCGGCCGTTGGAACTGTGAAACATTGTGCAACAATAAAACACAATATGACTTGTGTTTGAAGAAAAAGCCGATGCATACAGAACTGCTCGTTGCAGTTTATGGGCTGACGGCCATAAAATCATAAATAAAGATTATAAATAATTGTAAATCAATGTCGGCCAGATAGTGAATAGCAATCGCTATCGCGACATGATACTGCACCTTTTCTGGTCAGGATTTGGGAGATATAAAGCAAGCTAATTTGAAAATAATGAAACTTGGCATTTAGCACACGAAATAATATCTCTTTTAGGCGAGAAATTCAATAGTCGGGTTATCTCATATCGGATAGATATATGCATTTGGCCGACATTTTGATTCTCACATAATTGCCTCAATAAAAAATATATGTATGTATAAATAATCGTCTGAAAGTTATATGTTTATTTTACAATTAACATCGTGCATTTTGATGAATGGATTTTGAAATTCCTTTCCAACCGCATTTCCGATTAGATTCCCAAATACGGGCATGTATAAAAAAAAAGATTTTTTTTCACATTTAATATTCAATTAAGAGTTACTTTAAAATAAATACTGGCAGTATTGAGAATTCGAATGGGGTATTGGATTACTAGTTCTTAAATTGCATTACATTTTTTCTAACGTGATAATATCATGTTCTCCTCCTGGAAAAATTTAGTTGCTACGGTTATGAAAATGCATAAAACCCTTTTTTTCATTTTTTTTTTATCATAATTTGCAAATATTTTGCGGTTTCGTTTTGGCTAGAAGCGTATTAAATAAAAAAACATAATAAATTGTTTGGCACTCTTTGCAACAATAAAATGAAAAAATATTTAAATTTCATAAATTTCAACGTTTTACAGGAATATTTTAAAAATGTGGTAAAATAAATAAAAAACACAAAAGATTACAAATAGTTGTCCTTTTGAAATTTGATGAAATTTAAGTGTATTAAATTTCTATAAGGTTCTGATGCTGCTTTTTTTTTCTTTCACTCAATTTTTCTTTTCAAAAATCGTTTCTTTTTTGTGTTCTAATGATTCTCAAAAGCTATGATTCACTACGTTACACAAGACAAAGACTCGGTCACAAGAAACTGTGACAAACCGCATTCAAGAAATCCCTTCAAAATGGCTTTACATGTGAAAGTTTGCACTATTTCCTTAAAAGTCCATTTAGACACCTAAAGTTTACTTTGCAAAGCTTTGAGTTTGTAGATGAGAGGGGAGAAAGAACGAAGTAAAATGCATATGGGTACACGGTATCCTTTTACATATGTACTTGAATTTAGACATGTTCGTGACTATATGTTTGACGTTTTCTTCGTTTCTGCACAGCGAAGAAAGCTTGGAAGAGAATTGGGAACTTTTCGGTACCAAATTGGCTTTTATCTCCTTAGCAATTTATGAAAAATTTAAGAAAGTATTGTTACATTGTTACATTTCTATTCCACATTATTGAACCAGAGCTTTAAACAATATTTGATAAAATTCTAAAAAAATTCATTATGAATTTCCATATATAAGATGTAAATTTTCTAATATAATTTTAAAAATCAATATGCCCTTTTTCGCAAAAGGGAATTAATGCAACAGCTGTAATAACAGAGCCTATAAAATTGGCCAAGTATTGGAAACAAAAATTAAAATTTAATTATAAATTAAACCAGCTGTTTTATAATTCCAAAAATAATTTTTCAAAAACTTTTTAATTTTTCGAAAAAGAATTTTTCAAATTATTCATTAATGCAACTATTGGTGTTTTCTTTTCTACAAAATAAGGCAACACTGCCCGCAGGGAGGGCAATTTTGTGATCTTTTCTCGAATATGTGTTGCCCTGTGAAAGGGTTGCGTAGCTCTTTTCTAAAAAATGTTGCCCTTGCGCAGTGCAAAAGGCATTGCACATTTGCCTTGAGCAAATCAATAGGGCAGAAATTGCCTTGTAAAACACGTGGTTTTTATTCTTGCACAGCGTTACCAGAAAATTTAAAAAAAAAATCTTTTGAGTTGAAAGAGTGAGAAAATTAGATTTTAATAATTATTTTTATATTTTGTATCGTATAAAACAAACACAAGACCACTATGCGGCTTATTTGTATGAGATATTAAAAAAAAAATTTTTGTTTTCTCAAGCAGATGAATTAGCAATCTGGCAACTGAACATTTTTGTATACACATTTCATAAAATATACAGAAAATGTTTGTTTATCAGCTGTTAAAAAAAGGCATTGCACTTTTTTCTAATTTGTGTTCTTTTCTCGTTATATAAAAAATTGCACTTTCACAGGGCGGGCAAAATATTTTAAAAAACGCACCTTTTCACAGGGCAACATTTTTAATGTAGAAAAGAAAACGCCATATGATTGCAAAAAAACAAAATTTTTTGTTTTTCATCTTTTCAAATAGAATTGATTCTTTTTCCTTTTTCCATACTTAATTTAATTTAATTAATTTTTTTTTTTTTTTAATTTTTATATCTGCATATTTTTTCTTACTTTTTTTTTATTTTTAAAAAATTCTTGCATTTGGCATTTTCCTTACTTCACCTTTACCTTTGCTATACTTTGTTAAAGTAAATAAAATTGCTTTACTGTGTATAGAGGAACAATATTTTGGCATACATATCCACACATGTACATCCATACATAAATATATAAAACATTAAAGTGTGTGTGCATTTACCAGAAAAGTAAATGGAGCACGTTTAATATCCGGATGTACCCATTGATAACATTGAGAAAAAATGACAAGTTGTTAAAAAAAAAAGGATGCACAAAGCACACTTCGTTCCATATACTACGCGCTTGCATATGAACAAACCTTTTATATACACCTGTATATGCCCTTATAATTATGCATGTATTAGAAGTCATACAGCAGTGGCTTTCAACAGCTGTAATGAAATGAAATACGTTTCGCATATTCAATTATAGTAGAAAGAAAAGTGTGTCAGAAAGGGATCGCAGCACTGGAAAGCAATTAAAAATTTTTTATTATTAAATTTATACTCTCCTTGCACTGCCGGCCAGACCAATTAAATTATTTAAATATGTATGCTCTCATGTTTCGTGTGTCTATAAAAATGCTGCTCGTCTTACATTATTACTTTTTTTTATTTTTTTTGTTACACACACTCTTTCATCACAATTCATTCCATTACACAAATTTGTTTACATTTTTTCATAATTTTATTTTTCTTCTTATTAGTATTTAATTCTGTGCCGTAGTTTAAGACTGCAATTAGAGGCATACACACACAAACAAACATATATTTACATGCATACAAGTGCACAAACGTGTTGACACAAACAGGCATGCCTAGAGGAGTTGAATTTGAATTTTTTTACTTGTTTTTTTTTACAATTTCATTGATTTTTTATAATTTCTTTATTTGCTTAAGTTGTGCCCTCATTCTGGTTTAGGTTTTCTTATTCATTTTTAATTCGCACATGTCTTTTTAGTATCAGCTTATGTTGTTGTTGCTGCAGATGATCTCATCAAGCGCCGATTGCATCATGGTGTTCAAAAAAAAGTTTTGAATTCTTAGTATTTAAATTCCTTTTCCACAGCTATCAAGCCGAGCCGACCACACATAAAATTCCATAAAATTTTAGCATTCCTTTGAATAAAGGATTTGTTGATTAGCTTAGCCACGCGGGAAGTCGCAAAAGTTAAGCTGACTTTTAATTAATACTTCATTTCAATATGCTCAATTGCAAGGTAAAGTTTCAAGCCGACCTGGAAGCCTTCAAAATAAATGCACGTCTGGTTTTCGGAAACTTTACCGTTGCATTCAAAGCCGAAATATGTTTGAGGTGTCGGCAATGTTATTTACGAAATTTATTTATCTATTTACTGCGTATAAACAGTACAGGGGCAAAGCAATTCAACTGTTCATCTCGATTTCTCAAAATCTTTTATAGGTTTGGCATAAGGACCGGTCGAAAGGGTTTAATTTCGTGGCAGTCGTTGGGAAATGCAATTTTCT
Organism: Ormia ochracea; assembly: GCA_963402855.1. Classification (NCBI taxonomy): domain Eukaryota; kingdom Metazoa; phylum Arthropoda; class Insecta; order Diptera; family Tachinidae; genus Ormia; species Ormia ochracea. The sequence goes on from OY727106.1 coordinate 44,668,687, forward strand.
TTGCATTGGAATTCCTGTATAGATCGGTTGGAAGCTGATGGAAAATTTCCAAATTAATTTCTTTTTATGTTTTCTTACAATTTTTAGTGTGTGTGTACTTGAATTTCAGATTAAAAGAATATATATATAAATATTTTTATTTAAATAAATTGCTATGAAAATTAATGTAATAAAAGAATTGAAATCTCCATTTCAGAATTATATTTGGGAATTTAAGACAAAACAGTCTAAAAGCGACCTGATATAAATCACCTTCATAGGATAAATGTTTTCGCTACTTTTGATTCATGTAATTCATGATTCATAAATAAAAATAAATAATTGTTGCCGAGTAGTGCCCGTACAAAGAATCAAAGCCATTCTGAAAATTTGAGCGACACGTTATTCGATATTCACCATCGTATTTAAATAAAAATAACAATACTCGTGAAATAATAATACTCGTGTATGGCATATCGTTAATATCTTTTATAAGTCTTGAAATGTTTTGCATTTCGACACCGCCTAATCCTTCAACTTCAGCAAGAAGAACAAAAACTTTAAAGTCGCACTATCAAAATTTCTAACCGGATTGCATTAATTTGCACAATAATTAATTAAAAATATTTAACTTGAAATACTTCGTTTTCTAAGACTAATGATATATATGATATATAGTACGCCGTCATTTACTTTGTTCGTTTGAATTTGACATTATTTTAATTTATGCCCAACAAACTCCCTTGTATGAGCTTCTCATGCCATCAGGTAAAACATACAAATTCCTAGAATTGCATAGTTCTTTATGGTGGATTTTGGCAGTGTCCATTCCCAACGAACTCTTGCTGATGGAATAAAATTAAATTCGGGAAACGAACTCACATTGGTACCAAGTTAAACAAAATTTTCGATTCTTGTATTAGAAGTACCCAGTACTTTATAAATTTGACTATTTTGCGTATAAAATTTTTTTTTTTGCGACTTCCAAAATTGAAATGAATGTGAACCGATTGGCAATTCTTTTAATTTATTATACAAATTCAAAAATTTGTTAGCCTTTTTAAAAAAAAATATTGTTATTTCGATTTGTGTAATTCTCGTTCAGTTTGAGCAAACCAGTTCCTTATAAATGTAACATTAAACTTTTTAACTAAGCCAGCAAGCTTACTTAAGTTTTGACTTCACTTGATACAACTTTGTTTCTTCTTCTACAGCTAGTAGTATTTTAAAAACTTTTAATAATCATATTGAAAACACTACTGGATAAAATAAACAAAAACGAGCGTGGCAAATTGATTGATCCCTCATCAAAGAAAATAATTTTTTCTTTGTTCGTTATTATTTTTCAGTTTGTATTATTTGGACTTGGGTTTCTTTTCCATTTCATTTGCAGTAAAGCAGAATTAATAAAAACATTTAACCTTCCTTGTAAACGCTTTCAAATTGGCGTTTGAGGCTAATAAATTGCTATATATAAGAAACAAGAAAGGTGTCTATAAAATTAGGTCACGGTTGTTATAATATATTTTTAATTATGTAGATTTAATTTACTTCACTGGTGGTGATTTCAATATTTCAAACATGCAACTGAATTGCAGAGAATTTAATGGGGGTGAAGCTAAATTTCGAAATTTATTATGCCGGACACAAACCATATGATTTAACAGACTTCTGTTAACGTAATAACATAGCTCTGTTAGACTTGTAATTACGGGAGTGCACATTCTAAATGGAATTCTGCAAAAATTTATTTATGGAATAAAAAAATTAATGCTGGAACAAGTGGGTGACTCCATGTACTTTGTAAAAACACCAGAAACCATTAGAAACACGCATCGGCACTTAAGGTTTTTACATGTAGATGTTATACAAATCCTTAGGGAAGAAATCCAAATTGTAGGGGAAAGGAAGGAGGTGGGCGGCTAAAATTTACAAAAATCGCAATTTTTTGCGCTATTTAATTACTAGCAAATACATAAGAAATATACTTGTATTCTAGAACATAAAACCCACTAGGAAATATAATATAAACGCAAATTCAGTTTCGAATTCCACTAAAGGAAGAATTTCAGGAGAACGGAAGGAGATGGGTGGCTACCTATTCAGTAAATTATCTTCAATTCCACATTTTAGTCAGTAATTCGGAGCCTACTAAACCGGAGATCGGAAGTTCGATTCCTGCCTAGACCCTGTGTATCTTCCTGCCGTCAAGCCGAAGTCTCTGCAGATTAAAGAAGTTAAAAATAAAAAAAAAATAGTAAACTTTATATTTTTTATGTAAAAATTCTCTACAACTAAATGGGAACTACAACATGTTAATACATTTCATTTTAGATAAAGTTTTTGTTTTGTTCACATATTTCCTTCTTGGGCACGTACTTTCAGTAAAGCTTCATTAAATACTCCATTGACTTAATCAGTAAATTTTACACATCTAAAAGTGCATTGGCGTTATTATGTTGGGTACAATCTAACCAAAGATTGTACATGTGAGTCTGTGCCCCAATTGCAACATACCGACTGACTAATAAAAGTGCTAATCAAAAATCGAAATTTATAAATTTTATTTATGACAATGAAATCGATAAAGACCAATCGAGTGGTCTGATTAAAGCTTGGCCTTCATGTTTTTATCTTTATTGAAAACCATCATACAAAGTGTATCAGAATTTGTGATGAATAAATAAATAGTGGAGTCAATATACAGGCAAGCATGTAAACCTGAAATTTAGTATGACTCAATGCTATAAAACCTACAAACTTCGAAGAAACTTATAAAAAGTTTAAAAGTTAAAATATTTTCGTATGCTTCATTTGGAATTGCCACCATAAAGTTTTTTTTTGCAACTCAAATACAGTTACACCTCGATATATGGTATCATTCCTTTTATGATGCTGAATTGTTTATAAATAAAAAGTAAAAAAATAAGGTTTTTCATTTAAATTATTATTAGCAATTTTAAATTAATTTTTATACAATGTTAAATTCTTCGTAAATATTGAGGGCATCCTGTCGAGAGATTGCTGTACAATTTTTTTTACGATAACAAGCTTAATCTTTCGAAATAAAGCAAAAGCAGCGTGTAAATGAAAAATTATATTTATTTTTTGTTTATTGAATAGGTTTACCTTTAATGAACAACAAATTTTATTTGTCAATTTTTTTTAATTTATTTTATCAACAAATTTATTATTAAAAATAAAAAAAAACATTTTTTGTTATCGCAGCAGTATTTGTAGAATATTTGTAGCACGTTCTGTCAATTAAAAAACATATTGCGCTTATGGCTGTTGCTATTGCATATATTTTTATTTAAATGTGTAAAAAATGCAATAAAAATCCACTTCTTAAAGTGCACTTAAAGAAAAGTAATGATAAAATTAGTTAGACTGAGTCGGTTTGAATGAAATTGTACTGCAGAAAATAATGTAGCATTCGAGAATTATTGCTAAATTACTTAAGAAGATCCCTAATGAATATTTTACAAATTAAGTTAAGGTCACACTTGGCAAATATTTGACATTTAATTCAAGCAAATATTTATTAAAAATGCAATAAAAATCCACTTCTTAAAGTGCACTTAAAGAAAAGTAATGATAAAATTAGTTAGACTGAGTCGGTTTAAATGAAACTGTACTTCAGAAAATAATGTAGCATTCGAGAATTATTGCTAAATTACTTAAGAAGATCCCTAATGAATATTTTACAAATTAAGTTAAGGTCACACTTGGCAAATATTTGACATTTAATTCAAGCAAATATTTATTAAAAATGCAATAAAAATCCACTTCTTAAAGAGCACTTAAAGAAAAGTAATGATAAAATTAATTGGACTGAGTCGGTTTGAATGAAATTGTTATGCAGAAAATAATAAATATTTTGTAAATTAAGTTAAGGTCACACTTGGCAAATATTTGACAAAATATTTGACATTTAATTCAAGCAAATATTTATTAAAAATGCAATATTACGTTATTTAATTTCTAATAAAATTAATAACAATAATAATAATATTTCACTTTAATATTTAAGTTTAATAAAGATTTGCAAATACGAGGTTAATTTTGAATCACTTTCATTAAGAAACAGAATTCGCGTATTTTGCAAATGGGAAATGACTTCGAGTTCCACTGTTCGCTACCGGCTTTTTGTGGCCAAAAGTTGAATATATGACCAAGGACGATATGTGGTTCCAACAGTATGGTGTCACTGCCACAGAGCCAATGAAACAAAAGCTATTTTGCGCGAGGCCGTCGAGAGATTTTAGCAGACATTTTGTTGCTCACATAATTGTCGTAGATCTTTGTACCTAATAAGATGTACCTAATACTCAGGTAAAATTTCGCAGGTTATAAAAAAAATCTTAGCCAATCTGAATTTTCCTTATGCATGGCTTTCTTATTTTCCCACCATTTAAATTTTATTTAATGTTTTTGTGAATGTGCGATTGGATTTGAACTTCTCATTTGATTTTGAAAAACTACTAGGAAAGTTCTTAAGGGAGTTAACCTTTGGCACATCAAGCAAAGCTTTTTCTCGAAGTGTATCAAGCCTGTACTTTGTTTTTTTTTTTAACGAAATACTTCATTTTCGTTAATATTTGTACAAAAGATATTAAAAAAATATTTGCAAAAATTTCAGTGCAAAACCAGCAACGCACAACAAAGAAAAATTATGTTCACATTTTCAATCTTTTTCAACAAACTGCAATAAAGGTATTTGGTTTTGTGCAATTTTATAGACGTCCGAATTACGTCATGTTTATGGTGAGAGAGGGAAAAAAGCGAATATTAAAGTAAAGCCAACGGCAAGCAAACAATTGACATTGCAAAAACATCAAACAGCAAAAACTTTAACATTTTTTATTGCTTCGAGTAGCAAATAAAAACTTTAAATAAAAAAAATTTTGATTTATTTTTGTCCGTTGGAGAAATCGAATTGGGAAAACAGTAGATTGCGTTCTCTACAGGGTTCTGTTCAAAAGTAGCCTAATAATAAGTTAAACGGGAAGACAGTGTTGCTTTTTGTGCACTCTACGCTGCATTTCCACTGCAATTTCAAAGCTAAAATTTAAGATTGCTTTTGTGATGTTGCAATTGGTTTTTAACTGAAAACCTGCTTAAGGTCATGCCTCACTATCCTTCAGATGAAAATCTGAAATCTGAATCTTATGTGATTCTTCGTACTTTAAAAAATCGCAACAAAATGCCATTGAAGGTGCTACACTGTCAGGCAAATCTGAAGCAAAGGAATTTTTCTTTGCTGAAGATCGCATGAAACTTATCATTTTATGAAAATGAGCAAGAAATCTGTCACACAGATGAGTTTTTAGGCCACAATATCCTATTTTTGATAGATCGTACGATTGTGTAGAATATTGAATTGTCGCCTTTAGTTGTAACTATTTATTTATTTACTTAATATTTCAATTATATGAATATAATAATAATATGTGTAGAAGGCCTGGCTGATGAGGCCATCGGCTATGTAATTACATGAGTCTGCATTATCGCTAACAATAAGGAGTACGAAAAATGTACTCATATATGAGGAAATGCCAAAAATAAAATTATAATAATCGATAATGTACCTACGTTTTTCAAAAAGTACTTTTTTCACTACATCTGGCATTACCAGTAATAATCAGGAGTAATCGCTTTCAACTCTAACTGTCAAAGAATTTCTCCGTAACAGCACTACTTTTCCTTCCATTTTGGCGGCATTTTTAAATGCGTTACTATAGTATTTGTTTCCGAAACGGAAAATGCTGGCACGCTAACGGATTTCCGTTACACTTAGTAGTTTCTATTCTAGCGTAACATATTCCACAATTTATTTTCATCTGGCATTGTGTGATTCACCTATGTGTCTAAGCGGAGCTTTAATGGAGTGTTAGCCATAGTACAGGGTTTTCGCACACAGCAAAAGCTGCCCTAGAGTCGTTGCTTGCACTACTAAAGACCATTCTACCGAATCCTTCGGGAAAAGAAAGACCAATTATGGCCTTGAAAGGTTGAATAAAAAATATGTTTTAAAAATGTTTTATTATGTGCAATTGCAGCTTTACAATAGTAACTCTCGTATACTTTTTTTTTAACAGCTTGAACAGCAGTAGGAATGACGAAGACTTAGGAAAATATGTCGCTTACGAAAATAATGTATTATTGCAAAGTAATATTTTTCATGTTCTGAGAAATAGTGTAAAGTCCTAGATTTTTTCTGAATGCACTTGTTAGAAATTTGAAAGCTTGAAAAGGCTTTTCTAAAAAGCTTGAAAAAGCTTTTTTTTTATGCCTATCGTGCACTATCCAAACCAAAATAATGAAATAAAATGTTAAGTTCAAGGGCACTCTTTTGACCGAGTGTTACTTGCGTTACATACTCGCACTATGTGTAAGGCCCCAAAAGCAGAACAGAGCCGTAGCAATTAACAATGAAGCACCGCACGAGCCAAGGACGCGCCGAAATGTAATATGATCATATAATATCGCCTCTGTTGGAGTAGGGTATCTGAAAATTACAGCGGGAGTGAAAATGTCTATATTTAAATTAAATAAAATCGACCCACAAAACAGACAGTGTGACAACTTTATTATTAAATTACCGCAGCAGCGACCAGTAATGAATATTAAATACAAATTCAAGATTAAGAAGAAAAATCTATAGAATATAATAAAAATACGTCAATAAATAAATTTTTTCTCAATTAATAAATAATTCTTAGTTGATGAGTTTATAGCTGATGAAGTAAATAGATAAAAAAAAATTTACATCTCCACAAAGTGAATAAATTAAAAAGCAGCAGAAAGCTTTTCAATATATTTAAAAAAAAGATTTAAAAAAAAAAAAACTATTCTACATTAAAAAATGTTTATGCGTTAAACCTTAAAAGCAAAACTTACCGATTCTGAAAATTCGTCACGGGAACGTCTCGATAAAGTGGTGTGATTATTAAGATGATTCAACATGTTATCCTTAGTAGGTGACATATTGTTGTTCTTTAATTGTTTATTTTATTTTTTATTGTTATTTTATTAACAAAACAAATTAGTTACGTGATAATTATTAGATATAAAAAAACAAAAGCAATTTTTGTTTGTAGACTTTTGTTTTCGTTTATAAATAACTGCGTTGAATATAAAAGATCTGTAAGTAAAAGATAAAATACAGTGTATTTATTACTCGAACTGAATAAGCAGGCAAATAAATAAAAAAATCCTAGGCAACCTACTTGGTTATCATTCTTTCACATATTTCTAATTTACCTGTTAGAATTGGAAATCAGCTCAAATACACTCATAAAAATATGTGTGTTAAATAATGTTAAATACAGAATTAAAAAAATATCAGAGGCATTATTTTTTTGAGTGTACAATTGCAAGAAATTAGTATAGAATATCTCACTTTTCCTACAACTTGCCTCACTGCATCAAAATCAGTCCTACTGAGCGGATGTAACCTATATGGACCCAGAGGCAACACATTAGGCTATTCAACTGCATTTATAAAATATCTTAATTATATTTCTGACATTATTTTAAATCCTTTGAAAACATATTTTAGTGCAAATTGTTTGCCCTCAGTGGCCACAAGGTGATGTAACATATCTGAATTATATCTATGAAATTTTAAAAAATCCTTTGAAAATATATTTTATTGAATTATATCAATGAAATTTTTTAAAATCCTTTGAAAACATATTTTAGTGCAAATGGTTTGCCCTCAGTGGCCACAAGGTGATCTAACATATCTGAATTATATCTATGAAATTTTATAAAATCCTTTGAAAATATAACTTAGGGTAACAAGCTCATATACATGACTTATGTATGAGATATGCCCACTGAGGGCAAACCATTCTTCGTATTCTGATCTTACATATGGGACCATGAAGGCAACATATTGCGCTATTAATCTATATTTTTGGAATATCTAAATTATATTTGGGAAATTTTGTAAAAGCTTTGGAAAATATAACTTGGTGCAACATTTTGACATGCGTGATATATGGTTGGGATATGGCTACTGAGACCAAACCATTCTTCCCATTGTAATCCAAACAATATGGCCATAAGGACCACACATTAGGCTGAGCTGAGCTGAATTTTTGGAACAACTGAATTCCATTTTTGAAATTTTTAGAAGCCTCTGAAAATATGACTTGGTGCAAAATGCTCATATATATGACTTCTGTGAGGGATTTGGCCTCAGTGGCTAAACCAATCTTGCTCAGGTTAAAAAACCAATATGGCCATGAAGGCAATACATAAGACTGCATTTATGGAAGTTATTGGATTTGTCAAGTTAATCTTAGGATCTTTAGAAAATACGACTTTTTGCAAAATGCTATATGTGACTTCTAGGTGGGATATGGTCCAAAATTTGCTAATGAATTCAAGATATACTGCTTGATTCAAAAATTATTAAAAAATGTTAATAATATTAATAATTTGGCTAACTTGACGTTTCATAATTTTTTTTATTTCTTTGACGTCTGAAAGTTTTAAATTTTTGGAAAGCTTTTACTCACATATTTTATCTCGCATACGACTACGTTATTTATGCGTTACATAAATGAATTTAATGGTCGCATACGTAAAAACTGAAATCATTTTATAATAATTTACACTATTACTCCAAAATATGTACGCACATACATATTCGTACACACCTATATATACATATATATGTATGTATGTAGTAGATCTCATGCACTAAAAATTGAGTACAAGAAATTTTATTTATTAAAGAGGGCAGAGGTCGATATGTAAAAATCTCAATTAAAATGACACTCAACTATGAGTGGGTGTGGAGGTAATTCGCCCCTCAATCCTCTTTTAGTGTTTTTCTAACACACTTCTGTGCACATACATTTGTACACACTCACTCGAACCTTGTTCAGACATGTTAAATTTATTTCTTCTTCTTCTTATTTTCAAAATACTATTTCGAATTTATTTAAGACATGGAATGATTTTTTATTTTAGTATATGGGGGGGCACACTTAGAAATATTTTTTCAAAAATTATTATTGAAATGGAAATTAACCCACACAAATCATAGTTTAACAATCTGAACTATTACTTATTATCGACCGCGCTCGCAAGTAGCAGTTTGTTATTTCGTTTTTATTGTTTGTGTAAGCTTCGATAACTACTCCCTTCGTTCGGCTTTAAACACCTCTCGTTTCACTTCTTTTTCAATGCCAATACCTATTGCTGTCTATCTGGTCGTGCTGAACTGACATATGTAAGTGCTTTTACGCGATATGATTTTGGGCATCTAGCAAGTCAAAGCTTTCACTACATACAATATAAAACATATAAAAGATTTTAATGTGGCATTTACAAAAATAAAGAAATCTGACAAATTTTTAATTAAGAGTATGTTCAATTAAAAACTTGCATCAAATTTGAAATCTTTCTTAACCCCCCGATTTACAAACATTGAGTTTTCCCTTTCAAGTTTCGATTTTACTTACGAACGATGGGAAAGTAGTACAAAAAATATGTGTAACTCCCGTTTGCATTCGAATTACAAAATCAAAACTGATAAGGGGAAAACTTGGTGTGTGTAAATCAGGTCTAAGCAATTTAAATGGTTCATGTAATCAGCAGCTTTTCGAACTTCAGAGGTTATGTCATATGCTCGTGTATATGTGTATGTAATTACAAAAATCAAAGTTACACTTATACATGCATACCGGTAGAGATGCACGTATAGAAACATTTGAAAAAAGCAGAGGTGAAAAACATGCAATGTAAAAGCACCTGAACAGAACCAAACACACAAACAAAAAGAATAAAAGAAAATCGAAACATGTCTGTATGTATGTATGTATGTGTGTATTGTTGTCTGCTGCTCTCCTACTATTACCAATAATATGTGAATGTGAACTTCATGTAAAATTTTGTTGTTGTTGCTTTTTTAGTTGGTTAGAATTATTGCAATGATCGCTTACAGGGATGGGAAATACAATATTACCAGCGTAATTCACATTTCATGATTACTTATCACAATTTACCTCTACAGAACAATTTGAATACTGCATTTCGTGATGGCAGGACCCGCCGAATGCATTGTGAGTGGATTTCTGTTAAAATATGAGTCTTGAACAAAATGCTTCAAAACCACACTTAGCAAAAATAGTGATGAATAATTTTTAAAATGTTTTTAAAAGCAAACAAAATTTTTGGATTGAAATGATTATACACATAGCACGGATGCATTTTAATAACTTAAACCTTATTCTCATTTTGGCAGCTGTGAAGAAGATAAAACCGAAAATGAGACAAATTTTGTAAATTTACATTTTATTATCCAACTAGCTGGGCCCAGCCCGCGTTGATGGCCCCAAATTTTTCTTTTGTTTTGAACTACCTTTCGGTGCAAATCAAAATCTCTGTTTTAGTTAATTATAATAAAAAAAAAATGTTTTATTCAAAAATCCAAAAATCAAATTTGTAATAACACATACCGTTTATGTTTTTTTCATATATCATGTATTTTAAAATGTAAAACTTTAAATTTTTATAATTATAAATTACTAATTAACGCCGCTACACACCGATTAAGCACTCAACTCTTTCAGCGAAACAGAGGATAGGGTAATCTTGCTAGTCTCTATCGGGCAAATCGCAAACAAACTAAATATTGCGCCATCTGCCGGACGAACACTCCCCACGGTCCGTAGATAATGTATATAAAATTTGGTCAAAATCGGTTTAGTAGTTTTTGAGTTTATCAATCACGAACACATTTTATGCATTCATTTTTATATATATATATATATATAGATTACTAATTAACGCCGCTACATACCGATTAAGCACCCAACGCTTTCAGCGAAACAAATCATAGGGTTATTGCGCTGATCTCTATCGGGGAAACACACAAAAAAACTAAATATTGCGCCATCTGTCGAACGTACTTGCACGGAAAGAAACCTTAAGGCCCATAGAGCATGCATATAAAATTTGCTCAAAATCGGTCCAGTAGTTTTTGAGTTTATCGATCACGAACATACACATCATATTTATATATATATATATATACATTAATAGAAATTTTACAAATTTCCTATTCCCATCCCTGCTTGAAATCACGCCGAATGAAGTTGAGAAGGGAAAAATAAAACAAGTTATACGGCGCGTAAAAATAACAGAACAAAAAAACAAACCTTATTGTTTTATTATTATTTTTAGAAATTTAATCACCATTTACTGCAAAGCATAACCAAGCACATACATACGTACACACCCATACATACCTACACACCCATACATACGTAAAGGGGTTTTATTTCAGACTCAAACAAGCGTACAAATCAAAACATTCACAAACGCTCCGTCATTCCGGAAAACAGGAACTATTATTTGTGCGATATCAATTGGAACATCAATTTAAAATTAAATTAAAGTTGTAACAGTGTTAAAGGGAACCTGCGTAAACGTTTAGAAATCAGTTACGTAATTACGAATAAAATGAGCGATATTACATACACACATACGAGTGAACCCATACATAAATACATATTTTATAAAGATTTCGACGCAAAAACTTCACAATTATTTTGGTCTGTATAAGAGGGAAAAATAAAAAAATACACTCAAAAAAAAAACAAAGTAAAATTGAATGAATATATTCCTCAAAAATAGTTTACAAGATTTTCTTGAGCTGGACTAAAATTTTACTTAAATGTGAAACTTTTATTGCAATTTTTTTCAGTAGCAGACTTCAATTTATTTTTAATTGAAGAAATAGGGTTTCGAAAAAGATTTAGGCCTGATCAGCTTATAACTTAGATATACAAACTTACAATTGAATAAAGAAAAGAAACACAATCATAAGATATTTTTAGATTCCCTCTCATTTTCTGTAAACTTTGCCAAGCTGTAAAAATAATAATATCGGGGTAACGGTATCTCTGAGCTTAAAGTTTTCTACATCACACTTCACGCCATACAAATGCCAATATTAACAGTTTTACATAAATTCTTTTAAAATGTAATAAAAATTTCGTATCTAAATCGTGCTTATTAAAATTGTAATTGGATTGTATATACTTATTTCTGAAATATTATGAGCTAAAATTTAGGAAAAGTTTTTTTTTAATTTAAGGATAACTTGAGATATTTTCTTTATTGAATTCTTATAAAAGTCATAATCGTTATGAACGCAAATAAAGTGAATTTTGCTAAATGTCTGTACTTTTTTTATTCCTAAAAAAAAAGCTAATATTCAGAAGTATATTAAAAATGTATCAGCTAGTTGCGTGCTAAAGGAGATATACAAGAGTCCTTACTCCGTACTGAATCGTGGTAAGGATTCAATATTCTTTTTTTTGTTTTAAATCTTCCCTACTTGTTAATGATTAATTAATTTCTTTGAGTGTATAAATATTTTAATCTTATCATTTTATATAATTTAAATAACAATATAGGTTAAAGCATTTCTATTCTTAACAGTGATATTTTACATTTGCAATACATATGTATATATGTATCTAGATATATAATGAATATGAATATGTACTCGTACTACAACAAAATTCAGTTACCATTGAAAAATTCAGCAGACTGAACTTAAGACAATGCTTGATTACATTTTCTTAAAAGTCTGGAAGCCCCGTAAGTCAAAAACGGTAAGTTTAAGCAAAGTGCAGCTGTTTGGTGCCATAATATTGGGCAAAGCATAATTATAGCTTAAAAGCTATTTACCATTTTATGAACTCCCATCTCAAACAAAGCTCTCCAAATATCTAGCAGACATAATCAACGACAGCATAATACACTACATCATGTCATGGCTCTGTATTATATTATCCAATATATTATACACTTTTCAGCTCCGCTCTCCACAGACAATCTGTGGCAAAAGCTGCTTTGTGTGGCTAAATAGCACAACACAAAGACGCTCTAAGCGAACAACGCTGTGGGTAATAAAAATATATATTTGCTTTGAGCAAGGATAAATATATAACGTATGTATATTTAATTTAATTGCTGAGAACATGAGTTATAATTAATTAAAGAAACATCTGTGTTTGCTTGCATTTTAGAGTGTAAAATGTGCAAAGTTTGAAAATTAAAAGTATTAAATTAATTATCAGCTTTTGATGTACCCCCCACCAAAAACATATAATGAATGCTTGCTGATTCGTTCAAAATTTGTGCCGTAAATCTTCCAGCAAAATTACGTGACCTTGAAGCAAAGCATTTTGTCTCTTGTCTTCTCACAATTCGGATCTTTCGAAAAATTTTACTTTGTTGCAAACGCTTCTTAGAATACGCAAAAAGTATAAGTAGACCTCTGAATTTTTTTTTAGCCGATAATTACATCTGCCTATTTCCCAAAGCAATATCATTTGTGCAAAAGTTCAGTTCTACACTATAGGAAATCTATTTTTAGTTTAGATGCCAGATAAACAATCAGATAATTTGCAATCAGAAGAATAGCTAATCCCAGCTCAAGCCCCACTTCAGTATTCATTGACAACGAGCAACTGACAAGTCGAAGTCATGTATTATACTCAATTAAAAACTTACATCAAATTTGATATCGTCTTTGATATGAAATTATTGCTCAAATAATGTAAAGAAAATGAGACCAGATTTACACACACTGAGTTTTCCTTTTAAAGTTTTGATTTTACAGGGGAAACGATAGGAAAGCAGTAAAGTTTGATTTGTGTAAATCAGATCTAAGGAATTTAAATCATTCATAAAATCAGCTGCTTTGAAAATTCAGAGGTTATATCACATAATATTATCCTCAATAGATTTGTTTTTCAAAGAATGCAAAACTTGACATATTTTTGTATATTCTTAAAGGGATAAGAGGACTTATTAAAAATTTTACCAAACCCGCAAACCTGCGGTAATATGTGTTACTGCGTGGGAAAAAGGAGATTTCGGGGATTTTAAAACAGTTCAGCGTATATTTAAAACCAGTATAGGATTTCCATGTATGAAAAAAATGCGAGTTAGGGCCCTTCTACATGAGAACAACGATTTGTATCAAAAATCGAAGTTATACGTAGGAAATGCTTGCATACAGATTATCTACGATCACAGATTATTACCAAAATCCGGAAACGTACGTCAATACGTGTTACTGCGTGGGAAAAAAAAGATTTCGGGGATTTTAAAACAGTTCAGCGTACATTCAAAACCAGTATAGGATTTCTATGTATGAAAAAAATGCGAGTTAGGGCCCTTACCAAATTACCAAAATCCGGAAACGTACGTCAATACGTGTTACTGCGTGGGAAAAAAAAGATTTCGGGGATTTTAAAACAGTTCAGCGTATATTCAAAACCAGTATAGGATTTCAATGTATGAAAAAAATGCGAGTTGGGGCCTTTCGATATGAGAACAACGATTTGTATCAAAAATCGAAGTTATACGTAGGAAATGCTTGCATACAGATTATCTACGACACAGATTATTACCAAATCCGGAAACGTACGTCAAACGTGTTACTGCGTGGGAAAAAGGAGATTTTGGGGATTTTAAAACAGTTCAGCTTATATTCAAAACCAGTATAGGATTTCTATGTAATGCAAGTTAGGTCATTGCATAATTAAAAAAATCGAAGTTATACATACGATATGCTTGCATACAGATTATATACGATCACGCATACGCTTTGGCAACTCTGACACCAAATAAATAAATAATGCAAATATTTTCTTTTATTGTTCAAAACAAAATTGAAGTTATATTTTATTTTTAATTTTTGCCAGCTAAGAAGTAGTATTTAACTTTTTTCTCACTTGCTCAAAACTTTCAGTGAAACTTGAAAATATTTTAAAGAAATGAATATTAGAAAAAAATCAAATACTCACTCATACGTACATTTAACTTAAATCTAGTTTGTTTACTTTAATAAAAAATTTATTTAAGAAAAAATATTTAATCGCACATGGTGATGAAGCTCGTTTTTTTAGAGTTTTAAATTCCTTGCAATTATTTTGAAAATAGTGAAAATTGTTGATTTAAACTTTCCAGAGAAAGCAGTTACTTGACCTGCTGTAACTGTTAAAATTAAAATTCATACGGGAGCTGTAATAGTTGCCTACTCATAGAAAGACGTAGGATTTGAAAAGCGTTTTATTGCCACGTACCATTGCAGCACCAGCAAACGAAACTGGTACTTAAGATCGCTCATAAAATTTAACACAAATGTAAATTAATGACAGGTGAACCTCGTTTTTGAAGACAAGGCGACAAGGAAAATATATGATTATGAATGCTTGAACTTTTGTAGAGATGATATTTGCAAAGAGAAATCATACACTGTGAAATATTTTTTAACGCGCGCGCTTAAAATAAATCATAAATAAATGATTTTATAAGCAGTTCTTAGTATGAGGGTTACCTGTTAAATATTTAAAAAAGAAAAATGGAAAAAATGCTTTTATAAAATGCTGTGCTTGTGATAGAAACTAAAAGCATTTGAAGAGATGACAAAGCAAGTTTCTTGCGGTGTTGCAAGCCTGCTTTCTACACACTTGATAAGGCCACACACACGAGCTCACAGCACTTCAACAGGAATACCGGCCGGGTTTTGTTGGTGTTGGTCAGTGCCGATTCCAATGTATGAAACTGCACAGGGTTCTCCAAATACAAGTTCTTGTAAATGAAAACTTCACTTATTTTCCAATCAAATATTGAAATTTTGATCAAGAGTATGTGAATCCCACATACTGTGCCGAGATCAACCTTTTTTATATATGGTATTGGGGAATCCATTGCGGTCAATGCTTTGTGATTTCAGAAAAGAGACTTTATTAAAAGGCTGTGTAACATTTCAAAATCAAACTTTAAAATCATCATTGCAACAGATGGCATGTGTTATGCGTAAAGGATTCTCCGTAGATGTCCTGATGTACACTGATGAACTTTTTAAAATTTAATAACCCAAAAGTGGGCTGATATGTTGCTGCCACCAAACAGTTTATGCAAAATTATATCCATTTTCATAACAAGCTTACCAATCACTATTATTCTCAACATCTGTTTCTAGGAAAGATCGGCAACTGTTTGCAAAAAGCCTCTAAGGATTTGTTCTTACATTATTACAGATTAGTGTCAAATAAGTGTGATCTACATTAAAGATAAAAAACTAATTTTTCCAAATGTACTCCTCCTCAAGGAACCAATCATGGAGTCGTACTCTCAGTGATGCATAAATGTTAATATTATAGGAGCATTTTGAAGATTTACAGTTTTAGCATAATGATAAAATCTTCGTACACATGCGCATACACACCCAAACATTTATGTGTGTGTGTGGGTGTGTGTGCAGGCACAGCATCTTAAGCGATATTTGTTTCCAGTATAAACACAAGTTTACCATAATTTGCTATACTCAACTGATCTCGTTTAAATTGTTTAATTTTAAAAAGTAAACTTCTAATTGGAAGACACTTTAAACTAAAAGGAAGAGAAGAGCAGAATACAAATAACCAACCACATTCATTGTAGATGAAAAGAAACAAAGATTGGCCACTGAATGCACGACATATGAAACGCGATAGAAGAAATATCTGAAGTGTTTCATAGAATCTAGAACGCTTATTTGTATGGAAATAAAGAAAATATATGATAAAAAAAAACAATCAGCGAAATTGGTGAACACAGTGGAAGCCACGATTGTATTATTTGAAATCTATTAAATGAAGATTGTTATATATTTTTCCTATTGGTATGTACATACTTTTGTGCGATAATATTACATTATTATCTTTAATCTCCTGAAGACACATCTGTCTCTAACAAGGAAAAAAACAAAAAAAAAAAAAAAAAATTAAAGGAAGTGATGAACGTGCTGTGCCACAACCCGACCGAATTATAATATTATAGACATGTATTTAACTTCCATTCCATGGTATTCTTGGCGCCATCCAACATGGAAAACATCCTTCTTTGATTTACATACATTCTTTTACACAACTAGTCATCTTGGGCAAAAGAAAACTGTTTGCTGAAAAGCTGCAGCCATGCAATATGCCGAACAGAGATTCCGAATTATTCACATCTAAAGAGAAACTCCTCTGTTAGGTTACCGTATTTGTATGAACTACTAACACAATATTTTCCTCCTCTAGTAGACACGCCTTCTGCTAACCAATTGGCATGCATCCACGCATTGTAGTGAAGAATGTATTGCATGATAACATGTCCAGACGTTCCAGATTTTGTTAGAGCACATTCTATTGGAACAGCGATAAAACAGCGAATAGAAATAGCTGACTGCACTAGTACCCATAAAGTTTATGGTTTTTTTTTTGGAAACATATGAAACACCGGCCCATGCATGAAGATTAGAGTGAATCCGAAGCTCTGAAAGGCTTCTGATAACTGAAAAATGTTATGAATTCATATTCAGTTAGTTCAATGTTTACCTCAATAAGAATTATAAATTTGGAGTATCCTTTAACCCAAAAGAACACAACATAGATTTTTATAGTGACATTGGCGTAAAGCTATTATTTCCGTTGCTGGGCGGGCAATAGAAAAGTTCTTAATAAATTCTTAATTTGAAATGTTTCACCAATACAATCTCAAAAGCTGCGTTTCGCTAATGCTTATAGCGAATGCACAATAGTCCTGAAACCATATTTTTACAATTAATAAAAACTATCAGCGTACGGACAAGTTTTATGAAAATTAAATGAGAATTTCAAAAAGCTAAGCATGAAATGATAAGAAAATCATAAGAATTTTTCGAAAATCTTAAGACCATATTTTTTTTTCTTTTTTGCATATCGAGAACACTTGGATATATATTTTTTTTTTCTGCAGAAGGTCCTGGGCCATTTTTCCACTGATTTACTAAGCATTTCTTAATTTAAGATACTCGTATTTTCACTACAAACGCAAGAGGAATTTAAAACATCAAATGTTTTCGTACTTCTGACACATGAATGCGCTGCAGCAGATTTTGTTTCATTGCTAAGTAGATCAACATTGCGCACTTAACAAGTACGCAAGTGTGCATGTGTGTAGCCGGTAAAACACGTTATCAATCTTTTAAATGTATGTATGAACGTATGTATGCATGTATGAGTATATAACTGAAACTTTAGTTCTTGTCTTCTGTTATTTAAATGCGTTGAAAAAAAATAATAATGAAAACAAAATAACTTTTCAATAAAATATAAAACTAGTTTTCCTCGCATTTAACTGAAGACAGTACAAACAATAAGTGAATTAAAATAAAAATAGAAGAACATAAACAACTGAGATTCTTTAAGCTCCACAAACATTTCTAAGCACGCAATTATTGAAACAGAAACGAACAATACAATCGATTATATGGAGCGAACGGTAACTATATAGTTGCTCCCTTTATAATTCTGCCCGATTCTGATTGAAAAAATTACTACACGATCTTAAGTGAACTTAAAGAAAAGTTAGCAAGAAACCAACAACAACAAACTTTCAGTGCAAATGCTTTTGCCGCTTAATTGTAGCAAGTGTCTGTCTAATACAATCTGCTTAATTTTTCTTCACACTTTCCTGCCGCTGCTAAGTTAAAGCAATAAAGGAATTTCGTACTTATGCATTGCTGCCACGGATGAAATTGCAGGTGTGCCGACGTAGTTCTTTGCAAAAATTGAGCAAAAGAATTGCTTATGAAAAGCTCTTAAGTTAAAGCAATTAAAATTTAAAGAAAGCTATTGCTTATGAAAAGCTCTTAAGTTAAAGCAATTAAAATTTAAAGAAAACTATTGATTTTGTTAATTTAGTTGCGCTAAACTCCCAAAAGCTAATAATCAATTTAATTGATTACTTCGGTGTATCAGTTGCTTTCTAGCGCATTTCATCGCATGCTGGCGCAGATATTCGGAAAAGCCTTATGTTTTATTTAGTTAAATTAAAAATTCATTTCAGACTTTGTTTTTTGCTTGGGGTGGCACCAAAAGGCATGACTCCTGCACATGCAAGCCATTACGTTGTTACGTGTAGTAACGAAAGAATAGCAAAAAGAAAGCCAAAATGAACACACTGTCGCTTTTACAATAAATTTTTAAGTGGAACATACTGATTCCTGCGAACATCTGCAAAAGGTACTCTTGAGTCATGAAAATTTTTAAGAAGTTTATATTAATTTAAAGTAAAGAAATCAAATTGATTTCTCAGTAAAAATTATCATTTTTCAGTGTAAAATTATTCACTAATAAAACAAGCCGAGAACAAAACCAGTAAAAGTGCTACATTCTACATTCGACTATGCCGAATCTTATACACCCTTCTTCTAGAATATGTACTATAACTTTTCTTGTAACTATAAATGTATAAAATAAGTTTTATTTTGATTATATTATTTTTATTGCCTGATAGATTTAAGAGAAGTCTGAGCAGATTTGTTGTTAAGTTTTGGATTTTAAGCTCAACTTACAACGCTACAAAAATATCGAGCCCAGTTCGACAGATGGATAAAGGTCAACCAACTTCCCTTCTTATAATCAAAGGGTCGCAAACTAATATTGTAGAAATTAACTTCTCTATATCATATACGATATATGTATACATCGTTGGTCTCGTGTAGAAAAGCCCTAACTCGCAAGTTGGTCAACCAACTTCCCTTCTTATAATCAAAGGGTCGCAAACTAATATTGTAGAAATTAACTTCTCCATATTATATACGATATATGTATATATCCTTGGTCTCGTGTAGAAAAGCCCCAACTCGCATTTCTTTTCTTTCTTTTTTTGTAATAGATTTATTTGTTTCATGATTTCCATATTCACTTCATATATACATATGTATGTATGTATGTATATTGAAATCACAAAAGAAATGTAATGGAAAAAAAGCGAGTTGGAGCCTTTATATATGAGACCAACGATATGGCCTTCCATCTATATAGGCGATGGATCTCGCGTGCAAGCATACAAACTCAATAGTGAAATGTACGCGAAAAAGGCGTACAAGAAGGCCTCCCTGCAAAAGAAATGGGCAATCCAAACACATACATGTGTATGTACATGTGCATATAATATTTTTGGTAAACATCTGCGGTTTTCTTGCCAATTTTTAATGTTTGCTTGATAATAAAACGCCTTAATCTACTTCTGGCCTTATACATACATATATTAGTATATATACGAGCATTTCCCAATTTATTAAGAAAACTAAAAAAAGTTTTAGATTTAAACAAATTCTTGCGCCTGTGTGTCTATAATTCCCATTTTCTCACGCTGTCATTGCGGTCACTGCACGGCAGTTCTTCAAATTAGCGACTCCCAAACTTTTCCACAAAAAGATGTTTTATCACTAAAAACACTTAGAATTTTTTCTTTGGCAAAGAACGAGAAATTTAAATTGAATGCAAAAAAATAAGGACTATCACATATTCGCAAAAGTTGGATTTAGAATTGTTTGTTTGAATTGCCTTCAATACAGTTTACCGTTGGCAAGTTGTGCACACATGGGAAAGCAGATTTTGCTCACATGCATAAGTAAAGGCGTTCGCACACACACTGTTAAATGAAATTGCATGAAATTATCCCAAAAGCATGACTGACGGTAAAGTTGTAGATGATGCTTTTCTTGCCAAACGACATTGCCGCATAGTGTACACATGGCTGTACATACACATTCATACAAACATGCTTATATGGCTACGAATATTTATTTTATTTGCGTAAAAATGATTTAAGAGGGATACAAACTCCCATAAATCTTAAGGCCATTTTGAAACAACAAATTTAAATTAAACTAAGAATATAAAAGATAAGACGAAAAAGTACCTACTTACACTTTAGAAGAAAATAACCGGACTTAACTTGCTGCTTTTTTTTAATTTAATTTATTATTTGGCTGCTTAAAAGACTATTCAAACGATAGAGAATTGCAAAATGAAACTTGAACTTTCGGGTTTTGTATCTTTTTCGTTCTGCTGTTTCAAAAAAATAAAATAAATAAATAAGAATAAAACGTTTGTAGGCAGGCACCAAAAACAGGTTATTATTAATTTTGTCGTTCTTGTCACTAATTTATTTTTTCCTTTTTTTAATTTTTTTTTATTTTTTTTTTCTCTCTTTAACACTTTCAATTATCACTGTGAAAAAACTTTAATTATGCTTTCTTTATAATTATGATTTATATTCAACAAGGTACATTATTTGGGGAAAAATATTAATAAGCACGCTGTCGTATCTAATTTGAAGCAAAAGCTTTAATCCTACATACATACATATACAGATGTATGTACATAGCTATGAACAAATTATACAAAGGAATTCAATCTGCATATAACGCACGCACTCACGCTGGATTAATTAAAAGGAAATAATAAATAAGATATAAAACCAAAAGATTCACAATTTTATGCTAAAGTATTGCTTGCGGCTTTCTTAATAATTATTTTTAAATTAAAATCGTTTAAACTTTAAAGAAAAAATAACGAGGCACCAAACACCGCTTAATTTGCCGGTCGGTCGTATTGCTTCCGTATGACTAAAGTCGACTTTGCACAGAAAGAAATAAAATCGTAAAATCAAAAACAAACAGGCACTCACACACTTTAACCCGCAAGAACACACATCGTAATCGTCATCATCATCACGATTCCCAACAACAAAATGTATTGACAAGGTGCACACAACCACACACACACAATCGCACACCAACTAAATAAACAAAAACATTGAATTCGTAGTTGCTATTGTTGTTATTATTATTGCCAGTGCCGAAGCCAGCAACAGCAGCTGGCAGCGATTGTGACTGCGACTGCGACTGCGACACCGACAGTGACACAGCTACCATCAACAATAGCAAACCTAAAGGCCATTCATTTTAGCCGCATACAATAGTTAGTTCGGTTTATTGTTGTTGCTTTCCTTATATATTCCTTATATATTGCTGTTTACATTCTTCTTCGTGCAGGAACCGGTGTTTTTCAGTTTGCTTCTGTAGCATTTTCTGCTTTTTTAAATCTACATTCACATTTACTCTTATGCACACATATGCATCAATGTAAGTATGTAGATATGAAATCTAATTTGTCTAACTAATTTCAAACGTCATAATGAGAGAAGTTAATTTAATAGTTGTTGGGGATAAAAGTATCAATGCATGTAAATATTCACATACGAGTATATGCACATACATACATATGGAATAATGTATGGCAGTGCATACTTTCCCAGCGAACACTTTCTGTCGGATTCGGACAGGAAATCTGCCAAAAAACCCAACGAGATTAATCTGATTGGAATTCTGTACCTTCCATATGTCGCCTTCCATATCTAGTCCACTCTTATGATTAGATGTTGAAAAGTTGCATTTAAAGTTGCGCGTAATTCATCAGACATATCATTTAAAATTATAAATCGCTCACATACTAATCATGCGATCCATCATTGTATTTTCTACAGGCTGACCAATTCTAAGAAAATAGTTGTAAACGATCTAAAGAGCATTTTAAAAACGCTGCACCAGAAATATTACAAGCAACATAAACGATAGATAATTCTGTTCGAAAAGCAAACGGACTCTTCTGTTTAATATTGATATAAAAATATACATATATGTATACGATCTTTATTTATAGGATATTTTCAGCCTAATAACCCGAAACCAGAAAGTTTTAACAATACTTTGTTAATTTAAGCAAAAAGTAAAACCAAACTGTACAGCTGCTACACTCCCTACACCAGTGCTCCTCTGATTAATATTATGATCCCTTCTGTTGTCGACTTTTCCGTCTTAACAGAAGACCGTTTTATCTACAGGGCTTTTAGATGGTCGCTTAAAGTTTTAGCTAACAATTGATCGCTTTCATTTTTCTTTTCTAATAAAAGGAGTCAGGGAATGATCTCTGCTCATGCAATGTTGTTTAGAAATTATGAAAACGGTTAAAGATAAACGATTAGGAGCAGAAAGAGCCGGAAAGTGATTTACAGTATAATCTCGATAGCCCGGACAAAAAAAAACTTGGTCGTGTCCGAAATATCAAAATGTCCGAATTTCCGAAACAAGAGAAAAATTAAAGTGTTCTTTTGTAAATATATATGTATTTACTGTGTGTATCAAATTTTATTTTTATTTACAAGAAATTAATTTTAAATTTAATTTCCGTATGAGTAAAAATAGCTAATTTTTTTTAAATTATTATATTAATTGTTACACAAATAGCTGGATGTTTTCATCCGTCACAGTTTAGTAAGCAACATCTTGGAGGGTTTTTAGTTTTAATATATCCCAAGCAGGAAGTTCCTGCTCTTGGAAATATTTCATACAGGTATTAAAAGCAGATATGGCTTAGGAATGCTGTATTTTTGGAATATTATCACAGTATCCATCTCATCTTCTTCAGTCTCATCATCATTGCTTTCATTTTCATCATTCAACCAATCATTTATCTCAGTAGAATTAAAATGTCAGCTGGTAAATCAACATGTAAATCAATTACATTGGCGGAATCGCTGCATGTCATTCTTGCTAGAGGAACTTCATCGTATGTGTCCTATTCGTCTTCATAAGGAATTTTATTAAAGCACTTTTCAAGAATATTTATACCAATCTTATGCCAAGCATTGGAAATCAAAAAGCACACATTTTTTAATGTAAAAGTTTTAAGAGGTTCTACGAGATTTTCGGAACTTGATAAAATATCTGACAAAAAACTTTTACGATCATTAAGTTTTATTGCAAAAGCGTATAAATTAAGCGTCCGGTTTATAGCGTTGTCCGCTTTTCCAGATGGCCGAAACAACGAGATTATACTGTATATGTACAGCACTTTTATATTTTCATTCGGAACAATTCTTTTGTGGAATATATACATAAGTATATATATATATATATATATACGTACATAAGCGTATTAATGATTTTTGGCCTCATGGAAATTCTGTCCGAAATTAATTTACATTTCATCAGTAATTAAAAGATATACTGTATTTATTCCTGCTTGTTTATTTGAAACTGGTTCAAGAGCAATTCTATGTATAAATTCCAATCATTTTTTTTGTTTGAAAAGACAAGCTAAAAATAAAAAGTAAAATAAAAATCGGATCTCAATGTAAAAGTATTATTGGTAATCCTCTATAAAATCCAATGCAAAACATTGCAATCAGTGCCTAATCCCTTACATTTACTTCCAAATAATTTTACTATAAGTGTGTATATGTATAAGTATGGATGTGCATACATACATATGTGTGTTGATATGTATTTGTTGTATTGAAATAATATCCATTTAAAAGAATTGGAAATCCCATCGTAAATTACAAGTATAAAAACCGTTGAATTGCGTCCACCCCAATTTGTTTCAAATGACCAGCATTGGAAAAAAGAACGTCTAAGAAAAAAATAGCCGGCAAAAAAGATAAGAAAAGTAGCCGGAATTGGTAGTGTTGCGTGTTCAGTGGTAACAATATGGAAGGTCCTGCAAAGCTCTTTAAAAATGTTTCGACCGTAATACGTCCGGAGCCAAGGTGAGTGAGTACGGCCTGCATTGTTGTGAAAAAGTGATAACTGATAAATATGTAGTCTTAATTAATCAAAACAGAAGAGTTTAACTACGAGTTTGTACCGTGAATGATATTTTCCTTCTCTCCGTATTTTTAACTGTGTAATTCCAAGATTTTTTTCTTTTATTTTAACAACGTGTATGTCATCAAGCTAAAATAAAAAAATAACACTACGAGTATTATGCTAAAATATCTATATTATGCTAAATATACTGAGTCAAACTATTGTATATTGAACTGTTCTTCTTTCCAATTCACTGTGATTGTACTTTAATCTCCTCTGGAATTTCTATAGAATTTTTGTGCAGAAATTTTTCATTTCTCCATACAAAAATTTATATTTAAAAAAATTCTATAAATCATGCTAACAGGAAGGAAGGAACATGTGTAATATGAAAAGGGGTCCAGTCCAATCAGCAACAACCATTCTAAATTTCCACAAAATCCTCTTGGTGAGGACACATTTTCTTAATTATACTAATTATACGTCCAAATATCTACCTCCCAGGGCTTGAATTTGTCAAACACAAAAAGAAACCAATATATAATGAAGTCGGGCGGAAGCCCTGATGTCAAGGTGTGACTCACAATTGGCATGATGCATTATAGTTGGACCACCCTTTTTAATTAGAAGAACCATAAAGGATAAAAAATAAAGAAAATCCCCAGTTGACTGATCGAGAAGTATGTGTGAGAAAAGTTATTTGTTACTATATAATAAAGTTAAAGGCAAAGAATGGAAAGCTCTTAATAAGACGTTACCCTCATTACGAGACCTCTCTTTATGAATTGACTTACTTGTAATTTAACCCTTTTTTGTGCAATAAAATTATGCATCCAAATATATTAGAAACTTCATACTGAGAATGAGAAATTGTTTCTGTATAATAAGGTCCTTCCAAACTTATTATAGAGAAAGTTCGACTGTATAACTTTATCGGAATAAATAAAATATCGGCGGCAATAAAAATATAAATTAACAATCGCGTGTTTAAGATTAAAAGCTCTATTTTAAATTTTAAATTAATGCATTTTAATTGTAATTGCAGACTTTCAGCAGAAGGACGCTTATTGGGCTGGGATGTGCCACCGCATGAAATACGTCACATACCAGAACATTGGTTACAGTATCAAGAACCTCCCGAATCCATGCATTACCTCTTAGCAATGTTATACATATTTTTTACCATCATGTCATTAACGGGAAATGGCTTGGTGTTATGGGTTTTTACAGCGTAAGTAGTATGTTTGTATGCATAGTACGCATAGTCGTATTCATATCCAATTCATTTTCTAGAGCCAAATCTTTGCGAACTCCCTCTAACATATTGGTGATAAATTTAGCTCTATGTGATTTCTTAATGATGGCCAAAACACCAATTTTCATTTATAACAGCTTTAAGAGGGGTTTTGCTTTGGGCAACTGGGGATGTCAAATATTTGGCATCGTTGGTTCCTATACAGGAATTGGCGCATCCATCACTAACGCTTTCATAGCTTACGACCGATTTAATGTGATAACGCGCCCATTGGAAGGTAAAATGACACATGGCAAAGCAATTGTAATGATCATGTTTATTTATATGTATGCCACACCGTTTGTTTTGGCGTGTGCCACCGAAACTTGGGGACGTTTCGTACCCGGTAAGTACACAAAGTAGATTTGCTAACATTTTGTATGCATGCATAACTATACACTCTCATATACACGTGCACAATTTTCAAGGCACGACTGTTTACGTTACATGTATGGAATTGCAAAATTGCAACTGTTCACATCATTTAATTTTGTAATTCGTTTTAGACGAATACTGCTGTTGCCTTAAACATTTTTGAACATTTAAACATTTAAAAGGTTAAGGCCTCTTAAGTTCATCATTCAAAGGTCGCATGTCAGCTGGAAAAGTATGCCACTGTGTGCTAAAAATGCAACTGTGCTACAGATTATTTTGGCAGGTCGTGCGATTTGTAAAATGTTTAAAAAATTTGCATTAACTGACAATTGCCTTGCGTTGAAAGTTGCATTTACTGTAAGCTGTTAAAAAATTAATTGAATATGTTGTGTGCCATCTACTAAGCAATTTTTTAAAATCAAATGGAATCACATTCGATCGTACGACGGTTTAAGTTAGTGAATAGTAACCTTAACACACCATTTTTAGACAAAATATAGTTTTAGTGAATTTCAATATATGAACTTATTCTCGTGTTTGTTAACATTGAAATCGCTAAAAAAAAGCGGTTGCAAAAAATAGCAGTTAAGGCCTTTCTACATGAGACCAAAAATATGTACATATGTGCCTTTTCATGGATTCTATTTCAATTTTAAACAGGATTGCAAGTGAAAGCTGTTCACTATGTCTGAAACTGGTGCATCTTCAGCATTTTTCTGGGAAATGATGCCCGCGAAGGTTACGTTGATTTTTTTTTATTTTTTTATTTATTTGCATTTTTTGATAATTTTCATATATTTTTGTATATATTCGGTATATGTAATTCAAACTCAAATTTCATTACTTATTTTATGTAAAAGAGAACAGAAAAACAAAACTAAATTAATTTTTTTTTCTGAATTGGGCACTTCCCAGCGAAATTTTTATAAAAAATTTTCGTACACTTTAACAAATTTCGACGTTTAACAAATTTTACAATGAGTACAAAGTATGGAATGTGTTTTCCCTCTGCTCTTTTTAAGTGCTGTTACTAAACTAGATATATCGTAAACTTTAAGGTCAAGGTCAAGCGGCATAATTTGGAAATGAAAAAGCTTCATTATTAATATATTTCTTTATTTATTTTAATTATAATTTTATTACTTTAGAGATCAACTAACCTAAAATATACGTACGCATTTATATTCTATATATCATATATATGATATTTTATATATATATATATATAAATTATATATGTATTATATATATATATATATATACATATAATTTTTTTATATATTTAAGTATGTTTGTAGCTTAGCATGTCTGCTTAGCCGTTATGTATGTAGCATATTGATAAACTATAACTTTTTTATAACGCTACGATTTTCTTAATGATTTTAACATAATTTACCAGTTTGGTTTTAATTACAAATTTATAAAGATTTTACTTTTTAAAACACGAAATAAAATCAAGATGGAATTGAATTGTCATAGCATTGTCTCAGAAATAAATACTTTAAAAAACAAATATTATGATAATTCAAAGTAACTTTTATTTTATTTAATTTTTCTTTTCTTTTCCAATAAACTCCACTCATAGGAATCCTGGTACAACAATTGACAGCATATCTCAAATAATAAAGTATCATGATCCTTTGAGTTGTATTACATTTGGTATTTTGCTTTTAAATTTGTTTATTCCAATGGAAAACTCTTTATTTGAACTTTGTGAAAAAAAATAAATATAAGCAACACATCGATCAAAAATTGTTTGTTGTGGAAGTTTCGTAGTTTACTTTGGCTATACTTTCGGAATTCTCATTTCATTTTTGAAAATGTTTGTGTAAATTATTTAGATTGAAACTTTTAAAAAATGTATAACTTAAACTGCCCCGATCATTTGCCATAAGCTGTAATGAAAAAATTAATCACACATTAACCAATAACTTTTTCACTTTGTTTTAATTTTTAGAATTCTATTTTAATGTAACAAATAAATGTGTACTGGGTTGAGGTGTTCTAGATCATATACTAGCAAGTCCAATCCTTGTATCATTGGCCACTTTTATTTCTAAGCATGTTATAATTTGTTTTTGTTTTTTAATATGCTTTCCCTTTTTTTTAATTTATTTTACAAAGAAAATAATTGTTTATATGTGAAATTAAATACCTAAAATTTAACAACCGTTTTTTATAAATTACTTTTTATTATTATTTTGTGTTATAAAAGCTTTGTTATTATTAAACCTTTTTTATACCAATAATTTTTTTATGAATACGTGATGCAATTTTAAATATTTTTAAATGCTGTTTTTAAATTGCTTTAAATCAAAAATTCCGGCAACGGAAATTGTAAGTTGGGACATGGCCATCATTTTCAACAAATCGCTTTTTGTTATGGGTTGATTCACCTAGCCATTATATATACAATGGCTAGGCTTGTGGTTGTACATTGGAAGTTCTCTAAATTGGTTACAAAAAGCCAAGAGTATCAAATACTAATATAAAATTACTGAAGTTTTTAAAAACCATGGAAATTTTGAATGCATTCATTTTTAAAAGGTCTTTAAAGCCAAAATATTTTTAAACTAGTTTATTAATTTTTCAAATGGTATAATTTTGGTTCCATTAAAAAATAAATTCAATTTATAAAAACAATTGTATTGCGGAGGATTTAAAATTATTGAGAAATTTACAGCAACAGATATGTTACATGTTTGTCAAGGTAACGAGGATTATTTAAGAATCTGGCCGCAATTCTCGGATTACTATCTGAAGAAAACGGTGTTTTCTTCAATCCAACTTATCTAGAACAGCATTAATTTTTACTGCAAAGAATTTCTAATATTTTGAAATATATATTTTTTTAAATATTTTCTCTGCGGTTTCATTCATAAAAACGGATTTCAAACGTATTCCTTCAAATTGCCATGCAGTGTTAAAGTTCTTAAACCAAATTCTTTTACGGAAAATTAATATTCCTGTCAACACGTTTATACAATCGATATGTATGTATTTTATTCTGAATTATCAAAGTTTTATTAAGTTTCCGCATGGAAGAACGAAACCAACAATTTTGAAAAGACAATGAAACTGCTTTAAAGAATTGAAAAAAATTAATATTTGCAAAAAAAAACGATGAAATAAAGTTAAAAATACACTTATAACAAACAAGGAGAGAGAAGTTAGAAAAACCTTCCTGAATCCTAAACTAAATTATCTTCGATTGCTGTACCGTGTATATTGTATTGATGCATAAATGTAACTAAATGATTTTATGATTGTGTTTCTTGTTTGAATTTCTTAATTAAAAGTTGGAAAGGATATATCTTTTGCATTTACTAGTGCCTTGTTGAAGTAATTAAATCATGATTTAAGCATGAATTTCATTATTATTATAACGTTTTATTACTAATGTGTAGTACACATTTATCTCTCACTAATTTGTATTCTGTAATTAATTAAGTTCTTTCGCACTGCCTGGTTGGTTATTATACAATAGAAATTGTAACATTGATGCCTAAGTTTCCATTGTCGGCAAACAGTTGGGCAATCGATGTATCAAAGACCAGGCAGTCAGAATTATGTATAGCCGAGGCAACACCTTCGTGTATGGAACGTGGCATAGCTTCCCAAGTTAAACGTCTACGATTTCCATTCAGTTCTAAGCGATAAACAAAATTCTCTGCCTCTTTGCGGGATCCTATGAGTTGAACGATGGCAAAGAATTGCTGATGGCCATCATATTTTTCTTGTTTTTCAAGCACCAACATAAAGTGATGACCGAAACACGATTGCATCATGACCCAATCAACCGCACCGGGCAAATTTATATCTGTGGCTAAAAATACAATGTCTTCACCTTGCAGTGTTGTTATGCTTTTGTGCGACATCATTAGGTGTTGCATGACTAGATCGAGTGGTCCCTGCCATTTGCATGAAGCACCTGGACAAGGGCACAAGTAGGGTCGACATTCGCAGGTCTCTTCATGTTCGGTTTTTTCAGTATATAGCAATGAGGCTGTACAGCCGTAACCTGAATGCTTACAGGGGAATTTGACATTCGAAGCAACTTTTTCCATTGCCAAATTGCGTATATTGGCCAAAGGGCCGCGACATGTTGGACAGCAGGTGAGCTTGGAGCGACATGATACACAAACTAAATGACCACTAGAACATTGTAGTATGGGCGGTAAGACGTAGTCGAAGCACACCGGGCACTCAAACAATGATGTTAGATCAGTCGACATACCGACATCTCCACCTCCGGCAGAGGACAGGGATGAACTAGATGAAGATGACGTATTGGCTGATGTGTTGCCAGTACTTGAATTACCAGTAGCAGTGCCAGTTGGAGTTTCACGACGTTTAGGATTTATTTTATTAGACATTGGGGTTTAGTGTGTTATCGATTTATCAATCGCTCGGTTTTCTTTTATGCTATTAATATTACAAGTTGCAGTTGTCTTATTCAAAGATTTCCAACATGCGTTAGTGGCAGTATTTTGTAAACCTTTTAATAATGTTGCTTTATTGTTTTAATTGTTGCCGTCGGAAACAAAACTTTTGAACAAAACGCTTGTTAACTAATTGTTAAGTCTTTCTGTGTTTTTACATTTAAATGGTGTTTTAAATCTGAAAATAAAAATGAAGCACACATAATGCATTATTGTAAATTAAATATGTGCACACACATATCCACACATTCATCACAGTATGTAAATAACTTATTGTATTACAACAAATTGGACCAAATATTATAATATATAACAAATTATTTTGCTGTTTTAGAGCAAAATGGATAATTTCAAAGGTTATTTATATAATATATATTTATATACAAATATAAAAATACATTGCAAAATTAAAAATTTAAAAATTAAAATTAAAATGCCTTGTAAAGTCTGCTAATTATTAATAATATCTTGTTATTAGTATTCACATATGTACTTTCAATGGCTTTAATGTTTTACGCAATTCTATAAAAATAAGCATGAAACTTCTCGTTTGATACATACATACATACAAATATATTTTTCAGAATTACTTAATATTCTATTAAGTTGTGGATATTTCATGTAAACGAATTGTATTTCGTTATAATTTGTTTAACTTCCTAATAGAATATTTATTACAAATTATCAGTATTTTAAAAAATTTTTATAAAAAATCTAAATTTTGCCAACATATTAAATGATTAGTATAATAATGAAATTTAATAAATATTATGCGAATAGAGATTTGTAAAAAATCATATATATGTAGGTATGTATGTATGAAACAAGCTCTGTATGTACTCGTACATACATACATCCGTTTGTATAAAATTATTTTTTTTTGTTTAATAAAACGAAAAGCGAATACATTTTTACGAAAGTAGTGGCCGTGTTGTGCAGAGTGTGAAAACTGAAATGGTAATGATTTTTTTTTTAATTTAGATTTTTTGTAGCAACTAAAAATAAATAACGGTATTTAGACACATAAAAAATTGCATTGCATAGTGCGGAAATCTGAACATATTTATAGATATGTATATTAGGAATATATGTATGGATATATGTGATATATATGTATGTATATAGATATACATGAATGCATTTATGTACGGATATACGTGTGTACATGCACATATATGTATGTATATATGTGCAAACGTACTCATTTCTTAGTTACATTCGTTTGTGCATTGCTTTGCTGTTTACTTCTTCTTCGTTCATGGGAATTCAGGTGGTTGCGAGATTAACACATTAAATAATTGAATAGCTCAGCTTTGATTTTTTATATCTACTTCCTTCACCCTGTTAAATAATGAAATTACAAAAAGTAATGGCAAAGAATGTGTTAGGTTTCCTTAATTATACGTGTAAATAATGGTTATTGTGATAGGAATTAGTATACAGCTAATAAAAAATTAAAATATTAGTTGTAATTGTTAAATAGAAAAAAAAACTACTATATTCAACCTAATTCTTATAAAATTTTATTTATGCATTGGGAAAAACATTACAATCGTTATCACAAACTATTTAAATTAATATGCTACATACCACAAATTTTTTTTTCATGCTAGTGGTGCATTGTCTGTTTAATGTTGGCGTTCTGAGTATAAATTTTTTTTTTGTTGTTGGCTTTTAATACTTGATTAATGTATGTATGCTGGTGTGTAATAAGATATTCTTTACGTATTCTTCAAAGTCAACCTTTCTGTTTTTAATTGATGCAGCCTTATTTTACGGTATTGGCAACAAAATGCTCTTTTCTTACTTAATTAACAATCTCACAACTTCCCTTTTATTAACCACTAGTATTAAAACGAGTAATTTTGCTGATATAAAATTTAGTTTTTACTTTTTTTCAGCTTTAATGTATTAAATTGTCCTCCATTAAAAACATAAAACAGCTTTCAGTAATATTTCTATTTTCGTCGTTTTTGTAATAGGGTGTCGTGGTTAATCGTGTTAACGCGGTGGTTATATGCTGTTTTCATAACTATTTTTTATGTTTATCGTTGTGCAATCTGTACACAATTTATTAAGATATTTTTTATTTAGACTTATTTAATAATATTATTTTATTAATTGATTTTTCTGCAACTTTCTAACTACAAAAAAATTTAATCGTCCAAATTGCAATTTGCAATGATACTTTTTTCTTTTTACTACTAAACACACTTCGTTGCTTAAAAGGCATTATATTTTAATGGTTGTGTAAAATGGTATTGCAATATCTGATAATAGTACCATATCGTTATTAAGAGTATGTGGCGGATTTAAAGAGAGTTCACTTAATGATTTGTTTTAGTTGCAATGTGTTGCATTTTTCTAACGTGGCATACAAAATGAAGTCCTGAAATTTTAATAGGGAACAAAGGCCAACTACAACACATATATACGTATTTTATTTAAATTTAAATATAAGATGATACGTAGTTCCTTAGCAAACTAGGCTATAATACATGTAATCATTTTGGTATGCAGATTAATTTACATATGTAAAGTACACAACACTTCTTCATCTAACGTAAACAAACCATAAACTCCTTTTCAAAGTAATGACTAATACTCGTTGACAAAATTACAATAAAAAAACAGTTAGGAGACCAGATTAACAGTTATAAACAAATTAAGACACAACACTAATACCAACTTATGGGGAGACACATTATGAATAGTAAACCTAAGATTTTCATGTTTAGTACGTAAGGTGGATCTTGTAAATAAAAATCAGTTTATAAAGAAATCTTATGTACAACACGTCGTTGTATTTATATACATACATATACATATATATATATTTATGCATACATATTTTGTATATTAACAAATATGAATAGAAGATTTTCATGGACTTACATACATCTGCATCTATGAATGTACTTAGATATTTGCATATTTGTCAATCTCATTTAATTTCAGAGGGATATCTAACATCGTGCAGCTTCGACTATCTAACCGATAACTTCGATACTCGACTTTTCGTAGGCACAATTTTCTTCTTCAGTTTTGTATGCCCCACAATTATGATCGTTTACTACTATAGTCAAATTGTTGGTCATGTTTTTAGTCACGAGAAAGCCCTTAGGGACCAAGCCAAAAAAATGAATGTCGAATCGCTGCGTTCGAATGTTGATAAAAGTAAGGATACAGCGGAAATTCGTATTGCCAAAGCAGCCATTACAATTTGCTTTCTATTTTTTGTTTCATGGACACCATATGGTGTCATGTCTCTAATAGGAGCATTTGGAGATAAAAGCCTATTAACACCGGGCGTAACTATGATACCAGCTTGTGCTTGTAAAATGGTGGCTTGCATTGATCCTTTTGTATATGCAATAAGCCACCCAAAATATCGTATGGAATTGCAAAAACGTTTGCCCTGGCTGGCCATAAATGAGAAAGCGGCTGAAACTGCTAGTACAACCACAACAACTAGCACACCACAACCACCGGAACAAAGTCAAACTACGGCTGCTTAAAATTGAACACAAGGAATATGTACTTAAGGACAAGCATGCAACATACATACAAACACTCATATACACGACAACATATGGTTATATAGTATATATGAGTTTATTGGTTAAGTAGTATATAGTTTTAAAAAGATAAGAGTTAAAATTACTATTTATTTTACACACAACGAGGTTTGCTCATGACGGGCGATCTTAATTGAATAATTGTTGACGACTGATGCATGTAAACCTGACTTGGGCTTCGAAAATTAATATTGAGCGGCTAATTGACCCACGTTATATTATATTCTGGACATTGACATTTTCAAGTTATATTTTATAAACTTTTTTGTTTGTTATACATATATTTAATATTTCTCATTTGTAGGAGACTTATTTAAAATCGCAAATTTTCCACCAGCTTTTAAAAAATTCTAATAAATAGATTTTATGGCAAATGAAACTGCTCACTTTTAATTAAAATAATTACAATGTATTTGGTTTGTTGTGAAGTTAAGATGGTATAGATGCAGAATTTCGCTTTGCGCTTAAGGGAAAATCATCAGTGGACTTTTAGCCACAGTATTTTGAAAACCGTGTCATGTTATGCCCATATTCTCAAAAAACCATTGCGAATTACAAAAACAACCATATCTATGTATCTTTGAAAGTTTTTCACATTTGTACAACAAACAAATTTTATTGGATATGAATTTATTTTTCCTCTAGTTATTAAGAAATTTAGTCACCCTTTGGTTGGAAATAAGAGCAATTTCTTATTTCTTTTTTTTTTTAGCAAATTTGGTATATACTTCATATTTTTAATATTTACCCCCGATGTATACTAGCTGTTTTATATAGTTTTTCAAGAGATTGTGCTTGAATGTGTTATTTTTAATTTAATTTATTATTATTGAGAGAATGTCCCAAATAATAATTTATTTTCTTAAATGCTAAAATAATTACAATGGCATAAGCATTTGATAAAAACATAACGCAGAATAAGATGTTACAAAAGGGCATAAATGGTTTGTTTCAATTACTTTTAAATATAATACAGTACTGTTATATGAACGTGCATACCCCAAAAAACTATACTTAAACAATATTAAATCTTTAAAAATTATATTAAGAGATTTTTATTTATAAAAGTTTTTGTAAAAAAGAAATATTTTTCAACAATATTCATTTGTGGTTTAGTTTTAAATATGTAAATAAGATATCACGTAGCATATGCATATATATATGTATGTACGAACTATTTACTTAGGTGCTGTCAAAGTTTCATTTTGTCTTAACGGCCTTGTGTATTTTTGTTACCAGCAGATAGTCGTTGTACGAGAGCTGCCCCTTTGTGGATTTGGTTCGAATACGTTTTAGTTTTGCTATTATTTCAGAATTTCCTGTGAGCAAATTAATGCACCTATCTATATAGGACATTGCTTCCCTTGACCAAAATGTTGATGGTAATTTTGAATCGCATACACTCGTATCCCTGTGATTGGGAATTTTGGTATCTAATTGGTTTAGCAAACTATAGCAGGTACTTTTCCATTTATCGGTGACAGTTTGTATGGCTTGACTTAGAGTTGAACTATTTTCTGGTTTCAGTACTAGTGGTGTTGTTACCATTTTTTCTTGCTCCTTTTTGAAATTTTCTTTAGTGACCACTTTTTCTTTAGCAATTCTCGGTACGTTTGTAGCCGATTTACATATGTTACTTGAACTAGATATAGTTTTAACATTTGATGTGGAAGTATTGTTTTCTGCTCGCACTGTAGCTATTGTGTGTTCAGACGCATTTGTAGAGCTGACTGAGTTCAATTTTGTCATTTTAATAGGAATTGTGTTTAGTTTTATATCTCCAGAAGATGTTGATACGTTCGCATTAACTTCATTTTGTTTACGTTTCAAAATTTTTGAATTTATTTTGTTCGTTGATTCAGTACTGATATCAATTGCATTTGTTGAAGGCGCTAGATTGGCTTGATCTAACTTTTGTTTTTGCTCTTCACTAAAACTTGTATCCAATACTTTTTGCCCTAAAAGTACTGGATCAATATTTAGTTCATTCATACGATTTTTCGGAATTAGCGTATTGTATGCATCGACCAATTTCGGATAATTATCGTAGCGATAAGGTGAAAATATAAACTTCCAATGTTCCGAAATTTCAGAGCGCAGTTCCTTTGGTACAACATCATCTTGTACATCGTTCAATAATTTTTTTAAGCTAATTAAAAGTTTATCCAAATGTTCAGTCCCATCCAGTAGACCCGCCTGACCCACAAGTATCATATTTAATGATCTACGCAACTTTTCGGCTAGCTTATAACTAGATTTTGATTGTTGACTTTCATAGAATTGCAAACGATTGAGCAAATGATTAACATTGCCTAAATTGTTCATAAGCTGTGTGATATTTTCTCGCAAAAATTTTATCAAAACGTAAGTGCGTTTCGGAACGTTGATACTTTTTAGCCTCTGCATGTCATTGATTTCATCTTCAAGTTCGCGATATTTTAACAGTATTTCCTTTTGGAATTCGTTTTGATTGGAAGGCAAACCAAAAATCAACAACACATAGCCAATAGTGGTAAGGTCAAGGCGTACTTTTAGCTTGTGGGATTCAGATGTTTTTAGCAAAAATTCATTTCCCTGAGGTGAAAGAAAGTATTTGGTATGCGATTTACTTAAATATATTTTGGCTTCAGAAGGTACTTCTGGTGGTGGTCTTAAGCTTAGACCGTGTTCATCCAATTCATCTTCGTTATGTGAATTAGCTTCAATAAACCTACTAGAGATGCCATTACCAACATTTTGTACGTTCCAATCTGCATGCGAATCAGTTAGAGGTATAAAATCGGGTAAAATCTCCATATGCCTAGGTTGACGCATAGAATTCGAAGTTACTAAAGATTCCTTGCTCTCGCCTTCACTATTTGATGTTTCTTCGCAGGCTGTTATTTCATCTCCATTTGAGGGTTCAGTAGAATTTATTGGAGTATTAACTGAAACTGGGTCTTCACCAAAATGTTCAGAAAAACTATAGTTTGAGTCGGAATCTAACATTAAAGTAGATTCCGCCAGCAATTTTTGATTTGTTTCGACTGAAGTTGTCTTTACATTTTTTGGTAATTTAAAATTTACATTGGAAGATTCTGCCATAAAGGTTTCGTCTTTTATTGCATTCAAATGTATATTTTCGCCGTTTTCAATTAATTCTACTTCATTGTCACTTTTTCCTTCAATAGTGATAACATCACTGCCTTGATCGACTTTCTTCTTGCTTTGTTGATCACCGGTCACACTTTCGGTAATTTCTTGAACCTGTAAGGAAAATATTATTAGAATACGCTAAGATATTCCACGCAGAATTTGTATACCGGCTGAAATTTGAAAAATTAATTAAAATTCTTAAAACCTGATTACTTGCATGTATTATATATTCGGAATCGCAATTCTATTTCGCACCTACAGCCGTACATTGAATTTATTTATTCGTTTTTAAATAACACCCACCTGATTGGGAGCATCTGTCACTGAGTTTTTGTTCTTTTTTTTACATTTGTCAGCTTTTAAATATGTGTTTGGCTCATATTTCTTGCCAAGGCTTTTTGTATTGTCAACGGGGGGACTAGCCGCATCCACTGTCATTGCACTTAAATGATTTTGCCGATCCAACAAGTAATCCATACCTACAGCTTTTAAAAAGCGACCATAATATTTATCTGCGTTAGTAAGTTCAACCAAATCTAATTTGTATTCTTCACATGGTTTATATAGCAAATTGACTGGAATGCCATTATGTGGTGTGGTGATCGTCACATCGTCATATGACTTTTGATGTGATATAATAGGGCTACAAAAGATGGGATACTGTGTAAAATGCGACGCACTCCGGCAATTATCCGATATATGACCGCGAGCACCACAAAAACAACAATATTTTCGTGGATTATAATTAGTTTTAGTGATGGGGTGAACATTAGCTTCAGTCTATTTAAAATAAAAATAAAAAAAAACTGTAAATAAATAATTAGAAATTAGAATATTAGAAGAATAAACTTACTGTAGAGTGGTATCTACGCCATTTATCGGGGCAATATTCTACAGAATGACCTGGCATTTTACAAATGAGGCATCTAAGGCGATTTTGATAAAGGCAAGCATTGCACCTTTTGATAAACACATTGGTCTTATTTCCGCACTTCATATAAAAAAAAATTTTGAAATATTTATATATATATATATATATATTTATTATTACACTTTTTGTATGTGTGTTCAACTTACATTCAAACAAATGGTATTTGGGCAGCGTGGTTCACGATGACCACTTTGTCCGCACATATAACAAACTATGAGCCTCTTAGTTTTTGTGCACTTGTATCGCATGTGGCCATATTCAAAGCAATTCGTACACTTAATATTCTTTTTGACGGATTTAATCCTTATGCGGTCTTCGGCGCATATTTTCCATAATTTTTTATCGGCTTTAAAGTAAATGCAATATTTATTATGTGAGAATATTTTTATTCGCGTATGCATTTATATTTATAGTTTTTACTTACGATTCATTCCGTTCAATATTCTACTCATCATAAAATATTCACCATTCCACGATTTATTATAAAACCGTCGCATCTCGTCGTTCCAACCAATGCCACCCGGCTCTGTTATACCACGAATGAAAAACACGTTATAAATAGGAGAACCATTTTTACTATAAGATTTATTGCGCTCAGATTTTTTTGGTGTATATTGAATTAGTTGTGCATTCTTCTCGGGCAATGATTTATATGTATATTGCTTCTCTCTATCACTGTCGGATGATGTATCTGAGATTTGTACAGTATTGTCGGCAATGGATACTCGGCTTTCCTTCTCTTTGTCTAATTGATCAATACTTTCAAAGACTTGATCCAATTCATTTAGAATATTATTAGGTAAGGCCAATTCTTCAGTTGCAGTTATATCGCGGCTTTCTTCTTCATTATGCTGAATTAATATTTTTTCAGCCATTTCCCGAGCGGTAGGGTTATTTTCAGTTTCACTTTCTTCACTATCTTCCAAATTTTGATTATTCTTTTCGCCATCTTCTCCTTGAGCTAAATTATTTAATGTTGCAATAAATTGTGTATCCGACATGCAATTAATTGTTGCTCTTCTCTTAGACAATTTCTGCTTTTGTAAGCTTGGAAAGTAATTAGACAAACTGTGATTGCGCTTTCGGGGCTTGTAACTTTCCACCGCTGGGCCTTTGGATATATATGGTATGGTGGTACGCAACACCTCGTTATCATCTAATACGTTTTCATTATCAGAAGAGGAAAGTGAATTTTCCAGATTATTATTAAATTCTTTACTGCTAAAAGAAACACGATGCTTGCGCAAACGTTTGGTTCTTCGGTTGCAAGTGCTTATGTCTTCCACCTCATCTGAACTTGTATCGATTTGGCGTATGACAGTTGATTTATTAGCTCCCTTTGCGTACACAGTATCTGAATCGTCTTCAGAAATGTCTAAGGCGTTAAATTGGACTCGATCAATGCTATAGTCCTTTGTTTTTGATTGCGTTTCAGTTGTATCTGCTGTAGTTAAATCCAACGAATGCATTAGTTGCATGTTATCCTCTTGAACTTGATTAGTATTCGATACCAAGGAATTATGTTTCTCCAGGAAAAGTGTATCGTTGCCTATTTTTGAAGTATTGACCACTTCTGGTAAACTACTCACGTCAGAAGTAAGGACTAGTAGGTCTTCATCAACACCACTGCCAACAGCTTCAGCTAATAGACGACGGCGGTCTTTTTGTGCTATAAAGTCATCCGACGATTGTATTGAACAGGGAGATCCACAGCGCGATGAGTTTTCTAAACGTTTTACGATCCCATCACCAGCTACAGAAGACTGCATGGTAATTTCTTGAGGTTTTAGAAATCTAGCTGTAGTTGAAGACATTTGAACATCAGTTGAATCTACAGCGTTATCTTCTTGTCCCATTATAATAAACGAATTGTTATCTTTATCATCATCTGAACTATCAGCTACAGTGAATATCGGTGTTGGGTCTCTTGGTATCACTACAACGTCGCTGTTGTCCGATTCATTTTCCGAATCCAAATCAATTATTTCTGTTGGTACCATTGTACTCTGTGTTGCTGAAGCCATACGTTTGGCTCTTTTCGACTTTTGCTTTTTTTCCGCGATACTTTTTGCTTTATTTAATTTATGTTCTTTTCTAGCAAATAAACCTTGTTTTATATCTCCGGAAAAGTTATTAAAAATTTTTTCATTAGCAATATTATTTGTTGCTTTCTTTCTTATCCAGTCAACTACAGGATTTCGTTTCAAATTCGATTTTTCTGCTAACTGTTTCGCATTTTTTCGATGTGCATTGGGATTTTTACTTTTCTTATTTTTATGATTTAATAAAGGAGATCCAATATTGATATATACAGTTTCCCCTACGTACGAATTTGGAATAAAAGATATTAGAAATTATTGAAAATATAACCACAACAATAATATAATTAACTTGTGGTATGCATTATTACAAATAGGAGGCCAACAGTCCAACTGTTAAATATGAGACATAATCCCAATTGTTTACCATTATGTGTTAAAAGAAAAACAATTTAAAATACAATTTTCATTACATAGCAAATATGCATTTACAACTATTTTATGTTCCACATTTATATGACAAATATATGTATGGATATGTATTTTAAATTTGGACAGGGATAAATTGCATTGAAAGAACGCTCACAAGTCCTAAAAGGAATACATAAAAATCCGTTTGATATGAGATATTTTTACTAGAACAATCTGTATGAATGCTAATATTTTAAAGCACATAGTCATTTACAGACGTATGCACATACATATAAACATACCTGCATAAGACTTTTTATTACTTTTCAATAGACTAGGAGTCTTTTGAAATTTGTTTTCAATTTCTTTCGAATGCTGTAGGTTTTGATATTCAATGGACCATGTCGGTTGTACGTGATTTGGTATTTTAAATGGATTACGTATTAACTGGTTTCTTTGAATTTGACTTTCTTCAGGATTTTTAGTAACATGCTCGTTGCCGGCCCAATAACGACTTGAGAAATTTCTATTGTTTATTGATGAGGTTTCGCAATTATGTTTCAAAGTTCCGGCATTAGACATATTCAGATCATTTACTTGTTCGCAAACGTTGTCCGGCTGCTTCATTTCTCCGTCAATAGTATCATGATGTATTTGTGCATAT
This sequence comes from Ormia ochracea, assembly GCA_963402855.1. NCBI lineage: Eukaryota > Metazoa > Arthropoda > Insecta > Diptera > Tachinidae > Ormia > Ormia ochracea. The sequence continues at coordinate 44,710,034 of OY727106.1, forward strand.
AAACGTGCCTCCAATTCTGCCAATTCTTCCACATTATCAATGTCAATCTGTTCCAATTTGATATATTTATATTTTCATTTAATTATTCGGTTTAATCTTAAATATACTTACTTCATCCATATCATTTATTATTTTTTCTTGCATTTAATCATCAGAATGTTAATTTTAAACTGGAAATAAAAAAAGTTGACTAAAATATACCTCTCGCCTTTCTTCAAAACAAATTTCATTATAAATACAACACGTGGTCAGGGTTGCCAAACCACTATAAGAAAGTTACAAAAACTAGTCAAATTAACCTAAAGGATATTTAGATGACATATGTATCATATATTCTTTGTTTTATATATACATAAATAATGTTTAGATATGCGGATAGTTTCGAAATGATGTAAATATGTGTATAGTAATGGCCATTTGGTAAATTAATATTCAGCGTTTAAACATTAGATTTTTTTTACATTTACGTACTCGTACTAAGTAAGTCAAAGTTCTAATTGGAGCAATGAAAACCAAATTATATATAAAAAAAAATAGTTTTATACTAGAACATATTGTTATAATTGGCATCTTTTTTCAGTATCTATGAACTGAATATACATTGGAGTCACTAAACACCTATTGAAAAAAAAATTCAATAGGGTAAAAGTACTGTATAATATTTCACCTGCCAGATTAATACCACCTTATAGATTCTCTTGGCCAGTGTTGTCGCGAGCACTTTGGTAATCTGGCAGCGCGATTTATTAAAAATATTTGACAATTATTGCTAAATAAATGTATTTATTCTATTAGCCGGCCACGTAGTATTTACAGTCTTTTTAATAGTTATAAAAGTAAGTAAATGTGTTTATAATAAAATAATTTTATATTTGTGTAATTATTTCCTACAGAATGGAGTCCACAATGCACCGCTATGTATCTCCAATAAATCCAACCATATTTCCTCATTTAGCCACAGTATTGCTAATAATTGGTACGTTCTTTACCGCCTGGTTCTTCATATTTGCAGTGTCGCGACCGAAGAATACCAAAGAAAAGACACTCTTCAAAGAACTTTCTATCAGTTTGTGTGCATCAGTATTTATGGGCTTTGGTATAATGTTTCTAATGCTGGCAGTTGGTATTTATATATAAGATGCATACACACTGTATATCATTTTCTTTAAAGATGATTAGAATAAGCACATACAACACTACATACGAGGAGTCGTTTGTAGCAATTGAAAAAATTATAATTTTTATAGTGTTTAAAGATTAACAACTAACTGACATTGCATTCTTTATAATAATGTTCAAATAAAAAATTTACATAATTATTTAAGTTCGTCGTATTTTTCCAGGAATTTTGGTTGTTATAAATAATGAAAAGTTAAAGTTCATATGACTGAAGTTTATCGAATTATTTCAATTTCCTTTCTTAGTGTATGAAGATATTCTGCTACTTACCTTAGATAGTAAGAATAACAAAATGTTGAATAGTTTTGAAAATCTTTAATTGATCGATTATTCTAAATTTTGTGATGAAAAAACAAAAAATACGGAAATTAAAATCGTATTCCATGACAATTAATAGATATATAACCAATTCAAAGCTCCTTTATTTTGAGTAACAACAAGCTTGCAACGGTCTTATAGATGGTGAATAAACTTTTAAAAACATGTCTAACATATACATACTTATGTATGTAGGTGTTAATTTGTTTACTTTTTAATAATAGTGTATAGAATAATTGGTTATTAATATAACTATAACTAAATATTTCATAATTTCAAATTATTAGTTCCTTCTTTGTGATCGTTTAACTTATTTTCTTTAACTATTATAAAGTTTAATACATTTTACGCTACTAACGGCAATGACATGAATATAAAAAATCCTTACTGAATCGTAAATTTTTTCTGTTTCGTTTTAACCAGCTAAACCCGCCTTTTGTCTGCACTTTTGCATAATTGCACGTAACATAAATTGTTTGCGTGACAATTGGCGCACATGCTTCAAGAATGTTTCTAAATCAATAACACCACTGCGCAAGGCTTCACCTAAATAATAAATGGCATCTTCAGTGGCCGCTTCTTCGGCATATGCGTTTAATAGTCTAAAAGAGCAATTATTTGATAAAGTAATTCAAATACTTTTCTAATTAAAGAAATAATTATTTTAACTCACTGTCTGTATAACGGTGCGGTTGTTGTTACAGCTTCATCCGGATCAATACCTTCTGAATTTTCTAAAGATTTCAGACTTTTTTCCAATTCTTGTTGCTTATCACGTAATATATTAATATTTTTTTGTAAATCAATCTGCGAAAAACAAGTATTAATATTTAAATTATTTAAATCATACATTTTTTTACCTCTTCTTTTTGCAAACGTGCAATAATTGAATCAATTTTTGCACTACCTTCAAACAGCTCTTGCTTGGTGCGATTAAGGGTATCGATTTCAGCCTGATATTGGTTAACTTTCTCCTGTAGACGGCGTCGTAATTTATCTTCAACAGCACTAATAAGTGAGGCTTTAATATGCTCCTCTGTAATAGTGCCAGTTGAACCTGTATTTGGGGTATTCTTTAAGGAACATAATTAATAGTTAGTATTTATTAGTTTTAACAATTTTGTGGACTTACATAACCTGAGTTATAGCCCGGAACTGGAGGATAATTCATATAAGGTGGATAAGCAGCACCACTTCCAGCAGATGGAGCTGGCATAGCGTTTCCAGATGACGAAGGATATGGACAATAGCCACTGAAACTATTAGTTGATGGGTATGGAGGAAATGCGCCCCCAGCTGTAGGATACGGTAAATGATATGAACCACCCGATGCTGCTGGTGTATTAATGTTACTGGTACTCCCTGGTTGTGGCATAAAAGCTTTAAAAATATATAAAAAAGGATATAATTATGCTTATTATATAGAGTGGTTGTATGTTTGTGTATATAAATTTCTTTACACAAGCTGTTTAGATTATACTCGATAAACTGCTTAGTACACTTATCTTTTTAATAATTGTAATTTACAAGAAATACCAATTACTTACATGCTGTTGGGTAGGGCGTTGTTGATGTTTGATCTTTGCGAACAGAATACAGAGGCGGATGTTCCCCAAAAGTAACAATCATTACTTGAATCAAGGACAGTAAATCGCTTGAATACTTCAAAATAAAAACTGTTTAAAAAAGGTCTCAGAAAAGAAAAGCAAACTACTTACCGGTTTCCAATCATGCAAGTATGGTAAATAGATTCTGCCATTGTGATCTACATACATAGACACTTTGATCAGCATTGCCGGCGTTGGTTTTACAAAGCACATGGGCGCATTCATTGGATGGTTATCCATAAGCCAAATAGAAATAGGCGTATGGTATGTATTATCTTTACCAAGAAATAAAACATTAATATAAAAAAACATTTGACTCATTTCAATCATGATAAAAAAAATAAATGCATACTTTTAAATACAACTGGTATGGTACCCTGCAAATTAAATAGATCCTTAGAACTTCCATCATTAAAAACTGCAAACATGACATTAAAACACTTTTCTCTGTTAAATTGTTAAACATACTTTTAAAACTTACCAAACTTTTGTAAGTTAAAGCTTAAACTTCGATAATTTGTTAAAACGTCCACAACTTCCTTTTTAGTAGCATTAAAAAATTTATACTGCAACTATAATTATTAAAATATAAAGTACACAATTACGTTCGTACAATAAATAAATCTTATCATATTTGTTCCCAAACAACAAACTCTATTTGGTACATTAGCCCATTGCCTCAGCAGCCAGTGCTCCTAACTAAATTCATATGAATATATTATATAGTATAAATATATATATTCATACGAATATAATTATAATAATAAGTAAGCAAATAAATAATTATATTATCCATATATAATTACATACAAACTTATCATAAATGGGCATATTTCTCTTTTTGTTTGGATTCCTTTGGCACTTACCTTTGTAAGTAATTTTGCAATTTGTGCATCCTCTATCGATGTAACCATTTTATTTTGTTTTATTAATTTTACACAAATGCTTCTTTTATAATTAATTGCGTTCTTGGTTCGATTTCTTCTAAATAATTAGAAAAAAATTACTTCGTACTACTTTTCTTTATTAAATTTTTGACGTTTCTTCTCTTCGATGAGTAATTTTCAGAGTAGTTGTCAAAGCAAGAAGTTGCCACACTTGTGGTTGCGTTAGAAATAGCAAGTAGGTGATTGCTAAATTACATTCGACGTAAAATGATATGCATAGACATGCACGTACTTATGTATGTGTTTATCGTAAGGCATCTACGTAACAATTTATATTGCAACAAGATGTAAACCCTACTCATCCATAACTGTACATCCATACAGTCCATACAGTTATATATCCATATGTAAATTTTTAACGAAATAAGAAAGAAATATGTGTAAAAACTATATGTATATAAAAAAGTAAAGTTAGTTAAAAAAAATTATTTTTTTAAAGTTTATCTCACTTAAAAAATGTAATTATCGCAAGAATATGCCTTAAAGATGGCAATGTGGGCTTAAGAAGTTATACATACATAATTCAGTAAAGCTTATGGAATTGAATACACTATTAGAAATTTTTAGATTGACTCAGTTCTAAAATTGGGCTAACCTACAATATGTTATCCAAGTTATCACTTATTGCCAAACTAAATCTATAATTAAATGGTAGGTATTAAGCATTTGTACCTTTTTTTTTGTAATGGAATGGATAAAAAAGCGTAAAAGGTTACAGGTTGTTCCCAATAACAGTTTGGATGGCAGTAATGCGCTGACCTTAATTTTTGTGGTGAAAAATCTGTTTAGTATCAATTCGATACGACGAAAGTAAAACACGAGCAAAATGTATTTTATATGCCCTTGGATGTATTAGAACATGCCGTCCAATTGTATCTTGCCAGTATGCAAATATGGATGGATTATAATAAGATTAATTAACGCATTACATCCGTACTGTTTCATTTTGAATAAAGTTAAAAAGTTTCAACAATAAAAATTTATTAAAAAAGCCAATTATGCAGAAGATCTTTAAATTATATAATTATACATATATTTTATTCAAGTAGATCGAAATTTTGTACAAGTCAAAAAATCAATTAATAAAACTAAAACATCAATTTCTATGCTAATGGAAAATCGTAAATTTCTAAGCATTAAGTAAACATGAAATAGGAAAAATCTAAAAAATACTTAAGTAAAAATTATTCGAAAATTAGATGTGTTGTATCTATCAATTTAATTGCTTGAGGTTTGGAATCAGTCGGTCAGGAATATTGCATACATACATGTAAGTGACAGTAGTAGAGGTAGCAGTTTTAGTTTGGATGGGTATTATGATACACATACATATGTATCATTGGCTTATTTTAACTTTTAGGGATTAATTGGATGATTTTGTGTGTGAAGAGATCATATAATCGCACAATTATCTTAATTTCTTTGTATCTCTGCAAGAAAATATAAAAAAAGTATAATCCATTATTTTATGGGGTTAAAGTTATAAGTGTGAAAAAGAAATTTTGAGTAAACGAACTACTTCTAAACAAGTAAAGAGAATTAAAAAAATATTTAAGTATGTATACATATATCCTATTCATGATGTAAAATCACAAGGAGGGCATTAGCTTTCAATAACTTAACTTTAAGCCGTTTTATTCAAAACTATTTACGTTCTTGATGCGAAAAGTTGCGATCATTTGAAAAAGTTTTCAAATTCGAAAAAAAACTTTTATAACATTAAGCATATTTCATTTGTTAAATTTATTGTTTTATATTAATTTTGTATATTTAGTACAGATATCATTTCTTATGGTTATTGTTATATGTGGTATTTAGGGTCTACAAAAAAAAAAACTTCTAAAATTTAATTCCTTTTTCCATTTTTCTATATATAAATGTATTTTATGGATGAACTCGTATAATAGGAATATTGGATATATTTTTTTATTTTTGTTCGTTTTGTTTTTTATATTTTATTTAATTTTTTTTAATTTATGTTAAGGATACAATTATAAAAATAAATTACTTTTCCTTTTACAGTTGTTTATTGTATGAATTCTTATTATTAGCCAAAATGTGAAATAAGCGGCAATAGCTAAAACTAAAGCCAGCACTCCTTTGATATTTACGTAACGTTTTTTATTGCATTTACATAAATTAAAACTTTTTTAATGTTATTATTTGTTAAAGTGAATTAAAGTCTTTATGTTAAAAAATAATTGATGAATCTATGAATATGTAATTGATCTCCTCTAGAGAAGTAATTCTTTTGTTTCAAAATAATTCTTATGAAAAATTTAACGAAAGTAGAGCAATAATTAGCAACAGCTATTTAAATTTTCGTCCTTTTGAATCTTTAATACTTATTCGTTTATTTATAATTCCTGGATAGAGTTTGTATAAAACGAAAAAAAAAATTATACAAAACGTTATTGTGCCAATGAATACAAAAATGCCTACTAAATAAAAAATATATGTATGTTACAAAACGTGATGAGAAAGGATTATTTGGTTTCATTGCATTCCAAACTAGTATTGATTCTTAGTAGTTATTAGAAAAAAAACTTATGCACTTACTCAATACTAGGAACATAAGGTTTAATTCGAATGTGAACCGAAATCGAAACTAAACTCTATCCCAAATATTATATATTTGCTATTCTATGAAGCATAACAAATCGAAATACTTTATTAAAACAAGTATAAATAAAGCGCTGAGCATACCGCGTTGCGAATTATCGATAATATTATTAACTAGTTTGTTCTTTAACATGTTCTAGACAATTTTTTTAGAAATATCGAGGTAATATCTTCTGTTAATCATACTTGTCATAATAAAAAGTTGGGTTAAAGGTAACACCTTTTCACCTTTACTTTGCAATGCAATATTTAATATTAAAAACATTTTAAATTTGCACAAATTGTTCTGTCCAACATAAAATTTCAAACTACTTAGGAAAGTTAATTCAAGATGTTTTAAAGTACTGAAAAGCACATGAATCCAATTATAAGTATATTTTTGTTATATTTGGAAAAAAACTTTAAAATATAAAAATAGGTGTAAAAAAATTTCGAATTTGCTTTTACGTAAATCTAATTAAAAGTTCATGAGCAAATCATTTATTTAAAGAATTTCAGCATATTTTAACTGTAAAGTGATCTAAATAAGTGGCGTTCTTAATGATATTATAATTATATAGTTATGAAAATTATTATATTTTTTACTACATTCATATATAACAAAATTCAAATTAGTTGATCATTCAAAAATGTTTATGTTATCCACTTATCATTTATTTATGTATTATAAATATTTGTTGCATGGAAATTTAACAAAATATATATTTTTTTGTGGATATGAAACAAACCATCTCTTGGTAAGTTTTAAAATCGCTGGTCTATTTTGAAATATTATTAATATTATTTCTGTAAAATACTTTCCCTATAATATATAATTATTTGTTATATCTTTCACTTCTTTTTATTTATTAATATATTAAAAATTTGTATTCAATATTGATCAGTCTATTGCAGATTAGTACAAAATGATAATGCACAAATTACAATTTAAAATTTTCATTTGCAATATATTAAGTCGCGCCATAGATAAAAAATATAACATTTTAAATATTTTATTATATATAATAAGAAATGCGCAAATTTAATTCATTTTCAGAAATATCAAAGAGTTATTTTCAAGCGAAAAATGTTTAAAATTGATGTTTCTATAAAATGAGTATTTGAAGTTAAAAAAAAAATACTAGCGATCATATTTGGATTCTGTAAAAATCAAATACGTATTAATTCGTTAAATTTTTAATAAAAATAAATTTTTGTAATAAAATAAAAACTTAAAAAAACGCAAAATTTGGGCGCTTCTAAAATGTTTCCAAATGTACACTTCCTTCCTAAGGAACTATACACTTACGCCAATTTTTGTCGATGCTCTATAGACAAGCAATTTATCAATTTTCAAAACTTGATTTCAAAGGTATTTCGTGGAATGTTTGTATATTAAAAGATGCATTTTAATCGTTGGAAATTTTGTATAGTGATTGTCGACCAAGTTAATTCACCTGAGTTTTTAAACTGACGATGATTAAGAATAAATTATATGAAAGATTTCGTCATGTAAACTCAGTTTTATATAATTATGCCCACAAGTAAAAAATAATTTCGAAGGAAATTACCTCTAAAACTGAAAATACACTTTTAACAGAATATAAACATAAAAATGTTTAACTTTACTGAATCACCTACAAGTACAACACATTCCGTTTAGTAATCAATAGAAACTATTACATGACCGTTTTGCTTGTCGATTTGTAATTAGGTATACAGAAACGTTATCCACTGCTGGTATTTGTGGATATTACAGGCAAGAACTTAAGCAGCGCCTCTTTTTATTTTTCTTGAGGACACTACTCCTTATACCCAATGCCTATAATATTTTTTGGTATATGTGTACGTATGGAAATTTTTATCTGATAATAATTTGGAGAATATTGTCCTACTATTTCAAAAAACATAAGTAATATAATAATCTCTTGCATTCATTTCTCTATTTTAGCTAATGAGTGAATACCATAGAACATGGGCACACTCTTCTAGATGATTAGTTTTATTTCTTAATACTTATTTGTTTCTAGTGTAATCAACCACAAATTATGTGACTAATATTACAAAAAAAAATATTTCACTACTTTTATTTATTTTTTTATAGGAAAACAGTTTCGAATATTTGCTGCATGATTTACTTTTTTTCTAAGACGCAGATGATGTTCAATTTATATTTATATACTCAGTGGAAGGATATTATGAGATTTTTAATTTGTATAAGTTTTAGAAGATAATCTCTCATAAGAATATACTAATGCCACCTCCTGCAGCCGTATGACACAGCTATGTCAGCTTTAAAATTAAAAAATTTTATAATTTCACTTAAAGGTTATTACAAAAATTTTGAGTTACACTTCCTCTACTTGATAACTAATAGCTTTTTTAAACTTGTCAACGTCTGGGTGAAAAGCGATTTGAGAATTCAAAAAAACTGTTTACATTACAACATGTTTAAAGTGAAAAGTTAAAAAAAAAAAAAAAATTACATTCAGAAGTGATACACAAATTTAATTTTGTATGCATATCTTACCTAAATACCTAGATAAAATCGTCATCAAGGCGTGATAATTTTTAAGACACTACTCCTTATACCCAATGTTGACTAGTTTAAAAACGATAAAAGTTTTTTTTTGCTTGTAAAATAATTTTTCTTTTTGTGAGAAAATGTTGAAAAAGGTCATTAGTTTTGAAAATCTACCATTTTGATATGCAAAAACATCCGATACAAAATAATGAATCGAATAAATTTTATTTGTTTGCTTAATTAATAAGTGTGGTTTTGTGTGCGTTTCTGCTAAAAATTAAACATAATTAATGTTTAGAAAGAAAACTTGTAAATGATTTTGTATATATACCTTCGTTTTAATTTATAATTATTTTTTGTATTTAATATATGTATATGTATGAATTCCCTTCATTAATAATAGAAAAAATACATTAGTCGATGTTAAATTTGGAATTGTATAAATGATAATAAAAAAAGGTCGGGGCAAAACATCATCTTTTGATTGTTCGATAACATATCTCACTCTTCTATGTTCTCATTTTTATATCTGCTTAATAAAGTTGTAATTGAAACATTTTCGTTTCCATTTCCTATTGGAACGCACAATATAAAATTGATAATTCGAAAAGTAGAGAGAAAATAGTTGTTGTATGTGATTCACTGTAAATTATCAATGAAACATTTAGTGCCATCTTACTAAGGCATAAGCACATATAAAACCCACTATGACACCTGCTGTTATACAATAAAATAATGACCTTCGTTTTTTCGCCTTCTTTTCGTTATCATAATTTTCGCGTTGCTTCCTTTTGATTTCGTTAACTTTTTCTTCAATGTTCGCCTGACGCTCAGCACGTGTTCTACGTCGAACAGTGTCGTTACTAAAACGAGAGAAAAATTATAAAGTAATAGATAAGATATTAACATTTTTTACCAATACCTCTGAGATGCAGAATCTGCAGCTTCAATACCATTTATTTTCATTGCATCATATTCTCCATTTGGTTCACTCGGTTTCACATTATTTTCTTCCAGTTGAAGATGCTGTGTTGGTTTATCTTTGCTTTTCATTTTGTTATAATTGGAATTTTCATAATGTTCTGTGGTATCATCGCTATCATCATTATCAACTTCCTCAACAGTTTCCTCTTCGCTGTCGTCAATACAACCATTTTCGTCGCTGTCCGATTCATGTATAAGTTTCATACTATTGTTTGTTTTTGGCAGTGGTGGAAGAGGTCGATTTGACATTCCCGTATTTGCTTCTATACTCCGTTCATTGTTTATAAAGTTGTTTAAAGCATCTTTATTCGACTTGTCGTTGTCGGGCTTACGCTCCGAACTCTCAAAATTGAACTCAGTTACATTACCACTAGTTTGCAAGAGGGACAAGGTTCGCGGTGGTAAAGGTGGTGGCGCTTCCTCCGGATTACTATGTTCATGATGTTCACCATCGTCACTGGAGACAATTGGCGATTCATTGAGATTGATGAATTTCTTTAAATCAAAGAGAGAAGTAATTTTAAATATATATTTGTACTAATTAAAGGTAATTATGTACATTTATAAAGAGAGAGCAGGCTGAAGTGAGCCTCGTTTGTTCATCTTGCTTTTTATTTTTTATAGTATGAAAAGTAAAATAATATAAGTATTTCAGATTCATTTTTAAAAAAGTTTAATAGCAAACATAATGAATTAAAACAGTTTTTTAGAGGTGGAATTGAATTTTACTACAGTAGTATATATAAATAGCTTTGCAATTAGTATTGTACTATAGCAGCCAATAACATCATTACATTGAGATAACACGCAAGTGAGTGTTAATACGTGAAAGCTACGATTTTAACGATGCAACAAAAGTTACAAATTTCGAACAAAAAGTAACCGTTCACTATCTGCTGTTATTAAAATAGGAAATCAGATATATACAAACCGGATCATTAAGTAATTTTATGCCTTCCATAATAGCTTTATATGAAAATAACAATTGATCGGCGGTTTGTATAAGACCCATACGATATCTACGCAATTCATATAAAACATCTGGAACTGATAAATTTTCCACACCTTCATTTTCAACCTATAATTTATATGAGAAAAGAAGAGACTAAGTTTTTATTAAATAAATCTAAAGTTTAAAAAACATACCAACACTAAGCAACAATCAACTAAACAGAAGGTACCAGAACGCCCAATGCCAGCGCTACAGTGTACAACGGCGGGACCAAAATTGGCATCTAAAGTTCCTGAATCGCGCACGTTTTTAAGGTATTGCAAAAATGCCACTGGTGAAGTGGGTATGCCAAAATCTGGCCATGTGGTATAATGAAATTGTGTTATATCACGAGTCTCATTTGTTTCCATATCAGTCAATCTTTATGAAATGAAAATATTTTAATAACTACATTTTTCGCAAATTATATTGTATTTTGAATATAAAATGAACACATACTTAAACCATCGGATGATGTAGTTTTTGTACTCTTCAGAACGGCACATCTGTACAAGTAATTTAACATCATTAAATTGCAATGTATCTTCGTCCCTTCTACTTTCTGGCCAATATAAATGACATTTCACTTGTTTCTTTTCTGTTAACTTATTTAACATTAATATGGCTTTCGACTTTTGTTCCCAAACCATCAACCAAAAATGGCTCATTGTCTCACACAGTGGTCCTTGTGTTAAAATATATTTACGATCAGCACGTTCAAACTGTTCAAATATTAAACAAAAAGTTATTTAAGACATATGAAGGATACAAATTAATAAATATATATGATTGTATTATAAAATATACCTTCACTAAATTGGCATTGATGTAGTCTACTCCACCTCTATGTAAGATAATTCGAGAATGATTGTACGGATTTACATCTCGATATCGGTTCAGTGAACGATTTACTGGTTTATCTGATTCACTTGTCGAAAATTTCTTTTCAATTGCTTCGCGTTCACACTTTTCTCGTATTTGCTTAAAAATAAAAATATTATAAATACTTAAGTGAGAAATTAATAATAATATTAATTTTAATATGATATTTTATTATATGTAACAAGATTTAGAAAATCTTTAACATCAACTTTCTGAAACTTTTTATTTGTATTTAAAGTAAAAACTAATATGTATAACGGGTTATCCACTAGGCGTATGTACATATGTGTTGTTCTTATGTTCCAACAGAGTTGTGAAAGATACATTAAATTTTTTCAGGGTTAATATTTATTTTTCATGAAGCATTTTGCAGCAGAAACTTTTAAAAATCGTAAAAATTTATTATAGAAATAAAAACAGACAATTGTTAATTGTGTTATTAAATTAACAATATTTTTGACAAAATATGCCTCCATCAAAAGTGACTGTCTGGTGAGTTCTTCTCAATCGGAAAATGTTATAATTTATGGAGTTCAGTAAAAGTCGATTCCAAAGGATTATTTTTTTAAAAAATTGATGAAAATGGCTTTAATGGTCGCATTGAGGGTGACATTTTAGACTCTATTGCATTATTGCAGCAAAAACCCTAATCTAGCTGTAAATATTAAAACAGCACCTATATATGAATATTTACTCATATCCATATATGTATATGCATGCCAATTCAAACCTTTTACATCTTCGAGCTGTTCACATTTTTGCGTGCTTAGCATTTCGTTAGCACGCAGCATTTAAGTTTTCTCTGTCAATTTTCATTTGTGGCCTTAAAGTTGTGTAAACATGAAAATCTTATTAAACACATACTACTGTACACGCATTAATACATGCATGCATAAATAATAATTCATAATGCAACATAATAACACGACTTTTTTTATTTGTCTTGCTTCACGCTTCATAGTTAATAAGGTGACTTTTTCGTTTGTTATTGCTATTTTGTACTCTTAAACTAAAATAATGAAAAAGAAAATCTTAAAAAGGGGGTTACTTATTATTGGAATAAATTTATTCAAAATTTATATTGCTTGAAATACAGTGCATACTTAAGTTGTATCCATTAAAAACAAATTTAGATTCGTTTTTATGCTAATAGAATGTACATAGACGAAATTAACAAGAGAAACAGACACAATCATTTGATTGGAAGCATTAAGTGTAACAAACGAAATTTCTCGAGTACATCCTTCATACAACTGCATTGTAAATTTCTGATTACACTAGTTATAATACATGAATGTATGTACATATATTTATGTACTTCTATATATGAACATAATGCTTAAAATGTAAACAAAAAATGTAATTCCTCAAGCTTTAATACAAAGTTTAATAAAAAAATACAATTAAATTTAATTTTTTTAAAAAATTCACATACTCGTACATATTTGTGTATAATTTTTTTTTTAAATTTATAAGTTGATTTTGTTATTCTCTTTTTTTTGTCCTATAAACCACAAAATAATAAAATGGTTCTGTTAATGAATTTCTGCATTTTGTCTTCTAATCTACATATAATTATTGTATAATACAGAAATATTCATTAGAATCAAATGGTTGAAATAACAGAATTCTACGAAGTGTTCAGAATCTAACTCGATATTAAGGCCGGGAAAGCCTTAGTCGTGTTATTGTTCCTTGTTAATTGTGGAAGCATATTTTGTAAAGTTGTGAAAGTAAGAAATAGTTAAATTAAATCAGGAGGTCATCTATAATTCACAGATTTTTTTAATATTTTGCAATACATAAATTTAATTTTATGTATGAAATTTAATAATTATATCCTTTTGAATGAATAATAAATCCGAAATACAATAATACTAAATAGATAATGTTACCAAAATTAATTATATTCCAACCAAATCATATTTCCGAGAATTATTATTTTCAGCATTTTAAATATCAATAGCTCACTGTATTTTTTGTGTTTGAAATTATGGAAAAAAAAAATTCTGGCTAAAACACCAGAAAACTTTTTAAGCTATAAAGAATATACATACATAGATATTTGTATGCACGAATGTATGTATGGATATGTACGTGCATCAAATGGCTCTAATTTAATGCGTCCACATTCATCTTCATTCCGCAAAAAACCAAATTTAAATATAAATTAACTGTTTTTACACTTTGACGAACCAATAATTGCAAAATAAACGAATTTAAAATAAAAATAAATAAATTTTAATAAAAGTTGAATAAATTCCTGTTTTATATTTAGAACAAAAAAAAAAAAACGATTGAAATTTTTAACTTTTTACTACTTCTTGATTTTTTTATGTCAATTTAATTTTTGAGCTTAAATTTTTTTTTTTTTTGGTATTTCCAATTTTTTTTTGGTTATTTCCGTAACATTTTTAGGACAATAAATAATTAGGTATTGTCTGTACATTTTTTGGAAATGTTTACAGCTACGCCTGGCACCGCAATTAAGGTAAAAACATACAATATATATTATAGGCCAAAATTTTATTTTTGCAAACCCAAAATATATTTAACTAAAATTTCATTTTTCTCTATATATACACATCTACATACTAAACTTTTTCTCATGAAAACTAAAAACTGTCTTGTTTTAAAAAATATGGGATTTTATTTCAAACCTATAGATGATGACTTTGTGTGTGCACTCATACAGATTTCGTGGAAATTTTACCTTTTAAAGCGAAAGGAGTAAAAAACTAGAAACACAAAAACAGCACACACACAACCAAAAAAAGGTGATAACGGTTAATATAAAAAACTCGAGCAAAGAAAAAACACAACTATAAAACATATTTATCACAGGGCTTCAAAGTACTTATAACTAAATTTTTTTTCCAATGCACATATAACGTGCTGTTTTATAACTTCTTTATTTGGATGGGTACTACCCTTCATGCAATTTTGCTTTAATTTTACTTACTTCATAAAGGCGCACCAATTCATCGCGATCAGTTGTAATTTTTTTAAAATCTGATTCAACGCTACTGACGACGGATTGTGATTCCAGAGCTGGAGTCTCATTGCTATTTCCATCACCAGACATGTTAGCCACCACTCTATTTGTTAAACCGTTATTAATATTTTCACTGCTATTCGTATCACTAGTACCGGCCGATGTCGACGATGCAGAAGAAGATAATGAATTCGAATTTGAAGTAGAAGTCATTGCCACTACAGATTTTATTACGAAAGTTTTAAATGCTCTTTTCTCTAAAAAACCACAATGTATATGCTATGCAATGTATATAGATGCAACTATTGTTGTATCTGCAACAGTGATTTGCTTAGTTAATGTTTTACTGCTCTTGTGCTTCGATGTCGCTAATATTCTATATTAGTTCCCTTTAATTTAACACATATTAAAACTAATGTTACAAATTTTTATATAAGCAATAAAGAATTAAATGAAAATTATTAAATGCACGCACGAATTATGTAGCAATTTCCATTATGCCTCTGTATATACATACATATACTTTTTTCCAAATTCACATGAAATTTATTCTTACAATTTTTCTTTTTATGTTACATACAAGTACACCTTTGCTTTTTATTTTTCGATTTAGAGTTTTAAGCATAGTATTTTATATTACAATTTATATTAGTATTACGACATTAGCTCTTTTTATTTCGTAGCAAGTTATTAAAATTTATTACAAATATTAAATCTTAATTAATTTTACACCTTTTCTTTCTTTTTTTCCCAAAAAACTATATGCAATGACAGAAAGTCCAATAATGGATGCACGACACAGTGTTGTTGCGTTGTATCAATTATTTTCAAGGTTGCTCAAAATAGTAACACACCGAGTTGCAATGGCATACTGTAACGGAAAGTAAAAATTAGACCATGCACTATTTCTACTTCGAAAAAAATTAAATTTTATGGTATTATAAAATACGATATTATTTGGTTCATTCCCGCAATTTATTTATTGTTATTTACATTTAAATTCCATATTTATCGACCTTACGTTTTATAACTATCTTATTTTTAGCTTAGGTAAAAAACTTTTTTTTTTTATTTATATCTTTTAGTATTTCGTCAAGGTTTTGTTAGCTTAGTTTGAAAATTACTTGAAATAATCGTAAATTAAATATCGCAGTGTGCATAATACTAATAAAAAATAAATTTTTAGAAATTATTTAACATAATATTAAAAACTATTTTTAACAGTTACTTTAAATTAATTTCGAATTATGTACATGCATATGTTATTCTACATTATATGATATTAATTTTAAAACATAAAATTAATTTAATTTTGTAGTACGTAAACTTTTTTGATTCTTTAACATTTTTTTGAAAAAATTTAGTTAGAAACAATTATAATTTGCGAAATATTGAAAGGAAGAAAAAATTTTTTTTCAGCAATACTAAAAATTATTACTATTTAATTTTTTTGTTTTGTAGTTAAGCTGGTCAGGATGCTTGCATATACTTTGGTGTTCAAACCGAATTCATTACTAGACGACATGTAATGTAATAAGTTTTGAAAAATAAATTCAAAAACTTGCCATTTCGTCTTTGAATATCAGGAAGCCTTAAAAAAACTTTTTGAAATCTGCACAATGAACAAGTTTTACTCGTCAATCATAAAATTTTATTATACATTGCTTAACAATAAAATTACCTTTTTTAGCTAATCATGAAAAAAAGATAAATGCAAATGAAATTCAGTGTTATTTGAGGCATTCATATATAATATAATTTATTTATTGTTTAGCTCTACGATATTGATCTTACGTTTAAAAATAGTAATGGATAAAAAAAAAATTAAAGTTAATTTGTGCCTGATAGTTTACTTCCATTTTGCGTGTTATAAAATTTGCACAAGCGTCAAATCCTTATTAAAATAATTTATTATACATTCCAATGCTAATACTTTAAATGAATTCAGTTAATTATAGATATTTTATAAAGCAAAATATAGATAAATAATTGTCGTTGCTTACTTACTTACAGTTCATCGAAAAATTTATTGCGTAACGACTTAAAATTTTGAAGTTCTAATAAAAAGTCCCTAAAGAATACAGAGTTTACATTTAAGCTCATTTTGTACAGTATAAACCAATCGGCGATGCTGCGTCCTAGCAAAATATAACGCATTTGATAATAAGAAATATCTTTTGCAGCAATGCGCAACAATTGTATACGCAAAGGCAAGCACAAGATCAAAACCAAATCGTAAATAACTTTTATAACTGCAAGATTAATAATTAAAATAAACCAAAACCATAAAAAAACAAAAACTTTCTCATTGACAATATTAAGAGGGAGCATACACAAAGCATCGTTGTTGTTAATAGAACCACCTAAACCAAATGTGGATATGGTACATTTGGCCAGTTTAGGAAAAATCTGTGATGTATGATAATTCCAGATATCCCAAATGTCAAGCGATACCTGAGAAATCGTTTGAAAATATCGAGACCAAAATCCATTTAGAAAAAATTCCAAGAATATGATGTTGCATGTCTGTAAATGAAAGTAGAGGCGAAAGAAAAAAAGTATTATAAATTTTAACTATATAACTATGTAAGTTGAGACATAGATAAATTATATATTTTATTATATTTTTAATTCGAAAATAACACTAATTGAATTATCCACACAATGTAGATAAATAAGTATGTATAGATGCAGACAATCCAAAATAAACGGAACATAAGTACTTACGCTTATACAAAGATTGAGGATCTCGCACATAAAATATTTCCGCATATAATTTCTATGAAAGATTCCATTATTTTCATTGAAATATATACTTAGTTGAATACAGTGATCTTTTATCTTATTACGGGGCGTAACAACTGAAACTTAATTAAAAAAAAATATTTATTCGTTTGCAACTAGTAGTTATTTAAAGCGTTAGTTGTTCTTACTCATTGGTAAGCATAGTTGCTCTAAATGGTTATTTTCCCACATTTTCCACAGGTATGACGGTAGGTAAAATACCAAAGCTTCCAAGAGTATGACAATTACAACCCACTTGTAGTAACGTAAAGTTAAACGTTGGATCCCATTCGGACCCACTCCAACCCCAATAGACAAACGTGTATCTTCAGCAGTAGTCGCTGTTATGAAAGCACTAAAAGTCCAACAGTACGAATGAACAAAATCTGCATATTTTAGATCGGTCATACAATATATGGGGTCACCAAAGTATTGTTTAGCTGATAGGAGTAGTGCAATTGTTAGTAATATCACCATCGTACATTTAGAATGTAAGTTGAAAATGCTATCATATATATTTACATTTTTCAATTGTAAATATTTAGCAAATTGTTTGGCAGAATTAATCATTGTAGTTTCTGCTGGCGCACCAGCAAGTAAAGTAGAATCTTGAGTTCTTAAAAAAATGTAAAATTTCGGATACGATGTTTCACGCTATTTCTTGGGCGTTGAGAACGGTTGATTTTAAAAGTGATACATTTTAATCTCTTACATTTTAACACAGTTTTACAAAAATCTTGCTTTAACAGGGTAGTTGAAATGCAAACAACACAGGGTAGCTAGATAGAGTATATTTTATGGGGGACAATTAGCATTGATCACAGTATTGAAAAATAAATTTAACACGACTTATGTTACGTTCTCATTACTATATAAACCACTTGGTTCGCTTTCAGAATCTCCTTAGCGAACATTGGTTTTCACACGATGATTGTCAGGGTAGCATTAATCAAATACTTTCTAGAAAAACTGCAGATTTTATTGTAGTTAAAAAAATTGAGGTGGCAACGCTTACCACTGAAAAATGTATTAAACTATACCGATATTGAAAATATATTGCCTATTTTACGGGCGCAAAATATTAATACATACAATTTTTTCCTTTTTTTTGCTGCCGTTGTAAAAGAATACACTTGTTGTCCAATTTTTTTTATATGCAAAAGCAATTGAAATAACAAAGATATAAGATTTTTATACATAATTCTTAAAAAAAAATTTCTGCTTCTAAGTGTTCAAAACAATAATAGTTTTTCGTTTGTGGAAATAAAAATTGAGAATAAAGAAAATTATTAATAATCTAGAAGAAAATTTCTTACTGAAGAGATTACGATGTATGCTGCGGTTAGGCCTTTGTCCAAATACTTGCAATTCAAGTCGGTGCATATTTATAATCTAATATTTATCCTTCATTCGAAGTGCACAGTAGTTATGCTGCTGATAAGTTCGTTCCTTCTGTCAGCCAAACAATATTTCGGGGATCCTATAATGTGCTTAAGTGACGATAAAAATATTGATTACATTAACTCCTATTGCTGGACGTTAGGAACATACATTTTAAACTATTATGATTTGAGTATGCAAATAAATGAAGTGAGGAACATGACAAGTAGTCGGAACGATATCGTTCGTGACAGAGGCTATGCTATATCGGAAGGTAATAGAAAAACCAAGTGATTGCCATTTTGAATTCGTCTTGTAGCTCCCAAATTACGGATTTGGAGCTTTGTAATTGATGGGGAAATGACGCGTACAAACATTTTCATAATTGATTATAAATAACAATGACAAAATATGTTAAACTACATTGAGTGCAAAACAGTTAAAGTAAAATATTAGAAGCAAAATAAATATTTATATTAGTACATGAAAAGAAAATAGTAAACTAATTTCTGAAAAGCATCTCCACTGATTTTAACCAACATTCAAAGGCTTTATTCTTGGTATTATTCGATGGCTAATTGAGAAGTTACCATATACATACATAATATACATGTAAAGGCGCAGTTGAAAGTTGGTTTTGAATTGGAATGCTTATATGTAGTGCCAAAATGTGGCATCCCGATATTTCAATCCAATTTGAAGCACAGCGCAGCATTCCTTTTAAAGTGCCTTTTAAAACTATGAAACATATAATTGTTTTATTTTTGCCGAAAGACAAATTAAAAATTCGAAAAATAGTTAATAATCTAGAAGAAAATTTCTGACATAATTTTATTTTTATTTTTGCAAATGAAATACTTTTAGTTTTATTTTATTTAAAATTTTTGCAGGTGTTGGTCCCGAAAAACATGGCTTAACAGAAAGAATTTATTTGCGTTACTATCAATGGATAATTTTGATATTACTCCTGCAAGCATTGGTATTTTATTTTCCCTCATTCTTGTGGAAAGTGTTGGAGGGGCAACGTATGAAACAGTTGTGTTCAGGAGCCGGTAAGCGAGTGGATTTTAATATTTACTAGAGCGGTAGAAGTAATTAATATTAATTGCTAATTAAATACTTTGTTTAATTATTATTATTTTATCTTATATTTAAGTGTTGAAGAGTATTTTGTCCTTTAGACAAATTTTATTATTAAAATATGTCAAGTGCAATAAATAAGTAAAAAGTCCAAAATTATTTCTTTAAAATCGTAAAAAACTCCGTTTTAAAATAATATCTTCGACATGTAACTAAAAACACAAAGTGAATCTTTAATCTGTTCTAATATCACGCCATGCGATGTCTCTTTCATACAGGTGAAGCACTGGTTCCCGAAGATATTTATGAATCTCGATGTAAACTACTGGCGGAATATTTCACATCGGACTATAAAGATAATTTTTGGTATAGTTATAGTTACATATTTTGTGAGATATTAAATCTTACAATAAGCGTATTGAATATCCTACTATTGGAAACATTTCTTAACGGCTTTTGGTCAAAGTATTTACAAGCTATAGTTGCCATACCAGAGTACGATTGGACTAAATGGAATATATTAACTTCACGCATTTTCCCCAAGATTGCCAAATGTCATATGCTGAAATATGGGCATTCTGGTTCGACAGTGTCTTTGGACATTCTATGTTTATTGCCTCTTAACATTTTAAATGAGAAACTCTTTGCCTTCTTTTGGCTCTGGTTTTTGATAATTTGCATCTTGGCTGGCTTCAGTTTAGTTAATCGCGTTCTGTTAATGTTTAGTGAATCATTTCGGTTGCGATTTCTATGTTGGAAGTTACACGTTATGACGAAAGCACAAGTTCGTACTGCTATTGAAGGAATGACTTACAGCGATTGGTTTGTTCTAAATAAATTAAAATCAAATATTAATCCAGCTTTATTTCGCGACCTAATGAAAAAAATTTATGAAATTCGAAAAAATAGGAAAACACAGTCGGCTTTTGATGTTTGATTGATAAGTAATATTTAAGTTAATAGAAAATTGCCTTTGAGTAAAATTTATTTTTAATAGTTTCGTAAGCTGTAATACATATTCTCTATGTAATATGAAACTTTTAATTTCAACGTATATATTTTTATACTTATGCCCCAACATTTAACATTTAAAACCTACTTTACTCACAACTCTTTTACTTGCTAAATGTTTTTAATTTAATTTAAGTTTTTTTTTCTCATTTTCATATGTATTACCATAAATGCTTAATTTTTATATATCCATACTCATATGTCCTTTAGTTATGATATGAATTATTTTTATTTTTTTATACTGTTATAAGAACTGAATTCTTTTTCTATTAGAAGTGAATATCAATTGAAGTATTGTTATTAATTTTTAATATAAATACATCTTTATATTCGAAACTAAAAATCTTTTTTTCTTTTCCAGGACGTTACATTTTTTTATTTCACGAAATTTAAAATTAAAATTAAGTTTGGCTTAGATTATCAAAATTTCAAAAAGAATAAGAAATCAAAAAAAGAGATCCCATTTATTATGAATGGTTTCAGGGTAATAATTTTTATAATGTATTTAGCTCGCTCGGACTTAAGTCTAATATATAATTATATTAGTGTTTAAGATAATAACAGAATTCTTGTGGCCAAAATTGAACATATGAACATGGATGATATGTGGTTCCTGCTAACGAAACAATGACTCTTTTGCGCGAGAAATTCAATGGCCGTGTTATATCGTAGAATATGCAGAAATGTATATGATAGTTATTTTGATGTTTCATAATGAAAAATATTAAAATAGTTCTCAAGAAACTTTCCTTTTTTTCCAAAAAAAATTGGTTCTTTTTTTTTTTTATTTTTTTTATTTTTTTGTTCTTTTCTATTTTTCTTTGCATCAATAGTAATGTGTATAATGTTGAAATCAGAAGTGAGAAACATTTTTTTGAATGAATATGTAATCAAGGGTGAAAAAGTATTGTGTATCAATCTGAAAGAACTGGTGATAATCTACAAATGAGAATACGATATGAATTCTGCGTCTGATATGAAAATTATTTTCAATTATAGACTCAATTAATCAAATTTCGATAATAATAATTCATCTTTTCACACTTAAAGCTTACAAAGAAGCAACAAAACCTTATTCTTCACGACAAATTCATTGACTTTAAACAGTCCAAATGTATGTGTATGAGTACGCGAATTTGGATTTTTTTTGTTTTTTTTTTTTTTTTTTTGAAGGAAGGAATCTTTAAAAAAAGTGTAACATATTGATTTCAAAAACGCTTTTTATTTTTTATGCAGTTCTATTTAATTTTAATACGCAAAATTTTTCCTTTACAATTATATTGGCCTGTTCGACATTTATATTTCCTTACTTTTGAACAGCAATTTTCTGCAGTTCAATGACCTTTCGAATCATTAAGTTATGAATGGACTGCTTGCTGCACGCATATTTATGCAATTTCATGAATTAATAATAATGCAAATTAAATTTTTCTGCTTACATTTGAACTTTTAGTTTTTTATTTACCTTAGACTTGACTTCAGTTAATAGTCTGCTTGAATATCATATTCTTTCATGAAAAATTTTTTTTTTTTTTAATTTATATGAAGTTAATTAACTTTATTTTGTTTTAATTTCTTTCTCCATACAGGAGAAAAGCAAAAAAAAAAATACTTAGCGCAGCATAAATATAATTTGCAAACGAATTACTATTATTTGGGTCGATCCAACTGCGAATAGTTTCATTGTTTTTATTGTTTTCCAGTAAACAAAAAGTGCAACGGTGTTCCATTTTTAAAATGCTTCATAAACCGAGCGGTTTGCCATTAACCAGTTCAGTCAGCTTATATACGCGGTGTCACGCGAACAAAAATAAATAAATTAAATCGATTAGTGTGTAACCAAAAAAAAGAAAAGTTTTCAATTATTCCAAAAGTTTAGATCAGTTCTGTGTAATAATCAAAGTTTTAATAGCCCACATTGGATTACGGGGCATTAATTATTTCCAAAAATTATATGTAGTCCTAACAAATATTTTAAATAAATATGACTGCGAATAGAAGAGAATTAAAGAAAAAATATTAAAAATATAACAAGTACATTTACTAGGAATATTTGAGATTAAGGATAACGTGAAGAGGATAAATAAAAAATAACAAAATTTTTCGACAAAGGAATGCGAACAAAATTAAAGACCACGTGTGAAGGTAAATAACATGTAAAATATTACACAAGAGCAGGTAATGCTGTATGTGTCTATATGTATGCATGCGTGTGTGGCTGTGTGCAATAATCTCTTAGTCTCCGAGGTGCAGCCGTGGAAACGTTAGCATAAGAGGATTAAAATTTGTTGTTGTGTGCATTTTACGGCTGGACTTGACGTCTGACGATAAATTTTTTTAAATCCTTCAGTGTAAGAGTGTGATTTTGTATTGAAATTAATGACAGGATATGCCGAAATAAATAAATATCTACATCCATACACGCGTATGCATACATACATACATACCAAAATTTTTTATTGAATTTAAAACAAAAAAACATTTTTAATCATCAGTTTTATTTGCTGAAAGAATGCAACAGTTTTATGTGAACTTTTCACAAACATTTATTTTATTTTTATTTTTACAATTATTTATTATATCGCAAATCGAAAACTTTAGAATGAAATTTTAAATTTCGTTCGATATCGAACGATTGAATGGATGTTATTAAAATTTTATTAACAAGAAAAAAGCTTTGTGGTGCTTTTAAAAAAGTAAGAATATAAATATTTAAAATTATGAATCTATGAATTTTAAAATATTTATAATAAATGAATACAAAATTTTGCAGTTTTATATTTGTAATTTTTTCAACTCTTTCAATTATTGTATTAATAATTATTATTGTATTATTTTATGTTCAGTATTAAAAATTTCTTTTTATGTTCAGTATTAAAAATTTCTTCATTTTTGAAATGTGGAAATCTCAAAAATCTGCATTTTGTTGAAACTTTGCCTTTAAGTTACGTTTATTGCAAATGTGTAATTTTTGCATTTAGTTGAAATGAAAAAGGCTAGTAAATTTAAAGTTTAATATTAATGTAATTCAAGTTATATTTTCGAAAATAAATCTGTTAATTTTTTAATACACAATTTAACAAAAGATATAAATTTTTTTAAGTTATAATAAAAATTTTTTTTGGATAATTTTTAAAATTGAAACCATTTTTCATTTCCGTTTTTAGCTACTTCGTTTTGTAGAATATTTTAAATTTTTCAAATAAATTTATTTTATTCTAAAGCGGAAACGGATTTCTTTTAATAAGTAATTTATATTTTTAACTTTTGAATGTCATAAAAAGAGATTTTACTGATTTTAGTTAAATTTTCGAAATACGACATTTTTTCAGATCCTGCTGAAGAAGCTTTTTTTAAACATCAAATTGTTTTCAGTGCAGTGTGCGGCTGAGCGCATGCCAATACATGTGAAAGTATTGCATTTTGAACACTTCAATAAAATTTAAGTGAATTTTAAATAGTCTTGCATCTTCAGAATTTTTAAATGTATGTTTTAAGCTGATATATTTTTTTAATTGATTAATTTCCCTCCCATTTAAAATTTTATGATATTTTTATTCAGAACTTGAAACATTACGTTCGCGATCACATCGCAAATGCAGCCGAATGATATCGACAAAAATATTTGTGTTATCCGCAATTGGAATGCTTATTCTATTAACATCAATAATATATCATGGCACAGTTCGGGAGCGAATGGGTAAGTTTTGTTATGGTTTGTACACATATTTTTATTTCCTTGCCATTAATAATATACGGGGTGTGATCAAAAAATAAGCGTCACTTTCAAATTTGGTGCGTTATGTATGTTCGATTTTCGCATTTCTCTTTCTGTAATATTTTTTATTTTCGAAAGGAATTTTTGAATATAAAAAGTGATAAATTTCATTATAAATTATTATAGATATTTTGTGCTTAAAAATAAGTCTCATTGATTAAGTAAACAAAAAATTTATTTTGAGAATTTGAATAATAGAAAAAAAAAATAGTTACAGTTTAATGAAACGATGTGAAGAGTTTTGCGTAAAAGGACACAATAGCAATAGTGGTGATGATAAAAACTTTAGCTAAGTCCTTTTGAAATCAGAGTAGAAATAAGTAAGCTTATGCTTGTGCACATACATACATACATACATACATACATACATACGTACACACATAGATACATATGGCTTTGTTCGTATGTTGCATGAGCATATATCATGTGTATATAATTTATTTTGAACATCTACCTTATAGATAAATCAAGACAACTTGTTGAGCTTAACGTGGAGAACTATCGAACTAAGAATCCTTCAAGTGTAGAAATGAAATTATCCACCTATTTGCAATGGACAGCCACTTCTGTACAAGATTTTCATATAAATACTGACAACGGTCAAAACCTACATATAGCGCATAAAAAATTACCCATTATAAGCAAAAGAATTAGGAGGGAAAACTCTGATGTTAGACAATCAAAATCTAATACGCATTATTTTGATCTAGTTAAAAGGCAACAAAACGCCTTAGATTTAAAGAGCTTTTATGCAAAAGTAAGGAACAAGCGTACCAAACATGCTATTAGTAAATTAGAGAAAGATTACATACGGTGTAAGAACGATTCGAACGGTGAAGGCGAATGCGTAGAATCCTTTTTGCGTATGTATAATTTGGTTCAAGAAATAAATGAGAGAATGGAAAAAATGAATGCGATTTTTAACAATAGTGAGTTTCGATTGCTACGCAATTCTAAAGTAAAAAACAGCGAGACAATTAAGCTTACAACTGAAACAGTTACAGAAACAACTGAGAAAAGTGTAACTGCTGTCTTGGATCCAGCCGTTGTGAAGAACAGTCGTATTAGTAAAATATCAAAAGGCGAAAAAATGACACCTAGTCAAATAAATTGGATGTTGGATGCAGATGATTTGGAAAGCTCTGAGGAAGTTTATACTATACAACCGAAATTAAAAGCAAAACTTACTATGGTTGAAGAACCGATTACAACTGAAACTACTTTGCAGCCTTTTGCGGTTTTTCTTAATATACGCACAAGCCCTACAGAAATGATTGAAACAATTCAACACAATTCAGACAAAGATAATAAATCTTTATTAAATGAAGTCAGACCTTTAATCAGTCAAATCTCTACTGATGATTCCCTAATTACTGTTGTTTTTGAAAAGCCAAGTTCCAAAAAAATCTATCAGAACTCTGAACATATAAGTGAAGAGACAACAGCTAAAATAGCCTCTACATCCGCCCTTGAAATGGAGAAAGAGAAATTAAAAAAAAGTCATTTAACAACAGATGTTATCGATAGTAAAGAAAACATCGCTCTAACTTTGGATAAGAACATTCATCTTAATATTGCGAGCCCCCCAACTACGGCGGTTTCTCGGAATGACGGAAAAACGCTTCAACTTGCCAAAGTAACAAAAAGTTACAGCAGGACTACATCCAGCACAAAAACACTATTCGATGCAAACCCATCTCTATCTAGTAACGCCAATATCGTTGAATCTACCATTTCTGAAAGGCCACGGTATACTATACCAATTGGTCGGATACTTAATGCAGGCGATAACAAATGTAGTGTTGTTTCGGAAAGTGGTGCTTGCAATTTGAATGCTTCCAAAACTAAGCGGAAACACGATAATAAAAATGATCATACTTTAGATCATTACACATCAGGTAGTTTAGAACGTAACGTTGAATATGAAACATTTAATCCATTTGATAGGAGCGATTGGGAAAAAAAATTTCAGCAGGGCGTTGCGAATACACAAGAGGGTAAAAATATGACAGCATTTAAACTTAATGGAGCGAATAACAATAATTATGAAAGTAAGTAAGAAAGTTTGTATTTTCTTAAATATGTAGGTTCATTGCGAGTACAAATATCTTCTTAGCTGAAAAAGCGTATATGACTATTTGCGAGCGCATAGTCAAACGTATACGTGATAAGGCCTTAGCTTCAGGTGACTTCCAAACACTGCATCGATATAATTCCCATCCTCAACCATATGCACCGTATCCTGTTGTGCACTTCGCAAATCCTTCTCCCTTAGGCACATTTCCAGTAACTGGAGAAGAGGTGCAGACCAATTCTTATAATGGGTTTCGTTCAAACATGGCTTCAACACTCGTTGGCTTTTATGTGCCTCCGGCATATATACATTTTTTCAATCAAATACCTTTTTGGCCTACTTCATTCTTTGGTGTGTCAGGAGATTTTGGTAAGCCTACCGGAGAAGCTACAAAAGGTACAGGAGGTCCAGCCGCTAACAATTTTGGTACAACTAGAAACTTCCTCGGTCATACAAATTTTCTCACTCAAGGGTAATACTGATGTAGTGATTTAAAGTTATTAAAAGTTTTACGAGTATATTTTTTATAGTGGTCAAGGAGTTGTGCCAAATATGTATGCTAAAAATATTTGGCTCCAAAACCAACCACATTTGAAGCAATTGCAACAGTTGCAACAAATAAAGCAAAGGCAGAACGAGCAGCAACATAAACCAATCCCTTGTACAGGAAATCTTTGTAATGGTTTCCCTATGAAAAATGTAGACGAAAATGGGAGCACCATCGGAAGGGGTAACACTGTGAATGGTTTCAGCTTCCCAAATGGAAATTTTAAGGGACGCAGCAGTACCTTCAATAACTCTTTTTTCACCAATATGATCTACGATTCTTATGCTAAACCAAACTCTCATTTCTATGCTAAACCTAATGTCAAATGTCACCTGGCGGGCCAAGTAGCCTGTTATGGCGGTAACGAATGTATATGGGAAAGTTCCTGGTGTGATGGTTTGGTAGACTGTTCAGATGGGAGCGATGAGAGACGTTGTTCATGTCGCCAACGTATAAATAAAATACGTATTTGTGACGGCTATCTCGATTGTCCTTTGGGTGAGGACGAAATTGGTTGTTTCGGTTGCGAGATATACTCGTGTTACAAAAATCTTTCGGAATACGAAATGAACAATCGTTCGAATGTGTCTATGTGCTATACTCCTCATGAAAAATGTGATGGTTTTAACAATTGTTTTAATGGAAAAGATGAGATGGAATGCAGTTTAATTTTTAATGGTACAGACCATAATTTGGTAATGGTAATTTCTCATAAAATGTATTTTAGTGCCGTATTAATATTAATTAAATGTTTTATTTATTTTTTCCTAAAGGCTTTTTGAGCTATGCTCTTTTACCCATATACGCAATCAAATGAGTGAAATGTTTAATAGAAATCTCTTTCTTTTGAAATTTTAAATATTTCAGCCTAATGAAGCCTCAAGCTCTGAAGGCTTTCTCTATCGCAGTTATCGTGGCGTCTGGTATCCTGTTTGTAACAATGGCCAGGAATGGGGTGTGGAAGCATGTAAGAATGAAGGTAGTTATATTGGGGAGCCGAGTGTCACTTTTAGAAAGTTATTGGTGCACGGACCATTCATAGAACCTGCAGGTGCTGGTGTAGCCCATTTTCCTAAATCCTGTCACCAAGATCATCAATATAATTATGTAGCATATGTTCAGTGTGGACTTGCAAAGTGTGGAATTATTAAACGAAATTCGGTCAATATATTGTCACGAAAATTCAAACGTTTCGCCAAAGTTAAAGAAATCGTAGAACTTCAAAAGAAACGACAAGTGTATAATAGAGGGGAACGAATTGTGGGTGGTACATTTAGTAAGCCTATGGAATGGCCTTTTGTTGTTGCTCTTTACAGAGATGGTTATTTTCATTGCGGAGGTACTATTTATTCAGCGCACTGGGTAAGTGTTCAATTGTACTGGACTTTATATGGTATTTTTTGATACCAACTAAGAAACGGTTCGGTTTTGTATACATAAATTCCATAAAGGTTTCTAACTGATCTTATAACGGTATCACCTTGAAATTAAGAATTAAAATGAACTATTTATGTCTGGCTGAGTATGCAAATAATTGCCTTTCCTCTTCCCCAGATTATCAGTGCAGCACATTGCGTTATTAATTACAACAAATACTATTATGAAGTGCATGCTGGTCTCCTGCGGCGTTCAAGTTTTTCCCCATGGACCCAAATACAACCCGTTTCACATGTAATTGTTCATCAGGGATACGAACGTCGGAGTATGCTGAATGACTTATGCTTGTTACGTACGGTGAAGCCGTTACACTTTAATCGCTGGGTGAAGCCAATTTGCCTACCAGCTATTGGCCGCACTACTGCGGGGGATGATTGGATTTGGGGGCCGGAAAACGGTACTTTGTGCACGGCTGTTGGATGGGGAGCTATTCGAGAAAAAGGACCCGGAAGTAAATAATAAGAAACAATTTTACCGTTTTTTCCCCTTAAAAGATATTTTAATAGAATTATGTAATGCCACAAATTCATGTTAGGAGTAACTTAGCCGAAAGTACCTTTAACAAGCAAATTTACACATCGTTGCATTTATTTCGCAACAGCGTATTCAACATTTTAAAGAATAAACAGAAATGTGTTTTATATTTGATAATGTAAAATTAAATAAAAACTTTTTAGGTCTGTCTTTCAAGTTATTTAAACTTAACATTTTTTATATTACAGGTGAAAGTCTGCGCGAAGTTGCATTACCGATTCGTTACGGTTGTGTAGAAAGGAGCGATAGAGAAGCCGAAAATATTTGTGCTGGTGATCCGTTCGGTGGCTTCGACGCTTGTCAAGGTGATTCCGGTGGTCCACTGTTCTGTCGTAGCGTCAGCAATAATGATGAATGGTATTTGGCGGGGGTTGTCAGCCATGGAAACGGTTGTGGTAGACCGAAAGAATTTGGCGCTTACACTCGAGTGGCTTTGTTTTTAGATTGGATTGAAATGGCCACGCGTCCTGGGTTTTTGCCAAGCTTACATCCGCTAAAAATATGTCCTGGCTATTTGTGTTTATGGGGTGTCCGACGCTGCATACCGCAAAAAAAACGTTGCGATCGCATTGTTGATTGTTTAGGTGGCGAAGACGAAAAGGAATGTATCTATAATATTATACCCGAATTAGGTAGCACAAGAAATTCTTCAACTACCGAGAGTGATTATCATCCAGAAGAAAGTACACCGACTATTATAATGAAAAGTTCCTTCCAAATAGAGGAAAGCAAAACTTCTGCCAAAATTAACAATTTTGGATTTACAACTTCTGTTACTGATAATGAAAGTAGAGAATATACTACATCTTCGAATTTCGAAGGCATATTTTCAAGTACTGAGTCTTATTACGACATTCCTCAAAATATTACTAATTCTTTGGAAACCACTGATGAAACAATGCAATCTTCAGAGTCCTTCACTTATACTACGGAAGACTTTCCAGACTTAACCACCATGATACCCAAATCCACTGACAATTTTCCAGACTTAACCACCATGATACCCAAATCCACTGACAATTTTAATAAGTTTGCTTCTACGGAGGTAACGTTATTTGAAAGCTCAACTGATGATAGTTTTTTAAATGAGACTTCTACATGGAACACTGTTAGTAGTACAGAAATATTTTTAAATCGCACATTTATGGGTAAGGAAGATGCGTTCTTAAACGACCAAAGCATTACAAGATTTGGATACATTTTCGCTGATGTAACAGATATTCCAACTACGACAGAAGAACCAATTGAAAGTATTTCGACCACGCAGAAGATTCCTAGGAAAAGTGAACTTAAATTTATATGCAGGAAGTATGTGTCATTCCTTTTCTGTTCAAACGTCTTATTGTTTTACTATTTGGTTGCAATTTGATGTGAAATTTGTATTAATTTCTGCCCTTTAAAAATACATTTAGTTTCATCTGTTTGTCTTTCCATGTGTTTTTCATTTTTCAGAATAACTCAGATTATTAATATTTCTCACCGTTGCGACAGCATCATAGATTGCGAAGATGGCACAGATGAAGATGGCTGCAGCTGCAGGGACTACTTGAAGGTACTTTTGCCGATTTTTTATAGGAATTTATAAAACATTTTAGATTAAGAATGCATGCAAAATCAAACCAATTTCGCTTCAGAGATACTGTCATAGACAAAATAGGGCATCTGATAGATGAATAAGTAGCTGATGCGTTATTTTGACCATAATATCTTAAGACACATGGTGACGATTATACAAAATTATTGTCGATGTAAAGAGCCTGTTTCCGAAGTTGATAGGGGTATGAAAACAATATTCATTGTGGACGGTACCAAGTACCAGTACCCGTGTCACTATTATGGAATGTAATATACTAGGGAAGTTTGAAACTAGATTCCTTCAAAATAGTAAAGATAAGTGCATCTTCACATGGTATAGTGATGAGTTAAAGATTTATTAGCGGCGAAAAATATCGCAATACTTAGACTATACAGGTTGGAAGATCTTGTTGTAGATGGTGGTCATGATTGATAGAAAAGCTCACAATTCAAGTATATGCATTGTAATTATTTGTAATGGCAATAAAAAATATTGACTATCACGGCTATACGCATCAAACTATTTGCAGAGAATATTTCTCATGAGGGTTGTAAATTGCCAGAAACATTTAAAAAGATATTTTTATATTTGTATGTAACACGGTTTGGGTACGAAATGATCGCTCTGCAATTCTTATTCTAGCATATTCCGCTTTTATTCCCTCCAACAATCATAAAATAAAAAAAAAATTATGAATTTCTTATGAATTTTTCTCAAATGCTTGAACACCTCACACGCTTAGTGTTGCATCCTTGAATGGTATCTAATTCCTGAATGCTGGCTGGTTTTAGAAAAAATGATAAAAAACTATAAAAAATTGTGCGGAAGGTATGACAACATTTGCATAATTTGCTGTAGATCGGTGCCTTAGACATTTTGGATAGCACAATTTAATGCTATTATTTTTGTTGGATGGAAATATTCGTGAGAAATTTTGCTTACATTTTATTGAACAGCAAAATTTTCAGTTATGATGTAATTTTTTTAACTAATTTTTGGAAAATCGGTTCCACTAAAGTTTGGTGGGTTAGAACAGGTTTGCTTGTAATATAGCATTTTTATTCTTATGTACATACATACATACTTACATATGACTTTTGAACTTCAAACATTTTAGGATGAACTAAGCATTTTGATTTGTGATGGAAAAACAGATTGCGAGGACCTAACAGATGAGGATAATTGTGGTAAGCTTAAATGAAAAGTTATATAGAAAAAAAATAATAATGTGTGTAATCATCTCACAAGGAAACTGCACTAAGGATGAGTTTTTTTGCCAACTATCGAATTTATGCGTGCCGCTGGAAAAGCGATGCAATAATGTTATTGATTGCAAACTAAACGAAGATGAACAAGATTGTGGCAAGTGAATTTTAACTCTTATTTTATTATACGAGTTGCTTAAGTGCATTTATACGAATAGAAGTACACGAACAATTTTTTTTATTTTTTAATAGTTGCGCTTACCAATGGCATAGAAGTGATTCTGGATACGAATAAAAGACCTGCCTTACAAAGTAAAGGCGTGTTCTCTCGGAATATTAAAGGGATTTGGCACATTGTCTGCATACGCGAAGCATTACTTGACGGACGTTATGAAGAAGTTGCAATTGAAGTATGTAATGCATTGGCTTTGTATGGTTTAAAATTCTATAATATTACGGAATTAGTACGAATTAGTCCAGAAAATTTTGCAAAGTCAAATTTAAATAAAGAAGTGCCGGCAGTTGACAGCGAGAATTCGAAGTTTAATAAAACTAAAAACACATTCCATAAAGATTTGCAAAGCAATTCAAGGTCAATACGCATTTCAGAATCAAATGACCCTTGTTTGGCCTTGTATATAGAGTGCAATGCCCATTCAAATCGTACAATGCCAATGAAAACGGTTAGTGCTGGCTTACAAAAACCACGAAAAGATGTACAAATTCCTACTATTAAGCCGGCAGTACACACCTACAATAGACCGAATGTGTTTCTGGAGCCTCATTTACACACAGAGATGGTAAAGAATGACGAAGAAGAAGAAAGCTTGTACAAATTGAATTCAAGTATTTTGATTGACAAAAATTTGCACAATGTTATAGAGGAACTGCACTGGCCCTGGCTGGTGGATGTCTATGCAAACGGCAAACTTTGGTGTTTGGGGGTATTGTTGGATAAAGATTGGATAATGGTACACGAATCTTGTAATTTTGGTTTAAGGTGAGAGCTTAATTTTGTATTCATAAAATTACATAAGATTTATAAAATTTATATATATTTATATATATTTATTTATTATATATATATTTTATATACTTGTAATTCATATATTAAGTAATAAAATTATATACATAAGTTTATATTTTTCAACTCTTACTGTTGTAACTATCTTCTTTCTAATCTGAATTTTTTATAATTAAATTTATATTATATTTATAAATTGTTCTTTAACAAATATTAAGGTTTAATGCAGACTATGTGACCGCTTTATTTGGTGGCGGTAAAACTATGCATACGCCGCACAAAAGTAATCATGAGGCAATCCGTAGAATTGATTGTTTCGAGGTTGTACCAAACAGCGATGTTCTGCTCTTGCATTTAGAGAGACCTGTACAATTTACTCATTTTATACTGCCAACATATATACCTCACGGGTAAGAAAAGAAATCAATACTAGTCACTTACTTTTAGTAAGCAAAGTAATCAATAATATATGAGTATGTACCTACAGGCATATCTTTTGTTTAATTTAGCTTAGGTGAAGACAATCAACCTAAACATGAGTGTATTGCTGTTTTACATGACAATGTGCATGGTCGCGTCAAAACCGTATCGATAGAAGAAATAAACTTTGACAAGCAATGCCACAATTCCGATCTGAGTTGCTTTCGCCTCCTCGAAAAGAATCTACACATGAAATTAATAAGAGAAGGTAATGCAAGTACGGAGGATGTAACCAATATTTCCGAGCTGAACGAGGCAATCTCTAATTGTACCAGCTGTTTCCAATTCGGCAGGAAAAATTTAAATTTCACTATTTTGGAGCCTATAGACCAGGGGATTTTGGTATGCCGTAGCAAAGATACTTGTTGGTATCCACATGCTGCCTTTTCCTACAATAATACAAATTGCTTTAGCTTTATGCGACCATTTAGCGTAAGAAATTTGCAAGGATCCTATGAAGCCATACAAAACAAATTGGGTATGAGGAATTATAAATTATTTAAATGCACATTCATAAAATATATATTTTTGTTTTCCAATACGTTTATTGGCACATTTCATATGAGATGCGGAAATAGTTTTTTATTAAATCGGAAATAGTTTTTTTGTTAAGTGTTTATTAAAATCGTAATTACCAAAATTGCTTCTTTTTTAACAAGAAAAAATTTGAAAATTTGTATTATTTTGCAAAAAGCAAATCGTTACATGAATATCTTTTCTAAAAACAATGTTACGAACTTACGCCTAAAATAAAAATTATATTAAATTTATTTCGTTCTTTGCCCCCAGGTTATTCCAAGTGCAAATTTTCTATTGATGCGCCTTTATGCAGAGGCTTCAGATGCCCTCTAGGAGAGTGTCTAAATTCTAGTAAAATTTGCGATTACCAATTCGATTGTCATGATGGCAGTGATGAAAATGCCGAAATGTGTAAAGAATTCAAAAAAAGTAATTGTCTATAAAATGTAAGAAGAGGATCTTAAGTTAGTTGATCTTTTATATTTGTAGCTTGTAGTCCTTCCGAAATGACATGTGATGCTGGTAGCAAATGTTTGCCGAAAACAAAATTTTGTAATCATATAAAGGATTGTGAAGACTTAAGAGACGAGCCCACAGTATGTTCCTGTTTTACTTATCTAAGGTAATAATTTCTTGTATTGAGCTATACTGTTCAGGGATAATGTTGAAATCTGGCGCATTATAGGAAATGGATCCACACAGATCACTAAGTTCAGCCTTCCTCTAGCTGAGGTTTTTTGTAATAGTCAGTACAGTCTTATTCTAAAATTACAGGAAATTTTGAAGAATATCGAAATTTAATAAAATAATTAAAACCATATCTTGGAATTTAACTAAGTGTACAATTATTAACAAGAGTATTGCATTTCAGAGCCACTGATCCCTCAAAAATATGTGATGGAGTTAGAAACTGTTGGGATAAAAGTGATGAGAGTCCGGGTTTTTGTAACTGTACCTCAAATCATTATCAATGTGGGCCGTAAGCCTAAAGAATTTATTAATAAGTTAAAACTTTTAATCATTATAATAAAAACTAGATCTTCCCAAGAATGTATACCGCGTGAGTTTGTTTGCGATAAGGAAGTGGATTGCCCTAATGGTGAAGATGAGCGCTATTGTTTTGGCATTGAACATCCAATACAATATAGGAGCGATTCATTACAAAAGTAATCAATGAAATATGACACTGAAATGTGATTTTAAAGAAATATATTCTCTTGCGTTGACAGACAGAGCCTGCGGCCGCCCGATTACGGTCAACTTTTAGAACAAAGTTATGGTGTTTGGCATACAAAATGCTTTCCTAAATCAAGACCTCCGGATATGTCCGAAATACGAGAGATATGCTTGAAATTGGGTTATAGTGGATATCGTCAGCCCAGTTATCGTCTTATTGATGATGCTCTTAATGAAGTTATATTTACTAAACAATCGCCAGATCAACGAGGCCGTTCATTTAGCAGTTACCCGTTAGAGGAACAATATCGACCTGCTACTAAGGCCAGTATAACAACCAAATTTTCACCTCTAATTCTCAGCGAAGAATTAACGCTGTTCCTTAAGCCGAGTCGTCCGATTGCACAATTAGTTCGCTGGAATAAAACAGACTCAGAGAATTGCTTAAGGTTAGAGATAAAATGTGTTTAGTAGTTTGAAATCTTTTACTGTCTATTTAAAACTTTGTTTAAATATACTTACAAAATTGTAAGTAAGACAGATATAATATTAAAATTCGTAGTTAGTTTTTTTTAACTCTATATGAATGTGTAGTTTTAAGATTTTTTTTTTTTGTATTTTTGTAGAATACATAATCACTAAAATTATGAAAATAACTCTCTTGCCAACTCTTGCAGTACCAATAATATGGATACTATTATAGCTTGAATTTGATTTTAAAATAAAATTTAACGATTTTCTTTAATACGGAAACTCATTGTGTTCTATAAATTTAAGAATGGGAAAGCAAAAATTGCAACTGCGGTACCAAAAGTAAATATAAACATGTTATGTTGCATATTCAAGCAGATAACTTTCTTCAATATTTAACAATGATTTGGTCTTAAATTCCGATAATTATTTTTCACTACTGAACACTGAGTTATCAACATTAAAAGCAAATGCAATCAAATCGACTTCTATAAAAGCAATTTATTTATAAAAATACCTTTTTAGAAATCACCTTTTTTTTAACTTATAACAATTTTAAAATGTCAATTTTGCATAGTATCCATGTCCTTAAAGGATAAATTTTTGAATTAAATCATTTTTTCACGTTTTTTTTTAATTGAGGGACTTTTTAAATAAATTTGCTTCAAGATAGTTTTCTAGAAAAAAATATATTTTTAAAAATACAAAAAACCAATAATTAAATAATTTAATAATAAATAATTTCGATACATTTATTTTTTTATTTCATATCTTCAAACGGGGGTTTTTGTTCTTTTTTCCTTTTTATTTTTGAATAAATAAATTTTTGAAATATATTTAAATAATTTCTATAATTTATAGTTGCGTTCCTTCTTAATTTATTTTTGTGTAATCAAAAATCTCTATCGGTAGCAGTTAAAAAAATGTTTGTATGTTACATTTTCTCTCTTGTTCTGAAATCTAATATTAAACGTAGTTATAGTTATTTTGGCGGCATGTGTTGAATATTTTTGGAAAATGTTTAAATATTTAATTGAATGGAAAGTGCAGTAAATTTAAATATTATCCGATTTTGGATCGGCTTTTACTTACCTTTCTTTTGAGATTAAATAAAAATTAATGCTATTTGGTTTTGTATTATTATTTTTTTAATAACTTAGTGTTATTGTTTTAAAAGTATGTTAAGGGAAAATGTTTAACAAAATATTTTAGTATTCTTAATTAGAAATATTTATAACGTAGTAAAAATTTTTTGAGTAGATATTAAAATTATTTGTTGGGGTATAAAGCAAGATTTAGTTTAGATGGAGAACAATACAATCAAACAAGTACTTAAGAAAATTAAATTTCGATAATTTTATTTTCTCATTTCATATTTTAAAAGTTTTTTTTGTGAAAATTTTTTTGAAATTTTTTTCTTCGATTATATACTTAAATTAATAACAAAGTTATTGAATTCACTTGATTGTTTCTTCTTTTTATTATATCTTAATTAGTTGTATCTATTACACTAGTTAATCTAATCATTTTTTATTTTATATAGATACGCCTTTTTTGTATTTTTGTTATATTTTACATAAATCATAAATCAGGTATAAAAACTATTTAATTAATTAAAGTAAAAACACAAGTTTTTTCTTTTTTAAGATTGTATGTGTATTTTTAAGGATAAGATAAGGATTAAAGCACTTAAATGTTATGGAAAATATTTCAGGTTTTTGTTAAGCAAA
The DNA here is from genome assembly GCA_963402855.1 of Ormia ochracea. NCBI lineage: Eukaryota > Metazoa > Arthropoda > Insecta > Diptera > Tachinidae > Ormia > Ormia ochracea. The sequence goes on from OY727106.1 coordinate 44,747,868, forward strand.
TGGTTTTTTATTTTTGTAGATTTTTGTTTTAGAAAATTTGTTTAATGTTTTATTAAAACTAGGAAATATTTAAATGTGTTCTACTCGTTATGTAACAAATTTCTGATTGATTAAAATTGCACCAAATAATATTATGGTTTGCATAACATATAACATTTTTAGCTTAGTTTTAAAGTTCGAATTTTTAATTCATACCGTTAGTTTTGTGTAACTATTTTTTTCTTTAACTTTACTGCTTCGAAAAGGAAGTTAATAATTAAAAATATATATCGCATTACTTCTTACGTCGCACAGGAAATTATTTTCAATTGCAAACATTGTTTGTTAAACTATACATAAGAAATCAGACATTTTGTTGGCAGGAACATATTGAAAGATGTCAAAATTAGCCTTGTATGACTAGCGAAGGGATTTGTGTATTTTCACATCCAATGGCACATTTTTGATGCAGCTTGTGAAAAAATTTGATACCAATAATTCGTATCATAAATTAGCTGTGAATTTGAGCCGTTTGACCCATAACTTTGCCGAAATTGAATTTAAAAAATCTGAGTCATGTATCATTGACCACTTAAATAACGTAAACCACACAGTAGATCAAGGAGTTATGCAATTTTCCTAACATAATTCCTAAAATAGAAATATATACATATATATGTATATATTAATTTTGTTACAAAAGAAAAACTTGTGTTATTTAAATCAGTTTCCTATAAATTTGGCTACAAAATAAATACTGTAGATGTTTGGCTTGTAATATTTTTATTTTCATAAATTTTAGTAACATTTTTAACTTTTAAAAGTTATAAAAATTTTAGGTGATTTTGTTTTAATAGGGGGATAAAAAATTTATAATTAATGGCTATTAATATTAAATATAATGTAGATAGATTTTATTAATGCATTAAATAGTTAATTTTTTTAGAGCAATTTTAGTGTAAATAGTTGATTTGTGTAGATTGTTAATCTTTGGTGCAGTTTTCATTTAAATTTTATTATAAACAGTAAAAATTGTTTTGTTACAATATGTTAAACATAAATATACCTATAAATATAAGTCAGTTTCGGAGAGCAAAAAAAAAAATTAAATAATTTTACAATGAGATAAAATTGTATGCGTTATGGTCTAAGAAGGCTTTTACTTAGTTAATTTATTATATAAAACGGTAATGTAAATATTTTATAATTTCTGTGTCTGGAAATAATTGATCTAATCCCAGGTAACGGTGAACGACTTCCTCAAATAAAATGTTAAATGCTGCCATTAACTAATGGTGTTTCTCTTTCTACAAAACAAGGCAACACTACCCGCAGGGAGGGCAATTTTTTGTTCTTTTCTCAAAAATGTGTTACCCTGTGAAAGGGTTGCGTGTTCTCTTCTAAAAAATGTTGGCATTTCGCAGTGCAAAATGCATTGTACTTTTGCCCTGAGCAAATCAACAGGGCAGAAATTGCCTTGTGAAACACATGGTTTTTATTCTTGCACAGCGTAACGAGAAAATGTTCAAAAAAAGTCTTTTGAGTTAAAAGAGTCAGAAAATTAGATTTTAATAATTATTTTTATATTTTGTATTGTATAAAGCAAACAAAAGACCACTATGCGGCAGCTTTTTTGTATGAGATATTAAAAAAAAAAATTTTTGTTTTCTTAAGCAGATAAATTAGCAATCTGGCAACTGAACATATTTGTTTACATATTTCATAAAATATACATAAATGTTTTGCTATCAAAAAAAAAAGGCAATGCACTTTTTTCTAATTTGTGTTCCTTTCTCATTATATAAAAAATTGCACTTTCACAGGGCGGGCAAAACATTTTAAAAAGGCACCTTTTCACAGGGCGACATTTTTAATGTAGAAAAGAAAACGCCATAAGTTGTATGTGAATTTTGAACATTATGCAAAAAAAAGATTATAAAAACGCAACATTGTGCAAGTAGACTTGTATTTTTTGCTGCTTTGTTATCTAAATATGTTTTTATTAATCCTTAACGATGGCCACTCTGCTGTCTATCATTTAATTTAAAGTTTCGCGAATGTTGACGTTCATACTTCGTAAGCATTCTGAATAATAATAAGGGAATAATAAATTAACACGAATAGTAGTGAAGTTTTTGCGGTTTTATGGTATTTATAAAAATTAATGTGTGGTATGTATGTACATATGTTGCATGTATATTAAGTTTGTGGGGAAATGATTATAATTTTTTAAAGTGGCTAGTATTCCATAGTGTTGTTTCCATATGTACAAATGCGTGTATGAGCATATGGTATTATATATGTACATACATATGCATGTACATATGTAGAAACATACATAAATACTATATAATACTATATCTATTTGTTAGTCATGTTATAATTAAAAGATTTCCATAAACGCATCAAAATACGCATACATATATACATACATATTATGCACGAAACCATTAATGCTGGCCTGCCCGTGCATGCATGCAATAATTCTATATGTACGTGTGTATATATATATACATGGATGTAAAATGGCAGACGACGGTGTTGCCATATTTTTTTTTAAATTGAGTGAAAGAATAAATTTCTGTCTGAACATTTAAATAATATACATATGTGTCTTATTCATACTTCTTTAACATATAAATAACTCATTCCGAAACTTCTGACAAGTGCATAAATCGGGTGTTTTTTGTTTTTTGTCAAAAGTATTAAATTCAAATGAAATAAAATGAAGTAATTAGTGTTCACAATTCAACGTTGATTTCAGTAAATTTTTGATGCTTTGCTTCATTATGCATATGAATACTGTAATAGGCATATACACATCTACATATGGATATGATATGTGTGTATGTAGCTGGAAATTAAGGTGAGTGATAGATATTTGACTTTTATTCAACTTTTTCCCATTTGTTTTTAATGAAAAGCGTGCTATTAAGTGGCATCCACATACATACAGTGCCGGTCAAAAAATAGCACCAACGTTGAAATCCATTTGCATACCAATGCAAAAATAATTTCTGTGCTTATTATTTGAATATAACTAAGCGATGACGTAGTACTCGTGTTTACTCGTGTTACTAGACATTTTTTTACACAACTTAGTTAACGGTTCTTTAGAAATGATCGATCATTTCACAAAAGTTAAATATCAGTGCAGTCACAAAGCACCTCGTAAGAAAAATCGTTAAAAAATATAAATATTGTTTTAATAATTAAGAAAAAAGTGAAAAACACTAAAGGTAAGGTAAATTCATATTGCAATTCATAATATCTACTGATTATTTTAATATACACTGACTCAAATAAGTCTCCGTACAAGTACCCACATTTTAATAAAAATGGTGTATTTACCGCGAAATTAAAGGTAGATGTCAAAAAATTTTTCTAAATAAAAGATATTAAATTATATTTTACTAGTCTGTATTTATTTTTTTTTCTATTTGGTAAACCTACGAGAAATTGAAGTAAATATTAAGCAACTCTGTTTTTTACGCCAAAAAAGTCTCCGTACAATGAGTGTTTTTTTAAAGTAACGGGCTTTTTTTTGTAGACAACAAGTTTCTATACTAATAAAAGTAATTTTGGCTACTTTTACTTGTGTTTTCGTAAACGTTAGAACAAAAAATAAAGATTAAAATAGTTATGGAGAGCAAAAATAAACAGATTTCAATGGACACTAAAAAAATTATAATAAACTTGAAAAAGGATGGAAAAAGTTTATCCGAATTCGCAAAAACAGTTAAAAGACCTCGCTCGTCTGTTCAATATGTTGTTCAGCAATTCGAAAAAACCAAAACAATTGCTAATAAACCAAGATCTGGTCGTCCAAGGAAGATTGAACTTCGTTTGGAGAAGAGAATTTTCCGAACTGTAAATGAAAATCCTAAAATTAGTGCGTGCGTTATTGCTGGAAATCTACAATATACTGATGGAATAATTGTCGACCCTCAAACGGTAAGAAATTGTCTTAAAAGAAATGGATACAATGGTCGAGTGAGCCGCAGGAAGCCGTATGTTCGAAAAGCTAATATGGAAAAGAGATTGGAGTACGCCCTCGAGCACATTGATAAGGATTTTTCGTTTTGGGATCAAGTTATTTTTAGCGATGAAAGTAAATTCAATATTTTTGGGTCAGATGGAAGGAAAATGGTATAGAGAAAGTCGAATACTGAAATGGATCCAAAAAATTTGACACCAACTATAAAGTATGGAGGCGGCAATGTAATGGTATGGGGTTGTATGGCTTCATCAGGAGTAGGAAACCTAGTTTTCATTGAAAATACAATGGATAAACTAGCATATTTAAATATACTAAAAGAAAATTTAAAGGAAAGTGCAAAAAAGTTGGGTATGGGACGGTTATATTACTTTCAACATGACAACGACCCCAAACACACCTCTGGAATGGTAAAGGAATGGCTGCTCTACCATGTTCCAAGGAAATTGAATCATCCACCTCAATCGCCAGATCTCAACCCGATAGAGCACTTATGGGATCACTTGGAAAAAAAAATTCGCCAGCACAACATAACAAACAAAAACCAACTAAAAAACGTTCTAAGGGAGGAGTGGGAAAAAATTGACCAACAAATTACAACAAAGTTTGTTCATTCCATGAAAAATCGTTTAAACTCCGTAATTAATAATAAAGGTGGACCAACGACGTACTAATAGTTTGTTACCAGCTTAATATGTTGACATTTTCATGAATAATAATTTGCTGTACGGAGACTTTTTTGGCCCTTTATTTTGTGCAATCAATTAAATTGAATGAATTTTACGTTCTTTTATATGAATATAGTTTATGTTTTTTAAAAAATGAATTACTTACAAATGCACTTTTGCAATAAAATATAATTTGACACCTTCAAGCTTTTATTGTTGTTATAATTCTAACAGTTTTGTAATACTAGTCATTGTACGGAGACTTATTTGAGTCAGTGTATGTTCTTCAGAATGCGACGTAGACAGCACTGTACGCACGAAAAACGTGTTATTGTAAAAAATATGGTTTTTGAAAACAACCCATATTCGGAAATCCGAAAATTAGTTGGTAGCGCAAACAAAATGATTATCAACCACTGAAATTTACACAGAAACCCGAAAAACGTGGACGAAAGAGAGTCTTGTCGCCACGGTGGGACTAGTATAATGGAGAGGTCATCCTTCTCTTATTATGAGATAGGACCCATACATTGGATAAGAAGCATAATGAATAAAAGTATTTTAGTTAACATCCTTCAAGAAGTTATGCTGCCCTATGCTTCAGACGAAATGCCGCTGGTGTGGGTCTTCCAGCAAGATAATGACCCTAAAAATACCAGTAAACTTGCCACAAAGTGGTTTAAATACAACAATATCAATGTGATGGGGTTGCCCGCCCAGAGCCCAGACCTTAACCCCATTGAGAATTTATGGGCGGATATTAAAAAAGAAGTTGCTCAAATTCAACCAACGAGCAATGAAGCGCTTTGGAACGCGGTAAAGCAAATATGGAACGAAATTCCGGTGGAACGTTGCCAAAATCTGGTTAATTCAATGCCAAAACGTTGCGCAACGTTGTTGCAAATAAAGGAAATGCCACGAAGTACTGATTATATGAATAATTAATACTCAGAAGTAGTGTATTCATAGTATATTGTTTTTTTTATTATTTTTAAGTTAAGTGTAGTATACTATTACCAAAAATTGAACTGAAGTGCTATTTTTTTTGACTGGTTGTTTTTTAAGTTCTATTGAAAAAAATTTAAATTTTGTATCAAAGTAAAAAGAAAATTAAATGTTTTTTATTCAATATAGTTTTACAGGTTCCTAAGTGTTTCATGCTACATTTTCAATTTAATCAGTAACCACTATTGCAAATTAATAGTCTAAATATATTTCATTTAGCCGTGGTGATATTTTTTTGACCGCAGCTGTATATATGTGAATATGATTCATCGATTATCCGTGTTTTAGTTCATATGTATGTATATATTTTTCTGTGGCTGTATGTATGTACTTATATATTTATTTACGTCCATATGTATTCACCCCTATTCTGCGTTTCGATTAAGTCTACGCATTCAGTTCCGTTGCGATCGAAAATTGGTATTCTGCAAAAAAACTGAATCGAAAGAAAAAGGAGAAGACAACAATGTTTACAAAATTAATAGCATCACTGTGGAATGTTGAAATGAAATAGGAAAATAAGTAAGTTTGTTATCATTTTCATGATTTAATTTAATTTAATGCAAAAAGTTTATTTGTACATAATAAAAATAAGTTGTTAATAAACAGAGTGAGTTGTAAGGTTGATAGACAGTTTTCCTCGTGAGATGCAGCAAAATTCTATGACTTCTTACTTCATACTGCTCTGGTGTTGTTGTTTTTGACCTGTACCATTATTACATATTAATTTAATTAAATAAATTAATTAAAACTATTTTTAAGTGTTTTTTTAATCGCTTCTGAGCTTTTTATTTCATTTTCTACTTAAATTTTTTTCAATTTTAAAGTTTTTAACTAAAAAAGATAGATAAAAAAGCTCCTCAGTTAACAAAAACACAACTGAGGAAAACGGAGCTCCGATCGTAATGCAGAATACATACAATCGAAAGAAACTGAGCGGAATCGAAACTCAGAATACCAAAATTGGCAGACGGAGAAAATTTCGATTCAAATCGAAACGCAGAATAGCCTCCATTATTTTTGGCATGTGGGCATGTACTAGATTTTATTATTTTCTCTATATACATATGTATGTACTACATAAGTACAGGAGTGCTTTTGTAGGTTTGTATGCACACACTTACACATATAGACAGCGATATATACATACATACATATGTATGTAAATAAAAATAATTAATACGCCTGCCTTGGGCACCAGGAATGGGGCAGTTCAATTATAATATTTTTCAATATTATAAAATATTTTTTTTTGTTTACTTGTTCATTTGGTATTGAAGTGAATTACTCACAAGGTATTTTCAAGTACTTTGATTGTGTAAAGAGTACTTGTAAAACGCATTCACACACATACTCATATTATGGTATAATTTAAAATTTTAAGACTGAAACTTGGACGAATGAATTTCAAGGAATCGAAAATACTTTGTTACAGCTATTCTATTTGACATGAGAACCTTAAACAGAGCTTAAAAGTTTGATAAAATAAATAAAATATAATAATCCTAAATACTTTGTTATAAATATATTCATTGTCACAATTGATATTTTTTTGGCATCGGTTAGTGATGAAATTTTTAATATGGATGCATGATTATTTTCTTGGCACTTCATTTGATGATTAAATTAAATTATAATTAATTCAATTAATTTAACAAATTTTTTGCCTTATTCAAATAAATTACGCACATATTACATACAAACATGTGTATTAACATATACACATTTAAGTAGCTACATACATATTTATAAATTGTTAATGCATAGTAGCATTTGAAAAAGGCAATCTTTGCCTGAGCTGTGGCTTGAACTGACCTCTACGATTTCATCATCAGTATTGTTTTAGAGAGTTATTCTCTTCCACCGCTATCACACGTTTTGTGTCATTTGCTCATGTTTTGGAAATATGTATGTGCATACATATGTATTTGTATGCACATTGGTGTGCTTGAGTGTACAATCCCTAGACTACATATGTAGGGTGATCGAGATCGTATTTATCACTTATATAATTTATGGGGTATACGCGTATATGCAAGAATTGCACTTTTGCAATAATACATAATTTCTCATTGCTGACATAAAAATATTTTCTTTTTGAGAATTTAGTGACTATGAGTACACCCACACATACACACATCCATATGTATGTAGCAAGTATACAAATTGGTTTTCTCAATCCATTTGGTTTAAGGAATATTTCATTTGCGATTTCAACTGGGATTATTAATTGGAGTTGATGGCGCATAACATACAACTTATACATTACAATAATACACACTGCGTTGTATTAAGCATTAGAATGGCTTCTTGTTTTTGTTATTAGGAAAGTTTACAAACGTTGTCCTGGGATGGTTTTTAATTAAGATTGTGTTTTTTCTTTAGTCTTACATATATTTACAATTTGCCAATTACTTTTAACTTTAGTTTTTTTTTTTTTTTTTGCATTTAGAAAGATTTTCTAATGGCTATTACTTGTCAGGATTATGAACTTTTATTATTTTGTACAATATACAATTTTCTAAAATATATTTAAAAGAAATTTACTAGTTTACAAAACCACTTTTATCTTTTTAAGAGATCTAAATTTATGTATTTATTTAATTATTTTAATATGATTTAATTATTTATATATTTTTTTATTTAACACAACCCTTTTTAAATTTATGCTTTTAATTACCTTTTTTTGTGCGATAAATTTGTTTAACCATAAAAGTTATTGTGTTAATCATCATGCAAGGAAATGGCTCCAAGATAACTGCTCATAAGGAAATTTCAGTAGAAGGGAAAATACGAGCATTGCTTATATTCTTCATCCATTGTTTAATTATGAACAGAGTTTGTTTTGTTTCTTGAGAGCAAAGCCGATATGCATATGTACATATATGTGTGTATATGCATTTTTATTTAAACATTTTTTTATTACATTTTTCTTTGTGGCAATAAAACATTTTTGTATTCATTATATTAAAAAGTTAAAGCTGTAATTTTTTTTAAAGAATAAGTTATATATTAGGATTTTTTTAAGTTTTGCTTTTCAAAAAATGTAATCGAAATCATAAACCCGGTATCATGTATTGTATAGATTAATCAACATTGCGATATCGGCCCAGATTACTTATATGAACTGTATGCTATTTATTTTATTGTGAGGGAAGGAGAAAAATTATGGAAAGCGTTCTTAAACCGATTTTTTAATAATTTGAAGGCAATATTCTTTACCATATCAAACTTCCATCGTTCTTTAAACTCTGTTTCCTGCCTTAACCACTTTTGGAAGCTGCCTTAAATGAGTCATCTTGTGTTTTTGTCTTTTAAAGATATATTTTGTGGGATATTGTGAGAATCGCAGTTTCCAAGCACATTGTGGATGTGAAGTAATGCTTTTTACTTATAGTGTTTTCACACTGAGGATAAAACCTTTTTTTAAAACAAAATTTGGTTTTAACTTTAAAACCAACCCTTAAAACCTGGTTTTACCATACAAAATAATTCTCATAAAACTATCTTAAAACATTTTTTGAATTGGTTTTAAGTAGATTTTATAATATGCAACCTTGTTTTATTCAGTGCTACCAAGTTAGAAAGATTGAAAACAGCTGATAATTCATTCACAATTCACAAATATTCATTCACAAAATGTAAAATCATTTCAATTTTAGATACACATTTTTAAAATTTATGTTTCATATATACAATAACAGCTGTCGTACAGTTTCTCAAATAAATGTGGGAAGAATAATTACAACAAACACATCTATTTCTTCAAAAAATTTATTTTATCATTAACAAATTTATTTGACAAACTGTATTATAAAACCTGATTTTATAAAAATTGTATGTGAACACAAAATCAGCTGTTTGTAGGTTTTAAGATAAAACCAGGTTTTAACTTTAGGTGTGAAAACACTATTAAACGGAGTTTCTTTTATTTAAAATTTTTTTACTTTAAATTATAAACGCTTTTGCCTTTACAAAACCTTAGTGCTTAAATAAAAATCAGATGAAAACATTTTCTTAGTTTATTCCTTATCGGGAGAAACACGATAAAGAAAATTAATGGAGGTTTTCTCAAAATATAAACATATATGTATATGTATTTAATATTCTTTTATCCATCAGGCTACCAAAGCGAAAGCTCCAGCGCATAAGCAATCAGCTGTTGAGTTCTCTTTATCAAATTATGGTTAGAAAAATGAAAAAATATGTATTTAATTTATAAGAGGAAAATGCTAAAAGCTTCCTTTTGATTGAGAATTAAAATTTATAAACTTTACGAAGTAAAATTGCAGATACTTGTCAAATGTGTTCGGAATTTATAAAAATTATTATCTAATTTTGAACAAATATTGGTTTGCGCGTTTTTCAATTTTTTTTTTGGAAATATTTTTGGGAATATTTATTAGAGAGTCGCTTAATATTGAAGCTGCCGTACAATATTTGACGAAACACACAAAGAATTTCATAGCATAATCAGAATTATCTTATAAAAATTTCAAATAAAATAATTATGAGAAGGATTTGTTTTGAAATTATTATAAAAATAAGGCAAGTTGCACGATACCCTATGCAAAGTCCTAATAAATGTCTAACAAGTTACTTTCCTAACAACTTTATTACACCGGCCGCATCTTATTCAAATATGTCATTTCCGCAAAATACTTAATTTCGAATATTGGTTTTGAGTATTTTTGAAAACGTAAACATCCTGCCATTAAGATTTAATATTTTACTTCTTAATTCTAGTTCGGTTGACTGTATGAATATCAATTAATATTATTGTTTATTTTTCTCTTTTATTTTTTATTACGTTGTCATGAAACACACTATTTGCTCTCCACAATATTTGCTCTTATTTTTAATTTGTTTGTTTGTTCTTTTCTACGTACAAAATGTAAATAAAAATTAATTTTTTTTATGTATATTTCAATTACAAATTTAATAATTATGAGTCTAACTACTCGTTTCGTTTTTACGCTTAAATTATTGCAAACAGAAATATTTATTCTAAAAAGGAAACTAAACAAATTACTAAAAATTTTTTTAATTATGACTAATTGGTGCGAATTCTATTTTTTAAATTTGGATTTTATTTACATTATAGCTCAATTTGTTACAATTAATTCGATTTGAAATTGTAAAAGTTTTCGTATAAAAATATTATTTATAAATTATTTTACAAAACGAACAAATAATGAAATTACTAATAAAGTTAAGGCGTCGGAAGTTAGTAAATAAATTATGCAATTAAAGATTTAAATATAAAAAAGTTAGATGCAATTTAAAAATTCTATAGTACACAATATGCCACTTGCTAAAACAACAATTTTCGCAAACAATTTTTTTTTTTAACAACGCGGTAGCAACAACATAAAAAGCTGGCATTGAATACTTTCAAAAAAATTTCTAAATTTGAGAAAATAAAATTATTTAATACGAGTATACTTACAACATATAAAAATGTAAAGAGGAAGGCTTTGGATTGTTAATTCATTAAAAATATATTTATAATGTGTGGTTTTTTGTTATATAAAGTAAAGTAATTGTAAACTTCATACTTCACATTTTCTATTAAAGTGACAGCACCATAGGAAATGGAAATACATGTAAGCTTGGCATTCGTGTAGGCATGATGTTCTGCTATAAACCCTGTATAGTTTTTTTTTTTTTTTTTTTTTTTTTTTTTTTTTTTTTTTTTTTTTTTTTTTTTTTTTTTTTTTTTTTTTTTTTTTTTTAAATTATAAAATGCCTAATTTTTGAAGTGTTGTACTCGATAGCCTGCCGTCTTGAATGTATAAAATGCATAGAATCTAAATTGCAATATTGCATTTTTAAGATGTCTCATATAAACATTCGTATGCAGCGGAAATGAATTTATTGTTAAACTAAAACAACAAATATGTAAAAAAAAAATATTTTAATGCAACCATTGTTCATTGTATTTGCGGCCTTGGAAAACTATTTTATTAATTTGTGCCGTTTCCCTCTTTAGTCCTTGTAACTTCTATTATGTTCAATCCTAATATTTTGACAATAAACGCTTAGTCACATTCCCTACTTCATACGTTTGCTATATACTCTCTCAACCGAGAACTAAGTTAAGCTACAATGCAATCATCAATACGTGCCCGAAGACCCCAAGTACTAACAAAGTTTTCCCATTTTTAATTTTTTGTATACGTTTAGTACTTTGAAAAGTGTTATTTGGTTTATTACTATATTTTTATTTAGCTTGTTGGTAGCGGTTGTTTTTGGTCACTGATTTGATGTGTAGAAACCACTGATTTAATGATTTACTATACATCAACAAAGTATTGATTGTGACAATGTTTTCCATCCCCACCTTTATTTCATAAGCATAACGCTTCTTTTCTAAATGTTTGGAGTGGACATAAGCATATATACAAAGGGAAAAACAGAGAGAGAGAGGGAGAGGGAAAGGGAGAGATCTTTCTCCAAGCATTTACAGAGTAGGGATTAAAAAATTCAATTAATTTAATAATATTAATTAATTTCAATAAATTCTTTAATGTCTTTTAGTGCCAAACCAGAAAGGTAATAAAATTAAAAGGGATCATTTCTTCAAATTTTCAGGTCTGATCGAATTACATTCATTAATTTCAAAATACCTAAAAATATAAACGCTTTCAATATTTTGCCAGAGTCAATTTCAAAGACTATAATAAAATTAATTTGTCAATTTGATTTTTCCTATTTTCTATTCGCCACTAAAAAGACCAAAAAAGCAATAAAATGAAAAATTTAAATTTTCAAATTAAAATGATATAAAGATTTATTAATTAAAAATAACAATGTTGTTTTTATAAATTAATGAAGTACATAAAATAAGAAATAAAAATAATTTAATTTTTTTTAGCGTATACATGTTGTGCGTACATAATTCTTTTTATTGAAATTCATATTATATCGCTTCTTAAGCGAAAAAAAGCCTCAAAGGAAATTTATACAGGGGGACGTGGTAGTAGTTTAGGCAAATTATAGCGGAATTCACGATTCACATTAATTTCGAACCATTTTGAGAAGACTACGACTTAAACAAGTAAGTCAAGTATTATTTGATGAATTTTAAAGTAATCAAAATAGCCGACCAATTACAGCTCTCGCAAATACTTGAGCAACATATTAAAGCCGCAAGTCCACACCATTCGTTTTATGCGTTGTTGCGTTTCTGTTAACACAGTAGGATCAGAGTAATTCTTTGTGCGAAGTTATATGGAATGCATAGACGCATAGAATGTATGGCGTATGTTTACTTTCTACTTTTCTATCCGTTGCTGGCGATATGATTTTTTCATTTTTTCTGCTTCTTTTTTTGTACTAAAAAAGAGACTAATAAGACATGCTGCATGTAACTTGAATGTAGACACGCATAGAATATCGAGAACGCCTTAGGATGGCTGCTATGCACTTTCAGCTTAACTTTTATGTCAGACCCTTTTTGGTTTTAACTTTTACTGTGTTTTCTATTCAAAACTTTCATAAAATTTTTCTACATCCTTTTTAACTTTTATTTTTAGTCTTACATTATATATTACTTATATTTCCCACTTGTAAATAAATTCATTTGTAATATTCTAGATAATGTATCTGGAGTGAATTTACAACAGTAAACCGTGAATTCCGCTAATATATTTTTATAAATAAATTCTCCTTCTTCAATAATATTAAATAGGTTTTATTGCACATTTTCAGTGAGTGAAGATAAATTAATAGGACACTTTTACATAATGAAAAAAAAAAATAAAGAAATATAAAACAAATGCAAGTCAGAGAGTGTTTATGCATGGAAAGCAAATTCCTGTTTTACATCACATACATTCTTTATAATCATTGCAAGAACTTGTCTTTGTAAAATGCTTCTTGGTTGAAAACAAATCAAAAGTATAATTAAGAAAAAAATATTAAAATAAATGAATTGAATTCAATATTAAGGAATACAAAATATACAGTCAAAGGGTTTTACATTAGAAAATTACATAATAAACTTGAGATGTTTTTAAAAACAAGTCATTCTACTTAAAAGAAAATATATAAAATTCGAGAATTGATTGATACTTAGAAAAATGTCTATTGTTGTACGAGAAAAATAAAAGCACTTTTCTGGGTTAATAATCGAAAGGATTTTTAGGATAATACATACTCGTAGTTAAATGTAAAATAAATAAATAATTGTGTACTTTGAGTACAAGTTTCAATGATTTTGTTTTTTTTTCCATTTAGATTAACACAGCATTCTTTTTAAATTGAGAAAATAAATTTAAGAAATAAATTTTTAATATGACTCTGGTTTTAGACGATTTTGACTTCAACTCACGTACTTGCAGCATCTTTTCAATTTTTCGTATTTAGAAAAGGTATTTTGAAGCCAGACTTTTTAGCCCTATTCGGAGTCGTTTCATTAGATAATGCACTTGGCGGCAGAACAGCATCCAAAGGGGGATGTTGTTGAGAGCGATCAACGTGCGGTGGCAGTTGCAAATTTAAAGGATCCCGCAAACGTTTCAAATCATATTCAATTTCAGCTATTTGACGTTTCAACTCATTATAGGCGTTGACATCGAAATTCTTCTTTTTGGCACGTTTATACAAGCTAATGAGGTATTGGCGGTCCTTAACTTCGGGCATATTATATTCCTTTAAATTAAACAAAACAGATTTTTCGTTAAATAAGAAATTCCTGCTGGAAATTTAAATTGAAGTTGGAACTTACAGTTTTTGTTATGCAATAATAAGCATAGAGGGCCATAGCTGTGCCGTAGGTAACAAAGTATGTAACCGGTTCCATAATATCCCAAGAATATTCCCACCATGTCAGTCTTGCCAAAATTCCAAATTGTACGGACATCAAACCTAAACCCACCCAGGTCATTATATTAGTTTTTCGCTCTGCTTGGGCGCTTAATTCCGATTTTTCCTGCCAAAGAAATAATATATATATATTTTTTTAATTTTTAACCTCTAGTGGTTTTTTTTTGCCTCAAAGAAAATATCAGCTATTTACCGTAGAGTGTGTTCTTAATTCTCAATATATAATTTCAAAATATTTATTTGCTTGAAGCATATTGTAAAATTCTGTATGAGCAAATTCTCAACGAAAAAGATTTCATTTTCATTCCTCTGGCAAAGTAGTTACTTTAACTCCTTAATAATTCAAGCGAACAACAACGCCCAATATCGCAAGATAGCCATTGCAAGTCCAATCCAAATGTAACAGACCATACACTCTGTATTATTTTTAATAACAAGTCAAGTTTGTAAATTAATGAAAAAAGTTTGTTTAAAAATCATACTGAATGGCATTGGCTGACTTTATCATTATTGAGACCTTCTCGTAATTTATTTATTGTGTGCAAAAATAACACGAAATCGTTCATTCGTTTGGAATGACAAACATTTTGCGCAACACAAATACACGTTAAACTTCCAGTTAAAGCAAAACATGAAAGTGAAACAAAAATTAAATGTATTTTAATTATATTTCGCGCAACGTTGCGGGAAGACGAAAAACTTCCTCAATCGGCAGAAAATTCTTGCATTCTTATTTTTTGATTTTTTCCTTTTTTTTCATAACTTTGTATCTCCAAAATAATTATTATTTTTATATTTTTCTAATCAAAACACAAAACACTACACTTTTCGAATAATCCAATTGTTTCTATTATTTATTTAAGAAAATTTTGTTAATAAAGAAACACAAACAGGAAAAAAAATACTTTTAATGAATTCGCCTTGAGGCCAAAAATCAGCTGACCGGAGAGAAAAATAATTTGCAAGACAAAAAATTAAGATTATAATTTTTAATTTTTTTTTCTTTGAATTAAATTTTTAACATAATTTTGTTTGCTTGCAGGTTTCTATAAAAATCAGTTTCAATAATCAAATGGAATTCAGTGTTTTATATTCGTCTGAGAGCTGTTGCACTGCTGTATATATACATACATATATAGGGTAGTAGAAAAAGTCTTTTCGTATTTCTAATCAAACTTCAATTTTTTTTTATATTTATTGTGAACTTTAACGAACCAAATATGTGCCATTTTGATCCACCACTTTTTGCCATTTTTCCGCTTGAGACATTAACCCATCAATGTAAAACTTTTCTGGTTTTTCGGCGAAAAATTGCGACAACTAATTTTCGCAGGCTTCTCTTGAAGCCAACTTTACTCCATTAAGGTAGTTCTAGATTGATATATGAGATATATAACAAAATAATAATTAATCAATTATTTATATATTAATACAAATTTATTAATTTATTATATAAATATTTAATAGGTAAAATTTTTGTCTAAATTTTTGGTTTATGTGTTAATAATTTTTTATAAAATATTTATTTATATAAATAAATTATATATAAAAAATTTAATATATATTCATAAAATTATTATATTGTATATTATAAATTATTTACTATATTATGTATTCGTCCCTGTAAGATTCGCAAATTTCATTGGTGTTTTGTGTGGCATTCTTCCCTTTTTTATAAAAAAATTAAAAAAAAAAATTTCTTTCATTATTTTCACTTATTTTTGAACAATTGAAACTTTTTTCAACTCCCCCCAAAATTTATTTATTTATTTTTTTTTTGTTAAATGAAGCTTAAAAGCTTACCTTTCCAACACTATATGTGATTGGTAGCACTGGAGATATACGACTGCAAGTACATCTATTGAGAAAATACGAAAAGATTTTTTCCACTATCTTACATTTCTAAAGTGGTATATATATATAGTATATATAAAATGGTATATAGAAACCAAAACTCTCTCATAATAAAAACAATTTTAATTAAAACTATCCAGGACATGCCGAGACAGTGAAATTGCCAATATCAAACTAACACTAATATTATAAAAAGGTATTAAAATCTTTTTTATATATTTTTTTTTAAAAAATAAAAACAACCACTTACTCTTTCTAAAGGCGCTACTTGATACTTTAAGTCCTCTAATTTAGTTTTCATCTCATGCTCCTTTTGTATGTGATATTCGCCCACATGTAAGGCTTCATACAGCTTTTGAAAATAAAATAATAATAATAAAAATAATTTGTATTATATTTTTAATGAAATTAATTAACAAATATTGTGACTTACTTGCGCTACTAATGCTTTAATGTCTCCTAACTTATGAAGATCCTCAGCTTTAATTCTTTCCCGCTTTGGTGGAACTACTATATATTTTTGGTCGTTGATGTGTATCCTTTAAACAAAAAAAAAAAAAATAATCATTTAATGTGATAAGGATCTGTATAGGAATTTGGATTGGATATTATTACTTTAAAAAGTAATTTCAAGAAAGAACGGCGAAAGTGACAATTTTTGGCAGGACATTTTCAGAGGCCGCCTTATGCACCTCTAAAGAGTGCACCCCTTGAAGAGCTTTAAGTTATCATCACTAAAGAACTTTTAACTTTTGAAATTATTGAAATGCATACAACTTTAATATGAATACACATTTGGAGGAATTGCTTGCAAGTTGCGGCCTCTTGGAAAATCCATTCTTAATTAAATTCAGAACTCTTTTTTTGCCATAAGTTAAATCAGCATTTTTTCTTTGATTTTTAATTTTTTTTTTTATATTTTATTACATATTTATTCAGCTTAAGGCTGCAGCTGCCTGAAAGTGATAAGTTTTTTCTCTCTTTCATATAAATATATTTCGGAAAAACAATTTTCCTAAAATTTTGGTTTGCCATGAAGGGCAGGGCCTCGATTCACACAAAAATAATATGCCAGGATGCCTTTAAAGAGAAATAGAATAGAAAGAGAAATAAAATTATTACACTGAGAGAACTATTTACGAGTCTTGCATTTGCAATCATCGCCAGCATTCATATATTTCGCCACCTCGGAATATTTCACTCGGAACTTTCTCTTTCCGTATGCTTTGAAAAATGTGGCATGTCTGTTGAAAAAAATGAAATAGTCTGGCATAAAATTGTGTGATTTTTATGACAAGTAAAAGTTTATGGAAATTTTCATAAATTGATAGTTTTTGTGCGATCAGAGTTGCTTTTACTTCAAACAGCTGATGTAAAACAAGAAAAACCTGGAAAAATTATATTATAATTAAAATTTTGTTTACAGTTAAATTAATTTAATACTTTTCTAAATCGCCAAATATAATGATTTATGATTTCTATTACATGTAAATGATAGTCTGCTACCAACAACGCCATTCGATTTCCTAAAATCACGGGTATCACGATCACATTTTCATGTGAATTAATTGTACGACAGTGTAGGATAGTGAAACGAAGCCTTTAGCGACACCCAACGCTTTACCGATAACTTTACAAGGCATGCATAGCAGTTTTTGCCCCATCTCTCCAGTTCGTTGGATGGGTTTTTTGCGTTTTTATCTGTTTTCGTGGACTAACCATCATACTTAGAAAAAGATGAGGCCTGGATTTTAACAAAAAGTTTCGGTAAGATTTTACTTAAGTTAAAGAACTTTTACTTAAATGTAATTAAAATTAATAGAAGCAAGTAAAAAACATTTAAAGCATAACTCCCGGCATGTCTCAAAGTAGCCTGGTTGGTTACTTATTTTCTTCCACCTTGAGCGTCGCGTTGTGGCATGGCAAAATCTCTGAGTAAAATGTTTCTCCTTTTCAACTAAACTAATTTTCTATAGTTTTGAAATTTTTCATTTATTTATGGAAAATAATTTAAATTTTAACTTATTCGAATCACTTGTGATTAATATTCGGATATTTTTATTTATTTTTGAAAAAATAATCGGTATTAATTGACTTTTCTGTTTAGCTTTTCAATTTAATTTTCATTAAAAATTTTTAAAATTTCTTTTAATTACTTCGATAAAAATTTTTTAAACATCCTCAGGAAATTAAAAATTATATACAATATCTTATACCTGTATGTATATATTTAGAGGGAAATCTTTTCTTAACTAAAATGATAAAATTTTGGCGTTGGACTCAAGACTGATTATTTAATTTTAATTAATACAATTAATTAATTTTATTGTGTTATTTTACAAAAAGTAATAATAAAACAAAATATTTAGACTTACGAGTAATGTCAGATTTTTCTATATATATATTTTAATTTTTTTTCCCCCCAAATTAGGTTAATAATTTGTTAACATGTTCAAGATATAAAAAATTATTTATAATATTTCTTATACTCGTACATACATAATATACAAAAATTTTTTTTTTATTTATTTTTTATTAACTTAACCTGCAAAGCTTTTAGTTTGACCCCAGGAAAACATTCAGTGTCGAAGCAGGAATCGAACATGTGACCTCCTGTGTAGTAGGCTGTACATGGTTCGTTCGCCTACGGAGGCACCCCTAATTCTAGGTTTTAAAAAAAACTGCAGTAGGCTGTACATTATTCGTTCGCCTATGGAGGCACCCCTAATTCTAGTTTTTAAAAAAAACTGCAGTAGGCTGTACATTATTCATTCGCCCTGGGGGGCACCCCTAATTCTAGTTTTTAAAAAAAACTGCAGTAGGCTGTACATTATTCGTTCGCCTACGGAGGCACCCCTAATTCTAGTTTTTAATAAAAACTGTTTTTTAATAAAAACTGTTTTTTAAACTGTTTTTAAAAATATTAATGTGGCGTAAACTTACCAAAAGGGTTCATCCATTAGACTTTCTATATTACAAGTAGATGCTATTCTAACGCCACTTTTATTAAGTACTGTTGCGCGATCGATGCCCCGATCCTCCGTCTTGAGCATTTCAATGAGATCGCCTACACGGTGAGACACGGGCTTCAAAGCAAAGCGGCACTTCTCATTTCTACTAGGAAGCGGTATGGTTAGATGAGGGAGCCCCTGAATGTATTCCACAGAAACATCGTCTGCAAACAAAGAACGTAAATTAAACTTAATACAATAAACTTAATATGATATTCCAATTGCAAATGTATGTGGGCATGTATAACAAGATATAATTATTTCCAATTTAATTATTCGGTGTTTTACATAAAATGTTTTTCGATTAATCGAACAATATTAACACGAGAGTGACATGAAAAAGGATTTCTCGATTTTAGCAAAGGGTGTATTTTTAAGAGTTACACATGGAGAATACGTTTTTATTATGGATGGAAAATTGTATAAAAATATGAGCTCGGCCATGTAATGAGGTCGGCTGGCGTGTACGAGACGCAATCGAGCCAGTCAAACACAAATATCCCTTGTGGATCAACGCAATTAAGTGACCAAATAATTGGAACATATAAAGTTTCGTTGAGTACGTCAAAAGTAGCGCGGCTTCGTTCTGTTTGAGTCACATTCTGTTTGAGCTTACCACCAATACATTCACAACTTTCTACTAACTCAGAAAGAAATTTTCTAGTGTGAAATTTCAAATTTTTCTAGCAAGTGAAAATTTGACACTTGCTTGCTACTAAAATGACGGTTCTAAAAACAGTGTTACCGCCTTTGAAATTTTACCTTTTTACTCTATTATTATTTATTTAATGAAATTCGAATAAAAATTGTTAGTTTGAAATTAAAGAGCTTATAAATACTATTATATTATTATTGAAATCATAAAAATATTATTTTATTTTGAAAGTTTCCCCAAAAATGTCGAAATACAATAAATAAAAAAAATATTGTAAAATTCATCAATTTATACCGTTTAAAAGCATTTATGTGGAATATCACTCGTAAAAGATACAGGCGTAACTCTTTAAAACGTAAGTCGTATGAAAGCATTGCACGAGAGATGGTCGTCTATGTGGAAGTGGTGGAAAAAATGAAAAATTTACATAGCCCGCATAGAAAAAGTATTCAAATCCTTTGACGCTGACGCTACGATGACATTTTCCAAATGAAATGGCAGTGGCGTGGGTAAACAGTTTTCCATTAGTGTCATGTGCAATTGCACAATGAAAAAATGCAAACAATTCTAATCATGCCTCCATGCCGTATATTTCATGGCCATAATCTTTTTTGAACCCATAAGATCTAATGAGTCCGGCAGTTCGACAACAGCAGTGGATATAGGGCAATACTCCTTAATTATGTATCCATTCAACCAAAGTTGAGCGTCATCGGATGCAAAACTTTTGGCTGAAAATTCAATATCAATATACATTTTTGCCTCGACCCATATGCAATTGCTGCTCTGATGTAAGTCTATACATAATAAAATTTTTTTTCCGCCAAAAAGCTACTATCACATGATAAATGTGTTGCACAGCCTACTAAACGGGAGGTCGCATGTTCGATGCCTGCTTCGCCCCTGACTGTTTTCCTGCGGTCAAGCCAAAAGCTTTGCACGTTGAAAAAAATAAAGTAGTGGACCTCTAAAAACAACACTCGTTATTTGAAATGTAATTTTTATAACGTGCAAGTGTCTTCATAAAGCAGCGTTATGAAAAAAATTTAACTTTTTCCCCGCCCATGCATTGTCAGGTACAAACAGTTATACATACAAAGACACGTGCCACCGCTAGTAGTGATTTTCAAGCAAATATAAAATATAACTTTGCTTCACTTGATTTAATAGTTCCTCGTTTCAATGGAAACACTGGCAACTCGTCCTCTGCCAGTTCAAGTCAACAGAATTTTTCAAAATGTTTATGGAAACGTATTATTTGATGATTTCGCATAGAATTCGCAATTGCATGTGCATGCAATGAATGTAATTCTATGCCAGCTTACAGTTACTGATTGCTTCATTGTGTATAAAGTTTTCCAGCTGGGGAAGTTGAAAATTTTTTTAAAAAATTTCATCAGGACCTTTTCATCCTCTAACAGTTTTGCCTTTGCCAATGTTTTCCTCATCATTCGATTAAAACAATTAAAAAAAACGAATAAAGTTGCGACTTGCCTGCGACTTGCCTTTCAAAGCTTATTAATGGGGTTTCGGGACCACAAGGTTGCAATTTCATTTCCTGTTTAACACCTCTTCCGACATCAGTTGTCTCATTTCTAAAATACGGCTTCGGCAAATGAAGCCGCCGCATGTTTCGAGTTCAAAGGCAATATTTTTTTTTTTGGATCAACGAAACGCAGAACAGAGTCCATGTGGATCATCGAAGTCACAAATAAACATTATTTGGAAAAAAACATGTTTAATTCTTAAGCTTAAAATGATTGCTTGCCAAGAATTTGCCGCTGTATAACAATAAAAATAAATAAAATAAAAAGATTTTAAAGATAAAAAAAGCAAACGAATGAAACAAAATGAAAAGCAGATCATCAGCTGCTTAATTATTTAGAGCGCATCAATTAAAGTTATAAAATTGAAATACGCGTAGATACTCTCATCGTATGAATGGCAAGCAACTGCAGTAGACAGACGCCAATAACTGCTGCATTCGTATGCACGTACTGCTTTCGGAGTTAAATTTCTGTGTTTCTTAATTGAAAATTTACACAGAATATTAAACCATAAACGTGATGATGAGCAAAAATTAGGTAATGACTTGCCATTAAGGATTTTCATTTGAAGAACAGAATTAGTTTTGCAGTTGTTTACTAGTGAATAGAAAAAGCAATAGATAACCAGTTCAATACCTTGTGAAGGAAGTTTTTGGTTTCTTCGTGAGTAGGAGTCTTCAATGGAGAGAAATTTTTTTTTTTGGTAGTTGAGATTTAATCACTTTAAAAATCGATTTTTTAAAATTTTAGGTTTTGGATTTCTATTGCGAAAAATTGTTTTTGTTAATTCTGTTGCATATTTTACTCGCATTGAGCACTTTTCGCCTTTCGCTCAACGCGGTCACTTATAAAAACAAGTTTTAATTGTTCCTGTCAAAGAATAACTTGTCTAGAAATTTGTATAACAATTTCTGTTTCATATTTCTTAAAAATATTTTTTAAAAGAAATAAAAAAAATTAAAAAAATATATAAATAAAAATAGCTGAAGACTCTGGCGAGAAACTAACTGCAATCTATAAGATTTTAACCAGTAAGTAAAAAAGAAACTGCTTTCAAAAGTAAACTAGTTCCTTAAGAAAGAAAATAAGCAAAAAATATGTTCTCTGAAAAACCTTAACCGAAATAGTTTTTTTTTTATTTGCATCTGAATAACATATACGAGGTGTGATAAAAAATAAGCATTATTTTCAATTTTTTCCAAAAGCATATAACTATCCTATTTTTATAAATATATTAATTATTTTAATATAATCCTATTTTTCCAATAACTATCCTGCCCCCTTCAAAGTGATACCCCTCAAATCTGCCAAATCTGCAAGCTCTGTAATATTATGAATTAAATAAAAAATTAAATAATTTAATTAATTAAAGATGCACAATACTTGTTTGCAAAGTCTTTTACTGAACACTAAAATAAATTACATTTGGTTTGCAATGGGTTAATTTTTTTTTTCAAATTTTGTACTGTGCACTTGTAGAGAGGGGTTTTAAAAAAATTTCAAAACAATACTAACACGTATTGCTAATGTAATCTTATTTACCACATATCGTCACAATAAATGCAAACGGACGGGGAAGTACACTAAAATTAGTAATTTAATGATTGTGGCTCTTATGGGAACTGCATGTTCAGAAAAAACTTTTATATTATTATAATGAAAAACTGTTATATTAATAAAGAATTTTTTTATAAACATGCTAAATCGAATTGAATGCCCAGTATCGTGATTCCAGGAAGACAAAAAAAAATTGAAGCTAACTGTCAATTCTATTTTGGAATTTGAAGAGCGTTTACACAATGCAACCTCGTTTGCAAACATGTTTCTCTTTTATATTGCGAGTGTGTAGTACATAAAAAGTCCATACAATTCTGTACTCAACGTGCGCCTTGGCGGGTTTAGGTTAACATGAAAACAACAATAATTCTCTTTGGTGTAATAAATTGTTCTGTTATCCGCTTCAGCAAGTAAAGTCTGTCAGCGTTTTCCAATCAGTAACTCAAAACGTAAGTTACAGCTGTAATCTGTGCCAGATATGAGGACACAACACGAGCAAAAGCCTTTTCTAATAGAATGAATCGGCACTTAAGAAGTTACTGTGACGAACTTAGTGCTCTGAAGTGCTCTTCATCCGAAAGAAACTTTTGCATTATCCCTGTAGAAAACTATAAAACTGGCTTTCTCTTAAAAAGAACACGCAATGCAGTTGCAACATACTGTAATCACTGCAATATCCTATTTTTCGTCTTGACTAAAATAACAGGTCATATTCCTACACCCCTCTCACTCGCACTTGAAGTAAATTAAATCGCATAAAATTTATCATTTTCTTCAAACTCTTCATCACTTTGCAGATTTAATTGCAAAGAAAAAAAGAAAAGAAAAGAAAACACAAAAATACGTTCGTGTGGAGACTGTTACGATGTCATCAGGCGTATCGAAATAAATCGGTCAAAAACATAAAAACATTATTTGTTTTTTTCTTGTTTTTGAAAAGAAAACACACACAAATACAAATACAAATACAAAAACAAAACAACTGCAGAAAAGACTGTAGAGAATTTTGTAAAATATTAACATGAACATTTTTGAAATAAATTACACAAACAAATAAAAACAAAAGAACAACAACAACAACAGACACACACAAAAAAAAGTACAAACAATTAATAATAAATTTTCACTTGATACAGAAAGAGAAAAACGAAGTAAAACTCGAATTGGGAGGGACTCGCAATTGAGATGTTTTTGAATTATATTTTATTTCATTTTGTTGAACAAATTTTATGATTTTTTTTATTGGCACCCTGGACTTATCACAAATCATATTTATTGTTAAAGTTAATATTTTCTTGTTTTCTGCCAATAATCGCTGAAGGATATCAAAATGATGTGTAGAAAAATTAACAAAAAAAAAAAATCACAAAAAGAAAAATGAATTCTTTTTTCTTATCTTAAAACACTTTTGTTGCATTGAAAGTGTGTACGAGTATTAACAAGAAAGAGCATGTTTTTGATGTTTTCAACTGCAACACAAGTAAAAATGAAGCTTCCACTTATTTAAACTTCTAATGAACGCTAAACTGTCTAAAGGAGGAAACGAAGGCTGGTTTTTTTTTATCGAAATATTATCAACTACACTTTAATTGAATATCAATTTGTGTATAAGATTATATTTATACAAATTTATTTAACAATATTTCCTGCTACTTGGAAAAACATACGTAGAAATAGCTTTCCAATTTGGATTATGTTTATTTATACCCGTAAATTCGAAAGCTTTCAAAAAATACATTTTTCTTAGGACAACCGATAAAGAAAACTTTTCAATGCAACTTTTCTAAAAAATTCTTTAGCTGCATTCCAAATTTCCATTGCTATCACCGATTATCGGATTAGGCTAAATCTCAGAATTTAATTTATTTAGATGGTTAGACAGTTCTTCAAAAATCTCTCATAAAGCCCTTCCGAGTGCTCTGGTAAATCATGGGTAGAATAGACTTAAACATCATTGGAGTGCAGAGGTGAGAAGCTTAAAGCTTAAGTGCCTCCTTTGTATAGAACTTATTATCAAAGATAATTCCTAGAAACAATAGCGCTTGCTCATCTAAATTCAAAGGTTAGTCGTTTCCTAAAGCCTTTGTTTCACTATCAAATATACCATCTCTGCTAATAAAATAGAAAAAATTGAGCTAAAAGTTTTAGATTTTTATATCAAGCAAAAGTTTGAAAATTTTCACAAAATGACAATTTCACACGATCAGAATTGCTTTTACATGAAATAGCAACGAAAAATATGTTTCCATCATTTTTGTATGAGAGGATGTGTCAGCAGCAACACCATTTTGATGCGATTTTTTAAAATAAAAGGGTATCGCTATCAGATTTTCGTGCGACTGCCTAGGATAGTTAAACACGGGTTTAAGATCGTGGGTTTCATCCCCACTTACAGTAAAAAATACATAAATTTTTCTCAGTTGCTTCAAAAAAATTTACATAGCCAATCATAAACATCTGGGCAGATGCACTCTTCTTCCCCCTTTTGTAGAAGTATTTCATTGCTGATGTAAAAATAAATGTAAGAACTACTAACAAATATGCCCTAAGAGGCACTGCAATAAGTAATCTACCTTCTCTGGCGGTACATCTTTCTTCTTAGTCCAGCATGGGTATCAACTAATCCCTGAGTGTCATTATTAGAAAAACAAATGGGCGTACCCATCTTTTTATTTTGAAAGAAGTCTCATTGTTGACGATATCGATAGTTGAGATATTCAGTTGAAGTATCAATCAATTCTGAATCCAATATAATTTCGTCTTACAAATGAATACCAACTGCAAATCGGAAAAATGTTTCCAATGTTGTACATGATTTTTTAATGGCATCTCAACAATCAATTCTTTAATATATTAGCAGAGAGGGAGAGAGACAGAGAGAGATAGAGATAGAGATATTCGCACTTAATCCTTAAACCTGTATCCCATTGGTTGGTGAGGCAATGAAAGAGGGTAGCACAGGTCCCTTTTGCTTTAAAACTGGTATAGGAGCGGACACATGAGATACATATATAAAACCGGATTGAGTTCATTATGGCACGCAGCGTTGTGTTGTGCCGCCACTTGCGCAATACGCTCTTTAATGTCTAATTTTTAAAACTTGAAATTATGTTAAATATCAAAGGCTTAGTTATTCATTGCAATTGAGTCTAAGGTCTTGTTGTTATCAGTATCACTTTGTTTAAAATAAAATAATAGAAAAAGTACTGCATTGGC
This sequence comes from Ormia ochracea, assembly GCA_963402855.1. NCBI lineage: Eukaryota > Metazoa > Arthropoda > Insecta > Diptera > Tachinidae > Ormia > Ormia ochracea. The sequence goes on from OY727106.1 coordinate 44,774,186, forward strand.
TGGCTCTTTTCACACCCCCCACCAACCAACAAAATTGTTAATAATAGTTTAATGTTTGACTTTGAAAATTAAAATTTTCTTTAATTGCTTTTAATCGTATTTCGCATGTAATACAAGTGAATGGTGTGGGCTCCAACGTTTCTAAGACGGTTGGCTGGTTGGCGCACTGACTTGACTGACTGAGCTGAGCTGATTGTAGCTTCTTCGGCAAAACTGGGAATGTGGGTAACTAGTTAATGTTATTATCAGCCAACCAAGCACCATTGCCACTACCACCAACACGACAGCTTATAGCTAACAAGTGCAGTAGGAGCGCTGTTTGTTTAGTACTAGATTTAAATGTTCGTTAGTTACTGAGCAATTAATATTTTCATGCATTTTGATTTTATGGGATTTAAGAAACTTTAATAAAATAAAGAAAATGTTTAATTTATTATTTTTTTTGTTGTTTCTTGTTTCTTTATGATATTTCTTCTATCCGTTTGTTTTTTCTTTTTATATTTCTAAAATGGAAAAGTGCAAACAATTAAACGCACACAAAATAATTTTCAAAATCAAAGAAACTATTTTATTTTATTTTCAGTTAACTTTCTGATTTTCGCGTTTAAAGACGTTTTTAAAAAAGCCTTAAAAAAAATTCCGGTTCCAGGTGAAAATTAAAAAAAAAAAAACAAGTCATAAAATACGTTGAGGCTGCGAAAAAATATATTTTTTTTTCTTAACAATTTCAACGGTAATTTAAAGCAAAATCATAAAATAAAATAAAATGTGTTTTTATAATAAAATTGCAACACTGTGCACATATAACAAAATGAAACAAATATAAAATAAAGAAGAGCAAATTCAATAACACGTTTTCCCTTTTAGAAAAATATTTACAAGAATAGCAAAATATAAAATATACTGTGTGACAACTTGAACTTTTTCTGAAATGGGTCCTTGGCCAAGGAAATTGCCAATAAGTTTCCAAAGCAAGTCGAAAATATCCGTGTACTTCATATGTATTAATTTGAGAGCATAAAAGTGTCAATGTACGTCCGGTCTCTTTTTTATTTCCATTATTTTATGGCCCAATCTGCTCCGCATGTGCCGTGTCCGTGCCACCCAAAACAGTTGCAGCACGTTTTGTTTTTATGCTTCAGCCGTGTATTTTTCTTTCTCTTGCTGGCAAAAAGTTGAATACTTTTTGTGATTCTTTATTTTAATTTGTGACAGATATTGTAGAAAAAAATATATACATTTTTTATATTTCAATATAAAAAAAAGTTTTGAAAGATGAAATGTTTTTATGAAATATTGAAAACGTTGCTTCCTGCTGTCGCCAGTATTTAAAATGAAGCGTTTTTCAAAGTTTGCATTTAATGTGTTATAATTTGTCCAGAATTTCTATTAAGGGCTTGTAATGGATTGTAGCAGTTGGAGGAGAAAACAAATTAAAGATAAATAATAAAAGCAATAAATAAAAAATAAAGCTCATAATATATCCACAAATTTATATTAAGAGGACACAAGCAAGAATAAGTTCCCGCTTGTGTAGGCAGCACTGGCAAGGCCTCATACTCGCATTAATCATGATACTTTTTTTGTTATGGCCTAAAACAAAAAAAAAAAAAAAAAAACAAAAAAAAAAAAAAGAATGACATTCCTGAAGAATGTCAGTTATTCCACATCAAATGCAGATAAAAAATAATGTCCTGAAGAATGTCCACATCAAATACAGATGATGCAGTGTTTCTGCAAGAGTTTAATTTCCGCCTCAGAAAGTTTTCATTACGACTATTTTAAGAGCGTTAATTCGTTAACATAATTTTCATTCCTCCATATCAAAACAAAGGACATCTTGAACAGGAGTGAGAAGTTTTTGAATTGTTGTAAACTTTTTTTCAAAGCAAAAGATTCCGCTGAATTAAAATACTCGCACCTACGATATGAACCTCAAATACCAATTAATTAATTCATTTACAATTTTTTGCAATATTGTTTCGTTAAGGGGAGTGGTAGTTTCTACGGTTTCCATGTACAAATATTTTAAGGAACATTTAAATTGGTCGCTTGTGTCTTAAGTTTTTACGACTATCATTCATAGCATTTGTAGTGTACGATTTCCATTATTTTTTGTTGATATTACAAATATTCCTTGTCCGTGTAGTTCCAAGCTCGCAATAAATCCAAAATTACTTTACAAATTCTTAGCAGAGAGTGAGTTCGTTCTAAGTATACAATTCTTTTCCGGTTCATCATCTAGATAATTTCTCCAAAAGTGTCCTATGAATTTCGCCGCATCTGGGCAATTCACAAGTTTCCAACTCCAGTCACCTTAAAGATGGACTATGGACTATGGACTGAGCATTTCACAAGTTTCCAATTCCAGTCACCATAAAGATGGACTAAGTCCAAAGAAGCTACAATTTTCCATATTTAATAAAGGCGTATTTTTTTTAAATGCAGTAATCCTAATAAAATAGTTTTCCTTTTTATTTTAATTGTTCGTGTAAACGTTCTTTAAGATTTCCATTTTAATTTTATTTAAAAATTCATACTTGGCCATCCCTGCTTTGGCCATTCTACTGGTGGAGCAAGTGCAAGTACGAAGTTATTCATCTCGCAAATAGAAATAAACGAGAAGTTTAAGCAAAATTAAAATTGTAACAACAACTCAATAATCAATTTAAATTCATTTATTTTCTTATAAAATTTTTGATCGCCTGAACATCCAGCTTAAATACAAATGAAAACCGTACCAAATTAATATTCCAACGATTATACATTTTTGGCAGTTTTTGGCGGAATTAAAATCGTAAATAAAAATATTTTTATTTTTTTTAGCAAATTTTTGCAAAAAAAAGTTAAAAAACTCGTTGTATCAAAAGTTATTTATCAGAAATTTTTTTTTAAATAACTTTTCATAAATAATTAATAAAATTGGTTGCAACCAATTAATACAACAAAAAAAAAATTTGCAAAAAATTATTCTTAAATTCTAATTATTCGATATATGAAAGAAAGCCGCAATATAATTTATATTTATATAAAAAGGAAAGAATAAAATGCAAAAAAGAATGTGAAAATGCAGGCACCACCACACTCACACATGTTGCACAAGTGAATTGGAGCTGGTTCAGTCCAATCCAGACAGTGTAGTAGATAACGAGTATGTGCATATTAAAAAACCAAAGACCCCAAAAATAAACACACACACATTTTTTCATGCATTAACACATTCCTATCTGATTACATTAAGGGCAATAATTAGGGCATTCGAAATGAATGTGAAGCACATCAGTTGCTCCCATCTGCTCAACATCAATAAAGAACTGCAGTGGAAAAGAAATAATTTATTTAAACATTAAATTAAATTTCATGCAGATTAATAATAAAAATATATATATTTCATTTACGAAGGGCCCATGTTGGTTCACTCAAAATAGAATTTTGTGTAATTCGAATTACTATGAAACATCTCTGGTAGTGCCTGAACAAATATTTCATATTAATTGGACCCGACAAAACAGCCTACACAATCTCAAGATATGACGGTTCCTACTAGAACATCTCGCAGAAATCTAAGCGCTTTGAAAATGTCATTGCTAATGCCAGACTATTTTACAAAAGTAAAAGCTGTTTCAGCTGTTTGGGGCCAAACAAAAAAGTATTGTAAAACGTACGAGTGGCCAAAAAATTTATTACGCGGTACTTCTTATATTTGATATATCGAGCAATTACCCGTAAGTCGCATAATGAATTAAAGCCTTAAAACATTCGTAAATACATACCCGCACTATGCATTTATGGTGCTGAGAAATTGAAATCGTCGAGACCTTATTATGGAGGATTCATTCTAAATCAGTTAAATGTAAGCCGAAATATAATTTTCGTTACCAGCTTGATACTTAATACAAAAAAAAAAAAAAAAATACAGCACTTTTTCCATCACAAGCCCCCATGAGAGCACATCGAACGCATAATCGCATAATCGCATTACGAACACACAAGGACATCACATAAATTGAAAATAACCCTTTAAGAGACCCCACTAATACTCAACTCGTACTATTTCACCCCGACTGTTTGCTCACATTGTTGTGTATTTGCTTTTTATTTTGAAAAAGTTTCTTCTGCTAATGAAAAATAAGCTGCTGTTGAAAGGATGGTTGTTTTCATTTCTTATTACGAGAGATTTTTCCCCATGAAAAGCTTTCGGCAAACAAACTTATTTACCTCTGCAAAATAGATGTAATTTTTGTTTAAAATTTATTTCAAATGCAGTAACAAAACTGGTCTGCGATAAAATGCAGAATAGGAAAACCACAAACATTCATGACGTTGATAAATGCATTGAAAACTGAAATACATGCTTGTGCATTCATAATTGTGTATCATAACGGAAACGGAAATGAATGTTTCAAAAGTGATCACTCACAGGTTTTTTTTGCTGTTTCAGTTTAAAGTTGAAAAATAAAAAGCTCACTAGAACTCATAAGAACAAACACTTTAATGCAATTGAAAAAAAAAAAAAATACTTTCAGACACATTTTTAAAAATGAAGAGACTGAAAATCGAAAATATAAAACTTTAAATGTAAAGAAATTAAATGTTCATTTGAAATATTTGAAGTGTTTTAATCTCCTTGTACAAATACAGGACAACTAAAGATGACAAGCGAGTGGACAATAAATTTTTATTAATATAAGAATTTAAGTTTGTGTTTCTTTTGCTGAATATACATATTTTTCACAAATTAAATATAAAAATATTTACTGATTTTCAATTTGAAATTTCCCCTTTTTTTAACGGTTTTCAATTAAAATTCTATTAAATTTATTATTTCAATATTTCGCTACTTTGTTTTGCAACATCAGCAGAAAAAATAATAATTATAAAAAATCTAATCTGTCATACATGTTACATGTAAATGGTTTTAAATGAATTAAGTTATAATACTCGTGTGTAACACAAACTGAAACTGTTTTAAAATAAAAGGGCCTAAAAGTATGCAACACAATAATAAAAGTTTGAATAAAAATGTTAAAAAAAATAATAAGATAATTAAATAATAAATTTGGTTGCACGAAAAAGGAAAAGAATATTAAAAAGATAAACGAAAAGAAAACAATTTTGGATTTATTTATTTTTAATATTTAAAAAACTACACAAATATTTATTAGCATTTATTTATAAGTACTACGAAAATATAAAAAGAGCACACACAGTTTAACTACTCCAACTTCTCATGAATACGAGTATTAGAAAGGAATTTTCGCCTTAAAAGTACACCTATTGGAAGTGGCATGCTCAGGAGAGGAGAAACCCAAATAACTGTTGACCCCCAAAAACTCTAATTAATCTGCATTTGCTCGTTGCCTTCTATTTTATAATGCCGCAATGCAAAACATGCAAAATATATGACATTCAATATGCTCGGCAATAGAGAAATGAGCATCAGGTTTAAGGTTGGTTCACTCTGTTGCCATGTTTTTCTATTTTATCTAATTTTTGAATTCAGCCAACATGTACCCGTATTTGTGGTTTTCATAATTTCTGTAATTATATTCGTAAAGCTTTTTTAAATCTACACTTTAAATACATCTTGCTGTGGTAGATGGAGAATTCTGCTGAAATGGCCAGCTGAGTTCATTCTATTAGCAAGTAAAAAAAAATGCATTTGGGCACGTGGACTTGTTTTTTATACATTTTCTTTCGACAATTCTTTACAAAAGAAATGAGTTTTAGCGGAAACCTGGAACAGCTGAAGATAAGAGGGGGCATAAACGACTCATTAAAATAAAAGTAAATGTGGTCCTTTAGTATTGAAGATGACGGCTTAACGAACCCTGACAGGATGCACTCATTCTCATGTGTACACATTGCCACCAAGTCTGCAAGCCATCGATTTCATTAAAATTAAATTTGTATTGAGGATAACGAATTGTAATAGTCATTCCTTACAATTCAGTAAAATATTAATTTTACTGAAAAATTAAGGTTTAGGAGTTAAACATTTCACTGAGTTCTACAATATTGAACAACAATATGAAATATAAATTTTTTGTTCCATGACCAGCAGTCAGCAGATGCTTTAATCATACAGGCATTATTCCTGAATGATAGGAAAGCGGCAGAGATGGCAGGTGGTGAAGTTAGTAGATGAAGAGAAGAGCTGATATCCTGCTACATCGCTGGGGCGCCCAATTGTCAACAATGTCAATTGTTCGGCAGCAAATGTTAGCTAACCATTGAGTAACTCCTGAGCGTTTAAAGCAGTCGAGCAAAACTCCTCACAGTGTTTTTTATGACTGCCCACGACAGCAGGCAAACTGTCGATGTTGGCCATCGATATCCAGCAGGCAAACAGCAGGCAAACTGTCGATGTTGGCCATCTGTAGAAAACGATATCCTGATAAGAAATATGTCAGACTATCTGGTAGATTACTTCATAGTACTTGGCGCAAATTCTTATGTGACAATATACAAAACATTTATATAGCATTTTCCCTAAGAAAGAGCATAACTTACTGAGTTTAAATCCTTAAGCCAATCCTTTTGAAAGTCAAAACTTTTAGATGAAACTATTTTTATCGATGTGAAGAAAACACAAGTGATTTTAAATTGGTTTATATCTGGAAAACTGCAATGCAAATGGTACTAACGAATATAAATTATATATATATATATAAATTTTGCTAACAGGATCAAGGAAGCTGCTGAAGCTTTACAAAGCCATTTTAGTGAGCTTTTTAGGCAGTGAGTGTTTTTAAATAAAATAAGTATTCCTAAAATCCCTCTTCTTCTTTCTAAGTTAGAACTTATACACCTTGCATTTCCTTCTATTATCCTTGTTCACTGGGAATATTATCAAGACTTGGAATTCTTTATGACTTTAAAAATATATTCTGCACTTAAATCCTGATGAAATAATTTAAAATAAAATTTTTTTAAATTTATTCTTTTTTATATGAATTTTGTTTTTCGTGCCACTAGTGTGGGATGCAACATTTTTATTGCATTTTTCCTAAAACTTATTCTAACTTTTCTTCAAATTTCTAAAAGCCAAGAAAAAGTTAAATAAAAGTTTTTTTTTGAGAAAGAAAACATAAAAAAGCACTGCTACATATTTAAAACAGTCAAAGTAGAATTACGATGTGTTTTGTAAGGATTTTTGTATGATTCTTTAGTTTGCTATTCCTGCTTGTCATTCCACCAACTGGATTTACTTTTTTCTTTCGGCTGAAACTTTTTAAGCCGAAAATCTTTTGTCAATGGGTTGGTTAAGATTTTGAATTAAATTAAGTGCTCTTGTCAAGCATGTGCTCTTTTTGAAGTACTCAATGTGAAAGTAAAATGCTTAAGGAAGTGATATATTATATTTAGTTTTGTTTTAATTCTATTAATCGCAAGTTGACATTAACAAATACTTGAAGGCTTCGAAACCAGAAACTATTGTGTCTTAGGTGCCTCTGAAGGGGAATGAATTGTGAGCAGGCTACTAAGCCGGAGCTCGCAGGAGGTTCGATTCCTGCCTAGACACTGGAGGTTTTCCTGCAGTTAAGGCGAAAGCTCGGCAACTTAAGTTTGTTAAAAAAAAGAGAAAAAAGAAAGACTTTCAGAATATCTGACCTCCTTAAGACTTTCAGCTGTATTTCCGTTTCACCAAAAGTTTTCAGAAAGCAATTGCTCACGCAGAGAATTAATATTTAAGTTAAAAACATAATTTATTGCCAGTAATCCTTTTACATTATATCAATAAATTTATTTTTCTTTGAATTTTAATATTTTATAAAAAAAAAGCTTTTTCATAAGCCAGCCATCATAAATTGAATGTATTTGTAGCTTTTACGCAACTGGCCTTTTGCTATAGAAACTCCACGTAGATTTAAATAGCGATACGAAAATAATGCGTGTGAAATGTCCATCTCTCATTTTATGTCACGTGAATTAAAGTGGAAAACTGGTACAACATTGTTAAAGTTTTAATTTAACGGAAGTATTGCTTTGAAAAACCTTTCCGTTTCCACTGCCTTTTCGCATGGTCTCAGGCTGGTAACAACAATTAATTATGGAAAGGTAAAATGCAATTAAAAATCTTATATCAAAAATAAAGTAGTACGAGTACGAGTAGTTTTTCTCTCTTAAGCGTAGAGAGTCCTTCTCTAAACTGTTGCTGTAATTAAAAAAAAGAAGCAAAACAAAACACATACACAAACACACAGAAACACAATTTGTGTGTGAATTCTTGTATCCTTTAATTATGCCATCAGTAAAAAGTAGTTGCAGTTAAAGTGTGTAATTAAATGACTCTCAAATATTTGTTATTAATAAATAAAAATTTATATTTTAAAAAAATAGTCCATTTCAAGACCGAAAATGCCATTCTAAACTTTTTTTTTTTTTTAAAGAATTTTCCACGTAATTCATTTACACGAACAAATTAAAAATATATTGCAATATGGCTAAACGATGCGACTGGACATTTCCGTTTGCTTTCTGCAGACAACTTTAGTTTATCTATAAAAAAAATATTATCGCTCATTTTTAGCTTAAAGAGAAGTCGTATCGAAAAGTCGTATCTGCTTAAGAAATTTTAACTTTAAGCAAAGAAAATTTTATTAACATGGAAATAATAATTTGCTTACTCACTAATTCATAATGCCTTTGAAAATATATACGCAAAGCTAAATTAAGTTTTTGTCTCTGCTTTCCTTCAAACGAAAAAGCAATGGAACCTGCAGAAGGCCATCTGCAGTCTCAATGCCTCGTATAAAACAAATGCTGGTCCACAAAGAACATTTGAATATGAAATTGTAAGCAAACGTGAAGGCGCTTTAATTCCTTCCTCTTTGCTTGCAGTAATTGAGTTTAAAAACAAAAATTGTTTAAAATAGCTTCTGAATACAATCCACTCCACCACAATATACGACAAATGATGAGAATATAGGAGACATTTGACGGAACACCCACAAAAAACAATGAAATTTATAATCTTCTATCTGTGGTATAAAGTCGATGGTTAGTCAAGACGGCACAGTTTAACGTAGCAATTTGAAAAAACCTTATGATGTAGCATAACCAAAAGCCAGCTTTTGTTAATGTGAAAAGAAAACAAAAAAAAAAAAAAAAAAAAACGAAAAAGAGCGTGAAAAAAGGATGTGTGAAAATGCATATTTTCTTTAATTCTTTTAATTACTACAGTTACATATCCTTGCAGGATATAATAAATTCTCATTAAACTGTACACCGTGATGGTAGTTGAGCATGCAAACCTCAACACCATATTCCATTAGACCACTTTGCACCTCCTTTTGTTGTGTAAAAAGGAATCTGAAGCTTTTTGGCAAGGATTTAATTCACTTTCAAAATGTTTATTTTTTTTGTGGAAATTTTTTAAAGGATTATATTTAGTAAAATGGAAAAAAGGGCAAAATTGCAATATTCAACCGTGGCTATTCAGTGAGCATACATTGACTTGGAATTATGAGTTACTGCCTGGCTGCCAGACATGCCATTAAAAGAATTTAAATTGATACCTACCAAGACGAATTCGTTCAAGATTATGGGCCGTAGCTACCGCTGTGCAATCTCTGTGGCAGGTGGAATAATTTTCTACCTCTGCCAGAGACGAATTGACATCTTTTTGCAATTCATCATTTGGCAACGGTGAGGGGAGAGTATCTGAAGATAGTACTGACAAATGATCCACTGATGATGAATGTGGCATTGGGCTTGCCAAATTTCTAAAGTGGTTACTGCTTTTGCCCTTTGCAGCAATTTGTTCTCGCTGTCGCCGTAAATCTTCTCGCTGCTGTTCGGCAATGTAATCCTGCAAACGTTTAATCAATACGCATTTGTTACCACTTGCCTTCAGGCCACAGTCATGACACAATGTTTTCAACTCTGCCCATTTCATTCCCCTTAAATTCAATTCTATTGGGATACAGATTTTTGTTTTTTGTATCAAATATTAAATTGTCAGGCGCCATGCAAAAATAAAAGAGATGAAAAACAAAAGTAAAATCACTTAAAAAAATGAAACGGAAATGGTGAATTGTGTTTAATTATTCGGAAATGACATTCTAGAATCTACCAGGTTGTTAACGTAAAGAATACCTGTTAAATTAATTTCAGTTTTTAGAAAAATGTTTTCTTTGTTTTGGTCAACAATAGAAGCTTTAATTTCGCCACTTTGAATAGAGGACGCGGCTTTTGAGCCGGCCGTTTTAGTTTTATGAATGGATGAGGATGTAGTTGATGCAGCCGCATTGCCTTGAAGTATAAAAGAAAAATAAAAATAAACGTAAAGATAAACAAATAAAAAAAAATTAAAATTATGTATATTTTTAATTAAGAACATAAACAAAACACATTTCCCCACTTAAATAAACACCAAAAAGGATATTAAAGGAAAAATTAAATGAACAAGAAAAAAAAACATTTAGAAAATGAAAAATTAAAGGGGAGTACTTGCTCACACAATAACAACAGGACAAACTATTTAAGGAAACAACATTTTAATCCCATTACATGTTCATTGAGTAGATTTTATTGTTTGCTAGAAGGCAGTGATTTGGGAATGGCAGAAAGATGGTTGTCCTTTTTATTGACTCTCTTTCATGATAATGACGTGCACAAAGTATTTTTAGGAGATGCCAACAAGACAGACATTTGTAAGCACTTAATATGGAATAATTTGATGCCAAGTCATCGACATGGAATCACATTAACATTATTAAAGCCAGTTTAGTGTTGAAGGGCCACCTAATCGGTTGCGAATAATTTCTGTTTAGGAAACTCTTTATTTGATGAGCTCGTTGAGGAAATTAATCGTTATCCATTTACAATTTAAAAACAAATGCTTTGTAAGCTTTTTACACTGGCCAACACGTGGGAGGAGGTCATGGAAGAAACTAAAATTGAAAAACCCCATTTACATTACAAAATTTCATCTGTTATATTCAATTTCACATCATTCAGCAAAGAAATATTAAAAAAAAATTCCACTTAGAAACTCTACAGTAATTGGAATAATTATTATAAATGATTGAAAAGGTATAGAGGAAAAATTATTATATTCAGAACAGAAATTAACTTTTGCTAAAATATTCACATACATATATATTTTATATTGTGTACATATTATAGGTACATCTTAGTGATCTTATATATCTTTTTGACAAATCTCTTCCTTGAAAACGAATGGAAAGGATTTGAAAGAATTTATTTTGAATGAAAGATGAAATATGGATGTTGAGAAGTGTATAAATACTAGAAAGCTCATATTAGACATGGAACAGCAATAGCTACAACCATAGAACTAACCTGTTCTATCTAAACTTATGACCAGCACTGTATATAATTATATGCGACTTCCATTTGTTATCACGTCTAACTCGATCTTAAAGTGGTTTTCCCCATCTAATGCAGAAAAATATATTGATTTGAGATGGCCACTTTAAGTGTCTCGATTACTCAGATTTCTGTTGCGCCAATATTTTCAGAGCTTTTCGTCACAGGTCATTCAGTTGATACTTTAAGATTACTCCATCAGAACTACATATTTTTTTCAGTTTAAAGCAAAGTTTATGCTACATTTACCTTTTTATATATCAATAACCTGTTCAGACGTACAAATAAATACCACAGTTAGACCTCTAGCTAATTTTATGCCCGAATTGTTTCGCAATTTATCATACCACTAAATTAAATTATGAATAAGTTATGAATTATGAATTTTTTTAAAATTATATCATAAATTTAGTAAACTGATCAATGCAAACGTAAATCTTCTGTCAATTTGTTTGCTGAACAGAGAAACTTTTATACTTTAAATGTCAACAAGAGCAAAAGATGCTCTCGCTGAATTTTTTATGTCAAGGCAAAGTAAAAAAGCTTTGCGTAGAATAAGTGAGTCAAACCCAAATCGAGAATTGACATACTAAAACATATTCAATTCTTTTCAAGCGATTTCCATATATGTTTTTACAAGTCGCTTGCTCGCATTACGAAAACTTTATGTAAGAGGAGTATTGTATCGCTGGGCTACTTTAAAAGACGCGTACTCGTAAGTCTTCTGCCATTTTTCTATAACTTATTAAAGATTTCCTTGTAACGAATGCATCTGCAGTTTGATAACTTTAAGCAGATAATGTTTCAAAAATATACTTTAAAAGTTCCGAAAAGTAAAATTTATTATATTCAGAAATCGATATGCTGTTCTTACGATTCCAATTAATATTTTTAGTAAAGGGTTTATATGAAAATTTCTCTATTATTTCCAATATTTTACTCCGATCTCTTGTTTTGTTTGAGTGGAATTGATGACAAACGTCGGCCGATTCCTAATAAATTTCAAATTCAACTGAATAACAGAAATAAATTCTATTAACCAATTAAATTAAATCTCAAACTTGAGCCTAAATAAACCTAAATAATGAAAAGACATCCGCTCAGTTCAAATATATGCCTTAACAACTCGTTTTTTGATGGGCTGCTCCATGAACGATTGAATTGGCTCCACAGTATCGTTGTTCGCCTTTTCAATGTTGCAATTTTTTTTATGAGCCAACATGGGATTTTCCGCCAGTTTTTCATTATTTCCTATTACGTGAAATTCGGCAGTTTAGTCAGCCTCCTGCAGGAAATTTGAATTTATAAAACTATTCTTTCTTCCTTCCCATGGGAAAATAATCACTAAAGGTTTATAATATTAATAATTGAATAGACTGGCATATCTAAAAAAAAAAAAACGTTACATCATGATGACGTTGATGCTGATGACAGCAACTGTAAGTCACTGGTAATGAGTTTTCCTGAAAAGGACTTTTCTAATAATGTAGGAAAATTTACCAAAGCAATTTCATTTTGTTTTTGTTTGTAATAAATCTCATCAATTTCATGTGAAGGAGGGGCAGCCACACGCAATACATGCACGTATACGTATTAAACCTGCGGTTACAGTGTCTAGCATAACAAATAAATCTTAAGTTTAAAAAAAAAATATTTGTTATTTTGTGTTTGCGGTCCACTTTTACTAAAGATTATGGTCGCATTGTAATAACTGTACATAAATAGCCAGTAGGCTTATTCTGAATTGCGATGCAATAGTCCATGCGATGCGAAAACATGCAAATGCGAACAATTGGTATTCGGTATTGAGATTTTCGCATAGTACTCTTTTCTATTCGCATTTCAAACGCGAAAATGTGGCAAGTCGGTATTCTGTATTGCGAAAGCTAATGTCAGATACATGCGATAATCGCAAAATTTATTCGGCAGTAAAACAGCAACCGCAAAGCACAAAAATATAAGTAAAAAATTATAATTTTGTTCATTTATTTAAATTAATAAATTTTTTTTTAAAATTTTTCTTTTGAGCAAAATGAATGAAATATATAACCAAAGAAGTGCCTTTAAGTTTCTAAATAAAAAGAAGACTGTTGGTAAAACTTTTTAATTATATTGTTTTTTATTTCATCTATTATATTTCTAGCAATGTTTGTGTAATTGTTATTACTAGTACTATTATTGAAGCTGGTGGATTTCCATTCGGAGCCAATATTATTTAAAACGTATAAAATGCCTTTTGGGTGAATCTAAAATTTTTTACAAAACTGGAATAGAAATGTTTTTCATAATTAATTGTTTTTAATGCTACAAAATAAATTACCTTTTTTACATTCAAACTTAGAATATCCGATTTGCTTCTAAGTATTCTTTTCTGCACCCTTTCAAATTGCTCATGCCCCTCTTCATCATAAAACCATAGAGCAGCAGAATCCATTTTCGATAAATTACGAATTTATTTATTTATTTACCAAATATTACAATTATATGAATACAATTGCAAAATCTATAGAAGCACTGGCTTCCGAGGCCTTTGGCTTCTGGCTCCCCGCGGAATTGAACCCCTGACACCTGCGTAACAGGCGGGTATACTAACCACTATACCATCGAGGGGCTGTAAATTACGAATTACACACATTTATTTTATTTTTTTTTTAATTTTTATTTTATTTAATTACACAAATTTATTTTGTAACCGCAATCGCAAATTTCTTTTTCTTTTGTGAGATTAAATTTGACGTTTACTGGTACCAGCGTTGTTAATTCTGGCCGGTGTTGCCGCGAATTAAAATAAAATGCGATTGTGATTGCGAAAGTGTTGCAGAATACGAATTTACTATTGCATCGCAATTCTTTATCGCATCGCATTGGTTATTGCATCGCAATTCAGAATAAGCCTACAGGCTCTAGTCAGGAATCGAAACTGGCTAGTTAGATCTGTAGGCAACTTTACTATCTCCTGGCAGAAGGCCATAATATTAGCCAAGTCTTTTTTCATTGTAAGAGATTTTTCCAAATAAAATAAGCTAATTGTGCAAGTTGAAGGTTAGACGAGTGTATTTGCGTATTTACCCTGCCCCTCTAGCTCTCTTTATAGGGAACTGTCAATGCTTTTCTTGCTTTAAAGCTTCGCTGCTTAGCATTACACGGTATGATGAGCAAAATAATAAATTGACAATAGTTTACGCAACTTAAACTATAATTTTTTGTTTGTGTCAGGAGGTGTGTGGGCCAGCAGGATATTTTACCTGACAATGGCTGACCTTACATAATTAATCATTTTAAAATTGGAAAAAATTATTTAACAACCAAACCAAAGCAAAAAGAAAAATATACAAAAGATTTTTCACCAGCTGCACATCCTTTTTGATTTTCTACTTTTAAACTTCAAACGAAATGAAAACACCTGACAGACTCAAATGTTGAATCCTTTTAGTTAAACCACAATGAAAATCATTCTTTACATAACTTTGATAGATTTCACACTATCGGATATAAAGCAAGTGATTGATTATTAACGGAATGAAGGAAAGAATCATCGATCATAAATATAATTAAACGAAACTCAATACAACATACGAACGCAATATGAAGATAAAACTTTAAATTGAGTTAAAGGATTATTTGTTGGCTGCATTATTAAAATTGTAAGAAGAAATTTAATTGAATGATGGAATACTTGGTGCAAGCAGATTGTATTTATGCAGCAAATCTATAGAGGAATGAAGGAATAGAGTTGAGTTTTAATTTTATTAAGAGAAGTAAAACTCATGTAATTAATACTCGAGTGAAAGGATAACGACAAGTGAATTATTATACAACGTTGTTTTTACGTCAGGCACTTCCGCAAGGAGTGTGGCACTTGATCGTGTTGCTAAGATGCCTGTGAAACCACAATTAACTACAAATACACAGCTGGCAATTTAAAGCTCCTCAGAAGAGTTCAGCTTGTGTTTCCTCGACTTGCTTGAGAAAAATGAGAGAAATGTGTGGTCGGCAGTGGCACAAAAGCCTCCTTAGTTTATAATTTTTTTTTGGCAGGCAGTACAAAAACCATTAATAAATAAAATTTTAATAACTCACTCAATTCTCGCCTTTGCTTTCAGAATTAATAACTTTTTGTAGAACTCTGAAACATAATCAAGTTTTAAAAGCTCAACTTCTTGTCATAATTAATGTGGCGAGCATTTTTCAAGTGTTTCGTTTAACTGCACAACAACTTTTAATAAAGCCTAAAGCTCTGTCGCTACTCCAATTAGACTCACTTTAAGAATCTGTGTTACGAAAGCATATTCATTCTTAAATGCTGCTGCAGCAGAAGCGCTGTTCTGTTAATTGGCTGTCATTTAGCACAAACGCCTTTTAGTTTTATACTCGCAGGATGTGCAATTTATTAACATGCTGTTTAAGCTCCTTTATGGAAACTTGACACTGCTTAAAAGTCTAAAAGAGTTTATGTGTATGAAAATTGTTTTAGATTAACTATAACAAATCAAAAAGGATATAAATTTGTGTGTGTTCTAATTTCAAAAGGTTTCGTACTATCCGAGAACTTCAGATGCATTTTTTACTTGGACTTGCGACTTTATGTGAATCCTCAAAGAATTTCTAAAGATTTTGGATATATTTAAATACATATTTCTTTGGCAAGATATTATACAAAAGAATTATTTCGGACTTATAGCCCTGGCAGGATGCCATAAATCACTGTTTGATAAAATTTATTTTCAAAAAAAAATGTATTCAATTTAATAAACTCCAAAAAAACTTTATATATTCGGATGAAGGATTTTATGAAAATACAAGGATATTGTTAAACATGCAAAAGCGATTATTCTCTTTCCTTGCTTACAATAAAATAAGAAAAAACTATTTCTTTAAGTCTACAGTATCACCTAAACCATTTCATGTCTTATATTTCCGGAAACGGTGAAATCCTTTTTAAGAGTACCTCTGCAGGTGAATGGGCAATAAATAGCCTACTAAGCAAGATATCATAGGTTCGATTCCTGCACAAAACCGGAGTTTTCTACAGCGGAAAAGCCAAAGCGTTTGCAGGCTGAGTTATTTAAAAAAAGCTTAAAAATTAGAAATATATTTTTTAAATTTGAAAATTAAATTTAATATGTTTATATCAAAACCGAAAAAAATTCTTTGATAAAAAATCTTTAAACGTTGAAAGAGAATCCTTGGGTAGATGCCAGCTCAATTAAGGACCCCCATGTTATTTTATGCCGTTTAATAATGCTACACAAGAAAATAAACAAATTAGATAAGATATACTGCAAAGAAGGATTATCCTGCTTTGAGTAAAGGCAAAAAGGACGTGTTCGATAGACTTAGTAACGATTTACACTGAGAAAAAAGAAAAGGGTTTAGAAACTTAATCTGTTCTACAAAATATCTTTTTAAATTTATTGCACAGAAAAATAAGGGACGAGCTTTCATTAAAAGCTCCAACATCTATTAAATTATTATCACGGTATTACGGCAAAGCTTCGATATGTTTTCGCTTTAGCTTCATTTTGCTTTATTTATTATTTTGGTCTACATTTTTAATTAGAGGAGCAATAAATTTCGATTTATGCAAAAACAAAAAAAAAACTACAACAAATTAAAGTGACAACAACAACAACTTTATAGTTATGATAATTGAGCCAAATTGAAAATTGTTCAAGGCAACACGATTTTAATGAAACCAAAACAAAAACAAACACAATTTTTTTATTTTTTTTTTTTTCGTAAAATAACACTTTATTCTCCTGTCCATAACTTTTGCTACATATTTATATAGATTTTCAATTATTTATTTTAATTTCAGTTTGAATTTGTATCATCATCATCATTCTCGTCATCATCGTTTAAGGCAGACGGCAGACTTGCAGGCAGCCAATCAGCCATTGCAATACATACAAGACTCATTTAGAATTTCCAAATCGAAAAGAAAAACCAAAAGGTTTCATCTATTTATTTTTTTTTATTTTCCATTTGTATATGCATGCATGTGCATGTCTGTGCAAGCATTTGAAATAGTTTCATTGTGGAGTGTTTGTTATAACAGTTGCCAAAATAGGATCCGGTCAAAGTCACAGCTTTTGCAATGGCAACACAATGGGCAACGGCTATGCACGTAACTCACAAGCTCGACGGGATAGCAAACGGTAAGTGAGAACATAATAATTCTTCTTCTTTTTATTGCTTTTTTCCAACCTTTTGTTTTAATTTCAAGCATTGCTTGTGCGTTATGAATTATTTACATCATAAAAATTATAAAAAGTTTTAAGCGGAAGAAAAATTCAAATGTAAATTACAATAAATTGGAAAACTTATATTTTCCATGCACCAACTGCCACAATTCATCATTGAAAATGTGTGCAAGTCCTGATCTCACAAATTGACATGAACCTGCAAGATGGCAAAATATATCTTTAACTTTATAATTATCTTTTTCTCTGCCTATTTTCTTGCAATTTCCATTATTTCGCCACACTTTGGCGAGCTTCTTCCCTAAGGACACACTATCATGTGGAATAATTCTAATGGCATTTTAAAGAAAATATACAAGACCATATTTGGCAAAAAGCCAAGTAAATAAATTTATAAACTTGTAAAGAAAAAAATTACATTATGAGGAGTTTTCATGCTCAAGAATAGAGCTGTAAGAATATTTTTCACATTATTAAACAAAAAAAAAAAAAAAAATATTTGTATCCTTAAAAATATTTCATATTGTTGAGAAAAAATAAAATAAACTGACAACACAGAAAACACGTTGCAAGAAAACATGTACGAGCAACTCCAAATAAATTGATGTGGAATATATAAAGCTTTTACAATTATTATTCTTTAGAAATTTATTTAAATCTTGAGGCCGGAAAATTCCTAGTGGAGAAAAAGTTAAAATTACAATTAATTTTTATTCGTCACGTTTAAGCATTTTACGACATCCAAATTAATCCTCCATTTAAATTTAGAAAACTTTTTTCAGCATTTTTCCCCTCCACCATAATGTGGTCTGTCGCCCACGATTTTAGTCGTATGCAAGTGTGTTTGTAATGTTTTCAATTTGTTGTGGTTGTGTTTACCATTTTCTTTTTTACTCGTGCACAGGACTAACACACACTTCCTCTTCCGCTTGTCAAACTCTATTTAAAATACGTTACAAATCCGAAAAACAGTCCAATTGTGGAAACACATGCATTTAAATTAAATAAATAAAAACACAAACAAATGCTATTGAGGAAGGAAGTTGTTTTACATTTCCAACATTAAATACCGTGCGCGACAGCAGTATTCACACCGTAGCCACACATACGAGTACCACTAAGGAATTGTTGGTTTTTTTTTTTAGTAAAATGATGGGCTCAAACTAGTGTAAAGTGTTAAAGCCTTGTTAAATGCATATCTGGACGTTAGGGTAGCTCTAAGCTACGTGGGGAGATAATGTGTTCTTGCAATAGTTGAACAATTTGAGTTTCTGCATTTCTTGCTTTCGCATATATGAGCTGACTTATTTGCTTTGCATTACAAATAATTAAAAAAAAAACACACACACACACACACATGCATTCATTATCGTTGGGCTAATAAGAAAAAAAAATATACCAAAAAAAAATTCGTATTTGTTATTCACTTTTTTTTTCTCTTTTTAACTGTAAACGAATAAAATAATTTTCTGACTGATTTCCAATTCCGATATTTTTGAGAAAATTCTATAAATTTTGGATTTGAAGCATAACTTAAGATCAATTTACGGAGCGAGCAAAATGCCAAAGATAGGCAGAGAGATAGGCGGACAGAGCCCAAATAACTGTCCTTCTTATATAGAAACCGAAAATATATATTATATAGCATCGCAAATATCAAATCTATTAATACCCCTCTATCAGGGGCGGACTAAGCCCTAGGCATTATAGGCACGTACCTACGGCCCGTAATTTTTGGGGCCCGAAAAGTAGCTTCATATTTTGTAATTTTTATTTTTATTTAATCCTGATATTACATTACATTTGCAAATATATTTATTTTCACACATTTTGCATGGAAATATATGTAGTTCGACCGTTGTTTTTTGACTCCGATTATGCATCAAGAACACAGGTGCACAAAAATGATTTGCATTTGTGTAGTTGACAAAGAGAGAGAGCTGCAATTTGCATCACTAACATTTTAACGTTTTTCCACGTGTTTATTATTTTTTAAAATTGTGTTCCAAACTACCAAACGCAAAGTATGTATATGTCATAACTGAAAAAAGGCCCGAAATTACAAGGTTGCCTAGGGCCCGCTTTAACCTTAGTCCGCCACTGCCCTCTATCTCTTATAATGTGCACCTTTTGTTTGTCCACACAGTTTACTTCATACCCCGTTTAGACATACAACTAATTTGAAATGAAGTTAAATTCTGCATTTGTGTCTCAATTTGTTACAGAACTAATAAAATAATAAATTATGAAATTTTTTTGTTTAATTAGAAAATTATTTTTCACATTGAAAGCAATCCAATGAAATTTAGCTTTATTTTCAATTCATTTTCTAGATGCCCGCATTAGCTTCAGTGCTAGAATCATACTGACTTTTAAAAAAATAGTTTGGAAAATAATTTGGAAATGAAATATCCATCTTGTACTACAAATAATAAATCTCAGGAAGCCATAAAAAATCCTTCCGAAATCTGCACATTCGGCATTTTATTTTTTCTGCCGCCATTATATAATTTCGAAACCCATTGCTTGAGAATAAAAATATTATTTAGCCTACAATGAAAACTGAAATTCAACATTAAGTATTGTTGGGGTATTCCCCCAATTCTATAGTTTTTAAAATTCCAGTTTTATCATTTAAAATAAATTTCATAAAATCATTTTAAAATATTTTTTAATCTGTTTCAAGTAGACTTTATGAAATACAAACCGTTTTCAATATATTCAATTCACTGCTACGAAGTCGAAAGTTGGAAAGTTACTGCAGTGCATCTTTAGAGTGTCTTCTTCTTCTCTTTGTATAAATAATTTTTTGTTTTCGAAGTAGAAAATAATTTCTATTTTAAAGCACATAGATAAAATTGTTTTGTTTTTCCTATAAAGAAAAATACAGTTTGTCACACAAGTTGTACCACATGTACGGCAAGTAACACTTTTTTTTATTAAAGAAACTGCTTGTTAAAAACTCTTTATGGTTTCAATGCAAAAATTAGCTTTTATCTTCATAAGCAGGCCAATGCAAGCTTGCGGGGGGAGCACTGAGTTGAATGAAAAATTGTAAACAAAATTGGGACTGTGTTGTGTAATAATAATTGCTTTCAAGTACAATGACTCAATTAAATTTTATGTCTGAACAGGGTACACCATTCTATTCGCTTTCAGTTTGCAAACTTTGCACGCTCCACCTCCCCCACTGTGTACACACAAACTGGCTAACATACATATATACATGGATATGTAGTAAAAATCCCATATAGATGTTGTATAAACATAAACGAAATATTTGGTTTTGACTTTTGACGTGCCACTCACGCGAAATCGATAAATAAAATTAAAAACTCTCTTCTATGCGCCGGCAGTTGCGCGTAGCTGTAAGATTTACATATTATGAATTTTATATGGCGAGCTTTATAATAAAAATACACACACAATCATTTAGTTTCAATAAGTGGAAGGATTTCAACTGTTATCCTTTTGCAAGTTATTTTGTATTTTTGGGTTTTGTAAAAGCAAACGATGCGAATTAAAATTTTTTTTTTCTCTTCCTTTAAATGAGCATTTGAAATGGAAAGCAAATATTTGTTTTCACTGTAAATTGATATTGAACTCTTTTTTTTTTTTTGGATATTCTTATTTATTTTACAAAGTGCACCATATATGTACAAGGTGTCTCGAAAGAGACATTCATATAGCAGAACGGTAAATTTTCTAATGATGGCTCCCAGTTCGACTGCCTGACTACTACCATTTTTGTTCTTATGGACTTTAAATTGCAGAGAAGCTTTCAGGAAGAAAATATTCCATACAACTCAATTGCAAACTGAATAATGTCGTAGTTGAAGCAATGCGTGCAGTAAAAACTCTGGACGAGATGAGGTAGAATTTCTCAAGTGTGTTAAGCATTAATTTGGCTCCTCCTCCGTTATCCTTTGTGGCAATAAAAAGTTATTTATTACAAAAATACTATCGATACCATCGATTTATCGATTCAGAAGGATAACAGACAGCAAACCGCCCACTTGCATTATGAAATTGTTACGAATGTCCCGATAAAATCATTTCAAATGCAACCAATCATAAAAAATGTGTATTTAGAAATACGCGCAACAAATTAAATGGAATTACTGCAAGCCAATGATGCTTTCAAGGATAACAACTTCGCTTAAATGCATTAACCATTTTTCCAATTCCTTTCACTTACAATTCACAGATACATATTTTGAAGCAAAATCATACTCGTACACTTTCCAACAAATTTTCATTACCTTTAAATGGCGGAATAAATTTCCGAATGCTTGTCAATTATTTCGGTAATTTAATTCCATTATAGAGATCCTCTTTTTTTTTTTTTTTTTTTTTGTAAACACAATACAATTCAAATAAGTAAATTGAATAGGTAGTTGTCCGAAACAAGTCGTTAATCAAGCCGAAAAAATGAGAAGGTGGGCGGGGCGGGTCGGTGCAGCAAACGCAATACTATAAACCAAAAGCGTACTGTTTGCAGTAAATGGCGGATACATTTTGTAAGGAAAATGGAAATTACTCGTGAGAATTGTAGGTCTCTGGTATATGTGCTTTTGTCGCTGTGATTTAATGTTCTTATTTATTAGCACACTTTCGCAGTTTTCCTTTAACCCATTTAAAGCCAAAGCAAAATGACGAGGAAAACTTTGAATATTTCTTTATTTATATAAAATTAGCACTATGAAAAACCGGTATAACAAAAAAAAAAAGTTGAAATAATTTTATTTTCAGGCCATAAAGGGGGTGTACCCAACTTGGCACAACCCTATTTTATATATTATAAGATCAGATATACCTTTTTTTATGCGATCTTTTATTTCTGAATAATTTAACATTTAATAGACCTTCAGATCTATATTATACATATTTATATCTCCGGATAAAGTTACACAAAGTGTAAGGAAGTATTATAATTTAAAAAAAAAAAAAAACCATCTAAAGCTCTAAACATTAAATTAATCAAAATATATATATTAAATATATATAGATATCGGTAAAAAATTCTTGTGTGAAAGAAGCTTGGAGGTCTGATTTGACAGTGCATAACAAAATAATACACTCTTTAGTCAAACATTTTTAAAAAATGGTTGATCAAACTTAAGATTACTTTTGTGCTAATTTAGTGTCCATGGCTGTACATATAAATTCAAATATATATGTCTATATATATATATATATAATATATAAAAAATATATAAAAAATTTATATTATGTATATATGTATGTATATATATATATTATATAAGTATATATATATTTATATATATATATATATATATATATAAAAATAAAATATCAATATAAAAATGTGATTCAGCATATATCGGTTTCGATAAAATAAAATAGTTTATGAATTTATATTTTATGCGGAAAATTTAATTGCTGATAACTTAAACTAAACAAATTACATTATAATGGCAATGAAAGTGGATCGGTCTTATATGTTCCTTTTTTTATATACATTTTTATAATTTTTTCAAAATATGTCAACAATATTCCCATACACCACAGATAAGTAAGTGCTTCGAAATTGGCACAGCTGTCGCATATGGGTTAATTTTTTTTAACTTCCGGTTTAGGGATACCTGCTCACGAGTAATGTTTTTTAGATATATAAAATTTCAGTAATACGAACCAGTTATTTTAAATATTTTTCATTATTTTGTAAAATACAAACTTCAAAATATTGTCCGCTGAATGCAGAATGCAGTTTGTGTACTTGATTGGAAACCGACGACGCGTCAGAACTTGTAAATTAAATATTTATAAAGTTGATTGCAATATTGTACACAATACTTGAATGTTACAGCAATATCAAGTACATATCAATTGTAATAAATTTATTCCCCTTCTTTCCTCTCATTAGTTTTCATATTTATTTAAGCCTTTCAATTCATTTCCATTTTCATTATTATTCGTTTATTGGCCGTAATGAAGTTTTTTGTTAGAGTTTTCCTTATACAGTACTCGAAAAGAGAAAAACCAACAAATGATTTTCTCTTTTATTGCTTCAATAATTTCTTTTTAAATGCTTTGCCCCCCTCGCCCTTAAAAGTTTCCTTGTAATGTCACAGTCGGTTGGTCATTTAAGACGTTTAGAGTCGTTTAAATAAAAGAAATGGAATGAAAATGAAATATTGCTGAGAAAATGATTTTTAAAAAGTCCTCTGCATAGAGAAAAAAAAGGCTGAAGGAAGAAATTAGAAATTCGAGCAAATAAATTTTTTTTCTTATCAAATATGTGGTTTTGTGAAAAATAGTAAAATTGACTGGATTTAACGAAGAAGAAGAATATTTCGCAAGAATATTTTCTGTCAGCCAATCAGGCCACTGTCACAATATGAAAATTTTTGGTGTGCAGTTTTTTTAACGGAGAAGGAACGGATAAAGTTAAAGTTTCAAAAACTGAAAATAAAGAAAGAAACTGAAAAGAGAAGAAGAAGCAAGTCACGAGTCTTGCAAGTCAAAGAAACTATCAGTTTTCCAAACAAAAATTTCATATTGTGAACAGGCTGAAAAATAGTGAACTAATAAGCCATTCATAAAAGCATCTAAATTGGAATTAAATTTATAAATTATGGCCATTTTTGAACTTGGCAGTCTTGAATGACATGAAAATAAATTATAGAAGAAAATATGCTCCCGTGAATTGTGTGTGATAATTGACCCAATGTTGAATTGAATACCTCATATGTGAATACTGAATAGTCTCAAACAGTTCAGAATTTATGTAATTATTAAAAAAATTTTATATTTAAGAAACGACTTTTGTATTCAGCCTACAAAAGCTTAGCTGGAAATTTGTACTGCAAGACAAGTATTGAGTAGTATAATTCATTTGCTACAGTGAGTTTAACTGCTAAAGAATTGGAAAATAATTATGGAAACCCCCATATTGAATATATTTTCAACTATTCGTCTGCTCAGCAATAGGAGTTTAATAAATTCGTTTTTAATCTAGAACATATAAATTGCTACGTTATTCCTTAGTAACATAAAAATTATCCATCAATATTGCCCCCCTTAAAATCGCTTGGCAACATCATCCTTAATACGTTCACACAAAAGTACATTTCGCCATGCGAAATCAAAAAGGCCCAACTACATTAATAACAATTATATAATTTTTTTAGATTGTTTTTTTTTTTTTGAAGAATGAAAATTTTAAGAAAAATTTCCAATATTTATATTGGAAATGCAACCCTGAAAGTTACCTGAAAAGTGGAACGAACGCACCTTACAATAAGGCTACATATTTTTATACCCTTCTCCAAAAAGGATGGAAGGGTATAAATAAGTTTGATATAGGGGATGCAATTTCAATAAATATTGATTTCCGACCATATAAAGTATATATATTCTGGATCGTTATAAGAAGGGGAGTATTTCGTCTGTCCGTCTGTCTGTCTGTCTGTCTGTCTGTCTGTCCTCATTTCCTTCCGGTAATTTTGTTGCGCTCAAAATTGACCTTAAATTTTGTCTAAAATCAAAAATTTTTTTACCTATCTGTTCTAATTTCTTTCAAGAGTACCACTTATAAAAAAAAGCAAAATCGGCCGATAAATAAAAAAAATATAGCCAAAAAATAATTTCATATATTTATATGAAGAAAATGCAAAAAATCCACGCTGAGTAACAAACCAAGAGCATGTGTATTGACAAGCACGTCTACGTTCGCAGCCAAACTTGCTGTTAAAATTTCACTATAAAGTTGGGTAGATAAACGACTATTTTTTCTTAATTTTACCCTTTTTGAACGACATATGTGCTATATTTTTTTTTTTTTTTTTTTTGAGTATATTTGTAAAGCAACGGAGCCACTGGGAATCCGTGGCGGGATGCTTATGTATATGAATAGAAAATTTTTGTTTTTGTTTTTGTTTTTTGTTTTTGTTGTAGCAAACGCAAATTCATTTGGTGGTGGTTTTGTTTGTGTATACTTTTATGTGTTTGCAATACGATTGTATAGTATTCTGGCATATGAAGTGTTTTTTTGCCATCATAGTTTTCTTAAGCATTTTTGTACATGCATGCACACAGTGTTGCAAAAATTTCTCCAACTATATATAGCTATTGTGTTTCGATTGCCTGCGATATGGAGCCATGAGAGCCTCCGTGGAGCTGTTATCAATGGAGATCTTGAATTTGGTGAGTGGCGTCGCAAAGAATTCCTAGCGCTGCAGAGAGCAGCAGAAAGAGAAAGAAAGGTAATCTTAGAAAGTAGTAATCGGTGAACACCTCCTCACGAAGTAATACTATGACGATATGGGTACGTTTTTAAGTTCTTCTTTATGTTGCTTATTTTTTGAGAGAACATATCCATGGAGAAGGGTATAGAAGATTCGGCACAGTCGAATATAGCACTTTTACTTGTTTTAATTTAAAACGACTTTTTTGTTTAGATATTTGCTGTATAAAATTTGTCGTATTCCATAGGAAGACGTCACCGTTTGTTCCGTCACGTGAATTTGAATCAAATTATAATATGAGTAGACACACTAGTGGCTGCTGAGGCCATCGACTAACAAGGACTTTAAGAAATCTTAACTATTTGTTGCTTGAGGGGTACAACAGGGATTTAACAAGTTGAAGAGGGATTGGATATGGAAAATGAAATTTGCAAAAGAGAGTGGTTTCCTTTCACCAGCATTGTGGGTAAAGGGGCTTTTTAATTACTCTTAATCTACGAGCAGTTGAATTTTTAGTTTCACTATTGCAATTGCCAGAGGGAAATTTAAGGGAAAAAGTTCTGTCAATTCCCCGATCCATTGGACTGCAGATCCTTTACATGTTTTCAGTTTAAGAAATCATTGCTCTGCACTGGAAATTTTAAAGGATTATACACAATTTGATAGGTTGGCAAGTTGAAGAGTTGATTTAGTATTTTTTGTAACTTAAAGCTTTTCTCATTTCTTATAACGATTTGCCTTACGGACTTAAATAAGGGTTTGAACCTGCTTTAGTGCAGTGCATTTAGCCATTTATTATTCTAACCTCTCTGTCAATGTCACATCTCCACACTACAGTGAAAAGAGAAGTGCATTAAAGTTGCTCAACATTTTATTTTTATCCAAGACTTTGCGTTCTTTTATTGTACGGATACACAAACATGTCTGTCTCTACGTAAGTCTGTCCGCCTTTATGCACTAAATATTTAAGTACAAAATAAAGCCTTTAGAAAAAGTGTTTTTTGCGATGATAATGAAATGGAGGAGAATCAAGGATTTCCTCTCTACAAATTTTCCAACATGGTCGTGCATACAGTCTGTTACATGCTTATTTACATTTTCCCATATTAATGCACCGAATTGCTTATAATAAATTAAATTACATCTTGAGAAGCTGATGATTTTGTCTAGTGACTTGCAAAGATGTGATTTATTCACGCGATTTTTCTCATAAGAAAATTCCAAATTGTTTTAACAAGATTAAAATATGAAAATGTTTAATTTGATGCAGAGAAGAAGCAGCAAAATGTTAGAAGAGGGCACTAAATTTAGTGGCTTCTAAATTAAAGTGGGGAAGGATATTCTAGATGGGGATGAAACTTTTTCCTCTTTGCAAATTTATATAGAAATTAATGATATAAAAAGAAGATTACGATTTTTCTATTAAATAAACTTTGCTTTCGCAAACCTCTCTATTAATTATTTTAATGCATTTCTTCAACTTTTACTTCACTAACTTGAAACGCAATATGAGAGGAAGGATCCTTTCGGAAGTATACACCCGAAAATACACAATAAAATTTATTATTAAAAGTCTTGAGTTTAACTAATGAATTAATATAAATTCTTCATATTATATTTTATTTATTAAGAGAACATTAACAATACATAAATTGTATGAAAAGTTGAGCTTTCTATATGCATGTGCTATGAAAGAGTAAAATCTTTCATTCAGTTTCCTGCAAATGTGCGAACTTTCAAAATTTATGTTTCAAAATTTTGAGCAGTTTTTTTCAATATAAAAAACTTTAAATAATTTTTTTTTTAAAAAAAAAGAACTTTAAATAATTTTTCATTAAAAAAAAACTTTAAATAACTTTTTATAAATTTTACTGGAAAAGAGTCGATTACTAGACGCCTACTTTTCATTGAAAAAAAAAATAATAAAAAACACGATTAAAGCATTTTCTGATCCCTTGAATAAATGGCAAAATATTATAAAAAAAAATTTTTAATAATTACTGGAAAATTCAATACGAGATATTACAGATATAGCAGGAGACGTCATGCGCATTCGAATTTAGTAAAAAAAAATGCTATACTTGTAAAATATTGTCTATATAATTGGTTACACGACTTCTCGGAGGCATAAGGCCATGGTGGCTAGAAGCTATTGCTCCTGTTTAATAGTAGTCATTGCCCAATAAGTTTTATCTACTGGAGGAAAGGAAGCTGCAGTGAAACAATTTTTTTTGGCAGGGATGGTTATCAAAACTAAAAATTTTCATGTTATATATACAGAAATAGAATAACTATTGCCTACGATATTTGATATTTGTTGAGAACGTATTCATATTAAATAAAATTTTTTTTTCGTCCTTCGAAATTCTTTTTCTCAAGTCCAGAATTTTGCAAAAATTACAAATAATTTTTTTTTCCACTTTTGATTTCCACTTTTGATTTCCAAAAATTCAAGAAAATGTATAATTTTTTTTTGGGAAATGTCTCCGCAAAAGTGTTTTTTCTTCTTCTTAATTCCATCAATAAGTCCCCTTTCACACAGATCAGGTTTACTTGATAAGTTTTTCTTCAATTTACCTTGGAATCTGCATTTATGTTTTTACACGAACATTTTCTTTCTTCAAGTTTCGTTTTCTTTGCTTTCAACTTTATATATGGTGTTTCACATCTGCAGCCAACTTCATGGTACGGTCAGGTTTGTACCTCTTTTTGCTGTCTTCAACCCTTCCCTGCAAAAACTCAGAAATTTACTAAAGAGCCAAACCTCATGTGTGTGTGTTCTTTCACTCATATAACAAGAACTTTAATGACAGGAAATAACCAGTTGTAACAAGTAAAAAAAACCATTTCCGGTTTTTTCTAATTTCATTTATCCCACGTATAATTATTCGGTAAAAGTAAAAAAAACAAGTTACCCATCCCTGGCTGGTATTTTCTTTAAAGCCTTGAAGACATTTCCAAGCATACACGCCTTCAACTAACGCACGCTGCTTTGTAGCGTTTTACACCGCGAGATAATTATTTTGAGAGAGGCAGCGACAACTGTAGCCGTGCTGTGAAAATAATTAATTTCGTAGAAATATGTATTCTATTTTTGACCGGATGTAAGCGGTCTGTAGCCCAATGTGGCGTAACTGTATAATTTTTTAAAAGGATGTTTAAACTGTTCCCTGTAGAAAAATGGTTGCTCTTAACAAAAGTAAGAATTTGTCCCTCTGCGCTTGCCTCAGGCAAGGAGACTCTATGAGTAGTTTTTGAGGCGGTGGTTTGCTGTAGTCGCTGTTCATAAGTCAGGCAAGTAACGCAGGCGAGTTTAAATAAATTTCGAAATGTAATAAAAAGTATTTTTCGTACAAATTTACAATACTTGTAATTGTGAAAGTTATCCTTCATTAAGCTGTTAAAATATTTATCTTCCCCTAATATTATAACAGTGGCATCCACCTCTAACAATTCGTAGCATGTGTCGCAAATGTTTACTTGCTTTCCACTCGTATAAGAATTGATGTCAAGAGTTGATTTCATATGCGGATCCGATAAAAGTTAAAAGCACAATCAAAGTTAAAAATGCAAACACGTTTTGTCGTTGCCTGATAAGTTCCATTTCCATTCCTGCATATTTGTAAAGGTGTCGTAAAAAATAAATAACATGGAAAAATTGGGCCAGCTCATAATTGAGTAGGAGAGGTTACATTTGGTTTGACAAAGACAAAGTAAAAAAGTTGGAAAGATTGTGGATCTATGATTTTATACAGAGAAGGAAACAAACGCATTCTCAGTGGATGTTTCCTTTGACAACTTTAGTAGAGGAAAGGATGCTTAAGAAAGGATTTGAACAAAAAGAAAATATGTGTGAACCGTTTTAAAGTGATTTATTTTTAATTTTGGTAGAAAAAATTTATCGCAAAAGATAATATATCATAAGTTGGAACAGAGCAATGCTAGCATGCTAACAAAGCTATTCACAAGTGAATCGCCTTCATTGTCCCCCAGCCACATTGGCTTTCTCTCAAAGCAAAGGTATGATTTAGATTTCCTACGGGGGATTTAAAGAAAATTCTTTCGTATTTGTTTATATTGATTTCCATTTGCCAACCCATACCATATTTTTCAATAGTGTAAAAGGATTTTCATAATTTTTCGTTAATTTTTTCAATTTTATCATCAGAGTGGTATTATACAATATCAATAAAATACTCAAATATGTCTGAAATATTACGGTTACTAGTGGAGGCTGTTTGACAGCGAGCGTTTAGAAGAGGAAGCGAGAAGGATTGTAGCATTTTTGTAATGAAGAAGGAAAAAAAATCTTTAACACTAAAAAGGCTACTTAACTAAAATGTAAACATACGTACGTACGGCACACTGTGCCATTACGTTTAACTTTTCCCCACATTATGCTCCAAGCAATACATTTACCGAACACAAGCCTGAAAAAAAAATCCAGAACTTTTTCTTAGACTGCATTAACGATAAATTCAGTAAACATGTCCAATAGGGTTTCAGTATTTGAGCGATAAAGAGGAGATAAATTTATGCCAAACTTCTTTACAAGAATTATATTTAATTTAAGAGAAACTCTGTTCAATAAAAATACCAGTGTGACGCTAACGAACTAGCAAAATTATTAAATAATTAATTATCTAAAATTGTTGAAAGGAAATAAGAATTTACCATAATTGTAAATAAAAATTGATAATTTAAAAAATATAAAAAATATTTTATATATTTTTAAACATTCTTTTTTTTTTTTTGGCCTGACCGCAGGAGAACACCCAGGGTCTAGCCAGGAATCAAACCCGCCACCTCCATTTTAGTAGGCTGCGCAGGGACACCCTATTAATTAATTAATTAATAGTAAAAGCTCGTGCACTGTACGAGTAATGTTATTTAAAATTAATCTTTATATTAAATTTAATTTCAATTCTACTCAATTTGGAATCAACTATTTCCCAGTAATAAAATTAATTAAACTTTTTTCTTTTTTTTTTGAATAAATTAAATTTAAGAATAAGATAAAAATGTGCACAAATTATTTCGCTTGAAAACCTTTTCCTTGCCAAAACTCTCTCTTTGAACAGAACTTGAAACTTTTACTATGCAGGAACCAATTTCAATGTGTCAAACGTATTTGTGTTTAGTACGAGTAATTAAAGGATGTCGTATTGACAGTCACACCTTGTATTGAACACGAATAATAAATTAAAAACAAGAGAGTGGTAATAAAATAAAAATGCTTGTGTTACGAGTTCAATAAACAATAGAATGTCCTGAAGAACGATTTATGCTCTATAAAGTAGACAATGTGGAAATATCATCAATACGTTTTGTGTGCTTTCGCTCAATGGCAAAGAAAGGACTGAAGTTTTTTTTTCCAATTTCTTATTTCTTTTATTGTTCTTGTGATCAAAGTGGAGACAAGACATCAGCACATTGTAAAGAATGCAGAGGAGATGTGTTTACAAAACATATTAAGGCTGCTTTTAAGCAGGATATTTTTTGTCATTTCATGGTGAATCTTAAAAATTTAGAAGGACTTTAACGGAAGGAAACATATTTTGTAACGAGACTAAAAATACAAATAAACAAAAGTTTTTCTGCTTCAATTAAATCTTCTCTATTAAAGAAAAAAGTTCAAATGCAACTAATAGCAGAGGTCACACTTTTCTAGACTTGGAAGGAAACACAGAAAAGATTTGTTGAAAAGGAATTCCATACAGGACCTTTTGCACATTGAATAGAAATCCAGTTAATTTTCCCAATACAAATCACTAAAAAATTTTATGCATTAACCGGGCTGATTGTTGATGGATTGGGGAGTTTTCTCAGCCGCAGAACAGTTACAATTTCTACCAGAAAACTGCTACGAATTCGTAAAATATGTATAGTATCCTTTGTAAGTTGACTTTAGGAGCAGGATGGCGAAAAGTTATATTTTTCACAGTTTTTCCCTTTTGGATAAATTTGGTAGGCACACAGTTCATATCCCACGTTATTGCACTGTATACGAGTATTTTATAAATTTATTTTACAGTGAAACATGTTTCATCTGTGAGCCATGCAATAACGTATAATTTATGTCTCGACTGTACTTCAATAGTGCGAATTATTAACTCTTAATGCTTGTTAAGGCCATGAGTCACTATCCTATACACTATCCTATGATTTAAAAAATCGCCTGAAAATAGTTTTGCTGTTGCCACATTATCATACATATATGATGCAAACAAATTTTTTCTATATTGATTGAATTAAATGCAACTCTGTAGAAAAAAATAGTTTTTCTCTTTAAAAAAGTAAAAAAAAAAATTTTTTTTTTGGGTTTATTACTTGCATGTATATAAAAATATTTTTTCAAACATATTCACCCCTATCATGAATAATTTTTCCCATAAAAATTTTCCCCATTTCCCAAAAGCAAAAGAAATGTTCCCATGATATTCATGATAGCAAATTTCCCTACTTGGGAAATGAAAATTTTATGGGAATAAAAATTTCACATTTTATTCTATATTATTAAAGAAGAAAAAATATTGAAGCAGCAGTTTTCTATCTGAAAATACAATATATAAACAGGCTTTCCTGCCCCTCGACATTTCTTTGCTTATGGAAATCATAATAACAAATAAATCAACCTGTTAAAAACAGAGGAAGGACGATTTCTTGCCAATTTTAAAGAAATAATTTTTTTTGGGTATTCTATGATTTTAATTAAAAAGTTTAAAATTAAAAATAAATTATTAACATAAAATTTTGTAGACTCCAGAGTCATTACATATCGCGAACTGCGGCGGTTTTAACATTTTCTTTTAATTATTGAATTATTGCTCAACTTTTAACAATGTTTTTGTTTTTTATGAAGATTTTTTTTTAAATTTTATTGCACAATAAATTTTATAGATTAATTAAGAACTGTTTGAAACCAATTTTCCCCATCAAGCAAGAAACCGACAACTCAGTCATGTTTATTTATTTAGTGGCCGTCTCTGCTCGTATGCCTCTACTCCAGCTGTGCTTGCACTTACAATTATTTTGCTTTCATGTCCATAAACTTTACGGTTGAGTGGCAGTCAGTAAAAATCGCAATATTTTGTGTTTTTCAATTACTGGCAAATATATAAGAAATATCCTCGTATTTTGAGACAAAAAATTGACTAGTAAAAGTAATATAAACGCCAGTTCAGCTTAAAAAAATGGGTAATTCCATTTAAGAATTACATCCAGGAGAACGGAATCATCAAATCGCGCATCATCTTTACTTTTAGTTAAGTTTTTACCATTTTAACGAATTTTCACGATTGGAATTCAATTAAAGGAGTAATTCCATGAGAAAGGAAGGAGTTGGGCAGTCAAAAATCACTAAGGTAGCTACCTTATAAAAATCGCAATATTTTGTGTTTTTCAATTACTGGCAAATATATAAGAAATATCCTCGTATTTTGAGACAAAAAATTGACTAGTAAAAGTAATATAAACGCCAATTCAGCTTAAAAAAATGGGTAATTCCATTTAAGAATTACATCCAGGAGAACGGAATCATCAAATCGCGCATCATCTTTACTTTTAGTTAAGTTTTTACCATTTTAACGAATTTTCACGATTGGAATTCAATTAAAGGAGTAATTCCATGAGAAAGGAAGGAGTTGGTCAGTCAAAAATCACTAAGGTAGCTACCTTATAAAAATCGCAATATTTTGTGTTTTTCAATTACTGGCAAATATATAAGAAATATCCTCGTATTTTGAGACAAAAAATTGACTAGTAAAAGTAATATAAACGCCAGTTCAGCTTAAAAAAATGGGTAATTCCATTTAAGAATTACATCCAGGAGAACGGAATCATCAAATCGCGCATCATCTTTACTTTTAGTTAAGTTTTTACCATTTTAACGAATTTTCACGATTGGAATTCAATTAAAGGAGTAATTCCATGAGAAAGGAAGGAGTTGGGCAGTCAAAAATCACTAAGGTAGCTACCTTATAAAAATCGCAATATTTTGTGTTTTTCAATTACTGGCAAATATATAAGAAATATCCTCGTATTTTGAGACAAAAAATTTACTAGTAAAAGTAATATAAACGCCAGTTCAGCTTAAAAAATGGGTAATTCCATTTAAGAATTACATCCAAGAGAACGGAATCATCAAATCGCGCATCATCTTTACTTTTAGTTAAGTTTTTACCATTTTAACGAATTTTCACGATTGGAATTCAATTAAAGGAGTAATTCCATGAGAAAGGAAGGAGTTGGGCAGTCAAAAATCACTAAGGTAGCTACCTTATAAAAATCGCAATATTTTGTGTTTTTCAATTACTGGCAAATATATAAGAAATATCCTCGTATTTTGAGACAAAAAATTGACTAGTAAAAGTAATATAAACGCCAGTTCAGCTTAAAAAAATGGGTAATTCCATTTAAGAATTACATCCAGGAGAACGGAATCATCAAATCGCGCATCATCTTTACTTTCAGTTAAGTTTTTACCATTTTAACGAATTTTCACGATTGGAATTCAATTAAAGGAGTAATTCCATGAGAAAGGAAGGAGTTGGGCAGTCAAAAATCACTAAGGTAGCTACCTTATAAAAATCGCAATATTTTGTGTTTTTCAATTACTGGCAAATATATAAGAAATATCCTCGTTTTTTGAGACAAAAAATTGACTAGTAAAAGTAATATAAACGCCAGTTCAGCTTAAAAAAATGGGTAATTCCATTTAAGAATTACATCCAGGAGAACGGAATCATCAAATCGCGCATCATCTTTACTTTTAGTTAAGTTTTTACCATTTTAACGAATTTTCACGATTGGAATTCAATTAAAGGAGTAATTCCATGAGAAAGGAAGGAGTTGGGCAGTCAAAAATCACTAAGGTAGCTACCTTATAAAAATCGCAATATTTTGTGTTTTTCAATTACTGGCAAATATATAAGAAATATCCTCGTATTTTGAGACAAAAAATTGACTAGTAAAAGTAATATAAACGCCAGTTCAGCTTAAAAAAATGGGTAATTCCATTTAAGAATTACATCCAGGAGAACGGAATCATCAAATCGCGCATCATCTTTACTTTTAGTTAAGTTTTTACCATATTAACGAATTTTCACGATTGGAATTCAATTAAAGGAGTAATTCCATGAGAAAGGAAGGAGTTGGGCAGTCAAAAATCACTAAGGTAGCTACCTTATAAAAATCGCAATATTTTGTGTTTTTCAATTACTGGCAAATATATAAGAAATATCCTCGTATTTTGAGACAAAAAATTGACTAGTAAAAGTAATATAAACGCCAGTTCAGCTTAAAAAATGGGTAATTCCATTTAAGAATTACATCCAGGAGAACGGAATCATCAAATCGCGCATCATCTTTACTTTCAGTTAAGTTTTTACCATTTTAACGAATTTTCACGATTGGAATTCAATTAAAGGAGTAATTCCATGAGAAAGGAAGGAGTTGGGCAGTCAAAAATCACTAAGGTAGCTACCTTATAAAAATCGCAATATTTTGTGTTTTTCAATTACTGGCAAATATATAAGAAATATCCTCGTTTTTTGAGACAAAAAATTGACTAGTAAAAGTAATATAAACGCCAGTTCAGCTTAAAAAATGGGTAATTCCATTTAAGAATTACATCCAGGAGAACGGAATCATCAAATCGCGCATCATCTTTACTTTCAGTTAAGTTTTTACCATTTTAACGAATTTTCACGATTGGAATTCAATTAAAGGAGTAATTCCATGAGAAAGGAAGGAGTTGGGCAGTCAAAAATCACTAAGGTAGCTACCTTATAAAAATCGCAATATTTTGTGTTTTTCAATTACTGGCAAATATATAAGAAATATCCTCGTATTTTGAGACAAAAAATTGACTAGTAAAAGTAATATAAACGCCAATTCAGCTTAAAAAAATGGGTAATTCCATTTAAGAATTACATCCAGGAGAACGGAATCATCAAATCGCGCATCATCTTTACTTCTAGTTAAGTTTTTACCATTTTAACGAATTTTCACGATTGGAATTCAATTAAAGGAGTAATTCCATGAGAAAGGAAGGAGTTGGGCAGTCAAAAATCACTAAGGTAGCTACCTTATAAAAATCGCAATATTTTGTGTTTTTCAATTACTGGCAAATATATAAGAAATATCCTCGTATTTTGAGACAAAAAATTGACTAGTAAAAGTAATATAAACGCCAGTTCAGCTTAAAAAAATGGGTAATTCCATTTAAGAATTACATCCAGGAGAACGGAATCATCAAATCGCGCATCATCTTTACTTTTAGTTAAGTTTTTACCATTTTAACGAATTTTCACGATTGGAATTCAATTAAAGGAGTAATTCCATGAGAAAGGAAGGAGTTGGGCAGTCAAAAATCACTAAGGTAGCTACCTTATAAAAATCGCAATATTTTGTGTTTTTCAATTACTGGCAAATATATAAGAAATATCCTCGTATTTTGAGACAAAAAATTGACTAGTAAAAGTAATATAAACGCCAGTTCAGCTTAAAAAAATGGGTAATTCCATTTAAGAATTACATCCAGGAGAACGGAATCATCAAATCGCGCATCATCTTTACTTTTACTTAAGTTTTTACCATTTTAACGAATTTTCACGATTGGAATTCAATTAAAGGAGTAATTCCATGAGAAAGGAAGGAGTTGGGCAGTCAAAAATCACTAAGGTAGCTACCTTATAAAAATCGCAATATTTTGTGTTTTTCAATTACTGGCAAATATATAAGAAATATCCTCGTATTTTGAGACAAAAAATTGACTAGTAAAAGTAATATAAACGCCAGTTCAGCTTAAAAAAATGGGTAATTCCATTTAAGAATTACATCCAAGAGAACGGAATCATCAAATCGCGCATCATCTTTACTTTTAGTTAAGTTTTTACCATATTAACGAATTTTCACGATTGGAATTCAATTAAAGGAGTAATTCCATGAGAAAGGAAGGAGTTGGGCAGTCAAAAATCACTAAGGTAGCTACCTTATAAAAATCGCAATATTTTGTGTTTTTCAATTACTGGCAAATATATAAGAAATATCCTCGTATTTTGAGACAAAAAATTGACTAGTAAAAGTAATATAAACGCCAGTTCAGCTTAAAAAAATGGGTAATTCCATTTAAGAATTACATCCAGGAGAACGGAATCATCAAATCGCGCATCATCTTTACTTTTAGTTAAGTTTTTACCATTTTAACGAATTTTCACGATTGGAATTCAATTAAAGGAGTAATTCCATGAGAAAGGAAGGAGTTGGGCAGTCAAAAATCACTAAGGTAGCTACCTTATAAAAATCGCAATATTTTGTGTTTTTCAATTACTGGCAAATATATAAGAAATATCCTCGTATTTTGAGACAAAAAATTGACTAGTAAAAGTAATATAAACGCCAGTTCAGCTTAAAAAAATGGGTAATTCCATTTAAGAATTACATCCAAGAGAACGGAATCATCAAATCGCGCATCATCTTTACTTTTAGTTAAGTTTTTACCATATTAACGAATTTTCACGATTGGAATTCAATTAAAGGAGTAATTCCATGAGAAAGGAAGGAGTTGGGCAGTCAAAAATCACTAAGGTAGCTACCTTATAAAAATCGCAATATTTTGTGTTTTTCAATTACTGGCAAATATATAAGAAATATCCTCGTATTTTGAGACAAAAAATTGACTAGTAAAAGTAATATAAACGCCAGTTCAGCTTAAAAAAATGGGTAATTCCATTTAAGAATTACATCCAGGAGAACGGAATCATCAAATCGCGCATCATCTTTACTTTTATTTAAGTTTTTACCATTTTAACGAATTTTCACGATTGGAATTCAATTAAAGGAGTAATTCCATGAGAAAGGAAGGAGTTGGGCAGTCAAAAATCACTAAGGTAGCTACCTTATAAAAATCGCAATATTTTGTGTTTTTCAATTACTGGCAAATATATAAGAAATATCCTCGTATTTTGAGACAAAAAATTGACTAGTAAAAGTAATATAAACGCCAGTTCAGCTTAAAAAAATGGGTAATTCCATTTAAGAATTACATCCAGGAGAACGGAATCATCAAATCGCGCATCATCTTTACTTTTAGTTAAGTTTTTACCATTTTAACGAATTTTCACGATTGGAATTCAATTAAAGGAGTAATTCCATGAGAAAGGAAGGAGTTGGGCAGTCAAAAATCACTAAGGTAGCTACCTTATAAAAATCGCAATATTTTGTGTTTTTCAATTACTGGCAAATATATAAGAAATATCCTCGTATTTTGAGACAAAAAATTGACTAGTAAAAGTAATATAAACGCCAGTTCAGCTTAAAAAAATGGGTAATTCCATTTAAGAATTACATCCAGGAGAACGGAATCATCAAATCGCTCATCATCTTTACTTTTAGTTAAGTTTTTACCATTTTAACGAATTTTCACGATTGGAATTCAATTAAAGGAGTAATTCCATGAGAAAGGAAGGAGTTGGGCAGTCAAAAATCACTAAGGTAGCTACCTTATAAAAATCGCAATATTTTGTGTTTTTCAATTACTGGCAAATATATAAGAAATATCCTCGTATTTTGAGACAAAAAATTGACTAGTAAAAGTAATATAAACGCCAGTTCAGCTTAAAAAAATGGGTAATTCCATTTAAGAATTACATCCAGGAGAACGGAATCATCAAATCGCGCATCATCTTTACTTTTAGTTAAGTTTTTACCATTTTAACGAATTTTCACGATTGGAATTCAATTAAAGGAGTAATTCCATGAGAAAGGAAGGAGTTGGGCAGTCAAAAATCACTAAGGTAGCTACCTTATAAAAATCGCAATATTTTGTGTTTTTCAATTACTGGCAAATATATAAGAAATATCCTCGTATTTTGAGACAAAAAATTGACTAGTAAAAGTAATATAAACGCCAGTTCAGCTTAAAAAAATGGGTAATTCCATTTAAGAATTACATCCAGGAGAACGGAATCATCAAATCGCGCATCATCTTTACTTTTAGTTAAGTTTTTACCATTTTAACGAATTTTCACGATTGGAATTCAATTAAAGGAGTAATTCCATGAGAAAGGAAGGAGTTGGGCAGTCAAAAATCACTAAGGTAGCTACCTTATAAAAATCGCAATATTTTGTGTTTTTCAATTACTGGCAAATATATAAGAAATATCCTCGTATTTTGAGACAAAAAATTGACTAGTAAAAGTAATATAAACGCCAATTCAGCTTAAAAAAATGGGTAATTCCATTTAAGAATTACATCCAGGAGAACGGAATCATCAAATCGCGCATCATCTTTACTTTTAGTTAAGTTTTTACCATTTTAACGAATTTTCACGATTGGAATTCAATTAAAGGAGTAATTCCATGAGAAAGGAAGGAGTTGGGCAGTCAAAAATCACTAAGGTAGCTACCTTATAAAAATCGCAATATTTTGTGTTTTTCAATTACTGGCAAATATATAAGAAATATCCTCGTATTTTGAGACAAAAAATTGACTAGTAAAAGTAATATAAACGCCAGTTCAGCTTAAAAAAATGGGTAATTCCATTTAAGAATTACCTCCAGGAGAACGGAATCATCAAATCGCGCATCATCTTTACTTTTAGTTAAGTTTTTACCATTTTAACGAATTTTCACGATTGGAATTCAATTAAAGGAGTAATTCCATGAGAAAGGAAGGAGTTGGGCAGTCAAAAATCACTAAGGTAGCTACCTTATAAAAATCGCAATATTTTGTGTTTTTCAATTACTGGCAAATATATAAGAAATATCCTCGTATTTTGAGACAAAAAATTGACTAGTAAAAGTAATATAAACGCCAGTTCAGCTTAAAAAAATGGGTAATTCCATTTAAGAATTACATCCAGGAGAACGGAATCATCAAATCGCGCATCATCTTTACTTTTGGTTAAGTTTTTACCATTTTAACGAATTTTCACGATTGGAATTCAATTAAAGGAGTAATTCCATGAGAAAGGAAGGAGTTGGGCAGTCAAAAATCACTAAGGTAGCTACCTTATAAAAATCGCAATATTTTGTGTTTTTCAATTACTGGCAAATATATAAGAAATATCCTCGTATTTTGAGACAAAAAATTGACTAGTAAAAGTAATATAAACGCCAGTTCAGCTTAAAAAAATGGGTAATTCCATTTAAGAATTACATCCAAGAGAACGGAATCATCAAATCGCGCATCATCTTTACTTTTAGTTAAGTTTTTACCATTTTAACGAATTTTCACGATTGGAATTCAATTAAAGGAGTAATTCCATGAGAAAGGAAGGAGTTGGGCAGTCAAAAATCACTAATGTAGCTACCTTATAAAAATCGCAATATTTTGTGTTTTTCAATTACTGGCAAATATATAAGAAATATCCTCGTATTTTGAGACAAAAAATTGACTAGTAAAAGTAATATAAACGCCAGTTCAGCTTAAAAAAATGGGTAATTCCATTTAAGAATTACATCCAGGAGAACGGAATCATCAAATCGCGCATCATCTTTACTTTTAGTTAAGTTTTTACCATTTTAACGAATTTTCACGATTGGAATTCAATTAAAGGAGTAATTCCATGAGAAAGGAAGGAGTTGGGCAGTCAAAAATCACTAAGGTAGCTACCTTATAAAAATCGCAATATTTTGTGTTTTTCAATTACTGGCAAATATATAAGAAATATCCTCGTATTTTGAGACAAAAAATTGACTAGTAAAAGTAATATAAACGCCAGTTCAGCTTAAAAAAATGGGTAATTCCATTTAAGAATTACATCCAAGAGAACGGAATCATCAAATCGCGCATCATCTTTACTTTTAGTTAAGTTTTTACCATTTTAACGAATTTTCACGATTGGAATTCAATTAAAGGAGTAATTCCATGAGAAAGGAAGGAGTTGGGCAGTCAAAAATCACTAATGTAGCTACCTTATAAAAATCGCAATATTTTGTGTTTTTCAATTACTGGCAAATATATAAGAAATATCCTCGTATTTTGAGACAAAAAATTGACTAGTAAAAGTAATATAAACGCCAGTTCAGCTTAAAAAAATGGGTAATTCCATTTAAGAATTACATCCAGGAGAACGGAATCATCAAATCGCGCATCATCTTTACTTTTAGTTAAGTTTTTACCATTTTAACGAATTTTCACGATTGGAATTCAATTAAAGGAGTAATTCCATGAGAAAGGAAGGAGTTGGGCAGTCAAAAATCACTAAGGTAGCTACCTTATAAAAATCGCAATATTTTGTGTTTTTCAATTACTGGCAAATATATAAGAAATATCCTCGTATTTTGAGACAAAAAATTGACTAGTAAAAGTAATATAAACGCCAGTTCAGCTTAAAAAAATGGGTAATTCCATTTAAGAATTACATCCAAGAGAACGGAATCATCAAATCGCGCATCATCTTTACTTTTAGTTAAGTTTTTACCATTTTAACGAATTTTCACGATTGGAATTCAATTAAAGGAGTAATTCCATGAGAAAGGAAGGAGTTGGGCAGTCAAAAATCACTAAGGTAGCTACCTTATAAAAATCGCAATATTTTGTGTTTTTCAATTACTGGCAAATATATAAGAAATATCCTCGTATTTTGAGACAAAAAATTGACTAGTAAAAGTAATATAAACGCCAGTTCAGCTTAAAAAAATGGGTAATTCCATTTAAGAATTACATCCAAGAGAACGGAATCATCAAATCGCGCATCATCTTTACTTTTACTTAAGTTTTTACCATTTTAACGAATTTTCACGATTGGAATTCAATTAAAGGAGTAATTCCATGAGAAAGGAAGGAGTTGGGCAGTCAAAAATCACTAAGGTAGCTACCTTATAAAAATCGCAATATTTTGTGTTTTTCAATTACTGGCAAATATATAAGAAATATCCTCGTATTTTGAGACAAAAAATTGACTAGTAAAAGTAATATAAACGCCAGTTCAGCTTAAAAAAATGGGTAATTCCATTTAAGAATTACATCCAGGAGAACGGAATCATCAAATCGCGCATCATCTTTACTTTTAGTTAAGTTTTTACCATTTTAACGAATTTTCACGATTGGAATTCAATTAAAGGAGTAATTCCATGAGAAAGGAAGGAGTTGGGCAGTCAAAAATCACTAAGGTAGCTACCTTATAAAAATCGCAATATTTTGTGTTTTTCAATTACTGGCAAATATATAAGAAATATCCTCGTATTTTGAGACAAAAAATTGACTAGTAAAAGTAATATAAACGCCAGTTCAGCTTAAAAAAATGGGTAATTCCATTTAAGAATTACATCCAGGAGAACGGAATCATCAAATCGC
The DNA here is from genome assembly GCA_963402855.1 of Ormia ochracea. Classification (NCBI taxonomy): domain Eukaryota; kingdom Metazoa; phylum Arthropoda; class Insecta; order Diptera; family Tachinidae; genus Ormia; species Ormia ochracea. Next base: position 44,816,239 of record OY727106.1, read on the forward strand.
GCATCATCTTTACTTTTAGTTAAGTTTTTACCATTTTAACGAATTTTCACGATTGGAATTCAATTAAAGGAATAATTCCATGAGAAAGGAAGGAGTTGGGCAGTCAAAAATCACTAAGGTAGCTACCTTATAAAAATCGCAATATTTTGAGTTTTTCAATTACTGGCAAATATATAAGAAATATCCTCGTATTTTGAGACAAAAAATTGACTAGTAAAAGTAATATAAACGCCAGTTCAGCTTAAAAAAATGGGTAATTCCATTTAAGAATTACATCCAGGAGAACGGAATCATCAAATCGCGCATCATCTTTACTTTTCGTTAAGTTTTTACCATTTTAACGAATTTTCACGATTGGAATTCAATTAAAGGAGTAATTCCATGAGAAAGGAAGGAGTTGGGCAGTCAAAAATCACTAAGGTAGCTACCTTATAAAAATCGCAATATTTTGTGTTTTTCAATTACTGGCAAATATATAAGAAATATCCTCGTATTTTGAGACAAAAAATTGACTAGTAAAAGTAATATAAACGCCAGTTCAGCTTAAAAAAATGGGTAATTCCATTTAAGAATTACATCCAAGAGAACGGAATCATCAAATCGCGCATCATCTTTACTTTTAGTTAAGTTTTTACCATTTTAACGAATTTTCACGATTGGAATTCAATTAAAGGAGTAATTCCATGAGAAAGGAAGGAGTTGGGCAGTCAAAAATCACTAATGTAGCTACCTTATAAAAATCGCAATATTTTGTGTTTTTCAATTACTGGCAAATATATAAGAAATATCCTCGTATTTTGAGACAAAAAATTGACTAGTAAAAGTAATATAAACGCCAGTTCAGCTTAAAAAAATGGGTAATTCCATTTAAGAATTACATCCAGGAGAACGGAATCATCAAATCGCGCATCATCTTTACTTTTAGTTAAGTTTTTACCATTTTAACGAATTTTCACGATTGGAATTCAATTAAAGGAGTAATTCCATGAGAAAGGAAGGAGTTGGGCAGTCAAAAATCACTAAGGTAGCTACCTTATAAAAATCGCAATATTTTGTGTTTTTCAATTACTGGCAAATATATAAGAAATATCCTCGTATTTTGAGACAAAAAATTGACTAGTAAAAGTAATATAAACGCCAGTTCAGCTTAAAAAAATGGGTAATTCCATTTAAGAATTACATGCAAGAGAACGGAATCATCAAATCGCGCATCATCTTTACTTTTAGTTAAGTTTTTACCATTTTAACGAATTTTCACGATTGGAATTCAATTAAAGGAGTAATTCCATGAGAAAGGAAGGAGTTGGGCAGTCAAAAATCACTAAGGTAGCTACCTTATAAAAATCGCAATATTTTGTGTTTTTCAATTACTGGCAAATATATAAGAAATATCCTCGTATTTTGAGACAAAAAATTGACTAGTAAAAGTAATATAAACGCCAGTTCAGCTTAAAAAAATGGGTAATTCCATTTAAGAATTACATCCAGGAGAACGGAATCATCAAATCGCGCATCATCTTTACTTTTAGTTAAGTTTTTACCATTTTAACGAATTTTCACGATTGGAATTCAATTAAAGGAGTAATTCCATGAGAAAGGAAGGAGTTGGGCAGTCAAAAATCACTAAGGTAGCTACCTTATAAAAATCGCAATATTTTGTGTTTTTCAATTACTGGCAAATATATAAGAAATATCCTCGTATTTTGAGACAAAAAATTGACTAGTAAAAGTAATATAAACGCCAGTTCAGCTTAAAAAAATGGGTAATTCCATTTAAGAATTACATCCAAGAGAACGGAATCATCAAATCGCGCATCATCTTTACTTTTAGTTAAGTTTTTACCATTTTAACGAATTTTCACGATTGGAATTCAATTAAAGGAGTAATTCCATGAGAAAGGAAGGAGTTGGGCAGTCAAAAATCACTAATGTAGCTACCTTATAAAAATCGCAATATTTTGTGTTTTTCAATTACTGGCAAATATATAAGAAATATCCTCGTATTTTGAGACAAAAAATTGACTAGTAAAAGTAATATAAACGCCAGTTCAGCTTAAAAAAATGGGTAATTCCATTTAAGAATTACATCCAGGAGAACGGAATCATCAAATCGCGCATCATCTTTACTTTTAGTTAAGTTTTTACCATTTTAACGAATTTTCACGATTGGAATTCAATTAAAGGAGTAATTCCATGAGAAAGGAAGGAGTTGGGCAGTCAAAAATCACTAAGGTAGCTACCTTATAAAAATCGCAATATTTTGTGTTTTTCAATTACTGGCAAATATATAAGAAATATCCTCGTATTTTGAGACAAAAAATTGACTAGTAAAAGTAATATAAACGCCAGTTCAGCTTAAAAAAATGGGTAATTCCATTTAAGAATTACATCCAAGAGAACGGAATCATCAAATCGCGCATCATCTTTACTTTTAGTTAAGTTTTTACCATTTTAACGAATTTTCACGATTGGAATTCAATTAAAGGAGTAATTCCATGAGAAAGGAAGGAGTTGGGCAGTCAAAAATCACTAAGGTAGCTACCTTATAAAAATCGCAATATTTTGTGTTTTTCAATTACTGGCAAATATATAAGAAATATCCTCGTATTTTGAGACAAAAAATTGACTAGTAAAAGTAATATAAACGCCAGTTCAGCTTAAAAAAATGGGTAATTCCATTTAAGAATTACATCCAGGAGAACGGAATCATCAAATCGCGCATCATCTTTACTTTTAGTTAAGTTTTTACCATTTTAACGAATTTTCACGATTGGAATTCAATTAAAGGAGTAATTCCATGAGAAAGGAAGGAGTTGGACAGTCAAAAATCACTAAGGTAGCTACCTTATAAAAATCGCAATATTTTGTGTTTTTCAATTACTGGCAAATATATAAGAAATATCCTCGTATTTTGAGACAAAAAATTGACTAGTAAAAGTAATATAAACGCCAGTTCAGCTTAAAAAAATGGGTAATTCCATTTAAGAATTACATCCAGGAGAACGGAATCATCAAATCGCGCATCATCTTTACTTTTAGTTAAGTTTTTACCATTTTAACGAATTTTCACGATTGGAATTCAATTAAAGGAGTAATTCCATGAGAAAGGAAGGAGTTGGACAGTCAAAAATCACTAAGGTAGCTACCTTATAAAAATCGCAATATTTTGTGTTTTTCAATTACTGGCAAATATATAAGAAATATCCTCGTATTTTGAGACAAAAAATTGACTAGTAAAAGTAATATAAACGCCAGTTCAGCTTAAAAAAATGGGTAATTCCATTTAAGAATTACATCCAGGAGAACGGAATCATCAAATCGCGCATCATCTTTACTTTTAGTTAAGTTTTTACCATTTTAACGAATTTTCACGATTGGAATTCAATTAAAGGAGTAATTCCATGAGAAAGGAAGGAGTTGGGCAGTCAAAAATCACTAAGGTAGCTACCTTATAAAAATCGCAATATTTTGTGTTTTTCAATTACTGGCAAATATATAAGAAATATCCTCGTATTTTGAGACAAAAAATTGACTAGTAAAAGTAATATAAACGCCAGTTCAGCTTAAAAAAATGGGTAATTCCATTTAAGAATTACATCCAAGAGAACGGAATCATCAAATCGCGCATCATCTTTACTTTTAGTTAAGTTTTTACCATTTTAACGAATTTTCACGATTGGAATTCAATTAAAGGAGTAATTCCATGAGAAAGGAAGGAGTTGGGCAGTCAAAAATCACTAAGGTAGCTACCTTATAAAAATCGCAATATTTTGTGTTTTTCAATTACTGGCAAATATATAAGAAATATCCTCGTATTTTGAGACAAAAAATTGACTAGTAAAAGTAATATAAACGCCAGTTCAGCTTAAAAAAATGGGTAATTCCATTTAAGAATTACATCCAGGAGAACGGAATCATCAAATCGCGCATCATCTTTACTTTTAGTTAAGTTTTTACCATTTTAACGAATTTTCACGATTGGAATTCAATTAAAGGAGTAATTCCATGAGAAAGGAAGGAGTTGGGCAGTCAAAAATCACTAAGGTAGCTACCTTATAAAAATCGCAATATTTTGTGTTTTTCAATTACTGGCAAATATATAAGAAATATCCTCGTATTTTGAGACAAAAAATTGACTAGTAAAAGTAATATAAACGCCAGTTCAGCTTAAAAAAATGGGTAATTCCATTTAAGAATTACATCCAGGAGAACGGAATCATCAAATCGCGCATCATCTTTACTTTTAGTTAAGTTTTTACCATTTTAACGAATTTTCACGATTGGAATTCAATTAAAGGAGTAATTCCATGAGAAAGGAAGGAGTTGGACAGTCAAAAATCACTAAGGTAGCTACCTTATAAAAATCGCAATATTTTGTGTTTTTCAATTACTGGCAAATATATAAGAAATATCCTCGTATTTTGAGACAAAAAATTGACTAGTAAAAGTAATATAAACGCCAGTTCAGCTTAAAAAAATGGGTAATTCCATTTAAGAATTACATCCAGGAGAACGGAATCATCAAATCGCGCATCATCTTTACTTTTAGTTAAGTTTTTACCATTTTAACGAATTTTCACGATTGGAATTCAATTAAAGGAGTAATTCCATGAGAAAGGAAGGAGTTGGACAGTCAAAAATCACTAAGGTAGCTACCTTATAAAAATCGCAATATTTTGTGTTTTTCAATTACTGGCAAATATATAAGAAATATCCTCGTATTTTGAGACAAAAAATTGACTAGTAAAAGTAATATAAACGCCAGTTCAGCTTAAAAAAATGGGTAATTCCATTTAAGAATTACATCCAGGAGAACGGAATCATCAAATCGCGCATCATCTTTACTTTCAGTTAAGTTTTTACCATTTTAACGAATTTTCACGATTGGAATTCAATTAAAGGAGTAATTCCATGAGAAAGGAAGGAGTTGGGCAGTCAAAAATCACTAAGGTAGCTACCTTATAAAAATCGCAATATTTTGTGTTTTTCAATTACTGGCAAATATATAAGAAATATCCTCGTATTTTGAGACAAAAAATTGACTAGTAAAAGTAATATAAACGCCAGTTCAGCTTAAAAAAATGGGTAATTCCATTTAAGAATTACATCCAGGAGAACGGAATCATCAAATCGCTCATCATCTTTACTTTTAGTTAAGTTTTTACCATTTTAACGAATTTTCACGATTGGAATTCAATTAAAGGAGTAATTCCATGAGAAAGGAAGGAGTTGGGCAGTCAAAAATCACTAAGGTAGCTACCTTATAAAAATCGCAATATTTTGTGTTTTTCAATTACTGGCAAATATATAAGAAATATCCTCGTATTTTGAGACAAAAAATTGACTAGTAAAAGTAATATAAACGCCAGTTCAGCTTAAAAAAATGGGTAATTCCATTTAAGAATTACATCCAGGAGAACGGAATCATCAAATCGCGCATCATCTTTACTTTTAGTTAAGTTTTTACCATTTTAACGAATTTTCACGATTGGAATTCAATTAAAGGAGTAATTCCATGAGAAAGGAAGGAGTTGGGCAGTCAAAAATCACTAAGGTAGCTACCTTATAAAAATCGCAATATTTTGTGTTTTTCAATTACTGGCAAATATATAAGAAATATCCTCGTATTTTGAGACAAAAAATTGACTAGTAAAAGTAATATAAACGCCAGTTCAGCTTAAAAAAATGGGTAATTCCATTTAAGAATTACATCCAGGAGAACGGAATCATCAAATCGCTCATCATCTTTACTTTTAGTTAAGTTTTTACCATTTTAACGAATTTTCACGATTGGAATTCAATTAAAGGAGTAATTCCATGAGAAAGGAAGGAGTTGGGCAGTCAAAAATCACTAAGGTAGCTACCTTATAAAAATCGCAATATTTTGTGTTTTTCAATTACTGGCAAATATATAAGAAATATCCTCGTATTTTGAGACAAAAAATTGACTAGTAAAAGAATATAAACGCCAGTTCAGCTTAAAAAAATGGGTAATTCCATTTAAGAATTACATCCAGGAGAACGGAATCATCAAATCGCGCATCATCTTTACTTTCAGTTAAGTTTTTACCATTTTAACGAATTTTCACGATTGGAATTCAATTAAAGGAGTAATTCCATGAGAAAGGAAGGAGTTGGGCAGTCAAAAATCACTAATTAAAATCACTCCACCCCACTCCACTCCACTCAACATAATTTTTTTATAGATTAAATGGGTTGCATAATAGAGCTTTTCTATACGTTCTATACATTTTTCTACAAGTTTTTGCTGAAAGTTGTGCGTGTAAAATGAGATTACGAGATTCGAAACATTTCATAAAAATAAAAGAATCGATTAGAAACATGTATCGCCGTTAACAAAAAAAAAAAAAAAAAAATCTTAGAAAGGAAGTCAATATGAAGAAGGGGCGCAATTGGGAACTATAAATAATAAGAATTAAGAGATTTTCCATTTTTCTCATATTTTCCACTTTTCAATCCTTTGAAAGATTTTTCAAATTGCGGCTGAGTGGAGAAATTTTAGCCACGAACACCATGAACGAAAATCCATTCAATCCTCAACGCTTTTATTATAAGTGACATAACATTCTATAACTTTACTTTTTAAAATATCTTTTAAATAGAGCCAAACTCACAGATATAGCAGGCCACTTTAAAAATATTTTCTCTCCACACAGTTTCAAACCAAAAAAAAAAAAAAAAATCATACATAAACCGTTTCTATCTACCTTTTGTGAATGTGAATCCTGTGAGGATGCAGGATAGTTAAAACCAATTGGTTAATGCTTTTTAAGTTTCTGATAATTTATAAAAATGCATGCAACATAAAAGTGCTTCGCTTTAAAAGCGCAACAACTGTGGCTGCACATTAAATGTTTTACATTAATGAAACATTCAAATGTATGTAAAAATTTTTAGATGTGTTTGTGTGTACAGTGAAAGCTGTACTCGCACACGGGCCCTACATTTGAAACGAGTAAAATGGAAAACAAACAAGTTACAAGTTCTTCAGCCAAACGAAATGCGTTAAAAGTTTCATCAGTTTTCTTTCACATACTTTTAGGCTTCATAAAAAAAAAAAAGTTTATGAATATTTTTAATTACAAAATGATTTAGAAGCAGGAAATAAAGTGGCAGCTAAAAACCATTATTTATTAAAGGAGTTACTGCTACTAGAAGAGATCAAAAACACGATATTTCATTTTTGTGTTTTGCAACGTGGGCAAGAGGGGGGAAAAACGCTTCTGCAGAGAAAAAATGTATATGAGTAATATGTAAATTTTAAAGACAGTATTCCAAATGGCCAGGAGGTTCATATTACCGATAAGACCATTTATTTGCCTGCTGATAAAGGATGTGTCGTCGTTGCATATGAAAAGGAAAACTTTAATAATATGTAGACTTCTATAGAATCTCTGGAACAAATTAAACGCTTAAAGATCGCAAGTAATATCTTTGGAAAGGTACTTCAGAGAACACTAAATCTATTCGTAATTTAAGTGAAATTGTTTAATAACAAAAACCATTAAATTTATTTTATTATTGTTAACTGACGCCTTTATTCAGGGTAGAAACATTTTGTCATCGTAAGTGTTCATTTATGGCAGCTTCCACTGTATATAAATTCCTATGTTTGCATGTATTTATATGCACTTCTGTACATTCGTAGGTGTACATGTATGTGCTGTGTAAACCATATGCATGTGTTTAATTTTTTTTTATTTTATTGAAAACAACCTTTTGTAATAATTTAAATAATTTAAATTTAAAAATATGATTGAAAGAAGTAGAGGGGAATTTTTTTTCAATAAACTTTTAAGCTTTAAGTTTATTTTATATAATTGTATACTTTTTTCCATGGAAGCATTTTTAACTCTTTGGGCAAGTATGCACGTATTTGTGTGTTAAAGGTTTTTGTCAGTTTTTGTTTTTTTTTTTTTTGTTTTTTGGTTTTTGTTAACATTCACATATGAATTATTTAACTTCCGGTTCTTTTTGTCTGCTGTTTCTACTGCCGCTGCCTTCTATTGTTGTTTGAGTTGAAATCGTACGCTGCAGATACAGAAACGAGTGAACGAATTCAACCACGAATCAATTGTTATTTTAAATTTATTCTATTGTTCGAAAATGGCAACACACGTGTCTGCGTATTTGTCAGACTTTCTATACTCGTACACATGAACGATTGCCTGTGCATGTATGTGGTTAAACGCACTTCCGTTAAATTCTTTTATTATGTGACGCGATTGCACTGTCTAATATTTTTCAGTTAAAACAGTTCGTGATTATATAAAACTGCCTGGTGCACATGTGCTTATTTACAATTTTTATTGGAAATTTGGATAGCGTGACAGCAATTTGAGATTATAAAAATGTTTATGCGAAGAGGCTCTATTAATAAATAATAAAAAATATTGTTTTTTAGTGAAATTGCATTGAGAATTTATTTAGTTGGATTGCATTAAAAATATAGAGCGATGACATTTCTTAAAAAAAAAAAAATGTATGTGGTTGCTTGCTTTTGGTTCCCACTATGCAAGATATTTAAATTGTTACTTGTAAACATACGCTGAAATGACTTCATGCTGCAACTGAGTAGAAACTTATGGTCAGCTATGAATTAAATGCGCCAGGGAATACAGCGTAAACTAACTGACGCATTAGAGCGCGAAATCACAAAGTCTGCCCGGTTTAAAGCAGTTCGTTTATACTGTATTGTAAAAAACACAGTGACATCAACTTTTAGCTAAACAGTCAATAATATTTTGTTTTTATTATTTTTTCGATTTTGCTTTTTTTATATGCAATAGCTAATAAAAAGTCCATTAATGCACTTTAAAGGGATGTAATTTGTAATGCTTCTCCTTTATTTACGGCTTAGACTCATCTGTGCAATATAAAAAAAAAATCAATTACTAATTTTGTAAATGCATCCAAGAAATATCGGGTTTTCCATTAGGTGCCTTCATACTTTTAATTCAAGTAAAAGAAAAATTATATAAGGTATCAACTTGCTTGAAAGACAATTCCCTTCCAGGGGGCATTAGAGTAGCTCGAAGCAGATCCATTTATTTTTTTTTTTATCGAAAAATTTGTTTTTTCGTATAAAGTGTTAATAAGCATTTTGATTTTCCTGGCCCATACATAGACAAATGGATATATACTTAAATGGATTCCACACCGGTTGTATGGTTTAACAGATATCTTCATCGAATAATTTGTAATTCCAAGCTCGCTAGACTAAGCAGAGATTCATTTTTCTCTAGGATAGTAACTGGAGAGAAAAAAATGGATGCTTTATGATAACATAAAGAGATCGAAAGAGTGGCTGTCTGCAAATGAGAGACCTCTTTCAACGCCTAAGCCAACCTTGAGCCTGAGGAAGATATTATTGTGTGTTTGGTGGGATTGTCTATACTGGAGAGACCGTTACTGTTGACCTGTATTGTCAACAATTACAATGCTTACAGTCCGCACTCAAAGAAATATTACCAGCTTTACTCCAAAAAAAAAGTTGTGATACCCCAACAAGATAATGCACGTCCTCATGCAGCAAGGATTAGTCAAGAGAAAATTAATCTGCTAAGCTGGGAACTTCTAGTGCACTCGCCATACTCTGTTCGTTGCGAAATAAAAATTTTAATTTCTAAAGCGATGACCAAACACATCGTGAGTTATTTTTTTTTTAAGACACGTCCAGGCCACTTTTCAGGAGGTGGATTGAACGATGACAACAAATCATTGCAACGGGGACGGGGACGAGGACGGGGATTACATAAACGCTTAAAAAATTAAAATTTCATTTAAAAAAAAACATTTTGCCTATTAATGCAAAATAATTGATTATATATGGACCTCACTAATATATTATATATTGTTAATAATTGTTTTCCAACGCAATTTTTAAGCTTAAGGTTTGTTTTTTTTACAAGAATTATAACATACCACTCAGGCAAAATAATTTCTCATTTCGCTTAGCATACGGCTGCTCTAGTGCTGTTAACGGAGTGAGCCATTTCATATATTCATTTTAATACAAGCCAAATGAGAATTATTGTAGGCATAGCTCATCGTACTTTAGTTGCTTTTATGGTTGTATACGAATGACTGGAAGTATTTTTCTATAATAAAAAGGTGCACATGCGCACCTTGCAGACCTCTGTATTACCTTAAATAAAAAACCACAGTTTATATTTAGCTGATTTATGTATAAACTTGACCCAGATTTAGATATTTGCCGAATGTTTAATTCTGCAAGGCAAGCTTTTTGAAATCTCTATAATCACTTGCATTCAAGTTAGTAAATTTTCAAAATACTATGCAGGTGCTTAAACTCTGCCTCCGACATTAATTATAATTATTATGACATTTGGCACAGTGTCTTTACCTTTTTTTTAACCAACCTCCGACTGTGTAAGACCATTTAAAATTAAAAATATGAAACGACCCATAAAAGCAAATGGGAAGTTTACAAAAACGTTATAAAAAGTGACGCAAACATAAAAGTTATAAATGTCATAATTGACGTTGGGCGAAAGTAAGGTGACGGTGATGAATTATGTTGTTCAAGTGAGCTCATTTAGTACCTTTTTTTTTTTTGTATTATTTAATTCCGTTGGAGTATCTTTGGGCCACAAAATAATAATAATTTTTTTCCGGCATTTAAAATACGAGTATAAACAAAATATTTCAGCGCAATAAGGGGGACGGCGTTGCGTAAAAATTGCTGTGTAGAAAAGTGTAGAAAGTAACACTAATGACGTTTGGCGGAGTGTAAAATGACGTAAATCTTAGTGGCAATGAGAAAGAGCAAATGAAACATTGGCCTTGATGCACTCTACAGACTGCGAAAATATTTTTTTAAAACTTTTTAATTTAATAACGCATAAATCATAATTCATAATTTTTACGTTTTACGAAAAACGTAAAAGAAATAATTTTCTTTCATTAATTGAGCAGAGATTCTTCTCGAATGAAATGAGGTTCAGCAATAACAACCCTTCGTTAAATATATATTGAAATAAATATAACTCACTAATTAAATATCTGCTGTAGGGTTGAGGTAGAAGCAACACAAGATTAATGGAACTACTTGTGGCAATAATTTTTAATTTTTTTTTTTTTTTCGAACAAAGAAGTTTTTGTATCCGCTCGTACTCTGTATTGAATGAGAATGGTTAATCATTCAGGCATAAAACTTATATAAAAAAAAAATTTTTAAATAAATAAATAAAAATAAAATAAATTTGTAAATTTATAAAGTAAATACTTTGTATGACAAACTAGGGGGAATATTAAATTTTCCCATTTCCTTAATGTTACCTGCAAAATTTTTTCCAAAATTTAAATAATTTTTTTTTTTTTTTGTAAATGCGATTGCGACACGAATTAATTGCTTGTAATACAAATTCACTGCATTTCATACAGTAGAAATAATCAATTGAAAATTCGAATAGAGATATTCGTATTCATTCTCGAAAGTACCTCAAAAAAAAAACCAAACGATTTATAATCCTTACGAAGGAAGAATTAATTAATTAATCAGTTTTCATGTGGCGGCAGTTTCACTTACTGAAGTGCGATCCTAATTAAGAGCAACTAAGAAATTAATAACTTTTTCTAATTAACTCAAAAAGATTTGTTGTTAGACACGCTGTACCAGAGGCGTAACAGACACGACCAACTTCAAAGGATGTCAAAATGTTTACGTCATGTGTATGTATGTACTGGCACATGCAGCCGCAAGCACTTATGCTTATAGACAAACTACTCTTGCGCACACGGCTGGATGAACCAAACATGCCGGCTATACTATGATGCTACAGGGGCATCAGTTACAAAATGTTACGTCATAAAGTCAAATAAGCAGATAAGCTTGGAAAAAAATAGTTGAAATATATTTATTTCCATTCCCTGTACAATCAGAAAGGCTGGTCACAGAAACACGTGTGGCAAAGACGTCTGCCTCGTGCATAAATGCAGGTTAACTGAACATTTGGGAATAATACAAAAACAACTAAAAAAAAAAATGTCAATTGATAGTGAAACGAAGGGGTAACTGGCAAACAGGCCAAGCTAAAAGAAAAAAAGGGTAATAAAATGAAATACAAAGTTGAAAACAGGTCAATTTCATCTTGAGTTTATTAGTTCCAAAAGCAAAAAGTAAATTGAAATGAAAGAACTGGGAAAAGCCATGCAATAATTTTATACAGCAATCATGCAAAGGCGCAGTAAATTCTTTTTCTGCTTTGGCAAATTGAAATAAAAGTCTGAAATATGGCGTGATAGTACCGTCACTAGTGAAAGATGTTTGAGGGCGAGCGGTTGGAAGAGCACGAGAGAAGGATTGTAGCATTTTTGTTATGAAGTATGAACTCAATTTTTAACATTTCGTATAACTGGCGTAGAACTGGCGGAGAGCTACAAAGGCAACTTAACTAAAATATAAACATACGTACGTACGGCACACTGTGCCATTACGTTTAACTTTTCCCCACATTATGCTCCAAGCAATACATTTACCGAACACAAGCCTGAAAAAAAATCCAGAACTTTTTCTTAGACTGCATTAACGATAAATTCAGTAAACATGTCCAATAGGGTTTCAGTATTTGAGCGATAAAGAGGAGACAAATTTATGCCAAATTTCTTTACGAGAATTATATTTAATTTAAGAGAAACTCTGTTCAATAAAAATACCAGTGTGACGCTAACGAACTAGCAAAATTATTAAATAATTAATTATCTAAAATTGTTGAAAGGAAATAAGAATTTACCATAATTGTAAATAAAAATTAATAATTTAAAAAATATAAAAAATATTTTACATATTTTTAGACATTCTTTTTTTTTTTTTGGCCTGACCGCAGGAGAACACCCAGGGGCTAGCCAGGAATCAAATCCGCCACCTCTATTTTAGTAGACCGCGCATTATTCATTCGCCTATGGAGGAGCCGCTTTATTCTGCTTTGTTAGACGAAATTTTCATGCAAAATTAATTTTATAAAATTTCATTTAAATAAATTTAATAAATTTATGTGAGATATTTTCTCAAACAGCTGATTTTGAAAATATCTCTACTTAATATAATAATTTTTTTGAAGTTACATGAATTTCAGCTCCATATACATATTTAAATTTTTATAGTTCGACCATAATAATGTTTTATGCAGTCAGAAATTCTGCTCATACCTTGCAAGTTGAAAGCAATGCAATTCCAGTAGTCCTTACAAAGGCTTCTCCCGTTTTGGATTGATTAAAAATTATTAAAAACAAAAATACTGTGCGTGTTTTCAAATTCAGTAAACATGTCCAATAGGGTTTCAGTATGTGAGCGATAAAGCGGAGATAAATTTATGCCAAACTTCACACATGCGAAATAAAATTATTAACATTCACATGACGCCAACCAACAGAGAAGTCGACCGGCAGACTTCTTTCACTACCACTTATGAGAGCAGGCGAGGTATACTCGTATTTTGTTAACACCAGGGAAGCATAAATCTATATAAGTGACCCAGTTTTTAATTGAAAGCAAATTTGATTCGTGTACGAATATATTTGTTTCACTGTTGCATTTAATCAATTTTTAATTAAAATGTGTGTTTGAAAAGGAACTGCTCATATTTGAGTTGTTGCTGACATTTTGTAATTCAAATTTTATTCACTCAGAGGGACAAATAGGCCAGCTGGTTTACATTACAATTTTAATGTTGAGGGTTTACTTAGAATTGGGTTGTCTACAGTGGCTCAAAGACGTAGAAGTGGCAATAATTGAGCGGCGTTTCTGTGCAGGTAATCTAGAACAATTCAATTAAATCAAATTAATTAAGTTCTGAGTTGGAGCAGCTGCCAGCATAAATTATATTAAAATTTTTAACTTTTCTCCCGCCCCTATTGCAATTAGTTTTCCAAAAGTTTCGGTGTGTTGTGAGGCAAACAATTTTAATTTTATTCATATTTTGTAAAATTCGTTTCTTATGAAAAAGAAATTAAATTATTCTAATTTATTTTTAAATGTAAAGAAAGTAAAACAAATGTAAAGTAAATGTCAAGTAAATATATTATACATTGACCTATTGGCAATTGACCTAAAGCGCAATCTATTCTTCAAAATGCGATTACATAATTCAATGATAAGACAATTTCATGTAAACCTTATGTAAATTCGATGTAAATAAAATGTATAGTAAATATCCTCTGTAAATGGCATGACCCGTAATTAAGGAAAATGCCAAATCAGAAAGTTGCGAACTGCACTATTCGGAATGAATTGGAGTTAGAGGTCGCATAAGCAATTGTAGCCATATATCAACTTCTTAACAAGTTCAACATTAGTATTCCAGAAATATTGAAATCCATCAACAGTTAAGCCCCATTTTAAGAAACTTTACTGGGGGAATTTCAGCATTTCTAAAATATGTAAATTATATTTGAATCCAGAAAAAAATAGATTTGATTACGTAGCAAACTTTAATTAACGACTTCAAAAGGGTTTTTAAATTTAATGTAATCTCAAATAACGAGTCGGTTGGCAGTTATTCGAATAAAAAAAATGTTTTAATAAAATAAATTAGGAATAGAAAACTTTTCGAAACGAAACTATTCGAATAAAACAATAATAAAATTATGAAAAAAATATATTAAATATTATAATTCAACGCTCGAAACTTTAAAAAATTCAATTTACGCAAATATTATTTACTCACTCCGCCAAAAAAAAAAAAATATTTATGCAACTTTATTGTAGCGGTTATAATTCGAGTAGAATAAAATATATCTCGTTGGAAATCTCTAATCAACCTATTTAACAAAATTTTGAAATAAAAATTAAATAAATTCTCAGCGTATACAATTTATTTTTCTTATTTTTGTATACATTATTTCATTTAGCATTTCTCACTTATAATTCTCACTTAGTTCGTGAGAGTTCAGAAATACATGCATGTGTTTTTGTTCATGCCAAATAATGACTTCGTTGCAATAGATACACAATTAAATTTATTCTCGCATACTTATTGGATGGCCCATTATTTTTTTCTTAAACACGTGCCTCAAGGAAACCATTTCTAATACCCGCATTTTTAAATAGAAAGAGAGAGCAAATAGAACGAATCCTATTAAATATCAAAATATGTATTAAATTTATAATAAATTTCATTTGTTATTTAACTTTTTTAATTTATTGTAAATTAAATAAATACTCTTGAGGAAAGGCAAAAATGGTGACGATAATACCGAAGATGGAAAATATAGGGGACACGTTAGAGATGGGTGCTGCTCATGTGACTAAAGTGAATTACTCGTGATCACGTATTAAATATTTAATATCTCCTGTATGAGCAATTCTTGCCAAACTTTAGCAACAATTGGCTTATGTGAACTAAAGGAGTCAAAATTTATATTACCTTGGCTAATTGCAACGATCAAAGTATATTAACCGTATAGGATCGGCATTATTCATGTTGAATTGTTGCAGAATGATTAATTTATTAATCACATTAATGGTTACACTACACAATAAAGCAAGCAATTGCTACTGGAATTCATATATAACCTGTGTGCTTTCTTGATTTTAATTAAGTTTTAAAAAATAAATACAAAATCCATTATAAAATCACTCTCAAAAAAAAAATATCACACATTCGTATTAATCCGAATTATGTTTTTATAATTGCTTGACCATTGGCAATTGCAAGTTTTCTCCTGATACAATAGACAAATAAGTAATTGCTGCATATATTATCGATATAAAAATGTTAAATTATTTGTCTATACATTTCCAACAAAGGGGTATTCCCCGGTAAAGCACTTCAATATCGATTAGACGCAAA
The DNA here is from genome assembly GCA_963402855.1 of Ormia ochracea. Lineage (NCBI taxonomy): Eukaryota > Metazoa > Arthropoda > Insecta > Diptera > Tachinidae > Ormia > Ormia ochracea. The sequence goes on from OY727106.1 coordinate 44,832,072, forward strand.
GCAGAATTGAAAAGCTTAAAAGTATAAATGACAATGACGTTTATTTGCTTTTACAATTTATTTCCAACAATTCCTTTTTTTACTGGCATAAAGTTTCAAGATTGTGGCAACACTCACGCGTCCGTGCACAAGCCTTCTGGTGCAGAAACCGAACAATACTTTTTTCCACGTTATCAACATCGCTTTCATTAAAAATCTACTCCTACAGCGTATCGACCGCATATTTATACCATCGCCTTGTTGCTTTTATACATCCTCCCTCCACCCACTGCTCGAGCAACAACCAAACCACAATATTTATGCATAAATAATACAAATTTGAACTTTAAAGTTGTACTTGTACGTCTACAAAAATAGAAAATATTGCAGAAAAACAACAATGTATGTTGCAAACAGAAACTTGGTTAACCATTGAATGTGTTTTCGATGTTGGCTTGAGGAGGAGTCACGGCATGCGTAATCAAAATTAATATCAAATAAAGTTTGTAGAAACACAAATGAAGGGGGAAATTGTTTATTTGCAATTTTGAAAATATTTCCTATGAAATAATAAAATAAAATATATTTTAAAATCGTGTCTGCCCTACACAAGTCTCTCGGCTGTGTATCGAACTCATGTTCTTTTGATTTGTAATCAACTACTGCATCATATAGTGAGGCACAAATAAGTTAAATTCTTCTTATTAGCGGTGGGGAAAAATATATAAAATTTTTTTAGCTTTAAATTAAAAAACAAAAGTTTTAATTAAAAAACTTTTAAATGCAAAAAAATTTTTAAAATTATATTTTATTTTTTTTTTTAATAGTTAATGAGATTCTTAATTATCAAGTTAATCAACAACTTTAAAAAGTTTAAATTTTAAGTACGTCCAGTAGCGAACAGGAATGACTGTACTTATCAAGAGGTTTTCGTAATATTTAAGAAAGTTTTTATAATTTAAAAAAAAAAAAAAATATAAATATATATATATAAGTTGATGATTTTGTTCCAATTCTGCATGGTTTTATTGCGTCCTGATATTATTTGCAGTTTATTGCAGAACTGCTTTAAAGTTTGTGATTGAAAAATATTTTGCTGGCAACGGGAAATCATTATTAAGTTTTTGCTCAACTTTTCCAACTCAATATTATTAAATATATTTTCCGTGAAGTGAGAAGTTCGTAGCCGAATCCTTCGTGTATGCGTGGCAACTTGCACTTGCCGCAGGATTCACCGCTCTCTAGACTTTTTTAAATATTACTGATGAATTTTATACTGTTAGTGTTTGAACAGGAGGTTGGTTATATCTGCTACTAATGCGGTGCAGGTACAACCAACCTCCATTACAACCATTGTGGTTTTCCTTTTTCCCTTTGCAAGTTATTGCTATTGAGTTTTAAATCAAAAACCTTCGTGTATGCGTGGCAACTTGCACTTGCCACAGGATTAACCGCTCTCTGGACTTTTATAATCAATATTGATGAATTTTATATATGTTTAATGTTTGAACAGGACGTTGGTTATCTCTGCTACTAACGCGGTGCAGGTACAACCAACCTTATTTCAAAATATGTCGTATAAAGAATCACTTTCATGTGCTTGTTTTCAAAAGTTTAAGTTGTTTTGCTTTCAGCTTTTCTTTTTTATATGAAAGAAAAAATTATTTGCATACACGAGTAGTTGTCATTTAGTTTACAACAACGGCTATAAAAAAAAAACAATATCAGGATGCACTGTGGCCGCTCCCCGCAGCAACCTGTCTATTTAAATGAATTTGTGTATAAAATAGAAGACAATTTTACATTTCATATGTTTGCTGGAATGAAATGCAACTGAAGTAGCAGCAGTGAAAAACAAACAGCCCGACCTGCCATCCAAATAAGCAACCACTCCACTCACTACCAGCTGCCATCACCTCATTCATTTACTCAATGGCTCATGCATTCATTCATACAAGCGTTGAGGCAATGGCGCAGATAATTTTCAGTATAAACTGAAACTCGAACGCGTTAACAACAAAACCTCCTCTCGAATACTGCTTAGCCCTGTAGAAACGCCGGCGTCTTCACATTCTTGCTGAAATTGTTATCATTCACTATGTAAACGCTGTTGGCTCTTTTTTGAGAGGCTCTTCAGTGAATTAAAGTTAATTGGTTTGACACCAGTGAGAACGTTTACGGTTTTATCGTTAAATTGTGTTGCAGTGCGTTTTAAATTTAAATGAATGTCGAATACAAATTTTTCTATTTAATTTTCTATTTTGTTTGTTAATTGTTGAAGAAATTAATGATTGTAAAATTATATTAAGAAATTAAATTTTACAGCTCAATAATTGGTATAGTTGGCACGCCGTCGCTTTCATTTCCAAAACCCATTAAAATAACAACAGCCATAAATAAACGATTAAATATTTAATAGTGAGTGTTTAAAAAAAAAAAAAAAAAAAAAAAAAAAAAAAAAAAAAAAAAAAAAGTCGTAAAGAGATTTTAATTTGCATCTTGTCATTTTTCAATGAAACTTGAAAAAATAATTATTATTTTTTTTATATGATTGCAAATGTCATTTCGAAAGAAATTAACGTTGTGAAGTTGTCATATTTTCTGCCATTAAAGTGAACTCCGTTTTGAAAAGCGTTTTGCGTTTGTGTCATTGACACAAATAAAGTAAGCTGTGAATCAAAACTAATTGCCGACTAGATCGTATTGGTAAGGAATTCTCTATTCTATTTAATGAAAGTAGAGCTTTACACATTTGCCACGTCTAGCTTTTTCCTTTTTTTTTTTTTTAACTAATTTAACCTGCAAAGCTTTTGGCTTGAAATCGAACTAGCGACCTCTGGTTTAGTAGAATGCGCATTATTCATTCGTCTACGGAGGCAGTTCGTTAAGTGGAACAACGGAAATGTTTATGGGGCCGTAATGAAATATAACTAAAAATTATTTATTCTATAACTTCATGAGAAGTATTTTTAAAATATCGCTAATAAAACGGAAGTAAAGAGTTCCAGTTTTCTGGAATATAATCAGAATATGATATTGAACTTACGTGATAGCATCTACAATGAGCCGGCATTGTAGAAAGGCGCGGTTAGTGATAAGGAAGAGGGGTGGCAAAACAGAAGTAAATATAAAGAGATGTATTGCAACGGCTCTACTCGTAATGCAATCCTGTTAACTGGTTTCCCCTCCCTCGAAGGAGGGTCTCTATGGAGGAACAGCATGCTTTCATCAACGTTAATTTTTGGTTGATAAACGTCAAGTGGCCATTACGCACGATTACGCTACTTAAACACTCCAGCAATAATTAACACCAGAGAGGTTAAAGGAAACGAGAAAAATTGATGACATTTTATGACTACCGGAGGTACAAATCGCTTCTAAAATTATTTTTATTACGTTCCATGCTATGGATTATAATGAAATATGAAATCATAAGGAGTCCATATTATTTAGTTCCAGAGAGTGAGAAATCACAGCAAGTCTTATTTGCTTCTGAGAGTTAAATATTTCACTTCAATCAAATATATAATCGCTTGAGCTCTTACTTCACACATATTTCACTCCGTCATATTTATATTCACTTTCAAACTAAAATTCATTTCTCAATATATCGATTCCTATTCCTATTGTTGCCCAGCTGGCAGACTACAGATCAGTTCAGTGCCGTCGCAGATTTGCACTGTGCCGGCGTTGCATTTAATTACTTGTATTTCCGCTTTCTCTTAATCGTTTCATAAGAATTTCCTGTCCGAAATGTAACCAATTCTTTGAGCTGCCACTGTAAAATAACAAATTCATTTGTTGCAATTGTTTGCAGCTAAACAAATTTCAATTTTATTAAACATTCAATTGCTTTAAAAGTTTCAATAACTGATTTGTTAAAATCAATCACTAATGCAAACAGTTCATATAATAAATAAACTTTTGTGTTTAAAAATAAAATAAAAAGTTTCAATATTAAATTATAATTTGTAAAATAAAAATTATTTATTGTTTTCACAAAAAATGAACAAAAAATTTGTTATAATGAGTTGAATAATTAAAAGTGCAAAATTGCTCAGCCATTAAAAAATTAATAATAAATATTCCATGAATTAATAGCAAAGAAAAAAAAGTATTAACAAAATAATATTGTTGAGCAATAAATAAGTTTAAAATTAAAATTTGCGCGTAAAAATTATATTTATGATAGAAATTATAATGTAAAATCTCCACAATCTTTACGGCCCAACGAACAAGAAAGATACAAAATAAACAAAATAACTTTTAATGATTAATCTCGCTGCACTTTAAAGGCATGTTTCTGAACTTTAATAAATACTTTTTGTGTTAGTTTGCCGTAATTTATTCTCATTTCGAAATGTTGTTAACGCTCAAATAGACACTATTCAGGCTCTGGATAGAAGTCTTAAAATGCAAGAGCAGACAAAGTCATTACACGCCGTCCATTCCGGTTTACAACAGGCAATTTTTATTTTTAGTTAAAAACATTTAAATTTTTTCACTTTAAAACGTCGCAGTGCACATTAAAACAACAAGAAAAAAAAATCATATTTATAAAAATAAATTAAATTTAATTCATTTTTAATATTTAGTAAATGATTAAATCAAAATTTATAGAAATAGTTTCTTTACTTTTCTACCAACCTTTGATGCATTTGTGCTCTTCTTTTACTCCCAACTGTCAATCAGCACGAATGCTTTAAATGTACGTGAGCACCAAAATTTGACTCTGCTGCCTTCATCACGGACGAAAATCCAATACAAAGAAAATATAAAAATGCCGCATTAAATAAAATACTCGTAGATAAAATCTTTCAAACAAAATCACACCGACCAACAAAAATGACATAAAAAAAAATGGGAAACCTTTTTTGTATGACATTTTAGCACCAAAAAAAAAATAAAATAAATAAAAATATTTTAAAATTTTTTAAAACTTCAAAAAGTTTAACGATAAAAAACACAATTGCATTTATATTACATCATTTCATAAATGTCACCGAATTAATTTAAGAAAAATAAATAAAAAAATTATAACGAAGAAGTAACAAAATAATACACACATACACCCCTACACCTACACACATCCACGCATACACGAATAGACTTCAACTGAAGTGTTAAAAAACGCAAAAGCCTTCAATTGATTTGCACAGCGAAAATCTGTTAATTTGTTTAATAATTAGTTGCTTTTCTAATAATTAATAATAATAAAATTAAATTTTTAATTAATTGTTTTGCTTGTGATGTGTGCAAAGATAAATATGTCGAGTTAAATATGATTTGACGTAAGAGCTTACGTAATTACATACTATATTTAATTCAAAATAAATATGTTTTGAAACAAACTAAAAGAAATTAATTTCAAATTAAAAAAAAAATTCCAACCCCCCACCTTAAATTATATTTGTGAATTTTTTAAAAAAAATCTCATATCGGCATCGTATGATTTTTCGATGACCTTTAGGAAATTTTGACCATTTTTGTGCACAGCTTTGTCTGTGCCACATTTCCACCATATACAAATTGTAGCCAAGGGTCCGCACAATACTCCCATATAAGTCCCACTTCAGAATTGCATTTGCCAACAACAAAAAAAAGGTAAAGGCCAAATTTTGTTTGAAGAAAGAACGTAATTTTAAGCCGGATAACCATTACTAGCTGGAAAGATATATGCGGAAAAATGTATAGCCGGAATAAAAAAATGTCCGTACGATAATATCATACGGAGAAAAATATTGCCCACAGAAAAATAATATCGGGATAAAAATAATGTTCGAGTAGAAATATTGGCCGCTCAAAAGTTGCTCTACAGTATTTTCTTTTCTATCTAAAAATTTCCAAAAACAAAAATTTTACTAGGTTTCATACTCGTATGTGGTTGTATTGCATACATGTGCTTGCTCATTTTCCCAGCCTTATATATATATATACATACAAACATACATAGATGTGACGCTTAAGTAGACCGATTTGCTTTAACGCATAACTAATTGACTATGGTACGGCTGATATCTGTTTTCGTCGTTTAATATAATTTGCAAACATCTGGCAGCTTTGCCTTTACATTACTAAACACAAACAGAAGAATGAAAAAGACGATGATTTCATGACTTATTTTATTTGATTTATTTAAATTTTCCTATTTCCTATTATCTCTGATTCGTAAAGGCTTTATTTGTGTGTTAAAGTGTCGATAAAAAAAGACATTTAACAGCTGATTATTGTTATCGGTACGGGCTTGAAATTAATGCCACAAAATGAGAGTAGTAGTAGCTCTATAAAATGTCAAAACACAGCTGTTAAATTCGTTAAAATGTTTCTCTATAGACAAACACGAGTTCTTATGCAATATTTCTTCTAACGATGTTAATTATCGTTACAAAAAACGGTCGTTATTCTACTGTGTGCCGCCTTACTGGCGAATTAAAAAATAATAAGCTTGATTGTGGTCGAAATGCTGGAGTAATAATTTAATTATCAATATATTAAAATGATAAACATTGTGAAAATAAAAAGTAAACAACAACAACTTTACGAAATGTGGCTACATTAAATATTTGCATTTATCGTTGAGTCATATGACAAGATTATTTTAATATTATTTTTTCTAAACTTGCCAGCTAACGTATAAGTAGTGTAACGCCTTTTTTTGCTTTTGATCGCAACCAGAGAATACTTTTGCGAGAGCTGAAGGGGATCGCTTGTCTACTACATTTTACGCTACAGTACACATCCACTACAGTCCAATCAGTACTACACATCCAATACAGTACATTTTCCACTATTACAACTTTTATGATCGCATAGAAAACGAAAACAACGCTAAAATAGTTATCGTTATTATTGAAGGGGATCGTTATCGGTATTTACGAGTATTTTTTAACATTTATTAAATCATATTGTCATTTATTTCGTTCGTATGTAAATAAATGGTTTTCAGCGTTTAACAACAATATTAATTGAAGAGAAACTATTTTAATTAAAAATTACATTGACTTGAACAAAAGCCGTAAAACAATAATATATTAAAAATAATTTGTTTAGATGTTTAGTTTAATAAATAATAATATAATAATAAAATATTTCGTTTATTAAAATTTTGCTGGTCAGCTTTACTGTTTGCAAATCTATTCCACAATCAGCATCGCAGTTGGCGTAGTCGGCTGACAAAAAGTCGTTCACAACGGCATATACTCACAAATTATAAAAGTATGCTTAAAATTTATTAAAAAAAAATATAATTAAATGTTGTTTTATTTAAAATCCAGCCACGGTTCTGGATTTCAAAAATATGAGACAACAACTTATAACGACGCACTTTGGGTATTCAAAACCAGTCGTATATACAAAGGAAATGGTGTACTACACAGCTAACTGTCAAAGATTAGTTTTATAATAATTTGAAAGTGTTTAGGAACCGTAATCAATGTCCTTTAACAATCTCCTACTCAATTCCTTTTCTTATTTACATAATTCTTATTGGAAAAGGTGGAATTATCTGTTTCTGGTATACTCTGTCCTTTTCAGCTCATTTCATAGGTGCCCTTATATTCAGGGGATAAATAAGCAGCTTAAAATAATATTTTCTCTTTATATGTATTTGTACGAGGCCTCGTTTAGGCTGCCAAATGCCAGCCTTAAAAATTTAAGAGCTGTTAAAATATATACAGTATTTTAATGGAAAACTATTAAGCGAAAGTCTTAAAATTTAAGCACCCATTTTGGATCTTAAATTGCCTGCTAAAAGTACGTGACGGTTATAGAGAGTTAATGTAAAAAGAAAAAAAATTCTAACTAAACAAGCTAACAATTTGATTAAAAAAGAAAACAAAATTTAATTTTGCTAGTAAATGCGAACAATTTAAAGTTCGTTAAAGCAATGTTATAGTGGAGCAACCCCTATAACAACGAGCTCCTCTATAAGCCTCTAAATAATACGGACACAATTTTATATGTCTATTTTTTAGTTTTCATTACAGGTCTGTTTTCCAATTTTTTAATAAAATGCAAACTTCTCGCTCCCCGTCCATTGATAGCATTCAATTTTAACCCCACCTCCAAATTTCCCGCAGTCGAAATAGGCGTATGCCAAACCAGACAAAGGAGCATGTTTTCATTTATAATATTAATAATATTGATTACGTATTTTGCTAGAAAAAAGAATTTCTTTTTCGATTTTTCACTGGAAATCATTTTAAAAAGCGAATGTTGTTTATTTGGTGCAAAATAAAATATATAGTAGGCATAAACGGGAAATGCCAGTTTACCATTTCATACAGAATATATTAAATTAGGAAAATAATTAATTAACACTTGTGTTCAGTCTTAATTAAAATAATTATCTTCTTATCTCTTTCTTGAAACTGTTCTCAAAATTAAATTAAAAAATTAATTAATACTACACCATTTCCATTATATCTACCACTGGTTTTGAAAACCCAAAGTGTGTCGTTATTAGTTGCTGTTTATATTTTTCAAATCCAGAATTGATCATTTTCTTCAATCAAAACTGAGGCTGGATTTTTTTTTATAATTTTTTTTTTTTTTTAATAAATTTTAAGCTTTTTACTTTTATAATTTGTGAGTGTATGCCATTGGGAAGGAATTTTTGTGAGCCAACTCCGCCAACTGTGATGCTGATTGTGGAATAGATTTGCAAACAGTAAAGCAGTTGTTTGCTAACCACGAAAATTAAATGTTTCTATTAAACTTGTCATTAAAACTATTAAAATTTAATTGGAAAGATATTAAAGTAATCAAAGTATGAAAGTCAAGTTCATGTCTAGTTAAATTTACGAGGCGGCGACACGATAAGCAAATATAAACGAATGTATACTTTTGAAATATCCAATTTGTACAGCAACACATCCAAACACTCTCACACACACACAAGAGTAGCTAATTTGCCGATACTGGTTTCACTGTAATAATAATAAAAATAATAAGCGAAAATAATTCATTATTGAAATTGCCAACGAACTCCACTTAAATCTTTGCAGCCACTTTGCTTCAACTTATTTATTAATAATAAAACAAGTTGTTAAATGATTCTCTAAGCGTGTGTATAAATATATTTTTAAATGCAAATGCATATGCACCCTACTGCTTCTTATTGTGTTACAGATTATGTCAAAGCCGTACCCCCACATTCAATAACCGCAAATCGGTAATACTTTTCATTTGATCAAAATGAAATGTATTTTACTGTATTCAAATTGTACAGATATAATGCAATATTTGATTTGCATTAGTAATATGCAAATATCAATAATTTTTATTTTTATTACGAGGTACTTAAAATAAAAAATTTTTTTTTTAATAATCAACAACTAATAAGTTTAATACAGCAGTTTAAAAAATTATAGATTCACTAGACTCGCTCATTTCTAATATAGAAAATAATACATACTAAAAGTAAAGCGATTCTTGATTGCATCGATGGCCTCTTTTGCATTGCGATATGACTGCATTGCGGTACAAGCGGCATGTTGCTGCACACACACATTTGCTTTCAAATTATAATGATTATGGTTTTAAATGAATATTGATTTTCAATGCTTATTTTATATTGCTTTTTTTAATTTTTTTTATTGATATTTTTAATTGCTTTAATTACCGTTAAATATATGAAATGTCGAAGAAATAATTGAATAATTCTAATAATAAGTGTTTATATGCATACACTTAGTAGTGGGTTGATGATTAATTTAGAATAAAAGAAGGTGTCTGGTATTTCGCTGTGCATAATAGATCACATTATGCAAGTGCCCGTCCCGAAACTTTAGCATGGACACCGAAAGAATTGACTGAGAACTTGAATGAAATTTGAGTTACAAATCGATATCTCCTGACTTACATCTTCGGGGTATACTACAAAAGCGCCATCGTGACTTGTAACCATGCATATGATTACTTATGCTGATTTAAAAAAAAAATCCCCAAATAACTACCACGCTACAGGCTACGCCATCACCGGCAACATTGAGATCATCATGGGCACTATCAAATTTAAGACGGTGCATCAAGTTCGAGTGCACTAAAATGTGCATTTCAATGCATTTTTGTTATAAAATATTTTATATTCGCATGTTAAATATGAATTTAAATGTAACTCTTTCATTACATTCTACACTTCGTAGAAAATATTACACACGATATGAAAATATAAATAACCTTTATTGCATTTTCCATCACTGTATTCACATATTTATTTGCACACAAATATGTTGTGATAATATTAAGTGCATAAATGTGTTTTGTTATTTATTAAATACATAATACACTCTTTAAATAATGGAATACATCAGGGAATACGAAGAGAGTGTTGCAACATGTGCGACTAACGATAATTTTATGTGACTGCCAATATGTTCAATATTCGTTCTACATAACTCAGATACTCCCCCAACTTGAATAACAATCAGGGTTGAACATTTCATGGGCAGTACTTGCTATAAACTTATTTATTTATTATTATAGGAAATCGGTAAGTAGAAGAAATGAAAACTACGCAAATGGCAAAGACAAAAGAAAACTAAATTGGTCTTACATTAATAAGGAATGTATAATAATGGCAAATAATGAATTTTTTATTTGTTACATGGCCTTGCAGTTCAGCAAACCATATGCAGAACAAAGGTGTTTAGAACGAAATGAAGCTAAGCAGACATGATATGAAGTGATTTAATTTTTTATTGAGTATTTCATGAGTGGCATAAGTGGCAGTTCCGCAAGAGTTGTACCGCAATGAGAAATATTTAACGCGATTCAAAATAATAAATTATTCATTCAGTCCGAAGTAAGCAAATACGATTATGAAGTGAAACAATTTTTATAAAATCAAAACGTAAAGATTTCCATGTGGTGCTTTTTAAGCGGGAACAATAATGCCGGGAATATGAAGGGGTGTATTTGTCGTATATACTGACCTTCTAAAAGCGAAAGAGACAAACATGTGAGAGCTGTTTCGAGCGCAACAGATTCGTTTGAATCTACTATTCAGTGAAGAAGGCTCGGAAAGTGTTGCCACACTCGCGAAGAAAAACGACATGATACGTCAATTGGGTGAAAGTTTCGAGGCAAACTTTTTAAGGTCTCGTAAAGTCCTTTTAATTGCAAAAATTTGGCTTTTGAAGAACTTTTGAAGCAATAAAATTTTTTAATTCCAAAACCAGGGCAGAACAAAGTACTGTTGACTGGCTTCTAGTTAATGCGTATGAGCCGAATTCTTTGACAGCTGCGGCGGAAAAGGTTGTCATAAACACTATATTGTAAACGAACCAACAACATCAGCTGATAAGCTGAATAAAAATCCAAATGACACTTGTCAAAGTACCGAATGTTGACTAAGGTTCGGACTTGGGGTTAACGCATGTACATACATTGAATGCAAATATTCTGATAAGGTAGTTCAACCTAGTTGTCATTTGAGAGGGCACAAAGTATACGTATTTGACTCGTATGTGGCTGGAACTTTACATTTACAAAATATTAACTACGTAATAATATTAATTACGGCACGTAATAATTTTCAACGTAATAATACCAATTACCTGACGGAAGACAAGTCATCAAATGCGATATTTTATACACAGAGTTTATATTCTGTCAAAAACGAGGGAAACCCGAATTTCCGGCAATGTACAAAAGTTTTTATATGTTTTACAATGTTGCCACACTTATAAAGAAATTATGTAGAGGAATTTTGAAGTAATTAGTAGTAAGTCTTTAGGGAAAGTGGACTTGCGCCATTTTCAAGTTAATCGCATTTCTAAGCTAATTAATTACGAAAATGTAAAAATAGATTTTTAAGAAATATTTTTTCGAAACGTACGCATTTTTATTATTATTTTGCTAATTTTATTTTTATTTTATGTTAAAATGGACTTACATATATCGCTTTCAAAAATAAAGTCCAAGAGTGCTTTTAGAGTATAATTTAATTTTTTATAAGTAAAATTTCGATACAACACAAGCACGATATTCCGCCTGTTTTCCATAGTCTTCCACAATTTTCTTTCAACACACACTTTTCCTCCCCCATACTTTTGATATATTGCTTTTCATTTTTTTCCTACTTTTTTTTTTTTTTGTAAGTTCAATAGATTAAACCCTTTTAAAGCAGTTGGTGACACAGTACTAAAAGTGTGTGTTTGTGTGTGCGTGCATGCGCATGTCGATGCATGCCGTGTAACAAATATTTGCATTTTTATGAACCCGACGTCGACATTGAATGAAACAATTTCTTTACACAAGAATATAAGTTACTTAATTATATAGTTGTGGGGTTTAGTTGCTCAATGAACAAAACTCTTTAAATTTACTGTTAAGGGATTTTGTAAAATTATGATGAAGAGGACTTAGAATATTGTCAAAGATAAAATATTGCGTTTTCTGCACAAAACACTATTAAAAACAAATTACTGTCAAAATAGAGATTTCATTTTATGTTCCTCATAAAAGATACGAAAAAGAAATTATACTTGTATCCTGGTTGTCGCCGCCATTCCTTTAATAAAAGTTTCATCTATTAAGCTTTTGAGAGAACTAGACATTCCTAATTAGTTGCCTTCGTTGCCGTACCATGCCGTGCTATAATTAAACTCTCTTGTTTACAGGAATCACAAAGAATTTGTAGGCAGAGATCGCGCTTAGAAATATTGCCTGTCACTGTGTTGGTCTCGTTTCACAAACAACTGTAAGGTACAACTGTAAGTCCTTTGCTCGAGAGTTTTACTTAAATGATGGACCGAGTTCACGTTAATTTCGTACTGGTGTGCATTTCTAGTATGCTCAGCTTAATTATTTCTCTAAAAGCAGCGATCGAGAAGGGCCTCGGTTGAGCATCACTGTAGACGCTGTCAAGATTGAACATCCGAAATTAGCCATTCGCAGTTTACGCCTTAGTTCATTTATTGACCTGACATCGTTCCGATAGGTCGATGTATATTAAAAATTTTGATTAGTTTTGCGATTTGGAAAAATCCATTAATTGCTTTATTTGAAAGCGAATGATTCCGATCGCCGATTTTTTTCAGTCCTAACGAAAGCATTTAAAGCAAAATTAAAATTCGCATATCTAATTTACCTCCGAAGAGCTTTTTTAAAAGAACACAAAATTTAAAAGCATGCAACAACAGTATACGAAAGGGCCCGCCTTTGTCCTTACGATACAACTTTGATGTCCCTGCCCAAAATATTCTCAAGAAGTAGAGATTCAGTTTTTGTTCTCTACTATTTGTTTGCTTCTTCAGTTTTATATTTTTCTTTTTAATTCATTTGCACTCGTCGTTATTGACGCTGCTATTAAATTTCAATGAGCCAATTACGACAATGTTGTGATGATTATCGTTTCCATTTACAAGCAGCAACATATGCTGCAAACCTCTGCACACATGGATAGCGATGTGCGAATACACAAACGTACTTTTGCACATGACACACACACACGTATGTATACTTATGGAATTGTTATGCAGTCATTCATACTCACAATTTAGAAAGGCAGTTAGTCAGCCATTAGCCAAACACAATTAATGATATTTGACGTATTTTGTTTGCTGATTATTTTTTAATTAATTCAATTACCTGCAACGAAATGGAAAAGAAATTGAAATTATTAAACCTGTTTAATGCATGCATTTTTGCATTTATTTATTTGCATATGTATGTGTGCATTCAATGTAATCTCACAAAGCCAACCACATGCGAGTATGTTGCATGTGTAAAAGTGTTTAATTTGCAAATGCATTTTTAATGTTCTAAATATCAACAAGAGGAGCCTCAATGACATCGCCAACCCCGCTGAATTCTCTACTCGTAATACTGCTTTATACTACTTTTTTTTTCTTCATTTCCGAAAAGGTCTAAATTTCAGAAACATTTAAATGGTTTCGTACAGCTGAAATAATGAGAAACTTCGATTTGTAAGACACTGGCAAGTTGATCCCCAAAATTGTCGAGGGAATGTTACGAAAGCTTATAAACTTCGGTACGTTTTGAGGGACCTGAAATATATTTCCAATATCATTCATTAGCTGGTAGTTCTGTACTGCGAAGCAGTAACTTTTGAAGCTTTTGAAAACAGGTTTAGTTAACGACATTAATAGTGGTTAACATACACTGTTGACACCTCTGATCGGCATGTAATTTATCCCCAAAATTATCGAAGGAATATTATGAAAGCTTATAAACTTCGGTACGTTTTGAAAGAGATGGAATATATTTCCAATATCATTCATTATCTGCTAGTTCTGTACTGCGAAGCAGTTACTTTTGAAGCTTTTGAAAACAGGTTTAGTTAACGACATTAATAGTGGTTAATATCCGCTGTTGACACCTCCGTTCGGCATTTAATTTATTTGGAAATCTTTAGAACAACAAAAAGTATAAAGTAAACGAATTCTTTTTAACGAATTTTGATCATTTGCAGCGTTTTACAGATCACAGATTGTAGTATATAAAGCAATTGTGGCCGTTTCAAAATGGCTACAATCCTCGAAAAGTCACCGAAAGTTCATACGATTCCGATATTAGAATTTCTTTACAAAAATTCACAAATAGAATTCAGATTCCGTGAAATCTTTCTTAATTAAAAATTAATTTTCTTTAAAATTAATTTTTAGTAGAATCTACTGAGGCCGAGGCCGATAACCATCTTCATATAATTGTAATATTAAGTAAACAAATAAATAATTTTAATTTTTTTAATATTTATATTTTAAACAAGTTTAGTGTTGTTTTCTCAAAGCTTATTTAACTTGAGTTAAATATGTAATTACGTAAGCACTTACGTCAAAACATATTTAACTGAACATATTTGTCATCTGCACACTCACATACGAGTAAACTATTTGTTAACGTGATGCCAAAACGTGCTGCCATGCTTCCACTTAACATCTGAATAATTTTACCAGCTCATGCTTAAGTAAATACCGTAGAGAGAGTGAGAATTGGACAGTTCTATAAGTTAGCAAAAATAGTTGGCCTTAAACGATGTCGACTAGTGTTAAAATATTGCTAAGTGGTAGAATAACAAATTTCAGTGTCAATAGTAGGCAACTTCAGTTGTATTGACCACTTTAGATTTGTTAGCGGTCAATTTTAGAAAACAAATTTAATCTAATGGATCTAGCATTTTGGTGTAATGTTTGTTACGTATTTAAAGTCTAGGAAGATGTACGCAGGATTAAATAATCTCGAGGAAACCTAAATTTAATTGAATTTAAACAGCAGAACAGAGAAATCAGTTTCCATATTCTTTTCTTTAATGCAATTTTTCCACGACTCGGTCAAATGTCATCCCACATATTTATTTCTACAAATTACGTTTAAGGAACTGCATATGAGAAGGCAATACGTTATCCGTGCGTGTGAGATGCCCAATCACGATGGTTTACGAAAATCAAAGCATATTTTTTCAACGCACAATCATCGAATTGACGTTAAATTCAAATTATTCAGCTCATGTCCTATTTTTTAGCAGGATTTTTTTGTTTTCTATGTAAATTAAATTTCCGTATGTGTAATTCTCATATGCAATTCATTAAATTATTTGTAAAACATTTCAATTTGTTTTTTGCAATTCTCATACGTTCACTTTAATAAAAAAAAACATATCCTTGTTATTTTTATGGGCTACTAAGTTGTGTTGTATGTCGATGTTGTATGTTGGTTTGACGGAAAATATTAAGAGAAGAAAATCAATATTTATTTATTACATACAACATTTCATATGATTCTGTTGAGCATAAAAGTTGTATGCGAATTGAGTTCATCTACGTGACTCGAAAAAGACTTGCTTATTTGCTGTGGTGGGAACGAATGTATTCGTATATATCCTTAACGTTACGAATTATTTGTAATCCTTTAAAATAATACTTTACTTCAATGTTAAGTACTTTCATCAAATACTTTATAAAATATCGAAAAATATACAGAATATAACTTTTTAGTTGCCGTTATCAACCGATAGTCTGTTATAGGAGCGAAAACATGGTCAGGTCAAATTGAAGTTGAAGTGGTCTACATTAACCTTCCTAGTGATGGGAAGAATGAAGTAAAAAATTTTATACAAAACTAGTTGTATTGTACCGCATGGTTACTTTTCAACTCCACTGTACAGAAAGGTTGCCATGCCGTCAATATAATTCTAAGGTACCACAAAATACCATATTCGGCGATCTCTAGCGTGACGATGCTGGTAAAGTGCCTCATTTATAATGTGTCATGGCTCATTGCCCGCCAATCATGTTCATGTTAAAAGAAGAGAATTGAATTTAAATTGCATGTCATTGAGAGCTTAGAGAGTAAAATATTACTTTGGCTTTACTCTATTCATTCAGCCTGTAGAAAATAAATATTTTAGGATTGAAAGGATTACACGTAGGTACCAAAAAAAAAAATAACTACGAATATGATTGTTGCACGGGTGACAATTGCTCGGGACGGAGAGCTAAAACTTCTCGTTTCGAGTCTTTTTCGAGTCACGTAGATGAACTCAATTCGCATACAACTTTTATGCTCAACAGAATCATATGAAATGTTGTATGGAATAAATAAATATTGATTTTCTTCTCTTAATATTTTCCGTCAAACCAACATACAACATCGACATACAACACAACTTAGTAGCCCATAAAAATAAAAAGGATGTATTATTTTTTTATTAAAGTGAACGCATGAGAATTGCAAAAAACAAATTGAAATGTTTTACAAATAATTTAATGAATTGCATATGAGAACTACACATACGGAATTACTAGTCTCGAATAGAGAGAAGTAAATACCCACAAACTTTTGGTTTCTCTCCAGAAATTATGTATTCATGAAATTTCACTTTATTAACTGAATGAGAATTACAAGAATATAGGATGGCATCTTTCCCTTAAATCCTCAGCAAAAAATGAGCTAGTTTGCCTCACTAAAAAACAATTTCTTTACACGCTTTTTATTCATTTGTGTACTTAATAAAAAAAATAGCTAAATGAAGCAGACAGTAATTTAATTTTTAGTGTACTGAGAACCGCATAACATTTTTTTGCTTCTGATGTAAATGGCGTGTTTAATCAAACAGAAGGAGAATATTTACTTAAAGGATTAAGTAAATATAGTACTGAGTTAATTGGATTAACAATTTCTTGTGATTATTGTTTCCATGTGAAATCATTATGAGTTAAGTGGTTTAATTGAAAGAGTATAACTTTTTACTTTTTACAGAAAATCTAAAGAATACATCTACAATTACGTAGATCGTGTCCGGTACGCCGAGAGTTCCTTTCCCGACTATAAATGTCCATCTCGTGGGTCTGGCTGGCGTCACAATAAATCCATTTCACATCTCGATTTAGCCACCAGCTGTCACAGTGCAGCTGCTGGTTTAAATCACTGGTCATCGTCACATCAGTCGCGTCATCATCAGTTGCGTCATTCGCGTTCGTTGGACTATAACCATATCGATCGTTGCAAAGACGCACTGGATATTGCTGAGTATTATTGGCGCGTAGAACCGGAACAAGAAATATATGATGAAGAAGATGAGGAAATTTTAGAAGGGGAACATAGTGCGCCACAGCAGCAACTGCAACAGCATCAGCAGCCCCAACAGCTGAAATACGTCAGTGAGCATCACTTAACACAACACTACAGGGATTTTAAGTGCGGTGAGTAAAAAGAGAGTGGAAAATCGAACACTACTTCTCTATTTTCGTTTAATGTCAAACTGTTGCACTTCAACTAAATGAGAGTTGATTTAAAGAGTTTCAAATTTTATAATTTTTTTTTTTTTGCGTTGACTATTGTGAGGCCAATGTCGCGCTATTTTCCTAATTTTTGTGATAAAATATTTCTAATGTCTGCAGTCAAATTTTGGATGTAATAACTTACACATTTGCCCACGTAAATTTTGTATTTATAATTCCCTTGACGACTTCAAACCTGCCATTACAATTTGCCTTTCATACAAATTACTCGATTAATTTTATATTTTCGCCTGTAATCTGGAAATTCTAATAGCAATCTCAAGTGTCAATCAAGCGCTTATCTTCTCCTAATGTTTCGTTAGATACACAAAATAGATAAAAATTAGCAATGCCTTCTGAAGTGCTTCAATGTTAAAGGTTTGCATAATTGCAGCGTGAAAACATCAATAAAGTTTGTAGAAAATTGTTTGCCGGCAGATATTTCATCAAGAACGAGTATGTATGCGAGTATGGAAATGGCAAGAAGGTGCATGATGTATTCAGGCTTTCCTGCTTTTGCTTCAACAGGCACATCGCTTAAGGCGCATTTTTAAATACATTTTGGTTTGCCGGGCTTGTGGCACTGATATAAGTTGCTACCAAAAATGAATACACTTTCTCGTAAACTAAACTTTAAAAATGTTTATTTTCACGCAAGAAAGCAGGTTTCGTTTATTATTACAGTAAACATTTTCCGAATTGGACTTTTCAAATCTAGACGAGTTTGTAATGCGGTTTGTACTGCACCATTTAAAAAAGTTTCTCTTCTAAATTTGTTACACAAATTATTTAGAACGGGAAATTTAATAAATTTAATTTAATATGCCTTTAGTTTGCAATATTTGACAACAAATTCTGAAGTAAAGAGAAAAACTGAGCAAAATCTCATAGTCCTCATCAATGTGAATCGAAGTGTGCATGTGAATCGATTTGGTGTACCAGTTTTAATTAAATTTTGATACACTCAAGGACAGACAAGTTGCTGTCGAAATGTCAAAACTGTCAAATTACGGCGACATAAAAATTTTTTTTGTATCTCTTTTTAAAGGATTTGCTGTCCCTTTCTATGCCATTTTCTTTTCAAAATATATTTGTTTTTGAGGAGAAGTTTTGTAAAATTTAACATTTGAAATAAAAAATGTTAATTCTGAAAACATTGATATCGAATATTAGTAATGAACTCGGTAATTGCTTTTTTCATTCATATACAAAGTGAAGCTCTATTAGAACTTGTAATTAATAAAATACAATAAAATATTTATCACGATGTATTTTATTCTTAAATTCTTTAACTGTCATGGAACTGGAATTTGAGTTAAAAAATAATGATAAAGAAAAAAGGTAACCGAAAATCGCTTTTATTGTTCATCCAATTAACAGCTGATGAAAATTATCATCATTCTACAAATAACATCTACCAATCATCACAACAACTACAACAACAACAACAACTACTGCAACAGCAGCAGCAGCAGCAGCAGCAGCAAAAGCAACAGGCACAGCAACAAACTCGTCAACAAAATCCACAACATCAATTAAACGTCTCTGTAGCGCCACAGCCATTCGAATTTGCCAGCGATTCGTGCAGTTTGAGACGATCGCGCAGCTTGGCCGTCATTCGTGAGGAAACATTTAGCGACCTGCAAATCAATTCCTCAAACGGCAATAGACGTTCACAATTAATACCGCGAGCTCGTTTGGTTAACCGCGGTTATCTTCGAGAACGTGAAAGGTGAGTCCAACTTTAACCTCAACTAAAGAAAATTACTTTCCTAAAGAAAACTGCCTCTTTACTCTTCTAACGTTTTTCTAAAAAATGATGTTGAAATCACAAGATCATTAACCACGTGTGGAGAATAATTTATTCAAGTTTGTATTTGCAGTTTAAGAGAACAAACACACACACGCACACATACACAATACATGATAATAAAACATTTTTTTTACATTTCTCAGAAGAAATGAATAAATAACGAAATAAAGAGATTCATTTATGGAAAGCCGGTTTACCAGAGCGAGAGAATTATATTTTTAATACGAACACGAACAACAATTAAACTCAAAGTGATTTAAATGGATTTTTCAAATACTTCAAACAAAGAAGAACCTGAATTGCATTCATCAAGAACTTTGACTAATTTTTTTTTTTTTTTTTTTGATTTAAACGTTAAAAAAACAAAAAAATTTATCGCCAGAGATTTTTCATGCACTTGATCAGTTACAATTTTATCGAAAAAAAAAATATATATTTTTTTATGTTCTTTAGTGAAAAATTTTTATACAAAAAATTTTTGTTAAGAAATAAAATAAAATTTATAAAAAAATATTCATCGGTGAGAGCAAAAAAAAAAATGGTATTCAATGAATATGTCATTCATCAGTGTTAGAAGAGGAAATCGCTTCGTGCCGATCTTCACTTAGATTTTGAATAAGGAAATAACAGATTTGGTTTATTCAATCGGACTTTCCTAAATTTAAAGCCCCTATTATGGTTCACAACACCTACATATGTGTTGTGTTGTAGAGCAGACAACACAATACTTATACTTTTTCTGATTATGGTTTACAACATCTAGATGCTGCGTATTTCACTGGGTTGTTCTTCAAAAAATGCATCTGTCAACAACACTTAAAAACAATTTCAAAAATACAACATCAAATTTACAAGTGTTGTGAACCATAATAGGGGCCTAAATATATAAATTTTTATAAAATAATTCATAATTATGTATTAAATTACTTAATACAATTCCGAATTACAATTCAGAATCAGATACAAATAATCTACGTATACACATATATAATAAAAAAATTGAGTCTTAAATAAAAAGCGCAAAAGCCACTCTCTCCGAAAATTTCAAATACCAATAAAGGTAGACGAAAAAAAATTCAGATTATAGAGCTGCACAAGTGACACCCACAAGCTCGCCACTAAAATGAACCGCCTCTTATTAATATCGAAAAAATTATTAAACACTTTTTTATAAAAAAAAATTATTTATCAGTGTTAATTTTTTTTAAATTTTTATTAGAAAATGGTTTTTATTCATTTAAGGCCATGATCCACTATACTACACAATAGTACGTAATGTCTAATATGGCATGTGTGCTGAAAAAGTAGGTAAAAGTGTCTTTAAAATTCATTTGTGTGACAGATTTTTTGCCTACTCGTACGATTTGCAAAAGTTTTTTAAAATATCCATAAAACGGTAATTATTTTCCAATGAGATCAGAGTTTCATTTAATCAACGAAAAAGAAATTTGTTTCTCATGCGACATTTTTTTTTAAATAGGATAGAATCAGATTTAGTGTAGGTTAGTGTGTCCTTAAAATTAATTTGTGTGACAGATTTTTTAGCAAGTCGTACGATTTGCAAAGTTTATGAAAATTTTCACAATATGGTGATTATTTTCCAATGAGATCAGAGTTGCATTCATTCAACGAATGCGATATTTTTTTAAAATAGACTAGAATCACATCAGATTTAGTGTAGGTTAGTGTGTCCTTAAAATTCATTTGTGTGACAGATTTTTTAGCAAGTCATATGATTTGCAAAAGTGTATGAAATTTTCATAATATGGTGAATATTTTCCAATGAGATCAGAGTTGCATTTAATCGAAACAGAATAAATTTGTTTCTCATGCGATTTTTTTTTAAATAGGTTGGAAGCACATCAGATTTTCGTTTGAATGGTAGTGAATCGTGACCTTAACAAGCATTTTATTAAAACATGTTAGGAGAATGTAACTGTTTTTAAATAATTTTCATATTTCGAGTAACTCCAACTCAACAATTGCCACTTTGTGATAAAATTTATCGAGAAAAAAGTTTATTAAGGAAAATTTGTATTTAATATGGAATTAATGAAAGAAAAGGAATGTTTATTTTATTTCCTTTAATCTTAATATTTAAATACGAGTATGGTCGGACAAACCGCTCATGTGCCTTAACATTGAGAAATAGAGAAATAATACGAGAATTATATAAATTATGTACATTAAACATTGAGCTGGAAATGAAGCTTCCCGATTATACAGAACTATCTTTATTCCTTCTATTTTAATAAAATTTATGACTTAAGAAAACTACAATTTTGCGATTTCCAAACCCCTTTAGAAAAGTTCACCTTCTTTACCAAATGTGAATGCGAAATTTCCCTTTCACTTCACACTCTTAAAACAAAATTTAATACAGAGCCAAAATGAACTCGTATTTGAGTTTTATTATCTGGTCACAGCTGTAATTCTTCTCTGAAGCGGTTTCGTTTTGTCAACGAGAATTATGTGAAATTTATTGCTGTTTATTGCAAATTTTCGAGTGTATGTGGGAAAAGAGGAGGGCTTCAGCTGAAAATATCGCGTGCTCTTGTTTATACGTGTAGTGATGACGCGCAACCACTGACGCGAAAAGATTTTAACTCTTCGGTGTATTTTATTTTTAACCTTTTTATTGCTATTCGTTTTTATTTAACATCTTTGTACGATATTAAATTCAGTTAAAATAAAAATAAAAAACAGTAGTGAAATCTACAGGTTGCTAAAAACGTTGCTGGAAATTTTATGTTCAGTTGATATCGACGTTGACATGTTAAAGTTCTATAAACAAACAACAATCTGAAATGCAGTATACGAGTATCCGAATTTGAAAAAAAATGTTCAAAAATTGCAAAGTGATTCCAACAACTAACGGTGGCAATTAATAAACGGTTTGTGTAATTTCGTGATGGTTTTATTTTAAAGAAACAACATTTTAATTGACACAGAGAAACTGATGTTTGCCTAAGGCATACACACATATTTATTTATGTATGTATGTATGTTTGTAAATAAATAAAAATAATAATAAATTGGGATATTGTTATGTAAGCGAATTTTGTTTCATAATAATTTCTAAAGTTGGCGCACAATAGTATGTGAAAAAGATCAGAACAGCACCTTAAAGGACTTATTTCATTTACGGCTATGCTGACAAACTATCTCTAACATTTACAACAAAATCGTTAATGAGTAAGGAATAATTTCTATATAATTAAGAATAAGAAAAACTTCTTGGCTAAAGCTCTAGAAATTAATATTCAGCAGGATATTATTCATTTCTGATAATCAGCTGGCTAGCACTCGTATGCTACAGAAATCTCGAACATCTTTGGAAAAATAATATTTTAACACAGACAATATTTTTGCAATGAAATTTATTTCCAGTAAATATTCTTTACTCTAATTGTTTGTTGAATTTGAAGTGCATATAAAAAATGCTAGCAGCAACAATGACGGCATACAATCTGTACATACCAAAATTCCATACACAATCAAACAATATTGAAAACACATTATAAGAGAGAAAAGAAGGAAATCAATCCACATTAATCAATTAATTGATATAAATTGGAATGTGTCAATCTGTTTCCTTTTTCCTCCATAAGCGTACAATATTTTGGAAATTGAAGTGAATATCTTTCAGAAGGAAAAGGGCCTCGTACTATCGCTATATAATCTCTCTTACAAACGATAAAACTTTAATTATTTTGTTTTGCCATTTTTCGTTCCACATTGAAAAACTGGGGATTTACTAATTACATAAGAAAAAAAAATATTATTTGATATTCATGAAACTGGCATGTCCCAGCAAGCAATTTCAAACATATTTTTATATTAAATATTTTTTTATCTCTTTCATTTAATTGAGTCCTCGTAGGAAGAACAAATTTTCCCACTTAAGGCATGTATATGCAAGACATGTTAAGTTTAACAGAGGCGCGGGAAAATGTTCCTTTAACTGAAATCTCTTGCCTTGCCTTTTTCGAAAGTAATAAAATATACGAGTAATAAACATAGGCAAGCGCTCAATAAGCATAAGGTCAATGGTGAAATACAACTGTAGCTCTATATAAGGCCATGATTCACTATCCCACACAATACGATCTGTCAACTATTTCAAGTCTGCTGAAAATAAAAATTCATATCTGTGATAGATTTTTTTTCGCATGAATTGATGATTTTCATACGCTCAGAGTTGCATTTACTTCAAACACCAAAGAAAAAATTTGTTTGCATTTTATTTGTATGATAGTGTGTCATTAGCACCGATATATTTAAAGTAGAAGGATATCAGTCTCAGATATTTCTCTGAATCGTACCACCAATCGTACGACTATGTAGGATAGTGAATGATGGCCTTTAATGAAATAAATTTAATAAAAAAAAGTACTGAATTAAGTTCAAGTTAGTGGTGAATTAGATTAGCCCCTCCTCTGCTTCCTATAAAAGTAGTTGTCATGATATTTTAACATTAACTAAATATTTTCTGTACCAATTTTTTATTTTTTTTTTTACATTAAATTTACAGTACAATTAAATTTTGAACACATTTAAGACAATTTTTTTCTGGTTACCTATTGCTATACATTTTTACTCGTGCAAAGCTTACAAGGACTTTTTAAAAATCTTTCATTGGGATAAAAGTATTGGCTACATAAACATGCCAATAAACGATCCTTACAGTAGCAATTTCAAGATATCACCAATACTGTGTAATATAAATTCCGGTTTAAATTATATTTTTAAGATTAGAACAATGGAAATGGCAGGAGTAACTAAGTATAAAAGTAGTTTACAGTAGTTATGTCAATTGGGGATTGAATTGTCTTTTGAAATGGCCCAAAATCCCAGGATACATTTCAGTTGAATATTAAATGGTTACTTAAAAATACACCTGCAGTAATTGTTGTTGCTGTTGGGGAGCATCGGCTCACTTTCGCCAAAATGTTTTCTTCTACTATACTTGCCAACATATTGACAGAAAAGAGAAGCGTACCCTGCTAGTGGCTACACCCTCTCCTCGTACTGTATCCTGTTGATTAAAAAATATACTAGTCCAGCAATAATTAATTAATTACAAGCTTAAGTGACAAGTGCACGCCATCACGCTGCATTAAACATGTTTTCTATCCTGCAGGATCGATGTGTAATTAAATTATTTTTTATCGAATACTGTTTGCCATATTGTATTTTTTGTGGCAGACAGTTTCTTTTGATTTATGTGAAAAGCATTCGACTTTAATATAATCAACACCGCTATAATTACAATTATATTATAGATTTAATCTGATGTGATTTGAATAATTAATACATTTTGATTGAACAAGGTCTGAGCAGCAAGTCAAACGTAAAATCTCAACAATTAAAAAAGATTTCGAACAATAAAACAACAAATCACTTGAAGTTTTCATTAAGTCCCCCCCAACCACTTATTCAACACAACACAAACCCTTTTGCGAATTGCCCCAAACAACTCCCCCTTTTTATTTTTAAATAAAAATACTAAAGCAAACGAACTCACGCACACCCACACACACACAAACACACACTATATGAGAGTAATTGTGAATATTTTTTACTTGATGTTTGTTGTTTATTGTTTTGCATGTAACCAGCAGATTAATTTGTGGCAGCAATAAACATCACCATCACCATCATACGTCAAGGGAAAAACTGACATCAAACTGCAATTGTAATACGAGTGGTTGTAATTCAGCATCTGGTGGCGGGGCAGGACAAGTAAATGGTTGTTACTGTCAAGATCTAGATGAGCAAAGTACTGAAAGCGCAGCCGACACTTGTGAATCACATCAACAGCAGTTGCTCCATTATAAGCAGCAGCAGCAGCAGCAGCCGCAACAGCATCAGCAACCGCAACAACATTTACATTATCATCCTCATTATCATGAGCCGCAGACTGCGGTTGGGTCTGGTACAACAAATGATTATTATGAACATTTAAAACATTTGGATAAGCTGGCACTTGGCCTTGTTACAGACCAATTGCATCCGTGGCACAATGATAAAAGCGATTTAGAAAGTTTAAATTCAGACTACTTTAAAAACTCTCTACATCAAACTAACGATCTTAAGCAGCATCAAAGTCATACGACACAGCTTTCCCATCAGCAGTCCCATACGCCGCAGCAACATCAGCAGCAGCAGCAGCAATTGGAATTTGAAACCTTTGAACAAGCGGTTCATTTATTGGCACAAGATAAGCCTCGCATATATCAGTCCAGAAGACAGAAACGTTCGGGTGTGTTAGAAAAATCCCCTAAATTATCAAATTCCACACCTGTAAGTGGCGGTGAATCTTGTCCGGAAAACAGCCAAAGTAGTGTATTTCCTGAGACCACCACCAGTAACTCGGATGATCAAACTGATAGTGCTTCACTGTCCGAGCAAGAGTATGATATAACAAAAATCGAAGAAATCTTTCAGAAAAGCCAGATTGAGCGTGATGAAGAAAGTTATGAAATTATAAGTCTGACCACTACAACGCGCACTAGAATTGAAACTACTGAAGACGAAGCGGAGGACCGAGCAGAAGACGAGGATCGTGTAAGAGAAAGAGATAGGCTACTCGAAGAGCAAATAAACCGCCATAGATTTCCTAGTGAATCGGATGCTATTTCCAAACCGGACGACGAAGCCGAAGAGCTGGAAATCGAAGATACTGAAGAATCAAATAGACACACTACAACTGACACTGAAATTGAGGGCACACTAAAGAGAGCGCGAGCTGTATGTGACAATTTGCAGAAGATTATAGCCTACGATTCGGTTTATCTATCATCGGAGGAAAGTTCCGACAGTACTCTAATTGAGGTTGACACTTACGATACATCGTTGGAGGTGGCCAGTTTATGTACCTGCATTGATGAGGTTGAAACGTTGCTGCATATTTCAATAGAAGACGCCATTTATGAGCCCCAACCTAAGCAACATAAATTTGAGCAGAATTATAATTGCCAGGATTCATTACTCACGCAGCCGCAAAGTGTCAGTTTTGTCGAAACTGTTAATACAAAAATAGAAATTCTAGATCATTCGAATGATCCAATAATTCAAGATATTAAACCACACTATACGCAAATACTTAAAATTGAACACACTCCCTCTATCAGTAGTACACAACAGCACCATTCGAGCACTTTATCTACCGGTGTCACTTCCAGTGCAGCCAGTAAACCAAAGATTTTGTCTGTTGTCGAAAAACGTAAGCTTAAACGTTATTCCGACTCAGCCTATTCGTCCACTGTCAGTGATTCATCTGAAAAAAACACAACTTTGCCAGCAACTGATTCATCGTCAGCGTCATCGTATACGTCAGCCAGCCATCTAAAACGTCAAGTAGCAGAACCTCTTTACATACCGCTCAAAACAAATCTTAGTGATAATCAGTACCACAGCTTGCCAGATATCAACATCGGTCAAAGTCTTAAGGTCTCTGAGAGCATTGATGCGCAACTAAGGTCATCCTATAATTTAGATAATTGTTGTTCATTAGACGATGCTGTAAGCGATTGTGATTTGCAGCACGAAACTGATCACACAACTACATACGCAATTGAGAATCAACACAACAGTAACGACAGCAGCCAAAACAAAACCAACAATAATAGAAGTAGCGATTTTCAGACGACACGTGAACAAGTTGTTACAGCTGAAGAAATTTATGATTCTATAAAACGGTTCGGTAGAGCCCACCAAAAGTTCAAGTACAACGAATCACAAGCAAGCACTGAACAGCCAGCTAATTTGGGATCAAAGGTTGCAGACAATTCTCAAGAGACTGAAGGAGGTAAGTAGAATCATCACATGATCTTTCCTATTATAAGCAAATACAGCACAGCTATCAGTAAATGGCAAAGGGGGATCTGCCAGCCATTTTAACCATTAGGGATTACATATTACGGACCACTTGCTAGCGAAATTACGCAATCACATCGTAGCAATCTAAACATTCTACGTTGTAATGGAACTGCGACATCTTCCGCCTTTCTCCCAGATGCCATCCATTTACAAATTCTAACAATGACCAATGGAGGAGATTATCTATTTGTATTTGGGGTATCTGTCTTTGCAAATAAATGGGAATCTTTCTAAACATTTCGTCTCATTAAATATGTTTATTTCGTTATTTCTCGTCTTTTGTCTTTGATTCCCTTCAAGAACATTTAACATTTCTTAATTCTCATTTCTTTCAGATCTAAGTGCAAGCGATAAATCAAAATCGTTTACAAATTTGAAAATCGAAGAAACAGAAGAAGCAGCAGAACCAAATGCTCCAACTATAGACGAAGATAGTTTACAACAAATTTCTAACGATTGTCCACAATCTCCGGAAGAATCATATTCATCGCAACCAAATTCCAACGACAGTTTGGAAAAATCCAAAGACGCTCCTGGCATTGAAATTGAAAATTTTAGCCAACAAATAGAACGCAGAGCCAAAGAAATACGTGCCAGTAGTAGCCGCAACCAATTACAGCAAATTGAATTTGCCAATCGAGCCAAATTTCGTTTAGAAAACACTTTAAGTCAGTACGGAGACATACCAGAGGATACCAAAGAAGTTAAATGTAATAAATCAGAAAACCAAGCAAGCAAAAATTCTTTATTCCGCATTGTAGTAACAGATGTCCAAAATAATATTATAGAAGAAGATTCAATTGGGAGCTTGTTAACAAAGGGAGAAGAGGAAAAGGAAAATTTCAATTGCGGTAGTATAAAAAAGAAAACTAATAGAATAGAAAATTCGAATGATTTGTTAATGGTGAAATTTAGTAAAGAACGACTGAGGGAGAAGCCAGCAAATAGCGGAAGTTTTAACAGCAGAAGCGGTGGTTCTCTTAAAAGAGTGCCGTCCAAGCACCGAAGACAGCAATACCCTACAACCGCTAACGTTGAAAGAGGCTCCCCACTTCACTTAAGTGTAGCAGAGGCCAAAAAACATTTACTTTCACCCAAATCGAGAGAAAGGCGAGTTTTAAGCAATCAAATTTATAGAGCCAGACCCATTAAAGTTATAACCACGACAACAACAAGCACCACAACTACGACTACAGATTCGTTCCGACGTAACAAACTTAAGCACCAAACCAACAAAATGTCGCGACCCCAAATTTTGCAAGTTATCGATAATAAACGAAAATCAGACAATGGTTTGACAGCGCCGGGCAATCCCATGGCCACTGCAACAACGGCATTTAATAGCAACCAAATATTCCCCAAAAATGGAGAGAGCAATCAAATAGAAACCGAATATTTAAAAAAGGTTGATGCGGTTCGTTGTTATTGGTCCAAGCTGGTGAGCAATGATTTAGAACAAGAAAGCCAGCAGCAACAACAACCAGCTAAAGATCCATATGAAGCAAAGGGAAATCAAGAAGGGAACAAATGTCTAACACAATCTAGTGAAACTGTAAATGAACCACAGGCATCGGAACCCACATTACAATCACACCAGCCGGCACAACAACTTAATCATAAAGAACAACGTTATGAGGAAAAAAAGCATTTTATTCTGGGTGCTCACCCGTCTCCAGATGAAGTGGATAGCAGAGGATACCAGGTGAAACATTTGAATATGACAGCAGGCGATACACATAACAAAACATTACTTGCCAGCCACAATCAGGATGATTATTGCAGTTTTATGCCCTCCATAGAAATCGTTGAATTAGATGGTGACAAGAAAGCTACAATAGTCAGCGCCGCGCCATCGACCTTATCATCTCTGGGTGGCAACGACAACAACGACGCAGATATCAATGACGCCAATAAGCCACAATTTGATCACATACGGTACAAAGTCTTGAAATCACAACAATTACTGCGTAGCAATGTTTTGGCACGAAACAAAAAGGAGGCGCAATTCGATGGCCTAATTCAGTACTTGCAGGAATACAGTTTTCAAGAATTGCTCTCAAACAACAACGTAGTCATCGTGGAGCCCGTGCGCACCAAAATTGAAAGACCAACGAACACTGCGAATAATGTTTGTATACCAAAAGGTTCATCTGCAACCAAAACCCAAAAACAGGGGCAAAGTGAAGGCAAACGCCAACAACAAAACAAAAATTCAAATGTTCAGGGTGCCAAAGGAAGTGCAAGTGGTTGTGGTCATGCCAATAGCAGCAGCAGCGGAAGTAGTATTAATGGTGGCATAAAACGGCACTTCTTCTATCAACCCGTCAGAGTAAATCGTGAATTATATGAAGAAGAATTGCCAAATCCAGACACTGTAAGAAATGTGCGTAAATTTTTCGAAGAACACGTTCTGCCAACGCCAGGACAAGGACTATTGGCAAAGACAACACAACAGCAACACGATACTGGCGCCACAATAACGGCTGCAACTAAACAAACGAGTCCTAAAACACGTAGAGGTAGAAAATATCGTTACCTCACTATTGATACCTCTTATGGGCATGCCACAACAGCAACACCCCCACGGACAACCCTAGCCAGCAAACAAGTGCAAACAACAAACTCAATACAACGAAAATGGGATACAGCCAGTATTTCCAGTGGCATCTCAAGTGGCGATTTGTCATCACCATGCGAATGCAACGACCCAGAAATTAACTCAGAACATAATGCCAAATCCACCTCAACACCAACAACCTCAACCAATAATGTCTCCAGTTTATTGCAAAACGAGGCAGTAAACAATAATGCAGACGTTGAAACTGTGAGAGACGAGGAAGTTGCCCCAAATTCAGTTCACGTACAGAATTTGGTGAGCAGGCACAATGACGGCCACTCAGACAAAAAGACACGTTCTACTGCTTCTGGAGTGCCAGTACGTGCATCGGCTATTCGACCCCATAGTGCAATTTATGGTTCCCTACACAAGGCCACGAAGTCAAGTAATTATCGCGACATTTACGAATACCACATTAAACACGCCTACCATGACTCTGATGGCCATGAAGGCGCCTCCGACATCGGTGCTGAGGTAAATGAAGGGGAAGGCGATAACGATCTCTTTGGTGATGCGGACGATGACATTGACGAGTTGTGCAATACGTACTACGTCAGTAACGTAAGTAGATATGGACACTCCATAAAGTTATATGTTACCCTGTTAATGCGACTTTTTGAATAGAAGAAAGTAGTAAAACGAAATGGCTCATTTAAGCCGCTACTTACTTTAATTAAAATTTTCACATTTTTAATTTTTTATTCAGATTTCCCAAGAAGAAATTAGAAAACTTTAGAAATAAAAAATTTTTTTTTTATTTCTTGAATATCGCTTTGAAGATCTTAACAACTTTACTCGAAACACTTTGTAATTCCAGTATTCAGTTTAATTAAACTTTGGAATAATAAAGTAAAGTAAACAATCTTCAAATAAGTGTCATTTAATTTTACGACACAACATAAAAAATGAGTCAATACGTGAAACCAACCAACAATGAACAGAGAAAAAAAGAAGTTCACAAAATTCATCTTGAATTTGAAAACAATGCGAACAGAATTTATAATGACCAAAAAATTATAACAAACATTTCGCCGTTTTATCTATTCTGAGAAAGTTGTAAATTTTTAAACTACAATAAAAATATTATCTCTGACTCTTTTCTTTCCACTAGGATATTTTGCGCAAAATACGTGAATGCGGCTCCTCCATTACATACTACGGCGGCCGCGTTGTACAAACATCTACATCTGCGAACGCAAACGCGCTTGATCTAAATGGCTGTGGCACCAATGGGCTTAATTTTCATAAAGCGATTGTTGCTAACAATGGAACAAAAATGTCCTTGAAGAATCCAACAATGATGACACAAACGCAAACGAGGGCCAGAGTTCGTGAAATCGAAACTTGCAGTAAGGCAACAGCAGATGGAATTGCGTGCAGCATGAAAGTCACTAATAATGAATGCCAATTGCAACAAAAACCATTACAACAAAAGAAACTACATGTGCTACGCAAGGATAATGTGGCAAGCACTGAATCTAAAACAATGGCAGGCCAATATGGAAGTCAACAAATTAATGTTAAGCAAAAAGTTCAAGGATATAAAGGAAATGATAAGGTGGATCATAATGGAGGTATATTCGTTTAAAGATGTGATTTAAATTTGGGTGGGGGGAAAAGTCATTTCGAAGGATTGGAATAGTGGAATATGTATTAGTCTTTCCCTGTTGAATAAACCTCAGGGTATAACATCTTAACACTTTGAGGATTAGCAAATTTTATAATTCTGTGACTTGGGTTAAAATAAAGTGGGAAGCAACATTTCTCATCTAAGAAGATATTTTATATATTAATAGATATATATATATATATATTATAGATAGATAGATATATATTGTCGGTAAATGTAATGACAACCAAGAGCATGCAATTATTGGATTAATGGTCGGTTCCATTAATTGATTTTAAACCTGATCGAGAAGAGTTTTCAAAGAACTGCGTAGTATGTATATGTTTCAAAAATTTTAATATACCAATGACAGTTGACAGATAACTAAGAAACTATATAAATAATTAAAAAGAAAAAGTATTTTAAGGGGATTCAAATTACATCAGTTGAATGCTCCTTCAAGTATATGTCAACTCTTAGCAACCTATTTGATTTCATTTATACCTTTATTTCTTGGAAAATGATATCGTCCGATGCTTTCACAACTGCCGTGCTCATTACTTAGAAACGTTGCTAAGCGAAATAATTCCCTTATGTCTTCCTTTATTCCCATTTTAGGGTAAGAATGAAACTCTTATTTATTGAATAAAAAATTTTATTTTATTTCTTTTTTATTTAATTTCAATGTAATCCAGAAAAATTTTAATAAAAATAGAAACAGTGCTGAATAAATTCAATTAAACTTGAAAGATTTTTGGAGCCAATAATTTAAAAAGAAAAAAAATTAATTTTGGAAATGTTCTTTCTCGGTGAGTGCAGTAAACGAGAAACGAATTATAAAATACAATTTAAAAGTACAATTTGAACTAGAAACCGCAATTACTTTTTCCTCGCCCCAATAATTTATCTGACAATTTGATTATGATATTAAGCTAATATTTTTTCCCCTCTTTCAAAAAGGCGGTGGCATCACATTTAAACTTGTTAAATCAAATAGTTGCAGCAGCCGCTTGGAATTAGCTGGTGCTACAGACATCGAACACGAGGATACGGAAGTTGTGCGTAAAATGGTACATCACTTCGAAGCAACAAAAACAAAAACCAATGGCAGCAACAACAGCAGTGCACGGGATATACCAAGAACCAACATAAATGCTGACACAACATTAACAATAAATAATCAAGCAACTACATTTTGTCACGACAATAACGAGGACAGTCATGAGAATAATAAAGGTAGTAAAGAATTATGGCCACATTTCGATGGCTTTGGTTCTGCTGCTACCCGAAACAAAAGCTGCGACATTAAAGCAGTAACCGTTAATAATCACATTAATGTCAGCAGAAGAATTACAACAGAATCGTTAGCAGAATCTCCGACTATTACAAGAAATGGCAAAGAAGCATACCAGGAACAAAAAATGTATCAAAGCGAAGCAAAAGATATTCATTTAGATAATAGTGGCAAAGGGATCAAAAGCGAGGGCAACACTGTAGGAGGCACTTGTGCAAGAATATGCCGTAATAAAAACGTCGATTTGGCATTTACATTTATTAAGCAACAGCCAAATAAATCTCCAGGGATCAATTCTGAGATTGGCAAAAATGCTACACACACTGGAGAACAAAAACAATCAAACAACAATGTAAATGTTTTACAGGACGAGCAGGGCAATACAAAAATGGTTACTTACGAAAACAAGCTGTTGCCAACAATGACGGCAACAACAAAAATAAAAAAAGCACCAAAGTTGTCTATTGAAGATTTAAAAGCTGATGTGGCACAAAATAAATTCATTACTCACGAGACAGCACCAAAAATTAAAAACGCCTACAGTGGGCCACCACTGCACAACCAGCCTTCACAAATTATTGTGCCAGTTGAAATTCATCGTGTTGACAACAATATTAAGAAAATGGAAAATCATATGAATAGTACATCTGCAAGTACTAAAAGTAGCGGTGAGGAAAAGTCCTTTCTACCGCTGAGCACCACATCGAGTGTTGCCTCGGTTATTGATAAAACAGTTGTTAAACATTATGTAGCCAATGACAAGAGTATTTACGAGAAGCGCAAGTACGACGACATTGAGTTTGAGGAATTTGAAATCTATGATCCAACCAAAGACTTTGAAAAACTGATTGAAGAAGAGCAAAGGCGGCACAACAATGAAGGGCTGTTTGGCAACAACAGTTGTGACATCGAGCAGCAGCCATTGCAGCAGCATTCAACCGCCTCCTCCCTCACATCAGACTGTTGTTTCAACAACAGAAACGGAAACGGAAACAGATTGCTATGATAGTCTGGATGATAAATTATGAAGATGACAAGCACGGACAAGCAAGGACGTGAATAACATCAACTAAAACATGTGCATACCACAGAAATATTACAAGGAAAATCAATGACAAGCTCAACTGCAACTTAGCAAATCCTTTTTATCGTTATTATTATTTAGTTATACTCCTATTATATTTTTTTTTGGTCGTAACGTTAAAAATAACCAAAAAAGAAAAAACAAAAAAAAAACAAAATTAAAAAATTATTATAAGAGTGTTTTAAAATTCATTAAGTCATTTCTAAAGAATTCTCAATTTGGTGCAACGATTCTAACTGTGTACTCTGGTGTAGGGATTTCATTTGTTTTACTTATGGAAACAAAAAAAAAAAAAAAAAAGGACGAGAGATAATATTTTATTAAAACTATTGCTCATTTGATTTGCATCAGCAAACAAAACTTCAAAGCAAAAATTGTTATTATTTTTTAAATATTTAATATATTCTAGTTTTAAGAAAAAAAATTACTGCAAACGAATGTATTCCGAGTAAATAAAATTACCAAAAGAAATGCCATTTTCTGATTTGTTTTTATATTCCTCATACATATCGATTTGAAATGCTTATTAATGGCGTTATCTTTTCTACAAAAAAAAGGAAATTATGTTACCCTCTTAAAGTGTTGCGTGTTCTTTTGCAAAAATGTTGGCCTTTCGCAGGGCCTTGAACAAATCGACAGGACAGAAAATGCCCTGCAAAACAGATTACTTTTATTCTTACACAGCGTTGCCAGACAAGGTTAAAAAAAAGTATTTTGAGTGGAAAGAGTCAGAAAATTAGGTTTTAATTATCATTTTTATATGTTCTCTTCTCGTTAAACAAAAAATGGCATTTTCGCAGGGCGGGTAGAACATTTTAAAAATGAGCCTTTTCACAGGATAACATTTTTATTGTAGAAAAGAAAACGCCATAAGATGTTTTATTAAGATCAATTTGGGGATCTACAACGAGTGGAGTTAAATACCGAGTATCCTTCAACTTAATATGAAATTAATACAATTGAGATGCGATTGTGGAAATACCGCAGTACCGATTTTGGCGAAAAAAATTAATTAAAGATATTAAAAAATTGATACGTATGATTGCCTCTCATAAATCAAAACAATTTTGTCTCTTATTGAAAGAACTTTTCTTGCGATTTATTATTTGAAGGTGGCATCACCGCATTCCACGTTTTATATGATCAAATTGTATTTATTTTATTTACCAAATATTACAATTATATGAATATAATTGCAATATGTATAGAAGCACTGGCTACTGAGGCCTTTGGCTTCTGGCTCCCCGGGGGATTGAACCCCTGACACCTGCGTAACAGGCGGGTATACTAACCACTATACCATCAAGGGGCTGATCAAATTGTAGCTACAATGGATAAAAAGAAAAACGTACGCATTAAACCAGGGGAATCACCGGCATTCCAATATTTATTTTACATGGACCACACAATCAGAAGGCAAGAATGCTAATGGGAAAAGAAGCGATTAACAGAGAACGATTAACAACAATATTGTAATTAAATGGAATTTTTAAATGCGATTTTCAGTTGGCTGTTAATGGGTTAAAGCCAATCATATTGCCTTCTTTTACTGTGTTACAGCAAAACTTTAAATTCGTTTTAAAATATTTTAATGGCGATTACAACAAATAACGTAGCGAAGATTTTCATTTCTACTCTAATCGTTATTCGTTATTGGAATTTACGTTCAAATACCGTATATAATTTAAAAAAATTTTAAACTTCAATTTAAAATGAAAACTATAAGCTATATTTTTCATTCGCAGTTTGTACATTTCCCGCACGAAGCAGACGGGTTACGGTACACTGTATTGTTCTTAAACTGAACTCCTGCCAAGAAATAATAATAAACTCAAAAGAAAACCTGAGACAAGCTGTAAAAATCCGCATCAACTGGTTTGAATTTTTTTTTTTTTTTTGGGAGGAGAAGGCTGTCAAGTAAATCTTACAAGACATTCCTCCCACTGTTGTCCCCAGTTTGATGTAACTTGTCGCTCTCTTGCGCAGACAACGTACGAAATCCTGCCGCTAAATTAAATTCCAGCAAAGAAATAATAACAAACACAAATAATTGGAGAGAAGGTGTAACTATTCACATCAACTTATTTGAAAGTCGGTAGTAAGTAAAGCTAACAAGATATGCCAGCTTCGTTCATCTCTTCAAATAGTGATTTCCATTGTTCTTCTTGGGTTTATTATTTGGAAAATAAAATATATGCAGTTTGTATGATATCTTTTCTCATTACTTTACTTACCTGAGTTTGAGTCTTTAGTTTTATTTGTGCAGTAACTTTGTCGTCTCTCGAAGCTCCATGAATGCTGTAAGAAATTAATAAAAAACAAAAAAATCGTCAGTTAATAATAGAAGGGTAAAAATCAGGACAGCAGAAAGGTTGAGCTTTTTAAGCCCGAAATAAATTTTCCCTAAAAATTGAAGGCAAACTTATGAAAAAATAAGAAATTCAGTTTATGGTCGTATGATAGAATTTTTATTGTTCAGAAACCGGGCTATGAATCTGTAAATAGTTTTTCAAAACTTTATGATTCGAATTATCCCAAATCAAATACTTTCTCTTAAATTATTATTATTTTTATCGTTTTGTAATGTATAGGAGTTTTTGTAAAGTAGATCCTTTGAATATATTTGAGAAGCTTTTAAAAATGTTAATTTTATTAGTAAGTTAAATTTTACATATTTATATAATTTAATTTTTTTTTGGTTAATGAAGCCTCAAAGCTCACCTTTCCAACATTATGTGGTATGACACAATGTGATTGGTAGCACTGGAGATATACGACTGCAACTACATCTATTGACATAATACGAAAAGACTTTTTCCACTAAAAATTGTGAGAAACTGAAGGAGAATTACTATGGATAGTTTGGAATACAAATGCTGATTCGGTATAAACTTAATTTTTATACAAATCACGTCAGAGAAATAGGAAAAGGGTTTCCATTTTAAATAAAAACAAATAATAAATTTTAAGTACTTTCAGGAAAGTTCAGTAAAAGTGCGGTTTTTTTTTAATCTTCTTTATCGTTTTTTTCCAGGCTCCTTTCCAGCATATAGACCAAATTAGCAATAAGCTAACGACGGATAAACGCATCCAGTCGTGTAATTTCTCAAGTCTGAATACTTTTTTGTAATATTAATTTCATTGTGGAACTTTAGTAACTTAAGGATAGTAAGAAAACAAAAGTAATACTTTCAAAGAAGGATCTCTTGTGTCTATTCCAAACATTCAGGCAGTTTCTTCATCCAGAACGTGTGCGTTGTTACTCAAAGCATGTGGCATCCCATTAAAACAAGCAAAATTTATAATAGAGATAATAATAAAAGAAGGAATTAAGGTATGTGGCCTGTATCCAATTGCGAGTATTTCTTTAATAGCCGAAGAAATACATCAAAAAACTGTCTATTCCTTTCTTCATGCTCCTTTACTAACATCATTTAATGGAAAACGTGCCTCAAGATTTTCTTTTAAATTTTTGGTTCACATTGAATGAACTTAAGAATTATATCTGCTTTCTTTCGGCTGGCAACCATAAAGGAATGCCACATTCATGGGAAAATGCTTTTATATATTGTGGACTTATATGTTCACTATTGACTTCGGATAGAGTAAATAAGGGAAAATAAAATGAAAAATGATTTCCTAAAGCAATTGGGGAAAATGGCCAATATCTAACTCATAATATTTTCTCCACAACAAGCAATTAAATTTCGCCAAAAATAAAAATCGCAACAACAGAGGACATCATGACGAATTCGAAGATCGGAACTTCAGGTAAATGCAAAAAAAAACCTGTATAAGGTCTGTTCAACCACTTTGTCAGTAGAAACAAACGAGGAGAGAGTAAAAACGAATTTTGCAAGCTTTCAAACG
This sequence comes from Ormia ochracea, assembly GCA_963402855.1. NCBI lineage: Eukaryota > Metazoa > Arthropoda > Insecta > Diptera > Tachinidae > Ormia > Ormia ochracea. The sequence goes on from OY727106.1 coordinate 44,869,966, forward strand.
ATTTTCTTTTGGTTTTGCATTTTTGGCCAAAAATCGTCATTCTTTAAAAACGCCCGTTTGCGTATTTTTGATTGAAAAACTTGCGTTTTTATTGCTGTTGCAAGTTTATTTTATGTTTTTAAATTTTTAAAATATATTTTTATGAAAATTAAAGGAATTTTTTTTTTTTGAGATTTGAAGTAATTTTTGATTTTTGGTAAGGGTTCCCTCTTTGAATTTTTGGCCAAAAATTGTCATTCTTTAAAAACGCCCGTTTGCGTATTTTTGATTGAAAAACTTGCGTTTTTATTGCTGTTGCAAGTTTATTTTATGTTTTTAAATTTTTAAAATATATTTTTATGAAAATTAAAGGAATTTTTTTTTTTTTGAGATTTGAAGTAATTTTTGATTTTTGGTAAGGGTTCCCCCTTTGAATTTTTGGCCAAAAATTGTCATTCTTTAAAAACGCCCGTTTGCGTATTTTTGATTGAAAAACTTGCGTTTTTATTGCTGTTGCAAGTTTATTTTATGTTTTCAAATGTTTAAAATATATTTTTATTAAAAATAAAGGAAGCAATTTTTTCCAAGATTTGGAGTAATTTTCGATTTTTCATAATTTTGTGTAAAAACTTGTGTTTGTTCATTGTTTTAATTTATGTTTGTTTAGTTTACGGCAGGGGGAAATTTGAAGAAAATAATTGATTTGAAATGTTTTTTATTTAACAGATTCGCTGCAGCGATTAGAGCATATTGTAGTTGCCGCATGAAGCCTTAACGGCTTTAATGGCTGACTTCATGCCTAGCGAAATTATATTGTCAGGCATTTTTCACATGCCAAGTACACATTTAAAAACGGTTTTATTACAAAATGTGGCTGCTCCTTCCCTCATTAAACTGCTATGAATTTTCTTCAAGACCGTTTTAGCTTCATTTAAATGTTATTTATTTATAACAATAGTAATAATAATAATAATAATAATAATAATAATAATAATAAAAGAACATTCGCTTTTGTTAACTTTTATAGCTGAGAAATACATTAAAAAATAAACAAAATTAAAAACTGGGACAAGCTGAAACAAATTGAAGGATTTAAGGATTTAGGGACAGCAGGCAGGGAAAATGTTGTTACTAAAAATTAAATCAATATTTCTCTTCTAGTAAAATTTCACAATACAAGATTTGAGTTCTTGCACACAAAACAGTTTGTTGCATGCAAATCGGTTGCTGACTATTAACTTTTGGTTTTAGTATTTCAGAATTTTACGTTCTTAAATGAGCTTTTTTCATGCAATTGTCCTTTCTTTTCGTAGAAAAAGTTTAATTGACAACTTCTCGTTACACAGTAACGACACCGAAAAATTTTTATGAAGCATTTTAATGGACTGTATACTATTTCACGGTAACACGGAGAACTGAAAAAATCTAAGTTTTGCCATTCTTTATGAAAGAAAACAGGCTCTAGTGGTATGAGAAGCGCCTAGCAGGCATGAACTTGAAACTATTAGAGCAGATAAATAAAGCAAATTAAATATTATTGTAGAGCTCTTGAAGTAAAATTCGAAAATATATAGATCGTTTAGTTTCATTTCGATGCAACTAAAAGGATTTTAAGGAAACAGAATTAAATATAAATTATATATTTTTTATTAAATAAATTTGGAAAATAAATTTAGACGGCTTTACAATGTAACCAAACACATAAATTACACGATTCTTCAAAGAATTTATAAAATATTAAAAAAAAAACATGTTTTTGTGCAAATACTTTTTGGCAGCACCTTAACTGCCACGATCCACTATGATATACTATCCTATACAGTCGTACGATTTATCAAATATGGCAACTGTGCTAAAAAAGTGTGGAAAGTGGAAAGTTTATGAAAATTTTCATAAAATTATAATTTTTATGCGAGCAGAGCTGCATTTACTTCATTTTATAAAGAAAAATTTTTTGCGCCATGCGATTTTTCGCATGAATCGCACGAATGTGTATGATAGTGAATCATGGCCTTACCAAAAACAATTGAAATAATCAATTGTTCAGATGTGATGCACTCAATTTAACTTGCAGTTAATTATTAAGCGCAATTCACGAGGGTAACATTTTGTATTGTTCTCGGCCGCAGCAGATCGGGAGGGGCGCTCACCTGTTACTAATTTCGAGCTTTTAATTTTCATTTACGCTTACATTTTATGTCTGAATGGGGTACAAAATGCAAACAAAAATAATAACAATTTTAGCAACACTTTCACTTCATCATTTCGATTGGGGTAGTGTTGCCGGACAATTTTACTATGTCGATTCCTTTTTTTTAGCAAAGTATTGAAAAAATATTCAGTAATTCGTTTTTGTCACTCCTTTAGCAACATACTTTAATGACTGAGTTAAATGAAATACTAAAACTTTTCAGACGGAACACCGAATCCAATAAAGTTATTAGAAATAAGATTTTTCTACTATGGAAATATTTTGTTGCTGTTACAAAAAATATCCTTCTCTCTATGAAAAAAAATTTATTTTATTCTGGTCTTTTGAAGCTGAATGGTATTTAAAGCATTGAAATTTCTCTCTTCCTCTCTAAGAGTTGTAGCAATTTATCGAACTTCAGTCGTGTTTTTTGTCTTTCTTGTCACTTTGGCTTGAAATAAGCATTTATTGATGGCATGTTCACTTCTATGCTTTACTGTTTCAAAAGAAGCGAAGAAAAAATATTAAATTACAGTGAAACATACGCTTGAAAACAGACAGGATATTCTGATAAAGTTGTAATTGCAATTGTAACTTTTTTAAATTTAATTGAATCAGCAACATCTCCATTGTCACGAATCGTTTGTCTTTCATTTGCGAAATGTGTTGCAATTATTGAACTGGAATTGTGTACAAATAAATGTAATAAAAAATACATGTTTGTATATGCAGAGGTCCTTCCGCAGGATATTTATAACCAAAGAAAGGCATACAAGGGGAGAAGACAAATAGGAGAAAAAGAAATTGATTTCACACTTCGAGGACTTGCAATTGCATTTTCGAAATCCTAAAATTAAACACAAAAAAAAAAACTCAAGGCTTTAAGTATGGTCGAGTATTTCTTGTGATTGCACAAGCGCGGAAGTCCAGTAACACACTGAAAAAAAAACCTTTGATATCCTGCACAGATATAACATGATACATAATTTCGAAAAGATGTCATATATACGAGTATCACAGTGGCCAAATACTGAAGGACTCTTTATATATCTACTCATATCCATCTATTTGTTTTAATTGCATTAAAAGTATTCAAAGAAATATTTAAATAGCTTTTAAAATATTTTATAAAAATATATAATAAAAATATTTAAAGACTTCAAATTCCAATTTATAAAGTAAAAGAAAAATTTGTTTAAATTTGAAACAACATTTCTACAATTTACCCTCATCAGATATTGTCAATAAAACTACCAGCAGACTTTAGTTGATATTCATGCACTTGTTGTAAATCACATTCTAATAATAATCCTCCCACTCCTTGAATGCGGCCTGAATAGAATTTTTTTTCCAATTGTGTAATTGCTTGGAAAAGAGAACAGCGATTAAATACTTTCCATAAACATGAAAACTTTTTTCAAAATGTCTTTTTAAGTGTATTTTAAGAGGAATTAATTTTTTTACAAAAAAAAATTATTTTTTACAGTATATTTTAAAACGGAAAAAAATAAATAAACCTGGGAAAACATAAACCCAAAATACGCACATACTGACGTATATTTGCAATGGGCAACAGTGGAACAAAAGCCGAAATGTTAATAGAAGAAGTAAGAACTGAGGTAAACAAAAACAATATTAATTTTTTTTTTCTTTTTTAAAGGATTTGATTTATTGAAATTGTTTTAAGAGTGCCAGATTCAAAAATTATTTATAGAAAAAATAAATACAATATTTAATTTTAGAGAAAACTAACTGAGCCGCCTAACGTTGTTTTTGCCTTCAAATTTTATTGCCACTGAAAGTCTGGCACTGTCTCAATTCAATTAAAAAATTAACGCTTTTCACGACACACTTTAAGTACGATCTGGCCAGCCTCGTCAAAAATAAATAAATGCAACTCATGTAAACAATATACCACCAAATAAAACAAAAATCCGTTGGATGGAATAAATTTGTACAGAGAGCAAAAAGTTTAAAACTTTCAAACAAAATTTGGTGTGAAAGGGGGCGTGGCGTTAGAAAGTCTTATTTCTACCCCGCCTGGAGTATATATGCATAATGTGTTTATAATTTAAAGTAAATCAGTTAAAACCTATATGGGAGTAATTACATAATTTTAAAAAAGTGGGCGTGGTCGAAAAAAAGTACCGCGTTAATCATGCCAGAACCCCAGTTAAATGCTTTAAAAATTTCAGAAAGATCGGTGTCCAGAGGTTTGGTCTTAGGTATATAAGATACAAACAAACAAACAAATACCGAAAGTCACATTCCATTTTATATATATAGATAATAATATGAAAATATTATTATCTATATATATATATAATATATTATATTATTTATTATATATTTTTATGTTTTTTATAATTACAACTTGACGTTTTTATAATTAGTTTTTTTTTAATTTACTTTATTATTAATTTTATATTTTTTATGATTAATTTTAAACATCATTGTTTTTTCGTCCTGTCAACTACATATAACTTAATGATATCACTGTTAGTGTAATCAAAGAAATGGAAAAACAAATTTTAAACAAGTAAAAGTACTACACATATTCGACTATGTCGAATCTTATATGCACCCTCCTCTCAAGATATGTTCTCCCTTATATCATATTATGGATATATTGACCAGATCGTCTTAGCAATTGTTAAATAATTAGGAGCAAGAAGTCAAACAAAACGATTAGAAAATTGTTTGCCTGTTTTACAGGACGTCTTTCTCTAATCAGGCATGTGCATGTACGAGAATTATAGTACACACATTCACATAAACATTCATGCTTACCAACTTGCATGGATTTATCTATGAACGTGTGGCTATACATGTTTCAAGCCAAGCATAAGCAAACTTAACCATCAATTCCTGGAAAAGTGTTCTTAAATTAAAAACCCACAAGACACAAGTCTCCTGGCTTGATCCACTTTGATTGAGTTACCTTAAAAAATATTATTATAATTTAATATCAAAATTCGAAAAAGGGAAATTTTAAAAAATAATAATAAATAATAATAAATAAAATTCTATTACGGAAATTAAATAGCGTGTTTGGCTGCGCCCAAAATTGTTCTGGCTCTGATATCCGTTGTGGTTTCAACGACGTCCGAATATGCATGAAATGATTTTTTGCCTATAGTTTTTTCAATTATCAGACGATTTTGCTGATTTCTAAACGTGAAAAATCGGGGAAAAAATTGAAACAATTTAATATCATTTTTAACGTCAGAGGACAGACAGCCGGACAAAGCTTAATCAGCTCCCCAGAATACATATACTTTACGGGATCGCTTATCAATATTGTAAAAAACTTCAATCCTTTTATCAAACCTATAATTACCCCTCCATCCCTTTTCGTGAAGGGTGTAATAAATTTTACCATTTAAAAAAGCTCTTGGAAAAATGAAAACAAGCTCAAAAAAGTACATGCTTGTTTAAAATGGTTTAAACTTTTTATTTACACAGGAAGTTTGTGTTTTAATATAAGACAAGAATAATTGAGAGCATTCTTCTGGTGCTAATCATTCCACTTTTTTACTACTTGTTACCCACTGTGCACAGGTTAGCTAAATATACATCACAATTTTTGGATTATTAAAAAAACCCAATTTGGAGCAAAAGAAATGTCAAAGCAGATTATGTGGATGACAAACAAGAAAAATGTAAGTGGTTGTTCCCATTTGCTGTTGATGTTTTAAAAAAATTACAGGATCCTGCTTACACAATTTAATGACTTCTGAACTACAAATACAGCAAGAACAATAACCACAAAACAAAAGAGCTAAAAACAAATGGAAAAACACTGAAATATGTGTGAATGTATGTAAATGCGCTTGCTTTACTCCGTTTTGTGGCTGGGAGCGGATTGGCCATTACCATGAAACAAAGAATCTTTATGTAGACTGACCGTAAAAGAAGGCCTCACTTTATTGCTTATAAACATTTGAATCATTATCCTTTTCTTTTTTTAAATACGATTAAGTGAATAAAAACAAAAGGATAAAAGCAAAAAGAGAACAATTTGACAACGGATTTACTACACATACAAACTTAAAAGAGTTAGTGTACAGGCGAGAACATACACACACACGTATAGTACAGCATGCACTTGCTTCACTAAAGGGCTGCGTAGGCAGGGATTAGAATATATATGTTGTGTGTACATTTAGAAGTTCGAAACAAAATTTCCAAAATTTGAAAGTATATCAATCAATATTACCGATATCAGACTTGTCTTTAGATATGCATAAGATTGTGTGTGTATATACAACTTTATACTCAATTGTAATAATCAAAGTATCTAAGCAGTCAGTTCCAGCTGATGTACCAGTAAACACATTTGCACATGATTAACCAAGGAATCTATATGCACAGCCGACATGCCTGATTTCCAACAGCATTAAACTATTCTTAGTTCCTTAAAAGAATGCTTTTGCTAGGAAAATAAACTATCATATTAATTATAAATATAATTTGAGATCGTGGCTACAAATACATATATGAAGGAGAGGGAAAGAAAATCTTTTTACTTTGCAAATGAAATGTTGCCTAAATTTGATTTTCATTTTTTTTTCTTGAGAATCAAGAGTGGCAATAATGTGAAAATATAAATACAAATTCGTATTTTTGCTCTTCTTTATAGCTTGTGCAAACTAGAAATATGCAGGGGAATCCCCTTTACTACTTGCTTGTTCATTCTGATACGTGTGTGCATATTATATGGGCTCTATTGAAGTGTAAAAGTGGTTCATTTAAAAGGCACACAAACGTGACACTTTTCTTTTTTTTTTATTTTCCTTATCAAGATGTCAACATTTTTTTTGAAATTGTTTTACTACATTGAAAATAAATTTCAGTAAGAAATTCCTAACAAAACAATATTATGGCTGTCGCTGTTTTGTGCTGGAAACAGATTTATATCTTGCTCATTATTGACATACAGAGATGTCTGTACCCGAGCAGAATTCCTGTAAGCAACAGCCTCTTTCATACGAACCATTCCAAACCAGTATAATAGTCGTATCATAAACAACATATCAATAAAGGAACGCTGATGTCAAGATTCCCTTGGTAAGCAGTATCTCAGATAAAAAAAAAATATTTTCCAAATATTAATTTTTATAAGCAATTTCTGTAAAAGTTACCGAATCTATATAAATTTAAGAAACCGGAATTTTGAACCCCTCTAATACGAGTATTACCCTTCTAAAATCTAAATGGATTTGATATAGATCTTTAAATATTATATAGTTGTTCCAGGAAAGAGTAAGTAAAAAGCATGTAACATGGCCACTGTGCACAGCTGGTAAAAATCAAAATATTGTATTATCTAACAAATTAGCTTGATAAACAATTAAAGCATAATTTAAGGCGTTATAAAAAACAATCTTTTATGGAATTTCCTTAAAACAATTCACATTAAAAATGAATTGTTGAAGGAAAATAAAAATTCATTATTCTTTTTGATTTTACCAAACTCAAGATTTCATTATTTTCAAACCACGTATGTAAATTACAGATGTTGCCTTTTTAAATTACGACCAAGCAACAGTGAAATACAAAATGTTGAGTGAATTGTTATTTATGAAATAGAAAAATCCCCAAATTATTTCACACCTCATAATTGAATTCGTTATTTATATTTTTATATTATTATTACTTACACACATTTTATTGTTCCGTGAGTTCATCAGCAACAATGAAGCGCCCATTTTATTTTATTTCAATTAAGAACTGCCACGTGCTGATTTGTATGAATGATTTTTATAATGTTTAATTCCGAATTATTGCTACTGGAGCGTGAGAATAATTGGAGTTTCACAGTCGTAAATAATTTCATATTTCATTATTCTTTTTGTTTTCATTTCACTTTTCTATTCGATCACGAACTCATCTTCTTAAAAAACATATTTTAGTCGTAACAATACAGTAGTGCTCGAATACAAAATGATTTAAAAAGCGGAACCACTAATAAAGTTCTATGATTTCCTACTAATTGTGGGCATTTTATTTTGCTTTCAAAATAAATTAATCTTATTATTAATTTGACAGATTAGGAATAGAATAGATGTATTCGAATAATATTTTAAATAGTATTTTTTTTTTTTGTCCTGCAGAATTTAGTCACCCATTACGGGACTAAAGACCACACTTTAAATTTTCAAAAATTGGCGTATTCCATGCGAAATTAATTTTTTTTTTATATAAAAACTAACGTAAGCCGCAAATCTTTCGCCTTGATTGCGGGAAATATACCCAGGGTCTAGGTAAAATTCGAACCCATAACCTTCGATTTAGTAGGCTGCGCATTTTTCATTTGTCAACGGAGGCACCCATAGCGAAATAGTTGTATTTTCACAAATCAAATGGTATTGGCAAACAATTTTCCTTTACAGTATATCAAAATTCCAGTACCAATACAGATGCAACAGACTCGTACACATTAGAAGGCAACCCTCCCCCCTTAAAATCCAGTACGTGAAATAAGTCTTAAAAAATTATTTGTTTTCATTGAAAAGCATCACTTCTTTTTAATTCGACATGGTTTTTTCAAAATTTTAATCTACATTTTATCTGTTCGGCAATGTATTATTTTTTCCCAAAAATAGTGGTCACGCTAATTTCCTCTATTATTTGCTTTCTTTTTTGGGTGAATGGTTAAAGTTTTCATAAGGAGGAATATTAATGATAGAAGAAATAGATTTTATGTTTCTGATGAAATAAAAAAGAAATATAAACTGGGAGTCTATTTTCAATGGTCCATATGGAATTTGAAAGATAATATAGACAGTATGTCTGTTTGTGTGTGCTGTGTGTGTGTCAAAATATAATACACGTGTTGACTTTTTTCAAAACAGAAATTTGGAAAAAAGTTTTAATGATTTTTCTTATCAATTCTGCAAAAACAAGCAAAAACATGTATCTGCATGTTCGTATGTATATATATACATCTTCTATGTACACACATACATATGTATGGGCTTGTGTATAGCCAGTTGCTCTCAGCCAATTGCGTTGAGGTTCTAAGAAAATACTCTCCCTGACAAAATATTCAACAGCACACAGAATTACTCAAACCAGAAACAGATCTTTTAAAGGAAGACATGAAAGAGAAGAGATCAAAATAATGCTAAATAATTGTTTAGTAATCAGAGCAAATTTTATATACATAGATATATATATTTTTAGAAAAGTTCACATCTGTTTAATACGTTGCGTCGATGACTACTTTCCTCATGGCCATCGAGGAAAGTAAATGTAGTTTAGAAATTTGTGAAGAGCGACAGACATTCATGTGGATGCTTTATAAAAAATATTTTAGAAAAGGCAATGTCAATCTAATGAAAATTCAACTGTATAATGTATGGAAAAAATAGAGGAGTTCTACAGAAGAAATATGCCTGATTAACCCTCTCAATCTCCACTGTTTGGGTGTTCTGCAGGGCCCATAGAAGTATAATCGCAAACTGTAGTACTTCAATGCTGAAAACTGAATTTGAATCTTCTCTGCCCCGCTTTCCTTCTAAGCAACGAATAGGATTTGCTTTTTTTTTGTAGAAAACGTGGAGCTTTAACTTTCGACTCCCTGGCAATGCTGCGACCATTCATCACTACCAAACCATGATAACCTTTTTCCCGTGTGATTTCAGCACGCTGCTCTTGTCAGTTCCAAATATTACTTTTCCCTCTTTAACCTAAACTTTGTGCGATTATTAAACCTCTACTACACTCTCGGTTGCCAGCAATGTCGTGCTCCAGAAGCTCTTCAAGTGGGGAATATTTGCAAGATGTCTTATGTCTGCCATAATGAGCACACTTCTTCAATATCATATTCCTGCCTGGCAAAATACACTGAAAGCAATAAATTTGAATTTATCAGCCTCTTTATGTTTCTAATCTTCGTAAATTTTCCCTTGTGAAAATATATATATAATTATAAATTGTCTTATAATAATATTACTAAAAATAAATAATTTCTTTTATAGCTGTGAGCACATTCTGGTAGAAATGCATGCCTTCTTCCCTCGTTGCATTTACAATTGCAAAAGATATATGTGTGTGTGCATGTCGAAATAAATATTTAAAATTTATATAATAATTTATTTTAATTTGCTTGCAAACCCAAAGCTTAATTTGCAAAAGAAACATTACAAACAACTAATGAACTTTTGATTGTTGTTTTCTGCAACCATTTTGATGACAAAGTAATGAGTAGAAATTTAAACACATACTCGCACTCTACTCTACTTTGTTTACTTTGCACGTCCTTGCATGCACAGAAAATTGTTCATTATTGAACTCGAACTTTATTGTATCTGTGTTTGACGTCGTGCTTTAAGAATGTTTGCTAATTTGAAATGGCTGAGCGTTACATGGCTTAGCTGCATGCATATCTTAATACATACACATGGGGCCACGGGCGGCCTTGAGCCAAATAATTTCCATCAGTTTGGAAACTTTGGAAGGGAATAAATTATCCTCAATATGAAATTTACGTTCATAATCTTTGTAATCAGCACATGTTGATTACTGAGATTGCAAACACAGACAATTAAATTTGGCAAGTTGATGCTGCATGTGTGCAGCAAGCGAAAGGAAGCAACTAACAAACGCAATGTCAATGACAAATGAAAGCTTCTCACAAGGTACATGAAAGCTTCCCACATACATATTTAATGCAAGAAAGTATTACAGCTTAATTATGCCCAAATAAGACAGAGCAAAAACACAATCACTAATAAAGCAAGTTGTAACACAGCATTCTCTAATTTGTTCAAAAAGGATCCTTTTTAGTTTTAATACTGTGAAATCAATGCATACTACGAGCAAGTGCATACACAGTTGGTTTATTAAGTGTTTGCAATACACCTATCCCCCGATGTACACGGTAGATACGTTCCTGAGAAAAGCGTGTAAATCGAAAATTAAAAATTTTCAAGTCAAAACCGTGAAAATCGAAAAGTTTGCAGAAAATGCATAATTTTGCTATTTAACAGTTGTGATTTTTTTCAATATTCTTAGGTGTACACAGAAATAAAAATAAAATGCATTGACAGGTTAAAATATGTAATATATTACGGAAACACTGTTTTTTTAATTATAATACATTAAACAGAAGAACAAAAAATTAAACCGAAGGTGTTTTATTATCCTTCATCACTATCAGAAATTACTCTCATTCCCTTTTTCGGAATCGAAGGTTGGAATTCACTTCCATCACTCGAAGTTGTTTGTACCGGGATTCCCCGTGAGATGTGTACACAGCGCACGTGTAGCACAGCAGCATTTAGTAGAGTGCGATAAAAACAAACCGTGTAAAAGCGAAAACGTGTAAAACAAGTACCGCGTAAATCGAAGGATAGGTGTATTTGGCAATAAGTTAATTTGAAGCACTGAAGGAAAATCATTCTGTAGGATATGTATGAGTACGAACTACCAGGAGGAAAAGTCTGCCGGCTCAATTCACTAGAAGGGAAGACTGTACTGTTTTACAAGCTACCCGAGAAGGCTTTGCGAAATGCAGTCCATGCACAGTTCTTTTTAAATTGTAAAAAAAATGGTTAAACTTCTTATGATACAAATTACAAGTATGCTATTCAAATACGAGATCTGATCAACAAATTTCGTGTGTTACTTATATTCCAATTTGGATACACACGTCTGTTATATATGTTGGCAACATCAGCCATTTTGGATTGCCAGTTTGTTTTTGGCAGATAAAAAGCTTAGTCGTGTTAGTCTTCGATTTTTTACTAAATCTTAAGCAAAAAAAATGTAGCATGGTAGCTGTTGAACATCGTTAACGACGATTCCGATTTGTCAAAAAGGTCCATAACTGGTGACGAATCATGATTGTATGACTATTACACTGAAACCACACCGCAATTATACCAATGGAAGCATCCCGAAGAGCCAAGACGGAAAAAAGCAAGTCAAGTTCGGTTAAATGTGAAAACTTTGCTCAGTGTTATATTCGATTACAATGGCGTGGTGCATCATGAATTCTTGTCACAAGGTCGTGCGTTCAATGACGAATACTACCTTGAAGTTAAGCGGCTTTTGCGCGAAGCAATTCGTCAGAAACGCACATTATTGTGGAAAACCCAATCATGGATTTCACACCATGATAACGCACTAGCACAGATCGATGCCAGTGTATCAAATTTTGACGAAAAACAGAACCACAATCATTCCCCAACCATCGTATTCACCGGACTGGGCCTCCCCTCTCACTTTTTCCTCTTCCCAAAACTGAAGACACAGATGAAAGGAGAGAGTTTTGCTACGATTAAGGAGATAAAGGAAAAATCGAAACAGGAGCTGTTGGTGATAACAAAAAGCTCGTTTCAGAAGTGTCTCGAGGAGTGGAAAAAATTCTGCCCGAAGTCTATTACATCTGAGGGGGATCACCTTAAAGAGAACAACATAGTTATTAACGAATAAATAAATACTACGACCAAGTGCATACACAGTTTGTTTATTAAGTATTTGCAATATCAAGAACTCAATAAGAATTATTACTTTTAGAAAAAATTTAAAATAAATGCGTTTTTTAGACCACCCCTCGTACAAACTTCATTCAAAACAGTGTATAATAAAATTTATACATTTCTTGCTAACGAGGCCACAATGACCAGTAAAATCACTAGATAAATAAATAATATTTAAAATAATATTTTAAATAAAATTTAAAATAACGGCGTTTTTTTGACCACCCCTCGTACAAACTTCATTCAAAACAGTGTATAATAAAATTTATATATTTCTTGCTAACGAGACCACTATGACCAGTAAAATAACTAGAAGCTTTAAAACTATTTTTAAAAAACAAAGAATTTCATATTAAAGAAAAAAAAAGGAAAATTATATCCTTCTCGTCTTTGCAATCAAAAGAAATAAATTAAATTTCAAGCGAAACTTGAAAGAGATCTGCTATTAAAATGCAAATTTTGCTCCTTTGAAAATTTGTAAACGATAAAACAAAATGTTAAGAAATACAAATTAAATATCGATTCAATTGCTGATAAAAAGAAAATATTCAAATTTAATATATGAATGAAAAATGCCACAATTTAGTATCTTTCAGATAAAATTTTGTTGTTGTTGGAAATCCCTGTTTTAAATGTATGAAGCCATGAATTAAGGAATTATTAAGGAATTGGAAAGTGTTTACTTTTTTCAAAAGGAAAATTATGAATAAAATAATTTTGAATGCAGTGTTGAAATTTTTTCGAATTTATTTAAAAAAAAGTACGTTTATAAAAAAATATAAAAAATATCATTAACATAAAAAATTTCATTGCAGTATTTTAAGATTTTAAAATATATATTTCATTATATTAAGAAAACAACAACTACGACCAACACTCATTATTGCGTTCGGATGCGTTCAGAACTTTTCTTTGTTGACATGAAATATAAGAAAAAAAACGTTTGGAAAAAGTACGTTGAATAGAACGAGCATGTAATTTAAGCACCAACATCGTCGCCGTCATTAAATATTGAAAAACAGAGCAATTGAAAGCGAACTTGGCGGCAAAGTCAAGCACCGTGCTATGGGGAGATGTGCATAACAAAAGTAAAGGAATATTTTTTAAAAATTATTTTTGTCATTTTGCCAAAAAAAATGTTCTGAAATGACACAAAAATCTGGCAGTTTTTTATTTATTTATTTTTCTTTATATTTTAAAATTTTGTATGAAAAGCTCAAGAGGCAGGCGAATTACACACAGTTTGAATTCTAAGAAAACTTTTTCTTTAAAATTTAAGCAAACACGAAAGCAAAAAGAATAGAATTGTTTTTTTTTTTTTTTTGTGAAATTTATTTCAAGAAATTTATTATAAATTATTATTCCATGTGTCGGAAAGTTGAATTTACTTAATAAGAACATTTTGAAATCCAGGCGAAGTCTGTTTGTAGTTGTGAAATTCTGAGAGAAAGTAGTTTTCAAATAAGAAATTAATCGCCGACAGCTGACCAAAAACAAATATAAAAAAATACTTGTAAATCTCTAGAAAGAAACATTTTTTCAGTGCGATGCTCATTGCCGAAATTAATCTTGGAAACTTCAAACTACCGCATTAAATCAAAATCTCGTCGAACTCGTGTCAAAGTGAAATTAATTATTTTCAAAGATGCACCTACTCAAATCAAGCTACCGGCAAATAAGTTGCTAGACCAAATGTAAAATAAACTTTCGCTACAGTCATTTACCAGGTAACAACTATACAGTGTAGCCTGTCAAATAACATTTGTCCGATGTTATAAAATTTTATGTTTTAATAACCACATGAAATGGCAGAAGGCCTCAAAGGCCACAAAACTCGTAGTGAAAGAGAAAGTTAAAATGAAATATAAAGAGTTGCCACCTCTTTGATATGTACATGCGTGTTTGATGGTTCTGCCATCAGCTGTTCCATGATTAAGCCAATACAAACTGAGAGTAGCTGGTAAACAATTGGCTATCGTTCTTGGAGAGCGTGGCCTCAGACTACATACAAAAGATACCTAATCATTCCGAAGAGACTGACTTTGCTGTCAAGTCACAGCTCAAAAAGGTCTTTGTTAGACGAGTCAATAAAACTTTGAAGCAATTTTTTTTAAACTCCGCTAATACTTATATCCTTTAATATTATAAAAGTGTGTTTATCTCGAAATAGAATTCTTTTCCAACATTTTCTTTGTGTCCTGGAGTTACCAGAAATATCCTGAATTAAATTTTATTTCAATTTTGTCTCTTAAAAATTGTTTTTATTACACTTATTTATTAGTGGCCACCTGGGTAAAACTATAAATATGAATTTTTATGGCCATTTTCCTGCTTATTGCAGAGCGAACACTTAACATATCGGTGCGGCCATGACATAATTGCCGTTCTTGTGGCTGCCACGAAAATTAGTACACGTTTCATATACTTTTCAACGACGCCTAATAGAGCTGCCAAAAAAAAAGTATATTTGATTTGGCAAAAAAAAAATATATATATATATATAACTACTCCTTCTACTCTTACATCGCTTTAACTCGCCAATACCTACCGGGTGCCCCACGCATTTCCAATTCAATAATTTTTGTTGCATAGTGTTATTAAATAACAAAACATAAATGAGTAAAATCGTATTATTATGTGAGAATTATTAGCAAAATTTTTAGAAAATGAAGTGCTAGTCTACAAATTGCTCGCTGGGTTAATACTATTTTTGGATTTCGCATCAAGCCTTGAAAATACTTTTTTAATTATCTACCATCTACATTTCTAATTTCTGTGTTAAGTTTTATCTCTTCTCCCAAATGCACTAATTGAAGCCGCAAACTAACTTTTCGTAAAAGGATAACAAAAGTGGTTCTATTTAAATTAAAGTATCATTTTCCGTCGCAAGATATTGGCGAAATAAAGTTTTGCCTTTCATGCGATAGAGTTTTTTTTTTTTTTTTGCATCAATATGGTTTTAGATTATGCTTTTATGCAAAAGGACGAAGAGAAATAAAATGAAAATGGAAATGATACCGGAATATGGAGGATGCCTTTAAACAGATGGAAATAAAGAAATTCAATAAATACGAGAAAACGCTAAATACATATCCAACTTCATTGCACTAGTGAATGCCAAAGGATAATTAAATTTTCTCTTAAAAGGATTAGGAGCTTCAAGAAATCTTCTAGAGTAGACTATTTTACTGTTTTTGCCCTAAGAGTCTTCAAAAGCAAATCTTTATTATCTTTTTCATAAAGCATCTTTGGGATTGACCTTTTTTTAAGCTTCCTCTTCTTCTTCAAGCTGACATTTTCAGAGAAAAAAAGGAATTGATTAAAAATCTTATTATTGTTGGAGCTGTTCAATTACAAATTATGAATAAAAATTACATGACAAATTTTATTAATATTATTGCTAATACTTTAAACATACGAACTTAATGTATAGGGTGTTTTTTTAGAGTTACAATTTCGCATTGTAGTGAAATAGAGGCCGCCACAAGCTTTCATAAAACGGAATACCAACTTCAACGACCTTCTCGCAGCATTTACGTATTTCAGACAACAACTTTTCTGATATTGATGTCAAGCAATGCCTGGACCAATCTCTGCCTGACCATTTAACTGGATCAATCGATAAAATTATTCCTTCATCCATAGTTTGACAAAGTCAGTTACAGTATGCGCTAAATATGGCACGAGGGTACGGCCTCTTGGAAGCTCACAACAGCAGGTTTAATACCAACCTCGATTGGGAGGTACAAAAAATTTCTCATCGTGTTGCCATAACGTTTATCATTGACAGTGATAATTTTCACTGCATTTAATGGTTAATCGACTAATTGCCATTCGCCGTAGCAAAAAAGTCCTGTTTATTAACGTACATATTCAACCAAAAATTGGCTTCATGGGAAAACAACATTTTGAATGGAAAATCAATTTTTGTTCACAATAGCAGCTCTCTGCTAATGTAAGAAGAACAGTCATCTTCTTTTGAAGGCGTTGTCCAATAAAGCAGTGTTGCCAACTCAAAATTGTGATCCTCTAAAACAATATTTATTAGTGATGACAAATATTACTTTGAGCTGATGAATTTGTTTTTCTCGAACTAACTTTTAATTCATTGCGGAATTTACTTCAACGATTTGCCGCGAATGCTCTTTATTTAATAGAGGGCAACTGCTGTTGAAAATTATTTGAAGTAAGATTTAAACAATTTGGCATCACTGCTTTTCTATTAACGTCTGCTGACCTTAAACGCAAAAGGGATAAAAAAAATGAGTGTGCCTTCTATTCAAAGGCATGTCCGATCAGAAATTTAATACCATGCGGAGTAGGGCATCTATGTGAAATTTATTCTTCTTTGTATGAGTCGCTAGTCAATTAGGAGCCAAGCTTTAGCGGCTGGGATACGTATCCAAGTGGCTGTTGCAATCATGCCGAGAATTCTCCAACTCCTTCCTTTCTCCTGGAATTCCTCCTTAAGTTGAATTCCAAACTTGAAAATACATTACAATGGCAAAAACTTGACTAAAGGCAAAAATTATGCTTGATTTGGCGATTCTATTCTTCTGGAGGACATTCTATAATGGAATTAGAAATTTTTTTAAGCTGAACTTGGGTTGACATTACTTTTTCTAGTTGATTTTTTGTCTTAGAATACGAGCATATTTCTTATATATTTGGCAGTAATTAAATAACACAAAAAATTGCGATTTTTGTAAGGTAGCTACCTTAGTGATTTTTAGCCGTCCAACTCTTTCCTTTCTCCTGGAATTCCTCCTTAAGTTGAATTCCAAACTTGAAAATACATTACATTGGCAAAAACTTGAGTAAAAGCAAAAATTATGCTTGATTTGATGATTCTATTCTTCTGGAAGTCATCCTGTAATGGAATTTAAAATTTTTTTAAGCTGAACCTTGTTCAAATTAGCGCTTTTTTCCATATTAGCGCTTTTACTTGAATAGGCCTTTTGCTATGGTTTTTAATACTAAACTTGGGTTTATATTACTTTTTCACAAAAA
The DNA here is from genome assembly GCA_963402855.1 of Ormia ochracea. Classification (NCBI taxonomy): domain Eukaryota; kingdom Metazoa; phylum Arthropoda; class Insecta; order Diptera; family Tachinidae; genus Ormia; species Ormia ochracea. The sequence goes on from OY727106.1 coordinate 44,887,636, forward strand.
TTTGCGATTTTTTTTACCTTAGTGATTTTTAGCCGCCCAACACTTTCCGTTCTCCTGGAATTTGGACTTCTTCCCCAAGAATTTGTATAACTTCTAAATGTAAAAAAATGTAAGTGCTGGTGCGTGTTTTTACTGGATTCTAGTGTTTTTACAAACTACTTGGAGCCGCTCACTTTTCCCGGGATTAATTTTTTTATTCCATAAATAAATTTTTGCAGAATTCCATTTGGAATGTGCACTCCCGTAATTACAAGTCCAACAGAACTATGTTATTACCTTAACAGAAGTTTGTTAAATCATGTGGTTTGTGTCCGGGGTGATACGTTTCGAAATTTTTGTTTACGCACATAATTTTTTCTAGCCATGAACTTACAAAGCGAAACTTACGTAAATTACAAAAAGAACTAAATGGCAAAAGTTTCGTAATGAAAATCTAAAATAGAAACCTCTACGGCTGACATGTGGAAACTTGGCCATGTGTGAAATATCTCTGCCGCTTAGGGCCACTGCATGTGCATTTTTTATGCACTCGTATGTGCATAATTGTAATTACCAAGAAGGAATCATCAGACTGGAACACATTTCGCTGTGAGTTTTCCTCAATTAAGAGAAGTATGAAAGGGTTTTGCACTGGAAGTGGAACTTTTTTTTTGTTCTGCAAAATATTAAAAAAGACTTCCTTCAAAATGCACAAGAGCGAGTGCGGCTTCAGAGAGAGTTTCCAATTTTACTATAGAAATAAAAGTTGTTTATTATAAAAGTTTGTATTTGGGTCTTCAGTTTGGAAGCAGTTTGTGGCAGGAAGTAATTAACAATGGCCACAAAGAGCAAAATGTTTTGTCGAGCTAATGTGGTCGGCGATAAATACCTGGCCAGCTATAAACACCTTTATGGCGCTTTCACAGAGCTCTAAAACTTTGCACAATTTCACGTCATCTAAAACTATACAATCTCTTAAGAATGATTTGACATGGTGTCGACTCTAAGTCAGGCACCAACTACAAAAGAAGAAGTATTATTTAAATACTTGCTGATAAGTAAGGTAACTTTAGAAGGTTTCTCGGTAATACATGGCTTAAGACATGACCAAAAAATTTTACTTGCAAAGTCTTATCATATAAACGAAAAATTGATTGAGTAGGAGGGCATACCGATCCAAAATCTGCCAAGCAGTTGGTAAACAATTTTAGTTTTAAACAATTTTCTATATCAAAACAGAGTTGTATTTTAAAGTATTATTAACAGCATTTATTAAAGGTGTTAGCAATTTCATACAAAATTTCCATTTTGTTTTTATAAATGCTGCAGGACTTGCAACCATTTCCTATTAACTCATACCTCATTACACATGCAAGAAACTTCGCTGCTTTTATTGCATCAAAGAGAAGAAATACTTTCTTCTCCTTTCTTAAACGGGGAGTAGATTTGATAATATGTTGCTTCTACACTGTCTAACAACTTTGTATTACCATGTAAATTCGCCTTTAGCTCCAGTTAAATTCCTGCATATACCAAATACACAACCAAACCGCATTTGAAAAAGAAGCAAACGCACCGCAAATTTCAAGTACAGAATTTCCAAATTTCATGGTGTGGTCAAGGCTACAGAAATTCTAACAGGAATAAAAAACGAAAAAAAAAAAAAAAATTGCAAGAATATAAAAACTGAATTGCACTGCAATTGTTAGTGGTATTGTTGTCAGTTGCCGGAAAAAGTAAATACAGAATTGAAAAAGATTCTTCATTTCATAGTCGACAGTACAATCTGCCGAGGTGTAGAAGTGTGGACAAGATAATACGAGTAGTGTAAGAGGAGGGAGATAACTAGCACAAAATTGCATTAATTTAATATGACTTTTGCTAGTTATCTAGCAATTGCTGATAATGTTGCCTTCTGCTCAGAGCCTTTTTCACCACTGCACAATGGCACAATGCACTGCACAATGGCATGAAATAAAAAACAAGATGTAACAAATTGTAATTCCTAAGCTGATTGGTGTGTGTGAAATTATAAGCATTTCAAATATTATATTTGCTGTTATCGCAATTGCTATGCTGTGTTAAAGGACAAAATAGTTCAAAGTCCTGTGTGTCAAATATTTTTCCTTTGAAAACACAAAAAGGATTTAGTGGCCTTACATTTTTTGTAAATATTATCAGCCCTCCAACATTCTGGACTTTAGATGGTCTGCAAAATACTTTTACTAATTTTATTTAAATAAATATATTTTTAATTTTCAAAAATAAAATCATTTATTAAATTTAAATTTATTTATACATTTTTTTAAATAGAAATTTTTGAAAGGTGCTAGCCAGGACACGAAAGGAGTTCCTTATGCTTCAGCAAACACATTTCAAACTAAATTAAACTCAGTTTCGGTCTTTGGCAAAAGAAGCCAAAAAGGATGGTGTCCGAAAGTTCGCATTAAATATGCGATAATATTTCCTCGATAAAAATTGCCAAGAAATGAATAAAATTTATTACAGTATTCACTATTGGTTGCAAATATAAAGTGTTGCAAAAATGCAAGACTGTAGAAAAAATTATATTACAAGTCTTCAGAAATAAGCAACATAAGTTGCTGAAACCACGAGGAAGGAAAAGTAATTTAAAATGTTATTCCAAACTCATGAGGAGAATCTTTTGTATGCCAGCCCTAGTGGTTGTTTCGGTGCTGCAGATAAAAAGTTACCCTCGTATATCAGCTCGCTTTGTCGCATTTGTAAATCATTATTTTAAACTTTATTTAAGTTGCAACAAAGATTTTTTCTATCAACACAGTATGAGCACACTTTCCTATGCAATAGACAACCAGCAAAAAAAAAAGAAAAGAATAAAAAAAATTTAAATTAGAATTAAAAGGAAACGGTATTACAAAAGGAAACAAGAAAAGCATGGCTAAATGAAATTGTTTTGGTCATAAACGATGTGGTGCGCTGGAGACAAGGGATTTTGCGCTTGGCTGACATATGCGGAAAATGTTTAAAGGTGTTTCGTTTAAAATACGGCAGTTTAAATTAATTAATATTCCCCCCCCTTTTCCATACAAAATATTTATTTTTACAATTTTACGTTTGCAAAATAAGAACAGTTTCGTTTACTTGAACAGCCACTGTTAGTGCATTTAATTGAAATTACAATAAATGTACACAATATTGCTGCACTTATTTATTTTCACAAGCTTGTACACAGTGGAACGTTGTTGCGCAGGAAGTACGTAACGTAAAAGGAAAATTCATGCTTTCAGGACACGCTGCTTTGAAACACTTCTGAGCATAAAGAAAAAATTCAAGAAAGAGAATTTCTCTTAATGTGTTTTGTTATTGGACGGAAAAGAGGGGCTTCTCTCTCGCCCACGTTTCGAGCTAAAAGTTCCAAAGGTAGCGCTCTTCAAGGCTTTGGAACAACCTTTTAAATTACTTTTCTTTCGTCGTGGTTTCAGCAACTTATTTTTTATATTAATCTTAAAGAGTTTTATTATTTGAAAAAAAAAAATTATATTTTCAATTCATTTTAAAGAAATTTTATTATTATTATTGAATTAAATTTTGATGCCACACTGATAGACGAAATTATCTAAAAATTTAGTATTTTTCCAAAAATCGAAAAAAATTGTTGTCCCTTATTTTTAGCAAAAATATATTTTAAATATTTGAAAACATAAAATAAACATACATAAGCAATAAAAACGCCAATTTTTCAAAGAAAAAAATATTATTTTCAATTAATTTTAAAGAAATTTTATTATTATTATTGAATTAAATTTTGATGCCACACTAATAGACCAAAAGGATTCAGGATGCCTTCATTTTGGTCAGTTAGAATTTCATTTATTTTTATTTGAAATTTAAGCTTATTTATTTTTATATTTCATAACTGTCTCCAAAAAGTAAGCTATTAGATATTTCTGAAAATATTCGTATAAAAAATACTTAAAAAAAAAAATTAACAAATTTTTAATAATTTTTTTCCCACTGTAGAATTTTTTTGGAACGTGTGGCACATTTACTATAATGCAAATCTGACCTTAAAGAAGGATTTGTGCAGGTTTTAAATGCATATGTGTAAATTATATTGCTCAGAAATTTGAAGAAATAAATAAATGAATGAAAAACTAAGTTCCCCAAACGCCAATTCAAACAATTAAATTCAACATCTTGAGGCACTCATGTTGTACTTCTCTTGGCCACTTTAAGAAACTTTTAATTATGCCAAGCCAACTTGAGGTATTTACGTTACGCTTTACGTTCCCATTTGCTTCGTTTAGCAGTTTATGGGAAAGAAAAACAGATCGCATAAAATAAAATGGTTTTTAAGTAAACTTGTAACTAAAACATAATGAAATACAACACTGTAGGAAAACCAAAACCTTCTAGTTCAAGTATAATATCACAACTTTTGCCTCTTGTAATCGCATGTCTGTCCTTCGCTCCTTTCGGAAGCTTACGATGAAATGTTTGTTAGTTATTATTTGCAGAAATGAGCTCAAGTGGTTTGCATTTACCAGCAATCTACAGTTGGTGGCGCAAATATTCGCACAGATTTGTTAATTTTTGGTTTTTGGCCAAAAATCATTTTATAATATTTGCTTCAGCTTTAAATTGGTTAGAAAATATTACTAAGCAGTTTTTTAAAATAAAAAAAGAATTTAATAAATATCCAAAAAGGAACCAGCTGTGACCAACTAATGCTAATTTACTTATTTTTAGTAAAATGTGCGAACTCCAAATTATATTATTTTACATAACCGGGAATGCCTACAGAACATTAATATTATAAATGGATTACCAATCCAGAAACATGTGTTTATACAGAGTGTTTGACGAGAAGGTATATTACTTTGTTACGTTACAATTTTGTTTAGCCTCACAAATGCAACCCTTTTGAGGACATTTTCATTACATTCTTGCCAATTTCAAGCTGTATTTCATTGATTTCATTACATTTCTAGTTTATTTGCATAAACTGTTTTTTTTTAGATATCTCTAAAAAAGATATCCGGAGCAGTTAAATCAGGCAGCCGTGGAGAACAATTAACACCACCATTTTCTGAAATAAGTTGTTGTGGAAAGATGTGCCCCAGTAATTCCCTTTTAATGCTGTTGGAATGCAATGTGGTAACCTCTTATTGAAATCACATGTTAACCAAGCTCAAAGAATGCAGTTGCTGCATTAAAAAGCTCTCAATCATACCACGATATCGCTCCGCATTGACAATTACCGTTACAACACTTTCAGTTTCAAAGCAAAAAGGCTCAATTATTCCTCCTGACCAAATGGCGTACTAGACTACCACTTTTAATGGATGCTAAGGAGGTTGATGAATAATTTGAGGGTTCCCCATTACGCAGAACCGGCTAGACTATTTATCCAGATATCCATTCAAATGAAAATATGCCTCGTTACTCATTATGACAATTCATGAATGTCGCGGTTGTCATGGGCGAGCTGTTACATCCTAATGTCATATGTACAGCGGAGTAAATGATCTCTTGGAAGAAGCTCTTGTGTCAACTGAATCTTAAATGGCAACAAATGCAAGTCCTTGTGCAAAATTATGGCCAAAGTTGTTCTTTGAAGACGAAGCTACTTTGCACGGCGCCGAATTGAGGTTGATGGATTGTTTTGTACACTTTCTTGAGCAACAGTAGTGTTTTCAGCCGATCTTGCAATACATTATGGTTCTTGCTTGCAGGACCCTCTTTCTTCGAAATCATGCACTACAGGATAAATAGTGCGCCTTGTTGGCACGCTGTTTCCTCTAAAAACACCGCGTAGTTTTCGCATCGTCACAGTAATCGATGATTGATTTTGTTAAAATGTTTTAACGATTAAAACACGTTGGTTTAACAAATATTTTTCCACGTTCCTATGTCACGACGGCCAGGACTAACGTTTACCGAAATGGCGACAAAACATGGTAGTACACCTTCCCGACGGACACCCTATATAATTTTATTATTGCGGTATTATACATAATTAAATTTTCTAATTAAATTTTCTAATTCCATTCTATTACTATCTCTCTCTCCCTCTCTCCTCTGCTGTGACGACTTTGCTTAATATACTGCACCAACAATCGATTTCTTAAAGGGAACAGCCTCTGTGGGCAGTAACGAAATAATCCGTTTTACTCAAATGGTCTGACAATATGAGTAGAAAGAGTAAATGAATTATATTTCTTGTACAAATAAGGCTTACAGTTGGCTGTAAAAGTTCTCTTTGTTGTATCTTTATTTATAATTTATGGAATTAATAAAAACATTAACATTAATTTTTTTTTCTGAATGCTGCATTAAAAATTCCAGTTTGCTGTGGGAGATTATAATCAACCCAATAACCTTCGGCTACACTTGGTCTAATTTTAATTAGAGTTAGGATGCTCGCAGCAAACTTGTTGCCAACACTGTAACTAATTGCACGTGACTTTCATAATGCCATCATTTCAAAGGTAAAGGCCAATCGAATTTTGGTTGCCGGCCGTAACCGTCAACGCCTGTTTATGGTTACGTTACGGTTGCAATTATGTCACGTCTAACTTTAGCTTAATGCGGCCTAATCAACGAAGGAAAAAGGCTTTGCCGACGAAACTGTTTCAACTATTTCCTGTTCTCTACTTTAAATGAAGATGGGAACTAATAAAATAAATTATATCCTTCAACGTACTAATTGAGAAGTAGTAAATAAATTTTCATAAATTAAACTGACACATTTATTGCCTCGTAAACAAATTATGAATGCTGGTGAGTTGCAATAAAAATTCGTGGCAATTTTGTGTGCCCCCTTAAAATTGAAATTAAAAACAAAGTTTTGGAAAATGAATGAAGAGGGCTAAAATAAATATATTAACAAAAATGGTAATTTTAATGGCCAACTGAATTTGCATATTTTCTCGTGGAAACATTTTATAAGAAGAACTTTTATGTTAAATGAATTTTAATATTTTATTTTTCATTCGTGTTACGAATATCTATCTCAGTGTCAGTTTGCGGCATTATTTTGTATATACTACTTTCTGTTGAGATTAAATAAACCAAAATTTACCTGCAGGGATTTTTTAAAATGTAAAACAACTCCAGACACCACAAATTATTTGACATTATTCTTCCTTGAGAAATAAACGTACACACACACACAGAGAGAGAGAGAGAGAGAGAAGTCGAAGCAATTCAAGAGAACCAACAAATGAATTTGATTTTTTACAATTTTTCCTTTTTCGTATTCATTTGAGTATAAAAATCTAATTTAAAAATAGAAAACTCCTCTAGGACTAGATACAAGACCAAATGCTTTGAATGGTTTGTTGTTCCGAGTGCTTGTTGTTGTTTTATTTTATTTATTTATTTATTACTGTGTAGTCTTGCTTAGGGAAAAATGAGGGTGTGTCTGAGAAGTGCACCAGTGAAGAGAATGTGTCTCGAAGGACCAAAACCAACATGCAATTTCGAACTAATAGGCCTTTTTTCTACGACCAGCACTTCTATTCAAGCAATGCATTGTGCCGTAATAAGGAGGCAGGGGTATGAGAGTGTTGCAGCAGAGCCGCTGATGTTTAAAGTAGGCGGTTTTTACCACTGTTTTACTCTGCCGATGAAATGCTGCTATATAATTGCTAGCGAAGCAGAGACCTGCATAAGAGTGATAGTGAAGTGACCAGTAAACTATACCTCCATCACTTTCCACAAACATTCCAATAACAATTCAAGCATAAGAGAGAAATTATGAGATTTTTTCAGAAATCGAATCAATTGCGATATTGCCCAGCCAATTGAGGCGCAATAGCTGAGCCCAAGAAACCTGAAGAAGAAGAACACGTTTCACATAAATAGCTGTAAGGCAGTATTAGAATTGGCTTTTGCGTCTTTTGAAATTATTATAAATGGGAATTATCTGGCGTTTCGACACAATGGCACCGATTAGAACTTATTTAATTCTACTTTGTCAATTATCTGAAAATCACCGCTTTATTTCTTGAGACCAAATTATTCCCGGATTTATTTGTTGTTGTAGCCAAATACAATTAAAATGGAACTTTTATACACGTGTTGTATGGATCCATGATTATAATTTATATATGGTGGAAATCTGCTACAGATACTTCTGCGATATTAGATTTTTGTTTTAAAAATTTCATAAATAGAATTTAGAAAGGGGCTTAAAACTTGGTATTGTGTAGACAATTTGCTGCAATCTATATGTGGTGGAAATCTGACGCAGACAGTTGTGCGGCGAAAGGGATCAAAAGCCCACGAAAAAAAAAATTTTTGAATTTCACAAATAGTATTCAGATTGTGTGAAATCTTTTTAAATTAGAAATTTATTTTTCTTTGTAGGCGATGTCCTCAGCAGATTCTAACCATATTATATGTTACATATTTATTATATATGTATATAATGTTATTTTTTTTAACATTTGTATATTTAACTTGAGTCAAATATGTCATTACGTAAGCTCTTACGTCATACAATATTTATCTTCTCCTTCATTAAATTTATTAAAATCCATCATTCAGACACTGGCGGGGGACTTACTTTACGAATTCAAGTCAAGTCAACTCCAATAAAAATGCGAAATAGCAATGCCTAAATTTCCTCTACTAGACACGTAGACCTATAACAGGAAAATTTAGCCAACCGACGAAGCGCTACTAAAATGATGGACCCAGCTGATGGGTACAAAGTAGTTTCCTGTATGGGACTGTCAGTCATTTCCTTCACGAAGTAGTATAGCAGTAGCAGTTCCGGGAAAGAGTTTGCGTAGAGAAGAGGAAGCATTGTTTTTAGTAGAATCACTACACGAAACAGCTGTTAACAAACGTTAACCACTGGAAAGTTTGAAGAGATTTCTTAACCCTTCTCCCTACTACTGCATTTCCAATCACGTTTAAGTGAACGTTTATCTGAACACCGAAATTCATCAGATCCTTATTGGTTTGACTTTATTTCTTTCTGAATTTAACTTCTGAATTTAACCAATCGGCTTAATATAATAAAGTTGTCTTTTCTCGAACTACTTTGACAACTTTTATTTTTATGAATGCCAACAAATTTTAAAGACATCAAAATTTTCTTATCATAATTTTACAATTTCAAAGTATTTTTAATTAAATCTCGCAAACTTAATACACTTAAAAGCAGAGCGTGCACTCAATAAAGCTTCACTGACATACGAATGGAATCATTCAGTTGGTGTGCATTCAAAAGCCCCCATATGGAGTACGTGTAAACAACATCTTATCAGTTGATAAAAAGTTTCCCAACTTGTCTACTTTGTCAACAATACAAAAACAAAAGAGAAAAACAATCTCTAGTGAAATTAAACATCTGCCAGCGGAATACGCACATGATGGAGGCGTGCATGCCTTTTCCAATAACACTCTTCAATTTAAGGGCAAACATACCACTACATGCAGGTTGAAAAGCGCTCGTGCAATCAGCAACAGCGAAAAAAAAGTGTGAAAAGCAAAAAGGACGATACAATCTACAAGATCTCTGACTCTGATATGCAGGATAACCAAAGTCACATGGATGTGGTGCTAATGAAGGAATTATTAGAACGTATTCGCACATTTACAATACAACACATATCACTGTACTCCAAGCCCACCCGAACTTTGAATGAAACCAAAGCGATTGTCAACTTCTAGAGGTCACTACTTTCGAGTCTAGTAGTCCCCCTTTTCCCCCTCATTTTATTATTGCACATAACAGTAAAAATAGGAAAGCTTTGCTCAGATAATATTAATTTGGAAAATAATATTTAAGAGAAAATCAAGCCTCAAACTTGGTCGCGATTAAGTGACGTTTACATAACACAGACGAATCGTTTGAATGAAAGGAATTAATCAAGGAATTAGGCACTTTTCATATAAATTTTCACCTCAGCCTAATTGTCGATGTGGCGAATCGTTATTAAAATTTAATTTAATTGAGAATTAAATAAATCTCGCCGAATATAACTGAGTGTTTTACAGTACTTTGGAGCTTTAAAGTTTTTCCTCTTTCGCAATTAAAATAAAGTTCCTTCTTCTTTTATAAAAAAATGTCTTAGAAAATCCCATAAATATTATAATGAATAGAAAATTCTTTGAAGGAATGTGGAAGCTTCATAATCATTAACACGCCTTTTATACTGATTCCTGAGAGCAGTAATTTTTATTTCCATGAACTGGTAATTTTTATCCTTCTCGTATGTTTGTGTAGATTAAAGCGGTTCGAACATTAAAATTAAAAATAGTTTGAAATTACTTTGTAGTATTCACGTGCCCACAAAAGGATATGCGCCTACAAGTAGACACATACAGAGTGTTTAAGGGGAATGGATGTAAATTGATAGTTGTGTTGAAAAAAATAGCAAAAGACGTAATGTGATTGGGGAAACCCATTTTGCCACATCGCAAAGTCTTGTAATGTGATAAGTCGTACATTTACTATATGAGGCGGAATAGGGCTGCAGTAGCTAAATGGAAAGTAGGCATGAGGGATGCCGATGCAAAGGCTTTCTTTCATCTCTATATTTGCATTAAAAAGCTTCAAGCCTACGAATATTTCTACTTATAGATTATTCTCAGACATGAGAATAAGATGAAAATACAGTTCAAATTTAAGACAAATTCATACAGTGATGGTAACATTATTAGTTACACCACAAAAATTAAATTAGACTTGAAAATATTTTAAAATTAATTGTGTTGTGGGGTAGCTGCTTTGAGCATTTCACAGCATGGAGGGCTGGTGTTTCTTGTCACAACTTTGATTTACTAAACTTACCGCTTAATTTTTAATGTTTTCTTAATTTTTAAGAAAATATTTGCATAAAAGTTTATTAATGATATGCATTTAGCATGGCGTGAAATGCGCATACGAGCTGGCTAACCCCACAACAATCAATTTCAAAGTATTTTTAATTTTTTTTTTTTATTTTTTGAGAGTTGTAGTAAATTTTGAAATATACAAATAAAGTAAAGCATTTTTCATTTCGTTTGTGACAGATAAGATATCGATATTAATCGTAGAGAAAACTAAAGAGCATAATTACGAGTATAAGGACTTTGTGTCGGAGATGTTGACTTTGACATTTAAGTGTGATTGAATTGGCAAACAGTTCTCTTATTATATTTTTATATGAAAAGCACAAAATGTCGTAGAACGTCATCGAATTTTACGCAATGCATCCAATGTGACAAAACAAAACACTTTGCGAATTATCAAACCTCTTTCTTATTCAACAAGTCGAAAGGAAGCTTTTTGAAAATTCATACTTTAAAAATGTTAGTGCTATTTCGTTCGCTGCCACTGTTAAAAGAAATTATCGTTAACTCCTCTTAAGATTTGAGCATGAGAGTGAAAAGTGCCACTACTATTCTGTGGTTTCTTCTTAAAAGCATAACAAGAATAATAACAACATGCTTATCCTTTTTAAAATTCAAAAGGAAACTAAAAACATCATAAGATGAAATTGAAGTGTTTTTTTTTATAAAAAAAAAGAAAAGGAATAAAAGGTTATTCAATAGAAAAAAGAAGAAGAAAGGATTCAGAGCGAGTCCTCTTAAAAAACTATTTATTCAACATTTGAATTAGAGGCATGCGGTCGCACTCCTGCAAATGTACAGGATTTATGACAGATATTAAATTTTCTATAAAATAAATTGCCACAATACAATATGACGGCTAAACTGAAACGATTTTGGATATAAAAAATATTTTTTATACACAAAAGATTTATGAAATCGATTATGTATGGAAATTTGTAAAATGGAGTATTTTCTTTTATTAAACCAATTACATACATATATTTACATAACCAGATCGTAAAATACTTTCATAAATTACTTTGCTTGTAGTGGCAATATGGACCGCCTACTGTCATCTAGTGGCGGACTAAGGTTAAAGCGGTCCCTAGGCAACCTTGTAATTTCAGGCCTTTTTTTTAGTTACGACATATACATACTTTGCGTTTGGTAGTTTGGTTTTAAAGAACACAATCTTAAAAAATAATATACACATGCAAAAGCTTCACATATGCATAATCGGAGTCAAAAAACAACGCTCGAACTACATATATTTCCATGCAAAATGTGTGAAAATAAATATATTTGGAAATGTAATGTAATATAAAAATAAAAATTACAAAATATGAACCTGCTTTTCGGGCCCCAAAAATTACGGGCCCTAGGCACGTGCCTACAATGCCTAGGGCTTAGTCCGCCCCTGCTGTCATCTGATGCTTACAGCGGATTTGCAAAAATTATAGGAAATATACTTAAAAATTGTGTATTTGAAACTTTCTGCAGGCAGATAATTCGGTTACCCACAGCTTGAGCTTCGTAGTTCGTTACTCGACTACATCATAAGCTAGATGTTCCCAGAGTTGGGTACCTCCATAGGCCAATGCATAATGACGGAGGCCGAGGGTTCGATTCCTGCCTACATCCTTAGAGTTTTTCCGCGAGCAAGCCACGAGCTTTGCAAGTTAAATTAATTACCAAACTGACTCGTCCTTTCTGACGCTTTTTTACATTTGCAACGGGTTTATGTCAAGTACTGCCTTCATAGTTACTGCACACAAAAGTTATGTGAAAAGTTATGCAGTCTAAACGGTGAAAACAGAAGAAACAAATTGCTAACATTTCTATTTGTTATGTTTCACTATCCTACACAGTGGTACGATTTGTTGAATATGGCATCTCTGCTGGAAAAATTGATGGTATAGAGTGTAGCCTAAAAATTTCATATTTATATGACAAGCAAAAGTTTATCAAAAGGTTATTGCGCTCAGAGTTGCTTTTACTTTAATCAGCAAAGAGAAAATTGTTTGGATAGTGAAACACGACCTCAAGCACTTATTCCCATATGGGAATTTCCGCCGTTATAGAAAAATAAGAGAACAACATAAAAAACCTAAAAATAAAAGAATTGATTCCTTTAATACTCTGAAATAAATTGAATTTAATATAAGCTGAATGTTATTAGACTGTCTATCCTTACAAATTTAAGCCTCGAATTAACCTGCAATAAGCAAATTTAATGGGCCCATAAAATGACTGAACTCTGCACATCGTGTTATAAATTAATATATCGCCGATTTTTACTTTAAATCAAAAGTGCCATTCGTGCCTTTAACTAACGACAAGTTGCAACAATCCACCTTCTGCAATTAAATATTGTCACAACTTCTGGTTACATTTTTATCAACTACTCGTGATTTATGCAGCCTTCGGAGTTAAGACGGATTATAAATAGAGGCCAAATGCATTTTGCTGCTCGACTCTTAAAGCAACTATAATTGCTTAAGAAGTCAATAAATTAAAAATAAGAAAACTTTGTTGCATGTTGGAACTGCACAAAAAAAACATGCAAGAATTATGTGTTGCTTTTAATGTTTAAAAGAAGACAACTGCTGCAAAGTAAGTAGTAAATGCAATTAAGGAGCCTCTGTTTGCACAAATTTTCATCTGGTTATCTCGGGCAGGCTCACACAAACACATATACACAACACCCTTAGCAAGTTAAACTAAAAACAAAAAAATAAAAAATAAAAAATCGATATTTAAACGGCAAACCGAAGAACGAAGGGGGGGGGGGGGGGCAACAAAAGCCGTAGTACAAATTGTGCACGAGTTTATTTTTCGTAAGAGGATGCAGTTTAAGCCACAGACAACAAGGCTCCAGCCAGTGTTGGCGAGAGAATAAAGGACAACAACAGAAACAGCGAAAATATCATTATTCGTAACGCCAACAGCGTTGACTATATTGCCAACATCAGGAATGGCAACTGAAATCGGATTATAAATATAGAAAAGAGAGCAATATGAAGCAACTTTTTAAAAATAGTTATTAAAAAATAAATTGCAAGAGCTTTTAGTTTGAATGATGAAAAAAGCACAGGAGTGTATTTTTCTATTTCTATATGGTAAATGCCAGCTGCACAGCCGAACTGTGTGAAGGAGAAAACCCTTTTACATGGTTGTAAAGAGTGTTGCTTAGTCACATTATAAGCAATTAAAAAGTGTCGTCTGATGTAAAGAAATATAAATAACTTTTCTTTTCAATAAATAGCTAAAACTCCATATTAGAGGAATTTTTAGTAATTATTTTTCTTCATCTTCCTCTCCGTGTTTTCCCATTAAAATAGAAAATAATATGTAAGATATACAAAAAGTTTTTATTTTTATTGCACAGTACTCTTATTTCATTGCTGGAATGTTAGCAGAGTGTTATTTTAATATTTGACCATATTCAGCGTCCATCCCCGTTGTACACCGTGCAACAAAAAAAAAAATTCTTTGAGTTTGCTAAGTTTTAGAATTGCAAAATAAAAAAATTTTTCCTTATGAGAAAATAAAAGGTTGGAATTAAAAATTAGACCATGAGCGAAAATTCTTCTTTGAATAAGGAAACTCTGTTTTAACAAACCACTATTTTTCGCTCCTTAAACAAAAAAAAAGAAGCTTTTTTCTTGAATGTACAAAAAAGCTATTCTGCTTTGAATTCTGCAATTTTAAGCAATATTGTCAAGTGTGTAGGTGTAGAGAAATAACAAGGAACTATTTTTATTGCTGTTTTATGATTATATTGCACAATATTTTAGTGTTCTAAAAGCATATGCCACGTTGAGCTACCACGTTGAGAAAATAATATGTAAGATATACAAAAAGTTTTTATTTTTATTGAGCAGTACACTTATTTCATTGCTGGAATGTTAGCAGAGTGTTATTTTAATATTTGAACATATTCAGCGTCCATCCCTGTTGTACACCGTGCAACAAAAAAAAAAAAATTCTTTGAGTTTGCTAAGTTTTAGAATTGTAAAACAAAAAGCATATGCCACGTTGAGCTACCTTTTTTATTAGAAAAATCCTTTTAATTTCCAATTCCTTCCCTATAAACACAAAAGGTTATGCTTTATCCGGAGCACAAAAGTAGCAAAGGAATACATTTTTAGGCAATTTATACTTTATGTTTGAAATTTAAAAAAATAATTAATTAATAAATCAATATTGCTTAAAAATTAAATAATATTGCAGGTCATGTTCCCCTCTAGTGCAGTGCGAACGATCATTTTTCTTACCTCGGTAGCCGCATAAATGTACTTGGAGCCGCTGGGTCATTCGCTGCAACTATCGCTGGGTAGATAAGAGTGATTAATAAGTTGGCGACAAATAAGTTGTTTACGAAGTTTAATTTTATATTTTTTGATCAAACACATATTAGTTAATAATAAATTATTACCGGTGCCAACACCGTCATCACTTCTGTAATCTATTACCCAAAAATGTGTTCTTTTGAAATATGCCAATTGAAGAAAATACTTTCCTTTTGTAGAAATTTGGGAATAAAAAAGTATTACTAAAAAACTTTGTAGAAAATATATTGGATGCAGCCAACACACGTCAAATCTCCTATCAAGCATGCGCATGTTTTTAGATATTTTGATTCGAAATCGATCATGAGTAAAATTATTTTTTTATAAGACGCTATTCCTGAGTGGCTGGTCTTACAAAAAGTCAATGTACACATGAGAAGATAAGAAGATGCTCCATTAAACTGTACTTGCCCATTTCAAAAGATAAGCAGAGAGTTCACGTTACAGACAACATTCCCATAATTAATATATAAGCAGTTTATGAAGAAAACTCAACGAGAACGAACATTGTATTTTACTTTCCCATCAAAAAGCTTCTTATTTTCTATATACGCTTCTGAATTCCAAAGAGAAGAAAACTTTGGCTACAAATCAAAATAATTTCCAAATTAATGTGATCATTAATAATGTTCTGTCCACTTTCGGCAGGGACTAAAAAATATGCGCAACACAACATATTTTATAATTTAAAAGGAGGCATATTTTAAAAAAACAATTCATTTTCACTTTTTAAGTTTCCCCCAGACTATTTTCCCCCCAATTAATTAAAAGGTTTTCCAATGCCGTCATCTGAAGGACAAACGCATTTCCTCATTTCTTTTTTTTTTTAAATTTTATTCTATTTTTTAAACAATTTTAAGTAATAATAATAAATTTAAATAAATAAAATTGTCTTTAATGTTAAAACCAATCAAAAAACATAAAAAAAAAATATTTTTGGATAACACTTGACACCAGTTTTAATTGATTTCAAATTCACTTTATGAGAAGCAAACTGATGTCGATGTGCCAAATTCAGCGCTACCAAGCCAAGAGATAAAAATGCTTATACAGTATAATCTCCGAACTGTAGCATATTATATATCAGTTTTGAAACAAAATTTTAGCCTTTTAATTGATAAAAATAAAAAATATAAGATTTCAAAAAATTATTCATTTTACATAAAAAAAACCCCCGCCGGCTGTTTTTAACGACTTGAAGGTTGAATATTTCGGATTCTTATCAAGAACAAATATGGCTATTTGAAACAATATCCATGGCAAATTTGGTAAACATCCATTAAAAAGCTTCTATGAGCTTTTATTTGACTTGTGTTTGGCTTTCCAATGATAGGAATCTGATTTAAAGTGGTTCTCCGGTTTCCCAAAATTATTCAAGGAAATAATAAGGTTCATCTAAAACCATCAAACTGAAGACGCAAGTTTTTTTTTGGGGGAGGGGTGTACTGTTGTAGTATAAGATACTAGGCAAATTAATGCTTAAACTTTTTACCATTTGCCAAAAGGTATTAATTTCCACTTAAGAAAGCCTGACGAGCTCCTTTTAGAAGAAATCAAATCGATTTGACTAAGAAGTAAAATACGGTAATTAAATAAAATAATTAAAAAATAATGTAAAAATCTCCAGAATATATTTACTTAGGATCGGAGTTAATGGAAAACAATCTTATTAAGTTACAAGGAGTTGTGGAACTGTTTATGTCAGTATTCAATCAATACGAGCAACATCCTAATTTAATATTAAAGGCAAGCAATCGTAACAGAGTTCAGAGCAGCCGTTTTGTTTTAATTCTTACTTTTTAAATTAAAGTTCGGCAAGTTGAAGTTTAATAAAAAAAAAAAAATACTTTACTTATCCGCCATGAGCTAAAAAGTAAACGAGATTTACGGAACGAAATATATAATTTTTATCCATGCGATATGGCAGTTCTGGCATCGATATGTTACTGCATACGACTGGTTTTGCCGAAGTGCATGTTTATGGCATTTTGCAAAGTTTTAATTTTTAGAAAAATTAAATAAATAATAAACTCTGAATTTATGGAAATTTAAATTTAAATTAATTCAATTAATTAATTTAATTAATTTAATTAATTTTAAATTATTAATTTAATTAAAATTTAAAATTTTTTTATTAAAAAGCAACAACAACAATAGGCAGCGGTTATGTTCTACATTTAAGGATATCTCTGCTTCACTCACATAAACCAGTTCTTGAGGTCTAGTAAAAATTCCACATAACTCCACAACGAGCCAAGCGATTGAGCCACACCCATCATTCAATACGGACATACCACTCGTTGAGGAACACGTACAACTCTCTCTTGACACTTCATTGGCATAATAACACCATGACTTATAAATATTTCAAACGAATTTTTTGCTTTAACAAAAAGTGTATTTTTATTTAAACTCTGAAAAGGATTATAAACTCCATTTGTAATGTAAAAAGTTACGTGCCTTTTTTACGAACCAGCAATGCCTGCAGACATTTAAAAATAGTAGTGATTGGATGCTGCTGTATAGGCTCTGGTACTTACAGTCAATGAGATAATGGAGGTTTGAGGGATTTCTTAAATGTAAGTGAGAAGCCATTGGCAATGGAAATCATGAAATGGTCTGCCCTACTAGCACGCACTTGCTATCAATTGCTCTCTGGCAAACCCAAGGGCTCATTTATATTTGTTGAGAAAAAATTCAAAGATATAATATAATCCAAAGATTCAGCTTTAAGTCTTTCTATTCAGATCCTTCTACTCGTATTACATGTTATATAGCACGCTAAAGTTCGCATTAGATTTTATCCTCTAACATACCGGGCAGATAAATATATATTCTTCATTCTTATTTTAGGCAGGTTTTCATCGGAGATCGATAATAACTCCGTTTTAAGTACCTTTGAATTTTTTAAGGAATTGCTTTATATCAATACGGAACCACAGTAGCAAGACGAGTGATTTTTATTTCATGCTGAATATGGCTCGTGTGAGTACTCTCGCAGAGTTTGAAGGCAATTGAGAATGGTAGTGTGTATAGAAAAATATAATTAATTTTTCATTACATCTTAATGACTCATGGATAAGAATTAGAAATAAAGTTTATTCCGCAAAATAATTGTTCAACAATTTTTAAAAATAAAACTGCATAGAAATGCGTCACATAAATGGCTAAAGTACGTCAGCATCACTTTACGATTATTCGTTGAACTGTATTTGCCTTCGCTTGAAATATGTTTAATATGTTCTTTAGATGATTTACTTGAACCAGCTTGTTTGTGTTTACTAAAGGGCTGCAAAAAGTAGAAAATGCGCCCTGCCCCAAATGCACATTAGTCCCAAGCAATGTATTCTAATTCAATGTTTCCAATAAGATAACCCCTTTCCAATACCACATCTAAAATCAACACAAATGCTGCATCATATGAGAAGACTTTCACAAATAGAGCATCAGCCATATCAGGCATAGCGAGTTCACTAAAATGGTGATAAAGAATTGGTGAACAGAAGGAAGGTGTTGTCAGCACATTTGTAATGCTTTTTAGGTACTTGTCTTGTCTCGAATTAATGGTAACAAGTTGCAACACAATTGCAAAAGTATTTGAAATATAAATAAATAGAAATAAATATAAATTTATAAATTCTTCTATAAAACTTTGGATATGGAGTTAAAAGCGAAGGTGTGTTTTAATTATTTATCTAGTTGCTAAATATTTTTTTTTTCACATATTTTACGTTCAAGTCTATTTTTACTGTAAATAGTAAAAAATTATTTATAAAAAAAAATAAAAAATTATATAAGAAAAATGAAAAATTTAGAACCGCTACTGCATCTAGTTCTAGTCCTGCGATGTGCCAGTGTGATTTCATTCAATTCCAGTTGGTTCCACATTTATTTTCTTCTGTTACTCTATAAAAATATAATACCGTATTTGTTTGTCTGAGGTGTTTGCTAGGAAATGCTAAAGAAGCATATGAATAGCGCTTGAAGCCACTAAGGCTTGTAAGACATTTTGTTGCGTCCGCGCCTGCGCAGCCCTCTGGTGTTTGCAATTGAACCAGAAACGAGTGCTTATGCAAGAAAATAAAAAACATACTAAAAAAATTTATGCATTTCTTTTATTTGAATAAAACAAGTATGTGAACATTTCTGCGGGGATATGCAAATATTTCAAACATTTTTGTGTGTGTGTGTGTAATTGTTTATGCAAAAGCAAATATAATATTTTCTCTTGCTGGGGACTTGTTTTAGACCAGACACACTTGTAGATGGGCAAATCGTTTTTGTTAATATGCGTGCATTGTTCCTTCACTTTACAATCCATTAGAATAACAAACTGGATGGCAGGTAAAGTGGTGGGGGTACACAAAAGAATTGTACTTATTATTCATTGTTCAGATTTTTAGACTAATTCAGGCGCTAACTATTTGCGGCGCTAACGAAGTTTTTCAATTTTGAAATTTGGTTTTCCGAAGTGAGGAATTATTTCATGATTTCAGAAGTCGTGATTGACTATAAACACGATTCCTTCGCAAGAAGAACTGAACTGAACTGCTGAACTCTGAGAGAGTACGATAACTTTGATAAAAACTCTCAAATCGTACCACTAGACAAAAATGGCCCACATATTTGCTATGTAAAGTCACACTAAATACGAAACCACACAACACAAGTAAAGTGAAATTTCAAAATTGATCACCCCGAACGCAAACCATACGATTTAACAGACTTCTGTTAACATAATAACATAGCTATGTTAAACTTGTAATGCAGGGAGTGTACATACTAAATGGAATTACGCCCACATTTATTTATGAAATAAAAAAATTAAATGCAGGGACAAATGGACTAGAATCCATTAGAAACACATATCGACGCTTAAGTTTTTGTACATTTAAAAGTGATATAAATATTTAGAGAAGAAGTCGAAATTCCAGGAGAACGTACATACCTCGGATGACAGCTAATCATCAACTGTAACATTGTATAACAATTTAAATATCGGCGGCTGTTTGTAGTGAATTCTTGTGTTTTTACAAAGTAGTTGGACTAGTCCACTTGCACCGCCATTACTTTTTTATTCGATGCCTTCTCAAGAAGAATGTGCTTTAACTATGAGAGAGAACGATAACTTTAACAAAAACTCTTAAATCGTACCACGAGATAAAAATGGCCCACATACTTGCTTTATTCCCTCACACTAAACCCCTTTAAACTTTGTCGTTGCTTTGGATTCTTTTGATTTCTGGCAATTGAGTTTCAATCCTCGTTTTATAATCTCATTACTCAGGCCCCTACTAATAGCCCGCATCTGCTTAAAATATCCCCCGTTGTTCTTAATCTAAACAAACTCTGCAAGTATAATACAGTAGGAAAACCATACCGCGCTTCATTGCTGAAACTTTTTAAAGTTTCAATAATATTTTTATTTATTTGCATTTTTAACCCCCCACACGTTTAATAATTTTAAAGTTTCACCAATTCGAGAAAGAAAAAACAATCAAAATTGACAAGCATTTTCAAAAGTGTACGCACTTGTCAGTCCGAAATAAAACTTCGACTCAGACTTATTACAATCCAAGTCATAAAGTGATGGCAATGGATGGAAAATAAAGACAAATTACAAAGTAATTACAGGCAACACCGCATCTCATGCCTGAACTCAATGCAAACTCAATGCTTTTCATAAGAAGTTTTCACTTTAAAGGCTTTTTCACAGTGTGAAAATTATGCATTAAGTTTGTAATTTAATTTATTATATTTTAATTTAAGCAAATCCTTCTTCTGCCTCTACTCGAGAAATATACAAATAGGAGTGAATTATTAAGCATTTGTATTTTGTATTTCAATACCAAAAAAAAAAAAAAAAAAAAAACAGGAGCACATTTGGAAGGGCATTTTGCTGGTATCATGTAAATCTATTTAGCCGTTGGCACATTTCTAACAACAAACAACACTTAATAACAACAATAAACACTAGAAGTCAAATAAATGAAATTTCTTTCGGTTCGCTTGGCATTACGCCAGGCAAGCATACATTTGTGAAAGCATAACTGACTAAATGCTCGAGAGGGACAACTTCTGCAACTTTGAAGAATAAAACAAAACATACAAAAACTGCTTTAATGTATTTTCTGTGGTAAAATGATTAAATAATCATATGGAGAAGGCCATAAAAGCCTAACACAGTGCCACATTGTCAAATGATTAATTGAGCCAGGACATAAGAATAGTGCCCATACATTTTAATGACACAACATGGCCATCGTTATTTCTGACAGCGATAGGTATTAAATGAAATATGTTAAAATTAAAAATGTTATCAGGGGATTATGGCGATGTAGTCATTTAGTAATCAATAACTTCCAAAAATAGTCCTCAATTAAGGACACTGAAAGTCGCCTTGCTAAACGTTTTAATAGTCCAGCAGTGAAATGTACAGGATGCTGAGGAAACTGAATATGAAGTAAGAAAGACGGATTCCTAAAGCTGTTTTAAAGTGATTAAGGTACGTAAATACTTCAAAGGACAGCAGAAAATAATTGGCAGGAATCGACGAGAATGAGTGTAATTTAAAGTGATTAATATTTAGCTGACAGTGACTTATGTTTACGTTCTCGTATATCAACTGAAGTAAACAATACAATGTAGTGAATAATTAAATTTAAATTTATTTTAAATAAATTTTTTTAATAAAAAATTTATACAATAAATAAAATAAAATTTATTACATAAATTTTAATAAAAAAATTTATACACTGTTTGTTTGATTTATTGTTAAATTAAAATAATCCAAAATAAAGTTTTCACATAAAAATTAGGAATAATAAGATTACAGAATAGAACAGTGAAATGTCAATTGATCTGCTCCACTGGATTCCGGGCCTTAAGCTTATGGACACACACAAATACGTACATGCAAGCATAAAACATGTGGGAAGTCGAATTTCAAAATGTAAACCATATAATATAACAGACTTCTGTTAATGTAATAACATATCTCTGTTAAACTTGTAATTCAGAGAGAACACATTCTAAATGGAATTACGGCCACATTTATTTATAGAATAAAACAATTAATGCTGGGACAATTGGACTACTCCAAGAATTTTGTAAAAACACAAGAGCCCATTAGAAGCAAGTATCGACACTTAAGTTTTTGCACATTTAAAAGTTGTAAAAATCATTAAGGAAGAAATCCAAATTCCAGGAGAACGAACATACCTCGGATGACAGCTAATCATCAACTGTAAAAATGTATAAAAATTTAAGTGTCGAGGCGTATTTCTAATGGATTCTTGTGTTTTTACAAAGTAGTTGGGCCAGTCCACTTGCTCCAGCATTACTTCCTTTATTCGATAAATAAATTTATTGATAAGTCCATTTAGAATATGCACTTCCTGAATTACAAGTCTAACAGACTTATGTTATTAGATTAACAGAAATCTGTTAAAACATATGGTTCGCGTTAGCGGTGATAAATTTGAAAATTTACGGGGATTTCTTATTGTTTTTCTTATATTTTTTCGTGCTTGGTTTAACTCCAGCCTAGGTTTACACTCAGTGTTGCCGATGTGGTAAATTTTTAATAATTAATTTTTTCCTCTTAATAAGCAGAAGCACAGTTTGCAAAATAGAGACAGGAAATTCTCATAGGGACTTATAAGAAACCTATTGAGTTTTTATTTAATAAACCTGCTGTTTTCTGTATTTAGAAAAAAATTTTTCTGCCCTAAATCAGAACAGTTACGCATTAACTGCAATGGAAATTCACTTTAGAGCAGAATATTTATCTTGCTGGGATTTCTTCCAAAGCCTTAATTCTGAAACAATATATTTCATATTATGTAATGTAATTTCCCTCATATTTTGCTTACAAATTTTAACTTTATTTCCATTTACTTTTTTATATACATACGAGTATTTTCCCTTTTTGTATGTTGACTACAAAGTTGTTGTGTTTGTGGCAACTGAGTTGTAAAACAATAGTCGTGTTTATGTTGCATTACTGCAGTTCTATTTTAAAAACATTTTAGAAATGCTCTGGATGCAGTGGCTTAAAAGCATTAACTAAAACAAGTGTTAATTCCATAAAAATATGTATTCCTGAGTATGAGCACACACCGCCACTCACACGCACACAAACACACACTGGCAATGAGGAGTTTGCATGCAGTGTGGATCAAATGTATAAGGTTGGGCATATATTGTATAGCAAGCAGAGTAAATAATTAAATCTGATGGTACAATTTTATTTAGATATTCATATTCGTTTTTTACTACTGGAGTCGTTGTCACCGTCGTCATTAATTAGAAGCTGCTATCACAACTGATAGTACAACTGAAAACTTTTTTGCAGACTCATTATTTTATTGCATCAATATTTCATTTTGCTTTCAGTTTTTACAAAGTAGACTTATTTAACAAAATTATAAAAGTTATCTACTTTATTAAATCTTTGTGTATGTATGTATGTGTGAGCTAGCATGATATTCTATTAAACTTTCTAATATTAAAAAGTATTACTCATGATATAATGGGAGAAATATATCCGCATATTTCAAGCAGTGGTTTCTGAATAATTTTCCTCAAATCGGCACCAAATAATGCAATTTTATATTCAAATATTTGATTTAAGTGTTGCGGTGATTTTACGTAAATTCCCATACTACTACTGTGCTTTATTAGTTTGCAATATTAGTAAAAAATAATAATAGCGAAATGGCGAACTGAAAGCAGTCTATAATATTTATATAAGACCACAAATATACATCATGATTATATGTAAATTATTTCCCATTTTAAATGTCTCTCAAGAAGTTGAAAAGATTTAAAAAAGAAATAAAAAACTTTAGTAGATTTTTAAATTGTTTTTTTTTTTCTTAAACTCTTGCCAACCCTCGTTAGAGCCAAATTGTAGCTTTCCTACCAACATAAGTATAAATATGGGCTGGTTTTTGTGAAAGTGGTATAAGTCCATTTTAAGTCAATTTTCTCGTGATTGAAAACATAAAGAGCAGGGGTCTATAGCAGAGTAGAATTACCGTTAACCAAGTTTTTTAACGAATGTGGACTTATAGCACTTTCAAAAAAACTGCCAATGTACTATATATGTACATATATAAAGAAAAATCAAGTATTGAATGAGACTTACCAAGCCAATATTTGTTGTTATGGGTAGAACGCGCAGGCTGGCGCTACGACGCGTGTAAAGTGTGAAATCCTTTGACCGTCGTACTAACATACGCAAACCCGTATTTGCACAAACGCCAGCTGCCATTGTTCAATTTTCTTGTATTTGTTGCTTCGTTTTTAGCTGACAATTTTTTGTTATTGTTTACACTTTGCTTGCAATAAATTCAATGTATTGGCGACTTTGCGGATGCTGTCTTTGATGGCCCGTTATTTTTACTAAAGTTAGTAATAGTTATTAATATAATGGATGATAAATCTTCTTTTTGTTATTCACTTTTTACATTTATTTTTATATTTTTTTTTTTTTTTGCAAATGAATTAAACATTAAAAGCTGAATAGAATTTTTTTCTATAAATATTTTTACCACACCTAGAGACTTTATTGGCACACAATACAAAACGACTTTTATTTCATTTTTTATCTATTCAACTAAATTTTTCAATATTTAACTAAAAACACAATAGAAAACAATTAATTAAAACTCTATTTGACTTTAGCAAGAAACACTGATAATAAAAACAAAAAGAAAAATGTGAAGAAATAAAAACCTAAACACACTCTCACTCACTCACTTATTTTTTATTTTCACCCTTTCAGAGGTAGGGGAGAGCAGGGAGAACAATTTAACTTTGTACTCCTATTCTTTTTGAACGAGGATTGAAATTTTACTCCACTATTATTTATGCAGCTCCATAAATATTTTACATTCTCTTTTTCTTGTATTTCAAATTCCTTCTATATCAAAAACTAAAAAATTTCGATTTCGTTGTTTGTACTGCTTTTTTTGCACGCACAATATGTATGCATGTATGAGTGCAGAATGGTGACATGCATATGCATGTATTTATAGTGCAGCTAAATTCCGCATAATTATATTGATGACTCGTAGCAAATTTTTAATTAAGCCGGTGTTTAATATTCTCTGAATTAATTTGGTGTATTTCACTCTGAACCACAATCACAATACATACTTATTAAGAATAACAATATGGCTAATTTTGCCATAAAACAATTTTATAACAACAACAAGCACCGGGAACGCAACCAAAAGAACACAAAACAACAAACTCGCACGTTCGAATTACGGCACATAAGGCAAGACACGGACGAGCAGTGGTTTGTACCAGTGAACTACTAAACAAGCACTAAATTTACTGAGATTGTATTTAATACATGATTTAAATTCTTTGTCTTAAGTTATTTCTTGTATTTGCCAAATTGTTTGCGCTTATTTTTATTCTCACCGCGCAAGTTTTTCACTATTTGCAAACATATACACACAACAAAACGCTGCAAACAACAAGTCACTACTACTTAATTTGGTAAACGGCTGTATGATGCAGCGCTGCTAATTTTGGTACTTAAAACAAAACATGTGTTGACCATTTAGGCTCGTCACAAGTTGATATAATTATTATTTAAACAAATTTATGCCATTCCCAAATTTTATGAAAGTTATTATTAATTTCTAATGTAAACGTATTAGTTAGTAGAATACATCGAAAAAAAAATTACAATGTAGAGTAAAAATTACATAAAGCTTTGCTAACACCCCCATTGACCTTACAGGCTAAGTTGTCAGAAGCAACATTTTAAAATATAATTCCCAACAAATTTTCATGAAATCCTATAGTCTGATACGATATATTATAGATATATTATATTATATTAAGGCTTTATTTCACTATCCCACGCAGTCGAACCACTCATACACACGTAAGTGTTACCTATATGCCTTATACTTTATGAAATAAAAAAAAAAGTTGCCTATATATATATATATATATAGTGATACACCACATTTTACATGTATTACGAAAACAAATGTTTTATGTTTCTTACATACAAACAAAGTAATTTATTCTATTTAGTGCTGTAAAAAGGTAGATTAAAAATGGATATTTCCAAAGATAAAAAACTAATATATTGCAACTTTTGTTGTATACATTCAGTAATACTACTTCGTTGTAATAATAATGAATAACAATTTTTTCTTGAAGTAAAATCAACCCTGATCAGACAAAATCTATAATTTTATGAAAATTTTCAAAAACTCTTGCAAATGGTAATAATACGATTTTAGAATTTTAAAAATGTGATTTATGGCTGCTTAGTGAATTCAAACACCTTTTTCCCCTTTTTTCCAATTTTTTTATATATTACGGAAAATAAAATCAGCATTGGCAGCAATGACATACAGCAGGGACTTGTTTCTTCCACACTGTTTTACCAAGAGGTTAAAAGAGATTGCCACATATTCGTAACGATTTAGCAAAAGAAGTGATACCTATTTTATTTTAGAACCATTTGTTGACATAAAATAATTCAGTGTGGTTAGAATCAATGCTAAGGGTTAATGTATAACGTTATTTCCAACTAATTACACCAACATGACAATTGTGAATTACTTTGACTTAGAATTACAGTTTCACTCGAATTATTAAATTATTTTTATTTCATTATTAAATTAATGAAACTAGTGTTTACTAGAATGGATATTAATTTTTTTGTTTAAATTACAACGGTATTGTTCACTGGGTTGCATCGGCTGATGTTATGTAGAAAAATGGAAAGCATTAACCAATTAATAGGGTAATTAGATAAAGTAGATTAGTTGCTGGTGGAAAGATTTTTAGTGACCATTTAAACAAAAATGCAGACTGCCAAAGTTATTGCCGTTATTTGGAGAATTGCTTTTTAGCCTTATTTTCTTACAGTTTTAGGTCTTACAGTTTTCGGTTTGAGTTTGTGTTCAGGGTTTCTCGTAAATAATTTCTCCCACGTAATTTGTTGCTTTTTCACATATTTGCGATCAATAGCTATAGAGATAATTCAGTCGAGCGTAATAAATTGAACATCATGATCGCATGTAGCCCTTCAGGCAGATCATAATTCTCATTTGGTTCACGAAAGATCTGAATGCATTTATGAAAAAGCATGACAAAAAAATGAAACTTTTTGAAAAATACATAGAAGCAAGCAAATTGTCATCATTTTGAAATTCTTTTCCAGAAATCCTTTTTATATACACATTTTTAACCTCTTAGTACAATCTATTTGTATTTAATATATATATATGTGTGTGTAAATACGTATTACTGACTTCACGTATTAGTGAATGTGGTTTTAAATCTCCTTAATTACGGATTTTAATTCAAGTATTTATTACGTTCATTTATTAAAGAAAGAGTTTACAAATAAATCACAATTATTACTGACTTTATTTAAATGTAATTGACATGAAAATATTATTATCTATTCTGTGTTAAATGAAAAACAATTAAAAAAGCAAAGGATTACAAGTATCTATTATTTATTTTTGATATTTAATTAAAGTTATTGCATGCTTGTGTAAAAACAAAGTAGTGTCTGTGCATGTGTGTCTGTACAGACGAGCAAATAATTAAATTAAATGTTTACAACAGGATTAAACAGTTTGATATTAAAAAACTAAATAAAGATACAAAGAGAAGTGGATTTTCATTTTCTTTATTACAAAATTAATTATTAATTATAAAAATAGTAAACCAGCCGAGAGGCATGCTAATTTGCTTTGTCCTACTAAATTCGATATAATTGAAGGACGCAGAAAAAATAATTGGCCACATCCTAAACGTTCGAAGCATTGCATTTTTGGCGGGATGAGCAGTTTGGTTGCTCGCCTATTAAATAAATATATAATAAGGGATGAAACTAAAAACGCAGGGAGTTAGTAACCAGTTTACTTGTAAATTAACCATTTTTCTGAAAAAGCGTAAGATAAGCATTGACATGATTTTGGAATCATACCAGACTTGCTCATAGATTAAAGTGGCTACCAAGCGGAAACGGATGGGCTGGTGTGAAAAGCCGTCTATAGCATTTTTCTAATAATAATCATAACTTGTTTCAAAATATATTCGAATATTTCAATAACTGCATTTCTATTTGCGCTTGACTTAATTTAATTTAGTTTCACTTAATTCTATATCTAGAATTTATAGAAAATTATTGAGACAGGAAATATAAACCTCTTTTGCTCTATCTGATTGAGCGATAATTTTTTTTGTTTCTTTAAAGGAGAGGTAGCTTTCAAAATGTAGGTTCCCCCTTTTTAGAGAGTACTTTCTGTATTACTTTTGGGAGGGGGCAGAACATCGTCCTGTAAAGGATCATAAACTTGTATTTACGCACGTTTTAGGCCCATTCATCGATCGGTAGCCCCACAAGGACATACACTGCCAAGACATGCCATGTTAACTGGCTTTGCGTTTGGAAGCATTTATTCGCTTATTCGAGTAATCAAGCATGGCAAGAATACTTTCGATTGAAATGCAAACTGGTGAGGAAACATATGAAAGTTCAATGCCGAGCCGAGAGGCCATCACAAAAATTTTTTTTAAAAATTGATAGTATAAATTACAAATTTATATATTTATAACTGTTACAAATTAAGCTGGAAAAGATTCTTGAATTGCATCAATTTACAATTTCCGGCCCACACGCTTTTGTAGGTCTTTCCTTGTTCAATATGGTCTTTATTATAATTATTAAGTATTTTTTTTTTTTAAATTAAGCGAACACCCATGAAACCAGTTCCTTTACTCTAAGTATTGAATTATTATCACGTTGTTTTATATATCCAGTTTTTTCAAACTGCATTTATAAAATTTGTTTTGCATTTTTTTTTTTGCCTCCACTTTAAAATAATAACTGAAGCCATAAACAAAAAGAAATAATAATAATTTTTAAAATTATTGTTTATGTAATTCATTTATTTAAATTTGTAATTGTTATATAAATGAAGTCATCAGCATACACGTATTATGCGAAATAATATGGAAGCGAAAAAACATTTTTATACACTTAGAAAAAAATTCTTTTAAAACGGAAATATCTTTTACACTGGGGAAGTTTATAATGATTTCGTCAATTAAAGAGGTGCACGAGAAATGGCGCAGGGACTTTCGAGATGGCCTCTATTTGGTACTGTCAATTTGAATTTTTCTCAGTGTAAATTTGTTACAAATGCAATTAACTGAACGTAATTATTACTGAAAATTTGTAGAATTTTACTAACAAGCACTCGCATAAAAACTTATAATCGTACAATAATGCTGCGGGGAATATTCGGCCAAACAAACGTTGTCAATTATTTTTTGTTTAAAATGAAAATGCAATTCGTTTATGGCTGCATTTACGTTGCTGCACAGAATTTTGTACACCCTTTGGCCTAATGCAAGGTAGCAGAATAAAAAATTGCATGGCGTAGGAAAAAAAAGCCCTGAGAAAATAATAAAAAAGACTCCCCGATCTCAGGATGAGACGGCTTGAGAAGCTTTAAAGCTTCGTGATTTCAATACGCATCTGAAACGCACAATCGGTAGTGTCACATATATTGCAAAGTACCGCAAATAAACGCGTACCCGCATTGACAAAATTATTAACTCCGTACAACACTTAATTGTATCCTTTCCACCTGCGATATGGGCTGCGAGTATTTGCAATAACACGGCGCACATGAAATAATTTATTGGTGAAGGGAATAGCAATAAACTAACTATTGCCTTAAAGAGCTTTTAATTGAAAATATTTTTAACTGGCAAAAGTGACCACGAAATTGAATTTACATGTTATAGGCAATATTTAGTATATGGGCTAATGACTGCACGGCTGCACGGCTGCACGGCTTTTATATGTGTGTTTGATAGCGAGCGATAAATAAATTTATATGCAAAATATTTATAAAAATTAAAATGATAAATACAAATGCACTATAAAATTTGACAACTCAGCGAATTGGGATAAAAAAATTGGAAAAATTTAATGAAGAAAGCAAAATTTATTTCAACCATTTCAACAATTTTTCCGTATATAAATTCAATGTATGCAAATTAATTTACATAAATTAAATGAGCAAAATTATTAAATAACTAAAAAATCAAATATCTGAATTAACTTTATCTGGTTAAAAATTTAAACTTATTTGGTTGGCTCAATAAGGATACATTAAAGTCCAAACTAATTTCGTATTAAAATAATTAATATTTTATTATTTATTTATAAAACAGAAATTGAATTGAGATCGAACTGGTGCTATTTTTAATTACACCAGCAGTGTCATATATATATATATATACATTCAGCAGAATATTAAAAATACTTTGAAGCTGATTATTTCAGAACATCAGCTGATTGCAATGCCCATTCCATTACATGCTGGAGCAGATGTCTGGGGAATCTTTAGCCAAATGCTTTTTAGCACAAACTGGAGATTTATCCAAGAAATCAATTTTAAGCCACTCGTTTTCTTATACTCTTTTACATTGGCTGATATTTGTCAGCTTAAATGGAAAATAAAAAAGGAAAGAAAATATGAAAACAACAACAGCTACAACTACTAGCGGTATTGCCCACCGAACATTTGGAAACCAAGTCCTGATATCTCTAGAATATTTTTATATTTCCTACCATTCATTATAAGGGAAATGAAAAGAATAACTAACTTTTAGCTGATAATTCCCGTAATAAAAACGTTAACTGTAAAAACCGCCAAATATTTATTGTTAGAATAAAATAAAAAATTTCCAGAAAATTTTAATATTGTTTTTACCAACCGAAAACTAATTTAAGCCTGTCTAAAATGATCGAAAAATTCTGAATGTTGTAATGCATGTAACATCTTTGCAAGAAATGGACTCGAATACCAAGTTCCAGCTTTAGGAGTTGTAATTGTACTGCGACAAATAACATTAATTTGGTTCGTGTAACCAAGGCGAATAGCATTTCCAATTGTCATTAGCACATGACAAGATGGCTTGAGAAGCAGTAAGAAGAAGACGATTGCTAGATATCAATGTAAATATAAATATCAGTTTCTGATATAAAAGCCAAGCTTGTTTAAATTATATTTAAATAAAGTTTAGTTACACAGGTAATCAGAAAATTTTCCTTATTTATATATAAATAAAATGTTTTACGCAGCGCATGTTTTTTCGACCTCAATACCTCATATATTGCTGGGCGTTTATAGGGCCACTTTAAGTATACAACACACTTTTCAAATACAATTTATAAAAAATTTTGAAATAACCAAACATTCATATCAGTTCAGATGAGCATTTTGAAAATTAATAAAAATAATCATCTGCAGTGCGGCTGCCAGCTGATAATGAATTTGCCTTGGAATGGCCACAGCTCAGTTTTCTTAAAGCGACTCTTTTCTCTGTTGAAATTTTTCTATGTTCCAGACCACTATAACCCTATTGAGGAATTAAGGGAAATAGAGGTCCTAAAATTCATCGACTGTATGCAATTTATATCTAGTAGCGGTACAGGGAAAGGCCCCTACTCATCCAATGCATTTTGGCGAAATTAAAATCAAAGTAAAAGGCAGGGTTTGCTTTGGCTGTTATTTGGTAACATTTATAATTTGTTTTCACTTCTTCCTAGAGACGATGCGAAGGAGGCTGTATCGATAATACTTTCCAGGAAAATTGTTTGCTGATAAATGCCTTCATTAATTAAGCATACCACCAGCAGCTAAATCATGACATATTAAAGCACTTTAGAAAAATTCAATAGAATTCTTTATGGCTGCCGCCGTCAAAGATGGAATTCATGACCTTGGCGATATGCATTTGACGAACTTAACTGGTTAAAGTTACCTCCTTGGTACGCTACCGTGAAGGTGGCCAATTTTGTGTAAAATTGACTTTTAAAAGTTGCTATGCATTACAGTATTTTTCTTGGGATTTTTCTACACTAACCAAATAGCTATGAGAAAAGCTGATTCCCTACAATGTGATGGATATTTCCAACAATACAGTTTTTCAAATGACCGCTCTAGCAACTTCAGACGTATTACTGTATTCATTCGAATTTTTTAAACTTCTTCAAATCTAACTTAAGTTTTAAATTAAATAAATAAATAATAAGTAAGTAATCAGTAACAAAGAAGAACCTACAAATCTCTATTTTTTTCATTAAACTTATTGTACATGATTAGATGGCATCGGCATTACTTACCTTAATAATTAAATATTGATGGTAAAAAAATGTCCCAGGATAATTTGGATTTAATACGATCTTTTTATTCTTTGTTGTTATTTATGTATTTTTGTTCCATTTATAATGTTATATGTATGCATGCATGTTTGGTAACAATGCATGGAAATTTTTTTCTTATTTGCCAAATTGAATTTTTCAATTGTATGCTATTTAAATTTATGCTACACGTACACGCACTTCTCCTTACCACATACATATTTACAAGCACTAATCTATAATATTTACTTAAAAATTATTTAATTTAAATTTTATTATTTATAATTTTCATTTTTTGTTATTTTAATATGCACGTAATTATTCGTAGTATATTTCATTTGCTTCCTGCGTAACATTCATCAGCCACCAGTAAACACAATTTGATTTCTCTTTTTAACATTTTTTGTTGCTGTTTTTTTCTCTTCTTAGTACTTTTTACTTCATTAAAACATAAATAGTGTGTATGATTTTCTCTCTGTTTTTTGGTTTTTGTTTTTGTTTTTGTTTTTGCTTGGTTGTGTGTTATTATTAATACAGTTAGTTTTGTTTTTGCATTCAATGCATTAATACATACAGAATTATAACAGTCAGTAATTTGATTATGCTTTTTACATGAATATGCTTTGAGGTGTGTGAAACAAAGAATTATAGGATTTCAGTATTGCATTGGCATTGTGGCAGAGTGAGGGGTATAGGACTATTGTGTGATAATTAGCGGCAAGTGAGTAGATGAAGCGCAAACGGGAGAAACTAATCAAGGCTGATTAATAAATCTATTGCTTACTTATTTTTTACAGGTTTCTACATAAATTTCTTATATAAATTACTTTTTCTATTTTTTTATTCTTACATTCTAGGCTTTGTTGTTGTTTTTTTGTGTTGCTGGCTGTAGTGTTGTATTTTTTATATGTAGTGTTTATGCATACGTATGGATGGGTTTGTGGGTGTGGGATTATCGCCATGCTTGAGTGCATGAGAATATACTACATACATATGTATGTACATAATCATATAATTATGTATGTGTGTATGAACGTATGTTTATTAGACATTGAGGTGACGAATTATTTTATAACAGCTTAAAACTTTACTTTTTGCCATTCGCCATTTACACTGGAGTCTCTTTTTTGACATATAGAAGACTTCTGTATCTTTACAAGGCATAAAAAATGCAAATTAATTTTTTTTAATTCATCCAAAGAGGTCTTCTATTAGAATACAATTTATTCAGCGATTTAACTTTTTAAATGCTTCGGATTAACTACATTTCTGATACTGCGCGAATTTGCTTAAAATGTAAACAATACAATTATCAACTGAGTTCGAGTCAGATTAACACATTGTCTGGATCAATCCGAAGTAAAATAAGTTCGAGTTAGATTCTCTTTACAAAGCAGCGACTGCAATATGTTCTCTTATTCCATCGAAACTAAATTAATTTCCAGCCAGATTGCAGATGGCGTATTCTCTTTACAAGCAACAATCAGTTTGAAGCAATATTGAAATAATTTTACACTATCCTACATAGTCTTATGATTCATTCGCACAAAAATCTGATGTGACTCCATCCTATTTCAAAAAATCGCATGAAAATAAAATTGCTGGCGCCACACTATTCTACAACTCTGATCGCATGAAAATTGCCACTTTTTGAACATATTCATAAACTGCGACTTGTCACACTGATGCATTTTCGGGCCTCACTATTCTATTTTTTCAGCAGAGATGCCATATTTAACAAAACGTACAACTAACTGTATACGACAATGAATCATTGTTGTAAGTGGGGTTTCCGCAGTTCACTTTTTAATGCCTTCAGATTATTTATTGCTTATACTCGTAATTAGCAAATGGACACCCAGGATGCTGAAAGCTTAAAAACATTTTACATTCAAAATGATTATCAGTCTTTTGAATATTGACAATTTCCATAAATTTGCTTTCGTTTTCATCGCTTAATCGTTTATTTAATAAATTATTTGAGAGCTCAATACAAAAAGGCTAGATATATGATTGGAGGCACGTACTTACCAATTTAACTTTTTATTTGAACTCGTGCATTTCCTTTTTTCAAACAGCTCTGCTCTTTATTGATTAGGCTCATCCAGTGAGAAATTTTATAAGAGATTTGCTTGGAATTATTAACTGTCTCTACTTCTTTAACAATGAAGCTTTAATGAAGCTGGCTTCACCGGTTTTGAAAAAAAAAATCTTTGTGGGAATGTATTGCCGCTTAGTAGCTGAAGTGGTGATTTTCTCGTGAAAAATAGGATTAATCTCAGATTACTGCCAACAAGGCATATTTATTTTAAAACTACTTTCGATCCAAAATGTTTGGACAAGTTAATGATGGCTGCTGCAAAATTCTTTCGCAAAAAAAGCAAATAAATAAACTCTTAAAAATAAGACAGAAAATAAATAATAACTACATTTTTGCTAAATCAAAAAAATAAAATAATTTATAATTTTTTTTTTTTTAAAAAAAAAAAATTTAATTGCAAAACATGTTCATTTAACTCCATGTCAATTTAGATACAATTTATATTGCATGAAAAACTTTTAAGTTTTTAGCAAAAATTTTTTAATTTTACTTTTATGGATGAGGTAACATTTTTTTTTAATTGCTTTAGCAAACAAATATTGCATTAAAAAAATTTCGGAAGTAAATGAGAAGTACTGCCAAGCTTGAAGGAAACTACATTGTATGGATATAATCATTTGTGCACATCTGTTCAATTTTGTTTGTAATTTTTTCTGTTTAACAGTGTTTTAGGTTAAATTTTTTTTTTTTTTTTATAAATAAATAAAATATTGCAAAAATTAATAATGTGATTATTTAAAAACTTAAAGAAAACTTATTGGTTTTAAGGTAAAAAAAATTAGTAAATAATTAGAAAAATTAAATTAAATTGTACAAAATAATTTGACACTGATTTGCTTAAATTATGTAACAGATCGTTGTTAAAATTGCTTTAAACAATTGCATTAAACCTACAAAGTCCTGGACAGCAACTTTAACTGCTTGTATAAGTTTTTTTTTACAATTGTATCTTAAGAATATTCTCATAGATTCAACTAATTGTATTACTTAATATAATAATTGCTAGTGTTTCACTTAACAATGTGGAGGATATTTTATAAGTATGCAACGTATGTAAGTATGTGTATGTGTGTGTGTGTATGTAAAAATCGTTTCAGAATATTGGCTCCTGCTAAAATATCCTTGCATTGTAATGGCTGTCTCTATTGTGATGTCGAGGATAAAATACAGACTTGTTTTGTTTCGGCGATGCAGGTGGTGTTACTGTTGTTACTTTTGGAGCTGACTGTGAATACATTGGCAACATTGTCATTGCCGCATTTACTCTTATTTTATTTAACATGCCATTAAGGTAAAATATTTTTGGTGGGCGAACTGGCGACAACAAATAATTAGTAATCTTTTCGGAAGGTTTTCGCTGCTGCTGTGGCTGCTGTGGCTGCTGCTTCTGGTTCGCAAAAAGATTTTTAATTGACAGATCCTGTCCGTAGTGCTGTTCATTTGTTTCTTTACAGCATGCGTGTTCCAGTTCACGTTTATGCCTTTCTTGATGCTGTTGATTATGCTGCGGATAATAATTGCGATTTATACTGTGGTGATTGTGCGACTTTTGATGGTGCATGAATTGCTCAAGTTTCTCGTGTTGTGGCAATGTCGGCTGCAAGATAAGCAATCGTTGCAATTGTTTTCTTAATCTTGCACGCAATTTTCGTAACTTGTGCTGCTGCTATCACGTGCTCGTTGACAGGTCATCTTTAAGCCACTGTGGAATAGGACGTGCTCCGAGTTTCTTTAAAAGTTTTACTAACGCTGTATTATGACTTAAATAATATCTGCAAAAGCATAAAAGAAAGTTAAAAATGAAATCACGTGATTGGAAGGAAAATCACTTATTACGAACAGTGAGAAGTTCAATAAATTTAGCAACCAATAAAATGCTTTAAAAATATTTTTTACTTCTTTAAAAATGTCATATTAAAAATGTATAATTTTTTTTTATTAAACGTTTCTAAGATTCTTAATTCGTTTTGTAAAACATTTAATAAAAGCTTGTTTTGAAATTTGAATGATATTTTGAACCAAATTATCGGGTAGGTCAAATTGGACTGATTGATTTGACGAGTGTGCAGAATTGCTGCAAAGCTTTTAAAAATTGATTTTACATTTGATATATGTTTCTCTAAGACGTCAAGTACATGTACAAGGGAACTGCATGCATGGAAGTAGTCGGAATCACCTCTCTACCCCTACCAGCAAAAGGAAACCAAGAATTGGTGCAACAAAAGTTACAAGTCTTGTCACGAATGAAGAAGTTTTATATGTGCTTGCGTCACTAAATGGTCAATCATGATAAAGCCAATCAAATGGCGCCGGTGACACAAAAGAGTCAACCCATATAAAATTCAAATTATTTTGACTCGAATAATTTTTAAGTGATTTTGAGCCAAACAATAATTTGCTTAACGATACCGAGAGAAAAGAGTTGGAGTCTTAACTGGTCTTGCTGTCCCCCCATAACACAATATTTGATTATTAATGTAAGGAAATGAAAAAAGGTACTTAATTACACCGTTTGCCGGTGTAGAAGGAAAACTTTTTTCAAATGAGTCTCAGGAGTATAAAACAATACACTAAAAGAAATAATTTTTTTTTTTTAACTACAACTTGTAATAACAAAGTGGTAGAAGATAAGCAAGAAAAAAAAGTAAATAAATTTTATCGAGCATACTCATTGACTTTTAACCCGTTTCATTTACATTTAACCCATTAAAGATATAAAAACAAAATGAAGATAAAACAAGAAAACGGAAAAGGAAAACATATAAAGCAAAACCGCAAAATACAAGATAATATTCATACTACAAGTGTAGCTTGTTTGTTTGATCAGTATCTCCACACGTAACCACCAATTCTGTACGTCGCCATCTAATCCTGCACTTCAAGCCACTAACACATACAAAAAGCAGTCACTCGAACCCCTCCTCAATAACGCAGTTACTACCAACTATTAAACAATCAAAACAATATAAATAGAGCTTTGAAGAGGTTCATCATTATTCACAAAAGTGTAACAGAACGTGCTTATTTTACTTATTCATCGACTTGATGTTTAACAAAAGTTGAGAAAAAATTTTATTTATAAAAAACAAAAACTTCTTTTTATATATGCAATAATATTAAAGATTAAGCAGCCATTAGTTTTTAATGGAATGCAGATTGTAGTCAGTTTTATTTATGCTCTTACAGCAACCCAGTTTTCCCTTAAAGGAGAGCAAACACAATGGAGAAGGAAACCATACCAGAGATAACGACATAACAAGCAGGGCAGGCATGCTTTACTTGTTATTATAAAAGCAGTTGTTATAAAATAATTAGCAGGAATTTTATTTTTTTTTTTTTTGGCATGTGGGCTACCCAAAGCTGTGCCACAACGACCTGCTGCTAGTTGTCAAGCAAAAAAAAAGAAGAATTATATTTTATGTCTTCTTAGCCAATGAAACTTTGACGAAAGCAAGAAGGGGGCTGGTATACACTATCAAACATGAAGGACATAACTAGCATAACTTGGCCAGTCATTTAATCAGTCAATAAACATTTTCACAATTGGGTGAACGTCGGCGGTAATGCTGGCTTTCCACTACCAAAAAGTCTCAGTCTTGAAAATTTAATAGTAAATTGTAGCCGATTGCCTCGGCAGCCAGTGCTTCTAGCCATATTATAATTATATTAATGTAATTGTAATACTAACTAACTAAATAAATAAATAATTAGAACTAAAGTTCATGATTCAATATCGTACACAATCGTACGACCTGTCAAAATATGGCACGTATGCTGAAAAAGTGTAATAGTGTAGCCTAAAAATGCATTTGTGGCACTGGATATTAAAATTGATTTTTTCAGCAGCAGCTGGCGTGGCTATACACTATCAAACATGACTGACAGTCTTACTAACATTTCATTATTATGATAATCCTTTGCATTGCGATTGTCAACAAAGCCTTTGCAATGCTTTCGTTTACCATGTTTGCTTGTGAATTGTTTTCGTTAAGCAACTCTTTCGCCACTCAACAATGTGATTGACAGTTTGGTCAATCAGAGTTGTCATGCAAAGCTGACAAATTTAGAATTGTTAAACAAATTCAATAACATATCAAATTCATTGAGCCTAAAAAAATATAAAAAAAATATTTCTTAAATTCTTATTTGGTGAAAAAAATCCAAAAAATATTTAATCGCTAAATTTATAGAGATTATAAAAATTATTGTTTGTTTGGCATTTAAATTGTATTAAATAAATTTATACTCAGCGGCAAATAAATGTTTTATTTAATTCACATCTTCTGGAATCACTTTTTCATCCGACACATTTTTTCACAAACTCCACAGTGGGAACTCGCATTGAAATACGAAACATGTAAAAAAGCTCATTATGAATTAATTAAATGATTTGTTCGTTCACTTGTACGCTAGACGTATGAGTAGAATAATAAATGCATCAATCATACGCATCAGGGAACTCGACAAGTCAGTGGTGCAGGCAACGGAAAGCCACAAAGTTAAACACACAAATAATTAATTCAATATGATAATAAATTACATAAAGAAAATATGCAACTGTTTCCTTTTAATTGCAAATTGATTTGAACATCTCAGCTAAGAAATTAATGTTTTCTAAAAAAAAAAGGTGGAATCATTAACGTAATAAAACACGCCCATAGACTGCTGAGTTGGTCTCCGGAAACGGCATTACTTATCTGTACAGGGGAAATAATTAATATTTTTCTATGAATTACCAACGTGGGGTAGCCGCTGCTGATGCATTACATTGTCTGGACAAAGGAAAAGGAAAGAGGGAGCAGTGTTGCCACGCCATGCCTCTAATGTCAAAGCTACAACGCTGCTACAACGTTTTTGGTAGCCACTTTTTTTTTATTTTTAATTCGGCAAAGAAATAGTGTTACAGAGGAATGAGAGTAGAGGTTGTATGTGATCACCTGCATTATATTATATTATCGCGGTCAATTACCGTTAAGTAATCAGTGACAAAGTATTCGCCATTCTGGCACAAGAGGGTGTTGCTTTACCTGACTAGAAGGACTGTCACAGATGCGGGCTAATTACAACTTATGATCCTTAGTAGGTCGACACTATCGACAGGGGAATCCCAAAAAAAGAGAAGGGAGTGATTATGTAAAAAAACCCACAGACGTTCACTATGCATTCGCAATTTAAAGCATTCGAGTAAAATTCATTTGTCCTTTTGCGTAACATTCCCTAAATAAACTTATTACAAGGACTTTTCTCGAATATATGCACATAAAACTTACTCTGGCTTAAAGGCCGCTCTAAAGCAACTTTAAAAATTCGTTTTATTGCAATAATTTTTTTTTGTGTGTTTGGCCACCCGATTTATCCTTGTCTTATTTCGTTTTTGCAAATAAATTTTCAAATCTTTCCTCGCATAAATTTATATTGGTTTTGTGAGCAACTTCAAATAGTCGACAGTACTCGTATATCTTACACACTTGAAAAAAGGCCAAGAAATGTGAAGCGTTTCCAAAGTGCACAGATAAAACTTTCCAATGATAAAATAAACAAAAAAAAAAAAAAATAAAAAAAATAAAAAAAAAAATGAAATGAAAAATACTTCGTTGCTTGTCTGATGTCACAGTTTCTGACACGATTTCGCACTTTTCAAACTCATCACAACTATTGACATGCCAGGCACTCGTAACTTATGAGCGATAATGATTTATGAGACAAAAACTAACAACATGCCAGTCATAGTGAGCCATTCGCAAACACATGCAACGCACATACACGCAAACGCAAATACATGCCCGAGCAAAGTTTACACTCAGAAAAAAATCTCAAATTACTAGGAAAAGTTTTTTGGTGTCACCCTTTTCCACTTTAAGCGCAATCTTTTGCCTTCATTGTTATTGTGAGTTAATGTCAACTCGTATTATGTGGCAAACTGATTGAAATAGTTTTGTAGAACATTTAAGGTTACAAAAAAAGGAAGAAAAAACCTGAAAAAGTGACGACCGCAATATCAGGAATGAAAAAAGGATGCATACAAAGAAAATAATGATGACGACAAGTAAGAGAGAACGAGTGCACGAGCGTAACGTGTGAAAGAAAGACCAAGACAGTTTTGGTGAAATGATTTAGATGTTGCATTTGCTGATGGCGGTGTTGAGTTAGATGAGCATTGGAAAAATGCAAATTTTTCCTGTTTAGTCATGCAATCTTATGAAACAAAAAAAAAAAAAAGCTTTAAGCTCATAATAATAAATGATAAACAGTGTCGACTGAAAGTGTATGTAAACTAAATATCAAAATACAAGATAACATCGAAAGGCGTAAAGTTTATAAAAGCTAATAATAGATCAAATTAATACGAAAGCATTTGAAAATAGCCTTATGCCGTTATTGTTGCTGTTGGCATTTTTTATATGAACACAAGCAAGTCCTTTTAAACACTTTTGTTTCCAAGCAAAATGAACTCGTGCAGTGAAATGAATTTAAAAAAATTAATATGTATTTTTCATCCACGTTTGCTTAAGCATTTTTTCTAAAAATTTCTTTTTTTTTCTTTTTTCTTTAATTTCTTTTTTTTTTAATAAACATCAATTTAATTATGGAGTTAATCGAATATTTTTGAATTTCATTATTGATTGGTAAAGCTGGCTGGCGAAGCCAAATTAATTTCAATTTATTTTAATTTTTTTTTTTACAAAAAGAAGGATTTAAAGTTAATTTTTTAAAAATAAACCAGCCACATGTTACGAGTATTTTGCTACGTATTGAAGGGAAATCTTTTTAAAAGCTAAACATTTGCTGAAGACTTGCAATTACGAATTATCGAGATTCCAATATAATTTTTGGAAGAGCGACAACGTACGATTTTCGTAGTAGAACAATTAAAAAGGTAAAAAGAACAATTAAAGGCTAAAAAAAGAGACAAATTTCATGTATGAGTATGGGCCAGTGCTTTAAAGCTTATTTGCAAGTTTCTCAACCGAATAGACGAGAGCGCTGCGTTTCATTGTTTTATAGCTGCTACAATGAAATGTGCACTAATAATATTACGGAAGTCATTGCCGAAAGCCTTGTTCTTTTCCAAGCAATATGTATTTCTGTAAAAGCACACCCTGTAGTGGTTGCTACATCAGAGAGAGATCTTTCTGTACAAAGAATCATTTTGAGCAAGGCTTTAGCAATGTATTGAGTATTGGAAGATTCAAGTCGAATAATGCAATTTCTAGATTGATGTACGAGTGAGACGCCATCCACTCAGTACAGGCCTTAGAAAAGAGAACAGCACTATTTATTAGTGTGCAGGCTTAAAACCATTGTGGAGAAAAATATCTCTTTCTCTCTTCAACTCGAGTGACTGAGACATAATTTTGGAAGAACAAAATTGTATGATATTAACGAACTTTTTTTTTTTTTGCCTGGTTGGAAACAAATTTTGTTCTGAACCGCTACTAAAGCTGAGAATTAATACTACTAAACACGTTGAGATTAATAATATATTTTTTTTAAAGTATCTTCTTTGAAAAGAATATATATATTTTTTTTAAATCCATCAAATAGAAAAGGATGCCTTTTCAAACCTATAGCAAATTAAACAATCAAACTGTTTAAATTCTTTAACTTGGCGAGGCAAAGCTTATAAATCTTTATTGAAAATATTTGCACAAATTAATAATTCTCAAAGTTGAGTTTTTTGCTTTCCTAATGAACAACGTTTGTGGCAGCAGTTCTTCATTGAGGATCTTCCTCAAATTTAACACTCTTTTCGTGAAGGCGAAGTTTAGCCAGCGAATAGTGAAAATGAAAAAAGGAAAAAGAAAAATGAAAGTATGAGAAAAAAATTCCATTTAAATACGTAGACACATCCATCATTTTTGGATGGTTCAAATTCAAACAAGCAGTGCCAGTCAGCCACTGAGAAGAAATGTAATGTGATGCGATGCGATGCGATGCGAAAGGAAAAATGAAAAATTGTAGAAGTAAAAAATAAAAAAGTTGAAAAGCTTCAGCCATGTCTGTTTGCATGTCCGTCGGTTTCTTGTACAAGTAACACAAATACCCACTTTTTGTGATGTGAAAGTAGATTAAATATTTTTAGTGGCCAGAGGAGAAGGAATAGTCAGTCATCAACGGCAGACAGGTTAGGCAGTGAGTAAAAATGAATATTTTTCATTTATTTTTCGAGCACTTTATGTAACATTGCAATAATATTGCTGGCAACTGACAGCAACATTCATAGAAAAATGTTAACAGTTTCAATCTCTCCCCGCTACGAATTCTTTTTCATTGCATGATGGCGATAGCGATTGCCATCGCTATCGCCACCGCCACCGCCACCGCCACTACCACCGAAATATTTTTCTCATTAATTTACTTGCATTTGCACTGTGAACTTACCTTTGTAACAATTTAGTACTACGTTCGTCCATGGGCGGATATTGACGGCCCTTTGACTTGCCCAAACATTTATTGTGTTTCTCGTTCACCACCTGACAGAAGAAACCCTTCTTCACATCGTACCGTAATTGATGGGAGTAGTCAAAGGCCGGTTGTATTTTTAAGAAGCGTTGCAAATCATTCATCACATCAACAGGATTGAGGCGCAGTTGCTCACCATCAATGATGTGCAACTGTTGGGCAGGATAATATGAGAGCCAACGTTCCAAGTGCTGAGCATATTTACCAGGATTAAGGCAACGATTACGTAAATCCCTGAGTGCTTTCGGTGCTGAGTCGGATGCCGTTATGACCTGTTAAATCATGAAAAGAATTATAAGAATAATCAAAAGGCCAAACAGAAAACAGTTTATAAAGAAATGCTCAAAGAGAAAACAAAATAAAAGGACACACAGTCACATACAAATACAGCCGTTGAAATGTGAAAAGGATTAACTTGTTGACATTTGTACACACCTGGAATTAAGCACACTACAGCAATAGTTTCCAACAAAACTTTCGTGATGCGATTTTCCTATTTTACCTTTCCTGCTGTCGCGACTTCTTTCCTTCATTTCCCCACTTTGCATAAAGTGATTTTAATGCTTTTTAAGCTGATTTTCATGAGGGGTACGAAGTAATTTA
Organism: Ormia ochracea; assembly: GCA_963402855.1. Taxonomy (NCBI): domain Eukaryota; kingdom Metazoa; phylum Arthropoda; class Insecta; order Diptera; family Tachinidae; genus Ormia; species Ormia ochracea. Next base: position 44,931,167 of record OY727106.1, read on the forward strand.
ATCTTAAACTATAGACCCGCAGGCACAAACTGCAACTAAACATCATTTGCCACTACGAGTATTTACAACGTAATGCGGCTGTAACAGAGAAAGTTCAAATGCAAGTTTTATTTACTAGCAACAGTTGTACACGTGCAACCGTCAGGAGCTAAAGAACGTGGTTTTATGCCTCAGTAATTGATTCTTACAAAAAGCGGCAGCCTGAACGAGCAAGTGAATGTTTTAATGGAGAAGGCGGAAATGTAATAAACCAAAAAAAAAAAAAAAAAAAAAATTATAATAAAAATACAGGGTGCCCGATGCGAAGGTATACTCTCTCGTTTTTGCTTACAGTTTTGTACAGTCGTAGTGATAAATGTACTATTTTACGTGGGCAATTATATATGTAATACAATATCAAATAAATGCCAGCTTCTGTTAGCTTCACAAATGCGAGCTTTTTTTTAAGGACATTGTGAAGTTCCCATTTCTGAGAACTGGTTACACTATTTATTCACATATCCATTCAAATGAAAATGTGCCTCGTCACTCATTATGACAATTCATGAATGCCGCGGTTGTCATGGGCGAGCTGTAACATCCTAATGTCACATGAACGGCGGCGTAAATGCTCTCTTGGAAGAAGCTCTTGTGTTAACTGAATCTTAAATGGCAACAAATGCAAGTCCTTGTGCAAAATTATGGCCAAAGTTGTTCTTTGAAGACCAAGCTACTTTGCACGGCGCCGAATTGAGGTTGATGGATTGTTTTGTACACTTTCTTGAGCAACAGTAGTGTTTTCAGCCGATCTTGCAGTACATTGTGATCCATGCTTGCAGGACACTCTTTCTTCGAAATCATTCACTACACGCTAAAGAGTGCGCCTTGCAGGCACGTTATTTCTTCCAAAAATGTCGAGTAATTTCTCCATAAATTTGCCACGTGTCTACTTCAGGACTATCAAGACTAATGTTTACTAAAACAGCGACAAAACAAAGTGGTGTTTCTTCCCCGCTGGCACTCTGTATAATTTTATAACTGCGACCTTCAAAAATATATTCTAGACATTTTTACCAGAAGCAAACCTGTAGTGCTGGACTATGAGCTCAATCTGTATCTGTAAAAAAATGGACCAAACAAAATTTATTCGATTCTATATGCAACACTATTGTTGTAAACGGTGCAGGATGAAGCTCGCTGAAGCGCAACGCGAATTTCATGAATTTATCAAAGCAAATCTGTAAATCTGGTAATGCATTTGCATACGATACAAGAAAGCTTAATGCCTCTCATCCCTTGTTTCACAGAACAGCAGCAGCAGCAGTTGGGTATCCATATCTCAACGATATTTAGCTGACTGTCTTTAAGTTATAAATCCATCTGACAGGCTTCATGTTCGAGCAGTTAAGACATATCCAAACAAAGAGATCTGGTATCCCAACAGGGAGCTAGTCAGCCAAGAGAAGGGCTAGCAGAGAGTTTATTCGAGAGTTTTCCTTCTTAGTATCAACAATACTAATCAAACTGTTGCCTCTAGTGATAATTAATCTGCCTTTGAATTTTATGTAGGAACCCCGTCATCTTTGATCATACAATTTTTGGAAAGGCATTTGACGCCGTGGTATCTGATAACCCAGTATTGGGAATATTGGTTTCAGCGTACGACATAATAATAATCATCTTCAATAGGAAATAAAACCATATTATATGAAGCAATTTTAAATGCAATTTATGGCTCGGAAATAAATATTTTAAGGCAGGTCCGAACGAAACCTTCATTCCTTCTGAGCTTTGGCCAGACAAAATATTTCTTTTAGGCACAAACTACAGACTTAAACATATAATCCTTCAGTTCACTAGAATCAAGAATATGCATTTAAATATATTTTTATTAAACCATGATGATGGCGAAACTATGCGTAAATGATGTGATAATTTACAGCGTAAATCGAGATTCGACTGTATGGAAGGTGCTCAACATAAGCAAGTCAACTGAAATGTAAAATTATACATCTTGCTTTCTTGTTTATCTTGTTTCCTATGGAAATTGAATAAATTTGACTAAATCCAAAAATAAAATAATTTAAAGTTACCAAAAAAAAAAAAAAAAAATTAAAAATTTTCAGTTTAATAAACTATTTAAATTAATTGCTTTAAATACTTGGCAATACTCGTAATTTAAAACATAATAAATGTAAATCTTTCAATGTAAATTAAATTAACCTCATGATACGCCACAAAATTCCATTGAATGTGCTTTAAAGCTTGAGGGTAGGAAGGTATGCGAGCATGATGTAAAATGGAGTGCGAAGTGTATGTTGTCTTTAATAAATAGAACTCGTTTTGCGGTAAAATGGAGACCATATAACTGGGCTTAAAAATGAATTAAATTACCACAAAATAAATCGTTATATAATCCAAAATGGTCAGAAGCTCCAGCAGGATGTCATGATTATTCGTCCAGTTTAGTAAAATGAAAGGAAGTGTTTGGTGTTCATGCATAAAAGCAACATGTTCTGCTGCAGAACTCTTTAGTTGTTTACAAAACAATTCTGTCTTCCTACCTCTCTCTCTTGCTCTCTCTGCCACACTGTGTGACATGTACTTACGACTGACTATAAATTAGTACATACAAATAATCATTTGCTTTATGTGTTGGTGTGTGTACAGGAGCTGTCTGGAAGGAGTCCTTTAATACAACAAACAAGAAAACATTTCTATGGATATGATGGAAAAGTTTTTCCAAAAGTCTCATTTATTTACACTCGGCAGAATAATTAAAATGTTTTAAAAATGTTTTAATGCCTTTTTGGATTTCGGTTTTAACCGCAAAAGGGGAAACCAGATTTAAGGCATCTCTCAAAAATGTGTTAAAGCAAAGTTTTTGGTTGCCATTTTATTTGGAGTTATGAAATATGAAAATGTTAATTAATTTCATGAACGACAAAACTTACTGGCAGGGGTTACATGATTTATTGCAGCAGGGATTTTAGGAAGCTTATAGGGTTCGGCTGCTAAAAATAAAAATTGTAGGTTGTCTATTTTTCTAGGAATTGTCAAACATTTTTTTTTTTTGACAGTTAAATGGTCTAATTAATATTAACAATTTTGGGGCCGGTGCACAACTAAGTGTCATTTCTGCAGTCTATGTTCGAAAAATTTATCATATCTGTGGCTGCGTCATGAGTTGTCTTCAGTAACTAAGTAATTCAGAATGCAGTGCACTTGCAATTCGAGTAACAATTAAAAAATTTATTATCAAAATTAATTCAGTCTATCAAAAAGGCCACTTGAAAAGGCAAAATGTATTTCGATCGAAAAAAAAAATTACTTATATTAAATAAACAGCTGATTATTTAATAATCAGCTGATCTATTAGTTTTAGCTGGTACCGACTTGCCCACGCTTAAAATTTGTTATCTAAGACCCCAAGTGACTTTTAACGTTGAGACTGTAAAAATTTATTATAATTTTTATTTCAATAATTGTAAAAACAATTCTAAATTTTTGTTGTTTATATAAATAATATAAAAAATCGAATAATACCGGGAGTAGGCGACCAAAATGAAAAATTTGTGAATTTGCAATTTTCTGCAAAATACTTTCTAAGGAGTTAGAGTGGCTCGATCTGTTCGTGATTTCCTTTAATATTTTATTGCATCTGGTTTTGTTATCAAATTATTCGATCCCTGAACTAATTTTTGATATATCCGCTCCTATAACACTCCCCTCCTTTAATTTCTTGTACATTTATATTCCGTGCATTCTTGCATAATGGAAACTTTTGCGAATAAGTAAACTCTGTTGAACTTTCTTTATTTTAAAATTGGTCATATGGACCTTTCCCGAAAAAAAGAGATACTTTTTATTTTTCCCCTATTCTTTTTTCACTCCGATCTGTATATACACATCCATACTCGTATATAATTATATGTAGTACTATATATATAACTAAATTTTGCAGAACGTTTCTTGCATTTCTCAGCAAATGTTGATATTCCAATTAGCATGTGAGAGGTATGTAATAGATGTAATATGGGCCGGCCCAACGGTTGTGCGCACCTCTAAAAATTGTCTACAAACTTTTGATTAATTAAATATTTTCCTAAAGTAAACTTCTATTTTTCCTGCCGCACTTTGTTAATGAAAAATAGGACCTTTTCATAGGTCATGCAGGTATACTTTTCGGAATAAATTGGAAATCAGGAATAGAAGCATTACCCATTATTGGACTCAACTTGTTTTCAAAAACTATTTCCAAATATTTTCAAACATTGAATTACATTTACATATCTTTTCTCTCAGTATACAAAATAAAGGACATTAGTCAGAAAGTACTCCTAAAGTTTAAATCCTGTTATAAATCCTCACAAAATTACCGCCATCATCCATATGATGAAATTAAGTCTGTATCTAATGAATGCAATTTTCATAAAAACATTAACTACGAAAATCCAAGTGTATCTGTAAGTGTGGCATAATCTTGTTACGACTTACTGGATGCTCCTTCGAAATGTGGCCAAGTTTAATATTTTGCCATGAGCAAAAGGCATGGTTAGTATTCGTTTTCATTCTTTACTGGTGCTGCTGCTAAAGGAAAAAGAATACAATATTCTTTTATCCAGAGCAGAAGAATGAAAGGCAACATTTGAGATGTCATCTCATGAGTGTGAATACAAAATTATGTTTCGTATTTTGAAAAATTAAGAGAGCGAATGGAGACAAACAAATAAACAAGTAGTTTTACTTAAATAAAAACTTTACTTCATGTATGCGAGGGTAGATTAAATTTAAAAGTAAGTCAATATTTTTTTATATGTATATTAAATTACAAGCGGAGTACCGAAGCGAAGCAGAGATATAGCAGGGATATATAAATGCTTTCGCTAATTAGCATCCTTTTATAAGTCTGATTGTCTGCAATTTAACAACGAGATTTTTGGTGTGTGGAAAATATTTGAATACAACTACACCTAATCCGACCCTTGTTTGATTTTTGAAATAACTAATCAACTGTCTACGTATCACTTCACACAATATAATTTCATTACTTCTGCTTTCCTTCGTATATTTATACAGAAACTCATATTAACTAAACGAGAAGTACAATGACAAATTGAAAGAAATTCACATATCATTGTTGTCAATTGTTATAACATGAGTACGCACTATATAAGTACCCCTAATGTAGTGCATGTGTTTGACAAGCATGTATCGCAAACAAAATATTAACTGGTATAATAAAAAATATTTATTAGAAAATAATGTATTTTTTTATATGAAATTTGCCTAACTAATTTGTTTCTACTTAATTTTCCTCTGTGTATGTAAATAAGAGATTTATACAACTAAAGGTTATTAAAGATTCCACTTCAGAGAGAAACACAAAGTGAGCTGATATACTACAATCCGTAGAGCAGTGGTTCGAATCGTGTTGATCATACTGCATCTATCTTTGCGTTTGTTTGATGAACTGCAGTGCGCCCAAGTGATGACACTGGTGAAGAAAGAATATAATAGACTGCCGATTGCTCGGACTAAAGTGAGGTTAAGTAGCTAGCCCATAACATATCGTTTACCCGTTACACAGGGCTTCACAGACCAAGCTATGCAAGTTGCTAGAAACTAACCCCCTGATTATGAATTGACAACCAGTTTAGTCTAGTCTACTTCAAGACAACACAACTAAACTTTATTTTGCTACTATGTATTACAACTAAAACTAGTATAGTCTTGAACCTACTCGTTATATTAAACTCGTTCCTTTCCTTTACTAAATAGAAATTTGACAGACAATTTCTCACTCATTGTCGTTTCAAGAAGGCGTTGCGATTGAAAAATATAAGTAAAAATAAATAAAGTGTACGTAAGTATAATATAAAATGGATATAAGTATGGATCTATTTTACATACTCCAAATAAGAAATGTTTTTTGAACATAATAGAACTTTTTTGACAGAAAAATGATGTTAATTATTCAGATTCATCAGCTATAAAGAATAATAATAAATAAGGATACATTTTGCTATTTATTAAATGAAATAAAAAACAGTATGCGACCAACTATTCGAGGCAATGCGATTCCGCTATATTAAAACTATGCTGCGCATTGCGTTTTTTCGCTAAAGGCAGATATCATTTATGCATTAATTTTTGTTTCCATATTTAATTAATATTAAACTTACATTTTTTTCTATATTTCGATGCAAATTCGGCGGCAAGACAACCACAAGACAACTGCAAATGATCAGTTGTAAAAATCAGGCAGATCTCACAACCAGTAATTACATTGGTTGTAATCCATAATAGTCAAAAATTTTGCAACACAACTGAAAACTAACTAGTTGTAATTGTCTTGTTTAGTTGTAAATCATAGTACCGAACTGACAAGTACCCAGCAAAATTACAACTAATTTTATTATACTTGTAATACATAATCAGGGGGTAAATTCTTTAGGTCAGTGTGTGCCCAGCAATATTATATGCTAACAGGAGATAAAGCAGATATTTACGAGAGGTAGTAGTACAATACTACACATATATTAATACCCTCGTAGCTTTAAATCCAATTTCTCAAAATGTTCATCTAAATCAACAGCATGTTGCCATGGACAAGCACAATTTAAATTTGCTGCTTGCAATTTAATAATTTTCACATTTTCCCTTTTTGAAAAATGCAAATGAAAACTCGTCACAGCACCCATTTTACACTCATTACATATTCAGTTCTTCATTAGATGCCATTCAATTACAGGGACAACTGAAATCCCTTCTGCACATCACTTCATGTTACGGAACCCACCCATGTATTTGATGAAATCATTTTATTTAATGCCCCAGTAACCAACCCATATTTAAGAGGATACGTATTGTGCATTACATAAGTATACGTACACGTATATACAAGCAGTCATACGCACCCATACTAAGTCTATTCTTGACCAGACTCTTTATTATTACATTCACACACTATTGTCTCCCATTTCTAAGTCAGAGAATTTTATGCTTTTTTATTTCTCTTGTCCTCAGTTGGAGACATGTTTTTTACTCTTCTTTGTTGTCAATTATCTTACAAATTAGTAGAAGGAGTTTTTGTTTTGATTATTCCCATGTAAAGTGCACAAATAAACAATATTTTTTATAGTCAATTAATAACACTCGTATTTAAATGAGGATTGTGGGATTGTGTGCAATTTAACAGCTGGAAATCAGTGTCTGACTTGTTGAAAAGGACATCAATCTCAGCGTAGTGACATGTTTTAAATATATGGAAAATTATATAAAAATATATTTAAATGTATTTAACTTTAACTGGCAAATAAAATATTATAGGAAATGATTGCTGGCATTCAATTATAAACTGAGATAAAAGACGATAAATATCAATCTCGTTAATTTCAAAATAATTTTACATCCCTCATGGACAAAATGCAACTCTGTAATAAAGCAACCAAACCGAATAATAAATTTCATTATTTCCTCTTTATAATTATTAAATACGGTGTTCCTGTTTGTAATAAAGTTTAACGAGCTTTAGGCTGGAATCAAATTCTACGGCTCACGTGAAGGGGCTTAAACTTTAATCATGAAATAATACCTTTAGAACCGTTCTTTACAATATTCTGTACTAAATACCATTCTGTCAATTACATGCCCTGCCCTCATATGCATTAGGGATCGTTAAGAAAGGGATATAAAAAGGAAAATCAATGACATCTAAGCTTCTTACTTTGATAACTCGGTTCCCAAGTGCAGACGAAAAGCTACACTCAGCAAAAACCATTGAAAATACGAACGTTTTAGATTATGCATACTCAAAGAATGGCTGATATATAAAGTTTGTATCAGTGGGGTGGCAACAATTACAAAATCATATAATGTTCGCAGAAGAAGTGATATGCTTGAAAAAATTCCGCGATGGTGTAAACCGAAGACTCGCTTTAAGGCAATAATGCGATTGTCATTGCAGCGATTACGTAAATTATTTCTATTATGTGTGGAGAAATTTTTCGTATAAATGAGGATGTTACAAACTCCTGCTAGAGGTTGGACATTGAATAAGCAGTTGACTTAGGTGGAATGTCTTCTTATAGTGTTTTCACACTGAGGATAAAACCAGGTTTGAAAACAAAATTTGTTTTTAACTTTAAAACCAATCCTTAAAACCTGGTTTTACCATACAAAATAATTCTCATAAAACCATTTTAAAACCTTTTTTGAATTGGTTTAAAGTAGATTTTATGAAATACAGCCTTGTTTTATACAGTACAAATTCAGTGCTACCAAGTTAGAGAGATTGAAAACAGCTGATAATTCATTCACATCCACAAATTATCATTCACAAAATGTAAAATCATTTCAATTTTAGAACACATTTTTAACACATATAAACAGCTGTCGTACAGTTTGTCAAATAAATGTGGGAAGAATAATTACAACAAACACACCTATTTCTTCAAAAAATTTATTTTATCATTAACAAATTTATTTGACAAACTGTATTATAAAACCTGATTTTATCAAAATTGTATGTGAACACAAAATCATCTGTTTGTAGGTTTTAAGTTAAAACCAGGTTTCAACTTCAGGTGTGAAAACACTATTAGCTACTTTTAGTGGTTCAGAACCATAGCCTTCCATATGCTGCCCCCGGTCTTCTGCCAAAACAAAATAAATTTCACACCCCTTTTGAAATGGTTCAAATAGTTGTGAGATTGCGTGACATGAAGTATAAGCTTAAACGTATTGATGTGATTACGTTCATTATTTTCCGGACCCTTATGTGGAACGTAGTACCCATTTTTAACTTCGTTTGTGTAAATTCTTTTGTTGGCAAATAAAATCTAAATAGAAAGTTAAGGATGCGCCCAAGAGAACAATTTTGGAATACTTTAAATAATAAAAAAACGAATTAATTCTTTCACGTGTATGATTACAATTCTCATTCATTTGAAATGTCTATCAAATTCAAGCAAATAAACTGAGATTTTTCATTTTGTCTGCACAAACTTGCCTATTGTTTTCAGTATTGCAGGTGACGGCCTTTGTAAATTATTTTATCGGATATTAAAGGGAAATAACAACTATAATTACATTTCGGGAATGATTTTTCATTTTGCTCACCTGGTAAAAACTATAATTATTCGCCAGAGTATCGCCATGGGCTCTCTGATGCTGATACCACGAATAAGCTCTCTTTGCCGGTGATATTAAGATCGTGACAATTTTAGAATGTGGCAGCAGTGCATGAGCCCTCTTCGGCACCATTTCACCATCGAAATAAGTAGCACTCTTTTCGAAAATATAACGTGGACTGGAACTAGGTGCTATAGTGGTGTTTACTTCGGCGGGAAAGAAGTCCATATACCAATCTAAGCCTCTATAGTAATTATTGCCACTGAAGAATTGTACTTCTTCGTAAGTATCTGGGCTGGGTACGTTGCTAACGATACCAGAATGCATTGACAGGAATGTATACAGAGCAGTGGTGCCAGTTTTCTGTGGTCCAATCACCAAGAACTTTGGCAGCGAATCACAACTTTTAGTTTTCGACCAGATTTTGCGATGTCTTGAATCATCGCAAGGATTACCCCAGATGGGATCTACTTCTTCTGGATGAAGGCGAAAATATTTTTCCGCTAATTGGATGGGTGGCGCTGAACCCAACTTAAGATTGGTCCAGCACTGTATGAATTTAATGACCGAGTGAAAAGTATATAAGGCCAAACGATCAGAGCCATAGTTCGACATATGAGTCATAAAGATGTTAATGGGATTGTAGACTATAGTCTGAAACAGCTCACCCCCTTGTATCGATTCATCCAGCTTATCACGACCACCCGGATAACGATCTATATACATGGTGTGGGTGAACAGACCACACGTCTGCCGTGGTAACACCATTATATTTCGGTGTATAAAACCTCTTCTTAGGCGGGCCGGCCTAAGATGTGGATATTCTTCAGTAGATGTGACCTTAATATTCCAAATCTTTTTCCAGGCTTCATATAATATCTCATGGGCAGGATAAACACCTGAATGATGTGGTGATATGGAGTAACCAGAATCCGTCGGTATGTTGTGCTCTACAGCAAATGCATGATTAAGTTGCATATCGGACATGAGCAGCGTTATATTATCATACAGATGTGGCTGTTGATGCTTCCACATGTGCGAGAACCAACTGAATTCATGCACGTTTTGTAGGAGAAAATCATCACCCAGATTTTCTTCTCTAGTACCGTGATGATGATATTTTCCTGAGAAACCCAAGTTGAAACGAAAGCCAGGCACCATGCCAGCTATTATCCTCTGCGTAGCCACCAAAGCTCTCACATCGTCTATTCTTAGACGCGTACCCTTTTCACCAACAAATATATCATCGATATCCACCAGTATCATTCGTTCCAAATTTAAACTCAATTGGCCATGACTTAAGTATGATAATGCATCCAAGAAAAGCAAACGATGAAGCCAAAATTTTAAACTACTGCCAAAGAATATACGCTTTATGCCATCATATTGGCCATAATCTTGTAGGACGGTGGTCAATGGCAAATGCACTTGACCCCCCGCATCTGAAGGATAATCTTGACTGTTACGCTGAGCCCACTCAATTGGCTCATAAGTGGAATGGTTGTGTTGAAAAACGCTCCAATCATCACCCGGCAACGCACCCCAAGCTGTTTCGCCAGCCCTTGTTAAACGTAAAACTGGTGAGACCGGATTCAAGCTGGCATCCCTCAATCTTAAATTTGTATGTATAAATAATGGAAATCCCTTGAGTTGCGCCGCCACCAATGTTTCTTCACTCGGACTGACAAAGCCAATAATCCCGACAGAATATTCACGGCAATATTTATCCAATAACTCACGATTCCATTTGTCCATGTGCAAATATTTGTCGAGATTTTCAAAGACTATAACGCCGTACCGCCCCTTATCCAAGTTGGTTAAGGAAGGCAGACTTTTGCCAGCTACCTCAATTTTGTACCTGAAACAAAATCAAACAAAAATAATAAATTTTAATTGAAATAAATCTCTGTGCTCGTTAATTTTAAGGAATAAACCATTTTTATTGTCCTGCCCTCCGCTTTAAGATTGAATTTTAACTCCTCTCAAAAAAAACAATTGTTTCCCAAAAATGCTTGAAAATATTTAAGCAAATAATTCTTCTTTTGCGTGTTCAACCATGTCTAAATGAATTTCAGAATGTTAAGAAGAGAAAAGAGAACTTTTAATAAATAAAACACATTTGCGAATGTGAATGCAAGTGCTCCCATCACAGCTATGACGGTTTGGTTAAACAACATTTAATACATTTAATATTTTTGCACAATTTTCTACATGAAGCATTTCTGAAGCTGTCAGTTGTAATAATAAAATGATCTATTTTCCTTTGTATGGTTTTTGCGGTTGTACGCTACAGTAAGCAGAGTTAAGCTGGCCATTTTCAACGAAACATGAAGAAATAATATTTCATATTAAGTTTTATGACTTAAACAGCCCATGAAAGGAAATGAAATAAAACAATCGTAACCAAATGGGTTACATAAAAGTTATTGGATGCGAAACATTTGCTACAAGATAATATGTCGTTCAATCATGATTAGCTAAAACATTTTATTTAAAATGTTTATTTTTTTTTTTTAAATGAAAATGATCAATAATGTTTTTAAACCGTTATGGTTTTAAGGGCAGATGAAGTTATTACGAAGCCTGGTTTTACCACATAAACTATTATTAATTGTCTCTATAGAAGTTTAACATTTTTAATTAATAAATAATTTTTTTAATTAAATATTTCCTTGCCACTATGAGTATCACTTATGAGAAATTACCACATTTCTTTATAGGGTGGGTGTGTAAAAACAAATTATAATTAATTAAATCAATAAATAATTTAATAATTTATTAAAATGATTAAACTAGTTCTGACGCCTGTATTGAGTTGCTGCAAAAAGGACATCTGCAGACTTGCAACCAAATGACCTTGAAAAATAAATTCTAATTGGCTTTTGATATGCTTATATTGAGAATAACAAAAACACAGTTCCAACAAATCATTAACTCATAAATATATGTATGTGTGTGTGTGTGTAAAAAAGGCCTGTATTGGGTTGCTGCAAAAACGAAATCTTCAGTCAGCAGACTTTATAAATAAAAATCCAAATATCTGATATCCCAATTTATTTCTGATGTGCTTATATTCTCAACAATCAATTGAGAATTCCAAGAACACAGTTCCAACAAATCATTAAATCATAATGATTAAATTAAAAAAAAAAATACACCCATAAATATAATTTCATTTCGAAAAAATATTTTTGTTTACTTAACATATTTTTTTATTTTCAATTTAAAAAACTTTTTTTTTAAAAAAAAACCGGCATTAAACTAAAAATAATATTAAAAACTGAACAAAAAAATTAATTAAAAAACTGAATATACAATTTTTATCGAATTTAATCAATTCTGAAAAAGTTAGCCATATTGATAACAAAAGATTGAATTAAGAATAATTTTATATTAATTAAAGATTTTATTTTAAGATCTTTTTTTTAAATAATATATTTAATAATAATAAATAAATAATTAAGTTTAAGATGATTTTGTCAAATAAATACAATCCATTTCCGTTGTACTAAATTATCAGTTTCACTAATCTGAGAAATCAAAAGCTCAAAACCAAAGCTTGCAGCAGGAAGAGCAGTGCATCCAATAAGTGTCAAGTGCCATTTTTTACAATGCTTGCCATAATTTGCATATACTCATTACATTCATTTCACAAGTTCGGTAGTATGGCACACTGATCAAATTCCTTTGTTTCCCATACAACAAAAAATATCTGTTGTACAGTTTGTAACAAAAGTATTCAAGCAGCAACTACACAAATTTTTCTGAGAAACATATATTTTCCGTCTACATAGTTTTTAAAAAAATGTATGTTCAAATTTGGTTTTTATGTTAAAACCTGAAATTTTCTTTATATGTGTAAATACTAAACCGAAACAAAATGTTTTCAAAAAAAAATTTTTCTTTACAGCAATTTCAAGCAATTAAAAAGGAATTTAAGTGCAATCACAACCAGACTTAGCCCTGCCTCTTCTAATGCAAATGCAAATTCAACTCCTTTCCAGTTTGCTGACATTTAGCTGAAATAATTATTAACTTAATTCCATTCATTAACTCTAATATTTTAGAAAATTCGCTCAAGATTAGCATGCTGAAGGATTCGCCTTCAGTGCTTTATGCAAAATAGATTTCACCCCGCACTCCTGCATCGACATGTGTGTTTTGAATTTGTGTTTAATTTCATCTTTTTCACTGCATTTTTTTTTTGTTAAAGTCACACCAAACAACCCGACAATAATAGTGGCAATAACAACAATAGCAACAACTCCAGCGATGCATCTACGACAACCCAGTTTTCCTTTCTGTGCTGCAGCACAGTGTAGTTTTGTGCAAAATAGTCTGCTTTATGTCGTTATAGAAGATTGTGTTAATAACGACGAATGCACACTTTAAATTTCATATGCAATTTTCTCACATCAATGGCCATGTATACCGCGATTTACTTTTAAGTCGGCTTTTGTCAGGATATTTCATTATTGCGTCGAACGAACGAGTGAACGATGGCTGTTTGAAAGCAGCTAAAATATGAACAGCAAACGGTCTGTTTGGTGGCACAAATTATTAAATACAAACAAAAAATATAATACAATGCATGCCGAAATGAATCGGGATGTTTGTGTTTTAGATATTCATTGCAACAACAACAACAAAAAAAACAAAAACAAAAAAAAAGAACAGAAAAATGCTCAAGAACGTTGTACAACACTGGCACAAGGCATTCTCAAATAGAGCACAATAGAAATTGCTTTGAATGGAAGACAATTCCGCATCAGTCTTAAGCTCTTCTTAATTGAGTTTTACATACAGTGAGCGAATCTTCTCGCCCGACAATTTTAAATGAACTTTTCAATCACATGGCACAATCATGTCTCTCCTTCTGTTGCATAATGAAATAGTAAAACGAGAAGGCGGTAGAAAATAAGTTTTCCACTTTTTTTTTTTTTTCAATTTAATTTGCATGCAAATAACGATTTTGACAAAATTTCAGTTGCAAATAAATCACTACATTGGAACGCCTATTGTTTTATTAATAATTCTGTCCTTTATTAGCCACAAAGGGATACAAAAGGTCCTACATCCTACAAGGATTCATACAATGTGTTCAAAGAGGCGAAACATTCAAACGAGCAAATAAAAGAAAATTTAAGTGAAATGAAATGAATCAAGTACGAGCCGAATCATTGATCTCCTTCGGAAAGGGCTTTTGGGGAATACATATTTTTCTTAATTTGGGAGGCCGGGGTTTACATTGACCAGAAGGCAGTACAAAACAAGTTTTCAACTTTCCACTTTTTTTTTCAATTTAGTATGCATGCAAATAAGGATTTTGACAAAATTTCAGTTGCAAATAAATTGCTACATGGAACTCCTATTGTTTTATTAATAATTCTATCCTTTATTAGCCACAAAAGGATACAAAAGGTCATACATCCTACAAGGATTCATACAATGTGTTCAAACAGGCGAAACATTCAAACGAGCAAATAAAAAAAAAATTAAAGTGAAATGAAATGAATCAAGTACGAGCCGAATCATTGATCTCCTTCGGAAAGGGTTTTTGGGGAATACATATTTTTCTTAATTTGGGAGGCCGGGGTTTACATTGACCAGAAGGCAGTACAAAACAAGTTTTCAACTTTCCACTTTTTTTTTTCATTTAGTATGCATGCAAATAAGGATTTTGACAAAATTTCAGTTGTAAATAAATCGCTATGGAACGCCTATTGTTTTATTAATAATTCTGTCCTTTATTAGCCACAAATGGATACAAAAGGTCCTACATCCCACAAGGATTCATACAATGTGTTCAAAGAGGCGAGCAAATAAAAGAAAATTTAAGTGAAATGAAATGAATCAAGTACGAGCCGAATCATTGATCTCCTTCGGAAAGGACTTTTGGGGAATACATATTTTTTTCTTAATCCGGCGGCCGAGATTTACTTTAACTACTATAACTAATACCAGTTATTTGTTGAGATTGATCTACGAGTAATAACGCCCACTTTATTAATGGTGGCAATATTTTGCGATACAGTGGTGCAAAAAGAAAAAAAATTGTCGATGCATTTTGAGGTTTTAAAATTCAAATATTTTATTCCAATCCTTTTTATACCAAATCCTTTTAAGATCCTTTTTAAATGTAAGAAAAAAAATATTTTTGCAAGTAAATTTATTTTAATTAATAAAAATAGCTGCTGTAAATTAACATCTTTCAAATCTCGCAGGATAATAACTCCGTTTTAATATCCTTCCGAACTTAAACCATTTCCTTTTTAAGTGCATCGCAATATTCTTTATTTTATTTAGTTTTGCTGCCATTTTTCTGACACATTTTAATTTCATTTATTTACTTTTTTTTAATTTTTTATAAATACTGATGTAACACACTTCTACTTTTCAATAACGTCAAATATTTTAGTCCTTTTTTTTTATATATATATTTTATTTCATCTCAGGATTTTGTTTTAACCAACAAATATTCATGTTACGGCGTGCATTTTATTTCAACTTGTTCAAAATAGTTTTTCAAATGATTCTTTTAATATAAACAGCGTATATTTTTCCATAGATGTGCTTTGGCTTTGTAATCGAAATAACTCAATAGTTTGATGTGACACCGGATGCAATTGTGTCGCCTATTTCCGCCCTAGAAACACAAAAAAGGATAAAAACTACTTGTGACGAACACCCAACACGCCAATGCCTAAATAGAATTAAAATGTGCTAAATAGAAACTAAATAATTCGCGCTTGGCGGAAAAAAAACTTTTTTCTCTTTTTCCGTTTTTGTAACCACGCGAACGTTTCAATTTTATTTTATTTTTTTTTTTTTTTTTTTTTTATTATTTGACGCTGCACTTCTGTGCAGGATTTGTTTGGTATTTTGCCCAATTTGTTAGTAAACAACAATTTATTATTGGAATTTGCACATTTATTTTATTTCAAATATATTAATAAAGATTTATTTGTGCACTCAAAGTGTTTTAGACTCTGTAGACTGCGTCGAACTGGCCAACTGGAAATATTTTGGGAAAATTTGCTCCAAATGCATTCACAAAAAAAAAAAACATTTTATGAAATGCATGCAACAAAATTGGTGTTGCAGCAGCACACCAGACAAGGTAGGAGATTAGCATACCAAGTTGATACGATTTCACGTATGCTTGCACTGCCACTCTTCTGCTCGAGCCCCTCGTAATTATTCTAAGTCCTTTCAATATTTTATTAATAATTATTTTAAGAATTTTTTCAATTCTCAGTTGGAAAATGTTTGTTTTGTTTAGAGTCGTCATGTTGTTTGCACAACCGACCGACCGACCCACAAGATTGAATAATTTTTAAAAAGGATCAATTTAAAAACACAGTCAAGAACATTTAAAATATGAAAATGTTGAAGGCGTGGCTTAATAAACAACTCAACTTGCAAAGCATTCGACTTGTTTGCAGTAAAAGTCGTAGGATCTAGGCAGGAATCGAACCCGCGCCCTCCGGAATTTTCAATGACGTCATTTCCACTGCTTTCTGTTTAATCTCTAAGTTTCTACAACACAGAGCTTATCCTTTTTAATATTCCTTTTTAATATATATATATTCCTATTTAATATATAATTTCATTTGGAACTTTTTTTTAATTGTTCAGTTGTTGTAAGAAAATAAATTTGGATTAAAGTCCGCAGCGGATTTTTCTTAGGCCAGAAAGTGCCAGAAAAGTCATTATACAAGTTTTAATTTAAAAAGGATTAATACAATAAAGAATTTACTTGATATTTACAAAATAGTAATTGTAATTTAAAATGTATGTCTACAATATACGATTGGAAACGATATTTAATAGTTTCCTGATAATATGTAAAACTCCCATGTGTATTACATTACACGTAAACATTTATTTTACCACATATGGTTAAAAAAAAAAATATTTCCAGGATATACAAGTGAAAGCTATTAAATTTATTATTTATTAATAAATAAAGAAAAAAAAAAACGATCTTAAATTTATTTTTGGAAGAACCCTACGCTTTGAACAAATTATTTAAAATTTCTAACAATTTATAATATCAATTTCTAAACACGAATCGGTCGGCGTTTAATCTTTACATTTTTCCATGACAGCAGCAACATTTTGCAATCCTTAAACCAATAAATCGGCTATTGGCGTAGACAAAAATGATTATCCTGCGGATTAAAGCAACTCCTTTGCAAATGTTTTGAGTATGTAAAAATTGTTTAAAATGGCTTTTGTTAGAAATGTTCCATCAAGTTCTTATTGGCTTACAGCTATAAGATTTTTTAAACAGGACCTCTCCAGGATATGACTGTATTTATATTTAAAAAATATAAATTCAGAATGTTCTGAATTATGTTTGTAACATTTTTTTATTCGTTTATTAACATTTATTTTGTGTAAATATTTTTAGGTGCTTTAAGCGCAATGGAGATGTGGAATCCAACGTCCATTTGGACCATTTTTTCATGCATAGATGAGCGGTGGCGGGCGAGCCATAATCTTTGATTTTGCTTGTATTGGCTTAAAATAATCATCACATCAACATCATAAATAAAGCAAACAAACGAACCAAACCAAATTCATAAATACAGGTGAACACGGTTATTACGAATTCAAACGGACCAAATATTTTACTTTATTATAGAAGTGCAAAAAAAAATTGCAACGGATAATGTTGATTTTAGAATTTTATAGAGTTCACAGATTTGTGGTTTACTTTTGTTTCCCTTCTCAACTTCAGCAATTATTTGCATTTTCATTGGTTTAACCGAGATGGAATTTCTTTTATTTTTATCCACATTTCACTTTTTGACTTTCATGGAACTTAAAACGAATCATCTGTTTGGTTTCTTTGTTTGAATATGTAGTATAAAACAGCTGTGAAGTTATATTGCGTATAAGTGTTGCCTTGTGGCGGTTTTTTTTAAATTAGCTTTTTCTTAGTTTGTTATAAACGATGTAATATCTTTGCAAATTCATTGTGTGGCTCACAAACACTAGTTCGCTATAAACAAAAGTTCGTTATAACCGTGTTCGACTGTATTTGCAAATAGTTTTTACAAATCAACACAAATTGATTTTCCTTGTTCTCTATACTGCAATATTGTTTAAGTGTGTAATTACTCGTGCTTTTAATTATAATTAGCAAACTGATTAATCGCCAGATTTTATTACAAAACATTTGCAAAATTTAATGACAGGAATTTAATGACTAAAATATTAAACATATAAATATTAAATTATGACAAAAACGTGTAGTATGATGTGCAATTAGCAAATAATTTGGAAAACATAAAAACTAAATTTGGATTTTATAAGAACGATTATTCATATTTTGATTAATTACTAAACAAACTAAATGAGAATTACAATGGAAACTTATTAAGCAAGTCTATAAGTTTTTCGTTGTTAACAAGTTACTTAAACAGTTCCTGGTAAACAAAAATGAAAAATAAAACTTACCCTTACTCGGTTAACCGAATAATTATTATTCGAATAACATGCTTGAGAATTGGGAAATGGAATTTTATGCTTAGAAAAACACAAGATATCAAGCACAGAATATATTTGAAATGCTTGAGAAAAGAGAATATTTAATTTGTACTAATTAAAGATTTTAATCGAATAAAACTTATTTGGTTATCCGTGTATTTAAATTTTTAATTTAATTTTTTTTTTTTGTTATGAAAGGGAAATTAGTATATTTCAAGTCTGCAGTTTACTCCCATACCTTCAATTAATACCTGCTCGAGTAAGAAAACAACTTTTATTCGAATAGAGTGCAAAAAGCAACATGCCCCCTTATTGGAATCAAATTAAATTTTGGATTACGTCTTAGTAATCATCCCCTGAAATATTTTCACGTCATTTTATTACAATTTTAATCGTTCCAATTGTATTCATTAAATATTTTGCTTATGATTTTGATTTTAATCGATTAATACAAGCAAAGTTGATGCTGAAGGCCGCCCTAATATTTACATTTGAAAATCCTTTCAATCCTTTAATCTGTTCAGCATCCAAACACCTCGCAAGCAAACGAAAAACATTGAAATGGCGTTAAGCCTCTGAAATAACATTGTTTCACGTTCACATGTCCATTTACTATTGCAAAATGACAAAATTTATTGTTTATTTTGCAGAATTGTTTTCTGCTGCTGCAGCATTTGTAAACAACATGCAGATGTCATAATTTTAAATTTATTTATTTTACTTTTGCTGCACTTTTTTTTTTTAATGTGTTCCACTCCATTTTTGACAACATTTAAAATAAAAAAATTACAACAAAAAAAGATCGGAAATTTAGAACACTGCCAAAATTGTTTGGAATTTACATAAATAAGAGGAATACCCTCGCACACACTTTGGTTTCCTGGGAAGTTTTCGGCTGCCAGCAGTTGGTGTTTGCTCTGCAACATTTTATTTTTAACAATATTTTTATCAAACTTCAACATTTATTTTTAATATAAAATAAAATAAATAACTATTGGCCGAATGACAGGCCATTTTAACGTATAAAACATGAGAGAAAACTTTGACAAGATAAATGAGAAGGATAACTAATAGAAAGTAGTACATTTGAATTTATAGTTTAAAGGTTAAAGCGTTAGATATTCCGAAGCATTTCCTAATTGGAAAATATTATTTTTAAAATAATTTTGATTTAAAACTATCGAATACTAAATTTCTATTGTAACTTAAAATATGAAAAGGCGGCAAATTAATCAGCTGTTCTATTAATTCAGAACGTTTTTGTCAATATGATAAATTATTCCTAACTAGAGAGCAAATAATATCTGAGAACTTCAGTTCAAACCTAAACCTGAGATAAGCAATTAACTTGTGCTCTTAACAATATTAATTGTCGTTAGAGGGAGTTGAATAGCGATGGCTTTTGGCCTTGGAAAAAAAAGGATTATTAAAAAATTTAAAATGTTAAAACTTCTTGGGATTGGGAAACATTTTGTAGTTCTAAAAAAATTAATATAAACATTCAGCTGAGGAATTACATTTCCCGATCTTCTCCTCTTTATAGCTCTTCCTATTAATTGAGCACTACTACTCTTTAAAAGTATTAAAGCGATACTGTATCAGGTATGGACACTTTAGTACTATTTGATTGATTTATTGAATGAACTATGAATGCGGATTAGAAATAAGTATTTAAGAATATTTCTTCTCTCAAACGAATTTTATCGCAGCAGACATTTTTTCACCGCTTGACCCCTCCGGTAGTATTCCTTTATTTAGAAACAAAGAGGCTTTCGCTGCATTGCTGTTTAAATAAGTCTCACGAGTAAATTATTCGCCGGTTACTATTTTCGTCTGTTTTTAGCTTGTGCTTGGAGGCAAGCACAGAGCCTACGAGCATTTCAAAACAAGCTTCAACAATTTCCCGTCAAAGCCAAAAAAAAAAAATTAGCTAATATGCCTCGTAGTGCCAGAAATAGGTTCGCCAACTGCCAGAATACCTGAAGATGTTTTCCGAATGGTGCTTAAAAATTTTGCTACTCCCCTCTGGAATATCCTTCAACGAAAATAGCAACAGGCAAAGAATTTACTCATGAGACTTATATGGACAGCAATCAAGCGAAAGCCTCTTTGTTTCGAAATAAAGGAATACTGCAAGACGGTCCATATAGCTGTTGGTCAGATGATAAAAGTGGCAATTCAAATTGTGCCGCCCCATTACGTTCCTTGTAATGTTTTTAATCGAATGGAATAAATTAATTCCATAAATTTTTAGCTTTCACTCGTAGCATTCTTCTGGGGAATCCCCATATATTGCAATTAAAATCTCCTTAATAACACTTTAGTTTCTGTTTGATATTAATTATTGTCTTAAAAATACATGAAACTCTTTTATTGTTTGGATTTTGAAAATACAATTTTATACAATACCAAAAGCCTTGTTTGAGCATTAAATGCCCCAGGAAATCAATTTTTAAGTACGATATTGAATTAGTTTTCATGCTAGAAATGTTTTGGAAACCTAAAAATAAATATTTTTATAAAATATTTCCTCTTCATTCTATTTTGAGGTTGTATGTGTTCTTCACACACAAGCAAATACTCGTACCTACAATTATACAGTATCCTCTGTCAACAACAAGATATAATATTTTTTATTGTCAATATCGTAAAAAATTTAGCAGAAGAACATGTGTAAAATTAAATAAACGAAACGGGCACAAGGGAAACCATAATAGAGACAATATGCTCGGCATATGTCTGACGTTTCCTCCTGCTTCTATTTTTGTAACCTTTTCAAATAATCTGGTAAATATGTAAGCGGAAGTATTAATTTCTTTTACGAGTATAGTATATGCAACATTGTATCAAATACAATGCAAGGCTACTAGTACTTGAAACGACAGTTCAATTTTAGTATAAAAATATATACGAGGGGTGGAGTTCATATGGCGTTATTTATGAATTTTCCAACACTTTGTATTTTCAAAGGACAACTAGTGAGATGCTCGTAGGAGGCACCACTAAATGTTTTAAAATTATTATAAAAATATTCTAATATGCTTTAAAAAACAAATAGTTCTCAAAAAAATTAATACTTTAAATTTTTTCTCAGAAAAAAAAAATTTCTACAAGTACACTTAACGAAAATCACAAAGAAACGCTACAAAATAAAATACGTAAAATCGCAAAAAATAAGACGGAAGGGAACCGAAATAAATTTTCAATCTATTTTGCTATTCAGTTGCTTTTAATTATGCTGAAAATAACTTTAGCTGGCCACAGTCCGAGTGGTTTGCAGTAACGCTGCGGCAATTCCTTAGCTCGCTCTTGACATTTTCTAATTATGTGGCATCGGCGTAGGAAATTAGGTAACGGATAAAGAGAAATGCAAAAGGAAAACAAAAGAATTTCTACATATCTGCATATATTTCATCGATTATATTAATTAATTTTGAAATTACTGAATCGCACAGCATAGTTGCAGTCGGTTGACATGACTGTATTGTAAATCCTTAACACACAGCTGCTTATTATCCTGTTCCAGAAACTTCGATTCATAAATGAGAAAAAGCGAGAGGATAACACATAAGGCACATATTTCTTATGCATCAATCGCACAGCAAGAAGAATTTCCGAAACTAAAATTTACTAGTTTTGTTAGTCACTGTAAATCACTACTGGGCAGAATGTAAAACGATTATAAAATTTTATGAACGATATAAGTTTTTGTTAAAAAAATCGGTATATATATTGCGTAGTCTGTTCTAATCAAATATCCTTACGAGGTTCTTCAAATCAAAAGTTTGTTTACGTCATTACTGACTTTCAGGCCGATATTGCTGGTTATAAAACAACATTTTTTTAAATTTTCATATATTTCAAAACAAAAAATATTATAGATTTGAAAAAGTAATATTAAAATTCTCATTCAATGCAGTTTAACAATTTTACGATTTTTAATTTTTCAGACAAGCTAACGAGTTTTTTTTTTTGATGAGAAGTAAATTTATTTCCTCACCTGCTAAAATTTTAAACAAATGCAAACCTCGTATGTGAAATGTATTACATTTAAAACATACCAAACACAGGCGAAGTAGAACTTAGCGTTGAACACCCCCCCCCCCCTTTCGTTCTCAAATGCGTAGCGAAAGAACTGCTTCGTGTGGCTTCCATCAAACAACACTACGTTATTATATCCTAATAAGGAACAGGAAAACATGGATTTACAACGAGAAAAAATGTGGAAATAAAATGAACATCTAATTATTTAACCATATTCCAAAACTGCTCAGTGTACTGCAGCAGCAGGTTTCCATAACAAAACATACTTCGTTTTAACAAGCTCTAATGTAACAGCTGCTTATAACAATTTCTACATGTCAATTACAACAAAATAAAAATTTTACATTTTCAAATGCTTAAAATAAAACAATAAAGAAACATCACGTTTATCACAACACAAAAATTTTTCTTCCCTTCGACTTGTCCTTGTTTGTACTCGCACACACACACACACATACATATACAAGTGCCAACAAAAATACTCGAAACAAATTTTATTAAAGTGGCCACCTTGTGACTTTTGGCATTTCAGCCAACAATACTCATAAACAAGCTCATGTGTAAGTAGCTTTTTCACAAAAAAAAAAAAAAAAAAAAAAAAAAAATTTAAGTTTCAAGGAACATCTCCACATCTATGCGTTGCTCCTTGAAAAACTGAGCAAACTTTTCTTGAAAAATGATTCGCTTTTATTCTTCAGAAGACAGTAGCTGTTGAAACTTTCAATTATTTCATGCCAAATAAGTTGAAAAATTCACAGCATACATTTCAGCAATCATTTATAAAGCAAAAACAAAATTGGCATTCGAGGGCCATCCATAGAGCAATAAAACATAAAAGTTGTATAAAATATTGGCATTAGCAGAAAAAATCGCAATTATCTCATGGAGAAGTGCAGACAGAATTTCACTGCCCTTAACGATAATCGTATTGTTAAAACAAATGTAATCGTAACTTATCGATTTTGGTATCAAACTACATTTATTTGTTTTATTTTTATATTTATTTTAACATTTAGCAATTTAAAAAAATTTAAGAATTATTTCATGGGGAAGTGCAGACAGCATTTCACTGGCCTTAACGAAAATCGTATTGTTAAAACAAATGTAATCGTAACTTATCGATTTTGGTATTAAGCTACATTTATTTTTAACGATATTTGTTGCTATTTAAAGTCATGAGCTACTATTTTCTTTTCGGCTACCTTAACCAAGCGACAACGCTTTATACGCTTTTTATTAACACGACAAAACATATTTAACGTTTCTATTGGTTGTTAAGGATTCAGGACACAGTGTAGTAACATCGTAATTTTCTGTACTTCTAATAACTGTGTGGAGTGTTTTAAAAAATCCTTTTTAAAAGCTGAACACTATTTGCTTTAAAGTATAAAAGAATTTCAACTATTTTACTCTCTTTGCAACTGGATGTTGCCTTAGTTGACCCGCAGCACAACAGGGAGGGGCATACATGAGGCAAACATTTAAAAGCCGACGCATGCACAATTAACAACGCAATATTTTTCGCATATGTAAAGTGGCCCATAACCTAATTGGAGCGACAGGTCATAAAGGCGAAAGAAAATTTAAATTATAAAATACATATAGTTGGCAGAAATTCAAAACCTCACAATTAACAAAAAACTCTAAGCGGATTCTGCATTAATTAGCGTCTGCCGTACAATTCAATACAAATGAACTTTAATTAATCACAAAATGGTGTATTTTGTCAGTTATGTTGCTGTGCATTTCCTCGAACTATATGCAACGTCAAAGCAACTGAAATCAGCGTCGCAAAGTCATTTGCTTTTATTTTACATATTCTCGTTTGTGATTTTTGCTTATTTTAAAATGTGCTGCCGTTGCCAGTTTATTGAAAGAAATTTAAAACAATAAAAAATTTTATGATATTGTTTTCCTTTTAAATGTAAATTGTGTAAACGAAATTGGAAGAGAATATGGTGGGGCAGTTTGTATGCAGAGATGCAAATGAGGAGTCTCTGACGGCAGCGTATTATGGTTGGCCAAAGACAGAATTCTATTAGCGTTACAGCAAACGAACAAATATATCGATATATAATACGATACTCGCTTGAAAAGTAGTTCCTACTAAATCCTCTCAAAAACATTTGAAGTTCTCCTTTTTAAATTGGCCGAATGCAACACTGTACGGAAATGCAAAGTGAAGCATATCCGTATAGAGGAGCCAGATGATGTTGATAAGAAAATCGGCGTTAAAGGCACTTCATTTTAAATAAGACAGGAATTTTTAAAATAGGCCGACTTAAGCCAGTAAAAAACGTTTTTATTAAAAAAAATATTTAAAATATACAAATTAAGTTAAAAGGTAATAACAAAAACAAACAAAACGATTTACAAAGAAATTGCAGCGAATTTAAAAGAAAACACTTTTATATACATATATTTCGTACGTTAAGATTACGTATCGAAATTTGTAGTCCTTTTTTATATATTAGTAGATTTTAAATAATATTTAACAGATAATAATTTTATATTTTGCATTTGAATTTCTTAACTTGACTGAAATTTTGCAGAATATTTGCAAACAAACTTTAAAAATTTCTTAAAGATTCAGCATTTAAAGGAATTAATTCATTTATATAACATTTACTTATAATGAAGTATAAAACAAGACAGCTCAGGAAATTTTAAAAAATGTTTGATCTTTATAAATCTGTTAAATGAATTTCATCGCTGTAAAATTATTTAATCAATTTTTAAAATTAACTTTTTATAAAATAATTTTTTTTTTGGTAAAAGACCTAAAATAATAAATAAATAAGAAAATATATAAAAAAATATAATAAATAAAAAAAAAATAAGATAAAAAAAAAATAAAAATTAAAATTATGAAATTACTTAACAGAGTTCTTCGTTGCCTTTCAGTTGGGTTTTGTGGGTTGCGCATGCCCGTTGATTCGCTTTGAAATGCTAACAAAGCGACCGTGTCTTAAAAAGGCAAATCGCTTAATTTATAAATTAGAGGGGAGAAATCAGAAAAATGTCTCTAAAATGCCAAATAAAACATTAAATATTTTCTTTATTCAAAAAAAAAAATTTTCCACTTTATTGCTGAACTCGTAAAGGAGTTCCGCTGTGGAATTTTTACAGAAAAAAACTTTTTATAAAAATAATATTTTTTTTTTTTTTGCAAAAAATATTTTTTCCTGGCGATGCTGCACAACAAAGTAGCGAAATATTAAAATTAAATATTGAGCTGAAGCAAATTTGAAGGCTTTTAATGTACATGAACGATAAATATTTCCTGCCTTGACTCCACTGTAAGAATGAATGCTTACTACAGTACACAAACAAAGTTTTTTGTTTTTGCATTGAAATTTATTGCAATTTGTCAACAACAAATGTTGCTGATGAGTTGTTGCAGGACAGAAAAAAAATTGCATGTCTATAAATATTTTTCATTAACCATAAACGCCTGCAAAAAAGGAAAAAAGGGGGAAGAAGTACGAGGCTAATAGTCCTGCTTACATGTGTGACGCAAAATGGAGTTCCTTTAAACTGAAATCGGAAGCACAAAAAGAGAAGGTTGTAGAACACATTAATTTACTTTTATTATCAATTAGCAACACTGCGATAGTTGGAGAATTCACGCGAGTTCTTCTACTAGCAATCGTTTTACGAGTGTGAAAAAAATCTTCTATAAAAACAGTGATTTGTCAATCGGTATTGATTTATTGCGGCTCATTTGCATTCGTGGAATAATTTTTGTATTCCATACAAAGTAAATAATTAATCAGCAGCGAGGAAAAGGGGGATGCATGATAAAACCATACATGTGTGAAGAAAATTAATTAATAATTTTTAAAAAAATTTTTTGTTATAAAATCGTTGAAAAGTTTTTAAGTTAAAAGTAATTACTTTAAAGTAGTTTCACCAATACAGGTGCAAGTGTTCGTGAGAGGGAAAATGTAGCAAGCCAATAAAAATGTCAAAATTATCTCTCCCAAAAGTTGCACTCACGTTCGCCCACAAACTAAATAAATTCAAAAACTAGATTTTTTTATAGAGAATTTGTGCTTTCACAACTTTCTAATTGGAAGCATCGTTTGTTTTAAATTTTAATTATATTCACAGAAAATTTAAAAATGTTATCAAACAGTTAGAAGAAAATTAAAATAGAATAAAGTACAGTCGAACACGGTTATTACGAACTGAAAGTTACCGGACATTTTAGTTCGTTATAGACGTAGTAAGAAAAATTTGTCAAACTCATACTTAAAAGAAAAAAAAATGGCAACAGTGGATAATGTTGATTTTGGAATTTTATAGAGTTCACAGATTTGTGGTTTACTTTTGTTTCCCTTCTCAACTTCAGCAATTATTTGCATTTTCGTTGGTGTAACCGAGATGGAATTTCTTCTATTTTTATCCACATTTCACTTTTTGACTTTCATGGAACTTAAAACGAATCATCTGTTTGGTTTCTTTGTTTGAATATGTAGTATAAAACAGCTGTGAAGTTATATTGCGTATAAGTGTTGCCTTGTGGCGGTTTTTTTTTTAAATTAGCTTTTTCTTAGTTTGTTATAAACGTTGTAATATCTTTGCAAATTCATTGTGTGGCTCACAAAAACTAGTTCGCTATAAAAAAAAGTTCGTTATAACCGTGTTCGACTGTATTTGCAAATAGTTTTTACAAATCAACACAAATTGATTTTCCTTGTTCTCTATACTGCAATATTGTTTAAGTGTGTTCGTTATAACCGTATAGTGATTTCTATGAAAAATAGGTACAACAATCTTGTGCCCCGAGGAAATCGTTCCAGTTCCTTATAATTGGTGTTCGTTATAAACGTGTTCGACTGCAGTTGGAAAGAAGGTTGTTAAAGAAATATTTATTTAATAAATCTTTGCTGTCACTACTTTTACCAATATTTTGTATTACAAAATTATGCTTACAAAAGAAATTGTGTCTGCCCGGTTGGACTCGTATCGAGTTAAAAAAGAAATTATTGACAATTTCAACTGGTGGGCGAAGAGAATTAACAAAGTTTGAAGAACAGACTAGATGAAGACAATCTTAAGAGGTATTATTGAAATTAAGGTATTATTGGAAAAGTTATGGAGACAAAAAAAAAAAACAATATTTAAGTTTAGAAACGGTTCTGTAAGCCATTGGGAAGGTGGTATGCTGTTTCCAGCTGGCTGTATAATAAGAAAGGCTGCTAGAAGTTCAGAAAGTTCAGATAAAAATCATTTACATTTGTTGTCTCAACTCACGAAGTCAGAAACGAGAATTTCGTTTCGATTGCAAAACTAATTACCTTTTCAATAATGTTTTCTTTCGATCAGTTAAAATCAGAAAAAGGGATTTTCTGATTTCTATAGATTGGAAAAAAAAGCTTTTTCGAAAATGATCGATAACATTATCTCTCGATAAGATGAAAAGTTTTATTTACTGGTGAAATAACTACGTAGGCGAATAAGTAATGCGCAGCCTACTAAACCAAAGGTCGCGAGTTCGATTCCTGCCTAAACCCTACGAGTTTTCCTACGGACAAACCGAAAGCTTTGCATTTTAAGTTAAACCAAAAACTGAAACATTAAAAATTATTAACGCTGGAACTTCATCGTCTGAGTCCCATACGTCTTTATAAAGAATTTTATTAAAGTACTTTTTAAGAATTTCTGTCGCAATTTCATGCCAAGCATTGGAAACCAAAAAGGCCACATTTTTTAATGTAAAAGTTTTAAGAGCATCTACGAGATTTTTTCTGAACTTGATAAAATATCTGACCAAAAACATTTTAAGATAATTAATTTTTATTGCAGAAGCGAAAGAAATAAGTGATGTACGAATTATTGAGGTAGAAAAAAAGTATGGTGTCCGAATTATAAAGTACTTAATGGCAAAAAATTAACTGTCCGGCTTATCACGTTGTCCGTATTTACAGGTGTTTGGACTATCGAGATTGTACTGTAACACCAAAAATTGTGTTTACGTTATTCAACAAGCCTTTAAAGGATTTTCGAAAAGGCCGTTTAAAAGGAAATGTTTTAAAATTAAATGGAGATTATAATTAACTTAAAGCCGATAATTTTTGTGGTGTCTATTTTAGTAGCCGATATTGTGGAATTTTTGCACTGCTCACTGGCAGGATGAATTCTTCTGCAAACAGCTCCAGATTCTGCTTAGCAAAATGCGCAAAAAATATATTTCTTAGAAGCAATTATGTAACGTAAATGTATTATTTTACTTTTTTTAGATTAGAATTAATCTTCTCGTGGCTTTCGTAAATGACATGGAAATAAGTTTCAATAATGAAAATATTTCATAAGCAATAAATCGTGAAAAGTGTAAATAGAGTTGACAACATGGCTTTCCATGGTTTATTACTTCACGAATAAATCCTTAATTTCAATAACATCCTGATAATAAAGATATAGCAAAACAAATAAAGTCAAAGGAAGTCAATTCGCACTGAGTATTTATTTCCGCTACTTCGCGCGTAGTATGCTAATTTAAACGCTTTGCGCCGAGAAAAAATTTAAAGTGCTTTCCATAAAAAATAATCGCACCGGCACAACAATTTGCTAAAGTGTAGTAGACTGGTGGAATTAATTTTCTTACTTAAGTATTTCTATTTTTCTATTTATAACTATAAAATGTATGCAAGCACATGCACAGACGGATTCTATGAAACATAATAAAAATGCACTGAAAATGGAAAATTGCGAATGCAATGCTTGCATAATAAATTCCACAGCATAAATGCAAAATAAACGTAAAACGAATCAGGAAAGAAAAAAAAAGTAATTCTCTTTTCTTGGAAAGTTCTCTATGCTGATTTCCAACATAATAATTCTAAATGCTGAAAAAATGTGGTGTATAGTACAGGGGCGATAACAGTAACTAAACTTTTTTACATATATTGCATATTTTAGGGGAGACAAAAATAAAGTTTGCTTTCGGCAGACACTGAGAGAAAAACAAAAATTAAATTAAATTTATTTTTTAAAAAAAAAGATCTCGATAAATTACGAAAACTTCTTTTCAACTGTACAAAAGTCAGCTGTAATGAAAAATATTTTTTCATATTTTTAAGCTTTTAATTTTATTATAATTTTTTGTTTGTTTATTTGGTTTCAAGTGTATTTTATTTGTGTAGAGCAACTAAAAGTTCAAAATATGCCAGCGTATCCATAAGAAGTGAAATATATTTTTGTTGCGTAACATTTATAGATAAAAAGCAGGAGTATAAACGAACAAAAGTTGCAACGCCCACAATGGCAGCATGTTTTATGCTACCAAGCAAGCAGGGAGAAAAAACGAATATCTGATTTTAAATAAAAAATCTTATATTTTATTAGAAACTATATGAGCTGGAGCATGCAAATGACATAATTCACTACTGAGTGAAAAGAGTTTAATCCTTTAAAAAAAAGGAAAAAAAATTGTAGTTGTGCTGTTTTATTAAAAAACATCTAATAGTCGACTTTATGGCGACTAATTTAAAGACGAAGTAACTTTGGCTTCCATCATCATTTGAAGCTTTGTTTTGCCAGTGGTCCGGTCCATACAGTGTACATGGTTACCAGTAATCTCGCTATAACAAGCAAACAAAGCATTCAGCAATATTGCCAATACATGAAACAATGAAAACGACACAACTATATATTCGCAGTCAACAGTGAAAAAGCAAAATCTCTCCAACAGCAAATAGTTTTGCTTTTAGCAAAAATAACACAGGCGAACAAAATCAGTTTTCTTTTTGTTAACTGCAAAAAAAAATTCTTTTTTTTGTTTACAAATTTTATATTTCCATTGTTTAAAATCATACATTTTCAAAGTAAAAATGCTTTAGTTATGCGGGTTTGAATAATTTTGAATTTCTCTGATATTTGAAAAGCACAGAATTTACAAAATTATTATTCACTAGAATTGTTTTTTTTTTTTTTGGGTTCTTTTAAAAATACATTGCAATTGATTGCTGATGGGTATCAGTTGGCTCTTGTGGCGGCTGCAGGCACACCTCTATATTATAAATTTTAATACTAATTTTTGGAAATTTCTAAACAAAGTTTCGTTAACGATTTTCCAAAATTTATATTTCAAATAAGTTATTCTTCGTTTTGCAATGTTTTTACATTTAAAAAATTGCTATAAAAATTTGTGGAAATTTCAGTAATTTTACTTTACAATACAGGCATGCATGTGCATGTTCCACATTCAACTTAATTATTTTATTTCCTCAGGCTGTTTTAAAACACACACATACGATTTTTCGGCAAACAAAATACTCGTATGGTAAAGAATTAAAGCACAATATTGATAACGAAATCTTATCAAAATGTTTAGAGGCATTTTAGGCTCAGAACCACAAAATACTTTGTATGCAAACAGAGGAGAATAAGTTGACATACAGCAACAATTATTAGCTGGGAGGCGTTTTGCATACAAATAAGAGTAACACAAATGAAAATGCAGCCGTATGTATGTACACACATAAGTGTATTAGGGAGGCTCACAGGTACACAAAAAATATATTAACTTGTTGTAAAAATTTTTATTGATCGCAATTTTAAAAAAATTTTAAAAATTATTTTAAAGAGTTGAAAACGAAAAATATTTATTTCTTAAATTAACGAACGGATCATGAAATATTTTTCCTTCTCTAAATTTGATTTATTTTTTTTATTAATTTCAATTTTTATTATTATAAAATTTAGTTCTGTATTTTAAGCCACTTAAATTTCTCTAAAAAAAGAAATTAAATTTATTTTCTTTAGTTTTAGGAAAAACAAAAATGAAAGTTTAAATTTTCTGTATTTCACGGAAAAATAAATATATAAATAAATCTCTAATATCTAATAAATAATATCTTTAAAATATAAATCAAGGCGAATTCATTACCAGCTGACTTTTGTCTTTAAAAAAAATTTTAAGGTTCTCAATAACTTGCTTTCTTTAAAATTATTATTTTTAACTGAATACAAGAAATAATTTACAGATTAGGAAAAGATAAAATTTGGAAAATAAAACGTTAAGAAATTGAAGCCGATTTGGCAAATAACAAAACTTATTCTGTACAATAGTGTTTTGTCACGACTTCATGTTAATAAAAATTTAATTTAATAAAAATAAATCAAATGAGAAAATGTTTAAGTTCGTTTTATCCTAATGAATGTGTGATACCAATAAAGTATTTCACATTATTTAATTTAATTATTTATATTTATTTTTTTTTACTAAAAGATCTCTTGAAAGAAAGAATTTGCTGTATTTTCTCTTGAAAGAAAGAATTCGCTGTATTTTTTAAGGCGAATTCGTTTGCTTTCAAATGGTGTGAAACTAACTGGCAATAAGTTTTGGAACAAAAAAAAAATTTTTAATTGTTTTAGCGCGTCTGAGAACAAAATTGAAATGATTTCTTGTTTGCTTTAATATATAATAAATAACCAAATTTATATTTAAAAAATTATTTAGTAAAAACTTAAATAACCGACATTTTGAAAATTTAAAGGAATTTAAATTAATAAAAGTACAAAAAAATGTAAAAAATAAGTACAAATTTGCTTTCTGGTCTCTGGCTTTGCAAATAAGCGTACCGTATTTATTGCCATTCTACATACAAACACTCACACACACGCAATGTACCAGTTGCTTGTATGGCCCTGTTCATGTAACATATGCAGTATATGCGTATGTATGCAAATAAAATTATATATGTGGATGCACACTACCTCGCAGCATATTCATGTTCGCATTCACAAATTTTTATTTAACATTTAATGTTGAATGGAGCCCAAAAACTAAAAGTAATTAAGAAATAACGGAAACGGATGTCTAGAAGCAAAATGCCTTCAAATTAAGCAATTTTAAATTTGTGTAAGTGTGTGTTCGTGTATGTACCCTTGCCCGCACAAATAATGTATTAGCCAAATGAAAACGGAAATTGTGGGAGGGAGTGTGTGTGTGTGTGTGTGTGAGGGAGAGAAAGAGATAATAATATAATGAAAAAATGGTGGTAGCAATTTATTTTATAGCACTTGGGAGGCAATTGTAATAACATTTCGAATCCCTTGCGTAGAAGAACTCATTCTAAATGTAAACATTTTTTGTTTTTGTGTGTTTAATAAAATAAGAAATATTAAAATTAAAGTGAAATAAAAACAAAAAGGTATCGGATTTAGGTATACGATCTTAATGCTCTCTCTCTCACACACTTGGCGGCAGTTATCCGCACGTTGAGCACATGTGAATGGGGCTTTTATTTGAGATGGCAATTACAGCGAGGTCATCGAAAAATAGAACAAAAAACTTTTTAAGCACAAAAATTCTTAAAAAAAAATTCTTACGATATAGCGGGGAAAAAGTAAAATGGCTACCTTCATACACAACACGTTAGCGTTTCCTTATCACCAGTAATCTCAAAATATGCGCATTGATCCTTCTAACTTGTAACTGATATATCTAATCTGTTACTATTTAAAACTATTAGGAGTGGAGGGGGAAGAGAAATGGATGACCAATCCGTGGTCATCTTTTCATTGCGAAACTATGCGCCACCAGCGAAACCAGTCTTTGATAAAGGAAAGCTGAGTGCGTCGAAAGAATAAAGTATACTACAAGCCACTCCTGAGAGCTTTTAAAGTCGAAGCCAACCAACACATCCGTTCTCAGGCTTTTTTATCGTATTTATTAAAACCATTAAAGAACAACGTAGAAAGATAAGCTGGAGTACCCTCAAAAGGGTTTCCTTCAAATATTTTCAACTTAATGCTAAGACGGTGAGCAGCAATGCCTATTTCTTCTTTATATGTTTGCAAGGAAAGGAAGGATAAGACAGTTACATGCAGGTTTCTAAATGAAAATCACCTCGAGCTTTTTCAATTACGAGAAAGCAACTGGAAATGCCAAGTATGGAAAAGACGAATCGCTAGCTGGAGACCAGTATTATAAAATTAATAACATCATCACTTCCAAAATTGCACACATACATCGAAGTATTGGCGAATTTGAAAGACTTGGATGGACTATATTGAATAGCAAAAAAGGCGGAACTACTGTGCAAAAATTAGAGGCTGCCTTTATGTGTCGAAATTTTTCCTAAAACTGTCAAAAGTCTCATATCCAGCACCACATTGCATATTATTTTTGATAAAAATTTCTGTTTCCTTCAGACGTTTGGCTGAATTCCTTCCCGATGACAAAATCAATTTCGCAATTTTTCCGTGCCACACCCCCTTCCCAACAGTTATTCAATAACATATAGTTTTTAATGCATATGATTAAACGTAATTGATGACTATAAATTTAAAATAAAACTGCCTTTAACAGTCGAGCAAATTGGATGAAGGCAGTCAGCAAAAACACTTAAATTAGTTGAGAGTTTCATTATGGGATTTGCCTGTAAATCCTGCATATAAATAAAGAAATGAAATCACTTTACGTGTCTATCTGCATCAGTCAATACAAATTGTTAGTGATATGTTGCCTTCACTTCAATATTTGGAGCATTTTTTTTTTTTTTTGGCTTGCCAAGAAAATCTGTACGGGGGGCAATCCGTTTGCATACATTTACTACTTAAAAACGTATCCCCTTTATTTATTCGAACCGCAATAAAAGATACATATACATTTGCACACAGATACTACAGTTATTTGGGGGGAGAAAGGCAGAGCATAAAGAAAATAATAGTAAAATTTGTTGCCAGCTTACAATTTTCCAACCAATAAAGCAATCACAATTTTACAATTTTGTACTTTTTTCTTTGTACTCGTGTTCCTTTGACGTTTTCATATGGCAGAATTTAACCAAATTTCTTTGGAAACGTGTGCAAAGAAGTGTGCACAGATTGGGTGTCAGTTGTGTTAAGGCAGCAGTGAAAACCGAAAGGCCTTAAATGAGGGGCCTTCCCAAGCAGTTACTAACTGACATTTTGTTTTTGGGGAGTTCTGAGTATTTTTTTTTTAAGTTGTTGAGGCAATCTTAAAGTTCCAGCCAGTGTTTCGTAATTTCATTGACTGAAATCCAGGTGATGGCTAATGGATCGTAGCCAGACACTGAATACTTTAAAAGAATTTAAAGGAAATCTATTTCGTGACAGCTTAAAAAACCCTTCAAAGCAAAAGCTCGTAATTTTGGGGGTTTTTAAATATGTAGAGCCCAATTCTAAATATTTCCCGGGAATTTTTTCCTTTCCCTATTACTTATTACCGGGAAAGAAATTCCCTCATTCTAATCTCCCCGGGAACAAGAAAAAAGTGAGGGTGAAAATCAGCATCAGCTGTTTTTATTTTGACATTTTATTTTGTGCAAATGCTGGTTTGCAAATAAAAAAAATTATTTTGTTGTTATTAAAAATAATTGCTTTGAAGTTGTGTTTCACTACTTGTATTAAAAAAAAAATGTTTAGTGTAGCTTTTCGCATGCTTGTTGAAGTCATTCATAATGAGGAGCAAGAAAAACCAGTCAGCCAAAGGCATGAAAGGAGAAAGATACACGATGCTTCCAATCCATTGGATTTACCACAACACCATTTAAGTTGGTTTATTTTAGAGCACTAACAATGTTTTTGATTTAGATTCGAAACGTATTACCGGGTTAATAAACCAGCTTGCCGCTATTTATTATAAGTGCTGACATTGCATTCACACCCGCCGAGTAATATATCTGCTGTTATCCCTGTTTTGAAGCTAAGTGCCTGTTTGCGCTTCTTTGCAGAAGGGGGATACCAGACTGGTATTGGGAAGGACAGTGAGGTTGCTTTGGCTCAGCCTACTTTTAAAGTACAGAAGTTGTTCGCATATTTAAAGCACAGCTTTGCCCGGTTTGGATAAAAACGCCAAGAACAACTGGGAAAAAGCGTAGAATTAGCTATACAGAAGAAATAGCTTTCTACATAAAATACAAAATTCCGGGAATTATTGGTTGCGTTGATGAAACGCATATACAGATTATTGCGAATTTAGTTCCTCTTCCCCGTTGGATATCCTGCTTATCTCGCTTAAAAAACTGCGAGCTATTTCAGGATTCTGCTCCATTAGGGAGATCAATTGTTGCAATTGGGTTTTATTTATACTTTTTGACCTAAAAAAATTACTTTAAAATTGCTATTTTATAATTTTTTAATATAAAACTTAAATTTTTACGGTAGCTCCCTGCAAAATATTTGGGGAAAAAACTCCCAAAAACTGTTAACTATTTTCCCCTTTTTTCTATATTCCTAATATCTACTTTTTTCACAGGGAAATTTCTCCCTTTCTCAAATTGTGTTTAGAATAGGAGGAGAGACAAAAAGGGAAAAACTCGGGGGAAATTAACATTCATAATAGGAGGAATGGGGAAAGGAAAATTTTTCCCGGGCAATTATTTTTCATAATTAAGCAAATAGTATTTTAAAAACATTTTACATTTTCTGAGGATATACAAATCAGCCCTGATACAACTGGAAAAGTATGGTGAAATTTGGAGTCTTGGCTTTTGGGAAAAAGTGTCTCTTCGAAGGCCCTGTACGCGATGTTATAGGACTTTTCCACTTATTCACCCATGATCACACGTTACATAAACATGGTATGTGTCTTTCACTTATACAGGAATGGCCAAAATATTAGGAACAGTGCACATATCAAAGTAATTTAAGCAGAGCGTACCTTTTGGCAGTATCACTGTTAAAAGAAGCAACTTCCCGTATTTGGCAATTTTATTTTGTGCTTCCTTAAGTAGTTGCCAAAGCGAATACACTTTGAATACATTTCGAACTTGGATTTAGCAAGACGCCCATATAAAACATTCACCAGAATAATTTATTGAGCAGGTTTTTTGTAAGAATATAGTTAAATGTAATTGCCTGCGAAGAGAAATGGTATTGTAATATATAAGGGATATACCATTTTTCTTATAAATCTACTATTTAGTGAGATAAAGGAAGGCACTCGTAGGCTTTAATAGACACCCACTGTGTCCGCAGTTACACAACAGTGAAAAACATATTTCTTTGCATTAGAAAAGTGTCAACTTAATTAATCTGAAAATTATTCCAAATAATGAAACTACAGCAATAAATTGTTTAACTTAAGTGGCCAGTTTTTTCTTAAACAAAAACATCCATTCGACGGCTTTGAGTCTGCAGGAATAGCTGGGCAAATCCTGATTTTTAAACACATATATATGCCAAAAATATGAAGAGCGTACGGCCTATGCCACTACACAGAGTATTCTTTGCAAATGAGAGAATTTATTAGTTCCATTTGGCCCACACAAAAACCTTTTGATTATATAAATACTGTGCTTGATAAGATGCCCACATACTGTACTATTTAAAAGCTCATTTATTCGCAGTGATTGTATTAAATTTTCTTTGCTTGTAAATGTAAATGCTTGTTTATGTATGACTGTATATTTTCTAAAAAAATAACAAACATTCGGATGAGTTGGCTTTTTCCATTTCCTAAAACTTACTTCCTTAGTTTTAAGGATTAAGTTGGTAGAGGGAATATCAATGAGTTATAAAATAGCAACCTAAAGTTTAGAACACGCATCTAAAATTAATTAGAAATGTTTAAAGAAAATTTAAAAGTTTTTTTTTTTTGGAAACGTTGCGCTTATAAAAATTTGCTAAAACTTAATCAAGGCAATCAAGTAAAACTTGAAAAAAAGAATTCTACAAGATTGGAAAAGCATGTGCGGCCACATAACGCATGCACGAGTATACACTCCATATAATTTAACCACAATTCTCAGAAGCTTTTGTAAAATCAGAAAAGTTTTTTAAAATATTGCTTTGATTCTGTAAGAGAATTACGAATCTCTGGTACAAAAATTTAAATTGTTGGGAAGCCTTAAAATTAATAAATTGAGCCAAAATATTTTGAGCAATATTGGACCATCTGTGGATACAAGGTTGCACTTCGAGCTTCACTGATATGAACCACTGCGGGCAGCATTTAATTCTTCAGCCGTCCAGCAATATCGCAGTGATGCCTCATTTTGTCTTGTGCACAAATTTAAATTGTTGGGAAGCCTTAAAATTAATAAATTGAGCCAAAATATTTTGAGCAATATTGGACCATCTGTGGATATAAGGTTGCACTTCGAGCTTCACTGATATGAACCACTGCGGGCAGCATTTAATTCTTCAGCCGTCCAGCAATATCGCAGTGATGCCTCATTCTGTCTTGTGCACAAATTTAAAATGTTGGAAGCCTAAAAATTAATAAATTGAGCCATAATATTCTGAGCTATATGGAACCCTCTGTGGATTCAAAATTGCACTTTGACCTTACTGTGTGAATTTCAGCCGGCCAGCTTTAAGAACACAATATCGCGCTAATGCATCATTCAGAGAAATTCAAACTCACCTTTTCAATCATTATTGTCTAAACAGTCAACCCAATAACTAATCCAGCCAGCGGCATGAGAACAACGCCATTTTAAACATTAAACTCTTATTCATAAAAGCATTTCATATGTGCTAAAAATTTATTAAAGTACTTTTACATGAAAATTTCTGTTAAATAAAAAGTATTTTCCCTGCCGTGCGAGCACATTTTTATTACAGATTGCAACATTTTGGGGTTTTTCCTCTTCGAGGGAATTTTTTATGAGCTACGTGTTCAAAAAACTTTTTATCTGATCATTTTGGAAAATTTTATCTTATTATAGGTGTCATTTAAAC
Source organism: Ormia ochracea (assembly GCA_963402855.1). Lineage (NCBI taxonomy): Eukaryota > Metazoa > Arthropoda > Insecta > Diptera > Tachinidae > Ormia > Ormia ochracea. The sequence continues at coordinate 44,969,483 of OY727106.1, forward strand.
TGAAAATTGATGAGAACAGCGGAAGCACCAAACATTGCCGCACTACACATGTGCACATTTAGATCCTTATGAGTGTGTATTTTATTTCCTTTTCCTTTTCATTTCTTTTGTTGTTGTTGTTGTTGTTGTATATCAGCTTTTACGAAATCCAATATAAAATGGGGTTGTTGTAGTAAATCTCTTATTATTAAATATTTTATATGCAAAAGCCTTAACGACAATTTTCACGCTTTTCAACTTTATCTTTGGCATAAAAGAAAGGTAATTCAATTACCTCCACCTACTGTTTTGGCTCCACTATTCTTCAGCAGCAGTTAAGAGCACAAACTAAAGAATATTTATAAAGACCGGATGTGTTAGATTTGGGAGTGTGAGTGAGTGTATGTGTGGGAAACTTTTTTCATGAGCAAAAACTGTACCCCCGTACAGACAGTTTGTCAAGGAAATGTATGCAAAAAAAATGGTTGAAAGTATACAATTGATTTGTACACGAGCAGCTTTGAAAAAAAAAACACTTTTCGATATAAAATGGGAAACCAAAGCGAGTAAAACTTTTACTAAGAAAAGTTTCCGAATTGCTGTTCACTTTGTCTGCAATATGGCTTTTGTTAAAAAAATTTAACTGGGCCGGGGAATGTTGCCCTAACTTGACTTATCTATTGATGGTAAATTCAACATTTGAAAATACGCAGCAAGTAATAAAAATTATATCTGCAGAAAAATTCCATTTATCGGATATATGTAAAAGCATAATAACTCTCAATATAAAACACAAAAATTCTGTTTCAAATTCTCATAATGTTAATTCTCCTTCTCTTAAACATTTTTAAATTTCTTTTTAATAGTCGTACATAATGCATTTCATTCTTCTTTATAATCGCTTACAAAATCAAATACATTGAAGTGCGCCTACGCAAGTATTACATAGATGCATATCTACGCACAATTATGTGCATGCACATGAAAGGATATACCTGTATACTATATCCATTCCATAAGCAATGAGATTGATTTCATTACAGGCATATTAAGGTCATGAGTTTACAAAGTAAACGATTGTCATACTTGTAAAACATTGTAAATGTCAATTTGGGGTATATTGCTATTTTGAACCATATATAAACTAGGCAGGTTGTGCGCAAGGAATAAGGAATATTTATAAGGAGCATTAAAAGGTTTATCAAAGTATTGAAAGTGTTTTTAGAAATAAATTCTATTAAAAATCGTATACGAAACCCACATGACTTTAACGCATCGTTAATGCATACAACTTGCATAAGTTTCAACAATAGATTGGAAATAAATTCGTATTGCAATTCGTTTAACTGCTGAGCGAAGCCTAATAGAAGGTACATCCCTATTTATTTGCAGAATAATGTAGCCAAATTTTCAAAATTTTTTAAACGATGACAGAAAAATTTTGTCAATATCTTTACAATAATTAAGATAAAAAGTAAAAAGTCTTGTAAAAAAAAAAAATTAAATCGGAAACAAATTTTCTTGCCTTCATTTGAAAATATAATTTCCGTTTACACTGATACCAAATCACTAAATCGGTTCAATTTTGGATAAGAAAGTAAGCAGTTTTAAGTCACTTCTTTAGTTTTTATAATATTTATGTATTTTCGTTTTACTATCAGCAGCAGATATCATTGGGAAATAATTCCACTCCATAGAAAATTTTAATTATTTTTATAAATATACTTTTCACAAAAAAAAGAGAAAATAATTATTTAAAAAATTGTGTATAAATATTATCCATTCTGCAACGAATTTCTTGACAAACTGTATTTGTAAATCTTCAGCTGCACTTAAAGTTGACAAAAAGGTTCTATAAAATTGTTCAACAACATGTTTAAGAAACTTATTAACAGTTTAAAGAAAACTCTGCTTAATGTATTTTTATGGCAGTATAGTGAGCAGCAGCCAAAAAAAAGCTTTTGATATCAAATTTATTTCCAATTCCGAAACTTAAAACTTTTTTAAGTGAAATGCAGAAGACGAGCTTGTAATGACATGTGAATGCACGTCAGCCAATGATGTGAATTTTTGCTATTTTTATCACTCAATATTAATGCACACTTTTAACAAATTAGTTCTTTAGGAGAAGTTTTGGAAAGTTTGCTGTTCGAGTGAGCAAAATAAAACTTTCATTGAAAGTGGCGAGTAGACACTTTCGAATAGTGACATGAGAAGATAACATGGAAAATTGAAAATTCCACGCTCCTCGTCTTGAAAGCAATTACACAAGAATTAAGAAAATTAAGTAGCCTTTAATTCAAATAAATTGAGAAAGAACTTCCCAGAGACATTATTTCAGTTAACTCCGTTTAATTACTCTGCACGGAGTTTTCATTCATTATATAGGGAGGTTATTTTAGCGGATACTCATAAATTCTCGTATGCATAATGAGGTAATTATGCGATTTCTTTTATTCACAGTTCTTTTGTTAAAAAAAAAAAGATTTAGAAATAACGTTGGAATAAAATTATAAAACGCAAATAGCTGGTTTGCTTTTCCTGTTATGTCCAATAATTTGGTTACAGTCCTTATTTATTTAAGGATAACAAAAGCATTTTATTAAGAATTTAAAGCAACAACAATTCATAATATATAAAATGCAAAAACCTGATCTCTCTATGGGCGAAATGAAAACCATTTCTTAGATAAAATTATTACACGAGGGGTATTATTAATTATTATCATTGAAATGTTAGTCAAAGGACAAATGTGTCCTTTGCAAGACCTATATGCCCATCCTATTACTTGTAGCCTAAGAATGAAATTGATCAATCTGATCACGTACGATACCAAGTAACGTAAAGAAACTAATCTTGGGGCTCCACGCAATGTCCGTTCCTAGATCTCAACTTGGGATTCACAAGGTTTGCTTTGATGGATCTCAAAGGACAAAAGTTATTTTAGTGAGATTTTTCTGAAACACGATCCATCCATTTCGAAGATTTTTTCTATGTGCTATTAGCCTTTGAAATTAAGAAAGCGTTTCTATTAGCAAAGTATATATATGTATATGTAAAGAAAATTAAAAAAAAAAATCGCAGTGAAACGACTTTTAAAGCAAAGAAGATCTGAGGGAAATTAAATTATTATTTTCACTTTGACTTGCAATACAAAACAAAATTGTGCAAATTTTATCTAAATGGGCAACTCAATTCAGCCTGGAGGTGACAAATTTTACATATTGGCAACTCAGTTCAAGTTTGCCTGGACAAAATATAAAATTAAACCAATTCAACCTGAGAGCTGTTCGCACAAAATTTTTTCTCTCTTGTTTGAAGAGAGCCGTCAAACTTCATATAAAAAAAAATTTCGCGCAGCCAAAAGTTTTGTTCGGACATCATGGTTGAATCCAGCTTTAAGCCACGTAGTATCCTTCGTAGACGTTTATAATATCTTTTTGTGTTACGTTACCAGTAGGGTGATTCTGCTGCATCAATGCGATGCGAAAACATGCAAATGCGAACAATTGGTATTCGGTATTGCGATTTTCCCATAGTACTCTTTTCTATTCGCATTTCAAATGCGAAAATGTGGCAAGTCGGTATTCTGTATTGCGAAAGCTAATGTCAGATACATGCGATAATCGCAAAATTTATTCGGCAGCAAAACAGCAACCGCAAAGCACAAAAATTTAAGTAAAAAATTATAATTTTTTTTATTTATTTAAATTAATAAATTTTTTTTTTTTAATTTTTCTTTTGAGCAAAATGAATGAGATATATAACCACAGAAGTGCCTTTAAGTTTCTAAATAAAAAGAAGACTGTTGGTAAAACTTTTTAATTATATTGTTTTTTATTTCATCTATTATATTTCTAGCAATGTTTGTGTAATTGTTATTACTATAGTAGTACTATTATTGAAGCTGGTGGATTTCCATTTGGAGCCAATATTATTTAAATCGTATAAAAATGCCTTTTGGGTCAATCTAAAATTTTTAGAAAAAATGGAATAGAAATGTTTTTCATAATTAATTGTTTTTAATGCTACAAAATAAATTAACTTTTTACATTCAAACTTAGAATATCCGATTTGCTTCTAAGTATTCTTTTCTGCACCCTTTCATTTTGGTCATGCTCCTATTCATCATAAGACCATAGAACAACAGAATCCATTTTTGATAAATTACGAATTACACAAATTTATTTTATTTTTTTTTTAATTTTTATTGTATTTAATTACACAAATTTATTTTGTAACCGCAATCGCAAATTTCTTTTTCTTTTGTAAGATTAAATTTGACGTTTACTGGTACCAGAGTTGTTAATTTTGGCCAGTGTTGCCGAGAATTAAAATAAAATGCGATTGCGATTGCGAAAGTGTTGCAGAATACGAATTTACTATTGCATCGCAATTCTTTAGCGCATCGCATTGACTACTATTGCATCGCAATTGAGAATAACCCTACAGATATTGTTATAAAATGCTTTGCTGCCTGAGTTCAAGCAAATTCTCCTAGTGACAGGCATATGGCAATACAAGGCTGGAACCGATTTTTTCTTAATATGCAAGAGAAAAGTTCTGGTTCTACGGACCCTGTCGGATTCATCTACTAGCTAGTCCTTATGGTAAGCCACCCATCATGTCTTTTTGCTACGTCTTCCAAGGAAGACGCAAATGACGGAGTTCTACTGTCACACAAAAATTCGGAATTGTTGCAACATCGTATTTGCTTTTTAATTCAGAAAATTTATGCAAAGATCAAGCAGAACCTTAACATGTAAATACCACGTAGTTGAAGTAACCTTGAAAATATATGATGATTTGGAGGCCCGTTAAGGGATTTATTCCGCGCCAAAACTATTTCAGCCAAAATAAACAGAATTTTTTTAAATAAAATTTTTCTGAAATAAAAATTTTATTTTAAAAATCAATTGGTGACGATGATGCCGTCACTTCTATTATAATTAGGCAGCTGCTAATACGGCACCGTCCAACTGTGTTCATAGCCAAGTAACCACTTAGCTGTCTGCCATCTGTATGATTAATAATAGCAAAGTAAGTTATTACACAAGCCTGAATGCCGTTCAGCACTGAAACTATAATCACCGCAAGTATCTTCCCACAGCAAAGTAAGCTTCCTAAAGGAACCAGCGGAAAATATTTATGTATGTACATATAAATGCAAAAAGTATTGTGTTGTAAACCAATTTCTACTTCAATCAATTATCTAGTCTGCCTTTTTATTTAAATTCTTAAATAGTCTTTCGTTTACCGCGCTAAAAACTTTGTAACTACATCGTGTAAATTGCAAGAAAATTCTCTAGTTCAATTAGCATCTAACACCACAATCTAAAATTAAGATGTATAAGTAAATGATGCACACACACATACACACACTACACACTACACACACTACAGCCACTCTACACAAAATTATAATGAAAGAAAAGATGCAAAGAAACAAAAAAAAAAAAAAAAGAAAACAAAACAAACTCTTAAATAACCATTAACACAGTCCGTAGTTAAATTTAAAGGGAGGAAAATTGCTCGCGATTAAGCAAGAAGTATGCGCAGGAAGCAAATATTTGCTGTAAACCAAACCTCAACCATTTTACTGGAAAACGCAACCAACAAGAAAATTAATATGTTCCGGCAAAAGGAGCAAAATGTAAAATGAAATAAACTGAACTGCGGTGTTGTTTGGAAAATGAAAAGTATTTTTCTTTCATATTTTTCATAACGCGGAAAATGTGCACTGCAGGGAAGGAGGGCAAAGAGAAAAATGCTTTTAACTAATTTACCTAATTAAAATGTAAAACGGCAATCTTATTTTATCGAAAGGACAAAAATGTACACTTAAACAACGCTTCATTGCAACGCGCGCACACATACACATACCCATTAACATTCTATATGAGTCGAAGTGCAGTATAAGCGAATTCACACGAACACAAAAGTACTGACGACCATACACGAAATGTAAAGCGATTGTAGTAGCCGTCTTTAGACACATTGAAGGTATTGTTCGGTATATACTTTTTTTCTAATTTATAATTATCAAAATTTTTTTGCATAAAAATGTTCAAATAGAAATATTTTCTAAAAAGCAGTTCGTATAAGCAAAATTTTTCTTGAACGTTTAGCAAGTAATAAGATGTCAGCTGATCTATTACCATAAATCATATTTTAATCCCAATTGTGATCCCTCACCCCACCATGCAAACTAAAGAACATATTACAACTTGCCGATAAATCTTTTTGCATTAGAATGCCTGTTTAATTGTTAATATTGTTTCCGTTAAATACTTAACAAATTAATGTATCACATACATATTGTGGTAGTGACGTGAGACAACCTGTCGAGATTAGTGTCATAGTCAAACCAGACAAAAACAAATATGTTACATTTGCAAAAAAAAAAAACAAACAAACCCATAAACATTGTCAAATAAATAGTACATGCCGGTAGGAAATGAAATGAGACCAGTGCAAAAACAAACAGAACGCAATAAATCCTTTGAAGTCTGATTTTAGCCACAATACAAATACGTTGCAACGCATAAACAATGTAAAAACAATAAATAGTGCCCCTATTTTTAGTGTTAAACATGAACCGCAATAAAAGCAATAGTTATATGAATATGAAAGAGAAAGGGGAGAAAAAACAAAAAGTTTAAGTAGATCGAACGTAATACATGATTTCACATGTCGCGTTCACCACTATTTGCAGTCCTGCGGGCAGCTAAACATTTATTTTGAGAACCGATATCGACTGCATAGAGATGTGGCATTCAGTATTAATGTGCAATGATGCAATAATACCTTTCAGAAAATAAAATTGTTAAACAAATTAATATAATTTGAAAATCGCATACTTGACTTTTTTTATTATATTGGCAACACTAATTCTCTCACAGCTACATATAACGATAGAGCTTTACATAATCATTTTTCATATAGCCAGATATAATCTATTTATCACACGTTGTAAACAGATTAAATGAGCGAGAAAGAGAGAGAGAGAGAGCAAGTATATGTTTTCCATTTATCACAAATGGTAGTTGGCAATCTACCTGGGTAACTTTTCAGTTTTCAGAGAGCGGCAAACCGACTAAGAGAGATATGCAAAGAGAAAGGAATTGTTATTGAGCAGATATATGCCTCTTTAATTCTTTTCTGATTTGATCTGTTCAAAAAATTATTTCAGTTATGCAGAGCAAACATATGGAGTTCATCTACTTGTTGAAAAAAAAAATTCAGAAACTAAGTAATCGTGAGATAATTAAAGGAATCAATTTATGAGGAAAACTATAGAATTAATTAATTAATTAATTACTATCAATTCATTAACTAAAGTTAAAAGGAATTAATCCACGTTTCATATGTGTTTGTTTTCATCAAGTAAAATGGTCAACTGTGAGGATAATTTTATTGGCGAATAAATCAACAGAGGTGGGGAAATAAACGCTTATCACTGTTTATTGGAATTCTTAACCCTCATCAGTTCCTCGGGAAATACATCTAATCTTAACTTTGAATAAAATAAAATCGTTTCATCGGAATGATCTTGAATTTTGCAAAATAGAATTATTTTGCCAGAACATTCAAACGATCCAGTTTTAGAATTTGTATCTTTCCTGTATGTGCCTCTGGAGGTATAGTTACCTGTTGATGTGCGAGCATTACAGGCAACGATTCGTGACTATACTTGCACATATACGATCCCAGGCATATACCGATTAGATGTATTTCTCAAGGAACCAATAAGGATTAAAACAAAAAAAAAAAAATAAAAATAAAAAAAATTAATATTCTATGAAATACATATTCTAATAGTAAATGCTGATGAAGCTACACACAGAGTGGCGAAATATCGGGAAATAAAATTATATATTTAAATTTGAATAAAAAAAAGAGGAGAGAATTAGAGTACTTCAAATTTGGAAGAAGATCAAAAAAGAGGATATTTTTTTATACAAAAAATTATATAAATAAGCAAACAATGTGTAGATATAAGAGAATCAAAGAAATTAATTAAATTTTATATTATAGTTAAATTACGACCCAACTTTTTATATATATAAAATTCTATAAAATATCATTACGAAAGCTTTTGGAAATCACAGACTAATAGAAAGAGAGAAAATAAGCGTATAGACACCATGAATTCCATAATTTGGATTCAAAAATTGTTTATAAAATTAATACACTACTCGCACACTGTAAGTGTGCCTTCCCTCCTGCATCAAGACGAATGACATACTTACAATATCCTGTCACATGCAAAATCATCGAAGAAAAAAAAATTATTATTCTTCATACTTTTACCGAAAAAATTTAAAAAAATTTTTTTTTTTTTTTTTTTTGAAATTTAGTCTATTACACACATTATTTTATATGACGATATTTCAGATTTAAATACTCGTATATAGATTTAATAACGTTTGCTTTTATGTTTATTGGCAGTTGAAAGTGGTAAAAAAATTATAAATTAAATTTTGCCGCAATCATAACTTTTCAACGAAAACAAGTTTCTCCAATGCTTTGGATTACACTCGCAATAGGAATTACTTATAAGCTTTAGTGAGAGGCAGCCATTCGGTCGTGATGGAAATTCATTTTTTAAAACCAACAAATGAAAGCAAATAATAATAAAATTTACGAGTATATTGTTTGTCTTTTACTTACTTTATTCTATTGTAAACAAGTAATTCTGCAATGTCACGTCCCAATCCTGAATATGTTGTCTCAACAAACACCAACACTTTTGGATCGATGCGTAAACGTGCCTCCGTACGGTGATCAGGTGCCGGCGATACATTGCTGGTGTGCTTTCCTCTGCTCATGCGACAGTTGACAATTGGTGTCGGTCTTGTATCACGTTGTATTAAACTGCAAATATGGCAAATGAACAATTATGTATACTTTGTTTTTATTTTATTAACTCGTTTACAAAAACACTAATAGAAAAGAGTGAAAAAAGTGCAATAAAATTGTTGTAAAATGGTAATGTTTCATAATGTTTATTGCCGTTGTTGTTGGTGTTGTTTTATTGCCACTAAAAAAATACATTTTTTTTCCAAGTAGCAATAAATTGGATTGTTTGTAATAAATAGATGCAAACTTTGTGTACTGAAAGGAATATTTTGGAAAAGATTACTTTTATTTTAGAACAGCAATAAAAATAAATTCGGCACACTGTGCCTTATTGTTTTTGGGAAGAGCCATTTATGCTAAATAAATAAATAATCTGTGCCTTAAATAAATAGAGAAAGTTTAGGCAATAAAAATGTAAGGAAGTGCAACATTGTAGGCACCTGACAGTAAGCACTCTTGTAACGAGTAGGGAAAGTATAACGTTCATCTTAAGTAGAAAAGGTCCTAATGCTCTCTTTTGCAATAGTTTTTTTTTTAATGATTTCAATGTATATTCAGTTCATCTATAGCAAAAAAAAAAAAAAAACGATTAACGATATAAAGCATTTTTTTTTAAAAGAAATTTAAGGGAATTTAAAAGAAAATAACCTTTTTTGGCCTTCTGGGTTCTGAAATATAATTTGCTTGATGCCTTTACAGAGCAATATGTGTTATTAACACATATCCGTCCGCTAGATAATTAATAAGATTATCTGACATCTATAGTTTGTTGTTTTAAAAATTACCCAATACAAAAATGAAAAACATTAGCGTATTCACGGTTACAAAATTTCATTACTTTGTTGTTGAATTTCTCTAACGTAGACATATTTGTATTCGCAATGGCATAGAATGCTCGCAGCGTGTATTACATTTGCAACTCTGATGTTAGAACAGCTGATAATAAAAACACTTTTCGCCATACATATCATAGCATATCTACAACAGTTGCAATTAAAAACGCCCTGCACACTGAATACCGCTATTAATTTGTTTAATCTTGATAATGCAATAGATATTCACTAGAAAATAAAAAAATTTTATTTACTTTTTAGACGCAAGTTTTTAACAGCGAAACGAAATGATAATGAAAGGAAACAATTTTATTTGAAAGCTCGCACCTCTACGAAAATCAAATGATTAATTACACAAAGAGATTAACAAATTCAATGTACGCCACAAGTATCACTTATACAAATTGAATTTGTTTTGAGAGGAATCAAGATTCGGATGTATTTATATTGCACATCAGACAAGATAAATGTTGGTTTCATTAAAATATTATGCAAAGCAACATTTTCGACACCATCAAGCACAGTCTGAGGCAGAAGTAGAAGCGGTATATCAATATGTATTAGGGACGGTGATAAGCGAACACTGTCTGTCTTGCAGACAGGTAAGAAAGCAAAACGAATCGAAGTTGAACGCAGAGATTAGGACCGCCCCGTTCTCATGATTAATGATAGCAAATATTCGGCAAGAAAATTAAATTACTAAGTACACCTAATTCTCTTTTTACACGAATTTCATTTTAGATGACTTGAAAAATAAAAGAATTTCTCCTTTTTAGACAAATTTAAATATTTCAATAGGCTATAATTTTTTATTTTTTTTAATGTTAAGGAGAAAATAGGCATTTAATTATTGGCAGGAAAAGTGTGTAAGATTTCCTAGATTTTCCTCCCACCGTGTATGGGATTTGCCCTTTTTTGTGTAGTACTTTATAATATCAGGAAGTGTATGCTTGAATTATTAGGAGCATGACTAAAGACGTAATGCATTTTTACGCAATAAGAGGATGGAAGAAACAACAAGAATATTTTTTGGATGCGTATCCAAAGGGTAAAGAGAGGATTTGGTGTAAGTATGTACATAAGAAAAATGTTTGCAGACAAGGAAAATGTGATTGATTTGGTTTTGCAATGATTTTCAGTGAAATCTGGAAATCGTGTATCAGTGTGCAACTGTATAGAAAATATGCAATCAGCACTGCTTTTGGCAATAAATAACCGCCGTTTAACACACTTATTATCTATTATCTACTCATTATTTATTAGCAAATAATTCTGTTTTCTTAAGCAACATATTTGCAAATTATTAAATAACCTTTAACTTTTATATATAATGTTGCTTCATTATGTTTAGTTTTGTCGAAAACCCCGACAACAATAACAACAATGAAAATATTTAATACTCGTACAATAGCAAGCATTTTTACTGTCATACAATTAAGGTCGCGTTATTTTCGGCTTGTTTTTTATTTCACTCTCCAGTACTCGTATGTGAGTTGGTGTGGTTCTGTGGTGAGCTGTGCATGTGTATGGTGATATTTTTGTTTACATTTGCGTTTGGTGTTGGATGTGTGCAAGTGTGTACGTGTTTGTGATTGCTTTGCTTATTACTCTATTTATATTTAAATTTATTGTCAAATTTATCATATTTATTACATAAACAATTCAATAAATAAACACATTATAATTTAATGGTTTACGTTATTATTATTAATATTATTATTATTATTATTTTTTTAGATAATCTGTATTCGAGTAAAGAGCAGATGGAATGTGTGTAAAAATGAATGAGATAAAAGTTGAAAATATCGCATGCGATAATAAAATGTTTGTACGGCAATTCCGGCTTCAGCTTAATCATTCCTTGTTAATGTACCTTTAAGCAATGTGTATCCTTAAAGGATTGTCCTTAATCCTCTGAAAGCTTGAAAAATCGGTTGTTGTTATATCAAAAATCCGAATATTTCAATTTAGAATCGCCTGTATTTTGATATAAAAATCTAGTCTCATTTGTTTACTTTCAGCTCTTTTTAAAGCGCTTTAATAGAGCGAAAGCGCTAAAACAAGACTGCGGGTATAAAAGACAAAATTGTCTCCTTCGCAAAGTCGTGTCGTAAGTCACTTACATGTACGACTATGTACGTGTAAGCACAAACATCGAAAGTCAAATATGTAAATTCTTTATTTACATATTTAAGGACATTTAGTGGCGACATAAGCAATATTGAGATGTTAATAATAATACATTTAAGAAGCTTTTAAAAATACTTACGACTTATACATAGCCCAATATGTATAGCCTAATACATATAAGCTAGACATATTACCCTTTATGTTTGATACATAGAGAAAGAGCGGTTTGAAGTAATTATTTATTATCCTACGCAATATGCTATTGTGTCCGAAAAATTTGTATGTTTGACATATGTTTTGACTAGTCGTAGTGTTTGCAAAAGTTTATGGAAATTTTCATAAAATGCTAATTTTTATGCGATCAGAGTTGCATTTACCTTAAGCAGTTGATCAACCTAAACTTGGCTGTATCACTTTCGTATAACAATATGGCCTATGGCCGCATTTAAATGCGATTTTCTTTAGAATATGATGGAATTACGGTTTTAGCCTGCAGTAGGATAATTTCTAGAAAAATTCAGCAATTCAATAAAATATTTTTACGGTGTAGAAAAAACAATATATAAAGCGACATTTGTTTAAAAATGTACTTAACTCGCGTTAAGTCGTTGCAATGAAATGTGTAGAGGAGGGGATTTATAATTTATTAGTTTCCCAAAACAAGTTTGTAGTTAACTTATAGAAAGTGAAGTGAAATATTTAGGTTCTCATTGAATGTGAGATCGAACAATAATGTATTTTGTGACTTTATTTCGTAAAACTTATCAAAGTATGTCTTATTTGGAGATTGAAATCTAACTAAATTTCAGAAAGTTTTGAAATTGGTTGCCGGGGGTTATTTGGCAGCAATATTAAAACAGGTTTAGCCAAGTTTACCTGCTCCAACCAAGCAGAATATAGAAACTGTCTCGCAAATTAATTCCAGTTTTCATACCAGTACTCAAGGTAAAGAGTATAAGCAATGAACATGTTAGAGCAATGTTGCAGTGCCTCCGATGAGGTGAACAAACAATCGAGCTCAGTTATTTGCAACCAAAAAATTAATATTTTTCCAAATTATTTATTTTATAAGTTATTAATTAGTTTTTGTTTAGTGGATTTACTAACCCGAGAAGTCACACTTGCAATTGAAAGAAATTACTTTTTCTTCGAACTTATTATTCAATAATAACACTCAGAGGGGATTCCCGGTATAAGAAAAAAAAATAAGATGTAAGAATAGTTATTTATAAAATTGCATTAAAATTGATTGCTGAGGAGCCTCTAAATAAGGACTAAGAAGTCAGAATGTACGTCAAAGCAAGTTATTAAAAATTGTAATATTTTAATTATGAAAAATATTAGACCGGCAACAATATTTTTCTATACGTGAAGAACTATTCATGTGTTTCCACATATTTGATATTTTTATTAGTTTTTCTTTTCTATGACAATAACAGTTTGTAGTATCGACTCACGTACTCAATCATGATTCAACCGACATAAAAACGAATAATAAAAAAGTTTTACTTATTATCAAAGTTATTTATAGGTATGTGAAAGGACTTGACTCCTTTAAATGTCCTCATAAATCATAAACACAACACATATTTTCGCTCTGGCTGATTGTTACGATTAATCTGCAATAAAAACTATTTGCCACAAGCACAGGCAAGGGAAAAGGAAAACAACTTAATAAAAATGCATAACGAGTCCTTAGAAAATATTGATGTCAGTAAGGAGCCTGCAATTAATTGTCATTGTTCGTTCTGTCGCCACTTTTTGTTGTTCTTGTTATTCTAGATGTTGTTGTTATTTACGAGAGCAGTTTGTCGCTGCAGTAGTAGTGCTGTCGGCACTTATCCTTCTTTAAGCATATTTTCAACAACACAATCATTTCATTTGTCAAGTATTAATATTTCTTTTCAATTATTTGTTGTTGTTGTCACTACTGCTGTTGCTTTACTGTTGTTCTTCATGGAACAAACTGACCCTCCGGAGTACAGTTCATTTACTTGCAATGCAATATGCGTATGACAACGGTTTGAAATTTCAAAGAGTTCCCTTTCATGCTAGTACGTCGGCCAGGCTAAATGCAGTCTGACAATAAACTACGTGACGTTAAGTAGGTGGTTTGCGTTGCGACTGGAGGACTTAAATTTGTTACGCAATAACTTTTCACTTTTATACGTTTCAAAACATAAAATGCGAATTTACTACACATTGGCTATCAGGAGATGATTTATTTAGAGGACATTTGACCAGAAATTCTAATTTATAAGACTTTAATATCTGAAAATGTATTCAAAAGGGAAAGGTTAGATGACGCTAAGCGAGTATTCAAAAGGGCATATTGAGAAATGGCACAGTGATGCATTTGCTGGGAAGAGATTTGCTAAAGATTTGCCAATCGCAAAATGCAAGAGTTTGACTCCCATTTTTGCAAACAGAATAGTTCAAAATGGCGCTTTTCCATAAGAGAGATAAAGTACAGCCTTAAGCCTGATTCTCTCTTTGATCTCAAGCAGAGTTTGGAATTTAAAAAAATATTGGGTTGGTGCTGAGTGGCGCATTTGCTTTAGAGGGAAAGAGAGAGAGAGAGAGAGAGAGAGAGAGAGAAAATATATAGAGATAGGAAATATATAAATAGAAATTAATTTTTTCCTAGAAAAAATCAAGTCGAATTCTCATATAAAATATGTGCTACAAACTCAGTCACATGTTTTTCTCCTACTTTTCAATAAGGCGGTACCGATTTTCAGAGATAATTTTACTAAAATGAGATAATTGAACTAAAATTGCAGGCAAATGAAGAAGAGAATTTTTTCGGCATAGTTGACTTATTCGGAAAGTACTTTTTAATAAATGAGTTCTTACTCGTATTAACAAAACCGTACACACGCATACCAATACAAAGCAAAAATTCTCGTAAATGGATTTTTTGGCGATTGGCATATTGGAAACAATCAAACAATGCTAGAAAGTGATCCTTTTACGGTTCCGATGCACAGACGGTATCAATTTGTAAAGTGTCATGCAAATAAAAATATTTTAAGTGATTTATTATAATTTTGTGTGAAAACATTATCTGCGCTGAAAATCAAACCAGAGCAAAACTACCTTCGAATGCTTTAGACGTTGTTCTGTGGACTTCTTTCAAAGAAATTTTTATTAAAATTTCAAAACTTTCTTATTCACTCTGTTTTAATGGCGCTGTAAGCTGAATGGTTTGTATTTTGTAATGCTGCAGTGTATTTTGTAAAAGTTCTGAAGTATTAGAAGAGAACTTTGAAAGTTTACATCTGCGATAGTACGAACGCAATTAACAATTATCCCTTGCAGCTGGGCCTTGAAGGCTAAATACAGGAAAAATGGCTAATCAAGTTTAACATCTAAATTATTCACTAAAATTAGTTGGTATTTTGGGAGAAGCCCTATAAGCGAGAGACAAGCTGCTTTAGCATACAAAACAAAATATTTTACGAGCTTTTAAGTATTTTGAAACTTTTTTGGAAAACTCTTGAAATGCGAGAAAAAACATAAAAAAAAATTTATGCCATGGAAATTCATCATTGCTTGATAAAATAACAAATTGTATAAATTATATTTAATTGCACAATATTTTTTATTATGAAATATTTTATTTAATACAGATAATTTAAAGAATATGATAGTAAACACAATCTTCGGAGCACATTTCCTCTTTAACAATGAAATTTCTGGTTTTAAAATTTCAAGTGAACTGTTTCATTTTATTCATTTTATTTCAAATTTAAACGCTTCAGTTTCGTTAAATGCATTTTGGCAGACTGAAGTGTCAGTTCTTAAACAATTCATTTCAGTTTCCGCAAATTTCACTTGTATGCATTCATTCTCCAATAAACGCTTTTATTTTGTTGCTGCATTTGGGCATGTACATGTGCACGTTTGTGTTTGTATGTATGTGTTACGTAAAAATGCATTCTTTTGTAAAAGTGTTATCGAAATATTTTTCTTGTTATTTTACCACAACAATTTTTGGTGGCGCAATTGATAAATAAAGATTTTCTCGCCTGGCTCTCAACACAGAAAGGAAGCGGGAATATAAAATTTTCATTTACTTCCTTTGCGGTCTTTATTTATTTCGTTATCGGCTGGCCGTTATATGCCATTTAATTTAACACGGTTTTCAATAACTACTCTTTTTTTAAACACAATTTTAAATAAATACATTTCGAAATGCTTTTCTTTTCTTCGTATATTTATATAGCACGTAGCCTTGATTTATTAAGTGTATAATTAGCTCTGGTTGCGGCAGGAGGGGGCATAAATTCTGATATCTAAAAAAATTTATATAACGGCGATAAGAAAATAAATTAAATTAAATAGAAACGCACAATCATTAAAGCCATTAATTAAAAAAAAAAAAATGACAGAATGAATAAATCTTCTGAAATGAACTCAACTAATAAGTATAGTACGAGGGGGACGAGAATATAGTATCATTATGGCTCTTTTGTCACGTATAACAAACTGAACAAACTTTCTCCGAATTCTTTAAATTCTATTCAAATAAATTGTATAAATTGGCTTTTCTTTAAAAACGAAAGAAATTCAATAGTAGAAGTTCAAATCAATATTAAAACGAAGGAATTTAGAAAAATGTTGTGTATATATTCCTGATTATAGTTAATTACCTTAAAAAGGCAATTATCGAAATACACTTAACTGCCTTTAGGAATACTTTTTATTATTAGGAAGTCGTTATGTATTTCACGACAAACTTTAACCGTTTTATGAAATTTTTTAAAGCATTAGATGCCATAAAAGAGGCGTGATCTTTTATGGTGGATTATCAGCTGGAGGCAGGCTTATTATTAAGTCCGTCCAAAGAAATACAAATTTATTTAATCCCCTTAAATAAAGTTTCACAAAGAATTGAATAGGCAGAACATTAGCAAACTTGGCCAGCGGTTTGAGTGAAAGAGGGGCGAAACTGTCGATCTACGCGGTTTCCAATTGCGCACTCTCTATACCCGTATTAAAGAGTTTTCCTCCTACCACATGAATTATCAGCTGGAGGCAGCCTTATTATTAAGTCCGTCCAAAGAAATACAAATTTATTTAATCCCCTTAAATAAAGTTTCACAAAGAATTGAATATGCAGAACATTAGCAAACTTGGCCAGCGGTTTGAGTGAAAGAGTAGCGAAACTGTCGATCTAGGCGGTTTACGACTGCGCAAAGAGTTTTCCTCGTACCACATATCGATTATAATAATTTCAAATTAATTATTCAAAATGATTACTGTGGCAACACTGATCTTGGACTGCGACAACCCCGGTCGTTGACATTAGAATATGTGCGGCTGGCAACGACGCACTGCTGAGTGAACGATAGGAAACAAAAGAAGAACAATTAAATTACAATTGGCTGGGTAAAAATACCTAAATGAATAAAGACTATGAAATATATCTTAAGCGTACTTTGTCGTTAAATCCAAGTTATTACAATTACTAAAGCAAAACCTATTTATTAGTAAGCTTAAGTTTAAGGATTAAATTAAAAACAATACTAATTTTACAACTTAAGTAATCTCAAGAAAGTATTAATACTGCGTTGGCCCACTTAACGCATTTAGCGTTTTAATATTTTTAAATCTAAAAATTCTTTTTTGATTTAAAATAATATTTTTTTTCATGATTAATATAGTACAGTTGCGATCTGGGAAAATGTAGAACTGCTGTAACATGCTTCTTGCCTAGGAAAAGGGGGAAAGCAAACACGAATTGGTTTTCTGTAGCGCCAATTTTAGCAATACTCTTCATTGTTTAAAAAATATAATAATCATTTTAACGATTTTTTTTGTTCTTAACATTTTTTAAAAATAAAAAAATATTTTTATATTATAAACACTCTATTAAACGATAATTGTTGATGTTCGTTGTTTTGTCATATTCATCGCCAGAAGCGTCATTTAAACTTAATTGTGACTTACGTTATTAGGCTCTTGTTTTACAACAGCCAAATCGTTTGGAATGTATTACTTTCCTAAAAGGAATAATTCTAACCAGAATAGTAGTTTAGGAATAAAACGAGATTGGTTACCTTGCAGTACAAGTGGGCCACTAATTCTCGTAGAACAATTGGGAATTTAATGCGTTTACATTGACTAATATTTCTCAGGGCAAATGCAGACAAAAACACGTAAAGAAAAATAAATGTAAAAACAAAGAAACAAACAGGAAATTAAATCGGCTATCGCTTGCGAATGAATACTGATTTTGGTAATGTCCTAAAAAAACATTAACTAAACACTAGTGTCATTGTTATAAGTATGACAGTCGCACCATTTGTCGTAAAATTAATATTGGATTTGAAATAATTAAATTAGCCAGCTTTTCTTTTCCGTATCTTTGCAAATTAAGCAAAATAATTTTATTTTACAGCCGTGGAAAATAGTGATGCACATGCTGAGCTATTCAAAAATAACTTGTAGTTTTTAAAGCTGATTTTAATAATTTGCCTGCTGCCATAAATGGTATTAAATATTTTCTATAATACTCTCCTCTCTTTCTTACTAACTGGCATTCATATTATATTGATACAATGGAATGTAATAGATACAACTCTTCTCACAACACAATTGTCCATGCGACAATGAATTATCAATGTACCCACTTTATATCCGCAACTATTTATTAGGTATTTACGAGAGTGTAAGCATCTGCGAATGTTAGTGCATGTTTTTGCCCGTCGAAATATTTTATTTCTTGTAAACACTTTATTGCGTTCGTTTGTTTTCATATTCACGATGCCATACATTGTTTTCCGTAAAATTTGCATTCAACGCAAATTTCATACACAAGTTTTCTTAGCATTAGAAAAAAAACAGAAAAATAAATAGTTTTTATTTGTAACCTTTTCCACTTCAGGCATTAATTTTAACAATCCGAATTGATTGTCCGTACACATGTTTTTGGCCGAAATGCAACGTACGAGTCTCAGTCTGCATGGAAGTTTTATATTAATCGTCCGTTTTAGATTTTTATTTCTGAGAATTTATTAATTGACGTTTCACACATTTAGCTGCAACTGTTCGTGCCAAAACTCCTTCCTGTTGGCCGTGCAACCACTACTGTTCACGTTTTATGTAATTTTTATTACTCTTGCAACATGAACAACTACTGTAATTGCTTTTTAGATAATGGACTTGTGTGTGTGTGCTCTTTTACATAATACTGCATAATGAAAATGGAGTAGATCAATTACAAGTGATTAGCAATTGCGATGTTTAATCAGATTTATTTATATAATGATATCAAGGAGCTTAAACGAGTCTCTTTATGGCAGATAATCAAGTGTTATGGCGTTCAAGAGCACTACCATACCACTCTCGAAATGGGCATCAACTATGCTGAGATGTGTGATGGCAAAGATGTTTGAAATAAAATTTTATGTCAGATATTTAGAGAAACTACTGTGACTCGGGCTCGGAAATTTTGTTACCACAAAGTCAGCTCATCTTATAGTGTTTTGTGGTCTGAGTTATGGTAATTCATAAAGTTCGCTCTCAATGTAAAAAAAATATCATTGAAAAGCTTTCAAGCAAATTCTTTACTTGATACTTAATTTATTTTTACTAAATATGTTTTGTTTAAATTTTTATTCTAAATATGCACAGACACTTATAGCAATATTTGTGACGGTGTAAACGGTCTGTGTTCAACTAACTCTCATTTATATTTTTCTTTTTTTTATTATTATAGATTCGCATATTTCATCAGCTTTGCCGGCATGTTCTTAACAAAAAACCGTGGCAACGCTAATTTTGGTGCATTCAGGCCTCAAAACTCTTCCAAACAGCCGCATTGTGTAGTATACAATGCGCTTCGAGAGCATCTGGATCAATTACCAAATTTGTCTGGCATTCTCTGGGTATAAGAATTTGCCACCGACAGCACATTTCTTGCGGACAAGCCAAAAGCTTGCAGGTTCAGTTTTTGTGCTTTCAGTCTTCAAAAATGTTCCAAACTGTCGTATTGTGCAGTAGAGCATCTGGTTCAATTACCGATTCGTCGGGCATTCTGTGGGTACAACAATTTGCCACTGGCGGCTTCAATATGTATGGCTTCATCTTTACTGCGGACAAGCCGAAAGCTTTGCAGGTTCAATTTTTGTGCGTTCATGTTTGAAAAATGTTCCAAGCTGTCGCATTGTGCAGTACAGCATCTGGATCAATTACCGATTCGTCGGGCATTCTGTGGGTATAACAATTTGCCACTGGCGGCTTCAATATGTATGGCTCCATCTTTACTGCGGACAAGCCGAAAGCTTTGCAGGCTCAGTTAATTACAAACAAACCGAAAACTAATTGAATTTTAAAAAAGTTTCTAAAACAGCTTTTTTAGTAAAATTTTATTTAAAAATGCAAACGTACATACATACATGTAAAAACATATTTTTGTTCCTTTCAAACTTCTTTTCAAAAATTTTTGATTCAGACTAAAATTAATATTAAGTTGTAGAAATCATGTAAAGTTCTGAATTCATCTGAATTCATTTTTTTTTTTACCATTTATTTTTCGAGATATTTAATCACATGCTAAATCAGATGATTTTTACAACCAAGAATTTTATACAACTTTCAATTAAAAATAAGTAAAAAGTTTATTCATTTGTTTTCTCTTCCTTAAAGCTTTTTCGTTTTTCTAAAATTGCAGGAAAAAGCAAAGACTATGATAATTTATATTAAAGAACTTTCGTAGCAAAATTTCTACTAAATCATTTCAACTCCTTTTGTTTAATGACCATCATTTTCTTATAACATTTTACTTTAACTGATACTTTTCAGATCAAATGTAAACTAAATAAGAAAGAAAAAAAACAAATGAAAAAGAACAATATGTATCTGTAAATATAAAAAGTATTTCAGATCCTTAAAACAGTGTTTACAATTACTTTTGTTTTGAACAATAAACCAAAAATCGATATCAATAGCAGATCCTTGCAAAACTATGCTCAGAGTTTCAACTTCTCTACTTAGAGAATTCGCATAAATTGCATGAAAATAAAACTTTTTTGGCTATTAATTTCGTTTATGAAAACTTTAATGAAATCCCAGCACATTTCGGCTCCTTACTTTAATAAAAGTGTCCTCTATTCTTGCATGGCAAATTCCAATGCAGACATAAAACATTTATTTAATGCACTTCCCCATACAAAAAAAAAAAAAAAAAAAAAAAAAATATCATAATCTAGTTGTCTATTTAATTCAGTTTAAACGACCATACAATTTTTATCTCTGTCGTAGCAGTATTAAAAATAAATTTTGAGCTTTTTATCCTGTGCTGACCTCGACGTTCATCTCAGTACGTTTAGCAACAAACTAAATCATTTTGAGGGGAATTAATAACAATTATGAACTGAAAATAAATGAAAATTATTTAAACGAAAAAAAAAAAAAAAAAAAATAAAAAAAAAAACAAAACAACAACAAGAACAACAACAAAAAGAGAAGAAGTTTAAAAGAGTAATCCTTTAAGAGTTTAAGTGGGTTGTAGTGAACGAATCAGACAGTCGAAGGCAAACAAATAAACAAACTTACACGCTTTCAGTGTCAAAAACAAAGAAAAAAAAAAAAAAAAATAACGAGTCAAAATGACAAAATGCCTGCAGTAATTTTTGCTTTAATTTTTTATTTCTTGATTCGAGTCTTTCCTTACGAACAATATTCATTTGCAGGATTATTGTGGCGTAAAAATACTTTCAAACTGTAAACTGTAAAATTTGTTACTTTTTTGTTATGATTGCTGTCGTCGTTGTTGCAGGATATTTATAACCATTACAAGAGTACAACAAGAGTAATAAAGTTTGCAACAAGCTTTGCTATTAAGTGCAACGTTGTATGAGTTTTTGACCAAGTCGCAGTTACAAGTACCTATACTCGTAAAAGAGCACAAACAACAACACCAATCTCACATTTGGTTATAGACCGAACAACAAAAGCAACAACAATGCCAATTTCATTGTTGTTATAGTTGTTGTGTATCTCTGACAGTTTGTCCATACTATCAGGGCCTGTGTTACAAGATATACGAATAAAACAACAAATTACTTCTAGTTGCACAAATTCACACCATGAACACCCTTTTGTCGGTCAAGGCACACACGCCTCCTTCTAATGCAACAAAGGAAACGCAATAGAAGAGAAACAAAAGCTTGTAATATGAAAACTAAAAGTTCTGCTAGTTTTGTTTGATTTTGTTGGTGTTTTTTTTTTGGTACTATTTTTAAAGAGTTTCATCCCCTCAGAGAGTACGAGGAAATGTATCGTTGCTGTGGTAACTTTGATAGCCCGCCTATAAGGAGAATTTGTCAAAGAGTTAATTTTGTTAACAAAAAGACTTTGAACGTGTTTGTTTATCTATTGGAAGTTTTGAGGGGGAATAAGAATTGGAACAGTGATCTTCTTTTACTTAAATTGATTCTTGAGTACAAAAACCTAAGGTCCTGGGTTCATACCCTACTTCCGGCAATTCTTTTTTATTGTTTTCTTAAATATCTCTGGCATAAACTTTTATTCGCTTGTTTAACTGACGAAGACAAGGCATAGTTAATGACCTCTGAAGCTTTTTATAAATTTTTTTTTAAATAATTTTCATAAATTTTCGTTAATTCACACACGTGTATGCCAGTGAGAAAAAACAATGTCTTTGAAAGAACAGCCATTTTCGTACCTCATTTGCTCGTCACTGATTATTTTATTTGCATATTTAAAAAAAAAGAGCTTTGCGCCATAAAATACACACATAAACGCACATAAATCAATGTCGTTCTATTTTGAGAGGTGTGTTTGGTGGGCGGCGCGTTGCGTAATTTTTTCCAGCCAAGATTAACTGCAGCTGTATTGCAACTTGTGTGTGGCATTCTGTATGCCCTTCTATTCTCCCATGCTAATGTGTGTGTGAATGTAAATTTAGAATTGCTTGTAAATTTAAGCCAACATCACAGCCAATATATGGGCAGTTGTTTGAGATTCTTCTTAAATTTTTTGCAAGATTTCAAATATATTTTAAGCTCTTAAGCGGCAATAAATTGGAAACGTAAATACATTCTTAACATAAATTATATTTTGGATTTTTTTTTTTTTTATATTTAACTTTTTCATATCCACGAACATTTATCGTATAATGCATCAAATGAAAAACAAAGGAGCTGCTTAACAATTCTTAAAAAGGTCCTTGAATTTTATTACAGCGGTTGGCTTCAAAGCAGTGTGGCAACTGTGTGGCAACTGGGTGAGTCATCTAAGAAATTAGCTCAAAAAGACCTCCTTGGCGTTGAGGCCATATAAAATATTTTGTAAAAAATATAAAATTAATAAATAAATTAATTAAAATAATAATAAAAAAAAAAACTCAAGTTATCAGACGATCACACTAGTTAATAATCCCCTGCTGAAGTGGACAAAAATCCACGAAACGTAGGGATAAATGTAAAATAAAATTAAGTTTTATTGGCATAAAGGAAGTTAGGCCTTATAAGCTAAATACATGTGCAAGTGGCACATTAAAAATATACAAAAATTTAAAATAATTGGCCAAAAAGGAAAGGAATTTAATCAAGGCAATATAATTGAAAATGATTTGGATGATCCTTTACAGTTTTACTTAGCTAAGCAGAATTGTCGCAGTTGGATGGAATAATCATCATTCGAAAGCTTTTGTCGAATCACAAAAAGTTACTACCTTGGGCGCTTTATAAGTCGCCAAAGTCACGTGTCCTGTTGATGGTCCGGATGTTATTCTCAATGTGGAATGTTACAGAGACATTATTAGAAATTTCTTAGTACCTCCATTAGCTGCCATTGATTTTAGTAACATGTGATTCCAACAGGAGAGAGTCACATGCCCCATAGCGGTCTAGAATTAATTTCACCTAGTAAGTCAATTACTCGGCCGCAAGGTCGTATTGTTTTCTTGGGTTTTTTATGAATTGTCAGAGAAAATAGCACATGTGGAAATCAATATTCGAAAAGCTATTGCCGCTAAATTTGAGAAAGTTGAAAATTTTACAAAAATTATTCTCTCATTCATATTTAAAATAGATTTCTTTGTCTTATTACTATCTAAACTGGCAACTCTTAAAGCTCATTTAACTTACGTTTTAGAGATCTGATTCAGACAAGATTTAAGAACAAGAAATGTATGTACACGACGTGCATGATGTTTAAAAAAAGGATTTTATAAGAGGTTTCATCCTCACGAATTGTAATTCAGGTTAATCATCCATCAAACTCGTCTCCCATTTCTGTAAAAGACATTCGTACACATGTACTGCAGTGTTTGTTATCATGTATTAAAAATAAATTTCACAAATCAAAAGGCAAGACCACAAAGTCCCACAATGTTTCTGACAAGAGATTGCTTGCAATATTTGACACATCTTATGTCTTGACACATTATTCTCACTCTAACATGGTGAGACATAAACGAAACAAAGTTGTAATCAAACCAGCTGGCACGTTATCTACTACTGACATGATTTGCCATACATAATTTTTGAATGCCTGTAATGGCTTCACTGTGCCCCAGCTCCTTGTTTGGCTTGTATTCCTTTTTTGGCCATCTAGTTGGTTAAGGCACTAACAAACCAACAACTCATTCTCATAATCCCTGTTTAGTTTTATTATGCTTATTTGAATACACTTTGGCAATATTTCAAACAGTTTAGAGTAAAATGAGCCGCACTATGGCATTTTTCTGTAAATATATTTCAATGTACACATAAAAAAGATGAGTAGTTTTTAATAGCCTCAGCCGGCGAAGTCTGGTTAGTTTTGCCTGCTACTGTTACTGTTCTGATTATATTCCGCCAACGTCTCGTCCAAGCTTTGCAATATCGAATACGTAAGTATGTAGGGGTGTGCACATATGAAGCTTGCACTGGAGCATTACTAATAATCTTTACTGCAATGCACAGTGGGGTCGTTCATAAAATAAATGGCAATAAATTTTTTAGCAGCAAGAAAATTTTAAATAGACATTTTCAAAGTCGTGCACCAGTATTTTATGTACATGTTCCACTGCTTGCTTGTCTGTCTTAAAAAATGTACATATTGATCAAATTAAATACATATTCTTTTATTATATTAATTGCATTTAATGTGTATTTATCGCATTTCACACATATAGCTCTTTCCATAGGTAAACGAATGTATTTTTCTAACGATTTCATTCATTTCGCTTAAAAGGAATTGTAAAAGGAAAAACGTAATAAAAATAAAAGAAAAATTGTACAGAAATTTAGAAAAATTAAAAACTTTACAAAAATTTACTTAAGTCGTCTATTCCTTATTTGCTAAATATCCAAAAGCTTCCCCCCCCCCCCCAATATTTATTTCTAGACGCCTCTGTAGAGACCAACTAAGAAGGCATTCTGTGAAAAAGGGCAAAAATTTCTAAAATTATTGTGTAAAGAAGCAATTTATTTTAATCTTAAAAGAAAAACAAATAAATTTGTGTTTTTAGAGCGAAATTTTTTTTTTAATTTTTAGCCAATGTTGCCGGCATGCATAGAAACTTCAATCTTTCAATGACACGCAGACAATTATTACATATTTGTGCAACGTTAACATTTTTTCCTGTTGACCAAAATCTACTTTCTGAACTCAAACACTTTTGAGGCTTAGCCAGTATCTGATGTCCTATAAGAAAATTAATAAGTTGCAGCCAGCGTTGCCAGGAGCAGAAAATTTGTAAATACACATAGAAAAACGGCATTAACATGAAAATTTTTTGCTGTTAGCCAATATCTACTTTCTGAAGTCAAACAGTTTTACGCGTTAGCCAATATCTGACATCAATATAAAAAAAAATAATAAGTTATAGCCAGCGTTGCCAGGAAAAGAAAATTTATAAATACACATAGAAAAACGGCATTAACATGAAAATTTTTTGTATTTTTTTAATGTACCACTTACACATGTATTTAGCTTGTAAGGCCTAAATACGTGTTCGCCAATATCTGAAATCAATATAAAAAAATTTAAAAAAATTTAAATTTAATCTGTTCTAGCCAGCGTTGCCAGGAACTGAGGAAATTTCTAAATAAACATTGAAAACCCGCAAAAATGTTTAGAGAAACTTATTAAAGTACTTGATTCACTAGGCTATACCCCAGCCCGATTTCTTAAATATCGCAGGTTCGCTAAACAAGTGTGATATCTGCTTGGCACATTTTTTCAATCAATTAAACGATTAGCAAGTTTTTCTGAAAATTTCAAGCACTTGAGCCGACGAATTTCTTTGCAGCAACACTTCAAATTTCTGTAAGATTTCTAGACTTTTACTTTATAACAAATTATCACACATTCGCACCACAGTGCAAGAAATAAATATATTTTTTATGTGTTAGGCAACATGCAAACACAGAGAGCTTCTTGTATATGCGATATTTGTAGTACACACGAGCAGGAACTAATTTTGCCCTGAAGATTTTAAGCTGATACTTAAGATGCCATAAATTTCCAAATATATAGAAATATTCCGTGAGTATTCTTCTAGTAAATTTAACTAAGGATAAACGTAATACGAGTATCAAAGCGGAGAGAAACTACGTAAGTATGTACGTATGCAATTTGCTCGTAACATGTTTTATGGGATGTGCGAGTGTTCCGGCCCTAATCCTTGCACATGCATATACATACGCGTGCCAAGTTTTTGCCATCCCTAGCTCATTCCATTAAAATTATAGTTTATCTGTCATTAAGAAGAAAACTTGTTTCAATATTTGCAAATTATCCAAAAGCAAATTTAGATTTTTTATTATGAATATATAATTTTATATATATAAAAGAATATATATATGTATATTTTTTTTTGGGGAATGTCAAATACTTAATATTTCCAAACAAAATTTTCCACCCAATTAGGAAAAGAAACATTTGCGTTCCTGCAACGTTATCTTACGTCACACGTGGAAGACGTATTGAATACCCAGTCGGCCATCCATCAACGACTTAAAGGGAAAGAATATTTATGATTCGAGTTGAGCACATTTATTAAATAGATTTTGTGCGCTAATGAAAATCAATAAACAGTGAAATATCGGCACAACGAATGCATAAGGTATGAGCTAAATGTTATAAAGGGAAATTTGTTGTATGGTGATTTTTTTTTACGATTAAATAATTCAATTTTAATCGATTTTGAAAAAGTTATAGAAAATTATTTAAAAAAAGTGTCATGAATAAGCAGATATGAAAAATTATCTCTAGATGTTGCTCACAGAGCAAGTTTACAATTAATAATAAAAATAAATATTTAACTGTATTAGACACACTATGTCTGCCAGACTTCATTCTCCTCGTGCTCAGGGATTATAGTATAGTAGTAGTCAGGGATTATACTGCTCTGATGGCAGTTGAGGATAAAGGATGTAGTATTTGTAGACATTTCACTCGCAGCAACGCATTTAACGGATAGCATGGACCTGTTATATTCGTTATACTGAAACCCGAAAATGAAATTATATAGTTCGTTGCAACGTAAAGTCCCTAAATTGAGTTGTTATACCGAAATGCCACAGTACTTGCTTATTGCGAATGCAATGAAGGATTCTAAATGCTAATAAAGAAATAAATCAAAAGTAAAATCTGACAGTGTAAACAATTTCGAATCTGATCTTAAGGCCTCAACTAAATATTTGCTTGGGAAAAAACTTTTCTTCAAGGGCTTCTTTGAATAAATTTATAAAAGTTTTTCTTTTTATTTAGTTTGGCTTTTCCTTTACTGTTTGCAGGGACCACAAAGATTTTTTAACCATTCGAGTTGGCACAAACGAAACGAGCGAAAAAGTTAACGAAAAAAATGTTAATAATAATTTTATAAAACTAAGAAAAGAAGAGAGAAATTGGAAAATTAATACGGAAAACTTTTTTTGTTTAGTTTCTTTGAACAGTTTTCTTTGAGGCGCGTACAAAAGTAAAATGATTAAAACCGATAGTAAAGGTGAGCCAGGCGCTTTTCTAGTGGTTCGTCCTGAAAACTTCTTTCAAAGTTAAACAAAAAACATTTTAGTTAAACTTCATTGAGGATTTTCTTATGCAGCCAGTAATATTTACTTACTGTAGTTTCAATTAATTAAAACAAATTGCTGCAAGTCTTCGCCCAAAAGCGTTTAAACAGCTTTAAAATAAGTAATTTTTAATGCAAATTATTAGATATAATTTTCTTTTTGTTCTTGTTTACAGGACTTGGTTCAAACCAATCCGAATTGTTATTTTAAGTGCAATTATTTAATTTTTTTCCTCTCTGTTTTTCGCTTAATTTATTAGTTGTAGCACTTGAGAGGTCCACTGTAAGTATTAAGCAATAATTACGTAGTTCAATTTATAATTTACTTTTAATTTATAATTATATATATTTTTTTTTATTATAATTTTTATTTTAGCCAAATTCACACTTTAAAAAACTTTTTCCCACTTCTCTATAAAATACTCCATGTAAGGAATTTTTTAATATTAATTTCCGTGACTTTTCCACATTTCGCACTCAGTGGAACGGCTGGTCGACTGTACCAACACAAAAATACATTTTTTATATATTCAGAATAGACAAAACCATGATCATTTGTCAGACGGGCTTTCTAACATCATTTGCCAAAGAGAACAAAAATATGGTATCAGTTGTTCTTTTACATACATATAAAAAGAAACAATTGTACATAGATATTAAGAAAAAATTTCATAAATTGTATGAATTTTTTTTTTAAACTAAAAACATAATATGTATGTGAGTTACAATTTTTGTTGTTTTGTACTTATAAAGGGAAAAATTTAATTGAAATAGGGCAATCTCATTGCTGGAAGTGTGGGAGGAGCATTTGCACAGTTCCACAGTGACAGTATTGAAATAGTATTAAAAAAGTTGCAAAGACTACTAATAAAATATAAAGGAAGAAATTATTGCTAAATTGACTCTCAAAAACATTGAGAAAATCAACATTTGCAACCAAGTTTTATTAACATGTCGCACCTATAACTTAAGTTTACTAAACAGGCCGAGGTAGCCGCTCCCTGATTAATTGAAATTCTATTTAAGTTTGTTTCAGAAAGATTATTTCAATGCGGTGCAACTTAATGTACCTAAATCGCCAATTGAAAAACTTGTACATAAGAAATGCTGGGCGTAGAAATTTATTGCCGTAACGCACTGTATTTTATTTGAGCTATTTCGTTTAGACGTAACTGAATTATTTTATTTATTTTCGTATTTATTAAAAAAACTAAATAACGATAAAAAAATCGCTGTCAAAAAAAGGAGACAAAATAAAAGTATTAAATAATATTCTCTTACGTGTATGGGCCCAAATAGTTGTTACGTTTCCCTGCCATTCTGTTCTTAAGGAAATATTTTACAATTACTTGATCTCTGAAGGAGTCAGATGTTTAATAAAATAAGTTAACAAAAAACGGGGGAAAAGCGTTCTATTGAGTCAAATTCGTGGATTGCCATTCAACTTGGTGGCTGTCATACAAATATGACAATACAACTCTGTACTCCATTAATTTTCTAAACAGTCAGCTGTTTTTTGTTTACAAGAAACAAAAAACCGAATACAAAGGCCCTTCAAAAACAAACAAGTAGTTTTGCGTTTTGGGAATTAAGAAATAGACTTGCTGAAAAATCACTATATTGATAAAGACTGGAACTAGAAGGTCTATCGATCTGAACTATGGAACTGTTAATATTTATTTATACAGCTGCATTTGTCAATTTATTTAATTCATTTTATTTAATTGCTCCATAAATTAATAATTAAAAATTGTTAAAAATGCATTTGATTCAAATTTTTATTTCACTTCAAGCATTAGCAATCAATTTTCCTACCAGTGGCGTAACACTAGCCGAAGTAGGCATAAAAAAAATTTATTTTAACATGAAATTTTTGCAGTATAGCAACGCAATGATTTTAATTTATATCGCCGTTATATACTATATAGTACATATGCATTGAAAGAAATTTTGTTATATACAGCGTATTTATAAAATGCGCAAACTCATTTTAATTTTGAATAAAAAAAAAATTATTAATAAAAAAAAATTAATATTAAAATTAAATTTTAACATTAAAAGTTTTCTTAATAATTGAAATAAAAAGCAAATGATTCTTCTAAATTTCTATAAATTAAATGCAAAAAAACACACAAATACAAAAATGTATCGTTTCCAAATCAAAAAAAATATTTAAAAAAAAAATTATATAAATTAAAAAAATTAATTAAATTTTTTTTAATAATTAAAATAAAAAGCATATGATTATTCTAACTTTCTTTAAATTAAATGCAAAAAAAGACACACATACTAAAATTTATTGTTTCCAAATCAAACAAAAAAAAAATATTTTAAAAAAAATAAATAATATAAATTAAAAAAAAAATTTAATTTTTTTTATAATTAAAATAAAAAGCAAATGATTATTCTAAATTTCTATAAATTAAATGCAAAAAACACACAAATACAAAAATGTATCGTTTCCAAATCAAAAAAAAAATATTAAAAAAAAAAATTATATAAATTAAAAAAATTAATTAAATTTTTTTTAATAATTAAAATAAAAAGCAAATGATTCTTATAAATTTTTGTAAATTAAATGCAAAAAAAGACACAAATACTAAAATTTATTGTTTCCAAATCACACAAAAAAAAAAAAATATTTTAAAAAAAATAAATAATATAAATTAAAAAAATAAATTAAATTTTTTTTACAATTAAAATAAAAAGCAAATGATTCTTCTAAATTTCTTTAAATTAAATGCAAAAAAACATACACATACAAAAATTTATCGTTTCCAAATCAAAAAAAAAAAAAAAAAATATTTAAAAAAAAAATAATAAAAATTAAAAAAAAAAATTAATTTTTTTTAATAATTAAAATAAAAAGCAAATGATTATTCTAAATTTCTATAAATTAAATGCAAAAAAAGACACAAATACTAAAATTTATTGTTTCCAAATCACACAAAAAAAAAAAAATATTTTAAAAAAAATAAATAATATAAATTAAAAAAATAAATTAAATTTTTTTTACAATTAAAATAAAAAGCAAATGATTCTTCTAAATTTCTATAAATTAAATGCAAAAAAACACACAAATACAAAAATGTATCGTTTCCAAATCAAAAAAAATATTTAAAAAAAAAATTATATAAATTAAAAAAATTAATTAAATTTTTTTTAATAATTAAAATAAAAAGCATATGATTATTCTAACTTTCTTTAAATTAAATGCAAAAAAAGACACACATACTAAAATTTATTGTTTCCAAATCAAACAAAAAAAAAATATTTTAAAAAAAATAAATAATATAAATTAAAAAAAAAATTTAATTTTTTTTATAATTAAAATAAAAAGCAAATGATTATTCTAAATTTCTATAAATTAAATGCAAAAAACACACAAATACAAAAATGTATCGTTTCCAAATCAAAAAAAAAATATTAAAAAAAAAAATTATATAAATTAAAAAAATTAATTAAATTTTTTTTAATAATTAAAATAAAAAGCAAATGATTCTTATAAATTTTTGTAAATTAAATGCAAAAAAAGACACAAATACTAAAATTTATTGTTTCCAAATCACACAAAAAAAAAAAAATATTTTAAAAAAAATAAATAATATAAATTAAAAAAAAAATTTAATTTTTTTTATAATTAAAATAAAAAGCAAATGATTCTTCTAAATTTCTATAAATTAAATGCAAAAAAACACACAAATACAAAAATGTATCGTTTCCAAATCAAAAAAAATATTTAAAAAAAAAATTATATAAATTAAAAAAATTAATTAAATTTTTTTTAATAATTAAAATAAAAAGCATATGATTATTCTAACTTTCTTTAAATTAAATGCAAAAAAAGACACACATACTAAAATTTATTGTTTCCAAATCAAACAAAAAAAAAATATTTTAAAAAAAATAAATAATATAAATTAAAAAAAAAATTTAATTTTTTTTATAATTAAAATAAAAAGTAAATGATTATTCTAAATTTCTATAAATTAAATGCAAAAAAAGACACACACACTAAAATTTATTGTTTCCAAATCAAAAAAAAAATAAATAATATAAATTAAAAAATTAATTAAATTTTTTTTAATAATTAAAATAAAAAGCAAATGATTCTTCTAAATTTCTATAAATTAAATGCAAAAAAACATATACATACAAAAATGTATCGTTTCCAAATCAAAAAAAAATATTTAAAAAAAAAATAATATAAATTAAAAAAATAAATTAAAGTTTTTTTAATAATTAAAATAAAAAGGATATGATTATTCTAACTTTCTTTAAATTAAATGCAAAAAAAGACACACATACTAAAATTTATTGTTTCCAAATCACACAAAAAAAAAATATTTTAAAAAAAATAAATAATATAAATTAAAAAAATAAATAATAAATTAATAATAATAAATAAATAAAAAAAAAACAAATTTTTTTGAATATATTTGTGAATAATATTCGAATTTTATTCATTAATTATTTTTACTTTTGAAATATAAACAAGAAAATGGATGAGACCGTTTTTAAGCCGTTATTGAGGTTGGTGGTATTTTTTATATGGGCCTGAACTTGTGCATCAGAGCCAAGCTAATTAGCTGATACAGCCTCAAGCACAAACTAAAAATATATTTTATTTAAACTACAATTCACATGGAAAGCATTTAGGATGCATTGGAACACTAGTGAAAAACCAACTGCGTGTTGCCACTTCACCGCTTCATCAACAAAGGGAGCTTGTGGCACTTTTCCTAACACCAATTAACTTTACAACTGTTATTAGACAATAGAAAACGCTTCATGTTAAAGCGTAATTAGCAAATTTCATTTCGAGAACCAAAGTAATATTTTAATTTCAATAAAATTGTTGAATGTAGCAACACATGCATGAAGCAAAGGCAACAAGCGAAAAAAAAAAGGAAAAGTTTAACTTACCCTACGAAAACACCCGTGTCCATGTAGTGCGTATAATAGAATATGGTTACAACGGTGATGGCGAATAAAGCCAAAACGCAACGGCGTACATTAATGGCTTTAAGATGTGGTAAGCCAAAACAGCAACGGGCAATTAAATGACTGCAACAATTACAATTCGTGCCGGCTGCTGAAGACGACATAACTGAGTTTTTTGCAGTGCCAGAGGTGATTGCGGCTGAGGAGGGTGTGGCGGAGGAGCTGGAGGGCAATAGTGACTGACGCAGATATTGATTATGATACAACGATGAATTGGACGACGAGTTCGAGGAGGTGTTTAATAATGGCGTAGAGGGTTGATGGTGCTGGTAATTAGAGTTCCTATACAAATTTGTTGAGCTCGTGTTGTCAGCAGTATGTGCATTATTGACAGCTTCATAGTTGCTTTTGTTTATATTGTTGCTGAAGGATAAGGTTGTTGCTCCAGTTACCGCTGCCACTGCTGTTACTGCTGGCAATGATACTTCCATTGATTCTTTCCATGATACTTCTATTGACGATGTGGATAATGAGGGTTTTAATAAGCCATCAAGTGTTATAGAATTTTGCTGGTCCGTTTGTATTTTTGCCAATAAAGGTGATGTAGGAGTGTCTACTGCTGGACTACATGTTATACTTTTTAAGGGGGATTTTGGGGAGAGAGATGTTGTGTTTGTGCTTGGTGTTTCTGGTGAGCATGCTGGGTTATTGTGGCAGGAGTATATTGTGGCTGTAGTAGTCGTCGTTGGCATTGTGTGACCTGAACTTGGTCTAAAATCGTTATGTACATCATCAAAATATTTGTTATCATTAAATCGCCTCATATTATTACTAGTGCCGGTTATGCTACTGCTGCTACCACTACTACTACTGGTGTTGCTGATACTACTGCTACTAGTGCTGCGAAGAATTTTGCAATTCATTTTAGACATGCTGCCTTTATTGACTTTGAGGTTATGCGGGTGTTTAAGCAAGTTTTGTGCGCTGTGATGATGACAATGATTATAGGTGGAATTAGTGGCATCCAGACTTGTATGGCCACTAATGGAACTGCTACTAGTACTAGAACTACTGCTACTGCTACTACTACTACTGCCGCTGGTAATGCTGCTGGTGCTGCTTGTGCTAATGTTGCTGTTAGTTATTAACGCCATTGTAGACGGTGCTGTATTGCAACAGCCATTTAGTTTATTGGACTCGTATGGCTGTTTGTGCTTTGTAGGCCGGCTGATTTTGACATTTTTGAAATTTTCTTTTGTAGGGAATGCGGCAGCTTGACGTGCCTCTTTGCTAGTCGATGTTGATATTGTGGTCGTTGATAAAGTTGCTAATGGCGTTAATTTGCTTGTTAAAGTTAGCTCTGCCAGCCAAGGCTTGTTAGTCAAGCCAACACTGCCATAATTTCCAACCTCACCTTTAACCCCATCAACATCATCCTCCACATCATAACCATCATTTTCACTACTGGAATTTATAAAATTTCTTTTACGCTTTGCAGGAACAACATCATTATTATGAGCTTCATTGGTTTCATTTACTCTTGTACTGTTTGTGGTATTTGGCAATAGTTTGTCATATTTGTGGCGATTTTTTATTGCGGATGCCAGTGGCAATTTCGCAGCCGTCCAGATACTGCTGCTATCGATGCCGCTTTGCTTATTATTATTGCTATTATTGCTTTTATTGCTGGTGTTGCTGGTGTTGCCATTGTCCTTGCTCCAGCCATTTTCCAAAATATTGTCATTGTTGTTATTAAGGCTGTTAGTCAAGTGAGGCATGATTTTATTCTTTTTTAAAGGTTTAACCAAAAATTCACTTTCTAATGTTTTATTTAACGGTTGCGTGTTCTTTGATATTGTCATAGTTTTAGATTTTTTTTCCTTTTTTCTTTTTTTGTTTATTTTCTTGCTTTAATAATTTTTATTTTACAAAAGTTATGAATTTAAAATTGTTTTATTTTAATATCGGTGGTGGCGTCTTGTTAAAGCGTTTTTAAGCTAAAATCTTTTCCTTTTTGGGGAAATTTCAGTAAAAGTGGGCGTGGCAGCTGGAGATATGTAAAATATGGCACCTACACTTAAATTAAGTAATTGAAAGTTCGGCTCACAACTTTCGGTTAAATTTTATAAGTACAAAAAACAAGAGAAACGCTTCTCACTTATCTCCTTCGGCAAAAAAGCTAAATGTTCAAAATGTTATAAGTTGAAAAACTCCAAAAAAGCAACAGAAAAAACTTAAAAACTATTTTAATTAAGCAAAATACTTTAACTTGGTTTAGTTTAATTTACTTTAATTAAATTTAATTTAATATAATTACTAAATGTTAGACATTTATTACTTGTATACATGAGTTGCATTTAAATAAAAATTAAAAAGGAATATTTTTCATTTCACTAAAATGTTTGTTTTTTGTTAAGGATGTTCTTTTTGTCTGTTGGTTTTTGCGTGCAAATTTATATTTCGCAAATTGTTTTTCGCCACTTGATATGTTTCCAAATTTTAATATATTCAATACTTTGTGTGATTGTATTATATTTTATGGCCATCGTATTTGCTTGCAGCATTACTGTATTGTAAAACGATTTACAGCAGCAGCCTTTAATACGGCAATGCTTTGTAAGAGCATTATCATGTTGCTTTAGTTACGTGTTGCTCTGAAGAGTAAAAGTAGTTTATTAAAAAAAATTTAATGGTTTTTTCGTTTACTTATTTAAATCCCTCAGTTTTCATTTTAATTGGCACATTTTTCCAAGCATCAGTAATAAAATTCCTCTGTTGTGTTGTAAACAATTAATGCCATAAATTGCATTTCATTTACTGCTTCAAGTTAATCTTTTCTCAATTTAAGAATTTTTTCCTCTACGCTTGCTGGTATTGGTGTTTTTTTTATTTAAATTCATTTGCGATATGTAGATGTAATTGTTGCTGGTGAGAATTTTTCGCTCAGTATTATTATTATTTTAATTATTAAGACTGGAAACTGTTGTCTGAAATTATATGAAATGGAATAAAAAAAAGGGGAATCTTTTAACAAATGAACCACAGAGTGTATTAAAAATATTAATAATAGTCGATTTAATTTACCGTTTAAATTGCACTACAAGCACAAAATTAAAAATACTGGCAACTTTCCCCCCGATGGCATGCATTAGCATGCAGTGGAAAACGTTGAACGAAAGAATCATTTTCAATTAAATATTTTTTAAATTTTTGTTTTTTAATGTTTGTAATTGTAGTGCACATTATGTGATAATTTTGGTAAAAAAAATTATTAAATATTTATAGTAATATTTATTATTAATTTTGCTGTTAAAATTTATAGTGCAGTTGCAGTCAGGTGACGAACTCAAACCAAACTAATAATGCAATTTTTTCTAATTGCATTTTCCGAAAAATAATTGCAATTTCAATATAATTGAATTAATTTTAATAACATCTAATTTATATTTAAGAATCCAAAGAATATCCTCTTATATTTGCTTGTCATGTTCGTGATATAGATATAGTTAAGCAACCATGAACTCTTAAATATCTCTTTCAATACTTTAATGCAATCTTTGCTAATTGCATTTTCCGAAAAATAATTGCAATTTCAATTCAATTTTAATTTTAATAGCATCTAATTTATATTTAAGAATCCAAAGAATATCCTCTTATATTTACTTGTCACGTTCGTGATATAGATATAGTTAAGCATCCATAAACTCTTAAATATCTCTTTCAATACTTTAATGCAATCTTTGCTAATTGCATTTTCCGAAAAATAATTGCAATTTCAATTCAATTTTAATTTTAATAACATCTAATTTATATTTAAGAATCCAAAGAATATCCTCTTATATTTACTTGTCACGTTCGTGATATGGAGTTAGTTAAGCAACCATGAACTCTTAAATATCTTTTTCAATACTTTAATGCAATCTTTGCTAATTGCATTTTCCGAAAAATAATTGCAATTTTAATATAATTGAATTAATTTTAATAACATCTAATTTATATTTAAGAATCCAAAGAATATTTTCTTATATTTACTTGTCACGTTCGTGATATGGAGTTAGTTAAGCATCCAAAAACTCTTAAATATTTTTGTCAACACTTTATGCGCTTTAGAATGCTTTAAATTGTTTTAATTTAATGAAATTTTTTTTAATTTAATTCTAATATTTAACAATTTATATGGAAATACCCATACATATATAATTAAGTTAAATTATATTTTCGGTTTCGCAAATTGGACATTACCAGAGTATGAGCATAAACGTGCATATCATTTATTATGCTATGATATTAGAAATACATATGACGCACCTAAAAATCGGATCTATATTTTTATTTTTTTTAGGGAGTGTCATTAACTGAACTAATAAGTTCGTAAGCATTAATCACTTCATTCAGAGCGATGATGATAAACATCTGACCACATGCCCCTTCCCTAATCGGTGTTCTGTAGCAATGTTTCATGTCCAAAATGAAAGCAGAAAAATTTTAGTCAGTCTACTTCTTCTCCACTTGTCTTCTCAGCCAGTATTACTTTCCTCCAACTCAAACACAATACGTTGAGAGTATCATAAATATTGTACAATCAAGTTTATAATGCAAAGAATATTTTTTTGTTATTGTGTATTAAGTGCGTTCAAGGGGATTTTTAAATTTATTTAGACAGAAATTCTAAAGCACGAGTCAATCTAAATTATTTTCTTCAGTGTCTACTGACACACTGAAAGAAACAAATCAATACTTTAAATTTAATTCTTATGCCATACTGCAAGATTTTAGTCCATCTTTATACAAAACACAAAAAAAAAAAAACTGGCCGCAGAATGAACTCAATCTTTTTGATATAAAATTTTTTTAATTATTTTTAATATTAGATTTATTTAATTATTTTTATTTTAATTTCCTAATGTTAAAACAATTAGCAAGATTACAAAAAGGTATGCACATGTTTCTATATACTATATATATTAAAAAAAATAAATCTTTTGCTTCCTTAAGTTATACTTTATTTTGCATTAAAATGTACCCCTAAAAGTATGCTTAAAGTGTTATTAAAAAAATTTTTTAAATGTACATAATTTATATATTGAATTCAATTGAATGAATTGAATATTCATACAAAATAAAAATTAAAGAAATTGACTATGGAAGGAACTCAACTTCTTTCGTATTAAATGTATGTAAATTAATTATTTTTAAAATTCAATTTTTTAATTATTCATTAGTTAATTCGACAGCGGAGTGAAATTAACTTTAAGAGTCATGAAATTTCTATTAATATTCATATGGAATGAACTCATGCTTTATGACATCTAATTAATTTTTTCATTACTTTTTTGTTCCAAAGAAAAATTATTCCCTTTGGAAAGTGCCAAATTTATATGGGTATTCCTGGACCTTGAATCTGGCAGCTAAAAAAAAAATTAGATATTTAATTATGAACACATATTGCTTCGCTTAGCAATTCCACATTTTTATTTTCACCAAGATTTAAACAGGATTCAGCATTCCACAAGATTCAACATGTTAAAGGATTTTGTTCTGATTAACTCCGTTTTTTTGTTAGAAAATTCTTATTTCTTATTTATTTATTTCTTATTGTATATAATTTTTTTTATCTTTAAATTTATTATTTAAGAAGAAACAATAACGTAACGCTTTCGCACATGTGCGAAAACTGAAAATGGAAAACTTTTCAATAAAAAAAAAAATTACTACGAAATTTTGCTAGTTAAACCATTTTAGTGCTTAAAAGGATAACATTTTCTTTTACAAGGATAAAACAAGATTAGCACTCTTATATATTAGCAAATATATGAAGCCTTTTGCATATATATTTTTTTTCAGTGTACTATAAAATTTATCGAAATTCTTGTAGGAAATACAGAAAACATTTTTATAAAGATTTTTCATTATTACAGATACTCAAGACTCTAATAAATTAAATTCTAATTTATTTTTTCTTTTAGTTTTAAGCTCAGGAGCAACTATTGCATTTCTAATCCAACAGATAGTTATTTATAAATTGTATAAGAATTCTATTAAAATTTATAAATATGCATACAATGTTTTAAATAAAAAAATCAATATTTATAAATAAATATTCCATAGATTGATAACCAGCTGAATAAAGGGGAAGGAATTCATCAGCAAAGTTTAAAAAAAATAAGGAGAGAGAAAAATGCAAATCCATCCTTCCTTATTTACATACAACACAGAGAACACTTGTCGTACTTGTAAAATTTTTCATTTCATTTCATTTAAATTATTATATTTTTTGTGACAGGAAATTGAATTCTCTCAAATGTTTCGGTACGCCACAGGATAAACAATTTTTTTTCTATTTTTTTTTTTTTTTTTTTTTGATTTGAGAATGTTAAACGAATGTAGTAAAAACAAGTAAAAGTAGCACATACGGCTGTAACGAATCTAGTATACCCTTCTCCAAGAATATGTTCCACACCCATTTTTTTTGCACCACT
The DNA here is from genome assembly GCA_963402855.1 of Ormia ochracea. Classification (NCBI taxonomy): domain Eukaryota; kingdom Metazoa; phylum Arthropoda; class Insecta; order Diptera; family Tachinidae; genus Ormia; species Ormia ochracea. The sequence goes on from OY727106.1 coordinate 45,008,746, forward strand.
GTGCCGAAGTAAACTTTAATTTTGCAATATTTTTCTCATTACTAAGAAATATAAAATAAAAATAAATTAAATTAATAAAAATAAATGAATAAAATCCTGTTATTGAAAGTATATGTTGCATACTTTTTGATATTCATGGTTTATTTTAGAATTGTTACATATAAATATATAAAATATTGTTTTGTTTTTACTTCTTTTATTTATATCCCGATTTTGTTAATTATTATACTGAGAAATTTTGAGAAATTCTGAATGCAATTTATACCGCAACAAAATAGTTCAAAATTACAAGGACAGACAGGCAGAGAGAGAGAGAGAGAGAGAGAGACGGAAGGACAGCTCAATTAACTTGCCTTCTTATAGGGACACAGCATATATATATATATATATGTACTTCACCGGTTCGCAAACTATTTTATTGTAGAAATAACTAACACCATATCAAACATATATATACCCCTCCATCCTCTTTAATGGAGAAGGGTATAATAAATGGTATGAATCAAGCAGGATACTCTGTCTCCTGAAATATCGAGCTTGAATTCCAAAGCAACATGTAATGGAAAATTCAACTTTACAAGAATTTGCTGATTTTAAAATATTTAAAGAAAAAAGAATTTCACAAATAGATGGCGGCTGTGGTCAGTTCGACAATCAAGTGTGCAAGCAATTGGTAACACATGGGTTAAACACAAAACGACTTATTGTGATAAAGAAAAACGTTCGAGCTTCGAAAAATGTCTATTGACCAATCAAATTTACTTAAACAGCTCAACAACAACTAACACATGAGAACTGTGTATTGTCTAGCATTTGTGTTTGGTGAACTTTACCGGTTCAAGTAACGCTATCTTCAGAATCTTTTGTTGACTTGTTAGAAGCTTTCAGCTAATTCGGCCTAAGGGTTCCTGTAACTAAAATTTCTTTTCCCGATATTTCGTAAACTTTTGTCCACATTATCCTAAGATTATCTATTTAAAAAAAAACATAAAACACATTTATTTCTTTAAAATAACTTATAAAGAAGTTAAAATAAATTTAAAATTATAATAACTTGCAGTTGTTATTGTGTTTTTTTCTTTGTAATCATGTTATTTGTAAAGGATTCCACTTGAAGACTAATTAAGAACGAAAAATATTCATGGAGATTGTAAAGGATTACCGCAAGAAAGCCACATGCTTTCGCTACTTATAAGTCAGAAAATGTTATACAGCTGACAGGGAACAATATTTGACCCCTTTTTTCTTTAATAACAAGTTAAAGTATATAGCGATACTTTAACCACCTTAGCAATCGTCTTAATTATGTTTTTAACTTTTCAAACTTTTCTAGCGTAACAAAAGAAAGCTTTTAAAAATTTGCCATAAAAAGAATTTTATTTTATTAAAACTATATTGTCATTGTATATATATAGTTATTTTTTTTTTGTTGCCTCCTTTTCCATTAAGGATCAATAACTTGACAGCAAATTTCAGGGCAAAATAACAACCGTCTAATGCAACAAACAAAAGCCACAACAATGAAAGAAATAAACTTGTCTAAATGCAATCAATGAATAAAATGTAAAGCGCCAGACAGACAAACAATAAAAGAACTTCGAGATAAAATTATCGAAAAACTTGTAAAACTGTGATACGCATACTTATTTCCTCCAAAGCGAATAAAGTCAGTAATAAGTTTGGTTGATGGCATTTTTCAGCATGGAGATGTGAAACGATGTCGACTTCAAGATGGAGTGTACAGAGTAAAAAGGAGACGTACATTTAAATGTAGTCTGTGTCTGTGTACTCTTAGCAGAAATCTTTTTATATGCAACTTGAGTTGGATGTCCTTCTTGCACTCCTGCACTGTTAACTTAAGTGCAGTAAATTATTCATAATATTTTCAGTAGCAAAATAAAATAAAATCATTTAAAGTCTTGATCGCTTTTTAGGCCTCTTTTAAATTCATGTGCACCGTCCATTCCGTCTAGGAATCGCACTTTGGAGTTAGTAAAGCTTTTTATATTCCATCAAAAGGTTATGCCTAAAATGAAACAAAGCAAAACGGTGCGGATTTTGTTCACAATCACAAAAAGTTAAGAGTCATTGGATTAAAACAAAAATTTAATTTAGCATTTTCGTAGAGAGAGAACATTTTTACAACATTTTCATATTTGTGTATATTTCCAATGCTTGTATATGTTTGTTCTTTTCCAATGCTTGCATATTTTTTTGTATTCGCTTTTGCTCAGACAACGGCCAAGTCCTTTTTAGGAGCTGCTCTTAACTCCTCTTCTCATTCAGCAACTCTTCAATTTTCAGTTAACATTTTTTCTATTCATTTATTTTGTTCTTTTACGAACTATTTCTCATTGTGTGTGCGTATGTGTATGTTTAGTAGTCTGTTATTAACACTGGAAATGTAAGTGTGTTAAAGTTGTGTTAACTCATTTGTATAGAAAATGTTATTGATCACCAACACTGTTAAGTTAACAGTGTTTGACTTTACAGAATCCCACAGTAAAATGTAGCGAATGGAGAGAAGCCGTTTCGAAGAGTGATGATGATGCTACTTGCGTGCAGCGAGAATTAAAATGACAATTTTTTTTTTTAAATTGCAGATCCACTTCATAACAGAGAATGCCAGAGATGATTTTACTAAAAAAACTCCACAGTTAAAAATAAAAGTCGACATTATTAACAGCTTAACTTGATAAAAACGACTAATTGAAAAAAACGATTCTACACACTTTAAAAAATATTTTAATTGCCAAAAATTATATCCAAACAGTTTAAAGCATCTTCAGTTTTAATATCTATAACTTAAAAACTTATATAAAATTAATAAAATAATTTTATTATTAAAATTAACTTGACAGAAATTTTTTCTTCATTTCTAATGAAACGTGAAAGGAAAGCAATTCATAGCAAAGGACCAGTAGAATTCCCATGTGCAAAATCTGAAATTATTTTACACAAACTTTGCACTCTACTTTAGTTTATATCAAATTTAAACATTTTAATTACCTGGTAATTCTGTCACTTTTAAGATAAAAAAAATTGTTTTTTTAGGACATCAGATAAATAAATATTAAAAAAAAATTTTTTTTAGAGTTAATCATCAAGATTTTTTTTGGAAAATCAGCAGATTTTAATATTCTTATTGAAAGTTCTAAATGAAAATTAGAATTATTTTAATATCGCTTTTGCTGAATTTTGATTTTACTGTGAGCTCGTTTGCCAAGGAAAATACTTCAAAAATTCTTTCCCTCAATGACAAAAAATAAATTCATTTTTTTTATAGAACTATAGAATACCGATCTTAGATGCCTTTCCAATTCATATGTAGAGTGATTTCGTTGTCTCACTAGAAACACTAACGCAAACAAAGCGACCATGCCTGAAGAGTTTATCGGCATTTTTTGAACAAAACTCGAAAAAAATGTGAAATCGAAGGGGGTAAATAATTCAGTCATGTTTATCACACCTATTGCAGATAATATAAACTCTTCCATGGCTATATTTTCAAGCATGGCAAATATAAAACAAGTATTGCAAATGTACAAGAATATGCTAGTATTGCAAATGTGCAAATGCATTTTAGCAAGAAGATATCTTTCGGTAATAAATTTATTCGTTCTTATGCTTCCATATTTTTTATTATATATGTTTCTACTTTAAAATAAATAAGACCCCTCCCACAAACGGCACCACTGCCAATAAGTAGCAGCCGTTCAATTTATTGGCAGACAAATATTGTTTTATTTCATTTCAATATTTTCCAGCGATATTTGTTTGTGTCATTATCAGCACTTATTGGCAATGACACAGAAATAATAATATAGAAAACAAGTCATAGAAATATAAACATACACACATATGCATACACATGTACAGCCATACAAACATTTGCAAAACTTTTTTATAGAAAACATTGTAATACAGAAGATTTTGTGATTCTTACCGTGCCCTCAAATACAAAAACCATTTTGTACGTGTTTGTGTTTCAATTTCTGAAATTAATTTCCTTCTCCATCTTGCCCTTCAACTCTTACTTTGGCTGATTTTATTCGATGCTGCTGAAATTATTATCAGTAAATATAACAATTGCTAACTTTTGACATTTTGCTATTTTTGCTGATAATTGAGCAAATATGTGGTTGACAGCGATTATAAATGTTTTTTTTTTTTTACTTCAACGATGGCCAAGTAATAAAATTTAAAACTCGGCTAAACCTCAAGTTCTTTTTAGGGCTGCTCTTAGCTCCTCTTCTCATTCAGCAACTCTACAATTTTCAGCTAACATTTTTTCTTTTCATTTATTTTGTTCTTGTACGAACTGTTTGTTATTGAGTGTTTATGTGTGTGTATTCCAGTAGCCTGTTATTAAGCATGGAAATGCAATCGTGTTCAAGTTGTGTTAAATCCATTGATAACAGTCATTATCGCTACCAATTGCACTGCACACATATATGAGGCAGTCAGCTGCACACATCCTTCATAGAATTCTAAGTGTTGAAGTATTCGATACCCGTAAAGGGGTTGAGTGGAACACTTGATATCGAGTGCGTAAAAGTAAGTCCTGCCAATTGTTTATTCATTCGTATGCACGTACGCAAATATGCGGACTTATTAGCTTTTATTACATTGTTTTCAGGAGCGAATAGAGCCAAATTTGCAACACTATTTTCTGCCCTTTTGTCAGGTTAAATAAATTTTGTAATAATTGGCCATTGTCTAAGTCACATGTCCGCCACAGATGGCTCCAGCACTTACTTTCATCCAAAGGCTGATTTTTATGCCTGTTTTCACATGAAAATCAAACTCTGCATTTATTTAAGAGAATACAAAAATAAACACAAAAAAGAAAATATTACAAATATGCAAAGATAAGCAAGCATTGCAAATATGCAAAAATATGCAAAAATATGCAAACATTATAAATATGCGAAAAAATCCAATGGCAGAATTGCAATAGTGCCAAAAATGATGGCATTGCAAATATGCAAACATTGGAAATAATCGAAAATATGTCAGCACTGCAAATAAGCAAAATTTTAAAAATGCAAAGATATGCCAGTACACCAATTATGCAAAATATGAAAGCATTGCAAATATGCCAATGTTGGAAATAACCGAAAATATGTAAGCAATTTAAAAAAGGAAAATTTTTAATATGCAAAGATATGCCAGCATTGCAAATGTGCATAGAATGAAAACATTGCAAATATGCAAAAAAAATGTAAGCATTGTAAATATTCAACAAAACACAATGCAATAGGGCCAAAAGTGAAGGTATTGCAAATATGCAAAAATATTGAAACATTGGAGATAATCTAGCAGAGAAGCTATATTTTAAATATGCAAAGATATGCCAGCACACCAAATATGCAAAAAAATTAAGGCATTGCAAATATGCAAAGAATATGCTGTTGTTAACAAAATATTGTTGCAAGTTTGCAATAATAAAAGAAATTTTTTCTGAAATCATTGCGATCTCACCTTTCGAGAATAGTATTTCGCCATCATTTCCAGCAATTTTTTGGTTATTCAAAAAATCTACATTTACGTAACTCAATAACTAACAATACTATTACGACACAGATGTTGAGTAAATGTAAAATGGTTACGAACTCCTCGGGAACTCTACTTTCGATCAAGATTTTCTTTAAGCGCGTGTAAAGAAAACTTACAAAAAAGTCAGTCCATGTTTAGATGATAGTTTAGATCAATTGATTGATTAATAGACTTAAAGTTCGAAAAATTAATATATCTGTAAATCATATAAAACTGTTATTCCTTTTTGTTCAAATATTGTTGTTTTTATACAATTTTATAACATATAAAAATCAGAAAAAGATAATTGTTTTTTTTTTAAAGCGGGATGCGAACATTTTTTTCTGGCGTATTTCTCATTTATTTGCTAACTTTTTATTTTTGTTATTTTTCTTTCTTCAGTTCAGTTAGCGTTACAAACATGCATTTGCATGAAAACCTCAAAATTGTAGAAGTTTGAGCCAATTTTGCCTTACAACAGCTAAATAACTTCTTTGAAGTCAGCGAAGCTTTTATAGATTTTCCTGTGGCTTCTGAGCTGAACTTTAAAAAGTAAAATATGTGGCGGTGGCGAATTCCAGGAATAGAAATCACTGGTAATCCTAAAATGTAAAATAAATAATAATAAACTCTTTTCAGTACCCCTCAGCAGCATCTTTTCTATAAACTTAAATCATGTATTTCAAATTTATGAGAGAGAATAAATCACTCAGTATATTTCACGCCCTTAAAATCTGTACTTCCCATAGAGGCCTCCCATAAGCATTTCCAGCAATCAGTTTATTTGCTGCTCTTTCAATTAAGCTTCAAAGCAGATACAGTAAAGCACAAAAAAAAAACGACAAATACAGACGAAATACGTGATTTTGTTCAGCTAAAGCGAAAGAAAATATAAAATAACAATTTTATTAAAACTGTAGACATTTTTGTTGCTGCTGTTGTACTTAAACAAACATAAAAAGTTTAATAATCAATAAAAATATCAAATATAAAAGCCGAAAACAAAATTTGTTATGCTGCTAATGCGACAACTAGCAGCGACAGAGGCCACGGCGATAGTGTTAACGATGTCGCAGCAATACACGGAGTTTTTTTTTTATATTTAATTTTTGGATTTCGTTTATCAATTTAAAGTGGATTTTAATACTTTATAAGCCGAGGAATCTCTTCTTCTTTTTTTTTTTTTTTGGTTTCATGGAAGTGCTGGCATTTGAGAATGTTGTTCAGAAATTGATATTGACAGTGAAAAGTAAATCAAGCGTTAATTAAAGTGTCATTAGTACGAGCAGCAATAACAACAACAGCACTTTAAAAATTAAGATTAAACAAACGGAAAACAAAGATGACGAACAGCGATTGCGTGCTGTCCAAAAATAACTATATTTTTCTTTTATTTCAGTTTTATTAGAATCGTGCAATGGGGAAGAAGAGCGCACGTAAATGCATATCGGCGTACAAAATGTAAAGGAAGTATCATAAAACATTTTATTATTATCATTAATTTTATTTGTGTTTTCTTTTGGGGGGTGGCTGAAAAATTGTCTTTCAGTTTCAAGCTGGTTTATTCGTGTTTCCAAATTTACATCTCAATACATCAAACAACTTCCTTTGAGATTCTGAAAGTGGATTCTGAAACATATATGGTGGTTACATTTGTTTAAATCTGTTTATAGATTGTGTAAGAATTCAGATCCTAAAAAATGTAGCATATTAAAAAGTTTTTTACTAAAATTAATATGAAAAATTCTGTTGATGTGGAGATGAGCTCGACAAGCTACCCACATTGGCTTAGAGCTTCCAACTAGCAGTAACTGCTGTTGAAGTCATCGAGCCTTCTGAGCCTTCTTGTAAAAAAAAATTTATTATTATTTATGTGCAATATTTCAAGATATGTGTACACCATTTCGATCCATTATCGAAGAAAATGATCGCAAGCGGCAAAATTTCTATTTTTCAGGAGCAGAAAACTTTCATAAATTTCATCTAAGAAATGCTCCTTGCAGCAAAATCAATAAATTATAAGCATGGAATGACCACTTTGAATGACCAACCCATCATTCATCTGGAATAACAAAAACATTATTGAAAACAATATATATAATAGAAATATTTAGAGTATAAAACTTTCCCGAGACCACGTCACGAAGTCCTTAAAAAATTAATTTCCATTTCCGTTTGCTTATAAATTTATGACATTCAAACTACAAATAAATTTATTGTCTAAAAAGCAAGTCACATAAGAATGCTTTACATGAAAATATTGTCAAACGAAGTATAACATGTTCTGTGACTTCACTCATAGTCACATAGAATACCTTATATGGATACTTTTCCAACTGACCACTCAGTTAAAGTACATGTATTCATATCAGCCAGTGTACGTATCCGTTAACCAGAAGTACTAAAGTTGGCCTACTTTTACGCTCAGTACTTTGGCCATTGACAGTTGCCAAATTCCATTAAAAATATAGTTGAAAATGTATTACGAGTACTTGCGATAAAAACAGCTGATCCGTTAACAAAGTATTGATTATGGCAAACTTCTCCGTTACAACCTTGATGTTCTCAGTCAAAAACGTTCACTTAACAGCGAAATGTTTTTTTTGATTTACTGCTCCAATGAGCCAAATTGTCAAGCATGTTTGATAATGTATAGTTTACTTTACAGCCTTTGAAGTTATTAGCCCTTTTAAATTCCTGCTAAATGTAAAGAAATTCCCACATGATCCTCTATAAGAAATATTATAAGGCAAAGGGGGTAAAAAGTTTATACACTTTTATCACTATTCCTCTCTAAACTATTTCTAGATTTATAAGGATCTCACCTCGATTTAGTACATCTATGCGAAAAGTTATCTTAGATAATCAAAGATCCATTGCGTTGGATTGCTACAGCTTTTAAGGCTTAAGATAGCAATGCATATGATGTTAAATTTTATTCGAAATCAGGACAGCACGCGGGGAAAGTGAAAAATTTTATTCGAAAAAGGTTTACGGTAGGCGGAGGAAACCCCTCTGCCATGGCTGCTTTTAATGATATTTCGGCTGGACTTTGCACACGAGATAAACCAGATATTTCGTCTGGAAGAAACGAAAAAAATTTTAATTAAGGCGGCCGCGTGGGCTGATAGATAGATAGATCACATTAGTGGTTGGTTAATGTCTTACTTTTAAGACACAATAAAGACAAAACCACAAAAGTTTTTAATACATTTTCAGTAAATCCTCTTAACAGGACAACACTGTTCCCCGTAAAGGACTATTGGGCCTTTAGAGAATTTTTGCAAGTAAAATAAATCCAGGACAACAAATAAAGGAGTAAATATTTTTAAAGAAATTGTTTGCTTGAAAAAACTACCCAAGCAATTATTTATACAGTTTCTATTTTTTTTTTATACAAATTCAGATTTATTAACGATTCTGTAATTGTTTATCTTTTAGTTTAATTATTTTGTCATTTAATGTAAATCAAGCGATTTCAAAAAATTCTAAAATAATAAAAGGCCTCGAGAGCTTTTAGTTGCCGCTGATGTTGTGTGTAACTCTTTTCTGGATAATCGTTTTGCAATTTGCTGTTCGCTGAAGAAATCAGCTGATTTATTGAACTTATTTTAACCATATCTGGTACCTTGACTAAGCAACAAGCTTTTGTGTTTGAAGCTTTTGTGGTAAGCATTGCAACAGTCTGTCACTTTTTATAAAGCCTTTAATTCAAATATATTTTGCAGATTTTAATAGAAAAAATGGTTTTTCTTTATTCCACAACAAACAAGCACACATGCACTTTTGGGTACCACTTGAAGTGGAAATTTATTTGCTAAAGATTTTTCCGGAAACGTGAGGACCGGACATACAGATTTTCAAATAAAAGGAAATAAAACGAAATAAAACGGCTTATCCGTTAGAGAAGCGAATGTGCAAGTAAATTCGACCTTGAACTAAAATTTTGTAAAAATATTATTGAAAAGCTTCTTGAAACAGGTCTACTACAGTCGAAGCAAAAATTACCAGCACGCCATACATTTTGCGATTTTAAATCGTCTACTTTTAAATGAAATTTTCCTTTAAAACATTTAAATTTTTTTTAACGCATTTTAAATTTAAATGACTTTCACATTCCACAATTTCGTGCCAGAATGCCATTTTAATTGATTTGCTTAATTCCATTTAAAAGTCATCGCTTAAATAACTTAAATTAACAACAAATAAATACAGTTTTCCAATTTGTTATTCATTCTTAATAGAAACTGCGACACGTTTATTTACATTCGAAAAGCACGGCGACAAATTCAAATCTATTTTCAAACTAAAGTCTGGCCAAATCATTAAGTAAGCAAATTAAATCAATGTTTATTGTTTGAAAAGTTTAAATTCAAATGGATTTCCAATAACAATAGACGAGAGACAACAATAAAACGAATCAAAAGTCAAACTAACGCACATACAAAACAATCAACTGACGCCGGCAACATTTGCATTGTATCAGAAGATCTCACAAGCACTCACAATGTAACCACAACAACAACAACAACATCAACAACGACAACAACAAAGATATGAGCATTAAAATGAAATCCGAAATCGAAGAATGCACTCATTGATTTGTTGCTGCAGCCATGCAACGTTTAGGTCCATTGTGTTTGGGTGTTTTTAATGACAAAACTGTTTGTGTTTTCTCTTCTATCTCTGTCTAACCCCGTCCTCTACAACCTGTTAACCATTAAATAAGAACGATTTCTATAGTTTGTCATGATGCATTTACAAATTTTTATTCAATCGAATATTCACTTTAACAAGGCGACCGAAATGCACCATCTGATTTGCCTTTCAAAGTCACCCATTGAACCGAAACCTGCTATTCAAGGCAATCGCATTTCGGTTCTCTTTCACTTAAAATTAACACCTCCAGCAAAGCGTATTAAGAGTATGCAGTCTGAGTTAATATTCAAATACAAGTGGCTTCTTAGAAAGGCAACGAAGTGAACCAAAATGAACTTTATTGCCGTTGACAGACCTTAAAGAGGAGCCACAACTAATATTCTCATGGATTATGGCGCATGAATGCATTATGAAATAGCAGGTTGGGATTACAATATAATTTAGCAATGTTGTGCTGTTAATGTCGGCGATATCTGCCTTCTGGTATATCCTTCATTTAATCAAGGACTGTATGAGACCGCAACACGAAGTATTTTTTATTGGTCCAAAAGCCAACTCGGAAAGATCAACCGCTGGCTCATTTTGAGCTCCTTAAATGAGCTGGCAACCACAACAATATATTTCGGCAAAATAATCTCCCTTCCAACGTATAACTATTTATTTGCAACCACATTAATTATTAAAAGATTTTTTTAGTTTTTAACTTAATATATTTTTCATTCATCATTAGAATTGTCTGCTACCAAATTCGAGGACCTTCCTTCCTTTTCAACTTTTTGAAAGCTGTTTTGATTTCCATTTCAAATCAATTGTTTAATGCTTAGAAATATTCTTTATTAATTTGGAATAAATTCATAATTTAAGTGTTAAATAAATTTTCTTTTTAAAATACATTTTGATAAATTTATTACCACGACATTATTTTCAGCCACATATTTTTTAGTCTTACGAAACATATTTAAATAAATCATATTTTTTTAAACAAACTAAAAATATAAAAAAAAAAGATTCCTTTACATGAATTGATAAGAATCATCATTAAACGTTTTTAATTTCAAGCACGAGTAGTTGTATAAAAATTATTAAAAACTAAACAAGAATTACAAGAACAAGATCGTATGCCAAAAAGCGTAAGTGTTTTTGTGAGACGTATTAATCAGATAAGGAAGTAAAATATTTTATTTAGAATAAATTTATTCATTTCAAAGAAAGCTTTCGAGTTCTAGATTACAATAATAACGATAAATGCTTTGAAAATCCAAATTAAAATAGCCGAAAGCATGCTTAAAGCTTATAAGGCAAGTAACAACAAATGATTTTTTTCTAACCGAAGTTCAAGGATTAAAAACCAAAGAACACATGATGTCTTTCCTAACCTTAAAATTGTAAACAGTTCACGGGGCTTCTACAGGGGGCAAAAACAGAAAACTTTCCTTCAATAGGGGTTTACACAAGGACTGCTTTTCTTCTCCTCGTAATTGTTTTTATTCGATTTTATACCTTTTTCACATTAAAAAGGATGAAAGGGTATATCGTTGGTCCGGAGTAGAAAGGTCCAAACACGCATTTTTTTTCTAGAGATTTTTTAGGAATTCTAATGAACATTCAGTTCGTACATTGAAAACACTAAAAAATATCTATTGCAAAAAAAGGCGAGTTAGGGCCTTTCTACTTGCAACCAAGGATAGGTTTGATGTGGGGAGGGTAATTTCTGCAATATTAATTTGTGATGCTATAAAGTATATATCCTGGAGCCAATAATAAGGGAAATTGATTGAGGTTTTTCCGTACATCCGTCTGTCCATCCGTTCGTCTGTCCGTCTGTCCTCCTGTCTGTCTGTTCCTGCTCTTTTTTGCCAATTTTAACGCAGACTTGGAACTTTCTCAAAATTATTTGGTATGAAAATCACCAAATTGGAACAAAAAAGTAAAGATTGGCAAAATAATGTTCACTTCAATGCAGTATAACTGAAGTGTCGAAGGGTGTACAAGATTCGGCTTGGTCGAATATAACACTTTTACTTGTTATTATAATCAAATGCAAACAAGCAAAACTCTTCCCATATGCAGTTGAATCAGTTTTTTATTGCCTCAGTGTGTATTGCAAATCGTTTAATATGGTGCAGATGGGTAAGTCGTTGCAAACGCCAACGTATTGCAAATAATTACCATATTTTGTAGGTGGACAGTCGGACAGGTGGAAAGTGTTCTGAATGTAATAAATGTGCGGAGCTGGAGTCAATGGCAAATTAATAAAGATTTTCGAAACAGTAATGGCGCATAAATATTAGCTAAGTGTCACGTTGTGAATGCAACATTATAATATTAACAGCTTGTAAAGGGAGATACACGATCTTTGCTGTTTTGCGAGTAATAATTCAATTATTGTTGCCGATGAAGAAATGAAAAAATTGAAAAGGGGTCAACAGAATATACAATTGGAGAATGAATAGGAGCATAAAACAGGCAATTATTAAATATAGAAATAAATGAATGTCGTAAACAGAAGTATTTACAATAAAAACAATTTATATTTAATTCCCCCTTCACCTTCACTGCAAGCAAAACTACTTTCAGGTTGTTTTTTCGGTGTTTCAAACAGCTGAAACAAAAAGTGAATGCGATAAATTTGTGGCGAATTTAGTAAAAAAAAAATGGCAATTTTCAAAGACAAGACTGTAAAGGACAATAGAAAAATGAATTTTGTAATCTTAATCTAAAATATTATTCTAAACCATTAACACCGGCGTTATTGTTATCCACGATGAATATTACATGTATCAGTGTGGCAACCCTTGTGAACGGTACCAAAGAATTTAAAAAAAAATTTATTTAAAAATGTATTTGAAAAATATCACAATTTAATCAAATTTAAATTAATTAAATCTCCAAAAAGTGTTGGTGAAATTAATACTCGTATTTAGAAGAAATTTTTTAATACATAAATAATGGAAACAGACGAATTAAGAAAATATTTTTTATTAAATGAATTTTTTGGGGGCAATGCATGCCCCCAGTCTTAAATATATATATATTTTTTTAAACGTTTTAAAACCCATTAAAAATTAATTATATTTAAATCAATAAATTTTCTTAAAATTGTTAATGAAGAACTCGATTGGAAGCCCCTCGATGGTATAATGGTTAGTATAACCGCCTGTTCCACAGGTGTCAGGGGTTTAATTCCCCGGGGAGCCAGAAGCCAAAGGCCTCAGTACCCAGTGCTTCTATACATATTGCAATTATATTCATATAATTGTAATATTTGGTAAATAAATAAATAAACTCGATTGGAAAGGATTTTTTTTTTTGCTATTAAAAAATTATTTTTTTTCCAAAAAAAAAAAATTAGTCAAATTAGCGCTTTTTTCCATATTAGCACTTTTTCTTGATAAAGCCTTTTATATGGTTTTTAATGCTGAACTTGGGTTTATATTACTTTTTCTAGTTAATTTTATGTCTTAGAATTCGAGCATAAAATAAAATTTACACAAAGAATCGTGTACAGAAATAAATCACTAAGAAATACTGCAGCATAGAAAATTAATTTTATTTTCAAATAAAGGAAAATATTTAATTTTTTTTTATTTATAAATAATTGAAATATATTCTCAAAATATTTACAAATTAAAATAAATATTTTATAATCATTTTAATGCAAAATAGAAAAGTTTAATGTTTTTTTTTTTTAAACAACAGAGAAATAATATCCCAGTGAATATTTATTTGGAGAATTCAAAGCATTGTAAATTTTAAAAAATTTAAACAAAAAAAAAAAAAAATTAAAAAATAAAGAAAATTTTATTAAGTTTAAAGAAGTTTGCATGATCTACCAAACAATTTCTATGAAAATATATAGAATTTTGCCAACATACTTTGGTTAAATATTCTTATAATTTAACTAAAATTAAGAAAAATATGTTTTAAATAAAAAAAAATTTTATTGACGTTTCACATATTTCTAGAAGAAGTATCACAAACTAAACAAGAATTATACTCAAGCAGTGTTTAGCATCTGTATTTCTATCGTAAATAATATATATTTGAAAAATATATATTTTTAATACCGAACAAAGGCAATTTGCTAACATTTAAAAATGATTAATTAGTAAGAAGTGTGGTCGACCTTTTGGAACACCTTTCGTGATAGCCGTTTTATACAAAATTTAATAATTGGATCTGCGAACCGGGGCCAAAAAAATAATAATAAATATATAATAAATATATAATAATAAATATATAATAATATATATTTAAATATATATATTTATACTGGATTTACATGACTTTGACTTGAAGGAAATAATTTTTTGGGGAAATATTGCTCACATTTCGTTCATGCAGTCTGATATTTTGATGTACGAGTAGCTCATCATTCCTCAAGGAAACTTTAAAGCAAAATAGATAAAAATGGCTTGCAATTACGGAATCATTAGCCAGTTAAGGGGCAGTGAAGGCGACTTTAAAGTTTTTCTTAAACGATTTCAATATTTGACTGCTTATTCACAAACGATTTACAATGAAATGTTGTATAGTAAATCTATAAAAATTTCAGCCCTACGTAATAAATGAAATTGCTTGCATCTATTCCGATTTCGGTCCTTTAGACCGTTCAGAAGTCGGCTCAGACGGGCAGTCGTATTATTGTCTTAAAATATCATTGCAAATGCTTGCAAATAAAGGCTTTCACATTTACTTCTTAGCTCTTATTGTTCTCGATTGTTGTGGTCAACTGGGTAGACGTTCGCATAAGTAGAGTATTTACTTGGAAGTCTGAGCAAATGCTCTGCTACTCTCGTGCTGAATAATGAAGTGTTTAGTTTGCACAAACAGAAATTAAACAGGAGCAAAAGAAAAACTTTGAAACTTAATTAAAGTGTTTTTCCGTTTCTTTTATTACCGAAAATATAATCACTTTAAAAATTGAAGAAATAAAATTTCACATATGCGAGTAATTTTTGTATTGTTTGCATTCGTGTTTATTCTGTCTTTATTGTTATTATTTTTTTTTTTTTTTGTGAACTTTTTGCACTGAAAACTAAAAAATAACAACAATTTTTTCACGCGCACATTTAAATGCTGTTTCGAGTTGTTCATTTCGTAGCTGATGATTTCCGAGTTCTTTCTTTTATTTTATGGACTCCACTTGTTTTTAATGGGATTTAAGATAATAAACAATAATTGCTGTTTATTGTTTTAAAATAAATTTACAAGAACTTTTTGTGGTAATTTTGTGTTGTTTGTTTGACTATTTAAAATTGTTATGAAAAAAAAAAGTTCAGCAATTTTGCATTATTCGGACAGACGTATAATAAATAGACTGTAATCATTCAGAAAGTTAAATGGATTAAATAAATAAATAAATGTTAATTCCACAGCAATATTTTTCCAATATTTTTTAGGTTTAAAAATTATTTGCTGCTTTTCGCAAAAACAATAATAATTAAAATTCGCTTTAATTTAATTGTAATGTTAAATAAATTTTACATCGCTAATAGCAAACTCAGTTGTTATTTCGAACAAAAAAAAAAAAAAAAAAAAAAAAATAATAAAAAAAAAAAATAAAAAAAATAAGTAAAAAAATTTTGGAAAAGTTTTAAAAATTAATTAAATTAATTTCAAAAATTAATTATTTTATTTTTTTTAATTACACTAACGATTAAAAATGTAAATATTCCGCCGATTAAAAATGTATTAAAATTGATTACTTCGACGTATCAGCCAAATGGTCTGCGCAATTCCCCACATATACCAAAAGCTAGAGGCTCCCTAAAGATGTGTGTTCAGCATACGTAATAAAATAAAAATAATTTATTTTTTTAATTTATTAATTAATTTCAAATGACTTCTAAGTAGAATTGTAATTTCACGATTGCAACACTTTCTTCATGCTTATTATGCAAATTGGCTTCCGCCTTACGTTTTTAGCAGAAAAATTTCGTTAAAATTTTATCGATAAGTTAATCAGAGAGAATATTTTCTGGCTTAAAAAATATTTTGTAAAACCTGCAGGAACTTTGAACAGTGTTGAAAAGAACTTCAGAAAGCGACAGGTGTAGTGGTATCCAGTAACGCTGAAAAGCTTCACTAACTCTCTGCTAACATCTTTCTTCGTCGTTTAATTTAAATTAAAATATTTAGTCAGTCAAAAAAAGTGTCAAAAATGGCGAAAAGCTGCCAGAAGAATATAAAAAAAAAGTTTCCTCATATTTAAATAATATTATTTCAATTAAATTAATTACTTGTAAATGACTTAAAAAGCTGGAAAATCGTGAAAGCTCGTAATGTGTTTTTTAAACAAGCCGCAAAACCTTTAAAGCTTTTGAACGCAAGAAACACAAGCTTGGTACTAATTATTTCATTACATCATTGATGAGCTTTAAAAAAGTTACTGAAAATAATTTTATAAATGGATTTGAATAGAGAATAGAAAGCGAGCATTCAACACAAAAATTAAGTTAACGACACAGAAAAGACTTTATAATGAAAAATTCATATAAATCAGGGAAAATACACAAACTGATAACCTTTTACCTTTTTTCTTTGAAGTCTGTTAATAAAGAAAACTTGCAAACGACAAGCCCCAATAAAATTATTATAAATTCTTCTGCGCCACAAGATCGACAGTTTGTTTACTTCTTTGGTTGGCCATGTTGTGTTGGAAATTTAAATAAATTTTTATTAATATTTTTCTTTTTATTTTTATTTACGTGACGGTAAGAGACACAGTTTATAGTGATTCCATATTTCATTTGTAGATTTAATTCCTAATCCAGCTGTGCAAGCACTGAGACTTCAATTGTTTGTTATTCTCGCTTTTCTTTCTCCTCGCTTACAACATTGTACGCATTGCCTGCACACACAAACAAACATTTTCAACATCCACATTAAATACAAAAACGTAAATTACAATAGAAGCAAAGAAAAAAAAATAAATGAATTGTATGTACCCATAGTGCACAACGGATGGGAGGGAATAAAGAATTTCCTTAAACGAAGTAAAGCTTTGGCAAGGAGTTGCAACTAAATTACTTGCTAGCAAGCCTACGAGGTTTTATAATCTGAAAAATCAGGTGACTAAAAAAGAGATTCTCTATCAAAATGGTCAACAAATTTAAAAAAAAAGCGAAAAAAAATTTTTATGAAATATCCAAAAATTTCATATATCCGTTTGTTGCAGCCAGACGAGTACAAAAAGAATTGTATGAAGAACACGAAAACAAAAAAAAGAAAAAGTTTCGCTAATGTTTGTACTCTACCCACTGTGCACAAGGATTTGTATAAAAACTTTTATTTTTAACCTTATCTAATTATCTGACATGCATTTCCAACACTCAATTTGCAACGGGCCCCATAGTGCAAGGTATTTATAATTCCCACTTGCACGCGCTCTGGCATATACACTCCTCGACACACACGCACATGTCGACAACTGACTTGCGAGTGTATTTATTTCATTTGTCTGTTTATAAATTAGAGCTTTTATTGCTGTGCCTTCATGTTCCATTCATTCATTGATTTTATTTGCTTAATATGCGAGCTAATGGAAGGAGTTGGCTAGTCATGCTGCTGAAGAGCCCCAAAAAAATAAAACATACCGTCCGCAATTCGTTCTCTTCCCCTCAGCAACAGCCGCAGCCACAGCGGCAGTCTGATTTATGTGTGAAAATAAATCTCTTCTTTTCACTTTATTTTTGCTTTTGTAAATACATTTACAATTGTTTCATAAAAAAAAAAATAAAAAAAAAAAAAAAAAAAAAAATGTTTAAGTGTGTTGGTGTTGTTTTAATAAAAAGTTTTTCTTCAGTTGCGCTGCTCATTTCCTTACAAAAATAACAAAAGGAAAATATTTATTTTTTTACACGTTTGAATTCATTTTTGTTAAAATGAAATGAAACGAGGGGGGAGAAACTAAAAACCAAAATAATAAATTTTCTTTGAAATTGAAATGCGTGAGCAACTAGCAGATGCACACAGCAATAATATATTACATTTTATGCAAATCAATTATTCAGATTGGTGCTCAGCACACAAACACCAAACCAACACACACACCCACACACACATACATGCATAACTAATAATGAGACGCATTTGAAAAGGATTTGCCACACATTTAAGCGATTGGAGTGCGTGCACTTGAAATCGAATGGAAATTTTTCATAAATTAAAAATATTGTATTGCAAATCGCAGTCGACACGCACATTTTGAATTCATAAAATTTATTATTGATGCACATCTGGAACTGTGGGAGTGCTCACGCTTTGAAGACTATAAATAGAAATAAATCTTTAACTGCAGGGCGCTCAGCCAACATATCATTCATATAGACTTTCATGGCAGAGCAATGAATGCAGAGGTTTAAGGGAACGTGCATAAACAGGAAAAATAAATTCAATTAATTTTATTAGTTTGATTTTTATTTTTTATACAATTTTGTATTTTTAAAATTTTCATAAATAAAATAAAGCAATTATTTGTATGAATTGTATGAAAACTTTTTTGAAATTGTCTATAAATTATAATATAATATATTGTAATATATATATTTGTTTATATAGTATTTAAAACTATTTAATATTTAGCAAAAATATTTTTAATATTAAATTAAGAAAATTAACTTTTAGCAGTTAAGAATAAAATTGAGTTACTACGAAGCATATACGACATTTTGTGTCACTAAGGACCATGTTTCACTATCATGCGATTCCTTCACATGAAAAGCTAATACTGATATCCTTCTATTTTAAAAAAATCGCTTCAAAATTGCGTTGCAGATGCCACACTCTCATACAAAAATTATGCAAACAATTTTTTCTTTGTTTGCTGATTGAAGTAAAAGCAACTCTGATCGCATTAAAATTGTTATTTTATAAAAATTTTCATAAGCTTTTCCTTGTCATATAAATCTGACATTTATTTAGGCTACACTATTTTATTTGTTCAGCAGAGATGCCATATATAACAAATTGTGCGGCAGTGCAAAATAGTGAAACACGACCCTAACTAGATAAAAGAAGAAATGAATGAGAATTGCAACAAACTCTTTGTGCTGTCATTAGATCTCTGGGTATTTTCTACATGAGGTATGAAAAATTCCTATAAGGGATACGTCTTTTCCCCGCAAAAATATTTACAGATTTAGTTTAAAAAAATTGGTTACCAAATTTTTAATAAAAATTAAAATTAAATAATTCCAATTTTTTTACGAAAGTTTTTTTTAATTGAATCTTATCATCATTTTATATAAATTCAAAGTAATTTAATTACTTTCAATTTATAATTTTATAATTTAAAGTAATTTTATTACTTTCAATTTATAAATTTCATTTAAAACAAAAATTTTCTTTTAGTGGCGGTTAGAAAGAACTCTTCAAAGCGGAATACAATATTTTATGAAAGTTGTATGCCGTGGGATTTTTATATTTTATTTTTATTTTTATATTAATTATGTGATGGAGCCAAAGGAGGTCATGTTTTGTAAGCAAACACACACACACTGTTATTAATACAAATATTTCGGCACTCCTTTGGGAATGTTCTTCAATACAGTTTTTTCTTCTCAACCAGACATAAATATCAAATCGAAAAAATTAAAAATTTAAAAAAAAAAATTTAAGAATGTATAAAAAGTTATTCTCATAAAAATATTTTTTATGTTATTTTTGTTTATATTATTTCTTTACTGAATCTAACTGGTCGTAAAATATTTTTACAAAAAATACGTAAAAAGGGCGTGATTTCGAATGCCTGAAAAACATTTCCATTTAAGAAGAAATTCAAACGGTGAAAAATGTAATTAAACTTTGCGAATATAAAAAATATTGGCAGGATCTAAACAGTTCAAGGATATAAAGGATATCAATTGAATTTTTACATACAAACGAAAACGCGTTTACAAAACGAAAAGTGGCATAAATTGAAACGTTTCAATTTTGTCAAGCATTCAATCAATCCGTGTTCTCAACAACAACTTTATTTTTGCAATTGCGAATAGAACGTTTTAGAAAAATGTTCTTGAAAAACCGATTTAGGTCATATTGGATATCGGCAAGTGTTACGAAATTAGTTATGCCGGCCAGTCGCATTATTTCTATTAATTCTGTAATTATTTTTTGTCAATTCGACACCATAAACTTTGACCTTGTGCATTCCTGACAGCCTAATGCCACTTAAATAATGCGACAAGGCGTTCTATTGATTGCGGAATAGCAGAAATTTTTTTCTTTTCCGCACTCAGGAAATGTCTCCTACTCATACAACGCATTGCGGCGAAATTCGAAAAGTAGTGGAGGAGAACAGAAAGTAGATTTTTTTTAGCAATAATGGGTGGGAGTTAAGTTAATTATTTTTAATCTGTTGATGATTAATGTGTAAATTTTAACTGGCCAGGGGCCACGAAATACAAAAGCATTTAAAAAAAATTAATTAAATGTTTTTATTTCGTTACTGCCAGAGGTGGGTATCAAACCCACTCCCTTGCCTATTCGAAGTTTAACAACTTCGTAAGAAGGTCAAACAGCATTAGCCTATATGAATATTTAATAGTATTATACATTATATAAAATTAAAATTAAAAATAAGCCGTTTTAGCCGTATATAAATGTTGTTAATTAATTTGAATATATTACGTACCATTTATTAGATAAATATCTATAGAGATTATACTGTAGATTAAAAACTCACCAGTTATCTGAAAGAAAAGAAAATTAAACTTGCATTAATTATTAAGGGAAATTATTTATAACATAAATTATTATGCATATAAATTATAATATAAAGGTTTTCTTCATTAACTTTTCTTAATAAAAATTATTTAAAAATTAAAAAAAAAAAAAATTTGGCCGCTTTCAGCAGACGAACTCAAGTCACCTCAATTGCATATGCGCATATTTTTGTACTTCTTAATGAGTTAAAGCTTTTCTGAGAAATGAGCCAGTAAGCCCCCACTTACCTTACAGTAATCAATTTCAATGTATTTTTATTAAAAGTTTATATACCGCTGGGTATTTATGCTATTTTACAAATTAATTAGAATGTGAAACAGTTTTCAGAAAATCTTGTCAAAAATAGTTCTTTATTGCAATATAAAATAAAAAAATATTAAAACTCTTTTGTTGCGAAACTTTAGAAATGGCATTTGTTAAAGTTTCTAAGAAATCCTAAAAGGTATTGAAAACACAATTAACATTTTTTTAATTAAATTTTTTTCTTATTAACAAAAATATTTGCTTGTCTAGAAGACTCCAGCTAAAAATCCACACCTTTTAAATGCATTAAGGAAAATTTAATTTAACAAATCCGTAGTTAGAGAACATTTGAATTTGAGAGTTATAAAATATTCCATTACATACTCGTGTAGAAGTTTTAATCTCATAATTATGGAAACTAAATCAAAGTTGCCTGGAATCCAACTGTTACAAATAAATGTTTTACTTCAGCATTAACGAAACTGGCAGGCAAGTATGCAGGCAATCAGACAAACAACCAACTCAACAACTAAAATTGGCTTAATTATAAAACAGAACTAAAGTGAAATGCTCGTAGTTTTGCTACATTTATTCTATACTTATACAATGTATATCAATAAGTCAGTAGCACAGCAGGAGCACGAAATCTGTCTGCATTTTTGGAAAATAATTTATACAACTAGGAATTATTAAAAGCACACTAAAGAACAGAAACAGTAATTTTATTGGCTGCAACACCGTCGTCATCAAGAACATCATCATCTTTATCAGCATAAAGCTCACATGAATATAATTTCCTTTCAGGAAATCTTAATGGCAGCGTTGTTGCATTACAGAACGATTCCGAGAAGAGCACATAAACTATTTCATTATTCGTTTTTAAGCAAAACTGTATTAAGTCAAATAATTCCATCAACACTTAAAATTCTAGCAGACTTACGCCTTTTGCTTGTGCGTAATATATATTATAGCTGGGCCCGGTCCGCGTTCTTGGTCCGAAATTTCTCTTTTATTTTTAACTTTCTCTTGGAGAAAATCAAAAGCCTTGTTTTTAGTTATAAAACGATATCGGTCCAATTAACGCCACTACACACCGATTAAGCACCCAACGCTTTTAGCGCAAAAGCTCTAGGGTTATCGCGCTAATCTCTATCGGGAAAAACACAAAAAAAGTAAATATTGCGCTGTCTGTCGGCCGAACTTCAAACTACACAGAAATACCCATATACCCATTAGTTTTTAAGTTTATCGATCACGAACATACATGTAATTTATATATATATATACATATATATATATATATAGAGATATAGAAATATATAATTTATATCTCATTTTAATCAGCTAAATATTTACAACCTAAGACATAAGTTGTATGGTTTCTTCAAATAATTGTTTTAGATAGAATTGCTATAAGAAAAAATCAATTGACAAAAACATTAGCAGTATTCACGATTTGCTACTAGAGATCCAGTATAGATAAATTGAAATTTACAGTTGTAGGTAAACTTAATAGCACGGCAACAACAAAGTGCTATACATATTGTATATGTACAACATCTGCAACACCAACAACTATGGTACGTGTTCTAAATGTATTTCATTGCATGCGCGGAACAGCTGTTGTATTTGGCATCATATTATTATTCGATTTTAATAATATCATACACATGAAAAATGGCAACTGTACATACCAAAAAAAATTTTTACAAAAGAGCGTAATAAAAATTCAAGCAAAACACTTAAAATATATTATTTACTGGAATTGCCAAAAATCAGCTGTTTTTATATTTGTTTACAATATAAAGGAATGGCTTGCAACATTGTTACTAAAAGTCACAGTACATTTAAACCAATTTAAAGTTTAGTATAAAATCTTTGTATTTCCTTGTAAATCCGTTTGTAGATAAAATGATATATAAATCATTTCATAGTCAAAAGACATACGCAATAAATTGAAATATAAGAAAATGAAATATGTAACGCCCTTCCATATTAAAGCACATTAATGACTCACATAGTGGGCAAGAAATCACACCACAAGAATCGAAAATCAGAATTTATTCTAATTTATTTGATTTCAATTTTCTAGGCTTCTTTAGAAACAAATGACCGCTACTGCACTTCCCCACTTACCGAAAGCCAAGATTTATTTTTAGCGACTTACACTCATATGACAGCTTTACGATTAGTATGACAATCAAAATAATTAGAAAAGTGGCCAGCCCCACCCCACGCAACGCCCACAGACAAACATTTTTTATTAAATAACGTGTGAAAACTTCATATGAAATACTTTTAAAATAATATAATCTATACAGGAATTAACAATAATGCAGTGGGCGTGGCATTTGAACTTTTTATACAACATTTTATTTATCGTATACATTAAGGCCAGTCCTAACGTAAACAATAAAATTGGGAATAACTTTGCTATGCGGAGAATACTAATGAATGATAACCACGTTGTGGTCCTACTAAGCAAATAGAAATTCTATTGTGAATCTCAAGTTCGTTACGTGAATGAGTTCCATAAAGTAAGTAAAACGGCTTAATTATCACCGCCCGAAGTCAAGTTTTCCTTGATTTTCCAGCACTATACAGGCATGAATCAATTAGGAGTAAAGTTGTATTTTGATAAATATGTAATTTTCGCAATCCCACAAAATATATGGATCACCTTAAGGCATACAGAGAAAAAATTGCATTGAGCGAAAAGGATGGGGAGAATACAAATGAGTACTACTCGGTCTACTCTTTTTGTATATTAAATTTATCATTTCTTGTTATTATATTTAATATATTTAATATGTGTTATAAGTATTTTATTGTAATGCTATAAGAGGGCCCACGTCCACATCACACCAACATTTGCCATAAAAATTGAGCATTTATACAATAACAATTTCTTTGTGTAAACACCCCACGAAAAATTCAAAGAGAGAAAAGTGACAAGTTTATCAGCAAGACTTGCTAGCGTGAAGTGAAGTTAATATTTAATTGTATACTTTTGGAAAAATATGAACGATTAAAATTAAAATTCATTTCATTAATCACACTAGAATATTTTAATGCAGGGAAAAAAATAAAAAATATTTTGTATGAAAAAAAAAAAAATGAAGGAAATTAAAGAACGAAAAATGTCACGAGTTCATAACGTACGTAGTTGCGATATGGATTTTTTCTTTAATTTATATTTCACATACACAGATGCAAAAGGATAGCTAGTCCATGAGTTTTCATACTTTTCATAAATCAGTTGAAAGCTGATGCTGGAATTAGGCTTGGTTTTCCCTGTTTCTTGGCAGCCGGTCTAAAACTGCCTATTCGCAAGCATCAGCCGTGCACTGTGCAGCAAGTAGGAGAACAGGTGGCCAGTAGTTTTGTTCCAAGAATCGTTAAACACAGCGAGATACTACTTTTTTAAGCTGCATTAATAAACTTATCACTTTTTCTTTCTCCAACTTTCGCTGGCGTTAACAGTATGCAAGACTTATTACAGAAGTCCTTCATTATTACCTCGACTACGTGTGACATGTGTGTTTTAAAGTTTTTCCGTTGCGAATGCGAAAGAAGAAAAATGTGTAATTGGTTCTTCTTTCCTATCTGGTCTCACCCAGCCAAAGACTAGTAAAGCTTTTTTAACTCTTTTTTAATGTTTTATTTTGTTTTACAAATTTGGCCTATACTATATACACTATATATATAAAACACATGTATAGATACATCAAAGTGTACCCTCCCCTTCATTCTCATTTCCTCTTTCAACGACAAACTCAAGACTTTTCTACACAATAATTCGCTCTGTCAAATATGACATGTGTGACAATTTTTTTTTGACAAGTCATGCAATCAGAGTTGCATTTACTTTAAGCCACCAACAAACACATTTATTGTTTGGCCATTTTCATGCGGTTTTTTAAAATAGAACTGGATCACACCAGAACACGTGCCAAGGAATCGTACGACTGTATAGGAGAGTGAAACATCGTCTCAATAAAACTTTGCTTGTATAAAATGGCATGTAAGTCTCGATATAGTAGGCATTAGAATTTTTAAAGTTTTTTTTAATGTTCTTTAATTTTTATTTGTTCTTTTTTTGCTCAGTGTACATTCGGACAAAATTTCTATTGTTTAGATTCTTTGTACGACTGTGTAGAATAGTGAAGCATGGCCTTAAGAAAACTTTGCTTATATAAAATGGCATGTTAGTCTCGATATAGTCGGCATTAGGATTTGTAAAGTTTCTTTTAATGTTCTTTAATTTTTATTTGTTCTTTTTTTGCTCAGTGTACATTCGAACAAAATTTCTATTGTTTAGATTCCTTGTACGACTGTGTAGAATAATGAAGTATGGCCTTAAGAAAACTTTGCTTATACAAAATGGCATGTTAGTCTCGATATAGTAGGCATTAGGATTTGTAAAGTTTATTTTAATGTTCTTTAATTTTTATTTCTTCTTTTTTTGCTCAGTGTACATTCGAAGAAAATTTCTATTATTTACATTCTTTGGTTTTACGTTGGAGCAAACTAAGCATGGCGCCCTAGAGCCGTAGGGTGGTGATAACAATCACATTTTTTTGCAAAACTTTATGCAGAGATTTATTCAGTTCCGATTTAGAGTTTATTTAGTTCAGCATTATAGAAAATTAAATAGACATCATAACACACAAGCAATAGAAAAATTATAAAGGGAGTTGAATGAATGAATAGAAATAATAATAACGAAAATGATTATTTATGAAATCAACTGCAGTGTTAAATACAACGACAATTAAGTATATGAATGAAACAGTAACAAGAGAAATATTAAATATTAAAACAGAGATGGGTAAGTAAATGTGTGTTTAGGTGTGTATGTGTTTGTATGCGTGTGTGCCATTGTAACACTATAGATATTAAAATGACTTATTTCCGGATTACGTTTTAATATGACACTTTAATAGGTAGCCTGACACTACTGCTTGCCCCCGCATGCCGTAAATGCTGCTGGCTTGCACCATTAAGTGTTGTTATATTGCAAAACAGGGGAAAGAAAAAAAAACAAACAAACTGAAGAGCCCAGCATCCAACCATCCGATAAAGTTGAGTTTTCGATTCACGTGTGCGAGAGTGTGTGTGTGTGTACAAAAGAGAGAGAGAGTATGTGTCTGTGTATCTTTTTTAAGGAGTATATTTTTGCTACAGAGGAAAATGAGAAAAATTTCATTTTCATTTTATATAACACTTTCATTAAAAATAAAAAATAATTAAAAAAAAAGTTTTAACAAAAACAGGAGCAAAAAAAAACAAAAAAAAGCATTAAGAAAAAATATTTAATAGAGCAGCACTGCGGAGAGTCAGCATTGGAAACACACGGAGCACTTAACATAAATTATAGTCATTCTAGTTTCTATTATTCAGCTTTCAGCGTTCTGTATTTCTTCTATTTTTATTTTTTTCTTAATTCACATTAACAATATTAAAAAAATTATATATAAAATTATTAAAAACAAAAAAAAATAAAATATTGTAAAAAAAAATTAATTTAAGAGGGGGAAAAAGAAAGCTAAGAGGAATCGCAAATGAGAAAATGACATTTCCAGCAACATCTTATTAATAAATGGGAATTCAATTTAAAATTGAGATAAGAAATTTTAATAAGAAATAAACTAGTTGAAAATAATTTAGCTCATTATAAAAATCTGGTTTATATATAAAAGTGTTGTGTTTTTCTTCATTTATTAAATGAAAGCAATAACAGATACGGTAGTGAAAAATAAATTTTCATTTAGGCAATGTCTTTGTGCATAAAGTAAATGAACTGTTTCATTAAAACTGAAATAAACTGAAGAAGTCTGGGCAAACTTTCTACTTTTTTCATATGCCAAATAGATTTTGAAGATTTATAGAACAGGACTTTGAATTCAGCATGTCTGACATGGAACTATTTTAGGGACAGGTTCCTGTCGACAACTCAAGATAATTTTAGACTGAATGGCGCTTAACCATTCGCAGAGTTTCCATCTATGGCAATACTCAGAGACAAAGCGCTACCTTTAGATTACATTAAACACTTGCATTGCTTTACGTGAAGTACAGCAGTATATGTAACATGCATTGCTGGTCTATACGAACAAGTGTAAAGAGCACATGAAATCTGTCAAACGTCATACTTCACATTTTTCAACTATTTCCTATCAGCTTGGCTCCAAGCAGTATGCCGTCGTCAACGCAGTAGTAAATTTAAGCAACTTCTGGCATTCATTGAGTAAATTGGTTATTTGCTTTATTTATTAGCCTTTTGTGATTTAATAACCATCAATAGACTCTTCACTATGCCAACCTTTGTTGTCGTTGCTCATTGACAACGGCAGCGTACGAGAGAATCCATGTAACTCGACCTCAACACATTTATTTTTACTCTATTTGTCTGCTTAAGCCAAACAAATAAAATGCATGTACGTGCACAGATATCGTAACCACAAATAACTTGTTGTATGCAGCCAATAAAATTTAAACAAACAAAAAAAAGGTTTTACCAGAAAATTGGAAAAAATTTACATTTTTTTATTATTCATTTACAGACATTAATTTCACAAAAAAAAAAGAAATTATGTTTATTTGAAAACATTATCCGCAAAGAATTCTACATTATTATTGATTGGAATTGCAATAAATGCCAACTATTTTTGTTACAAGGAATTTCTTTACCTCTTTTATAAGTAGACTGGCTACGGGAGAGCTACAACAGCAATTACAATCAGTCTCTTATTTGTACCAAAAGTATTAGGTGCACACAAGTCGTCTACACCAACACACCAGGGCTGCAATTGCGTTTCACTATGACGTCAGGCTAATTTTCTCACACTCTGGTTAGTGCAATGAAGACATGGAGCACTTCCAAAGTCGTTACAGAAAATATAGATTAGCTATAATTGGCAGCATATAAAGTCATAGACATGTTGGATTAAGACACATGTTTACTTCAGCCAATTAAGCAGGTAAGGTATTTAAGGAATATAGGAATTTGCAGGCCAAAGATTTAAAGAAACCGTGATATGGCAACAACTCACTCACTCCACTCATTGCAATTATTAATAGCGTTTTCTTTTCTACATTAAAAATGTTGCCCTGTGAAAAAGTGCGTTTTTTAAAATATTTTGCCCGCCCTGTGAAAATGGAATTTTTTATATAACGAGAAAAGAACAGAAATTAGAAAAAAGTGCAATGCCTTTTTATTAACAGCTGATAAACAAACATTTATGTATATTTTATGAAATACATATGTAAACAAAAATGTTCGGTTGCCAGATTGCTAATTCATCTGCTTGAGAAAACCAAATTTTTTTTTTAATATTTCATATAAATAAGCAGCCTCATTGTGGTCTTTTGTTAATTTTATACGATACAAAATATAAAAATAATTATTAAAATCTTATTTTCTGACTCTTTCGACTCAAAACACTTTTTTTGAACATTGTCTGGTAACGCTGTGTAAGAATAAAAGCCATGTCTTTTACAGGGCAATTTCTGCCCTGTTGATTTGTTCGGGGCAAAAATTGCAATGCCTTTTGCCCTGTGAAAGGGCAACATTTTTCAAAAGAACAAGCAACCTTTTCACAGGGCAACATTTTTTTTGAGAAAAGAACGCAAAATTCCCCTCCCTTCGGCTAGTGTTACCTTTTTTGTAGAAAAGAAAACGCCATAAGTAAAAGAAAGTCTACGTTTGTTAGCCAAGAACATGACTGCAGTAGGGCGGAGTTACCTCACACACGCTTCATATATCTCCGCTAAGCATGTGTGAATTTTCTGTCCGGCGAATTGATTTTCGGGGGATTTTAAGTATATTATCCTAAACCAACTTCTGTGGCGTTTCGAATATTCCTGTCATGCTGACTTGTTAAGCTACTTTGACTAGCAAAACCATGTTGTTTTAAACACCTCAAACAGATAAATTGTAAATGGAAGTAATAAAAATGTAATTAAACTCGCTTTACTTTGTTTAATTTTCGCTTAAAATATTCGCTCGCATTTCGTTCCACCAGCATCGCGGCCAAACAACATTTTGATTGTCACTTATGAAACTGATAAGTGTGCTTGCATTTACTGTCAATACCATGACGGAGAAAACCCCAAACATCCCACCGCAATTGAAATTGTTAAAAGCTGACAATAAAATGATGATTATAGTTGAAATTGTTATAGACACGAGTATTAATTTCTTTGGGGAGTAATAAAAATATTCAATTAAAGGAGTTCCTAAATTGTTGTTGCAATGTCAAAACAAGCTCACAAAATATTAAAAATGCAAAGAAAATTGAAAATAAATAAACAAAAGTTTATTTAATTTGGAATTATAACCAGCATTAGTAGATTCAACTACTGACTATCAATTACATTGAGATTTAACATAAAAAAAAAATTAAATCATAATTCAGTTAAAAAAGTACATCAAAACAAGCAACGACTGTATTCAGAAACTGTAATTCCCCCCAAAAAAAAAAAAAAAAAATTAATTGTATGTAAATGAAATAAATTTAAATAAAAGAATTTCCTAAAAATAGTTCTTAAATAAATCAAATAAATATAGTCAGATAAAATGGAAATTACTTAGTGTATTACAAGCATACAGTTCATACTTTCAAACTATGCACAAATTTTTTCTTACATTTTAGGAAATGTTTCATGAATCTGAGGAAACCTTTTCTAATAAAAGGAAGATGCATAATAAGTTGAAGAAATTTCTATCCCAAAAGCAAGTAATTTTTATTTTTGTTAAATAATTAAGTTTAATTAGTTGTTCAGCGGGGATTAGTCAGCAATTTTAATATGCAGCCAAATCCTTTTTTACACTATAGATAACATCCTTAAAAAAACGTAAAAAAATGTTGTGTATGAAATATTGAGCATATTATTATGATAAAAAAATAAATAATTAAATATTCAAAGAGTTGATTTATTAATTGGCATAAAGCCTAAAGGATAAACTAAACTAAACTATATAAACTAAAAACTGAACTATACGAGTACATAAGAAAATAAATAAAAATATTGTTAATATCTTGAACTATAAACTATAAGGCTGAAATAATATAACATACTCGAAAGATTATTTCAAAGTAAATGATTTATTATTTTTTTTAATTTCATTAAAGAACGGACAAGCTTGCGAGCAGACCCTATTCCCGAAATTACATAAGCAATAAAGGAGCAAGAAATTCGTTTTTTTTTCTAAACTAACTTAAACTGCAAAGCTTTTGGCTTCACCATAGAGAAACACGCAGGGGTTTCAGGCTGGAGTCGAACCCGCCGCCTCCGGTTTAGTAGGCTGCGCATTATTCCTTCGCCTACGGAGGCACCCTGACCTGTGTTATCTTATAAGTGCTAAGCAGTTTTCCATTCTACTCGTACTACAATCATTTTTATGCTTAACTAAAAATAAATAAAATAATTGCTTGAACGAACCACAGATAAGACCTGAAATGATTGAAAAAAAAATCTGTAATAGAATTTTATCACTCTGCAATAAATTTACAACAGCGGAATAAAAGAAAATCTTTTAATTTGCAATAAAAAGAAATGCTTAATAACGATGACAGGCAGCGAACAGTGGAAAAATTAGAGAACACGAGCTCATTATGCATTTGACTGATCCAGATAATAATCCTTAATTATGCAAATTTTAAACTGAAATGCAGAATATTTCTAACAAACCAACCAATAGATGCGGCATTTATTATTTCGACCCAATTTTAATGAACATCATTTAAGCTGTCATCGTCGACATCGTTGCAGCCCACCACAAGCAACAAAAGCGTAATGAAAAAGTTTCTGTAGGCACAAGTGGAGATGTAAGTGGATGCACTACTGGTTCGCCAAACTGACATTAAAAAAAGGGCAGACAGATCGTCAGCTAAATAAATACAATTAAAAGTTTAAGCAAAAAAAAAAAAAACATAAAAATTTATGTTTTTCTGAAAGACTCACATGCGGTTGCCATAATTATAAATGTTTGTGGGCATGTTTCAAAAAAATTAATATGAAAGGCATTTGCGGGAAGAAGAGAATGTTAAGTTTGTCTGCCTCAACATTTAGTGGATTAGCAGTATGTAACATTCGAAGGTTTTGTTATTTTTTTTTAGCGCTTCATAAGATAATTTTCCAAAATCTTACAGATACATCATGAATCGGTAGCAAAGGAGCGCTACAGCCACGAGTGCATAAGCAAAATATATAAATGTGACGCATAGTGGCGCAGCCGGCATTTTTTATTTATTTTTATGTATTATTTAAATAGTTATATTTATTTATTAAATAAATTTATTTATAAAAATATTTACACTTGTACACATTGTGTGAACCCAGTCCCATTTGTCATGCTTCCTGGGAACACGCTGTTGTTTCATATAAATTTTATTACTTTGCAGTAAGGCCACATAACACAATACGACCTTTTTATTCATGTATTCCATTAAGTGTTCTATTCAGCCAGCTGTTATTTGTTTACAAATTGTTTTTATATGACCAACCATTTACAGCTGTCATTTACAGTGTCATTTGGCCGTAAGGGGATGATATCACTATCCTGCACACTCGTACGATTGATTCACACGAAAAGGTTGCAGTGACACCCACCTATTTTAAGAAATCGCAGCAAAATGGTGTTACTTATGCCTCACTATCATTTCAATATGATAGAAAAACATATGTTTTCTGGTTGTAAAGGAATAATTTTTTCTTTAAAGAAAAAGCAACTCTGTCCGCACGAAGACTATCATTTTATGAAAATTTTCATAAACTTTTACCTGTCATAAAAACCACCCAGTTTTATGTTACACTATATTATCTTTTCAGTAGACAAGCCAGAGTGTGTAGGATAGTGAAACAAGGCCTTAAGTTGTATATGGCAACTGATTTGACCAACAACTCATATAAGTTTTTATTTTAATAGTGCACAGTTTTGAGTTAGCAACACTGCTTTATTTGACAACACATTTGACAGCTGGTAGTTGCACAAATTGATACTGAATTTCTATTAAAAATTTTGTTATCCGTTGAATGAGAGTTTTGATTAAGCGAGTAGGTAAAAAAATCCAAATTGTAGCATTTCTAGTGAGGATAGTCCACAACGGGTTAAACTTACAATTTGCTGCACTATATGGGAACGCAGAGTCTTTGGCCCATGTGTCTTAAACGGTATACGGGCATGATTACAAATATCTTCGTACATCAATTAGCTGGCCTTTATGTTGTTAAATAGTGGGCCCAACAAGACGGCAGCACTTGCTACACAGAAAGAAATACTAAGAAATCTACTCAAGAAACCAAGATCGTTTTACTTAACGCCACTGGAATATTCTCTTTGTGGTTTTGACTTCGATGAACCAGCGACATTTGTATAATTAAAATATTGCGAACCAATTGTAAAAATTGCTGTTCCACATGTCGCCTTATACTCGACAGCCGTGGGATCCACATGAGCAACATCATATTTAAATGAATATTAAAATATATTTCTTAGTTTTATTGTCATTTAAACTCATTCTGTGTTTTCTAGTGAACATTTTAGCTTTTCTTTCGCTTAAATAAGGACGATTAAGAAATGTGGGCTGGAGACTTGCGTCATGGAAACGTATTCTTTATTAATTATGAGCTCATCTATGCGCTCTTTATTGTAATTTTGTTATAAAGTACTGGCAATATTGAAACATATTGACTTGTCCTCGCCTGCTCATGTCTGCACAATTAATATTCGCATTTTCCCCCCACCAACTATCTTTCTTAAGTAAAGCACAAATCAAGTAGAAACTGAAGCACCACTCAGCCTCCGAATTAATAGCGTAAGTATTCATATTCACACTTGATGTTTGCACCCCCACCGACTCCTTTGTTGATGCATACGCACATACATAAATATTAATGTGACTTTCGGCCTCTGTCGCTGTGGATGGGCCAACAGATAAATGAATTTTCGACTGAAGTGGAATGTGTGAAACAAGAAACCGTTTTATACATCTACATACATTTTTTCATTATTATTTTTTTTTTTGGGGGGTTTGCAAATGACAATAAGAGTTCTGGCAAGCACACACATTCATACAGTCGTAAAACTAAATGTGTGTGAGGTTGTTTAAAAAGCTGACAATGTTGATGTTGGAAGTAACGATGATGAGTACGGCTCTCCGAATCACTTTTCTTCTTTTATAGTAGTGTGATAAAGTCAAAGAGAACTGAATGTGTTTTTAAACAAAATACACGAGTACTCACACACACTCACATGTTGTCTAAACACTTGCACGTTTAGTAAATACTACTTGTGCCACTTACATATGTAGTGGTGTCATCTGCAAAATTTTTATAACCAATAATAACAATAACAATAATAAAAAACAGAAAATATCAACGTTTTAACATTAACAGCCAACAACAGCAGCTACTTATTGGCTGTTATATGAAGGTTTGTATAAACAAAAAGGAAAAGATATTAAAGAAAATTATCATGTAGCACATGTAAATTATTTAGGCTACTCACAGTTTCAAATGAAGAAGTTTTCCCACTATAACATCTAGTTGATTCGTAAGAATTTACAGTGGCTGCAACAGGCAATTGTGAATAAAAAAAAATACATTTTATTTTTATAATATGTAAATCAGAGAGTAGTCTTATAATCTCACAGACGAAATTTTTACAATGACCATTTAAAATTTAATAGAAATTTTGGATGTCTCCATTTTATGAATTCAAAAGGATGATTTCCACATTTTCTATGAATTAAATATATGTAAAAAGCAAGTAAAATTTCATACAAAATTGTGCAATAACAGTGACAACATTTACATTTCAAAGTTATAACTTTTTTTTGTGACGTAAGTTTTGACAATTGAAATTTTAAAATTATTTCGCTTAGTTCATACAAAATGGTGAAAGCTTGGCGGTACTGTCAATTCACAGCGACCAAGATTAACCCCTTCGCAGTAACACATTTAAAGCAAATCCCAACTAAATTTTTATGGCAT
Organism: Ormia ochracea; assembly: GCA_963402855.1. Lineage (NCBI taxonomy): Eukaryota > Metazoa > Arthropoda > Insecta > Diptera > Tachinidae > Ormia > Ormia ochracea. The sequence goes on from OY727106.1 coordinate 45,042,913, forward strand.
TTGAGAGTTGCAAATAACCGATATTGTTTTAAGAATTATTAAACTTTGACCTTTTCACTTCTGCAATGGTCTTTATTAAACGACAAAGTCTTCAATATCAACAAGGATCTAACAAATTTTAAGAAAATGGTATATATTTTTAATAAAAGAAATACAGCTGAAGCTCTTCCTCGAAAACGATATACTTGTTTTGTTATTTTAAAATGTTCCAGAGGGGATAAAAAAAAAACACACCAAAGGATTATCGACTCTGACTTAAGAGCGTCTAAACATCTAAGATGTTTGATATTTTATTTTGAGCAGCAGTTATTTGATCATCTGCAATTATGGTTAAAAGGGAATCGCACTATAAATAATGTTTGATAATTGTATTTGTACGTCTCCCTTCTAATAACAAACTCACAACACCTGCACGTGATATAACTGACGTCGTTGCTTTGATATTCTCCAAGGCATTTAAATTGTCACATTAATGCGACATAAATAGCAAAGAAAAAAAATATATATTTTTAAAAGCTGACCGAGTGCGTTGTATCAAACCCAGGCTCCAGTATGGCTGCTCCTCTTTTAACTCTTGTTGAAAAGTGAAATTGATGCAAACGTCGTTAGCGGTAATATCGGCCCTACTAAGGGCAATAACACATGTTACAACGCCTTCTTACGCAAGTGTTGTTACACAACACTGCAACAGTGTAACAACACTGGCGATTTAGTAAAAAAAATTCAAATGACTGCTACACAGTTTAAAAAAGCTTTTGACGCAGGGCTCTGACCATGTAAGAGAAAACCAATTGCAGATTTGCAAAAATAAAACATTTTTGTGTTTTACATCCCTGCAAAAAAAAGGAAAAACATTTTTTTTTATATTCGTAGTCGTGTTGTAAATAAAATTTTAGTCAACCAAGAAATATGAAACTATGCGTACTGCTACTCTAGAGCGTTATACACTTTTGTTCCTGACATTGTTTGGTGGCATTTCCATAAATGATATTGTTTGTGTGTGTGCGTGCGTGTTTCAACTTGTATTTGCATTTGTAAATAATGAAACATCTAGCAGAGTATTGGAATCAATTTAACTGATAAACTGCAATTTACACCTATATGAAAGACATTCAATATCATTACATTCATACAACAAGACCAGCCTGAAGGAAATCTGGTGACAGGCGTTTCTACGAGACTACTTTTGTCTACTATTTTTGGTGACTCTTTAGCGTCATTGTCAGCAAAGCATTTTCATTTTTATATTTTCTTTGGATAAAAATAAAAAACAAATATTTTTTTTACGAATTATCGTCTTTCAATTCTTGAATTTTATTTTATTAAAAATTCAGAACTTAACAAATTGTGCGTAATCAGTATCGGCATACAAGTCACGAATGCAACAGAAGTGTAAACTAGAAATACTAACATTTTCTAGTGAAACACTGGCTCCAATGTCAGTCTACACATGGTCCCAAAGGCACTACCAGGCCAGCCCCATGTTGAATGTTTGCAGTGAATGGAAGTGTCTGGTGTATTACAAGCCACTGGTACTGGCGACAGTGTCAACAGCAAGTTTGTACAGTTTCACTATTGACATTTCCTGCATGGTACATTCTGTGAAGCTGTTTTGTTTGTGTTTGTGTGTGTGTGTGCTGACTGTCAGCGTTTTACACCATTAATTGACATTTAATGTGTCAATATGCTTTTTCATTATCATTTTTAGGAAAATTGTAAAAATATTTCTGTAAGTAAATCACTGTGCGCCATCTTGTCTGCAACAAGGAGAAATAATTTGTTTGCATGGTAGGGCGCACTCGTATTTATTGGGTGCGAGTATTGCGTGCGGTTGGGTAAATACTGTTGTGTCAACACGTAATAAAAATTTCATTTTCATGCTTGTTCCGTTTAAAGCACACTTTCGATAAGACAGCATCAAATTTATGTATATTAATTAGAAAAGAAACATTAAAAAATTAAATTGACTTTCAAAGCGTTCAAAATAAAATTGTATATTTTAAAATTTAATTTAGGATTTTATCGTTGACAAGAATAATTTAATATTCATGGAGGCAAAAAAAGTTCGTCCTAATAAATTAGTAAAAAATTCTTGTAAATTGACTCAACTAGCTTCTATTCAAATTTGTTTTAAATAATTAATTATCAGACATTTATTTTATCTATTTATTTTTTATTTAATGTTTTCAAATGTTTAAAATATAAAAAAAAAAAAAAAAAATTTCGATTTTTGATAAAAAAAATTTTTGGCCAAAAATCGTCATTTATCAAAACGTTCATTTGCGTATTTTTGAATGAAACATTTGCGTTTTTATTGATCTTGTATGTTTGTTTTATGTCTTGAAATATTTAAAATATATTTTTGTTAAAAATAAAGGAAATTTTTTTTTCGATAATTGGGAAAATATTCACTTTTTGGAAAATATTGCATTTTTGGCCAAAAATCGTCATTCTTTAAAAACGCCCGTTTGTGTATTTTTGATTGAAAAATTTGCGCTTTTATTGCTCTTATATGTTTATTTTATGTTTCCAAATGTTTAATATATATTTTTGTTAGAAATAAAGGGGAGACATTTTTTTCGAGATTTAGGATATATTTCAATTTTTGATAAGGGTCCTCCCTTTGCATTTTTGGCCAAAAATCGTCATTTTTTCAAAACGTTCATTTGCGTATTCTTGAATGAAAAATTTGCGTTTTTATTGCTCTTGTATGTTTATTTTATGTCTTGAAATATTTAAAATATATTTTTGTTAAAAATAAAAGAAAAAAATTATTTTCGATTTTTGGCCAAGAATCGTCGTTTATCAAAACGTTCATTTGCGTATTCTTGAATGAAAAATTTGCGTTTTTATTGCTCTTGTATGTTTATTTTATGTCTTGAAATATTTAAAATATATTTTTGTTAAAAATAAAAGAAAAAAATTATTTTCGATTTTTGGCCAAGAATCGTCGTTTATCAAAACGTTCATTTGCGTATTCTTGAATGAAAAATTTGCGTTTTTATTGCTCTTGTATGTTTATTTTATGTCTTGAAATATTTAAAATATATTTTTGTTAAAAATAAAAGAAAAAAATTATTTTCGATTTTTGGCCAAGAATCGTCGTTTATCAAAACGTTCATTTGCGTATTCTTGAATGAAAAATTTGCGTTTTTATTGCTCTTGTATGTTTATTTTATGTCTTGAAATGTTTAAAATATATTTTTGTTAAAAATAAAGGAAAAAAATTTTTTTTTTCGATATTTGGGAAAATTATCACTTTTTGTAAGGGGGTACCCTTTGCATTATTGGCAACATAGTTTTGATATTGATATTCTACAAAATTAAAATGTGCAGTATAAACTTTTTAGGTGTGGGGGGAAAACTTTAGGCAACCCCTTTCATAATTTTCTGCTTACCGTTCCTACTTACACTAAGCAAGTTTTAGGGCAAGAATTTGCACATGAATAACGAATTCAGAATTACAGTCTATACAAGTTCAGAAAGCGTTTAAATACGTTGGCATAGAAATGTGAGAGTTTTTAAAGTTATAAAACACTTTTTAAAACTAAAATCAAACTATAATTGCTGATAACTCATATTTTAATATAAAAAACAGAGACATTTAACAGGAAGCAAATAAAAAAAAAAAATGTGTTAAATTATTTCTGATCTAGTTGTTCCATTTTCAATTATCCAAAGAGCCAAAGACTGGTGTTTTAATCTTTTCTTTTCGCCTTAGTTGTGTTCATTGTCTAGTGTTTATTGTTATTATTCTGACTTAACTTTTTCATTTACTTTCTTATCAGTATTTAACAAATTGCCACATGCACAAACATGCGAGTACTGAGTTGAGCACGCACACTTCCTACTAGCAAGACGAGGGTTCTGTGGAAATTTCAAGGCAATTTTATCAAAGACAAAATTAAAATTCAAGTATAGAAAAGATGAGAAATAAAATGATATTGTTTTAATTTGATACTTTCAACTGATAATTTTATTTATTTGCCAGTGATAACTTTTTCAAGCAAACGAATATCAATAGAAAAATATAAAATAAACTATTTTTTGCTTCTGCTGCAAATAATTTCGAATAACACAGAAATAGTTTGGTAGATAACGATGATGACGCGTGTGAGGGGTTAAGGAAGTGCTGGAGAGGGCTATACAATGTTTTAATAACACAAATTGTTTGTTTTCAACTTGAAACTATTAACGAGGATTCATTTTATTACGGTCTGCAAAAAGTTCTCAAAATTTTAATTAGCACTGAAGTAGCACTGAAGTTCAGAAATCGGTCTCCTGGCATTGATTCTGTCAATGGGGGGAAAGCTATCTGTGTGAGCCTAGTGATATTTCTAATTCTGCTTATGATTTTCAGTATTTAATTTTACAATGGAATAATATTTTTGTTTGTGGCCACATTTTTGAAATGGCGCTTTGATAGTGAGCCGTGTTTATGGAGAGCACATCATAATGCAGGGAAAAGGTTTCACAATGTAAATAATGCCCCTATTATGGTTCCCAATACCTAAGTGTTGTGTTGTAGAGCAGACAACACAATACTTATACTTTTTCTGATTATGGTTTACAACATCTAGATGCTGCGTATTTCACTGGGTTGTTCTTCAAAAAATGCATCTGACAACAACACTTAAAAACAACTATTGTAAACCATAATCGCAATTTCAAAAATACAACATCAAATTTACAACTGCTGTGAACCATAATAGGGGCCTAAATAAATGGGAAAGAAAATCTTTTTTCTTTTCTTTCCACAAAATATTCAAGTGATAAGTCTTGAAAAAATTGTATCACGGAATTTTTTTTTTTTACTTTATTTTATTTAAATACTTAAAAATAATAACCTTCAGAAGGTTATCTGTGATGATCCGTTTTAGCACGATCAATATTTTTCTTGCATTTAATGCACATATTTTGAGAAAATACATATATTTTGTTGGCTGAATTTCCGTAAGAAAAATATTTGAAAAATTATTAACCTGAACGGTGAACTGTAAAAGCCAACCCCTCGCCAGATGGCGTTACTTTAATTTTAATTTTATTTGTATATTAAGGCTTTTTGAGGGAAAGACAAAGCGATCAGTTTTATAAGGCGATGCCACGACTGAAGGTTTCTTCTATAATAAAAAAAATGGGCAATTATTAGATTCCAACTTAAAAATGTTGTGAAATTAAAGCAAATGATAAAAAATAAACTTAAAGAAAATACTTAGACTCATACTCCTCAAAGCAGAACACTTTCAAAAAATTTTCGAATAAAAAACTAAACGGAAACAGTTTTATCTATAAAAAAAATATTCAGTTGCCACGGACAAAAAAAAAATAAAAGGCTGAAAATGCAGGGTTAGTATTCCGCTGAAAAAGAAATATTATTAAAATTAGTCTGCTGATCTTGAAGAAATAAACCGTATAGAAAAATAATGATTTTGAAGCTGTCCATGTAAAAAAGCACGGAATTTAATTATTTGAATATAAAATATACTGACGAGAAAGTATATTTCGAAACCCCTTGAAAAGGATTTTGGGCACTGGCATCAAGTCTCAAGCGAATGACATTCACTTTATGTGAAACCAAATAAATTAAAAAAAAACAAATAAAATAAATAATAACAATAAAATATATTTAATATATTTATATTTTATTAAAATAAATAATCAAATATATATTTTTTCTTAATTTTTTTTTATCTCGAAAATCCTAAAAAAGTTAAAGCATTGAAGAAATATTGGAAGTAAAATGATTGAAAGTAAATGATATATAAAATAAAAAAATAATCATAAATAAAAAAAAAATAAAAGATTTTTTATGCGAAATTCTCAACAATGAAATATTTTTAGGAGAAATATATTTTTTTATATATTTTTTACTTTTCAGCAATAATTATTTTAAGCCAAAGTGTACTGGCAATTTATTTATAAGATAAGTTCCGATGATATATTGCAGTAATCCAATTGATAAGGTTACATTTACAAACCCTGTTGAAACGATGTGCCGCATAAATTGCAATAATTTGTCACACCTGCTTCGTATCATTAAGTCCTTAATAAAAATCTAAATGACTTTGCCTGAACGTATGAATGAATGAATAAATAAATAACTTTCTAAATGGAGGACTTAATGTACGTCTGACTGGATGACTGACAATCTAACTGAACGAGTGAGTAAGTAAGTGAAGTTGTCCTACATCGCTTGCATTTAAATTAAAATCTATTGTTTTGTTTTCTACAAGCTTTCATTCTCTTGTTTGCAATGCAGTATTTATGAGAATTAAAATTGTCATCATCTACACATATTTTAATATTAATTTATTTATTTGCGAATTAAATGTGTCATATGGAAAGTATAAAAGCACACTACACTCAAAAAAAAAAAAATAATAATTAAATTTAAGTTAAGAATTTTTCTTTTTTGCGGCAAAGCTTTTATAACTTGAACGCAGGAAAACATAATAGTGTTTTCACATCTAAAGTTAAAACCTGGTTTTAACTTAAAACCTAAAAACAGCTGATTTTGTGTTCACATACAATTTTTATAAAATCAGGTTTTATAATACAGTTTGTCAAATAAATTTGTTAATGATAAAATACATTTTTTGAAGAAATAGGTGTGTTTGTTGTAATTATTCTTCCCACATTTATTTGAGAAACTGTACGACAGCTGTTATTGTATATATGAAACATAAATTTTAAAAATGTGTTCTAAAATTGAAATGATTTTACATTTTGTGAATGAATATTTGTGAATGTGAATAAAACTTTTAAACTTTTCAGAGCAATCTAGTGTAATAAAAAATTGAGGAAAGTAGTGCAGAAAATGGGAAACTTTTGCAATTTACAAAAACTGGCAACATTTTATGAACTACTTCTAGTTTTAATGCACGCCTTTCTTTTTTTTTTTTTTTGAGTGTAATATGTACACACACATGTCTTAGAATATGGCTTTTAAATTATAATCATTTGGTTTATTTACTTTTTAATAAAAATATTGCTTTAAAAAAGCTTTGGAATTCCTATTTTAATGAATTAAAATTGCACTACTAGAAAAGATAATGCGTTTCCATTCTAATTCACTATTTTAAGATTTCATTGTCTTGCTTTATATATTGGCTATTCAGCTTCAAAATCGACATCTCCTCACATTAAAGTATGTACATATTTGGCTTCTGGACACGCATGGCTTAGGAGTTACGCATTTCTTTTCGGAATAAAAAATGTGGAAAAGTGCGGAAAATTGAATATTTGTAAAACCCTCTACGATAATTTCACCAGTTGTGAGAAATAAATGGTTCAAAAGGATTCGACTTGTAATTTCTTTTTTCTAAGTTGACCTCCATAAGTAGAGGTCAATTAAGAAAGCATGAAAAAAGACAAAAATGTCTAAAATCTTAAACGCCGTACTTATAAAAGTATAGCATGTGAAAGAAAAATTTTCTTATTTCGTTATCCAGTACACAATAAGGCTCACTGACCTCCAAAGCGTCAATAGCCTTTTATTCGAACCAACTATCTACAATATTAAAGTATAAAGTATCAAAATGTCATCGGCCAGTAAGCAGCATGGGGGAGTGAAGAGCATAAGTTTAATAATGATTTCTAATGCAATGTTTTTCTCATTCTAGAGGTACACGATCAAAATACTGTTATAAAGGCGAGTTGAGTGTCTAAAGTCTAAGTATGATAAACCTGCATCTCATTCGTCGGTTCGAACTCGTGCATGTAGACAAACCTAAAACTAGTTCGTATTTAGCAGTACAACTTGTTCTTCTCTCAATATTTTTCTGAAAGTCATAAATTTCCGTTTCATCTACTGCAGTGGCACAGTTCACAGGAATATTATTTCCATACATATTTATACTATATACTAACATACATTCCCAATAGATTACATATGGAATATTATTTCCATACTTTCTACCTACAGAAGTAATAAAACTTCTTCAGCAGAAAAACTGCAGTCTAAAAGTGTTCAATATTTCTGCTTTAATTAAAACTTTTTGTATCAAAAATATGTATTTATGCCAATTTCTTATTTGCTTAGGCCACAAATAGAGTTCCTAGTGTGAAGCAGACTATAAAAACAAATTAATTCATTTGCAAACCATACTTGAGCACAAACTTTATGTTAAGAAATGTTAATGACGTTACTGAAACGACTACAAAACACCATAAATTCAGTGTAATGGAATGGAACAACAACAACATCGTCCAATTGCGGCACAAGGCAGGAATGTAAGGAGCAAAATTCAACTACAACACAGTGGTTAGAAAGTGGAAAAGCGAAATTAACAAATAATTATATTTTATATTCAATACATTATAGAGAACCACATATTTTTAGCATCCAAAAATAACACCTTTTTCACTTTCCAAGAGATTTATGATAAAATCCGACTGGCTAGTACAATTAGCTATAGAAGGGGGTTCACCGCCTATCTTTGGCAGCCACCTTTATCATGAGTACTTGCAGCTCTAGTCTAATCACACGATGGTCTTAAAACAGAGCAAGCTTATGCGTTTACTATCAAGTGTGGGGTTGCCGGTCGTAATTTATAATTCCCTCGTTGATTTTGCTGGAAAACCGAAATTGACCATCTGATTCCGTTTATTACATTGCGAGAAATGTGCAAAGCTACATTAGAGAGAAACACGACAGCCCCGACCCACTTATATCACCGAAACCACACTCAAAGTATTAATCGCAACCACTATGTGAAAGGCAAGAGAATCACCGGAATCACATTTTCGCTTCCGTGAAGCCAAATGTGGAGACTAGATCCAGAGGCCTATCAACCGGCCTGTTAGAGCCGTTAATGATATTAATAGTATAACCAGCTTCCGCTAGACCTTTCCCAAACCAGCAACTAAACCTGTCTGCATCCTAATTTAAGTTGTAAGCATACCCCAAACCACAGTAATTAGCAGAAGGTGTAACTACATTCAAATTTTTTTGCTGATTCGAACATACAGCCTAAGATGCTGATACGACAACTCTGAATACGCTGTTACCGGAGAGCACATCTACAAAGGCTGCTCAGACCCGAAAATGAAACCCGCAGGAGTATTACCGATGAGCCTAGATTATGGGGCCCTCTTATACATTCTGTTAACAGTGCTTTCACATTTTATTACACTTTACTTTTATATCTTCGTCTTTACGCCCATTCTTATTATTTTACACATGTAAAATAAATAATTTAATTTTGGTGATTCCCCTAGTTTATTGAGTACTGAGTATCTGAGCGAAATTTGATCCTTGAAGATGTAGTTTGTGTCTTAGGCAATGAAATATTTAATTATGGGAACGATTAAGAAATAGACGTGGTTTTTAAAGCCTAGGAAATCTGAATTCATTCATTAAAATATAAGCACCGGATAATTGCGGTTCAACTGGCTAGTTTAGATTCTTACAGATTTCTGGTGAAATTCTACATGTATTGCAATAAAAAAATGTTTCTAAGCATACTCGGACGTTCGGTGAGTTGAGAAGAAATGGGGCCCTATAAGCTAAACTTCCGCATTTGATAACTGTACTTTGATTTGCCCACCTTTCAGTTATGTTATCCGCTTTAAAATTATTGAAAGTCACGATAAATCAGAACCATATTCTCATCCAAATAAAAAATTAAAGACTCAAAAAACAAATCCTTTTATAGAAGAATCGTCCTTTTAAATGTTAATAGTTTAAATTTCAGTATTAAAAAGAAAATTCTCTTTGCATACATTCCACTTCAAAACCAAATTCGTCGATGTCAACTTCTTTACATTGAATCTTAACGCACACAATTGCAACGTTGAAATAGTGAAAATAAAGGATATCACAGTGCACAACATAATTATACTAATCAGTTTTTATTCCATTTTCATGCTAACAAGAAGTGTCAAAGATAAATGAAGAACAAAAAATATTTTCATTTACAAATTGAAGACTGCAAAAAAAAATCTTTAATGGAGATATTTTACAATCCTTATTACTTAAGGATAACAAGGGAATTAACGAAGAGTATTAGAGGATATAATAACAAAGTACATTCCAGAAAGTTGATGGAATGATGAAATGTGTGCGGAAATATTTAATATTTTCAGTATTTTCATAGTCTATACATACACAATTCAATGGTGATGGAAAATTATGGAGAGTCTGCGTATGTGTTTTTAGGCTTTGCGAATTATTGATTGCAATTTGGAGAAATTATAAGATAGAATGGCAGACGGAGCATTGAAATGTCCTGCATTCGAACGCTTGCATAAAGTCTAAATTTTTGCCTTCAGTCAGCGTTTCGCTTCGTGCGAAATTCTTACATTTAAGCTTTTCCCGCGTATAACGTGATTTCAAGCCGCAACTAATTTAAAAATTCCCCTGTATTACTTTTAGACCCCCATGGTAGTACGGTATGCACCTTTGTGAAATTTACATGTTGGTGGGGTGCACGTTGAGAAGAAGGCATCCTGCGTTTCGAGACCATTGCCTTTGGCAGACACCGGTAAAACTTGTCTGCCACTGCCCAATCCATGAAATAACATGGCAACGGATGTGCTTACAAGTAATTAAAAGGTAAAGGCAAGCTATGTTTGTTGGTCTGGGATTAGGTCTAGCATAAGCTAATCAATTCAGGGTTGAATATTGTAGGAGAGTTATCTCCGAAAGCACCACCAGTGGCTATATACTGACACCACGGGTACCGGCAGCACCACAATGAATTTCTATCGCGTAAGTTTATGGATTATTTTGGGTTTGCACAATACCTGAACCGAACTTTCATCGAGGACGGACTTAGTTCACACTCCACGCAGTTAATTGATTATGCTCGTGGATAAATTTGTGCGGCTTTAGTGAATTTGTCCATAGACCAAGTTCGCTCCGGCCTGACAACATAGAATGAAGTTGTGACCGGTTTTTGGTGAGGCCTCTTAAGAGATCACGTGGTGGCATGTGGTTGATACCAAAAGTTGCTTGGGAGATTTCTCCTGAGTGGCTGGTATCGCATTGATGCTAACGCTCGATACGATCCGGTCAAGCGATTAGTTATCTAGGTGCTGTTGCCATTCAACAGACGCTAGTAGGCAGCAGATGGTTCTCGCCTCTGAGGGCGAGCTCTCTGCAATTCTTGGAGTGACATATGATTTCTTGCATGCATGAATTGAATAGACAGATGTGGTTTACACCGAAGATGGCGGGAGAGTTATTCTTGCGAAGTGCCTATTGGTAAGGCTTGGACAGTGCCGAACGTCTTAGCAAGGCGGTTGGTTAGAACTTAATCTTTTAATCAAGATTTGCCACCTGTGCTTGCACAGGTGGCTTAGTAAATGGATTAATTTACTCAGTGCTAAGTGCACAGTGAAGTTAAGCCTTCATAGGCAGGTATTCACGTAAACTGTAGCACACTGTATTACTTTTGGCAGTCTCTTAAATTATACCGGGATTCCAGCTCGGGATGGCATTTAAGCAATAATTTAAGTTGCATTCAAACAGCTGATTTTGTATTGCGGCAATAAAAAACAGGGCCAGAAGTCATAGGAAACATAAGTTGTACCACCAAACTTTCAAGTTTAAAATGTTATCTGCCATAAACATTGAAAAAATCTGGTTAAGCTAATCCTTAGAAAACGAGAGAGAAATAAGGAAGTGATTGGCAATCGGTAGTACGTTATAGCCGTCTTAAAATCAGACGAATTAAAAAAAGTGAGCAACAAAATCAAAATTTTAATGTAATTAAAACTCGTTTTTTGTGCTTTAAATAAAATTTATTTTCAATTCTTTACTAAAATATATCAATAAATGTAAAATGGGTTTGATAAATATGACTGCGGAATGGTGTATACGATTTGGATAAGTCGAAATAGAAAGGTGTTTCACTAAAACATGTTACATATAAAAACATCAGGCAATAAAGAATGTAGAAAAGATATGCTGGTTGATTTTTCTTGGCCGAATGGATAAGAAATTCAACTGACTTTATAAAAATAATGATAAAAAAAATTCATTGTAGATCAGTGTAAAAGTCATACGTCAATTGCAGCCTTAAAACCGTTTACTTTCTATTCAATAAAGCCGACGAATTTAAGAAGATTGAACCAGATATCGATAGATATTTGTTTAAATAATGCTATCCAAAAAGAGTAGATCTGATATACTTCTCATTTAGTTCATAATACATGTTCGTAGGGCGAATTGTGTACAGAGAAAAAAACAATTTTTCTTATGACGGTAATTCGTACATCAAAATGGAAATAGAATATTTTCTGATATCTACAGATACAGAGAGAGTGCCAAAAAAGATTCACTGAACTTGTAAATAATTTTTATAGTAACGAATATGGAAGTCTAAGTTTAAGTCCTGCCATTTATTATGTTGTAAACAGATATTTTTTTTGTAAGCAAATCAAAACATTATGTGGTGTTAGAAATCCACCATTAAAACAACACCCGCTCTTAACACTGTTTATTGTTTTAAAAACACTAGTCGTACATCGGCTTATTACGAAAAGTTTAAATGCGAGGATATATTTTGTATGTCTACTCTTTCATTGGTATGATGGGCACGAAATTGTTTGGGATGTGTTTGGCAGTGTAATTCCCACAAATAGTTTGTTGCTTTTAGTCTGAGAACAGTGAAACTAAAGTCGTTTAAGAAGATAAAATAACTTAAGGGCATAAAAATAGTTTCAGACAATTTATTTAGTTGCCTGAAATAAAAATTCAAAAGAATTTTATACAGCGTTTGTCATTTATGCAAAATGATACTAATAATACATGCCACAAACTTGCTCGGCTTGTACGTTACAACATTTATAGACACGTTTTACGAGGCGCTTAAGTCTGTTGACCATTAAAAAGATTTTCATACCTTTCTGATGCTGCTCCTGTTGTTGTTGTTGTTGCTGCTATAAACACTGCATTTACCTCTAATGCTTTTGGCCTTATAAATGGATTCTTAAGCATATTCCAGCTACGCTTCCCACTTACATTTGCTTTGGAACATTAAGAAGAATGTGTGCTACATGATTCCTCAAGAACTTGACTTTTTTGTTTTCTCAATTCTTTTCATTCATTCTTCCTTAATTGCTGACATCTGTCTGTTATGCCGGTCGTATTTTTTTTTTTTAATAGAATTGATGCTGCCAAAGCTGCCAACTAACTGTCTGCTTATGATTTTACAACATTTAGTTTTTCAGATTTCCTTATTCCCTTTGCTATTATAAATGTCTCACAGTCACGATTATCCTTAACCTCTTCTCCTTTTAGCTCGCTCATTCCCATTAATATCTTTATTGTGTTTTTTTTTTGTTTTTTACATATATTACAAAGATTTTAAAATTTAATAGAATAAGTAATTTCTAGCAGGATTTCTTTTTAAAAAATTTTTTCTCTTTGCTAATATAAAAAACAAATTTTATTTATTGAATTAATTAAAATTATTATAGAAACCAAAACTTGTCATAACACGAATAAAAATGGAAGAGAATTTGTGGCTTTAAGTCTGAATCAAATAAACAACGAACGTTCATGGCTTCAAAGAAAATCTATTAAATAAATGGAAATAAAAAAGGACCCTAAAATATGAAATACAGAAAAACAAGGGAGAGAAATAAATAATTTGATAATTTCAAATAACTTTTCAGGTGAAGTATTAAAACTCCTTCAGCAACCAGAATGACCGGTTTCTCTCTGCCAGTAAACGTTCTATTAAACGAAAAGGATTATCATACAAAAAAAATTAATACTAAAATGATTTTCGATTTTTATAGTATTTCCGTTTTAATCATCCACAAGTGCACCACGTTAGTTTTCACTTCCCATTGTCAAGTATTTATTTCATTTTCGTTTCATTTTTATTTCGTTTCATTTTTATTTCATATTTTCTTTCTCTGCACGGGGAGACAAAAGCAAATAAATGAACTTATCTTTGACAATTGTTAAACTTATGTCGTTATAAAAGAGCGGCAAAAAACTGAAATGTTTCTGTACGTGTATAAAAAAGCAAAGTCATTATCCTTTTGTTGTTGTTGTAGTTTTTGTTGCTGTTGATTTCTGCAGGATATTCATTCCATTCTTTTTTTGTGCAATATGACCCCTTGGCGTTGATTCAAATAAATTTTTTTTCGTCCTTTAATAACAACAATATGGTTGGTCCTTGTCGACTAGAATTGAATTTATAAAAAAGTTTCGCTTAAAGTTGTGAAGAGGATGGAATAGGGAAACATTCCAGAGTAGATAATATAAATAATATGCGCGAGGTTACTACTGGTGAGGCATGCCAAGCCAGTAAAACTTTAAAATTATTGCATTAACATTCGCGAATTGCTATTTTTACGACTTCATTTCCACTGAACAGGAATGGAAATGATTTTGATGGCATGCCTTATTCATTACTTCCTCAGCATCAATTAAGAAATATGCTTAATTATAGAGTCGTTAAATCATTGTTATACTTTTTCAAACTTAATTTGGATGGTGATGTGCTTCGAGGCATGATTCTTATATATGGCCGGGTACGTACGTTGATATTTCATAGTAAAATAAGATTGGGAAAATATATAATAAAATAAATAAAATAAAAGATATAAATACATAATAAAATAATTAAAATATTAAACTAAAATTAAAGTAATATACAATAAGATTGAATAAAATAAAATATAATAAAGTAAAAAAATAAAAATGAAACGAAATAAAATTAAATAAAAAAAAGATATAAAATTATATATAATATATAAAAATATAAAAAATAAAAAAAAATAAAAAAAAATATATAATAAAATTAATTAAAATATAGGGAATTAAACTAAAATATAATAAGATTGAATAAAATAAAATACAATGAAGTAATAAAAATTAAAATGAAACGAAATAAAATAAAATAAAAAAATATAAAACTATATGATATATATAAAAATACAAAAATTAAAAAAAAAATAAATAATAAAATTAATTAAAATATAGGGAATTAAACTATATTATAATATGATTGAATAAACTAAAATACAATAAAGTAATAAAAATAAAGTAAAACGAAATAAAATAAGATAAAAAAATATAAAATTATATAATATATATAAATATATAAAAAATTAAAAAAATTAAAAAAAAAATAATAATATTAATTAAAATATAGGGAATTAAACTAAAATATAATCAGATTGAATAAAATAAAATACAATAAAGTAATAAAAATAAAGTAAAACGAAATAAAATAAAATAAAAAAAATATAAAATTATATAATATATATAAATATATAAAAAAAAAATAAAACAAAATAAAATAAAAATAATAATAATAAAATTAGTGTTTTAAATAAATAAATTTATTAACATTAATAAAAAACAAGAAAAAAAATAATAAATTTAATTAAAATATAGGGAATTTACTAAAATATAATAAGATTAAACAAAATAAAATAAGATTAAAGACAATAAAGCAATAAAAGAATAATAAATAATAATAAAAAAATTTTTTATAAAATTAATCAAATAAAAGCGAATTAAATAAAAACTTAATAAGATTAAAAAAAATAAATTAAAACACAATAAAGCAATTAAAAATAATTAAATAAAACTAATAAAATAAAACAAATAAAAATATAAAAAAAACTAATAAACCTAATAAAAATAAAATAAAATGTAATAAATTTAAAAAAATTTATTTAAAATACAAAAATGTAAAAAAATATAATGAAATAAAACAATAAGAAAATTAATAAAATTAAAGCAATAAATAAATGCTTATTTAAATTTTTATTTTAATAACAACTTAAAATTATAATAACTAATAATTTTTTTAATAAATATATTATATGCAAAAATAATAATAAATATATTATATTAATAATTAATTTCAATTTTTAAATATTTACATCACAGCTTATTAAATGATATTTTATTAAAATTGAATAAATAAAAAAAATAAATAATAAAATAAAGGAAATGAGCACGTAGTTATAGTAAATTAAACTAAAATGCAATAAATTTAAAAATAATTCAATTAAAATACAGTAAAGTAAAAAAGAATAAAAATGAAGTGAAATAAAATAAAATATTACAAAAATTTAATAAAATTGAAGCGGTTAATAAATAAATTTATTAAAATGAAATAAACATGAGATTAAACTAAAATATAATAAGATTAAATAAAATAAAATAAGATAAGAGACATTAAAGCAATGAAAAAAATAAAATAAAAGTAATAAAATGATAAAATGTAATAAAAAAAAAATAAAAGAAATAAACACATAATAAAATTATTTAAAATTTAGCGAATTCAACTACAATATATAACGAATAATTTAAAAAAAAAATTAATTACAATTAAGTAAAGAAAAAAAAATTGAATGGAATAAAATAAAAACATAAAAGCAAATCCATAATTAAATAACTAAATAAATAAAAATAAAATAAATAAAAAAAATTATGAAAATTAATAATTCCACATGATAATTTAAATAAAATATTAGTTTAAATTAATTGAAATAATAAACTGATATTATCATCTAAATCACTAAATTAATAAATATAAAATCTAATCACTGAATATCACTGTGTGTTCTACTGAAAGTCCACTTTAGGAAATTAATTTAATTCAACTAGAGACGGAATTTCAAACCACCTAAATCTTTAAATTAAAATAAATAAAAATAAAATTAAATCGAAAGACATCAAATGGAATTATTAAAATAAGTTTATAAAAAAATAAATTTAGTTGGAAATACACTAATATTATTTTAAAAGCCTCTAATTCAAATTAAATTTAAATACACTTGATAATAATTATGGGAAAACCGTCTGGCCATTTTAGCTATTAGAAGCGAAAATGTTAATAATGTTTGAAAATTAAGCGTAAAATAAATTAAATAAAAATAATCATAGAAAATAAATTCAAATATTTTTTATAATTTTAAATTGTTTAATCAAGTCAACGATATCTAGAAGAAATAACAAGTTTTATAAAAAGATAATAAGAATAAAATGATTAAAAAAAATTATATTACGAATAAAAAAATTAAATAAAATCAATAAAATCAACATAAATATAAAATAAATGAATAAAATAAAAATAAATAAATAAAAAAATTCAAATGAAAATAAATAAAAAAATCAATTAAAATCAGCTATTAAAAACTAAAATTCAATTTAAATAATATAAAATAAAAATAATTGAAATGAAATAGAAATAAGTCACTAATGGAAATAAATAATAAATAAATAAATAATAATAAATAAATGAATAAAATAAAAATAAATAAATAAAAAAAATTAAATAAAAATAAATAAAAAAATCAATTAAAAAAATCAAAAGCTATTAAAAACTAAAATTCAATTTAAATAATATAATAAATATATTAATTCATTAAAAAAAATATTATGAAACAAATAAAATAAATAAAACTCAGGACAATGATATTAACCTTAAATAATTGAAAATGAACATAAAATTAAATAAATTGTAAAAAAAACAACACAATAAAGTTAAATTATATATAAAAATAGAATAAAATATATCAAATTAATTTGTTTTCCTTCCTACAAAATAATTAAAAAAAAAATTATAAAAAAAAATTATTAAAAAAAATAGGCAAACAAAAAATTTTAAAAAAATTATTTAGAAAAAATAAATTGAAATAAATAATTAAAAAAAATTATTAAAAAAAATTATTAAAAAAAAATTATTTAAAAAAAAGTAATTAAAGAAATAATTAAAAAATAATAATTAAAAACAAATTAATTTAAAAAAAAATAATTAAAAAATAAAACAATATTTTTCACGTTACCGCCACTACGGCATGTTTAATAAGGGGCCCTGAAAACCGAAATTTGACTGCTTGCAATAAAACTTGTAGAATAATTCTCGTATTCTTCTTCGACTTTTTAAGGTGTAGTGCAAACTTTTGTGTTTTTCTACAACAGAAATATTATGTATACAAGTATGTGATAATTTATTATTCAGAAATACAAAAAAAACACATGCAGCCAACATCTGGCAACACTTTTAAAGGTTTTCAATTGAAATTTTATTACATGTTACATGAAAGTTATATTTTACTGATTCTACAAATAAAATATTAAATAATTTGAAAATAATTGCAGAAATAAGAGGAAAATGCGTCGTCCTTTACACCACTGACTTTTTTAATAATTCATATGTCTGGCTGTCTGGCTGTCTGGTTGTCTGTCTGGCTGTCTGTCTGTCTGTCTGTCTGTCTGTCTTTCTGTCTGTCTTAATCTACGTGTAAATGAATCCACTATCTGTTTGTGTTTTAGTTACAAAAAGAATAACAATAAAAAAATATTTTTCAAATAACTTTACTCCCGAGTTCAATTTATATTGTAAAATTATTCTGTTCACAATTTTTCCTCCTACTATTTCTGAACTTTCAATATCTATACATTCATTTTATTACATTTTTTTTTATTTTTTTTTTACAAATAGTGTAACTGTTAGTGACAATCTGACGCCTTCAACGTATACCTCTACAAATTTTTTTCTCCTTTTCTTTTTTCTTTATAAAGTATGCATAAAAAATAGGACATTTCTGTGGTAAGTAATGGCATATGGCAGTACAAATGAATAAGTGGATTATAAAAAATTTATGAATTTTGTTTTTCGTTTAGATGTCAGCGGTAAAACAGCAAAAAAAAAACGCTAGAAAGCTTTAAATTCATTTGCAAACTTTTAGCAGTGACTGCAAACCAATATATGTGTCAAGTGAAGCAGCGGATGTAAATGCAGGAGTTGACAGGATTTAATAGAAATATTGCTACGAGAGCTCCTTAATAGAGGTATCCTTAATCTAATTTCCTTTCCACACAAATTTTGAAGAAACACGTTTCAAATGCTGCACAAAATGAACAGAATTTAATTTTCATTAAAATATATTCAGTCAGTTAATTAGAATGTCTGGAAAATTTATATAATTATTTGTATAATTCATTGATCTTTTCCGCATTGATTGATTGATTTTCAATGCCGTGTTAACATCAAGTTAGACTAAAGCACTGTATAGGAAACTTTAAGTCCTTTCCAAAGAAAAAAAAAATTAAATAATAATTTTTATTATTATATTCATTATATTTTAATATTTTATTATATATTTATTTTAATTTTTCTTTTTGTCTACTTTTTTTTTAATTTTAGTATGAGGTGTTTTTTGTATATAAAAACTCAGCTTGTAAGGCGTACTTTTTTTATGTCAATAAAATAATTTTTATTACATATTGTATACCGACGTTTTGTGGATTATTTGTCCACTTCTTCAAGGGATTTGTTTAGGGAATCCAAAACTTCGTTGACTGTCTGATTAATGTATTTACTTTGTATCATATTTCTTAAATTAAATTATTTTTATATAATTTTCAAATTATCTTATCAAAAATATTATTTTAATTATTAAAAATACTATTAAAAAAAATACAAAAAAAATATTCTTGGCTTAATTCCATATAAAATTAAGGACGATTTCTGTATTCCAATATATAAATTAAATTATTTTCATATAATTTTCAAATTATCTTATCAAAAATATTATTTTAATTATTACAAATATTATTAAAAAAAATAAAAGAAACATATTCCTGGCTGAATTTCATATAAAATTAAGGACGATTTCTGTATTCCAATATATAGCATATATAGCAAGAAAGTGTTTGAAGATTCACTGATTTCAATTCATTAACTTATTTACTGGTTTGAATGTTATCCTTGAAGATCCGGTAGACCATTCTGGTTTCTTAATTCCTTAATAAATTGTTCCTCTTTTGTTATTATTTAGTATTAATTCACTTTATTTAATTTTTAAATTATTTATTCTTATTTTTGTTTAAAAAAATAAAAACCGACTTTATGATGATAATAATAAAATTATATATACATATATTTTCTTTTTTATAATTTTAATATTTTTTTTTCTAACACACATTTTTATAAGTTTATAAAAATTTTTTTTTTGCTCCTGCTGTCACTGCTGGCAGTCTTCATTCTCTTAAACAACTTGTTTTTGTTTTACAAACGTAAAATTGATTGTTTTACAGAGTATTCAAATAACTCTCAATAACTCATTGCCTTTCCGGTGTACATGTTTTTTAATATTTTCAAAATAAATTTAAAACTTATTTATATTTATTTGTAATATATGAATACTGATATAATAGAAAATGTGGAAAAAATACAAAATCTAAACTAACAGAAAAGCAGACTACAGTAGATTGAAAAAGGGTCGTGGTACGCTTTTCGAAAGGATTTTGGATTTTGACAGTTATAAATAATCAAATCAATAATTTTTTTTTTAATTTTTTTTAATAAAACTTTTTCTATAAAACTGTGATTAACAAAAGTTTTTGTACAATAGTATTCAAAAGCGCCATGATTCATATAAATGTTTTGAAAGGACAAGCCATGATACGCATTAAGTAACAAAGGATTCATTTAGCTGAATCATTCTAATAAAAAAAAAAAGTAGCCAAATTTTTTTTAAGAAGAATTTCTTCTCTTCACATTTATAACGAGATCGTTAAACACAAAACTAGAATCACTACAATATAAAAGGAAAAAGTCCTTTTGCTTTCTATATCAATGGAAATACGAGTTATTTAGCAGGTGTGCTGGAGTCCTAAGCAAATGAAAAGGCAAGTTTAGCTGTTAAAACAAAAATAAAAATCCTCTGGATGAAAATGTATTTCTCTATAAAATCATTATTAGAGCAACAAGTGATTGCCTCAATATTGATGGAATTTATTTTAATAAATCTTATAGAGATATAAATTGACTTGAGATGGCTTTAAGAATAAAAAAAACAACACTTGATTTAAGTCTTCTATATATTTTGCTGCTCTTTTGCTTCTTACATACATATCTTTCTGGGATCTATACCCAAAAGTGGCCTTGTTCTTTTAGGGCAGTGTAGCATGTTTGGCTTAAGCCATTTCAATGTTGCCTCCAGACAATTCTCTGCAAATTACGAAAGTCCTTCTGTTCCAACACAATAAATGTTTTAACGAAAATAAGCCTGACATTTAACAAATAAACGGTCATCTCTTGAAGCAACAATAGCGAAAATCAACCATCGATTTATTACGCAAGGAAGGACGAAGACCAGAACACAAAGCAAGAAGAAAAATTAAAAGACTTACAAACCCAGTAGCAGTTAATATTACTGTATCAATGGCAGGACACACAACATGGAAACTGAATTTAAACTATTTTTTACTCGCAAATGCTCCTTTTTTTATTTTAAATTTTTTTTTTTTTTTTTTCAAAATAAAAGAGGGAACAATAAAGAATTTTTGTAAACAAAACTTTGCCAAAAAACATACATTGAGAAAAGGAGAGCTACAACTACCTAAAATAAGGGGGGAGCAATAAGAAAAAAATTTAAGGCCCTGTTCACAAGAAAGAAAAAAATAAATAAATAAATAAAAAATGCCAGCAAAGAGAAATAATAAGAAAAAAAACTGCATATCTTTTAAACCCATTTAATGTCCTTGTAAACTGCAGGCGGTGCACAGCAATTATTTAAGCCAAGTTTTCTTATAAAACAGTCATGTGGAAATCATGGCACGTAGTTCAAGGAAGATTTCAGCAACAACAACAACAACAACAAAAACAACAAAAACTATAACAATAGGGATGCATAAGAAAAGAAAGGAAAATAGTTAAAATATACTTCCGTTTGCAAAAGTGTTACGAACAAAACGCAAAAAAAAAAAATAAGAAAGAAAAAATTTAGAGTGCTGGCGAGATAATTGAAAGGTTATTTGCAAATAGAATAGAAAATAATTTGAAAAGCAAACAGAAATTGAAAAAATTGTATGAGAAAACAAAAAACCGACTTGATGACAGTGCAGTGGAAAGTTAAAAGGCCTTTAAGCTTTACAAAATGTATACGTCGTTATGCATAAACATAATAAATTACAAAGTATGTAACGTACACGTAGTAGTGCTGCAAACACGAAAATGGCAACACGTACATGTACAAGTAAGCAGAAGAAAAATGTGAATGCCAGTATTTGCACATAATTTTAATTATCGCGGTTTCGTATAGTCACATATGCAAAAGCAAAATTTCCTGCCGCTGTCCAGTTGATTTAAAGCTTTTGCGAACGTAATCAACTATCGGGAACAGCATTCCCACACGCAAAAAAAAACCTAAAGTTATACACATCTATCCTTTATACAGCTTTGAGTGCAGTCGCTAGCTTTAGACAGCCACATGTATAGTGGTTTGCATTAATACTGGAGAGATCCACTAACAATCTGTTGACACCTCCGTATGGCGTTTAATTCAATTTGGAATATGAAAAATAACGAAAAGCACAAGAAAGGAAAAAGAAGTAAAGGAAATTTCCTTTCTTCATGAATCTTACATGTTTGGAGCTTTAAAAATAAAATATTATATTTAATTACTATTAGTTAATTCGTCTTATTAGTTGTAAATCAGTACCCTACAACAATCATACTTCCATTAAACAACTGCTAATGGCTTGTGTTAAAATAAACACCACACAAGAATTATATTCCTTTACTTTTGTTTAAGTGTATTTTGTGTTAATTAAATTTCCTGAACAAGCTTACACTACCAAGCTTGCTCACAAAGCAAAAAAATATAAAATAATGTTCTTCTCTCAAGAGGCAAGAATCTTCTTTAAATGCACCTTGAGCTACAGCGCAATGCTTCTAAAGTAAGTTTCAGCATTTCATTAATGTTTGCCTCAAATGGAAAGTATTTTTAATAACTTCAATATTACCAATTTTTCACCTGTTGTCAAAAAGTAAATGAGAATTATAAAGTACAGGCGTAGTAAGTACTCTTGGATACCTAAAACACAATCACCAAAATTTTTATATAAAATTATTAATATAACATCGCAAAAAAAAACTTTAATAAAATTATAAAGAAGGTTGTAAAAAATTTCGGAAGTCAAGGGAATACTTTGCTGAACACAAAACCGAAAAACAAAAAAGAATTTAAAAAAAAAATTATATTTTTTTTGAGCAGCCAACTTTTCACATTTTTTAAGCAAGAAGAAAAATTTTTAATAAATATTTATTTTATTCATTTTGTAATAAATATTTAGTTGCAACAAAATATATAACCAGTGAAATGGTTCGCTGCTACAATGAAACTTTTGTTTGAATTTTCCTTAGAAAATAAGCAAACATATTAAAAGGAAATGCTCATTTCCTTGTAAAGACAATTTTACTGAATTAATAACGGTTTATTTATTTTGTGGTTTCAAAATTATAGAACTGGAATTCGACATCCGCCAAACTAAGTTGTTAAATCAATTTTCACTTTTCATATAAAAGTCTAACATTGACGAAAATGGATCCCTTAATTATCACACAACGCATAAAAACTATAAAAACACACTAAAAAAAATAGTAATTTCGCCCCAGCTACATATCGTGCTTTAAGAGGAGTTTGAGGTTTACATCCATATAAAGTCCAGCTCACACAACATCTGAAACATGCTGACCATTTACAACGTCGTAGATACGTGGAATGGCTACTTAAACAGCAGACGGTGGACGGCGATTTTTCGAACAAAATTTTCTTCAGTGATGAAGCACATTTCTTACTCGGTAGGTATATAATAAACAAAATTGTCGTATTTGGGTTTCTCAGAATCCTCAAGTAATTGAAGAAAGGCCACTACATCCAGAAAAACTCACTGCTTGGTGCACTCTTTGATCCGAAGGTGTGATTGGACCTTACTTGTTCGAAAGCGACGATGGAGCGACTGCCACCGTAAATTCGAAGCGTTATGGTCATATGATAACCGATTTTTTTTTGCCTGCTATGGACAAATACGACTTAGAGAATACGTGGTTTCAACAAGACGGTGCCGCAAGCCACACAACTCGAGCGAATATGGCTTTATTGCAAGAGATATTTCCTGGACGCGTAATTTCTCATCGTGGCGATATCAACTGTCCTCCAAGATCATGCGATTTGACACTATTAGACTTTTCTTTGTGGGGCTAAGCGAAAGACCGTGTTTATGTAAAACCAACATATGTCAAGTTATGTCTGAGATACTGCTCAATATGAGTCAAAAAGTGATCGAAAATTACCTCAAGAAAAATTACATCGCCTGCTGGTCACTTAAATGATGTAGTTCTTGATACATAATGTCAACTTTGAAACTTTATAATGAAAAAGAAATATCATGGATAAAAATATTTCATATGTGTTCTATTATATTATTTACATTTAGTTTTGAAACCGCATACTGTATAAACCGTTATATGTTGGGGTTAGAATGAAAAAGACGTAATGCAACCCATACACGATACAACCGTTGGTACAACTTGAGCAGGTTGTAATCAAGATTGTAACGTGTGTGGACTTGTTGTATGAAATTGTGTCTCGGTTGTATGAAAAATCAAATTTTTTTTGATTTTTTGGCAAGTTGTGCCAACGCGTTGCAACGTTTGTGGGTTAGTCATGCGACTTCGTACATCATTCTCATTTTAATTTTGCGAGAGAAAGACGTGTCGTCGGTTAATTTGGTTTTTGAAAGCAAACTACTAATTAAACTAATAATTAAAAATGGAAGACAGAGCTGAAATGAAACTAGAGCACAGTTCTACGATGAATTATTTAACGATAGCCAATATCAGTAAATTATATGCAATTAAAAACAGTTCATTGAAGTTTTATTTTTTAAAGTTTATTAAAAATCTTTTAGATTAAAAAAAATTTGAATGTCAATAAATAATTAATTTACTTAAAGAGCTTTCAATTGTTTTATTGCTTCACAAAATTTAAGCCTAATTTGTTTTGCTTCGTGGGATGCGTGTTTATTAATTGTTGGTTCCAGCTTTACATTGTTTGCAAAATGAAATTGTATGAAGAGGTTTTATCGTCTGTGGGCATAACACACAACTTGATTACTAAGCGAGTTGTACCAACGGTTGTATCGTGTATGGGTTGCATAAGAAAATTATCAATAAAATTTTCAGTCATTTTTCTAGTTGAATTAACCATTTTTGTGCAGATGCAAAATACAGGCAAGCGTAGAAATTTGTGCTAGGGTTGCGGTCCCACGAGCCACAACTACTTATATCTATGTAGATACATACATACATACTTATTTATTTCAGACTGTGTGGCGTTCACCGAAAAACCAATACAATCTCTTTTTATTTTTTTCATAATAAATATCTTGAGCAGAAAATGTAACCAACTATTAAAAAAAAATTTTTTTTTTAGATTAAAAGTTAATTTTATGTTTTAAGCGATCAGAGCGAATGTAATATTGAAAGCATTACGCAACTATTACAAATTTGTTTAAACATGTTTAAGCATGAATACGACCTTATGAAGAGAAATATTTTACCTTCACAACTCACTTTATAAAACATGCAAAAAACAATAAAAATGTTCTATTCAATAAACTGAACGACACATGCACGGTTTTATCTACGAGTACTTGTGACAGCGATGGAATATTTGTGTGCTCTCGAAAGGCAAAAGGTAAAAAGTCCATAAATATTCTGACCTGCGGCTGAAAGTAAACAAATGCAATGTGGAGCACGACAAATTGCAATCGCAGGTCAATAGTCAGTCAACTTTATTTTCTTGAAAAATTTTAAAAATGTTTTTCATAATTCAATTTAATTAAAACTTTTGAAATCATTCGCAATCACTTTCATATCAATGCCCAATTTCACAAACAGGGTGTGAACGATGCAAAGGATGTTTTATGACAGTAACGGTTAGTGCAGCAAATAAATTAAACACCTAAAATGATATCGATATATTTCTGTTATCGCTTAATATTACAAAACAAAATAATCAGCTGAGCCAATCTAATCAGCTGTAAAATTATTATCATGTAATTAAATGTGTGTAATCAGACTCTTATTAAATGACTAAACAATCTGGCAATTGGTCGAGAAGGTAATGGGACAAAATAACATTTTTGCAAAATAATTTCATTAAGTCGATTCTCTAAGAACACAAAATTTCTGTATTATCTTAATAGTAGAAAGTATTTATAATAATTTTTTTAATTAAAAATTCAGATATTTATACATTATTTTTTATATTAACGACTTTCGATAAATCCCTTTATAAATTTTGTAGTCCAATGTCATTTCTATATAGAGGACAGCAACAAGTATAGAATTGTGAAAATAATGCAATCAAAATTATTATTTAAAAAATAATAACAAGAAACAGATATTTCAAAGAAATATTTAATTGCAATGAAATATATTTGCAGTAAATTAGTTTGCTGCATCAATGAAACTTTTGCTTGAATGTTTTTTAGAAAATAAGCATCCTGTCAAATGGATGAGCACACTCATTCCATTGTGTGCTCAAATATTGCAACATAATCCTTCCTTGCTATTAAAAAATCATTTTAGGAACAAAAATTAGGCAAGAAAATTTTTTTAAATATATTAAAAATTGTTTTATATAATTAAAAATATGACTAGACGACCAGTTTTTGCAATAGATTTTTAAAAGTTTAATATGTTTCCTCTACAAAAAGTTTCTAAATAAGGATTTTTTATTCAAATTCTATATTCCCTCCAAACTCTTAAGCAACTTCTAAATATTCAATATCAGTGACCCTCTTTCAATTTCGAAGCTTGCGAAGGATATTAGAAAATTTTAATTTGTCTGTTGAACTTCCTCAATGCCTGTGTAGTCTCGTTTCTAAACAAGGCGTGTCTAAATTCGTAAAAGAAATTTCAAGTGAATTAAAATTTAATTGTTTTCCATAAAGCTCAGAGTACAAAAATTTTTTATCGGACGATTTTACAAGTACAAATTAAAAAAATTTTTCCCCAATTTGAATCCATCATCAATTTACAATGATGACAATGTACATTCGAAGGCCTACGATTTATTTCACTCTTGCCTTAATAAAAGTGATAACAAATGGCTAAGTGCGTCCAGTTCACTGCAAAAGCTACTTTGCCTTTTATACCACAACTTACGCTTCCCCTCAAATTCACTCACATGTATTGCATGAGCTGGGGGAATCCCATCAGAGGACTGAGAAAACAGCTTTTCTAACTATAAAGGAAGTGCTGTGAATATTTTCAAAAAACCACATACCTTTCAATAAAGGGCACACCCTGTAGCAGAATGCCGCGATGCCACGACAAGAACGTTTAGAAACAAAAAAAAAGTAACCGAATTTATTTACCTACGTGAAAGCATTTCAACCTACACATTTTATGGCCTCGTTAGTTAGAAACTATTAGCGTTAGTAGTTGCATCAGATGAATGTACTCGTAGTACAAGTATGCTTCTCTTTCTCCGCTAATTCAGCTTTTCCTTCTCCCCAGCTTCTTTTCATTTGCCCAAACGTAGTTTGTTCAAATAAAATAATAAAGAGCAGAGAAAAGAAAAATGGGTTTCGTTTCAATAACATATGGCCAGAAAAAAAGGAGAGCACAAAAAAGAGAAACCCTGAACAACTACTGGTAGCTGCAGCAGGAAGGAGTGTCATTATGTGTTTTTTACCACTTTTCTTTGTTCTCAAAGTTTATATGCTTAACAAGTTTCCATTGAATGCACGATACATACGAGTATGAACGTTATTTGCTGCTGCTTTTTTTTTTTAATCCGCAACATTTTCATAAACCTGAGATGCAAATATCAAAGAAATACAACAAGAGCGACCTTGTATTATAACAAATGCTTCGAAAAATGAATTGAAATTTCCAAAGAGACAAGAAGAGTCATATGTTATCCTTGGGATTCATCAGCTGGCAACCTTTTTTGGTTTACATTTGCTTTAAGTATGTTAAAAGATATTTTATGAATTTGATACATTTAATGCGAGTCTATTAAGGTGTAGGCCTTAATTCTTTGCCCGGATTCTGCCTAATCCATTCCAGTATAGTAAGAGTCCGTAAATAAATGATTTGAAATTGCAAAAAGTAAACAGAAAAACGCAGCAAATTTTATAAAAGTTCTTACGATCAATATGCATTTTTCAATCCGAAATTTGGTACCTCCGTAATTTTATAGCTTTAAAAGAATCTCCTTAAGCGAAAACTCTCGCTACTAATAATATTTAGTCCTCATAAATAAGTAAAACTTACTCCTTTTAATTTAGATGCAGTTTGAACTTTGTATTTACAATAACTCCTCGTTTAAAATATTCGTAATTAATATGATAATTTGGTAACATTGTAAATAGCTGACCTTTGACACCGTCACTCAGTTTATTGCAATTTTCATTCAAAGGGAAGTTATGCGGTTATAAAGCACAAAGTACAACTTAAATTCTACAAATAGCATCTTTCATTTTATTTTAAGATTTAGTAATATTCCGATATTTTTTATCGGATAAGAAAAATATATTGGAATCTTTGCAAATATAAGGTCATGATTCACTATCCTTCATATGTGATGTCATGATGCGAAATTTTAAGAAATTGAATAAAAATGGGTTTTTAGATGCCACACTGTTATGCAAATATGATTCAAACACATCTGTTGTTAGTATATAAAAGTAAATGCAACTCTGATTACATGAGAAGAATCATTTTATGAGAATGTTCGCAAAGTTTTATAAATCGTACGACTTGTCTAAAAGTCTCTCACACACATGCATCATACTTTGCCAGCATATAAGTCATATTTGACAAATATTATGATTAAGTCATATTTGACAAATATTATGATTAAGTCATAATATATATAGTCATATAATATAAGTCATATTTGACAAATATTATGACTGTGTATGATACTGTGTCATAGCCTTTAGAACAGTTTCGGATCTGTTATAATCATAATATGGCTACTAATAACGGTATAGGCGTGCAATTTCTTACGTTTAATTTAAAGATTTACTGATTGATATATTTAAGCGATTAAACGTTTTCTAAGCAAAAAAAAAAAAGATAATCCTACACGGATTTACGAAGCATTAGCAGCAGTAAGAAATGTTTGAGTCACAAAGTTATAAAAATTGGCAAATAGACAACTAATAGTTGATAATTATCCTTAATATTTTTACAATGGAATATGTCTATAGCGAACCCGCGTTATAGCGAACTATGCAAATAGCAAACTGTTCTCTCCGGTCCCAACATGTTTATACCTATTTTTTATGCAAATCACTGTGGTAATAACGAACACCGGTTATAACGAAATTTTATTTATAGAGAACTAGTTTTTGTGAGCCAAGTTTATAACGAACTAAGAAAAAGCTAATTTAAAAAAAACCGCCACAAGGCAACACTTATACGCAATATAACTGCACAGCTGTTTTATACTACATATTCAAACAAACAAACCAAACAGATGATTCGTTTTAAGTTCCATGAAAGTCAAAAAGTGAAATGTGGATAAAAATAAAAGAAATTCCATCTCGGTTGCACCAACGAAAATGCAAATAATTGATAAAGTTGAGAAGGGAAACAAAAGTAAACCATAAATCTGTTAACTTTACAAAATTAAAAAATTGACATTATCCAGTGTTGCCATTTCCCCCCCCCCCTTTTTTTTGGTATGAGTTTGACAAATTTTTCTACAATGTCCAATACGAACTATGTATGTATGTATGTATATAACGAACTAAAATGACCGCTCAATTTGAGTTCGTTATAACCGTGTTCGACTTAACTATTTTATTTTTCACTATTATTTCAGTATTTTTAATGACATATTGCTCTTAAGCTTTGTGGGTACAATCAACTAAGTCGCATATGAATCATATTAAAAAAAATAAATATCCTTTATTTTAAAAATTGTAAAGATTAATGAGAAGTATAATTTTCTTCATCCACCTGCATGCACACCAAAGTGCTGAAATAAGGCGCCGCATATTCACATTTGTTTTCCAATCTTTTTTCTTTTTATAACAATCTGTTTGCTAACAACTCACACTGTCAAGAAGCTGGCTTTACAATTGTGGCTTTTCTTTAGAAAATCTATAACGAGCATCGTCTTGCTAGTAGTAGTTTCTGGCGAATTTGATAAATATTTTATTTCAGCCTTTTGTTATTGTTAAATAATAATCTGCCTTGTTTTTCACAATTTTTTTTTATATTATTAATAATGCTTTTGAGATTTATTCTAATTCAAACTTTTGATTGTCGTTCTATGTAGTTTGTAACAGCGGTTTCAATTGTACGAGCACGTAATTTAAACTTTTTTCCTAATACGCCTTTTCTATTGACTTGAATAATTTTTTTTTTTTTTTTTTTTTTGAACAGAATATTACATCACCACATACTCGCATGTACAAACTCACAAGTGACTAAATGGGGCAAAACATGTTTTAATTTCTATACAATTTTCGATAAGAGTTTAAAAGCTGCAAAAATATTCCTACAAAAAATTACAATGGAAAAGTCTCTAAAAACAACATCATAATGATCATTATGGCAATTATGTTGATGATAATGATGAACGTTGCAAGATAGTAAATGCAAAACAATGAAAGGAAACTTACCAATTACTTTTTGTTGTTGTAGTTTCAGTGTCCCGCCTTTTTCCAAGTATACGCTTTTGGTGGAAAACGATTTCTGAAATAAAAAAGAAATGAAATATTTCAGTAATTTTCACTTGTGGGGAGCAGGAAAATAGTGTTGGAAAAAGTAAATAAATAAACATCGAACTGAAACGGTGATTGAGGAAGTGTGTCTTATAAATAAATAGTGAATGCCAGTATTTATAAATTCTGCACAGTTTAGTTGTAAGCAAAAAATATATATTTTTGAACAAAATAAAACTTTTAAAATTGAATAATTAAAAAATATTGTTGTCAAGGGAAGTGGATGGAAGATTTAAAATTTTTATAATTAGAAATAACGAAACCTGAAATTTCTGATAATTGGCATTGATTTACAGCTACTGATTTCTGCCTCTGAAAGCTGTTGTTGAGAAACTATTCTTTAGTAGAAAAATAGATAAAAGTTCCATTTCGTTTTTCTTTTTCTGAAAATGCGAAGGTGAGGTGAAAAGTTTCAAGCCAGATAAAGAAAAAGATCTTATTACGGATTTTTTTTCAATATAATCTCAATACCATTTTTTAATGGGATTCGTCAAGAACCTCAAAAATACTCTTGACTTCCTTGCTGCTCTTAAATGTTTACTTTGAAACCATTTTTTAAGGTTAGGAAACAAATAGTAGTCGCTGGGGATTAGGTCTGTGAATACGGTGTTTGGAAAAAAAAATTTAAGTTTCAAGAATTTTTGTTATTGCAAAGAATAAATTTTTGATCATTATTTGATCATCAACAAAATATTGCAAAGACATTCAGTTCACATTCCACTTGCCTCAGCTAAGGCACTCATTTTCAATTTGCCCTCCTTCATCACTATTTTAAGAATTTTTCCAATCGTTCTAGGAATTGTAATGTCAAGCGGGCGTCTTGAGTGTGCAACGAAAATGAGAAAATCATAATAATCAATACAATCGCAGCTGATTTACGTCAAACATTGGCACAAAATGTCAAATTTTAACGACAACCCCACAGAATGTGTGTTAATGCGTTTGCTTCCATGGATACACTACTAATTTTTTTTTTTATTAATTTTACAAGGCTCATTTTGACAACTTACTGTTGGATTCAACTAATAAAAAGCGCTATTTTTATACCCTTCCCCCTCGAAAACGAAAGAGGGGTATATATAGCTTTGATATGGGGGTGAGTGTTTCTACTAAAAAAATTTTGCAACCCTTGAAACTATATATATTTATATATACTAGATCCATATAAGAAAGGAAGTTAATTGTCTGTCCGTCTGTCTGTACGTCCTTGGGATTTTTTGGCATTTTGTACCATTGCAAATTGATCTTAAATTAGGTTTTAAATCAAAAGTTTAAAAACTCATCTGCTCTGAATTTTTCCAAAAATTTGTTAATCACCAAAATCGGTATATAAACAAAAGATATACAAAAAATAATAATTATTTTACTTATTTATATGTGAAAATGCAAAAATAAACCATGAATATCAGAAAGTATCAAATTGGGAACACGATTTACCAGTCACAGCACTTGTCTCGCAATCAAACTCGCTGCTGAGTTTCAATAGTATATGTGGGGAGATAAGAGCATTTTATTTATTTAGTTTTATTATTAAAATATCCAAATTTCCTTATAAAGGGAAATATATTGAAATTAATTTGGAACATATGCTTGGAGAAGGGTATATAAAATTCGGCAATGTCGAATACAACACTTTTATTTTTTTAGGGTTGTAAAATTGATATTAAGCGATCTGTTTTATCATATTTTCACAATTGGCCAGAATATATTATGTAATCAAGGCGAAATGCAGCAGTTAAATGCGATTATAATGGAATGCGAATTTATCTTAATAATCTTTTCATTTATGATAATTTGTGAAAAGTCTTGGTCGTTGTGTGGTGCAAAATATTATTATTAATTGCTGTATTTCGTGCGTAAAAGAGTTGTATTTTCATACTCTGTTTTTAGATGGCAACTAAGCAACAACATTCTTATGACAGCCATAAGATTATATGTAATACAACATAAGACAAACATGGATTAAGTAACTATTATTTATATTTAATCTAGACAACCAACAGAGAGAAGAGGAAACTTTCCTTGCCAATCTGTAATCAAAACGTAACATCCAGCACAACTATTTGCCTAAACTGAACTATGACAGTGTGACCTAAAGCTAACAAAAAGAAAAAAGGAAAAACATCTCCACATATTTTCCCATACACATGTAAGCTTAATAGCCTGTAGTAACAGCAGCATCAAAACTTCAAATTCCCATTATGTATTTATTTCCATATAATATAATATAAGAAAGAAATCCTAGCGGTCTAATAGTTTGCCGCAGTCATAATCAAACTAAACCCAAACCATAGAAAAGAAAAAGTGATTTAACCGTAATCCCTTAAAGCATTAGTCTCCAACAATATAAACATGAAAAACAACAACAAACATTAGAGATGGAGAACATGAAAGGAATGACAGAGAAAAGAGAATCTACTAATCGAAAAGCATTAGAATTTTATTTGAAATACACTGTGAATGAAATCTGAATGCGATGGAATGCAATCGCATCTCCAAAATGAGTGCTTAATAATGTCTTTTCTAATTTCATAATATTTTTCAGGAATTACTATTTGACAACTAATTGCTATTCAACTAAATCTATCTAAAACCATCAGGCAATATTTATAAAACTTCAAGGACATCTATGATGCCAAGAGTTATTTCACAATATGTTGTCCGGCAGGATTGACTAGATTCTAAACTTATTCTGAATATACATTTAGTAAGTGAAAAAGTAGAGAATTTAAATAAAAATATGTCCACACTTATATTTTTATTCCCAAATATCCTTCTGTACGGCCAATATCTTATTATTATATTACTCCATTTTATTTATTATATTTTTTCTATTGTTTTAATTTAATTTTTTGGAAAATTTTCCAATTCCCTTTATCTATCCTGATCCATTTGTATTCCATCTCAATAATAAAATATTCAGAGATTTCATGATTCCTTATGGCCTTGCACTGATACCGACATTCACTAAAAACTGTTCGAGAGAAAAAAAAAAAGCTCGAGTAATTAAATGATGGCCTCCAACATCACAACAAGTCTACTAAGTCTACGGTCTACTAATTTCAAAAGCTTTAAAAAAAATGCCAAAGAAAATCCAGTAACAAAGTTTTGTATCTACCAAGGAGAGGGGTTCAGAGCAGAGGTACAGTACAGTCAAGAAATTTATTTCTACTTCTCTTTTATGTTGGCTCACATTTAAACATTTCATTTATCAATATTGAAATTTATTACGTACTAAAATAAAATAAATGTTTAAAAGAAACTCCCACTCATGCACCGTAAAGCCCATGAAGCAACCGCCAAGCAGACAACCAACCGAATGAGCTCGTATTCTCTAACCAGAACCAAATGATTGATGCCTTTTTAACAAACAATCATAAAAACATCGTTAAAGTCGTTGAACTGTTTGCTGCTTGTATTTCATTCGGATTCCTTGTAGATTTTTTTTATTGTTGTATCGTTTTTCGTTTTGTTTTTACCAGACAAGATGAGGAAAATAAAAACAAATTAACAATACTAAATAGAATATATTAAATAGGAGACTGCTAAATCTGCAAGAAATTTAAGGATACCACACAACACCAACTTCAAAGGATCCGGTGTGGCTAAAAATTAAAATGAATTGAATAATATACTTTTTTAAATCTTAATGGACTCAGACCTCAACATTAATATAACTGCCATAGTTCAAATTTATATTCCTTCTACCGTTATTGTAACCATACATACTAGTAAACACAACAAACAAAGGTCCTGATATGCACACCAGCCAACACACTTATTTGTCAATATGTCTCCATATAAAAATTTACTAACACACACATACACAAATCAATACGCTTTATGGTTGTTACGGCAACAAACACACGGAATACATTCTATACATTTAAAACACACACATAATTTATACTGTTATTTGCCACCACAACACACCCCGTTAATTATTCATGAAGCAAAACACCTGAATTGGACAGCCTCAAGCGAAAAACAATTCACAAATCTGTTACCATATTGAAAGAAATTGCAGTGTGCACACTAATTGAGACAACAACACACTTTCAGTCCATAATTCGTTCTTGCTTGTTGTTACTTATACCAACAAA
Source organism: Ormia ochracea (assembly GCA_963402855.1). NCBI lineage: Eukaryota > Metazoa > Arthropoda > Insecta > Diptera > Tachinidae > Ormia > Ormia ochracea. The sequence goes on from OY727106.1 coordinate 45,077,542, forward strand.
AATACCTCAATTCATCAGACATATTTAGTGGTTGAGACATTTTCCTTCTGGAAACTTTGCTTTCCTCATCACGACGCACAAGCACAACGGCTCACATACGCACATACACTTACCAGATGCACTTACACATACACTTCCTTTAAGTTTAAGGACAACAACCGATACATCAAACAGAAGTGTACACACTGGCTGGCTCATGTCACCAGCAGGCACACGCATTAGCACACACATTAATACCTTCAGGCTCATGTACACACTCACACATTTTGCCATAGAAAGTTTCTGGTTGTCTATAATTATTAACTTTTAACTTCACTACTTTAAACAAAGCAAAGTTGCGTGACCACAAGCACTCAAATAAACTTTATTTCCTTTATATTTTCCATGTTTTTTCCTTATGTCTTCCTGCTCCTTCTCCACTCTCTTTACACACACACGCACACACATACAAATAAAAAGCAACCTGAACAACTTTTATACTCGCATTATTTTTATTTGGAAAGAAAAATAATTGTTAGTTGAATTACAGCAATAAAGAAAAATAATTTAATAAAATACGTGTTTGCGATGGAAAATCTCGATTTTAAAAGTAAAGGAAAATGTATTCCGCATTCACATGTGAGCATAAATTTACTTATTTTTTATTTATTTTATAAGGAATTCTGTTTAGCATATCATTTTTCTTTTAAAAAGAAAAATTCGAAACTATAATTTTTAAATCGATATTCAGATATGGTTGTTTCCACCAAAAAAAAAATCACTGGTCACCGGTCACCTGTCAGCTGTCACCTGTTAGCTGTCACCTGTCACTTGTATTTAATAGAATTAAATTTATAATTAAAATGTCAGTATTAAAATGTCTGATTCAACTAAAGTCTGTGATGAAATGTAGGAATTCCCATATACCGGGTGGCTGATGAAAGACGCTACCAAAAAAAAATTGAATAACTTTTTTTCTATTTAATGAATCTGGTTAATTTTTTTTTTATTTTGCAGATTGACTTTTACATTTAACAAAAATGGATAACTGGGACACTGAAGCAAGAATTTGGACTGGCGTCCGTAGTTTCGGTTAAAAGAGAGTATAGGCGCACGTTTGGCGGCAATCCTCCGAGCAGATGGACCATAATGAGAGATGTAAACAATTTTGCCGAGCATGGGACAGTCCACAGAAGACCTTACCATCGAATCGTCAGTTCGAACGGAGGAAGCAATCGCTGCTATAGCTGCCATACAAAACAATCCATGTGTTTCGACAAGAAGCTTATCTGCCAAGTATGCACAAAGATTTGGACTTATTCTGATATAAAATTCAATTGGCCAATAACTGAACGCTGCAGACTTGCCGATTCGTTTGGCACTTTGCCAGAAGATGCTTCAAATGGTGGAAGGAAGAGGATGGAAACATGTTGAACTGTCTTTTCATGTCTGACGAGGCCCATTTCGATGTAAATGGAAACATAAGCAAATAAAATTGTCGAATATGGAGTGCTTCCAACCCACAGATACTCCATGAGACGGAATTGCATCCACTTCGTGTCACAGTGTGGTGTGCAGTTTCATCACGCTGCATTGTCGGGCCCTACTTCTTCGAAGAAAACGCTCCAGAAAAAGGGTGGCTTATAACAGGTGCACAATCTAACCGGTACAACCATTCGATAACATTGATATCGCTAAATACTAAAACAAAACACAATGTCGCTTCGCAGTGCTCAACGCCGAATTTATGACCACCAATACGACTCTGCTTGTTTGCTTCACTACTCCACAAATAAAGTTAAAGTTAATTATATAACTTTTTCACAGTAAAAGTAAATGGTTTAATTAATTAAATGGCTTAGTTGGCTATAAATTTTCCAGAATTGCATGCCCAAATCAGGCGACTGTGGCTCAGGAGGATATGCTAGAAAATTCCTTTTGTTCTCTAAAAAGCCAACAACTTATTAAATAATTTATTTTAATGCTGAAGTTAATTTCGAATTTGTAAACGCCGTCTGAACGTCGTCAACTGTCAAAAAAAAGTTGAAACATATGAAATTGTATGAGAGCTGTTAATCTCAACGACGTCAGAAATTAAACGCTGCAAAAGTTCAATCGATTTCAACTTTTTCAGCTTTTGTACGGCGTACCATGAAACGTCAAACGAATACACATAAATACATGACTATCTGATTATTGTACTTGTTTAAACTGTTGCTTTTTTTTTAATTAAAATGAGCTCGGATAGTACATTAAATGAAAAAATTATAAATGCTGTTCGCGAAAACGAACAATTGAGAGTTCAATTTATTAATATTGGTATTATAAGGGAATAATATTTATTTTTTATAGGAAGATATTACCAAATTAAAATTTGGTATATTTTTATACTAAAAATGTATAAATATTTTATTTTAAATTATAAAAATTGAGACTTCAATTTATTAATATTGATATTATAGAGGGATAATATATATAATAATTAAAATTTGGTAATATCTCCCTATAAACACAAATATATTTATATATTAAAAAATATTTATATAACAAATTCTTCCAGAACTATAAGAATACAGCTCTTAAAGGAGAGATTTGGAAAAAACTAAGTAATAAGTATTTAATATTTAATATTAAATATTTTAGTAGATAAATTTTCAAATTAGCAGTTTATATTTAAACGTCGTATACGGCGTTGACATTAAGAGCAAAATGAAATTAAACGTCGAACATCACAATTTCAGCGTTCATGCGCCGCTTACGACGTCGACATTAACTCCAGCCTAAAGTGAATAAATTGGAATCGAAATAAGATTTTATTGCGCTGGAATTATTTTCTGGAATCAAGCTACAACTGAATAACTACTCTCCCCAGAAAGCATATTAATATCAGTAGTAGGCCACTTTGTAGTGAAGCCGACAGCACATGAAAATCTTATAAGGAATAAAGGATTGGGTTTATGCAACTATTTTCATGAGTGTGCAGAGTTTAACTGATATGGTATCCCCTCAGATAATGTTTCTGTCGGATTATATTGTTTAAAAACTGTCAATTAGTTTCCGGGAATATTCTTCCTAAATCACTTTTTTTTATATAAAAACTGTTTAAGGATTTATTTTTAAAATTTGTATGCTCTTTTTCCGCCCCAGTTATTTACGGATTTTGTCTATTCTGTCTATCTTTTTTCTACATTTTTCTTTTTTCTTTCTTTCTTTTGTTATTTCCATCTCGAATATTTCTTTACAGCTGAATAGTGCACCTTTAAAAAATTTCTTATTTTTATTTTTTTTTATGGAATTTTATCCAAAAGTTACTCCTACTGAATTTTTTTTTTTTTGGTTTTTTCTTCTTTTTTTTCTTTTAAAATATTTTAGACATCTGGGAGAGCTGCCTTAATGTGACAATTTTCTGGGTAATGCAGCGTAAATAAGCAACAATATTAGAAGCCATTTGCTATTTGACAGACAGTCCACTAATAATAAAAGAGATGAGTATAATGATGATAATGGTCCGTCTTATTGTCTCAGGTTGATGCTTCTTCTTTTGCACTGCGTTAGTTTTTATTTTTATTCTCCAGGCATACGCCTGAGTTTTTATTATTGGAATTTATTTTACTGAGCAAATAATTTATTAAATTCGTTTTTGTTATAATTTTTCTAATTAAAATTTTTTTTTTTTTTTTGTATTTTCGTAGCAGGAGATGCAGGCAGACAAACGTTTGTCGGCCAATCAGCAATCATCGGCCAAGAGCAATTCAGTAGACTTAGGAAATGTTTCCTGTATTCTATTTGTGCATACTTATTTAAAGAAAAATAAAACGTTTTAATCAGAGGACTCAACACATTTAGCATATACTTTAAACTAATTGGTTTTAAATATAAAAATATATTCATTACATGGATGAATTCTAACGAGCTATTTGTCATTGCCTTCGCAGGATAAGAGGTTTCTTTCTCACGATCTTCTTACACGGATAATTTGTATCAGACGTTTATTGTTATTCATTAGTAATTAGTTGGAAATTTTTTATATGAAATTTAAATTAAAAAAATTCACATCCTTTTATTTAATTTTTTTTTTTAAATATCATTGAACAATTTGTTATCCTTTGATAGATTCTTATTGCTCGGCGTTTTTTTTTAAATATCATTTCTTTAAATATTTTCCTCTACATTTCCATCATTTAGACGAAGAAAACATTTTTACTTTTACTAATAAATTAAACACAATAAAATATAGAAACTATTTTTTTGTGTCTTACTTTAATAACATTTCATATTAAGAGTATTAAGCAAAATATTACAGATCAAGTGCACAATAATCTCAATAAATAACAAATCCTTGGAGTGGCGACAAAAAACTAAAATTCTTTTGTCTGCTTAGAAATCCTCTAATACGAAAATAATAATTTTTTTACATGAAATCATTTGATCAAAAGATACTCACTAATAATAAGCCTGTTATGACAAAGGATATCAGTGCTCGAATACATAAACTCATTTGTGCTCATCAATGCCCAATAATAACGTGCAGAGTGTGAGTGTGTGTGATTGTGTGTGCGTATACGTTTGTGTATATGCAAGTTCATGTTTTTACTGTAATCGTATTTTCCACTGGTTGTGTACTCGTTTGTGTACTCGTATGCATACGCATGTTGTTGCCATTTGTATTTCACAAGGACCCTCTGCTACAATATTAAATTGAATTTTCTTTTTCCTCTACAACTCCTCCTTTCTGCTTCCACTCCAGTGAGAATAGATTTAAGCACAAAAAGAAAGGGGAAAAATAGAAAATAGAAATCAATAAGTAGCAAGTGTTATAAATAAATGTATGGGGAGTGCTACATTCGGCATTTTGCATTTTCGAAGTGATTAAATGCGGTAGGCGAAATAAACCATTCTATTTGCTACAACGTGACCTCCACAGACGTTATTTATGCTTACAATTTCTTGATAATATGAGAGGGCTGATTGCGCGAGAGATGAAGTCAAATTGCATACATTTATAATGTTGTCCAGTTGCACACTCTACAACTTGCCATTATAATTATGAAAATTTTAAATTAAAAGGAAATTTTCATTATAACATAGGCAACAATTCATAGAAGGAAAAAACAAGCAAGAAAAAGGCTGCAGAAATGCATTGCTTTGGATTGAAAAAAAAGCTGGAAAATCTTTATATATTTACATTTGGCCTACTAAGAAACGATCCTTATATCGAAGCAACCAAATAATTTCACTATAGAAGTAATTTACACAGGGAAAATTCGAGGGGAAATATCTCATTGCATAATGTAAGTTCTATTCGCAAATGCAGCACTGCGCACCGTAGCGGTTCCAAAGTCGCTCCTTAAGCAACTGAAGAATATAATTACAGCCGCACAATCGCCAACACCATTAACGAATTGCTACACAAGAGATCTAAACATTTATTTCGCAAATGCAGCACTGCGCACCGTAGCTGTTCCAAAGTCGCGCCTTGAGCAACTGAAGGATATAGTTGCAGCCGCACTATCGTTAACACCATTAACGAATTGCTACACAAGAGATCTAAACAATTGTTTCCCTAATTGGTAAATATTTTTTATTGGCTTGCAGTTAACAAATTTCAGATCCTTAACCGCAATTAGCAAAAGTTATAATACCTTCCGATAGGTTACTGCTATAATTTTCACAGTGTACACCGTGTACACTGTGTCTTTAAACTCTCGAGAAATAAAAACTTTGGCCGGTATATAAGAATGTAGGATCGATCCATAGCACGCTGACTCTATAGAGTCTGCTTAGACCAGCACGTAACCATAAGAATCGTATTCAGAAAGACGGCTCCTACTTCTGAAATAACTCGTTACAGTTCGCAGGTTTCGTGTCACAGCAGTTATCCAGTAAACCTGTAAATCAAATATATATGAATTTGACCACCATTAGGAAAGGTCTGGAGTAGATTCCTTAAGGCAGATACTGGCCTACTACAAAGCATGTACCGACTGACAAAAGCCATTCGTGGCCCACATTCGATAAGTAAGATTAATGCTGCTTCATCTGCAACATCTCATCTGTTGGTTTTGCAACCAACGTAAAGTGGCCACATTTATGGGCCACGCAGAAACAAATACGATTAAAATAAAACTACAATTCAATATGAATGATTTCATGTTTCCATGTGCACTCGTATCACTTCTACCAATAGATTTTCCAATAAAGTTTTGATATCAAAATGAATTTATGTCAGTCACCGGGAGCTCATTTTTTTTTCTTTTCATGAATACATGCATATTTACGAGCTTTATAATATTTCTTTTCATCAAATTGCAGTAAATGATGTGCTCTGTGCTTGAGCCATCTGACTGTGTAAAGAATAAAAGACAGAAATACAAATCGTTATTACTTCTGTGAAATGGATTTCCGTGTCAGAGAAATACTTATGGAAATGGGGACTGGCATTTTAATAAAATGAAAAGGAAAAGTTAAAGCACATTAACACAAAATTAAGCACTCAAAAGCCGATTATAAACAGGGAGCTCCAGCTATTGCTTTTATTGATTTCGCCACATAAATGTATTTTGTTTTTGTACGAGGGTGGTTATTTGTGTGAAAAAAAAACTGCATAACAGATCATTTTTTATTACAATTTAATTTTCAATACAGGCATGTACGTGTTATTTTCATTTAAATTAACTTGTAGTTAGCCAGCCAATCATAACCCGACCCCTGCCTGACACTGATAAGCTTTCCTGCCCCATATTGAAATACTTACTTGGAAACATCTAGAAAACAAAATTAAAAAAAAAAAAGAAATTTTATAAGAAAAAACGTTTAAACGTTAGAAATGAATATTAAAGGAGTTATCAAATATGTTGCGTGTAAGCAACACTGGAAGGCTAAGAAAGTTTGAAAAGACTTGATCTCTAAATGATTTTTGTAAATAAAAAAAGGGGGAGTTTTAATAAGACACAAAAAATTTAAAAATGAAATTCAAGAAAAATATTTTTTTCAGACAGAAATTTCGCGACTTAAAAATGAACTAGTTTTCAGAAGCCAATCTCTAAGTGTGACTTCAAAAGCTAAAATTATTTAAAGTACCTTCTGCTCAAGTATGAACTAGGCGTTATCAATAGAAGGGCTCCTGGATGGCATTTGGCCAACTTTTTTTTTTCATAGGTTGGCAGCTAAAGTGAGGAAATTATTTTTTGCAAATCGGCGTGTGACCGAGAGAGAGATAGCTAGTGAGCTTGACATATCTAACAGCTCCGCTCACACTATTATTTATAATGTTTTGGACTTGAGACGAGTGTGTGCACTTCTTGTTCCAAAATGGTTGAATTTTCTTCAAAAATAACAAGCCAAACTGTCCCGGAGGAAATGCCCGCTATGACTGATAGTTGATATCTTACATCACGATAATGCACCAGCTCACACATCACGTATTGTTCGCGATTATTTGAACAAAAACGACGTTAATATCGTTCCGCAAAAACCGTATTCGCCTGATATGGCATCGTGCGACTTTTTCTTGTTTCCCAAACCCAAGTTACCGATCCGTGGAAAAGATTTTGAGGCGATTGAAGTCATGAAAGAGAATTCGAAGAAGGGATTGAAAGCCATACCGAAATCGGCCTTCCAGAAATGCTATGATGACTGGGAGAAACGTTGCCAAATGTATATCGCCTCCGATGATGATTATTTTCAAGGGTATAAAATAAATATTTAAGAATAATTAATCATTTGTGTTTTATTCAATTAGTCTCGTTCAGACTTGAGCAGAAGGTACAGATGGAAATTTAAATGCCATAGTTTAGGATTTCAGTGTAATTTCAACACACAATAGTATAAAACAAATATCAAATAATGACTGAAGGAGCTTTCTGGCCTTCAGAAAATTTGAGCTGTTGAAAAGTTACTGATGTCAAGAACGGAAGAACAGCTCTTGAGTTAAACTTGGTTTAATTGTTATTGCATTTGCAGAACGCTTAAACCCAGTAGGGTGGAAAAAATCCTTCGAACAAAACCACTAACAAACTCAGGAGAGAGCACAAGAGAGTCCAAACTGAAACGCTTTATTTTTGAAAAACAAACATTTTATTCTGCTCCACAATGCAATTCCATTTAATTGAAAGTAATAGAAATGTTTGCGGATCCTCTACAATATATCAGGCCAGCTGCATCATGCAATGCATTAAAAGTAACAATAACTCATCTGTATATCAAGGACTTTATAAGCTCTTTTGTAATTAATAGCACAATTACAGATATTTAATGAAATGAAATGAATGAAAAAGAATTGGAAAAATATTAAAATCCAACCGGGACGGCAATTAAATGATTTACAAAAATCTATTAAAAAGCAACAATTTCAAATTTATCAAGATTCGTTGCTTTTGAATTTATTTTATAAAGCAAACTCTCAGCCATTTAATTCGTTTATAAGTTCCAACAAGCCGTCATAAGCAGTTGCAATTGTCAACAACTTCTTATTTCTATCTAAATTTCCATCTCAAAAAAGAAAAAAGAAAAATAAATGCCAACTTAACAAATTATAAAACTGATTGACAAGATAAACAAGGCAAGACAGAAGAAAGAAGAAAAAAAAAAACAATAGAAAAGATTTGGTTAAAAAGCAACAATTTTAATCTTTGGGGAGTAAAAAGTTTCGACATTTTCTATCCGATCAAACTTGAACTCAAAAGGCAAAAAAAAATATAAAGGCAAACAAATATTTCAAATAGTTCTATCATTTTTGTTATGTCAGCAGCCTCAGCCCCACAGAAGAACAACAAATATTTATTCATTTACACGTTGTGTGCCGTTGGAGCTCTCAGCTCTTATCTCAGGCATCAACTAAAATAATAATAATAATAATAATGGAAAAAAATGCAATTCCCATCATTCCAATGCAATAATTCTATATTCGCATAGCCAGCAACCAAGCAAATAACCAGGCAGCCCATCCTCTGCTTGCCAGCCTTGTTTGCCTTCTATTTGTATCCATTATCTTGGCCCCATAGAGATATTTAATTTATGCCTGGGTATCTGTGTGTGGGAGTGTATTCCTGTAGCCGGCTATAAATTTGGTCATAGATTTGAGTATCATTATTATTATTTGCTTTTCGTAATAGAAACACACGTTCATGGGAAAAATTGCTTCCAGTCAAGAATTTAAAATATTTTTGCATTGGCTTTCATTAAACAGCCTTTCCATTGCAGTTGTGTGTTGCAGTTATTTGCGACTTGTAAATATCTGGTTTTGTCTTATTTAATATTTTGCATTTTTTGGTAGAAACGCAAATATTTATTACAAAAAGAAGAAGAAGAAGAAGAAAAAAAGCAAATAAATAAAAATCATAAATTCCAATTGCTAGTTGAGTTTAAAATAATATTCAGTTTGATTTCATTCCGATTCCCTTTAGCAGAGCATAAAAATATTTTGATGGATCTTATAAAAAGAAATTAGACGAGTATTATTATCCTCTTTTGGTTTCCTTTATCCACCAGAGAACATTTATTTATACAAAATTTACTTTCATAAAAATAAATAAAACTTTTCATACAAACAAAAACCCAAACAGGATAATACACGGTACGATGCTTTCAAAAGAATCGAAGAGATAAAATGAGGTTTATTTTCTCTACATCTGCTTTCCCATTTTTTTTTATTAAATTTAAATAAATCAATTAATAAATTAAATTGAAGAAATTAAAATAAATTAAAATAAATTGAAGAAATCAAAGACGTAAAATGTTGGGTATAGAATTTATAAATTTTTTAAAAACATATTCGCAAAATATGGAAATTTTTTGTTTCACAGATTTATTTTTTAGTTTTCAGCCATTTTTCTTTTATTTTTTTTGTTTTTGTAACCAACTCAACTTGCAAAGTTTTAGGTTGGTCCACAAAAAAAAAAAAAAACAGCCAAAGTCTGCGGTTTAATAGGCACCACAGTGGCCAATAATATCCAACAATAAAAAATGTATAGAAATTTTTTTAAATAAATAAACTATTTCCAATAAAATGTGGACTTTTTGCTAATTTGCATTCCAAATATTTATTAATAATTAAAATGATTACCCATTGAATTATTAGCAAAAGGCCACAATAAGTAATTGAAAACAGTGGCAACTTCGGTGCTTAAATCACGGTCAATTGAACTTCAAATTTAAAATTAAAGAGTTACCATTAATATTTAATTAATTTCTAATTAAATCTATTACTGCCAATAAAAATCATCCCATGCATTTAATTTTATAATTATATTTTAATAATTTTATTTTAATTTTAATTTAATTTTTTTTTTAATCCTCAACTCACTGACTCAATTTCAATACTTACAAAAACGTTAAAGAAAAAAATCATGAGAAAAAATATCGGTTTGTTTTCTTGTGGTTTTGAAAAGGCAAAATCACACAACAAATCACAAGTGATTTGGAATCACATGATTTTCAAAACATGACAGAAATATCTCAATACTATTACTGCGCTTTTGACTGCGTTACTGCCGATTAATTTTCTCACACTTTATTTTATGTGAACTGGTCCCTTAACTCTCTATCCTAATGCATTTAAATTAGTAAAATTCATCTAAATTTTAATTCATGCTTGTGGCCACAAACAAACAAATATAAAAAAAAATCGACAAAACCATATTCTATAAATATTATGGGTTTTTTTTTTTTGTTTTTTGTTTTTTTTTTTTTTTTTGCTGGAAAACATGAAAAAGAAAACCACCATCAAGAAAATTTATTCTGTATTGAAAAACAGACGGGGAAAACGCGCAGGGAAAAAAATGTGTTCAGAACTACAACAGAATGGCATTTAATGAGGGTCATTTAACCATAAATGATGGTTTCTTTCTTATTTCTCATTTTCATTTAAATTTTTTGGTTTGGTTTTTTAAGCCATTAGCTCGCTTGTAAACTGCAGCACAATGGGTTAAATTGCCATAAAGGGTTAAGGAGAAATATTGAAAATAATTATTGATTGAAAAAATACAGTTTACAGTTAAGCTGTATTGCTACAGATAATATTGCATTTAATTACAAGATTCTAAAATCGAATACTTTCAACAATAACAAACAAAACTATCGATTAATTTTTTCTTAAGTTAATATTTTTAATATATTTTTATTATTTAGTAATAAAAAATATAAATTCAAATCAGTTGGCGCCAAATGACAAATTTTCTGTTAAGTTATACAAGAATTTACTAAATGATTGGTTTAATATTTATTAAATCTTACAACCCACTGTGCAACGTTAAGAGTAGTAAAAATGCAAAACATCCTAAACTAGATACGATGAAAAAAAATTGTTCGGTTTAGTTGGCAACCAAACCGAAATATCGTTTTTTTCTATTTTTTTTACATGTTCTGGAAATGTTCAAAAAAAAAAAACCAATTGCCAAATTTCCCCTTTCTCACCTTATAATTAATACTCGTGCTGTAGTATTTAGCAAGTTTCCTGAAAGAGAGTTCACAAGAATGAAGAAACATAAAAGTACTAAATAGTATAGCGGTTAACAAAACTAAATACAAATTAATACCGAACAAGAAAGAACGGCGACCATTCTGTTACTTAGAAGTAATAAAAAATTATGGCTCGTTTACTGAAACAGTGCGAGCGAGTTTTTTACCGCTAAACGGAAACTGCTAACCAGCAAAAACAATGGAAAGTCAACTATTAAATACATAGAAGACCGCAAGGCTACAAAGCTGCACGACTGCAGGCTTGTGTTATATTAAACACACAAAAGTTAAGAAGGCATGTTGGGTTCCACCACCGTTTTGAGATCAGTCATTTAATTCTATGGAGAGTGAAGGCTAATCATCCCCAGCAGCTGACATTAAATATTTTGAAAAAATTATACATGTAAGAAATCAAAATTATATAATCCCCGTGAATTTATATTACAGGCAAATGTAAGAACGATCCTCTGTATCCTTAATGTAACTGTAGTATTAATTTTCTGATTTTACTTGATAAAGTAAAAGCAATTGTCAACCAATGCGCGGCTAATTGTACATATATAGAAAGGACCTAACTCGCATTTTATTTTTATTTTTATTTTTTTTTTTTTTTGCAATAGATTTTGTTACTAATTTCCAAGTATATTCAGTTCATACGTTGACTTCTGTAAAAAAAAAAATCTATTGCAAAAAAAATGGGAGTTAGGACCTTTCTACTTGAGAGCAACGATAAGAAAAATAAAACAAAAAATTTTTTTCTTTTGTGAAATTGAGCGGAATCTTATATATAGCAAAACGAATTGAAAGCGATTTATTAAATAACCGGATTGTTATTTTGTAATTCTCAATTGGTTTGGAATTTTTTTTTTTCTCCAAAACTAATTTGTTGAAAGTTTCACGAAGACTGTGGTTTTGGCACCAAACGAAATGCACGCAAATAGGCTGATTGGTTTGGCCATACACATGCAAGCCAAAAACATAATTAAAGCAATTTCCCAAATAATTATAAATTTCATTAAATAAGTAATTTTTCTAAAATAATACTCGGTAGCCAGCTGTCGTCTATCAATTTTGCTTTCTAAGATTTTTAACATTCTAAATTGAAAATGTCTTTGACTTCTTAAGAAACTATTCCAGTAATTTCTTAGTTACTGTTCTTTGTTGCTGGCAAGCAAATATTTTTCACTTGTAATTAAGAAAGAAAATAAATTCTTTTAGAAATTCTTTTGAAGCTGTGCCGTGTACAATAATGCAAAATATGTAAAATAAATACACCTTTAAAATAAATTATAATAAGAAAAATGGAAAACAAAAGGCATGAAATTATGTGGCCAGAATGGCGGGAGTTAATGAATGTCAGAAGCCAGTGAAGTAGACCAGCAGGATATCCATATGGTTTAAAGCAAGAACTATATAACTATCACGCAAAACCAACTAAATACAAATACATTTATTAATTGCTGGCAATGAAGACACCAAAGGCAATTTAGATAAGAGCACAACCGAAACTCAGGGAATTGTTTCTTATGAATTTACAGTAGAATTTAGAGGAATTTAAAAAAAAAAAAAAAAATTTGTCTAAATTAAATAGAGAAAAATTTTGAATTCTTTGCTTTTCTACTAGTAAATAAAATATAAGTAATTAATTGTAAAATTAAAAGAATTATAAAATTAATAAAAATGTAAAATTTAAAGAGAAATAAATAATTAAAAAGCTTAGTTAAAAACTATTGAGTTAAGTCAACTATTAAGACTATTCGCCTTCGTAGGCAAATAAATAATGCGTAGCCTGCTAAACCGGAGAAAGCGAGTTCGATTCCTGCCTAGACTTTAGTTGTTTTTTTGCGGTTAAACCGAAAGCTTTGAAAGTTTCTTTACTACGAATATATATTTAAAGCTTCACAAACATTATAAAAGATTATATTTCATTTTTCAATTTACAACAGATTTTTATAAAGAATTTTAAATAGTTTAAAATTCCATTTAAACAAATAATTTATTTGAAAAAAATTTTGCTTTTCTTTTTGCTTTCTTTGCTTTGCTGTAAATAATTTTCATTTCAAGAAAAAATTATTTTATTGTTCTGTTATACAATTAAATTTTAAATTCCCCAAAAAAAAAAGCAATAAATATTTAATGTAATCCTATTAAAGCAGTTACGCGCCAGAAACCGCTCTTAAATCAAATTTTGAAATTTCTAAATTATCAATCAAGAGCAATGCAATAATATCGCCAGCTGCACTGTGCGGATTACTCGTAAGTTGCAGCTTGAAGGAAAACAAATACACAACGAGAGGTTGTTTAATGCATTGAAAAGGGAATTTATGAATACAAGTGTTTTGCTTTGGGTTTTGTTTTTCAAACATTTCACCTTCTTTTGTTGACAAAGAAAAACAAGGCTTGCGACAAAGCATATTTACATACTTATGCGGGGGCATGTGTATGTGTGCGAGCATTTGTGTGCGTGCGCTTCTTTGTACAGTTCATTTCTCCAGCACTTTATACTAAAAATAACAGAAACGGAATGACTTGACAATGAGCTGACTTCATTCATGTAAGACAGAAGAAACGAAAACGAATATTTTAAGGATATTTTCCTTTTTATTCAAAACATCTCATCTCAGTTGTAGCTTTTGTTGTCTGTGGGTTTTGGAATTTTTGTTTGCTACTTCAGAAACATCAAAGGAAATGTTAAAGAAATGTTATGCACACACGTGTTTCAAGTGATAGACGTGAGAGAGGAGAGTGAGTGCGTTGTATCAAATAATGAAGCATGGAATTGTACGGATATCAAAGTGGTTTTGTAAAGACATATTGAAAAAAATATTAAATCAAATAGAATTTTAATTCCCTGAGAGGAACCACGTGCAGTCAATAGTGACCATGAAAGCAGTAGAAGGCGAAACAGGATAACAGTGTCCTTTGGCATTATAATGCAAACTGAAATTGTTATGCCTAACATGTTTTAAAAACCGGAAGTCGCCGCCACTTGCAGAGGATTTTGTATGGTTATCCTTTCGCTAGCAAGAAGTATGCAGCAGGTTCGCTTGCATACTTAACTTAAATATAATTAATTTGCATGTCGCTGACAGCAGAAGGGGCATATTCGGACATTATAGGGTTAAAAAAATGTTAGCTGCTGATTTTTTCAAAAACTATTTGAGTAAAAATTCATATAAACGAGACGTATTAATTTTATGACGTGACAGCACAGCGGCAATTAATTAAAATTTTATGCGGTTTTGCTGTAACAAACATACATATTTTAAGGTTAAAGTTTTAATGGTTGCATAAACTGATTATAAATTTAAAAACAAATTGCAGTAGAATCTCGATATTGCGGACACCTTAAAATCCGGACAACGCGAAAAACCGGACACTTAATTTGTTGCCATTAACTACTCTATAAGCCGGGCATCATCCTTGCTTTCTACCTCAATAATTCGCACATCACTTATTTCCTTCGCTTCTGCAATAAAAATTAATTATCTAAAAAGCCTTTTGGTCCGATATTTTATCAAGTTCAGAAAAAATTTCGTAGATACTCTTAAAATTTTTCCCTTGAAAAACGTGGGCTTTTTGATTTGCAATGATTGGCATGAAATTCGGAAAAATATTTCTAAAAAGTCCTTTAATAACATTATTTATGAAGACGATTGGGGCACAGGCGATGAAGTTCCTCTAGCAAGAGTGACATGCAGTGATTCTGTCGAAGTAATTGATAATTGAGTACTTGCTGATTTAGCCTCTGACATTTTAATTCCACTGAGCTGAATGATTGGTTGAACGACGAAGTTGAAAGCAATGATGATGAGACTGAAGAAGATGAATCTTTTATTGAACAATATTGTGATAATATTCCACAGACACAGCATTCCCAAGCCATGTCTGATTCTAATGCCTGTATAAAATATTGCCAATAGCAGGAACTTTTAGGTGGGGATTTTTTAAAACTAAAAAGCCTCCAAAATGCTGCGTACCAAACCCAAAACGATATTTGTGCAACAATTAATATAATAATTTTATAAAAATTAATTATTTTTATTTATACGTAAATTAAATTTATTTTAAAATTAATTTCTTCTAAATAAAAAAAAGATTTGCTACACACAGTACATACATACATATTATATTTGTATATTTACAAAAGGCTACTTTCATTTTTCTCTTGTTTCGGAAATTCGGACATTTTGTTATTTCCGACACTACTAGGTTTTTATTTGCGGGGACTATCGAGATTATACTGTAATAAAAATCAAGTATCGCTCTAAACCTCTCATTTTATTAGACAAGTCTTGTAGAAATGCTATGCTGGACTTTTTCATTTCCGAAATAAACTTTAGAGCTTTTGATTCGTTATAATTTTTCTTAAATTTCATTTTACTTACAACAGTATAATCTAAGCTTTATATAATATAATGGGCGGGGGCTGCAATTAAATTTTGTACCACCAATAATTAAAATGAAATCTATTCATGCACAAAATTAGTTTCCTTCTCTTTCAAAAAACGAGACTTTAAACAGCTAATAAGAAAATTTTGTTGAGCTGTTTCAGATGTAATTTAAGTTCGCTGGCAGCCGGCGTTTGAGATTTTTTCCATAAAAACAGCCGTAAAAATCCCATAATTTAAACGATTTATTATCTGCTTTATCTTTTTTAACCCCACGTTCATTTACACTTGGTAATTCATACCGACAAAAGCACCTGACTAAAGGGTTAAATCTTGAAATTAACTTCAAAGCTTTTGCAGGTAATTGCATAAGAAACAAGTTTAGAAAAATTAAACTGCTGTACTAATAAAATCCTTTTCATCTCTCTCTTATCCTTTTTTCTCTCTCCATTCTTAAACAAACCTAAGCAAGGACTGACTTGTTTGCCAACGTTAATTTTTTCTTCGAAGCTTTTTTATATGCTGAAGCACAGGATGAATATGAATAATTGCATGCACGATATTCCTTTTGATGATAACGAGCCCATGTATAATTTAATTGTATGCACACACTAATAAATTGAATTTGTAAGGACACAAAGGATGAAAAAGGTTTAAGTTTAAAAGAAACGCAAAAGAAGCAGCAAGTTAAATTTAAGAAAAGTGAAGGAAGTAGAAATGGAAAGATTCTCCATTTCCTTTGGAACCAACTACGTTATGGCCACGCCCCTTAGAAGTAATAAATTAAAAAAAAAAATTTAATTAAAAAATCAATTAAATACTCGCAATTGATTTTATTTTTATTTAAATTTTTTTTTTTTTTTTTGTTATTTCATTATTAATTAGGAAACACATTTATTTGCACTGTGTTGTTAACTAATTGAAGTACATGAAACAGGCTTGAGTTCAACACCTACATGTCGCCATTCAGACTACTATAATAACTTTCGAATAATTTTTTTATAACTTTCAAATTATTATTTTAATAAAATATATTCAAGGAGACAATATTTTAGCTTAAATTAATTTGAGCAAATTTTATTTTATTTTTTTTTTTTTGCTATTTAAATTAGAAAATTGATATTAATTGATTGATTGAGCATTTAGTTGGGTGCTAAACGAGATCAGTTAACCAGCAGTATTCCATTTCATTGTATTTTTAAAATAAAAAAAAATTAAACAAAAACAATTAATGTTCTAATGAGAAGAAATTAATATTCCATTGAACATAATCATTCAATGAAATGCTGGAAACTTAAGAAGGCACTATGGAAACCACAATCTATTTAATTTCATTGAAATTTAATTTCATGCAATTCACTTTAATTAATTTCATTTTAAATTTTATTCCACACTTTTATTGAATTTTTTTTTTATTTTAAGAATGGATTTATATTACATCGCTTCTTCCCAGATGGATTTTAAATGGAAAGCGTTGGAAATATTGGAATTTTGTATTAGAAAAGGTAAAGTCGGGCTAATTGAATTAAGCAATTCCTGCAGCGGAGAACTCACTTAATTTCAATACCATAAGGAAATCGAAATCGCGTCTGTAAAATATGGCTCATCTTATTTAATCACTAAAGTTCGCCAATAAAAATTAATTTATTTCTTTTTTTTAAAATTTACTGTGTTTCACCAGTAATTTGATTTTTAATATATTTTTTTTTTAGAAATTCTTAACCATAATTCTTTTTTTTACTGGCTTAAAGCAATTACAATACTTTGACTTTAAATTAAATAAGTTTCAGATCAAAAGTCTTATTGTGTTGAATGTATTAAATGAAATTTATTTAAGCCAGTGATTCCCAATCTTTTCCAATACTGTTAAAGAAATAGTTTTGTATACTTGTGTGAGAGTATTGATGCGGCTTCGAGAGAGCACACTCAGGCCAATCACTAAATAAATAGTTGCAATAATATAAAAAGTAACTTTACCTGGCAGAGTTGCACTCGTGGTGCCTGCAAGAAATGTATGTATATAGACAATCGGGTCTAAATAACTTATGGCATTTTTCCCCCCTGTGAAAAAGTACATTTTTAAAATGTTTTGCCCGCCCTGTGAAAATGCCATTTTTTATTTAACAAAAAAAAAATTCAAATTAGAACAGGTGATAAAAAAAAACATTTATGTATATTTTATGGAATATGTAAACAAAAATGTTCAGTTGCCAGATTAGTAATTCATCTGCTTGACAAACTAAAAATTGTTTAATTTAATATCTCATTTAATTAAGCAGCCGTATTGCTGTCTTTTGATTCTTTTATACGTTACCAGCTATAAAAATAATAACTAAATTCTAATTTTCTGACTCTCTCGAATCAAAGGATTTAAATTTTTGAAAATTATCTGGTAACGCTATGTAAGGAAAAAAGCCATCTGTTTTGTAGTGCAATTTCTGTCCTCTCGATTTGTGCGGGCAACAGTTTTTTGAGAAAAGAACACAAAATTGCCCTTTTTGGGAGTGATATTGCCTTTTGAATTTCTGTCCTTTGCGAAGGGATTGCCACTGCCCGCTTAGCCTTTGCTTTTCCTGATTAATTTTTCCATATAGGTAAATAGATAAAATAATTCTTTGTTTGTATATCTTTTAATTTTTTACCGATTTTAGTCATTTTCGTACTCAATAATTTCGAGTAAATTCTGAGCAAATGGGTTTTTTAACATTTGATCTTAAGGGAAATTTAAGATGAGTTTGTACGTCGAAGACAGCGAAACAGCCGTACAAAGCTCAATTAACTTTCCATGCTTCTTTACGAACTAATATTGTAGAAATTATTGTAGAAATAAAATGTCATGATAATTTGAGGTCACTCAATATGAACTGGGAGATTTATCTCTTTCCCCACAGAAAGAATTTTAAAATGATGGCAACAGTTTCTGGCTGAGAAAAATGCCTTCCAAAATTGAAAAATCAGTATATTAAAAACATCAAAAGTTGTGTTTCCCTGAAACATTTCTTGCGTTAAAGCACCATGTGCTGCACAGTGTTTGCTCTCAGCCAGAGTTCAGCTAAAAGCTTTTCTTTAATCATTAAAGTTAAATAGGCAAGAAAATAACAAAGTGGAAAAATACTTTCCCACTTGGGATTAGATATTTCTTGGCATTGTTACTGCTGCCGTTAAAGATTTTCATTCTGACACTTGACTTAAATAGATTTAACATTAAAAAAGTGACATAAACTCAAAGGCAGAGGAAGGGAAAGAGATATGAAACTACAAACTAATCCTGAATAATAAAATAGAGTACGTATGAATATATATGTAGATGTGGAAATGTGGAAGCGCAATACTTTGTTGATTATAAAGATATTTTATCTAAAAGTGTAGATGTAAATATTACAAAATTATTCAGAAATAATTTTTTTTTTATTGTATTGAAATTCAAATTCTAATCTCTAAAAAAAAGCACTTAAAAATAAAATAGAAATTATCATATTTGCTTATTAACGCACAAAACGAAATCGAAAAGTCTTCCTTGGAGTCCATTTTGACACGCATAAAATTATTCGCACAATAGAAAAAATATCTGTGTAAGTTAAAGCCAACTTGAAAGTTATTATACTCAAACGAAATTGCTAAAGGGAGGGGGAATTTAATCTAAAAAGGAAACTGGAATATGAGTTAGAAAATAACTTAAAAGAATTCAAATAAAATTATTTATTTTAAAATTAATAGAAACGTTTTCAAGCAATAAAAGCATCTCAAAAGTTCTCAGTTTCGTAGCAGCTCTCCATAGCATACTTTTAGGGTAAAACATTTATTATATTTATATATTTATATTTTTTTGTTATATTTATTCCAGTATGTAAGGAAACATTAAGTTTGGTGAGGTTTAGAAGAGGCAATCTCCGCCACGTGCGAAAACACACTAATAAGACAATTAAATTGGCCTTTTGTGTAAAGCCAAACGAAATGAGAAATCGCCTCTAGAAAGAAAGCAATATTAACTTCCATGTCCAATACGCTCATTAAAACAATTTTATTTATTTCACGAAGTAAGTAAAGAATTTAAA
Organism: Ormia ochracea; assembly: GCA_963402855.1. NCBI lineage: Eukaryota > Metazoa > Arthropoda > Insecta > Diptera > Tachinidae > Ormia > Ormia ochracea. The sequence continues at coordinate 45,097,424 of OY727106.1, forward strand.
TTATTAATTAAAATCGTAAAAATATTTTGTACATGTTAACAGGAATTTAATTTATGCTACAGGAATTTAATTATGTATTTGTAGCCTTCCAAGGCATCTTAATTGTGGTAAAAGTTTCTAAGGATCTGTCGTTTCTACAAAATAGTTTTATGTTTAAACAAAATGAACGTCTAACACATGAGGCATTCCATAATAAATGGTTCATCGGCAATAAATATATACAATGGATAGCCACCATTAATTTACCGGAAATTAAAAATTGTGTAATTATCGTTAGCGATCAAATCCTTGATCAATTGATGATCAATTCTCTTTATTTTTAAATTAAATATTATTAACCCACTAAGTATTAATTTTTGGAAATTGGCAGTTTTTAAGTATTTATAAATAAATATTTTTTATTATTGTTACAACGTTTACAATGCTGACGAGCCTCTGGAGAATGCTGGTGTATCAGCGATTTTCATATGGAACTGGACCATATAAGGGAGTTTAGAAGCGAAAACCAAAATTCGGTTTTAAGATCATAAGGTGTGTGATGTGAGTTTGTCAGCAGTTGAGGTTTCTTGAGCTCCTTGTAAAGGAAAACAGGATTGCAAGTTTAAACCCTCTCTGTTTCCTGTATGTATTTATTCTCTTTATAATTATTGATTTATATATATTTATGTCTTTATTGAAATATTTTTGATTTAAATATACTTTAGGATGCATATAAATCAATTTAAATTGTGAAAGTGACATTTAATGAAGTCTTCGAACTTCAATTCACAATATGATCTTCATATCCGTTATTAAATAATTCACAATGGTTTACGTTATGATAAAATTTCTTTTTTTACGTTTTGATATATTTTAAATTAAATAAATATTTTAAATAAATATTTTTTATTATTTTTAAAACGTTTACAATGCTGACGAGCCTCTGGAGAATGCTGGTGTATCAGCGATTTTCATATGGAACTGGACCATATAAGGGAGTTTAGAAGCGAAAACCAAAATTCGGTTTTAAGATCATAAGGTGTGTGATGTGAGTTTGTCAGCAGTTGAGGTTTCTTGAGCTCCTTGTAAAGGAAAACAGGATTGCAAGTTTAAACCCTCTCTGTTTCCTGTATGTATTTATTCTCTTTATAATTATTGATTTATAAATATTTATGTCTTTATTGAAATATTTTTGATTTAAATATACTTTAGGATGCATATAAATCAATTTAAATTGTGAAAGTGACATTTAATGAAGTCTTCGAACTTCAATTCACAATATGATCTTCATATCCGTTATTAAATAATTCACAATGGTTTACGTTATGATAAAATTTCTTTTTTTACGTTTTGATATATTTTAAATTAAATAAATATTTTAAATAAATATTTTTTATTATTTTTAAAACGTTTACAATGCTGACGAGCCTCTGGAGAATGCTGGTGTATCAGCGATTTTCATATGGAACTGGACCATATAAGGGCGTTTAGAAGCGAAAACCAAAATTCGGTTTTAAGATCATAAGGTGTGTGATGTGAGTTTGTGAGCAGTTGAGGTTTCTTGAGCTCCTTGTAAAGGAAAACAGGATTGCAAGTTTAAACCCTCTCTGTTTCCTGTATGTATTTATTCTCTTTATAATTATTGATTTATAAATATTTATGCCTTTATTGAAATATTTTTGATTTAAATATACTTTAGGATGCATATAAATCAATTTAAATTGTGAAAGTGACATTTAATGAAGTCTTCGAAATTCAATTCACAATATGAGCCTCATATCCGTTATTAGATAAATCACAATGGTTTGCATTATGATAAAATTTCTTTTTTTACGTTTTGATATATTTTAAATATTTCTTAAATATTGTATCAAAACTAAGTTAGATTTAAAAAATTTTTATGATTTTTTTTTTTTTGCTTTTTTTAAGAATTTTTTTTTGCAATAGAAAAAAAAATTGCAAAAATTATTATACTGATTTATTGTTCGTCCTTTCAAGGAAAGAAAAATCTAATTTAAAAATTAATATTTTATTTTATTTTTAATACAACGTAAACGTTCTCAATATGCCCTGTCTGTGCAGTGGCCCATATGTGTATGTATGTACACATTATAACACGTACATACAAATACATTTCCCTACAAATACTTGATTTCTTAAAACATTTTTTTTTTTTTTCTTTAAAGCAAAGAACAATAAAATAAATTCTTTATGAACTGTTCCAAATTATACGTAATAAAAATATAAAAAAAAAGACTTATTTCTCGTTTTGTTTGTAATAAAAATTGTTGAACATAAATTTAAAAAAATATATTTGTTTAGCTAAAGAAACAAATTGAAAAAGAGGAATGATTTGTTTAACCCAAATTTACAAGAAAATAATGAAATGAGAAAAAAATGTTTTGCTTTACTTATTCGTAGACAAAAAACTTTGAAGTAGAACAAAATATTGTGCAATCACCAAAAATAAAAAATAAAACTGAATTTATTAGGTAAATTAAGAGGTGATCAATCAATTTATTGATTGGCAGAGAAAATGGAAACGATTATGAGCGGAAAAAAATTGGCTCAACAGAAAATGAATTTTTAAAATTCTGTTCATTTCATTATTTCCATTATCAGTAATTTGTTTTCCTGTTACTATGCTTTTTTATATCATCCTTCAAATATTTTATGACTTCAGAAAGAAGGCAAAAGCCAATCGGCTTTCTTTAGAATTAATTACTCAACTCAGCAGAGGCTTATTCGCCTCAAAATGTTTTATTTTCCTGTGCTTTTGCTGCAATTCTTGTACTTTTGAAATGCTTTGCATCAGAATTATTTCACCAGCAATATAAGTAACTTCGGTAGAGTAAATAAACTTCGTTGCAACCATCACATACATATAATGCATGGTGACTGCAAAAACGAAAACGATTTCGAAATAATAATTTTTATTAAAAAGTTGAAATAACTTGTTTATTGAGATGAAATTTAAAAAAAAAATTAAAACGATTCTTGAAAACCAGATCACATCATTTCTTAAATTTTTTTTTTTGGTTTAAAATCATTGGAAAATATATAATTAGATATCCCTGTAAAAATTCCATATATACACATACATATCGTTATATGAAATGCCAAAGTGTTTTAAGTATTTTGCAAAACTATAAAGGAGATCTTGTTAAGGAATGCAATCAAACAGAAAACTTCACACATTGTATTCTTGCCTAATCTCGCCTACCAAGGCAACAAATTGCTTTCACTATCCTTCTGCAAATGAAAAGGTTAGGCGATTCTTCCATGAAGGCATATCACATACAAGTAAGTGGAAGGATAAAAATTATTTGTGCTGATACTATCTAAATTGATACATTTTATTTATATTTCATATTTTAATATTTATTTTTTTACTGGCTGGTCCCGTTCTGCGTTGCTGGTCTGGTTCCGCGTAGCTGGTCTCACATTTTTGTTTTATTTTGTGCTGCCTCTCGGAGAAAATTAAAATCAGTGTTTTTATTTATTTATAATAGGAAAAAATGTTCTATATGAGGCGGTATCGGTCTAATTTACGCCGCTACACACCGATTAAGCATCCAATGCTTTCTGCGAAGCAGAGCATAGGGTTATGCCTCTACTCCCTATAGTCTATCTATTTGTCGGACAAACTTCAAACTATACAGAAAAACTCCTCATGGCCCATAGAGAATGCATATAAAGTTTGGTTAAAATCGTTCCTGTCGTTTTTGAGTTTATCGATCACGAAAATACACGTCATTTTTATATATATAGAGTTTGAGGCGAATATTTTTATATTTTTTAAAAATATTTGTAGGATATAATATATTAATATGATAATAATTTTTTAAAATAATAAAAATTTTAATTAAAAAATATTTTAGATTTAAATTGCAAAAAAGAGATTTGGCTGCAACTGGCGCCAAAATAATAAAAGCGAATAAGTTATAGAGATAGAAGATAATGGCAATACTGGCTCAATATCTTTTGAACTTTTAGTATACCGCCTCTTAACACCAAACTATTAAATGAGTACTTAACATTCGTCATTCCAGGATTTTATTCAAATTCCGCTTTTATATTTACTTATCGATGGGCAAGAGCAAAATCATATGAATATAAAAACTAAATATAAAAAATGAAATATAAAAAAAATTAATATAATATGAATATAAATGAAATGAAAATAAATGAATATAAAAAAAATATATATATAAACTTTCTAAATGATAAAACATCAAAAATGATTGTTATAATCACATTATAAAAATTAGTCAATTCTTTTTTCCTTTAGCATTTTATATGGCGATATATAAAATACAATCTAAATCAATCTTCCTTAACGTTTTATTACCATCTACTGTCTTGTTCGCAAAAAAAAAAAAAATTATTTTCAACTGATTTCAAATCGCTTCGAATTTTGTGCAGTTGTTCATGTGTGTGTGCATGTACACACGCGCGCATACACATCCTTTTAAGGTCGCATTAGATGATTCAAGGTGGCATGTTTGAACTTTTTCACACAACAAAAATACCTGATCAATAATATTTCATTAAAGTAAATGTATAGCAAAACTGGATCTGTGCACATTAATGAGCAGCTAATTAGCAGCATTTGGACATTTTCATTAGGATCAAAATCTTTCTGAAATAATATGAAACTAGATTTTCTAATAAGACCTGAACGCATACTCATACTCATGTAGAAAGCAGTGTAGCAAACGGGGCGCTTTTGAGTTGCTATTTTCTTTTGTTAAATTTTTATACCTTTCTCGACTGCATATAGTATATATATTCTGTATCCATATAAAAAGGGAGCTTGACTGAACTTTGTCCGTCTGTCTCGTTGCCTTTGGCATAATTGTTGCGCTTGAAATTCACTTTAAATTTGCCTTAAAATCTAAAGTTTAAAAATTCGGAATTGCTCAGAATTTTCTTAATATAATCCTGTATGAAAATCACCCAAAATCGTTTGAAATAAGAAAAATATAAGCAATAAATTATTTTAATCCAAATATGCAAAAATAAGTCATCAATATCAGAAAGTATGGCACCAGGAACGCTTGGATTACCAGCCACAGCACTTATCTCGCAATCCAACTCGCTGTCAAGTTTCAATAGTATAAAATTAAAAATTCAGAGTTCAAAATGAGAGTTCACTTCAATGCAGTACTCTCAAACAAATATACGAGTGCAAGACTATTTCTGTGGACATCACTGTTGGCAAGTGTGTCTATTTTCTTGGTTCGAGTTAAACAAAACTTGTTAGAATATAACTTTGACCTTTGGCTTTGTACAATGCTGGTTGTTGTTGTTAATTTAAGATGTTGAGACTTTTTATAGTAAAATATTTTTACTCACTCAACATGAAACGAATCCTGGGAGAGCCAACAAAAGTAAAACAAGAACAAAAGAAAGATGGCTTAAATCAAACTAAAACAATGACAACAAGGTCAAAATGCAACGGCAACTGCAACAACGATGGAAAAAAATAGAAAAACTCAAGATAATTGAATAAAAAAATTGTTTTGGACAAGTTTTACATTCTAAGGATTTCCCTTCACTACGAATATATTTAATGTTTTGTTTTAAACTTGTACAAAATGCAAATTTAGGTTCTTAATGAGAGACATCAGCGGCATTAAATTTCTGTAGAATTTTATACATTTATACGAGTACATAACCCAGTTAACATTTTTCATAAAATGTCTGATTGTAGAGATAAATTTTAAATGCTGCCAGATAACAGAAGTAAAGTTTTCATTCACTTTATGAAGTATTATTTAAACAAATTATAATATTATTTACCTTTGACATATGTCAAATCATGGATCAAATTATGGCCCTATATACATATCGCAGGATATTTGAACTTGACATTAATACGCAATTTGCCCCATAAGAAAGATTTGATGAGGCATTTCTATTCTTATTCTTAGATAAGCAGACGTACACAAACACAAATTTTGGCGGTTATTTTCAGGAGTTTGACAGTCAGGTATTTACACAGTCTAGTCCATTTAATTAGCTCTCTCTTAAGTAACATTTTCGTATATTTGCCTCTATTAATGAATTCCCATTTCTGATATTACTTTTTGTATTTAAATACCATTCATTCAATTAGATAGTTTGGTGACATAACCGAAAACTATTGTCTTCAAATAAATTTCCGCCCTAAAACGGTGCCGATTATTTACAACTACATACATTCAACACTTGTCACATATACGCACGCTCTTATTCATATACACATAAGTGATATTAAATTAGCAAATATATAATCTGATTTATTGTATTTTAATTACTACTCGGTCGCCTTCACATGAAGTAATCTCGGACTGATATACAAATGCCTTGGCGGTATAATTGCCCAAAAATTCTTGCATTTTCAGTGAGGAAATAAGATTCCTCATTTTTTTTTCAAGCAAATATATATTATCATATAATCGGATTTTAGTAACAAAAAAAATCTCCCAATAATTTTGACAGTGATGAATTTTCAGAGAAACAATATAGAACGATCTGTAAAATGGTTTAAGCTTTTGAAGCTTTTTAAAAATGTAAAGGAATATTGCTGATAAACTTATTGTTTCTCATAAAGTCTTTTATTAGAAGTGGCAATAAGTATTGAAATGCACTACAAGTAATTACTTTCTATACTAGCAGAAGCTTTCCTGGCAAGAAGTTATTTAAGCCCATTTCGTGGCATTCGAAATGAATTCATGGGTACATGATTTAAAGTTTTTTAAAATTTCCTTAAGAAGAGTTCTCGAATTCAGCATAGAAATGTTCGCTGGGTATATACACAAGAAGGCACTTATATTTGTGTAGATATGTGCTAATTCCAAGTATGCACTTGAATGTTGGCAGATACATTCCTACATACACATACATACAGTTAAGCAGTCGCTGTTAAAATATTACAGACTTGGAGAAAAAGAGACGGCAAGAATTATTAAGATTATCCGAGCATTTTGTGCATTGTTATACTATATAAAGCATCCAACAGCACTGAATTCCAAAAATTATTTGTAACATCATGTTGCAAATATTTGAACGTCAGTGAATTAATAATTAACTTAATCACAACCAACATGGAAACAAGGAAACAATTAATATTCAAAAAAAAAAAAAAAAATTTGCAAATTAAAAGAGATTAAAATGCAGAATTTTATATCCGGAGGGAGAAATAAATTTTTAACTATATTGTGTAAAAACTTCACTCTCTAAAGAAATTAAATTTTGGAGAATGAGTGAGTAGGAGTATTAAAAAACTCCATATTAAATGCAACTTCAATTCCTATTAACTCTGTTTTAATTTAATTTTTAATGCCCTGCAATTTAACAAACCGGTTAGTGGGACAATCATGTCAATGAGCGCTTCTAGCTACGTAGTTCATATTTCGCTACCGTTAAAGTACTTTTTTGGCTCACCAGCAATGGCTAATTTTTTGGACACTCTCTGTTGAGTGAGAAAAAAAGAGGAAAAAAGTTTTCTTCTTTAATAAAACTTAATGACTATTAAAGAGAGGTCACAGAAAACAGCTGACAGCACTTATGACAGTAATGGAGAGAATCCTGTAATTCTTAAGATCATGTTTCACTATCCTACACAGTGGTGCGATTCATTCACACAAAAAATCTGATAGTGATATTCTTCTATTTTAAAAAAATTGCATCAAAATGGCTTTGCTGGTGCCACACTCTCATACAAAAATGGCGCAAACAATATTTCATTGCTGATTGAAGTAAAAGCAACTATAATCGCATGAAAATTGCGATATTTAGAAGCATTTCCTATTTTTTTTTATATAAAACCTCTCCCCTTTACGACATAATTACTGAAGCAATGAAGTGTGCTTCACTACCATGAAAATTTATTCATGAATAACAATATTTTAGCAATCAGGATTTGCAGCTGATACCGAAAAAAAAAACTCAATTTTCCATTGCTCAGTGAAAATAATTTTTTTTCGTCTAAGAATTTTAAGTTGCAACTTATTTGAAATTTTTCATGCTGACATTATATGAAAGTAATGAAAATTTTCTTAAACTGGTTTCGAAAAGTATATCCGACAAGGTTTTCTTTAATCTATTAAAAAAAAAGAATTGCTCAAACCGATATAAAGAATATTTTAAATTTTTTATGTTTATAGAAAAACTAAAGGAAAATAAATGAGAGTTATAAAACGATTAGTAAAACAATTGCAATTGATACTGTTACTTATTTGTTACAATTAAGCATGAATAATTTTTCTTTGGATTAATTATTGGGTTTGGTGATTGCTTAAGCTGCTCTCTATATAAGTTTAAGTGGAAAGGCGGGGCAAATGGCGAACATTAAGAGCGAAAAAAGCAGAGTAATAAAATATTAATAAAATAGTTAATAACAAATAATTTGGAAAAATACCTGAAATGAAAAGAAATTCAATTAAAAGTTTTAAGAAATTTTTGTGTAAAAATTTCAGCTCCATAAAAGAAAAGTCCAATAGGCGGCATACTCGCAGGATATCAAAAGACGATCAGCGCAGATAAGCCACAATACATTTATTTTTCCATTATCAATTACCGATTTCTTTGGTAAATAAATATTTGCTAATTTATTTATAAAAAATTAAATACTTTTAAGGTATTAAGGAAAATGCAGTGGTTACATCAGAGGGAAAAGAGGTTACATCAGAAGTTAAAAAGGCAACAGAAATTCCTTTGTATTTCATCATGAGCAAGGAAATTCGAAACTCATTAAAAATTTTCCAGCAAAAATTAAGAGAATATTTTCATTTTTTTTTTTTTTTTTGTTTCTTTTTATGATAATTATCATCTCGTTGCTGCAACGTGCTTTATATGATGCGAAATGCATACGCTCGAATGAATGAATGCATAGAATAAAAGCGGCGGGGGGCGAAACAGGAAAATCAAATACTCGACCTAAATCCAACCAAGTAAGTACCTCTTTAGTTGGTAAAATTTTAAGTAGCAGTTTGAAGATGTACGATTACAAAACAAACCCATTTACGTTTGCAATCCAGTGAGCTTGTGTGTGTGTGTGTGTGTGTGTGTGTGTGTGTGCTTGCATGTTGTGCAACATGCAGCATGTGCACATAAAAACAAATTTCTCTTATCCCACATTGTAGCTGATACTTGATGGCATTAGTTAAAGGGCAGAGCGTAAAATCAATAAATAGATTTTCAATTAAGCTACAATGCGCCGAAGAGGGCTCTGCGAAAGCAAGCTAATTAATATTTAAGCAAAATTGCATTTCACATTCACATACCAGGTACGTTCGTGCATTAGCAAACTGGAAAAGAATGAAATTTTTTTGGATTGCAACTCACCCCCGTGAATTTATAACGAAACAAGCAGTTTAATTTTTGTGGAAAACAAAAACTTTAATACAACGTCTGTACGAAGTGCTTCCTTCGTAGAGAAAATCATCAAATGATATGAATGCAGCTCGGAGATCATGCTATGCTGTCGCAATGCATTATTTCTTCCATTTTTAAAATACTGTTTGTTATGCTCGTATACTGTTGTTTTATGAGTCCTTCTACTCATATTCCGTATTCCTTTATCCTTAAATTTGGTATTGATAGTGTTATTGGTGTGTAAGAAAACAAGTTAATGGAGACATGCAGTTACATGCAACGGCTATTACATAAATGCAACATGTATTTAAAATTATGTATTTCAACTTCGTCTATCAGGGCATGGCACAGGATATTTTATAAGCTACAGTGGAACCAGCGATAACTATGATTTGCAGCCTTGAAAGCCAAACAGTGTTCACATTTACGCCATCTCATGAATCGTTTAACAGCAGAACAACGCGTTCAAATTATGCAAATAAAGAAAAAATTGTGGGAAAAAAATAAATCACTTTGCAAATAAATCAAACAGGACTTCGTTCATCTTGGGGTAAGCACACGAGTAATGGCTACCTCGGTAAGTGAAATTGTCCTTTTTTAGGGCGTAGGCCAGCCACTAAAAAAGATCTGTAATGCGCTTTACATACTGGCGTCATGATCTTTCGAACTCGTGTTATTGTTTCCTAAAATTGTTTCGCTAAGTCCCATGGATATTTGGTTCCAAGAGCATGGTCGAACCTGCCATCAATAACTTTGTAACGAGAATTATTACATTTACAAATTTTCGACTCAAGTCGTATAAACAGGATACTCGCAAGACGTAGGTGCATGATCAGCATATAGAAACCCGGTAACAGTCGAATCATGACAAAATGAATTTTAGAACTATCCCCTTTTTAGAATTTAAACGTCTTTGGGTTATTTTTGCGCCGAAAAACCAGAAACTCTTGAAGCATTAGAAGACAACATTCAAGCTATCATTAATGACATACAAGGAAATTTAAAAAAAAAAATGGTACTGACCGAAGGCACCATGTAACTCGGAAGCGTGGCGGGCTTACTCGCACATATGCCACAAAACATATATAAAAAATATATATCTTGAAATCGTCTACATTATAATAAAAGATAAAGTTCACTCCAACAATATTGCTTCCTTGTAATCTCATTTTAGCTTCCCATGCAACCAAAGAATGTGAACATGGAACGGACAATTTCGTTTCTTTCTCCACACAGAGAGCGAGTCTAAAGCTTGGAAGCCACTACACTCTACTGTGGGCTCTACTACGAACGGCCCATATTAACAACCATTGAGCAGGACAGACCACTTACTCCAAGTAGATTCTGAAAATACCGGTTATATTACGGTTTTGTAACATTTCTGTAGGTCCATATCTAGCTGGTTATGCACAGATATCTGTGCTATCGATATTGTGTGCTGAACTCAGTTCGCTCACTTCCTTTTAGTTGATTTAGAGCGATTTTGTGGCATTTAGAGCGATGCAAGGCATATCTGTAACACTCGTTTCTAAACCAGTGTTACACCAGTTACATCGATTGGTTAGCACGCTACACTGAAACTTTTTACAATTTTTTCTTTCAATATTATTTTACTCGGAGGTTAAACACGTTGAAAAAAGTGATTATTAAACAAAAGGAACATATTGAGGAATGTGCAACCATAAATAAATCGTTTTCACTGTAATTGTACGCAATAAAAGAAACTAATTTAGTGTTACAACAATAGGACATACTACAATAGCATTATTTACTAGGGCTGCAACAAATGCGAGCGTAACAACACGAACAATAAATTCAGCACAATTCACTTTTGTTTTCTTTTTTTTTTTTTTTATTTTTAGCCCGTAAAAATTTCATTTGATGTGGAAATGGTTTAAACAAGGACTTTTGTTTATTTTATTTTATTTTTTACTTTTTTCATTTTATTTTTTTTAAGAAAAAAAAATATGTATTAAATATATAAAGAAGGATCATGGGCATGGGCATGGACATGCATACAAAAAGAACTTTTAAGAAACAACAAAAAAAAAAAAAAAAAAATTAAAATTTTACTAGAGATTTTTCTGCATTTCCTTGTGTTTTTCCTGTAACACAGTGGCCCAATTCATGCTGAATGGTTGGTGGTTTGTTGGTTGCTTGTTAGTTGCCTTCGCTTACAATTGACTCCATCTCTTAGTCATGTTTTGTGATGATTGTTATTCAAGCATATAATTTCCTTCTGTTTTGCCAGCTGCAGGTCTTTTTTTTCTTTTTGTTGTTGGGTATGTGGGTTTTAAATGGGAATGTTTGTATGAAAAGCTTTCAACAAATTTTTTTTTCTTTGCTCTTTCAAAGATTTAACAACATGTATTTGTTTTCGAAATTGGATATTTGCTGCAATATTTTAATATATATATATATATATATGTATTTACGGTCATGGCAAATTTTTACTTTGAAAAGCATAGTTTTGTTTTCTCTTTTATCTGAAAAAACTTATTTATGTAAAAGAATTATCATACTCAAATGGGTGTGAAGATAAATTTTAAAATCCGACGCCTACGGCAAAAACTATTGATTTTAACAGAGCTCTGTTAAGGTGTTAACATGGGTCTGTTAAAAGATAAATTTCACAATTGGCCTTTAATTGGTAAACATTTTTATAATTGGTGAAAGCAAAACAACTGCCAACAGTTTGACGAAACTACGCCTGCCAAAGCTTTGCAGGCACTACTCTGGACGTCTTAAAAAATATTTCGTCGATCTTTTATTATTTTTTAAAATTGTAAAATAATTCTATTTTACATTCAAAAAAATTTTTTTCGCCACAAGATAATAATCTGATGAGATAGTTGATCGTGTAATGGGCAGACCACTTCCACTGTTTGGGTTTCCCCTCTACGATCTCCTTATGATAATAATCTGATGAGGCTGCTGATCTTGTAATGGACAGCCCACTTCCACTGTTTGGGTTTCCCCCATACGATCTCCTTATGATAATAATCTGATAAGGCTGCTGATCTTGTAATGGGCAGCCCACTTCCACTGTTTGGGTTTCCCCCATACGATCCCTTCATGATAATAATCTGATGAGGCTGCTGATCTCGTAATGAGCAGCCCACTTCCACTGTTGGGGTTTCCCCCATACGATCTCTTCAAGATAATAATCTGATGAGGCTGCTGATCTCGTAATGGGCAGCCCACTTACACTGTTTGGGTTTCCCCCATACGATCTCCTTATGATAATAATCTGATGAGGCTGCTGATCTTGTAATGGGCAGCCCACTTCCACTGTTTGTGTTTCCCCCATACGATCCCTTCATGATAATAATCTGAAGAGATAGTTGATCGTGTAATGGGCAGCCCCCTTCCACTGTTTGGGTTTCCCCCATACGATCTCTTCATGATAATAATCTGATGAGGCTGCTGATCTTGTAATGAGCAGCCCACTTCCACTGTTGGGGTTTCCCCCATACGATCTCTTCAAGATAATAATCTGATGAGATAGTTGATCTTGTAATGGGCAGCCCACTTCCACTGTTGGGGTTTACCCCATACGATCTCTTCAAGATAATAATCTGATGAGGCTGCTGATCTTGTAATGGGCAGCCCACTTCCACTGTTTGGGTTTCCTCCATTATTTGATAAAATATTGATAGCCAAGAAAATTCGCCAACAATTTGTAAAAGTGAACGTTGTAAGACAAAATAAAATTGTCTCTCGTTCCCGTAGAATTCAATTTCTTGCTTAAGAAATTTTTTATAGATGATCTCTTTTTTATGATCCTTTAAAAAAATTTTATTAAAGAATTCTTAGGCCACAGAAAACTAACAACAGTTTATTTGTAAGGATAATGAGCGTAAATCAATCACTTCAAAACAATTTTTAAATATCTGTCTACTATGCGTATCTCTGCATAGAAGTATATTCTGAAAATGTGCCTCAATCCTTTTCATATACTCATCAATCCTTTATCATAATTCTTTATTTCGTCCTTAACAAATAATTGTAACGAGTTGTTTATGTTATATTTATAATCTTTAGTAATATTCCTCAGAATGTGTGTAATATATATTTATCAAGTCCCTAAGAAATGCAAAGGAAAATTATCCTTATAGCCTTTGTGGAGCCTTATATAATTTAGTTGTAGTTGTGATATTAAGGAAATTTTTAAATTTATAACGCGTATTAAATTATTAAGAAAATTTTTCTTGGGTGACTATACAATTTTGAAAATTAAAGCTAAATTATTAATTTCCCCCTACACAGCGATATATGTATGTAAATCGCGTCGGAGTCGTATGACCGCTACAACATTTTCCCAGTCATAGGAAAACTACTTTCATCTAAAACGGTACGGTTCTTTCACACAAAATGTGTTTTTGTCTTGTTAGAAATAAACCGAAAATGCCCACTTTTATTTGCTGAAACGGAAGAATATAGGTTCATCACACAGCGAAACTTGAATTTTTGTTATAGTTTGAAATGTGCATTTTATAATAAAAGTTTAATATTTACCATAATAAATAAAATAATTTTATGTGCTTAAGTTAGACAATATTTATCGTTGTATGATCAAAAGCAAAATTAAAGCGTTATAATATTATTTGCTTAATTGCTGGGAAGGTTTTAAAAAACAAGCACATTCACTACAATCATTTGCGTTGAAGGGGAACGTGGCTCATTCACCTCTTTGATAGCTTCTAGTTGAACATATTGTTGCAATTGTGCATTGGAAGCGAGAAAAGCAAAAAAAGGACTCTCAAATCTAATTCTAAGAAATTATATAAAAACTGTATCACAGAAAATTTACATATTGCATGTTTTTGCTTGCCAGGGCAAGGAAAAATTATACTCCACTAAAACCGGTTACCAAACATTTCAAATATTTTTTTTGTCAGGACATACAGACGCATCCATTCATACCTTTCATTCATAATATTAGAATATTTCTGGGATTTTTACTCAACTTTCAAATTCAAGAAAACCAGTCAGTGTCTCTTGCTGTGCAAGTAGAAGGAGTTTGAGGGTGTAGTATTCGGTTCGCCACTATTCCACAGAAATGCATCGCTCACACACACTATTACCCATTTGAGGAAAACCTTTCATCATAATAATGAAGACATTCATATTGCTAATGGTGGGCCTAATGATGATCTGAGCCGCGTCGAATGTGCTGCAACACGTGTTTAGTAAAACAAACAAGCCAAACCAACAGCAGATGGGCAAACCGACAAACAAGAATGAAATTTATTGGCTTCTGTGTTTAAATATTTCTTACATTTTCAGCAATAAAATAATTATTTTCTTTATTTACTTTGTTTGACGGCCGTCTGTACTTTTGTTTTCAATAATGTCTTGCACGTGGCGCTTAAAATGTCTTGCTGGGTATTTTTGCATATACTTTTGTTTGTGCCGCTTAAAATGACTTGCTGGGTACTTTTGCCTTTATTTTTGTTTCTGTCTTTTTTTTCGCAGAAATATGAATGTGTGCCTCAGGATGACGAGTGTCTTTCTTTTGGATATTTGTGGGTTCTCGGTTATTAGTGTTTTATGGGCATTTTAGCAAGTAATAAAAATTAGTCAAAAACACATGCAAATATAATTGTAGTATATCCGATCACATTGAACGGTTTACCAATTTTGGCGAATTTTAATTTTATCCTTAAAATGCCTGAAATTGAAAATTTCGAAATTAAAAAAAAAATTCTAATGTAAAGGGGGTCCAAAAAATGTTTGATTGTTATTTGAAAGCTGACCATAAATATGCAATTGTATAGATCGTTTTATTACACTTTTCAAGCTTTCCGAAAGCTGCTTAAGTTTTCTTTAAATTTGTCCAAAATCCCCAATTTTTTTTTTTTTTTTTTTTTGGAAAATTTCTAGAGGTGTTTAATACTTTTTGCGCTTTTTTTTTATCAACTTTTCTCCTTCATTGAAATGCAGTAACTGATGTTGAAGCAATTGTTTCTTAAAAGTTTTTGTTATTAACAGATTTCGGAAATTCAGAAGCTTTAATATTTCCACCTGTTAAGGAAGCTTTTAATTGAAAATGTAACAAAAGACTAACTGAAATCTGTCAAAGTACACAACGTACGTTGAATGTTAATGAGTGGCACGTTCCAAGTAAAAGATCTAAAGATGTCGATCAACATTACGTAACACGCTAAAAAATTTGTCGAGCTTTAGTTTCTCACTTCTACGACTATAAAATACTATACTATAAAATTTATTAATCGATTTCGGCTCGATAGAGAAACATCGAAAAATACAAGCTTTTTCACTTATAATAATGGCAGTTCCTACAAGCGGTCTCATTACTGCGAAAACATGTTTTACACCAGTTTGTAAGTTCTGAAATGTAGCTTTACACACTTCCCACTGTAAGCTCTCAATTTGATATTATTGAAATTTCATGGAAGTTTTTGAAGATAAATTTTAAGATTTATGGGGATCCCCTAATAGTGTTCCTCAGGCTTCGGTTAATTAACTAACATTGCTCTATTAGCTTACAAGCAGTTAATCAAGCAGCAGTACCATCAGAACTTATAGAAAGCAAATTATCTCCTAAAAGAAAAATGTACCACAAGCTAAACTTCGTACTTATTTAGGCACTTTTCCCCCTTTTTTCAGTTTTATCTTTTGTTGGAATTGAAATATAATAATTAGTTTTTCTTACAAATACAAAAGATTTTACCTCGATTACATTTTACTTCGCATAAAGTATTTTAATAATTATCCGATCCATTATGGCCGATTTCTAGTTCAGAAATTGGTACCTTTTTGTCCCCAAAGATAGAAAAAAATAATTCTTACAATTAAAAGTGAACAGATAGTCAATGCCCGTTTCTAAATGCAGGAATTTTGTTTAATCTGAATTGAGTTATATTTCGAAGCAATAAATATACACACATACATGCATACATACATACATGCATGCATAGAAAAATAGAACAACAGAATAATTTGTTATGTGTTCATGTGTACCAAATAACAAATATTTCAATAACAAAAAAATGAACAAAAATTTTATCTTGAATTTTGTGTAATTTATGTTAGTGAAATATGATAAACATACAGTAGAACAGGGATAAAGCGAACGATTATTTGTGTTATTTTTATTTAACAACAAAACTAAATATTGAAATAGAAAAAGATATTAAATTTGAAAAATTAAAATAAGCTCGTATTTTAAACAAATAATAAAGAAATATTTCCGAAATTATTTTTACTTTTTCATCAAGAAAATTACTAAAAATTCGTAGAGAAAGCAGAAGAAAGAAAATATTGAATGTATCAGTAAACAAAATATATTCCAAGCCAATAATGGGCATTTTAATCAACTCAGCCATTAATAGAGTTCAGGTATGGCCGTCGGAAACTGCTTGGGCACATTTAAATTCTACAAAGCAATCGCCAAATCAGTTAATTCAAGAGCAAAACCACTCGCTTGCTCACTATTTCCTCTATACGAGTATTCTACAAAACACGTAAGAAACTATTACCAAAAAAAAAAAAAAAATTGTAAAATGGCATCCAGCTTTCCGAAGCGCCTTGTGGGCAGCTTTTGCATTAGAAGCTCTGCTTGTAGATTTAAAATTTTCTTAGCTCTTCAAAAATTATTTCTTATGGAACTGTAAATTGGTTACGTAAAAAAATACAAAAAGGAAGTCTTACTCTGATTGCCCAAATCCAGTACAACCAGAAATTTAAAAGGAATTTATATGGGGTGCGTTATAACGGCGTTTTACTGTAAAAACAATATTGTATGTTTTTGTGTTTTGATTCTTTTTTTTAATGATTATTCATTATTAAAGTGGGTGGACTCAAATCAAATATACACATACTCGCACATTCTCACACTCTCGACAACAGAAAAAAATATAGCACACAAGACACTGTTGCCATATGAAATTGAATGAAGATCGGGCAAAAAACTCTGAATTAGATGGGTTAAAATTCGCATGTGAATTATTACAAAAAAAATTTTTTTTTAATAAATTATATAAAAGAGAGTTAAAAAAATAAAATTATTGTTCAAAAAAGAGGCAGAGCATTTTCATGTAAAGATTTGACCATTAGCTAACCATTCCAGGCTTTATTTACAAACTACTTAGGGTTGCCCACTTGTCTCACCATTAATTTCTTTATTCCATAAATAAATGTGGTCAGAATTCCATTGAGAATATACACTACCTGAATTACAAGTCCAACAGAGCTATTTTATTACGTTAACATAGCTCATATGTTAAATCATATCACATGCATTTTTAAACAGGTGACTTTATTTTGCTAGATAATGATCAGCTGAGAATGGTTTAATGTTCCTCATCTGTCAAAATTTTTATTGCTAAAATCTTTTTAAAAAAAATTTAGGAAATGTAGCAAAATTCGCCAGTCTTTTGATTATTTGGTGTATATACTTCGTAATTACTTTGGACCTTATTTGGACTTATTAAAATTAAGTGTTTTTTTTTATCATTTAACGAGAAATCAAGGAAGTTTTCCATTTCATATAGAAGTTCAACGTAAAAAGTTAAGTTTTTTTAGACAAAATACAGATACTCGTCGAAAGAAAAATATGTTTTAAAAAATGTGAATATATTATATATTCAAAAGTAACTCCAAATTGACTACAGACACGAGGAGAACGTACTTTCCCAAATTGATATCCTTAAATACAAAGGAAAGAAAGAACTACGCACACAAAAGCTTTAACTCGACTATTTATAAATGCAAGGTAGCCCATTAAACCACGTTTGGGCTCACAAATTTATAAGCTTATTTCTTTGCCAAACCCATAAAACGAGTTACCTGAACTGCAATACTCTTCTAATTCTAAATGTGAGGCTCTCTTGGCACGGATAAGAAAAATATAAATATCGGCAAGAATGTCGCTAGCGTGCGATATTTATAATGTATAAAAAGTAAGAGAAATTTGTTGGATAGATGTAGCCAAAGCAGCAACACTGGTTACATTTTCAGATACTGGAGAACTTTATAATACAGAACAGAAATAAATATTTATTATTCAGTGTTGCATTTGAATCGAAATGAGTTCAGCTTATTGAAATCGCCTGAAACAGCGCTTTGTAGGGCAGAGTATATATAAAAGCGTTTCGAATATTTTTATTATCTTTCCTAAACTTTTTTTAATAATTTTACTGTGGAAGGTGCAGAAAACAGAGACTTTTTAATTTTTATCTCTTTATTTACTTATTTCAATAAATTGTTATTTTATTTATAAGACTCTTATCTTCATTTAATTTGATTTTCTTTGAAGAACCTCCTGCAAGAATGTAATACTTAAAAAAATAAATACGATTTTTGTTTTGTCTCGGTTTCGGCTCAAAAACCTGATCATTTAAGTATTATTTGATTAAAAACGAGAGTTAATAAAATTTTTATATTAAGACTTTTAAACAAATTTTAAAGCGATTTATTTTTTTATTATTTCTTTTAATTTCAATAAGCGTAATCTGTGACCGTACTAAACGTTAATTTTTATATTAATTTTCTCAGAATTCGACTCTTTTATAAAGCAACTTGAGGAGATTATAGTGATATTTATTCTGTCCGTCTGTCCGTCTGTCCGTCTGACCGTTTGTCCATCCGTTTTCTTGTATTTTGTTTAACTCTGATATGAATATTTCATTACATTGAAAATGTTGACATCAATATATTAAAAACTGGCCAGCAAAAATCTGAAAAGAAAAGAAAACAGAAAGCGTCCCAAGCACAAAACCGGAAAGTGGCTCAACCATATTAAATAACAAGAAACCAGCAATAACAATCACTCCGAAAAAACAGCCAAAGAAAAAACAAAACACAAAAATAATAAATAATTCAAACAGTGCACACTACATGTTGGAATGTATCGGTGAACTGCAACAAGTATTGAACTGCCGCTAAATCTGATCAGAAAATCTGCGATTATTATAATGCAGAACTTTCGTTCGGAAATAAGGCGAACTAAATAGAAATAAAACAATTTCGACCATCAATCAGTCACTTTTAACTGTGTTATTAGTTTGCCTTACTGCCCAATTTAAAAATATTTTTTGGGGTACATCCTCTTAAGGTAGATATTTAACACTATTTTTTTTGTTTTTGTTTTCTCTAAGTTGTTAGGAATTAAATACAAAGCTTAGGAATATTCCCTTTGCAGCAAATATTTCGTACAAAAAAGCACAAAATAAATTTAATTCCTGCTTTGAAGCATTTGTACAGAAAAAATGAAATTAGAGCCACGAAATAGAGAAACCATAGAAACTTTTACCATATTTACCATGAGACGTAGAGCAGGAACGCTCCCAAATCGCAAAAGATTTTTCAATATATTACTATTTGTATATACCCACAAAATAATTTTATTGAAACCACAAAGTTGGTCCGGTAAAATATAGGATATTTAAAAAAAAAAAAAACCATTCGGTTTACTTTGAGATTTCAGGGAAACATTTTTGTTGGCCCTAATGAAGTTACAGCGTTTCTAGCTTACATTCGGTATTCCCTGCTACTCACAGTTTAAATTTTTACATTAAAAGCTCTGCAAGTAAAATAGGCGAGAATAAATCGCGTAACTCAAAAGTATTTTACAGGAATTTCCTTATCTGTTTCGTGCTGGATTTAAAATTATCAATTAATGGCAAACGAAAAGCATGCAAGGTATTATGTGAAAATTATATACGAGTATTCCCCAAAAAATAAAAACTTATTTATTAATTTGTAAGTAAAACCATTTTTGTAGAAGTAGAAGTCTCTCAAAGTAACTCAACAAAATTCTTAATTTCGCTTCAATACAATACTTACAATACTTTCGCTTCAATCTGCCTTCGGCAGATCCCTTTTCTAGCCAAAAAAAACCGAACTTAAATGAGAATTATAAAATAGAGATAACAAGTCTGACCATTACTGCCAAAAAGCTATTTTATATTTTATTATGGTTTTGTAAATTTAAATATGTAAATATTAATTTCTAATTTAAATGAATTTTGCAGCCTGAAGTGTTCAAATAATTATGAAAATTTTAAAAAAATTACCTTTGCTTGACGCTTAAACTGCACACAATTTGCTTCGCAGATGTCACGTAATGGGTTAATGTGGAACATAAAGCTGAAATGTATGTAGCGTATGTGTGGGGATTTGTTTTGTAGGTGGTAAAACAAAAACAGTTTATAAATGTCAAACACTACAGAGTTTTGTCTTCTTTCATTCCATTATTTTTCCCCCACTTTCTTGTTGGATTTACATGGCGTTTTGCTTTCTTTTCTGTTCTTTACAATTATTTTTTATCTTTCGTTAAAACATGTGTTTATTTTTATTTATTTTTTAAATTCTTTAAAAGATTAGACATTGAAATGTATTTATTTAATTCAAATAAAAGTCCGATTACTTTTTGGCGATTAGCACTGCAGACATTTTAAACTGAAACGTTTTCAGAATTGACTACATTTTATTTATCGGCTTTGTTTATTATAAAATTGATTTTTTCAAGCAGTTTTACTTATGGCAAATGTAGTCCGGCAAATTTTACTTCAAAGAGTTTGTTTATATAAAATAGCTTTTTATATAAAAAGAAAAATTAATGACAAAACTTATTTTCCACAAAATTTTATACAAAAACAAAACAATACACACATCTTTTCATACACACGCAGGAGAAACGATTTTATTTTACACCATCTTTTTCACAATTCACCCACTGAGATTGTTTTGTAAGTTTTACTACACTTCATATTGTTTATTCATTTCCTTTATAATTTTTCTTATTTGGGCACTATATTAGAATTTAACCAGACGCCACCGAAAAAATATGATTTTAATAGACATTAAAAAATATTTACTCTTTCTATAGAATTCCTTTTAATTTCTTATTTTTATGAATCCCCTTCAACCATCTTTCGTTTTTAGCTAACAAATTTGTGTTGCTTTTTACTGTACACTTTCCTTCCAAACTGTCTGCTTATTTGTTAAACACTTTTTACAATTAATTGACTTGTTGTTCTTGTGCCAATCAGATTTTTAATTTCTTACAATAAATAAATTCACTTTCACTATAAAATGTCGCACACTATTCTTTTTATTTCACAGTATCTGATTTGCGATTTCACAAACAATAAATACAACTATTTCATTCTTCAACGAGACTAAACCAATTGTAAGTTCTCCTGCGAGCAACTCAATACCAACCGACATCCACACTTCCACACGACAAAACGAAAACTGATTCAAACAAATTGGAAAATTTATTCCTTCACCTTATTTTTCTTCTACACAATGTGTGGATTGAATCTACAACTGTTTGTCAGATGATACCGGGTTGCTTATTTACGTACTAAAAATTCAAAGCAATGACAAGGTTTTGGCTACACAGTTGCCATATTTAACGAGTTAACATTTTTTCAACGAGTTTCAAAAATCATTCACAATTTTGTTTTTGTTTGTTTTCATTTGAAAAAGAGATCTTTGTGTTGATCTTTTTTTTTTCTTCTTTTATTAATTCATTCATAAGAATAAAAACAACAAAATTACTCTCACAATCGTAAAAATATAGTAAACATATATTATTAAGAAAAAACAGAGGAAAAAAATTTAAAGCGGAAATTGTGCCTATTTGTTGTTCAAAAGGGTTATTCTGGACAATTTAGTAAGAGAAAAAAGGACCAACAATTATTATATTATATATATGTAAGCATATATGTATGTATATTATATATATATTTAACATTTATTTATGTAAATCATTGGTTAAGCTACGCTTCACACGCTGGGCTTGGTATGAAGGAAATTGAAAAACGATTGTCACATTATATCACATTTTTACACTGAAAATATAATGGAATATAGGAGAGGAAAATAGGAATGAAGTAACATAAATATAAAATATACATATGTAAATATGAGCAGGTCTTGTGGAATGTCAAATTGTATTCCATATCACTTGACAATGCTTTAATATTTTGGTTTATGTCAATTTTTTTTTATTTCTTTTATATTTATTTGTGCAAGGCATTCTGGCGAAATTAGGAAAATGGTGTATTGCTGGAGAAGACAGCTGCTGAAGAACTAGATTGTTTTTAATCTTAACACTAACATTGCAAAGAATGGTGTGTATGCTCTGGCAAATTTTAAGCGAGCAATAACTATGACTTCCTTCGTTTTTTAAACATTCCATAAAAGTTTTCATAAAAAAAATATTAAATCAAATAAGCTGTATTAGTTGGAATTTTTTATGACTGCCATAACTAGAAATTGAACCCATGACCTCCGTGATTTGTAATTGACAAAGTAATAATTTGTGAAAAGTTCTCAACTAGTATGTAATTGTAGAAGCAGGATACTTATGTGCCATGTAATCAACGAATTTTTACTACATTTCTTAAAGTTCAAAATATGGAATTAAATGAATCATTAATGATTTCAATTAAATTATAAATAAAATAAAAATTATACAATAGATTAATTTCAATTTAATAAGAAAAGTGATCAATTATTTCTTCTTAAATAAAGCGATGATGGAAATTTTAAACTTTGGTGAGGCACTCCAGGACATTTTACATTAAAATTAAATTAATTTGTTTCCTAGTGCTAAAATATTTATGTATTTCATTATTATAGTGTGTAGATAAACTGCTCCTGTAAATTTCGCCACAAAAGAAAAACAAAAATAATATTTTAAAGGGAAAGACCGAGGGGGCATAAAATGGGCGCAGTTATCTAAGAAAGCAGTTACAATTCCGAAATGAAGACAAATTATTGAGCGATTTTTCCATCACTTATTTCAATCATTCTTATCAAAATTAATTATTATTAATTATTAAAGAGGTTTCAAGCAAACATTTTTGAGGAATTTAAATATAATGCATTATCCTTTATTAAAATGTTAATAAAGAAATAAATGTTTCCCAGCACTCAGGAAATAACCAGTTTTCATGTCATGACTTGTGACGGAACATAAATGAATACACACATTAATTCCGATTATTTTCTTAACCAGTTAAATGAGTATCTCCAAAAGTTGACTAAATGTTAAATAAATATTTGTCGTGTTAATGAGGGCTGGAGAGATCTAATACAAATTAATGAATGTTCTTAAAGGAAAACAACAGTGGAGACAAAATGATTGGCTTTCACTCACGGCTAATAATACTAACAATAATTTTAGACACTCTGGAGGACCTCTTCAAAGGAATAATTGTGAATTAAATTTGCATTTTTGGGTGAATTTCTTTTAAATCCACTTTTCCAATTAAATACAAAACTTATCAATTTTCTTTCTTATTTTGTTAGTGTCACAAGTAGGAAAATTTTTCGCTGCCGTTTTTTTTTTATATTTAATATAAAATTACTTAGCAAAAGTCCTGTCTAGCAACTAACCCAAAATACTTCCGCTGAAAGGAGCAGCATAAAAGGATACACAACAAAACGAACAGAAAGAAAAACGGCTAGTTGACATCGACAATTGTTGTAAATTGCAATGAAATGAAATTTTTAGCGTAAAAACATACCGGCAAAATGAATGGCAGCGAGAAAAACACACTCACACACAACACATCCGTACCTACTCATACACATACATATATGTACGTATAGATATACTTGTGAAGAGAAAACTTGCTTAGCCGACAAATTTTTATAATTTTCTTCACATACATACATATATACAAAACCTACATACATAGAAACAAACATAAATCTATAGAAAAGCAAGCATGAAATATAATTTTCCTTAATATGGACCTTTTTAGAAGATCTAAGTGTCAACATTCTTTAATAGCAGTAGCAAGCCATGAAGGAAACGTACGTACTAGTGACATTATTAAAAAAAAAATTATAGAAACTTTTTAATATTTTCTTATTCTGTGTTTCAGCTGAAAAAAAAGTGAAAATAAAAAATGCTTAACACTTAAATCAAGAGCCAAGGGTCCTTTATGCTTCTCTTCTTTCATTCCTTATTATTTATTTTCCTTTATTCTGGCATTTGTCATAAATCACTGAAATGAATAAAAATAATTAAAAAAAAAATTTAGCGAAATTATAATGGCTACTGTTTCGCCAAATGGGAGAGTGTTCTATACCATTCCAATGTGGAAGTCAAGTTTTTAAAACAAAATTTTATGTTTAATGGAATATGTAATTAATTTGAAATGTGTATATGTATGTGTATATGCAATTTTAATCAGAATTTTAATCAGTCTAAATTAATTTCTTTTTTCCTATTTTTTTTTTTATTAAAAAATTATATACAACTAGAATCATAGATGCAATCTCCAGGCTAAAATGTTGCACAGAATAAAATTAAATTATTTAATTTTCAGTAAACAAGCCTATTAGATTTCATATTCATTGTTTAGGAATTTCATTTGGGGGCCGTACGATGACCATTATTGCACACTATTTCCACAGCCAACAGCAAAATGGATACTGCCATTTATGATGATGTTTGTCTTTTAGCGAATTGGCAGACAGCGCTTCGTGGTAACTGCTTGCTTAATATCATTTCCGAACCAGTATGGTCTGATAACGCCATCAGAACATTAAACGCACCAACTTTTGGTGCCTGCATTGGCTTTTCATAAATCAGTTTAAGGTCGAATTAAGCGAAACAACAATCAAAATTCAAAGCCTTTCTGTATTTATGATTATAGAAGTATAGAAGCCGCAGTGTTGCACATAAATCTCGTGCGAACAGCTGTTTTTTTAAGGTTATGTTGCGTCTAATTTAAGCCGTAGTGATTTATTAACAATTATGAAGAACCTTTCGTATTTAGCAAACGCAGCAGAGAATTTAATTAAGAATTTAATTTAATAAAATTTGTCTAATAAAAAAATGAACGTATAAAAGTATCAATTTCCTCCTGTACGGAATAAATTTCAGAAGAGGTTTTCCCGCAATAGTACAACAAACATATCAGATTTATAATTTGTATTTGGCGATTTAAATAAAAATGCCTTCAATAGTCAGTTCCTATGAGCTTTTATAAAAAAATAAAATTAATTCGATGCATTTTAATTATTAAGTCCGGTAATTTTTGCTCCTTCTAAAAATAAATCGTTATACTTAAATAAAATCTTGTCGCAAAATAAAATATTGTAATTATTTTTCAATATGTTTTTATTTTGAATCGACTCCCTCTATCTCGTGTATAGCATTATATGTGTAAATAAGCCAACGGGCTTAGAATTATGTTTCCATATATTTTCTTCCTAAGCACTTTGTCATCATTGAAAGATCATAATCATATTTCATGCAAAATTATTCATGTTAGCATTATTGCCGGGAAAAAGTTCACATAAATCGTATTATATTTAAAATCTATTTATTTTCTTATAAGATTTAAACCGCATCATAAAATATTTGGATATTTAAAAAAAAAAAAATATGATGAAATTTGAGAAGTAACAGAACGCTCTGAAAGGATTTTTTCTATTTCCATTTAAAACGAGCATGTATGTGTTTGTGCTGGAAACACTCATGCATGCATATGGCCACATAAATGCATCTATTGATTTCGTAAAAAGTATTTTTGAAAGCTTTTTTCGGAAGTTGATACTGGCATAAATAAATGCTCTCACACAGGCATGCATAAATTAAAGAAGACTCTATAGAAATAGTTTTTTGCATCCGTCTCATTTCGTTTTTTTTTTTCTTTTTCTTGTTTCACTTGCAATCAATGTTAAGGGAAGGGGGGGGGGGGGCAACTGATGAGCATGAATTGCATAAAGCTGACGACGAGCATGAAGAGGTAAATTTTGATAAGATAAAATTTTCTTTATAGAGAATATTTATGATAACGAAATGTTTTCTATAAAAATATATTTTTAATGAAACCAAAATTTTCTAAATAAAAAATTTCAATAGAAAATTTTTTTTTGTATGGAAAATATAGTTGAAGAGAAAAAGTTTCCTCTATAAAAGATCTTGTTTGGTATACAAAATATTCTGCATTAAATATAATTTTCTATAAAACAAAAATATTTTACTTGAACATTATTTGCAGCCAAGAGAAATCTTTATACAAAATCTGGAGGCACAATCTACTGTATAGAAAATCTTCTTTATAAAAAAATGTTCTATAAAGTTTTTGTTCTTAAAAATTATTCGCATAGAAAATTATGTGGATGGAAATGAAATTTTCTGTGTAGAGAATTTTCTGTTGTAGAAAAAGTTATATGTTTAATAAACTTTGTTAATAAAATTAAAATTTTCTGTACAGAAAATCTTCTTAGTGAAATAAAATTTTCTGTATAAAAAATGTTGTAAAAGAAGCAAAAATTTCTTCATAGAAAACATTCTGTATAGAGAATTATATTGATTTATACAAAATTTAGTGTATAAAAAATCTTGATCGAAATTAAATTTTTCTATATAGAAAATCTTGCTGACGGAGAAAAACCTTAGTGTCTTCATGAAACTAAATTTTTTGTATAAAATTTGGAATTGATAAATCAAAAACCTATAAAATTTTCTGTATAGAAATTGTTCTTAAAGGAGATAAAATTATCTGTATAAAAAACCTTATTTTACTTTCTTATTGGAAGTAAAATTTCTTTGTGAAATATAATTTTTCTTTGGTATAGAAAATTTAAAAATTAATTTATCGAAAACGGAAATAAAATATGTGGAGAGTGCATTTCCTGCATAGAAAATCTTAGTGATGGGGACAAAATTGTCGGTTTACTGTTATGGAGAATTAAGAACGTAACACAAATATTGCACAATGAACCAAATGGACCAACATTTGGGCTGGACCAAATGAAACCGCCCCTTCTTTTACAAAGAAAATAATTATTATTTTATTAAAAAATAATACAATATAAACGTACGAGTATATCTATAGAATAGAGGGTTTTCCCCCCGCGAACTTGCAACTTGACAATTATTTTCAACTGACTTCTGCTCAATCCGTATGAGAAGCATATTTTAATAGATATTTTGTTTGTTAAGTAAAATAAAATAAAAAATAAGTAAATTGTTTGTTACAATATTTTTGCATTAAATTATTTCAAATTAAGTGAATCTATAAAACCGGAAATGCAAACAGAAGCAACTCCATCAAATTGAATACTCACCTTAAATTTATCACAAAATTATTTATAGTGTGAAAGGGGAGAAGGGAGTAAGTAGTTGTGGTAGATACTTGCCCAATATGGCATTTTGTTGTTTTGTTTAATCTCATTTCAAACTCAAAAGCAACAAAAGCAAATAAACTTTACACATGTGAACTTGTGAAGAGAGAAACACTCACTTACTGGAATGCATTCATTCCCTCTTATGCCTTTATTGAGTTGAGGTTGTGTGGCTTAAAACATTTTAAGCAATGAAATCAGAAACACGCACAAACGAAGACACGCACACACTCGTGCCCACCTGCAATATGGATTTAAACTTTGAAAGTTTCATTTATACGAGCGAGTATGATACGAAATTAATCAAACTGTGTATGCATCTGCATCTGGATCTGCATCTGTTAGGAACGTTATAATGTTACAAATTAGTGAATAATAAAAACATTCCCGTTGAACGCACATGCACTGGTTGCATTGAAGCGATTGCGATTCAGTTTAACAAAGAATTACCGGTTCACATGCTTAGCAATGCAAAGTTCTTGCTCTGCAAGTTGCAGGTAACAGTTCCTCTGTGAATGTTCAGTAGACTTTTCAGACAAGTAACGTTGAGCTGGTGTTGCAGTAATTAAAAGGAATTGAGTTATTGGAAATTGAATCGAA
Source organism: Ormia ochracea (assembly GCA_963402855.1). Classification (NCBI taxonomy): domain Eukaryota; kingdom Metazoa; phylum Arthropoda; class Insecta; order Diptera; family Tachinidae; genus Ormia; species Ormia ochracea. The sequence continues at coordinate 45,125,498 of OY727106.1, forward strand.
TGTGGTTTGAATTATCACTTTTATTAACTAAGAATAGCAGTTTAAAATCGCTCCGCCAATAGGTCTTTTGCAAGTTACTATGCCGACATTTAGAAGCAGATGACTCGATTCAGCAAAGAAATAGATAATATTTTGCGGTTTACAATATGCTCGTCTCCACTGCTTCCGTGCCATTTAGATCGGATTTCATTTTAATGGATGCAAGGCTATAAAAATATCTAGCTATTCTCCGTTATAAATACTGATTTTGCTGGAAAGTTAAAGTTATAACTTCTTATTATTATATAACTTACTATATATCTTCTTGGTTATTTTTAACTTCTTATCTGTCAAAAACAAACTGCCGATCCAAAATGTTCGATATTGTGAATATTCATATATAACAGACATGTATACCAACCTAGCCCGTCGATGGTATAGTGGTTAGTATACCCGCCTGTTACGCAGGTGTCAGGGGATCAATTCCCCGAAAAGCCAGAAGCCAAAGGCCTCAGTAGCCAGTGCTTCTATACATATTGCAATTATATTCATATAATTGTAATATTATGTAAATAAATAAATACCAACCTAACAGAAAAAAAATGTCAAAATTGAACCTACGTAACTCATCAAATTTGAAAATAAGCGTAGTTTTTTATCACACCTCGTATATTCCCTGTTTAACCTACTTACGGCCACCATGCCTATTTGGCTACAACCAGTTTCCCAGCAAGGCATGCCAAAACCATAAATTAAAAAAAATGCTCACTAGTAGAATAAAAAGGTGGGTCACTAAGTTAAGTGCATTAATTACTTTGCTCATATGGGGTCACTATGCGAATACGGGCACACCTCTTTTACAATCCGAAAACATATACTTTTTCTATTTTTCTGTATTTGTAAATTATTTTTATTTTTTGCATGTCCAGTTTAAAATATATTTTAAAAAAATTTAAATTTTTTTTTTAAATTTTTTTAATTTTTTTTTTTTTGTTTTTGGCTTTAAAAGGGTTAACACCTCCTTTCATGGCTAATTCACATGGCGCCTTCATTAAGTACTACGAGTACTTTACAAATATCTGTACTTTGGGGATATACAGTTTTAAACAAAATATGGAATCAATATTTATTGATGAATAAATATTTTAAAGCCCAGCACACTTTAAACTAGTTTCTGTATTGTTGATAATGAGCAGCAATTATAGAGGACCTTTCGTGTTTGGCAAGCGCAGCAGAGAAAGTTTTTCTGTATCGTCAAATGCTCGGGAAGGAGTGCGTTACACAGCAAGCCAATATATTGCAAATAGAATTTTTTTTTCTGAATTCGTCTGGCTTACATTTTATTACTGTCTATCGGCAATTTTTCAATTAAAATTTCCCCGCATGTTTTGCATGTACCCCTCCCTTGTTCAAATGGTTCAAAGAGACCTTAGAGACCAAACCCAATTTTTTCAATTGCAACTATCAAGTTGTATTTTTTGTTTAATTTTCATAATATGATAACGTCGCATCTATAAATTTTTGTATCTTAAACTCACACCAATTTAACTTTTTTCATTTGCTGTTGTTTTGTTTTTCACGTTAGAACTTTTGCTAAAGCAACTATTTGTTATTCACAAAAGTTTACATATTCTATGGCGACATATTGTAAACTCGACGGAGTTGTTACACAAATTTGACAAGAGCAAAAAATTTAGATTTTATTTTTGCGCTAAATAAATAAATCAAAAGTTTGATATAGCTGAGGAAATTTGTAGAGTAAACTTGCATTCGTGCTTTTGCCGGGATTTTTTAAAAGTACAATAATGCCACAAATTGCATATAGAAATGCCTTAATCAATCGGTATATTAAAAACAATGTATTATATGTATTATATATAAACTTAAGTAGTGTGGCTTGAGTTCGCCCCTGAGTGCAAGCAAAGGCGAAAACTAATAAGCACTCTATGCCTCAATGCATATAATCTAAAAAGGGAAAAGAAGGAAGTATATATGTATATAAGGGAGTTCCCCTGTCAGGGTCCGGCAATATAAGGTATATGAAAATAATCAGTTTTCTTAACAAGCCGTCAAAAGCACCTCAAAATTATCGCAGTTCATTTTCTTATCATAAATTGGTTACTTTGCTTTTTAGAGTGTGACCGCTTTTAATTTTTAGTTATTGCAGAGTTGCATTTACTTTATAAATTAAGTGCTTTAGTACCTAATTATGCTATGGATTATGCTGGAATTAAAGTAAATAGACAGTGTTAGAGAAGACTCAGTAATTTTTTAAAGGAAAGCTCCAACATGCGATTTGCGGCCATTAATGTGGTTGAAGTTGCAATTCTTATTACACTTATGATTCCTCAGAAAAGTTTAAAAAGCAGGATTTGTATGCATACAAAAAGTAAACTAAAATTTCTTACTTACTTAAATTTCGTATAAGGCCGTCACATTAGAAAATAAAATATGGATTCAGAAAAACACACACACCTTTTTACAATAATTCACTCGAAATTGCATGCTCGTATTTATTTGACAGATTTTTTTGTTTTATTATTTTTTTTTTTTTTTTTTTGTAATGCATGTCAGTTGAGGTTTGTAATTATTGTCAACTAGATTTTCTACTCTTTAACTTTTGGCAGCAGAAGTTGTTCCTTCACATGTGCTGTTTAAGCCGAATACCAATTAAATATATTTAAATGCAACATAAGGAAATTAGAATTATTTAAACTATTTTATTGTACCTATATTACATACACACATGCCATACACACATATTCATAAATATTTCCTCACACAATTAAAGCTTTTCGTCGTGAAGCTAAAATAAAATAATGCGATTACTAATGATATTTTATTTAATATAAAAAATGCTGCTAACACTAATTATAGAGGAAACGTTATCTGAGAAACTTTATTCCTGGATATCCTGTGGTCTTTTGTTTCATTATAGTTGTTGGGAAACTTTATCCATTGTATTAGAAGTGTGGGGGGTGGCGTCTGTTGTGTGGATGCTTAAAGTAGAAAATCTAAAATTAGACAGAAAGTAACCATGGCTGTGTGTGTTTTATTTTATTTAGCCACAGGACTTTTGAGCCCAGAATGAGTTTTGAAAAGTTGATTTTTATTTCCCAAGTGTGTGTGTATGCTTGCATGTGTATATGTATGTGTGTATGATTGCAGCTGCGTGCGGCCATCAACTGTATGATTCCATTTGTGGTTTTTATAAAAAGTCTTTGCTTATTTTCCTTAATGCAGCCAACAGTAGTTTTGTTTTTCTCTTTCGAGATAATCTTGTAAATGTCATTTGCGTTAATGTTTTTAAATAGTTTGTTAATAACATTAGGAACTCATGGAAAAGTTTAAGAGTTTTGCTTTTAAGTAAAACAAAATGTAATAAACTAGGTCTCCTTTAGCTCTCAGAGAGCAACAAATGCACAGTGCAACGTGTTCTCAAACAGCCACCGTACAACTTTACAACTTTTGGCCTAATGGAGTGCATTTTGGGTTCACCATATTCTAAAGTTCTAAACAATTTCGATGATATAGACAATTCATGTTTATGAGCTTTCTCAGGTGTTTGGTGCTTCCTAAAGATTGTTTGAAGATATTAAAGAATTGCTTGACTCACTATAAGATTGACTTGACTCAATAAGGAGGATAGAAAGTAATGGACACTCAAAACTTGCTAATAAAAAAATCAGTTTTCCACTCAAAAGTGAACCGCTTTATAAGCAAATTAACCCTTTAAAAGCAGTTTTTTTCTTTAAAAGCTAAAAAACCGCGGAAGTGTGCAGAAGTGGTTATAATAATTCCAAATATTGCAGCATATATCAATATAAGCTAAGCTTCATTAAAGCCATGTCTGAGTCCCGAAGAGCGAAGGCAGTAAAAAGCAGAGACCTGCAACGCATACGATAATGTTTTTACAGGACATGCATATACATATAGTTGAGGAAGGTTGGTTTACAGTATGAAATTTTAGCTTATATGCAATTCTTGTTTTTCTTAAGAACAAAGCAGAAGTCCAAAATTACCTCTGTTCCTCTTACTGTATAGTATACTCAAATCTAAAAGTTGCGTAATAAAAATTTTCATACTGTGAACAGACATAAAACTCAAAAAAGGCTTATGTTTCTAATCGAAACATATTTATTTACCAAATATTACAATTATATGAATATAATTGCAATATGTATAGAAGCACTGGCTTCTGAGGCCTTTGGCTTCTGGCTCCCCGTGGAATTGAACCGCTGACACCTGCGTAACAGGCGAGTATACTAACCACTATACCATCGAGTGGCTGAAAATGTAATATAATTTGTTTATAATCTATACAAATTGTTGGCATACAGTTGTTTGACTCACAGCATGAATTTTAAATAAATTTCCTTTTTATTACCTGAGCGGGTTCCATTCGGCATTGTTTTAAAGAAAGTATAGCTGCATGCCCCCGTTCAAAGAACTTTTGTTGGAAAAAAAATACTCGCAAATAAAATAAAATTCTCTACAAAAGAATGGACTCTCTCTAAGGTTTAATTATTATCAACATAACGTCGTCTCCCAAAACATAAATATATGTTTAATGGTCTGAAATGTGGGGATTTCTACAAAAATTTGCACTCTTACACATGCGCATCTCGATTTGATTAATGTTTTTAAACACTGTGCAGGTAAATATTTCATTTGGTTCTAGCAAATACTGGTCAAATGGCTGTAAGGTTTGTTCTGTGCTTAAAATTTTTTTAGAAAAAAAACTAGATATCTAAAAATGTACATTTGTATGGAAATACCTATATGCGACCATTTCAAAGCGATATCTATATTGTTAAATGGACATAATCACAACCACTTACTTTACAAACTTTTTACCTGTAGACGAGTAATTGTGTTAAAGTTCTTGTTTGACTTTTTTTATCTTAATTTCTCTTCTTCTTCTTCTTCATCTTCTTCTTCTTAAATTTTTATAGAGTAAAGAAAGTTTTTGAAAATATGAAAAGAAATTTCTCTTCAGAGTGGGAGTATACGAGCGTAACCGGCTGGAATTCAGAACACAAGTTGTTTAAGAGGAAATTAATGTTTGTTTATCTCATTCATTTACGTGCATTCCTCAACTTTTGCTTGTAGTTTTCATTTATATTTTTTAATAAATTCGTTTTGTTTTTACAGTGGCAAAATGTAAATATTTGTGTTTTAAGACATAATGAAAATACACTTAATTATAATTGAAAGAGAAATATAAATTAAGTTTCTTGTAAAAATAAACAAGCCATAAAAAGCTTTAGGAAAATACAAATGATAATAATTTTGGTTAAGAAAAATTAGAGAAAATGCTGAAGGAAGACCTCCTGCCAATATGGAGAAAGAGATCTGAGCATATTTATTATTCGCCGTTGCCTGATAACTGTAAGTTAGCAACAAATTGCTAGCCTCTAGGGACTGAGATCACAAAATATATTCTTCTTTTTCCAACCTGCAAAGCTTTCGGCTTGTCCGCAGGAAAACAAGCAGGGTCTAGCCAGGAATCGAACCCGTGACCTCCGGTTTAGTAGGCTGTTCATTATCCATTCACTAACGGAGGCACCACACAACAACTTATCGATGTTTACACTAGCATTAGTTGCACATTGGGCAAAATACATAATGATGAAAAATAATAACTCTTTTCCTAAAAAAATTAAATTAATTAAAAAATTTGCATGCAGGAAAAAAAAAGCAATAAATTTTTAAAAAAACATGTAGAAGCAGATTTAGAATGTATTGCAATAATTCAGCAATTTCAGATATATGAAACAACATAACAAATTTTCGGAAGCAAATCGCCTGCTTTAAAAATCTTAAGAAGTATTTCTATTGTATAAGTAATTTGTAATAATTCGAAATTTTTAGTCGCAGGCAAAAGCATCGCGAAATGAAGTATCGGCTCCTTAGTAGCTTATTTGGAAAAAAAAAAATTTCCAAAATTATTTTAAGAAAAAGTCACAAAAAAATTAATATTGTGTTTGCTTGCCAACATTTCACACATTTCTCGTTTGTTTCTTTCGAAGATCAGCGCTCAGGAAATGCATTCTACTTAAGGAATGCTTGCACGGACTTTTCTAGAGAGAGAAATAGATATGGGCTAGAGAAGAGAAATGTTGAAGAAGTGGAATAAAGAGAAAAGTAGTGAAAGCAATTTTATTTCTTCTTTTACTTTTTCAATGAATTTGTACTACAATAGGCCGTAGAAAGAGGGTGATGTACACGATGTTAAGTATTTGTGCTCATGCGCCAAGAAACCAGAGGCTTAGCTTTCGCCATTTAACCATTTCTAGTTGACACATTTTTTAGTTCAGAATACGACAAATTTGAAATTCAGAAATTATTTTGATTTTATTCGAAAATGAAATTATTTGATAGCACTACACTCAAACATTCCCCACTTAAGGAACACTTAAAATTCGATTAGTTTAATTCCTAGCAGATCAAAGGATATAATTTTTCATCATAAAATTAATTTAAATCTTTTATTTCCCAGTCCTTTTATTGTCGGAGTTACACAAAAAGATTTTTGAAGTGTTTGGAAGGATGTCATTTAAAATTTTTAAACATCAATTACATATGCACATGCAAGTTTAAGAAAAAGTATCTCCTTCCACTTTCATACTTTGTGTTTTTGAGAACTCTTTCTCATATTCAAGTCCTTTGCTGTATGTATACGATGGCCTGCACGTAATATAATTTTCAATATAAAGCGATTATAGGAAAATGCTAAAGTTTGGATTTGCTGTGCCAATTTAGAAACAAATAGTTTTTATAAACAAGTTTAAAGCGTTTTGCTTAACATCCTTTCCAAGCATAAAAAAAAATTCTCATTATCCTTATGCTTCATGCACACAAAATAAGCAAATTTATTTTGCAACACTTTATTTTCCTTTTTCCCAGTTTTTTTTTTTTTCTTTTATAGCACTTGCAACAAATAAACGTGTAGTAAACTAAACACATCAAAAGTTAGTTACCATTTTACCACAATTTATTTTTTATTCCTGCAATTCCTTTCGCAATCTTTCTTTCTTTCCAGTTGTTCCTAACCATTCCACTCATTTATATCGCCTTTTTTTATTGCCACATAAACACTACAAAATGTGTTTGGATTTTCATTTAAACATCTTGCGTGTATTGTAGACGAACACCAGCAACAACAAGAACTAAATCACATGCACACACCCACACACACACACACGTTCACTGCATATCCTGACAAAAGAAGAAAAACGGAAATAAAGCAGAAAATCAAAGCAAAAAAAAAAAACAATTGCTAAACAACAGGAGGTCGTTTTAAGCCACAACAAAGTTTCAAAATAGCAACAACTGGAATTATTTTTAAAATATTTATAAATTTTCTTAAGTTGGCTTAAATATTTATTAAAATTAAATTGAACTCGTAAAACTAATATCGGCTTTGTTGCTGGTCAGGCCAATAACAATTAAAAGTTTCAATTGCGTCTAAAAAGGACGCTTACGAAATTCTTCTCATACCTGGCATTGCACAGTGGGAACAAATGCTTAAATAATAAATGTAACAGAAGCAACTAAATCTCAACGAAAACGACATATTAAGAAATTTTATAAATTAAGTAAAAAAGAAAATATTAAAAAGCTTTCAAAAATATTTTACTGCTCAACTGTTAGATCGAACCGAACCCCGCTGCGACCACTGTTTGTCTCAATGAAGTGCAAGAAATTTTAAGCACAGAATTTAGTAAAGAGCTTTAAAAACATGATTGTGTAATCAGTCCTTTGGCGATATATTCGATTTCAAAGAAAGGAAGGATTTGAGTAATGAGTTTAACGGATTAAAGTTTCATTTGCTAAACTAGTTCATCATTACAAGAATTGTTTTTACTTTGTGCCTCTCGGCAAGTCGCTTCGCTTTGTTATTTATTAGATTGTCATAAACCATTTTAATGGACACACTTATGTGTTTGTTACCAACTCCGCAGATACAAGTATATAAATATTTGTATATCCAACATCCCTTTTACACTTCACTTTCTCGTAAAACTGCAAAATTTATTTTAATATTGAAGTAATAGATGGTTGCAGAATAGAATAGAAAAGCAGTGTTGTCATGAAAATAATCATCTTCCTCTACACCGATGCATTCTAAATTTGATAGCTTGTAGTCGTCAAACTATTCAACTTCGGCACCATAAATAATTTGAAAAAAAAATTTAATTCTTTAGAGAGATTTCAAAACAAATTTATTTATCGAATCTGGCAACACATTAACAAAAATATAGAAATAATTCTTTGTTTAAAGGGGGGTATTGTTAAAATGACATCATACTCGCTTAGTAGGACTAGATTCCTCCTTAGCAAGTCGATAAGAAGGATTTCATCAGACACCATCACACTCGTGTAATAGCATGTTTGTCAAACACAGTGACAGAGAATAAAGATGATTTAGAGCGCGCTTTGCAAAAAGACTTTCTTTAAATGTTGAAAGTCATTATTCAGTGTGTGCTTGTAAAAGTGATGCTTGATGATTTGCATGATAGTCTAATAGAAAAACATACTCTTTCATCACAGCATGTTTACATATCATGTATATCATATGACCATGTAATAACCCCTTTAGGCAATATTCAACTTTAATACGCCCCACTGTGCATGCCGCACACATACTTTTATTTGCATTTAGGTTTTGTAAATATTAGCAACACTCTTTCTCTTTTCCTACAAGCTTAAAGCCATATAAAGCCATTTATGTGTGTGTGTGTGTGAGTCAAAGCAAAAACCCACAGTCTGAATGCACACACACTCGTCCGCTTACTGGAGTCTCGTAAGTGTTGAAGAAAAACATGCAACATTGTTTTGCAAAAATTATTACCATAAAATGGCAGTGATTTATTTGTGTTCAGTGAAAAGTTCCGTTTCCTCTTCTTGCTGCTCAACTTCTTGTTTTGTATACGAAAGGATATTTCATTCATTCAACGAACTATTGCTGTGAACATAAAACACAATCAAGAAATGAACAAGCACACACACACCGTCTGACCGACCGAGCCACTTAAGATAGTTTTGTTTCAGATGTTGAAATTTTTCTCATTATTATTTTATTTTTCTTTTTATCTATTGCTTTTTGCTTTTATTCATGCAATTTTACACGAACGATTTTGTACGATTATTAGAAGAAAAGCAAAAAACAAACAAAAAAAAAATAAATAAAAATTATTGCCTATAAAATAATTTAGCTGATTGCAATGCTTGTACATTTTGAACTCCTCAACCAGAACGCTGCTTAAGCGCAAATTAGTCAAAGAGGAAAACGAGAATGAGATATTCTGAAATTGCTATTTATCAGAAGTATTATTTTACATAAAAGCACAATAAAGTTGTTAAGCTTCAGAGTTGACTAGTGCTGAGCATTTCATTGGGGCCACGGTTGTATCAGGAGAGATGGATAAGGAGCTTCTAGTGAGTGCACAGTGGTTCGAACATTGTACAAAATGAAAATTTTTTTCGATTTTATTTATTTATTTATTTATGGATAAGGAACATCTACTGAGTGCACAGTGTTTCGAACATTGTACAAAATGAAAATTTTTTTCAATTTTATTTATTTATTTATTTATGGATAAGGAACATCTACTGAGTGCACAGTGGTTCGAACATTGTAGAAAATGAAAATTGTTTGCGATTTTTTTTCATTATTTATTTATGGATAAGGAACATCTACTGAGTGCACAGTGGTTCGAACATTGTAGAAAATGAAAATTTTTTTCGATTTTATTTATTTATTTATTTATGGATAAGGAGCTTCTAGTGACTGCACAATGGTGCGAACATTGCACAAAATGAAAATTTTTTGCGATTTTTTTCATTATTTATTTATGAATAAGGAGCTCCTAGTGACTGCACAGTGGATCGAACATTGTACAAAATGAAATTTTTTTTCGATTCTATATATTTATTTATTTACTTATTATACTTATAAGTACATTATAAGCATAATGAGAGGAGAGGTATGGCAGCGACGTCCCTAACCTCAATATTTTTCTTAGTTTTAAATGGAATTGTAAAAGGATTTTTGGTCGATTAGTTGAGAAAAGTCGAAAAGAAGTTGGCCTTTTTGACTGTGTTAATGTGTGGACAATTTGAAAACAGTTGATCAATGCTTATTGGATTGAATCCATAAAAAGGACATTGTTTGGGTTAGGTTTTTTTATCAATTAAATGAGAATGTGAAATTCTAGTGTGACCTAGTCTAAGTCTAATTATTTTAATTACATTCTCTTCTTGGTAGCAGGTTATGGTCTATATTTTTGAACAGTTTGTAGGCATTAACTTTATTGGGATTAGTTTTCCTGTAGTAGTCAGCTGTTGTGTTCCAATTGTAGTTGACTTTTGTCTTGAAAAGGTATTTTATAAACTTTTTTATATCATCAGAAAATAGATTTGGTGTAGATAGAAGAGGGGCAGCTAAAGACGCTTTTGCGGTCACATCCATTGACTCATTGCCTGTTATTGCGGAGCGACTAAAGATGCACATGAGATTATTGTCAGGTTTTTTTTCAATAATAAACTGTCTAATCATGCTTTGGGTAAAATTGATCGTTATTGCAATTTCTTATGTCGTTATTGTTGTTTGTTGAGTCAGTACAGATTACGAATTTACCCATGCGCCTTCTAACCTATTTTACAGACTCGTGTATTGCTATCATTTCTGCAGAGAAATTAGAGCTGTATTCTGATAAAATTGAATTAACTAATGCTTTGTGTTCGTCCGCAATGCTAAAGCTGGTACTCTTAAGGCCCTTAGAGCCATCGGTGTATATGAATTCGTAGTCGTTTAACTGGTATTGTGTTTCTTGAAATCTTTGTTGATATATTTCTGTATTTTTTAAGGATTCCTTTAGTTCAGTGAGAAAAGAGTTGATTGTGATTGGGTAGATGTGCCAATTAGGATATTTTGATCGGATATTGTAGCTTGATGATTTCGATTCTACTCTTGGGAAAAGCTGAATGATTTTTATTCAAAGCAATATTTTAATTATCCAATAATAAAATTATTTATTAGGTACAATATCCAATCGGAAGGAATATAGACAATTTTTGTTTGGTTGCACAGAGACTAGAACTGAGAGCTTCAGATGTTTCGAAATCCAATTGTTATGCATTACACTTAACGCAGCTGTCAGACTGCTTATGCGCCATTAGTCAGCGTCATATATCTGAAACTTGGTTTTGGTCAGGCGAAGCTTTCAAATTTGTTCAATATTTTTTTGCCTCAAATAATTTCTTCAATTATTTTATTAGGTGCTCAAATTAAGCGTTGGCAAATTAATATTAATAAGAACAATAAATATTTCTATAATTTTAAATTAGGAAAATATTTAAGACCGCAAGCCCAGAAATTTTTAAAATGTAATAGAAAACTTCAAAAGCATTTCATACCAGTCAGCTTTACTTGCAAAACTTTTTCTAAGTACAAAATAATCTTTGGACAAACAATAAAAAATAAAATAGAAAACTAATTATATATAAATAAGATATGGGAATATCTCCAATAATAATAAATTTTTTAAAACCAGCTGTGAAATTAAACAATAAAAAATTGGTTTGTAAAAGCTTTCAAGAGTTTTCAAATTTTTGTAATATAATCTGCTTGATTAAAATCCATGAAAGGGCGTGTCAACAGCTTGCATGTTCATGATTAACGTTTCTTTAATTTTTTGTTTCTAATCTCGGCACTCAGGAATAGGTGACATCGATGCATGCATTCTGCTGCAATCACGTAGTAGAAGAGACTACAGATGAAAGAGAAGTACGAGGAGAGAGTAGTTTCTGCAACACGTCCGGTTTTAAAGTGGGAGCTGCTGGCATTTTATTAATTATTTAATTTAGCTTATAATACAGTGCAAAGGAAGAACATCCAAAGGGGTAGCGATGTTCAGGGGTACATTATATTTAATGGAAATTGATTTGCTGGTAAGTCACTTTGATATTCGAATCAAAATGACCACATGAAATTTGAAAGAGCTTAAAATTGTAATTTGCAATTTACCAATTTATAGTTGGCGCTTTACCAGTTCATCTCACGATACTCACGATAAAAATCATTTTGCTGCATGCGACCTTAAGCTATAAATAACATGGTTTATTAAAGGATCGATTGCGAACGTCGATAACATTTTTTAAAGTATTTTAAAGTTTTAAAAAATACGGCGAAATGATACGAAAAATAAGAAAAAAATAAAAAAATATATTACAAATTGAATTTTATTTTAATTATGCAAACTAGAAATTCAGTCTAATTTTACAATTTTTTTTTTAATGTTAAAAGTATAAAAGTGATAAAATATATAAATATAAATCAATTTAAATATTTTCTGCGAATTTAATTTTGTTTTAATTAACAAAATTTGAAATTCTGTCTAAAAAAAAAACCATTAACCAGCAACAAATTTAATGTTCTTTCTCCCTCTCTCTCTCTCTCTCTTTTGTTCATTTCCCTACTCACTCAACTCAACTATTTAAAACACCATCAACCAATGGCATCCATTCTATGGTATCATCCAATCTAGGAGTACAACACTTATCAACAAAATCCTTAAATTTCATAAATATTTTATTTTGCAGTGGAACTTTTTGTTTTCATTTTATTGTACAATATTTTTTTTTTTTTTGTTTTTTTTACTTGTATTTAAATGTTTTAGTTTACGAAATCCGTTTGTTGACATCAATTACTTACGCCATGTAGAAAAAGTTTTAACACCAATAAAAAACTTGCCTGCTCTTTTTTTATTACAAAGTATGGATTTTTGTTTTTCGCTTTCTTTACGTTTTTGTTGTAGGAAATAAATTAGAACAATAGTTTTAAATTGCAATTCAACACAATAAAACACAATCAATGAAATATTTTTAGTCCGGTGTTTTAAAAAGTTTCCTGCATTGTTTTTAGCACACATACAGATTTGTTGGGGAATTTATTTTATTAAGCACTTAAACTTGTTTCGCTGGGCTTTATTAATTTATGGCTGTTAGCCGTTTAATGCAGCCGAAAGGCAGAGGTTTCCAAAATGCAGTTTGCAAATTTGAAAACTTTGCAAAAATATAGAACACTAAGCAGCACTACATACAAGGAGGTAAAAAGTGTTTTGAAATTGTTTGAAATCTCAAACCAATTCAATTTGATCTATTCAGCAAATGGAAAAAATTAATCATTTTTTTTTTTTTTTTTTTTTGTTTGGCTGAATTTAAATCTGAAGGGTAACAAAAATGTTGCTACTTTATCTGGTATTCTATTTCGTAAACCTCCCCAGCTCTCAGATGCTAAAAACAAAATAAAAGCCAACAAAAGGAATTTTCAATTAATTGTAATTAAACACGTTTTCATTGCAATTGCACTGTAACAAGAATGTGTTTTAAAAAATCTAACCAAAAAATGGTAAGAAATGAATTTAAATGAAATTTAAAATGTTGCAAACAAATTTCGTTTACATGCGAGTTATAATTCAAGTTAATTTATTTCTTACTTTTGTTTGTATTAAAAAGTCATTTATTTTCATAAATTATATGCAGCATATAAATTTTTAAATTTAATGCAGTTAAAAAGGTATTAACTTTGATAGTAAAAAACCAATTAATTAAAATACGAATACATGAGAGTGCGCGCGCGTGTGTGTGTGTGGGTGTATGATGCGTTAACAGCGCATGAATTAATTCATTTAAAAAGTAATAGCATCACCTGCTATCTTTCATATCCATTTGGATATTAAACAGTCACCATTTGCAATTTTCAAAATTCTTTCAGCTTCATATCCGGCAACAGCGAATCTAAAACATCCTGCACCAAAACACATTTACAATATTTTGCTTAACGAAAATTTGCAATATTTTTAATTCGAAATCTAAGAGGAAAATTTATAATAAGATTTAACAAATAAAATAAATTTTCATCTTAATTATTGTTACGTCATTATGTGCTATATAAAATTGGCTTTAAATTTATTAGTAATATGTCAAAGATTCGGCTCTACATTAGGAATATACATATATTGTTATATTTAATTTAATTATGATTTCTGTATGTACTCGCTTGTAGGCTCGTTGGCTCGTGGCTGGCAATACGCTATCCAAAAAAAAGCATAATCAGTCAATGCAGACAACTCACTGGCAAAAAAATTTACGCTGGATGAAGTGGATGGTCTGATGTTGAATGAAGTTAGAGTAGGCAATAACTAAGAAAAATTAATATTCCATCTACAGTTTAAAAAAGTGTGAGGCAAACGTCATTATCCTTTCGAAATATGCTATAATTTTGGAAAGTGCTTTATCGGTATTCACATTCAGCACTATTTTTCTTCTACAGCTGATAGCTTTTGCGACAGCTGATGCACAGTTTTTTTAACAGTTGCCAATTTAAGCATTGAAAATGTTTTGGTTTTCTCAATACAATTCTCATTCATTTCTAGTTCACTCATTGTTATCATATAGCCTTAAAGTGAGGGCAACCTATTTTGAATGTTGTAAAATAAACTAGGCGGGAACTTTTGTTGTCTTAACATTACAATACTTCTGTGCAGCTGATGCACAGTTTTTTTTAACAGTTGCCAATTTAAGCATTGAAAATATTTTGGTTTTCTCAATACAATTCTCATTCAATTCTAATTCAGTGATTGTTATCGTATAGCCTTAAAGTGACAGCAATCGATTTTGAAGGTTGTAAAATAAACTACTTGGGAAATTTTGTTGTCTTAACATTACAATACTTCTGTGCACCTGATGCACAGTTTTTTTTAACAGTTGCCAATTTAAGCATTGAAAATGTTTTGGTTTTCTCAATACAATTCTCATTCAATTCTAATTCAGCGATTGTTATCGTATAGCCTTAAAGTGACAGCAATCGATTTTGAAGGTTGTAAAATAAACAACTTGGGAAATTTTGTTGTCTTAACATTGCAATACTTTTATATATTTTCACTATACATCACATACTGAACTAGATTTAGAATGCTGCTTAGTTTTTATAACGGCCACTGTTCAGCTAGATAAAAAATGTTGCATAGCTATGCCGCCACTTCGAATGATAATTTGCTGTAGTAGTGCAATGAAAATCTTTTCTGCATAAGCACAGATGCATTTAGTTAAAAAACAACTAAATTTCCAACATAATATTCCACTGAATATACAATTCTGATTATTTCTAAAGGCAAAGCAGGCAGATGCTTTTACTTGGTAAAAAAAAAACAGAAAGAAGGCTGCATAAGCGGAATATCCTTATCCAATGAATTTGTTATTCTACATACATGCACTCATACATTCGTGAATAGAGAGGAGTATTCAGCTACTCTTCCAGCCACGTAATTATTATTTAGCTGAAACCAAGAAGTAAAATGTAGACACTGTTAGTATACTTTGCTGATGTCTATAATTGTATACGATTCCCATTATTTCCTTAAGGAACTTGAATTCGAAACTTAGCACGTTGCAAACGTAGGCAGGAAGTCATTTAACCGCCGTTTTGCTGGCAGAAATGAATGTATTGCCTGGAGTCTAGCATGCTGCAATGCCAGCGAATGCACAAACATGCAATAGCATATCAATACATTCCCAGCAAACATACAGTTTTGTGCCAATGAAATGCTATCGAATTCTATTACAAACTACAAATGCTGAAAAAATATTAATGAAATATTATTAATTTGTAGAGCATGACAGTTTTGTTAAAAAAAAAATACTTCATTTATTATTGCACATTTATTCTCACAATACCTGTGTAACAATTTTCTGAAAAGCTTTTTAAAAGCTAAATGAATAAAGACATTATATTTAATGATATTTTCATGCCGTCATACTTTCAAATTATAATACATTTAAGAAATTAATCAGGACGTTCTTGTTAATCAGCCTCAATACATTAAAGCAACATTTTTGTTATGCAACCAAAAATAATATCAAAAATTATATTGCAAGAGTTCAAAATTAATCACATTGAAAGAAAATCCATTTGCTAAGCATTCAGCATTAATTCAGATTCAAATTTAATTTTCACACCTCCGTTACGGCTACAGAATTTATAATATAAATAATTTATCGTATTTGAAATGTTTTACAATGAGCTTCTTGGTCTTGTGCAAATGCCTAAAAGTATGCTTGGATTAATTGAAATTGTATACGTGCATTGAACACATAATTTAAGCAGACTGCAATAGTTTATTAAACATTAAGTTCTCATTAAAGTATAATGAACGTTTACATACATATTAAGGTGGTTCATTTCTATCGAAAGGTAATCATTTCCATATTGACTACATAAATGAAAATTTAGATTGCATGGTAGAATAATATACATAAATAAAATAAACATACATACGTAAGTTTTTTATTCAAAAATAGACAAAGGGGCGTTTTTATAGAATGTCGATTTTTGGCCAAAAATGCAAAGGGGGGACCCTTACCAAAAATCGAAAATTAACGCAAATCTCTAAAAAAAAATTTTTGCCTTTATTTTTGACAAAAATATATTTTAAACATTTGAAAACATAAAATAAACTTACAAGAGCAATAAAAACGCAAGTTTTTCAATCAAAAATACAGAAACGGACGTTTTTAAAGATTAACAATTTTTGGCCAAAAATGCAAAGGGGGGACCCTTATCAAAAATCGAAAATTAACGCAAATCCTGAAAAAAAAATTTTTGCCTTTATTTTTGACAAAAATATATTTTAAACATTTGAAAACATAAAATACACTTACAAGAGCAATAAAAACACAAGTTTTTCAATGAAAAATACAGAAACGGACGTTTTTAAAGATTAACAATTTTTGGCCAAAAGTGCAAAGGGGGGACCCTTATCAAAAATCGAAAATTAACGCAAATCTCGGAAAAAAAATTTTTTGCCTTTTTTTTGACAAAAATATATTTTAAACATTTGAAAATATAAAATAAACATAGAAGCGCAATAAAAACGCAAATTTTTCATTAAAAAATACGCTAACGGACGTTTTCAAAGAATGACGATTTTTGGCCAAAAATGCTTTCCATTTATTCTGAAATATTTATATACATATATAGCATATATATATTGTTTACTGAGTTTACTGAGTTTTTACTTTACTTATACTTATTTTCCTGTGAGTCCGATAGCGAACGGATTTTAATCGTGAAATATATTTTTAAAAATGCATATCTTAATTCTAAGTCCAAGAATATATAAGAGTACGAACTACTCTAATGTGCACAAATATCATATATAGACTTTATATATGAAATTTAAAAAAATAATATATTGTCCAGAGGCTTTCAAAAGACAGCAATATTCTCCTGCCTGGCAATTTTACAGAGTTTCATTTAATTATTAAATAAATACAATTGAAACTATAAAACTTTTATATTTCCAAAAAAAATTACTTCGGAAAAATCCCAACTTAAGACCCACTTTTAGTTAAATCCTTATTATTATTTTTTAGAAAAGTTTTTATATTCTTAAAAAACAATTTTAGTCTTCCACTTTATGAAGATTTAATTATTGAAATATTAATTATTAAGATAATATGATTAACTGATTTTCTGAGTAATATATTAAGCGAAATGTTTGTTGCAATTTAAAGAAAAATGTCCACACTTTGATTTCGATGATTTCCTCCAAATAAATAAACTATTTTTAAAAGTTACTTAAATTATTAATACTTTCGCGTCGATTGCTAATTCAACGTATGCCGCAATTTCATTTCCATTACACCAATTTCATTCCATTTCTGCAATATTAATTGTGTGTATGTTTAATAAGCTCAAGATAAGCTCTTTTACAAATTTTCCTTTATTTTTTTTTTCTTTTTTGAGGTTAAAATAAACGTGCACGTTGCAGCATGAGTCCACTTACGGAAATAATGATATGTCACGTTCGAATGTAAAAACAGGAAAATTAAATAAAAATTACTTTATTCCGGGTAAATATTTATGCATGTGTGTAAATAAAGTAAATGGATATAAAAACTTACCTGGGCAATTGGACACATGCAGTTGAAATGGTGCACATGCTCTGAAAGAGGAAGGGAGAGAATTTAGGCTTAATATACGAAAAGAGGAATGCTATTCACTAATATAGTCTAAAACTATGTATGTATGTGTGTATTTAACAAAAAATATGTCAAGTATTTTATGAATAACTACCATTCCTGACAAATGACCGCTTTTTGCATGATTCATACAAAAACGCTAAACATGAGACCCACCATGACGGAGTATTTTCATTTGTGAACAAACTTATTGGATATATTTACTTATAGGAAGTATTTTTCTACTATATTTTCTAGTTATTAAATATGTAAAGGAAAGCATATCTTCCATCAAAATCAATTTTGTAGGATAAAAGCAATTGAGTTTTATGTGGTGATTATAACTTTCCTTTGTAACTTTCACTGTAAAATGATATCTGGAAAATAATCAACATTAAATTGTCTGTTAGTTATTTCCTTTCTAACATCAGCTAACAATATAAGCTAAAATCCAAATCCTGTTTCCAAAAATTTTTTAAAGTCTCTGAATAATTTAGGCCTATTTCACACATATTACACTTCGTCATAGTGATCTACTGTAACGCCAATGTTAAAGGATTGGAGCAAAACTGCTCAAATTTCATACAAAACTGCTCAAAATAAATTTATCACATACTCGTACTTTTAATTACATATCTACTAAATTAAATTAAACAATAAAATAGGAATTTTAAAAATTTTCAACGGTGTTCCAATGGGAAATTTTTTTTTAAATGCCTACAAATTTCAAAACTCGCTTTTTATATTTCCAACAATTACTTTAATTAATAAATTTATTTAATTAAATGACCGTGCCGATAAAACCGTTTCACTAATAATTTTTAAATATTTGCATACATGCAAACACACATACGTGTACTCTACTGTGTAGTTTTGTTCTTTGTTTTTGCTTTTCCTTTTCAAATGAAGACGATGGTATATTTCGTGTTTGCTTTTAAAAGAAAAAACATCCATGTGTATGTACGTATGTATGCACTGGCAGACCCCGTATGAATGTTTTTTCTCTCACTTTTACTGCAAGCAACAGCACCTTGTGACGCCATTATGTTAAGTACGTACACACACACACATACATCCATGCACATTCTTCTTTTCAATACAGACCATTTATTCCACATTTAAGGGGAGAATACGGCAATTAATAACACCATTTGCATTTAAACTTTTCATTTTATATTATGGGATATTGAAGTATGTATGTATGTATAGTATGGATGTATGTATAGTATGTACGTCTCGATGTATGCTTACATTCATGTATTTTCACATTTCTTTCACCAATTTGTATTAATATCGAAATAATATTTTATTATTGGGGTTTTATTAAGCGATTACAAAAAAAAAAAAAAATTTAACACACTTTATATCGAACGCTACTTTAAGTGGCAAACCGTGAAAACTAAAGTATTTGGCAATTATAGTAGAGTTGCCATTTTTCATGGAATTTTCTTACACACTGGATTGATCATTCAGTGTGGCGACAATTATGGATTCTCATCATGATTTAAAATCTTGTCAAATATTTATAAGTGCAGTAAGTGAGGGTAAATGCCTCCACGTAATAAGATCTGTAAAAATTACTTTACAACAGTTGGAAAAAATCTACTTATATATATATACACATACGTATATCTCTTTATATACTTACATATGAACCGTATATGCTTTATTTTCGATAAACTAATAAATGTAATAAAAAGTAACTAAAAATGCACTTTAATTATTGCCAAATATTGAATATTATTTTCAATTAAATGCTACTTGCACGTGAGGCAACTGCAACAGTTGTTGTGTCTACATGTTTAAATAATCTTATTACTTATTAATACTATATATATTTGTATGCACATGAATATTAATTAAAATACTGTGGTTTATTTGGAAAAGGTAATTTCTTCACTTACTGCTCACTCTGTGAACCATGGAATTTGCTGGTGAATGGATTATAACCAATATTTCATCATTAGTTTTTTTTGTGAGAGGGAAAAAGTGCTGCAAGAACAAACTTGAAAGCTAACACTTGAACACAGCGAGCTGATTTTTTTTGACTAATTTATGCTATTACTATTGATTCGATTCTTTTCGGTCTGTATCAGAGTCAGTTCTTTAGATCCTTATTCATATGATTTGTATATTTCTCATGGTATTATTCAAGCCTCCATACGGATTGTACATAAATGCACGAGTGTATATGTAAATAAAAGTAAACCTCTACGAGTGTTAAATGAATACGTGTATTGCATATGCATGTGTTTATCATTTAAATGCATTTACTTGCAGCCAAATACATAACTAAATGCCATATGAATATCAACTTAATTAAAATTTTAAATTAATATTTAATAATAAATCATTAAAAGCAATATTCTTAAGAAAACAAAAAAAAAATATTCACAATGTTATTGTGTCTTTACATTGTCTCCAATGGAGTTAAATACTCGTAGTTAATATTAATAATGAATGATATGGGAAAAGCTTCACTTTTCGCAAAAATTATATGAAAATGATAAAAAAAAACTAAATGAATATTACAAAAGTATCGTCAAAAGAAGTAGAAAACCTA
The DNA here is from genome assembly GCA_963402855.1 of Ormia ochracea. Classification (NCBI taxonomy): domain Eukaryota; kingdom Metazoa; phylum Arthropoda; class Insecta; order Diptera; family Tachinidae; genus Ormia; species Ormia ochracea. The sequence goes on from OY727106.1 coordinate 45,146,070, forward strand.
CAACCGACCTGAAAAAATTTAATTTAGGCAAATCTCTTTTGCACAAATTGTGCCAAATTATTTTTCAAAATTACAATGAAAGACAGTTCCAATTATTAGTCCAATTTTATATATTACTGTCTTCCTACATGGCAAATCGGCTCGTGTTGCTTCATGACATATCGCGTAATTGTGAAAATAATGGAAGTAAAATTCTTTACTTTAATTGTTTACTTGGATGATATCAAAAATTGCAATAAAGGTTTGGGCCATTGACTTGTGGCTTGCAGAAATGACATATGCATACTAGTCTCCATACATAAATACATATACATGTAGATATCTCAAATTTTATATACACATGTATATATGTATGATTGGATATACGATTGATTTGCGTATTCCAAAGCATATTTATGACATTCATGTACACCAAATAAACAGTGTCATAAAATGATAGCCTCATATTTTTATATGACTATCTGTCTGCCTATAGCGGTACCTGATCGTAATCAGTTTTATAACTTTTGCTGCAACACATATTTATTGCATTTTAACTACGACATTTTGTACATGAAACAATTAGTAGGACTACTTATGGTAGATTGAAGACTTGCTATTGCAGTCATGTACTTGTCCACCACCAAAAACCACTGCGTCAATTGTGTAAATGCACTAAATTACCCATTTATGTCGTGCTTTGTTTTTGGTAAAACTGTTGACGGTTGATAAAATGCAAATTGATAAATAATATATTATTCTCACCAAAAAATTTAATAGTGGCCAAAATTGCAACAAGAGGAGTTGTCTTAGCATATTATTCAGTAATGATTAATGATTGATATATATATATATATATATGTGTGCATATACTTTTTATGAATCTATCTATAAATATATGCACGAATATAAAAAAGTTTATTAAACCACATTAAAAAAAAATTTGAAATTTGAAATGCAAAGCTATAAACAATATTGGGCAATTATTTAATTTATGAAAAACAATTAACTTCAGTTTTAAATCAATTACTTTTTCAATATTTAAAACTTTGAAGTGAATTAATTTTAAAATATTTGTACAAAAATAATTTTCGGCATATGAATAATTTATAAAATTTCACACCATTAACTTTTCACTTGGCCAACTTATTTAGAATATTTGAAAAGCAAAACGAAAACTACTTCAACATCGAAAATCCATAGTTTCTACTGGTCGTAACAATTTAGTGTGTCTGCGTTTTAGCGTTAAAATAAAATAAAATGGGGCTCTATAAAAACGATTTACGGAGGTGAGTATGCAAAAGTTTATATTAAACAAAAATTTTGTTAGTAAAAATGTTTGTAATAGTTTGTTTTATTTGCATTGAGATATCCTCAAGCCATGTTTTTAATTATCTTTATAAATATAATTACTAAATTTTAGTTTTAATATTTACATACATAAATGTACAGTGTACACAATTCTATTAGCTTGTTTTTAATATTAAATTTTCTTTGCCTCATCATGATTAGAGATAATAGAAATTTTATATGAAAAATAATATAATTTACACTCAATTTTCCAAAGGCAATTTTGCTAAAGTATAAATTATACTATTTATGATATTTATTGCTTCGGAACTAACACAATTTAGATTTTATTTAATGCCAAATACAAAATGACTTGCTTTCAAGTACGTGTTTCAATTTAAAAATATCTGTTTAGCAAATTGCCTGAAAATTCAATTTATCATTATCCATCATAGATAAATAAATGTGCATTAAATTACATGAATACATGACTACATTTATGTACATATGTATGTACATACGTATGGCCTTACAGCGTACATGCTATGGAAACATGCAAGCACCACAACATATTTGTCGGATTGCAGACGATATTTCTTGAAAATTTTTTAGGTTTTGGTACCAACGCCAGCAAATGCAAAATATTTAGTTCTAATGAAAGCTTTCGAAATAAATATTTACAAAAATTCGAAGAATTCGTTTGTGCTCTAAAATGTTATATTACAATAATTATAGTTGCTGAATTTCAATGCATTATATACATAAAAAATGTTTATGCATTATATACAAAAGATTTCAATAAAGTAATACTCCCTCATCAAAAAAAAAAAAAATCAAAAACTATAAGCAGTAGAAATAATATTACTAAAATTATGCAATAATTAAAGTCTATGTGTGTCAATGTTAATCTTTTTATCCAAATGTACTAATTAAGAGAGTATAATTAAGAGAGTATACATAAAAATATTCGCCCTCAAATTTAATCAAAATTCATATTATAATTTAAACGCAACAGTAGTTTATTCCTCATTTCAATAATCCGTTATTTTTTCTAGGGTTGATTTATTTATTCCGTATTAGTACTCAATTTTGCAACTCCGTTGTTTGACAACTGTCACAAGGTGAAGGCGATTTGTAGAATATGTCTATCTCACCGGAGAATTTTGTTTACAATTTAGAACTTTAGACGAAGAATTTCAAAATATTTTCTTTTTCATTTTATATATCACAGTATGTTGGCTGCAACAGGAAATTCTTCAGCAGGTGCAACTGGTATTCCGGAGAAGTCGTGGCAACCCAATTTCGTTACCCTGGAAACAACGTAAGTTTTTGTCCAAAAATAAAATTATAATAAATCTGAAAATACCACTTTTAGAATGGGAGAATTGACAGTTGAATTGTATTGGAAACATGCTCCAAACACATGCCGCAATTTTGCAGAATTAGCGAGACGAGGTTACTATAATAACGTAATATTTCATAGAATTATTCGAGATTTTATGATACAAGGTGGTGATCCCACAGGTACAGGTCGAGGTGGTAGTTCAATATATGGTGGTGAGTTTGCCGATGAAATTCATCCAGATTTAAAACATACTGGAGCTGGTATATTATCGATGGCCAATTCCGGCCCTAATACAAATGGTTCGCAATTTTTTATAACCCTGGCGCCAACACAATGGTTAGATAATAAACATGCCATATTTGGTAGAATATACTCCGGCATGCAGGTGGTTAAACGTATTGGCATGGTAGAAACTGACAAAAATGATCGTCCCGTAGATAGTGTGCGCATATTAAAAGCGAAAGTAGATAAGTTGTAGTCCCATAGAATTTATTTATAAGAACACAAAATAAACTAAAACTAAATTAAAGAGCAAAATGTTTTAGTATAATTTAATTATGTAACCCCAATTTCCAAGTCCTATACAGTACTATCCAACATATCTACCAAACGTTTTATTTCTCGTCTGTAAACAAAGATATCCATAGTAATTTTTCTTTAATTTTATACTTTACAAACTTACATTCGGGAACCCACTTGTTCAGTGGGTTTCATTGAATTTGTAATTTCTTCTGCTTTTGCCATTATAGTATACATGCATTTGATATTAGCATCCATGCTATCGGTCAATTTATTTACCGCGTTTTTGTGAACCTCTACATTATCAGCCGTTATAGATGAAATAGAATGGAGAAGATTGCACAAGTTCTCCGTTAAATTATCTACGGACGCTGCCAAATATTGTGCTTCAATTTCAATGTCATTTAAAACGTTTGCATCAATTTGTGGTAATTGAGGTGTAAGTAAAAACTGATGTGTCATATAGTCGGGATGACACGATGGATCTCTTTCGTATGCAAAAGTATCTTTTTACGGCGTTTAAAAAAATTCAGATATACATATAACATACTATAAATAAAACCCACAAATTCACCTTCTCTTCCTGGTGGACTATTCAAGCGTAATTTTTCTTCTAAGTTCTCAGCAACAAAATGTCTCATTCTACCATCACCATCATCAGCCCCTTCCAATTCATACGGTATCGCGTCACTTGCTAAACTTTGTGGACGCTTAGGAGTTTTATTACTATTGTCATATGAACTACTTTTCGAATTATCATCTTCTTCTTCCTCGTCATCTAGACTTTCCCTCTTACATGACATTAATCTGTTGGTTGTAGGAGTCAAATCATTTAAAGCACTCTCGGGAACTGCTCCTGCATATTGGGCCAAAAATGGTATTTCCTTGTAGGATGAAGCAACACTTGAGTTCGATATAGATGTTTTCCGTGATTGCGTATTCAAGCCTTCCTCCAGATTCATTCTTTCTTCAATTTCTTCTTCAGTTAGGCCATATCGGGGCCGTATAGGTATATCTTGTGTTCTTCTAGACATAATGTACAGTTTAATTGCCCCATAAAAATACTACCAGTTATCTATCCGGTAGTATAAATTGATATATAGTTTAGGACTTAGAACAAAGTTTATTATTATTTTCTTAAGTCCAATATGACAAAGGTAACAGAAACTATTGTGTACATATGAACCTGTGCTGCCATTGGCAAAATTTTTTAGATTCCTTATTTTACGCAAGATTCTTAACAAACCAAAACATTTTAAAAATTTATATAAAATTGTAAAAAGTAATTTATAAAATCTGTTCCATGAATGTACTTCTAACTATTGTCAACGAAATACGTAAAAACGTAAAATAAAAATTTGATTTCGCCTATTAAAACAATTAGACAGAAACTGGCAACAGCGACAACGCTGCATCTGTCAAAAACTATGTATGTTTAGTTTCGGTTTCATATTCTTGTATGGTTATTTTAAAACCTCCTGTTTATTGATTTCTTAAAAAACAAAATAATTGCCAGATGAAACTATAAAACATTGGACAATTGGCCACTCGATGCTGCTATGGTAAATTAAATAATGCCAAGTCTTTTAGAGCGTGTACAGAAGCTTAAAATTTAAGATCATGGTACAAATATGTATAAGACGCCCTCATTTCTGTAAAACCCACAAAAATTGGACAGAAGATGACTGAAAACGGGTTATTTGGAGCGACGAAACTAAAGTCAACCGATACCAGTCTGATGGAAAAGAATACTATTGGCATAGGCCGTAGGAGCGCATCCAAAAGCACCATGTGAAGGAAACGATGAAACATGGTGGCGGCAGTATAATGGTGTGGGGATGTTTTACTTGGTGGCACATTGGACCTTTGGCGAGAATCCAAGGTATAATGAAGAAGGAGGATTACCTGAATTTTCTACAAACAAATTTACCAGAATTTGTTGACGAGAGTGCTTATCCAACCGAAGAAAAGTTGTTTCTCAGCAAGACGGGGATCCGAAGCAAACGGCCAAAATAGTTAAAAGTTGGCTACAAAACCAAACTTTTCGGACAATGGAATGGCCTGCACAAAGCCCAGACCTTAATCCTATAGAAAATTTATGGGCTATTGTGAAAAAAAGGCTGGGAGCATATGAAAACCCAGCAAAAAATGTTGAGGAGCTTTGCGAGAGAATACAACATGAATGGCGAGCTCTTGACCGTGATATCATCCAAAAGTTGGTGGAGAGTATGCCAAAACGTATTGAAAGTGTAATTAAGAATAAAGGCCTTTGGACGATATATTAAATTGGCAACGTTAATTGGTTTCAACAAACGCCGCATACAAAAGTGTCCGAATAGTGAATTTTTTTTTTTTTTTTTTTTTTTTTTTTTTTAAGCAGTTTATATGAATTTTGGTGCTTTATAATTTAAAACAATGTTCAATTTAATAAAAAAATACATATATAAAATACATACCTACCAATATTTGTATTATTTTCATTACCTTACTTCCTTAGTGCAAAACAGCCGGACAGTTTAGCTTCCCACTGTATGTTTATAAGATAATCGCAATTGAAACGAAAAACAATTTTGTCTTTGTACATCTTTGTCAAATATTCCAACCATAAAAAAGTCAACACTATCCATGATAAATAATATTGTTCATCGTTCAGTATTGTTAAAAATATGTAGCACAATTGGTAAAAGGGATCCCAAGGAGAGTTACGTATTCAAATGGTAATATAATTTTGAAGTCTAGTTGATAAAACCAGTGTTTAAATGTAAACAGTTATTGAAGACCTAGCAACTAGAACATACCTTATAAAAACATTTACGTTTGCTGCTTGAGGTAATGTCTTCTCTTTGTTCCAATGTTCTGTTGTTGATTTTGATCCGAATGATAATCCATTTTCTAACAAATATTTGCGCTATGACTCTTGCGGCGCTGGGCTTTTATAATTATAGTTTTCTATTAATTCTAAATAATAGAATAATTTTTTACTTGTAGGACTATTAAACCAGACTTAATGCTCTTTTATTGAACACCTCACACTTGCATAAAAATATTCCGAAACAATTTTAATATTATAATTGAATATGCACAGAAAATGCATTTTTTTCGCAGATTTCTTTTTAATTTTTATTTTAAGATTTAAATTTTTTGTTCACAAAACTTTTTTAATTCAAAACCTTTTTCAGACCGCAACAATTATGAATGCGGAAGCAATGAACAATACAGATTAAAATATGAATCCCCCTAAATCCAATCTTGCAAACGGAAATTCTTTACATAAAATTTTGCCAAATTTCTTTGAATTGGCAAAGTTACCCCACAATATAATTGATTATAATTTCCACGCACAATATTAATTATTTCCGCATTTAGCGATTAAATTCACAATTTCAAATCAGCTCAAATCAGATTTCTGAAAATCAGTGATCTATAAATTAACTAATCTGAATTTTCAATTATTTGAAAAAATCCCTTAATTGTTTTTTTTTTGGCGTATGAATATAATTTTTTACTTTTCATGTTAAATATATTAAAATATTAAATAGATCAAATGTAAAACTCCCCATTAAAGTAATTAAGTCCATAACTACTACCCGTTGAATGTGTGTTATGTTTTTTTATTAGAATAATTTTGTGATGATAAAACAGTTTTATAATTGCATCTCATATCATTACAATACACATTTATTTTATTATACTGTTTTTGCCTGATTACCTATATTTAGATTAATCATATAATAATTTTAAAATTTTAATGTTTCATAAAAATTATATACTAATAAACTTATGTAGTATTTCGTGGATTAATAGAAATAAGTAATATTATGTAAATGATTTATATATAAGATAAGACAGAAAAAATATTACAAAAGACAGAAAAACCAACAAAGAAAAAATTAAAGTAAATGGAATTTGTTCTGGACTTTTTGGAATTGCTTTATTAATTAGAAATTTAGTGCGAAAAATCAAAGAATGGATGTTTTCTAATTTAATTACTATTTATTTCAATATAGGATGTCTTGTCTTTATACATATTATGTTTTTTCGCTTAGCACAAACTTCATCCATCAATTCTGCAACATTTAACTTTTTTAGAAAATTTTTTAAATCTTTCTTTTTTTCGCAAAGGACAAATTACATAAGTCTTGTACAACTTTTTCATATTGCAAACCTGTCCAAAATTTTAACTGAAAGTGGAAAATATATTTCAAACTAACATTTTTAATTTTTTAGTTGAAAGATTAAGATTAAAATAAGAATAGCAAATACTGCAGCCATAATACCAAACATTATTAATTTCTTTTTACGCAATTTGTTCTGAAATAAAATTATAACGCGATGTATTAACTGTTTTAAGTTATAATCAAATTGAAATGTATTACTCATTTACCTTATATGAACCAGCTAAGCGTAAATTTTCTGTGCCCTGAGATACATAAACACTAGTTTGTTCGACAGATGATTCTATAGAATCTATAGTTAAACCTTGTTCATAAACCATGGCCCCCAATTTTTTATAAATCTCATTTACACCAACAATATTTTCCTTCAAACCGAAATAAGAAATTTAGCGTGATTTTTAAACATCACATTTTTCATTTACCTCCAACTCTCTAATGGCTCTTTCTTGCTCTTCTAAAGCTTCTAAATCAACATCTTCTTGCATTTGTATTTGTTGTTCTTGCTGTGACTTCCGTCCGAAGAGATTGTCTTCGAAAAACGAATTATTACTGCCATTTGAAGACTTGGTTGCGTTGCCTGGAGGTTTTGCAATATTGTATTGATTTGCTCTAGCCTGACGCACTTGATTCTTTTCAATATCGACAGTTTTGCGTTGCACGGCCTAAAGGTACATTAAAAAATTAGTTATTCATTATATTGAGTTAATTGGACCGCATGTATTCCAAAGTAGATTGAATTAAAATTATATTTCATGAATTAATTTCTATATTAGATTTTTACGGGTATTAATGTTGAAAAGTGGATGAATTCAAACTTCAGTGTTAAAATGTAAATAAATGATATAGGAAGCAATTAACATAAATATGTTCACAAATAATCTATGAAAATTCTCGATTTTGGATCCAAATGCAATATTAGTGCGATTATTTCATATACTTGCCACGTAACCAGTACTGCTTATTTTTTACACAAAATAGGTAGACAAATAACAAAATAATTGTTTACAAAACAATTTTATCGCTTATGTATGTAGACAGGTATGTTTATACTTATGTGTGTGAGGGCAAAATTGATATTTAACTTGTTTTGCATTTTTCCTCAACGATGACTAATAAATAATCTCATTTGCGATTGCACTTTCATATATAATGGTAATCTGTATGTATAAAGCAATAATGAAATAAAATGCTAACCTGAAATGATGTTAAGGCAGCGGTAAATTCATCGACTAAGCGATCTCTTTGTATTTTCAAATGACGTTCTTTACATTTGTCCACTTCTTCCAATTGGTTATTGGTATCGGAAACTAACTGATGAGTATAGGTCATTATCTGATGGCTAAAAAATATTGATTAATAAATAATATTACAATAATAAATAAAAATGTTTGATTAATTATTTCAGTAATTATTTATTAATTAGAAAATACTAACAGTTGCTTTTTTAAATCGGGCGAATCCTGAGGTGTATTGCATTGGTTAACCATACGTTGCATAGTCGAAACTACAATAGTAGATTGATATTTAGATTTATGCATATTTATTACGTGCCTGCACATAATTGTGAAGGGAAAACTCAATATTTATTATTTACCATTTTGTAAGACTTTTTGTATGCTGGTAGCAATAGTTTGGGCCAATCTCTGAAACTCTATTTCACTCAAGGCCTGTGTGTGACTTGTTCCATTTACACCACTGCCCCCACCTCCTCCTCCTATTCCATTTTCCAAATGCCGCAGATCCATGCTTTCGTATGCACTCAGTTTGAACGATTTTTTTGGTAATGATTTTCTATTAAGAAATTATGGGACGGATATCATAAACCGTAAAGTCCAGTAAATAAACTCAAACAGCTAAAAAACCTTGTAACACAGTTACGTTTTTATTCTTCTTGACTACGTTTCACTTTAAACAAAGACCAATTTTTTAATCATTTGCCAATTGGGTGTTTCCTTCTAGTAGACAATAAAACATAAGTTTACATCTAATGTAAACTTGTTAAGGTTTCAATTTATTTCTTAATTACGAGCGATTAAAATTTTTGGGTTCTTTGGAAATGTAAAATATTTTCACTGCGACCCTCATACCGAGCAATATTTTTGCTTTTCTTGTCTGTTATCAAAGTGACGTACTACAAATTTGGTGTTTTTGGCAAACAATTTATTGCTGGTAAAATATAGTAAATGTTTTTTAATTATTCCACTTTTTCTTCGAAGAAAGTTTTTGATTATGGCAAATTTTCATTAAAAATACTATTACACTTTTCATTATTCTTAATTTTGCTTATACTGCCATTCGTCATACATATCGAAAGTAGATTTACCGGCAGGTGGCGCTAGCTAAAAAAAATCACTGAACTACCAAGCCAAGCGACTTAAACTACCTGTGGCGATTTGCCACTTTGTGGAAAAACATTTATTTTGTTTGTGGAAAACTTCTTTTGTTAATAGTTTATTTTATGTAGGGTTGACACAATCAACTAAAGAAAACAAAAATTTCTCACCTAATATATACAACTTGAACCAAGTCATAGTACTTTATCAAGTATTTGAAACTCGACAAAGCCAAAAACAATCCCAGCCATAATCATAATAACTGTTGACTAATAATCCGTGCCGTAAAACTGTCAAATTTAAAGTTACTTAATTATAACATAACAATGCTATATGAAAGCAGTAAATCTCTTGATTACTTGCAAAGACTCTCCGCCAGAAAGAAACTGTTAAAAACATTAAAAGAAAACACCATGCTGTCAAATCTTTTATATAAATACAATGGCGAGTTTGTACCACTGAATTTACTTCTAAAACACCACCAATATATATATATAAAATATTTTAGCTTTACAAGAAATTAACATTTAAATTCGCCGCTTTAATTCCGTTTCTGACATTCCGTTATATAATAAGAATCTACATTCAATAATCAGGGCAAAGCAAATAACCAGAAAAATATTTTTTATTGCTTTGCCTACTGCCTCCCAGTTGTCAAAACATACCTACTTTTTTAATAGTAATTTGAGTGTGTTTTTATATGCTATTTTGACATGTTCACATATAATAAGCTTTAAACATATTTTGTATTGTTGTAGAAAGGCGTCCACCCGTTTAACAGAGCTTGTTAAAAATATTCAACTGCAGCGAATTCGTAGCAATAGAAATTGGTATTTTTCGTGACACATCTAATATTCGGTCGAGGTGTGGTTGTAAAAATTAAAAGAATTGCAATTAAATTTTAAATAAAAAATATATTTTTTAATTAGTTAATAGTAATTTACTGAAGTATTAAATTTAATTGTTAAACAAATAATGGCTAACAGATTACCGGCTTGTGTGATTGATGTTGGCACCGGGTAAGTGTTCGTATGTGGTTTAATTCGAGTGAAAAATATGGGGGTGCAAGAAAAATATTTTCAAATATAGTGAAACTGGGACAGTGGAAAGAAATAATATCATATATATGTATATATGTAATTGATTTTCGCATTGTTTTGTGTAGTTATACAAAATTGGGATTTGCTGGCAATAAGGAACCACAATTTATTATACCCTCGGCCATTGCTATCAAAGAGTCAGCTCGTGTGGGCGACACCAACACTAGACGTATAACAAAAGGAATCGAAGACTTAGATTTTTACATTGGCGATGAAGCGTTTGATGCTACTGGATATTCAGTTAAGGTAAAAACTCCTTTACAATGTGATCTTTAAATAAGTGAGGTGTATGATATTGATTATGACTAATGAAGCGTTATCGTTTAATTGCTTTGTGTGAAATCGATTTATTTGTATGCAATTTGTGTTTTGTTGTAGTATCCAGTTCGCCATGGATTGGTGGAAGATTGGGACTTAATGGAACGATTTTTGGAACAGTGCATTTTTAAATACTTAAGAGCTGAACCTGAAGATCACCACTTTTTACTTACTGAACCTCCCCTAAATACTCCTGAAAATCGCGAGTATACTGCTGAAATTATGTTTGAGACTTTTAATGTTCCTGGGCTTTATATTGCTGTGCAGGTTTGCTATAGCAATATGTAAACGCAAATAAGATGGTTAATAGTGTTTCTACTTTCTTTTCAAGGCCGTCTTAGCCTTGGCTGCCAGTTGGGCTTCCAGACCAGTCGAGGAACGTACCCTCACTGGTATAGTTGTTGATAGTGGTGATGGGGTTACTCATGTCATTCCAGTGGTAAGTAGATTATCATGGAATCGAACTAAAGCAACTCTTTGCATCTAATTACAAATTGAAAACAAAAAGTTGATTTCTGTAACATTATAATTTAATTCTCTATATTATTCAACTAAATTCACTTTTCTAACTTAAAATGTCATTCTATATATTAGAGAATGCTATCGATTTACTGGTATTCAGTTAGTGCTTGATAATTTCATTGATTTGAATATACTGCAACACCTTCTTAAAATAGAAACAAAAAAATATAAGTTTTGGCATCGCTTTCTTACTAGATGCTAAGATGTTAAGATCAGATTATTTTATGATTTTTTTTCTTTGTAAATATTTATATGTTTAACTTCTAATCTTATTTAAATTTTGCTGTCTGTTAAAGGCCGAAGGTTATGTTATTGGATCGTGCATTAAACACATACCAATTGCTGGTCGCAATATTACTTCTTTCATACAGAGTTTATTGCGTGAACGTGAAGTTGGAATACCACCCGAACAAAGTTTAGAAACTGCCAAAGCTATCAAAGAGAAACATTGCTATATTTGTCCCGATATTGCCAAAGAATTTGCTAAATATGATACCGAACCAGGTAAATGGATACGCAACTATACAGGTATTAACTCGGTCACAAAAAATCCTTTTACTGTTGACGTCGGTTACGAGAGATTTTTGGGGCCAGAGATTTTCTTTCATCCGGAATTTTCAAATCCGGATTTCACTATACCTTTGTCGGAAATTGTTGATAATGTTATACAAAACTGTCCAATTGATGTAAGACGACCATTGTACAATAATATTGTTCTTAGTGGTGGCTCGACAATGTTTAAAGATTTTGGACGCCGCTTACAGCGTGATATTAAACGTTCTGTTGATACACGATTGCGCATTAGTGAAAATCTTTCAGAGGGTAGAATTAAGGTAATAATATATAATCGATTAATGAATTAAATTTATTATGTATTTAAAATATATAAATTTTTTAGCCAAAACCCATTGATGTTCAAGTTATTACACATCATATGCAACGCTATGCTGTTTGGTTTGGTGGCAGTATGTTAGCTTCAACGGTAAGTTCTACATGTTTCCTCCTTTTTAAATGTGCTTTATATATATATAAAAATATTTCAGCCTGAATTCTATCAGGTTTGTCATACAAAAGCTGCTTATGAAGAATATGGACCTGGTATTTGTCGTCACAATCCTGTTTTTGGTACCATGACATAAAATCACATTTTAAACGAATATTATTTATTTTATTGTGAATTGATTTTTATACATTTAACTGATTTTTCTGGATTTCGTCACGAAATGCATTTTCCATTTTCTTATTATTTAGCAATCAAAGTTTACTTGAATTGTTCTAAAATTTTCTTTGTATTAAAAAACTTTTTTTATATATATTAAACGTAAATTTTAGTATACTTTTTAAAAAGCTTCAATAGTTTTTTAATTATTCATTTTCTTCACCATGGTTATAAGTACTTTTAATTTAGTTATTTACTAATTTTTTAATGAAACAAAAAACTTGATTCGGCCAAAAGAAATATACAATTTTATAAACAGAAAGTTTTCCTCCAACGTATGATTTAAATAGTAAATGTTTTTAAAATCCTAATCAAACGAAATCATGTTTAAAATATAAATAAAAAATGCTGACAGATATAATCTGTTGAAAATACAGTGAAAGTTGACATTAAATTTTTTTTTCTATTTGCCAATTATTTACAATGGTTTTTTGGGTACGAGAGAACTTTTTCCACCCGTTCGCAGGTACGAGCGCTAACGAACGATTGTCGTAAGATCACTTGCACGATTAAAGATTGCAACATCAATGAAATACTGAAGTGAAATTTTGAATAGTCTCAGGCACAGAACGTGGGATATCTTAATGCCTTTATCACATGTATGTTTAGTGCAACTACAATTATTTCTGGTTGTAAAAAATTACAAAAGAGAGTCAAAATATCGACTTCACTAAAGAATTTCGCACTTAAAAAAAATAACAGTTTTAAAAAAGAGTTCTGTAAAAATGTTAGTCTAATAATTTCATACAAGAAACCCCAAATGGATCGAAAGTGCACAACGCGAAAAGAGATAACAAAAAAAATTATTAACCACTTTAAACAAAAAAGATCTATGGTAAGTAGTATACAACGCTCAAAAAATAGAAAAAAAAAATTTTAATGTAATTTTAAATGAATTATTTAAGCTGTTTTAATATTTTTTACACTACACATCTGTGCAAGATATTAAAAAAGTGTTTGGATTAACAGTAAAGCAGATAAGTTATCAGATGATGTATAACGAGATATTTTTCTCTTTATATACCATTTTCATTAAAAAAAAGCATTAAAATATATATAGTTTCAACACTTGTGAAGTTGTGATTTGTACATTAAAATTTTTATTGGTTCAGTTTCTATTAAAATTGATTAAAAAAAAATTTGTTGGGATGTGTTAGAAAAAATTGTTTTCGCAACTATTCCGAATTAATATCTTTTCAAACAGAAAAAAAATATCAAACGCAGTTATTAGGAACTGATGATAATCTATCCTCTAAATTTTTTGTAATTAAAAATACTATTATAAAGCGTAGTAATTGTTTGAAAGTTTATTAAATTTTAATTACCATACCAAATATATATGTTTTACATTTCATTTATGCATATACGTAAATTAATTTTGTTTTATAATAAATATTGAATGCATCTAAAAGATAAAAAATATGACTTTATTCTTCTATTAAAAAAATTTTTTTTAATGATAAAAATATCTATGCGATTATTTAAAAAATTAACAGAGTTTCATTTAAAAACTACGTATATAAGTAGCTTATAAATTTTGTAAACTTTTTGATATTTTTTAAAAATTCAATAGATTTAATATACTTTATATAATATTTCAAAATCGGGTGAGAGTGGAGATTATGAAAAATATTTCATAAAAAGAATAATTCAGTATTGGTGCATTATCGGTTTGTTCTTTAAATTTTGTCTTACAAAAACGTTAGACGCTTTTTAACTATTGGCGTATTCTTGTTGCTGTTCTAGCCCCTGAACATCAGCTGGATATTATTATTATTATTATGCAAGGATTTTTTATTTCGTGCTGACATTACGTAAGCAGATACGTGAAGAATAAATGAAATGGTATTATTATTCCGCAAGATTTGGTATAATTTTTATAGAAAAACATTTAAAGCCATTACTTATCTTTTTTTGCAAATAACTACATCAAATTTATAATTGTTTTCTTTTAGACTTTAATCAAAATAATCGCTTGTGTTCTCATCAGTTGTGTCGATTTCTTCTTCACCCTGTAAGTTCTCAGAAGCCATACGGAAATTTTGCAAAAAATCCCGCATGGCATCGACAATATTTGTAAGAGACTGTGTTAATTCTCGATAAGAGGCACCAGCTTCTGTACCTTCGGCAGCTCCTAAATTTTTTTTTCTTTTTATTATTCTATAATTTAATTATATTGTTACGAAAAGAAAATACCTTCGACGGCAGCATTTTCCAAATTTAAATTAAGAGCTTGCAAATGACGATCAACTTCAGCTGCTTCATCATTAACTCTATTGCCAGCGGCCTGGGCAAGACGTGCTGCCGCCTGCTCCACATTAGCAACCACATTTTGTTGCACTTGGTCAGCATTGGCGTTGCCTGTACCAATATTATTCAAGTTAAATGAAGGAAGTAAAGATTGGAAAAACATTGAAACTGATTGATTTGTGGATGAGTTTGGACTACTAGACGAAGATTTTCTAAAAAAAAATTTTTTTTTATATGTGACTGGTTTCTAATTAAAATAAGCTTTTTGAACCTTTCGTAAAAATTTATAGAGTCCAGTGGAGGTAACGGATCATACATCATAATGGCTTCTTTCTCTTTTGCTACAAATGGTGCCAGCGGTACTTTCTCTTTGTAATCCGATAAAATGACATGTCTTAAAATGGGTCTTGGTGGTTGGAAATAACGTGAATATCTTTTCTCCCTATATTCTTTTACAACATCATCATTAGCATCGATGCGATTTAAAGCAGTATTAACATTACGCTCTAACCAATGTAGAATGTTGTTTTGACGCCATATCACTTTACCTCGGCAAATATACAGGCAAACCAATTGATGTAGGGCGGGAGGTTGACTAAGAAGAGCGAGTGAAATACAATTAAGGTTTCATTTACCTTTATAATATACTACCTTGCCGAAACTTCGGAATTAAAATAAGAACATCCCAGAACCCGTTTATCGGTTTGTATTGATAATTCATCGAGTAAAGGCTTCAGCACACCCGGAAACATTAACAAAGCATATTGTAAAGCATTGTCGGCCTTTTCACAGTCTAGATATAAATGAAATTAACTAACGAGCAGATTTTGAATAATTTGAAAAGAACTTACCACCATGTAAACAAAACAAAGCCAAAGCATAAGAATATGCCATATTTGGCAACTGTGAGAGATTACGTATTGCATCGTATTCCTCATAGAATTTTACCAACCAATTATATTGCTTGCTGCGCAAGGCATAATAATCAATGATCAAGACCATTCCCAAGGGGTCGACATCAGGATTAAGACTTAAAATCAGTTTAGAAATCTCAAATGCTGTACGACAACATGCTCTTGCTTCTAAATATTGAGCATGCTTAAACAAGACAACGAAAAACGAACGATTCTCTTGACGTTTGTAGTCTAGACGGCAATTTCCATTCGTTAGGCTGAAACTGGGATGTAGTGATGATTCTAAGATTAGAACTGCACGCTCTATTAGCTCACTAGCCAAAGAGAAATCCTCAGTCATTTTGCCTTTTAAGCAAAATTATATTTAAAATATCTTAACAAAAACAAAATTTTTACCGATTCTTACATAGTTCACTTAATTGTATTAAGGAATCCACATGATATGGGCATCTTCTTATAAGATTTATTAAAAAATCCGAGTCGGTTCTTTCCAAAGCAGTTAAAAACGAATTCTGTACACTTTGATAGTGTTGACTGTGTTCGAAGGCAAACCATTGTATCTTATCAATGCCCTTGTAAACTGTCGATTGACTGGTGCCTGCATTATCTGGAGATTGTATTGGTTTCATTGTTACAATATTTTTTGTTACTGGCGGCCACGATTCCTTAGCTGTGACCATATAAGTGGACTTTAGTGTCAATTTTTGCCGACCTCGTTTGTTTCTATATACATTTTGTGTGTAATAAAATGATAAGTAATTATTTAAATTTTTTTTATAGATTCTTATCTTACTCGACTTTTACAACTCTTTTGCCAAATGTTCTTCTCATTTCATTTTGCGGATTGAGATTTTTTAATTCCACAGCTAGGAGCGACTTATCAACTTCAATACGTGGTGTTACCAACTTCGGGTTTTGTATAGCTGCATCACAAACTTTATTAAGCAAAGGATCAATATCGCTGATGTACTTATCGGTGAGCTAAATTATAGTATTAAAGCATACATATTTATTGCATTGTAGCATGCCTTATTTTGTTTTATTTAATATTTTACATAGTTGATACATATGCATAAATATGATATTGTCTATATTCCAGCGAAAAAATAGCATTAAATGGAATGTTTGAAATTACTTTTTTACTTAACATGCGACTACATTTACAGTCTTATAACCAAAAGAAAAAGTATTATATAATTATAACTGATAATAAAATTCTAATTTTGGAAAAATTGTAATTTCCGTGCTGGGCACATATATTAAAAACATATATCACATATATTTAGCTTACCTCATTGTCTTCACTGCTTATATGGTTTCCTGTGTATTTGGCCTTCTTCTTGCGCTTCTTCTTTTTCTTTTTGGAAGCTGAAGGGCCTGCAGGTAAATTTGCTGCTGCTGATGCATGCTCAGTTTCATTATCATCTTCCTTGAATTCACTTTCCGAAAGACTTTGTTGATTTAGCTGGAAAAAAGCAAATAAAAAAACATAAATTCAAACAAAATAAATAATTATACATTTTAATAAAATATGTATGTGTGCACACACTTATGCATGACTGATTAACCCAGTTTCATAACTATTCTTTTAGTCCAATATAAAAACAAATAAAATTTCAAATGCTTTCAGAATATTTAGACAAGCTGCCAGCTTCCACCCAGCCATAGACATTCCATGCAATTTCACTTATGCATACATACATATAAATGTATATCATATACATATTTTTAAATATGTGCATACACATGTGTTTTCTTCTCCACACATTCTTATTAACTTACCAAATCAAAAAAATTATTTTTCTTGACTCGTTGAACTTCTAATTCCTCATCCTCGCTTGGTTGTTCGTCCTCTTCCACATTCTGCCGCAACTCCAAATCGCCACCTTGCAATTTTTTCAAAACCCGTGAGGACATTTCAAAGGAAATACGTGCTTATACACAATGATGGATTTGTGCAAGGATAATGATTTTTGTGGCGTTATTAAAAATTCCTATTAGCGTTCCACAATTTCACTAAAAAAAGTAATCAAAAACACACATATCCAATTCGGTGCAAGAAAATAAATTGGTAAATAGGCGAAAACTTGAGAAAAAAGTTTTGCTATCTCTCCAACATGGTTGTTTTTTATGTAGCATAAAAAAAAAATAATTAATTAAAGGGTACTAATGTATTTATTTACGATATAAGCGTTTTACAATCAGATGTTATGGAGATGTATGAATATCGTCTATTTAGCAACATTTTTCCAACTGGAAATTGTTTAAAAGTATGAAGAAATTATAAATAATAATATTATTATATTATGCCCATATATATATATATGTTAGTATATAATATATTAATTTAAGGAATATTGTGTATCCTGTGGTGTACACGTTTTACTAGGTTTTTATTTTATTTATTTCTTATTTTCTTTAAAACTTATTCAGCTCATAACTTTTTGCACAAAAAATTTATTTCACACACCCTGTTGGCGTTGACATTATACTTATTATTGTTATTTTTGTTATCCTCTTTAACTTATATTTCACCGGATTTGTTTTGGCGGGATTCGGCTTTCCAAATGTATGTAGCATATGCGCCATATTTGTTTGAATTGCTATCAGTGTTACCTGAGTTGACTAAATTAGTTTTTCTTAACTAAATTTAATAACTAATGCAAAAATATTAATGTCGTTTAATGAAAACACAAAAAAAAAAAGAACAAAAAATTATTATTACAATCATATCATATAAGTTTTTAGTTTGATTTGTGCCGAAAGAAGCTATTACATAATTTAAGTACTGTTCGTATACAACGTTGTAGAATCTCTGTTGAACACGCTATGGCTGTCATCTGCATTTTTTATCTACATTTGTGTTTCTCTTCGTGTATAGATCAGTCTATAGTTTTGTGAAAAAATTGTCCATTAAATTTTGAAAAGCTGGTTTTTTTTTTAAATTGGTTACTGGCTTTAAGCCTTATTGGGAATTATTTTTTGAACGGTTTCTTTTGAATATTTATTCCGAAATAAAATTGTGAACATAGAAAAGTGGAACAAACATCAGAATGTCTAACATTGTTCTGGATAAAGAGACATTTTTGCGACGAATAAAGCGCCTTTACGATGAATGGAATGTAAGTAATATTATTTTTAATCTTATTTTGTCTGCAATAGAGATAAAATCGAAATAATTTAATTAATATTGTAGATAGTATAGAATTCAAATAAATTTATATGCACATATGTATACATGCTCCTATATATGTGTTTAGGTATAATTGTATATACTTACATTCGTTCTTACATAGAAATATAGTGTGTGTGGTTTTATGCATTAAATGATGTGCGTAAATATCGCAAAGCAATATTAAATTATAATTCTACATTTCCATCCTACAATGGACTTCAACTAACAACATTTGTGAATTGAAATGCAGCCAAAGAAGTAAGTTCACCATCAGTTTGGTTCCTTGTATGAAACAAGATTCGGTTTTCCTACGTACTTTTTTATGCCCACAGTAATAATGAAGGAGCTAATTTTTTTACGTGACAATAGATTCGTCCACGTCAATTATTATATTGAAGATCAAAAATACTGTAATTTTTGGGTCAGCCATCATACACATGTAAAAGCTATTCTGACATATTCAGTGCCAATTCCATTTAAAATTTTTATACAAAGTGAATAAATATACATAGTTTGGTTAGAAATGTCTTATTGGAGAATACAAAATTGAAGCCGAATTATGGCAAGCAAAAAGTATTATGTTCTATAGTAATTATATGTATCGAAAATGTTTTAAAGGGGAAAATTGCGAATATTTGTTAAAATACGGCCATTTAAGTTATTGGAAAATTGTTTCTCTAAAATTTATTTCTTTTTACATCCATTTTGTTACTAATTTCTTTCTTTTTAACAGGCGCCTACTATTAAACACGATGATTCACTTAAAAATGTAGATTGTATTGTATCAGCAGTCGGTGTTGATGATGATATCGTGTATTCCAAATCTACGGCATTACAAACGTGGCTTTTGGGTTATGAACTTACCGACACAATATCATTATTTGCGGCAGATGGAATTTATTTTTTAACTGGCAAAAAGAAAATAGAATTTCTTAAGCAAATACAGAATTGCAAAATTGAAGGAGTGCCAGAGATAAAGCTGCTTACTAGGGATAGAGTAAGTTGTAGTCTAATCATATTTGTATAAGCGACCAAAGTAAATTTAATAAAAAAAATGTTATATTCACAGAATGATAAAGATGAGGCAAATTTCGTGCAACTGAAGAAAGTTATTAAATCATCCAAGGGTGGTAAGAAATTGGGAGTATTTAGTAAAGATGGTTTTCCGGGAGAGTTTTGTGAAGCTTGGAAATCATCACTGAAAACCGAATCATTTGAAAATGTCGATATTAGTGGAGCCATAGCATACATAATGTGCCCCAAAGATGAATCAGAAATTAATAACATACGGAAAGCGTCTTTGGTATCGGTGGATTTGTTTAACAAATACTTAAAGGATCAAATTATGGATATTATAGATTCGGATAAGGTTTGTTTTATTTAATAGTTTATAATTTTAAAATACCAAACTATACTTGAATTTTTTGTCGCTTTTAGAAAGTTAAACATGCTAAGTTATCTGAAGGTGTTGAGTCTGCTTTAACTGACAAAAAATATGTTACCGGAGTAGATACTTCATTACTTGAAATGTGCTATCCTCCTATCATACAGTCTGGGGGAGCATACAGCTTAAAATTTTCAGCTTTAAGTGATAAAAATCATTTGCACTTTGGGGCCATTGTATGTTCTTTGGGTGCCCGGTACAAATCATACTGTTCAAATATTTCTCGTACATTTTTGGTCAATCCCACCGATGAAGTGCAAGAAAATTATAATTTTTTGGTTAATGTACAAGAAGAAATATTAAAAATGCTTAAACCTGGTGCCAAATTATGTGAAATTTATCAGCATGCGGCCGACTATGTGAAAAAAGAAAAACCTACACTTTTAGAGAATGTCACAAAAAACTTTGGCTTTGCAATGGGTATAGAATTTCGTGAAAATTCAGTTATTATTGGACCCAAATGTCAAGCACAAGTGAAGAAAAATATGGTATTCAATGTCAATATAGGCATATCTAATTTAACTAATTCATCAGCCAGCGAAAAGGAAGCTAAAACTTATGCGTTATTCATAGGGGATACTGTGTTGGTGGGTGAACAACCACCGGCTAGTATCATGACTCCATCAAAGAAAAAGATTAAAAACATTGGCATTTTCATTAAAGATGACAGTGAAGAAGATGATGGCGATGAAAAGGAGGAAGTAAAGGAAGACAAAGGCACTGAAATATTGGGCAGAAGTAAACGAAATGCTGTTTTGGAGAATAAATTGCGCACAGAAACCAACACTGAAGAGAAGCGTAAGCAGCATCAAAAAGAATTGGCCCAATTGCTTAATGAGAAAGCTAAGGAGCGCTTATCAAAACAGGATGATTCAAAGGAAGTAGAGAAAGTTCGTAAAAATACTGCCTCTTACAAGTCGATGAGCCAAATGCCTAGAGAACCCGAAGTAAAAGACTTAAAATTGTATGTGGATAAAAAATATGAGACTGTTATTATGCCCATCTATGGAATATCAGTGCCATTTCATATATCTACGATAAAAAATATTTCGCAATCTGTTGAGGGTGAATACACTTATTTACGTATTAACTTTTTCCATCCTGGTGCAACTATGGGCCGCAACGAAGGTGGTATTTATCCAAATCCAGAAGCAACGTTCTTAAAAGAAGTGTTAGTAAATTTTAAGTCAGTTTAAAAATGTTCATTATTAAATCTTTTATTTATTCTGCAGCACTTATCGCAGCTCCAATGTGAAAGATCATGGCGAGGTTGCTGCCCCGTCATCAAACTTAAACAATTCTTTCCGTCTTATAAAGGATGTACAAAAACGTTTTAAAACGCGCGAAGCTGAAGAACGCGAAAAGGAAGATCTTGTTAAGCAGGACACTTTAATACTATCGCAAAACAAAGGTAACCCTAAGCTCAAAGATTTGTATATACGTCCGAATATTGTCACCAAGCGTATGACTGGCAGTTTGGAAGCTCACACCAATGGTTTTCGTTATATTTCTGTGCGTGGTGACAAGGTTGATATCCTATACAACAATATCAAAAGCGCTTTCTTTCAACCCTGTGACAACGAGATGATTATTCTCTTACATTTTCATTTAAAACATGCTATTATGTTTGGCAAAAAGAAGCATGTTGATGTACAGTTCTACACGGAGGTTGGTGAAATTACCACAGATTTGGGAAAGCATCAACATATGCATGATCGAGATGACTTGGCAGCTGAACAAGCTGAACGCGAACTAAGGCACAAGTTAAAGACAGCATTTAAGAGCTTTTGCGAAAAAGTGGAATTAATGACTAAACAGCAAGTTGAATTCGATACACCATTCCGTGAATTGGGCTTTCCAGGTGCACCCTTCCGCAGTACTGTTACTTTACAACCAACTTCTGGTAGTTTGGTCAATCTTACTGAATGGCCACCATTTGTTATTACTTTGGATGATGTCGAGTTGGTACACTTTGAACGTGTGCAATTTCATTTGAGGAATTTTGATATGATTTTTGTATTCAAAGATTATCAGCGGAAAGTGGCCATGGTGAATGCTATACCAATGAACTTGTTGGATCATGTTAAAGAATGGTTAAAGTAAGCTTTTGTAACAAAAAAAGTAATTTCAATGTATTTTACTGAGGTTTTTTTTTTAAATTTTAGTTCTTGTGATATTCGTTACACTGAGGGTATACAGTCTCTGAATTGGGCCAAAATTATGAAAACTATCACTGATGATCCCGAGGGTTTCTTCGAACAAGGTGGGTGGTCCTTCTTAGATCCTGAATCCGGCAGTGAAGATGAAGCTGAGGAAGCCGAATCGGAAGAAGATGAAGTATACGAACCCACTGATTTGGAATCTGATTTTGAATCTGATGAAGATTCAGAATATTCGGAAGCATCGGAAGACGAGAGCGGCGATGACAGCGACGGTGAGTTGCTAAAAAGGCCATTATATCTTTATATTCTAAATATTTGTTATATTATTGTACGTATGCTTCTTTATAGATTTGGGCTCTGATGAAGAATCGGGTAAAGATTGGTCAGATTTAGAACGGGAGGCTGCCGAAGAGGATCGAAATCATGAATACAATGGTTCAGAACCAAAATCAAACGGCAAACACAGTTCGAAACATTCTAAAAGTTCAAAACACAGGTGAGTTTGTAAATGATATCAATTTTTTATGTGGTTGCCTATGGAATTTAATGTATGGTGCGCTTGAGTCATCCAATCATTTTCGGTTTCTATGTTAAAAATTCAATAAAATACATTCTAACTGTTTGTTCATCGATTTCGAAAGAAAAATTTCTATGCTACAATTCAATTTAAAACAAAAGGTAAATTATAAATTGTGTACTATAAGAATTTGAGTAGGTAGTTAGTATTTGATGCAGTAATAGATTTTTTATGCATAAACTTATTTGTGCGCTAAATTCAGATGAGTAAAAAAATCCTATGAAATCTAATCCTGTATTCATCTACGTGGATGTGAAGAGGGGTATTTGTAATATGTTGTACAGTGTGGGAAAAACGGTTTTCGAACAAGGTTCCTTCGAAGGGTTATATATAGAGATATTGAAAACCATTTAGCATATACATATTTTATTATATTTTATTGTGCTATAAATTTGTTTTTCTTTGGATTTTAAATCATTTAAAAAAAACATATATTTGTTTATACATTGTATGTTTATATAGGATAGATGTTGTTTTCAATAAATATCAATGTTTATACACTTCTGTCATTGGTTCTACTTAGATTCATTCGAATTTTTTTATTCATAATATATGTACATTTTGGTTTTATTTCTTTCATAAAATTATTTTTATATAGAATTTTGTTTTAGAAAATCTTGTTATTGGTTACGAATAAATAACTATAACAAATTTATTTAATCTTTGCTTCCCTGGATCTTTGACGCAATTAAAAATCTTTTAAAATTTTGTATTTGGCTTGATGCAGTCGGAGGTATCGGGGAAGGCAAGAGCAAACTCATAAGAAAAATAAATCAACACATTCTTCGTCTTCAGCAAATTTAACGCTGAAGAAGTCTTCAAAATATAGCGGCTCTATTTCTTCCTCTGCCAATAGGTTCGTTTAATTCGTAACGTTTCCTAGTCTATAAATAATATGCACTCGTCATTTGTGTCTATACAAACATTTTTATTTGAGATTAACAATGAACTAGTTTCCAAATTCAAAACATTTCACTAGTAGTTTCACATAGTTTTGTAAAAAATATTTTCGTCTAATATTTCTTATAATTTTGTTATATGATAAATTTTTTTTTTTTTTTTTTTTTTTTGTGGAAACAGCCCCGTAAAATCCTCACACAAGGACAAACATCACGATCGTAGTCGTGATAAACATCATTCCTCCTCGCATAAGGATAAGGATCGCGATAAGAGTCGTCACCACAGCAGTAACAGTAGTCATAAACGTTCTCGAGACGACAGCAAGGATGGTGGTCATCATAAATCGAAAAGATCACGTCACTAGAAAGTTTTATCATTTTCGCCGGCAACCCTGTCCTTCCCTTTTTTCATTTATTTAATTTTTCTAATCTACTTTTCGCTTATTTTGTAATAACACTTTTTGCTTGTCCTACATATGAGTTATTCTTTTTAACGAAAAATTAATTGATTTAATATTTTTTTATAAGAATTATTTATACATTATTATCCTCCACTCAGCTTAATTAAATCATCTGCAACATCTTTTTTAAGAAATTTTTATGATAAAAAAGAACAACAGCGGAAAAAAGAATAAAAAGTTGTTAAAAAATCGAAACAAATTTAGTCAATTTAATTTGTGGCAAAGTAAAAATTATTTTAAAAATATTCAAAAAAAAGAAATATCTTTTTTTTTTTGCCACCAAAAATAGTTTCTTTAAATTTTATTATATTGTCTTGCAATAACTTTTCTTTAATGAGTGCATTTGAGGTCACTTTGATTTTAAATTGCGGTCTGAGGGGAAAAAGGAAAAACGCATTCACAATTATATTAATTATTGTAAAATAAAATTTTTTGTGTGATTTGTTTTTCGCCTTAAGCTCACGAGAAGAGTGCGAGAAAAGGAAGAAAATCAATAGATTTGGAGCTTCAAACTTAATATTTGGAAAATGACATTAAAAATTAATCACAATTTAACTTGTAATAATAAAATAAGATAACTGAAAGGGGGGAAAAAGTTTAAAATCACAAATCGCTAGACTCGAAATAATGAAGAATCTTGGAGGAAGTAGAAAATGGTCAGTCCGAAATGTGTAGAAAGTGTAGAAAATGCAAAGAACAAAATATAAAAAAAAATAAACGATGCCAAGGAAATCCATCAGAAGGAAATTTGGAAATAATTAAACGATCTGATTCTGAAGAAAAGCCAAAAAAGAATTGAATTTGTAATATGTAACCATATTGAAGATAAAAAAATTGATGATGTAATTAAATATAATAAGTCCTTCTTTGATGGTATAAGTAGCATTAAAGATGCGAATTATTGTGGCCAATATGATAATATTCCTCCTATTGTCTCAATTTTCATTTCACCTAATGAATATGGAAAATCTCAAAAAATATATGTTTGTAAGGACCTTAAAACCGTGTCAGACTCTGGCGTTTTCATGTAAGATGATACTCAATAGTTGTTCTGGACATAATGAAAGAATGGTTGAGGTACGCGATTACTGAGAACTGGAAAACATCAATAATAACGCCAATAGCAAAAATTCCAAAAACAAAAAAATTAATACTTTGAGGATGTATGTAAAAAAGTATTGAAAAGTTTTTAAAAGAGGACCTTGAGCGGTCTAGGTTCAATGGAAATTGACAGAATCTATAAAATTGCATTGATATGATAAATTGCTTGAAATATTATATACGAGGGGTGATAAAAACAATTATTTTCAAAATTCATGACTTACGTATGTCCGATTTTCGCATTTTGTTCTGTTATCTTGCTATGCATCTCGGTAATATATTTTGGCAATATCAGCCATTTTGGATTGTCAGTTTCTTTTCTCTCTGATATATAAAAAGGCTAGTCGTGCTTTGAGGGGCTCTTCGATTTTTTTTTTATTTTATACTAAATCGTAAGCAAAAATAAAGTCGCATGGATATTGCTCAAGAGCTGTTGAACGTTGTCAACGACGATCCAGATTTGCTCAAAAAGGCCATAGCTGGTGACGAATTATGGTTGTATGGCTATGACATTGAAATCGAGGGCAAATCATCCCAATGGAAGCGTCCAAAAGAGCCAAGAACGAAATTTGCATGTCAAGTTCGGTCAAATGTGAAGGTTTTGCTTACTGCTTCTCGTCCACTGCAATGGTTATTTTTTGATCATACCTTGTATATTGGAGTTTAAAAGGACATGTGAAACAACCATAAATAGAGAGATACACGAATATTGAGCTAGAATGGTTTCTCTTGTTTGCAACTATAAAGCTAGTAAGGATTAAATGCCATAACATTCAAAGTAGTTCCAGGAACATTTATTTTAGGCGAATTGCATCTTCTTATAAGAGTATAGTAACGACACTGGCGGCAGACGTATTTTCACAGAAACATGTACAATAGAACAGTTCCACCACAATCTAAATCCATATATGAGTCAAGTAAATGTATGTATGGCTAAATATTGACAAACTTAAAGAAAATTAATGTAAAGCAAAAATAAAGGCATTTACTGGCAAAAGCAATGAAATTTTTAGTATTAACAATGAAGCAATAGAGAGCATATGGCTCAAGTGTTTTATACTCATGCTGTAGTTAGACACCTAAGTTATTTCAGTGACACAATGGTAATAAGTGTAACTAAAGTGGTGTTTAAGCCCTCTCTGATTTGGTAGCCTTGAGATGAACTCACAACTCGAGCAATATGGCTTTATTGCAAGAGACATTTCCTGGCCGCATAATTTCTCGTCCTGGTGATATCAATTGGCCGCAAAGATCATGTGATTTGACACCGTTAGACTTTTCTTTGTGGGGCTACATGAAACACCGTGTTTATGCAGATAAACCTTTAACTCTTGAGCACTTAGAACCCTACATTTGTCAAATTATGGCTAAGATACCGCTCAATATGAATCACATAGTGGTCGAAAATTGCCTCGAAAGAATCAATGCTTGCCACACCTCGCCTGCTGGTCACTTAAATGATTTAGTTTTTGACACATAATGTCAACGTTCAAACTTTATCATGGAAAAGAAATATCATGAAAAGGAATATTTCATATGTGTGTTATTTACGTTTGCTTTTGAAACCTCAAAATGGCTAACCCGTGATATTAAGAATTCTATGCAGTGCTGTGCAAAGTTGATTAAAAACAAATGATATTTTGTTATAGACTTTTATTTTATTAAAAATTTTCACCAGGGCTTAGAAAGAGCTGTATCGGCTGCATGTGTCAATGTTTTGAAGTTTTACTCATACAACCTGGAGAACAAGTAGTACAGGAGTAGCTTTATGAGTGCGCTAAATGTTTTTGTTTTTCAATGAACTTTTGTGAAAAAAGCTTACACAAATTCTAAAATTACGCCTTCTTAAGTTTAGCACTAATACTGCGATATTTAGTCGTATTCAAAAACTGTTTGGTATCATCATTGAAATTATTTCCACTCAAGCTGGTGGATTTTTTAATACCAAAAGGTCTCTTAACATCAAACATGTTCCTTGTCTTATTAATGGGAAAACGCATTTTATTTTTAAGCCATGTTGTAAACGCCCGCTCGTTATCGTGCATTTTGCGTGTATTTTCCTCTGTTGTCTTCAACGTTTCGACAACTTTAGAATGCTGCTTTTGTTGTAACTTCCGCTCTCGTTCTCGCAACTGTTCTTTAGAGAGACCATATTCAGAATAGTAACCCGTGTAGTGGGGTAAATTTTGTTCCTCGTTTTTATACTCACAGCATGCCTTGTATTGCAGCTTTAGGTCTGTTACTTCAGGTGGAGGCATAAAGCGGCGATTATTAGATGGATGATGATTCGAACAGCATCCAATGGCATTGGAGAATTTATTTTTGCGGCGAAACGAAAAACGTTTGTGGAAAAGTGTTTTACGACCTTTCGAAGATCGCGGTGATCTTTTCATGGTTCTATCACAAACCATATCGTTTGGTAAGTAAGAGGCCACTATAATTGATAATTTATCATCTTCCTCATCGTCTTCGCACCACTCGGAGTTTGTTAAAAGCCCCGTATCCTCGGTATCACCATCACCGTTAATAGATTCATTGCAATTATATTCCCCATTTTCAATTTCATCCTTATTCAAGTCACTTTCATTGTCGCATATTAAGAGGTTGGTTAAACTTTTGTTGTCTACCTCATCATCATCTTCCGTATAATCGAATGTTATTTGCTTTGATATCTTGCGTTGCACGCTACTGGAACTGTCTGACCTTGTAACATTTGTTGCTTCTATATGATCATTTTCCATGTCCATCAACAGGATTTCTTCACAAATTTCCTCTAGAATTACGTTTTCATCATCGGCTGGACCGTTTTGATTATTTTTCATATGACTTTCATCGATTTCATTTAAATTGTCTTCAGTTGTATTGGCAACCATGTCCGTATTCTCTTCTTGTATATTCTCCTGGTCTATACTTTCTGAAACTTCAATAGTTTCATTTTCATTGACAGCCTCTTCTTCATCAATAACATCCAAAGTTGGTTCCATGTTATTCGGATTTTCTTCATTACTTTCCAATTTGGTTTTTCCCAGTGTTTCCTCCAACTCATGCAGATTAATGCCATTTTGCGGTTCGTATTCCTCTAAATTTGCCGCAAAGCTCACTCTGCGGCTTTGCTGATTTGTATCATTGCCCAGCCCGGTTTCATCGCTAAATAGTTCTTTATTCGCCTCTCTAATTTTATCCACTATATTGTATTCATTGACAGGCTTCAAAACTGTGAAGATCGTGTTCAAAAGGAATTGTTTTTTAATTAAGATTGTAATTTTCAAATAATAATTTGGTACTCACAATAAACTTCGCTGTCATCATCTGATTCTTGTCCAGTTTCTTGCAAAACATTTGCATCTTCCAGATCTATTGAAGGCATTGCAGTTACAACTACAAGTATTAGACAGTTCATTTGAGAATT
Source organism: Ormia ochracea (assembly GCA_963402855.1). NCBI lineage: Eukaryota > Metazoa > Arthropoda > Insecta > Diptera > Tachinidae > Ormia > Ormia ochracea. The sequence goes on from OY727106.1 coordinate 45,175,262, forward strand.
ATGTTGTAATTCAAAAAGGATAATGTTAAAGAATAGAATAATAGAAAAAGGTGTGTGGAATTACTACTAATCCTGTGCAGGCGAATGTAACTGACAGTGTTTGGATAATGCTTAGAAGTAAGCGCCCTTCGTGTGCCCAATGCAGTCACACAAGTAAGGGAAACTCTTAAGCATAGAAAATCCTTAAAACACATTCGGCCTCCAAGTCTAGTAACAAAAACACAATTTTTCTTGCCTGCTACAAATTAGCAATTCACTTTTCCAATCATCGCCATCTTTTGCGATATATAGCTATTTATCAGATATATAAATCGCAGGATATATGTTGTCTTGATTGTAATTGAAAAAGATTCTTTGTATTCTTAAAAGTACGAATTTCAGCAATGAAATGTCATTAGAATCGTCCTGAGGTTGTTTTTTTTTTGGGTCCTGTGATTTTAAAACGAATCATAAAAATCAGAAAATTTTATCCAACCGATTTTACAAGGTCATCGAAATATATTCATTTAGTAGAAATAAAACGAGCGAGATTTTATAAAAATCGTTAAACCATTTTTAAATTTTATTTCAATACTTCTCGCTGCTGAAAACGGTTGGACCCCATTCATTTCATAAATTCGAGACACAAATTTCAAATATATAAAAATGGAATATAAAGCTGATCTGAAGCATAAAGGCCCTAACTCGCATTTTTTTATGCTTCAATAAACATCAAATATTTTTTTATAAAGAAATAAAATTAAACTGTTACAAAGAAAGGACGTTATCCCAGAAAGGACGTTGCTACGCTGAGCAACTTTGAAACAGATTTTTTTCATGCAAGTTAAGTTGTTTTATTTTATTAAGGCCAGTAGAAATTTCTAGTTGGTGGTAATTGAAATTGCACTAAATTGCCAAAAAAATATTCATTATAACATTAAAAATGCATTAGAAGTGATTATTTCGGGGTATCGATGGTTGCTATGCACATTCCACCACATGGAAAAGCAGGTCATACCTGGTGAATCATGAGCGTTGGCTATGACCAAAGCCGAATCATCGCAATGGAACCAAAAGCCGAATGAAACCAAAGCCGAATCATCGCAATGGAAGTGTCCAGAAGAGTCAAGACCGAAAAAAGCACATCAAATGTGAAGGTTTTGCTTACTATTTTCTTCCATTGCAATGGCGTGCTGCATTATGAATGCTTGCGACAAGGTCGTACGGTATATACTATATATATATACGGTATATAAGGAATAATACCTTCTTGTTATTAGCCGTTTGAGCGAAGCAATTCGTCTGAAACGTATAGAATTGTGGAAAAGCCAATCATGGGTTTTGCACCATCATAAAGTACCGTTTCATACATTGATGCCTGTGCGTCAGTTTTTGGCCAAAACAGACCTGTAATCATGCCTCAAGTTCCGCGTTCACCGCACTTATTCGCCCTGACTTTTTTCTCTTCCCAAAACTGACGACACCGATGAAAGGAAAGCGTTTCGCTGCGATTGAGCAGATTAAAGAAAAATCGTAACAGATACGGTTGACGATACAATAAAGCTCGTTTGAGAAGTGCTTCGAGGATTGGAAAAAATGCTGGCATAAGTGTATTATATCTAAGGGGTATTACTTTGATGGGGACAAGATAGTTATTGATAAAAAAATAAATATGAAAAATATGTGTTATTTTTTGATTACACCTCGTACGCTTGCGGACCACTGAGCTGTTACTAAAGTGAAATCCTTAAATTCACTTCCTGTATAATTAATATTATAGAGTTGTTACTGTATTGCAATAAAAGCGCCGCCCAGAAAATTAGCTACCAACAATTATCTGTTGCCGGCTTCTGTACATTTTTGAATTGATCTTCAACCCAGTTTGACTGAATACTATTTTAAGATAACGGTTTTTTTTTGATCACACCTCGTACGCTTGCCGACCACTGAGCTGTTACTAAAGTGAAATCCTTAAATTCACTTCCTGTATAATTAATATTATAGAGTTGTTACTGTATTGCAATAAAAGCGCCGCCCAGAAAATTAGCTACCAACAATTATCTGTTGCCGGCTTCTGTACATTGCTGAATTGATCTTCAACCCAGTTTGCCAGAATACTATTTGCCAATCGTATTGTCATGTAATTTCCTGTTAACATTAACCTTTAAAGTTCATGTCTCAAGCACGGCTTTCACATTTTTCTTGGAAATAACATGAAAAGTGAATAGTGTGTGTTCTAGAATTTCTATTTTCTCCAAAGTTTTCTTTCTTGGCCTAGAAAATATATTGTTATCGCTCTGCCATCATTATATTCATACTTACATTTATGTGCTTGTTTATCCTTCTCCCAAAAGTATTTGTTGGTGCAGCAGCAGTACTTGTCGCAACACGTGTATCCTTTTAATATTTAAAACTTTCCGTTTTTGACGTTCTATTTCAATACAAATTTCACTACTAGGCGTTTGTTAGATTTCCTTCTTTTCTATCGGCATTTTTCTTGTTGTTCTTTTTTTCGTTTGTCTATTTGCTTGCTTGGACAAGAAAAAACTTTCTCACAAAACATTATTGCATTTTATTGAACTCATCGGTAACCAGGCAATAAAAAGGATTATTTATGTTTGATCGATATATTATCGAAAATGTTTACGGGAAAGCTGCTTTTAGTTGTTGCCTTGCGACCTTAAATATTAATCTTAGTTGTTAAACTTTTTTCAATATATTTCAACGTTTTTATTTGCCGCAGACTTTTATTGAAAATGATTATTAATTCTATTTGTTGACCTCATTTTAATATTTTAAGTTGTGATTTCATTTAAGCACGAATCATTTTATTTTCACTATATGAATTTCCTTGCAGGACAAGGTAACATGAAGTCAATATTTCAATAGTTCAAAATTCTGGGAGTATTCTCGTCATGGTTTTTATTTATATTGAAATAAATAAATAAGGAAAATATGGGGGTTTCCATTAGGTATAACGATAACGGGGTTTCCTGCTTCAGACAATCCCATTTAATGGACGAAATCTCGTGTACTTCATGCGGATTACCTTTATAGCAAATTCACATATGTTGCTTATTAATAAAAGTACTTAGTCAAAAAAGCGTTTCATTCGAGACACCCAATATTTCCATTAAGAAAAGGAATCTGTTTAGAGCGCCTCTAAGGCCCTATAATTTGAAAATGCCCTCAAAGCATAAACTAATAGTTTTATTTTTAATAATAAGAAAACAATTAGGTTGATACTTTATATAAAAATAAAATGTGTAGGGACCTAACGGAAAACCCTATAAATTTCCAAGTAACAAAAATAAAAACAAGATATTTATAAATTTCCAAGTAAAACCTTTTTAAAGAAATATTCTTTTGCATTTAATTAGGAAAACGATTTTGTGATTACATCGAATTAAAACTATTTTATGATAAAAATAATTAAAAAATAAAAAAAGCTTCTTTGTGCTTTAAAAAGTCCTTAACATGCACAGTGTTACGACTTATGGAAAATGTAATTTTTTTATTTCACATTTTTCAATTTTACATCGTGAATTCCGTGTTGAAACCACAAAACCAAATTCTTATCTTCCATTTTAGTTTTCTATGTATACGAGGTATTGCCTTATGGAACAGTAGCTCTAAGAACTAATTTGCCAGGTCGGCATTGCACTAGAAAGTAGTCAGGGATAAGTGATCAGTCTCTCTTCTAAAGAGTGTTCCAAAATTAATGCAATAAAAGAATTTGCGGCCATTAGAGGCCCCTTCTAACCGTGTAGGGTTAGTAAAAATGTAGCTTCATTGTTGAGCAATATTAATTTTGAATACCAACAAATGGATTCCCATTTTTCGAGAAAAATCTTCCTAAACGATGAAGCACATTTTGACCTTGAGGGCTTTTAATAGCGAAAAATTTCGCTTTTGGGCTACTGAGGATCCACATGTGAATGTCGAAAAAAGGATGTTTTCGCCAGGTATTACTGCGGGCGCCGCAATTGGAGAAGATTGCTTAAGCCTTGGAAATTGCTGGTGGTCGATATCGTGGCATGGTAGACCAGTTCTTGCTGATGACTTGTAACCAATACCCGTAAGTGGTTTCAACAAAACGGTGATCAATATTACGCCTTTGATCACATGATAGAGATTGAAGCGGATCCCTTTTATGGGATTATTTGAAATCAAAGCTGCATATCAATAAGCCCATAGCTAGCGGTGCATTAAAGGATAAAGTTCAAGGTGATATCAACGTAATTCAGTCACGTACTTTGCGATTCGATAAAATGAAAATATATAACAACGAAAAGATTAAAACCTTCTTTCCTTAGCTTGCTTTTGGCACACCCTTTAAATTGCTAATTCGATGGAATAATAAAGAATTCTTGAAGCTGCTCAATTTTAATTACAAAAATATTTTTGTTTGTTATTTTTTATTTAAAAAATACATTTTTAAAAGAAGGAATTTAATCCTCACCCGTTTCACGTAAATTCTCACTAAATTTTTCTCTTAAAAAATATTTAAATTATTCTTATGAAAAGCAAGAAAAGCAAGAATTAGAAATTTTAGATTTTTGGGCGAATTTATAAATTCGAATTACGCTGAGGTAAGCAAAAGCTTGATGGATTACAGAGCTTTTATTTAGCTCGTGCTTCTGATTTTATCTTTTATTATATCTTATTACCAATAATACGTTACCTGCTCTTTGCTCATCTATTTATCAGCCTTTTCCTTCGAATAAAATATTTTCCATAATTCATTTTTCTCTCTCTCTTTATTTGCTTCAGATGTAATTAATTCAATATTATTTTACTTATAATTATTACACAGTTTTAAACTTCTGTATCTTCATGATTTTTTTTTTGTTTGTTCTAAATTTTTTTATTTATTATTTGTTTCAAAAAGCTCTCTTTTAAGTATTTTATAAATTATAATATTAATTAGACAATGTCGATATTTAAGTGTAGTTTTCTAGCGGTTTTTTAAAATTGTTTGGTTTGCCTCCAGTTTAATTCATTAATTTATTTATATTTTTATGAGAGTTCAGTGCTTTAAGTTATTTAATTTTTTTTTTTTTGGCACATTAGCTTTGAGCTACTTTAAGCGGTTGTGTGGAGATAAGTGAATTTGAAGAGATTTATTTAAGATTCTGGATTTAAATGAATATGAATATGTTAAAAAAAAAAATGTCGTAACTCGTATGAATATTTCCGCTGGCTGATTGCAAACAAATCCGTACAGTTGCCGTTTAAGCCGGGTAGGCAAATAAGTAATGAATGATGAAATCTTCATACAGCCTGATTGGGGAGGGAGCTTTAGCCTTTCACGGTTACAAAATCATCTAGCAAATAATTTATTCTCATTGGGAAGTTTTTAAAATTGAAAACTCACTTACTTCTTACATACAAAAGGGTGTACCAAAATTAGCATCTCAATTGGAAACACAGTTTTTAATCTTTATTTTTGTTAAATTAGTGGAAGTGTATCCTCCGTATGCTATAAATGATTAAAGCATTAAAATTTAAAGCTTTGTTTCCTATTCAATGAAAATCTATGCTTACTTTTGGCAGACCCTTTAAATGGCTAAACCAATGGAAAATAAGGAATTCTTGAAGCTGCTCAATTTTAAATAGAAAAATAGTTTTTTTTTGTTTTTTGTTTTATATTTTTATTTAATAATGGATCTGCTTGGCTTTTTTGTCAAAATTTTCCTTTAATGTATTTTTATGTAGCACTTTGTGGCTTTTTTAAAGGCTATAAAATAGATGCGATTCCCGATTGATCAAATTATGGTGTAGGAAAGGACTTTTCGAAAGGATTTTTTAAACACTTTAGTTTCGTGTATTATCGCATTAGCTAGAGTCGCTTCGCCAGCTTTATTTCCAGAAGCCCTTTATTCTACTGTGCAATAACTAAATCCCGTTTTACCGTTCAACGTTAGAAATGTCAGCTGTTTATAGAAATGTTGTTCTAATGTTGGAGCACCCTTTATAAATTATATGCTTCATGTAAGCGGGATATGGAAGAGATGTAGTTACCCTTTAAAGAGTAATTGCCTAATTTACAACCAATGGAGTGTACGAGAGTTTGCTTTAAAATTACAGGGATGGGAATGTGAACGAATGTGCCCCTCTACTTAGATGCTGAGATTGGATGGAATGACTAACATTAAGCCGTTTGCTCACATTTATGTAATATTTATTGTGCATCCTTTATAGTTAATCATAAATTAATTTCACTTCAACATAAATCTCAAAATAACTTTTTCAACCGATTTTCGATTTTTATAAAATTATTTTCGTTCATTATTGATAATATTATGAATAATATGAGCATTATCAATGTACAAAATATTACTTTCTAATTCTTTTCGTATACTTTTTTGTATAAAAGTTCCTTAAAATAAATATATTATAATCCAGCGAGAGATTAAAACCAACTGTTTCACTAAAATATAATAAAGAATAAATTTTAATAAAAATGTGAACTTTCTTTTTAAATTAATATACTCATGTTGTAAACGATAAAAAAAAGTGATAACTAACAAACAAATTGTTAATTGACTTAAGAACAATCGTAATAAATTCTTGAGCTGTAAATTTGTATAAAAAAAATGCGACTTAAGACCTTTCTCCATGCCAACGGTGTTAGATTATTCAATTCTTAACGAAGGGGATTTTTTTATTACTCTCCTTGAAATTCATTTGAAAAATATTTCAGTTGTAGTGCCTGCAGAACAAAATTACATTAATTGGTTACTTAATTATGCTCATGAATTCATGTCCCAATTCTCATATACTTTTGCAAGTACATTTGACTTAAGCAAAAATGGGGGAAGGCGTGGCTTGGCTTGTTTATGAAATCACTGAAAAGTTTTATTACATCAGCATTTTATATTCCAGTTATTTATATTATTTTGAAAACTTTTAGAATTGGAATGGGAATTGTTTTGAATCGGTGTTGGGAAATATTTTTTTTCTGTTTCAGTTTTTCGATGATATCTTATTATATTCTATTCCTATTATATATAATATACTTGCGCATATCGCAAGTCTACTTGTAAATTAACTCAGCTCGAAATTAAAAATTTTTCGAAATCGAAGAGAAAACTGTTTGTGAGCCAAATAAAATTAATTATAATCTTAAAATAAATGGATTAAATTATTTAATAATTGCCTAATTTACAACCTATTCTATGTACGGGGGCTGTCTTAAAACTACAGGGATGACAATGTGAACGAATGTGCCCTTCTTCTAAGATGCAGGGATTGGATTGTATTCTTGCGAAATAAGTCATTCTAGAAAACTTTTTTACTAATTTAACTGATTTCAATTTGCTGCAAGAATGTCCCTTTTTGAATTTGACTGTTACAAATTGTTTGCAGACTATTAGAAAATCGAAAATGTTTGAAAGCATCTACTATTTTCCCTTTCGATAAAATATAAACCCGAGCCTGACTGAATGACAGTCGATACAGTTCAAGGAAATTTTTATAAAAAATATTACAGCAAGTAATTTCATGTTTAAAATTAAATATAAAATAGAAGATTGGTTACGCTTATTACGTCAAATATTTGCAGAGTGTGACTCGTAGCTTAAGACAAATGAGCATAGATGTAAAAATGTAGATGTAAATGTGAGTGTGTTTGTGGTCAAAAGCTCAAATTCATCAGACTGCTTTAGAGGAAAAATAATTTATTCCCCAATAGAGGCTAATGAATTCCATTCACAAACTTTGAGCCCACCATAAAAAAAACAAAAACAAAAAAAATACTAAAAAATAATTAAAAATAAATACTTACGGAAATGAATTTTTTTTTTGCTGAATTATATCTTTTCATTGAAAGCAAAACAAAATATAAATTTGAAATAAAAACTTGTATATTATCCTTTATGTTTATAAATTGGTGTCTTGTATTTAATTCGTTTCGTTTCTTGCTATAGAGAGCAGGGGAATAATTTCCATTCTAATTGAAGCACAAGCTCATCGCAAACTCTTTGGCGTTTTGGCATTTCCTATGGAAATTATTCATACCCAAAATTATAAACAAAAAAAAAAAAATATATATATATACTTTTTTCTTAATAAATTTTAAAGTCGTAAATTAATAATATCATTTAAATTGTTTAAGTTTACCTTACAAATGTAAACTACGATGCAGACAAAGTGTGAAATTGTATTAAAATTATATTCTTAAAAATTTATAAAAGAAAAATATTAAACAATTTGATAGGGAGTTAATAGTTTGCATTTCAGAAGAGGCCTTTAATTATCTCAGATTTTATTTTAATTTTTATATCATTGATAACTTATTATATTCTATTTCTGTTCTGATATATAATATTTTGATTTCCAAATATTTTTTATAAAATATGTCTCAAAAATTTCTGAAATATTTTGTAAGCTTTATGGGGCTTTACATCACTTACATACGTATCGTAAGTCTACTTGCAAATTGACTCAACTCGAAATTAAAATTTTTCGAAATCGAAAAGAAAATTGTTTGTTTCATTGATAACTTATTATATTCTATTTCTGTTCTGATATATAATATTTTGATTTCCAAATATTTTTTATAAAATATGTCTCAAAAATTTCTGAAATATTTTGTAAGCTTTATGGGGCTTTACATCACTTACATACGTATCGTAAGTCTACTTGCAAATTGACTCAACTCGAAATTAAAATTTTTCGAAATCGAAAAGAAAATTGTTTGTGAGCCAAATGGAATTAAAGTTTCAAATATTTACTAGAAATGTAAAACGGCGAAAAGAAAAAAAATTTCACTCGAGTCACAAATATAGTAAGTTCTTGACTTGCGAGCGCACCTCCTACAAAAATACAAACATTTAAAAATATTTAAAATTAATAATTTATATTCTTATAAAATAATATTAATAATTTTTTTTTTACAACCATTCTTTTATTTAATACACTTCTATACTAAAAACTTAATAAGCTGGTTAGAAGAAAGCTGAAGTAACAGTTTGTATTGATTGTATTTTACAATATTATATTAAAAAGTTTTTAAAAATCGTTTAAACATTTTTTTTTTTTTTATAAAAAGTTTAACGAAAACTGATTGGGAATTATTTAACAAAGTTTAGCATACAATCTTAATACAACCTCGCGGAATTCTTCTAATAATTTCTAATTATATTTAAAAAAATGCAAAACAAAATATGTTTTCATTCTTTAATTGACCTGTGCATCCTCGACAAGTGTATTCCACACCATTTTATATTACAGTCATTTTTATATTATTTTGAAAACTTTTGAAATTGGAATTGAAATTGTTTCGAATTGTGAATCGGTGTTGCGAAATAATTTTTTCAGTTTCTTAAATGCGAATTTGAAATTAGTACTATCTTAAGCATTAATTCATTCGTAATCTTAATTACAGGCCACGTGTGCAATAAGCTTCGCTGCGAGGCTTCTAGACAGTCACATCTAAAAAACCTCTGAAGCCTTTAAGATAGAGACGAGAGTCATACAGAAAATTTTAAAAATTTTTTGGAGTTATACTAAGGGCAAATTAAGGCATTGGACATGGAGCGAAATGGTTTTAATTCAATTAAAATTTTGATCGCTAAGGACTGCCGTAATATGCCCTCTATGGTTGGCCTCAAATTTGTTTAAAAAAGTTAATTTTATTTCCCTTCGACAAAATTGTCCTGGGAAGAATTAAGAGAATTATCACGAAGTTTTCTCAAGAGAGTGGGAAAGTTTTACGAGAATACAGGGTATTCCCCTTTTTTTTTTAAATACTCTACCGGCCTTCTAAATATTTCAAAATTATCTGCATGACAAAGCGATTTTAACTTGAACCATCATTTTTTCATAAAAATAATTAAATTAATTTTTATTTCCATTATCCAATTCGTAGTGGTTTTACTGTTGGCTGGGTAATACAAAATTTTTATCTTTTAGGAAAAAATTCCTAATTAAGGAAGAAACAATTATCAATCAGATTTCTCAGTGCAGGACAATCAACAAATAAAGAACGAGACATGTTTGTTCGCATTTTTGTTCAATAAACTTATTTAAAATAAAATATTTTTTTTTTAATTGTGTTCGATATAAAAACTATGTCTTATAATAATCCCGAAGAACAAATAATAATATAGTCTTGCTCATCAATTGTAAAAATAAAAATTAATACATTTGTTTCATTTTAGAAATGAAATTATTATTCATATTACAGAATTTAAAATTTAATTTTATTGCTCGTTTATTTTATTTAATTTTGTATAAACAAAAATTTATTCAAATAAATTAATTTCGTAAAAGAGGTGGGGGTGTAGTAGAAAGTTTAGGAAAATAAATAAATAATAAATTAATATAAAATAAAAACTATTTAAATAAAAAAAAGATATATATATATATATATAATTACAGGTGCTCTTCGCGAAAAATTTGCGTTTAAAAAATATAATAAACTAAAATTCGTTTGAATTCGCTTTACTATTAGAAAGAAAAAGAATGAGATTCTACGATTGGAAAAGGAAAGGGGGGGAAAAAGATTTTTATGTAAATAGTGGTAGATGATAGAAATCAAACCCTCGATAGCCTTTGGCAGCCAGCCATATGTAGACAACGTGATAAGCGCCGGGTATGAAGCATATTAGGCCGGCCACGAAAAATACTACGCCTTGAGAAGTGTTCGCAGGATCGGCCACCGCAAATGTGCCCATCACAAAGAGGCCAGTGCCGACAATTAACAAGGTAACAGCTGCTAAGACGGTACGCCAATTCTCTCGTACTTTTGGATGCCGCCAACAATATGTGCTCACTTCATCTGTTGATATATTGCCATATTCTTGTATTAAAGAGTCGCTGTCGCGTGAAGTAGTGTCTTCGGCATATTTATTATAACCTCTGCAAATGAATTGAATAAGAGACGTTTGTTAGAAACTATTTCTTTCTTAAATTTTTAAGAGTTTAATAACTGCAAATACTTCTACATTCTCGCAAAAATATATTATAATAATTTGTGACAGTACTTATATCGCATGCCGCCCACTGTTCCTCAAGGATAATAAAAACAAGGTCATTTATGCATTTTAAATTCCAGTTGTATGCCACACGCCCACTGTTTTGAGGCAATTTATTGCATGTTGTGAGTATCAGTCATTTAAAGGTATGCATTGATTATTTTTGAAGCAAGAAAATTTTAAAAAGCCCGTAGAAATTACTGAGTTACTGAGCGTTCACCATTTCAGTTACAGCATGATCAGAAAAGGGATTTCAAATAAAGTTATCAAATATTTTCAATGAAAAAAATAAGGCGATCATCCCGAGTTCACTGTTACCTTAACTTTTAATTTTTTTAAAGCCTCTAAATACTGAGCAACGCAAAAGTGAGCAAAAGGGACTTGAGAAAAAGAATTTCGAAGAATGAAAAGAAAATTTTATTTATTCTGTTTTTCTATATATAATTTATAAAAATTTAGTTTTAATTCTTTTCACAAATAATTAAAAGGAGCTGGTAGCGCCCAGGTTCTAGACAGACATTGTTTAAGAAGTAATTTTTTTTTTTTTTTTTTTTTTAACCAACTCTACCTGCAAAGCTTTTGGCTTGTCCGCAGGAAAACACCCAGGGTATAGGCAGGAATCGAACCCGTGACCTCCGCTTCATTAGGCTGAGCATTATTCACTCGCCTACGGAGGCACCCAAAAAAAAATTTATTCAAATAAATTACGCATATAGAGAGGCAACTAGGCCAAAGTGTGTGCACTTTGGACAGAGTGAAGCCTCTACAAATACTCTGTAAAAGGATTATAAAATCTGATTAGAAATTGCAAAAATAAATCATGTAGGAATTTTGGGAATAATGCGGAAGGACTGCATCACTGGAACATTATGATTGCAATGAATTCTGGATCAACAAGTGCCAAGATTAGAGATTAGAGATTATCATGGTCATCCCTTTCTAGAGTGTGCATAATGTTCTCCACAGATCAAACCAATTGCCTGGAACTAAACTGATAACTACGTACAGAATATTCTGCAAAATTAAAATTTCTTCCAGATCAAAATTGGACGGAATAACACCACCAGATCCACACCACAACCTAGTTTTAGTCATGCCTGTCTAAGGAAAATATTACAGAAATCTCTTCGGAACGCCCGATACGAAGGATCTAGTTATGATTCCTTAATTTGGAATATGAGTAATGCAAATAGTATTTTGAAAATACGCTACGACGCAAAAAACCTTAATTCGCGGCATTAGGGGGCCTTTTAATATATACATATGTATGTATGTAGTTGTTATATGTGTATTAATTAACCTTTTAACAAGCTGAAGCTGGCTATTCTCTAGAGCCTTATTTGAAGGAAGTTATAAAGGAAGTGCAGGTTAATTTTTTTACTCTTGCGTGTAATGTAATGGAAAGAACCATATGTGTCTTTAAAAATACACTGCTGGCATTGGTATTATTATATCACTAACTAGTTTTTGGAGCATCAAATGCCTAAATTGGAACCGAGTCGTTTACTAGTACATTTTACAAATTCTAGTCCACATTTTTGGCAATTTCATGAATTAAATCCGCAGATGTCGATAATGAAAATGAATATTTTCTGACCTTTTTTTAATTGAATATTTTCTAAGACTGGAAAGCACTAATTTAAAATTTCAAAAGCTAAACAGTTAAAAAATATTGGACAAAAGTGGTGACTCTTGGATACACTTGCCCCCAGCTTTCCAGCACATAATACTTATGTATGTGTACGTATGTATGTGCGTCGATTCGCCTTTTACAGTAATATTCTAATCATCACAATTGTAAACAAAGAGTAGCAAATAGTAACTTACGCGTTTCAGCAAACCCGGTGGGTTAACCCCACTCGAAATGTGACTATTCTGCCAATTTGCGAACACATTTAATACAAAATTGGTTTCATTGGAGAGCAAAGTTTTTTTTCTTGGGGCCATTCAAAAGCATTATTACGGTATAAGCCTATCTATAATCATATGCGAAACCAAGCTAAATAAAACGCTACTATCAGCTGTTAAAGGGGGTTTGAAATACATCAGTGTTGCCAACTCCAACTACTTAATCGAAAATGGGCTTAAACGTTGTACAAATTTTTTTTTTTTTTTGGTAATTCAATATCGATGCAATTTATGTTTCAGGCCATTCCCAAGGGTTTTTAAATAAGCGAGTGTTGCCACAACGTTGCATCACAACGGAAGCAACGGCTGCAAGCGATGAGCAGGGCAATTTTATATATGTATTTTTTTCCTTTTTTTTATAGAAATAATTTCTATATTCTGTTAAAAGCTTGCTATTCCCTGAAAAGGCAATCAATCTGGCATAATCGTACTTGGTAAGCCTACAAGGTCATACATGTATATAACCGCATTATATATGTATATTTGTGCACTTATTCAATTTTTATAAATAAAGCGTATGATAATTATTTGAAATATTTGCATACAGAGTAACTGCAACATAAATTTATAAAAAAAAATAAAATAAGTTTCTCATTTAAAATGCATTTGTCGCCGTAAACGCAAAATTCCAGCACAACTTACATCAACTTAGTTTGCATATTCCAATTGGCAGGCGAAGCTGAGCTCGCCTGGCATACCAAGTGAGAAATAATAATAATTTGCAAACTTGTATAAATATTTTGCCTTTAATTCTATACCTCCGATTCAACTTGATTCGATTAATTTCGATTTCACTTAAATGCTTTCAAACATCCAATTATTGCTGCTCTTAATTTGCGAATAGAAAAAATAAAACACACACACACACACACACACACGCACACACAGATTTATTAAATTGAATTATTTATTTTGTTTCTTAATTTATTTATTTATTTTTTTTTTTTAGGTTTTTGTTTTCCTCATATATTTTTTTTTTAATATTTACTTGTGCATTTGGCGTGTGTCTACAGCGGCGTCGTCGTCATTGTCGTAAAAATAATAATAAAAAAAAAAAATAGAAGCAAATTCTGCCGGAACGATTGACTCAGTGGACGGACGGATGATTGTTTGTTTGATGCAAAATTATTTATTAATTTGTTTGCAAATTAGATGTACATCAATAGAAATTATTTATTCATCATTGTTGAATTTAGAATTTATTAATAATTTTTTTGTATGTGAAAATTTAAGCTTGGAAATGCCAGGAAAATTTTTATTGCTCCTGAAGATTTTTTTGGGTAAACAAATATCTTTTTTTAGTCTGGAATTTTTATTACACTTTCCTCAAAATTCCATTACACTGGCAAAAATGAATAATCGGCAGAATATATTTAAAATACACTCCCTCCTATGCGCTTTTCACTAAGTGCGAAAGGCCTTGATTCGATATAATACACCATTGTACGATTTGTCGCATGTGACATGTCCGCTGATAAGTCGTACGATTTACAAAAACTTATAATTTTACGAACATTTTCATAATTTCAATGCGATCAGAGTTGCATTTACTTCAAGTAGCTGATGAACAAAAAAATTGCCTTCTTTACATTTCCCTAAAAGAGTTCCCATACAACGCTATTTGGATACGATTGTTTAGAATCACATTAGATTTTCGTGTGAATGAATCTGCCTTGTTTCTGAACGAAAATAATAGTTTGAAAGAATTTAAACATTATCAGAATGATGTATAAGCTATTGCCATAGCTTTTCATATGACTTTGGCTGGCTGTCCGCAATTCTAAGCATTTCTAAAATTTCCTCAATAAGTCATCTCGGTTTACGTTTGAAAGGACATGCGAGCTCGGCAAAAAACAACTATTTTGCAAATTCCAGTTACCATCTTGTTGAAGATGGCTTTTTACAAGATTTTTACAGTATAGGACATCCCTTCCATGTAATAGCCTTTTCTCTTAGCATCCCCACTATGACTTACTTCCCACACGTTCTTATACTATATACCATTTTCTCATTTGCCTCTTCAATGAGAGGAAAAGTTGCTTCTCCTGTTCGGAGCAGACCAAAGTTGATTTTCATTTGCCGTGTTTGTCTTAAATCCTTAATACTATAGTTCGTGAATATGATGATAAAAGCGAAAGGAATATGTGTCCCTAATAAAAATTTTGATAGAGTCCATATTGTGTTAATCAGTCCTCCTATAAATTAGTTTTTGGAATAAATGTGGCCATATAAAATCGTGCATCGTTATTTCTGTGGGCACTAGTGAAACTGAAAATGGTAGACGGATATGGAAGAGGAATATACCAATAAAGGAGAGGTTGCGATAATTTTCGCTTTCGTATGAAACTCACGGAGAGTGTTTACATACAGAGTAACATGATTTTCGGTTTGGCTTTGAAAAGAGGAAAGAAAATAATATTTCATGTCAATTTCAAACTGTTGACTTTCCATGGAACAGTCTATTTCAGTCACTATTCCATGGAACAGTTCGCCTTGATGATAATAAGATTGAAATCAATTCAAAACGTTCCCCTTTTGTGTCATGCAATTTGTTATAAAGAAAAAGGACTTCATTTTATTTTCACCAACTTTACCAAATACAAGCCTGGTCCCGTTTCAACTAATTTTATGGCAAATGGAAGTGCCCTGTGAAGTAGTCAATCAATTTTTGCATATTCAAGTCACACTTGACAAATCGAAATATTAAGTAGAAGAGTACACCTAACCCCCGATTTACACGGTACTTCTTTTACACGTTTTTGCTTCTACACGGTTTTGCAAATAATTTTTTTTTTGTTTTTATCGGACTCTACTAAATGCTACCGTGTTTGAACACGTGCGCTGTGTACACATCTCACGGGGAATCCCGAGCTTATGTGCTGACTTGCTTCACATGCACACTGTGTCTCTATTTCTTCGCATAAAATTAAAGTTTTATCTACGGAAAATTGTATTTGAGTGAAAGTTTCACAGTTTCAGAAAGATTTAATTTTCCATATTCGTAAATTACAAGTGAGTGCATAATTTAAAAATATTGAAAAAAATCACAGCTGTTAAATAGCAAAGTTATGCATTTTCTGCAAGCTTTCGATTTACACGATTTTGAGTTGAAAATTTTTAATTTTCGATTTACACGTTTTTCTTAGGAACGTACATATATACCGTGTGTAATAACTTGGATTTAAAGACAAAGTACGCTTAAGATATATTTTATAGTGATTTATTTCTTTAGTTATTTTTACACAGAAATTGTAATTCAAATGTTCTTCTTTGGTTTTCTATCCTTCACTCAGCAGTGCGTCGCTGCCACCCGCACATATTCTAATGTCAAAGACCGGGTTGTCGCAGTCCAAGATCAGTGTTGCCACACAGTGTAAATCGGGTTATAGGTGTATATGGAAGATATTGTTATCTAGACTCTTTACTTTCAGAGGCGTATTGTAGTAGAGCACAGCTGATATTGTAGCGCAGGCTGAGCTTGTCGTGTCAAATGGAATTTCGGCATTTACCAATACAGACGTGTAAACAGGACAAGTATGCAAAGAAAATGGCGTTAAATTATTGTCAAGGATTGACACTTCCTCATTACCAACCATACTTACAATTAAGAAGGCCTCTTTTAAGAAGCGCCTGCCTGCGAACATGCAATGTTTCCCCCTTTCAATCGCGTGACTATTAAAATGTTTTCTTTTTTCTTTTTGTTAAATTCATATCGAAATTGTGATTTTAAATACATTCCGCTTCAACTCTTCTGAAAAATTAACTTTAAGACCAGACTGTCAATACATTTTAATCTATTTTAAAGCACTTTAAAGCATTTTTATTTAATGAAAAGTTAAATCGATACAAAACATTCAATTTAGCAATTGTAGGTGCTCTTACAAATCGATTGCCGCCACAAAATGGTTTAATATTTTTTCAATTTCTGTTCAAATCGCATTTACAAAAAGAATTTATTAATCACAGTCCGTATTTCAGTTCCTTTTTTTGCTGCCGGCAAACACTTTTAAGGCAAAAAATGCAACAAACAACATTGTAAGTAGACAGTGTGTAGGTTTTTGGTTTTTAATTCATTTAACAATAAAAATAGTGTTTGTTAAACCGCTTTCAGGTAATGTGGGCTGGGTGGAAAACAAGCGTGTTGGCAGCAAATGCACACGATCAATATTTATAGTATTATTTGGTACGTTAAGTCGAGATTTAATTTTCTTTATTTATTAAAAGTGGCGACGAAAACAATTTGGACACTTTAGAGTTATTTCTGTAATTGGAAATTGATAGCCAGTCGTTGGTGTGACGGCATACATTTCCACGTCATATATGATTATTTAATATTCCGCATCAATTTCTTTCTCAGGATGTTATCGGTTCATATTTATGAATGGACAGTTCGTGTGGCGGAGCCACATTAAGACTGTTTAAGCTGTTTTGTGCTCTCCGCATATTCAAATGGTGATTAAACGATTTCTCTGGAAAATTGGCGTTGAAATTTGAAGTTTGAAAATACTTAACCTTTTCTTTCTAAGACCAGCATTCAGGTGCGTGTCCTCTACACATGCAATGTATTATGGCTGAGTGGGGAGAAAGAGACAGAGGTAGCGAATATAGAGGAAAAAGAAGTACATGCATAGATAGATAGAATGTGGTGTTGCTCGGTAAACCTCTTTTTTTTTTGGGAAGCTATTTTGTCAATTGCTTTAGTCTGAAAAGAAAAATCCAGGTCTCAGATGTATTGGCTTTACTGGGCCATATACACGGTCAAGGGTTTGATTTCAATGGCTTGTTAATTCGATATCATCTTACGGTGGATATCAAATTATCTTTTCTGCTGGTAGATGAATCTGTCTAAGCTCTAATGTAATACGCCTTCGAAGGAGATGATAGATATTTTAAACTTTTCCCGGATCATGGCATTAAAGATCCACGAATTCAGCATGGATTCCAAAGGCTCAATGAGATTTGACATTTGATGCCTTGATAAATTTAGTATTTGTCTGGTTTCCCCTGCATCTAGATTAGACCATAATATCCTTGATGTACTAATCACTGTACCTTGCAGGCTAAGCCAATAAAGAGAAGTTATCTAGTCAGGTACAGAAAACTGCTTGGAAGTAATCATCACGGAAGTCATCAATTCCCCCATCCTAGAAAATCGTACGCATGTTCTGTTCCATGTTCTCTTAACCAGTACCTCTGCTAACTTGTTTGCTAAAATTCGACATTTATGGCCTCCCCCCCACTGGATTTGTTGACCACATCTATTCCACAGTTATACAAACATACCAACAAAAATTTTAAAAGAAGCGACCTTTCAGCACATGGAAAACTTATGACTAGTGGAAATATTTATGAGAACCACGACTTGAGCTATTTATAGTTGGCACACCGACTAAGTACAGCTGGCGACACTCTTCTTCCTGCGATATTTGATTTTGACGAACCAATTCTTAATAAGAAAAAACCTTCAAACAAAATCTTGATGAACAAAAGTTTTAGCATCAACTAAATCAAGAAACCTAAAAATAGAATAGAAATTTTTCAAGCAGTTTCACTACACTCTCCTCATGTCCCACCAGCCCCCTTTCCCTGAGGCGAACCATTTTATAAATCATTTAAATCGCGTTAAATTTATGAAATAGAACGAGGAGGTCAATGACATCATACCTAAAAACATAAAACATTAAAAACAAAAAGAATTTTTATTTCAAATATAAACGAGAGTAGTGCTAAAAGCTTTTGCTTGGTTCTCTTAGGTGAATCCACATTTCATTCGTCGCACACATACACGTATAAATGGCAGGTTTTTTGTATGTTAAGCAACATGCAGGCCATGAGGTTGCTGGTACAACAGCAGCAGCAGCAGCTGCATGCTTGCCAAACTTATTTTTTTCACACCATTAATTAAATGATATTATTGCATCATAATTTAAAAAGGGGCAGGGGAGATTTCGCAAATGTGTAAAATACTGCTTGCGACTGCAGATGTATTTAAGCACTTCCACTGTGCAATAAGTTGATGTTTAAGGCCAAGTTTTGAATTCTCCTTTCTTGCGTACAGTTGGAGAAATTTAATAACTTGCAACATTAGAGGGGAAATTAATGTCCGATAATTTGATCAGCAGCAGTTCCGCATAGAAGCATATTTTTGCAAAGGAAAAGCTTTGGAAGACGTAGCGGATAATAGAATAATTAGATAATAGAAAAGTCAAGTCAAGTCAAGTTTATAAATTTCACCATTTGGTTCTATTAAATTCGACCTATAAACTTTTTTTCTTCAAGACTATACAGAATTAGTATGTTTATACCACTTGAGGTTTTGGCCGGCACTAAATGGCTCATTGCCTTTTGTGGGGTTCATGTAAATCGTTAATGAGCTATTCAGTGATATTCAACTCTCATAAATATTGAACTTTACCTTGTGTCATGAACAAGCCTAATGTAAGAAGCAATTTAGTGAGGCCCAAACCTATTAACATGCTATTTACAGACGAGTGCAAAATAGCCAGTTCTAAACCTGCACTCTAAGTTTCCACTTAAACCTAAACTGAGAGCAACACAAGATTGCATTTGCTTACCATGCCAGCAATAGAATTTGTACCATTGCGATTATACATTTTCTTTCCACTTTTACTTGTACCCTGTTCAGACATACTAAGTTCAGCAATTTGCTTACGTTTTATCGCAATTGAATTAACAGAGTATTTAATTTATAAATTGCGGATCTATTTTGAATTTTCTCGGAAATTGAATTGGCCAATGGCCAGCCCTCTCAAGGTTTGCTAAGCGAGTGAGGAAATAATTTTAGGTACTTGGTAGCCCTGATTAAAATGAAGATTTATAGTGTTTTCACACATAAAGTTAAACCCTACAAACAGCTGATTTTGTGTTCACATACAATTTTGATAAAATCAGGTTTTATAATACAGTTTGTCAAATAAATTTGTTAATGATAAAATAAATTTTTTGTTTTTTTTTGTAATTATTCTTCTCACATTTATTTGACAAATAAATAATTTTTTTTTCTTGTTGTAATTATTCTTCCCACATTTATTTGACAAAGTGTACGACAGCTGTTATTGTTTATATAAAAAATAAATAATTTTAAAAATGTGTTCTAAAATTGAAATGATTTTACATTTTGTGAATGAATATTGGTGAATGTGAATGAATAATCAGCTGTTTTCAATCTTTCTAACTTGGTAGCATTGAATATGTACTGTATAAAACAAGGTTGTATTTTATAAAATCTACTTTAAACCAATTTAGAAAGATTTTAAAAAGGTTTTATCAGAATTATTTTGTATGGTAAAACCAGGTTTTAGGGATTTGGTTTTAAAGTTAAAAACAAAATTTGTTTTAAAACTAGGTTTTATCCTCAGTGTGAAAACACTATAAGATGTTAAAAGTGGTGGAATTAGTTGCTCTTCTTGTTTTGTGTATGTCAAAAGCTGTGATTATATATAAAAGCTAAATTGGCTTGATTTTTACCTTTTCTCATGAACACCCCTAATGATATGAGCAATTTAGTAAGCGCCATTTTCCATTTCCATTACTTTAAATAAATTCATTCTTAAAGGTCTACCTCAACATGATATTGGAATCACGTCCATGCTCTTTTTGGGGAGATATAGAAACTGCCGTGTGAACATTATTAGCAAGGAAATACAATTTCCTTTCGTCTGCTCGGGGTCAAATTATTTTAAATTAAATTTTAAAATTTGTGTACGAGCATCAAATTGTTGACGTTTTTCGTTAAAAGCGATTGTGTTTTATTTGTAAGCAAAACATTCGCTCTCGTTCAAACAGCAGCAAATAATTAAATAATATTTATTTTTTTTTTTTGCAAAATTAAAATAAAATTGTACTTTTTACGAGTTGACCTCAATAATACATTTTGGACAAATTAATGCTGGCATTGAAAGTAATTATATAATTATTTTATGGCAAAAGAGACATTGCGAATAATGGCAACAAATTAACAAACGAGCCAATTAAAAATTATTTAAAAAGAAAATATTTAACAAAAATAAAATATAAAAAATAAAAAAAAAAATAAAGTTTTTTAAATCATAAAATATTGAACAATTCATATTCCATTTATATTTTCTAAAAATACTTCACAAACGTCCATTTAAATTATCGCAACGTCAGAAATCGTATACATTTCCAAGCAAATAAAGAACTACCCGTTTTTTTCTTTCTCGATACTGAAAAAAAAAGTGAAATAAATAATAAACGTACATGCAAAATAAACTAAATAAATAGAAACTTAATATTTGCAAAAACACAACCTGATGAAAAAAGGAAAACGTACTAATCAATCAATATTTCCTCCAACCAATCAGATTTATTAGAGTTTCAATCCATACATGCGCCTTAACGTCACCAACAACAAGCCTGTGAATAAAAAAATAACAAAAACAGCAAACTGTGGGCAACATTAAAGAGATAAATTAGATGTAAAGTAGGCCACCGGTGGGCATACTATCGAGCACAGTTCATGGCCGCAAAGAACTCTGAAGTTAGAAAACTTCTGTGGAAGCAAAACTACTCTCAAATGAATCTCATGAAAATTTTTTGGCTTTGAGAAAATATACTCCAATTTCTATTTGTAAAAGAAAAGTATATCGATACGCCGCAGTTGACGTACACAAAGTATACTTTAACAGCTTAAGACCATTATTTCCATACAAAAGCGTAAAACGGCTCTGTGTCCCATTGCTGCCCTACACAGATGCCAACAGCATCTGTAGGCTTTCTGCAACTGTTGCTTCGATTTCCTTTCCTCATCCGGTTTAAGGCAAAAATAATATTGGTGGCAATGTGTACGCATGAGAATGAGTGCATCCTGTCCAGAGTTCGTTAAACCGTTATCTTCAATACCACTCAATATACTCAGTTGAAAATCGTGTCTGTCTTCTTCTCAAATGCAGATACGACAAAGAGAGCGACCTTCATATTCCTTGTGCAGAAGAATATCTAGTTGATAATATTCTTAGTTGAGCCCCGCTAATTAGCAGAAACGGCCATTTTACAAAACTTTTGCATACTGAAAGGCCTAAATCCTCATCTGTCAGGATTCTTAGAAATACTGGATATAGTACTAATATATAAGGAGGCGATAAGGCTCCTGCACCTTGGCGAGAGGCTCTTACACTTCTCGCCTGATATTGGAGCTATTTGGGCAGTATACCAATCGGTATAACTAGTCGTTCAGCTGGCGCCCAAGAACCGATTAGGTGGCCCCGATTTTATGTTATTAAAGGCCTATTGGATATTAAAGCTAACAGAGGGAGGGCATATACCCCCTCTAAAGCAAGGGGGAAAGCCTATGTCCAAATGCATAACTTTCCGCTGGTACTCACACTTATGTGTGGGGGCGCTGGTCGACGCATTATTTCTACGCAGTGTTGAGAGCACCGTGAAGTAAAGCTATATTAGCAGGCATTCACGTTACCCTGTAACACACAACCCCCTCTAAAGAATTTTTCATTGCTTGGAGTGGAAAGAAAGTTTAGACGGATTAGTTGATGTTGATGAGCCTTACTTGGGCCTCCTGTAAACACCCCGACAGCATAAGCCTGTATCATGCTGAAGGAGCATCCAGTTGCTTTAAAAGGATACCAGCTCTTTAGCGCATTCTCATCAATTCTAACCGTGATAATATTGCATTACAACTCAGTAGCCTCCTAATATAGTACTTCCTTCTATTCCATCCCCTCAACCGGAATGGGAGTATCAAGCAAACGTTTAAGCTTTTAAATTCCAAAAACTTTGCTGGGTTTTAAATGAACTCCAGCACAGTATTATACAGTTGTAATCATAATTTTTTCTAATAAAATAAACGGAAGTAATAAAAAGCTGTTGTAGTTGTTGGTTGGTTTGTCATTGCTCAGTCTAGAGGGAAATCACGCCTTCAAATAACCGTCAAATTACACAAACGAATTTGGAAAAAGTAAAACGCCTGACAAACGGTCGTCATTACAGGCATACAAAGAAAAACTTGAATCAACAAAATCCAACATTGAATTTTTCTTTGTGAGCTCTAAAGGAAATGATTGAATGGGAAACCAAACAGACCAGCATGTTTTGTTGTAACGGGGCTCAAGTAAAAAAAATATTCAAAAAGTTTAATATTTTTTTTTTTTAATTAGAAATTATTACAACTTGTGGGATGGGCACAAGTCGCGAGAGATCATTACCTTCGATACTCTTTCTTCAAATCTAATAAAATTTAGCATTTTTTGTCTAGAAGGTGTGCAAAATGTGTTCAGTTCATGCAGGGTCCTGACAGTTCTCAAAGTATTATGGCGTCGCTTGTGTTAAGAGTCGTCCCTCTTAACCCAATAAGGGGCGATATACGATATTTGATTATGAGCAGTTGATAATATTTTTATAAAAATCTTTCCTAAAATAAAATGGCGTTCATAATATTTTGTTCAAAATGCCGCAGTAACGCTGGAAGTCAGTAAAAAGTTTCTTGTAATGAAATTAGCATTTACCGATACTTAATGGAGTTCCTATTCGATATGATATGTCGAATAACTTAATCGACTTCGTGCTATTCGAATAATAAATTGACGATATTTTTCTCCTTAATTTTTAATCTAAAGAATACACGAATAAGAACTTATTGGACTTTTATTGGCCAGGGAAAGAGAAATTCTCACACCAATTGGTTTCTAAATTTATGGTCCCGTCAGAGACCTTTGTGGAAAGAATAATAAGAGGAGGAGAATAACTAAATTGCTAAAATTTAATCAATTTAAGCTTAGAGTGTGTGAAGAATTGAGTCAAGAGAGCACGGCAGCTCTTCTGAGGATTTCCTTGGCGAGTGACTAAGATGGAAATAAAAGTTTCGTAAATGGTAACAGTAGTTGCACTTTGTAAGCTCGATCAGCTGACTGTCCATCTAGATGAATGGTTGCTTGTTCAGCTAACTGACTGGCTGCTTGGCCAACTCTGAAAAAAAATTGCTCTTGGGATTGTTGTCGGAATATTGGCGTAAAGTTTAATTGAGAATGCGATGTGTGAATATTTGATGGCTGCAAAGAAATTGTCTCAATATTATTGTATGATTAAGGAGGGGGTTACATCAATACTATAAAAGACAGAATGTCAGAGTAGCAGAATGTGCAAGTGGAGAAGGAAAAACGGCAGTCTTGCCTAAAGTGGTCTAGCTTGGGGTGCTAATCCTAATATTTTTTGATTCTTGGGTCTGGAAATTCAGAGAAACCATCAAAAGATCTTCTGCCCAGGAAGACAAACCGTTGATCCATTTTACATTTTCTTCTGTCTTATTGCGTTTAAGACAGCATCTATTATAACAACCATTCTTTCGGCAGGCGTTACTAATGGGTAAAGGATCTTTGATTGTGAAAGATGACAGTTCGGTAAGACCAAGTAAGTAGCGTATTGGTGGTGCTCTTTGCAGGAGATAACTCTCAAAAAGTGACCATTAAGGGATATGAAATATATGTGAAATCAGATCAATAAATCAATCGCTCTTTATTAGATAATGAAAATATTTTTTTATATCTAGACTACAGTTCGTATTTTATTTATTCGTATTTTATTTATATTTTATTATTTTATTTTATTTTATTAAAAACATTAATTTAAATAAAATTAGAGACTTTCTTCCCCATGATGTAACGTCTTCAAAATAATGCCAACCAATCTGAAATCATTCTGAATTATAAAAAAAAAAATACTTTCAATAAGTGCAGAAATAACTTTAATTCGCTGTTTTTTGGTGAAAAAAAAAAATAAAAAAGTGAAGAAATGGCTAGTTTATCAATGTTATTGAACCTCGCCGATGAATTTGAACGTGAATACCATCCATCTTATAGTGGCAATGATTTTGGATTAGGTCTGTCACCATATCTCATCCATCGCCATCCACATAGAGAGCCATTAAATTGCATTTTGGCAGGTTACAACTTTCCTTTGACGGCATTAAGCCGTCTGAGTGAACAACAGGCTAGTCGCCTTGGAGGTGAAAAGAAGGAATCTCGTGTGCCACCCAATGGAAAAGATGGTTTTCAGGTGTGCATGGCTGTGGGCCAATTTAAGCCAAGTGAACTTAATGTAAAAGTACTGGACAACCATTCCATTCTCGTTGAAGGCAAACATGAAGAACGCGAAGATAATCATGGCTTCATTCAACGTCATTTTGTACGCCGTTATGTTTTGCCAAAAGGCTATAATGTGGTATCTACTCTGTCTTCGGATGGTGTGTTAACTGTTAGTGTTCCTAACCCACAGGAAGAACCAAAAAGGAATGAACGCGTAATACAGATTCAACAAACTGGCCCTGCACATTTAAATGTTAGGCAGAACTCTGTGGAAAAGGTTGCTAATGCCGCCAAGGAAGGGGAAAGTAACGGTGAAAAAGAGGAAAAAAATTGAATTAATCCGTGCGCTCTGTACTCTAGAAATCTTGCTAGACAACTAGGGAGACAAGGCAACAAGGCGTAGTAGTTATGCTTTGCTAGTAAGTGAGTGCTTAGTTAGTCACGCTGCCATCACTGCTTCTGCTACTAAAGACTTCTGAATGCTTTATGCCATTGAACAAAATTGTTGTTGCTTTTTCACATTTCTAAATGTGCTCATTATTTACCTGCCTGCCTTTTTTATAATCTTTCAAAATATAAAACGCAATCAGAAATGTATTTACACAAGTACTTGTAAGATTTCATTTTCTAAAAATAAAAAATAAAAAATAAAAAAAATATTTCATAATAATTGTGGTAAATTTATGAACATGTTCATGTTCTACATGAAATATTTGAACCATAATAATGCTCTTCGTTCATTTAATTTAATACGAGTATGATTTTATTGCATGTGCATTATTTTCGGTTAAATGCGTTAAAATTTAATTAAATTGAATAAAATAAAGAAACTTGTTTGGTTTTTTTGCATGCTCGTATTCAATCTGTAGTTCAGTTTCTCCGTCTGTCCAACATTTTATGACTTGCATTTCTGGCATGCGAGCACAATATTGCGGTTATTTTGTTTTCTTTTTCCATTTAATTTAATAACTAGTGGCTGTTTTCATTAAGTCAATAATGGCAAATGTGAATATGTACATATGTATGTGTGCATAATATATGGGGGCAGGCAAGTGTGGGGAACACATAGATACCTGCAAAAATATGTTTGCGCATCTGAATAAATATTTTATTCATAAGTTTGCCCCGGGCAACTTATGGAAGAGGGTGAGCACGAACTCACGAAAGTGTAAACTCGCATACGTATTGGATCTTTAAGCGCTACGGCTTGGTACGGGGTTATCGAAGCTTGAGACCACAACATACGCCCCTCTCTAGACCCCTTTCGACATTCACTAATTGTCAGTTCAGTGAGCAGCGTGTCAATCCTTGAGTTGCAACTTGTTTTACAGACTGTTTAAATTTAAAATTGACTGAATCTTCTTGGCTTCCTTTCTAGCCAGTGTGTCTCTAGAAAGAGATATTTGCGGACTGAGACAAAGACCCATAAATTCAACCTCAACGACCTCAAAGCTTAACATTCACATAAAATATATGCGGCCATCTCAGACTCTTCTAAGCATACTTACGAACATCATATTCCATGATAGCCCTTCTCTTCAAATAGTATGTATAGTAATAATATTAAAAATAATAGTAAAAAAATATAGTTATAATATATATTATAACAATATATAATAGTAAAAATAATAGTAATAATAGTATAGGCTTCCATGGCCTATTAGTAGCTCTCCTGATCCACTTGAATTTTAATTAAATTTCATACTTCTTTCAAATAATCACATTTTATATTCATTAGAGGAATTTATGTACAGGAATTTAATTTAATCCTATATAAAAGAATTTTGGCCATTCTCTGCATTGCTTTCAGAGAGCATAAAGGTAATCGGTCCGCAGTTGGTAAGAGCTTCACAATCAGAACGAAACATGACAATATTTTTAATACCTGAAGAAACATGCATGGAGATTCGAATAGAAGATTTCATTTTCAACTCCCTGACTCATCCTCAGTTCATCCGGTTGAATTACAAACACATATCGTTCTCTAAAACGCAAGAGGGACACACACATTATTTCCCACATCGCCGTTTTAATTCATAAACTTATATGAAAAAATTCAAAGACCAATTGCTTTACAGTGCAAATAATCAGAGATGCAATTTTTATATAATCTGTTTATATAGCGATTTCCGTTTTATGTGACGATATAATTATGGCTTTGTGTTACAAAGTTAAGCAGGAATAAATGTGTTTTGGCTCTCTTTTTGTAACTTTCCATTGAAGGAATCTGCTATATATATATTTTATATATTTTTTGTTTGTAAGTTTAATCTATTAAGAACAAATCAAAGTTCACTCAGTTATCAATCACGTAATTATTTCTATTCATTCACTCGTTGTTTGTTAATGCCATTTGCTTTAATGGACACAATAAACAATTTATTGCTAATTTTTCTTTCAATTTAAATGCACAACAGTTTGAGATTGTCATAAATAGTATGTATGGATAATAAATATTTATCGCTGAATTATTATTATATTGTGATCGTACACTAATGCTGATGATCTGCTCACGGTATTGAGGTGAAGCGGCCGTGTCACGCAGTTAAAATTAAATTAATTACCAATTTTAAATATTGTTATCAATATTATTGTTTAATTGCCAACAATATATTTTTGTCACTGTCATGCTTGCAAAGATCCGAGTCACTCTCCCATCAATTCCGCAGGATCTGACGATTTATTAAATATTGCCAAATGCAACTGTGAGTGGCTAACGTTTTTGAGAAATTTTATTTTGGCAAGTTATAGGATTTGAAAAACTTTATGGAAATTTTAATAAAATGATCATTTTCATACGATCAGGAGCGAAAACAATTCGCTTCCATGACATTTGTGTAACAGTATGGCTCTTGCAAGGACTTTTTGAAGTCCGTGCGATTTTGCAAAATAGTGAATCACTTTCTAGAGTACTGATAAGTTATGAGTTGAAAAAAGATACACGGTGTCATACACCCTGCATGATCTCCATCTCATCTCTTCTTTAAACATTGCCAAACATGACGAGGAATACTCAAATAGAAACGTGCCAATAATAAGAAATCATTATGAAGAAATAAAAAAAAAAAAAAAAATAATGTTTTATTAATCATGATTACTCACATCATTAATGACTCTGTCTAGTCTATGTCTTTGTCAGAGTGGAGTCTTTAAGGCTCGCGCGTATTTATGTATAGATGAATTCTATTTTCCAAAGAATTCCTACTGATGGGAAAACGTCATTAACCCGCCCACACACCCTCAATATTATTGGCCCAACTTTTTTCGCTATAATTTTTTTATTAAGCAAATGAACTGCGTAAAAATTCATTTTTCTTTTATGCAGATTAAATTCATTTCTTTGTTTCGTATGTGAGGATGCGCCGAGATATACTGATATACTAAGTGTTAAGCATAGAAGGGGATAAGTAGAAAAAAATCATGTCTAAAGATATACTATTTTTTTTATGGTGTATTTAATATTCCAAATAAGGAATTGGGACAGAAGAACACATATAATATATATATAATGCAACCACTGTGCAGACTTGCATTATAATAAACAGAACAACTTTCAAGAATTTTAAAATTCATACAAATTTTTGTACTAAAAAATATTTCAAAATCACTTTTTCACTCTCGCCTTTTTTTTTTTGCAAATTTCATTAAATTGTTTGAAATAATGAATTTTCAATTAAATTAAATCAAATCAAAAATATTATTAAAATTGTTTCTTTGTGCTGAAAAAGTTCCACAAAAGAGTAGCGGAATATTGTTGAATTAAATCTAATGGAAAAGATTTAATATGAATAACAGCTGTATCTGGCATGACCAACCTTCTTCGTTGAATGCTGGTTCCAGTCTGCATTATTTCTTTAATATTCTCTGTGCAGAAATTGTGCCTTAGAATTTTGATTTCAAGTAAGAATTAAACTCCTCTTGGGGCATTACAAAACGTTAAGATGGACCGACGGCCAAACTGCCAACAAGTTCACTTCTCATAATATATATTATTATAATAATGTGATATATTATTAATAGTATATATACATATATAACAGGAGGTATATATATATATATATATATATTTAAAGTCAAATCACATTGTTGCATTGCGTTGATTTTGTAAACAAAAAACAGCTGACTGAATAGTACATTGAAAATACGTTCTATTGTGTGTTTACATATTTTTATGGCAGACATAAAAGTGTATGCAATAAAGCAAGTAAGATGCCCTACAACACTTTGTGAATTGACCAAAAGCAGCTAAAAATATTTCAATAATTTTAAAAGTCATTTTAATAGCACCGTAGAAGTGATTCCAACGATATCTGTTCAACGAGCTTAATCATTTTAGTTCCTTAGAAATCTCCGATTTGAAATATCAGAATTGCAAGTAGTCTAGTATGTTATATTTTCCAAGCTAAATCCTACATTATACCTTCTGGAAGTCCCTTTACCAGAAATATTGTATTCTAAATTGTAATATATTATTCTAAATTTAAAACTTTTGCACATAAGTGACCCCTATGAATTTTTTAAAACACTTATAAGAGCGCCGGAGGAAAAAGCTGTTATCCATGGATTAAGTTTACTTAAAAGAATTGATGCTCTAGACGATAATGGAAACTTGACTCCTTTTGGTATACATTCAGCCCATTTACCTGCAGATCCCCAAATGGCTAAAATGACTTTAATGGCGGCCCTATTTCGGTGCCTGGATCCTATAACGTCGGTTGCAGCTGGCTTATCCTATAAAAGCCCTTTCCATACACCTCTTGGTTTAGAAAAAAAAGTTATTGCTGTTAAACATCAGCTTTCTAATAGCTCACGAAGTGATCATTTGTCAATACACTCTGTTATTGAGAGGGTTATCGACATGCCACAGAGTGTAAAAATAATTATAAATATTGTGATGCAAATTTCCTTAGATCTTCTACAATATTCCAAATCGAAAATATGAAGACCCAATTTGCCACTTTATTAAAAAATTCTAGTTTTCTAGAAACAGCGGATTGCCGCGATAAAAATGCAAATATGAATTCTAAGGCTATTCCCTTATTAAGGGCTATGATTGCGGCTAGCCTCTATCCGAACATAGCATTTCTAAGCCAAATTAAACAAAGAAAAAACCACTGTAACGCCATTCACATAATGTCCACGGAGCTAATAATGAACGCGGCTAAATCCAAGCTAAATCCTAGAAATGGTCACACATTGAGCTTAACTACTCACAACCTTCTTTTGAGGCACCTTGTATGCCATTTCAATATGACTACAGATTTCAAATGATTCCATCGCTGTTGGCAATTTCAATAAGAAAAAATACAAATATTTGGAAAAAGCGACATTAAAGGGTTAAGCTTAAGAAAAGAAAAGAAAAGCAAAATGTAAACGCGTGCATGTAAAGAGTAAAAACATAAAAAAAAATACACTAGACTTGGTTTGTATGTAAAAATGTAGCAGTTAATAATAATAATGTAAGAATGAACGTCAATGAATTATTTCCGGCAAACGTTAAGGAAAACCAAATAAAAAAATAAAAATAAAATAAATAAAAAAGTCTACTGACAACACGACCGAATGTTTGCGCATAAGAAAGTCTACTTAATGCTTTATAAGGCAAACACCTTAAGAGAATCATACGTACGACATACGATACAACTTACATGCATACTTAAAATTCCTTCTATTCGCGCTGTGCGACACTTTGGAAATGAGAAATTTTTAATAAAAATCAGCTCTTTTATTTATTCCATACGATTATGGATGAGTGAGTACGAAATGAGACAAATGAGAGGAGACAAATGAAAGGAGACAATGTGTGCCACTTCAGCAGTCAGTCCTTAATAATAGACATTTGCAATGTCTGGACGGTTGTTTGAGGGTAAAACGTAAACAGTCTGGGGCTGGGGCTGGCATTATGATTAGCTTTTCAATCACGATCATACATGTTCGAAGGCAATGAAATCGCTACTTCGTAACTCTGAAGCCTTTTATTCAAATGATTAGTTTTGGTACCAGTGTTCATATGCTGCCTTTAGCCCACTTCGTAGGTGGACTCGAAAAATTACTGAATGTAATAAATTATTTTTATTGGAAAAAAATCACTCCGGTTGCCTGTGCAAATAAGTTCGCCAACTTCGAATGGCTAAGGTCGTGTGGACTCGATCTATACATGGAGGAATGTAATAATTATAAGGGGAAGGGCAAATGCACATCCTTTTTGTATACACAGAGGGGTGTAGTTGGCCTCATAATGTTGCTTTAAAAGGCGTCTCAGGGTTTTGTATAAATGACTTCAGTTGGTGAAGCTTCAATATCTCATATGTTGGAACTTTAAAGTGACAAGGCCCCATTAATATTTACCAGGAAATCAATCAACATTAATTCCAACCTAAGCCAATCATTAAGAAATGCTTTTACACTTTTGCCATGTACTTTTAAAGTTTGCTCAAGCAACTTATGAGTTGAAATGTTTAAGTGGTGTGGGCGTGTCACTTGTCACTTGTCACTTGTCACTTGACATTTATCAGCAGACAATTTACAGCGATGACAATATACCTCTCAGCAAATATAACTTTACTTCCGTTCGCCGGTATTCTGCGGCAGTATTTCATCGGAGAAATAAAGCAATGAACAGCCAAGGCGCTACCTAATTAAAACCCTGTATGCACAGTACGAGTAGAGGCCGCCACCTAAGTTCTGGTCTTGCTTGATCTGTATAAATTTCTTAAGCCCATTACCATAACTCATCCCTGATACATATGCCACACCCCCTTGCCATATAACGTGTCATAGTGTTTATGACGCTTGTTTACAGCCAGTTGTAGTGCTGGGGTGGAAATACCCGTTAGCAGAGATGGGGATTATTATGCCGTTGTTTACACCATTTTGTTTTTGTAAAACACTTGTATGGATTTGCAAGCTTAAATATAATAATTGTTACAAATACTTTTCGCTTTTCAATTTGTTGTGCACAAAAATTTATGAAAACAATTTACGCTGAATTTGTTTTGATGATAAAAATTATTTTAGTTTTGTAATTAAATAGAAGATTTAATTCTGACGCTCAAATAATTGACATTTTAATGTTTTTATTAAAAGCGAAAAGTGGTGTTGTAATTATAAACATGCACTGTAAATAAATTGTTCAACAGTTTAAAAATGTTAATTTGTTTAAGCAAGTCGAATATTGCTTTACTGAAAAGGAGGGGCTCTAACCTTTTCCAGTAAAGGAAAAATAGAATTTTTGATGCTTTAAAATCTGACGTTGATAAAAATATTTATCGACAATAAAGTATGACGGAGATAAACTTAAATAGTAGTGAAGGTCTAATAAGACACAGTGGAACGGAATGCATTTTATAAGGTATCATATGTCAATTTTAATACTGGAAGTTAAATCTAAAAATCTCATTAGGAAATATCGATCTATGTAATAGAGGTGTAATCGGAGGCGTAAACGATTCATATATTATAGTTTTAAACACACTACTTTACAGTTTGGCCGCTATTGCACAATATTTAGCCAAGCAGACGTGCACTGTTGTGTACGTTTTATTTCTGAAAAGATCTCTGCAAATGTTATCTTGCAATACATGTCCTTTTTTGAAAAAAAAGCTTTATACCCCGACCAATTTTGTCTATATTCCTAGATTTTCTTCCTTGCCCACCATTTTGTAAGATGTACTGTAAAAATTCCATGGAAATTCCTGGTACATTTTCAAACTTTTATCGCCAACGAAACCTTTAACTTCATTTATAGTAATAAATATTATCATATCATTAATAATATCATAATATCGTTTTAATAATTTTATATTTACTTCTGGAGTTCGAACATCATACTCGTCTTCATAAAAGTTATGAACATTCAATTTAAAAGTTGGTGTTCGAGTATAATTCCTTCAAAATCTGCTTTAAGAATTTTCTTTTGCTAAAGAATAATTTGAACACAGATTTATGGTGTTAAAGATCACGCTAAAGTCTCCTCTAATACTTCTCTAAATCGTTATGCAACCCATATACGATACAACCGTTGGTACAACTTGAGCAGGTTGTAATCAAGATTGTAACGTGTGTGGACTTGTTGTATGAAGTTTTGTCTCGGTTGTATGAAAAATCAAATTTTTTTTTTTTTTTGGCAAGTTGTGCCAACGCGTTGCAACGTTTGTGGTTTAGTCATGCGACTTCGTACATCATTCTCATTTTAAATTTTGCGAGAGAAAGATGTAAGGTCAGTTAATTTGGTTTTTGAAAGCAAAAAAAAAAAATAGCGGGAATAGTAATTAAAAATGGAAGACAGAGCTGAAATGAAACTAGAGCACAGTTCTACGATGAATTATTTAATGATAGCCAATATCAGTAAATTATATGCAATTATGTTAATTATATGCAAAACAGTTCATTGAAGTTTTATTTTTTAAAGTTTTTCATTTGAAGTTTTATTTTATTTTTTATTTTTTTTTTATTGTTTAAAAATCCTTTAGATTAAAAAAAATTTGAATGTCAATAAATATTTAATTTACTTAAAGAGCTTTCAATTGTTTTATTGCTTCACAAAATTTAAGCCTAATTGGTTTTGCTTCGTGGGATGCGTGTTTATTATTTGTTGGTTCCAGTTGTAAATTGTTTGCAAAATGAAATTCTACGAAGAGATTTTATCGTCTGTGGGCACAACACACAGCTGGATTACTAACCGAGTTGTACCAACGGTTGTATCGTGTATGGGTTGCATTAGTGTCAAGTAACGATCCATATTTGAAAAAGTTATATAAACATTCGCAAGAAACAAATGAGAATTATTACTAATACTACAATTAAATAAAGTGATAGCTAATACATACATAAATTATTTTAGAAATTATTATTATTATTTTTTTTTTTTGACAACTAAATCATTTTTTGAGTTGACATTTCGCCCTGCAAACAAATAATTATGCGATATAAAAATGATTGGCAGATGAGCATTTTTGCAAGTGCGATGGCAAATAATAACTTCATTATTTAAACAATTCGTAATTGTATTATGACTCGTAGAACTTCGGACTCACAGACCTCTACCGGTTTAATGGTTTTCTGTAATTTTAAAATAAAATTTATCATCTGCCGGATTTTTGCATGCTTACTGATTTGCACCACTGTGCCTTGCATGAAGCATGTAATAAGCAGGCAAAGACGCAGTACAATGAAACGCAAAAGTAACAAAAAAAACTCCACCAGTCAGACGGAAATGCTTGATAAGATTGCATGACGCTGCTTAAAATTATCAAGTAAAGTGTGAAAATATTTATGCATGAGGCGAATTAGATTTTTAAATTATTATAGAATGATGATAATTTGAATGAACTCAAGTGTAGAACAGAAAATACTAAATGCAAAGGAGAGAGAAGAAAAATGGTAAATTAAATTTGGCGGCTTTTTGAAAGCTCCCAGTCAAAGTTCATCGAAATATAAAATTTATTTAATATGATTTTTTTTTGCACAATATTCATTATTAAGTCCAAATTAATTTTCTTCCTTTGTTAGGCTAAAGTTTATAGCACATTTACTGACTAGAAGCTTAGCATTTGCGGGTAATTTACAGAGCTGGAAAAACATTAATTTTTAATAAATTTTATTTTCGGAGTGCGGCACATGGTATGACTATTCGTACACGGGTTTCGCCGAAAGTGCATACAAATTAGACCGTAAAGTTACACATAAGATCCCTTAATCAGGAGGAAAGTTGGAATTTATTTCAGCACTGTTGGGAATTAATAGAAAAAATCGCTGATACATTAGTGTCCAACAAAATCGTCAAGTGGCCCATTCACACTTAGAGTTTTAGTTGTTGGAATTTTTTTTTTATTCTTTTTTGAAACGCTATTTTAGTGTTGATTCTGAATATTCTTTCTTAACCAGGAATGCCTATAATTGTATGCGTCTTTACTTTCCCCGTAAGTATCCAATAAATGGCAGGAATGTACAGTGTAAAAACTATATATATAGGGGGGGTAAAATATATATACATACATTGTGGAAAACTGAAATGATGGATGCAATCAGCTGAGATCATATAAAGTTGATATAAAATGAAATAATTTATTTTACTGATTGCGGCCTTGCTACTCCCTAATTGCGGATAGTAACCGAGTTGTGACATATGTACATTTATCGCGGCAATCAATCAAATGGATAGAAAAACCAAATATATAAATTATTTCATTGGCATCATTGTAAATGTTACAGGAAACATTTCATCTTTTGCCATCTGAAGCAAAAGCTTTAACTTTTTTCAATGAAGAAGTTACTGGCAGCAGTTCGCTTGATTTGTAACGACCGTAATAGACCACAATGTGTGAATGATGTGTCAAGAGTTCATCTGTACGAAAAAGTTATGACCAGCTTTCGAATGGATTTCGATAACCATCAATTACATGCACACACACAAATGCATTAATATAAATTAGTATGAGGCTATGCTACAACTGCAAGCACGAGTAGTGATTACTTTACATCAATACTGTGGGCAGAATGCATAAGCCATGAAGTAGAAAATAAATATGAATGAGGGAAATAAAAATGCAAAAGCATAAAAATTGAATTAAAAGAAACCAAGAAGGAAAAACAAGAAAGATAAATATAAATGAATGTGTATATGGACGAAATTATTTAATACGACCGCATTTGGTAGTTGGACGCCACTGCATTGAACCAATTGCAATGAAAATGCACGAAGAAGACTCCAAGTGATTTGCACAAAATGCAGCTGACGATTTCCTCCTCTATTACGAGAGTATATACAAAAAGAACGGACGCTCTCGATGACGTTGGCGATAATAAACATAAAAAAAAGAATTATAATAATAAAATGTATAAAGTATGCCTTTAAATTTAAGTATGGCAAAAACTATTTACACTGCACTCATGCAACATTTATGTTCTGATATTTGTTTCTTTGTCTGGCTGTTTGTCTCTCTGTCTTTGTGTAGCAGCTGCAAATTAATGCGAAGGCAACTGCTTGCTTGCCACTGGTTTCGCAGGCAGTGCCAATAACAACCATCTCAGCCTAAAAGATTATAAAAATCGCTTCTTTATTTCTTGTATTTTCGCGATGGCAGAAATTGTGCACACGAACCACCTTTGAAGTCCGCTTAAAACGACTTTGGAATAAAGAAAATTCCCCTTCAATACAAATGAGGTAAATGGATAGATTTGAGAGATAGTATTTCTGCGATCTCCTGTTGAACAGGCTGTTCATTATCCATTTGCTTGCGGAGGCATTAGTGTTGCTATATGAAAGTAATTCTCGTATTCTTGCTTTCGTTAGACATTCTAAAAAGTCCGAAATTTGCCCACAACATCTAAGACACATGGAGACTGATGAAGATATTTTGGTTTTTTAGGAATATTTTTACGATTCCAAAAAATCATCCAATTTCAACGGCCCTAATTTTAATAAGAATAGTTCTGCATAAAAAAAGGTGATTTATTTTAGAATATTTTTTTTTAGTCTGTGCTCGCTTGTATTTCACAGCTATGCCCTTCTTTGGGCAAGTAATTTTGAGAGTCATTTTATTAGGCTAAAGTCCGTAACATACGATAATTAATTTTTATAATAAAGCTTTGCGAAACACTTTATTCAGCAACAAAATCTCAGTGTCAACAAACTCTTTGCGTGTGGCCAGCACAGGAGGCTCTTCTACATTGCGTAGTTTATGTTCCACTCATTGAGGGATTTATTTCGAGTCGAATTAAAAAAATCAATTCTCTAACCTGGACAAGAAAAATATAATAAAACACGAGAAAGGAATACAATCATATTATATCAAAGACAGATTATTAAATAAAAATTCATTTTATTACAGAATCCTAAAAAAAAATTTAATTTAATTTTTTCATAGTGTAAAGCAGGACATCGTTTTTCATTTTAAAGAATCGTTAATGCCGTACTTTGCTAAAAGTGATGTACTTTGTTTAATGATTAAAATGACTCTGGATGTTTGGAACCTGGTTTTTCCTTTCCAAAAAGAATTATTAATCTTGAATATATTTTAAAACGAAATTTTAAAAGGAAATATTGAACGCAGATATATATTTGCATTAATTGGAACAACGATAAAAAAATGTCACAAATCAATCGAGTTATTTCCTTTGTGGGGAATTAATCAATTTGACAGCGTTCTGCAGAGTCAGAGGCACTGAGGCTTCTAGACGATATAAGACATTAAAATTTACTAACGTGTTATGATAACGCTACCTGTACAAGCGGTACCAGTGCAAAACCATAGATACGTCGAGTGCCTGTGTGTGTGTGTGTGTGTTGCATTAAATGCTTCGTTGGGTTTTTGTGTTGTTTTGTTTCGAAGCTTTTGATTTTGCCTGATTGTTTTCGTTCTAAAAGTTTTCCTTTTTTAAAAGGCATGAACTCATAAATAACAATGAAATTTAAGTTTGTAAATATTTGAATTTTAATGTACAATATGCATTTTAAATAATATACTTTTGTACATGGGCAAGTACACAAACACACACATACACACAAACAAGCATATGCACTCACTCTCCAGTTGTTTTTCATTGTTTAATATAAGTTGCTGAGAAAAGCTTAACAAATGAAAATTAAGCAGGCGTAGGTGTGTCTTGAACCGAAAAACACAACGACTACAGAACGAACGATAAGAAAAAGGAAATGTCTAGTAGTTCAAAGAAATTAATTGTATCTCTTTGTTGCATTCTTAAGCTTCAAGAAAGTTTATTAAAGCCTTTTGCATACGTTTTTACTTCTACACGGAAAGAGGGCTAGAAATTGCCTGTAGGCGTTGAAATGAACTTTCATGGCGAAAATTATTTTAATATTTATATTTTATCGATAATTATTAATGAAAATGCTTGTGTGTGTGTGTGAAATTGGCTCATATTGCTATTTTAGTACAAACTATTTTGCACAAACTTTCGTTTAGTATTACACTTCCATCTGAGAAAGTTTACTCACGTATTCATATTTTTTTTTTAATTAAGACTGCACGAACGTGAAATGGCATGCAAGAAAAAAAAAAAGAATGGCAGAATAAAAGAAATTTAATTTGTTTATTGCATTTGATATTCCGTTTAATTCATTTATGTTAAAAATAACATATAGAAAAGGGCAGTTTGAAGCCCTCTGTTTTCAAGCTTGGAGAAATTGTTTTTAAAAATCAGAATTGAGAATTTTTAAAAGAATTCTTTACGAGAAAAAGAATATGAGAATTTATTTTTATATTCTTAAAAGTCTGCTTAACATTTTCTTATGACTTAAAGCAATAATAACACAACGTAATGTAAGCAAGTAGGCAGCAGCTTTAGCTTTTAAGCGGACTTTTAAATATAAAACGCCATGATTTAGACGGTGCAAGTATAAGAAAATTAATCACTAATAAAATCAAATTTTTTACTAAATAAAATAGATCCAATAAGTGTTGTTTTTACTGTCATTTGTTTTATTTAAAACAACTCTCTTAATGTGAGTGTGATTGGCTGAACTAGTGGTTACAGCTGGGTTATGGAGTTCATTCCCCACTTGAGGCAGTTAAAAAATAAAAAAATTCTCGCCACTTTTTCTCAAGTGTAAATGTTGAAATGGCGAAAGTGTAGTCACTGGTAACTTGACATTGACCAGCAAACAATTTACATCGATGACAACATATGTACCTACATCTTAACACGCAAGCCTTCCCTTACTCTTTCCCTGTGACAGTATGTCTAGGCGAATTTAAAAACAGTTAATAAAAATGCTAGAACTGAACCAGGTGTAGTTCACTACAGTGTCTTCTCTAGCAAGCCTTATGAGTTATTCCGCCACAATGCACATCCTGAGTAGAGGCTGGCCTGTGGCTTGCTTTAAAAAAAAATTTTTCGTCCTTGACATATATCATCTGTCAAATTCAGGTGATATACATATATAATACAATTCAAAGTAAACATTTGGCTACTGCACGATTTATGTATATCTTTGGCCTCGTTGAGCATCTTCTTGCCACGGCCATTGCCTGAAGAAGGAAGATTTGGGCTATATTGCTACAAGTTAATCAATCAATTACCGAATATGCTCTTCGTCAAGGAACCAATTTGAATTTTTGGGGCATGGTCTGCTTAGCCATTAGCTCATGGACTTTCTTAATGAGACATTTCCATAGACCACATTAAGCTTTAACTTTCCTTTAGCATTTTAAAGGCCGCAAAACACAAGAACTCAAAACTTGACTAACTAACCATCAAGATTGTCAAATTATCAATATAAAGGTTAAATAAAAATTTAACTGATACAATCAAACATTTTTACTGGAAATAATTCTAAATGTAAAATTAATTTAATGTTTGATTATACTTAAATGCTTGTAATTCTCAGTTTATTTTTATTATAAAAAATTGGACATTTGCACAATTTTTAATTTTTAAATTTCACAATTCTTAATTTAGCTTTTTTAAAAAAAATTATTTAGATCAATTTATGAAAATTATCAAAAGAATCTATGTAGCATATAAATGTAGCATATATGTTCTATACATTTTTCCAATATGTTTAAATACAATTCCTCATAAAAGAGGGATCCGGCGCAAAAGGCCTCTGGACAGGCCAAAGGTTTTCCAGTAATAGAGCTCAAGTACTTTAAATGCAATTCATTATGGAAAATTTATTTTCTTTTCAAAACTTCTGTTTCAGATCTCTAGAGATTTTGTATCAAATTTCGTATTTTGCAAACTTTTATTTGTTAATAATTAAACAATTTGTGTGGGATTACTGTTGAGGAGTCACCAAAATGCAGCCAAACCAGATTTTATAGACTCCTTAGAAAGTCAATTGTTTTCTTACGTTAGAAATACTCTTTGAACATTTTTCAAAATTTCAATTTATGCAAATATCTAACGGGTAGTTTTTTTAGATGTGACAATTAAAACTAGACATAGTGTTTGCTGAACGGCATTGAGGCAGTTAGGTCGAAAGTGCAAACTCTTTTTGCCTACAAGTTTCAAATCCAGAAAGCAACTGCTAACGATTTTGCACCACATTGTTTTGAAAGGCGTGTTAAGACGATGCCAAAATGCAATAAAATAATAAATATTTTATTTAGAAACATAAATGGAAAGAAACTTATAAATTCAAGTATACTCGCAAGTGTAATTTATTTTAAAATGAAAAATAAAATTACAATTTAGTATAAATTTCATAAATTTCACTTGAATGTATAATTTTTCAATTATCAATCATTTTCGTTAAATTATATACAACTTTCCAAAAATTCTAGGGATTATAACAATTTAGATTTTTGTTACGAATTCTATGAATAAGTTTTTGAAATTAATGTTTGTCGTATTCACTAAAATCATCAATTATATACTTGTGGTATAGCAGATTTTCAGTGAAAAATTTAGAGCAAGTCGTGTTATTAATGCTAAATTAAATGTTGAGCAAATGAGAAGTTTAAAAATGAATAAATATGAAGCTAAATTCAATGACGACGTTCACTTTTTGCTAGAAGAGGGACTTGCAGAATGTTGTCTGATGTAAAATTAAAAACAAAAAGCAATGACTCTTGGTATTGCACTTTTGCAAGGCCTTTTGCAAGGGCTTCTACAATAATCTCTCAACACTAATAAAAATAATTATTTTTTGTAACATTTTTCATTATTTTATTATATTTTACATTAAATTCATTTTCCTTTACACTAAAATATTGCTCAAGCATATTGCACGTTTCTGTCAGTGTATAATTTTTTATATTTCTAACTGAAATGTTCAAGTCGAATTATGCAGTCAATAATCCGATAAAGAATTTTATTAAAGAAAGAAAAATATTTTGTGAACTTTTCTAATGTATCATAGCACACTTCAGACTTGTTTCGGTCTAAAACGAGAGTCTCTGAAATAGAATTTTTAAGTTCAAAAATTAACTAAATCAAAAGCTTTTGCTGTTCTA
Source organism: Ormia ochracea (assembly GCA_963402855.1). Classification (NCBI taxonomy): domain Eukaryota; kingdom Metazoa; phylum Arthropoda; class Insecta; order Diptera; family Tachinidae; genus Ormia; species Ormia ochracea. The sequence continues at coordinate 45,216,128 of OY727106.1, forward strand.
TTTCTGGTGGGGTTCGTAGACGAGTATAGGGACAAAGTTTTGTTTATAAATATTGCTTTATTGTGTATTTATATTTCATTTACTTCACTTAACTTTTTTTGTTGCCATGAAAATGATATAAAATTTAACTAGAAACATCGAAATAATATTGCAGAGCAGACGTTGTGACGTTATCGTTATACGACTGAGTCCCAATTGTGGTTGTCGCAGACGAAGCAGAAATTATACGGTCGTTTGCTACGACCACGACAAGCGTTTTAATGCTGGAAAATATTGTAAATCAATTTTATTTCAAATACTCTTTTTTTTTTTGGCCAATTTTTGCTTTGATAAGTGAGAGAGGGTTGTAAATTTTTTTTATCGATATTAATTAACGATAATAACACGAGTAAATGTTTATCTGTTCAAATCAGCGATTTCTAAAGTAAAGCCAATACGTTCGTTAAAAATGTCAAATAAAATAAAAAATAAATAAAAATAAGTTTTATTTTAGCAGTGATATAAAGCAGAAGTTAAGAGGGGAAAATAAGCGATATTTTACATTCAATATTTAATATTATTTAATATTTAATATTATTTAATATTTATATTCTTAAATTTTTAATATTTATGTCTAAAGCAATTTCATACAGACTTTTTTAAAATTTTCAACTAAATATGAAATTTTTCGCAATACTTTTTTCATGACTTTCTGAAATATGCGGGGTGTGTGTGTTTTTTTTATTTAATTTAACTTTTTTTTATTTTTAAATATTTTATTATATTTATTTAAAGAATCATTTAGAAAAATACACAAATCTTTTGGGCAGGCTCTATAAATTTGTCTTAAATATAAAAATTAGCTGTTCTTTTAAAGTCAGCTGATTGTGAACTCGCTTAAATAATACAGTAATATACTCGACATATATATTTTTTTGATTCAAATTGGATTTTCTCTTAAAAAACCTTTTTATTTTTCAATTTTTCTCTTTTTGAGTTGATCAGGCAATTGAATATCATTTCATTGCTTTCAATAAATTTGTCTTAAAAGACCAAAATCAGCTGTTCTTTTAAACTCAGCTGATAGTGAACTCGCTTAAATAATCCAGTAATATACTCGACATATATATTTTTTTGATTCAAATTGGATTTTTTTTTAAAAAAACATTTTTATTTCTCAATTTTTCTCTTTTTGAGTTGATCAGGCAATTTAATTTCATTTCATTGCTTTAAATAAATTTGTCTTAAAAGACCAAAATCAGCTGCTCTTTTAAACTCAGCTGATAGTGGATTGTCCTAATTAGTCCAGGAATACATTCGGCACAAATATAATTTTGATTCAAATTTGATTTTCTCTTAAAAAACATTTTTATTTTTCAATTTTTCTCTTTTTGAATTGATCAGGCAATTTAATTTAATTTATTCGGCATAAATATATAATTTTGATTTAATATGCAGTTTCTCTTTGCAATCATTTATAATTTCCAACTTGATCAGGCAATTTAATTTCATTTCATTGCTTTCAATAAATTTGTCTTAAAAGAACAAAATCAGCTGCTCTTTTAAACTCAGCTGATAGTGAACTCGCCTAATTAATCCAGTAATATATTCGGCATAAATATATAATTTTGATTTAAAATGCAGTTTCTCTTTGCAATCATTTATAATTTCCAACTTGATCCGATAATTGAATTTAATAACAATAATAAATAATTTAATCTTAAACACCTTCTATTAGAGAGAAAAAACATACTCATATGTATGTATGGCGTAAATACTAATTGTATACTTATTTCAATAAACTTTTTGACCCGTCTGATCCTGCCCTCTCACGCCTAAATTATGCATGTATGCCATACGAAGAAGCAATTGTCTTACGTATGCATAACTAGAGATTTAACTGCATATTTAAAAGTGCAAAAATGAAAAGCATTAAAGCTAAAGGCCAGATTACATTGTTGTAACATCAATTTTGTTTTTGTTTCCTTTTTGTTTGGGAGAAGGCGGGGTTACAGAAACAAGTTATACTGGAAAATAAACGTTTTATAAACTGTTTAAGGGCTTTCTGTCAAGGTCAATACGACGAATGAGTCTTGTGTGTAAGATGCTCTTACAGAGATCTCAAAGAGAAGGATTTAAACTCAATTAAAAAGAATTACACACACACTCATTCACAGACACATGCCTATACACTATACACACACACGCGACCAATCAGCTTTCCAACATGTATTGTGAACCATAACAAAACTGAAATATTTTGTATAAAAAAATTCCCACACTTCACAACACACATTTGTTTAAATTTTTTGTTGTAATTTAACTAGAACGGAAATGAAATTTATAAGCAGCATTTTGTTCATTTGAAATTTTAATTATTTATAAAAATTAGAGCGCAAAAATCAGCAATTAAGGGCGTTTTAAGCAAATGGAAACAAAGCAATCCCAGCAATTGTTTAAAAATGTAGTACACTGAAGCAAGAGCAATGACGACATGAAAGAGCAACACAACACCAACAAAAACACAATTCGTACACACTAAAATGCAAAAAAAAAAAAAAAATTAATTAAAAAAAAATTTTTTTAATTTTTTTATTTTTTTTTTTTGGTGTTGTTTTTTGTTGTTGCTGTCTTAGCCTTTTTACCGCTGCAGCAACAAAATCGAGCAGTGACTAAATCAAATATTGAATACAATAAAAAAAATATATTTAATAAGGAATATCGGGTGTATATTTTTGGGACAGCTGTAGCATTAAGGCTTGGGACCGAAGTAAAACTTATAAAAAAAATCCTCTTCTTTTATCGGTTTTTGTAATTTTTGTTTTTTATTTTGGGTGCCCCCATAAGCGAATGAATAACCTATTAAACAAGAAATCCCACTAGAGGTTCTATTCCTGCTTAGACTCAGATGTTTTCCTGCAAACAAGCCGAAACCTTTAAAGGTTAAGTTAATTAATAAAAAAAAAAAGATTATTTTAGCGATCTTAATAGTTGAAAATTATTTAATATTTTATCAAAAAAAAAAAAAAATATATATATATATATATATATATATTTATTTTTCAATTATTTACGCAAATATATGGAAATTGAAGTCCAAAATGTTTGAATAAATATTTTTACAATTTTGGGTATCTAAAGCAACTTCAATGTAATTTTTAATTAATTCGGCGGCCAAATTATGTAAACCGATAACGCAGAATATTGCGAAATATCGTAGGAGGGTAAGCAAAATGGCTAATTTTAAATACACCTATCCACCGATTTACATGGTACTTGTTTTACACGTTTTCGCTTTTACGCGGTTTTTCAAATAAGTTTTTTTTTTTTGTTTTTATCGGACTCTACTAAATGCTACTGTGTTTGAACACGTGCGTTGTGTACACATCTCACGGGGAATCCCGAGCTTATGTGCTGACTTGCTGGACATGCACACTGTGTCTGTATTTCTTCGCATAAAATTAAAGTTTTATCTACGGAAAATTGTATTTGAGTGAAAGTTTCACAGTTTCAGAAAGATTTAATTTTCCATATTTGTAAATTAAAAGTGAGTGCATAATTTAGATTATTATAAATTAACATAAATTAAAAAAAATTATAGGCTTATAATGTCGAAAGAAGTTGAAAGAAAAGTTATTGCTTTAGAAACTAAAATCGAAATTTTGTATCGTTTACCTCTGATTCCGAAAAAAAGAATGAGAGTAATTTCTGATGGTGATGAAGGATAATAAAACACTTTTGGTTTTATTTGTTGTTTTTCTGTTTAATGTATTGTAATTAAATAAAACCGTGTTTCCGTAATATATTACATATTTTAACCTGTCAATGCCTTTTATTTTTATTTTATTTGTGTGTATGCATTTTCTGCAAGCTTTTCGATTTGCACGGTTTATAGTGTTTTCACACTGAGGATAAAACCTGCTTTTAAAACAAAATTTGGTTTCAACTTTAAAACCAAATCCCTAAAACCTGGTTTTACCATACAAAATAATTCTGATAAAACCTTTTTAAAATCTTTCTAAATTGGTTTAAAGTAGATTTTATAAAATACAACCTTGTTTTATACAGTACATATTCAGTGCTACCAAGTTAGAAAGATTGAAAACAGCTGATAATTCATTCACATTCGCAAATATTCATTCACAAAATGTAAAATCATTTAAATTTTAGAACACATTTTTAAAATTTCTTATTTTTTATATAAACAATAACAGCTGTCGTACAGTTTGTCAAATAAATGTGGGAAGAATAATTACAACAAAAAAAAAACTATTTATTTGTCAAATAAATGAGGCAAGAATAATTACAAAAAAAAAAACAAAAAATTTATTTTATCATTAACAAATTTATTTGACAAACTGTATTATAAAACCTGATTTTATCAAAATTGTATGTGAACACAAAATCAGCTGCTTCTAGGGTTTCACTTTATGTGTGAAAACACTATAAATCTTCATTTTAATCAGGGCTACCAAGTACCTAAAATTATTTCCTCATTCGCTAAGCAAACCTTGAGAGGGCTGGCCATTGGCCAATTCAATTTCCGAGAAAATTCAAAATAGATCCGCAATTCATAAATTAAATACTCTGTTAATTCAATTGCGATAAAACGTAAGCAAATTGCTGAATTTAGTATGTCTGAACAGGGTATAAATAAAACTGGAAAGAAAATGTATAATCGCAATGGTACAAATTCTATTGCTGGCATGGTAAGCAAATGCAATCTTGTGTTGCTCTCAGTTTAGGTTTAAGTGGAAACTTAGAGTGCAGGTTTAGAACTGACTATTTTGCTCTGGAACACTATTAGACTTGAAAATTTTTAATTTTCGATTTACAGCTTTTTCTCAGGAACGTATCTACCGTGTAAGTCGGGGGATAGGTGCACTAACAATTGTAATTGCCCTACAAGTTGCTTTAGCACCTGGGCAGCTGGCATGTGATTCCTTTGCTACTTTGCCTGAGAAATAGCATTCATTTACACATATAATGAATGCAGTTATGAAAAATGTTTGAGAATTATTTATTTGTATTATCGTCTTTATTAGTTTCTTTGGAAAATATTTAATAATAAAATATTCTTTGAAGCAGTTCAGCAAAAATTGGCGATATAGTCGAATTAAGATATATATATAAAAAAATAAGAATCTGTTGTTCAGAACTATAAGCCATTAAAAGCATATTTTTGACTTGAATTGAAAAATTCCTCTCTGCGTTATTTTTTTTTTTTTTTTTTGCTAGACACTGTTATTTTATTTAAATGTAAATTTAAAGCCACTTTTCTTTTTTTGATGATGAATGTTAAATGTTAGTGAACTTTATAAGTCCGTGTACGGATAATGAACGCAGCATTATCAGATATTCATGACATCAGTAATTGCGACTGCGCACTCGTAACTGCTGCCATAATTGCATATCAGTGATTAGAACAGAGAACAGACAATAAAAAAAAATTAAATAAAAATGAAAACAACTGAAGCAGCCTCAATATATATAATATTCCGTTTAAAGTGCAATTTTTAATTATAAATTATCCAGTTTTTAAATTCACATTAAGTAAAATTTATGTAAGTCTGAACAGTTTACATGCTGCTGAAATATAAATTATTTGTTTTCAACTAAATTATTTATTTTGTATCTGATAACACGTACAACTGCTACTTATTTATTACAAGCAATAAACATCTAAACAAAGATTGCAATAATAAAAAAAGCTCAATCAATTTCATTTGTAAACAGAGTTCTAAATCATTCTGCGAGGCCTCGTTTTGCTGTGATATTGAACATGCAATTTTATTTAATATAATTAATGCATATAATTATTGTCTGTAGCAAAAAAGCTTTACAAATTTTGTTTTGTTAGTATGTAGAAGAAACAGTGATGAGCAAAAGTGGCTGCATGTTTAGAAAAAACCAAAGTTTTTGAAAGAGTATTAAAAGCAATAATAAAAACATCAGAAGTTTGGAAATGTTTTAAATTAAATAGAATTTATGAAAAGAATTTCTTTATTATTAAAATTTTAAATTTATACAAATTTCTGAATATTCTAATTGAATTTAAATTTAAGAATTTTATTTAAGATCTCTGTATAAAAGCTTTTTCAAACTCTATTCGAAATAATCCGCTGAAAAATAATCGGCCAGTGTTTTTGGAGTTGCCATCAGGGAAATTTGTTAATAATTATAAGTAGTAGTTGAAAAGTTGTTGAAGGGGAGGGGCTTAATTACGAGTTAATTTATGACATCGATATATCTTTTATCGCTGATGAATATGAGCTATACAGTTGAGCCGTGTTGTGTAATATTTTTTTTTATTTAAAGTAGCTCTCATAGGCCAATGCATTGCCTTGGAATTAGAAACTTAAAATGGTAGAGAAGGCGGGTAGTAAAGAATATTATAAACTTGTTTTCCAAATAAGTAGTGTGAATCATGAATCTCTCATCCAAATCGTATGGTCAAGCCGCCCAAAATTTCGTGTTATGAACTACAGAAGTGCGTGTCAGGGAAAGTCGACTTGCCACGAATCTCTTAATAGAAATTGTACACAAAGATATCGATTTATTCATTTACAACGTGAATCCCCTTTTTACAAGTTGGCCAGTTTTTGCTTCGATCTAAGTAATCCTCGAAATTGCTCGAAAATAATCTCTGCTAATGAGTTGCATTTGGGTAATGCTGGCTCTTATAAAAAACATTATCTGATTTTGAATACGAAAAAGCTGCCTGTCAGAGTGAGTGTGACATACAATTTGGTATGTATATGGCATGTGTTAAAAAAAGGCAGGGGGAATCACCAGAACTAAAGTTAATAATCGGAGGAGACATGAATGCTTAGATAAACATTCTACGAGTATCTATTCCATTTATGTATGTATATTTGAAAGAGAAAGCAAAATGTATACGCCCAGTGCCTAAGTCCATTTTTTTTTTACTTTGAATTTTTTTTATGTAAATTTGTATATCTGTCTCTTTCATTCAGAAATAAAATAAAAAATTCGTTTTTCTTTTTGGTGATGCCATAAATTCACTGGGGTTTTTTGGAAAACTTTGCTCGAAATGTCATTTGAACGCTAAGGCGAACCCTATAGAGCCGTGCTGATGTAAATTTTAGTGCACTAAAAGGGAAAGTGTGAGTATGATCAATGACTTTGAAAGGATGCTGTGCCATATCATACTGTTTACACAGCAATCCATTCGCAATCATGTTATCTGTTGTGTTGAATACGGGTATATAAATTGAGTGGGTCAGAGGACAGAGGAGGAATTGCCAAGCAATAATCAGTCTTGAGAAATTATATTGAGCAGATAATGAATAAAATCATGTAGACAAAGAAATTAGTTGTTAATTTTAATGCATTTTACTTTCTTTACAAAAATATATTTGTGTTTGCACCGGCCGTAACGTACGTCTTATGATGGGACAACAACTTGCCTAATGAAGTGCCATGACATCAGAATACTGATAATAAACATTTGCATCTTCAGAAAATGATTTTGTTCTCTTTTGAAAAGGCAAGTTGGTGTCAAACCAGAATAATTTTTTTTTAAATAAAATATTTTACGTAATTCAATTTAAAAAAGAATAAAAATTGCGACGCAATTGCAGTCCCAAAAATTTATAATAGAATAAAGATTAATTTCATTTTTGTTTTTTGCGTTTTACAAAATAAGATCTTTTTAAAAGCATTATGCGTTGCCTACGAAAGTTTATAAATTTAATACATTCATGTACTATTTGCCATGTTACCCCCACCCCAAAGTTCTTGCAACCACAATGGAAAACTGCGACTGGAAAGAATAATCAAGATTTGTTTGTGCTCGATTGTGTTTACAAACTGTGACAGGGTGTTGATTTCAGTTACGGCTATATTTTTCTTAAATAAATAACAGTTGAAGCTCGATTGTAGTGTTACCATGTTAGTGGGGTGGACACAGATAATAAGCAACATAATGACTAACAAGATTATATTAAAAGGAATTCTCAGATTTTCTGGATTTCTCAAAGTAAATTTATACATCGCATAGAAGTAAGAACGCATTTTTACATACATACACGCTTTCATACATACACACATATATTCATAAATGTACGGCAATAACTTAGGGGAATCACCGGAGCCAAGTTACTGGATATTATATGCACGAATTAATTACAAAAGCAGTTGTGGGTTGCAAGAAAAATACATACATATATAGATGTGAATAACGGTTAATTAAGATATAAAATCCAAGTTCGGTCATACAGAATAAAGCTATCTCTTTTATAGAGATAAGGATAATCGAGCTTTAACTGTGCGTACTTGCGAGCATTTTTCTATTTGAATTTGATGATGATGTCTGTTCATTTTCTTTTCTATTACATATGTAAAGTGCATTCTTTTCTTTTTCTATTTTTTTTTTGGACCGATTTAGATTTATTTGCCATGAAAATGGTTGCACATACATACTTGGATAAAGTTCTAGTAGTTCAAGAGTACTTTCAGTTTCCTTCTCATTCTCATTTTATTTTATTTTATTTTTTTTTTTTTACTTTTATTTGAATTAGCTTTGCTACAGTGGGCATATTCAAATTATTACTTTTTAGTCTACTGAAAAAAAAGTGCCATTCAAATTTATATCAATACTTTGAACAACATTTGCATATCCATGATGAACAAGTTGTGGCTTCCGACAACAACACTTCATATCAGTTGCTTGCTGATGCACTGCAGTTAATTAAGAAAACAAAATATGTACTTCGTTCCACACCAATTACATTTGTAGTATTCGTAGTTATTATATTGTGCACGTTAGCTTAATAGTAATTACTTTGGTGTTAAAACTTATCATATGGGCAGTTCCATAGACGATTTAAAAGCATGAGGCAGAAAAGAACATATTGAAAAGGGGCTCTTCCTACTGAGAATAATGATTACAGAAACAGAAACCTAATAATCGAACAGTGTAAAAACTTAGGAATAATAAAAGCTGGAGAGATAGAAAACTGTTATATCCACTGTAGAAAGATGTAGTAGCAGATTGTGGTCGGATCCAAATCGGTTAGCATCAGCCTATATGTCATCAGCCAACTTACAACCATTTGCTAGCACCGCCTTAGCGTCATCTCCTTTAGCCAGTGTTGCCTTAAATACCACAGCTGTTGCAGCAGCAGGCAAGCAAATCGAGGGCCCTGAAGACTGTAACTTATTCATTTATCATTTGCAGCAGGAATTCACTGACACAGATTTGGCATCAACCTTCCTGCCGTTTGGAAATGTAATTTCCGCCAAAGTCTTCATCGATAAGCAAACAAATTTATCCAAATGTTTTGGTTTTGTGCCATTTGACAATTCGCAATCGGCCCAACTGGCCATTAAGGCAATGAACGGCTTTCAAGTGGGCACCAAACGTCTTAAGGTACAATTGAAGAAACCCAAGGATGCATCAAAGCCATACTAGGATAACACTCGGCTAGCAAACTACATCATCATCATCCTGAGCCATCTCAAGGACACTTCTAAGAAACTAAAATCCAATTCAATGAAATGAAGCTCTTCGCAAGTCATTACAACGAGGTAAATTTTTAAAAAAAAATTAATTCTCATATAATTTTTAAAAGTTCTTAATTATTTTACTTTGAAAATGTATTTGTATTTTCTTTTAAAATTTTTATTGAAAATTTACAATTGTATAATTTTGCATTTTAAAATTTTTTTTATTATTGTTTCTTTCTGTTAATCCACTTTCTTAATTTACTTTTTAAGTCCTGAGAATATAACTGGGCCAAACGGAAAAACTTTATTTTTAACTTTTAAATTCTCTTTTTTTAATCTTTTTAAAATTGTCAATAAGTAGGACGAGCGTGGAACACATTAATGGAGATCATGTTTAAATGTTTAAGACAATTTGTAATTTTTTTTATTTTTATATTAAATGGATTTACTGTTATAAATGTATAATAACTGTTATACTGTAATTATTTTATATACTAAAATTTAAATACTAAAATTTAAAAAAAATTGGTGAAGAAGATAAATTCTAATAACAGATTTATATCAATCAAACAATTTCAAGTTTCATCCTTTTTGGCCACTGATTTGTATTGGAAATAAAATTTACTTTGCGTGGAAAGACCCATATACAGTTTTGCATATTCCCATAAGCATGCAACCAATATTTAGAGCGCTTTTAGCAGAGTAAAAAAATACATTTTAAGTAAACCGAACTGCAGGAAACCACAAATTTGCCATGACGACGACCGAGCACGATAAGTTGTGAACAATAAAATATTAAAAAAAAATATATATAAAAATTATTTGAGAATATTATGAAACATACATATATGTAGATATTCCTTTAGTGTCTAAATTTATAAGAAAGTTGCATTTTTCTTCTTGTCCTGCACATATACAAAATGAGTTAATAGTTTAATATTTATAAAAACCTACATGATGCGATTGCTTTGTTTTCCAAAAATTTTTTTAAATAAATAAAATTCAGACTGTTTAGTTTTCTGAATTTTTATAGACTTCCTTTACATATTGTTTTTGTGATTGAGATATCACACTGCGAATTAGATCTAATCACATGTACTGTAGTGTGAAGCAGCTAAGAAAACCAGTGGTGAGAGAGGAAAGGTAAAGAGATCAGTATTTATGGGGAAAGGAGTTAAGCTTTCTTATGTTGGCTGTGATAGAAAATACCTCTAGGTGAAGCATACACCACATATGATTTCTTAGGCTAAGGGATGAAGTCGAATGAATGAAGTCTGTGACAAACGAAGAAACAGTAACAGCTATAAAATGCGTCGTAGGTAATGGTATAGCGAAATATGTATACCACAGGGAATCAAAAAGGGTGGGATTTTATATTGATAGCTGTAAGCCCACCGCTTAGTAATTTCATACCGGTTGTATATAAATTGTAAGCAGATCAATGGATTGAACTTTTCCCATTAGAAAGTCTGCCATGTGAGTGTATTTTGTGGGAAAATGTGTCATTATTTCACTGCCCATGACAATTTGCCAGCTAATTTTAGAACGCTTTACAGGACGACTTCGTTTCTAAGGCTAACCAGTCACATGTGGCCCAAAGTTCGTCATATTGTCTTGTCAAAAATATAAAGTGATTGCGAACTCCAAATCCCTGTACCTTCCTTGGTTACATTCTTAAATATTCCGCCTCATTGTCTCAATGACTGTCCAACTTGGCCAATCATCATTAAAGGAATGAAGATTGACTACACCTCCTTTCTTCTTGCAAAATAGTTTCTAAAGATTCACCTTTCATTGTAATAGAAGGTCAAGGAAAGTATGAATGATACAATTAACAGCCCACAGAGGGAAGGGCTTTTATAGAAAAAAGCCTAGTTATATCAAAACAGTTACATATCTAAATTATTTATTTTCATAAGCACGCCCTCCTGTTGAGTGCGTTTTACTTCTAAATGCAACAAAAACAATTAATTGTTAAGTAAGTAATTGTTTTGAAAGATCTAAATATGAATTCAGCATTTTGTTGGTGTGCTAATTGTTTGTAAATGTTATTGAAAAGGAAACTAAAAGAAAACGAAACAAAACAGAAAGAAAACGTAAGTCTTTTTGTAATGTGTTGTAAATAAAAGCAAAAATTACCACTCATGTACTTAATAGATGCAAAAAAAGATAAACAATTGAAACGAATTCAAATACTGAGTGACACAGATAAATCACGGTGCACTTAAAATTGGGCTGGCGCGTGCAGTTGTGATGAAACAAGTTGGAAGAATTCTCAAGAAAAAAAAAACGCTTTTGAAATTCATTTGTTGCTGGAAAAATTGAAAAGCTGACATCACATTCAAACTGAACACCAGAACAACCACATAAACAGTATAATCTCGAAAAATAATATTATCACGTTCGCGGACACGAATGTCCGCTAAAAAAAAAGCCAACTAGCGGGCCCGTTGCCTGCTTCGCACGGCAAAATAAAATAAGAAAAGAAACACATTTGTTTTTAATAAAGTTGGTTTTGTCCCCTATTATTCAACTTTTAATTCAAAATGTATTCAATACTAATGAATGATGTATATATGGGGCACAGAAAATGCCTGCTGCAAAAACACACTCACTTCACATACGCACAGCACACACATGCGTTATCGGATTTCAACCAAACTTCATACAAACCATATATGGGCCACTGGCTACGTAGTGTATAAGTTTGGTTGAAATCGCACGACGCGTTTATGATTAGTTCGGCGACGTACATATACGGGTTTATTTTTATATATATAGATTTATAAGATTCATTGTATATAACAGCTAATATACGATACTCTGACTATTCCTATAGTACATGTCTAATCAGATTTCGTATATTCCAACTAGTTTCAAAAAACATTTCTAAAAACAAAATTATTTCGTATGGCATTGCGATGAAAAATATATATAAAAAAATATATTTCTATGGTTGGTGTCCTTTAGAAAGGCCCTAAGTCACATTTTTCTACATGAGACCAACTATATCTATTTTTTTCTAAATAAAAAATACTTTAAAGTATTCTCTATTTACTTAAGCTTATCTAATTTATTTATTAAATTATATATTTAAATATTTTAATTCTATATTCTTCAACGTTTCGTGTTATTTAATTATCTTCTTTGTAATCTGGTTCCTTTCTTATTCCTCATTCAAGCTTGGCAAAGTATTTGGAAATAACAAATAAAATAAAGTTTCATATTATATTTTGTTTATAATTTAAAATAAATTAATTTATTAACAAATTTTAATAAAGAAAATTACGTAGTGATTTTCAAATTGCCTTGAAAAAAAAAAAGTTTTAAAAAAAATTTCAAATTACACATTAAAATTAAATTGGAAAATTAGAAAATCATTACAAAAAAAAAAGTAAAAAAAAATTGGAAATTGTTATATTAAAACTTTTGTTTTTCTCTCAGTGTCTTAGTTCGGTTGCATTCTAAAATGAAAATGAAAACATCGTTTAAAATTGCTTATTTGACAATCGAGAGGATTTTATGTAAAATTTATTTTTTCAAAATTATGAATTAAAAAAAAAAACTTTTTATAAAATTAACGAAATAAGTAAAATTTTTATACAATTTCAGTTTCAATTTTTTTTTTTTGTGACGGATAATTTTTAACCGAGCTGTTAATAAGTTAATATTTTTTTTTAAATAATTATTGTATCTGAAATTATTCAATCTGAAAATATTTCTTAAGGCGACTTAAGCTCACATATACTCCTAGGCACGTTAGCAGCACAATGATCATACCTTTAACTTACGATCTATACTGTTACATGTGTATGTATATAGTTGGTTTCAGTTTGAAAATCAAAATATATGCCGATAAGAAAGCTGGCGATTTCTTTGTTATGATTAAAACCTTTTCTCAGGCATTGCAAAATGGAAATAATTTAATACAATTAGTTAAAATTTAATACCCAAAATCTGTTCATTGCCTTTAGTAACAAACCGCGAGTGTAACTACATATTTCTCGGCAAATAAATCCTACCATTTATAACTTTTCCTTTTTCAAGAGTCTATCTGTTCTTATTACTTTCTATAACGAAATTTTATTATTACAAAATATAAAGAGAAATAATTCTTCTTTTTAAAACTATTTTATTGTTTCCAAATATTTTATAATGCATCTTCAACATCTTCTAAGTACAGAACTATCAATAACAGAGCGTCCATATTTTAAACGAACCGCCCTGTAAGCCTTTTTCATATTTTTTTAAAACAAATTTTTTTTCTGCTTTAGTTTATTTTTGTGTAAGTCATAAACGACCGGCAGCTATTTTTATATATCGCATGCCCATTCAAAGATATCAGAGTATTTATTTACACTACTGCATTCTTTAAATACTCATTCATTACGTTCAAACACATTTTGTTGCTTTTCAAATTTACACGAACATACAATTCAATACAATTATTTTCTAGTTGCAAGTAAGTACTTGCGGTGGAAAATATGAATGGAAACTTTATCGCTCAGAAGCTAATGAATAAAAAATATTAATGGAGCCACATATAAAGCTAAATAAGTATTTGACAGCGATAAAAAATCGTTATAAAGTAAATATCGGCACGTTCTGGTGGAATTAAATTGATATTAAATATTTATGAATAAAATTAATGAACTGTTGATTCGGCTCTATTTTAATAGTCCACAACTCATTCTGATTAAATATTCTGTCAGCGCCACTTAAATGAGCCCTTTTATGCATTTGCAGCTCAATAGTTTCGGTCTAGAAATATTCTCTAAAATATGTATGCTGAGCATCATCATTTATGGGTTGGGGGACCCCCTAAAATTTTTAGCAATATTTTTATAAATGTTTTTTTTTTTTTTTTTTTAATTTTTGTTATAAAAAATATTTTCTTTTGAATTGTAATTAAAGATCGTGGTTTTCATCCTTTCGACAGTCAAAAAATAAAAATTCTCATTCATAGTGGAAAAATATTATGTACATATATCGTCGTGGATGGTATAACATTTATTGTATATAATAGGTAATATACGATATTCTGTGACTATTCTTATAGTCCATGCCTAATCAGATTTCCTATATTCCAACTAGTTTCAAAAACAATTTCTGAAAAGAAAATTATTTTATATGGCATTGCAAAGAAATTTAAAAATTATATTTCTTTGTTTGGTGTCCTGCCGAAAGGGCCTAACTCACATTTTTTTGTATATGACAGCAACTATATCTATTACAACTAGTTTCAAAAACCAAATTATTTCTTAATACCTCATCAAATAATTATTGTTGGAATGTTTAAGTGGCAAAGGCCTAGTCACTGGCCATTTAACATTTACCAGCGAACAATTTATATCGAAGATAATATAGACACCAACACACAAACCAATCCCTGCTGTTCCTCTGTGTCAGTGTATCAAGAACCTACCAAATCACAGCCTATTTTGCTACTCTGTCTTCTGTTCTTTTGGCCCATTCCAGCGCAACGACGAGTACGAAATCGCCTCGGAGTGTAGCTCTAAGGAAAACAAAAGTAATGCATGTTGGCTTTTTCAATTGAATAAAAAATTATCCTTGGAAAACTCACGAAACGTTACTGTTACACCACCCTGTACAGTACACCATTTTGTGCATAAGAACTTTTTGTTGAGTGTACAAGCAATTTTGTTCATTGGGTTGTACCCTATAGACGGCACTCTATAATTTTCTTGTGACTTAGGACTTAACTAGGTGAATACAAGAAAATTTTAGCATACGAACGAGTTTCCCAAGAGTTTCTGCCCTTAAGTGGCAATACCTCATGATAATAAGCACTTTTCTTCAGAGATCCACTTGCAAATTAAATTTACAATTTTACATACAAACTGTGATATCCTTTTTGAAATTTTAGGGATTCTGTTTCAAAGGCATAGTCCTTCCATAATTTACAATTTTTTAAAAGTGATATAACAAATTAAAATTATTCCCAGCAAGCATTTAAGACTACAGCCTTACATAAAGTGGGCCTTTATCTTTTTGGGCGGAGAAGTTTGATTATTTCAAATATTTGTTTAGTATTGCACAATGTGACGCACATAAGCAGTTTGTTGTAGCCCTCTGAGGCAAAACCGATCAAATACACGAATTTTTTGCAGTAGGTGGAAAACCAATATTTATATTTATATATTTATCTGTACAATATTTAATATAGAAGGTCTATATTATTTTTGAATATGTGTGCGTGAGAGGCTGGAATTTCTTTTTATAACGATGATGTTTTAATTTTTGTAAAGGATCTCCCCAAAAATCTTTATGGTTTTAAATGTTTAACGTATATTTTGGTTAAAAATTAAGGAAAAAAAAATTTCGATTTTTTTTAGAAAATTTTCAGTTTTTGATAAGGGGGGACCATTTGCATTTTTGGCCAAAAATCGTCATTATTTGAAACCGTCCGTTTGTGAATTTTTTAATAAAAAAATGTTCGTTTTTATTGCTCTTGTATGTTTATTTTATCTTTTGAAATGTTTTTGTGCAAATATCTTAATTCTTTATATTTCTTGTTTATAAAATGCCAATAAGAAATAAGAATAATACTGCTTAAATTTTAAAAAAAATTAATTTTTTTTTTGTTAATTTTTGCTATTAAAACTTGAAAACATTAGATATTTTTTTTCATTAAAGCCTAAATTTTTATTGCCAAAAAAAGGTAATTTTATCTTTCTAATTGCTTCGAGAATGACTTTGCATGCTTTTAATTAAAGCTTATTTGCACCAATCAGAGATCAGGCATATGAGTAAAGTTTTTCAATTGTGATGGTGAATGAAGGTGGGGGAAAGATCACACACGGTTTTATTACGACTTAGCTTGGAAACGCACGTGCTGAACAATAATGATGGTGGACTGTTTTCAATATTTTATATGCTTTTATAGAAAAATAAAAAAAAAAACCATTGAGAATTACAGAAATAAGAAAAAAAAATTAAAATAATTAATTTTGTTTGCCAATATTTACATAATTTTGATGGAAAGAATTTTATTGCAGGCAAAATCATTTTACTTAATTAAAATTAATTAAAGTCGATCAACAAACTAATAATAGTAGAGGAGGGGAATTTTCATAGGCAACTACGCCTAAACCAGCCATGTGGGAAAAGGTATTAAATAAAGAAGAAGGAATATGACTTACTTTGGATCTTGTATGCGTATGGAAACATCATCTGTAGAACGTTGTTTTGAACGTATTGGTGTTGATATCACTGTTGAGCCGTAGACACGTATGGCTTCGTCAGTCTCCTCTTCGAAGGCATCATGTATGGAAAAGCGTTTCTCCTTGCCTTGGCGGCTGGCTGCGAAATTATTAGCGTTGTTGTTGTTCATCGTAATTAATTGGAGTTCTATGTTGTGTGTGCGTACGAATATGTATTAAAGTGTGAAGAAATGAGTTTTTCTTCTATTTGTATAACTAGCCGCAGACGGACGGTCGCTTGGCAGAAACTACTTGTTCAAATATCTTAAAATCTGCTTGTGGTGCCACACATACAAACTGGGTACGTTTTTATTATGTGTTTTTTTATGCTGGCCTGTTTGGTTGCTTGGCTGGATTGCTTGCTGCTTGCTGCCTAGTTTTGTTTATGTTGCTTCTACTTCTTTTTTGTGTATTTCATTTGAATATTCTTGTGTTCTTTTCCTCTGCCTCTTATTTACATTTTCAGTTTAATCCCAAGCCAGCCACATACACTTAAGCATAAAAAATCTTTTCCCTATTTGTTTTTGTTATTGATGTTAAATTTGTTGTTGTTTGTACTTTATTATATTTTTTTTTATTCGCTTTTGCCAGCCTTTTTATTTATTAATGCTTAGACTTTCAATTTGCTTAAACTAACTACGCACATACAAACAATTTATTTATTTTATTTCATTAAACAAGACGTATTTAAGTAATAAAATTATTTTGTTTTGGTTTTGTAAAAATTTTCCTTTTCTCACTTCTAGTTTGGCATAGAAAAAAAATTCTATTTTCACTTCTGTCTTCACACAAGTTTTCTTTGCCAAAAATTTTTCATCTATTTGTGTTACACTTCTTTGTCTTCTTTTTTTTTAAATAATTTTTCATTTAATATTAAATTTCACTTGCACTTTAACTAATGAATTTCTTTATGTTTGTTTATTTTCCTTAAGAAAATAAATAAATATCTTGTGGATGTACTGCTCGCGTTCCACTAAATCTACAAAAAGAGAATCGACAATTGCTGAACTACTGACAGCCTTAACGACTAGTGTACGGGTCCGTGTATAACTTGCTACTGAACTGCATTTAAATATTAATGAGTGTAAGTGAAATAGTATGTGGAAACTATTCACAACTCTGTGCTTTAAAGCAACAAGGGCAGCACTCACTCCCTTTTTGTACCAAACACGGTTGATGCAAATACTTGCCAATACGTACTCACATATGCCGATTAATTACTACAAAAACAAAACAAAAACAAACAATAACAACTAAATTAATTCCAATATACGCCTTTAACATAAATTTTTATACAACTTCGCATGTACTATTGAAACTATTGTGCATTAACGAGTGCAGAGCACATCATTCACAATGAACAATTATTTAGAGCTGCATTTGGCGGTGTGATGTTTTAGTACCAAAAGAAACTGATAATTGTGAATTCTTATAAGACAGGAAATACGAATTTCTGTTATATTTGAAAATCAAACAGCAAAGCAATAAAATATTTAACGAAGAATAAAATTAATAATAAATTACAATTTTTTTATAAATAATGATTCTCTTTAAATTGTTAATACGTACAATACATATATTTTAATATTTATTATTTATTTATTACATTATTATTATAATAATAAGTTAAAATATATAAAAGCCTTGTTAATGACTTTTTATAGGCTTCGTGATTTTAGAAATCCACTAACGGATTTAAATGTGTTTAATATCAACATTAAATATTTAATTTAATTTAATGAAAAAATATAAATAATTTGATTTCATTTACTAATGATTTTTCTAACTTATTCAATTGCCTTTAAGAAAATTTATATGTGACTTTTCTGTAGAATCATCCCAAATACATAATGCTTGTGCTTATTTGAAAACACTTCCCGAAACATAATTTAATGAAAAACTTAAAAAATTTCTTCGTTCATCAATTCATTTTTGAATTATGTTTCTATCTGTTTTGTAAAGCCTTAAGAGTATCAAATGTTATTTACATCATTGTAAAGTCGGTTGAAGAATTATATCTATGTTTTGAATTTAGAAAATTTGCATTTTGAAAACGTAACTGTTTATAAAAATGCACAAACTAAACCCCAGCAAATTTTTAGTTATTATTTTGTATATCAATTGTTAATTATTTATTTTTTTAGGCTTCCGATCGGAATTTACCTATTTTTATTATATTAATCTGTTCAATATTTCGAACACTTCTGTGCTCTTCTTCAGAAACAACTAAAAATTACTAATAAAAATAATAGTAATAAAACTTATAAATACAACCAAATAAAACCATTAAAAAAAAATAAAAATCAAAAATAATAAATACATATACATATATATATATTTACTTTGAGTAAAGCCGTCTGCTGTCGATCTTACAGTTAAGTTTACTAAGCTAGACTTTTATATTTTGTTGATATGTGTCTATATGTAAAAAAAAAGTTTTTATATCTCTAATCAGATATCTTTACTAATAATTTAATTTGAATTGAGTTGTTTAATTTAATTTAAATTTAATGCAGTTTGTTTTAACAATTAATTAACCACAATGGAAATTTTTATCAAAGGCTTGATTTAAAGATCCAAGCGGTCATTACCTGGTAATTAATTATATGTGTATATTTTATATATTTTCTATATTTGAAGAGCACTAAAAAATTATTTTTGGAAATATAAGACCTTTTGAAGATCTTTTTTATTCCACTGGATACAGATGCTTTTAATAAAATCAAAATAAAATGAGTTATTATCACTTTATTTGAAATACTACAAAGTCTAAAGCTTGTAAAGTTATAAAAGTGTGCCACTTAATTTTTTTATGCTGCTAAAAGTTCGAGAGGATTGCGGATCATAAACAAGAAATATTTTGTAACATTTTATTTATGGCTTTCTTTTTTAAATGGGTTTTTAATAAAATTACATAATTTTCTTTTTTTAATATTTATTGCTTCCTAAATCAAAGATAGCGCGTCTACGCAGGACTTTGGAGAACACACACTGGCCGTGTAAGAGACAGGCCGTTGGAGAAATAATGCGCACGATCAAGAATTGAACCCTTTTCCATAAAAGCATTTTAAGAAATTATTTGTTCACATGATAATTTATTTTATATTCTGAAAATGTGAATTTTTTCAGAACATCTTATTGTTTTAAAATATATTACTGCACATACGCTCAAAAATAATTTTCAGGTTCAATGTAATATAAAATACTGCATAATTGATTTGCTGGCTGCAACAAATAAAAATAATACTTTAAAGCCCTCATATTTTATGCATACGGGTTTTATCATAATAAAAAAATTATCAGTGGCAGACATTAGTTTGCAAATAAGCCAAACAGAACGGCAGCACAACAGAAAAGAATTTAAAAATATGATTGTTTAAAAACTAAGCAACAAATACTTACACATATTAAAAATAACATTTAATACTTGTTTCAAACCACGGACTATCAAATCACCTCTCCGGACAATTTTTCTTAATATGTCAGGAGGAAAACTCTTTCACACAAAGATTGAAGTGAATACGATAAAATGATAATACCTCTGTTTTGAAGCTGTTTTGATGCGTGTGCCCGCAAATATTTCATAGCCATGGAAGAGCTGCTTTGTTTTTTTAGCATAACTCTGTTAAAGACTAAACTTCGGTAGTTTTGGGTACTACTCATTGAGGTAAAAAGGCCTTTCGCTGAAAACTTTTTTATTATTTATTTTTATTTGTCAAAAAAAAAAAAAAAAATTGTAATAACCAAAAATATGTATTTTTAAGATGCTAATCTAGGGCATCCCCTACTCTTGCAATGTGCTGAATAGGTATTGGGGAGGAAATAATTTTGGTAAGAAGACGGAGTAGTTTTGTGGCGCTTCTAGTATCGATGTAGGTGTTCTTAAGCTGGTTTTTGGAAGCCAGTTTTGCTGATTCATTACTTTGCTCATGAAATATTGGAAGGAGGGTGTACATGCTCAGTACAAGTATTAGAGCTAGTAAAGCTTAACCCTTTAACTCCCAAATTTTTGATTTCGCTCATAAAATTAAACAATGTTAAAAACCTTTCAACTAAAATATCTGTCGTCTCTAATTTTCAAAAAAAAAGGGTTTTTTTAGCCTGAGGAGTGAAAAAACAGTACCCCGCTTGTAGGCAGGTCTGGTTAGTTAAGCTGTTATATGCAATGGAATTCAAATTAACCTTTATTGAGCAAAAATTAAACTCGCCTAGAGGCGGGCATGGCAGTTAGAGGATTAAGTGGAGGAAAAAAAAAACAGTATAGGAAATTAATGGAGATCATATCCCAAAACTTAGCCGTTTGTATTTGAAAAAATTAATAGAAATTATCTCAAAGCATTTTGAAAAAGGAATTTAAAAAAATTTTGTAATCATATTTTTTTTTTTTTGTAATCATTTTTGTAATCATATTGTACTTGAGCAATCAAGTGCAAAATAAAATCTCACCAGCCCGTTAAGCTCCCTGTTTGATGCCTCATAACGCCTCTGTAGACGATTAATTGCGCAGTATTGTGAATTTAAAGACAACCTTTACCAAATGAAAATTAAATTTATTTAAATATTGCCAAAGTTTTCTTAATCCTCCTGTTTTTTTTCTTTTTGCTGAAGAATAAGACGTTCAACACACTAATGCTTAAGAATTTTTTCTTTTCTTTGATTCTGGTTTTTGAGGGAGTACGAACTTTGCTAAATCCATGAAAGTTTGTAAATCTTCTACTTTGATTTCTTCCTTTGATAAGATTTTGTCACAAGACATGAACATGTTTTTCTTCTCAAGCCTGGCTGGCTTGCAGTCCCCAGTTAACGCTGGTGTTGCTCAAGTTGAGTCTCACTGTGTGTTGCATTTAAGCGTAAAGTTTGGTTTGTTGTATTGGCAATGAAGAATATACAATTTGGTCAGGTAGTTGACTTCAGTTTTTATAAATTCTTTTTAAGGATTTTTTCCTTCAATCTTGTGTTTTTCTTTTTTGTTTTTTATTTCACTTGCGCTTGTTTTTTCACTTTTGTTGGCACTTTATTAAAAAAGTAAAGAGGTGGGTTTTGCGTTGCTCCCAAATAAGGGATTTTCAATGACATTTTTGATTGCGCTTTGCAATAAGCCAACATGAACAAGTCGCGTTCTTTATCAATTATTACGAGAACATGTTTCTTAAAATGGCCTAAAATCCATTTTAAGTCATAAACTTAAGTTTTCTGCTGGATTCGATGATATGAAACTGATTAAAGGGTGCTCTCTTGAAAACTTATTTTAAAATTATTAAGGAAGGCCGTTACATTAGCTGTTAATGAAGGGGAAATATAGATCAAGCAGAGGCTACAAATATATTTAAGCCTCTAGATCTGGCATAGTTCCGATTCGTTTGAAATCAAGACTCAATTAATCAAAGGATCGTTTAACTTCAAAGTAAAACACCTTCCTCTTGTAACATTCATGTATTAAACACATTCCCTACAGAAGGCCGCCGAAAACAATTTAATAAAAATACAACATGACTACTTAGCCACACGACCACCGTTATTGCTGTTGGAAACATAAAACTATATTTATTTTTTAAACTCATCAGCCAATGAAGAAATAACTTGAATTGATTGCTTGTATTTCTTGCTACAACTTTGATTTACAAAACTTCTCGATTAATTTTAATTTGAAGTTACTTAAATCCCTAGTTGTTTTAAGAAAATATTAGCGTAAAAGTTGGCTGAAGATATGGTGAACAACGAATAGGTGCTAGCTAACCCTACCACAATCTATTTCTCTGGGATTTGGAACATCAATGTATCAAATTATTTTTATTTTTGTAGGATACAATGAAAAAAAAAAATGATGCTGCCATTATTATTAAATTTATTGTGTCATTTAACAGTAAAGAAAAACATTACAAAATTAATATTATAAAAGAACTATTAATTTGTAAACTGGCTTTTAGATTTTTATATGTTTTAAACACATTTTACAAAAAAAAAAAATGTGTTTTCTCATATATGAATTTTTTGAGCTTGGCAACACTGAAATATTCAGTGTTAAGTTTATACGCTATCACTGCTATTTTCAAAATAACTAATTAGGTACCTGCAGACCAGGTCCACAGTAGACAGGCGAATGTGTTTACTACGTCGTGATATCTCTCTTTAAGTGGGCTGCCATTTTTGCTGCAAATACACGACTTGATTGTAACTACTCTGCCGTATACTAATTCTAATTAAAAAAATAATAAACTAGATAAATTAATTAGCTAAACAAAGAAACAATTAAAGTGTAACTCTTACAGAATACGCCTTGACTGCTTTCAACATTATCAACTGTCAATTGGTAAGCATAGCAATATCCTTCTTACACAGAAGCTTTCTTGTATTATAAAAAGCTTTGTCTATCCGAGTGATTAATTTTACTTTAATAATTATTTCATTAATTTAATCATGTTTAATCTTTAATAAATCTTTAGAAACTCTGTAAGTTTTTCGCAAAATATTAAAATAAACTTAAAAAAAATACAAAGTTAAAAAATAAATTTAAAAAATTTTTTTGCTAAGAAAAATCGAGGAAACTATAAAAAGGAAATTTAATTTCCCTTAAAGGAATTATTGTGGTTATTTTTTAATTCTAATTTTTTTTTTTTTTTTTTTTTAACAAGAAGAGTATTAGTGGGCTGCGATCGTCTGTTATTTCCTGCATATCGACTCATTTGAATTTTACTGCTGGTAACACTTTCGATTGTTCATGTTCAATAGTACACATTCATATTTACGGCTAACGGTTTTTGGTGTTCTCTTTCTCGCTCAAACGCCTTCATAAGCAAAGTTGCCGTGCATTTTTAATTAAATTTGCAATATTCATTTATAGCGCAATTACGTCAAATGCATTATGAAAATAGATAAAATGAAATCAAATTAAATAAACAAACGAACATGCATTTCCATTCAAGAAACTGATTGTGTTGGAGCGGAGAAAAGACGATCGAAATAAAATTGCCATAAATTTTTGCCCGCAATGGACTGACTAATTGATATTTCCATGCACTTGAACTTATCGTAACAAGTTAATTTAATTTCTTTCGAAATTGCAAGTAATTGCAACACTAACTAATAAATAAAATAGTTAAAGTGAAAAATATTTAAACGGATTTAAATTTTACTCTTTTTACTTTCTATATTTCACAACTTGGGAAAAATATGTATGTTGATTTCGATTATTTTTATTAAGCAAATCGTTTTGGATTGACTTGAATGCAAATGATAAACAGTCGGTCTGTTGATGAAATAAAGTGGAAAAGTTATGGAAATGCAAAGTGACAGTTGGGTATAAAACGTTTTAAAAAACCACTTTTTAAAAAATAAATCCCAGTGTGCTTCAAAGTGCAATGCGGAAGAAATTAATTAAATACATGCTTTTATATCTCTGTGTACTCGTATCAACGCAAAATTAATATTAGTTTAATTTTTTTTTTTTACTTTACAGATGTCATAAGTTCGGAAAAATATGTTGACTTTTTATTTTTTTTATTAAACTAATAATTTTCGATTGACTGAGACAACAGTCAATATAAATAAAAGAAAAATATTCGGATTTGGTTAAAAAATACTCGTATACGCAGTTTAGATAAATGATATATAAGGTGGTCGAAGTAGTCTTTTCGTATTTTGTCAATAGTTGCATTTGCAGTCGCATATCTCCAGTGCTACCAATCACATTGTGTCATACCATATAGTATCGAAAACCAAAAAAAAGAAAAAAATTAAATACGGAGAAATAATAAATGAAAATAATAAAGAAATTCGGTATACTTGGAAATTTTTGTATAAAAAGAGGGAAGAATGCCATGCAAGACACCAATGAATTTTCTCCAGTTTACGGCGACGATGCTGTATCAGTTCATGTAGCACAACAATGGTTCACTCGCTTCCGTTCTGGAAATTTCGATGTGAAAGCTTGACCTCGCTCTGGCCGACTAATCGTTGAAAAAGTCGATGAAATTATAAAAAGATTGACCAGGACCATCACATAAGCAGCCACGATATCGCTAAGAAACTTAACTTTTATCGTCAAATACTTTTGAACTATTTAAAAAAGGCTGACTACAAAAAGAAGCTCGAAGTTTGGCTACCACATGAATTGTCTAAGAAAAATTTAATGGACCGAATTAACCTCTACGATTCTTTGCTAAACCGAAATGAAATCGAAACATTTCTGAAGCAAATGGTAACAGGAGACGAAAAGTTGTTCAAGCACGACAATATTGTGCGAAAAACATCATGGTCCAAGGGTGGTGAAACTCAACAAATGACCGCAAAAGCAAGATTGACGCTTCGAAAAGTTATGCTGAGAGTTTGGTAGGATTGGAAATGGATCATCCACTATCAGCTGCTCCAGCCTGGGCAAACGATTGATTCTACATTTCATTGCCAACAACTGATGAGATTGAAGCAAGCAATAGAAAAAAACGGGCAGAACTCATCAACAGAAAGGGCTTCGTCTTTCATCAGGACAGCGCTAGACCACACACATCCTTGATGACTCTGAAAAAACTGGTAGAGTTTGGCTGGAAAGTTTTGATGCATACATCTATGAACTGACCTTGTCAATGCAGAACTCCCTTAATAGAGTAAACTTGACTGCAAGAGAAGCCAGTGAAAATTACATGTCGCAGTTTTTTGCGACGGAATAATCTCTCTAGCGGAAAAATGGCAAAAATTGGTCGACCCAAAATGGTACATATTTCCTCCATTAAAGTTCATTATAAAAAGTAAGTTGAAGTTTGATTAGAAATACGAAAAGACTTTTGCGACTACCGTTACAAACATTTGCCAGCATTCAATCAATTGCAGACATCGAGAGTTTAAAGAAAATCTTTTTTTTTTTTTTTTGTTAAATTGTAAATAAATTTTTATTTTTATTACTTCTTAGCCGCAGTTCATCGGCTATCCGCTTTCATTCCACAGCAATCATTTTGGAATTACTTTTTCCATACGAGTGCTTCTCATATAGCATGTAGTAGCAGTAGGGTTTAGAAGGGCGAGAAATAAAACTTAAAGAAAAATAAATTTGGAGCCGTCTTGTCAACAATTTCGACTCCTGATTAGAATTCATTTCAAATTATGAGATTTTGTATTCTTGCTAAATACCTTTTATCAGCTCCACAAGCCTTTTGACTTGCATTGTTAATGTAATGCGTGTTTGCTTATTTTGCTTATTTTGCTTGTTTTGTTTATTTTTTATTTTTATTTAAACGATAAATAATTAAACGCCGCATTTATAAAAATGTTTCAATGCAATTCCCATTTAAAGAGCAACGATAAACAGCTTTTTATGTATTTCGATTGTTTATTTCGATTGCTAAATCTTTTCGTGATGACTAATAAATTTCAAATGAATGAATTATTTCGAAAAATGCTTACCAAATGCTCAGAAAGCATTATTTGAAACGATTATTTTTAAAATGTGCTGAAAAAGGGCAGGAAGCATTTCAAAGAGGAAGGTTAGTTAGTTTCAAATGTATTTTCCATGAGAGCTTTTTCATTTAAGTATTCATGGGTGTGTAACAGAGGTGCGCTAATCGAAGCACTTAAAGCAATTGGCAGAAACGATTCCATTTAACATACGCAAGTCTAATCAAAAAGCAAATCCTGATCATTAGGAATATTCATTTTAAAGGAAATCTTCAAGAAAGAATATAAGCAGAATTAAGACTTGAATCAGGTGAGCTAAAACTTTTTGAACAGCGAGAACAAAATATTTACAAGCTTTATTTTAAAGTACATTTGCGATTTTGCCACAGCTGTTTCTAGACTCAGCTCTTTTTAGACTCAGCTGTTTCTCGACCCCTTCTTTCTAGACTCAGCTGTTTCACGACCCCTCTCTTTCTAGACTCAGCTGTTTCTAGACTCAGCTGTTTCTAGACTCAGCTCTTTTTAGACTCAGCTGTTTCTAGAGAAAGAGTATAAGCAGAATTAAGACTTGAATCAGGTGAGCTAAAACTTCTTTAACAGCGAGAAGAAAATATTTTCAAGCTTTACTTTAAAGTACATTTGCGATTTTGCCACAGTTTTGCAATTTTAACAATAATAAGTAATACTTTCTGCTCGTAATGGTAAAGTAAACTCAGCTGTTTCTAGCCTCAGCTGTTACTAGCCTCAGCTATTTCCAGACCCCCTCTTTCTAGACTCAGCTGTATCTAGACTCCTTCTATCTAGACTCAGCTGTTTCTCGACCCCTTTCTTTCTAGACTCAGCTGTTTCTACACTCAGCTGTTTCTAGACTCAGCTGTTTCTAGACTCAGCTGTTTCTAGACTCAGCCATTTGTAAACTCAGCTGTTGCTTCTACTCTGCAAAACTACATTTCATAGTCTATTCCTAAACAAAAATATTGAACGTTTTTTAACTGAACTAAAAATTAACCACAAATATATAATCTTTTCCTCTAAACTTTTGACAAATTTGACAGCGGAGTTGCCACTTTATTTTACTTTTTGTCAAACATGAGATATTTTGGCACACGTCAAGTAAGTTTCTTCAGTTTCAGTTTCAGTTTCAGAGTCAGTTTTGATATGATTGAAAAGTAGTGCTTTAAAATCATTCACTACAGAAGCCTTCACTACGTTAGCTGTAGCAATTCTAGCATATTTCAATAAAGCCATCCAAAAAAATTTCAGACTCCAGAATGTAAAATTATTTATTTAAAAGCGAAAGGCAATACATAAAAATGGTACATGGTAATTCAAATTCAATTAAATTTCAAATAATAATTTTCATGATTTTAAAATCTTATACTTCTCGTTTTTTTATTATACTGCCAACCCCATTTCTGTTCATTATCTCCCAACGATATACAAATAGGTGTAAATTGGCTAGAACTTGGTTGGGTGTCGAGATAAACATTTCTAACTTTCTGCAGTCGAATGCCGGACACGTTAAATGTGTTTAATGCATACACTCAGAAAAATATCATATGGAATTAGTACTAAGAATGATGAGAGTTATAAAGTTAGAACTATTTCCTTTCTCTATACCTTTCTCTCATACTCATACTCTCCTCTACAAACTGGCAACTGCCTCAAGAAAACCTGACGCACGTACGAATCATGAATCTCATAATTTTGAGTGTAAACCACAAAATAAACAACAACTCTAACGACGGTTGTTATCGTTAAGGCATTAAATATTTGATATTAAATATTATTATCAATTACAACTAAATATTTTATTTAATATTTAGAAATCCCTGAATTTTAGCTTCGATGCAATACTCTGCAGACTCCCCAAACTTCTCGCTGCCCCATTTACTAATTTAACTACTGCTGCTAGAAATGCATTCAATTTGCTTTCAAAGAATTTTCGATAATTACACAGAAATCTGGCGGCTGGCAAAACACATTTTAAAAAAAAAAAAAAATTTTTTTTTAAAAAAGCTTTTATACAAAATTTTAATTGTGCCTGCCATACACGAAATGAAAGCAAATGAAAATAAACTAAAAACGCCACACAAAGTGTAATAAAATACGGGCTGTTCCACATGTCTGCTGGATGCTTTCGATTCATGTGTTTTGACTGTTTTCTTCACTCAAAATGCTGTCTGGCGTTTCGCTTGTTGCACAGTCTGTCCGCAATCGAATGAATGTGTTTTAAATTTCAAGGATCATTTTCAATTGTTTCGGTTTGGTGTTGAAAGATTTTGAATTTTTTTCTTTTTTGATTGCTGAAATAAGTGGCCATTATTGACTTTAATGTCTTGTTGCCATTTTCAGTCATAAAATTCCATCAAAGTTCGTTGGAAAGTTTGCCTGCCATAAAAACAAACTTTGCTCAGGCTGGGTGTAGATGTGTGTGTATGTGGGGTATATAAAATACTTAAAAATGTTATTATTATTATTATTAATATTATTATTGTTTTACTCGAGTCAAATATGATTCATTAGGAATAATCTTTTTTTTACACTCAGCGAAATATGTTCATTCAATCGCTTGTGTATTTCAGACGTTGTGCATTAATTAATTTTTATTTTTTTTCTCTTCATTAGTTACAGAAATACTATATACATGTAAAATGTATTTTAGTTTTAAATAAAATTTATGAGGTTTTAAATAAAACAAGTTTTTCTACAACGTTGTTAAATTAAACAATCGTCGCCTTTTAGAATATTGTTAAAACGCGATAAATATTATCAGAATCAGATAATCGTGTTAGAGGGGGCTTTATCAGCGAACTGAAGCGAAAAGTTGATTTCTTAATATTAAACAATAATTAAAACAAATTTGTTTTAAATAAATAAAAAGCATTTCATTGACAATTTAACGTGAAATAGAAAAAAAAACTCAATACAAAAGAATTCAGAGAAACCAGCAAAAGAGAAGACCGGAAAAATTGTATAAAATGGAGATATTTTTTATACTTTGACAAAAAGACAAAAAACAAAAAAAAAATATATATATATATAAAAGGAAAATAAATTAAATTTATTCCACCAATTTTTTTATTATTATTTCTTTATTTTTTTTGCTATTAAAAAAAGATTTTAAAAATAATCGGAAACCCTGTTTTGTTATGTAAATATTCTCAAAAAAGAATTGAGAATTACAAGGGCAACGTCAACTTTCGTTGTCACCACAATTGCCTTTCGAAAAAGTTCTTCAAGCCCTATTCAGTTTTTTAATTCCCCTCTTGGTTTAAGCGTATGAATAATGTGCAGCCTACTAAACCAGAGGTCGCGGTTTCGATTCCTACCTAGACCCTCGAAGTTTTCCTGCGCTCAAGCCGAAAGCTTTGCGAGTTAAATTACTTCAAAAAAAAAATTAATAATAATAATAATAATTATTTACAATGAAAATTGTTTATAGACTTGAACAAAAAGTTTGTTAAATAAACAAAGAAAAACACACAAGCGGTAATTAATTTCAATTTATTAATTTTGTTTATTATTTATTTATTTAAATTAGGTTAAGCTTAAGGCCGTTTCTACAGGTCATTTTAATATACACCTTTTCCATATTTCCTTAAGAAAAAAACCATTAACTCCCTTTTTATGTAAAATTCGAGATAGAATAATATTTTTTAAAGAGTATCTTTTTAAAGATGTACTGACGCAATGCAACTTTATAATGAACTTGGCCACAAAACAAATTAAATCACATTAAAAAATAAAAGTTCTATTTTCTTATTCTTCGGAAAAAAATAAGCAAAACTTACCAATAAAATTAAAAGAAATCAAACAGATGAAGGCAACAACCCCCAGCTCTGATTATCAGCTGACTAACTCCAGCAAACTCAAGTCAAAACTCAATTTTCACTCAATGGATCCAAAAATATTATTAAATTTTCGTTTAAACTTATTTTTTAAATAAGCAAAAATATGCAACATAAGCTAAAATATGCAAAATAAGCTATAAAAAGTTGCGTCTTTTTTTAAATAAAATTTTATAATTTAATTTTTTAATTTTATAATTCGATATTCTGCCATCGTTTATCAGGCAAAATACCAAAAACAAGTATTTCGCAAAATATTCCGAAGGTTTACGAGTATATTAGTCGCTATTCCGAAGTAAAGAATTTTTGGCAACGAATATGTGACTGGGAATAAAACACACTCCTGTATTTAATAAAATAACCGCAATTAATGTGTCCTAATGAGATGTGTCCTATTGGGTTCGTGAAGAGCAATCAAATTATTGCAGGGTGACCATTTTAGTAGAAAATTTTAATAAAACTAGTTTCATTTTAACAACTTTTTTGTTTTATTAAATGGAACACTACTTTTTTGAAACAAATAAATAATTCAATTAAAATGTCTGTATTTAAATATTTTCATACAGTCCACGCAATTAGCTGTTACATGGATGTGAAGGGAAATTGTCATACGAAATTAATAATACATCTGCACCGAAAATCGAATTGGTTCAAAAGATGGGGCAATTTAGAAGTTTAAAGAATTTTAAAGGTCTTTAAATATAAAGGTTTTATCCTATTTTTTTAACTAATTTAACATGCAAAACTTTAGAAGCCACGACCTCCGTTTAGTAGGGTAAACAGATTTCAAGATCGGATATGACGTGAAGGATCTTGTCATGCATACCGATAAAAGATTCACATGGAAACAATATATAAGAGTAAAAGAAATCGAATGTCTTGGATGTTGGCACAAAAATCTGAGCTATCAGTCAAAAGCCGATACGGATATACGAATTCCAACTGTGCGGGGCGGCAATTAACTCGTAACGTAGAAATTTTTCATCGATATTGAATTAAAAGATTTGGGACCGTAGCAGATCCTCCGCGATACGTACTTAAGACCAACGATCAGAGATGAAATAAAGAATTATAGCACGAGCCAACAGTTTGCTTCTTTATTATATGACAGTGAGGAAGTAAATTGGCTGAAAAGCCCTTATAAGCTTGGCCTTCCATTTACAAAATATTATTTAGTTTTTTAAGAGACTGATTGTTAATTAAAATTTTATTTTTAATAATTTTTTTAATTTAATTTTTTAATAAATAAAAACAGATTTTGTTTTGTTGTGTGGATTTGAAATAGTGTTCAAGGCTTGCTATGACTGTTTTGAAATTCTCAATTGGTCGTTGAGAATATGGGCATAATGTAACATAATTTTCTTGTACACTTCTAAATTAAATAATTAATTAAATAAATACTTGAAATATTAAATAATGGTAAACAAAATAAAGTTTTTCTTTATGCATTTATTATAATTTACATATTCAGCAGGAAAGTAATGCAAATGTGACTCATATTGTGACCAAATTTGTAACACAACAATGTTGTGCAAAAGTTTTAAACAACTTTTGACAACTTGAGGAATCAATCAGCTGATTTTTTACATAAATGACAAATGTCATAACAAATCAATGCAATTCATAAATATCTAAAAAGATATTTACAAGCTAAGACAACTCTTAAAGAATTTTAAAAATTTTCTTAAAACGTAAAAAAGTTTAAAAAAATTTTAAAATCCTAAAAAAACCGAAATAAAAACGTTTTCCATGAAAACGTCTGCGTGTAGTATCTTTTTTTAGAAAATACTTTACATTTAACGGTAGGGCAACTTCCATGCGTCACAGTGGCACACAGCGCTATAATATAACATTTTATAATGTTATTTATTTATTTTTATTTGCTAAACGTTAATTGTTGGCAATTTCAAATTAAAACAGAATATTAAATGGCACATAAACACGTTTTTCTTAACTAAAAGCTGTTTCTATTTCATTGATTTTCACAGCGTCGCATCAGCACATTCAAGGAAAAATAATTTTTAATAGATTTCTCATTTTTTCCCCCTGCTGCTTTTCTTGTTGTATAATTAAGCTATAGAACCTAATAAACAATTTGTAACATCATATATTATTTACGTATAAGTAATAAACGAAAAATTTCTTTGAGTGTGGGAAGCATGATATAAGCAATATGAACTCACTGTGCGTAAAAACTTCAATTGCAACAGGCATGCAAAAACTTATTAATAAATATCACTCTTGGATGGGATGAAATGGATGGGTGGATGGATGGCTGGCTGTCTGTCTGTCTGTCTCGCTGGTTTTTACTGCTGGTACTCTGATGTTTTGCCATCATAGTACCAAAATAACCACAATGAGAAAAAAGGAAAAGATCCACGACAAAACCATCTTCATCTGTCTTAATAAAAAAGAAATTGTACAACGATTCTCATTGTTTGAAGCACAACAACAACATGACAAGGAAATACTTGCAAGTTGGAAATAAATGTAAATAAAACCAAGTCAGTCACCAATATTGGCCGGCTAACATTTCCAAGTAAACATTAAATTCCAGAGATTATCGTAAACAACGCGACACCACTGAAAACAACAAAACAAAGCAAAACAAAACAAAACAGAACGAAACGAAACGAAGCAAAAAAAAAAAATTTCCATTTTCTTGTCCCCAACAAGATGAGAGTGTTAATATCAGCTGTGCCGGCCAGCGATTGGTAACACGAGGAGACAACTGAGATGTGACTACAACTTATTTGTTCGTTTCGATATACAATAGGATGGTACGAAATAAAGAGCTTTTCACCCAAACGACTAGTGTCTCGTTTTTCACAATTTAACGAATTCATACAAGACTCTACGAAATGAACAGAAAAGCGAAAATCGCTACAATTGAGAGAGAAAACTGCTAACGAGTTTGAAACCCAACAGCGAAATTAAAAATGTAGCAAACAAAAGGAAATCGCCAGAATTCCAAAAAATTACCATAAATAAAGACAAAATATTTCTAAAAATAAAAGATTAAACGAAAATATCTTAAAACTGGAAAAAACTCCAAAAAAAAAGAAAAAAAATTACTAAAAGAGCAACAATTTGTTTAACGATGGACGAAAAAATAAATAAAATTTTATTAAATTAAAATAAAATTCTAGCCGAAAAGAAATTAATCTGTATATTAAAAATAAATCGCCAAAATGAACACCGTCGACAAGACTAATAAATCGTCCAGATGACATGATGAAAGCGTCAAAACTAGAAAGCGGAATTAACAGTTTTACTTATTGAAAAAAAAACGCTAAAATTAAAAAAACGATTTTTCATAAAACAATCATTAATATATAAAAATTAATTGAAAATCTATAATATAAAAATAAAAGAGAGAAACTAGTCCAAGGGCAACTCGCGGCTGCCATGGCTTAATGAGTCCCTCTGTTAATAATTTGTAATTCTGAAATGGTTTAAATAAATGAATACAAGACTCTATTCGTAGAATTATTATTTATTAGTGTTTAACGGCCCTAAGACCAACTGGGCTCGTAATATTGTAATGAGCACCGATCTACTCACACCACAATTCCAGCTAAATACTCTGATATACAAAGAAAGCCTTGCAAAAATGGTGACTGGTTTCGTGTGTAGCGAGCTTTATTCTCGACATATATCGTTATTCCGCACAACGATCATCTTTAGTAAAATATATAAATTTTAAGCACATTTTTAGAAAATAATAATAAAGAAATAAAATTAATTTTCATTATGTGGGATACGAACTCATGTTCTTCGAAGTTTTTGGCAACAACAACTCTGTTCAATTTCGTACCTGTTGTGACGAAATTTACCACGAGGAATTTTTTTTTAATTAGAAATTTTTATTGTATGCAGCAGCAATGAAATAAAGTTTGAGTCTGGCTTTGCGAAATTGATCACGACAAATTCAGTTGTACTGTGAAATGGGTGTGGCGGAAAGAACTGAGATCGCCTTTATCGCTGTAATGAAACAAAACACAAAATAGAACACAAAAATATAGCCAACATAATAAGAGATCTCTCTTGATAATAAATTGATTATTTAAAAAACATTTTGGAAAATTCACACCATGATTGTTTTTCTTTGATATTAATTTTTTTTAAAAACGAAAATTATGAGAGGGGAAGGAAGTTTGGCATTTCTTGTTCAGCATTAGAAAAACGTTTTAAGGTCGAATCGTACACGTTATGCGACGATAACTAATGCCAACTGGATTATATAAACATCCATATCAACTACAGCGGGCAATAAATAACGTCAGCTCGCAGTATTAGAAAATCGTAAAAATATTATTATGGTTTTATTACTTATAAAACACGAAATGGACTCAAAAGCAGTGCTGATATTAAAAACGTCGCGGTATAGCGATTTTATCTTTTCTTGTAAAAAAAAGTATAATAAAATTAAGAACCAGACTTATAATATTGCTGCAGAAGATTATTATATTATGTTTGTTTTCTTATAAAATGTTTAAGTTTTTATAAGTCAAATAATTTTCATAAAAAATAATTAACGAAGTTCGGCATTATAGTCAGGAAGCAAAAGATGTAATTGAACTCAATATCTTTCAGATTGACCATTACATGTAATAAAAGTTATTATATCAGCAAGATCTGGTGAGAACTATTATATATTTGTTTATATATTGTGTTTGGTTTCTTATAAAATGTTTAAGTTTTTATAAGTCAAATAATTTTCGTACAAAATAATTAACGAAATGCGAGATTATTGTCAGGAAGTAAAACTATTGAACTCAATATCTTTCGGATTGACCGTTAGCCATAATAAAAGTTATTATATTAATAAGATCTGGTGAGAATCTTACAACTATTATTAATATAATCAAAAGCTTTATATTGAACATAAGAAGAGTGACTAAATTATAAGATTTCATTCCAAAACGAGTATATACCGAATCTTATACACCCTTTATTTAAATATGAGTTTAACAAAAAATTTCCAAAACCAGATTTCAATAATAAATTTTCAAATATTTTGTTCCAATATGTGTTTTCATGAATTAAAATATTTTACATTACCGTAATTCCGGTAAAATTAAAATGTATACTTCTAGGCGGCAAAAAGAAAATCAAAATAAATGTTGCTAGAAAATAGGCCAACATTCTGCTGTTGGCTTAAAGAAAATAAGTGATACCTATAGGAGTTTGCAACATCTCTGCTGTCAAGGTAGCTGCTAGCAAACTTATTAGTTGAGGTAACGACATATAAGTATAACTGAACAGTGCCATTAAAAAGTTATCCCTCACCTTCCGGCTTAATTTTTTTAGTTTTCTTAAATGATGGCAATAAAGATCTTTTCTAATTTGTTAAGTGCTTATAGAATGGCAGTGGCCGAATAAGTCGCTACCAACAGCTGGCAAACGCTGCTAGAAACACACTAATAAACAATAAAGTACTTTATTGTGTCAGAAGAAATAAATACGAAATGGAAATAATTGTGAACGGAAATGTTACACACGCGCTTGCTGAATGCAAAAGCATAATAAATAATTCTGTAGAATCATAATCCTGGTTTACATATATATATATATATGCAAATACATCCTACACAACAATATTTTCAGTACTCTCCCACTACTACTGCCCACAATTCCCCCACCAACTCAACACAAGCAAGGCGCAGAGAGCACGAGTGCAAATGGATATTTTTCATTAACAGTTTTTTATTTCGTTTGATAACAATTTCCACTTCAGAAATTCAGTTGCTGTTGTCTTCATGCAGCTCCACAATTTTCAGTTCACGTTTTGAATTCGCAATGAGTAGACGTGCTAGTGGAGCTCTTCGAAAGCTTTTTGAAACAAAAATATACAATAAAATTCGTGATTAAAAGCAAACAAATCGTTAAGCAGTATTATTGTTTTCGTTTTAGTAATTAATAATACAATATAATTATTTTTCTTACTAGTGTGTATTATTTATTATTATTTTCATTTTTCATATTTTTTTTTATTTTCCATTATTGTTAAGAATTTGATAAATCAAATATGTTGCAAAGTGATATATGAAATATTTCTACTTGGGAAAGCAAAACAATAAAATAAAAAGTTTGTATCAGCAATACAAAACAAAAAAAAACAATTTGAAAAAAAAAACAAAAACAAAAAAAAACAATTTGAGAAAAAATTATATAGAAACACAGAAGTATTTTTAATAGATTAAAATGAAATAAACGCCAGCATTCGTGCTACTTTGGACAGCAATTAAAAACATCTGGATCTGGATGGTCTCACGATGTACTTTGGAAAGCAAGACAAGAATGAAACAATAAGTTTGCAATTGAAATGAAAGCAATTAAAATGGAAAAGTCTGCAATGACTTCATTTTAGTGAATTTAAGGAAGGCAAAGTGATCTGTTGTAACTTTGAAAAACTTTTTTATAAACCTCTTAAGAAACAATTCAGAACTTTTAAAATGTTTACTTAAAGAAAAGTATTTTGGAATTGTTAAATGTTTTAAACATTTTCTTTTCTCTCAGGCTTGAGTTCTTGGCTCGGAATACAGTCGAACTTCTCTATAAGGAACTTCTGTATAGTGAAGCTCTCCCTATAATGAGTTGATTTCAAAAACATGGCTTTTTTTTAATACAGTTTTAGTCTATTTTGATTTTTTTCATCATGAATTTTCATATATAGTGAATCTTTCTATACAATGAACAAATTTTTTAGAAGTTCTTTTTGACTATAAGGATTTTTTGTCTCCATATATGTAGTGAGTTTTTTCAAACTACTTTCCGTTTCGCATAATAATAACACTGGGGGATTCCCAGAAGTTGAAAACATGTATCAAAAAATTGAAAAAGTCACATCAATAGAAATTTTGATAGCAGTTGCTCATGATCATTATTTAGCATCATCACTAGCATTTCTCTCGAAAAAACATTAATAATAATTTACGAAGTGGAAAAGTGGAACAGTATAGTTCAATCTAAAATAACTGATTTCTTTAAATAAAAGTTTATATAAATAAATTTCCGTATAATGAAATTTCTATATAATGAAATGATTTTCTCGCCCCATGGAAATTCATTACAAAGAAGTTCAACTGTGTTTCAAAAAAAAACTCTTTTTATTAAAGACTGTTACTTATCCTTAAATGAGCCGTTAGTAGCAGTATTAGCGTTCAAGTTTTGGGCTTGTTTGGGCTTGTTTGGGCTGAAAATAAAATGAAACCCCCTTAAAATCAGTTTAAGACATTTTATAATAAAATTTTTTTACTCGCTCGCATTTGTTTTTTCCAAAAAAAAACTGAGTATGTACGTATATCCAGGAATTGAACCCACTACCTCGTTGCGAATGCCATTTATTATTATACGGTTGTAATTTACGCATTAGGAAATAAAATAATCAAGACCAGCGGAAACCTTCGAAGCCAAAAACACTCCTGGCTTTCAATTCATTTGCTATCGACTGTGCAAGAATTACTTATAAACAAATAATTCGAGTTAATCGCCATTTAAAGTGTGTTAAATTCCGTTTTTCAAATTTTAATGCCAAAATTGTTTTCCAGCTTAATTATTTTTTTTATTAAAAAAAATTAGTTAAAAAAAAACGATATTTTAGGAAATTTTATATTAATTTTTAAAAAAGAGAAAATACTGCATTTAACAATTTTTAGCCATAAACAACATTGGCGTTGTTCATATTGGGCCGTATGACGAGCACCACAAATAGTGTCGCCTTCTTACTGAATTCGACGATACATTTAGCGTTGTAAATATTACGCTGTAATATACGTCGTCTTATAAGTTTTATCACAAGCTAATATTAAATAGAGAAGAGTCTGCTTCTGCGTTATAATAATGCACTAAAATGCAAATTTAATAACTTGCAATTAATAACAATCAAAGCGATTAAATTATAAAATTTCATATGCATACACACCGCATCTTATACACCTTCTAATGATCATTTAGGAAAAGCGTTGTTTTTCTTTTCTCATAAAATGTTTAAGTTTTTATAAGCAAAATTGTTTTTGTTCAAAGTTATACGCCAGTTCCGCATTATTGTCATGAGTCAAGAGGAGTAGCTAACCACGATTCGTGTGAACCATTAGCTAGAACTAGTAAAATTGCAAACGTCATTACATTCACAAGATCTAGTGGGAATCTCACGATTGATTTAATCGTTTTCATTTAAAAATATACGATGTGATTAAATTATAAAATTTCATTCGAGTAGAAACCGAATCTTATGCTCCCTTCATCTAAATATGTTTCTAATAACATTTGCTTTTGTTTTTTCTTATAAAATGTTTGAGTTTTTATAAGTAAAATAATTTTTGTTCGAAAGTTGTTTCTAATATTTTTACATTAGGAATTCTGAAAAATTATAAATCTTCAATATATGTATAAATCTCGCTTTTAAATGTAATTTTGTGTTTTTTTTTAAAAAAAGTTTTGTTATAAATTTTAATTATGAATTTTCAGGATTTTCTAAGTAAAAAAAACTCTTCTTTTGGCTTTTTTTAAATCTTATACGCACCTACAAACATATTTAGTTTCGTCAAATTTAATAATTCCTGACGAAGTTAACCGAAGTAGTAACGAAATATCGAAAAATAAATAAAATTTATAGCTTAAACTCGATAAGATAAAATAACACTAAAGAGATTTTTATTAAAATATTATGATAAAAGAATTTACGATATATAATGTTATGATATAAAATGCTTTGCTATAAAATATTACGATATAAAATATTACGATATACTCTTTTCATAATATAATATAAAATAATAACGCATAAAATAGTATGATATAAAATAGTATGATATATAATATTACTATATGGAAGATTATGACATATAATATTATGATATAAATTATGATGATATAAAATATTACGATATACTCGCTCATAATATAATATAAAATAAGAACGCATAAAATAGTATGATATAAAA
Organism: Ormia ochracea; assembly: GCA_963402855.1. NCBI lineage: Eukaryota > Metazoa > Arthropoda > Insecta > Diptera > Tachinidae > Ormia > Ormia ochracea. Next base: position 45,254,984 of record OY727106.1, read on the forward strand.
TATTACGATATACTCGTTTCATAATATAATATAAAATATTAAGGCATAAAATATTATGATGTCAAATATTACGATATGAAATATTATGACATATAATATTATGATATAAAATATGATGATATAAAATATTACGATATACTCGCTTCATAATATAATATAAAATAAGAACGCATAAAATAGTATGATATAAAATATTACGATATACTCTTTTCATAATATAATATAAAATAATAATGCATAAAATAATATGATATAAAATATTACGATATAAAATTTTATGACATATAATATTATGATATAAAATATGATGACATAAAATACTATGCTATACTCGCTTCATAATATAATATAAAATAATAACGCATAAAATAGTATGATATAAAATATTACGATATACTCGTTTCATAACATAATATAAAATAATAACACATAAAATAGTATGATATATAATGTTACTATATGGAAGATTATGACATATAATATTATGATATAAATTATGATGATATAAAATATTACGATATACTCGTTTCATAATATAATATAAAATATTAAAGCATAAAATATTATGATATAAAATATTACGATATGAAATATAATGACTTATAATATTATGATATAAAATATGATGATATAAAATATTATGATATAAAATATTATGATATAAAATATGATGACATAAAATAATACGCTATACTCGCTTCATAATATAATATAAAATAAGAACGCATAAAATAGTATGATATATAATGTTACTATATGGAAGATTATGACATATAATATTATGATATAAATTATGATGATATAAAATATTACGATATACTCGTTTCATAATATAATATAAAATATTAAAGCATAAAATATTATGATATAAAATATTACGATATGAAATATTATGACTTATAATATTATGATATAAAATATGATGATATAAAATATTATGATATAAAATATGATGACATAAAATATTATGATATAAAATATGATGACATAAAATACTACGCTATACTCGCTTCATAATATAATATAAAATAAGAACGCATAAAATAGTATGATATATATTATTACTATATAGAAGATTATGACATATAATATTATGATATAAAATATGATGATATAAAATATTACGATATACTCGCTTCATAATATAACATAAAATAAGAACGCATAAAATAGTATGATATAAAATATTACGATATACTCGTTTCATAATATAATATAAAATATTAAGGCATAAAATATTATGATGTCAAATATTACGATATGAAATATTATGACATCTAATATTATTATATAAAATATGATGATATAAAATATTATGATATAAAATATGATGACATAAAATACTACGCTATACTCGCTTCATAATATAATATAAAATAAGAACGCATAAAATAGTATGATATAAAATATTACGATATACTCGCTTCATAATATAATATAAAATATTAAGGCATAAAATATTATGATGTCAAATATTACGATATGAAATATTATGACTTATAATATTATGATATAAAATATGATGATATAAAATATTATGATATAAAATATGATGACATAAAATACTACGCTATACTCGCTTCATAATATAATATAAAATAAGAACGCATAAAATAGTATGATATAAAATATTACGATATACTCGTTTCATAATATAATATAAAATATTAAGGCATAAAATAGTATGATATATAATATTACGCTATGAAATATTATGACATATAATATTATGATATAAAATATTATGATATAAAATATTACGATATACTCGCTTCATAATATAATATAAAATAAGAACGCATAAAATAGTATGATGTCAAATATTACGATATGAAATATTATGACATATAATATTATGATATAAAATATGATGACATAAAATACTACGCTATACTCGCTTCATAATATAATATAAAATAAGAACGCATAAAATAGTATGATATATAATATTACGCTATGAAATATTATGACATATAATATTATGATATAAAATATTATGATATAAAATATTACGATATGAAATATTATAATATAAAACATTACATACAAGATATTAAATGTTTCTTCAAATCCACCAAATTTAATAGATTTTAAATGTTTTCAACATTTTTTTTCGATCGGCAAAAATTGGTTTAATGGCGTTTAAAGAGGCCTACAAAAGAATGAACATCATAAATGGTAATTTTTCTTATTGGAAATAAAAAGAAGAAGAAAAATCTATTAAGTATTAAAAACAGCCAATAAAAAATATTAGAAATATCCAACTTTTCAGTTTTTTTTTATAAATTGTTATTTGTGAGAGTTTTATGCTCTCCTGGGCGGAAGGAAACGAGCAAATGGTAGAGGTTAACTCATTAATTTCTGCTCTCTACATTGAACTCCAGTCAGTGCGAGCGGAAGTCTATAATTCTTTACAAAATCACACAAGAAGCATGAAGAATATCAATTAGTTTTTGAGGCGTATGAAGTTACGGAACGCAGGCAAATATCTAGAAATCTAGAATCCAAATTGGGTAACGCACATCACGAAACGAGAACCAAAATTTTAAAAATATCAAAAAATATATATATAGTTTTTTTTTATTTTTTATGTGAATGACTTTGGCCTCTGATAATTTTAAGAATTTATGAGAAAACAAATTTTTACACGATGAATTATTGTTGTTGTGTTCCTTAAATATCGCATGCGTGACAAGTTTAGGCAATTAGAGAGTGCTTAGATTTTCTTTAGCAATCTATTAAATACAATAAAATGGATTTTGTGATGTCGTCAAATGCTTCCACTTGAAGTGGATGATGGTTGAAACAGAGAACAGTGGGACGGAATTGGCATTATAAAGAAATTATGAACTCTCCTGGTTTGTTTTCCTTTTCAAAATTGCGTATTAGTTGACAATATTAATCATTAATAATTTTTCTAAATAGATTGGAAGAGCATTTTGTTTAATTTGGCCGTAAATTGAGTATCAAGTGTGCAGGGGATTTATTTTAAAATAATTCGTATTAAGTTAGTTAAATTCGCAATGCAACTCTGCAACAGCTTTCGTATGTTTTAGGCCGAAAGCCATATACATCCGGAACTGTAAAACTCTTAAATAGATCTGCTAGCCCTTGAGGCCTTTCTAGAGATAGTATGGCAAATATAAAGTTGAGTGTGTGAGTGAGTAAATTGAGTGTGTGTGTTGTCTCAAATAAATTGATTCAACTTAAATTTATGGCCGAATTAAAATAAATAGTGATCTACTAATCTGCTGCTTTCAGAAGACAATATTGTGCTTTTGTAATTCTCAATTGATTTCCATTTTATTGTAAAGCAGTAAATGGTAAAAATAAGGAAAAATAAAACGGATACATTTCCACTACAACTTATTTATAGTATTATTTATATACATATAGTTTTGCCGGGCCTGCTGTGCTTTTGAAATTCTCAATTGATTTCTGGAAATACAATCATAACACAGATGCGGTTTCTTTAAATTTTACATTGACTGAATAATCTACTGATTTTTTTGGTTTCAGAAGCAAATGTTGTGCTTTTGTAATTCTCAGTTGATTTGTAAAAATGGAGGAATAATACATATGGTGTTTGTTTAATTGTTATATTGGTTGAATGATCTACTGATCTGCTTATTTCAGAAGCAAATGTTACGGAGTTACACGGAGGAAAAATTCTGTAAATTTTAAATGAAAGTAAAATTTTTTTTATTGCTCAGGAGATCTTCAACTAACCAATTTATTAATATATATATATATATATATATATATTTACTTCTTACTTTCCGTAAACATAACCTCATTGTATAATAATAATGGTTCCTAATCATATGCTGCTTCTTGCTTGCTGTAGGGCATAAAACAAGTCAGCAATACTTAGCAAATGAAGATGTTATCCATTAAATACATTTTAAAGAAATTTGCATACGCGCACTTACATAAATTTTACACACCCAAAAAAAAACTTATTTTATTTTATTTTTTTTATGTTAAACAACAAATATTTGCATGTGCAATTTTGTATTCAAAATACAAATGAGATGGATGCATCACACACTTTGGTATGGGGCACTTTTTGTTGAAAGTTTTTTTTATTTTTTATATTTTATGGGGGACAGAAAAAAAATTGAAGACAATAATCGTTTTCATAAATCAAAGTATTTATAGTATTTTAATGGATTTAACATCACATTGCAGTATACTCGTATTATTCATTGCATGGCATTTAAAAAGCTTTCAATAATCTCTATGCATCAGTCTTGTAAGCAGATTAGAGGCAAAACAAGAAATGTTTATGACATACAAAGAGTACACGGAGTACAAGTAATGACTTTATTAACGTCATTGCTTGTATTTATCCGACGACCCAAATACTCTGATAGCCAGTTGACTGCTTTGCCTCCCTCCACTTTTAAAATAATTGACCCTAAACAAATCAAAGTGGCAAATGCATTTTATAGTTCTGTATCACAGTCGTGCTTTATTATTATTATTTTTTTTTTTTTGTTGAACTGAAAACTATTAATTTTAATTAACAAATTAACTGAAGAAGAAAGAAGCCGACTAATAGAATGTGTTTAGAAGCAGAAAGAGAGAGCGAGAGAGAGAGAGAGGAATGATTTAAATCTTCAAAATGATTACACATCTGATTAACTACCCCACACTTAATTAAATCATTTCAAATTCTTTTTACAATTTTATTTCATTATTTTGCTACAAATATGACGGTCTTTTTAAGACCAAAAGTGTGAAATAGTTGGTACTTTTTCGAATTGTGAATACATTTTATAGCACATGCGTACTTTGCTACTTTTTCCCTTTTTTAAATGTTTATGGCATATGACCCCATTTGAAACATATTACTCTTTTCAGTACATGAAAAAGGGATAAGATTGTTACTTTTCACTTTTTTTTTTAAATTTGATATACAAAGAACTTAAAGCTTCAAAAATCATATATAATAAATTCAAATATATGATTGATTTTAGTAGCTCAAAACGAGAAAAAATTACATGGTTCGGTACTTTATTATATCTTTTTCACATCCTTCATATATGATAAAAGACATCACACTTGTTAAAGTTGGTACTTTCCTAGTTTTTATAAGCAAATATATGTACGTAGACTTTAAAGCGTCTTAAAATTAATGATACTTTTTAATGGGTAAAACTGGGAGAAATTTGTACTTTCGCATTTTTCCCTTTATTTTTTGATAAATTTGATATGTGTACAGTTTACAATGTATAAATATAGCTCGTGGCCATATAGCTCATATATGTATATGTTTCAACTTTATACTCCTAGTCAGTAAAAATGGAGGGAAAATTACCTAATTTGGTACTTTTACATATGTATAACTTTATCGTATCCTTGCTACAAATATAGTTTGTAATATAAGAGCTACATTAAAGCATATCAGTACTTGTCAGTAGGCAAAAGTGAAAAAAATTTCATTCTGCTTGTAGCGTATTATTGCATATGGACATTATTAGTACTTTGAAAGAAGAGCACTTTAGTACTTTATGTTTTTAAAACATTGAATATAATAGAGTTTGCAGACTACAATTAAATACTTCATATTTTGTGAAAGTAAATAGAAGAAACATTTGGTACTTTTTCTACTTTTTCTACTATTGGTACTTTTTCTCTTTGCGATAAATTTCTGGTATCATAATTAAGCTATTGCGCTCCATAAATAAAGTAATAAATAATTTACACAATTGCTGTGAAATTATTTTGCTCTTTTTCATAAATATATAAGTAATTAAATAGGGAAAGCTTTAAGCCATTATTTTTATAGTAAAAATAAAACTAATTTCAAATTTTTGTATTTAGAGATGACAGATAAATTTGATTTTTAAATTTCTTAAAACGAGTCATTCAGCATTTACGAGCGACAGTTCAACACCCAGTACGACGTGCAAGGAAAGCTTTTAAAGTTTCTCTTTATTTTTAGATGGTAGAGAGTAATATTTTGGCACTTCTTTTAAGAGAATTGTTATCAGAATTGCGTTTAATTTGGGTTTCCCTGAATTTCTAGTCGGTTTTTAAAAACGTAAATATGGAGTCTTTAAGCAAATCTGCTTTATAGAATAAAATTTATTTTCCAGAAATCTTTTTGTTATTGCATTTTTTAGGTTTAATTTCACTTACTCGGAATACATAAACATTTACAGCTTTTACAAAAGAAATGTACAATTTTTGTCACGTTCGCGATCTTGCTTAATTGGTTATATTTTAGTACCGTTTTCTTAAATTTTTTTCAGTTCTTCTGCTGCGCTGTTGGGAAAAAACTTAATATATTTGAGACTCCTTTACTTAATTGGTGTATGACGAACGTGACAATATAAAAATCCTAATGGCATTGTAAAAATCCTCAAACACTATATAGCACGCGTTCATAAATGATGATATCAAAAATACCAAACGCAGCAATGACGGCTTGAAGTCATATTTTTGATCATGTTCATGCTAATTCGTGAGCTTGGAGACAGTTAAATAAGTCAAATAATTTATAATTTTTGTGAAAATATTTTTATTAGAGTTAGAAATTTAAATTTTTAATAATTTAAAATAACAACTAATTCTTAAGCAAGAATTTAGGAATTAAAAATAATTTTGAAAGCAATTAAAAAAAAATTCCACAATTTTTTTCATAACTTTTTTAATTAAAAAAACTTTACATAATTTTTTATATTTCCGAAATTTGCGAATTTTTAACTGAAAAAATTCAGAAAACTTTTTTAGATTTCTATATATTTTTTCAAAATTTCTATAACTTTCTTTTTTAGCGAAATCAGGTTTCTATTTGATATGAAATTGTTTTTCCAATTAAATTAACTCTTTATGATATAAAAGACCTAAAATGGCCTCATTGAGTTTAAAAAGATAAAAAGCTTTAAACAATAAATGGAAATTAATCATCTTTAAGACAATTTACAAAATAAAATTAAGATTTATAATTATTTTCGCTGAAGGAGAGGACAAGTTTAATGACGCATAATATTTATTTTATTTACTTGTTTATTTACTGCGCCCTGGAAGAGGAAATTAATTAAAAAGATACACAACCACATTCGCCCGCACTGTAGAGAACCAACAACTCCAAGTATGATTTATTACGATACGAGAAAGTGTTTTTCTTTTAAAAAAAGTAAAACTTTATTGTGCTTGTTGTGCAGGTCTTTGCAAATATAAAAGTTCCCTGAAAAGCTAAGCAGAATTGCTGGCAGGCGTTGCAATCTACTTGTAAACATTGTTAATCCTTTAAATTGCGTATCGTTTTAACTCGTAATAATCGCAACCAATTAAATTCTGCGATTTCTTTAAAAAACACTCAAAATGATCGATGATGACTTACTGTTCGTATAAGCGAAAATATATATAAAATAATGTAAAAACATTTACGATCCTCGGCGTCGCATTTAATAAGACTTTTCTATATTCGTATACAATTTAATTGTATTAAAAAATTCGCTGGTGGTCTTTGAAGTAAAAAATTTATGTTTATACGAGTAAATATAAATTTTGAAAACGTTGCGACTTTCCAACGAAATTTACTTTTTATTTATTTGTGTTTTTTTTTTGTTTGTTGTTTTCGCACGCAAGACACAATTAACTGACAGTTGGCTTAAGCCACACTAACAGGGTGGAGTAGGCCAGGCCCGAACTCATGCCTTCTTACACAATACTCGTATGAAGACAGAAAAGGAAATGTAATTAAAAAGTTTTTTTGTTGACACCTAATAGACATATTAATTAAAACGGTAATTATCGATACTTTAAGGTGTTAAAATTATATCCTTAAAGAAACTAATGAGCTATAAAATTTTATTCGAAAGGACACAGGATATGTAAATAAAAACATTTATTTGCAATAAAATTAACGTTTTTAGTGTTAACGACAATTTAACGCCAACATATAGAGTTTTAATGTTAACGATAACTCAACGCCAAAATGTAGATTTTCAGTGTTAACGACAATTTAACGCCAAAATGAAAATTTTTAGTGTTAACGACAATTTAACGCCAAAATGAATATTTCTACTGTTAACGATAATTTAACGCCTAAATGTAGATTTTTAATGTTAACGACAATTTAACGCCAAAATGAAAATTTCTACTGTTAACGATTATTTAACGCCTAAATGTAGATTTTTAATGTTAACGACAATTTAACGCCAACATATAGAGGTTTAGTGTTAACGGTAACTCAACGCCAAAATGTAGATTTTCAGTGTTAACGACAATTTAACACCAAAATGAAAATTTTTAGTCTAAAATACAATTTAACGCCAAAATATAAATTTTTAGTGTTAACGACAATTTAACGCCAAAATGAATATTTCTACTGTTAACGATCATTTAACGCCTAAATATAGATTTTTAATGTTAACGGCAATTTAACGCCAACATATAAAGTTTTAATGTTAACGATAACTCAACACCAAAATGTAGATTTTTAGTGTTAACGATAATTTTATACTAAAATGTAGATTTTTAGTGTTGACGACAATTTAACACCAAAATCTATATTGTTAGTGTCAACGATAATTTAACGCCTAAATATAGATTTTTAATGTTAATGGCAATTTAACGCCAACATATAGAGTTTTAATGTTAACGATAACTCAACGCCAATATAGAGGTTTAGTGTTAACGATAACTCAACACCAAAATGTAGATTTTTAGTGTTAACGACAATTTAACACCAAAATAAAAATGTCTACTGTTAACGATAATTTAACGCCTAAATGTAAATTTTTACTGTTAACGACAATTTAACACCAAAATAAAAATGTCTACTGTTAACGATAACTCAACACCAAAATGTAGATTTTTAGTGTTAACGACAATTTAACACCAAAATAAAAATGTCTACTGTTAACGATAATTTAACGCCTAAATGTAAATTTTTACTGTTAACGACAATTTAACACCAAAATAAAAATGTCTACTGTTAACGATAATTTAACGCCTAAATGTAGATTTTTAATGTTAACGACAATTTAACTCCAACATATAGAGGTTTAGTGTTAACGATAACTCAACACCAAAATGTAGATTTTTAGTGTTAACGACAATTTAACACCAAAATAAAAATGTCTACTGTTAACGATAATTTAACGCCTAAATGTAAATTTTTACTGTTAACGACAATTTAACACCAAAATAAAAATGTGTACTGTTAACGATAATTTAACGCCTAAATGTAGATGTTTAATGTTAATGGCAATTTAACGCCAACATATAGAGTTTTAATGTTAACGATAACTCAACGCCAAAATGTAAATTTTTACTGTTAACGACAATTTAACACCAAAATCTATATTGTTAGTGTCAACGATAATTTAACGCCTAAATATAGATTTTTATTGTTAACGGCAATTTAAATTTCTAGTGTTACCGATAACAATGCAGATTTCTGGTTCTAACGATATTTTAACACCAAAATCTAGATTTTTAGTGTTAACTATAACTCAACGCCAAAATGTAGAGTTTTAGTGTTAACGATTTTTTAACACCAAAATGTAAACTTTTTAATTTGTTATCTTACTAGCGATATGATTTCATTTTGCTTGATATAGTTGTATATTGTAATTGAATGCAATATACAATTTATATATTATATATTGTAATATTGATCTTTCTTTAAACCGAATTTAAACCATTTTTGATGTCTGACAATTTTTATATATTTTAAACGATTTTATATTTTATATAAGGCAAATGCAAAATAAACTTAAATATTTAATAAGATATGAAATAATTTTGGCGTTAAATTGTCGTTAACACTAAAAATCTATATTTTGGTGTTAAATTTATATAATATATATCTCATCTTATATATATATATATATGTATTTATATATAAATGACGTGTATTATAGTGAACGTTAAACTCAAAAACTACAGGACCGATTTTGAGCAAATTTTATATGCATGCTCTATGGGGCTTGAGGAGTGTTTCTGTTTGTAGTTTGAAGTACGTCCGGCAGATGGCGAAATATTTAGTTTTTTTTTGTGTTTTGGAACGATAAAGATTAGCGCGATAGCCCTATGCTCGGTTTCGCTGAAAGCATTGGGTGCTTATTCGGTGTATAGGGGTTTTAATTAGCTCAATAGTGGACCATACCTGACCTATTTTCGAGAAAAATATGAATTAAAAAAATAAATATCTCCAATTGTTAGTCTCTATTTGCGCAATAAGCGAATGCTATATTTCGCTGAAGCTGTTGGGTGGTTAATCGGCGTATGGCGGCGTTAAGTATCCCTACACCGACTCATTCATAACATTTTTTTTATATTATAAATAACTAAAAAACTGATTTCGATTTCCTCCCCAGAGGCAGCTCAAAATAAAAGAACAATTTGGGGCCAATAATGCGGACCGGGCCCAGCTAGTATTATTATAATAAAAATTGCTTTGAAATCATTATGCAGTGGGAAATATTTAGAATAAAAGTACAAAAAAAATATATATTTATTGGATAAGAAAAAAAGTAGCGAAAATTATGAAATCAGACAAACCGTTGGGTGTGATCGCTCTCAAGATATACGTTTTTATTTATAAATGTTTTATTGTAACAATTGTGTTCGTGCGGGTAGTTTGCAGTCTTGCTTAGTTTACATATTATATTTCTAGCAGACGTTTGACGTTCGAAAGCCCACAGTGCCTTTGAAATTAATATTCAATGTGGATAGTTTTTATAAATTTATGCTTGTGCGCGTATAATCTCGCACTTGTTAAAAATAAATATATTCATGCTAATTTGGAAAAATGTTTTAACACTTTTGTACGAGCACTCACTTCTGTTGGTGGTTGTCAACAAAAACAAAACAAAAAAAAAACGACAAAAACAAAAAAAAACGACAAAAACAAAAAAAAAACGACAAAAAAACAAAACAAAAACGAAAACGAAAGAATGTTAATAAAATATTTCCTTCCTGTAAATGATATTTCTGGCAGTGTCTATTCATTTTTATTTTAATTTAAAGCACTTATCAATTAGCACACGCAAAGTAGAAGCGCACTTTAACCGCTTCTGATATTGCAGTTCATTCCTTTTGTGCAGCCACAAGTTCAGATACAAATCAACTCATTCTGCTTCTTGTTTTCTTTCACATTTTTGTGCAAAATTTTCTGGCGGCTGCTTTTTTTTTGTATTGGGCCGACCGTCTTGTATTTTCTTAAACTGTTTTTTATTTATATTTTTTATTTACTGTAATGAAACAGAGTTTAATGCACTTTCTGGCCAAGTTAACGTAATGCGCGTCTTCAACAGTATTTTTGAAAAGAAAACAACAACAACAACAACAACAACAACAACAACAACAACAACAACAACAACAACAACAACAAATAATACTCGTATTAACAATTGTTTGAAGTCATTGCGCGTTATTGTCCATATTGTGCTGGCATTGTGACGGCTGCCTTTTTTCACGAGAGTTGAAATAATTGAGAATTTCGGGGAACGAAAGTCAAGAAGAATGCTGACAGGCACTCTGAACTTTTAAAATGTAGAATATTTAACAGAAGACACAAAGGTAACTGCCAACGACAGACGTTGCTTGAACACGATGTGCAATTATTGTTAACAAGAAAACAGCCAGCAAGCGATTTAATCGTTTAATAGTTTGATAAAACGCGATTTGAGAATTGACTGCAGATGGTTCTCACATTTTGTTTTAAAACAGAATTTATGGTTTCAAAAACCGTTTTCCATTAATTAACGATTTTTTTTTTTTTTTTTTTTATTTTTTTTTTTGTAAATATACAAGCTAAAACATTAAAGATATATCTGATGCTTGTAAGCAATCAAACGAACAAAAAATATGTTTCATGAGAAAGTAACACAATGAATAGTGTTTCTTAAAGCGCCTTGGCATTGAGCAACAATCTTGCCATGAAATAATTTTACATGCAGAATGCAGCCGCCTGCAGAGACAGTTATGCATGCTACGATGATGGAACGAATAACGATCGAATGATGAAATTCATGAAATTTTTATTTGTAAAAAGTGGCAATGATCAGAAAAGCTGTACTTAGAAGGAAAGCTTTCTTTGGTTAAGAAATCCAAACGCAGCCGGCAATTTAATGTAATTTTTTTTGTGATATTTTGAACCTGCGACCCAGCTACCATGGCTGTTTGGATACATTAGTTAATAATTTAAATGAATAAATAAATATTATTTGCGATATATAAATAGCGGTGCCTGCAAATGGCTATAAGAGGAATAAGGAAAGCAGACATGAATGCTTGATAATACGTTTAAATCAAGCCATTGGCTTAAACGGAACTTTCTCTGGAAAGCAAAGTTCTTCTCTATAAAAATAATTTGAATCCCAATAAGCGAACGAAGCGAATGAGCTTTTGGCAGCTGCCAGCAACTCAAATATAGAAATTTTACAAAGATTTTACTTTAAGGTTTTAAGGAAATGCCATATAATTACGAAATTATATAACCAACCAAAAGCTATATAACGAGCTTGAAATGCCCTTCGAAAAATTTGAATTAGGAAAATTGGTAATATAATAACTGGTAATTAATTGGTATCTTATAATTCGAGAATATCCCATTAATAATTCTTTATTTAATAAAAATTTCTTTATTTTTTCATGTTTCTGTTCTTTAAAATTAGTATATAAACTTAATATATAAATATATATTCAATTAGCTTTTTTATTGTTTTCAATTGGTATTAATACAATATATATATATTTTTTTAACGCGAGGACAATTTGTTTTTAATTGTAAAATAGATTGCAAAAAAAAAAATGTAGAAAATAAGAGAAAAAAAATTGTAATATATTGTGGTCTGCAGCATGTTGCCTACAATGTGTTTAAGGTATCGAAAGTTATTAGTGGCAAATCGTTAAGAGCCCAACAAAGACTTTGATTTGAGGACTTTGACCTTTAAAAGCACTGAATGCACAAAACAGTACAAAATAACAAAAAATATATATGACTGAGCATTGAACTGTTGCATTTCTATCGCAATTGCTTTATTAGCTTATTTATGGCACAATTATTTTGCGGCACACTTAAAAATGAGGACAAAACAAATAAAAAATATTTCATGGAGAATTAAACTGGCTTTCTATTGCATGACATGTACTCATATGCAAATGGCAGTACAAAATAGAGTTCTCATTCTAATTCTAAGAAAAATGAGATTTTTTTCAGATATGAAAATATTTTTCTTTCAAATATAATAAATATTTAATTATTTTACTCGTGGAAAATTATGTCGGGTAAAGTGAACCCCTAATTCGCTCGGCAGGCTTTCCCATTTTCAGAAAAATTATCAATCCCGTTTCTCAATAAACTGTTGAGAGTTAATGCAATCCGGATCGATTATGTTGTTTTACTGTTTAGGGATTCTGGCTAAACACTTTCGATTTCATAATAACCAAACAAAAATTATCCTATGGGTGTCAAATTGCCCGATATCTATCAGAAATAGTGCAACTTTCGAATTTTTCGTTTCAAAGATTTCATTTTCAGCAACAAAAACTGCGATTAATGCCCCTGTAGCGATTTTTATTATAGAAAACGAGTTTCCAAACGGTTTCACAGTGACTTTTTGTGGATCTAAGATAACTCTGGGATTCATTTCACGCAAAATTCGATAATTCTAATGGTTGACATAAACATTGGACTGGAAATGGGGCTTGTCCATTAAAGGAATTGTAATTTTCTTCTGGCTTTTCAATCGGCCAACAAACGATCATACGATTTTTTGAAGCATTATGCTTCCAAAGACACGATGTCACGATTTATTAGGGAATTTTTTCTAACGGATTCTGTTTTAAGTTTCCCAATTAAAGTTTCCATTTTCCAAAAAAAAAAAAATTTTTATAACAAAAACACGCTGTGCCTTTTTGTAATATTCCATATTGTCTAATCGGATTGCATTTAGGACAAGTAAATGAGAATTTGGAATAAATATAATAATAAAAGAAATTAGCAGCAAAATTAAAATGATACCTCAAATTGTGGCACCCTTTACATTTAGCTTGCTATAGAACTGCATTGAAATAATTTAGGCGGTATATGTTTTATTAGAAAATGTTCTTAACGACAGGTAATTACCAAGTTCTTACAAGGAAATTTTTGCCGATCACTGTGTGCGCATGCGCATGCGCATGTGTGCGAGTATGTGTACATGCAACTAATAATGCACAACTTACTCAGCTAGCAAAGTGTAGAATGAAAACTCACACACACACACACACACACACAGAGGGAATTTCCTAAGCTTTATTGCCTTACAAATAAAATGTGTAAAATATTATTGTATGCACGTTTGTAGAATGATGTTCACGATCTAAACAATTGATTAGTTTTTCAAGTGATTGGCGCTGCAAGGCTTCGAGTCAGTCACTCAATTATTTTCTTGCCAACAGCCGCCTTTTCTATTATTCACGTAGACGATTGTAGATAAACATCAGAAACACTTCAAACACGACACGTTAAATGTACTATAACAAGTATTTAGTTGCCATTCCCCTCGTCTTGCTTGCAGGTATTACACGATGAATTTAAAGACTACCTTGGGAATTTTTCTATTGTTTGCTGTCTTCCAAATTTACCACAACACAGAGATACCAAATTGTAACTTCGAAGATACCGTGAATTTGACGAATGCCAAAAAGTTTTCTAATGGTTCCTATTTGTATGAGAATAAAATTCTTATACCGCCCGATTTAGTGGGTGTATACGTTTATGAGGAGATTTATAGTGGGAAACGGTTGCCAGTGGCAGCCCATGTACGTGGCTGTGTCTGCAAGAACAGAAATTGCATCAAGTTCTGCTGCCATCCCACCAAAGAACTTATAAGCAACTTGTCTCGTGTGTGTTCACAAGATGAGATAGAACAGGAGCTGAAATATGATCCATATTTGGAAGTGATTTATAAAAATGGCTCCAAGCTACGCACCCATGCTACAGAGGAATTTGTTGTTATTCAAGGAGTGCCTTGCGAGGGTGGTTATCCTTTGCTGCCGCAAGATGATGAGGATGACCGTTGGGAGATGTTTGAGAATGGCACAATGTATCGACATTTCGATCAGTCGTTTCTAAATAAAAGAGATTACTGTTTGATGCCTCAGAGCATGAGTGATGGCACCTGGGTGCTTAATCCAATGAATTGCCCTATACCAAATACCCCACCGCTGTCCAATCGCATCAATAACATTGGTAAATAAAATCTATATGATTTTCAATGGCTGACGTTATTAAATTCACACATTTCATTTACCTTTACTTTCAGCCATGGCTATATCGGTGCCATTCATAGTTTTAACCATATTTGTGTATCTCTTTATACCGGAACTGCGTAACCTGCATGGCAAATGCCTGATATCATATTTAACCTCGCTGGCTGTGGGCTACAGCATTTTGAGCACCATCACCTTGTCTGAAGTTATATTTGCCAATTTCGTTTGCAGCAGTCTGGGTATAGTATATTTTGGCTTTTATAGGGGAAATGCAAATTTAACTTCCTCGATTCCAGGTTACTTTGGCTACTTCTCTTTTATGGCCGCCTTCTTTTGGCTCAGTGTGATTAGCTTTGATTTGTGGCAAAATTTCCGCATCACTGGCCCCATACGAATTGGCCAAAGAAAACGTTTTATTATGTATTCGGCATATGCCTGGGGTGTTCCCTTTTGCTTGACTTGCATTGTGATGATCATACAAAATTCCGATATTAATTCATATTACAAGCCGGGCATTGGTGACGACTATTGTTGGCTGAAAAGTGAGTATTGCTTTCATTTTTATATTCAAATCTTAGCTACGTCACTGGTATACTCTGATAGACAGTTTGAAATCTCGTAATTGAACTAAATGACGTTGAAGTTTGAAGGGTTTGGCGGAGGGGGTAGGAAAAGGTGTTCTTTTCTCGCTCTCTTTGCGATAAGATATCATTCTTATCTTATCGTAATAAGGAAGTAATAAACCTGTAAATATTTCTTCTGCCTTTTACAATGACAGGTAGGGAGGGACACGATAAGCTGATAAGAAGCATTTTTGAAAATAAATTCCAAATATTTAACAAGCAATATTTTCCCCCCGCTAATATTTACAGGTAGCTCTGCTTAAACGCAACTGAAACCATTTAGTGTGGCGTATTGTAAAAACTTAAACTATTCCTCTAGTCATAATAAGTAAATCGTATGATCAGTGAAATAAAAGTTGACTTTTTAAAAACTTACTTTTGTTTTTCAAAATTGGCACTTTTTGCAGAATTTTTTGGGAAAGTTTTCGAAATTCATAATTTTTAATTTTATTAAAATTTTTTAATTTCTTAGCTGGTTATTGGACCTTATCGCAGCATATTGTTATTAAGCTTAAAAGTTAACGACAATTTATACACAACTTGTAATTACATATAAACCAGATGAGAATTACAAGGCTTAAAAAAATTTTTTGTATGCATTATGAAACCATTTTACTAGACTGAGAAAACATATTTAAAAATTTAAATTAGATTACAATAAGTTGAGACAGCATGTCCTTCAAATAAAATGGTTGAAAATCCAAAGTAGTAAACTAATACAAAAAGTCCCTGTTCACAATATGAACGATATAGTTTATTGCTACATAGAAATTTTCTTACTTTTCATATTATTTTAGTTTTTTTTTTCTAACGTTTAAAGCTTCCTTTATCGACAATTAGAGAGTGGACAACAGAAGGGCGTTTCACACTATATGAAAGTATTTTCTATTCCTTTTTCTCTTTCCCCTTTTGACCAGCAACCTAATTATGCTTAATGACTGAAGATTTTAATTGCATGTACCGTCTAGAAATGTTTAAAATACGAGATTTCTATAAAAATTTCGAGGCAAAAAATTTAATTAATTGATAAAAACAAAAAGAAGTGCGAAAGATCACTGCACATACATACAAAGTGGCGATAACTGATTTATATAAATATTATTGATTTATATATTCCATTAGCAATGGGTGTCAGAAAAATTTGTCTGTGCTTAAAATATATTTTATTCTCGGAAGATTTATGGCAGAGTTACATACATATTTGCAACAATTTTTGATTTTTAAGCCAAACAGTTTTGACACGAAAGTGACATTAATGAGCGTGTAAATAAATTATATTTTTAAATTATAATATTAATTAAATTATACGTATATACCGTTGGTCTCAGGTAGAAAGGCCCCAACTTGCATTTTTGTGCAATGGATTTTATTAATGATTTCAATGTATGAAGGGCATATGATGAACTGCCGAATGACTAATGCACAGCCTACTAAGCCGGAGATTGCGGGTTCGTTTCCCGCCTAGAGCCTGGGAGTTTTCCTACGGACAAGCCGAAAGTTTTGCATGTTAAGTTGATTCAAAAAAAAAAAAAAAAAAAAAACAAAACTGAATAAAATCTCACATTTTTAGACCACGGTATCTTAGTTTTTCAGCAGAGATGCCATATTTAACAAATCGCACGACTGTGTAGGATAGTGCAGCATGCTCTTTATCTTTGATTAATTTTTATATAGGGCGGGGTTTTTCTTGATATTGCAAAAAGAAATGAAACGGTCCTACGAAATATCTTATTTTACAGTAAGATGCCATACTTAACAAATCGCACGACTGTGTAGGATAGTGCAGCATGCTCTTTATCTTTGATTCGTTTTTATATAGGGCGGGGGTTTTCTTGATATTGCAAAAAGAAATGAAACGGCCCTGCGCAATATCTTATTTTTACGGTAGAGATGCCATATTTAACAAATCGCACGACTGTGTAGGATAGTGCAGCATGCCCGTTATCTTTGATTCACTTTTATAAAGGGCGGGCTTTTTCTTGATATTGCAAAAAGAAAAGAAATGCTCCTACATGTACTTTAAAAGAATGTTATCATTATTATTGCAAGCTTTTTGTTAAGCATAGTCTTTTAAAAATTTTTTTTAGCAAACGATTGGTCAGCCATGATTTACTTCTTTGGCATAAATTTAATAATTATTCTTTTGGATACGGCCTTCTTCATAATGACGCTACACAAGATACTCATTATACAGCGTGAAATAAAAAAGGTGACCATGAACGACGGTGGCAACGACAAAAGTCGCAACTTACGCTTGCATAAAAATAAGTAAGTTTTGGAACAGATTAAAAATAAAACAACACCATAATTATAGCAAATTGAAAATACCCAATAGCGTCGGTCTATTTTTGCGTCTGCTCCTCATCATGGGCATAACGTGGCTGTTGGATATATTTTCTTACATAGAAAATCAACTGCATCCCGGCGTTACTAATCCCCTATACTACATCAGCGATTTCATGAACGCCATGACCGGCCTGCTCATCTTTATATGTTTCGTTTTGAAGCCCAAAGTATTGAAATTAATGAAACGAAGGTATGTAGTTCATTTAGAAAGCGTTAACGCTTTTGCTTCTAAACAACAACAAAATTTAATTTAATTTCAATTTTGGTTATTCATTTATGATTTTAAATTTAAAATTTTCCTAAAATAAAAAACAAAAAAAAAAAAAAAATTCAACAATTGCATTGAACAATTAAACTCTTTGATTCATATTGTATGCAAATCGTTACAAATAACTATATAGAATCTTGGGCAAAGAAGAGCCATCTGAAAATACAGAATCTGATTATTCTGATGACGATTTTGCTTTAGAAGATCGTGGTAAAAATGATGCTCTACAATTTATAAATTAGGTAAACAGTTTCTCTCCGTTCAATATTTTACACAACAAAAACAATATTCAAAATTTCGTACAAAAACAAAAACAAAAACAAAAACACTAAAATTTGGATACTTTCGGCCAAAGACTTTTCCTAATGGTTTCCTGCACGTTCTTTTTGTTGCTGGTGTGGTGTTTTATTACATTGAGAAATTGCTTTCAGCATTTTTTATGTGTGCTTATTTTATATTATATTTTGTTTATTATTAACCGCCCTATTAATTTTAACTAACTTTTATTATACACTCGAACTAAAACTAATGCATATCGCACATTTCCTGCTCTGCAAGGAGGCATTAACACTAACCAGGTGACTACTAAACAGCTTTAGTGAAACAAACACAAAACAACAAATATTAATTCTATTATGATTAACCATCATTTACATTCTTCCAGTCACGGTTTACACTGCGAAAGCTTTTTTTTCTTTAACCATCATTTACATTCTTCCAGTCTCGGTTTACACAGCGAAAGCTTTTTTTCTTTAGTGCCCTTTAATTTGTGTTTACACACTGAAAACTTTTTAGTGAAATTTTCTCTTTTTATAACCGCAAAAAAATAATTTTCGTTTTTTATTTTAAACTTTCGGAAAAAAAACGTAGCTGACCATACACAATGTCGCAATTGCTAAGGAAAACAAAAACAGAGTGTAAAAAAGGATTTCATGCTCGTAAGTATGAATTACAAAATGCAAGAGGTTCAGAATACCTACAAGTATGTACTACTTCGCGATATCTTCTAACACGTCTCATATAGGCTCAGATTTTTTCAAACAAAATTTTCATCGTGTGCACCGGGAACAGTCACAGAACTTCATTTCTCCATTAGTTAATTTATCATTATAATTCTACATTGTAAAGTAAATATGCCTGCAAATATTTGCATATTCGCAACCCGAAAAATGTTACGTCAAGTGTCGAACATGTGTAGTGGCTCGTTTAGGTTGCGTACTACCGACTTTTAAAAAACATTTATATTACCAAAAAAAAAAAAAAAAAATAAGTAAATAAATTTAAAAAAAACCGTAAAAATTTTGATAAAAAATATTTTTTTTTAATTCGTACTATGAAAGTATGAATTATTTAATTACTTAGCGCAACACAAAGTGTTGAAATATTCGAATAAAAAATATTTTATTATTCGAATAAAATTTAGGGTTTTTTTTATTATCTATTTGTATTTTTTTTTTTTTTTGAAATATACAAAACTTTTCAGCTAAAAAATAATTATAAATATAATTATAAAATAATTATAAAGCGAAAAAATAATTCCAATATATTCTTCTGATTATTCAATCGTCACACGATTTGTTAGTTGAAGAATTTTTTATATGTATGTGTTAAATTAAATTAAAATTAAATTTAAAATGTTTTTAATAAAATATAAAAAAAAATGGATAGACCTTCTATGTCGGAATAAGGTTTAAACCGGAGATCCCGTGTTTCATTCCTGCCTCGACCCTGGGTGTTTTCCTGCCGCCAAGCCTAAAGCTTTGCAGCTTAAGTTAGTTTAAAAAAAATATATATATTAATATTTTCATATATATATATTTTTTTTTTTTTAACAAACTCTACTCGCAAAGCTTTTGGCTTGTCCGCAGGAAAACTCCCATGGTCAAGGCAGGAATCGAACCCGCGACCTCCGGTTCACTAGGCTGAGCATTATTCACTCGCCTACGAAGGCAGACGAATTACTAAAATTTTATTCGAATAGTTTTTAAGCTCGAATAATTACCAACTCTATTATGCATACATAGAAGAGCGATAGAGATATTAAAACCAAATATAAGCGCTTCATTGAAGCCCAGTGTAATATTTAAAAAAATATATAGTTAGCAGGATTAGAGAGTGACGTTACTAACTCAATTTTTAAAAAGGTGTGAAATGTAAATTTAAATTGCAATTGTCATTGCATGCCCCAACTTTTCAAAGGTTCTTTTCAAAGTTTTTTTTTCTTCAAAGTCGTTCTTCATTTCAATTAACGATATTTTTATATAATTACTATAGCATTTACACTACAATAATATAATAAATTTGAAAATAACATTCTCACAGTGACTTTCATATTTGTATGTCAAATTAACCCACTAGAAAAATTTTATTTAAACAAAAAAAAAATATATTAAAAATGAATTATTTAAATTTTTTTTAACAGATTCCAAGCACTGTGCGGAGGCAAAAGTAAAGCTAACAACAGAACTGTGACGTCACAGATGAGTCTTTCGAAAACCCAATTGAATGTTCTATTGCCAAAATAAATGAACAAAAAAGAAAAAACGAAACAAAACAAAAAAAAAACTGTGGATTATTCAGGCTACTCCCAGTTTAGCAACATTCGCTGCTTGCTTGTGCCATTGTTGGTTGCCTTACATGAATAGTTTTTAGAATCTCAATTTCAATTAAAAAAAAAGCTGAAATTAATTTAATAATCTGTATTTGTTTTATATGTAATATTTCTTAAAACAAAAAAAAAAATTATTTATATTTTTTATATGCACATGAATTGTTAAATAAAAATATTATTTCTTTTATTTGCATTATTTTTTTTTTATATTTTTTAATATTTTTTAAGGTAACGTATTCAAATTAAATTTTTTTTAGAATTTTGTTTTTGTGTAAAAACATTTTAATTTTTAAATGCTGAGCCGTGTAAAGGTCAAATTCTACAAATCACAGCACACTCCGATATTTTTATGGACCTTCTTTGATATAAAATTTTCTGCCAATTTGAAAACTGATTTGAGTTAATTAATATTTTTACTCAAAGAAAAAAATAAATAAATAAAACATAATTATTTTTAAGCGGGAATCATTTATTTTCTTTTCATCATATCGTTTAACTATAACAAGGATTTAGTTCATCTGTTGGTCCATGTAAGAGTAGCCGCTAAAGCCTGGAAAGTAACTTCTAAATGTCGGCAATAATTCAGTAGGTTGCTGATGACACGGTATGGGTTTTAAGACTGGTCTACAGCTGAACACGTAATTAGTCTGGCAAGGTGCAGCGATAGGTGCAGGATCGTTTTTAGGATTTTGAAGAGAAGTGGCAGAAGCTGCAGAAGTTGCAGGAGTGGCAGAAGTTTCAGGATTCTTAGCAGCTGCTCTAGAATATGTGCAAGGACAGCCAGTTGATGCCAAAGCGACGCAAGCAAATATCAAAATTACAATACCGCAAAAAAATCTCATTTTATATCAATTCTTCGGTTCTTACGCGGCGGTATTTCCAAAAAGAATGCGTTTACTTTCTGTAAAACACAATCTTTAATTGGTTATTTATAAAAGTCTAAATGACAGTGTGGTCAGCAATTTTCCATTTTCTTCTTCTTAACATTTAATTGTTTAAAGTTTTTTAAAAACAAAAAAAAAAACAAAAAAAAAATTAATACGCATTAATCGCTTAAAGTTATGTGGGTCAGATGTGTTTTGCTTTGTAGGTGATTTTAGTTAAAGTGGGTTACAGCCAAGGCGGTCAGAGGAGCGATTAGTAAAATATATGCCTCCACAAGCAACTTTGCAAAAGAATTAAGATTTTTATTGAAAACCATCAAACTTTTCTGAGAGTTTATAGAGTTAACTTTTTTATCACAAGTTTCGAACAACTCGACCAACCATTTACTTTTAAGTCATTTAAAAATAAATTAAAGAAGATTTAACCTCGACCTCGTTGAATACTTTAGTTCTAGAGGTGTCTTAAACTCAGTAATATTATATTGTTTTTCTATCTAAAGAAAGTAATAAAAAGTTGATGAAACAGCATACGAGAATTATTTTGTCCAATCGCAGATGGTTTTTCGTTTTTTACAATGATAAGTTATACATTGAAAAATCATTTAGGATATTTTAAATTATTTCATTTTTGTTCTGTCATCAAGCTAACACCAATTAAAACACTTTCGAACAAAATAATTCTCGTATGTGTTTTTTTTTCTAATTTGTATTAAAAATTTAAGTTAGCTGGGAAACAATCCTGCAGCCTGGTAATGGTAGTTTTGTGACCTTATCAACTACTATTGAAATTAATTCAACAATTTGAGTGTGAAAAATTTTCCCCAGACTTAATGAGAATTTTTATGAATACTTATTAAAAGCTGAAAAAGCTTTCAACATGGTTGGCGGTAATTGGGAGACTGTAAAGCCAACTACATTCATAACTTTTGCTAAAAACGATTATGGCTTGAAATGAAATCAAGTTTTTTAAGGTAGCAAGCGAAATGTTGACGGCCAAGTTTAAGGTCATGATTGACTATCCTACACAAGCAAACGATTTGTCAAATGTGATGTCTGCTGGAAAATTACGATAGTGTATGCTAAAAACTTATCTGCATGAGAGATTTTTTTCTTACAATATTTTACGACAATTCTCTTAAAATGATACTCTTCATGCGGCGATTTAGCAGATTTTATATATAAAATATTGATTTACGAATATTTCGATTTTCTACTAAGACGGTTCATTTTGCGAAACCATAAAAAGTAACTTGAAATGAATAGATTATCGACCTTTGAAACAGTCAGTTAACACTCAAGGTATCGGTGTATGTTCGAATCACAACTTTAATTGCAAAAAGCGCAGCATATTTTTAGGCCCCACTTTTAATTCTAAAGCATCTTTTGCATGACGATATTTTTGTTTGCTACACTAGATTTACCGCATTTGCACGCCCGTACACAATTATTTATCAAAATGGTTTCAATTTTATAAAATTTATTTTTATCCAAATGTTTTGCGGTTTCGAAGCTCGTACTTTTAAGAAGTGTTTTTGAGATTAAAAGAAAGAACTGAAAAAGAACATCTTCTATACATTATTAAGACTTCAGTTCGTTCCTTATTAATCAACGAATAAAAGAAAATATTCATCGAGTTCAATTAAAAAAAAAAATTAAGTGTGAGTGGGAACCAAATTCGCGCAACGGCTTTTAGCTTATTTTCAATTGATGTAAATGCTAACACATGTAAATATAAAACGTCCTGCACAATAGACTAGAAAGAGCAGTGTTTCTCAAACTGTGCGATATATTTTCGAGTTTTCTTTTTTGTAAATTTATGCAGACGTTAAAAATTGAATAAAAGTTTAAATCTAAAAAATACGAAAAAAAATCTAATAACTGAACTGCTGTACTGGAGTATAAGAAAACCGGTCGTATAACCGTAATGTATTTGCCCTGCAAGTTCTCTCTCCTGAACGTATAGTTGAGCATACAACTCTGCCTGGGCTGCTCTCGTCTACAAGTATGCCATTAGAAAAGTAAAACAAAGTGACACCAGAGATGCTTTTACACTAATATGTGTCTACCTCTTCACCTTCTCTCTTATCTCTGCTTAACCGCTGCTCCTAAGTCCACCACAACACATTGCATGAGCGGTAGCAGTTTTAGGATCAAAACAAAAAAAAAAAAAAACAGAATGAATTTTGGTTTTCACTAAACTTTATTGTGTCCCTTCATTGAGGAGAAGTCCAGTTTCTATTTAACTACTCTACAACAGTACAGCCTTACCGGTTAAAACCCCCAACGGCTTCTTGATTAGAAGAAAGTACATCCAAAAATTTATAACTGGAAAATTTTATTGATTTTTCACACAGTCTTAACTTACCATTCCCTATACTTTGGATATTCACATTATTTTAAATCGAGTGAACAATGTTACCTTATCACAATGTTCCCAAGTATAAATCGTAAGTTTATAATTTTTTCTCAAAGTATAACAAACATTTATTTTCTTTTATTTCCGATCCCATATTGACTGCTGGTTAGGCAATAACAAAGACTTTTATTCCCAAGATCATGTCAGGGCATGCCAGGGCGTGTCAGAGCATGCTAAGCCAGATCTTCGGGGAGCTGCGTCCCAAATACTTTTTAGAAATAGTGCAGATTTATACAAATTGCAATTTAACTCGCATATTCCTTCTTCTGAAAGTCTTATTTTAAAGTCCACATTCTCACAACATGAATGGACTCAGTCAAAAATATGGTTCACACAAGAAATCTCTCCGGTATAACAAGAATGGGAGTTTCTATCAATACTTTGAAGAGAAAAAAAAAACTTAAGGGTTCGCCATACACCCACCGAATCCTTTTAAATGGACTTTAGTCTTTTATCATGGTTACATCAACCATCCCAATATTTTGAATAATATTTATGGAAGTTTTTATTTACGGCAATTTATAAGTACGGTGGAATATTATTGAAGTCAAAATGGCGTCATAAATGGCAGAGGGTGGCCCAAAAACTGTGCAAACAATTTTGCTAGCCCATCTGCTTGAAATCAATACTGGCCTCTCATCAAATGTAAAGTATTAATTCATGAGAATTTCCGTAAAGTCATATATAGGCCGCACAATTCCCTTTGCTTTTCAGACAACCATACTTTCGTAGCAGTTCTCTCATGTTTTGCAAATCCAGCGTTTGTAGATCGGGGCCTTAAGTTCTCCTTACACGATCAGCTGTTGCTCCATACCTTTTTACAAACAAATAATTTCCATTTTAAAAGGTCGTCCAGCAACTAACTTAAAAGTTTCACTCGATTGAGCTTGACAAGTCTGAACTTGACAATTTGACCGTGTGACCGGCCAGTCAAATATGCAGCCAAGAAAAATCAAGTGCACAAATTAAGAACCTCTGCATCTGTGTTTCCATCTTCTCTCCCTAGATCTTGTGGTAACAACTTGCGGTATTTTATTGTTCTTTGGGGTCTTTCAATTCCGACTATTTTTGTTTCTCTCTTTCATATATAAAGCAAACTAGAAAATATCGACTGCAAAAGCTGCGTATCCTAATAAAACTCAAATCAGTCTTTCATAATCGTTTAAAAATACAATAACTTTGCGATAAACTAGCTGGCAATAAAATAATTTATTATATAAAATTAAATGAAGTTTGAAATAATTTTGTTACTACCAATTTGGCAATTTCACGTGATTACGTCCCTGAGCGATCACAATGAGGAAATATGCCCCTTCGAGGAAACAGTGAATTTGACAAGTTTTCAGAGCTTCGAAAATGGTTCCATTTGGTATCAGGGCATTATAATACCGACCGAAAGGCAAAACTACTTTAACTACGACTTGGAATTTTTACGATACAACAAATCGGTGGATTGGCATTTAAGGGGCTGTGCTTGCGACCAGAGACCCTGTATTAAATTGTGTTGCGCCAAGGACGAGTATTTCGATGAAGCCGAAAACGTCACCCGATGCGAAAAATTAACTGAGGACATGAGCGTATCATGGGATCTGCCCATTCGACTAGTTAATGGCCACACTAAAGAGGTGAATCTGTTTAAGCATTTCATTTATCAAGTAGGTCTACCCTGCGAGCAACCCGAATCATTGCTTCCGGAAGACGAAGCAATTTTATTGGAGGTAAGCTTAAAGATGGAGAAATATTTGAGAGAAATATTATTTGATTTTCATCCATTAAAATTGCGGTGAGCTTTAAAAATAAACAATTACGCAGTTGAAATATCTAATTTGTGTTAAATCCGTTGCCATTTCATGAACCGATTTATGAAGAACGATTTTAATGTACAGTAAAACCAACTAAAATTGATGTTCAATAAATAAATTCAACCAGCGAGCCAACATTTTATATAAAAAATTAATTTAAAGAATTTTTCAAATCAGAAACTAATGAAAAGAAATTAATTTTTCAAACAAAAAGTTTTTCGAAATCAAACAAAAATAGTCATTGATTTTAATGTCAATAATGAAAGAGTCTTTTCCGCCAAAAAAAAAGAGTATGTAACTCTTAAAAATTCACTTTATTGACTTTTCATATTTATACAGAAACGATGAAGAGCAAGTAGAGAATTGCTGCAACGATGTGGCACCATGCCGTCATTGGAGTTGAAGGCATTTTTTATATGACTACCCAGAGGTTTTTCTTAGTATGATTTGTGTGTTTTTATAATATGCGGGGAAAAAGTAAAACCTTTTTAAATTAATAAATGGGAATAAATTGGAATATTAAATCAGTTGCAAGCCCCTCGACGGTATAATCGTTAGTATAGCCGCCTGCTACGCAAGTGTCAGGGGTTCAATTCCGCGGGGAGCCAGAAGGCAAAGGCCTCAGTAGCCAGTGCTTCTATACATATTGCAATTATATTCGTATAATAGTAATATTTGGTAAATAAAAATAAATAAATAAATCAGTTGTAAAATCATAGGGAATAGAAATATATGTGTAGCAAATGTAGCGAAGCAAAGTATTGAAAAAATAAATAGAAATTTTAAAAATCTTATATAGAAACTGACTTTCAGCTGAAAATAATCAATTAAGAGTTTAATTAAATCTTTAAATGGAATATTTTAAACGAAATTATTCATTAAAAATGTAGCCCGTACAAATTAAAGTTAAAAAATCATTCTTTTATATACCTGACTTGTATGTCGTATCCATTTACTTAAGACCGATTGCCATAGAAAACGTCAAGTTGGCGAGCAATACTTTTGGCACAGACAATACTTTGTTAAAGGCAAAACTCGAAACGGCATTTGTCAAAGTACCGAACGTATCCAAAAAGTTAAAAATTGTCAAACTTTAGTACTTTAAGTTAACGGACACGTATTGATGGTAAACAGGCTGATAGGAAGCCATATAGTTTAACTTAGCTATTAGTTGAAAAAGTACAAAGTATGCGTATGACGTATTCTATGTGAGTAGGCCTTCACACTGACACTAAGAGAGGCCTAAAAATGGTATTCTCATCACATTCACATTTTATTCCATTTTCCAGAACGGAATTTTATTTATTGGAGTAGATGAATCACGGCTCAGCACACTGGATTACTGTTATTCACCACTCTTCGACAATGCAACTGAACAATATTTATTAACCCCTTTTAGCTGTGCAATGGTAAATGAAATCACCTGGCAACTACAATTAAACACGTACGGTAGGTGGACCAACAATGGATCGTAATTCTTAAAGTTACAACGTTACACTAAATTGAAATCTTGTTCATTGCAGCCATGGCCATTTCTGTATTATTTTTAATACCCACCATAGTGGTGTATTTGGTTTTGAAAGAGTTGAGGGGCAATTTGCGTGGTAAACTTTTGATTTGCTACCTCATGTCCTTGACAATGGGTTATTCCATTATCGCCTTCATCAACATCTCAGGCATTCGATTTAATTTCATTCCTTGCAGCTTACTTGGTGAGCGTTTTAGTTGCTTTCATTCTGCTGCTTTTGAGAATCAATTATTTTATAATTAAAAATATTTTCCAACAGGATTTACATGCTATTTTTTCTTTATGGCTGCCTTTTTATGGTTGAGTGTTTTGTGTTTCGATATTTGGCTGAATTTTAAAGAAACCAACATTGAATTCAATTCTCATCGAAATCGTAAACAATTTATTATTTACTCATTGTATGCCTGGTCGAGTGCTGCTCTGGCCACAGGCTTGCTAATTTTTATTCAAGTGTCACCAATTGTAGATGACGTTTATAAGCCGGATATTGGAGAGAATATGTGTTGGCTGAACAGTAAGTCTTGAAAGCTTTTACACAATTACTTTTATATGTAGGTTTTACATATTTCGAATAGAAACCAGCTGATGACAATCAGCTGATCTTCAATTTCGATGCATTTTTCAAAATAATTATAAAAAAAAAATGTTGTGCATTTTATATATGTATATAATAAAAAATATAGTAAATATAAAAAAATTTTCCCTACGATATGCTGCACCTGAGAAAATATTAATAAAATAATAAAAATTACAAAAAAAAAAAAAAAATTATAAAAAATATAGAGAAATAAGTATAAATAAAATAAACTTAAATATTTAGCGAATTTATTTATTTTTCTATTTTGTTTACAAAAATTGTATAAAAATTTTTTTTTATGTAATTTAATAACAAATTAAATCTCGATCCGTTACAGCTAATAAATGGTCTGCTTTAGCATACTTCTACGGTCCAAACTTAATCATTTTACTTTTCAATTTTGTCACATTTACCCACTTGACGTTAAGAATCTACAAAGTGAGACGAAATTTGGCCCGAATGACCCATAAAGAGAAATTCTTTCAGGAGAAGTGAGTATATTTTTACAGCTCCATATCATTCTTAATCATTCTTATAATCGTTACGCCTTTTTCTTATAAATAGTGCAATTGTTATTTTGCGTCTCTTTCTAATAATGGGCATTTCTTGGCTATTCGATATTTTGTCCTATATTGTACGTGAATATCAGAGATGGGATTTTTTATTCGTAATTTCAGATTTTGCAAATGGCATTCAAGGTATATTGATATTCTCATTGTTTGTCCTGAAGCCGAATGTGTTAACTCTCTTAAAGAAAAGGTACAATAAAAACTTTTATTAAAAAAATATTTTCTGTTTTTGATTTTTTTTTTTTTTTGTGATATTTTTACATCAACGTTTTATTACAGATTTCAAAGCGGGAAATTTTCGAAACCACAAAGAAGTGTCTCCTCTGCTACCGGCACGAATTTTTCACGATTACAAACTTCATCAACTGTCGTGCCCATAGGAGGCGTAAACTACGATGACAAGAATGATTTCTAAATGAACACGCCCAGCATGTTTTCTATCCTCTGCATGAGCAATAAAAACGCAAGTTTTTCATTCAAAAATACCCAAACGGACGTTTTTAAAGAATGACGACTTTTAACCAAAAATACCAAGGGGGACCCTTATAAAAAAATGAAAATTTTCCCAAATCTGGGGAAAAAATTTTTTTTTCCTTTCTTTTTAACAAATATGTATTTTAAACATTTGAAAATATAAAATAAACATACAAGAGTAATGAAAACGCAAATTTTTCATTTAAAAATACGCAAATTGAAAAAATTACGATTTTTGGCCAACATTTTTTATCAAAAATTGAAAATTTTACCAAATTTGGAAACAATTTTTTTCTTTTATTTTTAGAAAAAATATATGGAAATTTTAAATTTTATCTATTTAATACGAATTAAATATGAAATAAATTTATAATAATAATTAAATTGCTAAAATAAACGCCTATTCAGTAAATAAGAAGGGGAATTCCCTTTGAAGCGAACAATTATATTATTTTTATATTGTTATTAATCGGCCAGAAATTTTATACCGGTTTCAGTTCCTTGTGTATATAAAGTACGTGAAAAACTTTTGTAAAGCTTAAAAATTAAACATTTCGAATGAAAACTTTTCATCAGAAAAGTTTTTATCTCAAAAGATTTTTTATCGGAAAAAATTCTTAAACCTAAAATGGTTTATAATCGATACAAAAAGGTGTTAATCGTAAGTATATTTAAATGGTCTAGTTCTTAAAATAAATATTTTTAAAATTTATTAGTTAATTGGAAAAAAATTCTGAAATTATGCGAAACGTTTAGTTCACTCCCGATGAAAAAATCAAATGAATAAAATACTGGGAAAAATGTGTTCACAATAAAGAATTAATTTCTTCACATTATTACTCTCGTTTCGATTATCTTAATTGCTTATTTGAAAAAACCCTGTAAAAAATTTTAGAAAACTTGTTAAATTAAAACGTAACACAATTATGTCATTCATAAGTTTATAACAAATTAATTTTTTTTAATTCGCGTAAAGTAAAATGAATATTTTTAACAAAAATATATTTTAATACGCTTTGAATACTATTTGGCAAATATTCATAATACATTTTTTGCCCAGACGTAATTACACATGAGATAATAATTAAAAAGAATAAAATAAATGGATGATTATCATGATCATCTGATACGATCTCCATTTTTTTTCAAATCGGTTCAAATGTCCTTATGTTACGAACGTGAGCCTTACAACATACACTTTCCAAATTGAATGAATTTCGAAATTTAAAAAATTTAAATAAAAGAAGTATTTGCAGTACTGCACTTTGCCATCTGCTTGATGTAAAGACGTGGAGCCCCAGGGGCTGATGGATAGTAACTTACTAGCTAAGAGGTATCCAGTTCCTTTTTGCCAGGTTTGGAAAATTTGCTGTTAAAATTTTCACCATCAACTTATGAAAATCAAATGAAATTTCCCCTTAAAACATACATCAGGATATTCCTCGTATAGTGTAATCAGGATGTTACGTACTCCTCGTACACGTCTCGTTAAGCCCATTGATATTTAGTGGTACAAAGTGACCCACTTTTTCTTAAATGCAAATTAAAAAGGGGATGGCAATATAAGAATGAATGTGAATTTTTATGAATGTGAGTTTTGGTAAGCTTTTTAACATGAGGCGCAATTCGATTTAAGTGATAAGAAAATCGTTCAGCTTGACTAGAGCCAACAGAGCCGAAAAACTTATTACGTTTAAAGTTATTACCGATTATGCAGTTTTTCATCTGAAAAATCTTCTGAAATAGCGATATCAGCTTTTTTTCTTTAATCAAAACATTTTAAGAGTCAAGCACATTGTCAACACTTGCAACTTGCGGTAAATATTTGTTTATTTAGTAGAGAGTAACTACATTAAGCCCCACTGAACCCCACTGAACCCCACTAAACCCCATTAGTGTATGAAATGCAAGCAGTCACAATTCTCAAATCAGTCTTCAGTAACAACTTAATAAAACGATACATTTTTAAAAGAACCACCGATTTGAAATGAATTTCATTATATTTATGCTATTTATAACTTCGCAGATTTGTAGCCGAGTTGTCTTTGTAAATGCCGTTAGCGAAAGTGTAGAAGAAAAATGTCCTTTTGCACAAACTGTAAACTTAACCGATCTCAAGATGTTCGAGAATAATAATTACGTGTACCAGGGAATTATAATACCACCAGAAAAGCAGCAGTATTACGATCACGTTGAGCAATTTTTAGGTGACAAAATAGCGATGCCGTGGCATTTGAGAGGTTGCGTTTGCGACAAGAAGCCTTGCACGAAATTGTGCTGCCCCCGTGATCAGTACTACGATGATACAAAAAATTCAAGTCAATGTGAAAAGATAAAATGGCACATGAGGATATCCTGGGATTTGCCTATTCAAATGGAAAAAACTAACATCAAAGAGGTAGATATTTTTACGCATTTTACTACCCAAGTTGGCCTACCGTGTCGGCAACCGAAGGCTCTCGATCCAGAGGATAATGGTGTTATGCAAGAGGTAAGTTAAAAATCGCTCTAAAATAGAAAATCTTTTTAAACACAACAAATGTGGTTTTTCTGTGGTTTGCGTGCAAAGAAAACTTGCAATAAATTATAAAAATAAATTATTGCACAGATTTAATCTAAATTCATCTCATTACAATAATTGAAAGCAAATAAAAATACTAATAAATCAGATTAAAAGATTGATAGTAATAATGTTTATTGTCTTTTATGGCCACGCATAAATACTAATAAGAACAGCAACAACCGCATACAACATCTTCTTACGTATTAAATTCTCATTTAATTTTTGAAAATGAAAAACTAAAGAAAAGAAAAAACAAAGTTGAAAACATTAAGTAAATTTGATTAAGAAAAAACACTTCAATTAAAAATAAATCACAATTTAGTTAAACTTATTGGTTGAAAACAACCCAAAAAAAAAAACTTAAATTGACAACCTGATATTTAAAAAAAAAGGAAACAAATTCAAAGAATTATAACAAATAAAACTACTAATACGGCCGATAAATTGAAAAATATTTAATAGTTTAAATATTTAAGCAATTTTGAATTTTCTATACAGTTACAATTACTGCCAATTACTACAAAAGATATCATTCACAATTGAAAGCAAATATTCACAATGGCACTAGTTTGCAAACTCAAACTCAAACTCTTATTTTTGCATTCATAATAAAAATGTATTATTTCGGCAGGACGGAACTTTATTTATTCAAGGAGATGACGCGAGGCTTACCACGAGAGACTACTGTTATTCGCCGCGTTACGACAGTAAATCTGATGAATATATATTAACACCTTTCAGTTGTCCAATGCATTTCGAATTTAATTGGAAACAAAAGCTAAACACATACGGTAAGTTAATTATGGCTCGAATTAAAGATCTCATATGGCTGAGATTGAAAATTAGAAAATGCAAATATTTTCCGGGGAAGTCTGCATCGGATGAAAACATATTTACTTTACTGCCATTAAAAATCTTGTAACCTCGTTTTACAAAAAAAAAAAAAAAAAAAAAAGAAATTGGAAAAAGTAATTATTGCTTATTTCAGCCATGGCAGTCTCTATTGCATTTTTAATACCCACAATTGTGGTGTACTTGGCGATAAAAGAATTACGCTCAAATTTTAATGGCAAACTTTTGGTCTGTTACCTCATATCCTTGACGATGGGTTATGGTATAATTGTTTTTATAAACATCTCAGGCATTCGTTTCAATTTAATTACTTGCAGTTTATTAGGTGAGCATTTCAATTGCTTTATAATTATTATTATTATTATTATTATTATTAATTAATGAGTTCTATTTGATAAAAAATAAAATATATTTTACAGGATTCACTTGTTACTTTTTCTTCATGGCTGCATTTCTATGGTTGAGTGTGATGTGCTTTGACATGTGGCTGCATTTTAAGGAAACTGTTATTGAAACGGATCCTCGAGAGAATTTGAAACATTTCGTTATATATTCCGTTTATGCGTGGTTGATTGCTGGCTTGGCCACAGTGATTGTATTCTGCATACAAATATCACCAAATGTTGACGATATTTATAAGCCAGGAATTGGTGACAGGATATGTTGGCTGAATAGTAAGTTTTCCCTTTTTATTAAGAAGTGCGTATTCAAGGCCTGCAAAGTAGGGACGACAGAGAGTAACAAATAAAGAAACTGATTGCCAGAGATGGAAATCTTGTGCTAGCCTACTTTTGCAATGTAAAAAGAAATTAACAATTAATTAAATTATTAAAGTGTTTTTTAAAAACAATTTAGACAAATTTAACAATCGATGCCGTAAGTTCGGCCCCCGCTATAACAAGGCTGCATCGGGAGTAAGAAATATTAAATAAAATGTCTGCCAAAACAGCCACTGCTCTATCCATTTATTTTTTTCCTTCTGTCGTCTCTGTCAGCTTCCTAATCTCTTAATTCTGGCTCATTGTACTGTCTGAATTGAAGGAATATATCCCTCCGTATCTTTTCAACTGTAAACCATGGATCTCTACTACTATAATAATATTTAAAAAAATTATGCTAATAGCTATCTTTCATATTATTAAGTCCTTTACAATGCAAAAACCGTAACTGCGGCCGCCTGCTGCTTTAAATGAAGCCAACACTTTTAGTAAACAATTTCTATTTAAATCTTTAAGAATATAGTTTTCAATTAATATTTTAATTGGTATAAATATTGCTTTCATTACAGCTGACAAATGGTCTGCCTCAATTTACTTTTACGGTCCAAATTTAATTATTTTACTTTTCAATATGGCGACATTTGCCTATTTGACATCGTCAATTTACAGCATACGAAGAGATCTAGCGAGAATGACTCAGAAGGAGAAATTCTTTCAAGAAAAGTGAGTACGAAACGCTTTGAAAAAGAGCCTTCTTATCACTGCTAACCTTTCCTTCCCACTGTAGCGCCATTGTAATTTTGCGTCTATTCCTGGTAATGGGAATTTCCTGGATTTTCGATATTTTATCGTATTGTGTACGTGAATATAAAGATTGGGATTTTATATTCATTATCTCCGATTTTGTGAATGCTATTCAAGGAATTTCAATATTCTCACTCTTCGTTTTGAAACCGAATGTCTTAAATTTATTGAAGAAAAAGTATTGCTTCTTCGCCGATTGCTATAAAATGTTTTAAATAACAAAAAGTTTTTTTTTTAATTTTTTAGATTTCAAAAGCATAAAATTGGAAAATCAGTGGGAAGTATCTCTTCTGGTGGAACTACCTTTTCTAAATTACAAGTTTCAACGAGTGCCACAACAGCAGTGTAGAGCAATCTGGGATAAATGAATTTTTTTTCCGGTTTTTTTTTGACGAGTATTGAATAAACAAATAATTTTTATTAAATTTTCAATTAAAACGCACTAAATATTAAAAACAATTTAAATAAAACTTATTTTTTATTTCACTTACGGCAATTAAGTTGGAACAAAATAATTTTAATTAAAGGAATATTTTAATTATTTTTCATTAGGTTTTTTTTTTAATTTTAATTTAATTTCTGAATTGAATTGACTACCAAACACAAATTGCAAATATAAAGTACATAAAAAAATGTTTAGGCTACACGGAGGTTCTTTTGTGTGACATTAAACTTAACACAACTGTCACACTGGTCGCCCAGTTGCATATACTATGCACCCAAGAAAAAAAAAAACTCCCAGATATTTTCCAATGTAAAGGAGGCAGAGAATATGGGGAGAAATGTAATATTTTCAACTCTTAGTGAAGAATACACTCCCTTATGACTCTGCCACAGTGAATTCATGCTTTCTTCAATTCTAATGCGTATTTTTAGCAAAGAAAAGGCACTCCCAGACATTTTCCAAGAGAATATGGAGATAAATTTAATATGTTCAACTCTTACTGACGAATACACTGTCTTACAACTTTGTTATTGTGAATTCATTCGTTCTCCAATTCTAAAGCAAATAATTTCTGCTTAAACATGATTTTGTAGAAAATAAAATTTTTATTTACCGGACTTGCTGTTTAGTATGGCACAGTCGAGTATCGCAAATTACAACTGAGTAATTAATTTGGCTAGAAATTGAAAGAAGTAGTTGCAATATATTCAGCTCTATGAAAATAGACGGAAAACATACTAGAAAAAAAGAAAAAAAGTAAATCGCCATCATACTGCAAAATGAATACTAAAAATTT
The DNA here is from genome assembly GCA_963402855.1 of Ormia ochracea. Classification (NCBI taxonomy): domain Eukaryota; kingdom Metazoa; phylum Arthropoda; class Insecta; order Diptera; family Tachinidae; genus Ormia; species Ormia ochracea. Next base: position 45,290,483 of record OY727106.1, read on the forward strand.
GCCCGGATAAAAAAGTCAAGTCTGGCAGCCTTGAAACTTTAGTTGTTGTTAAGAATTCTGTTTGTTGGCTGGAATGCCGGTTCGATCGGAAATTACAAAGCGTTTGTTTGGTTGGCCGGTTGTGGTTGCTTGTTTATGTTTTAGTTGGAACAACAACTGTTGCTCGCCGCCGTTTAACTAGTTGTTGTTTAATTCAGTTAAAGCGGAACACTTTTAGAGAACAGTCGGTTGGGCGCTGGTGTTACGGGAGTATACATGTTTTTTTTAATTTAATGTAACAAATTGATTTGAAAGACAAAAAAAGAACTCAAAATTCTCACGCCTAATTACCATTTAAATTCCTAATGGAATTTATTAAAAATCTTTTAAACAACAATTAAAAACTCAAGTAAAGCAAAAAAAAAATTTTTGATTGAATATAAACAAAATTTTCCTTGTGGTATTTTGCGGCAAATTTTAAATAAATAATAAATACGTGCTTTTTAAGAGGATGTGCATAATTTTATACAGAAAAAAATAAAAATATAAAAAATATCGCTGGCTACAATAAATAGTACGTATGTGTGTGTGTTTGTGCATTAGACAGAATAATAAACAATAATTATTATTTTACTAATAACATCATAAAACTATTTGATAACTTTTAGTATTCTTCCTAAATTTTCTGCTCCCTCTGCTAACTATTTTACTCTTCCCCTCTTTTTAATTTCTTTTTTTTTCGGTCAAACTGTTTAATTATTCGTTTTATTGCTTTATTAGCAAACGACTTTACTTATTGCTTAACTTTTGTTTTCTTGTTGACATCCCGTGTTCTTGTTGTTGCTATTTACTGCTTTGGAAATTTGATGGAACCATAAATAATTTGCAAGAAAATGCGGCTCTAGTGAAAAGCAAAAAAAAACCAGAAATAACAAAATTGGGAATTTTTTTTCATAATCTCACGATAAAAAAGAATTAAAAGAATTTATAACAATTTTCATTTCTCTTCAGGGATCGGAAGAAAATAAACTTTATACCGGGTTTTTTTTTGAACAGAAGTAAAGTGAAACATTTTATTTACGGTGCATGGCATTTGTCATAAAAAGCAACTCTGAGTACAATTTCCATAAGCCCTATTATGGATCTCAATATCGCTTTTAACGCTTTCATAACGGTGCTATACCGTCAATGCTATACCGTAACGCCTCTAACTCAAAGTAGTGTGCTTATATACTAGGCGACAGCGACTAATACAATACAATGTGACGATGACGACTTGGAAATTTACACTTCGTCCGCTACACTCAAAGCAGCCACCGAGATTTAGAATGGTTTCCATTTATTACAATATTGCACACTGACTTGCCATTAAATTTTAAAGGAGTGAAATTCAGAGGGTGTGCCATGCTGTAGCTTAGACGATAGTAACTTAGTCCACTAATTATGAGGCTGCAGGTTCCATAACAACCTATATGTATATATGAGCATATATCCCAATGGGGCCAAAGTCGCAGACCCGAGTAGCTAAAACTTTTCTAAACTAAACTAAACGAAGAGAGGAGGGATTTCAAGAAACACTATGAAACAAAAGTCATGTTAAAGTTTCCTAGATTTTCCGTCTCGTAGTTCAGTTGCTGTATAGAGAGCATACAAAATATAATTTTTGTATTTTTAATTATTTAACACACTTTTAATTTTTTTCTTTATAAAAAAAAAAATATTCAATGTATCTAGAAATTTAAATATTTGAAGACTGTTCAACGTGGCTTCTCCAGTAATCCTTTCCCTTCTTATCATTCCTTAATAATGCTGTAAATTCTAAATTTTGTATAAAAATGTTAATAAAAATGTAATTTCTATTTGTTGAAAAACCCCTCACATTATCCGTTACATTGTCCACCAAAAATCTTAGATGGTAAATTTCCCAAAAAATACACCCGCGAGTTGTCCTACTTCGTCCGCTACACTCAAAGCAGCCACCGAGATTTAGAATGACAAATTTTGTAACCAACAAGATAAGGAAGAGTTGCCATATTTACACAATGCCAGAATTAGAATGAAAAATATTAGAATCTCGAATGGATAATGAACAGCCTACTAAAAGGTAGGTCACAGGTTCGATTAGTGCCCTGGCCCTGCGGGCAAGCTTAAAACCTTTAGAAGTTGAGTTGGTTACAAAAAAAAAAAAAAAATTGTGGTTCCATTTGTGGTGCTTGGTCAAGCAAAAGCATATTGATTGCTTAAGAAATTGACTCGTTATCCATACGCAATAATAAATAAGGAAGCAGAAAGTAAGGAGTTTTATTTATTTTAAAGTGTCTTGAATTTCCATTAATGGGTCCGTAATCACCTCATCACATTCCCAAGACGACAAATAAAGTTTTTCCTTGTGGAAAGCAAAATCTATAATTGAGTTTTCCTAAAATTATATGTCAAGAAGTTGACCAATTAAAAATTTTGTTTACTTTACTCTCTTCGCCTTTGCAGTGAAAATTCAATTATTCATGCCAATTAAAATAATTAATTAAAATTGTTTCATTTTTATAAAATGACAAATTTAATATCAAACAAAAAATAAATTTATTCGATTATACGAGTATTTACACAGTTTATGCCATATAAATAATAGAAGCCAACAGAGATCACAGAATTGTCCGCCTGAACTCGAGGGAGCAAAAATACGCTATTTATTGAATAACTTCCAATAAAAAATTAAAAAAAAAATGTTTTCTTTAACTCAGCCATTCGATTAAACTTACTTGCTGCGACAATTATACGATTGTTCAGGCCAGTTGACAGTGTAAATGCAGGTTTGTGAATCCAAGTCCTTAAGCAATACGTAACAATTCCTTATAGTTCAATTTAATACGATGTGTAAAACACGTAGCCATCAGCTTTCAGCAATTAATTATTCGATTATGTGCTTGCCAACTGTTAAATTAAAGCATTCAAAAAAATAAAGTAATAAATAATTCCGCAATACAATACCCACTTGTACAATTAATAGTGGCATTAAGTCAGCTACCGATTTGCCGACAGGCATCGCCCCGAAACAACATGCTAGAGGCGCCCGTTTATAATAATTATTTTCATTATTTTTAACACTTTAATTCTTCTACGAATAGCGTACGATAGTTTACAAAATACTAATTAAAAAAAAAAAAAAAATACCAAATAATAGTAGTACATGCAGCTGTGCCGAATTTTAGATGCCCTACAGTGAAGCATAAGTGCACATAACATCTTGACATTATGGTATGTCAAATAATTTATATAAAAATAAATAAATAAAACGGCCTAGGCTTTTTACAAGGGCAGCGCATTCTGCTTTCTCCGACATGCCAGTGCAATGCTGTTCATTTCTTTTTCGAATTTATTTCTGTAAGACCATCAAAATTAATTTTGATAGCCTCTCTAGAGAATCGCTAAATTTTTTTAGTACTTTTAATTTTGCTGCAACAGTCACTCTGCTCCTTTATAGCCTATGATATGCCCTACAACTTGTTCTCCCTTCTATACTCCGGCTCTGCTCTCTACACAGGCCTCAAAATGGCCTAATAACTATTGGATCCAACTGGTGTGAGTATTTTCTGACCGGTTATCTTAACATTACTTAAGAGAAATTAAGTGAAATGGGCTATGTTAGAGCACCGAGAGTAGTTTTGTTATGACCCCCTAACACTGAACGAGGCACGCTCTTAACTATTTTTAAATTTCTATAATGAAATACTGCTAGACAAGATTCGCAAAGTATCCTGTATACGGTTACGAGTTGAAAAAAATACATGGACATTTTTTTTTGTTTTACGATTGCCGGGAACAGGGATTGAAACCTCGACTTTGCCCAATTCGATGAGATTACAATTTAATTTGTAATGGAAATTTTTACTGAAATCAGATTGGAACCATATTTTTCTCTGAATAAAAAATATTTTTAAAAATATTTAATATATATTTTTTTTATTTATTTATTTATTTTTAAAAATATTTCATACATCCTGTATGAAATTTTGCGTGTCGAGTATATTTGGAAATATATTTGGTAGATACAATATCTTGTGCAGTTGGTGGCATTCATGTAGGCCACCTATAAAATTTTTAAGAATGGGCCGGCTAGCCGACTTTGTAAAGCCAGTGATTTGGCAAGGCAAAGCTCCATCGGTCTGATATGGATAAACTTTAGATTTGAGATACCTCTGGAATGAAAAGCGCATAGCACTTAAATCAGGGGAACATTTTTTACTGCTTCTAGTGCTTCACTTAGTCTTGGCCAAAGCCGATTGATCATGTATGAGTTTTGCCAGCCCTGCTGTTATAATATTTGTTGGTTATAACCAGCGAAGATTTGCATATAAGCTTTCTTTTGAGATATAATATATAGAATTGATATAAAAATTGGCTGCCAACATTGCCAATTTTTGTTTTACAAATTTTCAATTTTAGTCTTCCTAAAAATTATATCAATTCTATTAAATGAGCTGGGCCAGAGGAGGTGGAGCTTTATAGAAATTATTTTCCTTTTAAACTGGTAAACAGACAGCGTGCGAAATAATATTAATTGAAAAACATTAACATGATGTTGCAAAGCATTAAATAGAAATTATTATGAATAAATTTATTAATAACTTTTTATGTTATAAAAAAGAACATAAAATTTGAACGAAAAAAATTAAATGTCAAACAAATAATTTTTTATTAGATTTATATTTAACAGATCTGAATAAAAATATTTAAAAATTTAAACTAAAAAAAAAAAAAAATTAAAATATTAAAAAATTAAAAAATTAAGAAATTAATTTTAATTTTTTATAAGATTTATTTGTAACAGACTTGAATAAAAATTTTTAAAAATTAAAAAAAAAATTAAAAATAAGAATAAAATATTAAAAGTTCGGCTACACAGAGAAAATGCTTTCTTTAGATAGCCTGCAACTACTTCAACCAACTAGTTGGAACGAAACTAAAATCGGAACGGTGCATCGGGAAAATTGAAAAATTTAATGATTTTCATGCCGGCATTTATTTAAAAAAAAATGAATTAGAAAAATGGCTTTGCAATAAAATCTATTTACAATACACGTTCACTTGTGGTACGATATTTATAGAGTGCTCATGTGAAAATGCCAGCAACCACAATCACAGCTTAAACTGTGTCTTCCAACATGTTCACGGTAATTCTCATTGAGCTTTTAATTTAAATTATAATTAAATGAAGAAGTTTCCTAAACATTTTTAGCTGCTTGAGAAAATTCATTTTTATATTTTAAAAGATATTTTTTTATTTAAAAAAATTATTGAAAACAAAAACATCAACTGAGAAAAATTTATGATTTTAAATGAAATTGTTGGAACACTTTTGTTTGATTTGAGTTTGTTTAGAAAATATTTAATAATTCATTGGGCGTCATGCCTGCAAGGGGCATTTAATTTATTTTTTTTTATACACACTGCCAAAAAAAATATCTATATATATATGTATATATATATTGGAAACGTGCAGGATGTTCTAATAAGGCGTTTTATAAGACAAACTGTAATCATTTGACGAAACTTAATAAGAATTAAAACGGAACGAAACTAAAATTGGAACGCCATACTCTGCGATTGAAGCATATATTGAAGTTGTGAAAAATCAGAGTGACAATTTCGCGGTCTCAATGGGCACCAAAATTGAGAAACGGCTTGAAATATCGGGGTTTTTCAGACGACTATGTGCTTTGCAGAATCGAAATGGGGCATGTTTCCTCATAAAAATCGCGAAGAACGTTAATATATAAAAATAAAACCTCTTAACGGAAGACTCTTTACAATAAAAGTATGTGCTTTGCAGAATCGAAGTGGGGCATGTTTCGTCATAAAAATCGCGAAGAACGTTAATATATAAAAATAAAACCTCTTAACGGAAGACTCTTTACAATAAAAGTATGTGCCTTGCAAAATCGAAGTGGGGCATGTTTTCTCATAAAAATCGCGAAGAACGTTAATATTTAAAAATAAAACCTCATAGCGGAAGACCCTTTATAATGAAAACTATACAGTTTAAGCCGCAAACGATATTTAAACTAATATTTAAGTTTTCGAGTACTCCTCCACCCAGTACTCAGGACCGCTTCACCTAAATATATGTACCAGTATATACTGCCCCCATAAATTAATCAAGTAATTGTTTCATTCTACATGAGTATCTCAAGAGAACGAAACGGAATTGACACAAAGTAATGGAAATGTTTACACTTGAGTAACCATTTGGCATTTTCATTCTCATTAAATTAATTTCTTGATTGGATTTGATTTCATTTGTTTCTTCTTATTCGAATAATTATAAACAAACTTGTTTAATGAGAATTTCATAAAAATAATATAGAATTTATTTGCAAAGCTCTTCACTTTTTAAACAAATTCAGTGTTATTAGTGGCTGAACGTCATAAGTGAAGAGAAATCAACTAATTTGTTCCTAAAAATAAATTTACAATATTTTTATATTCTGGGAAAACTTACCGGTTCACTGAAGTTCGCTCGTAATCTGTAAAAAAGTAAAAAACAAAATCTGTTAATGATATTTTAAAAATGTCCTGTGCAAAAGGCAAGTATAGAAAAAACTTGAAAAGGATTTGATAAAATCTTTTTAAAATTTTTAAATTCGTGAATAATTTTATTAGCAGTAATTTCACTGTACGATTGAATTAAAAAATTTTATTTGAATATTAAATTACTCAGTTTAGGCAATTACTTGTTTTTGAGAATTGCAAATTTTGCAATATTTAATCAAAAATTTAAACAAAGTAAAAATATAAAAAATTCTACAAAATAATTTACATTTTTACTAAAAATTATTTAATTTGAATAAAGTAAAAAACTTACAGCGAAAACAAAAAAGAAATATTTTTAATTTTCCAAAAAAAAAACCATTGCGTTACCAAAAACTAGAAGAATTTTAATTAAGAATTTAATTAAAATTTAATTAAATTAAATTTAAACTAGAATTTAATTTTTTTTTTTATTATGTGTAAGGTAATAATAATAATTCAACAATTTTAATAAAATGTTTGTTGAATTTTTTTTTCGGTAAGTTATGAATTAGTCTGATCCCAACTTAGACTCTGAATTCGAGTACTCCTCAGTTCTATCACTTTTCAAAATTATATAAAATTCTTTATATAATTTTTTAACCGTGCGACTTAAGATGAATAAGGCCTCATCAATCGCCAGATATATTACTTGTGACATGGATCTAATTGAAATAAGAACATGAGAATTTACATGGTCATACGACCATCTTACGATTCGATCACTAGATAAAAACATTGAACTCTATCGAAATGATTAATTATAACCAACACTGTTCCCAAATTTTCTTTGAATTTATGAACAAAATTCTTACATTCCTGTAACGTTCCTTTGCCTTAAGTAAACTACACACTATCAAACACCACTAGGATTGATCGTATGATAGTTGGATGGTTCTCGTTTGATAGTGTGCCCGTACCAAACATTTTAAAATAAACTATTAGAAGGCTACCAAAAAATAATAAGTGCCCACGAACAGAAAGTATACGGTTTTAAAATCACGTTACTTTATTTAAGAGCAAAAAGCTTTAAAGAAATATTAATTCAAATGGCGTAACAAGCTAGAATCTTGCTTGTACATTTTTATATATTGTTATTTTATTATATTTAAAAAAATTTTTAAATAATAAAATTTACATTCTCAAACCTGAAATTTAATGCAATGTCAAGAGAAAAACGTAGCCTGTGACATCTACAGCATTTTACGGCATTTGTAGCCGTGTAGCCTGCCGCCGTCTATGTGCTTTATTTATTAATCCCAAGAGGGTTTTCTCATAATATTATTTGTGGACAAGAATAATAGTCTGGTCAGAAAAGGCTGTGTTTCCAAAAACATTGAGTTTGACAAGTCACTCAATTTGCATGGTGTTTAGCCCACTGTATATTCGCTTCATGCAACGAGATAATAAACAGAGAGCATGAATTTTTTTTGCTTGTAAATTACTCCCCTTGAATGACTGCTTTGGTCTCCCATATGAATAATAGTTTGCTCAAAGAAGGCTGTCATTCAAAACATATTGAGTTTCACAAGTCACTCTATTTGCATGGTGTTTAGCCCACTGTACACCTGCCTCTTGTGACCAGGCTTTCATATTCTATTTATTTGTTTACATCACACTTGTTTTATATTGATTTTAAAATTAACTTATTTAGTCTTCTTTTTCTTTGTCACTTTTGGGACTTCTGTTGCTTATTTACGAGCATGTATTCATCTTAACTTTGCCACGGGGAAATCCCCAGAGTATGCCAATATTTGCACTACAATTTTTAATATGATTGCATCATTTTTAATTTTTTTTTTTTGTATTGGGTGCTGTCAAGGAGTGATTTTTTAGTTGGATACCTTAACGATAAAACAAGCTCATCATTACCACTCTTATTACAAACTTGTGCAAGTATGTGTGTGTGTAAGTGTGTGTGTGTCGCTCTTCATGCACATTATTGAATACAAAATATTGTGCACAAACTTTTATTGCCCGCTTCTTTTTTTATTTTTTATATTTTTGTGGTTTTTATTTAAATTTAATATTCAAGTGATTAAATTGTGTATTAAAAAGATAAAAAAAAAAACTTAAGACATTAAAATAAAATTTATAAAAACATATTTTTTTTTTCGATCAGACAAGCAAACAAGCCATGAGTCTGCTAAATTTGGCTGAAAACAAAAATTCCCAAAATTAATGAACATCGGCACAAAAAAGAAACTATAAAGTTGTAGGAAGAAAATGTTTAATACTAAAACCGGAGGAAAAAATGTAAAACAGAATTATGACATCAGGCGATTGTGAAGCATAAGCTGTATTCGTTACTTGTTATAATTGAATTAGAGATTTAAGCTTCTTGCAGCCATGATCTTAAGGCCTTCCATTTTTCGATAATTCAAATTAAATTTTCAGTGTAGAAATAAGTAATTTTCGTTGTATGTAGGCTTTCATAGTAATCAGTCCAAAAAGATTTCAAAAGCTGATAATGATTGCTAAAACTCAAGGTGGTTTCTTTTAACACTTTTGCCAGCCATTGTGGCGTAGGACGATGACGCATTGCTATCAGTATACAGCACTCCGTGTGCCGTTAAATTTTTAAGAAAGTTTATGAAACAGTTTCTAGGAAGCTCCGAACTCGTTATAATTACTTTATTTAATTTATTTTAATTGTACATTTAAAATGTAAAACGAGTTCGTTTTATTGCAAAGATTTAAAGCAAATTGTGTTTTATTGATTTATTCCTTTTCCGAAAACATTTTTAATCACCAGCCTTAAAAACAGAGACTGAGAATAATTATATTAACATGAGCAATAAGTATCAAAAATCGGTCACAAGATATCGGGAAACAAATTTAATTTTCAATTAAATAAAACTGTTTACTTGCTCATGTAAAAAATAACAACAAATACAATGACGGAGTGTTTAATATATAAAAGGCTTAAATAATTTCCAATATAATAAAATATTTAAATTATTTTATGTAATTTTAAGGAATATAAAAAATTAAAAAACGTTCGCTTTACTGCAAATAGAAAACCTTTTTTATTAAAAAATTTAATTACTTTAATTAAACCATTAGAAAATAATAATTATAATAATTATAAATTAGCTAATATATTCAATAGGTTATGGCAGCTGACTCTTAAGCTGTAATTCTTGATTTCCATTTATATTTTTTTATATTATTTTATTTTTTAATAACTGGTTATTTGGTGAAAGCTTTCATTTACAGCTTTTCCAAATTCCTTCTAAATATCTAATTATTTTTTTTAGCAGCTGATTTAATTTTTATTCCAATTTATACATTTTTTTTTTAACTAAAACTTGTAAAGTATAAAAATAAAGTATTTTTACACAAAAAATAAATTTTTTTAAATAAATTTCATTATTTTTTTTATTTTAATAATAAAATCAGCACACATATTCTTTAACTGTTAATTTCATTAATTAAGGCGAATGAATAATGCGCAGCCTACTAAACCGGAAGTCACGGGTTCGATTCCTGATTAGACCTTGGTTATTTTCCTGCGTTTAAGCGAAAAGCTTTGTAGGTTAAGTTAGTTAAAAAAAAAATATATATATATATATATTATTTTCAATAAAAATTTTTCTAGACTTGAACAAAAAGTTTGTTGAATAAATAAAGAAAAACACACAATTTTTTAATTTTATTTTCCTTCTTAACCCATTTGGGCCCAAACCAAAACCACAGGGAAATTTTAATTTTTTTTTATATTATTATTAAATCCATTACATATAAGTAAAAAAACAAAAAAAAAAAACAAAAAAATAAAAAAATTTAGATATTATATATAATGTTTGAACCTTCACCTAATCCATAGTGCAAAAAAATTACAAATAATATCAACTGCATTATCGTATGCCCGAAATAATAAAGTGTACCAAAATCGGCACGGTGGGCATTACCAATTACATTTGCCAAATGGAGCGCCCTTTGTTGGAGCAACTCCACCCTTTTTAATATGAAGACTACGTTCACCTGATTTCTTCGCTTGTAAGCCACGATTAAATAATTTATTAAAGATTTCTTTCACGTTTTTACTGCAATTGTCAAGGACTTAAAACAAAATATTGTCATCAATATAAAATATAACTCGCAGTCACCCAAAAAAAAAAAAACTTTTTAATTTATTTTGTTATTCATTTTCAGTAAAAAACCAATAAATATGTTGCTTGAAAACCAAAGTGACAAACAATCATTGTCTTTCATCATGGCAAGGATGACATTGTCCACTGACCGCTCACCCTTTTTTTTTACTTAGTAGGCCAATTGTCAAGCAAATATTGATTTTAGCCGAAATGTATGGCCAGCTGTTGCACCCCATTAATCAATCCATGGAAGTGTATTTCGAAATCAGAAAAAATTAATATTCTACTATAAAACTATTCTATAAAACATTAATTTTTACAATTTGATACTTTTTAAGTATCAATTGAAAACATTTTGGCACTGATCAAAAATAAATTAGTCAAATTAGCTCTTTTTTCCATATTAGCGCTTTTTCTTGCTAAAGCTTTTTTCTATGATTTTTAATGCAGAACTTTGGTTTATATTACTTTTTCTAGTTGATTTTATGTCTTAGAATTCGAGTATATTTCATTTATATTTCCCGGCAACTTAGGAAAATAAAAAATTGCGATTTTCATAAGGTAGCTACCTTAGTCAAGTTAGCGCGTTTCTTTATTCTTTTCTTGGCTTGAAAGCTCAATCCGAACAAAATCTGGCAGTTTTCATACAAAAAATGCCAATAACAGCAATAACGGCATATAGTAGATAAATTTCTACTCTACTTTACTGTTTTACTATTCTTAAATGTTTTCTTTGGACAAAGTGGAACTAAAATTTTTTGAATGTGGCTTAGCTATGATTGAACAATTTTTTAATAGGTTGAAACAAAGATGCATCAAAGTTTTTCTGCTTTCAGTTAATTTGATCGCTTTAAAACTAGAAGTTTCAAATATATTTTGGACTGAAATGGAAAATTCAGATTTAACGTTTTTTCTTTTGTTTTTTTAATTTTTAAAAAAAATTGTTTGAAGATGAGGTGTTTTTCTTTTCAATTAAACAATTTAATTAACATTTCAAAAATTGTTAATTATTTTTTTTTGGGAAATCATCAAACCATTAATTTTTTTTTCTTTATTTAAAATGAATTTTAATGGATTCTAATGCAGGTACTTAAAAAACCGCACATCCTTGCGGAGACCTTCCGCTAAGTATGGTTTCCCTTCCCTTCTTGTTTACCTTTTAACCCCCTAAACTCTCAATTACTGAAACAACAAGCGGTATGCATTTTAAAATTTCAACAAAAATTCCACACGCACACTTCCACATCAACGCTAATTAAAATATCGTATTCCTGGCTCGTTTTCATTTTCTCGATTGATTAGCATAATTAATTAGCAATACTAATTAATAACTCACTATTAGCAAGTATTTTAGTTTATTTGCCATGGAAAGTAAATAAAGGATTGCTGCGACATGCTTAAGACTGCATATTTCAAAAATATCTGAATAATCCTGTTGTGTCAATATTTCCAATAGTGTGTTAAGCCACTGGCTACTAAGCAGGCGGCTGCTCTTGAGCTACACATACTTACTTGTACTATATTTAAACTTAATGACACGTTATTATGCTTTTAATTGTTGGTTTCAGATTTCGTTGTGTTAAACGCAGGGCAGGTTTCAAATGGTAGATTTATAGGAGAGGTTTTACTGGTTTATGAACTCTGCGCGCTTTTAAATATTCATTAACTGGCATCTAATAAACGGCTTGTTTCTACACACGCTTTATAAACATGCAGATATAATGATTAGAATATCTGCGAGTACAACATTTAGAATTAAATTACATGGCAACGTCATGTAAAGAAGCCGCAAATGAAATTAAGTTCCACGTATTTTGGCATGTAAGACATACACTCGAATATTTTGTGACGACTCATTTGCATACCAACAAGTTTTGTTGTTCAGCAATCGCGAGAACATTTTTAAAAAGCTATTCGAACAAAATTTTTAAAACAAATAATAAGAAATTATTCGAATAAAGTTATTCGTTTAATATAAATTTTCTTAATAATAATATTTTTTTATTATCATATAATATTATTATAAATATATTTATATATTATTTTATTATATTCCAAGAAAATTAAAAAAAAACGTATATAAAAATTTATTCGATTGATATTATTTTTCTAATAATAATATTCAAATATTATTATATACTATTATTATAAATATATTCATACATAATTTAATAATATTCGATCAAAATTTTACATAGATAATATTAAAAATTATTTGAGTAGCATTATTTAAAAGAAATATTCGAATACATTTATTAAAAGAAATCGATTATTATAAAATGAGTTGATCTAAAACCAATATTAATTGCAATAAAATTATTCGAATGTGGTTGCAATTTTCATAAAAATTTTTTTTTTAATTATTCGAACAATATTTTACAAATGTATTCTCCATATTTAATAAAAATTATTCGACTAGCATTATTTAAAAAAAATTCAAATAAATTTATTGAAAGAAATCGATTATTATAAAATGAGTTGATCTAAAACCAATAATAATTTCAATAAAATTATTCGAATATAGCCGTCATTTGGATTAATTTTTTTTTTTTTTTGTTAATTATTCGAACAGTATTTTACAAGTGCATTCTACATATTTAATTAAAAATTATTCGACTAGCATTATTTAAAAAAAACATTCAAATAAATTTATTGCAAGAAATCGATTATTATGAAATGAGTTGATCTTTATATAATAATAACTTCAATAAAATTATTCGAATATAGCCGTCATTTTTACTCAAGTTTTTTTTTTTTAATTATTAGAACAATATTTTACACATGTAGAATATATTTCAATTTATTTAATTAAAAATTATTTGATTAACATTTTAGAAAAGTATACGAATAAATTTACTAATTTTAAAAATTGTTATTATAAAATGACTTTACCTGAAATCGAAATAAAAATAATAAAAATTAATCGATTAAACTCATACGAATAAAATATATGTAGAAATAATGCATTCAAATCGAACCGTATGGAATCGGTTATTTTCTTATATAAGCAATAAACGAATATTGTTCTTGTCCCCGTTAAAATGGCACGTTTGATTGAAACTATAAAAAATTATATGTCAATTATTCGAAAAAAGTATTCGTAATCAAACTAGTCAAGTCATAATTGCATTGTATGGTTTTAGTTTGATCTTCGTAAGATGGTCACTATTCGTAACTTCTAGGGATATCAAATTTAAAAATCCTTAAGGTTGGCCCTTTATGCCAAATAGAGTGTAATGTCGTCTAGGGACTGGTCAGTGCCGAGTATCGACAAGAAATGGGCTAAAGCGTTGATATTCCAAGTTCTAATTTATTACAGCAACTCAAATTATTCCATGAGTTTGCCGATTGCCATCGAGAGAGTGCTTCAGTTGTACGAACTTTTCGTTAACTGAAATGGAAAACCATTTAACTACCAATAAACTTAAAAATGGTTTTGCATTAATAAGAATTTTAAAAAATTACGATATTTCAGTTTTGTAATAGTTACATCGTTTCTCATTTCACAAAGCGATATACAGCGAAAGCATTTGGCACGAATGTGTTGTTATAAATTTTTTTTATTTTTAAATATTTTTGAACAGATTTTTTTTTATTGAACCATCCAACATCGAACTTTGTTAATTTTATTTAGCTCGCAAAGAAATGTATTTCAATACAGTCCTAATAATTCTCGTTTTCTTATTGAGAATGTTTACCAATACACATTCGAAGTTAAATTAATTAATTCAATTACTTGCAATTTACATAAATGCATGAATCAACTTGTTTTAGAGGACGATTATTAACAGTTATAATTATAATAATAATTTTTTTCTTAATTTTTTGTGCATTTATTTTTTTTTAATAGCTAAAACGCAATTTAAACTGAAAAATTTAATTAATATTCTAGTGAATCGAATTTTTTTTTTAATATTTAATCACAAAGTTTTTCATTATCTATATATTTTCCAGACTAGAAGTCTACAATGTCTTTCACTTGAGAAATTAGAAAAAATTTTAAATTTCTCTTAACAAAATTTTAACAACTTGCGGCACTGAACCGAGACATAAACGCAACAAAGTTATTTGCCTCATGAAATTTTTAATGCACCGAATTTACTTTGTTTTCTTCTACAATATGGTTCCGGTTTTTCAATACAAAAACTACACATACCACAATACTTACAGTGGGACTTCGATTAAATGGTAATCGATTAAACAGCAACACCAAGTTAATGGAGAAAATATTTTTTCCGCATGGATTACTTTTATTATAATAATTTTTTCTTAATTAGTTTTCTACAATTAAATACAAAGTGAATAAATAAGAGAGGGGGATCCCCTTGTTTGCATACGATGAGTGGCGAGCACTCATTGGATATACAATGTTCTTTAAGGCAAAGAAGTTTTAACCATTAAAATGTATTAAAAGAATTGTTGCTAAGAATATTCGGTTATTTGTGAACATCAGAATAGTCATTCCGAGAGGCTTTTCAGAAATGTTGTCATAAACTTTGAATCGACTATATAATTTAAAAGCATTTGCATGCTCCAGTATCACTATGTAATGAAGTGCGTGCAGTGGCGTCGTGACTGTAGTTATATGCGATTTTAAACGATCTAATAGATCCAATCGAAAAGAACCAGAGGCCAGAGCAATTCTAGAACATCAATCCGACACAAATTTCCATTCACAACAAAATTAATAAATAAAAATTATAAAAATAAAATAAAATATTAAATTAAAATTGTAGTAACTTCCGGTTTCTTCCGAAAGTAAAAGTTCGCGGATTGCTGTGAGTACTTCTTTCAGAAGTTATAATATGTAAGTTCTGGTCCGGAGAAATTATCACTTCTAACTGACAGTTATGGCAGCCAATATATTTTCTTTTCTAAAGCCTGAACTCTGGGGAAAGTCGTGCTAATGGAATACTTTGTAGCGGAATTCTCAGAATTGGCCGCCATTTGGTTCTTTGTTACCCTTAGCCTTTAAAATAGTATTATAAACAAATAAATGAACTATAGTCGACTGTGCCGAATCTTGTAAACCGTTCTCCAAGGATATGCCGCTGGCCTGTTTTTGTACTTTAAAATTATAAAGCATTTAAATTTGTATTTTTTTTTTACTTATAAAATATATATAAAATAACAATTTTTGATAATTTTAAAACTGGATAATTTTGAGAAAATTCTGAACAGAAGGTTTCTTAAATTTTGGATTTCAAATAAAATTTAAGGTCAATTTACACCACAAAAAAATTCCAAAGGAAAATAGGCAGATAGACAGACGGACGGACAGACGGACGTACGGACGTACGGACAGACGAACAAAGCTCAAACCATTTGTTTCTTATATGAATTCAGGATATACGAGTGTATGCTTTTTATATCACACCTTATATTGCCCTTTCATCCCTTCTAATGCAGAAGGGGGGTTAATGCCCTAAAAAATGGGGTCTGCTCTGAAATTTATGTTTGCTGAGTGAATGTTAAGAGGCCTGCACAAGTACGTATCGACCCCACGATATTAGCCTTACTAAAAACGTCGGCCAACGAGACCCTGCTGTTACTCATTGCATTATGCTTTATGAAAAAATTATTCAAAAATCTTGTCCTTTAAATTGAGAAAATTTATTATACAGATCAGTAGTAAAAATCGGGGTCACACTGTACTTGCATGATAACATAAATGGCTTTCGTTAGTGACACCCCCTTCGAAATAAAACACAAAAAATCTAGAAGTGAGAAACAGTAAACAGCGTTTGTTTCCTTCAAATACTGTTAGCGTGAAAGCGATAAAGCGATAAAGCGATAAAATTAACAAAAAAAAAAAAAAACAAAATAAGACAAATAAACATTGTAAGCATACTCGACTATAAATAAATAATAAAATTAGTCGCATGATATAGAATTTACATAAACTTAAGCAAACATATTGTTTATAGTCCTTTAATTTTATCACATGCCCGCTCCGCTTTTAAACATCTAAATAACTTTGAACGCATTTTGCTGTTCTCGCCAATTTTTTTTTCTCGTACAATAAAACGTTTGACAATTTTTATTGCCAGTCATCACTTGAAATAAAAATGTTAACGAACAAAATAAATAAAACACTTTAATAATATTTTTATTTGAATACACGTAATTGTTTAAAATCAAGAGTTCACAAAAATAAGGAAAAACATCATAAATTTTAATAAAAAATATTCTTAAAAATCGGTAAATGTTTGATTAAGTAAAATAAACAGAAATTATTTTAAACCAAAAAAAAAACATGAAATTTTTCATAGATTTTAGGAAATGTTGTTTGACTCTGAATAAATAATTCTTATAAATACAAGAACATTTTATTTATTATTATTTTTATTGTTAATTCGTAACACTGATTGGTAAACTCTCCACCGGTCTTAACCTTCCAGCGGTCTCTTAAATGGGCAAGGCCTACGAACGGCTTATCATAAAGCTTCTCATAAAAGGGTATGCCCCACCGAAATAAATTGTAAGACTTGTCAAGTATGGCATGCCTGCTAGATGAATATGAGGATGTGAACTAAAAATTCAGCTGTTTGAGCGATTTTTTGACAGATATCACTATTTGCAAAAGTTTATAAAAATTTTCATAAAATGACGATCTTTAGCGTTCGTAGTTGTATTCACTCCAAGCAGCTGATTAATATAGTGTAGTTCCTACAATGCCATTTTATTACCATTTATTACAATATGATGAAATCACATCAGATTTTCACGTGAATGAATTTTACGATCATGTAGGATAGTGAATACTGCCTTAATTTGAAAAGAATCGAATTCCTTCTTGAGATGATTTGGCCAGTTAGAGGATCTCGTTAATAGCACGGTTAAGATATTTTCGTCTTAGTCCGGAATGTCGATTGCTCGGATCTCAATGCATTCAAACTATAACGTAAGAATGGCGTAACATTTTTAATAATTATAAACTTCAAGCTTTCAATGCTGTACTGAATATTGAGCGAAAGGCCGCCATAAAGGCCTCCCATATAGAAAGTTTGGTGTTTTCGCTCCTTGATTTTGTGTCAACTTCTGAAATAGTTTTATTTAGAATAGCAATAAATAAAGTTGTTAATGCCGCCGCACTACAAACGATGTGAGTAATCGCTCTTGCTCCTCCTCCCGCTGAGAAACTTTTTTCAGCTCATTAGCAAATTGCCAGATTTTGCTAATTTACTATTTTTTCACTGAGAACGTGATTCAAGATTCTACGTTTAATAATTATGATAATTATAAAACTTTTTATTGCATAAATTAATTTAGTTTTACATTTATTAATAAAACAAAAAATATTTAAAAAATTGTATTACGCAACACGAAACGAATCAGACTGATTGTACTGCCTAAAATTTACATAAAAGCCAATCAAAACTTATTTGCAAAAAAAAAAAATTTAATTATTTATTTATTTCTTTATTTAATGTTGCAATTATATGAATAAAATTCTATAATATGGATAGAAGCTGCCCAGTCCACTATTCTATCAAAAGCCTCAAAGAAAAATTATATTTATAAGTTATAAATAAAAAGTATTCTTTATTAAAGTGTATTGACGAGAGGGGTACAAATGTTCCCCTAGGCTGCACAGCGAGTTAAAATACAATTCTTTTGACAATGTATTTTTCTTTTATTTTTCCTAAAATTTTCTTCACCTAGACCACTTTGAGGCCATCCAATATCGAGAGTAATTCCTCTTAAAAATTTTTTTACGGTATTTTATATGTAAATCGGTCATTCTAATAACAACGTTTGAAGCAGAATCTATAAAAGTTTATTTTACGCTAAATTAGCCACAACGTTTACAGTCCATAACAAAAGTATTAGAATACACTTAAGGATAATTATACAATGGTGAAATTTTTGACATCATGTTTATAAGCTTGTGTTTGATGTGGTTTGATGAGCCATCAAGCATTTACGGTTTGTTTTGAGTTGCGGGCATTAAAACGCGTTTACAGTCCATAACAAAAGTATTAGAATACGCTTAAGGATAATTATGCAATGCTGAAATTTTTGACATCATGTTTATAAGCTTGTGTTTGATGTGGTTTGATGAGCCATCAAGCATTTACGGTTTGTTTTGAGTTGCGGACATTAAAATGGGGAATTCAATCCAAGTTCATGGTTCTTGTACATCATTTTCGTTAAGGTGAAGGTCACTAAAGAATTATTATATATATATATATTTATATATATATATATAATAATTATTTCATATATATATATATATGCAATATATGCATATGCAATTATGTATGTACTATAGGTACCTGTTATATGCAATAATTTACGTACGCTAACATATTTTCCACCCGCGTAACGCTTTTCTGTAGTAACTGCTTTCACTGAAAATTCGTTTAAAATTTGTATGTGCATTTACGCAAGTTCCCAGTACATTCCACCAAAAATTCATAAATGTTTGATGGTCCATCAAGCATTGTCGATAATGATGGATGAGATTCCTTATTTTAAGAAAGTTCTTATTTAAATTTACTTATTTCTTTTTTTTCATTAGATTGTTTTTTTTATTGGAAATTTTTTTTATAGATTTCCGATATTTCCGAAATTTTTCTTACACTGTGTATGACTTGTGAAGAAATATTTTTCTGGAAAATATATAAAATATAATAAAATATTTTATTTACACCTTATTTTTAATTTTCATATACAGATTTGTTGTTGTTTTTACATTTACCATCATGTAACTGCCCCACCAATTTTATTTTTGTAAGACTAGAATCAAAGGCAATAATATCTTTCAGTGTATACTGCAAGCGCGGAGAGAGACTCGTATGCAACGAATCAACCATTAACCGCCAACTGCGGATGTGCATGTTTTGGATTTTATTTCTGTTCAGATCGTTTTAATCCAAACGCTTCAAATTCCACTAATTGGCCATAAAATTTGATCTGTCATGCTTTTTTTACGACAACTTTAATAGATTTCAGGAGAGCCACAAAATGTGGAAAAAATAGTGGAAATATTCTGAAATGCGATGTGAGAGATAAAATGAGTGCTTTGTTAGCGTGTACTTATTATTACCCGTTTACGAGACACATGCAATAAAATGTACTCGTATCCCCCAAGCAACAATTGTGCAATTGAGTTCTGCGGAAATGGATTTGCCATTTTCCCAAAGAACTTCAGCAATTGTTGTGGCATTACAAGAACACAAATTGACTTGTTGCACTGAAGAGAATAATTTTCTTTTCTTTTCTCCAATAAACTGTTTAAGCGTGTAAATGATAGAGTTCAATACGAGTATTCATGCAAACCATCAAACCAAGGAATGCCCTAAATTAACAATCAGCTGATACATCTCAGTAATCAATTTCAATGCAGTTTTAAATAAAAATTTAATATTCTAACGAAGCTAAATTTTACGAATACAGTGCTTTGTAAGGGAGGTAGGGGCGATCATTGCTAAAGCCGCCCCCACTTCTATCGAATATTTTATATAGGCTTGGTTGTCCGCATACTGCAACAAAACCGGCAAAAATTTTTTGGGGGAAAAATGCATAGGTTTCATGTGAGTGGAGGCCTAGCCATATAGAATACGTCATGCGTATACTTTGTAAGGAATGTAATGCTGCGTCGCATGCATTTCCGTCGTTTTAATTTACAAAAGTAATTTGTACTTTTTCAACTGATCCCCTCTTTAAAATCCCAAAAGTACTAAAGTTAGGTACTTTCAATTTTCTTTGCCTACTTTCTGTACTTTGAGGAATTTTAATTAGTTTTTTTTTTTTGCAATTTTACTCAGTCAGTTGACCGCAAAAAACAGCTGATTTAATATACTTCGGCAAAGTATACATTGTGACCACCTGTTCCGTTGACACTTTGATGTCAGTTAAGAAGAAGCAAAACATACGTATAGCGAATTCTGTGTGACTCTGCCCTTAAGCACAAAAATGCCACCGCAAAAAAGTACCCCCTGCTCTTGTACTGTCACTTCTACATTTTTATCACCACGCCTAACAAACGTTTGACAATCACCACGGAAACGATCAAATAATTATTCGTCAAATTAGAAGAGTTAGTGGGATTTTCTATCACCTCTAGGGTAATACAATAACTCCCAAACTATTTTTATATTAAATTTATGAAATGTTGAACATCGATTTACAAATTTTTCTTATGTGACCTTTTCATACATCAATTTAATACATCAATTACACAATTACCAGCGATGTAAATAAATACGATACCATGAAGTTGATGTAAAAGCAGCCTTTTAATAATTTTTTCTAATATCTATTCATTCTGAAATTACATCCCGTAAGGACCTATTAAGTTTTAGGAAATCCATAAATAACATTGTATTAGCAGAATTGTAGGAATGTGTACGTATGTGTGTGTGTGTGTAGGTTGGCATTACATATAATTAAATGTTTATTTACCCACAAGGGGAAAAAAATATAATTAATAACGAAATGTTAGCGAGTACAAGCGACCATCTGTGGTGTTTAATTTATCGCTTTTCATGGCATTATCGAAGAAAAAAACGATAATTATTTGATAATTTATTGCGGTAGTGTGTTTATTAAATATCCGCTACACAAGGGAAGTGCATTATGGTCGTTCGTTGTACGTTTTGACACCACAAATAGGTTTCACATTATTGGTTTGGGAATGAATTGCATATGGATCAATTAATTGAGGTTTCAAAAATAAAATTTTCAATTTCAATTAACCTTTTTGCAGAATAAGCGAAACTTTGTACGATTTTCGATTCAACTCTGTTTTAAAAAAAGTTTGTTTTTAAAGGAAAAAAAAATATATAAACCTTTTTTTTTATCATGTAAACAATTTTTGATAGAATATCATAAAACCTCTTTTTAATTGATTTGAAGTAGTTTTGATGGCATACAACTCCTTTTCAATGCTACGATATTAAAAAGGATGCAGCAGCCATTGTTGTCCATTTGATTGCAAAATAAATTCCATAATTTGGATACGTTCACAAAAGAATATGAAATAGTTTCTTTTTTAGAGCATATTAGTAAAAAAAAAAACAATTTACAGTTTGTCACACAAGTATTACACTAGTCTACACATACATGTTTTTATGACCATGAACTTTTTATTCTACGCACATTTTTTGAACAAAACTGTATAGTAAAATCTAATTTAATGGATTTACAGTGTGAATGAAAATCATCTCTTCAATGGTTACAATCAGCTGAGTATGAAAATATCGTTGGCTGAACTAAGTGAGCCAACTACAAAGATTCTAGTCATACCTTTGATCATAAAATAAACAAAAATTTGCTTATGAATATTTTTAAGGGGACTTAACATTGCATGAGATACATGTATTTGGAATGTTTACGTGCGCAGACGTAGCGACTGCTCACTTCACATTTACCAGCAAACAATTTACATCCATATTGAATAATAATCAACCTGCTTTGCCGGTCTTTCTCGTTTAAAGGCCATGACATACAATTTGACACAATCCTGCGATTTGTAAAATATGGCATGTGTGCCATATTCAAGCAGTTTATTTGTACTGCCCCTCGTAATTAGTGGCGATAATTGTAACTGCAAATTCAAATAAACGTTTAGTGGAACAAATGGAAATTAATGGCCACAAATTGCGGAAGAGCAGCAATCAGCGCAAGCCTTGAGATTCTAAAAATATAAAAAAAAATTAAGATCATTTTTAATTTATTCTCGTATCCGCCACAACAATGCCACTAAGAAACCGTTTCGCTTTTCATTGGAGTTGAAAAGTGTAGGGTGTTTACTGTTCAGCACTGCGGAATACACCAATTGTTAGAAATCAAATGCAATTGTAACGAAAGCTTAATTAAATGTAATTAACTGTGTTGAGAATTATAATAATAATTTTGTTTTTTTTTTTTCAATGATAAGATATCGAATAAAATGAAAAAGATTAAAAAATTTTACGCAAAAGCTAAACCGATAAAGAAATTTAATTTATTTATTTTGATATTTTTTTCTTCTCTTCTTTCCTTTCATAAGTAAAATAATAGAGAAAAATGTCACAATTGCTTTCTACAGGAGTTAAAAGTTATTAAATTATGGCTTTGCCCGAAGCACTTTAATTGGACGGCATTAAGTGTGTGGCAGAAAAACAAGAATTAAAGAAAATTAAAAAAAAATAAAATAAATAAATGGTAATTAGTATTTAATCGAGAAGATAATAAAATAAAACGATATTTTAATAAATTATTATGAAGCTACAAATCTGAATAAAATGATCAATAAATAAATTTAAATTTTTTA
Organism: Ormia ochracea; assembly: GCA_963402855.1. Lineage (NCBI taxonomy): Eukaryota > Metazoa > Arthropoda > Insecta > Diptera > Tachinidae > Ormia > Ormia ochracea. The sequence goes on from OY727106.1 coordinate 45,313,388, forward strand.
CTTCCCCAATTATTTTAATTCCCACTTTAATTTTTAAAAAAAAAACAAAAGAATTCTATTTAAAATTCTCATGGTGTAGATGCGAACGAAAAAATACTTTAGTTTAATTTTATTTTTTTAATTAATATGCATGCAATAAATTATTTTATTTATGATTTAATTTGTATTCCATTTATGACCTCCGTCTAAAAGCAATACTTTTTATTAAATTTTAGTTGCTTTGCGTATAAATTAGGAATTGAGCACTTTTTATGCGATTCTGAAAGCAATCGAATACATTTGCATGAATTTTAATACTTCTAATGTTTACTTTCTGCCGTCCGCATTTAATTCTGATAATTATAGAAATATTTTTTCATAAGCTGCCGCCAAATTCCGTTGCTTAAACAAAAAATATTTGCCGCATTTACGGTGCATTGCAGGATGAACGTAGTTGTTCATGGCGGCACCGCACAATAAAACCCAAATAGAAATTATTACATATTTTAGTTCTCTGGAAAGTGCCAAAAAGGCTTGTGAGATACAAAAGAAAACTGAGATCAGACAGGTGTGAACAGTGACCATCGGACAGATAAGGATTATCTTGTTGTTCATGGCGTCACCGCACAATAAAACCCAAATAAAAATTATTAAACATTTTAGGTCGCTGGAAAGTGCCAAAAAGGCTTGTGAAATACAAAAGAAAACTGAGATCAGACAGGTGTGAACAGTGACCATCGGACAGATAAGGATTATCTTGTTGTTCATGGCGTCACCGCACAATAAAACCCAAATAAAAATTATTAAACATTTTAGGTCGCTGGAAAGTGCCAAAAAGGCTTGTGAGATACAAAAGAAAACTGAGATCAGACAGGTGTGAACAGTGACCATCGGACAGATGAGAATTATCTTGTTGTTCATGGGTTCACCGCGCAATAAAACCCAAATAAAATTTTTTAAACATTTTAGTTCGCTGGAAAGTGCCAAAAAGCTTGTGAGATACAAAAGAAAACTAAGATCGCTTTGGTGTGAACAGTGATCATCGGACAGGTGATGATTATCTTGTTATTCATGATGGCACTGTACAGAAAATCTAAAAAAAAAATTTTAAACATTTAAGTTCGCTGTAAAGTGCCAAAAAGCTTGTGAGATACAAAAAAAGCTATGATCGCTTTGGTGTGAACAGTGACCATCGGACAGATTAGAATTACCTTGTTGTTCATGGCGTCACCGCACAATAAAACTAAAATGAAAATTATTAAACATTGTAGTTCGCTGGAAAGTGAAAATAAGCCTGGTAAGCTACAAAAGAAAACTGAGATCGCACAGGTGTGAACAGTGACCATCGGACAGATAAGGATTATTTTGTTGTTCATGACGGCTATCGTGCCTGATAGCCCCAATTCACAATTTGGCTTGTTGATAGAGCGCGACAATTGAAAATTGTTTTTTGTCGAAAACATTGATAGAAAGTAAGGCAAAGTGCTTATTCTTGCCATTTAAATGAAAGCACGATTGACTGCCTGTAAAGTTTCACAGTTTTACCCAGTAGTTTTAACATTTCACAACGCCTAGTGGCAAAGCCATGGTGACATTTATGACAAGATACTTCTGAGCACATACGTCGAAGTAAAGCAATGAGTAACATGTCTAACAAAACAAGTTTAGCAGCACCTTCTTTGATATCAGAGGCGCCGCAATACTGCTGTATATCTGTATTTGTCTACCACTTTCCTGCCTTGCCCATTACATTACTCGTACCATACAATAGCGAGTGCAGATCTTACAAAAATGAGTAGAATGAGCCATTGTGAATAGTGAACCTTTTTAAAAGCGTCAAGAAAGCACTAAATTTGCTACTGAACTTCATTCACTTTATGATTACGATTGACCAGATTTTCCAAATTAAAATTTTATTTTACTAAAATCTTACAATGTTTTGTAAAATATTTTAATTATTTTTTAATAAGTTAAAAAAAATTTATTTTCAAATAATAATGGCGTCTGCATGGTGTAGAGCTAACAGAAAATTAATGAGTTCAAGTCAAAGTACGGCTCGTCAAATTTTTGCAAAGGCGAAGGGAGCCACGTCTAAATCTCTATAAGTGCAGTGTTCCTTAAAAGTAATTGATATAAAATCTATTACAATTCAGCACTGATACACATATTGGTAGTATTCATGTACAAAAGGATTCGGTGCACTGAAAATATTCCGAAATATGGATGTTGGTATGCAGGCTCCATTCTCTACTACACCACAGTGTAGTACCACTTTGGCCCAATTATCGAGCAAATTTCCTTCTGCTAATTGCCAAAGATTCGGTCCTCAACAACTGAACAAGTAAAATGAGTCCTTCTGGTAATAAGTTATTTTGGGGCAAAATAATGATACCATTCAAAAAAAATTGTTACTTATTATTTGCGTATGTATGTGTGTGAGCGGATGTATATAAGTTTATACTTTTTTAAAGGAACCATTTATTAATGGGGTTTTCAAACATTTGGTCTCCAGCGAAATTTTTATTGTCTATTTGCTTGCTTTAAATTTGGACCCTCTGGTTCCGGTTCTGCTTACATCAAGCTGCATGTCTAGTGGCCGTTAATAATTTATGACCCACATATACATATAAGCAATAAAATATGTGTATCCTTTATATGCAAGTATAAGCTGTATCAACTTGTTTACATTTGGCTAAATTTGTTAACGTCAAAAATGTCAATATTTTACACCACGCGACACACTGTCAAGTAGCATAAAATATTATACTCCCACTACTTCGAGGTGCTGCCCTACTCATGGTTACTTATAAGCATTTAACTAGAATAAGGTTGGAGAACAGTCGCTGGCAAATAACTGAACGATAATCAATTATGGTCGTTATTCATGACTTTTATCATTCCCCCGCTTTGTCCTTATTTACATAATGTACACTTAATGATGATTTCAAGTATTGCCAATTTATATCATTCAATATCATTTTATCATTTTATCATTGGCTTTTATAGCTCTCATCATTAATATTATTTTATTACAATTTATTTAACACAAGTAGTAGCTCAATAGAATTTAGTGCTGCTAATTTTTACTGTTTTTGTGTACAGTTTGTAAAGTAAATGTTAGCATAAAGGCAATTTCAGAGGTGTTTACAAAAAGTATACATTTATTAGACTGTCAATAATTCTTTACAGTTTATATACAAATTGTTCAAGTTGGAACAAGTAGATTTTCAATAATTTTTTTTGATTGTTATGCAATGGACGAACAGATGGATGGCCTTCCACACGTATAAATAGGGCAGCTGTTTTGAAAAATATAGTGAACAGGACTGGGACTCATTAATAAATACTTACAGGTTTATAACTATGGCAGTTGCTTATAATACGTATTTTATTGTTTTGGTTACAAAAAGATGGGAAATACACCCCTGAGAAGTAAATCTAAATTATTACTTTTACATATACTTTGAAAAAAGTCTGTAACTTGTAAAAAGAAAGCGGATGTTTCTAAAGAAAATTATTATTTGGGAATCGGTGAAATGCAAAATGAAACATCTATAAAGAAAATGTCTTTCTAACTTTCGTTACTTCTTTCGTTACAAAGAATATCATATGAATGTAAAACTTCGCCTTCACTGTAAATAAAATTTGCAATGTCTGCTCGGCAGTTTCATTTCGTAGCGAATTTTTCCTTCATTAGATAACCACGACTACAATGAAGTCGGTTCAAATCGGCATTTCTGGAGAAATCTTGTGCTCTTGACTTACATATATTGGGCCTGCCGTTACAACTCTGCTCTTCGTTTCTTAGCAGAAAATTTTTACAGTTTCGACGCCGCAAAATTATGGAATATTTCCATGCGGTATCTGCTAAACAAATATAAGCTTGCTTATGAGCCCTTCTTATCATCACACATCGTGACAGCAGTTATTTAAGAGCTTTCATTTTCTAAAATTACTTTGCAAATCTTTTACAAATTTTTTGTTTTAATTTATTTTTTTATTTACTTACTTAATATTACAATTATATGAATATAATTATAATATGGATAGAAGCTCTAACTGCTGAAATCAGCTGCTAATTTGGCTAATTTGAATTAAATATTTTTTATAGTTTTAATTTAGTAAAATTAAGAAAACAATTATTTTTATTAACAAAAAAAGTAGAATTTTTTTACTATAATTAAGGGAACTAATAAAATTTCTATTTATATTATACTTAATAAAACACTAATTTCGCTAAATCAATATTTAGAAGACGACGGATCCACTATCAGTTGAATTTAAAAGCCCAGCTGACTTTAAGGCGAATTATTTATATAAAGTTTTTTAATTATTACTTGCTAAAATAAGCAAAAGAAACAATTTTAAACAAATAAAAAAAAAGTGACCTCATTGTGCAAACACTTACTTGACAAACTGTTGCATGCTTATGCATGTGCTTAATTTTTTATATTTTTGACTGACATCATTTATCAAACGCCCACTAGTTTCTAGGAACCAAAAACACACACTTGTTTCTTTACACTGCAATTACATTTGTTGGCATACGCCTAAAATAAAGGAAACATTATATTTCTTTCACTGCGTCCTGCAGGACAGGCAAAACTTTGTCCACGTGTTTCTATTGGGCTTTTCTTTCCTTATGTGCTTTTAACCTTTCCCATATTTTCCAGACTTTCAACGAATATTTTTCTGCTCTAATCGAAAATATATTTTGAATTTAAGTTCCAAATGTGAAAAAAACCTTTTATACAAAATTAATTTCAGCTCCTTGTCAACCGCATTCTTTAGCTGCTGATAATAGAGAGGGAGGGTTGATTTGGTTTATTGTGGAAGGAGAGTTCAATGCAGCGAACGTAGAACCCCATGAAAACAGTTGGAATTGTGTTTCTTATATATAAATTCGAATATGAGGTAACGAATTCCAGGCTACCTGAATTCTCAAATTGATGAATGAACAAACCAAATATTCGTTTAGGGTTGTAAGAGTTCCCCTTTATCGCTTTCTGGAAGAGCTATTGGTCAATCATAAGACTGTTGTTAATAAGATCAGTTTTGAAAGCTTCGTCACAAAACATATCGATTACAAAATTATTACAAAAACCAATATGTCTCCTGTAGAAACCGCCAAAAACGTTGCTTACGTAGCAGCTCGTGCATTTGACAAATCAATAAATAGTTTTTCTTTATTCTGAATTTTTTTGTCGTATAAAAATTATTTTTCTTGTCTTTTGAAATTGAAAAATAAATAAACTTTTACAATTGCAATTCCAATACAATTTGAAAATATAATTAAAAAAAAAATCATATTCGTGTTAATATTATTCGAAACTTTTTATTTTCAATTAATCGATTAAAATGTAATCAAAGAAGTTCATAGGAGTAACGTAGGAGAAAAAGCTTGTTACCTACTATTGTATTAAAAAAAATGTATTAAAAAATCATTGATATTATATTATAATGACAATTATATGTAGAAATAAAAAACTAAATAAAAAATTTAATAAAAAAATTATTCGAATAAAATTTTTTGAATAAATTTTTTTAAAGAATAAAAAGTTTTCGAATAAACATATGCAAAATAACATTTACGATTCAATGAAAATATGGATAAAAGGTATTTAATCGTTTACAAAAAAAATTATGTTTATTCGAATTTAGGTTATTCGAATAATGAATAGAATTTATATTTATTTCACTTATATGAATAAAAGAATTTTAAAAAAGTTCATGGTAAAAAATTATTCAATAATAATAAAAGAAACACGAAATTATTTCAGTACAATTATTGTAAAAACGATTATTCAAATAAAAAATTTAGCACCGAATACTGCGAATTGTATACAAATTATTTTAAAGTTCTCGAATAAAAATATCCAAAATTAAAAAAACAATACATTGAATTCTTCCTTTTAGCAATGCGATTATTATATATCACTATCTATTATATGCATTTGTAAAGATTATGGGTGACCCACATTGAGTGCAGCTTATGTGTACATTCCCCTCATTACGCCTCCTACTTTTCTACAATTCGTTCGTGAATTATACAATGGCATACCTTATCTTTATACTGAATGTCAAGCCCTATATTTCAAATTAGCGCAAGACAACTTTTCCCACGTGGTACTTCTCCCCCTTCCCTTTCCATCCCTAAGGACTTGCATATGCTCAAAACATATGAAAAAGTTTTGTGTTAAATTTCCTTTCGCAACAATTCAATTGAAAGTTGAAATGTATGTTTGGCATTGGAGTACATATTTAAACAAAAAGGACACGGGAGACTTTAGAAAATGCAAGAAGAGAAAAAATTAAATTTTCTTCAGAGAGCAATACGAGTAAATAATTGGAGAAAAACTAAACTATTTTATTTTTCTATTTTCTTTGCAGGCTATTCCATTTCTTATAGTTCTGCGGAAATGTTTCATTTAGCGCTTACACGTCTACAGATAATAATAGTCCTTTATATATACATATTTGTTCCGGAAATATGGTGCAAATCATCAGAGCTGGAAAAGCATTATTTAAGAGGAGGTTTGCATGCGCCGTGTTTCTTCTTTCACACCGTCAACGTAACCGGTGATCAGAGATTCGAAAATGGATCTTTTCTGCATGATGGTGTCTTGATACCACATAAATATATTGCTGTGTATAACTACATCTATACCGATCCTATAACGGCCGTGAAGGTGCCGCCTCATTTACGTGGCTGTATTTGTAAAGTGAAATCGTGTATAAATTTGTGTTGCCCTTTTGGCAAATTATATAATTCGTCATGTGTGGAAGCTGACAGTGATATGGAGTGGCCGAAGACATTAAATATGACTCTGTCGGATGGTTCGCTGAAAACTGTAAACATTTTTGAACAGTACGCTGTTGTACATTTCCGGCCATGTAGTCCCATGTACGCTCTGAACCCGATGCTATATCCGGATGATGCTTGGAGTATATTTTCGGTATAACCTATTTTTATTTATTTATTAATTTTAATTGCGAACTTATAGTCGTGAATCAAATATGCTCGTGAATTAAGGCACTGTTATATTCCATATAACAGTTTCTGGTTACGAGGCGGTGCCATCTTGTATGTCTCAGATGTTCTACTGAAAGCAGCAATATCGCTTCTTTTTGTCGAACGTGGCCTCTATAATTAAGAGTGCTGCTGGCTGGTGGGTTCTGGTGGCCTTTTTTGCGGTCTTTGCCAACATAATCTTAATCGTGGCATCGCGTAGAAGGGGCATCTTTTACAATACGATAAAGCCAAAGAATTCAATCACAAGAATTTTTCTTGTACAACTAAAATATTAGAAAGCGTTTTTAGCTGGAGAAGAAAATTGTGGAAATGCACCATTCATTGTTTTTCTAAATTATTACACATTAGGCTCATTCAATTGATATTGGAATTATCTAAAATACATAGTTGCAATTTGTCTTTCTCATTCAGTTAGTATTCATTGTGGGGCATCTTGTTCCACAAAGCAGTGATTCTCCGAATTGTTTCACATCCGATTAGAAAGTTTTCACGATTAAAAAACAAGGCGAAGAGAGCGCGGCGAGATCCATTTTACATTACCGTATCAAACAGCCGTATCATGTCATTTGTGCTTGTCACAATCCCACCACCTTCAGCAAATCTCGGTCTTAAATTCTCTTTGCCTAAGGCTGAGAAGCCTGCTTCGATGAGCTTTTTTTATCGTACGCCTCATGTGAGAGTAAAGCTTCCTTACAGCTTTGAAATATTTTCCTTATGGGATAATGTAATGAATCATAAAGGAATATATAATACAATTTTTGATAAATATCAGATAAATTCGCGTATTCAGCATATTTAACTCATCCCCAAAATGATTTCTCCTTTCAATAGAATGGCACCATTCTCCGCCAATACGATGGATTGTATTTGAGCAAACTGGAATATTGCATGCTGCCTACCATGGGCAACGATACAAATGACACATTCTATTTAAATCCCGCCAATTGCGATTTAAGCAACAACTTTGCTACAATGAGAATAATAAATTCCTACGCCATGTTGTTCTCCATACCCTTCATGGTCCTAACGATTATTGTCTACCTGACGATATCGGAGTTACGCAACCAGCATGGCAAATCTTTAGTCAGCTATTTGTTTGGCTTAATTGTGGGATATTCAATGATGTGTGTGACTGCTTTGTCGACAAATCTAGATGTGATGGGAATGCCTTGCAAAGTCATCGGTAAGGTATACACAAATAAGATGGCAAGTCTTCGATTAATGTTTACTTTAAACTTGTTTTAGGTTACACGGCTTATTATTTCTTTATGTCGGCTTTTTTTTGGCTGAATGTTATTAGTTTTGATTTGTGGCACAATTTCCGAGGCACAAGAGGTATTAATCGGTTTCAGGAAAAGAAACGATTTGCCTTCTATTGTGTATATTCTTGGGGTACTCCAATTATATTTTTAATTATAACTTGGTTTATACAAGAGCATGTTGATATACCACACGCTTGGAAGCCTGGCATTGGCGGCGGCGATTATTGCTGGATTAATAGTAAGTGAAAATTGTACTAGATAGAGAGAGAGAAAGAGTGTTATTTTTATAATTGATGTATGAATTTGCTCCCTCTCTTGCTGGTAGTGTTAACTTGGTCGGGACTGGTCTACTTTTTTGCACCCATCATGATCATAATTATGGCCAATATCATCATGTTCGTTATGACCGCCATGAAAATACACAAAGTTCAACGTGAAATGGCGCGCATTATGGCCCGGGAGGATAGCACCCGCAACTTAAGGCATGAAAAGGACAAGTACTGGTTTAATTTTTATTTACAAGTTCGTTCACATTTTAATGGTTTGTAACTTTCCTTTTAGATTCGGATTATTTCTGCGCCTCTTTTTGGTCATGGGTGTTACGTGGTCTTTGGAAATAGTCTCGTATTTCGTTGGTACAGACAAGTCCTGGTCGAAAATTTTCTACGTGGCAGACATTTGCAATGCGATACAGGGTTTCCTAATTTTCATGTTGTTCGTTATGAAGAAAAAGGTCAAACAGTTGATTACGAATAGGTAAGATTTATTTCCTACTGGGATTTATTTATTTGTTCCGTCCCATCTTTTTCCTAATACATATTTTTTTTCTTGAAGCAACTACACCAACAATTATTTTGAAAACTTTGTTTTGAAATTATGCCGTAAATATTGTGTTTCTTTATTACGTCATTTTTGAAAAATAATTACCACATTCCCAGCTAAAGAAAGTGCTATTACGTAAGCACAGTACCATCACTGGAATTAATTCTATTGGCAATTCTTGGCTCTTAAAAACCGAAAATTGTCGATGATTTTTATAGGCAGTGTAAATGCTTGTTAAGTCATTCCTAATGTGACTGCAGCCTATTTTGGTCTGTCGCTTTAAAATCGAAAAATTGTTATCACTATAACTTTTTTCACGTTAAAGTATCCCAGCATACATATACGCTTAATTTTTTTTTTCTAAATTCATGTTGAGTGGGAGTTTAAACTCAAACTTTCAATTCGGAAAGAAAATGGATGACACTGCTAAATGAAAATTCTGAATTTAGGTTGCGGTTTATCTTGATGCCCTACTGATACATCTCTTTTCCTAGTTTTGAACTTCACAGCGGCGAAACCTTCAATATTCCGTCCAATCCTGTCTAGATTAGTTTTTCCAGGCAAACGGGTTTCCAGTAAGAGGTTTCATATTGATATATTTTGCAAGTCCTCGTTCTTATCTTAACTGAACCTTTAAAGTCTTAAGCCTTAAGTCTCTATTCAAAGTACGGCGTAATATCAATGGCTGAATATGCAATTTCAGCTGTGTGGCGCCATATTTACCCTGAAATTTTACCAATTCCAAGTAGTTCTTATAATTATTATCTTATTGTTGTCGTATGTTGTATAACTTTTATTTTTATTTGTAAATGCTTATCGGCCATCTGTCAAATACCAGCTGTTTGTCTAATCGATTTTTGTTCCATTTTTATTAATGGCGTTCTGTTTACTTCATCGTCACCTGTCGGGTAGCAGCAGTTTGTCTAATGGCGAACTGTTAGAATGATCAGGATTTTTCCATTTTTATTAATGGCATACGGTTGATTATACATACCCATACATTCATAATAATCGGTTTTGAAAATTAAAGCCTTTTTTGGCACACCCTATTACAGGAAAATTCTTACTTAATAATTCCCTAATTAGAGATCAGCTGCGAAGAACGTTTAGAGCAAAATTTTATTTTAAAATTTTAATTTCGTACAAAATTTTATTTGATTAAATATTTATTTTTTTTTTTTTTTTTTTTTTATTACTATTTATTTTTATTTTGTTTCATTTTGCTTATGCGAGTATTCTCACAAGTTGACAATTTACACTTTCCAATTTAGAACATGTAGCGTTCAAAGTTATCGGTATACGAACAGTACAACGATTGGCAGCGGTGCCGTACGTCGTCGTTTTTACAATGTCTCGATGCAAATCCGACAAATGACCGCAATACGTTCAGCATTTTCGAATAGCCGACGAGTTCATAAGCACGATGTGTGAACGAACACTGGCTGTTTTCTATTCCTTTTATTGTGTGTTTCAGACTCCAAAGTGTAAGAATTATTCGTCATGCTACTTTTTCCTGTTGTTGTTGTTGTTGTTGTTGTTGTGGTTGTAATCAATGATGTTGTGAATTGTCGTAATAATTAAAAACGCTTTCGCGAAAAGGGGAAAAAGCCTTAAACATTAACGAACAAACTCGGCGATTTCGCTTTAATTATTTTTCTTAGATATTGAATTTCAATCGAATAATTTTTATTCGAATAGTTAGTTGAATAGTTTAACAGAGTGACTTTCTAATTAATTTCTTTAATTAAAAGCTCGAAATTTTAGGTTTATAATATTTTTTTTTTTTTAATTTTTTATTTAACTGGAAAAAGTTTGGAAAAGCAAGAAAATAATATAAAAAAAGCAATACATTTTTTTATTTATGATTTTAAAATCTTTTTCAATGTACGAGCACAAAGTATACACAAAATAGGTATTAAAAAAATTTAAATTTCGTTACCACTTTGGACACTTTGCAGTCGTTACCCTGCTGCCTTTAAAGTGTTTATTGCTTTCAAAAACAGCTCACCAGCTTTTATTTAATTAAAAAACTTATGGAAAACGAAATAAAAAATAAATGGGCATCATTGTAATTTTGTTTAATTTTTTTTGCTAATTTCCTTTATTTAATAATTATTTTTTTTAAGAAATTTTGAAATGTTATATTTATAAAAAATGTATTTCTTTTTAATTCCATTTTGCGTTACCACTATGGATAACTTTTTCAGTAATAATAATATTAACAAAAATTATTTTATATATATTTTTTTTAAATAATTTTAAAATAATTTTTAATATTATAGACAAAAGTCGTTTTATGTATTTTTTTTTTATATATATAAAAAAAATTTTTTTTTTATTAGTTTGCATTTTTAATACAGAGTCAAAATGTTTTTAATTGCTAAATAAAAAAAAATTTGCTTATAATATTAAAAAAACTTTTTTTTTTATCTTTAAATTTTTTTATAACAAATTTTTGTTATTATTATTATTATTATTATAACTTATCCATAGTGGTACTGCAATATTTAAATAAAAAAAAATAAATTTCATCAAAACATAAAATTTTAAAATTTTAAAAAAAAAAATTATTAAGTAAACAAATATAAAAAGAAATTAAAAAAATTACAATGATGTTAATTTATTTTGTGAACTTCAAGTCCACAATTTCCATTATTTATTTAATCAAATAAATGCCTCATAATTTCGGTCATTCAAAAAGCAATTGCGGTATGAAGATCAGTTGGTTTTTAATGTAAGAAACACATTTGCTACAGCAGGCGACCATCTGCAAAGTAACAAAAATAAAATATAGGCTGACATAATTGTATTATATCTGAGAGGTATTACTTTGAAAGGTGCAAAATTGTTAATGATGGAGAAATAAAAATTGTTGGGAAAAATTTAAAATAACATTTATATTTTGATCACACCTTGTAAATTAACGTTTATTTTGACGACAACACCGCGCTGTAGCCGTCCCAAATTTATTCATATTTTTATAAGCGGTATTGTGATTTTAGAATTATATTAATTTATTTAATACCAAATACAAGTAATAATAAATTTATTATTTAAAATAAATTGAGAAAATTTTATGTATTCTAGTTCTCTCCCACTCTAGGTCTCCTTTCTTTCATTAAATATTTAAATATATAATGTTATTTCTTGATATTTCGCCACGCCTTTGTGTAGCATCATCAGGAACAAATATTAATTGTTATTAATATTTTTTAATAAATTAAGAAAATCAAAAATCGTTTTCACAATTTATAATTTTTTTAATGTGAAATTTTTGAGAACGGCAGCATTGACAACTTGAATGTCAGCTGTTCATGCTGCAAAGCGGCAATTGCAGACTGAGATATATGTAGATACTTAGTTAGAAGCGTGGTCGGTGGTAACGAATGTGTTTAATGGGTAACTTAACAAAACAAAGATTCTGAATTAATGCATGTCATGCCCAATCCATCGTTGCAGCTCTTTAGAGAAAAATTTTCTTAGACACCCGGCTAACTTTCTCTATATGACATCAGCCTAATATAAGTCTAGGAGAGAGCCATGAGATAATTATTTTGTTAATGTATCAAGGACTAATCGTAGGCCCTAGACTTATCAATTGTATAGGAAAAGTGCTGCTCCTGATTACTTTGTTGCGCCCCAATATAAGTCATCTAAAATTATATATTTCATCACTAAACCCCTCATTGCATTCAGTTTAATAACAAGAGGAAACATTGGCTAACCAATAATTCCTACTCCAAAATTACTAATAATAAATTTTAAATATTGAACTGTTCCTATTTGTGTTCCTTATACTGATTTGCTAATTGTATTCTAAAAGTCTTTCGTATTATTTAAATGTCTTCATAAGAATGTTTAAAATATCAAAAAGTAGAGGAGCAAGTAAAACCAATTCAACGAATACAATAAATTCAACTGTGCCGGCGCAAGTGGATAAAACGGGGAGAGTGGATAAATTCACCATGACTGAAAAAAGTCCTACAAGATTTTGATATAAATTAAAGGTAACAGATTCAGAAAGTGCTAAGCGTTACAACTAAAGGGAAATGGAGTGTTAATAATTTTTCTAATAAATCGACTAAAACAATTAATAAAATGTCATAACCTCTCTGTGATTTGGCCAAATAAAAACTTGAATAGGGCTGCTCACAGTTTAGCAATAATCTAATTTAATAATATACTTTATACTAACAGCATTATTATTGTTTCTAATTTTATATGCTAATACATTCTGCAGTTAACAACACCCTCTCCTCTAACCAGAAAATAAGCCACTTTATAATTTGTTTTTATTGCATGTTTCATTACGTGTTTTGAAGCCTTTAAAATAGACTAGATTTTGCCAGTTATTAATAATTTTCATTGTACGGTTTTATGTCTAGATATTCAATACGTGATACGAGCACTCAACGTCAAAGTCAGTGCTCTACTAAAACAACATCTAGTAGTGTAGGCAATTTGGCACTGCCCAGTTATACTATTTCGCCTGATAAGCCCCTGATGAACAATTTGGAACGTACCACGATACTAAGTCGGCCGTGAACAACACAATTAATCTACAAAATAAATAAATCGAATGTTAATTAAGTCGTGCAAAAATTTAAGTATAATTTTTGATATACCAATATGATATAAAATAAGAAGAAGAAGAAGACGAAGAAGAAGAAGAGAAAGAAGAAAAGGCGAGCTTCATTCAGGGCAGTTATTGCAAAATAAAAAGTCTGTTCATTTTGATTTTGAAGATAAATTAAATATTTTAAGAGCGGCATCATTCCGTACCTAAATTAAGTCAAACTCTAATGTATTCCGTCTCTCCATTAAGTCAAATAATGAAAGAAACCATGAATAAAAATTCGAAATATGGATCGTATAGGATTTAAATGTTTTTCAACTGTTAATTTAATATAAATGCCTATTTAATATTTATAAATAATTTTATTTGAAGTATTTCTTTAGTATATTCATAAGCATAAGTTTTCGTTTAAAACGCTTTCATACTTAAATAAATCTAGAGTTTAAGAAATTTTGTTGTAAATAAAAACCAAAGAATTGAAAAAGACACTTTTATTTATTTACACAATTTTTATTTGTAAAATTAAAAATTTTATGGAAGATTAATCTACTCCTACACCAAACATTTTAACATTTTAAAAAACTACTACCACAAAGTGCCCTTTAGCTTAATAAAGTAATGGAAAGTACCAATTTTCCCCCTTGCTGCAGTCTAAAAAGTACTCTTTATTAAAGAAAAAAAAATATATATTGAAATGATGATCCAAAGTTTTTCAAAATAAAATTTTTTTTTTGTTTAAATTAAACTTATTGACTTTGTCAAATCTAAAAAAAGTGTAAAAAAATGGTTAGAAAAAAAATTGATCAGGATTGGAACCCCCCTAATGTTCTAAAAGAAATATTTATACCCTACAACTCTTTCACCAAACCTATCATATATAGACAAAATGTTGTGTATAAAACTATTCAACATATTCGGCGCGGTGCGACGTAACTGAAAAGGGCTTGTATCCGTAGCAACGAACATATGGCGCTGAGTGTAGTTATCGCAATACACAAGTTACAAAAGATTTTTTAGCGTTTCTTCCAATGAGTATGAGCAGAATATACATTAAAATCACTAAAAATACCTATTGCAAAAAAAAAAGAAAAAAAATGCGTCTCAGGGCCTTTACATTTGAGGGCAACGATATGGACTAATAAAGATAATAAATAATAATTAATTTTCCATACGTGATAAGAAAGTAATTAGTACATTTTAATCAATTTTTAAGCAACGATAAATACTTAGATGATAAGCACAATAGCTTTCCGAATCAAGCTTTCCGGCAAAGAATTTTGAATAAAATAATACATTACGTATTACAAGTCGTATAAGAAAAATATTGTTTGGGGTGTAAAACAAGATATTTCCAAAGGTAAGTCAGTGAAGAAGTGAAGAACACTTATAGTATATTCGTAGCAACATAATTATTGCGCTGAGTGTAGTTTTCGAAAGAAAGTTTATTCAGTTAATACATTACAATCACTAAAAATATCTGTTGGATAAAAATAATAGTTAGGACCTTTCTACCTGAGGCCAAAGATATACATATTCTTTTGTAAGAATATAATATATATATATATGTATATGGATTTATGCTCGGAGTCGAACACCCTACGTTGGCGTTGATTAGTTTTATGATTATATAAATTAGCTTTTGTTGGCTCCTACTCGGTTTTTTTATATTTTTGCAACGCACTAATATTTTATTTATTTAGTATTATAATTACATATATGATTATTATATATATATATATATGTATGTATATATAATTGTATTATACAAATTTAATTATAATACGAGAAGAAGCACTGGCTGCTGAGGTCATCGGCTAAATATTTTATTACTTGCCATATTTAAAATAAATTTTTTTTTAAATAATTCAATTAATCTCTCTTCGTGTTGAACATATATCGCTCTCAGCAAATGTTAACAACAAACATTTTTCTCTTATAATCTGTTAACTTAACAGAATTAATATATGGATGTATATAGAAAAAATTCAGAGATTTCCATTTCCGTTTATTCAATTACTATAAACACATGCTGATTTTTATTTAAAGGACAAAAGCTTTTTCGAAAGCTTTTCTTTCAAGCCCAGCGGGTGTTATTGCTGCACCACTTCATTTGATTAATTTATTAAATTAAGTGTTTTATTTATTAAGTCAAGCTCAATATCGTCATGTGCCCGACTGACAGACACAGTTGCTTGGATTAGGGTTAAGTACAGCAGCGGCGAACTTAAGTGTAACAGTATTCTGTTTTAACAGTTGCAGTCTTTGCTAAGCAATGAAGTGGCATGGCAAAAAGCTTTATAAAAGTTTACGCAAAAAAAAGGTGAAAAGCATATATAAATTCAAACATTTATTAGGTCTGTAGGCTGCTAGTTTGTGTTTATGAGAGTAATGAGCAAACACAATACTGAGATCGTTTGGCCACAAGCAGTCTCTATTCACGCTTGATAAGGTGTGGACGTTCGGCGGTGAATTATTTACCTCTCCAATGCGAAAGTTTATACGATCAGTAGAGTGCAACTAAATAAATAATTATAAAAATACTGGAGCGGAAGAATTTCAAAATAAGTATTGAATGAATTTGGCAATTGTGTGATGGCCAAAATAAACTTATTCAATTAAAAGCACGAAAGCAGAAACTGAAATTGCCTTCACAATGTTTAAAGAATTTTGCGTTGGCTTATCCATAAAGCAGTTGTGAATGAAATTAAATATCAATTAAATTAAAAATAATTAAATACAAACAAGTCAAGACAACAACGATTTGAGAACCTGTTAAAAACATATTTCAGATTAGAGGAAATATATGTATTTGTCAACCTGATCAAACATTAATGTTTTTTCAAACACTTGACCAACTTTACCCTTCTGTCTCTCTTTCTATTAACCGACAAGAGTTCCATTCGTACACTTCATAGACAAGAAACTTTCAAAAAACAGTTTAAAGTGCTTTTTCTACAATTTTGAAGATTCCGAAGATTGTTTTTGTGTTTATTCTCGTTCTCTCTCAGTTGCAAAGAGATGAGTGTACACGCAGCGCCATTAGATCACTTTTGGCCATGGCCATTGTTATTTACATTTGTTGTGTTTGTTCAGTATTTACCAGCCGCCGCTGGCCGCTCATACCCCTGCCCCTATGCGCAGACCATTAACATAACAGACGGCTTGCGCTTGAAAGATGGCTCTTATTCATTTGAGGGTCTGGTTATACCGGCCAATCTCACGGCTGAGTACACATTTAAAGTACTAGATGGCATCGAATATGATGCGCCCAGGCACATGCGAGGCTGCGCCTGCTTATTAAAGCCCTGCATAACATTTTGCTGCCCTTCTAAGATGCACTTCGACCCAGTTCATCAAAACTGTACACTGAACGAAAAAGAAAGTCATTCACAGCACTCACATATTGAGGTGACTTTCAAAAATGGCACTGCCACTGTGGTGAATATCAGGGATGCATTTATCGTACGCTATGAATTTGGCTGTAAAAGTAAATATATCCAAAAGCAAAAGGAGAATTTCTGGCAGTGGGATTTATTTGAGGTGAGTTTCATCGCAGATTAGTTAATTAGTTAACTGGAATTCTCAATCGTTTAACACATAAACGTTAATAAGTTTCATTCCACACTTCGTAAATTAATAAATAATTTATACTTTTGAAAGTCTTATAATTATTACAAATAAAGTATTTAAACAATTCTTGCGATACGGCGATTTCCTGAGTTCAACTAGTTCGTTTTTACTGAACTTTAACGAAAGTGAACTTGTGGCGATAATGCGAATAGCGTATAACACATTTTTATGTGTCATTAAAAGCAAAAAAATGTAAACAATATTTTTTTTGTTTTTTTTTATGATTAATTCTTTTTCAATTAATTAATCTTTTGCAATCGGTTTTATATTATTTATTTTCTTTTAAAGAATGGCTCTCTCAGGCGTGACAATAAACTTTACACCACCGACGAATATTGTTTTAGTCCACTGGAGCATAAAAAGATTTGGAGGTTGACACCTCTGACCTGTGACAGATATCAAAAGGGTCTCAAAATATGGATTTATGTTATTTGTAGGTGAAGTATGAAACATGTTTGTTTGATGGATTTTGTATGCACTTCAATACCTTTGTAGGTGCCTCCGTGGCCATTGTTGTTAATATCATCGTTATTATTATGTTTGTGGCAATTAAGGATCTACGCAGTAGCAACTACGGCAAAGGTTTGGTAATCCATTTGTTTTCTCTGACAATTGGCTTGGGCTGTTTGGTGTACTTACAGCTGAAAAACCCCATGAACTTATCACACATTGCCTGCAGGACTATAGGTGAACTATATAATGATCATAACCATATAATTCTCATTAAATTAAGATAATTTGTTAATTTGTTTTTTAAAGGTTTTGTGGCCTATTTTTTTTTCATTGCTTCTCTTTTGATACTCAATGTAATAAGTGGACATTTTTGGGCCACATTTGCTTTGAAGTCCATTAAAAGTTGGCATTTAAAAATATACTACGGCCTGGTATTCCTCGTTGCATTGGCTTTAAAATATTTGACGAAATTTGCTCAGGACTCGAATATAAGCAGGCATTTAAAGCCTGGCATTGGTGAAGACTTTTGCTGGTTTGATAGTAAGTCGTACACAGTTAAAATTATTTATATTGGGGTAATCTAAGAGCTCAAAGCCAGTATTAAGTTCTATAGAAATACTGGTTTTAAAAGCTCTAAAGCTCATTAGCCACACATCAAACGAGCGGCTTAGCAATGTGTTCTCTTAAAGTATATTAATGGCAAAAATTCATACAAACGAGTAAGTGGTCTGCTCTTATGAGTTCCAAACTCGTATTTCGTATGGACCTACTGCTTTCAGGTCCAACATTTTTAATTATATGTATTTCTTTTTAACATTTCAGTACGTTTATGGGGAATTTTATTATACTTCTATTTACCGATTTTCATATCGCTTATCATCAGTTTATACTGTACAATAAGAGCCTATTTTTGCATATTTAAATTGCCCAGCGACACATTAAGTGTGGCTGGAAAGGATTTTATTACTACCAAGAAACAGTAAGTATTGCAGCAACTTGGCAGACATATTTTACATTGAAATATTTTCCCGTTTTTCAGTTTCATGTGCTTTTGCATTTATTTGTTGGTAATGTTTTCCATTTGGATGCGTGAAATTATCGTTTACATTACGGCTAGATTCCGTCAAGTCTTTTTCATCATCGACTATTGGAGTGGAATTTGTATATTGTGTTTGGCATCTGTGGCCTTTATATTTTTGTTGACCAAAAATATATTTGTACGGACTTGGTGGAGTAATAATGTGTAAGTATTGATTTAATTGCAAAACGAATGAGAATTACATACATGAAGAAATGACAACCACAACAAGAGAATGGATTTTAGGGATTACAATGAGTATTATTAAGGATTAAAAACCAACACAGCATTTAAGAACAGTTTTTAGATACGAAATTATATCTGCGCACTGTTACGCCGCTACAACCTTTACGGTATGTGCTTTACGTAATTCTGCCAAATAATTGCTTTAGAGTATTAATTATGAGAAAATTGAAACTGTTTAAATTGATATCTGACACAAATTTATTATTCAAAATGATTAAGCTACTCGTATAAATAATTATATATTATAATTTTTCATTGGCATTACAGGTCTGGCCCACCCATAGAATACGATTACTCGCTGCCACCCAATTTTGCTGTTGTAAACGATCATAACAGGAAACCAGATGGTGAGTATAACAGGGACTGTGTCTCTCTCTCTCTCTCTCATGTTACAGAAGATTTGCTGTTATGCTACATAAATCAGTGGATGGCAACGCAATTCTCACAGTGACAACATCGGCTTTACAAAACTCGTATAAAACATGACTTTTTAAAAAATTGTTGTCCCCATGCAGGATCTTAAAATATATTTCGGTTTATAGAATCTATGATAATATCCTTTTATATCTTAATTATTGCAAATATTTTAGACAATATTCTGGTTCTTTGAAAAACGTTTGCCAAATAAATTTTGATATAATTTATTGTGAATGGCTTTGTCGACTTTAGTCTGGCTTCAGAAATTATTAAATGATATAATATCTCTATGAATATACCTATGAAAGGTACATCTCTTGATGGTTCATTACTTTCAGTCGCATTATCAATAATGCTGGAAAACTTCTGTAGCAAAAGAATATACATACTTGATCTGCTACAAAGAAAAATCTCTTCCAATTCCTCAGGGAATATACAAAAGGCGGATCCATGAGAAAATTGAGTAAAATAAATAATTCTAGGGTAAACTTTAATTATCGATATACAAAATAGAAAACGGCAAAATATTGCCGTGAAATTGGGAACGAAAATATTTTTTCTCATTTGGTGGCATAGTTGAGAGGTGGGGTACATCACGGTTCTACCACTCCAGGTTTAACTAGGCAAACTTAGAAGATCCATAAAAAAATTTCTTATACTCGTATCGTTTGCCATGTTACCAACCACATTTAACGAATTTATTAACTTTTTATTGAATTAACTTTTTTATTATTTTTCTTTTTTTAGAAACTGGGGTCGAGTCGGGGCACAGCCTGGAAAATAATACAAACAAAGTATAAAACACTTTTTCAACTATTGAAAAGTCTGACAAGTTTTTTCTTTTTCTACCTGAAAAAATAAATTCATTTAAAAAAGATTTTTTATAAAAAATTATTTATTTTTATTGCAAAAAAGTGTTTGGCAACTCGGCACATTAAGTGAGATAATAGAAGGTGTGTTAAAGTGATTATAGAATTGGGTGTGCGGCAAAAAAAAAAAATTATTCCCCTTGAATGTGACGAGGGGTAACAAATAGTGGACTAGAAGGGTTCAAATTATCACGTTCTCCTAATAAATAACAAGACAATAAATGTTAAATACAAGTTTTTGTCGACTGACAACGACAATGATGATACGCACTGTGAGTTTGTCTGTTTATCTTTTTGGAAATCGGCAAATAGTGAAATCCGAAGTGGCTCTTCCGGTGTGCCCAGATAGATAAACAGTTTTATATAATTAATTATTTATACACATTTTTCCCCCGCCCACCACTACAGGACAGCAACAGTATGAAAGGACTTTTTTAATCAGAACTTTTTAGCAATAAATGCGGTTCCAAGGCCGCAAAAAATAGAAATCTATAAATATATAATTGATATTTTTTAATATGATTCTACTGTTAATTAAAAACGTGGAATAGACTATAAAATTACAATTAAAAGCTTTTTTATTTCATTGCTTATTTTCTAAAATACTTTGATTAAAAAATCTTGTATATGCTTTTGAAATTGTATATAAAAAGTCCTTAAACGAAAAGTTGTGTACAAAAAAAAAATTTAATAATAGAATTTTTATAAATCTGCCCCAATAACCTCAAAAAAAAAATTGAAAAGTTATTTATAAAATTATATCGTTTGTAAAGTATTAAAAGCCTAAAAGCAATTAGAAACAGCCCTCGCATTAAGTTGAACGCTTTGAAAGCTGCACTAATACAACTCTGGGGTATATGATTTTTGAAACATTATAATTGCGAATCTCGCAACATGATCGATTAGTTCTGTTTAACATCAAGTTTTGGCTACTTGGACTTATTCGGAACAAACAGATCATAACGCTGTTCATGAACGGTTTAAAAGGCCCTTATAAAATGGAAAGTAAGCCAACCTAAATGGAAATTTTACCTCATACTGCGCTATCAAAAAGCCCAGCCAAATTTCAGGTAACACAGTAAAGTAAATTAAAAACAAGTAGGGTGCCAGATATATGACATTTCTTGAAGCAGAATTGAATGTCCTTCTTCGGCTCTTAAAAGCTCATACAAGTTAAAAATTTCCACAACAAATTAATTAAGCAATTATTGGCGCAAGTTGCTCATTTACGACTTGCAAAATTAATTATATAAAAAAAAAAGTGTCCTGCAGAGATTTTGTCATGTGGCTCATTCCAAAGCTCATCCTTTGCCGAGACATGTTGTCTGTAAGGTTTTGCATGTCAAAATTGGTTTTCATTGATATTGGCGGCATTTGAGTCCAACAGGACTTCCATCCAATGCCGCACAGGGCTACAAATTTAATTAATGATGTTGCTTTTTAGTTGATTAAATTTAAATTCAGCCAACACAGATTGTGTTACACAAAATTAAAAAAAAAAAAAAAAACCGAAGAAAACAAGGCAAAACTTGACCTAATTTCGTCCAGGCTTTACTATTCATTTCATATCCTTTCAACTTTAGAATTCTAAAACAAGTGTTTGTTTCAGTAGCCTTTTGACATCCAACCCTTCATATTGAAAAAATATGAAGAGAATACACGGAAATGAAGTCCGCAGGGAACAGTTTTAAATGGCGGCAAAGCACACACCACAAACTTGTATAATTAAGCTTTTTTTGTATTTCTTTATTTGTTTTACCGTACGGTTATTGGGCAGCAACCAACAAGTTGTTTATTAAACAGCTGATGTGAGAATATGAAGAGGATAAAAAGTTACAAACTCAGCAAAATGGGAGACAGCGAAGACGGGTCATCGGAAGTCACGCATACTGTTAGTTTCGGTGAAATTGTATTTAAAAGTGTGACTGTGCAATCAATTGTACAGTAAGAAGAATGTTCACTCGACAGAATCTTAAAAGAATGTTTTTTTTTAAAAACATTTATTAATCGCAAAGCCAGAATATTCGACATTTTCTCTATTTTCGATAAGCGATAAATTGAAATAAATTCATACTGAATATATTTTTTATGTTTTGGCTGTTTGGCTTTTAAATTTATTATCCGGCAGTTTTATAATTCTCATTCAAATTGTGCCAGCTGTTCTATAAGATGATCAAATGAGTTGTATAAATATATTCACACGAATAATGTACATATAAGTTAATAATATAATTTAATTATAAAACAATTGTGGTTCTTCCTGAAGAAAAAATAAAAATTATTTTCATAATTTATTTATTTTTAAGCTTAAAACATTTAATAATGGCTTATAAAATAATAAAATCAAATAAAAAATGAAACTAGAATTTTTATGAAAACATATTTTGAAGAAAAAAAATGTTGTAAATAAATTTTAACACCAGACATCAAAAAAATAAAAAAATAAAAAAATTAAAACAAAAAAAAAATTAAAAACTTTTAATTAAGTTTTTGTGAAAAATCAAATAGTTCTGTTAATATGCTGTCCATGAAGGTGAAACATCGAATGGAATGTAACAAATGGATAAAACATGTCTATGCCGTCCGTGAGAGCGTGTGTGCGTGTGTTTATGGGTATGTGTGAGAAAATTGGAAAAGTATAGCAAAAGAACAAAAGCCCACAAAACCATGTCTCAGTTCGTTATGGCCATTTAAGTATCCCATATTTTAATTGAATCTTTCCTTCTGGTCAACTTTTAGTTGCCTCTAAAAGTTCATCAGGTGCGGTTGCCTAGAAGTGGTCTTAAAACGGAACATGGAAAGCGGTAATTGATAAAAGGATAATTAATGACAATTACAAAAATATTATTAAAAAAAAAAAAATTCCTCCCACGTTGTGGAAATTAATGCGGCAACCAACTTAGAAATATTAACTTCATTTTCTTTCCATCGCGTCATCATATCCATTTTAAGTGCGTCTGTCATTGCCAAATTTGAATTTATTCAATTAAAAGTGTGCATAAATTAAAAAAGAAAAAAATAATTAAAAGTGCGGAAATTTATTTATTTCAAAAAGAATTAAACGAAAAAAGAAATGCAAATGCAACAACAACGAGGCATTTAGAAACATAAACAAAATAGAAAAAAATTAAAATCATTCGAAGTAAACAAAAATACTCGCAGAAATAAATTTTATTTCAAGTAAATAAATAAAACACAAAAAGAATAAAATATTTCCTGAAATTCGTAATAACTGAAAATGTTAATTTCATTAACCCAAAGCATGCTTGTACGCTTGAATTTGATTTTAACCCTGGCAGTGAGCATGACCAACAGTCAGATGTCCCGGTATCCCTGTGCTTTTATAGACACGGTTGAGATAACGGACAGGCATGTGAATCAAATAGTGGGTAACGAAGGAAATTTAGCTACGGGCAGTGGGTCAACTACGAACGTTTCCTACATCTACCAATCGATGATTGTGCCACCCGAGCTAATCGCTGTTTATGATTTTGTCATTGAGAATGGTGTACGAATGCCCAGCGCCAGGCATTATCGGGCTTGTGTTTGTAAATTAAAACCCTGTATACGTTTTTGCTGCCGACAGGGCTCCTTCTATGACCTGGAGTCCAAAAATTGTGTAGCCACTAACACGACCGACCACCAATTAGCACAAAATTTGGTTACAGTGCATTTAAGAAATGAATCGGCCATCTCTGTTGTCACCGCTAAACATTTTTTGGTGCACTATGGCACACCCTGTCATACAATGCGTGTGATGCTTAAAGATAAGAAGCCAGTGAATTGGACTTTGTACGAGAATGGCACTATTGCCCACAAGAATCTATTGTTTACCAAACACTATTGCTATTCAGCTCTGCCAGAGCGTGACAAATCGCAGATGAATGTAAGTGCGTTAATATGGAATTGGCAGCCATTGGCATGTGTGTCAGAGAAACTTGCTTTCACTTTGGGCGTACGAGAGTGGACGTATGCGATTTGTAAGTTGAATGAACTGTTATGGTATTTGTTTAATTACAATGATTTTTCCTTTTGTATTACACTATACGAGGTTAGGCAAAGACTTAGATATAGTCCTGGCGGTTTCGTAAAAGGAATAAATAACTCTTTCAATAAAATATTATGCTCTTTCTTTAATTACAATGATTTGCCCTTTTGTATTACACTATACGAGGGTAGGCAAAGACTTAGATATAATCCTGGCTGTTCCATAAAAGGAATGACGAACTCTTTCAATAAAATATTATGCTCTTTCTTTAATTACAATGATTTTCCCTTTTGTATTACACTATACGAGGGTAGGCAATGATTTAGATAAAATCCTGGCGATTCCCTAAAAGGAATAAATAACTCTTTCAATAAAATATTAAGCTCTTTGTTTAATTACAATGATTTTCCCTTTTGTATTACACTCTACGAGGGTAGGCAATGACTTAGATAAAATCCTGGCGGTTCCATAAAAGGAATGAAGAACTCTTTCAATAAAATATTATGCTCTTTCTTTAATTACAATGATTATCCCTTTTGTATTACACTATACGAGGGTAGGCAATGACTTAGATATAATCCTGGCGGTTTCGTAAAAGGAATAAATAACTGTTTCAATAAAATATTATTCTCTTTCTTTAATTACAATGATTTTCCCTTTTGTATTACACTCTACGAGGGTAGGCAATGACTCAGATATAATCATGGCGGTTCCGTAAAAGGCATAAATGACTCTTTCAATAAAATATTATGCTCTTTCTTTAATTACAATGATTTTCCCTTTTGTATTACACTATACGAGGGTAGGCAAAGACTTAGATATAAGCCTGGCGGTTCCGTAAAAGGAATAAACAACTCTTTCAATAAAATATTATGCTCTTTGCTTAATTACAACAATTTTTTTGCTTTTTTTATTACTTTATACGAGGGCAGGCAGTGAATAATATGCAATTGTACAACTTTTGTAAATAAAAAAAAAATACTTCTTAGTATATGTTCAATAACTAACCCGATTTGCTAGCCCTTAAAATTAAGTTCGAATAAAATTTTTGTTCCGAATACCAGCGAGTTTCTGATTTGTTATCCTACATAGTCTTACGATTTATTTAAGAGCACGCCATCAAACTTTTCCAACAGACATGACAGATTTAACAAATCGTATGATTGAGAAGGATAGTATATCATGGATAGTATATCATTTGTCTTCATGGCGGGAAGAAAAATATGAAGCAGTTTGAGAAAGTGTTTTTAATTGAATTATAATAATGAGAAAGCTTTTAAAATTTAAAATTTGTTTAAGTTCGTTCAGTGATTTATAAACGGAAAAGCGTATGCAGTGGCCGTGTTTACACTATTAAAGTGCGAGCAAAAGTACGTGAAGACGGAAAATTTGCTCAAATTCGACTAACAAGTTCCCATAGTGAATGGATTTAAAAAAGAAACCCCCCTCTTTCATTCAGTCCAGTTTTTTCTATATCTGAATTATCTAAAGAATTTTGCTATGCAATAAAAAAAGTTTTTGTGTTTTTGTCTCCATGTAATAAATTTTAAGAATTTGAAATTTTTTTAAAAAAATTCACTTTAAAAATATGAAATGGATTTGTGGCCTAATTTATTTTCTTGTTTAATTATTGCAGGTCTCATTATCAGCGTAATTTGCATGATTTTTATTATATTCGTCTATTTATTGTCCACGGAAATGAGGAATACGTTTTACGGAGTTGCTATAAAATCCTACGCATTATGCATCGTCATCGCTTACTCCATGTTGGCCCACTTAACACTCACAGATCCGGCCGACATGTCAAAGTATACATGCTCCAAGATAGGTAAGCAAAAAGAATTAATTAAGTGAACTTACCTTATAGTATGTCGATGTCTGATCAGATCTGCAAAACAAAAAATGAATTTAAATCAATTTATTTTAATTTTCATTTTTGTCGTTTGAGACTAGAAAACAAATAAAAAAAAATATTCATATCGAATGAAATTTGTTTGTTGAGGCGATTTGTAGATTTGATACATTTGTAATTCTCAATTGATTGTTGAGAATATGGGCATAACATAACCGGATTTGGTATGACTTTCCGAAACTGCTTATTTAAGGACACACTGAGAAGATTTTTTGAAAATCAATTATTTTTATTTTCTTTCTTTCTAGCAACGTTTGCCCTACTGTATCTCATTTTATCATTCTATATATTGAGCTTTATTAGCTTCAATTTCTATTTGAGCTTTTTCGGCATCATTTTAAGCAAACTGATGTTTTGGTTTATATTCTTTCCGATTGTGCTGGTGGTCGCTTGTTGGTCGTTCTTTGCAAGTTACGATCATTACAACAACAAGCCGGTATTCGGCAACGATACATGCTGGTTCGATCGTGAGTATCAGAAAACAGCATTTGAAAATAAATACATTTTAAATAAATGAAAATTAATCTGTTTTAGCCCGAAACTTGTCTATTGTCCTGTATTTGTATGTTCCAATAATACTGGCTTGCTTGTTCAGTATTATCTTCTATATGTTATCGTTGGTCAGAATGAAGGAGGGATCGAATGGTGTTGATGCCGCTATAAGTAAACTTATGGCCAGCGTGTCTAGAAATCGGTAAGACTTGTTTATTAACTTTGCTTTTAAAACTTTTGATTGCAAATCAGTTGTTTTTTTAAAGTTTTAAATCATTTTGGCAATTTTTCGGCTACACCCTGATCTCGTGGCTGGTGTGCATGAGTTCGTTTGCGTTTAATTATTATCGCGACGAGAAGACGCATATCAATTATGTTGTCTGTTTATTTGTGGCCTTTCATGGTTTTGGCTCACTGTACTCGTTGATTGGTAAAAACAGCCAAATACAAAATTTTCTTCGCCGCATCGAGGAAGAAATGTATGTAGCGAATTTCGTTATTAAAATTAATAAAGTAAAAAAATTTTCATTCTGTTTGTATTTTGTAATTTTCTGCTCAGTGATACTGACGATGTCGCCGAGATTGCAGTGCCAATGACACCATTTTGAGTTGATTCTATTTTCAGGTCTAAGTTATTATATCAGTTCTGCCAGTTTATGTCCACCCTACGCAAAACTTCGTTTCTTGTAAAAATTTTACAAAATTAAAATTTAAATTAAATTTATATGCTATTTTTCTATAATTTGCTTCGATATTATTAAAAAAAAAGTATAAAATATTCTTTATTTGGTTTTTTTAATTAAATTTTTAACCTTCAGATCTGCCATTTTATATTTGAACAAAATTTAAATATTTCCTAACATAGTTGTAAAAAAATTGTTAACAAAATATTTAAGAAAAAAAATTTAAATATATATAAAAAAAAACTTCCTTAAACATAAAAATAAATTAAAAAAAAAAATCATTTGCAAAAACTACATGTTAATAAAATAAATTATGTTTAACATAAATAAATTATTTGAATTTTGTTAAACATAATATTTATAATAGATTTGGAAAAGGAAACTGTTCAAATTGGTTTGATCAAACAGATCCGAAAACATTATATATTAATTAAAAAAGTTGCCAATTATTAAATAAAAAACAAATATATCGGAAACTCTTCTATTTATTTTAGCTCAAGGACCGTTTTTATATAAAAATGATTTTTTAGAAAAATGAAAATATTATAATTTGTTAATGTACAGTACTATTCAAATGTTGGTACACGTTTCTAAAATGTTAACATATTAATATATAAACATATAAATATATAAATATTTTAAAAATGTTTTATTTTCTTGTTACAAGAAATTTGTTGAGAAGAGACGAATAGAAAAAAGAAATATAACGAAATATTTCAGAAAAGAAAAACTAATTTGCCAGTAAGCGTCAAAAGTTATTAATCACTATTTGCCCACGTTAAAAGTACTTGCACTGTATCAAAATTCATTGCTTTTAAGAACCTTTCAAAAGCTGTAGTTCTAAACTAGAAATTAATTTATTTTTACATGTTACAAAAAATTGGTAACGCAAATTTATTCTATCAAAAATATAGTGGAAAGAAATTATTTAAGTATTGGAACAGGAATTAAAATCAATAGTTTCATGAAAAGACGTAGTAATTTAGAAAATAGAAAGAAAGGCGGTCAAAAATGTATATTGATATATAAATATAATTAAAAAATACATAAAAGTTAGACAATTGTAAGGTAAAATTGGTAAAGAAAAAATATATTATTACTTTTTTAAAAATATCTTAAACTTATTTAAATATAAAATTATTCAAAAAGAAAAGATCGAATAAAAAATAAAACAAAAAAAATATTTTACTTCTGGTGAATATTTTGGAATATCCTTTATGCGCCACCATCAGGCAAAATATGACTAAAATTTATAATTAATAATATAAATATGCATATGTATCAATTTATGCTATAAAGGTACGTACGTAAATATATAAATATCTTCAGGTTACATGTATCTGTTTACGTATTTGCTGTCATTTGTTGTCAGTTCAGGTAAAGTGCAGATGCGTTTTTAGAGATGTTTTAGCGAGTTTTGCTATCATATTAGTGATTATTTTATGTAATTGTTGATATGCCAATACTCCCATTTAAATAATGTCGTAATGACGCAGTAGAAACGTAAACTGAGTCGATTGCCTGACTTCATGTTTGCTTAAGATGCTGACCGATACCGCGGAATAGGCTGTTGGATAATAGTTTCTAGAGAAATAATAGTTTACAATATTATTTTCCTAAGGCTGTGTGTATCAAATAAAACTACTCTGGTCACCTCTAAAATTAACAGAGAAACGTGTGAAGGTATCCTCAAAAGCAATAATTGATTACGCATGAACATTCGTGAGCCAGTCTTCTTTTACCAACTAGCCTGTAGCAAGAACATTTAAAATAGCTCGGACAAGACTCAGCAAGTTGCAAAATAAATCTATTACCAATATGGACGAGTTTAGCCAACAACCTCCAATGGAAACCCATCCAACATAGCACATGTTTAAACCTGTAAACTGTAACATTGTGCCACCACCACCGCCAGCGGATGTCCGATAACCTTTTTATGTCCTTACGTAAAGTCGTTTTATTGCTAATCACATGACCTTTGCCCGTAACGTTTATGCTTTCGTAACGAACAATTCACAACTAAATGCAGACCTTACAAGGACTTCAGATTAAAATATTATTCAAAATAAATTTGGGAGTATTAACATCGTGTTTACATCATACAATTAACATCGCACGTACTGCATGAAAAGCGAATTCGTTTCAAACTCAGTGAATTAGAAAAAACCGCGAAACATGAAAGCAAATTTGCATCAATACTTGATCGTGTAAGCCGAAATTAATTCCGCAAAGTTTTTGTGAAAAACTGTAATTTGAAAAAGAAGAACTTAATGTGTAAAAAAAATGTAAAAATTTAACAAAAATAATTTTCTAATTTGTGTGTATAATATTACAAGTATGTTTTTTTCTTTTTACTATTAAATTTTTGAAATAATATTTTTTTAAAGTACGGAAAAATGTCTTATTTAACACGTAATCGTACGTTACAGATCACTGGCCAGACAAAAATGTCAACATAATTGTAAAATTTAGAAAAAAGATTGATTAATGCCAACTAAAACTTTATTTAAATCGCACTGCTCTTTTAAAAACCGTTAGATTTATTTGACAGCATTCGGCATTGCAGCATCATTAATAAATGTTCTGATTACTTGCCATTCCATATGCCGGCATTTCAAATTTATTACATTTTTAAAAAATTTCCTTGACATTTACTTTTAATTAAATTCCTCTCCAACTCTAGAGATGCAATTTAGAAAGTCAAACAAAAATAGCCTGATAAGGAAAAAATCCATTTCTTTTCTTTTCTTTTTAATAATTCAACACATTTAATGTGGCGATAAGAGAGAATAATTTTTTTTTTTTTTTTTTGGGGGCCAACAAAATATGTAGTCTTCTTTTAATTAATTTTGGATTTTCATACATACAATTGCATTCATCCATTTGCTGTTCAGACAAAATTGCGCCCCTTTTCCGTTTTCTTACAGAAGTGTTTTGTTTACTGAAAAACTAACCACTTTATGGTTACAAGTACAAATTTTATGAAAAGTAGTCTTAAAAGTAATAACAAACAAAACGAAAATAAAATAAAAATAGCAAAATTACAATAATAATAATAAAAAAATTAATAATGAGCGGAGGTAGGCAAGCAAGCACTAAGGCAATAAAGGCAGCATGCAACACCAAAGAAGGGGAGCAAACAACACACTACGTATTTTCAGTATATTCAAATTCCATTAAAGACGACTACGGCCACGACAGAATGCAAGCACGAGTGTGTACACAAATGCACACTCGTATTTTACGACGTGTAAACATTTGTGTTCGTACACACATCCATGTGCATCTGCGATTGCAGGCGTATGTATCTGTTTGAATTTGCAAAATACATACACACACACATGCCTACATACGAGTCCATTTATAGTACTCCTCTGCTAGTAAACGAGTGCTTATTTTATGCAGATACATGCTTACGTTCGTACAATATATTGCGAATGTTGTGCTGCATATAATAAAGTTACGCGCCAAACATGGCCTACCTCGCCTTAAATTCCAGTGAGACCATCAGTGACGTATTTTTGTTATACACTTTGCAATACAGCGAACACAGCGACGAACCATTTAAGCAAACCCACATTCATCCATCCATCTATCCATCCATCCAACCATCTAACCAACCAACCATGCATCCCATACCAGCCCTCCCTCCAACCATCGTCACAAACAGATTGTGTGACAGTTAAACACAAGCCAAAAGGAACGAGAGCAAGAGAAGGCAAATTCCAGTGAAAAAGTTTGTTGCATGCTTTACATGCTGTATATAGAATTCCAGTTTGTTGCCATTTCAATTCGTTTGTATTTCTTCCTTTCTGCTGCATCTCGGGTTCCAACACTACGCATCCCGCTCAACATCAACAACGAACACAACTTCAATTTCAGCATCGACATCGCCATCAACATCGACATCGACATCGACATCGACATCGACATCAGCATCGTTAGCCGTGTCCCCATACAAAAAGAACAAGCAGAAAAAACAGCAAAAACCAAAAAAAAAAAAAGAAAAAGGAAAAAAAGTAACTCTGAGTGCATCAGATTTTTACTACGTTTTATTGATTTTATTTCGTTTGGTTTCTCATTCCCTTCATGCATTTCTTATTCTTGTGGGAACAGCCATAGCATCCGACCAGCTAACTGACGTGACTGGGAGTTGCAGCAGTGAGTAAAACATATAACATGGAATCAACAAACACACCAAGTCTGGTTTAACGACCACACAAAAACCAACAAGAGCAACAACAACAACGGCAATCCAACAGCAGTGAAAAATGTTGTCTGAAAATGTGGCAAGAGGTACAGGAACAACAACTACAACAACTACAACAACAACAACGCCAAAACCAACAATGACATCACAACGGCAGTATCCAGCATAGCGAAATATGCAACGTGGTAAAATAAGAAAATGCTTTTGTTTTTGTAACGAATTTAATACTTGTGGCAGTTGTGCAGAATCTGCCTGCATCTTTTTTGTTGTCTTTTCGATTTTTATGTTTAACGAAGCGGTGCAAAAGTGGCGGCGAATAATGCCATTTTTGTTATATAATTTTTGATTCCCGTTTTAAAAACTTGTGAAGTGTCATGGAAAATAATTTTTTGTTTACAGATTTTCAAAATATTTTCTATGCCAAACGATTTGTTCGCGCCAGCTTTAGAAGCTTTCAAGTGATTATTCCCCAACTGCCCAGTAGCTCTTTTAAAGCCGCCACCAAGTTATACAGCGGCTTCCTGTAGGCATATCCATTTTCATCTTTTCAATATGCAAATGATCGGTAGATGATCGAAAGCCATGAGTTTTTGTGTTATTTGAACTTTAAAAGCCTTAAGATTTTATGCTTTGTGCAGAATAGTTTTTAGTCTCCTCTAGGGGGCTTTCAGTCCGTAAGACAGGAGACAAACAGGCAACAATGGCTTTTGCTACATCCCAATATTCCACTTCACAAGCTTAATCAACAAATGCATTCTTGGCATTTTTAAGAATGTCTCGGTTTTCCCATGTCAGTTGCCGACTAGTTACTATCCCACACATGGAAATGAAACGGGGTCATGGAGCACTATTGACATTGAGAGTATTCCGACCAATTTAAAACAATACAAAAATATTTACATGGAATCAATGTTGGCTTCCTTTGCAGGCAAAAGCAACTAATCCTTTGCTGGGCTCAGTTCGAATTCTTTGGAACTGAATTGTAATCGTTATCCAGAGTGAAGTATATACATAAATTAGTTGCTGATGAATTTTACACAGACTGTGTCCTCTCTACACGAATATAAATTTGCAGGCGATTTGCCCTCAATTAATATAAAACCAACAAGATCAAAATATGTCACTAAAATCATACAAGATAATTTCCTGTTATTATTTTCATGCAATGACTGTTTTAAAGGACCTCTGTGCCAGAAGAGCTTGTCCGTGGCTTTTTTTAAATAAATAAACTTAGAAAGTTTAAGACAATGTGATTGAATTTAATTTCCAATAAATGCTACATGAGTTCTTTGCAAATTAACATAAAAAGACAGAGAACTCTTTAAGAACAACTAAAGGCAAAGTCTCACAGAATACGTTAAACGTATACTTTATACTTTTTCAACTAAAAAATATTTTAAACTATGTGTATTCATATCAGCCAGTTACAATCAATATGTTTCCATCAATCCAAAGTACTACAGTTGTATAACTTTTAACGTTATGCATACGTTGAGTACTTTGACAAATTACATTGAAAAAATATAGTTTAGAATGTATTACGAGGCCTTGCGACAAAAACAGCTGATTTAACAAAGTGCTTTCCGTAGCCAGCTTGGCGCATATTCTGCGATTCGACCTTAAGTGGCATGTATCGTATAAGAATATGATATTATCCAGCGGTTATTTTTCGGAATCTAGCAACTGGAGATGTACTGCTTATGGGCGAACTATCAAATTTGAAGGAATCTCTTCACTGAACGAACTGAGCTGCTTATTTTAGTGGCCATCTTCGTCGTCCAATTCGCCGCACTACGAAGTTGAGTATGAGCTTGAAGTTTTTCATTTACATTTAATTCGTTAGTCTGGTTGGGGTGTGACATACATATTTTTTTTAAATGTATAGAAAATCATTGGAACTTTCTCAGTAGTTCCTAAAAATACGTTTGGATTAATAATTCATTCGATTGTCAAAAAAAAAAACATCTCATTTTTGATTTCTTAAATTTGTTCAACAAATTTTTTTTTCGTCTTTACATTTGCTCTTTCCGTTGCTCATGGAGAACGACTGAAGGGCTTCCTTAAGCCTTCCTTAAAATTAAGGATTTTGACAATGTTGTTCGTAGACAGAACAATGGTCAGGTCAAAATTCAAAGAAGATCTGAGAAGGTATATTCGCTTAATGTTTAAAATTCTTTTGAAGACGAAAAATAAACCAAAAATAAGTCCATCCCCTTTATTCTAACTAAATCCTTTTTTATTAAAAATGTACGCAGTTAAAGTCAGAGAAAAGTTTTAGTAAAAGTAAAGTATTTAATTTGCATTAGAATAGTATAATTCTGGCTGATCTAATTAAAGCAGAAAGTGTTTGCTACCTCCTCCACATACTGTTATCTAACAATAGCCGGCATCCCCCCTCCAGCAGCTAGTATGCAGACTGCTAGAGAAGGCAGCATAGAATGAATTTCAATTAAATTTTAAATTCTATTCATAATTGAAATTTTTCCCACTAGAATTTTAGTTTTCAATTAATAAAAATGTTTGTGTATGTATTTGTTTGGCTTACGTGAAGGCTCTTACATACAAATTGTACACATAAACGATTAGGTATACATGTGGGTATGTGTGGTGTGGATGTGGTGTTGCCTTCTTTTCTTTCCCCCCGGTCACATTTACAAACCGCTTACAATTATGGGAGTGTTTCAATTCCAAATAGTTCCGACTTGTTAAGGAGCATTAATGTAAATAGTTTGCAACAAACTCCGTGTGCTATTTGATGGCAATTTAGGTTACCCTAGGAATTTTTAAATGTCTTAGGTCAATGGGGAGGCCAGTAGGGGAGTAAGCCAGGAATGTGTGGCGAGCACCGAAAGCATTACGTTATACACATATTGCAAGTAAGAGTTTATTATTGTATAAAAGACATGTCATGTAGTAGCGAATAGCGTATACATTCTGATACGCCTGGTAGAGATGCGTAGCAGAAATTGTTTCTGATAAAAGCGAAATTTTAAGTTTTATTTTGTATTAACAGATTTAATGCCTGCTGCCAAAGAGCTTTTTAGTCTTAACATAATAAAATAATTGTTGAACCTGCTAAGTTTTCAAATTTGCCGCCACTTCAATAATGAAATTTGATATAAAAATTTAAGTCAATCGCAGAAATTGTGGGAAAGTGAAAGTGATTAATAATTCTTTCACGAAGCTTTTCCAGCTTCATACACTTTCATGATGAAGTTAAGCTGCTATAAAACTTCGTTTGTATGGTAAAGCCAAAGGGAGGGAATTTAAGTTTGTGTCTTATTTTTGAATTTTGTTTCAAAAACTTTTTGAGAAGATGGTGTTGGCGAAGGCGTGTAATCAAATGGCGCAGAGGCATTTCAAGCCGTTAATTTTAAGCAGCCACTGTGTCCTGTCAAAATTCACTACATGAGTAGTTCATATGTAGTTTGAACAATATGTCTGTTGCCATAATCCATAAAGACTCCACGAAGCGAAGGAAAAAGCAGAATTTAACAGCCTAGTAAGTCAGAGAAAAGTATGTTAAAGATTTCAGATCCAAAGAAGCTTTCGAAGAAATTGCATACCGAGGTCTAAGAATAATCGCTCAAACACAAGATCTATAAACATGTTCCAAAACAATAAGATTAACCAACCCAGTTAGAGTTACGAATATAAAACGATGGACTGCAACCGAGACAACCGATAATACTCTTGTCCTTTTACTGTGTATAATCAAGTAATCCTTTTAGTAATCCTTTAAAAGCTCTGGCCAATATATGAGAGTTCTAGGGCAATTAATCTGAACAGAATATCATCATGTGTCATATACGAATATTTGCTAGCAAAAGGGTCCGATTCAATATCCTGAACAACCGAACAAGTTTGCAAATATGGAATAGCAGGACAATGTGTACTAAAAAAGTGGTAGATCTTGTGACAAGTGGTGGAATTTGTCAAACTTAATGAGAACTTTAATAGAATGGGAAGCTCCTGAGCGAAAAAAAAAACTATAGATTGCGAGGAACCCCTTTTTGAAATCGGCCAGATTTCTGCGAGATTTTCTGCTGAATGAATCACGTGACTGTGTAGGAAAGTGTTCAGTTATAACATCTTTCATATTTTTCTCTTTATTTAGTTGTTAGTGCTGCGTTTGGGAAACAAACTCTGACACATCGCACTATTATTGCTAGCGAAGATCTGAAAGCTTGATTGATTAGCTGCGATACCTTTCAGATATTTGCTGAGTATGGGAAATGGGCATACAGAAATGTTATGAAATTTTATTAGCACTTCAAATAACTTTCGAGAGCCTGTTCACACTATGAAAATTTTATTTCTCATTTTAAATAAATTTTATTTCATTTTATTTCTGCTTTTTTGGATGAGGCATGCGTGATTAAAGGAAACTAAGTAAAAGTTCCATGTAAATGAAACCACAAAAGTTGCACACATTGTGGGCAGGCTCATAAGATAATACTGTGTCTACAAAATGAGTGTTGTATGTATGCATGCTACTATATATGTACATATGTTTGTGTGCTTCCACATAAAAATATCGCATTAAATTTTTTGCAGTGCGACTGTTCTGAACAAAATCGTGCCTTAAGTCAGAAGCTTAGGAGATAATTTATATGATACCTTCCATCCAGTTTTTATATGTTTCAACTTTCCCTCATGCCTCCTGTTACACATGCCCTGCATGTCAAGCCTGCATACCCTGCATGCACGCTTGCAAACAAACATTTGTAGAATGGCTGCAAGTACAACGTATTGCTACAACAAAACTTGTTCTTGAGTGTGAGTGAGTGTACTTTTCTGTGTGCATGAGTTGTGTGTGTGTGTGTGTGTGTGTATGGGTGTGTGCCGACTGTTTGCACATATAGTTGTTTTGCAGTTGGAAGCGCGCGCATTTTTCAAATTCCTTCACTTTATTATGATTCTAATGTTAACGACAATGTTGTTGTTGTTGTTGTTGTTGGATGATTTGCAAACAAAAATCAAACGCAAATTTCAGCACCAACAGCAATCTTCGCTCGTTGGCATCGCTATTTGGAACTAAATTGTTATTTATGTTTCTGACTCTCTTGCGCTCTCCTAATCCGTTGCGCTCTCGTGTCCTCCTTGTTTTTCTTGTTATACAATATCTGTGTTGTGTGTGGAATCGTACGATGACCTCTGATGTCAATTGCAGCATTTTTGTACTGGTTTTTTGCTGTTGCTCCCGATGTTATTTGCACTTTATGTTGTTGCATTTGTTGTTATGCTCGTATCTCAACATTTTAGTTGTATTCTTACGCTACTATGCATGCATGCATCTGTGTGTATGCATTTATGCACATAAATACGCATGGGTGTGTGCATGTGTATGTGTGTGTGGATAATATGACTGTATACAGCAACAATTTTGTGAATGGAGTGAGCTTTACACGAAAATAAAAAATAGAAAAAAAAAACAAAATTAAAGAAAAAGCGCACACACAGTCTCATTCGTATCCATCGTAGTAAAATGTATTCCAATCGCATCGTGTACATAAATTTCATTCCATGCATTTTATATACTCGCAGCATTCAAGTGTTTGAATAACATCAAAACCTCGTAAATACGAGTAGAGAAAAATATTTACGTTGTCTTTTTTCTGCAGCTTCTTTGTGAAAATGTTTCATACAAATAACAGCAAAAAGAAAATACAATAAGCGCGCCATATCAAATGTAGTTTTTATGAGGAAAGAAAACAAAAAAACAAAAAAAAAAAAAACAAAAAAAAAAAAGAATGCAAATTGCAAGTAAAGCGGGAAAGAATGAAATTTTCTTTAATACTTGTAAAAATTGAAATTGAGGAAAAATAATAAAATGGACTTTAAGAATGGGGTGTGTCCCGAGAAAGTAGTTTTTATTACGTATCACTTTAAATATGCAATTTATGTTTGTGAGGAAATTGAAAGAAGAAAATTAATTAATTAAAAGTCATAAAGAAGTTATTCCAACAAGATTACATTACCTGGACAATTTACTTTGAAATAAGTAAATACATATTTTATGTTCGATTCTGCATTTACATTCCGAAACAAAGTAAATTCTGCATGCAATTAAAAACAAAAAAAAAAAAAAGAGTTCATACAAAAAATATCTAATAAGTTTAAGAATTTTATTTTAATTTTATTTTAATTAATTATTTTAATTTGGTAAAATTATATCTTCAGTTATAGATTAGAAGTAAATGAAAGAATTTATTTTCTAAAACCCCCGATACTGACGGTATTGAAAGGAGTAAAAGGCCAAACATTTTAAAGCACTTGACAACTGATCTTCTCAACATATAATATTACAGACAGTTGAAAGATGAATTACATATATATCTCATACGATTGTATTAATGTGTTAAATTTAGACGATCGAGAACTGAAAAGTTTTTTGGCATTGCTAATTTAATCAGCAGGCATTTCAATTTCACAAAAAGAAATTCTAAAAGAATCTGGACTGTTTGAAGATACTGGGAAAATGAATAGTGTTACGATAACACATTTATGGTTCGCGTAGATCCCAGAAATCTCAGGGAAGTCCTTGAAGTGGTTTATCTTATTCTCTAAAGCATACGAGCTTAAAAGAATCTGGAGTGTTTGAAGACATTGGGAAAATGAATAGTGTTACGTTAACACATTTATGATCGCATAGATCCCAGAAATCTCAGGGAAGTCCTTGAAGTGGTTTATCTTATTCTCTAAAGCATACGAGCTTAAAAGAATCTGGAGTGTTTGAAGACATTGGGAAAATGAATAGTGTTACGTTAACATATCTACAACAATATAGTGGACGTCTTAATTTATGTTCTGGCAGAACCTAGAAATCTGAAATCTCAGAAGAGAGGCTGAAGTGAGTAGTCTCTTTCTCCAAAGCATAAGAAGCAAACTAGAGTGAATCCTGTCTGCCGCAAAGGGGCCTCCTGCTAAATAAATATCTTAATCTCTCAACTTGTTTAGCAACTTGGTTATTATTCACGTCTAGAACATGTCTTAGATGCCTGATAACTTCAACGTAAAGGCAACTTTCAATGTTGGTGGAGTCTATTTATATCCTATTTACAATTTGCAGCAATTAGTTTGCTAGAATGGAATAATAGCTGCCTTATCTTAAATCTTTCAACTCTCTGAGCTTAAAAAGTGCCCGGTCAGCTTTGAAGCTTTTTAAGAGAATTGTAGGAGATCCGCGTATCTAAATTATTTTAAGTAATTGATGTCTGTAAACCTTGTCTTTGTTAGTCTCCAGTGCTCTCTATAAGATAAGCTTTGCAGAGCAACGAATGACTCTGATCATCACAAAGATCACACACACTCTATATAATATAATAGTTTAAGCAATCAATTAATGAGTCCAAATGGCTCTATTAATGAGCCTATCACTATGGCTCTTTTCCAGAAAAACTTAGGCTTTTTTTAAATTTACAGGGACAGCCATTTAGAGGCATCAGTTTTTCTTTTCGGAACCAGTTTCTAACAATACGAAGGGTTCATATTAACACGATCATAATGCAGTATTATAACACCTGATTTGTATATGTTGAAAACTTTGATTCGCGAAGTCTTTCCCCAAACCAATACATTTACAAATTATACTTAAAAACCGGAGTCATCGCAACTTTATAAATCATTTAAAACGTTTCAGAGTATTTCTTAACGCTGTCAGACAATGACCTCCTTACAATGCAAAATTCAATCATTTGCACATGAATGCATTCTTGGAGTATTCAATTCAAATACAAAGGAAATGTTTACAAAAATTGTCGAATTGTATACAGAAGCGAATAAGCAAAAAATAAACACTTCACTGACAAAAAAAAAAAAAAGGAACGACGGACTTCCTTTAATTGTTCAAAATTTGCAAAGAAAGAAAAAATTTTTTTATGCATAATTTTATAATATTTTTTCGTTAATGATCGTTTACACAGGAAAAGAAAACAATTCATTTATTTTGTTTATGGGATGCAGGTTATTGACCTTTTAATTTTTAGCTTCTTCGAAATGCTTGTGCTCCGCCGCTTCGTTGTATTACTTAGGGCCGTGTGGCATATAATTCGGCATACGTATACTTTGTACATATTTGCTCTACTGACATCAAGGTTTTTGACAGAGAAGGTTGTTACAATCAATACTTTGTCAATGGATATTAAATCAGCTGTTTTAATAAATATGAAACTTTATTTTTTCAATGGAATTTGGCAGCTGCCAATGAAGACTGATATGAATATACAATGTTTAATTAATTGTCAAGGGCAAGCTATACGTGTGACGTATTTAATGTGACTAGACCTGCAGTCTGGGTCCACACAATGAAAGTTTGTTTTCCATTACGCTTTTACATTTCTTATTGATTTTGTAAGTGTACAAAAAGAAATGTACAAAATTTCGGTAATCCCTGTTTACACGTTGCTAGTTTTTTTTTTGAAAAAAAAGAAGGAGAAGGCAATACAAAGAGTATATAATTCTACTTAATCACTCGCATACTAAAACAATATTTTTGCAATAAAAGATGCCTACAGTGGACTCTGACAATAATAGATTTTTGCTTTTGTAGAGAACTATAGACGAAAATATTACATATGGTAAACCAAGTAACGTTAAACCATAACAATACAATAAATCATATTGAAATTAGCAAACATTTAGTGGTACACGTAAGCAGCTGGAAATAATTATAATAACAGCAAAGCTACGAACGGGCCTACCTCTTTACAAATAATATTTAACTTGGCCGCTTGTAAAGTTATTCTTTCCGCCCGCTTAATTGCCGACCCACTTTCACTGCAATTCCTCCGTCTATACGTTAGAATGCAGAAAATTAAAGTAATTTCTCCAGGCCAGTTTAGAAATAGTATGCCCATTGTGCAGTGACAATTTACTGACAAATTTTACAGATTTTGGAAAAAAAATATTTACAGGCGTAAATTTAAAAAAGTTTTCTTATTTTATTGTATATTAAGAAACGAAAACTGAAGAATGAGAAACACAAGCATACGAAAATAAAATTAAATATGAAACATTATGTGAATGGCAAATCAGAAGACGTTAATGAACGATGTTGTCCTTGAGTCTTAAGTAGAAATTTTGCTGAATAATTCAATGCACTTCTCACCGAATATTTCGTAAGCGGGAAACATAAAATAAATAAAAATTAAAAATAACAATGAATAAACAACACACAAGACAAATTTCAAAAAGCCTGAAAACACATTTAGGGATGAAGTTATTATGTTGGCGTTTTCGGTTTCAGTATAAATACAATTTAATATGATTCATTGCAGTGCTCTGTTGGGTCTTTACAATATCAGCGACACAACGACAAACCGCAAAAGAAATACTTAAACGCATAACCAGCTCTGTTGAAGGAGAGAGAGAAAGTTTGACTTTACTCAGAGAAATTTTCGTGGGGTTTGTCACAAATATACGGCTACTGGTAAGAACTATGGGCCTGCAACTGGTACCAGGTATGTGGAGATTAAAGTAAAAAGATCATTCAATTACATATCCAACATGAAAAGTAGATGGAATACAAAATCATAAAATAAATGTCTTAATGCAGCTACCAGCTGCTTATAGTTGTGGCAGAAAGCCAAAAATCAATAGGCTTCTAGGATTATTATTCAAGCAAGTCTTTAATAATTATGTCCAGATAGAGTATTGCACACAATGGCTATTCAGATAGCAGATTTCTTTAACGTTTCAATGTTCCAATCTGAGCCAATGTTCCTATATTTGCCACCTGTTGAAAACCCTATTGAATAATCTATGCAATAATAATTGAAG
This sequence comes from Ormia ochracea, assembly GCA_963402855.1. Taxonomy (NCBI): domain Eukaryota; kingdom Metazoa; phylum Arthropoda; class Insecta; order Diptera; family Tachinidae; genus Ormia; species Ormia ochracea. The sequence goes on from OY727106.1 coordinate 45,354,818, forward strand.
GTAACAAAACAGCTGATTTGCAATATAACTGAATGTACACACTAATGCTATACTAAAGGTCATTATTCGCTAGGCCACGCAATCGCTCGATTTGTAAGACATTACATTTCTCTCGGAAAAGTCTGACAAGTTGTACGAAAAATTCATCTCTGTGACGATTTGCAAAACTTTATGAAAATTTTCATAAAATGATTTTTTCTAGGCGATCAGAGTTGCTTTCACTTCAAACCGCAAGCAATCCATTTGCTTTCATCATATTTGTATAAAAGTGATTTCGTTGAGAAAAGATCATATGTGAACATCTCGGCAAGTTGCTGAAAGATGGCCGATGTTGATAAGTGGTCGCACTTGCCACGTAGAAATTTATAGAAAACTGATTTTTCTATTGAAAATGTCAAAAGCAGCATTTATTTATGACACATAATTTTACACATATCTGAATGGTATGGCGATCTGTGAAGTAGAATAATTTGATTTTACTAATTCCAGCTTTAATCTGAAGTATTTGCCGTATTGACGATTTCCAACAGATTAAACGTATAGCACAGCTGACAATATTTTCGTAATAGTTAAATTTCCTGCACATTATTTTGTTTATTTGCTGTTGAAAAGTTTCAGCTTGGCACAGAGTTGCTCATTACGTTTGTCCGAACAGCTGTTCTCTATGTCAATGATTATAACAAAGCTTAAGTGAATCTAAGCAAGTTTTGTTAATCTGTTGAATTTAAATAAAATCTGCATTTCATTAAATTATAATAATAATTCACATGATTTATGTATTTATTCATTTGTGAGTAATAATAAGTCGCCTGGCTTGCTTTAATGAATAAAACAATTTTGGCACCCGCATTCGTAGCAGCCATAAATAATTCGAAGAAATATATTTTAAATCGCCAAGATTTATTACTTATTTTGTTGTTATTGTTGTTTCTTTAAATTATACTTCTGTGGAAATTAAGCCCAATAAAATTGTCCAGACATTTGATTGGAATCTTCTATTACGAATCTTTTCCCCCCTCCCCCTTTTTTTTGAGCGAATGAGTTGTTGTTTTGGCGGTTGTGTTTAAATTGATGGCACAAACAATTTGGCTTTTGTTGTTGCAGTTGTTGCTTGATTTTTTGCGGCTGCTGTTATTGCATCATGATAAATAAAACAAATGAACGCCACTAAATTGTCAGTCAATGCACTCACTCATATTGCATTAACGATAAAACAAAGAATAAAGAAATAAAAACCGAAGATTCCAATTGATTGTCTGTTCATATTTTAGCACCATCACTGTTATTACGAGGGCTGCTCATTAAACATTTTTTATTGGCGAACAAATTCAACAACTTTCGTCAACGCCTGCCTGCATGATTAACTCATTCAGGCGATAGTAGTAAATCGGCGCTCCAGTAAATCTGTATTAGCCAGTACCTTTCAAAAATCCATATAGCAATTTGGAGAGTATTCTGAACAATCACATGATTTATCACATATGACTTGTTTGCTCGAAAAATACTACGGTGTGAACTAAAAGTGCAACCATGTGAAAGATTTTGTTACAAGCCGTACTATTGAGAAACGTGTATGAAAATTTTTAAAAAGTGATTATATCCATGCGATCAGAGTTGTATTTACTTCAAGCAGCTGATGAATAAAAATTTGATTACTTTTATATTTTGAGAGCCAGTTTAATGGAATCGCAACACATTTTCATGTGATGCAATCATACGAATGTCGTCTAGTTTTAAAAATATAAAATTTATTGTAGAATATAAATGAAAATTTCTTGTACGAAAAACCATAAAATCTATCACACAGTTGCATTTTTGGTAGACACTGTCATACTTTTCCGGCATACATATTATGTTTCATACATCGTCTGACCGCGTATGATAGTGGCTCATGGCCTTAACATAAAATAGTTTGTCTAACATAAATAAAAATTTAGCAAGTAATATGACTTGTCAAAAACACTTGCAGGGTTGCATTTTCCGTATAGCCTGTCATACCTTCCCGGCAAACATGTCATGTATTGACAAATCGTATGACTTTTAAGCATAGTTTGACTAAGAAAATTGCGCTCTCTAGAATAGTAGTTGCTTTTCTGAACATTGGTCCATGCAAAAGGTCAGAAAGGGTTCCAAATTACAAAGAGAACTTTGTTTATTAAAGTCTGATACAGCATTCCTATAACAATTGCGTTTAAAAAGAACTACGTGAATGTGTGAAGGAGAATCCATTTAGCTAATAGTGACTTTAGAAGGAAAAAGCAAAGCTTTGCTTTAAAAACAGCTGAAGGCTTTTTCCCTGGTAACCGGAAAAGGATCGAAATACACAAGGTAACGAAATATTTTCCATTTGCTTTTTTCTTCTGTTTAATAATTTCTTTAAAAAAAAAACCTAAAAAAAATGCGCAAATCTAATAATAAATTTGTATGCAAGTGTATCTGTCAGTTATTCAGTGTAGAACTGTATTACAAAGTAAAGAACTGGCATTTAGGCAGCGCCATTAGTCTTAAAATCGTAAAAAACTGTAAGCTTTTTTAAGCTGTACTCATTAAGGCTGTGCTTCCTTATACCAGACAGCCTTACGATTTCTTAAATATGGCATCTCTGCTGAGAACATAGGATAGTGTAGCCTAAAACGGACAGCAAAAGCTTTAGTTTTAGTTTTCATGCGATCCGAATAGCTTTTACTTCAATCAGTAGAGAAAAATTTTTTCCTATCATTTTGGTATGATAGTATGGCACTAGCAAAGCTACTTTGAAACGATTTTTGAAATAGACAAATATCACTATCAGATTTTTTAAAATCGGATGGAATCCCATTAGATTTTCGTGTGAATGAATCATGCGACTGTCTGGTATAGTGAAATGTGGCCTTGAGCTTCTTACTTTTAAAGCCAGACAAGCAAAGAGAGAGCGGGAGAGTGGCGCAGACAAGGCTTCCACATGCGCTCAAAGTTCATTTTGCTTTCTCACTCCCATATTATATATAGGGTATACACATGTGCGGTGCATGCTGCCACGTGCAATACTAACACGAAAACATTGTTGCAATAAAACTTGCCTTGTGTGAAGAAGAGCGAAAGTTTACAAAATTGACAAGTAACAGTCGAGGCCATTGATGCCAGATTTTTCACAAATTATTAATAATCATCGTCAAATAAATATGGTTTTGTGTACACAAGCGAGTGCATATAAAATGCTTTGCTTTTTAATTTTTTGTTCTTCTTTCAGTTTTCATTTCTGTTATCGAACATCCTGTAGAGAGTGAGTGCAGCTCAGTGAATTCTGTTGTTCGTTAAACTGACATCTTTGAGCGTTTTTAAAATAAGGTTAATGACTGAAAACTGTTTGTAATTAATTTCAGACTGGTTTCAGCTTTTCGTTTCATAATGCAAAAAAAAAAAAAAATAATGAAAGCAAAAAAGGTTTGGCGGTATTCGTTTGTGTGTATGTTTGCATTCGATTAAGCATTTCATTTGGCTGCTTCAAATGCAATGTCTGTTGAGTTTTGAATTTTTATATTCCGCGCCCTTTCACAATACGCATGCCCCATTTCAGACTTTCTTCAATGCTCATTCTGAGAAAAGCAACTGGAAATGAAATAATTTCGTTGGCTTTGCCACGAGTATTTTTTACTCTTTTCGGATTTTGCCAGCAGCAAAGAAAAAAGGGCGCCTTCTATTAAGAAAAACGTTGTAAATAATACGAGTAGAGTGAGATATGAAAAAAAAAAGTTAGAGAAAATCGATTTTTAAATTTGGCAAGCAGAGTCCTTTTAACGTAAATGTGTGGTTGGGTTGGGGGTTGGGGTGGGTGCGGTTGTGTGAGAACTTGTGAAAAACAAGAGCTTAAAACTTCTTCTTTGGATTTCTGTTATCCCTGTTATGTTATCACAAAAAGGCGGCACTTTCTCACTTGTTGTGAAGACAGTTCTGTGAGCTTTCGTTACTTTCTTCTTCTCATCACGACACTTCGAGAGGCTTATATTTGGTCACACACGAGGAATTTGCCAACACACATACACCCACACACACAAACACACACATATATGAGTGCTTGCATCAATATCAGTATTTTAAAAGGATTTTTTTAATATTTCGGCTTATATTCTCTTTTGTTAGTTTGTTGCTGCTCTTGATAACAATAGTTGCTTCAAATATCCATAAACATGACAAATGTTTGGTTTAAGTGTATGACAAGAGTGAGTACAACGATAAAATTGCTGCACTTGTTCTACTACAGTGGAGCTTTGAGCTGGAAATATTCAAAATATCACTTGCTGATATTTTATATTTTACTGTAATTGGCAAAAACCAGAGACTGAATTTTATTATAATTAAAAATTCTATATATAGTTCAATTTGAATATATTGAATTTTATAAAAATTCAGAAAAAATTTTAGCATGTGATAAAAATTATTATTCGGCGAATAATATTATTAAGGATACCAATTTAGTTTAATGTTAATTTATTTAATTAAAATACAACACAACTGGCCTAGTCGATGATTTAAATGGCTACTTTAACACAGTTTGGTGAAATGCGCATTAAATAAGCACTTCATCAATATAACAATAATTTTATTAAATGAATTATAATATTTTTGCAGCGGCCACTGTAGAGCGAATTAGTATTTTCTTTTAACGCTTTTCGAACTGTTACAAGATATTAACATTAAAGTTGTATGTTATTGTTACTTAATAACACGCTTAACACTTTTCGCAGATGTTTAAAAATCGTTGCATTTCTGAGCTCACAATACAACTCACAAGTTGTTCGTCTATCTTAACATACAAAAAAATCGTTTACAACCGATAAGACTTCAATAGTGTTTATTAAACTGAAATTTTTTATAGGTTGGTCCGGGGAAATTAAATTAATTAAAACAAATTAATTAAAATTAATTAAATTTAATTAAATTTAATTAAATTTTTTTAAAATTTATTTCAAAATTTAATTAAATTAAATTAATTGAAATTAAATTAATTATAATATATAAATTGGATTTGAGAACAGAACAGAGATGTAAATTAAAACTCAAAATAAATAGAATATTAAAAGAAAATGCTCAAGCCCGAATTATGAACTTGAAGTATTTCTTAATTTCTCGTAACAAGAATAATTTAAAGAAAAAAGTATTTAAATTCAATAAAAAAAATATATAAATAAATGAAACTTAGAATGTTAAAAATGTATGAAGTTCAGTAAAATGAATTTGCATTCTCGATTTCGCAACTAAAATTTCTATTTATTTCAAATTAAACACTAAATAGAAGTGTTACGAGTAAGTTAGAGAATAAGATTAGCGTTGCGGCAAACAACTTTAAACGTCGACAACTTAAACTAAAACTTGTCTCGCTAATGGCGCTACTGCTTTTATATTTTTTACCAAGTTTTATAAACTTTTTTTTAATAAAAAAATTTGTAATTTTTTATATTAAATTGTTAAATTATTAACTTTAAGTTTCAATAAATTAATTAATAATTTGAGAATTTTGTGTTTCCTATAACAACAGTGAAGTACGGCAAACTAGCGGTTTATTTTTACAAAAGCGCTTTCTGGCTGCATTTCATATCAAACATTTCAATTTTATTAAAGAATTTAAAAAAATGCGGCTAAAAATATATTTTTTAGTTAACAAATTAAAATATAAAAAAATAATTAAATTACACTGAACACTATAATTTAAAATGCAGAGAAAATGAAGAGAAATTAATGTTTATAGACAGGATGTGCTAATAAGAAATTAATAGAGGATATGACAACCAGGCGAAAATTGATTTTTAGGCTTTCGGTTACTGCTTTAATAGATGGCCCAATAAATTTCTCGTAAACAGGAAAATTTAAAGAAAAAAGTATTTAAAACAATATTTGAAAATTTATTAGGGAGCTTTAATTAATTAACAAAATACAGTACCCTTTCGATTTAACGAACATTCCATTTATTGAACAATGACCAGACAAATTTTTCAGCGAAGTACTTTATAAAGGGTGATGCAACCAAAACATACGATGTTAACTCTATATTAAAAAAAAATCCTTTTCAGCGAATTATTTGAATATTTTTCTTTATTATGACAGAAGGATCTACGACAATCCTTTGCAAGATAGAATATTAAGCAAATGCTCTTCCGGTCTTGCGTGGCATACTTCTATCAGAAGGTCCATATTTGCAATGACTCTGAGAGATAACTGAGTTTCAATGTCGTGAATTTTCCGAATTATTGAATTCTTCTCGACTTATTATTATATATATACTTTTTGTCTTACATATTTCCATAGAAGGAAGCTTATTAGTATCGAATCACATGACCGTGGCGGTTATTGGCATAATCCTTTTCGAAGCACATATCATTCAGACCATATCCCCAATTTCTGGCCTCAAGATATGTGTTGCCATCTCACTATAGTGAAAACCATTATTTGAGGATCCATGGTGGCCAATGCGATAAGTCCGGCTGCTGATAAGCCGCAGCAAAAAGTAATTCTCATTTCCGCAGATGCGGAAATTCTGCTTGCTAACGCAACCACTGAGGTGAAAGGGACTCACAATATAACACACGCATAATAGTTGGACCGCCCTTTTTTTTTTTTTTTTTTTGTACTCGCTATAACGAACAAATGTGGAGTCTTTTTATAGTTTTCTTTGGCATCATTTGCGAGCCATTTCTGGGAAGTAATTTCTATAATAGAAATGATCCATCAAAAAAGTTTTTGAATTACAGATTTATGTAAAATACATGTAGAGCCGGCAAAAACCCCCATTACTGCAAGTCTCAAATCAAAGGAAAACCTTTTTAGGAAAGATGAAAAATTATTATTTCCAATTGAATGGTTTTTTGGGACAGAAAGGGAAAGATAACAATCGAGTTTTTTAAATAAATTATTTATCTATTAATGAAACATGTAATTCAATTTTATATTCAATAGCGTTTAGTTTTGTAATTATCCTTTTTTTAAATGGAGGAAACTCCTTTTCCAGTAATTTCCAATATTGGAAATTATTATTTCCAATTGAATGGTTTTTTGGCATAGAAAGTGAAAGATAACAATCGAGTTTTTTAAATAAATTATTTATCTATTAATGAAACATGTAATTCAGTTTTATATTCAATAGCGTTTAGTTTTGTAATTATCCTTTTTTTCCAGTAATTTCCAATATTTTTCAGGCAATTACTTTCTAAATAGTTATTTAATATTTATTGTTCAATTTTAACAGGCTGTAATTTAAATAACATATTAAAAATACTACATGCGATCATACTTCGAGTTTTAAATAAAACCGAGAAAGATTTTCAAATGGGCATAGGGAGCATTTTAAGGAGCATGTCTGGACAGCAAGTAGATTCGCTAATTTGGAAAACTGTTGTAACTTTAAGAATTCATTTTATGCTCTTTAGCAATTAAATTGATTATAAGAATTTTTTTTAACCGTTTGACTAACAAATTTCATTTTCGAAATTGGTATCTTAATGAGCAACTCTCAGCTGTCAATAGAATACTAAATTTATTTGAAAATAAACAACTAGAAGAGTACTTTTTTTACAAGTTCGAAATTTCTTGTCCGTATATCAAGATGTATGTAAATCAAAGATGAAGCAAGTTTAATTAAAACATTAATTGGACATGTGGGAAGTTAATTACATTTGGAAATGATTTTTTGCTCTGTCTAGATATCAAAAAGCCTACTGTAGCATTATAACGAGGGGTACTTTTTTTAACAATTCATATACAGCTTGCAATAGTTACAACTATGTACGGATGTATGTATTTCAAATATTGCTAACTTTCTTGGTTTGCCATTTAGCTGCTGAAATGAAGAAATGGCATAAACACAATTAAAACTACAACTACACCTACATATACACACATAACAACAAAGAAAAGATGCGGCGGGGGGGAAAAATGTAACGAAAAATCTCTAGAATTTGATTTATGTCCATGCAAAGAAAAAAATCCCTGCGTAGAGTCGTAAGCATGCTGCCACACACTCACACATGCATTTGTCTACAGATTACTTTTACTGGCAAACAACAGCCATAAAGACGTCTAAATGATATTAAAAAAAAGTTAGTTAAACAAAACACCCCAGCCTCTTGCAACAAAATTGTGCGAATCTTACAGCAACAATGCCAAAAAGAGAACGACAAGAAACTAAAAAAAAGAAAAAAAAAGAAAAATAAATAAAGAAAATAAAATAAAAATAAAGACAACTGGAATAAGACTAAGAAAAGTATAACAACATGAGCAAATAAATAAACCCATGCACACACACACGTTCACACACACACACACACTCACATGCAGACTAGTTAAACTTCTCGCCCAACTCAAGCCAAGTTCCCACCTTTTATGTGTCAGACAAGCCAGCACTCACTCCGCAATGCCAACCAACACCAACACCAACACCAACACAGACATTTTGTTAATACATTTGGCCACAAATCGTGTACGAGTATTACATTCGTACAATAGAAGCAGAGGGAAAAAGATCTGTGCCACACACAGCATCCTTGAAGCGTATCCTGTATATTCATACAATGTGTGAGTACATTTGCTTGTGTGTGCCTTGGTCCCTTAAAGGGCAATGAACGTGAAATGTGTGCAAGAAAAGTCATTGAAAGGAAGAAAAGACAGAAGAAAAACCCAACGATTTCAAGGCATAACACACATAAAAAAAAAAATGGGAGAATCATTTACTTTCAATACGACTCGTAGCACTGCAATTTATCTTATAAAATAAATACAGGCAAAATATGTTTCCAATGTACGTTTTAATATACATACATACATAAATAAATACGCACACATGCGCATAAATACATGTGATTGACTTGCTAATAACAATTAATTCCCTGCTATAATTACATTACGTGACGTTGTCAGTCCATTAGTCATTTCTACCGCATCCACATTGTATTAAACACATATTGCATAAATGCATTCTCCCAAGACAGCTGTAGGCTGAAACAACTGCTCAGCTGAGGTACCGCAAAGTGTATGCGCCTGTCAATTTAAATGCTTCGTAAAGAAATTTAATTAAAAATATCGGGAGCAGTTTTAGAAATTGAAAAACCCAAAATTCTTCAACGGTTGGCGTCTTACGCATGGAAAATATTTCGCTTTATAAAACTAATGCCCGCTTCGATTAGCCAGCTGCCGCCTGCGCACGCACAAATTCAAATTGCGTCCATTTATTTACAACGCTTAAATGCCGCTCACACAACAGCAACTACTTTTACTGTACTTGTCATTCAGTGCTAACGAGTATCACATTTGCGGTTCACTAAACAGGCAGAGCGAAAGGTTGCACTGGTCATTTCACTTAATTTCTGAGACCATTTAAAATAAATTGCCAATTTTATAAATTGAAATCACATATTAGATTTGTTTCTCTTTTTGTTCTTCAAGATGGTCTGAGGGTTGCATTTACCTTCATCTTTACGAGTATCTTCTTCATTTTGTAATATATTTTCTTTTCTTCATTATTTTGGTTTAGAAATCTGTAACGTACAGTTCGCAAGCGAGTAAAAGTGGGCAGAATAGATAATATTCTTTGCAATTTTTCTTATACAAGCAAGTCATTTTCACTTTGTTTAGCCATAAAGCGGTAATCAGGCTGGCCACTTGCTTACAATAGATAGAACCTTGTGTTGTTAGGCTTCCATTTGTAAGCGCAATATTTACACAAAATAATTTTTCTTTTTAATGTAAAATATTTCCGGTACTTCCCCTTTTTTTTGCGCCCCACAATAATTTCTTAGTTCATAATATTGTGAGCGCAATCCGAACAAATGTGGAACTTTTACACACGAATATACCAAAGTGGCCCAAAATGCAATGCACTTGCTTGTAATAATAACGTGGCGTAGAATTCGTCATCTGCGGCTTACCCTGCCAGCCCTAGAACGACTTTAATAAAAAGTAGAATAAATAACACTAATATGTGTTTCTTTTTTCCACAGGCTCAGATTTTATTCAACTCGTTTCTTTTTTAAACCTGAGGATCATGCTGCCTACTCGTGCAATGTATCGCAAGGCAAACCGTTGTTATCTGAGGCTTGAGCTTTATGGCATACATTTACATGTTGAATTTTTACTACAGGATTTGTCGCAGTGAATGAATATCGTTGTTCGCCCCAATTGTGTTTTTACCATAAAACATATTTTTAAAAAATAATTAAATCTAATTGATTAATTTAAATAAATACTTTAAAACAGTTTTGAGTAGAAATTCATTCTATTTAAATAAATATTACAAAAAAAAAAAAAAAAAAATTTTATTACTTAAGAATTTTTTTAAGCAAAGAACTGACTCAAAGGTAATATGGAAAGAATCGTCTGAAAATGTTTGAAATTTATCATTTGGCTAACACGTTAATAGATTTTCTTATGGCACGTATACCATCTTTCAAATATCTTGATTTTTTACACACACCCACACATGCACACATCCAGCCATGCATACACACAAATCCTCATATTAAACATAAATTATTTATACTATTCTTTTATTCATAATTAAATTCTCTAGACAAACAACCACAGGCCTACATATGGTTGTATGTACATAATACTCCAAATGGCTGGCCTACCTCTATAGATGGATGGCTGGTTGGTTGGCTGTCTGTCTGCCAGCTAGCTTTTTGTCATCCCTTAAAACCCCCAGACCCCTAAACAAACATTAGAAATTAGCACACTTATGGCCCTTTCCCGTTTTAATTCTAAACTCACCAACCACACATGTATGTACGTTTGCATACACATACTTACATATATAAGACCGTTTGCGAAAGTGTTTAAGGACAAATGTAAACATCTACGCAGGTAAGGATGTGTGTGTACCTGCATATGCCAGTGAATGGCTGTATTGTATGTGTAATGACATTTAGATAATTCGATTGTGTATAAATCATTCTTTGGAACAAAATGAAAATGAAACACACTCCTGCAGCCATACAAACATATTTAAACGGCATTACACACATACGCAAACAGTCGTATTCGCATGCATGTGTGTGGGTAACAAAATAGTTTACAAAAAAAAAAAAAAAAAAAAAAAAAAAAAAAAAAAAAACAAACAATAATCATGCGTAAAGTATCGATTAGATTTGTATTTGTTTTAGGCGAATATCTGCAGCAATACAACTGGATGGAGCATCATGGCATTTTTTGTTTTACATACACACACCACCCCCCCAAAAACGAATTTTCCCTTTGTTTAGAAAAAAGCTTTACCTTTATTAAAATGCATTTGAATTAAAGCGCAGAAAGTCTAAAAGAGAAGCAGCCAAGCAGTCAAGCAGCCAGATCAAAGTACAGACGTTTGTACGAAAGTTGGTAGAAAGGGAAGAGTGAAAGAGAGCGAAAGAGAAAGACATTTTGTTCTCATTACCAGGTGTATTAAATTAGCGTTACAAAAGGTACTTTACTAATTGTACTGTACACATTTGCTTGTTTTCGGTAAACCAATAATATTTCTGATTTGCTTAAGACGGCAGTTAAGAAAGATGTAAGTAAAAATTTTTCTTCTTCATCCAAACAATATTTAATATTTACATAAATGCATGTGCATGTACGTACGAATGGAGTCGTAGGCCTGTACTTACATAGCTCTTTAAGAGTTGCATATGCCGACATTATGCATTGAATTTATTAATGAAATTTAAAGAATAACCTGTGGTTCGTGCCTTGAAGTTACGACGGCAACAGCTGATTTTATAATGATATTTCAATGCATAGTTTTTCATACTACATACACATGCGCATACATATTTTTCCTTCAGACTTTATATCTATATATAATCCTATGATTATATATATATATATATATATATATATATATCTTTCAATATCATTTTACTTGTAGCATTCATTTCAAACAATCTGTTAATCATATTGGAAACAAACAAGATCTTTACAATTAATTATTTTGTTTGCTACATATCAGACCACATTACACTGCAAATGCCTGTCTGCTGTTCAAAGCCATTTCTTAACGTTCTCTGAACTACTCGGTATGCATAATCCATTCAAATTTCCTTATATGACGTCACCAAACGTACTCGTTTAAGACAATAAATATAAATATTTTACTTCGTAAAATTCAGATTTTAAAAAATTATTTTATAAATATTATAAATAATATAAAATATGTATATATAGTTCTTTTGATCTAAGAAAAGTTAATTTCAGGATATTAACATTTAAAAGGATTTCATTTTGCATTTGGTGTTCGCAAATGCACTTTTCGTTTAACTGAGAAAGAGAGCAAAGCTACTAGAAATTATAATCGAAGCTCGGAAAGGAAGTGCCAATTTTTCCTCGCCTTTCCTTAGACAACATAAAAAAGTTTGCAAGTAAAACCACGAGTCGGAGTTACACAAATTATGAATGCATAGATCTGTCACCACGTTCTCATACAAAATCGAAATATGAACAGGAAAACTTTGTATATGTAAATCGGGTATATCAATATATGTATATATATGTATGCACATAGTTTTTTGTTCGTGTAAATAATTCTAAAGGTTTTGAATCGCTACATTATTACCGCGAGCAAATGAGGTTCTGTTTTTAATTCGTCAGCAAGCACATCATCGGCTAAACACACTGCTTATTTTATAAATATTTTATTATAATTCTCATTCACTTTATAGCTTATGAAATTTATTAGGTATTTAAACTTTAAATTATATCGTGGCACCTCCGTTTTTCTACTTTCAAATTAAGATTTTGTGCCGCAGCATTACAATAAATAAATAATAAAATTTGTATATAAATAAAAGTAAAAGCATTGAGTTTGAAATGTTTTCGCGCCAATAATTCTAAAGAGCATGAAATGGAAGCGGCAAAAGCAATCACTTGACAATGCTGGCAAATTGTTTTCTATTGTTTTATAAATAAAGAATTAAGTAAATAAATATTTGCATGTAGTATGCAAATATGCAAATAATTCCTTTAGTATTTCTGCTTCATATGAACCCTTTCGCTCGTACTAAAATCAAGTGAAATTGTACCAACATTTTCCTCCCCGGCTGCCACAAACATACGAGCACGAAACTAAACAGCAGAGTACAGTAGAACAATTTCAAATGGAAACGTCTGTAGATGAATGTTTGTTTTCATTTTCAATTTCTTTTTCATGTGTTGTTTTCCGTTTCTTTTTTTTCATTTTATTTTGTTTTATCTCATTTTATTTTGTTTTGTTTTGTTTGGTTTTGTTTTGTTTTGATTTTTCTTCGCTTTCTTTGTTTTGATTTCACTTTGGCGGGAAGTTTTTCATTAATGTTTTTCCACTTTTTGTTGTACAGTCGATAGTAAGTAAGTTTTTTTCTTGTACAACTGTGAGTATAAAACGTCGTGTAATTGTTCTGATTTTTGTGGGCCATCTGTTTTGCTGATTGTGTGGAGGGGAGTGGTTAAAATGTCGGGTTATTGAACAGGTATATGTGGCATGTGTATACACATGTACGACACGTAATGTGTATACACATGTAAGTGGGGACGCCAAAGGTGGACAAATAAATACAAACAGCAAATCTGTACAAACCGATTTGTAAGTTTTATTAAACAAAACCAACAAAAACTAAGTTTGCTTCTTTGTTTTTAGATGCACACGTGCATAGCTACGCTGTAACGTAAAACTATTTAACGACAAATATACATAAATCGTAAATAAAGATGGCAAACAATCGTTAAGCTTTATCTCAAAACAGCAACGCCGTTTCTTATCGCTCTACGTAGTCTTTGTAAAACAATTTGAGAGATTTTAAATAATGAATGAATATTCATTTGTATTCGTATTTGTATTTGTATTTAATTTTGATAATTTAGATGCATTTATACGCATGCACACATTCAATATGAATAGAGTCTGCAGGAAGGCTACAGTAACACTGGCAGGAACACAATTTTGCAATCGTACCCCATACAACGCTCTGGATTGTTAGAAATGCCGCATGTGACAGCCGTTAAAAATCCTCTAGAAAGTTTTAAAAAAAAATCACTGCATAGTAAATTTTTTTTTTTTTTTTTTTGGAATTTCTATGGTGGTGCTGCTTTAGTACACCCTGCCAATGTCAAGCAAAATGTAAGACAGGGGCACAATTCATAGACTTTAACACGAAAATTCGATTAGTTGTCGAGTACAAACTGACTCCTGCCTTCCTACATGATAACTATATAGCGTGTGTGTTTTTAAGGTAATAAATTCAGTTGATATTGTTGACCCTGAAGAGGTTGCTTAGTCATTTCATCGAGAAGGCCTTGTACGAAGAGCGATCATAAGTGATAAAACCAGCTGAGCTTTACAACCAACTTTCTTACTTTCAATCCTAGTTTTAATATTTAATTTATTTATTTCCTTTTTAATATTATTTTCAATAATTTTAATAGTTAAATTAACACAATTTCAATATCAATAACAACTGAGAATATCGGTTACTCATTTCATCGAGAAGGCCTTATACGAAGAGCGATCATAAGTGATAAAAGCAGCTGAGCTTTACAACCAACTTTCTTACTTTCAATCCTAGTTTTAATATTTAATTTATTTATTTCATTTTTAATATTATTTTCAATAACTTTAATAGTTAAATTAACACAATTTCAATATCAATAACAACTGAGAATATCGGTTACTCATTTGATCGAGAAGGCCTTGTACGAAGAGCGATCATAAGTGATAAAACCAGCTGAGCTTTACAACCAACTTTCTTACTTTCAATCCTAGTTTTAATATTTAATTTATTTATTTCCTTTTTAATTTTATTTTCAATAATTTTAATAGTTAAATTAACACAATTTCAATATCAATAACAACTGAGAATATCGGTTACTCATTTGATCGAAAAGGCCTTATACGAAGAGCGATCATAAGTGATAAAAGCAGCTGAGCTTTACAACCAACTTTCTTACTTTCAATCCTAGTTTTAATATTTAATTTATTTTAATATTATTTTCAATAATTTTAATAGTTAAATTAACACAATTTCAATATTAATAACAACTGAGAATATCGGTTAGGTATTTGATCGAAAAGGCCTTATACGAAGAGCGATCATAAGTGATAAAAGCAACTGAGCTTTACAACCAACTTTCTTACTTTCAATCCGAGTTTTAATATTTAATTTATTTATTTCATTTTTAATATTATTTTCAATAATTTTAATAGTTAAATTAACACATTTTTTATTTTCAATAACCACTTAAGAAGTCGTTTACTCATCTAATCAGAAGGTTTTTTTCGAAATTATAAAATTTCTGTCAAGTTTTTAATTTATGGAAAGTAAGACAATTTTAATATTAATAACGCGAATGCTACTATTGGCATCATATTTTGTGTTCAGAAAAAATCCAATTTGTGTCTAAAGAATATTCAAATTTTATTTTTTCAAACTCTGCTTCACAGCCATTATCAGTATTATTTAGGTTGATGTTATTTGGCTATACTTTCTTAAATCGTTTCTTCACTCCTCCGGAATAAATAAATTGAAATAATTATAATTATTATTATTATTATTATTATTAATTATTATTCAAAGTATGTGAACGAAATTATTAACGAAAAAGCATAAAACTAACGAAAATTAATGTTAAGCTCAAACGATTCGATTGTAATTAATAATATAATTAATATTTATAATGAGTATTCATTATGAGTATTTATGTATATAAAACAATTGCTTAGAACGATTTAAACACATTTTAAATTGATTCAACAGTTTTATTTAAAAACTATTTAAAAACAAAATTATATAAAATTTTTCCACATCATATACCGATAAACCGGAAAGTAACGCTCTGCTATTTAATATGACAGCGGCCATTTCCAAAAATGTGTTTAAAAAGCTCTAACTCTCGATTTAAAAATTGTTTTAGCAACACTTTAAATCGTCGTTTATTTTTTATTGGAAATTGGTTAAAGCTGCGATTATTCTGAGATTCCCTTGTGGTCTGTATTAGGGCATAGTGACATGCGCCTACAAGCGGCTGTCGTTCCACAAAAATAAAAATTCTTAAAAATGGAATTTTAATGCAATTTAAATAACAAATAAAATTTAAAAATTCTTTTACTTAAAGATACACAAGCAATGAAATGGAAAGTGGCCAAAGTGAGGGCCCAGCCATTCTCCGATGCTGCTCGGAATGTTTCAGTCTTAACGCAAAAAAACCTCATCGACAAAATTTTATAAAAAATAATATTTAATTTTATGTTAGATTCATATATAATAGGAAAATAGATTTATTTATTTTACATAAACTCAAAAACCGAACACCGTATCACTTTATAACTCGGATTTTAAAGTTTCTGTCATGCTAAATAACAAAGTGAGACAATATTTTTATTTTCTTTCTTATTATTTATTATGTTTGCTGTGTGGTTGAGCTGGTCGTGATTGCTGTATTTCCTGGGATTATAACAACAAACTCATGAGTAGACAGACGCTCCACCAAGGAGATTTGAAGAATAATGAGAAAACCTTGAACAATCAGTTAGAACCAAAGTGCCACAAATCAATTGAGAATTACAAAAGTACAATATGAGCAAACAAATTTTATTGGTTATAAATCCATTTTATATTTCTAAGGCCACAGAAGAATTTGCTGGACAGAAATATTTCATTTGTTGAACATTTTTGAAGGAGAGATCTTTCATTAAATTATGGTTTTGCACAAAACCTTTTTTGCTAGAGGGAGTTCCAACAGAGGTGAAAAGGTTTTGTTCAAAATTACTTTTACTCAGGCTACAGAATTCCAATGCCAGCTGCAATTATTCTGAAAGAGCCGCCGCCAGCGCCAGTGCCAGCACTGAATATTTCAAAAAACATTTTAACATTTTTGGGATGGAACTCAAGAACTCATTCGAGAAGCAATTACGATTAGAAAATTTTTTTCTATAAACTTCAATGCAGAACATAAATAAGGAATTTAAATACTTGGAAGGGTCTTAGAAAATAATTATATAATGAAAAGTGTAATCGTATTTGCATTTAAATGCAAAGGGTACCCCCTTATCTAAAAATTGAGTATTTTGCCAAAAATCGAAAAAATTTTTTGTCCTTTATTTTTAGCAAAAATATATTTTTGAATATTTGAAAACATAAAATAAACATACAAGAGCAATAAAAACGATATAATATATTATATCGATATATATATATTTATTTCGATATAAAGCTTTCGCATTTCGAATATCTCTTATTTTATTTTTATTTATTTTATTTCTCATTCATTTTTATTTTTCCAAAAAACCACTCAGGCTTTTTTAATTTATAAATTCTATATAAATTTTAAACCAAAAAAAAAAAAACTCTATTCGACCCACATCTTATTAGTTTAATTTAATTTGAAAATTCCTTGAAATATTGTGAAGCGAATCCCCAGGGGCAATAAATTGAAGTTACAAAAATATAACCGATAGATTGTAAAAGTTCTAAACTGTAGTGTAATATTTAATCACTACACATCAATTTGTACCCCCTTAATATAACCAATTATTAATTAAGCAATCACATTTATTTATTGTTAAAACAGTTACACACATTAAATGCATGACACAAACACACGACAAACACATTCCAATTGTATACGCAAAGAAGTGCAGCAAGGTGAAATTTGAGTATCCTCACTTGCTCCACTTCATTGTAAGGTGTTTGACCGTAACAATGCAAAATGCAAGGTGAGCAAAAAACCCACTTTGCACTGGGCATTCCGCACACATGCAAAAGAAATTCAAACATGTAAAATAGTATATAAGGAAGTAATTTTATAATAATAAATTAGAATCAATTCTGAACTAAAAGAAATTTGTGTTCATTTTGCTTCTCAAAACTTTAAGGGCATTTAGCGTGCCTGCCAGCCGAGCTGTCGTATCTAGCTCTAAAAACTAAGATACCTATTGTATTTGTCGCGTCTATGCAAATGCAATAGACATCATAAATTGTCTCTACCATTTCTCCAAATAATATATAAAAATAACATTGCTTGGCGATCCTGCAATATCCTTTACATTTTTAAATCATTACATGGCGATCCTGCCCAACTGATCCTGCCCAACTGAGCCTGCCCAACCGATCCTGCCCAACTGAGCCTGCCCAAAAAGAAATATTTTTTTTAACCAATTAAGGAAGTTGGAACAAAAATGAGCTGGTGGACAAAATTACTAAGTGGGATAATGATTGCCGTCACAGGATACGAAGTAGGCAAGGAAACAAATCAACAAACCCACACAACAATAGTGGAAAAGCAAGTCCCGCAAAAAACTGAACACACTGAATTAACCAACAGCCATATCATAATAATAATCATTTTACTCATCTTCGCCGCAATGATAGTAAAAATCTACATAAAACAACGATTAAACCGTGCCGCGCGTATCTAGAAGTAAACTTATGGAAGGATCCACACAACATTTATTTAAACTAATATTAAATTATTATATTATTATAATTACATATAATTAAACTTTGTTCATTTTATTAAACTAACTTTATTTAATTATCCTTTTTTTTTCTTCTCTCTTTAATTTTATGAAACCATTATTTTTTTTAAGCAATAAATCATAAATTATAACCACAAAACATTATATTTAAGAATACTTGAAAGCAACCAATGAGTTGACTTTCACACAAAAAAAAAAAAAAACCCCAATAACAAAATCATTTCTAAATGGAAAATTAAAAAAAAAAAAAAAAAAAAAAAATTATATATAATGAATTGCTTTTGTGTCTGGCAGAGGTTAAATGTCTTGGGTAGAATTAGATAGAATTATACAGGAAGTCAAAAATGAATTTAATAAAGCACTAAAGTGCATAAATAAAGAAAAATTGCCAAAGGTAGATACTTGCAATAAGCACATTGCAACTCTAGTGACACAACATAATAATTTAACAGAACTCTATGTAAAGTATTCAGAGCGGTTAACACAGGAACACAAAGTACACGTAGAGAAGGTTTTATTAGACTTCAAGAATAAACTCACACTAGTTTTGGGGAAATGTTCTATTAAAGGTAGACCATCCGAGTCCTTTTGCGAATATTTTCAATTAGACGAAGATTCCGACACCGAAACTGACAACAATTCACCTACAATATTTTGGGAAATGCCATCAACAGATATAAAAATGTCAGAAACAGTGGCAGAATTTCTAAATAACTCGGCAAAATTAATACCTGAGTTTGACGGAAAGGCTGAAAACCTCCAAGCTTTTCTAGATGCTTTAAGCTTGGTTCAGCTCATTGTGGGTCCACATGAAGCAATTGCGGTTACGCTCATCAAAACTAAACTTAAGGGTACAGCAAGAAACTTCATCTCAAATGAGACACAAATATCAGAAATAGTAACTAAGTTAAAGGCATCAATAAAAGGTGAGTCAGCAGAAGCTTTATCAGCAAAACTTTTGAACATTAAACAGCAAAATAGGAGTTCAAACACAATAGTTAAAGAAGTAGAAGAAATTACAAATCTTCTTCAAACTGCATTTATTTCTGAGGGTTTACCACCCGAAGTAGCAAACAAATATGCTACACAAACTGCAGTAAAGTCATTAATAAAAAATTCTACAAACGAAAAAACAAAGATAATAATGCAAGCAGGTCAGTTTTCAAACATGAATGATGCAATTGCAAAATTCATAAACGTATCAGAAGACACTGCGAGTACCACTAATATATTTTTCACTAGAGGAAACTACCAAAGAAGCTTCCGTGGCAATAGAGGCCATGGAAAATTCAATAATTACGGAGGAAATTATAGGTCTAACACTTCACGCGGTAGACATAATAACACGCATAACTACAACAGCCATAACAATTCTAGGAATAACGGCAATTACAATCATCGTAATCACTATAACAATAATTATGGCAATTACCGAAACAATGCCAACAATAATAATTACAGGCAATATAATGCGAGGGTTTGCGAAACAAATCATAACAACCAGGGAAACGGAGAGTTTCCCCTGAATCATACAGGGGAACAACAAACATTTACACACTAAATCTAAAACTTAACAGTTACATAACTTGCCACACTAACTTCACTATACATCCAATAACACTTTTAATAGACACGGGTGCAGATATTTCACTAATAAAGCATAACAGTATTTTTAAAAACCTCCATATCTGTCCTAACAATCACTGTAAAATTAGAGGCATAGGAGAAGGATCAACTAAATCAATAGGTACAATCACAGGGAAGCTAAATCACAATCACTCCAAAATTGCACACACATTTCAGGTAGTGGATTCCAATTTTCCCATTCCATGCGACGGCATATTGGGGCTTGATTTCATTACCACATACAACTGTACTCTTGATTACTCACAGCCTAATGGCAACCTAAAAATTAAACACAATAACGAACTAATTGTCATTCCCATTAAACCATCAACAGTAAGACATTCTATTTCATTACCGGCAAGAGCCGAGGTATTCAGGAAACTAAGTACAGAAAACCTAACAGAAGATCTATTTGTACCCACGCAAGAAATAACAGAAGGAATTTATGTAGCTAATTCAATACTCTTTAAATCACACCCATATATAAGAATAATTAATACCACAAATACCAACTTAGTACTAGAGAATCAAAAAGTAAAAACCGAGAAATTAAGTGATTACGATGTGATTAACTTAAATCATAGTCATGTCGACAACCCCGACAACGTTAGAAAACAACTAATACTAGCAAAACTGAAAAATAATTTCCCTAAGTTCGTAAAAAATGAATTAACTACGCTGTGTGAAGAATACAGCGATATTTTTGCTCTTGAAACGGACAAAATATCAACTAATAATTTTTATAAACAAAAATTGCGATTGAATGATCCTAGTCCAGTTTATATAAAGAATTACAGAATACCGGAGACGCAAAAATCCGAAATTAACAAACAGGTAGAAAAATTAAAAAGTAATGACATAATAGAACCATCGATATCTGATTACAATAGCCCTCTATTGTTAGTGCCAAAAAAGTCCTTACCAGGTGAGAATGCGAAAAAATGGAGACTTGTTATCGACTATCGACAGGTGAATAAGAAACTACTTGCTGACAAATTCCCACTTCCTCGTATTGACGATATACTAGATCAGCTAGGAAGAGCGAAGTATTTCTCATGCCTAGATTTAATGTCAGGTTTTCACCAAATCGAGCTTTCAGAAGAATCCAGAGATATAACTTCATTTTCAACGAATCAGGGTTCTTACAGATTTAAAAGATTACCATTTGGACTCAAGATAGCACCAAACTCCTTTCAAAGGATGATGACATTGGCATTTTCAGGTCTAAAACCGGAACAAGCGTTCCTGTATATGGACGATTTAATAGTGATAGGATGCTCAGAAAAGCATATGTTTCGAAACCTCAAGGACGTTTTTTCAACTTGTAGAAAATACAATTTAAAGTTGCATCCCGATAAGTGTACATTCTTTACACAGGAAACTACATTTTTGGGACACAGGTGTACTGATAAAGGGATTTTACCCGACAATAATAAATACGAAATAATCAGGAATTACCCTAAACCAACTGACGCGGATTCAGCACGCAGATTTGTAGCATTTTGCAATTACTACAGACGCTTTATACCTAATTTCGCGAACTACGCCGTTCATATTACCAAGCTTACACGGAAAAACACCCCTTTTAATTGGAGCAATGAATGTCAAGAAGCATTTGAATACCTAAAAGAATCACTCATTACACCAAAAATCTTGCAATACCCCATTTTTGAGAAACAATTTTGTATCACAACCGATGCTAGCAAGCTCGCGTGTGGAGCGGTATTAAGCCAAGAGAATAATGGAATTCAATTGCCAATTGCATTTGCCTCCAGAGCATTTACAAAGGGAGAAAGTAACAAATCAGTGATAGAACAGGAATTAGCAGCAATTCACTGGGCAATAAACTATTTTCGACCATATGTTTATGGAAAAAAGTTTTTAGTCCGTAGTGATCATAAGCCACTAACATACCTGTTCTCGTTGAAAAATCCATCTTCAAAGCTTACCAGAATTCGTTTAGATTTAGAAGAGTACGACTTCAGCATAGAATATATTAAAGGTAAAGACAACTGTGGAGCAGATGCACTATCACGTATAAACATAGAACAGTTCAAACAAATCAGTACAAATAGTATATTAGCAATAACAAGAGCACAAAAACGCAAAGAAACCATATCAAACGAGGTAAAAAATCAGAATATTACACCCAATAGCAAACCACCTAAATGCTATGAGGTATCGAACGCAAAACAGGTCAAAAAATTTACTAAAATACAATTCCTCCTTACAAAAAATCAATCAATTGCTCTTAGACATGATAGAAAAACACTTCTTCTAATGAATATTTCATCCTATATTATCAATGGAAAAGTAACTCTAAAGAAACTATTTCCAAAGCTTGAAGGAAAAGCTTGTAATATTGGGATTGAAAAATTAAAAATTAACGCGAGAGATGATATTTTCAAAAAAATATCCATCAATGATTTTAAAAAGCTAGCAAATGAAAAATTAAAAATAATAGAAATCGCGATAACGGCCGAAATAAAGAATATAGAAAGTAATGAAGAAAAAATTAAATTGATGAAGTACTATCATGAAGATCCACTTCAGGGAGGTCACTCTGGAGTCACTAGAACACTCAAAAAACTTAAAAATTTCTATTTTTGGAAAAAAATGTCTGTGGACGTTAAACAATTCATTCGAAATTGTAATAAATGCACATTTAATAAACCTAAAAACACCACAAAAGAACAACTGATCATTACACCAACCCCAACGCAATCTTTTGATACCATTTTAATAGATACCATAGGACCCTTAACAAAATCTGAAAATGGAAATGAATATGCAGTCACAATTGTATGTGATTTAACAAAATATTTAGTAGCAATCCCAATTCCAAATAAATTAGCCAATACTGTAGCTAAAGCAGTTTTTGAAGGATTTATATTACAATTCGGGCCTATGAAAAAAGTAATAACCGATATGGGCACCGAATACAAGAACCAAGTATTTACAGAACTCTATAAACTATTAGGAATTTCACATTCAACTTCAACAGCATATCATCATCAAACATTAGGTACAGTTGAGAGGTCACATAGAACTTTCAATGAGTATTTAAGATCATATATTGCAATAGATAGATCAGATTGGGATAAATGGTTAGGTTCATTTACGTACTGTTACAATACCACCCCCTCGACAATACATGGTTATTGTCCATATGAACTTGTTTACGGAAGATTACCAAACAACATTGAAAGCATCAATTCAAATAATGTAGATCCCTTATACAACATAGATGCATATGAAAAAGAAATTAAGTATAGACTCCAAGTAGCGCAGAAGAGAGCTAAAATATTTATTGAAAAATATAAGCTACAGCAGAAAGCTGTACACGATAAAAACATAAACCCCCAACTTCTAAAAGTAGGAGATTATGTTGTTTTAGAAGACCCAGCAAGACACAAACTCGATTCAATTTATACTGGTCCATTCAAAATTTTAGAGATGGATAACTTCAATAATTGTGTAATAGAAATAAATAAAAATAAAACCATTAAAGTACACAAGAATCGAATAAAAATTGTAAATAGATAAAAACAAAAACTATATATATAATTCTTACTTTAAAAATCTGGCCAGAGAGAATTAGAATAATAAATAAAATATTAATAATCTTTTAAGATAAGGAAATATCAATAGAAATTAAGGAAAATATCAATACACTAAAATAAATAAAAATCAAAAATAAAGATTATACTTTACACATATCCATATGTACTTATATAAGTGTAACATTACATTTAACATAATGTGTGAATGATCCCTCAAAACATTGTGAGATCATTCTCCGAAAAGGGGAGGTGTAGTGTAATATTTAATCACTACACATCAATTTGTACCCCCTTAATATAACCAATTATTAATTAAGCAATCACATTTATTTATTGTTAAAACAGTTACACACATTAAATGCATGACACAAACACACGACAAACACATTCCAATTGTATACGCAAAGAAGTGCAGCAAGGTGAAATTTGAGTATCCTCACTTGCTCCACTTCATTGTAAGGTGTTTGACCGTAACAATGCAAAATGCAAGGTGAGCAAAAAACCCACTTTGCACTGGGCATTCCGCACACATGCAAAAGAAATTCAAACATGTAAAATAGTATATAAGGAAGTAATTTTATAATAATAAATTAGAATCAATTCTGAACTAAAAGAAATTTGTGTTCATTTTGCTTCTCAAAACTTTAAGGGCATTTAGCGTGCCTGCCAGCCGAGCTGTCGTATCTAGCTCTAAAAACTAAGATACCTATTGTATTTGTCGCGTCTATGCAAATGCAATAGACATCATAAATTGTCTCTACCATTTCTCCAAATAATATATAAAAATAACATTGCTTGGCGATCCTGCAATATCCTTTACATTTTTAAATCATTACAAAACATTTAGATTGTGTTGTTAATTTTATTATTAGTTGTTACATAAAATGTGCGCCCTCAAGCTCAAGTTGGCCCACAACTGAAAGTGGTAGTAAAAAACAATCGTTTGCATTAAAAATTAATAACGAAATCACAAGTGTACAATTTTGGGGGGGAGGCGAAGTTGTAAAAAAATAACCAATAAAAACTGAACTCCTCGTAAAACACGTGCCTAATTGTTTCACTCGTAGTAGAAAAATAAATTTATTAACGCACATTAATATGTAATACATATAAATATTATAGTAAAGTACATCAATTAAAGTTTAAAAATTTTCCAAAAGGGGGAAAAAATATATAAAAGTACTAAAGTTGGTACATGCATTCACCAACTCGGCAATATCGAGTCGTACTTGATTTTAATATGAAAAAGGTTTTAATCGAAATGAAAAAAAAAAAAAAAATTTATATACAATTTAAAATCACATTCCACTGCCTCTCCAATGATATACTATCAGCAAAATTCCGCCCCTTTTTCTATCGTAAATACGTTTGTTCCTTCTTTTTCAACTGTGGAAGGAGAAAAATTTCGTGTTGGAAAAGGTGATACCGCAATTTATTTCTTAAATTTTTTCACTAACATTATTGAAGGGAATTTGAGCAGAAATATATATATTATTTTTTTAAACTAAAATAAAACAAGAGAAATGTTGGATGTCAGCAAGCAGTGCATCTTTTAACTACTGCTGGAATAGCAATTTGTTTCCTGGCCTGTTGGGAGTGCTCTGTAAGCACACCCAATAAGTATTGGCAATCGGATTTATTTCCGCTCTAGTGTTTTTAAAATCTCTAATTGAACAAAAAATTGAAATGGAAATCAGGAAGAGATATTTCCGCATATGATGGTGGTAACTCAAGTGTTTTAAACAGATCACTCCCAACAGGCGAGAAAACAAATTGGTATCCAGCAGTAGTAAAAAGGTGAGTTTCCCGCTGGCTTTAAATATTTTCTCTCTTTTTTTATTTTAGTTAAAACAAAAAACTGCCTGATGGCAACTGTCTCCTTTCCATTTTTCGATTTCTTACATACAAATTCTTTTGTTTTTTGTTAAAAAAGAAAATTAATTCACTTCCTTAATAAATGTTTCTAAACAAGAAAAATTCAATCACAATAAGCACAACAGCTGACTTTAACATTTCGATTTTCTTTTTCATTTATTTTTCCTTTCTTCAGTTTTGATTGCAGAGAAAAAATTTCTCCGGAATATTTATGACTCGGGTGAATATCCAGCGTTTCGTTTTACCTTTATCATTTGATGAACTGCCTACTACGCACATCTCATACTGGCAGGGCTATTTTCTACACTGTAAATAGTGCGAAAACTTGGAATTTTCCAGTTTTTTTACGCCCGTGCAATGGGAGAGTGTATTAAAATGCTTTACTCGCACGTGAATACTGTGCACATTTCTGTCACTCACTAAAGCATAACAATTACAAATACAAGCATACATACAATGATTGATGAATATTTTGCTAGTGTTTAGGCCGCCTAAAGCTATAATTGTGAAAAGTACGTTCATAAAGTGCGATTCTATAACGCAAAATTGGAAAAAGCAGCACAAAATACAAATATTACAGCAGACGATTTCAGGTTTGAATCATGCGTGTAAAGGTCGGCCAAATTTCACGAATACAAACAAGCATTTAAGATGAAAATCCTCTTGACATCTTGAAGCGTGCTCTCACTGATTGTGGATTCGCATTGTTCTACTTCTTGCTCTTGACCTTTAAATAATCATAAAAATGTTTCATAAAATAAATGAGAATTACTTGGTATTTGTAGCGAACAAAAATTTTAACTATGCATATGTGTATGTATGCAAGCATATGAGAAGAAACATTTTAATTTAGCGTATATTTGCAACAAAATTATTGTCACTTAGAAGTTTTTCTGTATATCAGACCAGTTGCCGCCATGTTTAAGTGACATTACAAGATTGAGAGTATGCGGGGGGTTTAACTCCAAGAACAATGGCAACTACAAGATGACTTTGTTTTAAGCCAGCAGGCAGAGGAATAAAAAAAGTACTTGACATTAAGGTTGGTTTGGTCAAGCATTTAAATGAAAACAAAAAAAAAAAAAATTAACCAGTCCAGCTGCAAGTGTCACAAGAAGTATGTGTGTATGTATGTGTGTTCATATGAACAAAACTTATACTTACAAAATGTCGAAAATATCGAAAGGTAATTAAAAAGAAATTAATATACGAATCTCGCATGCAGTTTATTATTTCAATTGCGATCTTTCAGTGGCGTTAATCACGCAATATATTAACGTACAGTGGCTCACATTGTGAATGGCACAGTCGTTAATAATATTCCATTTTCTTGTATAAAACAAATGTAAGCTTATATATTTTATACTTCACATGCTAATCATTAGGATATCTTAAAAACGCAGACAAGTTTTACTTATACAAAGTAAAAGAAAAAACTATTGCAAATGTCAAATGTCAAATGTCAAAGTGAGATTGTGACAAATAGCAGTTGAGAAAAATATTCTAAAACAATTGCACTCTTGCACACGAAAAACAGAGATTTTAAAGTTAAACTTTAAAATAAATTTATAGAATAGAGGTATATTTATTATTACTGACAGTATCGACGAAAAAAATCTTCTGGCACGCACATATTTTTAAAATGGAAACAACGAAAGCATAAAATAGAAAATAGAAAACTGTTTTAACTAAACCTTGAAACAATAAGCGCATAACCATATCAAAAATAGGTCAAAGTAAAATAAATAGAAAGAATTAAAATATTAAACTCCATATCGTTGGTCTCAAGTAGAACGGCACCAACTGGCATTTATTTTCCAACAGATTTTTTTTTAGTGATATCAATGTATGAACTGAATATATGTATGTATATTGAAATCATTGAAAAAATTATAACTTGGAAACAAATGCAAGTTAGGGCCTTTTTATTTAAGACCAACGATATGTTTGGATGTGTGTGCATGTTATTTCAAACATTCATCAAAAAATTAAATATGTTGCGTTAAAAATAACACAAGACGAAAATAAAAGAAAACATTTTCCAGTAATTTGTTATTTCGGAATGTTAAGAACTTTTGTTTTCCGTTCGAACTTTTGTCTTGTAAGTCAGCCAGCCTTCCTTCCTTCCCATACTTTTGTTACGTACGAGTATTACATCAAAATTTTCCTTATATGCTTGTACATGCGTACATACATACATACATACATACATACGTAGGTACTAGTATGCACGTACATGCCAACACATACATACATATATAAACTTATAGAAATTTTATATATATATATATATATGTATATAGGTATATCCACATAGGTATGTAGTCATCTTTGTGCATGTTTTGTATGCATGTATGTAGGTATGGATGTATGTATGTATGTATTACCGCATCGCAGAGAAAATCGTATAAATTTAATAAAGAAAAATATAACATGACATTTGGAGACCATCCATCGAATTTTCTGAAGTCTTTATTCGTAATGTCGCATTCGAGGCTCGTATAATTTTTCTTTATTTTAATATTTGAGGGCTGACAAATGGACACAGAACGCCACAGTGTTATTTATTTCGAAAAGTGCCATTGATGTTCTTTAATTATAATTCTTTTCACATCTAATTTAAATAATTTATCCGGTATTAATGCGTATTCTTTGTAAGGGATATACGTGTGGATGTATGACTATGTATGTATGTATGTATGGATATGTAAATGTTCATCCACACAAAAAAAAAACATATTTCTGTATGTAAATATAATATGATACTCAGGTTGCCTTAATGCGACTCGCATATACATTTTTTATTATTTAATGAATGAATTCACAAGGGTGTACGCAGCATTTAGTAGCGGTTGTATGTGTTACAAGTTTATAAAAAATTGTTTTTTAATGTTGTGTTTTCTAATAATGGAGAATATCATTAACTACTTAATAAAATATGAAAAGCAGCGGTTGGTTGGCAGGCTTTGTAATTGCCTTTAAGGAATATTAGATGTGCTTCACGTTGCTATAAAACAATAAAAAAAAGGTCTAATCATCTACTGCTTTATTACTTAATTTAAATACAAATAAAATTATTACATACTTCAATGCAAATAATGCGAAATTGCATAGCAAACAAAAGCTCATGCATATAATAGCGGTATTCAGTATTCGGTGTATACTTTATTGCAACTGTTGCTTTTGTTTTGCAAGCAACAATTTTGCACAAAAAAAAGTGAACGTTTATTTTATGCAACTTTGCAATATTCATTTCAATTGCAGTCACATTTGAAGGTCATCATGAATCATTATCCTACACGGCCGTACGCTTCATTTACACAAACATCTGATTTAATACTAATTTAAAAAATCGCCTCAAAATGTCTATGTAGAAACCCAACTGCATACAGATCGCATGGAAATGATTATTTTATGACAATTTTCATAAAGTTTTGCAAATCGCACGACTTGTCGTGCATCTGTATTTTTAGTGCAGCACTCAACAGCACTCTTCTCTTTCAAGCATATCATATTTGACACATCATGCGATTCATAGCCTGACAACTTTTTTTATGGATTGTGTTACATAAATCGATATTTAGTATGGTCTAGACTTTTCAAGAACATTTGCAA
This sequence comes from Ormia ochracea, assembly GCA_963402855.1. Taxonomy (NCBI): domain Eukaryota; kingdom Metazoa; phylum Arthropoda; class Insecta; order Diptera; family Tachinidae; genus Ormia; species Ormia ochracea. Next base: position 45,383,942 of record OY727106.1, read on the forward strand.
CGCACTTGCATTTTTACGATACATTATCAAACTTTTACCCCAAACATGTCATATTTGACAAATCGTACGTTTGCATAGGATAGTGAATCATGACCTTAGGCCCCTATTATGGTTCACAACAGTTGTGTGAAATACACAACGTCTAGATGTTGTAAACCATAATCAGAAAAAGTGTAAGTATTGTGTTGTCTGCTCTACAACACAACACGTAGGTGTTGTGAACCATAATAGGGGCATTAATTAATATACTATTCTACAATGTCGAACGACAACTTATATGTAAAACATTATTGCATATAAGTTGCCGAGCGACATCGTACAACGTGGCATTAATATACTATTCTACAATGTCGAACGACAACTTATATGTAAAACATATAAGTTGTCGAGCGACATCGTACAACGTGGCATTAATTTTACAAGCAAGTGGAAAAATAAGTTCTAACCAAATTTTTTATTATTTAGAAAATATAAATTTATTGTATAGAAATGTCATCTGTTCCAACTGAATACACTTCATAAATCTTGATATTAGAAGAGAAGCATTCACACTCTTGCAGCGAACGCTGAATACTATTAATATAAACATTTCTTAAAAGTAAAATGCAACAATACTTCATTCTTCATTGAGTCTGCCTACCTATAAAGTTAAAACACAAGATACGTCTTTTTAAAATTAAGCTATCGATATGCAGGCAAATTATGTGCAACACCTTTTTTTTTTTATTCAAACAAAACCTTCAAATCTTTAGGCTTATGTGTAGGAAACCATGAAGAGTCCAAAGAGGAATAGAACGCGCCTTGCTACTGCCTAGCAGGATGCTCATTATACATTCAACTACGGTGGTAACCTACATTCAACAGACGCACCTGCTAAATTATGAACTACCAAACAGGTGGAGAACTCTGAGTCTAAACTCAGAACTCTTTTCCAGTATAGAGCTGTAAGAAATCTCCGAAAGCTACGGATACTCCATACAAGCGATTCACTGCCGTTAAAAGGGCAAAAGTCTCTTTACAAGATACCTGCCCACATGCCATAGTTCCTTCAGTATTAGTTCCGATAGCGTTCGGCTCATGAAAAACCATGAAGATAAACAAACCAATTCCATCAAACAAGCCACTTTCGAAGGCAGGCTCAACTAACAGTGTTTCAAAAAAAAATCTGCCCAAGCATAAATTTGTCTGTACTTAAATTTCATTTAGAGGTTGTGTTCGGTACCACCCCACCTCCCTTGCGAAAGATCTTTTTCAACATGGAAAGGAAAATCAAGCGGTACATGCAAATATTTCAAAGATATTAAAACTTACCTCTGCACACCAATCTTGCGACAATGATGACTTCAAGCTCACTGAAACACTTTAGGCCGTAATCATGACTCACAAAAGCTCTATGGCACCAACCCGCATTGAGGGCATGTTCAACAAGTTATAATTCCAATATTTTTCATGAATAGGCCGATTTTCACGCTCATCACAATTGCACTCCACAAGGAAAAGTTCCAAGATTACAACGAGTTCATTTCATTTAGAAGGATGTGCTTACTTTTTCATTCAATAAAATTCCATTGTTGATGCCAAATTTCGCGCACAAAAACTATAAAAATTATTTAACACAATTTTAAATTAATTGATTAATCACGTACGACAGAAAAAATATTCCTTAAAAAAAAGGCGGCTTGTTTTGCAATTACACTCCTGGGCTGCGCAGTGATTATTACAGTGAAGGCGGCACATTGTAATATTACGGCGGCAGCTGAAAAACGTTTTTAGGTGGTGATATGCATATGGAATTTGAGAATAATTTGTACCTGCTGAAAAGGCACTTGGTGACAGCGGGGTAAATGAGAGGAAATCGGCCATACTGAAACACCATCAATTACACCTGAAAGTACAAAGAAAAAAGAATTATATGTATATCAAATATGCTATATGTATTGCAATACCATCAGGGGGCTTTTATTCTACTAAAATTCTACTGTAATATATTATTCTCAAGTCACGGTGTTTTCCGGGCTTCTCTTCAAATCTACAATACACTGCATATTTTGTTCTGCATATTTCGTCCCTGTCATAAACTACCTGTCTTAATAATCCCTTGTTTCTACCACACACACACACACACACACACACACTTGTGTGTAAATATCTGCTTAATGTCTAAAAGCATTAGGGTGACGTTCGCCGCAATAGCCTTCATTTGCAATTCCAATTACATTTTTTCTAAAATTGTTCTATTTTTAATAAAATGTCAAGATATTCTTAAGTTATTTTCATATTTTATTTTATCTTACTTTTTTAAATTTTTATTTTTTGCCTAATTTAAGTACAATCACTTGAGTGGCGGCGTCACCATACATGAAGGCGAATTAAACTGAGTGCACCCTGTACAATATACACGTACTCTGTTTGTGTAAAATTAATTCAAATGTCAAAAGTATTTCTTAAGCAAGTTCGAGATAGGGCGAATTAAACTGAGTGCACCCTGTACAATATACAGGTACTCTGTTTGTGTAAAATTAATTCAAATGTCATAAGTTTTTCTTAAGCAAGTTCGAGATATACCGCCGAAAAAGACAATTTCTCACTTTAAGTGGAACATAAAATCGTAATCTTTTGATATCAGGCCATCTAATGAATTCGTCTTGCATTATTCAATACAAGGCGAATTCACACTTCAAAATTTACTTGAACTAATGGTGATCATCTGTTTAAGCCGAATTAAGAAATTTTATTTTATTTTATACAGAATGCAATGCGTTTGCGCAATTGGCAAAATTTTATTGTACATCACATGGCTTATATTCGTATATATGACCTCATTGTCCATTGTAGTGTGTGTGTCAAAGTATGTAACCTGAATAAGAATTGGGTTATCTAAACTAATTGCATTTTCTGTGGCTGCTACATTAATCAAATTATTATTAGATTGACACAAAGAAAAAAAACTGTTAAGAATTGAAGAAAAAAAAATTATATTTCCGCCAACAAATATTTTAGTTCCTTAATTTAATTTAAAACTTTTATAAATTCCCCCTTAACGCCATCTGCTGTTCTTAAATTGCACATTTGCGAAACTTCAACACTGCTTAAGGAAAAATAAAATCCCAATAAAATACATGTATTTGCTAGAGAGTTGAAATTGGAACCACCCTATTGAATTCGACTTGATTGCCCGTGACTAAGCAAATGTGCAGATCTACCCTGTGGTGTGAAAGTTGTAATAAATAAATTTTATAGTTGTCGTGCGCTAAATTTCGGCTTCTGCCACAATAGAATTTTATTGAATGAAAAAGTAAGAACATCCTTCTAAATGAAATGAAATCGTTGTAATCTTGGAACTTTTCCTTGCGGAGTGCAATTGTGATGAGTGTGAAAATCGGCCTATTCATGAAAAATATTGGAATTATAACTTGTTTGTTGAACATGCCCTCAATGTGGGTTGGTGCAATAGACCTTATGTGAGTCATGATTACGGCCTAAAGTGTTTCAGTGAACTTGAAGTCATCATTTTCGCAAGATTGGTGTGCAGTGGTAAGTTTTAATATCTTACAAATATTTGCATGTACAGCTGGATTTTCATTTGCTTGTTGATAAAGATCTTTCGCAAGGGAGGTGGGGTGGTACCGAACACAACCTCTAAATGAAATTTAGGTACAGACAAATTCATGCATGGGCAAAATAACTTGTGCGACAGAATTTGTTGGTTCTTCCTCATATTGATGGGTTGAATCTTTCCGTAACAAATGTTGAACTATTAGTGACATGTGTCGCCAGTTTGTATAACATAAAAGGTGCTACGGGCGACAAAGAAGTGCGAGGTATTGATGTGTGTATGCAAGTGGCTTATTAGGCCTGGCAGCACTTTCTAACCTCTATTATCGGCAACCACGAGTGCAGATAACTAGTCAAGCAGTCTGCGTGTGTTTTACAGTTGCATAGATTTGAACCTGTACATGTGGTCGTGTTTAGTAGGCGTCCTAAGATATGAAAGTGCAACAACAATTATTGTGTTATCAAGACATTTTCATATAACAAGTACATGCCAACACACTGCCATTCTGAATTGTTAAGCGTCACTGAATGTGTCTGTTTATAAGCATTGCACTTGGCAATGTAGTTTTTTGTCAATGTTTTTTTTTTTTTTTTTGTTCAGTGCCAATATAGGAGTTTTGATAATTCGTTAATATATTTTGCATTCATTCATTATTTCTTTTTGTTGAGGCCTATTCCATTTCTTCTTCACTATTCATTATTTCTGGAGGCATTCACTATTTCTATAATATGTGTACATATATATATATATATATATATATATATATGTATATATATATATATATATATATTGTTATATTTATATAACATATATTCATATATAACATACACATATATTCATATTCATATATGTTATATATGAATCTAACATAAAATTAAAAATTATTTTGTATAAAATTTGGTCAATGAGTCTTTTTTGCGTTAAGACTGAAACATTCCGAGCAGCATCGCAGAGTGGCGGGGCCCTCACATTGGGCACTTTCCATTTCATTGCTTGTGTATCTTTAAGTAAAAGAATTTTTAAATTTTATTCGATATTTAAATTGCATTAAAATTCCATTTTTAAGAATTTTTACTTTTGTGGAACGACAGAGATATATATCTTTACTTTTTTTTATTTTCATTGTTTTAACAATTTGCGTAATAAATGCTGCCAATGTGATTAAAACATGCGAAAGTAATGCCAAAATGATTTTATTTACTGGCAGCACTTTTTACTCGATCCGAAAGTGTTACATGGTAAGAGTATAAATTCTGATGGAAAACAACTTTCGAGCTGTTCATACTTTCGAATCGAAACATATAGCAACCCCTTTTCGTACATTTTGCTGCCAGAGGGCGTCCCTTATTCAGTTATAGGAATGCTGTTGGTAACAAAACAAAGGAATTTTTTTCTGAAAAATTATTAAAAAACAGATATATAAATAACAATAAAAAGTAAAATGGCAAATTATTACGCGAACATTAAAGTTGCCTAAGAAAAACTAGTGAGCTTGAAAAGTGTATCTGGCCGAAGTGCCAGTTCATTTTGATAAAAAAGTCGAGATTTTCAAAAAGTAAAAACGGCATTATCATTAACTGATTAGACAGTGATATGATATAAAATAATATAAACATCAATGTCTCGTTTGGTTTTAGGTTAGCTTAAGTATGTATTCACTTTTTATTTTTGAGGCGGAAGGCGGAAGGTGTATAATTCCTTTTTATAGCGCTGGTAATATAACCGTAGATAATATGCGGATTCTTATATAAAGTCTGAAATTTTGCATCAACAAATGTACATTAGATATCTATTCAGAGTTTAATAATTTCGACTATGTAATTCTTTGTGAATGGCCATGTGGCAATAGGGTGTTGTCTTGGAGATTGTGAAGATGTTCAAGTTCAAAATCAGAACTATATACAAAAGCCATACACAAATCCATAACTTTGCATATTCATAATTTTAGGTTACTAAAACTATTGTTTATTTTGCTTATTGTGAATATGATCCGGTATTGAGAAAATTCGATGAATTTCATTGATGTTTAAATTCTATTTTGGTTCGGAAGTTGAGTGTTTCCTCGGACCGACTTTGATATATGTAATAAACCAAAGTGTTTGTATCTGTATTGTTTAACGAAAAATCGGAATTTATTACACAATATATGGAAAATCTCCGCTTCTTCACTTTGAGGTTATAAATCGTTCGTATTTCATAAAGCGCGAAAACTAGCAACCCTGAGCGGTTGCAGTGTAAGAGCATGTTATATATTAGCGATTGACATTGGACATTAGACAACGGTGGAGCCTAATCGATTTCTTCAAAGCTGTCTCAGGCTTCTGGTACTTCAAATGTAGGAATTGTTATCATAGATTTTATTTTGTTCACACGACTGTTTAAAAACAAACCAGTTGGCCAAGCGAATGTGTTAAAGAGATGGGTATAGCTTACAGAGAAAAAACTCTTTAATATATAAATATAAAAGAGAAAAAAAATTAAGAGTCGATAAAATTACGCTTATGGGTAGGCGAGTGTGTGTGTGTGTGTATGTAAAATGAATTGTGGATTATATTTGGTTGGAATACGAATAACGTTTATGAAGAGTAGATGCACACTCTTTCATGTTGTATAAAGTTTCTCTTGCTATTGCAAGTATTTGTTCTCTTTTGAATGCTGGAATGTTCAGCTAATGACCTCGCTCTCTTGTAATTTTTTATTAATGCAGTTGTGTAGTGTTTTGTTTATTTTAGTCTCTGTTTTTGTCTCAATTTTGTCTATACACCAGTTTTCATAACACTTCAAGTTTGTACTCGTTTGACCTTTTGCGCCTCATCCCGCATTTTTTTTATTTTTTTTTTTTTTTTTTTAATAATTTTTATGTTGTTATTCAGCATCTGGTTTCTGGGGTTGATTCTTGTTTGTAAAGAATAGTAGACACAAAACAAAAATCGTTAGCGAACGAAAATATGTACAGCCAATTCAATACAATAACAACTATTGTAACATCAATTGCCAGCACCAATGTTGCCACGCTAAACGTTTACTAAATTATTGAAAGTGGCAAAATTCAGATGGCGGTAATTTGTCAAAATTAGTTAAATATAAAATTATGCAAATTTAGCTTTCATATACATATGTATATATAAATGTATTTTCTCTAAGATCGTGTTTAGAAAAGTTAATCAAAACAATGTGTTTAATAATCTGAGAAGCTAATAAGATACTATGCAGGTATGGGACTGTAGTCAAAAGTACTGCGCAAGACAGCAAGATGGTCTCAAGTGTACACGACAGCTTCACTTCAATACGTGACAAATGCAATACTTTTTAACTGGATTTGAGTTCAATACAGCTTTTCTTAAATATATATAGATCTTGATTGGTTTTATATCGATTCATGACTAGTATAATTTTTGTTCATTTGCGACGTTTTTGAAAACATAGAGCAGTGCAGGATTGTTTACATATTTAAATACATATATATTTATGTACATATGTATGCGTGTGTGTATATTGGCTTAATGTATGTATAAATAATATGAAAATGCAATAAATTGGCCGCTTAAACTTTCATTAATGGTTATATGATTATGACAAATCTCTCCTTTGTGCCAAAAATTATATGTAAGTATGAAAATTTTAAATTAATTTTTTATCATATCTTAACGGAAGAATCTAAAAATAAAAGCAACCATTTCGAGAAAATGTATTATAATTTATGCTTTATGAAGGCGTGCCTTTTCTATCGCTGATCATTAGTCATGATCGGATAGACAGCTGCATAGAGCCGCCTGTTTTTTTTTGGCAGCTATTGCATTGTTATCATAGTAACTTCTTTGTATTACGTATAGTTTAAAGGAAAACTAAATTAAAGAAACAAACTTTAAATTAAAAACCTTAAATTTAATAAATCTTGTGTTTAGAACTGCTTCAATGAATTATTATAACTTAGAGGTTTTACGGTTTGCGGTTTTTATGACACTATTGTAAGTATGTGTGTAATTGAACGAATAATTATACTCGTATTGCAATATCATTCATTCGGTGTATAATGCCAAAAGCTCGCCATAAATTCTATTATAATGGCATAAGGCCTGTTCTTTACAATTTCCAGCTCGAACCCTATTCGACTTCGGCTGCATTCTTGTTGTCATCGGTTTTCTTAATTTAAAAATTAATTAAAGATTAATTACAATAACTGTGGAAATTGAATGTTTTCCGGCCGAATTCTTTTCAGAAACTTTGCCATTTCAAAGTATTGCATACCACAAATGCATTTTGTATGTAAAAATATGTGCATGTGTGTGTGTGTGTACTATTATTATGTATTCGTAATAAAATATTAATGTTCAAACAGTTATATATGTAAGTATATTAAAAAAGATCATTGAATGTGGCAACGATGGCCAGCGCCAATAATGTTATTGTTGGTTGCAATGGCTGAAAATTGTTATTGTTTTCATTTTTCCTTGTTATTATTTTTTGTTGTGGTGTGTAATTTTTCCCCCTCTTTTTTTTATTTCTTTTAAAACAAATAACGAGAGACTGACTGTATTTTATTTAGAGCGCTCTTCTTGTTGTTGTTCGTTTTTGTGTTTGTATAGTGTTCAGTTCGTTTTATGTTTATGGTTGGTTGGTATGCTATCGGAATGGGAACAAGCGCTCAAAGGAAACTCAGACAAAAACAAAGAAAATAGGAAAAAAGTAATTTAAATGAAAACAAACAACAATAATTTTAAAGATGATAATGTTGTTGCAGCTGATAATGAAGTTGTTGAGAAGTACATGCGATTACTAGGCGCGCGTATTTTTATTTTCCTGGAATGTGAAGTGAAGTTAGCAATTTCATTTTTTGCTAAAGAAATACATATGTATGTATGTATGTATGTAAGTATAGATGTGCACATGTATTTATTGCTATATGTATGTATGTATGTGTTTTTGTTTGGCAGATTCTTTCTTCGTCCTTTATCTTAAAAATTTATGTTTTAGACCTTTCTCATTTCACATTCAACCTGAATTTATTTTTATTTAATTTGGTTTATATCATGTACGTACGTATGTATGTTTGTATGGATGTGTAAGACATACACTTTGCATTATAAAAACACATAAATATGTACATACATGCATACATCCATACATAAGGATTTGAATGGTTAGGTAAATACTCGTATGTATGTATGTACATGCTTATCTCTCGACTTATGGTGTGCGTAGATACGGAGATACAAATCTTTTATTGCTTGATTTAATGAGTTTATTTATCTGCTTTTAATATGGAACTGCAGTTCCTGTAAAAATGTATGAATGTGTATATGTAAATACTATATTTGTATACGTTTTCAATTCATTTGCTGGTTTGGCGCGTTTTCCGATACAGAATGGAGAAATATGGCAAATAAACATTACACGAGGTTTTCTCAAAACATTACATACAAATTTGTTTATTTACACTAGAAGAAAAGGATAACCGAAACTAACCCACACAATTTTGTATACCAACACACACATCTAGCACATAAAGGAGAACATTGCCTTTGTTGCAGTTTTAGAACTGGTTTTCTTTTATAAAAAAAAAAACAAAGTTGCAGTATTTAAAAAAAAAAACTCTTTTTTAAATTATTTTGCTGCTATTAAATTAATTTCTTATATGTTTTGCTTGTTAAGGCAATTTCTATTAAGTAAAAAAGTGTTATGGAAGTTATTCTTAGTGGCAACATTGGTTCACTTAAGCTTAAGTTGTCGTATTAATAGTTAAGTTTGGTCTATAAGCTGGCACTGACTCAGTTAGCTCTGCCAATCAAATAAACGATTAAATAACTGGCAGCGTTTTGTAGAGTATTTGTTTTTATATGGCTTGAAGTCGAATTCAAAGCAGATAATACTGACAGAGATGCGTTATCACGTTCTGATGTCAAAGTGAATAAAGAAAATTCTGGCATAAAATTTTTTTTCGCTCGAAATCGCTTTTGTACTGCATTAAGCTGGCATAAGTTCGCCTTATAATGAATAAAAGGACACTCCCTGATAGATGTTTTTCCCTCGCAATAGTTGTGGCTGTACTCAATTCATATGCTTTGAATTCGCCTTGTGGTAGCCAAATGCCCAATAAAATATATTTATATATGGTATTTAATATTTAATAACGAACAGTGTCATATTTAGTCGAGCTAGAGATTATGAAATTTTTGTTTCTAGAAATTTTGTATTTTGAGTAAGCTGGAGCGAGAGAGCCATGGAAATGGTGTACGTTTCTATTTCATCATTCCCATATAGTTAAGGATTTGCTTAACAAGAGTTTTCTAGTTTGCACAAGGACATAATAAAGAAATTCCTTAAGAAATTTTATAACAAAATCTATTATCGCTTTAGGAAAATTACACTCAATTAGGCAAAACGTTAGTTACCACGTGTCTAGTTTAAAGGATCGATATATGCATAAATGTACTTACTTATGTCTATATATAAACAAGAACATAATTAAATTAGATTATACACATGTTGCAAAGTTATACATGAAACAATAAAACATTCTTAAAATTACCACAGAGATAATTGTGAAACTGAAAGCCAAAGAAAAGCTAATTAATTGGCATTGCAGATTAATTTGTCAGATGAGAAACTCAATTAGGTTAATATTAAAAACTGCCAAGTACAGACCTCTCTAGGTTATCCTCCAGCAAAAGATTGAGAAAGCTCTAAGAGTGCTTGGAAACGTGTGACCTCAACGCAAGACCATATGCAAACCTAATCATTCAACAAAATGTTCACTTTGTTTTCCTTCTATTCTGGAAATAGAAGGCGAGCCAATATCTCTAATGTAAAGCAAGTGGATAAAATCACAAATATGTCAGCCATTTGCTAACGATCATAAGTTATTTAAATTCTGTATTAGAAATAATAATTTAATAAATATTAGGTCTTTTCGTACAAAATATTTCATTTAAATACATGCGGAAAAAACACATCGTTTCATTTGAATTTGCAGCACATGCAAACGTGTACACATTGATGTGAGTATAAAATTTTTTATTTATCCTGGCAGTGTAAATAATTTCATTATCCTTGAAGTCACAAAAATTAAGCTTTAAATCTAATCAGTGTTCATATTGCAGATTTCTCATAAGAAATATCAGAGACTCGAACGATTTCATGTTCTGTATTCCAATTTTTTCTACTCCTGCCTTTGGGCAATTGTTTGCTCCCTAATTTGTCTAACTGGTCATTAGTTCATACCAAAATTCCTGTTGGTTAAAAATCGATTTTACTTTTCCAATTTTTTTTTTTTTTTTTAGTTTTTCTTAATAGTAATTGTAGCTGATCGGTTGATACTTTCATTATTTATTACTTTTATTATTAAACGTGTATATTTTAAATGGTGGCACGAGCCCAAACTTTGAGTTTATATTTTAATAGTAATTTCCATACAACTGGTGCATATATTTCACAGCAAAAAAAAAAAAAAAAAAAATTTATGTACTCTTTTTGAAAATTTTTCGCAGCAATGAAGATATAAAACAATTTAAACAACCGCAGAAGATGATACAATTGATTTACTACATATAATTAGTTTTCAAGAAATAAAGAAAATTTTTAAAATCTTCGAGGGTGTGCTTTTCAAGTGGCGTGAAGTGTTTCTATGTGTACTCATGACTGAGTTATAAAAATTCAGCTTGTTTGTGTGGCTGAATGCATTTGTGTGGGTGTTAAATATGTGTTTCTTTAAAGGAGTCCGTTGAATTACATACACAAATCCACATATGTAATATATGTATATTGTTCCCCTAATTTTTAAAGGCTGGAGTTGGAAAGTCGTTAACGTACTCGCAAGCTATTTGCACACATATGTACATACATACGTGCATCCATAAATAAGTGCATACTTACGTACATTAAATGTAAGAATGCGTCGTAACAATAAAAATATCTTTTTTTTCTCGATAATGTAGACGATAATCGATTTAGCACATAAAACGCCGATACATATTTAGAATTTTTTTATTATTTATGAGTATGTCTGTCTGAAGAAGAATCACGCAGAAGCAATTAGAAGGCTTTTCAAAAAATTTGGTGCGTGTATACTAAAGATTAATACATGTTTATGAGCTTACATAAATCACATGTGCAATGCATTACAAGTATAATACTAATAAATCCTTTTCAATAGATTTTACAATTTTTATTACTCAACTCTTTAGATTATTAAATAATCAGCACCGAAGATGTGCTCTATTCCTGCTTATATTTACATACCTACATGTATTATCCTATAATAGGGATTTTCATATATGTATTTATATAAAGCTGAGACGTTTTTCTTATTACAGTATAAATTGAAATTATTTATTTCACATATTTTACAATATTTCCAAACTGTCATGCTTTCAAATCGATTTGAACTTTACGATTTTGAAAACTATTTTCGTGTCCAAACCTCAATACAGTTTGGAGGTTCTCCTTTCAATGACTATTTCAGGAACCCCAAAATTATCTTCATATATCTGCAACGTAAAAATACTGAATTTTTTTGTTCATTATTTATAGAAATATCTATTATTTATTATAAATATATAGTATATATTTTTTAAATCAAATTTCATGAAAGTCTACAGAAAATCATAATTTTTTATTCTGGCGCGTATATTTAGCAAGCAGTTTAACACAAAATTTTTCTTATAATTTTAGCACATACATACATATCTCAAAAGCTATTACATAAATATTTAATGTTTGAGAGGCATAAAGGAATACCCTGTTATTTGCTGAGTAGTTCAAAAAAAAAACTCGAGTCATGGTTTTATCCATTTTCAGTTTGCGTTGTCATTATTTTGGCAAATTATTATTTCTTAATTGCTTTTGAGAGGTACATTTCCTTGTGAAATATCCTGTTATTATTATTTTTGTTGTTGTAAATTTAAATAATTTTTCTATAGCATATCTATCATTTTAATTATAAGACATCCTTATTTGAATTTTAATATGAATATACAGTCACAAAAGCCACATTTGTAACGGCACGTGGACTTTGGAATTCGATTAACTTAGTTAAACGATTAAATTTTTATTTTCTGCATACTTACGTAATTACAGTACGAACTCGGTAATCGCAACCCTGTTTTTCCTCGCAATTCTTCGATTTTTGCAACCCTGTTAAATATAGCATTGTAACCTTAAGACGTGGCGAGTGAAGCTGTAGAAATTAAAGGTTCAGATGACAGCGAAGCTGATGATATTACACCTCCTAAAATAAAAGGATCTGTTGCAATTCATGCTTTTAACACCTGCATTCAGTTTGCTGAAGAACACGATATTCCAATAAAAAATATCCTATTTCTGGAAGAGCTTCGTGAGTGGTCTATTATAATAAATCTTAATAAGAAGAAAGTGCAGACAACAATAATCGATATGTTTAAAATAATAATATAATAATATTTAATAATAATAATTTAATAATATTTTTATAATGAATATACTTTTTGTTTCATCAAATGGTTTTGATATATCATTTTTCTAGTTATATATTTTTCCTCGCTGGTTGCAACATCCTCAATTAGTGCAATTACCTAGATTTCTATTAGTTGCGGTTACCGAGTTTATACTGTAATTGTTACTATCCCACATTCATTATTTTAATGTGCGGGCACTTAAATTTTAATTGCCATAATGAAATTGACGAAAACAACAATAATATAATACATACACACATAGATACATACTTATTTCGAATCATTTACGCATACAGCCAATAAAACGTGGCAAAGTTCACCAAAGCTAATTCTAACAGCAGATACCAACACTGATCTAATTGGAAGATATTTTATTTCTCACGGTTTCATTGCCGAAATCAGTCGGTGTCAATTTAGCTTCGTCGGAGCTGGCAAATTAAATTAACTAAAAGTGCTTTATAAAAGCCGTTGCATACTGATGAACTTTAATAAAAAAATAAAAAAAATAAATAATAAAAATTCTTTATGTTTTGCTTTTGCAAATAAAAATCAACAAAATTACAAGTCAAGTGTAAATGCCGAAATACCTTAATTTTGTTTTTGCTAATAACGGTATGCGGTAGTTGGTGTTGCTGTAAAAATTCCTCGATTGCATGAGCACTGTGTGTATATGTGTAGATGTATGGGCTGTTTTTCTATTTGCATGGGCTGTTGGGTCACCGCCATTTATGTTTGTGTGAGTACTAAAGTGAGAGTTTGAGAAACAATTAAAGAAGCAAAGCAAATGTAAAGAGTATTCAAAAGTGTTTTTGTTTTGATTACAAAAACAAAAAGTGGGATTTTTATTATTTAATTGAAAAACAAGGAAAAATGTAGAAAATGAACTGGAAGAGTTGCCAGTATTGAAAACAGCTGTAATAAAAGTGTGTCATTGATACAGGACATTGACAACTTTAATTTAAATAATTTTTAAATAATTTGATTTTAATTGGCATCAGCATCGCCCAATAACATAATTTATAATCGTATCTACTATGGAGGGCAAATGGAAAAAAATATATGATTTTTTATTCGAAAGCAATACATATTTATCATGTTAGACTAAAATTGTCAATATACTTAAACGATGAATAAACATTAAGTGGCCACTGAAAGAGTGCTTAATGGCCCTACTAAAAATTAATGTGTTGTAATTAATAAACCGTACAAATAACAGTAACACAGATAACTGAACTAAAACTTAACTAATCCACAAGTAGGTGTAATAACCCATTTTCCTATAGCAACGTTTTTCTGTAATTTCTTTGCTTGCTTTTTATAAGTTAATCTAATTATGGTATGTACATACATATACATAGGTATGTATGGTACATACATTCATATTTTGCGACACACATTTCTTTAATAATCCTTTAAACACAGCTAGAGAATTACGTGGTTTTTACTTATAAGTCTTTTGAGTTTCGTTATCACTTTGTATTTGTTTCGTAAACTAGATATTTATATGAATCAATATTAGCAATTGAAATACTTCTTGCAGGTCTATTATAATTTTCATTACACAGACTATAATATAGATCTGATTAATCACATAAGAACTCTTTACATTTTTATTTTAAATTTATTTATTTTATTTATTTATTATTATAAACAGCAGCATAAAACGAATTATATATTAATTTCATTATTTCTTCATACTTAACATCTGAGTAGTCCTTAAAGAACTTCCTGCAAAGCCAGCTTCCCTCAGCTAGAATCCACTTCAATATACTGGAGAAATGAGTTGATCTCACAGGCTTGAAATCATCTTTATTTCATCTGAAGTAGCTTACAAATCTTAAAGGAACTGTGATGAATTTAATAAGCTTATGCTTACCGATATCTATTTGTATCTTATATCTTTTGTAACGGCGTAACGTAAATATATTAGGCCGTTTTAGCAGCTCTCTTCTCACTGCATATATCCTCCATATATTTTTTTCATCCTTAGCAGCAGACAATGAAGCCATACTATACATATTTCATGTTTCATTTTTAATTCACGCATAGATTATTGTTGTTATGAATTTTTAATATTGTTTAAGTTAATCAGTTTTTAATTCTACTACAAAAATTGTGGTTTCGAAAATTTAGCATTGTTGCAAAAATTAAAAAAGAACGACCACGAGGCCGTATATTTGGGTCTTAGAGGCTTCAATACCTTCTTTTATTTTTATGCCCAGTATTGCTCGGAATGCTGCTTCATGACTAAACACATTACCGATTTCCTATTCATTTATTATTGTGTCTTATAAAAAATGTTTATATAAAATTTTAATGTTTCGCAGAGGACATTCATTATTATGCTCAATATTCTATAAAACGCTTCCAATTGCAATAGATTTTCCAACCCTGAATTTTATTATATTATGCTTTCCTATTAAAGCTTGTTGAAACACCATTATTGTTATTGAAATACATACATACTTGCATACATAAATAAATATGTAAATATGTAGACTAACTAAAATGCTGTTTGTTATGAATACTGTACTGGTACATCCACATTTTTTTAGTTTGATTTTTCTTTTTATTGTTATTGTTATAGATTTTGTTTTGCCGTGTATGTTTTGACTTTTCTGTACTCCAATAGGGGCGATGTGTGGCAGAAGCATGCTTGCATACATACATACATACATACATGCTTATGCATATCCCATACCCACTTATACAAAAATTGTATAAATTCGTGTGCATGTACATGTGTATGCACATATTCAACGTATGCAATAAGCTTACATTCATAGATTTATGTATAATTTTCTCCCATTGCCATACATATGTATGTATTTACATACATACCTCTGCATGGACGTCGGATTCTATTTATATAAGAATATGAGACGGAGGATGGTAAGAAAACTTTTGCAATATGTGTACCATTTTGTAATGGATATGATCCCTAGAAGCAACAAATACTCGTTGTTATACACCGTTTTGTTAATACCCGCTGACAAATCTTGGAACATTTATTAGATGCCGAGATTAGAGTTGACAAGAGTCAAACGCTTATAGTGCATTTGTTCACATTTTTTGAAGACATGTCTTCAGACATGTCTTGATTTGTGATTTTATAAAGCCGACATGTTTCTTTTCTTCTTAGCTTTAGTGTTAATACGCTGCTTCATTGCCTCTTTATCGATAATAAATATATACATATATATATATATTTATTACGCCAATATCATTTAACTGAGCCGTTTCCACTTCCAATATCTGAGGCGAGAAAATATTACTGACTCAGCCGCTTAAGTCCTCATGTAGATTAATTAGAGAGAGGAAAAATCATGCAAAAGAATTGTGTTGTGCCGGCACTAACTGAGCTTTTGCCATTCCTTCTCATGTTCTACTTATAAGAATCGCATTGTGTGGCAAGACACAGCCCATTTAAGCTTGGAGACCTCTCACTTTGAATTGGCTTCGTTTTATAATTTGTCTAGATCAGGTCGCAAGACTTTAGTCACCTCTTGATGAACCAGAATATTTGGCCACAAGAGGATGGTAAGTTTTCGTAATATTAATTATGATGTGGAAATTGCATACGAGAATTATTTTCATTATAGTTGGAGGTTTTTTAGAAACAATTTTCATTTAGCTGACTACACGACTACAGTCGTATGACTACTTCACCTTATAACACAAGTCGGAAGTGAATTGTCTGATCTAATTCTTGCTTGCACATTTTAAAGAAACAATAACAGCTCTTTGGATCTGGGTTGCATGTTTGCCAAGTTGCATGCAACTTGTGCCATCGTGTGAATCGTCTTTTACAAAGTCTACAAAAATGCAAATGCATTTCTACGTTGAAATGGTATCTCGTTGATTAGAGTGAGGTTGCTGTCACTGTCGCTGTCGCTGTCGCTTTCACTGTTGTTGTTGTTCTTATTGCTGCTACAACAAAGTACTGGCACTGGTATTATCCAATACCAAAAAAGGTATTTAATAATTTAGTAAAAATGATTACACAATTCATAAATAGAAAAACACACAACACAAAAACAACAAATAGTATGCAATAAAAATAACAACAACAACAACAACAACAACAACAATAATAATAATAATAATAATAAAAATAATAATAATACAAAACAACTACAATAACAGCAAAAACAAAAAGTGTAAATAAAGTGCAGAGCAAAAGTATACAATCACTGCGCACATTCCAATGTGCAAATGTGGAACAACATTCAGAGTAACATTTTCATTCCGTAAACTGGGTCACAATCATAATAATCATTTTGGTTTCAGTTGTCTTGTTACTTTTTATTTTATTTTATTTTATTTTATTTTATTTCATTTTATATATATATTTTTTAAATATTTTATATTTGTGTTTCTGCTGGAGCTGGCGCTGGCGCTGCCGCTGGTGCAGGCGCTGCTGTCGCAAGTCGTTGGTTCGCTTATTTTGGTTTCGAATGAAGTTGCAAGACCAAAAGCCGAACCATAAGGTGGCGTTCACGTAAAATGCGAATATGAATAAAATTGCATGAATAAACAATGTTGGCTGTGCTTTTTTGCTTCTTCTTGAATATTTTCGCTGCAAAGCTGTTGGTTTGTTTGATAAAGTCGAATATTGGCTGAATCCACATTAATAGTTAATAGAGGAAACCTTTCACGCCTGTGGATATGAACAGACAATCGCTGTTTGTTTTTGTTTTATTCTTTCTTGCTTTTGATCTCTGGCACTTTGTTTTGTAAGCGGCTACAATTAGGGCCTCAAACGGTAATGAAGTCTTGATTAAATCAGCAAAAGCAGCAAAAGCTCTAGTGTCTCTTCCTGGCAGATAAATAAATAAATGCTCTTCCAATACCGTGGGTCCTAGTATTAGTGTTCGGTAGCTTCGCCACTGCTATTCAAGTGATCGATCTCCTATTGATTTCGCTATTGATTCTATTGTGATATGTGTCCTTATGAAAATGTGACAGGATACAAATGAGGATGCTATCGCGTACATTGACAAATAGAAGAGTTGCTAAGAAGGCTTTAGGGTAACAACTTTTCTTAAAACTAGTCGCCAACAGACAGGTTTAAGTGCGATTTTGCCATTAGCAAATGTGCTAGCAATGCGATGTTCACAGCTGTTTACATCTTTTGTAACTGCTACTACCGAGAGAAGAAATAGAATTGAGGGCCTGAGAAGTGGTGGGAGCCTTCAGTAGTCCCTCTATACAAATATAAAAGCTAACAATATTTTTCTATACACGTATAAACTTTTTTTTATGACACGATTGACTTCTGAAATCAATTCTCCATAGTTTACTAGAATCCGTCGAATTTTGCAGGATTGAAAGTAGAGAATTTTGGGGCATCCAATGGCGATGGAGATGAATGGTTTTTCGTAGGTTTTTGCAACATCACGGTCTGTGCCATGGCTCACCCACAATACACTTCTTTTGCATAATTTTTCCTCTCTCTAATTAATCCACATGACAGCTTAAGCAGTTGAGTCATTAATATTTTCTCGTCTCGGGTATGGGAAGTAGCAACAGCTGTTCAGTTTTTGCAGTCTCTTAAAGGTGTTTGGGGCGATCAAAATTTTTAATCTTACATCATTTTACGCATACAAATGCATACCGTTAGGCTTCAGCTTTTTAATTAATTTTATTAAGTTGTTATAAATTGATTGCCTAACGCTGTAATTGTGTTTTACTTTACTTGTAAAATGTGTAAATTGCGAACAGCAATTTACAAAAGCTTTTCATAACCTTGTGACGTGAAAAACAAAGCAGACTCAAAACTGATAAGTCGTCGACATACTATACTCTGTTTTTGTTAAGAAAATAAATAAATTGTAAAAATAAATCTCAAAAAAACGAAAATAAAAATAAAAACTGAAATAAATATTGCAGCTGACGAATTGACAAATTCAGTGACACACACAAGACACGTGATAAAATATGATGTTGTATTAACTGTATGCACAAAAAGCTGAATGTAGGTATTTTGCTGGTGCTGCGAACAGGACCTGTTGCAGGCCCAAAAACCAAAATGAGAGTTTCTGGCCAAAAAAAAAAAATATTTTTCGCAGTTTGTAAAATGGCTTCAAAAATATATTGAGTTACGTAGTACCGTTATAGAGCGATAGCCGCATGGGGTAACAATAATAAGCCAAACTAAGCATTGAGACAATCCTTATTAAAGAGTAATACTCTGCAAGGATAATTGTAGCAGTCCTTGAAAACATAAGAATTCTGAAGCCTATATGTAATAAAAAATTGCCTGCGAATATTTCTCGCTTAAATTGAAGGGAACCAAACTTTGACCTCGGCTTTTGACGTAATTGCTAATGAATACTGAGGATTGTTAGTTCGAATGTAAAGAATGTTAAAGAATGTTAAAGAATGTAATAAATATTATTGCTGCTAATGATTTCATTATGAAATACAGTTCAGTTTCAAGTCCTTAAATCCATTAGTGGTCTACTTAATACGGTCTACTATTATAAAATGGGGTTTGCTCACAGAGTGAGAGCAGATGACGAGCGCAGCCAAGCCGAGCTTATTGATGCTTATTTACATGCGAGAAAAAGATGTGGATATAACACAGTGAATGCGAGAATCAGCGTTGTCAAAAAAAAGTATACATGAACCATGCAATGAAGCACGCAAAACGCTTTGAAACCGTTTCCTCGCACTCATCGGCTTTGCTCTCAGTTGTTGTCGGCGTCCAGTATGTGTAACACAATATTATTTGTATTGACTTGTATATAATCAGCTGACTATCTATATCGCACTGACAATTTCCGCTCGACTTTCAGCTCTCACTCTGATCGCACTCTTAGGCGGTAGTGCTCACTGCCCATGTCGATATGGACTTACACTGCTGAAAATCACAAAATGCAAAAGAAAAATTATTATTTTTTATTTTTGCTTGTAATGGGTTAATCGTTATCCAATTAGAGTTGAATCCTATAATTCTCGTTAGCTGATTTCGAAAGAGATTTCTGTAAAGGCGGAAACTGATGAAAATTCATGAATTACATTTAACGCTGAGAATGGAAGGCGTACCAACGACTTGGCTAAACTATTTTTTTTTTTAAATATTGTTCGTCAAAGGACAGTGACAGGGACAGGCTGATTGTCAGGCAAAGCCAAAGCTCTTTGCCAGCAAACTTAAAACTATACAAACAATTTAAAAACCACACCGTTTTAATTTTTCTACTTTTTTTTTTTTTTTTTTTTTTTTTTTTTTTTTTTTTTTTTTTTTTTTTGTATTGGCTGGTTGGACTGACGGTCGTCTGTTTCCACAACTCAATTTCTTTGTCTACAGTTTAACAACTTAATCCAAAATATGTTTTTCTTTTGTTTCCACTATTGTGGTTCAATCATCAACGTTTTTGTTTTTAAGCGGTTGATTATGCAATCCCAACAATGTGCACTTAAAAAAGAGATAAAACAAAACAAAACATGAACGAACATTTTTTACAAATTTAATAACAAAATAAAATAAAAGAAAAAGAAAAAGAAACTGAAACAGAAACAGAAACAGAAACAGAAACAAAAAAGTAAAATAACGTAAATATCTCAATATGAAAGGAAAAAAATACCAAAATAGTTATTCCAACCTTCTGAAAAGCCACCAACAACACAAACAACAAAATCATCAAACCATAAAAATTTAATTAGAAAAATTTACAAATAGAATTTTAATTAAATTCAAGAAAAAAAAACAAAACAAAATAGCGAAAAGAAAAATAAAATTAAACTAAAACGGCAGCACTTGAAAAACTTTCTTCATTCAAATCCACTGACTGACTACCGCATATTTTGCTGTAAAAGTGTTTTTGAAAGGAAAATGCATAAATAATTTTATTAGCCATCAAAAGTCAACAAAAAATTAGTTATTCTTTAAAACAAACATAAAATATGTACATAAAGAAAATAAAAAAAAAAATACAAAAAAGTAAAGAAATTGAAGAAATCAAGTCAATTCCATTGTTGGCAAGTGTATTTATAATTAACTTGCAAAGCTTTCAGTAAAATAAAGTTGTCACAGGTTTCATTTAAAGTATTTTTCTGCCACGAGTATGTCCGTAACCAAAAACATTTCACTTTTATTGTCAAACAAGTCTGTTTTCACACCATTTGGCATCGCATGTAAATTACAATGGCAACATTGTTCTTGCATTATTGCTACGATAATACAAATTTTGAATATAACAAAGTTCAATTAGGAAATTATTTCTATTTTTTAAATTTTTAAAAATTTTTTTTATCGTCCGTGCTAAAGTAAAATAGTTTATCGATAACAGATTTTTTAAAAATTTTTCGCAATAGAAAATTTCGATAGCAATGTGCCTCTTGCAAATTTACTATTAATTAAGTAACAAAATGTTTCTAAATTCAATTCTATTTAGAGACACTTTTCTGAAAGTAATTCTCAAATTATATAAGAAAAGTTTTATAATCGTTTCACAATTAAAGATTGAAACGATATTGATATTGAAATTCAATTAGAAAACGATTTTTAAATATTTTTTTTATATGTATTTTTTGTACTTTTTAAAAAAAAGTATCGATAATAAATTGTTGCATTTGGCGAAGGTTCGATAACAAGATTTCTATTAAATAAAAATTTAAATATTTAAATAGAAAAGTTTCGATAACCAATTTTACATCTTACTAAAAGGGTCCACAATAACTTCCTGTACGTGGCATAGTTTCGATAGCACGCATTGTAATAAAAAAGTTTAACATTTTTTAATTGTGAAAGTTTCGATAGTTATAAATCGTACTAGAACGGTCCACAATAACTTCTTGTACGATAACAAGCTTTTTATTAAATAAAATTTAAAATTTTTTATTTGAGAAAGTTTCAATAATCAATTATAAATCGCACTAGAAAGGTCCACAATAACTTCTTGTACGATAACAAGATTTTTATTAAATAAAATTTTAAATTTTAAATGTGAAAGTTTCGATAACAAATTTTACATTTTACAAAAAGGGCCCACAATAACTTCTTGTACGTGGGCAAAGGTTCGATAACAAGCTTTTTATTAAATTAAATTTAAATTTTTAAATGTGAAAGTTTCGATACCAAATTGTAAACCTTACTAGAAAGCCCCACAATAAGTTCTTGTGCGTGGGCAAAGGTTCGATAACAAGCTTTTTAATAAATAAAATTTAACATTTTTTAATTGTGAAAGTTTCGATAATCAATTATAAATCGTACTAGAACGGTCCACAATAACTTCTTGTACGATAACAACTTTTTATTAAATAAAATTTAAATTTTTAAATGTGAAAGTTTCGATACCAAATTGTAAACCTTACTAGAAAGCCCCACAATAAGTTCTTGTACGTGGCAAAGGTTCGATAACAAGCTTTTTAATAAATAAAATTTAAAATTTTTTAATTGTGAAAGTTTTGAAAATCTAATTCTTGCTGAAAGTGTAAACAATTATTAAATAAAAGTTTCGATAACAAATTATTTCACAAGATTGGTTCCCTGTTTTGACAACAAACTAATTTGCTAATAAATGTGGCGGTCTCTTTTCATTAAAGATTTTATAGTTTTGACAATGACATTTATTCAATAAAAGTTCCGATAACAATAAAGCACGGTCTTCATTGTACACTTGCTGCTTTGCTACCAATAAAAATACAAAAAATTTAAATATATAAAACAAAAAAATTTCGATTATTTAAATATATAAAAAAGTGCGTAATGAAATTTAGTATATAAAAGTTTCGATAACACATTAATTTATAAAGCACGATCTTGATAAATTATTGTTCTCCTAATAAAATTTGCGTAGTGGCAGTAGTTTCAATAAACTGCTGCTTATTGTGGAAAATCTTAAACAAACTTTTTTCATAACAGAAAATAATTTCTTAAAAAAGTTTCGCCAAATAGATTTTTTTTTTTTTTTTGGTATCGACAGATGCAATAAACTTATTTTTCAAAAGAACTTTTAATAAAAATGATCTGGTATAAATGCAGAAGTATAGGAAAGTTCCGGTGACAAATGATTCTTTATCGAGATATTCCAATTTGAAAAATTTTTGCTGTATAAAAGTTTCGATAACCATGTCCTGTATAGACAAAATTCCATAAAAAAGTTTTTTTTTTTTATTTTTTTTTTTATTTTTTTTTTTTTTTTTTTTTGTTACTACAACAAAGTTTTGGCTGCGAAATTTTTTTGGAAAATAATGTTCGATTAAGAATAATTCTTCTTTAGTTTCTATGGCGAATATCTCTTTAGGTAGACCGCTCTATATAAAACTTAATTTTTTTTATATTTTTTTTTTGCCAAAGTTTTAGCCATTAATCTTTTTTTTTTGTTTTTTTTTTTTGTTTTTTTTTTTTTGCTTTTGCTATTATTGTGCTTTTTCTAAGTTAAGGGCGAGTTGTGTTACACAGTTTGTTGGCTATTGAGACAAAAGTTTGGTTAGTTAAATGAAAGTGAAGAAGTTTTGTACAGTAGTTTTGTGTTGGGCTAATTTAAGACACATAAATTCATCCATTTGTGTTTTGGATTCTGTAATATTTTTGGTTTTGTTATTGTTTTTGTTTTTGTTGTTGTTATAATTTCTTGTTATTTTATTAACTTAAACATCTTTATGCAGCCCCTAAAACTGTCAAACGATTGCTGTCTTATTGCTTGTTGTTGTTTTTATATTGTATTTATTATTGAAAGTTGCTGCTTCTGAAAAATGTTTAATTCCAAGTTATGATTGTACACACTCGCGCACATAAAACACATACGGCCACACGCATCCATATTGATAAATTCATACTTAAAAAGAGTACGTGCCACACACATTTACCGTCTTCTAATTTGTGTTTTTTTTTTTTTTTTGTTTTTTTTGGCTTTTTCCTTTTAGCTTTTGTTCGTAACTGGGTTTTGTTTTCAAGAGGAGAATGAAAAAAAAATTCAAAAAAACAAAAAAACAAAAAAACAAAAAAAAAAAATAGAAAACTGGCGCATTAACACACACTACAGCAGCATACATACATATGGATATGGACAAGTAACTGTGTGTCTGTATGTGCATATTTATCTATGAAAGGTATTTTTCTCCATCGAACATGCGGCCAAATGTTGCATTTATTGGCTTTATTTCTTTTTGGGAGTACCCATGTTTTACTACACACAAACATACACGAGTAAATACCCACATAAGCACACGCATACATACTTATGTATGTATGTACATATGTATATATATGTGTATATATGTATATTGAATCTATGTTTGTGTACACGTTTATCCATACATGTTGTATATAAGAATGTTTTTGTTTATTTTTTCCGTGACCCAGTTACTGATTCCTCTGCGCTTTAAAAGGATTTAAGGGTGAAATACAAACAGACACACGTGCACGCACACAAATTTATACAGCAGTCCCACCCATACCATATTAGATTGTGGAACAGCGTCGTACAATATATTTCTAATTTTTGGTGTTTGCTTCGCTGTCACGTTTCTAAAGAAAAAGGTGGAAAGAACTTTTGTAATTTAGGAAAGTGAAATACATAAATATCTGTCGCATTAGCTTCTGCTCTTGGGGGTTTTGCTGGCTACCGGTCGATAAAAAAAATCGCTCGGAATTATATCACTAGATATTTTTATTTTGTTGTTTTTCTAAGACATGCACTCACGAGATGGACCCTACTCATCCGCTTAAGGGAAAAGGCTACAAACAGGAGGATATTGGATAGGATAGAGACAGAGAGAGAGAGAGAGTGAGAGTGGATATTGGCTTTGGATCTACCAGCATTGAATATGGCGGTGAAGCCATCTAAAGCGAAGGAGTTTTACACAGAGGTATTGTTTCGCTAATGAGCTAGTTTTCTCTGTAAGGCTTCTCTCGAGTTGCTTTTGGTTGGAGTATCAAGCAAAAAAGCTATTGTAGGAGATTGGCAAGAAGTAGACTGATTTCATTGGATTTCACATACATAACATTGTGGCAATGATGAAACAAGTACACGCTCAGCACTTTAAGGCATATTCATATAAAAATTTTTCCAATGATAAGAAAAACATTTCTGAATATTCACACTATCAATTGAATAACAGTTTCATGAAATAAGAATTTAAAAATTTGATTTGGCTTTAAAAACAATGAACCACCTTAATGTAGACGTGAGAATATAAACAACTGCTTTTTTTTTTTCTTGAAGAAAACAACAAAAGATTTTTTCTTTTTCATTGTAAATCTTACACGCATTCATGTACGAGTAGATCGAATAAATTTAACAATCGTTAGTACGCAGGTGTGACTTGACATTAAACACGAATACAAAAGAGCCGCAACAAATGAATGATGTACTACGGCTACAAATACACGTACGTGCGCACGTTAACGCACGAATTGTGTTGATCAATAGGGATCGTATATGTAACTAATAATGATTAAATAGTTTGTGCATCATTGTAATGTAAATATTATTCAATTTCTTCGAAATCTCTTCTATTTTACTAATTAATATTCACAGATATTTTAGCAGCATGTAAATCAAATTATAATGATCTCTGTAGAAATCTTATAAAAATAATTGATGATTTTAATTTTTTTTAAAGCACTTTTTTAAAAGTCCACGAAATTATTTGACTTTTTAATGGTAATGTCGTGAGTAAAAGTTTATCACAAATTAAATGAATGGCTGACTGATGGTGCTTACTTTTGACTAAAGGCAGCTGCAGCTGACATTTTAATTAATTTATCGTGGGTTATTTATACTGCACATGCCAAATAGATGAAATTAAAATTGGGCTTTTCAAGAAGACTTATACTTATAGAGGGGGAAATATAGAATCATATCTTTAAAATGGACCTAAATAATTTTGTGGATTGCTAATTCAGTTGTGAAGATCAACTGAAAACCAGATATTTTAGGCTGAGCTCATCTTTAGTTCAGAAATTTGAATAAGGCAACGATCTTTTTCTTTTTTTGTTTTAAATAAAAGTTTGTGCAAAAATTAAAAATTTTATTTTCATCAAACTTTAGTTATAATTAACATTATCTTTGTCGTTATTCTGAGCACCAAGTCATTTTATTAAATATTTTTGAATCCTTTCGCGAGCTCTTCAATGGTATGAGAGACGAAGCAACGAATTAAATTTTAATATTTATTAAAAAAAAATCGTAAAACTGCCTGCCAACTTCATATTATGCAGCAACTCCATATTGAAAGGCCATGATAACAAAAACAAACATTTAGACCAAAAATAGACCCAAAATATTGATATAGAAATGTTTGAAAATTGTTTCAGAATGGTATGCTCAATGGTAAATTTCAAAGAAATAGCGACAGAGTCTAAAACGAACGTGTCGGGTCCTTGAAATAAATTCTTCAGAAATAAAAGTTGTTGATTTTTATTAAAATTTAACCATAATTGTAATATTTTTTTTTTTTTTTAATTAATATTTTATATAAAAATTTTCTCCACGCCGTACTTTCAGCATTTTGTGAACAATTTACAGAATTTTTGAAAAGTGTTCCAATTTCTTTTTCGAAACATATACAAAATTATTTTAAAAAATTTTGGAGTATCCAAAGGATTTCTATTAAATATAACTTTTATATAATTTAACCATCTTTGAATTATAAAGTATTCATTTGCAAAAGAATTAAAATCGTAACTCAGTCTCTTGTGTTCATTAAAAAGTTATTGTGTTTCTCGCGCCATTACAACATACGAAAACGTTTAATTTACTCTGAATAAATTTCTTCTCAGACGAGCAGATAAAATTTTCTGTAATCGATATTTTACGCCATAGGAAATATAATAAGTAATTATTAATATTAATTAAAATGAAAATATTAGAGAAAAACGTGTAAAACTTTTCGCAACTTGATTGCTGTCTTTCTGTCTGAATAATTGATGTACATACGAGTATAATATATATATTTGAAAAGAAATATTTTTAACAAATGCAGAAGAGCAAAATAAGCATTTCCGACAAGTGGTATTAAGTTTGTTTTTCAAAATAATATTATTTTCCACAATTCTTTTTTTTTTTGCTGTTCTTTGCCAAAAAAAAATCTTTTTTTTTAGAATTTTTTGTCATAAATAAATTATAAATTAAATGTTGTTGACGTTATGAATTTATCAGTAGGCAGCCTCAATTTAATTAAAGCCAACACTTCAAGAACAAAATATTTGTACTCAAATTTCGACACTGTCACAATAACCTTCAAATTTATGCGTTTAAGGTCGAGTCACATAGAAAATCTCTATAATTTCTAGTAACAACTAAGCGAAAATAAAATTATCCTTACAGGCAGGGTATTAAAGTTGGGCTTTGAAAGTTTTGATGTCAAGTGAAAATTGTGGTGTACAATGTGGGGGAGATTCCATGTAATTCGGTCTTTAGCTACTTTTCATCCATCTCTTTTTATGACACTTTCTGAGCTCTGGAGAGGGGCGCTTTTAAAAACTACCAACACACTATGTTGTATTATTTATTATATGTATATAAAAATAAAAATTTCTTGGTGTCAATTTAGCGTCTAACTAAAAGTGCTTTTTAAAAGCTACAATGTAAAATATTGTTGCGGGATTGATGAACTTTAATAAAAAAAATTAAAAAAAATAAATAATAAAAATTCTTCATGTTTTGCTTTTGCAAATAAAAATCAACAAAATTATAAATCAAGTGTAAATGCCGAAAAGCCTTAATTTTGTTTTTGCTAATAACGGTATGCGTTTGTTGGTGTTGTTTCAAAAATCCCTCCATTGCATGAGTACTGCATATGTGTCTTTGTGTAGATGTGTGTGGTGTTTTTCTATTTGCATAGGCTGGTGGGCCACCGCCATTTATGTTTGTGTGAGTACTAAAGTGAGAGTTTGAGAAACAATTAAAGCAGCAAAGCAAATGTAAAGAGTATTCAAAAGTGTTTTTGTTTTGATTACAAAAACAAAAAGTGTTATGATTTATTGTTTAATTGAAAAACCAGGAAAAATGTAGAAAATTAACTGCAAGAGTTGCCAGTATTAAAAACAGCTGTAATAAAAGTGTGTCATCGATACAGGACATTGACAATTTTAATTTAAATAATTTTTAAATCATTTCATTTTAATTGTCATGAATTAATTGAATTTAATATTTTTACAATTTTAATGCTCATTTTAAACAATAATAAATTTATGTAACGTCGTCCAATTACGTCATTTAGAGTAAACCATTTTAAAATTTTTAAAATTTTTTTTTTTTTAATTTAAATTGTTTTTTTATTATGTTATATTTTGCAATATATTTAAGCAATGCATTAACATAAAATGGTTCCTACTAAATTTATATTTATTTTTAATGTTGCTAATTTATATAAAACATTAAAAAAAGAAAAACATGCAGTTTCCGCTTAAATAGTTTTATTAGAATAAATATATATATATATATTTTTTGTATGACATTGGCATATGTTTTTGTAACCTGTTTAAATGTATCTTTATTTTATTGACGGAATTGGTGTAACTGTTTAGCGCAACTTTAATGTTATTCATAGAATAAAAACCCTCTAGGAATGCTATTAATGTATGCACTTAGAACTTTTATTATTTATTTTTATTGTTTTCTCTTTATCAAATAGTTTTACTGAAATAGGCATTAAATGTAAAGTTTTGCAAACTTATTTCTTAACTTTTATTTTGTCTTTTCGGCTTTATTTTCAATTTATAATTCCTTGCAAAAATTATTTATAAAAACTTTCAAACTAATGTTTTATTTTATGATACAAATTTTATCAAACAGCACAACTTTATAAACTCTATTAATTAAGATTGCTGTTAATCTAAGGCGTCAGAAGAAAATAAATTTAGAATATAATGGAACACAAAAGTTTACTTATTGGAAATGAAATCAAAATGGTGAAGATTTTTGGTAATGGATTTGCTTTTGAGATTTCACTATTTCCATTAACGCAAAATAATTTCATTTGGCTGTTCTACTAAACGCACTAAACAGAACTGTAGGGGATTTTGAGCTAGAAATGCGACGAGAACGTCTGGTTATTAGAAATCCATCAGTCGATCAGTTAAGTTATTGATTACCGGAAAGCGCTAGTTCTATGCAAAATATAGTTGCTTGTGGAATGTCTAATGCCAAAGAACGACGAGAAATTGGTTACAGTATACACTCACTTATGGCAACATTTCTTTACAACTTTTCACCAGTTCCAGCCGAAAACTCTTATACACTTAAGTAATTTTATTTGCCGCAGAAAATTTTAATTGAAACACTTACTGTTGACCAATGATATTGTATATATTGGACTTTATTTTATACAGAAGTAAACAAGATTTCTGAATGTTTTAATGTATTAGGTAGCTGTTATGGGCTTTTCTAAGCATTACAAATTCATATAAATTTACGTTTAGATGTGAATTTTAAGAATAGACTTGGATCATTTCAATTCTAATGTTTTTAAAGCGGCACATTAGATAAATAAAAAAAAATTTATTACCTACAAATTTATCTTATCGCTCATCCTGACCAAAAGCAGTAAAGAAATTGTGAAACTCGTTACTTGCACCAACGTAAAATTATTATTTATTTTTAGAAACTTAATCCATTATATTTAAACAATAATCAAGATATTAAAAAAATATGAAAAGTAACAAAAAAAAAAAAAAAAAAAAATTGTGAAATAAGAAATTGGGCAGTAATAATTGAACATCTGGAGGTTTTAACTGGATTTTTGCAAAAAAAAGAAAAAAAAATAAAAAAAATGGATATATAAAAAACAGAGAAACAAATATAAATGATGTCAGTCTAGTCTGGAGTCTGGCCAGAGATAAAAATTATTAATATTCAGGCTCGCAGTAATGCAACAGTAGATTTTAAATAAACAAAAAAAAAAAATTATATTTCTTATAAAATAGATTGTATTTGGTTGCTTATCATATCGCTATGCAAATGATCGGCTCAGAAAGCAAGTTTAACATCTGTATTCAGCTAAAATGGAAAGCAATTCAGAAAGTTAGAAATTATTGTTGTTACCCAAACTAGTTCACCATTAAATATACACATACAAAAAAATGAGCGTGCAAAATAATGTGGCACTTCCTTTGCCGCTTTGCCGCTTTGCCGCTTTGTCTTTCATGTAAACGTGATAACTAAAAGCACGAAAGGCGCCTTTTCCCCATTTTATAATTGGAAAATTTGCAAAAATCAAAATGCGCCACAATTCTTAATCGATTGATTATTTCCTTTTACTACTGACCACAAATGAAATTAATTAACTCCAATAAGATTTACGACTTTTTCTTCTTCATAATATGTGCATTACAGGTCAGTACGTCTCAACAGAGATTTCATGCA
This sequence comes from Ormia ochracea, assembly GCA_963402855.1. Lineage (NCBI taxonomy): Eukaryota > Metazoa > Arthropoda > Insecta > Diptera > Tachinidae > Ormia > Ormia ochracea. Next base: position 45,414,247 of record OY727106.1, read on the forward strand.
TAAATCTTTACATTCAATTTATTTCAATCTAACTAAAAGCCTTGTGAGAAATATTAGACGGTCGACATTGCTTTAAGCAAGAAGGCAACGAACGTTTTCTCTTAGTTCAGTAACTAATTTTCAAACATTCATGTGGGTCTTCAACCTCAAATCACTGAAACTAATTCTAACATATGCCCATTGGTGTCGCAAAATCGTAAATTGTACAACATCACATGATAAGACAATGATTTTATGCCCATCAAAAGTGAACATTGTGTAAATACTTCTCTGTGTACAAGCCACAGTAGAAAAAACAATCACTCATACATACATATGTAAATAAATTTATATCTTTATTTGAGTGTTTATTTTTTTATTACCTTAAAATAAACTTTCATTTCCCACAACATAAAAATAGTGTTTACGACTTTTTTCACTTTGTGTGCTTCTAAAGTAATAAACAGTAAACATACATACTTGCAGGAGTGTGTATTTTCAACAGACAAGAAACTTATCGCTGCCATTATAATTATCATTTCAGTATTAACAAACGTTTATTTTGACTCTGAAATAATTAAATTTTCTTCTTTTTTTTTTCTAACTAAATTTTGCAAGTGGCTTTACGATCCGTTAAATAAGCCAACAAATCTTAACAAGTATTCTGCGAGAGTGTGAATAAGTGTAGTAAAGGGTATACTTTTGTAAATCTATCAAAGAGATGCAACAGTTGTTTATGCTAATTTACCTGTAAAACATCAATTCATTGTATATCTGACAAGGCTTGAAGCAGCAAATTGAACACCTCGATCGGTTATTGGGCGTACCGAAGTACGTAAAAAAAAATTTTTAGCCCCTCCCATAATTCTGAACGGCTTGCTGTAAAAAGTTGAATCATTTCAAATATTTATTGTAAATTGTCAGTCAGTTGCCATTTTGCTAACTTATCAGCTGCAACTTTTGAAAATCTCATGATTTTAATATCACTGATGCAATACCATCTGTCTTATCTTCTTATGCTGATTTTACACGAAACACAACTTACCCTTCTGAATGCTTCCGACTTGCAATATACATATTTTGCCAACCTTGCCTCTACAAGACTTTATAAGGATTAAAAAGAAAAGCCATCTGGCTTGCAGGACAATTTCAATACTCTTTGCAAATGGGGCAACAAGTTTTATACAGGCCAACTTATGTCCTGTCTAAGTGTAACACACATGTATGTATATATGTATGTATGTGCATATTGAGCACAGCAATGTGTATCCTTTCTTAAAGGAAAAATATTTCCCAAAATGGCATTTTTTAATTAAAATATCACAAAATTCATCAATCCACAAAAATATCAATTGATGTGTGTACAGTAGGATAACGGTAAGACTAATTCAGCTGTTTTAAGGGGGTATCATTGTGTAGAAATGATTAATTTTCAAACTGGTTTTTAAAATTTGAAAAAGACAAAACAATTTTAAAAACTAATAGATTTACTACGCTTTTAAATACTGAAAAGAAATTTCATAATTTTAATTTAGATCAGCTGATGTCTAGCTTTCAGGCAATCGTGATAATTTTTGAGGACATCATTTCAAGACAAAAATTATCAGTAGAAAGTGTTCTAAAGATAGAGACCAGCTATTGCCCATCTGTTTGGCATCTTCGCAGCGTTTCATGCTTTCAACTGCTTTTAAGAAACTAATTTTTCTTGCCTGAGGGAATACATTTTCCAATATGCTTCTCATGATCTGACGTTATTTTTCAATGCCATCAATACCTATATTAGTCCTTTTGCTAAGCGAACAAAACGATTGGCTTAAAACGTCGCCTATATACGAAAACCTTAATGTCATAGAGCTCTTGACACACACCGATTTGCCTAAATTGGCTTTTCCGTGACTCTACTGTATATCAATCAAACCTGAGATATTCTGACAACGTCATGATAAAAAAAAAATCAAACTACAAAATATCACACCCTGTAGAGATTAAAAAAAGAAGAGCACACATACATACAAATATATACTTACATGTATACGCATGTGAATACGTCAGTACGCTTGAGTATGCACGCATGTGTTTACGTATATACACACATGTAAATAAAAGTAGCTAAAATTGGCGGCAAATAGCAACAACAGCTGAGTCAGAGGAAGACAGTTCACGCTGTACTATTCGGGTCGAAACTATTCGTTTCCTAGCTGATGAGCGTAAGTGTTTTTGGGGTAAATAAACTCTGCCAAGGCCACGTTACTGTTTTGAGTATTTACGAACACTAGAATTCTAATGCTATAATTAAGAGCATTACAAATATAAACAAATAATTTCATCATATTCCGTTTGTTAGTTTACTATTTAGCATTGTTTAATATGTAAATAAATAAATCAGCGAATTATTGATCTTTCATCAATACAAAAAGCTTCAAAAGCTTTACTAAAAACTTAAAAAGAACTGAAAGAAAAAAAAAAAATATCAATAAGATTTTATGATAAAATCTTTTAATGGATTTTAAAAGGCAAACAATTCTCACTTCTTTCCCACTTTTTTCCCCAATTAGTGATTTTTTTTATTATTAATAATTTTCATACAGAAGTATGCGGGTATTTTATTTGATTGTTTTAATTAGGTGTTGACTAAAGATTATTTAAGCATAAATGCGAAACGAAACAATTATTTAATTTGAATAGAAGGTTAATGATCCCACTACTTATAGGCTTAATGTCGAATTGGAAAAAAATATATATGTATATAAAAAATAATAATAAGTGGTTAATTTTTTTTTTTTTTTTTTTTTTTTTTTTTTTTTTTTGGGAATACGCATAAACGTTGAGGGGATTTGGGGTATGGTCTGGGAATAGCACGTTTTTATATTCCGCTTTGGAGACGTTGGCATAAGTTACGTTTATTTTATTGTTTATAATTGCAAACTATTACATGCAAACTATCTACTTATTTCATTAAAGTAATTTTAGAATTCTCGTTTGGTTCTTCTACAAAGAAATAATTTAAAATAATTTTTTTTTTTGTTAAAACTTTAATGCCAGATTGAAGTGTAAAGAGGCCGAAGTTGAAATTGTGTCCATTTAATTGAAACAATTAAATGTTCACATATGGTATTATCACGCAAAAATCACGAGCCCATTATTCATTTCAAAACTGCATACAAGATTGCATCAGATTTCAATGAATTTAAATTAAAAAAAAAAAAAAAAAATAAATAAATAAATCCTTCGGTAATTTAATACAACTGATATTTAAATATATTTATATATTTTAGTTAATAACGGGCGGGCATAAATTGCCGATTTCGAAAATTCCAAACAAGACGAGCTATAATTTGCACATACAAACCAGGCAAAGTAAAAACTAGTGACATTTAATGGGAAATTTTTCGCGCTTTGCTGTAGTTGCTGCATATAAATCAAATTGGCCACATGAATTAACTTTATTTTTATGCAATAAAAATCGTTAATGTAGTGTGTGTGTGGAGTTTTTAGCTTTGGAATTTTAATTAAAAAAATAATCATAGAATTTGTTTTAGTTAATTAAAATAATAAAAACTCCATTAAGACTTTTTTTATTTTTATTTCAAATTGTTGTTGGCTAATGCTTTTATAATAAAATGTGGGAAGACTGTAGTTTGAAGACAACATTTCAACGATACCAAAATTCTCTCTCGTCATGTTGTGTGTTTACGTGTTGACCACTAAATGCCATTGCTGACAGTCAACATTTGCAAATCTTTGCCAAAAACAGTATTGCAGTTGGCGTATTTGCCTATCAGAGATTATATTTTTCCTTTCGCGACGGCCTACTCGTTCAGACATTTTTAAGTTATGAAAATTGATTTGAAATCAAAAACCAGAGTCAAGTTAACAGAATTATAATCAATACATGTCAAATGTGGCAACAGCTGGCATTAGGATTTCAGCTGACTTTTGACTTTAAGGCAAATTCTTTGAATATGTCAATAATTTTTTTTTCACAAATTGAATTTTTCAAAGTGTTTTAAAATTTGGCGTTTTATTTAAAAAAAAAAAATTGAAAACATTATTAATGTAAGCTGACCTCGGGAGAACTTGGACCTCTTCAAAAAATTTTAATGTTTCTGGTTATGCTTCCATGTTTTACTTTAAAAGAAAAATTGATTTTAATATGCATTGACCCTACTGTTATTAATCTGAGCTTGTCTTAAAAATAGATTTTATTAAATCTATTTGTATTATTATTAAAAAGTTAAATAAAAAAAATAAAAATTATATCACCACAAAGCAAAATTCAGTGTAAAGGATCCTAAATTAATTCCAGATTGTAATTAAATTTGGAATAAAATAAGCAATAAAAAACTTGGTAAATATTTTTAAAAGTATTATCAAGTTCATGGAAAACGAAAAAAATAAGATTAAAAATTAAAGAAAAATAGAATTTTTAATATATTTTTTTGTTGGGAATATAAAATAGGCGTGTATATGCAGTGGTCGCATACAAGAAATTGGGCATGCAAAAATGGTTATGGTGGTCTTGAATGGGTTAAAAAATATTGACCTTTTATTGCTTACAAGTGAAAATGGTCTGAAAATATTTGCGAAATTCAAATTAAATACAACGCAAAATATCTAGCATTAACAGGTGAAGTTCAGGGCGACGAGGGGAAATTTTTAAAACACTTTATTTTCGCTTAAATAAGGAATAAATTACGTAAATAAATAATTATGTGAATTATGAAGAACTTTAAATCTATTTAGAAAATCAAAAAAAATTAAAAAAAAAAAAAAAATTTATTAATTTTATTTCAATATTTCATTCGGAATTATTCGGAAGAGAAATAATGAAAATATATTCTAATCGATTAACATTTAGTCATTTAAATACTCTACTTAAAAACAACATCTAAACGCTTCAGCCAAAGTTAAAGACAAAAAAAGAAAAAAAAATTCTACACCATTTCCATTTTAATTTTAGTATTATTGCATTTTGATATTTTACTTACAATTTGAGCATTTCTAAGGTGTTACTAGTGGGGGTTTGCTTTTTTTTTTTTTTGCTTTTAGATTTCTGAGAGACAAAATGTGGGCGTTTGGTTATATATTCGTATTACAATTTCTTCACAGCGAATCTTGTATTTATTTTTATATAATTTTGTGTTTGATACAGATTAATTGCCAGTGTGAGGCCGTTACCATGTGTGTAGAGAAACATGAGATGTAAGTTAGGGAAAAGCGATTTGCTCAGACAATTGAAAATAGTACATGCACAGTGGGGAAATACGTGTAACGTGATACATACATAATTATAAAACATGTAAATTATTTATTCTTTTCTGTTGATTAAAAACAGCTGCAAAACTATTATCTAAAACAAAATGCTTTTAGCCTGTCACATTTCCATTTTATATTATTGATTTTCATTTAAAGGTGTTAAAGATATTAGCAAAGAGCGTTTGTAGTATGGCTTTGTATTTGTGGCGGATTTATTTCGCCCAAGGATTTGAGCGAATTTGGATTTAATTAAAAATTAGCATAATTTCATATTTTTACTCAATTCTCAATTCATTATCAGAAAATAATTCTGATGGTTATGAATAATCAAAACAGGGCGTGTCTCAGTTTCAAAATCAACACTCTTAAATTATTCTCAAAAATATAAATTTAAAAAATGTATACTCATATTGAAATCACATTAATTGAAAACATAAAGTTTTGCCAATTTGCAAAAATTATTTATTGCTTTTTTGTTGGCAAAACAAAAAAAAAAAAAAAATAAACACATTTAAAATAATATTGACAAAAAAATAAACAAAAACTTTTTCTACTAAAATTTTAATTAATGGTACAGATAAAGAAATAAGATTGATTGTTAATTAATTAAAAACCACTTTCAAAATCAAAAAAAAAAATAGGGTCGTAAAGAAGTAAAAAAGTTGTTACTTTGGCATTTTTGTTGATTTCATTTCAGATTAAGGCACCATTGAAAAGCATTAGTTGCCTTGAGTGCGAACAACTTTTTAGCATACTGTATTTAAAAAAAAATATTTTTAAAAAATATCCATCTCTTATAACTAGGCTTCATTAGTTGAAAATATAAAATGATGACAATTTTTAATGAAATTCTTGTGTATTTTTTTGTATGAAATAGAGTTGTGACACTTTTAAAATCAACGGCTATTATGGGTGCATAATTTATAGAAATCGGTTATGGTTTGCTAACTTTGTGCGCACACACTAATAGCGGCGACTCACCTTCTGCTTCCCTTGTAGAAACTTACTATTAATTTAAACGTGGCTTAAACTTCACTTCTATAAATCAAACCATGTTTGAACTATTCGTAATTTAAACAAGTTAATATGGTAGCACTGCCAGCGCAAAAACTTGGCTGTAAAATTTTTCAACTTTTCTTTTTTAAAGCAAAAAAAAAAAAAAAATTTCCATTTGTCATATTGTATGCTTCGTAAACGTGGTTTAAGCTCCCGGTGTTCTGTGCTTAAATGTTTTGGACTATTACTTATAATTTATTTTACCTTTTGTTATCCATCACAAGTTCTAATTGGTGGGTCAGGCGGATTTAGTACAGCAGTAACAGCCAATTCTTCTGAGAAATCCTTTAACTAGTGACGGATTTTTTCCAGTTCTTGCAGAAGCTTTAAGAATTCTTATTTGTTTGCATTTATTTTATTTAAGACAACAATATACAAAAAAAGTCAACAGAAATATAAAAAATACAAAAAAAAAAATATAAAATCGTAGCCTACTTTAATTTTGAAAATGTATTCTAACTTTTGAACTGCATTACAAAGCAACGACAGAAAACACAACAGAACAAAATCAACTGCAATTTTCTTTATAGAATACCAAGAAAACTGAAAGCTGAAAGTTATAGATAAGTGGCAATATTGCCAACTGGAATAAGAATTTTTCAGAAATGATAAAAAGCATTGTCGTTGTCTGTTGCCATTGCCAGGTAGAATAATATTAAAATTGAATATTGAACAACAGCTGTTAAAAAGCTGCTCATAAAAGTCTGGTGCGCATTGCTGTTCTCGGTTGCAATAACGGCTCCCGTCCACAATTGAAATTTTCCTTCCTGCAACTGTTTAATTTTTTAATAGAAACCAAATAAAAATGTATCGGTGGGAAGCCCTACATAGTTTCTTGTATACAGCAAAATCATTTTTTCTTGGTAATTTGCACTTTGCAACTTGAGGTAAAGAGCGACAGACTACTCGGCTCTAGCTAAAAAAAAAGTTGGAGGGTGTGGAAAAGAAATAAAATTGCTGCAACAAACTTCCTCTGTGTGGTCACAAATTCAATTGCCATATTGAAAGCACATCAAATTGCTAGTATAGACGGTCGCCAGTATAAATAGACCTTTTGCTTAAAAAACACAAAAAAAAAAAAATTATTGCCTCCAGGCGTTTTATAAGCGTGATAAACCTTGACAGCTTCTCCGTAAATAATAAAAATGTGTTGGAGTGAGTGTTTGAATTTTTTTCTTCTTATGAATTGTTGTTAATTTTTGGTTCTCTTGAATTTGGTGTCATTACACTCTGTAATGAGAGTGTAATAAAAAGCAAATTAAAACCAAACAAAAAAAAAAAAAAAAAAATAAAAACAAAAAAACAAAAAAAAATAAATATTTGAGAAAAACCAAAAATTTATTAGCAACAAGAGCGGAGAGGGAAGATAAAGCTAAAAGTGAACCGAAGAATATATGAAGGTAAACACCAAAAAAAAAAAAAACAATAAGACTACAACAAAAAAAAAATATATAAAGAAAATAATAATAATAATAATAAACTAATAAAAAAATGGCAAGGTTATTGACTTCTAGTTAACGTGCGCGGAAAAAGACGTAATATGTATATTTTTAATGTATCAAATAACTCATTTCGATTGCTATTGTGTACGAGTATGTGCGAGCATACTCACGCACACATTTTTACTTTTTAGTGGATGTTCTATGTGTAAGTATGTTCTTTGTAGATTTTGTTCCAAATTTAGACAGCGCTTTAGTTTCAGATCGTGTTTATTTTTTTTTTTATTTATTTATTTTTTTTTTAATGTTTGGTTTCTTCTGTTTAAGTGACGTGACTGGTTTCTGTGTTCCTTTTTTTTATTTTGCACATGATTCTACAGAAATAAGTTTTATAAAATGAAAAAGGAATTACATATCATTTTATACAAGTTTGTAAGTATGTACTTATGTTTGTATGTGTGCACCACGTACTCTTATATGCCCGCAAGTAAGCGAACAAAAGTAATCAAATTAATTTCATTTTAAAGTTTTTATATCATTTTGATTTCTAAACAGCGGCTCATAAAAACCTAAATAAGACAATTTTGCCGACTTTATTCTTAAATAAACGAAAAAAGAAAACACTTTAAATAAGAACTGGCCCAAATGCAGTATTCTGCCTGTCACAACTTTTAACATAAAAAGTCGTTGCCTCTGGACATTTTTGCTGATTATGTTGAGAATTTTCTTCTGTGATTTAAGTAGAAGGCATTATTGAAATTATTTTAAGCACTTTAAATATGTAAAACTTTTTAGCACACAGTAACTTTTACAATTAGACGCAGGCATCACGAAGATGTAGAGTTGGGAATCTCTTGCCGGGAATGCATCTCACGCTACCTACACGTGTCCGTGATGAGTATTTTTCCCGTTACCTGTAGTGTGATTCAGTGAATTTTTAAATTCATTGTGGTTTTTAATGCTTTTCCCCGTCGTCTAATACTAATTTAAAGAACTCAACCCAAATAATATTTGTGATGTTTAGAATTTTTGACTGCCAGTAAAGCGCTGTTATTTAATCAGCTGTTTTCGTTAAGTGCCAGAAATGACCGCTTTAAATTTTTTTTTTTTTTATATTTATTTTTACCACGAAGATTTAAAATTTTTCAGGTATTAAACGGAATTGATGGCTGGTTTCCAACACGTTTTTGCACACATAAATCACTTGCAAATAATAAAAACATTTAAATAATTTTTTTAAACATTCTTTTTTACTTTTTATGGTCACAATAAATAAAATGCATGGAAAAATCTTTAGTGAATACAAATTAATTTCTTAGTTTTTCACAGTGTACGTGCTTTTGGAAATACTTGGCAAACTTGCCACATGATTTCAAATTAAATTAAACGCCGAACAAAAATGTCAACTTGTCAACAATGATTTAGTGAATCAGTTTATTTCTTTTTACAAAGCACTGTACCTTTGACTAACTTAAAAAATGTTCAATTTTACATGTCCGAAATTTCATCTTCGCTTGGCATGCCACATCATTTTGTTGATATCAATAATAATTATTTTATCAGAATTTATGGCCTGTCCAATGATTTCGATTGCAATTGTAAGGCAGTACATTGATCTGTTATATATTTATGGCCACACCCCTGCGGCCCACTGATACTTCTCCAAGTATCTTTACCGCAAGCGTAAAGCAGTTGATGACGGTTGAATAGATTTGAACGACGATGTGGAGCACACGCTCTTTAACTGCGACAGGTAAAATCTGAAGAGTGACATTGGTGCCTGCACTGCCGAAGTTAAGTGAGTGTAGAAGTTACTGGAACGCCTTGGCAAAGAACGTCAAGTTCATACTAAGGAGGTTAAAAACCAGACATCTAGACAGTGCAAGGGTGTTGCCTTTCATCAAGCTAGGAGGACGGGTCTACATAGATGTGGACTAATTAAAGCTTGTGATCTTTTATAGGACAGGGACTGCAGAAAAATGGGAGGTAGGCAAAGGCAAATCCATTAATCCGAAGTAATTTCAAACCGCATCTCTTTGTTGTAAAAAAAAATTACATTGCCAAGAACCATTCTGCAAATCTCAGACTTCGTTGCGTTTTGGTTATAGTATATATCCGCGGTGTCCAACCAGCTGAACGCGCGACCATTTACGGTTGATCGTTAAGAAAAAATAATTAAAAAATTGCCTCACAAGAAACTTGTACCAACGATTATTTCGCATTGCAATAACTTTTTATATTACCTTCTATAACTGTGTTAAATAATATTTATATATGTATATGTATGTAGATATGCATATATTGCCCACTTATTACTTTCGGAACTATTAATCTTAAAACCAGGAATATATATGTATATTTTTGTAATATAACAATGACTCTTAAAGGAATGAAAGTTGCATTATTTTTAATAAATTTTTGCAATAAAGAATGGTTCTGACATTATTCATATTCGTTATAGCGAAGTTTAGGTGTTGTCTCACAGACCCATTTATCGTTTTAAACGGCGCAGTGGAGTAGTAGGAATTAAAATCATCGATATTATTGTCTGCGAATTGTAAAGCCCTTCACCGAATTGGAAATCATTATCTGGCTAGTGGGCTTTATTGCTGCGAGAGGGTCTCGTTAATCTTAAAGCATAAAAGAATTTTTTCACACTAGATAAATTGTGAATTGTAAATTGTGCGTGCGGGGATGAGTGCAAGTACAAGGGTAAATATACGAGTATTCACACACACACACACCCATATACAGACACGCACACACGCGCTCACTTTAGTTATCATACACAGTAGTGTTTATGAGTTTTAAAAAAGGCCAGGCCTTTATGCAAAACTAAAGTTTTGTTTATCAATACGAGCCAGGTGTATTTAGCTAGTTTTTACTTTTGCGCGCATACACACGTACGAGTGTAAACATTTGTATCAACTACCTACTCATTTAGCTTCGTATGAAGGCATGTACATATGTACGAATGCGTACTCGTACGTGTGTATGTATTTGTGTACTAATTCCATTAAGCAAAGGTTTCAAAATAAAAAATTCATTTAAGGATTGTTGTTGTTCTATTGCTTTTGTTAGTTTCTATTTTTTTGCTCTGCAAGTTCAATGAATTTTTGATTTTTTCCTACTTTTCTTTCGTAAAAATGAAACAAAAAGTTTAGTGGCTGTCGTGCCTTCTCTTTAGCAAGTTTTTTTTTTTATTTCGTTTGGTTTTTAAATGTGTCCAATACAATCTTCAGTTTTACATACAAACCTAGATAATTTACATTAGCGGTTTTCACGCTTGGGTGGTACATTTAAATGCCTTTTAGATAAGCACAGTAGTGCGATTCACTAATTTATTTTTATTTTTTTTTCTGTTTTCGATAATCATCTAGGCAAAATAAATATAACGACAATGTATCGTCTTTGATGTTATTTTGTAACACTTTAAGTTATTTGTTGTATTGCTTTTGTATATCGCTAACCAACCGACAATTTGCATTGGTAATTTAACTATAAGAGGTTTTTATACGTTTGTATTGGGTTGGCTTTTGTATATTAGCCTGAAAAGGTCTCCCCAATAAACGGATTTTTAACATAATGCAATTGTTTTATTTACTACATCCTTCTCTGCCTCCGACACAATCACTGTCGATCTTTCTATGCTTAACTAGAGTCGTATTTCAAATCGTAATTATTATACAATTTAATTTAAATATAATTTTAGTCGCATTCACTCGCATTCTAGTATTAGTTTTGATATTCATAAAGTTTTTCTTCCCAGTTAGGAATATTTTTATATGACTTATTATGGAAATGTTGACAAACATGTTAAGCTTTCAATATTGCACAATATTGCAGTTGGAGATGGTGGTAGCAGCCACGCCTACTTATTTTTAAGACGAAAAATTTTCAACAACATGTAAACAAGTTATGTGTACTTAATATGACACAATTTTGTGGGCCTAAAGAGAGGGCGCTATTGCCCCTAATTCATTGTAATAATTATTAATGTAGAAGCTACTAATTTCGCAAACCAACTGTCATCCACAGCTGTCCGTTCTCATGCAGGAAAAACCAAGAAAAGCACTTCAAATGTGGAAATGTGTATTGTGAAGGATACATCAGGTATAGCCGATATAGGGAATCAGTTATTTGAGACCTGTATGTGGATTAGTTGTCTCGAATATTGATATTACTTTTAATTTTTTTTTTGGTTTTTTTTTTTGGTTTTTTTTTTTATATTGTTTGAGAACTTTTAGTGATAACAGAGGAGGGAAACATCTTTACCATTAAATGTATTTGATATTACTACAGTACGTGAAACCCCCTACTAATAGCTGATTGTTAATAAGTTTGACTCAATATTTTTATTGAAAAGTACTTCTTTGCCAAAATAACATAAATGAGTAAAACTTTATTTGGTCAGAAATTGGTTTATATACATACATACATACATACATACATACATACATATCTGTTATATTTGTTGTTTTAAGACTTTCTTCTTCTTCTACAAGATTCTACGTATTCATCTACAGTACATGTGATTTCTTCTTAGAGGCATTAGTGCCCGCTTAAAGCATTGTGTCACAAGTAATTGTATCGAGAATATGTCGAAACGAATCTATCAAGTACGCGCAAACGAACAAACTTAAGTACGAGTTGAGAGATCGATGACAAAAGTGATTATTTTTCTCAAGTTATAAACTTTTCATCTGCAATTTATTTCATAAGATTGCGACACGAAAAATCAGTTACTAAAATGTGTTTTAGCGTCAATATTTTTTGTAGTGTCTATTCCCTACACGTGTACATGCGTCAGAAGAATACTCTTCTGAATACTGTTGCTTATTTTACTTCCTCAGCCTACAGATAAATATTACAACAAGACCACTTTTACTTTTTGAAATAAAAAAAAAAGAACACACAAAAGAACATGCACATAATTTATTTATGACGTGGCGTAGACTCTACTCGCATTAAAAAGAAGTAAAAAACATGTCTCCCTGTCATTCTTTGCGACCCTCCGTGTAGGCATATAATGTATGTATGCACATATGCCGCAACGTACTACGTATTATAGCGCATTATAAAAATAAATAAAAAATAATTAAAAATGCGATATGAAAAGATTTTTAAAAATTAATTTCCATTTGAATGTTTGTTTGTTAAGTGGGGCTTGTTTGCGTGCAGCTGAAAGGCTACTCTGAAAGCTTGGCATAGTTCAAAATTGTAATTGGCCACTTGAAGACTTCAATGGATTAATGAGATTAAAGTAATGAATAACACTTTTCAAATTTTTTAGGAAATTCTAAAAACAAGTTGCTTGATCAAATAGAAAAATAAAATCGTCGTGGCATCGCCGCAAATGGCCATAAAGACTTAAATCCCATTATATAAATAAAAAAAAAAATAAAATATAATTTAGAAAACAAAAACTTCAAAAGAAAAATTCCGGCAAAAAATAAAAAAATGTAAAAAATCGTTGAAATGGAAAAAAATGAAAAAATCGCCTAATTTAAAAAAACGCCTAAATAGGAAAAAAGCGCTCAAAATTAAGAAACACTTTAATATAAAAATGTTGTTATGAAAAGAAACAAAAATAATTGCCAAAATAAAAAACTAAAAAAACATTGATGGCAAACTATTTTCAAATTTAAAAAAAACAATTTATCGAAATCGCTTTTATAGAAAAAAAAATATTTTTATTAACATCTAATTCTCACTAATTTAGGAAAACTATTATTGAGTACAGGTTTTTTTCTTTTTGGGAAGCTGTAGGCTCCTCAAAAGAAAAGTCAACAAAAAGTTTAAAGAAATTCTAAAATAATAAAGAAATCGCCATTACGAAAAAGTACTTTTAATCCTAAAAGAATGAAAAAATATGCAAATAATAATTTGTTATTAATATGAAAAAATATTTAAAAAAAATGAGTGGAATTTCAAAATGAAAATTTATTTATTTGTATATAGAAAATCACAAAAAATAAATAAAGGTTGCATAAAAATCGCTAAACAATATTTTACGAATTTACATTTTACCCACGCCGAGAAAGAAATTAATTACTTTGCAAAAATGTTCTAAACTAAAGAAGAACTCAAAAACAAAGAAATAATAAAAATGAAAAAGCGATAGTTTGTAACGAAAAAGCGCCAAAATGTTATTTTTTAAAACTACTTCCTCGTAATGGCGATTTTCCTTTTCTTTTACAAATTTTTTAAACGCAAGAAAGCTGCCATTTATTATCTCACAGCTGAACATCTACAACATTGCAAAGCTTCGAATATAAATAGCTGAGTCCAGCTAAAGCTTACGAGCAGCAAATTCCGCCATATTTGTTGCATGGCATAAAATGTTATGACTCGTAAGTATTTTGCTGCGAATTTTTAAATAAAAATGTAATATGAAAATATAATTGTGTAATTTACAAAGTATACTAAACTGATAAGTCTATTCTATTGTTATATATAAAGAGTTTTCATTGTATGGTTTTGCATTTGTAAATAAAAAACAGGTGACTAAATAAGAGTTGTATTGTCATATTATGGTTTTATATGGAAAATAGTAATGAAATAAAATTTTACACGATAGATCAAATATCACTTGTGCAATAACACTTTCTGAATTGAGTGCATATTTTCAGCCATCTCTTTTGATTACCTGATCCAGTCAGCTGTTTTTTGTTTACAAATTCAAAGCAATACTGCAATTTTTTGTATGGCAATGCAACATACCCGTTCACGGCACTGCTACTTGGCCTTAAATAGCACTTTATGACTTATCACCGAAGCAGACTGTGAATTGGCAGTTCATATATTTTACTTATTAGCAGCAGATGTATTGTATTTTATTTTAGGAAAATGAGGGTAGCAAAGCAGGCCGGGTACGAGCGGTAGCAAATAAATAAAATTGCGTAGTAAAAAAGATTGTTTTAATGACTTACTTGACTTTGCACTTGTAAGTTCTCTTTTAGTGTTTTGTAGACAGGCGTAATGCATAAAATATCCGTGATTAAATGTCTGACTGACTGACTGACTGACTGGCTTACATGTTGATGAATTTATTAAGATCATTTGTATATACATACTTATGTATTTATGCCTGACAGTTTGGTATAGAATGTAAATGGCTGTTGAACTTTGGCCCCCGGTTTCGTGTTACCCAATATTCACTGCTCAGATATGTGTGTATGTATGTGTGTATGTATGTTGTGTTGCTTTATGAAAAGACACACACTTAATTATTTAGTAAAAGTTTAACATGCCATTTAAAACTTCGACACCATTCACTGGCGAAGTGGTAAAACGTATTATTATAGGCGATTATGTGCATACATATGGATGTGCACACACACACACACACACACACACACACTGCGAAAGACCTTCAGGAAAATTGACAACAAACAAATTAAAAAAGAAGTCAGCAGGATCCTGAACTTGTGATCTAAAACATTTGCTAAATCGTTAAAGTAAAATTTAAATGGGGTGCCCATTAAAATTTTTATCGCTTCAACCTTATTTGGCTAT
The DNA here is from genome assembly GCA_963402855.1 of Ormia ochracea. NCBI lineage: Eukaryota > Metazoa > Arthropoda > Insecta > Diptera > Tachinidae > Ormia > Ormia ochracea. Next base: position 45,429,495 of record OY727106.1, read on the forward strand.
TTCAGGAGTACACCTTGTCTTGAGTTACCTTGTCTATTTATTTGTCACTAGCGCTTAACTTTCAGTTATTACAGCTTAACAAATATATACATATATCAGTTTAATTCGACTCTGATGACAATTGTGTATGAATTAGGAAATTTAAAGAGGGCGGGAGATGCGCTTCCGTATGAATTAGCCTGGTATGGACTCCTCAAGTTGACAGTTTTCTCAATAATAGCTTTCTCCAATAAAAGGAATTAATAGAAAATTCAATATATGTGGCCTAGATTTGTGTTAATTGTCAAATCAGTGGTTTCGTTAACTAGCGAAAAATTCCCCATTTGAGTACATCACAATCTGCGAGTGATTATTGAAAAGCTATTTCACTTGCAAAGTCTGTCAAATTATTGTCTGCCGGCGTCATCGCCCGTAAGTCTTCGAAAATGACATCGTAGCCATGAATTTAACCATGAATGCCGTTCGCTACACCGAAATGATGGCATATTTCTTGTGGCCAGATATTGAGCCTATCACTCTGAACGATGTGTGTTTGAGCGAAAGGATGGAGCCACTTGCCAGACTGCGCGAGTAAGTCAGTGGCGCATGTCTGACCGTCTTGATCACTTTGAACTGTTTTCTTTGGAAAATTTAAAAGATAATGTGGTTCCGAGTCTTTGTAAATATGGACCATCAGATAGAGATATGACTAGCTTTCCGCCGATATTTTGTTTCTCACATGATTGTCATAGATCCTTCTATCATCATAATAAGCAATATTTATATATCTCTTTGAAAACTTGGTTGGATCTCGTAATATTTCTGGTTAAATTTTTAAAAGCCAGCAGACAGTTGTAGTAAAACGACTGTTACACAGTGAGCATGTTGTCGAACATGTTGCCGAACTTGTTGGCTGTTCATAACTAAATTTCTTATTGCAATTTAATCCTGGATATACAAACTACATATATGGCCACATGCATTTGCTTGTTTCGTTTTTTGCGCCTTAAATATAACAAGTTTTTTTTTCCTTATAACAGAAGTTTTATAATTTTCTGGTGTGGCTCTCCGGCCTTGTTGGTACCTCAGCCAAAGTATCGCTTGAATTTGTTCGATATTTCGTTAAAGAGCATATAAAATTGTTTTATATTATTCATTAATTTCGTACACCTTGCATGCGGCAAGACTATTTGGGCCAAATTGAGCGCCAAAAGTCAATGCAATTTTTTTTGTCGAGGGTATATAGGAAACGTCTGTCCTGTAGAGTGCCCCAAATGAGCGTCGTTGGTTATAAGCGATTTATTGGGAAGTTATTTCAAACACGAAAATTATTAATGGTTAATTCGATCTAAAGAATGCTTACTTTTATATATATCTCAAGATGTTGCAAGCCTAGTAACAAATATATAATGAAAAATGAACTGATCTCACTGGCCACATTGATCGTATTAGCAATTGCTCGCGTTCAATGATCAATTGCACGTGCTTGTGTAAAGGATACAATTTTAAGCATAGATTTAATTAAAAATTATATTGCACAATATTTTTATAAAAATAAATTTCTTTGAAAACACTTGATAAAATTCCAATTTGCAGAAAATTGCTCAAATAGATCTTGATTTCGGATCTTTTCTGTTCGCCATATTTAAAATAAGTAAATTCTTTATTCAATAGAAATAAATGACGCCATAAAACGGCCGTATAAATAATATTTTGAGGTTATGTGAAGCAAAGGAACTATATAGGAACTATTGGTAAGAAGGCATAAAGAAAGAAAGTCTTTCCTTTTGAAATCCTTTTTGTCCCTTTTTCGATTTCATTAGTCAACCACATTTTAATTCGCATCTTTATGAAATTCCAAATGCGAAACGGTCTGAAATTATTTTTTTTCTTTATCTTAACTTTAAGCCAGCTGTGTCACTACTTGAAAAATAGCCATCTGGAAAGAAATTAAACAGAAACTTTTGGCAGGACCTCGAACTTTCATGTGAACTTTCTATGAATAACAACGCCTTTGATTTATTCTTATTACGAATAAAATGAAAATAAATGCACATTATTTATATAAACAGATATAAAAAATGGAATGGCTTTTGCATTTGATGGATGTGTTTTTGTGATCGTAAAAATTCGAAATGTCTGAAACTAAATGGAAACATTAAAAAATTTAAATGGTTCCGCGAAAAAGTCGTAAAACACAATAATGCACAGTGCAGGCGATTGGAATGTTGAGTTTAATTATTTTAAGATTAGGCGTTCGTTTTAATGAACAAAAAAAAAAAAGATAAGTACACAGACACACTTAAGTGAGGATCAATCAAAATATTATTTATACTAAGAGCCAGGTGAGATCACTCGCTGCCTAATCAATTTTTAATGCATTTCGAATTGAAAGCAAAACTGAAAATCATAAACCACTAAACCAATTTTTTTTTGTCCTGGAGGATGCAGATGTTGACTGTGCAAGTATGTTGAAAGTTGAAGCCTGTTGAAGTATGAATTGGGCCAAACAGAAGGAGTCTTTAAGGACTTTTCGTAGTCTTTTAGTTTTCCCATTTTAACATAAAGGATATATGGTAAGGGGTTATTCTCGCTTGTCCAGTATTTCAGCGCAGTTAAAGGCCATTTATGTGCATTAGATTTTAATTTATCTTTCCGAAGTATTTTTTTTATTTATTATTACTTGCTTAAGTCATATAACAGCTGCCGGGGAATGTTTAAGGCCCAAACAGTGGCCGTTACAAGTGCAGCACTGTATTATCGTATTTATATATTGCATGATATTACAGATATACAGTTCAAATCACAATCCATAGTGACGTCAATTTTCAGTTTGGTTTTGCTCATGAGAGAAGAAATTACTGAAATTAAATTGACAACATTGTATTTCTAGTAATAAAGATTTAACTCATAGTCATAAAGTATTAAAAATGTGCTTTATAGTAAAAATTTTAATTATTTTTTTATGATTATTGTGGCGTCATTTCAAATTTGCGACGTCATAATTGTGTTTCAGATGATGTCAGAATTTGCATAACTAGTGGCCATAATTGGCATAATTAATGGGTTTTTCTGATTTGCAGGACTGAAATTTACAATTCTTAGGTGCGGTGCGGCCCACCGCTGATACCTACTTGTCATTTCTAACCGATCTTTATGTGCCCCATAATGCAAATTAGTAACAAAACTAAGTTGTGAATATAATGCGAGACTTTTTTTTTTATTTTGCACCATCAGCCCCACTGTGAATGACCTTAAACTGAAATAATGAAAAACAATCTCAATTTTTCGCAAAATATATTTTATTTCCTAAACAATTTTTATTGCGTAATTTTGTGCAAATTAACAAGAAAATTAATGTACATGTGGAAAATAAAAAAATATATTTTTGCATTTAAAAGAAAATTTATGGTCTTCTCTTATTTTTCTTATTTTTTCCGCTGGGGCCAAGATCATTGAAAGCCAGCAAGATCTTGTTTATTCTAAAATTGCATGGCGGCAACATTTTCCATTTCCCTCAATCATCAGCAACTTTCCGAAGGCAATTAACCTAAATAGTTTTTTTTCTTTTTTTCTTTTTTTCATTTTAAATTGTTTTTAATGTTTGTTGTGTTCATTCATGTTCAATTAACTGTCAAGCATTTCTTGCGTTTGTAGAACACATTTTTAACTGATAATTTTTTTTTTTTTTAAAAACGCTTCGCCCTCGAGACTCCCTGCAGAAAGTCATTTGTTTTTTTAGGCATTTACTAAATGCCATTTGCGAATAATTGTGGACAATTTGGGATTTAATGTTTTCCTATGCTTTATCTATAAATGCCCACACACATATGTGTGTATGTGTTTGAGGTGTGGGGGTACACGCAAGCCTCGATTTGCGGTGAGAGTAGTCGCTTTTAAAATTAAATAAACGCTTAAAACGCTCTGTGTGTAATTTTGTAACTGAAGTCATAACTAAACGTGCCATATATATTAGGCAGCGAGTGATTGAATTATTGAAAGTGGGGAATCCCCTACTTCTAACATAGTAGTGGAAATGTATTTTTTTCAATCAAAATATTAATAATTTTTAAATTTTCCATCGTATGCAAGTTATTTTAAGCCTAGTGACGTCTCAGAAAGTAAGAATTTAGTTTTGAATAAGAAGATATTTAAGATATTTAAGAAAACAATATAAATAAATAAATTTAAGAACAAAAAGAGGCAGCAGAAACAGCATTGAAATAACTCAATTTGCTGAAACCGCTACATTGTTATCGTTGGTTAAATATATTTTTAGTAAATAAAAAAAAAAACCTAAAAAAAAAAATTTATCCGTTTTGTGTCGCATTTTCCGGCCCCCTTAATGACGCATATCGATATTCAAGTGTATCTCCATTTGTTTGATGATAAATTCGTATTTAATTTCTTGCCATTTGACAAGATATTGACGCGCTGTCGTCATAATTTTCTGCTCGTCTTGTCAACCAAATTTTTTTTAATGTTTGGCTCTCACTGACTTTGTAAGCAGTTTGTTGGTTTTGTTTCCAGCTCGCATTTTCCATTTGCGGAATAGTTTTTATTTTTTTTTTGTGTTTGAAAGCAATATACAGTATATTTCGCTTATGGCCTCTATATATAAAATTATTTTTTCCAAAAGCGCTACAAGTTAAGGAAATGTCTCTACTCAGGTAATGCATTGTAGTAGGGGTAGTAGAAGAAAGGTATAGTGGCAAAGCAGACAGAGTAGTTTTTTTCTGCAAATTAAGAACTGAAAATGGGTCGTTTAAAGGTGGTACTCAGTGGTGTAATCTGATGGAATTCCATTCTTTTTTTGAAATATCGTGTAAAAATGGCGGTGTGCTTTCAATTCTTTTACAAATATGATGTAAACAAAACATCAGCTGCTTCACGTAAATGCAACTCTGGTGGTAGAGCAATGATCATTTTATGAAAATCTTAACCCAGTTTTACAAATCGTATGGCTGGCAAAAAACAAAAAAAAATGGGTCAGTCGGGCACACTTTCCCAATAGGCAAATAATATTTGACAAATCATACGACTGTGTAGAATCCTGAAACATCATTCAACTAGAATGATGAAATGCATGACATATCAATTATTCTGACAACGGCAAGATTAGGAGTGAATATCAAAATAAATGATGTATATTTTCAATTCTTAAAATCTTTTTTAATTGCTGTTCTTCTAAATTTATAAACCAAGTATGTATAATTAATAAAAAATTGTTCAGGGCTGCCCATAGGTGGCACCATACAGCTGTAGGAGAATGGCGAAGGAAGAGCTTGATTGCAATTGATGTAAATCGTTTGCTGGTATATGTTAAATGACCACTTACTAACACATTCTTAGAAAAATTCATGAGAGGTGTATATTCTGTAACCCACAGAGGTAGTTGACCAACTTAGACATTATTTCATCCCATGGTAGGCGCACTGAGTCACTTTTTTATATTTGCTATCAGTTGTGCTATAAAATTTAATATAAATTTTTTTTTTTTTTTGGTTTTGCTGTGAAAATCGTTAAGTGCCAAGTTAGAGATTTTTTCATTTTAATAGCACACAAGAAAATAATGGTTGCAGTGTTGCTAATGCTTCTTTTTTTAAGGTCATAATCAGTAGCATAAGCATAAAACGTAAATGCAACTCTGATGGCAGGGTAATTATCATTTACATAATTAAGTGTTGCTAACGTTTGAATTTTTTCATAAGTGCTTAGCGAAAAAAAGAAAAAGTTGAAAATTCTAAAAAACCGCAAGCAAGCATTTTAGAACGCATTCGCATAGAACGCATTAGATACGTATTATTAATATATATTTAATTGAGCTTCAGTAGTCGCCGTTTCTGTGTCTTCCTGCGGACCACGTTCGTGGCAATAACAATATAAAGTAAAAATCTCACATCATAAGTCCCGGCACTGGTTATCTGGGAACTATAAGACTTAAACTAAACTTTTAGATATATGAGTCATTGTTTGTGAAAGTGTCACAACTCCAAATAATAATTTTAAAATTCAAATTTAAAATATTAATTTTATGTTTTTAATTAATTGCCAAATCACATTATTTCATTTTTTTATTAGCAGGTTCATTTAGCGGTAAATAAATAAATAATCTAAACTGAATCTTTTTGCAAATTAATATCCTTTTATATTTTTAATTAATATTTATGTGCCCCACAGTAATTTAAATTTTTTTAACCGTTTTTCTTTCTAATCTTAAATGAGTTGGTTTTATAAAAAAAAAAATTAATTAAAACTTGAAATTAATCTTCTCGTGAATAATTTTTAGGCCATAATTTATTTGCATTTCACATATTTGCAATCATAAACAAAGTGATTTCGCCTCAAAAGATTAGCTTTGTCGTGAATACATTATTGGAATGTTTCGGCTTACTTTACTTTCGCAGAGGAACCGAAATATTAATTTTTAAATATTGTTCTATTCAAAATATTTATTTTTAGAACCATACCGGTAAATAATTTTTGCAATTCTTAAAAATAATTCCCTGTAACACCTTTTTGTATCGTTTTTAAACACTTTTGGATACTTCAATAATTTTAAGATTTTCAAATAAAAATATCTCATTTGAAACCATAATTTATACGCTTGTAATATTCCTAGTTTTCACTAGGAATTGATAGCAGATGAAACCATTCACGAGGACATTGCAATTGCAATTTTGGCGAGTGAAATGAACCTTTTATTGGAAAAAAAATTCCATTTGTTTGCTGGACAATATTTTCAAAGTGAGAAAAATTCACTTTAAAAACTCTCGCCACGCCTACAATTCACTACTAATGTACCAAATTTTCGACAATTGAAGCAATTCAGTCGAGAATGATAACGTGAAAAAGTTTCTCATATAAACAATATTCCCTTATAGTGAATGGTTTTCTTTAGTCGACATATTTTCGCTTGGCTTGGGATCAGCGTTCATCATTTGGGTATTTTTTTCTTTTAATGGCAGTATTCGAGATTGATTTTTATATTTTAGGTCTAGAAGTGTATTTAACAGTTATCACTTTGTTTACGCTACTCTCTTTCCCGGTGGAGGAAGTTCACTTGATGTCAAAACGTCACAAAGATTATTATTTAAAGCATTTAGTACTTGTAAGAGCTTTGCGCGATTTTAAGGCGCCGTGAACATTTTGTGATCTTTGCCTACTGCGTTTTAGTAGATGTCCGCTGGAAGGAACAGCAAGCATGAGCAAAATTTTTTTATAGGTATAAGATCTGCCGAAAAATATATACATATGTATGTGCTATAAATAAATCCAGTCCAAAAGGTTTTTTAGCAGGTAAATTCTATTCATCAATTTATAATTTCTTATTGCCTCTATTCTCATTCAACAGATTCCTCCGTCCCAACGATTCTGTACATTTTTAAGAGTGGTTTAATACCATTTCCTTTCCTTTAAGAAATATAAAACTATTGTTTTTGTCTTCTTTATATTCACTGTGAACTGATAGCGCGAGAAAAATTTCTCCTTATTATCGCAATCGCCATTTTGTATTCAAGGAAACTGACTGTTTTAAGGAAACAAACATACATACATGAGTGATGTGGCGATTATCAATTAATGTGAAAGTAATGCCAACTCAATACAATTTAAGAGCATGTAGTGAAAAGAGAAGACTTTCATTTGCAATCAATTTTCGGTTTTCGCTTTAAAGCTTTTTTGTGGCTTACTTTACTTTTTTGAAATAAAATATGTTATAAAAAAACATATAAAAAACAAGAAACGCGAGGAGTTCAGAATGAGGCAACTCCCTTTTACCAATCAAATCTCGTTTTTTTCAGCTGATGTGCACAATAAATATTTCAATGAGTATTGAAATGAATTGAAATGAGACGTGGAAATTGGTCTGGCCCTTCAAATGGAGTATCACAAATTGGAGTTGTGTCTTTTTCAAACTCAATGGCTCAATGTTAGAAGAGAACAAGACCAAAGAAATTAGAAGACATCCGCTCGCTTTTGCAAATTCATTTCTATTGCAAATACTTTCTTTTTATTTCTGCAATATTTTTTTTGGTTTTGCTTTTGTTGTTTTTTTTTTTTTTTTTAGCAAAATAAATTTGTATTTATTTCCAGTTGGACTTGCAACAAAGTCTGCTGCTTTAACATTTTATTAAATATTCTTTGCTGTCAACTTGCAAAACAGTTTTAATGCTACAAGCGTGCTTTAATTGATGACTCCCGTTCAATTGTAAATGTTTGTTGGTTCGAGCTTGTTGTTTGTTGTTTTTGTTGTTTTTGTTGTCTCGCTGTACTAGAAAAAAGCCATTTCACATTCGCAGCATCTCTTCGTAACACACAAAAATTTCAGCATTTTTGTTTGTTATTTATTTTTGTATTTTCTTTTTTAAATTCTCGCTGTCTTAGAACAAGTTAGAAAAAATTACACTGAAACTTTAAATCTTCTGTCAACACAACATCTTTGAAATTTAATATCTGGTTACATTTCACATATACATACATAGATGCAGCCACCTTCGGGGCCTGTCTTCTAGTGGCACATCTTCTATCAAATAAAAAATTAAAGGGGCAAAAGAAAAGGAAAATAAGAAAACGAAAGGGAAAAGAAAAATGAAAAGTAAACTTTAGATACCCTTAAATTTACAAATGATATGTTGTCAGTAGCTTTTAGCATAATCCCAGAACAAACAGCAATAGCAACAGCGCGCCAACCCCTCTTCCGCCCGTTTAAACAAGAGCGAGTGAGTGAGTGAGGGAATGAGTAAGTGGGTCTACGGCTGCCAGCACTTCATGCGCCAGACTATTTCTTAAATGCCATTGTTTATACAATCTTTTTTTTTTTTTTTTTTTTTTTTTTTTTTTTTTTTTTTTTTTTTTGTTAGGTTCGTTCGCTTGTGTTGCCAAAGCTATTTTTAAACGCCAAGCACGTTCACATTCTTGGACAGCCGCCTTTAATTTTCTTCTTTAAAACTAAAATGACTTGTATTAAGAAAACACTAAGAAAGATTAACGAAACTCCATTAATAATAATAATAATGCAGTTCAATTTTTATGACAAGAAAATGCTATTAATGGGCGTCAAAGCTGATTTTCAAGACCTATATAATTTATTTGGCTTAAGTATTTAGTCAAGCTGCTATTTTTCTCTTGACTTCAGCCTGGCTAATGATTCAAACGTATTGTACAATGTAATACAATGAATGCATGCGATTACAAATAAAAATAATATATATGTACATATATGTATATATATATATATATTTTTATTTTAAATTTTATTTAATTTTTCAACCTCAGCAGTGGCTGTTTTCGAATACAATGTAAGCCCAGAAGTTATAATAATTATTTAAATTGCAAAGTTCCTCAGCGAATGTGAAATTAATAGTTTTTGTCTGGTTACTCATGCACTGCGTTGGAGGCGGAATTTACGATCAAGTCATAGTCGTAGAGCAGCGAGGGGGGTTTTTTTGCAGTGTACTTAGGGCTGTTGATGTATTTTTAGTAGAATTTTGTAAATCTAAATTCAACTAGAAGTATGCCAAAGAGGGCTATAAATATATGATTTACAAGAAAGTCATAGTCCTAGCAAAAGAGTATGTTTTTTTTTTTGCAGAGAACAGTGCCCAGTTCCCAGTTGAGGTATTTTTAGTAGAATTTTATGAATCTAAATTCAATTTTAGAAGGACGCCAAAGAGAGCTAACATATGTATATGATTTGCGAAAAACTCATAGTGGTAGCAAACGAGTGGGATTTTTTTTCCAGAGAACTGCGCCCAGTTAGTAGCATTTTCTAAATTGAAATACCGATCTTGAAGCATACCAAAGAGGTCTGTAAATATAATTTTTGAGATAGTCAAGTCGTAGAGAAGAGGAGTTTTTTTTTGCAGAGTACTGGCCGTTGTTGAAATATTTTTAGTAGAATCTTATAAATTTAAATTCGATTCTAGAAGAACGCCATAGAGGGCTATATATATGATTTGCGAGAAACTCATAGTCGTAGAGAAGCCGGCGTTTTTTTTTTTGTAGTGTACTTAGGGCTGTTGATGTATTTTTAGTAGAATTTTGTAAATCTAAATTCAACTAGAAGTACGCCAAAGAGGGCTATAAATATATGATTTACGAGAAACTCATAGTCGTAGCAAAAGAGTGGGGTTTTTTTTTGCAGAGAACAGTGCCCACTTCCCAGTTGAGGTATTTTTAGTAGATTTTTATAAATTTAAAAATCGACTCTAGATGAACGTTAAAGCGGGCTGTAAATATGGATTTTGATTATTAGCCCTAGCGTAGAGAAGGGGGGTATTTTTTTTTATTTTTATTTAAAAATAGAGTGGCTGGCTCGTAGACATGAAATTATACATTTTTGTCAAACTAAAATAATTCTTATTACGCCAAGCTTTAAGTTTTTTGTAATCCAAAAAAGGGGCATCAGATCCAACAAGAAGTTCCAAACACAATAAGTTGTCTAATTACATTTTTCTTTAAATTTTTTAAGCTGTTTCAAAGTAATTTTCAGCACTCATACTATTTGCTGAAAAACAATACGAGACTTGTTCCTCCAAGCAAGTTAACTTAACAAATGTTTGAGAACTGTTCCCCAAAGGATTCGTGGTGTAATAAGCATGCTGGAAATGTTTCCTTAAATTTTTTTTATTAACTTAATTTCGCTGAAGGATTTTACAAGTCTGTAACACAGATTTAATGAATTTTTATTAAAAGTTAGTTTTGTTGCCGCAGGAACTGCATAAACTTTAAATTGTTTTAATTTAATTTGTAGATAATTGTTTGTCCTTCTGTCCATCTGTGCCTACCCCGCCGCTTTTTTTACCGTAGTCTCTAAAAATTCAATTACATCTTTAAATTACACGTACAAACTGTTCGTTTAAATAAAATATTCTTTTTTATCAGCAGACTAAAATTTAATTAAAAAAAAAAAAAATTAATAACTTATTTAAATTTTATTTATGCCTAAACGATTTTTTTTTATTAGAAAAGGGAATGGCTCTAAACGCTTTTGATTACGTTTTTAAAATAAATTTTAAAAAAATCATTCTCAATTAGAATATCATGTTAACTTTTTTCTACAGTTTGGGTCAAGAGAAATAAATTAGAACGTCAATTCTATTATAAACCGTGTCAAAGCTAAAAATCGCCAAGGGAATATTTTTACAAACTCGAAGAAAAAGCAGTTTTTTTTGCAGTGTTTTTTCTTTGCATTGATTTTAATAGTTTTGTAAACGCTTTTGAATTGCTGAAGTGCAGTTGAATTGCGACTGCAGTTGAATTGTGACTGCAGTTTATTTAAAAAATTGTTTTAACGATTTTTTAATATTTAATAATTTAATTTATGCATTCGACATCAGCTTCTAGTAAAAAGCCAATCAAAACATATTTTGTAAAGTTTGAAGTGCGTCAGTGGTTTGTAATCGCTGCAGTATTTTTTTAATCAATGTGATTCACGTCATGCAGTAAAATATACTTATGATCTGTTTTTCTGGGAATTGTTTTTTCTTTTTATACTTTTATTGACGTCTACGTAACCGCAAAAGTTATGCAGTTCACTGTGTTTTTGCTAAAGTAATTCACACATTTTATGAATAACCGCGCACATGACTAAGATTTAATACCTATTTTCTTATAAGGTCCGGTAGAACAGGTGACACCCTACGCGGTGTAACTGACGATAGACAATTTAAGATAAATATGAAGCTCCAGGATCTATTGGATTCTTGAAGCCGGTGTGATGTATTCCGCTAAAGGTTTCTGGAAAGAGATTTTGCAGGCTTCTTTTCTCAACAAAAATTTCAATCTATAAACCAAGTTTTCGTCTTAATTCTGGGTATCGTAACTAAGACGTTTTGGTGAGTAGCTGGGCGAGGTTTATGCTCTCAGCCGAAACTTAAAGCGTACTGTATGCAGCCTGTTCCTTAAAAGTGTGAAGACTTTTAAAACTCAATATAAGTTTATTTTAAATTTTTTTAATTATTTAAAGTCTCAGCTGGGTTCTAGAAGGATTTCATTGCAGTGCCCTACAGATAATTAAGGAACTTTTACACCAAAAATTTCCACTTAAAACTTTAGATTTAACCAAGTCTCAATTAAAAATAAATGAGAAGTTTACACAGAGCAAAGTTTTTATAAAATATTCAGTACCATAAAATTAAAAAAATTTATTAAGTCTTTTAAACGATTTTCGAATTATTTAATTTAAGAATAGCCGGCAGCTTCTTGTAAATCCAATCGAAAACTATTTTGCTGCAAAATATTTTGTTGGCCGCAAAATAAAATGTACTTTTTCGCTCCTTTAAATTTTTTGTGAAATTAATTTGTATTTATTTTCGCTCCCTCAGAAAACTGACGGACTGCAGTGGGTCATCAAATTAATCGTTAAGATTGTTTGATATCAGACGAGGCAAAAGTACGTTTTGTTAAAAAAAGAGCAAAATAGTACTTTTAAGGCCGCTTTTTTTTAATTCGATTTTCTTAAGTCTTTTCTTTTGTCGGCCTTAATGCAATGTCCTATTTTGACATCCTTTTGCGCGTCTTTTGAAGTCCTATAAAAGGCATTTCTCTTTGTTTCAGCTAATCAAACAATCTTTACTCTACTTTGATAACAACTATTTAAAAAAGTACATTCTGTTAGTCACAAATTTTTTTAGTACTTGCCTGCGTAAAAAAAAAAATATGTTGACTATAATTTCGTTAGAAGGTTTCATTGAATCCAAAGATTCTATATATAAAAAAAAACTCTATTTGTCTAAAAATGCGAGCAAAGTACGTTTTGCTTCTCGGCTTCTTATTTCATATATTTAGTTTCATTAAAAAATATATTGGCCAGTGTAATGTCGGGTCCTAAAAAGCGTTACGAACTTTAGCCTAAGGCTCATGGCTCATTTAAGGCTCATTTGCTAAGCACAGTAATTGCTTAGCAAATTAAAATATAACCAATAACAAAATTATAATTGAAACTTTTGTAAACAACCCTCGTTTCTGGCACAAATAATATGAATTTTATTTTCTACACTAACCACACATCTGCCTTGTGTATGTGTTTGCATTCAAATGTGATTTGTCGTCGTCTCACAAGCCGCTTGCACTCACACACACACACATACACATACAAACATATAATTTAATTTGCGTGGAACAAAAAAAAAAACAACAAAACGAAACGGTTTTCGAAATTCCAAAACCAAATGGATTTTACCAAGAAAACCCACATACGCTGGTATTTTTTAAATACAATCAAAAATTTCACACGAATTTTAAAATTATTTAGAATTGCTTGTTTTTTTTTTTTATTATTATTATTTTTATATTTTACAATCTCAGCTAACGAAGCGAAAAGCAAACGCACATGCATTCACAGGCAGGCCATTTGGGAAAAATAAAATGTTGCTAAATATACAACACATGTAAATAATTGTTGATATTAAATGCAAAAAAAAGAAAAAAAAAAGAATTACAAATAAATATTTCTTTTAAAGCGAATGCGTAAATTAGCCAAGCGCCCCCAATGAGTCAGATTATGTTTCTGTTGAGATTGTGCAAAAGACAAAAAAAAAAAAAAAACCGAAAAATCAAAAAGACAAATCGGCATAAGAAATTCAGCACCAGCAGCAGCAAATTGTGGTGTGCCGACAAATCAGATGGACAGACGGACGAAAGAAAAAGCCAGATTTAATAAAGTTAATCGGACAGGCAAATGAAATGACACACTGAAGCATAAATACGGCCAGCTGGACAACTACTTAAATTGTCATGTGGTCACCAGATCCAGTCGCAGTCACAGGTTTTATACACATACACACACACACACACACACACACACACACACACACACACACACACTCATACATACATACGTGATCATTTAGCATTTTTATGCATTTGTAAATATTTTTAATTTCAATTTTTATTATTAAAAAGATTTCATTAATTGTTAACAGAAGTATTAGAAAGGATTTATTTGACATTTTATTAAATTAGTTTGGTTTTGTGGCGTTAGATTTCGTTATATGTATATATGTCTGTACATACATCCATACATATGTATGTATGTTTGTAGGTAAAAAAAGGGTGCCCCAAAATTAAAGCAAGATTTGAATTTATCGCCATTTGTTCGAGAGGAGCACACAGTTCTTGCTACTGCAGTCGGATGGACAATATTGAAGTGGCCAACAATGCGTGCGTCCAACAAGTGATGCCACTTGCCATACAGTGCGTGACATAAACATTTCCAGATTGCTTCTTTTCTTGACAATGTTTTAAAACTTTTCTCGTATATCGAGTCCTTTAACAGATTTCATTTGCAGTTTTGTTACATACATATTTAATTAGTTTTTTATTATTAAATTAAGTAGTCATTGTACCAACCTTTTGCACTTACAAATGGTTGCCACCTAAAAATAGTGTTATATGACATACATATATGGCAGATTCAATTTTTTTTACTTGGAGCCTAGTCACATACAATACGTCAGACATATACTTTGTACCTGTTCAAATCGGCATAAGACATTCAGCACCAGCAGCAGCAAATTGTGGTGTGCCGGCAAATCAGATGGACAGACGGACGAAAGAAAAACCCATACCATAAATTAAATATGTATATCTGGCTGCTTACAATTTCTACGTACCCATTAACCTCAAGTACTAAAGTGACCCAACTTTCAAGTAGTACGTTCAGTGCCTCGATTATTGGCAGTTGTCAAATTCCATTGACAACTGTCACTTGCGGTAACAACAGTTGATTTAATATCGATTAACAAACTATTGAGTGTTGTAACCTTTTCCGTTGCCATCGTCATGTCAACTTATAGAGTACATATGAAGTATTCTTTGTTACACGACCTTTACGCTTTAAAAACTCCATTCTGTAGACATTTTTGATTGCGACAAGTTCCATTTATTATCTATATGGATTAAATAAAGGCCAGACATTTTGGATAATTCCCGCCTAGCTTGGCACTTTGTGCTTTGTAGTCACTTTTCATGTGCAACATGTTCTAATAATTCTCATATGTTCTCATTATTGGCAACATGTTGAGTTAGCTCGCCATTGCTAAAACTTGTTTTAATTTAGGTTTTAGATATTCGGTGGCTCTAGTCTAAAACAGTGAATATCTCTACTCGCCAATATTTAGGGAACAATATGACTGTAAGCTTTGGTGGTAAGAAAACCAAAATTTTTCTCCTCTTAAGCATGGAACTCGCTTCGGAATTCCTTTTACTAAACTTACGAAAACTATGTATAAAAATATTTATTGGTTGGGAAATTGTACTTTCTGCTTTGGGTGGAAAGTCACATAATGTTGCTTGCAACACATTTTTCTAATGGCAAAATATTTCCGCCAACTTTGTTCTATTGTGAAGCATTTCCTTTGGTGCATTGAAATACAGGATAACGTCTAGAATCCGGCCAGGAATCAAACCCGCGACCTCCGATTCGGTAGGCTATACATTATTCCTTTGCCTTTAAACATTTAAGGGAGTATCAAGAGCCGGACCAAACCAAACTAGTATACTCTGGGGTACCTTAAGCTCTGCGAAGAAGCAATTGCATTTGAAAGGACATTCTCCCACCAATGCATATCTTTTATAGTTTTTTTTGTTTCTTTTTTTTTTTTTTTCAAAATATCATTAAATATACGATTGAGGCAAAAAACATCAAAATGAAACATTTTTCTTTAATCTTAGAATGCTTGTAAGGAAATTTTAAGAAAAATAACGTAAACTCACTGTTAACCATTATCGTTAAATAACACTGGTTTCTGTAAGCAACGTTCGCTTCAATTATGATGCAACTGTACCCTGAATGATGAACAGGCAGGTGTTTGGTCTGGCGTTGTTATCAGCGCGTCTTTATGTGCAATCGTTAGTCTTGGCCTTTTATGCTCGCGCTGCTTTGTGGCTGCGTGCTCTAGATCCTTAACATCTGTTGTTTTCTTATTTACCTCTTCCTTCCTTGTGCTGCAGTTGTTGTAAAGTACTGGCAAATGTATGTAATTACAAAAATTATATTTTCACCTTTAAGAAGCACAGAAAATTTTAGCTTCCTTTGTATTGGTTTGAATAATGAACAAAATTTGCAGATGTCAAATAATCCTTCCTAATAAATGTTTACAGGATTGTTTAAGGCAAAAGGGACGAAGGCGAAGAAATTGTCAGCCAAACGAAAATTAAAGACTTATTGAAGATGCCCAATAAACATTTCAGCTCAAAACAATTTTTTTGTTTTACATTTGAGTATAATAATGTGCCTCAGTTTCTGCAGGACATTTGGAAATTTGTGTAGGATCCTGTGCTGAGTCCTTGCCATGTAGCTGATCTAAGTAGCATCATTATTTTGTAAAAGAATACAAAACTATGAACATGTTTCAAACTACATTTAAAAAAAATACGAGTTACCTGTTCAGACATATAATTTAATTAAGTGCTCTTGTAATACATACTCAATTTTTCTTTCGCCATTTTCGCTTTTTGACATTCTAATTTCCTAATTATTCTGTGCAGCCAGAAGTGTTTAATTATTTTACTCACTTTATGAGTAGAATAATAAATTAAAGATAAATTTATAATAAAAGTTTCAACTCGCACTTAAACTGAGAAAATATTAGAATTACCAACTAAGCTCTTTGTCTGAACGGGTCACTAATCTTCAATATTTAAAAAAAGGAAATTGTATAAAATAAAATGGTTTTCCTTGAAGAAAAATTTTCTCCAAAAACATGAATATTATTTAAGGCCTCCTTTCTGTTTCCTAGTCATACGATTTGTCAAATATGTCATCTTTGCTGAAAAAACTAAATAGTGTCCAATGTCCGATTTCTATGACAAGCAAAAGTTTATGAAAATTTTCATAAAATTACCATTTTCATGCAATCAAAATTGCTTTTATATCAATCAGCAAAGTAAAATTGTTTGTATAGCTTTTGTATGAAAGAAACACTCTTTTGATGCGATTTCTGAAAATAGGATGGTATCACTATAAGATTTTCATGTGAATACATGACATGTAATACATGTCGCATGACTGCCTTGAATAGTGAAACGTGAGCTTTGAGCAGGAAGACAATAACAAATTTAATGAACTATGGCGTTTGATATTGTCGTCTGGTTGTTTGAGTTGAAAAAACGTAAAAATACAAGTCCTGAATTAACAAGTGAATTTTTCTAAAATAAATAGCCAACCACAAACTATTCATCTTGACGGTTCTCAAGTAATAATACGTAACCATAATTCGTTATTTCTTGGTTATGTAATTTTCAATTTCAGCTAACGATACGCAGTACAAAAAGCTGTCCTGTTCTGGCGGTAAGAAATACACCTTTCCCCTTGAAAATATTTGAGAAAATTTCTTGACATGTATTAAAGAGTATAATAATTCTTATATGCCATGAAGGCGCAAGATTTCGACTGTCCAAAGTGTGCAACTTTCCGCGAAAAATCGGACTATAATTTTTCGAAAGTATAACAGCAAATATATGACTTTAAATTTGTCAAATTATAAAGTATTTAATGAAAATTCTAAGCAGGAAAAAAACGCCATTTTTCATTGAGAACTTGCTTAGATGAAATGCAACTCTAAAACAGTGTTAAGTTTAGCGTTTTTTTATTGTCTTTTTTGGCAATGTATGTGCTCTTTTTTTTCTTTAATTATTTATTTATTTATAACTAAATTATGTGAAGGAATCGTAAACTGTCTGGGATTGTGGAACGGAGGCTATAAGCAGCAAGACAATAAAGGGGAGATTTTAAAATAAATTTTATAAAAAAGTTTAAATTTGTTTTGTGATACACAATGAGTTTTATTAATTTTTTTATTGAGTTTATTAAAGTTTTTATTGCCTTCTTGTTTAAAACTATCGTTTCTATCTATAGAACTTTTAGAAAAAAATTCTATTTTCATACTTTTAATATTTCGTTACAATTTGAATATGTCACAAAAATTTCAAAGGAATAATTTTAGAAATAATTTTTTAAAAAATCTAAAATTTAAGAAAATATTTAATCGTTTTTTCTCATTTTTTTTTCATTTAAAAAGAAAGCCGGCTTTGCTAAAATAATTCTGCAAATGGAATATATATAAAATTCTCACTATGAGCATTAACCTTTAAACGTCAGCGAAAATGTTTGTGTCTGATTTTTGTCAAATTTCAAAGTCTATCTAAATCTTTTTATATTTTCAAATACATGCTCGTATAAATCTATTTGTTATCTTCAACTTTTTTTGTTGTGTTTTGTTTTGTTGTTTTTTTGTTGTTTTTTTTGTTGTTTTTTTTTTTTTTGGTGTTTGCTAAAATTGTTAAGCGTTTTAGCATCTTAAAGGATTGTTGCCTTCTACTAGAATGGAAACGAGAAAAAGGAAAAAAAAATGTTTGCTGGCTTAAGGAAAATACACAAACAGATGTGCGTCCTCTTCTTGCATGTTTCCAGAGCCACCACCTGTTGATTAGAAAATGTAAAGACAACAACATCAGTAAAAGAAACGTGTTCACTTTAAATGGCTCGTGTTGCTGCCTTACGAAATATGCAGCAGTTGAAATACGAGTACAAACAATAATTATTATCTTTGCCGTACTAAAAAAAAAACATGAAGAAAAAATAAATAAATAAACAATTAAATACATGAATGTAATGAAACAAATTGCAGTTGTTATTTTCAGTAGCGACTGATTCTCATTAAAAAATAACACGAGAACCTGTAAAAGAAAACTATTAAGTTTAATAATGATGATAATAAAACACAAACAAGTTGGAAAGTACAGTCAGATGGGCAAGTGACGGCACATGTTGCCCTTTGCTTGCATGAGCATACTGAGAGCGACATGTTTGGTCAAAACTTTCGGTTTTCAATGTTTGCAGCGGGGTTTTTTTTGTCATATTGCTTATCACTATTTTTTATAACATCTGAAGTAGAGCTTTTTGTAAGCTTAAACGTTTGACAATTTATCGTGCATATAGAAAAGACATTTGAAATATAAAGGCAGTACCAGAAGTTATCACTTCTGTTCCAATAAAATTCTCTACTTATATGCGTTGGAAATTACGAGTATATAAAAGTTTATCGATTTTTTTTCTCTTTTATAGTTTTAGCAACTCCAATATGGCCACTCAGCAAGACAACAGTTTTGAAAACTATTAAAATTGCATAAAAAAGAAAAAGAAAAATTATAAATTTTCTCATGTGGCCACGATCTTAGAAGTTCTAACACTTACCAGCTTCAGAAATTCTAATACAATTCTCGTATATGGTGTGTAAACTGATAGGTGGTGCAGATGGAGCTTGTAGCTCATGAATATCAGTTGAGTAGCCAACTTTATTCTTAGGCAAAAGCCTCCTAGCAAAGTGGCATGTACTATTTCGCTTTGTCGTTATTTCCAACGAGATCTGCGCTAATAAAATAAGGAAACTGATTTTCGAAAATTGCTCTATTTTGAATATAGTGTATTTATACTTTTCGCCATATAATGTATTTTGCACTAAAAGGTCTCTCACATTATAGATAAAGTGCCTGATGTAAAACCGTTCTCTAGATCTCTTTCTGATGGAAAAAACTCTACCCCTTTAATCTTCTTCTAATAACAGTTGTAGGGTTACCTCCTACTCTTGGAGGAGTCTCGATACAGGAGCTAAGCCTCATACCAAAGCTTTTAGCTTATTCACCAGATAAAATAATCGAAATGCTTTTAATACAAGACATACTTATGTGTTAACGATTTCCGCTTTAAGAGAGAAGTAGAGTACAGCTGTTCGAGCTTTCAAATGGGTGGCAAACAATTTCGCTGTTTGATATCTGTGACATGGCCCTGGGATAAAATATGTCGTCCAAAAGACGACTGCGTGTGGTAAACCTGACAGTTCACTATCTTAGCATGTTCTCTCCTGCTAGACTAGACTGTACCAAACAGAAAGATATTCCTATTCGACCCCAATACCGCTCGCACCTCAATTAACTTTTATTTGGTAACTCAGACCATAAGACGTGGTACACCGTTTAGGCTTGTTCGTTTTGGATGATAATCCAATAACAATCCGCTCTTGGAGAAACAAGTATGGTTGTTCGATTGCCACTCAGTATTTGATACGTACGGATGGAATCTAAAAACACAGTGTTCGGTCCGCTATCTTAGTTTGTTTGCATTAGATGATTATCGCTTTTAGGATAACAATTTTGATTGTCTGGTCTTTACCAGCATGGAAAAAAATACCCAGTCGATCTTACTAACCGTTCCGGGCGAATTAATTTTCGTCTGGTCAGCAACTTTCCCCCATTACAAGGCTACATAATGTGCTACCCTGTTTAAGCTTGTTCACATCAAGTGATAACCGGTTTTATGGTAAAAAGTGGGATGGCCTGAACTTTAGCTGGAACTTTTGGACTGGAAAGAAATTACCAGTCGACACCAGCAACAGTTTCGGGCGAATTAATTTTCGTTTGGGCAGCCAGTATTTTCTGTTATGGGGCCACAAATTGTGGTGCGCCGTCTTAGCTGGTTCGCGGTGGGTGCTAATCGGTTTTATGATAAAAAGTTGGATTGTCCGATCTCTACCAGACTAGAAAAAAATTCAAAGAGGAGCTCAGCAACGGTTCATACAATTTTATGATAAAAAGTTGGATTTTCCGATCTATACCAGACTAGACAAAAATTCACAGAGGAGCTCAGCAACGGTTCTGGGATAATTAATTTTCGTCTCGTCAGCCAGTATTTTCTGTTATGGGGCCGCAGATTGTGGCGCGCCGTCCTAGCTTATTAGCATTGGTTGATATTGGCTTTTCTTATAAAAACTTTCTTTGATACTACAAAGAAATTGCTAGTTGCACCCAATGCGTGTGCTGGGCTAAATAATTTTCGTCTGGTCAGCAATTGGTATTATGTGAGTATAGAGTATCCTGACTTGTTTGCCTTAAGTGATAATGGGCTTCTGGAGGCAAGCTTTGTTAGGGCGTATCAGAAAGAAAGAGAAATTCTAAGTCGACCTAAACCGTCATTCCGCTGCGTCTAAGATTAGCCTGAAATAAAGAAAAACAATTTTTCTTGTCTAAATATTTTATTTCATAATAAATGATTATTTTCAAGCATGGGAAAATACGCGAACTTATTTAAATAATAATTATTAAAACTATTTAAATAATTGTGCAATCATTTTCATGTGGAATTAACAACTGATATCTAATTGTTATTTATGTGTGTGTGTTAGCGATACACTTCTATTACAACAATTTGTCATTGACATAAATTTCTACCTGAATTGCGATTTAGAATAAATTTTTATTCATTTTTTTTTTTAATTTTCTTTTATTTTATTTTGCCAATTTGTTAGTAATTTGTTGGATATTTTCATTCTGTGTAAAATTGAAATTGTTTTTAACCATAAAACACACAAACCATTCGTAAATGTATTCAGACCAATTAAATTCTCGTATTAAACTTCGAGTAAAAGCAATTCTTGTTTTGTTTTTTTTTTCAATTATTTTTGGAATTTTAAAGAATTTAATAAGAAGCAGATGTTAAGAATTTGTATGTTGGTGTTCATTAAACAAAGCAAACAACTTTCAAGGAAATCATAAAAATTTATAAATAATTGCAAAATAAATGGGAGAAAATTATTATTAACAGAATTAAAAATAAAATTGTTTGGAGCTGGAAACTGAAATAATTGAGCCACATGTGGCTCTGATTTCTCTCTGTTAGTTGGTTGGAGTTTTTTGCGAAAATAAAAATACCGTCTAAGCAGGTAATTAAACAGATTGTTTAGTAGCAAATTAAAATTGTACAAAACCATTTAAATCTGAGAAGTATTGAGTCGATATGAAATTTTTGTGGTTGGCCACTCCCCTTAAAATGTTTAAATTCTTTCAACTCGTACTTATTGAAACAATTTATCAAATTGTGTGAAACTCTTTTGGAGGGTGTTAAGGAGCTGCGCATAACTGCTGCCAATTACTAAAGAGGTATTTTTGGCATTTTTTGAGTAGCTGTTTACAATATGAAATTGTGCTCACTCATGTGCATGAAAGTATACTGCGCAACTGAGACCTCCTGGTATGTATGTATGTCGCCAAGGCTTGCCATATAATTCTACTGTTGAGCACATGCTCAGCTTAAGCAGATTCTCTAAGTGCAAAGTATGGTAATTCGTCTACTCAGTGAGATCTTTCAAAAACCTCTTCATCACATCCTTCAATTTGGGGGCTATAAAATATAGCGAAAACATAGGCAATGTCATTGCAAATATATTCACACTTACTTTTTATAGGCGTCTAGTAGTTTTTACTACCGATTTTAATCCAATATATATAACAGATTTTAAGAAAACTTGGATCTAATTTGTTAGTCTGCACGCACAGTATTGAGTTGCCTTTGAATAATTCGTGGAACACTCTGGTTGACGGTCTATAATCGACTGCCTTTTATTTATGTTTTCTTATATCTAGTATTTACAAGGTTGTCACAAAAGGGTAAGGATAAATAAGTATGAGAGTGGCCAGATTATTATTTTAGATTATAGGGATTGGATTAAATGGGAATGTTTTTAAATGAGAATATGTTACATAATTAAATATTGCTTATCGACTACATATGCACTTATTTCGCTTTTCTCATACTTAAAAAAATTTCAAAATCCGTAGAACATGAGTTCATATTCCAGCTGCATCAAAAATAATGTATTTTTTCTGGCAATCTGAGCAAGTTTCTACTTCTCGTTTGAATTATAAACTTTCAGGATTACGGAAATTTGGTTGCTTTGTGTATAAGCTAATGAATACTCTTTAAAGTGCGTTCTGGTAGTACTATTGTTACGGGAATGTGTTCTGAGCTGTCAAAACAACTGTCATGAAAGATGAGTTTCGTATAATACTATGAATTCGTTGCTATTAATTCGCCATGTAAATGCGTCCTAAAGGCCATTGTTCACTATTCTACACAGTCGTACGATTCATTCCCATAATATCTGCATGCAAATAACTTTTTTCTGTGCTAGTTGAAGTAAATGCAACTCTGATCGTCAGAAAATTATCCTTTAATGAAAATTTGAATAAATTTTTGCAAATTGGACGACAAGTCAAAAAACAACAAAAAAGAAAAAATAATAGTCTCATTATGGTCGGGCGAAGCAAGCCAAACTTCATTCGTGAAATTCGTTCATTGTAAAAACGCAATGCCAACCACCTGTGCAAGTAAAAGTTTCATATTGTGAACAGGGTATAACCATCACTGTTTCACCTTGAGACGCAGACGAGTATATTATTGGAATCATAAATTTAATTTTAGTATTTTTATTTCTATTACACTGCTTGTCGTTGCCGCTGCTGTTCTTGCTGCCTATTCGAACAACTAGAAATACCGATTATGAGGAATAATTATTGAAACAAAAATAGTTTAATTATCTGTAATTTTACATGACTTCTGAGCAATTATTTTTTCCCCTCCCCCTTTTTTTTTTGGTTATGAAATAATAAATATTTTTTTATTACGTATAAAAGTGCTGCCATTTAGTCGGCTAAATATAAAAATCAAACAGAAAATAAAAAATGTCAAATTATTTGTTTATATTCTTTTTTTTAGAAAATTATTTAAATTATCATTAATTTTGCATAATAAATGAAAAAGCTATGAAAAATTGTTTTGTAGATAAAATATAATGAATTGTTTTTCCTTCGTAAGATTCAATCATTAAGTCCAAATTGCCAGTAAGTACATGCGAATGGGTTTTCCATGCTTATTATTGTTTTTGCTAGTCACTATTTTGAGAGTTACACTCCACGGTTAATGAATACGTGCACATATGCATTGTCTGGCAATATTTTTTTTTTTTTTTTTTTTGATTTGTAGCCATTTTTTATAAATATAAGTTTTAAATATTCATATTATGAGAGCTTTAAAAGCATATCAAATGCACATTAACGCTAATGAGGCAAGTGTTGCGCACTTTTGAAATTAACGCTTTTCAGTTCTGTGCGTGATAATACAAATTAATTAAATAAATTATTTTTCCTTTCATACAGTGAGTTATTGTTTCAAGTCACCCTCTTTATAAACATGAAAAGCAAGATGATTTTCAAGTACACTGTGCATACCGTAGGCATTACTTTAGCGTATTTATTTCCTCATTTATTTAACAAATTAAGGATTAATTATCGTAATCGCAAATAATTTTTTTTGGTTGATGAAAATAACAAATACATTTTTTAAGGCACTGCAAAATGGATTTGTCTTGAATCTTGGCATTTTTAGTCCACTTAGAATATATCGCCCAGCAAAACTAAGCGAATTTCGTGTTAAATATGCTGCTCTAAATAAAAGCCAAAATCTATCCTCATCAAGGCAAAACAGTTTTTCGGAAACGTTACTAAATAACGTTAATAATTTTATGAAAGGACATAAAACAAAAGTTCTAGTATTAACTTATTTAATAACTAAAAATTAGACCCCCTCGAGACGAAACTAATAGCAGTGATGATAGATGTCACATAATGTTGGAAAGGGAACTAATTATACCGGAAACATTTGAAATTTTCCTTTCAATAATCTACTTTTGGGAAAAACATTAATTATAAGAAATATATTTCATTGAGCTTGAAAGGGAACTCTTATGTTTTGGACTTGAGCTAAAATATTTGTTTAGTGAAAGCATTATCTTCGAACTTATAAAAACTATACTGACAAAAGTTAATACGACTTTTGAACCTTTTCTGTTATTTTTTTTCCAAAATTTTTATGTATATAAAATATTACTCTTAGTACTGGGATTTGAACTCACGTTTTAAGGATTTATAAAAAATGCAAGTAAAATATCCTATTTCATAAAATCTATAAAAAGAATTTCACCTTTTCAAAAAAATATATAAATCAATATGTGTATGTGGTTCACTATTTTAATGTGAACAAATAAACAATTATCGTAATCTAATTGGCGGGTTCAGATTCGAAAGAAATTTTCTACCAGTTTATATAACTTTTTTTATGGACCTTTTCTGCGAAAACTAGTCTAATATATTTTTAAGATCTTATATATATATATATAATTATATATATACTATATATGTAATAGTATACTAATTAATTATGTATATATACTAATATGTATATTAACTACTATTACAAAAGTTTTAAATATCTTGTAAGGCTGGCCGATTTTTAATTGCTTGTAAAGAAAACCATTAAAATTACAAAAAGGAAACTCAAAAAAGTTATATGATATAAAATTAAAAATATACTCAAATACTTGGAAATAAAATCCTTTTTAATCCTTTATGAAAAATGGCAACATAGAATAATGCAAGTAAATACAGAAAATATACAATCATCAATAATATTGTAATATTGCTTGAATTTGTTTTAATGATTTCTTTGCTTTTGTATTTCAGGTGGCGATATATACATATATATTTTATAACATCTACGACACAACTCTACGACACAACAGGTAATAAGAAAAAAAACTTCTTAATTTATATTTTTTTGTCGATAAGAGAGGAAAAGTATCCTTTAATAATAAATCTAAAATTATAAATAAATAAAAAATTATGCAGCTTAAGTAACCAAAAAAAAAGCAATTATATTTTATTTCCTTATGCAATTTGCAGAGAGTGTAAATTAAATTATTTGCAAAATAAATAAATGTGATTGTAGTTTTGCTGTTGTAATTATAGTTGTTGTTGTTGTTTAGTTGTACATGTGTGATGAATGATTTGTTTGCATTCGTAATCGTTTTCACATTTGCGCACATTTCTCGAACTCAAGCGAATTCGCAATGACCCACATTTTTATTCATGTAAACAAACATGACCCGAAAAAAAATGAATGAAATAAATATAAAACAACGACAACAAAAACAAAAACTAAAACAATAACAATGACAAAAACAAAAACGAAAACGAAAACAACAAAATAATGCCGTCTATTTGTAAACAATGATATTATTGGTGCTGCTGGAAAGCATACGAGCACATCAAGTATACGACAACGAGCAAAAGCAATAACAACAAAGATAATAATAATAAAAACGACCAAGTTAAGTGCCTGTTTAGACAACAAGTTTAACGTAAAAACATTAATAACAACAATAAAAACAATAATAATAACAATAATCAACTAAAAAGCGGTTTGAATCACTCGACCATTCAGCCAACCACTCAACCATTGAAGTTTATAAGTGAACAGTCAGTCAATAATGCCATTTAGTCAGTCTACTGAAGCAGCCAGTCACTTAGGCAGTCAAAACAAAGAGATAAAGCCCAACCAATAGGTAATTAATTCCACAGCAGGGATTTACCAACATGCATGGGACGATTTGGCTAGCAAACTAGTACATGACCTCTTCCCCACTGAAACGTGCAAACAAATTCAACACGCAATTTTAATACAAGTTGGCGATTTTTCAATGACTAGTTATTGTATGATTTCCTACTTAACTTTTGACCGCAATTAATATAAGTTTGTCAGTTGTTAAGTTACTTAAATTAAGTTTATGATAAATATTTGCTGATCCTTGTGGCTGGAAATCTAAATGGTGTTTCCAAGCGCCCGATTGAATTTACGTCTTTTAGCAACGAAATTTTCACACATTTATCAAACTTTTAAAAGGGATTCAAGAAAAGCTCATAAATAACATTTTTTATATTGTAAGTCGAGATGTTTGGGCGTAAGTCCAAGGGCGTGTCTTGATACCGTGAGTGCAGTTGGCCTTTAAATAGACTTTTTCTCTAAATGCAGACACATATGTATAACATTTTACTACAGTCTGGCATTCATGTCATCATACAGCGTAATAGATTAAATGTAAAATTAGCTTTAATATTCAATTTCAAAAACTTCATTTCCCATACCTGTTCCATAACCAATTTATGCACTTTCATGAGTACACGTATTTCACAGTTGCTTGCTGCATTAAACTAAATTGCGAGACAATGTGATAAGACACTCTGCAAATAAACTTTGAATGGCAGAGTCTCGAGCTAAGATGCTAATAAATTTATTATTCAATATTTCTACTTTGTCATTTTAATTAATAAACTTTTGTTGGAGGCAAATGCTTTCACCTGCGCTTACAAATAATTAAGTCAATATTTAGAAGTCGGAATAGCGCAATAACATGCATACAAGCAAGAGCAAAAATTCGGCGAGGACTGAAGTTGCTAGCCAGAGAAGTTGCAAAGGCCTAATGAATTTTAAGATGCCACTCCATTGCCACAGATATGATTGTGTTGTTGTGTAGTATGTATGTGTGCTTGGCTGCAAAGTATAATTGACTTTATCATTATGGCGCGTTACAAAATTGTTGTTGATTCTGTTGTTGTCTCCACGCTCATTTATTATTGTTATGGTTGATGTTGTTGCTGTTATTTTTTAATGTTTTCATTTAAGCAGTTTTTTCCTACTTTTATTTTGGTTATTTTGTTTTGCCAGTTATTTTCCACATTCCGCCTTGGAAAATAAAAAAATGCTCATTTGCCAGAGCTGCACACCGCACCCATACAAAATAAAACTATTTCCACAATTACGACGGCTTACACAAACACACACACACCCACACGCGCGCGCGCACACACATTCTGTTATATACATGCACACCCCTGCATGCACTCACGCGCTTACAACATTTACAGTTAATGAGTGGCAAATTGTATAAAAAAGCAAAACAAAAACACAAAAATTGTTGTTTACATTCCCAATACGAAAAATGATTATGAACACGCATCGTAATTGTTTATCAAAAATTTCCCCTCCACCTTTCAGCCAACTAACACTTAATTCTCGTTAATTGTACTAAACTATTTTTCGTAATAAGTTGATGTATTAAAATAATAGTAGTAGACAAATCAAAACAATAATTGCCCAGTGTTAAGTGCAGTAACCGCAGATCAAAAGCTACGGTTACGTCGAACATAGAAATTTCTGTTGCTTCTGGCCTCTATACTTTAAAACTTTACCCTCTAAGGCCTCAAAAAATCGGTAAAGCTTTCAACCCCAGTTGCGCTGAAGTTTCTATTATTTAAACTTTTAATTCTACAAATCAGTCCCCGTTTCAGCTATTCGTAAATCAAGCAAATTAATTTGGTAACGCTGTAATCAAAAATAGCGAAAGGACACTCTTTAAGTAAAAGCTCGTGTTAAATTTCATTGTCAGTCGATGGTAATGGGCTGAAAATAAAAAACATTTTGTATTTTCAGCAGAAACTTCGTCATAAAGTTTTTAACCTTTAAATTTATGGCATAAACTTCAAATTTGCCACGATCATATGTTTTTTAATCATATGTTTTTGTTTAGTTTAAACGTGTTATGTTTTGACTTTAACGACGGTTTAACTTTTGATGACATTTATATGTAGCCGACGAAGACGTTTGTTTGAACTGAACAGATACCATAACGTAAAATGTCCAAGAAGCCCGATAACTTTGATAACAAATTCGACTCGTTAGGTAAACCTTAGCTGCTCCGTAGCCTAAGCGCATCTGTGGAAGTGAGATCAAATACATCTTCAAAGCATTTTAAGCTGCCAGTTCAAAGCTCTTAATGTAATTTTTTCTTTTGAGTTTCCTTTGGTTTAGGGTTTTCATTTGGGTTTAAATTAATTGGAGAACCTATTAAAGCTTTACAAGAAAGGTATTTACTTATGTATCTTGAACCCCGGCTTAATCGCAAACGCAAATAAGTTATAAGTTATAAAGAGGATGCACTACAACGCCTCGCAGTAATATATCGATGGAAATATTTATTGGAAATAAACGGCTGCTATACAGAGACAAAAAAAAAGTTCTCAATTAGATTGTCGGTTAACTGGAGAGTGAGAATTCCGTCTCCATTGGTGAAAAATACAAGACAGTTTAACATGGCTCCATAGATTTGCTAGTATGGATTACACATACCACCGTCCAGTTCAAGAAACTGTTTCGCTTAGTCATCTTCAACTTCCAGATGATCTGCGGTTAATTTCTGAAAGACGACATTCCCAAAAAATTAGGGTTTAAGAACCATTTTTATTTGGTCTGAGAGTCAATTTAACTGCTCACATAAAATTATTGCACAACTGGAATGCAATGAAGTTACAGCTCAAATGTGTACAGTAGAATCTGAAGCGATGCTTTTATATTTCCTGATGGGGGTTTATCTTAATATCGTAATCTCATGGCCAGGAAAGTTCTTAGCGCTTACTAGAATTTTCTCATGAACTACTAACATGATTAAGAAACTGGAAAAGCTGTACATACTACGTGATGGCAAAACTGCGTAGGATCGTTGTTAAGATCGGTGCTAATAGTTTTTCGGCCTTTTATAATAAGTGAGCTTATGTATTATATTTTAAACAAATATTCTTTGGATATTCAACAGAATGACTGATTGTCGATCCTCTCTTCCTTATCTGTTTTTTTTATTCCTAATAATTCTCATTTAATTTAGATATGTTTTAATATTTATAATTTTATTTTTAAGTTGTAAGCAAACGTTAAGAGTTAGCAGGGCAAACGAAAAATTATTGCTTCGCGCTTAAAGCTTCGTAACGTTGTTATGTAGAATTGCTATTTGCAATTTGAAAAATTGTAAAAATGTGGTGCTTTTTTAATAAATATCTCTAAGAAGTGTTATGGGATATATTAAAAGATTATTTTAGTATTTTGTGGGGAATAGCGGAACAACCTGACTTTGGTACTAATCTTTAAGTTTCACGTCGAAAGTCTTTGATGCGACAGCCTTTTGATGTTTATTTGCACTTTGTCTACAAATTTTGACGGCGATGTCTTCAAATACAGCCGTGATATTCTCAGCAGAACAACTACTTCGAGAAAGGCCAGTCCAAACGGCAATCCATCTACTTTTGGTTGTTGTATGCTCTCCAAAAGAACTGACGAAGTCGTTATACTGCTCCATTCTAGAGCAGTATAACGACTCAGTCATTCTGGATATGAAAGTAGAACAGAAATAAGAATTTCTCCACCACCTGTCTTCTCTAATACTATCGCTTCCCTCTGTTACAGTCACAATGCTTTGCATGAGTGCAACACTTATAGCAATTTCCCTTAAAGTGATCACTTTGGCGCTACCTTGTATGTATTAACACACATATCATATAACAAATTGATTAGCACTTCTAATAATATTTAATTTTAGATTAGCAATTTGCAATTGTTACGAAAATCTATCGCCGGCAGAAGGTTTGATGTGGTAACGACCAATGAAAAGCGTCATAGAACAGCAAGTAGTGAAGCTGTGCCATTTGTTTTTTTCCTATTTATTTCCTTGAGTTTCTTTTTAATACGACAATCAAGAGAAGATAATTATAAAAATATTTACTTTATTTTATATTCATTTATGAGCTGAAATAAATCGTTAACAAAGTTGTTTATCGTTTAATTCATGTGCGCCATTCTACGCGTACTTTGCCTTGTTTGCTGCTTGCATTCACTTTTGTTTTATATTTCATTCATTCATTCATTCATTTATTTATTATAAATTCATAAACAAATTGAATATGAAGCAGACCTCGTAATTACGAGAAAACACAAAAATAAATAAACACAAAAGTTGTAAATAAATAATAACGTTTAAATAATTAATAGATAAACAAAACTACGTTACGTGCGTCCACACAAGCCATCAAGTGAAAAGAAACCATTTATCAAAATATTTACTTTTACTTTTGAGTGCGTTTTACGTACTAGAAATATTAACTGAAATAAGTGCTTTTAATAGACGTAATAATTGCGTACGGCGACTGCTTTTACCGGCGTTTACGTTTGTGCTACACGCCTTTCATTTACATCGATGGAAACTCAGGCATTTTTGGCAAAATTAATTGGATCCTTCATTTGAGTGAGAGTCGAAAGTGTTATTCAAGCTTATTTGATAGAGACGGGGATCATGAAGAACCAAACCGGTCGCTTGTGAAAAGAGTTTTACCGTTTCCATAGATGTTATAAAAAAGAGGCTCCAGGTCTCAATTACAAATTCGCCTTGCTTATACACTTACAAGGGCAATTTAGACACATTCTTGATTGTACTGAGAGTGGAAAATGTTAATCAATTCTATTTGATAGAGACGAGGATCATGAAGAACCAAACCGGTCGCTTGTGAAAAGAGTTTTACCGTTTCCATAGATGTTATAAAAAAGAGGCTCCAGGTCTCAAATACAAATTAGCCTTTCTTATACACTTACAAGGGCAATTTAGACACATCCTTGATTGTACTGAGAGTCGAAAATGTTATTCAATCCTATTTGATAGAGACGGAAATCATGAAGAACCAAACCGGTCGTTTGTGAAAAGAGTTTTACCGTTTCCATAGATGTTATAAAAAAGAGGCTCCAGGTCTCAAATACAATAGCCTTTCTTATACACTTACAAGGGGAAACTTAGACACATTCTTGATTGCACTGAGAGTCGAAAATGTTATTCAATCCTATTTGATAGAGACGAGTTCATGCGGAAGCAAACCTGAGGCTTATGAAAAGAGTTATCCTTTTCACAGATAATATAGAAGAGGCTTCATTTCATTTTCATTTTTTAAAAAGTTTGTGTTTTGGATAGTTTATATTACTAAAATTTCACCTTGTACGATACTTTGAATGATTGTTATATGCATGCATATGAATCCGCCTATCTGGCTTTAATTGCGGGTTTTACAGCCGAAGCTTAAGATCTACATTTTAAGCGAAATAGCTTCCCCACAAAGCAATTCAATTGCACTATTGCGACCTTCATTTGAATTATGAATTACTGCATTCCCAACAAGCGAAACGTATGCATGTTTAAATTCACCCAGCTTGCCCAAGCACTCTTGCCGCAAAATAATTAATACAACTGCGTTAACGTGTGAATACGCGTGATTCAATTCAGTCAATTTCCTGACTAAGCAAACATTCTTAACGCAATTATGTAACAACAATTGTAGAATGCACAAGGCGTACGTTTCTAATATTTCTTGCTTCGAAAGCTTTTGTTCTAAAAATTTTTTCCTCAACAACAGCCAGTGGTTTTTCTTCTAAGCCATGAATTTCCTCTTAAGATAAAGTAATTATTTATGGTCAATTAACAATTACTTACATGATCTGCTAGAGAATTACAAGAATAAAACACAACAACACGAATCTTAGTTGTGCTTATTGCGAATGATAATAAGACTGGTTTCTTGTAGAATGCCCTGCCCTTAATAACAAAAAAATGGAACTCGATTTTTTTTTATGCATTAATTTATGTACGGACGACGTATATGCATTCGTAGTATGTAAAAAGGCAGGCACACATACGAATACTCGCATTTTATTTATATTCCTCATTTCATTTATACTGTGCTATTTTCCGGCCCAATAATATTTAATTATTCGCCTTAGACTGCCAATTCACCAGCATAATGGAAAAACTCATCAGACTATAAATGGTTAATCAACATGGCCGGCCAATAAGAAGAAACAGTTCCAATGAAAAAGTGATCACTGGCAAAGGTCTCTTTAATTTTCTGCATTACAAATCAAACAACATTTACTGAGAATAGTTGGCTGTGGCTTATACAGTGAGAGAAAACATTGTTGGCGGTGCAACGTCTCTTGTATGTGTTGCCTTCAAACATTTTCCTAACTGGTGCGATGAAAAAGCATCGTTTAGTTGCTTTTGTTCATGCCCGGTTTTATAGTGAAAGCTTGGAAAGATCCCTACTACGAGGTCGTCACCCAACAATTGCCTAGAAATCAAGCCAATTTTGTATTTTATGCTCTTTAATTTAGTCCTTCCCGTCTGCCAAGCAACGTATCCAAATGCTTAAGGGGCCATCATGATTGGCAAATATTTCATGAAATCAGCGTAACCACTAAAAAAAATAATTTTTCTTTAATAAAGAAAATCCATTATTTTCTCGTTAAAAGACTGTAGTGGAAGATATCTCGCAATTGTATCGTTCAAGCCATTAAAAGTTTATGTTCGTTGTTAAGCTTAAATATCGCACTAAAAAAATTCTTTTGTTGTTTTTGTTTGTTTGTTGCATTCAGCGGTGTGCCTTTGACAAAGGTCCAATTCCTGCTCTTTCTTCATTATACAGGGGGCACTTTCCCTTATTACGAAAATGGCAACACTGCCTGCAGCCAAAGAAATGTGCGTTTGCTCTGCTCAGTCAGTTGGTAAAAGTTTAAGACCTTATAGTAAGCGCACCTTCCTTAGTGACTACGATATGAGGCATTTATTTTAAAAGTGGGACAAGCCCATTTTTGATCAAAAAGAAGATAACATTAATTATAGATAAAACTTAATTTGATCTTTTCATCTGCATACAATTTAGAGTTAAAAGAATAAAAATAATGCATAAATATTTATATTAAAAATTAATTAATTATATTTTATAATTTAAGACCGTTTTCTTGTTATTGTTAAAAAAAAGACTTTGACGACTGGAATATTATCCATTATTTGTTTATGATCGGCTACAGAAAAAAAAGAGTAGAATGCTACTTTCCTTTCCATAAGATGAAAGCTCAGCTGTTTTTGACAGCGGAATATAACAAATTAAATTTTTATATGATTTTATTTTTTTTGAAAGTTATTTTATGAATCAAAAACATAAAATTTAATGATTAAAAAAAAAAGACCTTCATCATAAAAATTTGCTCTCGGATTATCGAACAATTTTATTAACTGAAAGTCAACGCCAATGTCTTGGCGCCGATTGCCAAATTTCGTACCATTAAAAGATGCTGCATGGAATGTTAAACTCAAAGAAAGTAGGGAATGTATAAAAATTTAATAGGCATAGCACGGTTTAGGCAAATGTGTCATTGATGGCTAGGTGGCACACTTATTTTACTCATGGGGCCGTGTTAATATATAGGTGTGATTATATATTTAGAGACTGGCTGGCTGCAGTGAGTACGAAAGTATCAAATAGCTCAAAGTGGCCTACACGTTTGGTTAGCATCAAGATCAGACATGGCACGGACGATCTCAACATGTTAGGTCAGAGAGGTGTTGCATCAAAATCTTAAGCTTGCAGCTTTTCGACTCTCCAGAATCTTGGGCAGAATGACACAGACTAAAACCTTACCTAGAAACGTTACTTTGTCCTAACTAGGCGTTTGAGCGAGTCCTGATGGCCCAAATTGAAAGATAAGACTTGTGCATTAGAAGGTTAATAACACGCAAATTGAAATAGATTTCTTTTTGCACCGAATTACAGAATAGTCCATTTCAAGAATCTTATAAAAGTCATCCTTGAAAGCAAGTCAACTCATTGTATCAGCGTTTATCGGTATGCCAACAGCTGGCGCAACAAATATCAATACAATTTCCCTTCCGACATTTATTTTCCTTACACCAGCGAAACCGGTCGGTCAGTACGAGCCATAATTTCTTTTAGTGTTCAATGGCCTGGAGGGGATTGCAAGCTTTGAATAATAAAAACACAAAACCGACACCTAAACAAACGATGTGCAACCAATGAAATTAATGTAAATATATTACTTGTTGCAACAATGTTGCAAATTGTAATGTACCGTTGCGCAATAAATAAATAAGTTCTTGCAGCAATAGCAGCACCAGCAGCACCAGCATCAGTAGTCGCGGTGCGATTGTAGGGAACAACTTGTTGTTCAACAAAAAGCTAAATATTTTCATTACTTTTACAACTTTTTTGTTGTGTAGCGATTGCAACGACTAAATAATTGCGGTGGCCGTACGCATGATGGCAAAAAAATGGAACTTCATAAATAAATGTTGCATTAACGCAATGCATACAAGCGTTTAGGGGAATAAGTGCGGCGCAAATGGCAGCTGCATTTAAGAGGAATTTATAAAATATATTTTTCAAAAGCTAAATGTCTTGCTTACGCCTCTTAAAAAGCATTAACATTTTAAATGTTCCATTTCACTGGGAGCAGGGAAAATATTTTTTGTGAAGTATTTGACGACAACATTTTCGTATTTTGTTTCACTTCTTCGACTGCTTATTTTGGCTCAATTATTTTTTATGTCTTCTGCAAAAAAAAAAAAAAAAAGATTATTTTAAATATTTTCCCTCGTCTCTTATTGTTTACAAGTTTTCCTTATAGGGTATTCCAAGCAAATCAGCTGTTGTTGTTTTAATGTTAAATCAATAAAATTTATATGCCTGAGAAAATAAGTTCAGCTGTTGGCGTAGTTATTTGAACTCTTGTGTGACCAACTGGTGGATTAAAGACATTCCAGTTCTACGCGATTATCGATGTAGCTGCACTTAATTTGAATCTATTCTATTTTTATGAATGACAATGGGCATAATCAAGTGCGATTAACAATACGGAATAAATATTTCAAACGAATAAAAAATCTAAAAATTTTTTATATCTGATTTATCCAGTTAATGCCAATATTTAGTCAACCTTTGGAGAGCTTGTTCAGAAAATTATTTATAAATAATATAATTATTTATATTATTAGAATTGAGATTAAGAAAATCTTCCCTGTTTAGGGTGCGATTAACATTACGGAATAAATATTTCAAACGGATAAAAAATCTAAAAATTTTTTATATCTGATTTATCCAGTTAATGCCAATATTTAGACAACCTTTGGAGAGCTTGTTCAGAAAGTTATCTATAATTATTATAAATATTTATATTATTAGAATTGAGATTAAGAAAATCTTCCCTGTTTAGGGTGCGATTAACATTACGGAATAAATATTTCAAACGAATAAAAAATCTAAAAATTTTTTATATCTGATTTATCCAGTTAATGCCAATATTTAGTCAACCTTTGGAGAGCTTGTTCAGAAAATTATTTATAAATAATATAATTATTTATATTATTAGAATTGAGATTAAGAAAATCTTCCCTGTTTAGGGTGCGCAGCCTACGAAACCGGATGTCACGGATTCGATTCCTGCCTAGACCCTGGGTGTTTTCTTGCAATCAAGCCGAAAGCTTTACAGGTTAAATTAGTTAAAAAAAAGATAATTATAAAAAAAATTTTGAGCAATTTACAATTAAAATATTTAAAGAAATAATTTTATTTTCTTAAAAGTAATGTTATCAAGTAATATTTTTCACTGGCATTTGCAGTTGTGTAGTTGTGTAGTATACTAATTTGAATGTGTTTAATCTAACAGTATTCGTCCAAAACTTTATTCTCTTCAGAGGGATATACAGAGAGAATAAAAAAGGTGTGGTTAGAGGAAGCCAAAGGTTATATTCCTGCTGTAGTAGCCATACAAAAACCTACCGAGTGTT
The DNA here is from genome assembly GCA_963402855.1 of Ormia ochracea. Classification (NCBI taxonomy): domain Eukaryota; kingdom Metazoa; phylum Arthropoda; class Insecta; order Diptera; family Tachinidae; genus Ormia; species Ormia ochracea. Next base: position 45,465,647 of record OY727106.1, read on the forward strand.
GACAGTAATACAACGTGCGACCTACTAGTTATTAACCAAATTACTATCTGTCAGCTTACGAAGGAACTCGTACAGAGTGAAACTTCTATTTGGGACATTTTAAGTTTTTTTACTTGACCTCCTTCAAACAAAATCTCCATTTACATCTAATAGTTCACAAAGTCTTATAATATTGGAGATTTTAAATAAAGCTTTCTGAACTTTTATAAATAGAGGAAAGCTTCTTTTGCTTAAAGAATTAAAATAATTGTACCATGTGCTAATTTTTAATTCACAACTGTTGTAGATGAAGCATATAATATATCAATGGAATGGCGCCGACCACTGTTAGCATTTATTAATAGTATTATTGAGGGCAATCAATTACAAATAGATGAGTGTACGTTACTGGTCTGGGCTGTGCCTACATATGAAAATTTTTTCTACTGACATTGCAGTACGGCTGAATAACAGCTTGCCCTTTAATTTTATATTGCTTGTACGATTAATCGTATCAGATAAATGCTCTATAATTTTTTCATTAATATCTCTGCTAAATCGGGCGTTAATTTTAATTATTTCCGAATAACAACATTTTTTTCTTCAATTATACAAGATTTATGGGCGTCTACCAGATATTGTTAAACCCACAATGGCACCACTGCGAGTGGGTTTTATATCAGCCGATATACATTTATGTGCGCTTAGTCAATGCTAATATCGTTTCCTTTTATCTGTAAAGTCATTTATTGCATTGTTTACTAGAGTTCCAACCCATTATACTGAAGGTGAAGCACCCCTTTACACCAATGTAAATTTTATTTCGCTTGTTGTTGTTGTTGTTGTTGTTGTTGTTGTTGTTGTTGTTATATTTAGTATTGTATTTTTATTGTTGCAACATTGTATTTTCTAAAGCAAATCTAAAATAAGAATTAAAAGAGTAAACAAATTAATAACACAAGCAAAAAAAAATAAAAAAAAAAAATAAAAAATAAAAAAAATTAAAAAAAATAAAATAAAAAAAATTAAAAAAAATTAAAATAAAAAAAAAATAACTAACAAACGAATAATAAACGACAGAAATTTTTTTTTCCAAGAAACTGCTCGTCAGGCAATCAGCTTTTAGTTTAGTTGCCGCTTCTAGACATCATTATGACGCCAAGCAAACGTCATTTTCCTTAAGGAAAGGATAAGTGTCTGGAAGGGTTTATGCTTTAAGCTCAGAAGCAGAAATTTTTACATTAAAGACAAGTTGGAGATCAGACAACAACTGATGGACAGATTGATAGCTGACTTGCAACAGCAGCAAAAGCAGCAACAACAGCAACATGCCATTTAATGCAAAATAAATGAAAATTTTAACTCGATTTCAAAATGCAAAAAATCCAAAAGATTTTTTTACTTGGAAATAATTAAATAAAAAAAAATATTGAAATTTAATTTCTTTCTTCTTTTCTGCTATTATTGTCAAATATGACTTGTCTGCTGGAAGAGATTGATAGTGTGGCTGTGCAATGCATGTGTGTGACAGACAGAAATGGTAATTTCCATGCTATCAGGGTTGCATTTACTTCAAGCAAAAATATTGAAATATAATTTCTTTCTTCTTTTCTGCTATTTTGTCTGCTGGAAGAGATTGACGGTGTGGCTGTGAAATGCATCTGTGTGACAGATTTTTTTTACAAGTCATAAGATTTATAAAACTATGAAAATATTTAATGGAAATAATCACTTCTGTGCTATCGGAGTTGCATTTACTTCAAGCAGCTAATGAAAAAAACATTTTCATGCATTGTACTTGTAAAATAGTGTGGCAATCTCTTAAAACATATTAAAGATTTTTTAAATCACATCAGATTATGGCATGAAAGAATCCTACGACTGTGCATTATAGTGAATCGCCGTATGGGGCATCAGCTGGCTGTAAAAATTTTACTAGGTATAATCTCTTATAGACATTGTCAGACTTTGGTAAAATCCTCAGGGCTTCTAAGAAAATTTTTCGTTACCAGTTAGTATAGAAGTAAACAACGCCTCTACAATTAAACAACCAATTAAAAAAGCTCAAATTAAGCTTCACTAATTATCAATTTAATTAATATATTAAGTCATCATGCCCATTTACTTTTAAATTATTATTGTCACTTCGATTGCATGTGGGGTTGTGAGTGTTTTCTTGCAACTTCAGTTAATTATGTGACCCACTGTAATTAACATTGCTAAGCTCAAGTCAGTAGTTCGTATTTGTTAACTTAATATGGTTTTATTTCGAACAATATTATACATTTTTTGTATTATTTAAGAGCTAAAACTCTCTAATTTTGCAAAATTAAATTAATATGCAGTGAAAAACAATCTTTGGAGTGCATAAAGAATCACTTGAATGTGTTTACGAACCACTGCCTGATGGTGCCCTTCTTTAATCGCTTTCAATGTGTTTTTTTTTTGCCTAGTTAATATTTTAGTGCACATTAAGTTTGTGTAAAGTAACTTTACAATATAATAACCTACAAATTAACGTATATTTCACAAACAGTGTTGCCACATTGCATTTGCTGTCATAGATAGGTTCGTTAAAGTGGGATTTAAAAATTGTTTCCATTAATTAATTTTGGCTTCTCTCGTTCTACATTTCAAATACCCCACTGCATACATACAAAATGAAGTTTTCTCTTATGTAACAAAAATGTTTTCCCATTTCAAAGGGGATTTTTAAAATATTTTAATCACCCTGTAAAAATAGCAATTGAAGAAATTGCTAAAAAATTGACAAAAATAAAATATAAATTATAGAAAAAGTGTACTGTTTTTATTTTAATAGGTGTTAATCATTTTTATTATTATTAGGGAGGAAAGTATTCACCAAATCTGTTGTTGTCACTTCTGCCCCTACTTGTGTCGAAAAGTTAGGGAGCCGTATTACATCTTTATACTTAAACTTATATCTTTTACAATTTTTTTTTTTTTTTTATTAATCTATTTCTATTATTCTTTTAATTTATTTTAATATCACCAATTTTTCCCAACCTTAAAGTCATCTGGCAACACTAAACAAAAATAAAATGAAAGAAATCATTTTAAACACGTTCGAAAAGTACAATTCCTTCTGCCGAAAGTAGGGGCAACATTTTTGAGAAACGAACACAAAATTTTACCGTAAACGCTAAAACGCTTACAAAAATCTTTAGCAATTATCTTTTATTATATATGTCAGATGACAAAAAATTGTCATCTGTATATGTATATCGTCCATTTTCAAAACGGTTTGCCTCAAAATTAATAGAATAAATTTAAAATGTATTTTATAACGTTTATAAAGTCAATCTGTTTGCCACTGCATCGTTCAGAACACGATACGTTTTAATTCTTTTTGAAGAGCAGCAGTCAGGGTATGATCCCATGTCACACAACACATTGAGGGTGTGTTCGGAGAAAGGAATAGATGTAGAGGTAAGAATTGTTGAAGAAGTGGATAATTAAAGCAATGCTTCTACGGTTCCGGTATCACTGTAGGCGTTTTTTATTTTTTATTTTTTTATTTTTTTTCCTTGGAGGCCATTTTTGTAGATATTTTTTATCCCTGCAGAAAAACCATGATGGAGTGAAAGGGCTAAATCAATATTTTGAATAAGACTGTCTTCAATTACAGTCATTTGGTGTATACAATAAAATTTATTTTTACCAGATACTTGTATGTAACCATTTGGTTCTCACAACAATTCTCAATCAGTTTTTATTTAAATTTTTACAAAAGTGCTTACAAAAAATAAAATGTTTCATAAAAAAATTATTGTAATAATTGTTAAAAGAGATTAAGGAATTTTTACAAAATTTTGTATACACTTTTTATCATCAAAGGATCTTAACAATTGGCTCCTGCTTGTTTATTCTTGCTTTCGCATGCGATTTTGCTCAGTAATGGAATGACAAAATGAATTTCTCACGAAAATGTTCGTTGGGCACAAACGTATTCATATTTATATTCACATGCATGAATGTGCTGTTTTTATGTTTTGTTTTCGTTTATTAACTGCTAAACCACAAGTGTGTGAAATTCATTCACCTTTCGTTTTAAGTGTTTCATGTCTGTCCGTCTGGCCTCTTTGTTTATCTGTTTTGTTTGCGTGTTGTTTGTTTGTAAAGAGACCAGAAGAAAATAACATAAACAATAATATTCAAAATGTGGAAAAAACAAGTAAACGCCCTACATTCGGTCGTATTTGATGAATCATCTAACCTTTTCTTTTAACTGCCCTGCCATCTTCGCCAGACTTTTATGGTGAACGTCTATGAAAACTAAAATCACCCTAAAAGTAAGGAAATAAATGTCAGATGTGTAAAAAAAGGTGTTCTGAGCTCTGAAATGTTTGTTGTGTTTTACGATGTTGTTTTTACAATAGATCTCCGATCTTCAGAATTTTTTAGTTTCTGTTACAGACTAGAATTATGAATAGGTTTCTTCTTAATTCTTCTTTATTCTTAATCCGCTTGTTTCCTTTATAAACTTGATAAAAATATTAAAAGCTCAACTATAAAAGCTTTTGAATCAAAAAAAAAAAAAAAAAAATTATTTAAAACAAAGTCGGACTCACAAATTTGTTAAAATAACTTAAAAATTCATACTGAAAGACATAATCCTTTTTTGCCCCATTTAAATCAATCGGGTGGAAAATCCTCTGTAAAACAGTTGCCTTTTATATTTGCTTAGCTTTTCCAGATCATGTTGAAAAAGAAATGGTCCAAATTGGACTTACTCCTTAGTTCAAAACTTTTTTTTTTTTAGGTTCTTGCCTCGACATTAGATTCAAATATTTAACCAGAAATCAGGAAAAATGTGCAGCATTTGGACTCAAAGTCAAATATGATATTTGATATCTTACATTGTATAAAAATTCGAAAAATAAAATCTTGCATTCCACCTCTCATTGACCTCTATACCCCTCTCTAATTTTTATAATGACATTTGAAGAGGAATAATACAAAAGAAATTATTTGAGAAATTTCAAAGGATTTCTTGTTAATCTGCATATGTGCTTACTGTGTAGGGTGCATTTCTGCATTAAACCAGATACTATTGTTATTTCGCATTTGGAATTCTTTCACTTTTTACGATTAAAAAATAACAACAAGTTAAAAGCAACAAATAGCGCCGGCTGAGGTGGATGGCAGAAGCATAAGCAGAAGCAGAAGGTGAAGTTATTTATGAGTTTCACTTTTTTCTTTTTAAATACATAAAATTGTTATCCTAAAATAAAAATAAAAATATCAAATGAATAAACAGACACCGGCAGTGAAAGAAAGATATAGACGGGATGACAGACAAAGAGCTACATGAACATGAACATAAAAAAGTCATTAAAAATTGTCACTCAGTGAAACAATAAAAATTTTATTATTATTATTATTATTTTTATTTATTCCAAAGCTACGCAGACGAAGGAGACAGATTTATTAATATTTGAATTCAGGTATTTACATAATCTATAACGAAAGTGGTGGCAGAAACTAATAAGCCGATTGTATTCGATTTAGATCGCCAACTCTTGAAGTATCAACTTTAAGAAAGCAAAAATGAGAAAAATTGCATTGTATGCCAAGACGCAGTGGATTCGCCCAGATTTCTTACTCTTTCGTAGATTGAATTGCCTTAAATAAATATGTACGTTTGCTTTTTTGTCATTCTCTAAAATAGAAAAGCTTAGTTATAAACCGGCATGCCGGTAATGTGCACTCTTTAAAGTCCCGTATATTTTTCAATAACACTCTTTGTATCCAAAAACTTTTCGTTTTACCATTTACTGTTTTAATATCTTAACGATAAATTAACGACATTTTTATTATATATCGACTGGTAGGCACGCAAGTGCTTTATATTCAATACACATTTAACATGTTTTGAAAATGTGCTGCTATTGGCAATATTTTGTTATGGAGTCATTAACAAGAGTTATAATAAATTTTATTCGAATAATATTAGATAAGTATTTTGCATTATAATTGTTGATTTTCAAATAGTTTGCAGAAGAAAGTTTTCTTCGTAATTTTTATTAGAAAAAAATGTTTATTAAATAAATAATTTTTAAAATTATTTTAAATCGATTAAAATTTATTCGATTATTTTTAGACAAGTATTTTGCATTATAAGAAGAAAGTTTTCTTCATAAATTTTATTAGAAAAATAATTTTTAATATTATTTTAAATCGAATAAATTTTATTCGATTATTTGTAGACAAGTATTTTGCATTATAAGAAGAAAGTTTTCTTCATAATTTTTATTAGAAAAATGATTTTTAATATTATTTTGAATCGATTCAATTTTATTCGAATAATTTTAGATAAGTATTTTGCATTATAATTGTTGATTTTCAAATAGTTTGCAGAAGAAAGTTTTCTTCATAATTTTTATTAGAAAAATGATTTTTAATTATATTTTAAATCGATTAAATTTTATTCGATTATTTGTAGACAAGTATTTTGCATTATAATTTTGGATTTTCAAATAGTTTGTAAGAAGAAAGTTTTTTTCATAAATTTTATTAGAAAAAAATTTTTATTAGATAAATAATTTTTAATATTATTTTAAATTGATTAAATTTTATTCGATTATTTTTGGACAAGTATTTTGCATTATAAGAAGAAAGTTTTCTTCATAATTTTTATTACAAAAGTAATTTTTATTAGAAAAATAATTTTTAATATTATTTTAAATCGATTAAATTTTATTCGATTATTTTTAGATAAGTATTTTGCATTATAAGAAGAAAGTTTTCTTCATAATTTTTATTAGAAAAATGATTTTTAATATTATTTTAAATCGATTTAATTATATTCGATTATTTTTAGACAAGTATTTTGCATTATAAGAAGAAAGTTTTCTTCATAAATTTTATTAGAAAAATAATTTTTATTAGATAAATGATTTTTAATATTATTTTAAATCAATTAAATTTTATTCGATTATTTTTAGACAAGTATTTTGCATTATAAGAAGAAAGTTTTCTTCATAATTTTTATTAGAAAAATGATTTTTAATATTATTTTAAATTGATTCAATTTTATTCGATTATTTTTAGATAAGTATTTTGCATTATAAGAAGAAAGTTTTCTTCATAATTTTTATTAGAAAAATGATTTTTAATATTATTTTAAATCGATTTAATTTTATTCGATTATTTTTAAACAAGTATTTTGCATTATAAGAAGAAAGTTTTCTTCATAATTTTTATTAGAAAAATAATTTTTATTAGATAAATAATTTTTAATATTATTTTAAATCGAATCAATTTTATTCGATTATTTAGATTATTTATTATTTATTTTTATTTAGATTTTTAGTCAAGTATTTTGCATTATAATTGTTGATTTTCAAATAGTTAGCGAGAAGAAAGTTTTCTTCGTAGTTGTCATTCGTAAAGTTATTTTTAATATTATTTTGAATCGATTCAATTTTATTATGAATAATTTTTACCTGCAAAAGCTTTGGAAACTTTTTTTTTAATTGTCGACTAGAATTAAATGTTTACATGAATACTTTTAATCGAGTTTACTTTTATTTAAATAAATTTAAACGCTCATTTTACTTTTTTCATATATATATTTTTAAATAAAATTCAACTGCAACATTTTTTTGTCGTATAATTTATATGAAATAAATTACAATTTAAATAAATATTTTCCAAGAACTGCTTTCAATACAAATTTCCTTGAATGAATTCTACGCAAATCATTTTTTCATTTTCATATTTTGCTTATATATATTTGTAATTAAAAAACCAAATTTAATAAATAAATGAATATATAAAAATTATAGGGAAACAGTAAATCATTTAAAGCTCAATTTTCCATTCCGCTGTATATTAAAAAACACATATTTTTCCACAAACTTTCCACAATTAACTTTCTTTAGAAGTAATTAATTATTAAAAAAAAATTTAAATTTAAACGTATTGTAATTACAAAATAAATGAGTATTTTTTATACGAAAATTAAATTTCTAAAGAACATTTTATTTTGTAATATTTTATTCAGATACAATAATTTATTATACATTTTCATCCATTGAATACAAAATGTTGCACCAAACAACACGTGGATTGGCAGTTGAGGTGTTAAAATTATGTCAACACCGCACTGCTGTTATTTTCCATTTAAAGAAAAATACAAAAAAAAACAACAAGAAAAACAAAAAAAAATAAATTTTGTATTTGAGTTTCTACACATGTAAATATAAAATCCTATAAATCACAACAACAGCTAAAGGCGAACACATTAACGAAATTAACGGCAGAAATAAAATCAACGGAGGCCGTAAAATGGAGCTGACAGGCACGAATTACATTCATATCACACGCTCTCGTTCATAAATCCCAAATCCCGCCAAAAAGTGAGTTCACTGAACGATTTTGTGCGCGTTAAAATTGTTATTATTGCTCTGTGTTGTTGTTCTTGTTGTTGTTTCGTTGTTGTTAAATTAATAAGTGAATATGTAAATGGAAAAGTAAATAAAATAAACTACTTAAAGCACAATATCAATGTACAGTATAAGTGGTTATTCATTACATGAGACCAGACATTAAAAAGAATTAAATCACGTTTTTAAATCATTTATAACATTCAATAATTGTTTGTTAACAAAGTCGGCAACACTTTCCCAAATAAAGCACTTCAATTGTAAATCATTTTTATTGCTGCAAGTCAAATAGAAATTTGAAAAGATAAAATTTTTAGGCGCAGGGCAATAGTAAGGAAGTGTGGCGTTACAATGACATCTGAGAGGATATATATAATTTTTACAAGTCTTAGAAATATAAAAAAATCCTACAAAAGCCGATATAAATTCTATGAGAGTGTCGTTGGCCACACTAACTAGTAAGTTCGTCAACTGTATACGGCAAAAGGATCGGGGCTTGATCCCTACCGCTGGCACAGTGTTAAAATAAAACATTGTTATACAGTTTTCTCAGGAGTTGTTATGTGCCAGAGTTTACTTGATACTCCCCTTCCATCTCCGCTTAAACAAGGAAATGCAAGTAAAGGACACCGAAGACACAGTTTTACTATATAAATCCGCTTTCAGGTAGAGCATACAAAACAAAAACATATCGTGTCCGATTTATGTACTTATGCTTCTCGGCAAGCATGTTGCTGGACGAACGAGCATCGTATAAATTACAAAACATCCAACGTATGTAGGTGGGTGTAACTGAATTTTGTGTCTCACTCATACGCCACAGGTCATGGCTAACACGGCCAAGGCTTTACTTTGCCCCATTCATATTGAATGTAAGTCTTAAGATTACATTCCTTGAAGCCTCTGCATCATGCACTTAATAAACTCCATTAACTGACTACTAAATGCAGCAGATACGTTTTAATATCCATTCAACCATTGATGGCTGCATAATTGGATGCAAAAAATTCCATCACGTATGGAGTGCAAGTGACCAAAACAAATAAACAGGCAGACAAACGGCATGTCTGTCTCAGTAATTTTTTTTTTCTTTTTAATTCAGTTATTTCTCGCACAAAACTTTTCCATGAATGAAATTTTATGATATTCTGCCGATTGGACTTCGAAAATATTTTATTCACTTCAATAGAAATGCAATGAAAATAATAAAAAAGAGAAAAATAATTTGCATAAATGGAACGGTTAAAGGGAATTAAAAGTATGCGTGTGTTTGTTTGCCTGTTTGTTTGTGTTTGTGTTTGTGTTTGTGTTTCTTTTTCAAAGAAACTGTTTTTATCAATTGAATTCACGGATTGAGCAAACTGAGTATGGAAATGTTTTTTTTTTTCATTGAAAATAAAAATGAATGCATTAAAATTTGTTACTAATAAAATTATATTGCGGCTGTAAAAGTTGTTTATAAAAATTGGAAATATTTTTATTTTACTCATAATTTAAGATTATAAAAAAAGGGGAAAATGTTAATTACTTGCGCTACTTCGGCAGAGAGTAGTCACGGTGATACACACAAAAAAAAAGAAGAATAGAAAAAAATGTTATTCTGTTGCCCATTTTAAATGGCAAATAATTGCTAATTTTTACAATTTCCATAAATAAAACATTAACAATAAAAATAATCAATAATTACTTCTCATTTCGCACACAATCCCAATTACTAAGCAATAGCAGTCTGTAGTCATAAGACTTGGACTAGGATCCAAGTCATGAACGAATTCTAACTAATTCTGTTAGTATTGCATAGCTGTTGCAACATTCGCCATGTAATTCTCATTTATTTTGTTTGCAGTTTTATATCTTTTATTGGTTTAAAGTAATTTTTAAATAAATAAAAAAAAAATTATTTATATTTAAATTTAAATAAATTTTTAAAGAAATTAAATAACAAATAGCAAATAACAAATAATTGTATATTTAAAATTACTAGATAATTTCTATTATGATTTAAATTTAATTTTTTTTTTAATAACAAAAAATAATATATTAATATTATTTACATTTCAGTGCCAAAATTGGCATTTTAAGAAAAAAAATAATATAAAACAAATATTTAAAAAAAATTAAAAAATTTTTTTTCTTTAAAGTTTAACATAAAAGAATTAAAAAAAAACTTTATTAATTTTAAAAATGAAATTATATATTCTAAATTCTTTTTAATGTTATTATTAAATAAAAATCTAAATAAAATAAATAAAAAATTATATTTTATATTTTTCTTTAAAGATTTTTTAAAATCAAGTTTATGCGGGTAACAAACATGCCATGATTCTTAAATATCTTTTTGTGAAATTTTTCATAAAAGTAGGCGTTTTTCTTTCCGCCATACAAAGAGTTTGAAGGGATTTAAAAAAGATGTATAAACATGCGCATTTCGCGTAGTGTATTAAATAAAAACAGATTTTTTTAAATGTATTTAAAAATTAAAATTTTTCTTCACACTGAAAAATTTTGTTGCAGAAGAATGGAAGAGGGGGAGAGTTTTATAATTTTTTAAAAAATTATATTTTATATTTATAATTTTTATATATAATTTTTTTTTATATTTTTTTTATATTTTTTTTATATTTTTTTAAAGACAGATATATAGGAAGAGAATTCTTTCTTTTTTTAATTTAAAAACTAAATTTTCTCTTTAATTTTAAATTAAAATGAAAACAAAATAAATAAAAAATATTGTTCGAAAGTTATATTTTCTACATATAATTTTTTTAAAGATAGAAATAAAATAAATTTAAAAAATAGTTTGCCTAACTAATTTAATTAAAAATAAAAAGGAAAATTCTCTATTTGAAGATTTTTATTGTTTTTTAAAAGAAAAAAAAAAATCTTAACATAATAAAAAATAATTTTTTTTTCGTTGTAAATTTTATTTTTTTATTTTATATTTTAATAATTTCTTTTTTAGGCTTTTAGCAAACTCTTTGAATACTCAATAAATTTGTATTAAATTAATCTTTTCAATATTTCGAACCCCTTCCTTGCTCTTCCTCAGGTCAAAAAATTCATTAAACTTTCTAATATATATAAAAAAAATTTTATTTCCTTTGCTTAAATTTTTAAGTAAAAAAATATTTATTTTATGAGTAAACAATATTAATAATAAAGAAATTAAATATGAAATATTTTTTTATTTTTTTTTGTTTTATTTTGTTTTATATCTTTTTTTTCTGTACCAACAAGTATGTAGTATAAGCCAAGGACACGCCCAGTGGCAATGCTCTATCGAAACCAGAGGTACAAGTCTAGTTCTGAAATTTATAAGGCATTCGAATATAGCATGCCTAAGATTTGCAGTCTTGCTAAAATCCTAAATTTTCTTTGCATTCTATATTAAAAATTATTATTTGATCAAATAAAAATGTAAATTTTTTTTTGGTGTAAAAAATATAGTTTTTCTTGAATAAATTTATTTGCATATTAATTATATTAAATTAATTAAATATTATTTTTTTTTTCGTAAGAAAACTTTATATTTATTAATAAATTGTTTTAAGAAATTTTTATAAATTTTTTTTTTTTTTTACCAGATTGTGTAAAACTTTTTAGCGCGACATAAGATTATTTGAAAGAAATTTTTAAAATTTTTTTTGTTAAGAAAAAATATGTTTGTGTGTTAAAAGCCTTATAATGACTTACACAATATTAAAATAATAATAAATCAAATGTAAAGAAAAATATTGCGATATTTATGCCATTTCCCCATTTCCCCACCTCCCCACATTTGACCTTTTATCTTCTTATTTATTAGAAAAATTAACAATAAATCATAACAAAACCATTTTTAAATGAAGACCGGAAGCACGGAAATTGAATAAAGATAATTACAGCTATTAATTGCAGGATTAGAAGAGGACGAGAAACTTTAAGTGATTTATGAAAATCTTGTGCTCTCTCGCTGTGCTCTCAGCCATTTTTAAAGTGGCTTCATATTGAAATTGCCAGGTGCTGACATTCTTTTAGAGATCACTGTATTGTTTAATTGTTATAAAGGCGGTATCTGCAAATTACGCAATGAAAGCGTTTTAGAGCAGTCAATGTAAAGCGAGATGAAATTTCATGTACTTGAGTAGTTCATTTTACTGTTTGGTCACGTTCCAGGGAGTTCACTATATTTTGTGCAGTTTTCACAGCATCTAGGCTTCCTTTATCTCTGGTTTATATAACGAGATATAGTTAAGAACGTGTTGCCGTTTTGATCTTATAAACTCTGCTTTTCGAAGGATTCCTTCACACTCTCTTTTGTGCTGGGGATTTTGGAAAAGTACTCAAAGTTGCGTTTATCCATGTTTGCTTGTAGTTGCCGAGCTTTGAAGGTTTAGCCAATTTATAAATTTAATATTTTTTATGATGTATTTAATTATTTAAATTGTACAATTTAGCTGTGTGTGTGTGGACACGCCACAAAATTCGCACCTCTGATATCGTCCGCTCAAATGGAGATGACATAATATTTCCATTATTGAATGCAACTGCCATAATTTGTTAAACCAATAAAGATGACATTTGGACAATAATATTTTATATTTATTGTGCATAAAATTACCTTAAAACCAGTGATCGCATGACTGAAAAATCCAACACTTTATAGTGTGTGTGTGTGTGTGTGTGTGTCTGATGCCAATTAATATGATGTCACACGAATCACACGATTGTGCATTTACGCAACCACATGATGCAGTGCTGTTTTCTGAGAATCATTTGGATGTCAGAATTTAACGTTAATGATTTTTATTAATTCCGCTGAAAAATGAGATTTAAAATGTCTTTAAATTGTTTTTGCCGCCGATTTAAAATTACAATAATTTTCCTCGTTTTATATTTTCTTAAAAGATTTGCCAGCTTTTTAAAATTTACATCCAATCATATTTTATTTTTAGGCAGTGGTGTGTGTGTGTATGTGTGTGCGTGTATATATGTAAGCAAATTGATAAAAAAAAAATTTTGGTTTAAAAAAAAAAATTTCAGAAAATGTTCGGTTTGATCCCCAATTCGCTAAACCAATTAAAATTCTTCACCGAGGCGTTTTAACCGTTTTAGCGTTTCAATCCGCTACAGCGATTTTGCAAAATCATGGAATTTCTGTTCGCATGAAATATTCAAATATTTACTTATGCCAAAATCTAGAAAAGAAATACAATCAAGTTCAAATCAACTGGCACACCCAGCAGCGATATGAAACGCCACTTGTAAATATATAATGTGGCCCGTAGCATCACCAATGCCATTCAATTTAATGACGAAGCAGACTTTTTGTTTTGTTATCGTTATCAAACAGAGTTATTGATTATTTTATAAGGCAACAACTTGCTTATCACAAAACAACAAACGATATTTGTTATACTTTTTATTAAGCAAGAGGAAGTTCGGTTCAATGCAGAGATTTTTTTTATATTGTTTAAGTTGTGTGTGGAATTGCCTCTAGAATTGCTTGTACTTTTCGGCTTTACTTTTGGCCTAAAATACAGTATTTTTTGCCCCGCGCAATTTCGTTACTTGAGTTGGATCTGGTTTTAATACTAAAGAACCAAGGCGACGCTGCTCACTTCGTTTTAGGGGAAAGTTCTGGAAAACGATTGCGTGTAACCATACGAAGCCGTATCGGCCATGTGCCGCATGTCTAATTCCTTTAAATACTTTATGATTCAATACAAAAAATTACGATAAAACGGTCTGAAATGGGGCCCGAACCGGAACATGATTAGATCTTTATGATCATTTAGCAAAGTTTGCAAATTTGGGTGCTTCTAAGACCACACTCTCCTTTATGTCCAATCGGCTCTGACAGAGTGGAACATTCCATATAGCGCTGATAGCCAAACTGCGGACTATGGCTGACGGTGAAAGACAATTCTGGTCGACTGAATTTCTTTGCCAGATGGTGGTGGGGACTGGTTGCTATTCGAGAAATTATATTGAGGACATCCAGCGACCTTCCAGCCACATCTGGGCGATCACGCTGTGTCAGAACTGGCTTAATACCATATTTAGGCCGATGGCTGTTAACATTTTCACTGTTGGGAGATGCTATTAGTACTCGTATAATGGTTGAGTTGTTCCTTAACTATCAGTAAAATTTATATAAATATTTCAGGTAGTGTTATATGGTGAGTTCTAAGCACGTAGGTTCGTTGTCCATCTTCGGCAGTAAAGACTTTAATATCTCCCGTTTTAATAATTTTGGAAAGTTTTCGGGCTACAGTCAGTTTCTGGTCATATAACATTTATGAACAAACAGTCTACGTTAATGATAAAGTATATATAAACAAATACACCCTACATCATGGCATTATAGTTATACGGCGAAGTAAGACAAATAATAAAATGGCTATCAAAAACACACACTATTTTCGGACCAGAGGCTCTGCAAAAACCAATCAACTATGCACTGGAAGCTCGTACGGCAATGTTACACAGCGTTACCAGAAGAAGTCCTGGAACGCACTCAGAGAAATTAGAAATGAATCATTTACCGCATATATTTAGAAAGTAATGGGGAGTACAAGAACACCGGCAACTCAATAAAGAATGTGTTGTGCCACTATTTTGTTCTTGTTTGGCTGAGTTACCGTCATCTTGTAGCTGCCACAACACCGGTTGCAACTCATTTTAAGGGGGCTGCTGGACTCTACTTCCTAACATGGCTATTTTGTTGTTTCGTTTGAAGTTTTCCCTCAGCCTTCGTTATTGCAGCTATTCTTTTAGCACAACCCAACTTAATCTTTAATAACATTTCTCATACTCATACTCTGTCATAGTTAAAAATTAGAATAGATTGAAGGTGGCAACGACTACAAGTTGTGGTTGTGTAGTCGTGTAGGTTTGATGTTAAACACATAAGATATACTTGCAGTCGTAGCGGCAAAGGTTGGATGCATTACCTTTCTGGCTGAAGGGAGAAAATATGTAACAAACAAACTGAGACCTGCCTTGTCAATTCTAAACTCATAGCATTACATTGGCTATCTTTACAGCCATTTTCATAAACTGGTTAGTTGGGTAAAAGTTGCACATTCTTAGAGTTTTCATTTAAATGCCAAACGCTGTCAAATTTGCGGCCACACCAAAATTGAAATTGCCACATTTGCCTTTAAAAATTCTCTGTTATTAATTTTTGCCCCGTCGATTTGTTTATAAATTTCATTTACTGCCTGTAGATGCACAAGTGCATGCACCGACTTGCAGCCAAACCAAAAACAAAAAAAAAAAAAAACCAAATAGATTTTCAAAAGATAATTAAGAAATTTTTGTAAAAAAGCAACAGATTTACTTTGCAACAATGTTGCATAAATGTTTTATTAAATTGTTTTCTTTGCAACGACCTCATGCAACCAACAACGTCTGCCAGCCAGCATACATTGTATTATTTAAAATGTTAGCTTGTTGTTGGTATTGGTGTTGGGGTTGGTGTTGTTGTTATTATTATGAATAATTTTTTTCATATAACAATGGGCGACAATGGGGCCTTAGCGCAGTTTGCGCCTGTAGCTTCAAACGTTTAATAGAATTATTGGCCGTAATAATCACCTTTACAAGTGCATCGAGATTGCATTACCAGCTCAACAAAAAAAAAAAAAAAATGTAGTTTTTTTTTTGTTTTTTTTTCTGTAGTGTTTTTGAGAACACACACTCATAATTATATTTAATTTCGTTGTATAAATTACTTGTCCTCCTGTCTGCCAGTCATGCCACACAAACGAAATATATATTTCTTTCAATTCTCTCGTTAAAAACTTATTAAGAGCTGTTGGAGTTTTCAACGGATTATGAAATAATGAATTAAAACTTTTCACATGATTTCCTTTTGAAGTCGCATGTCTGAATTTTAATAAAAATCATTTTCGCCTAAAATTAACTTTCCGAAGAACTTGTATTTTAAACACGAAAGTTGTTGCTATTGTTTGCTTCTTTTTTTTTTAAATGAAATCTTTATTTCCGCAACGTATCAAGTTGAGGCGAACCGTGTAATTTCAGATGGAATATTCTGAATGGCAAAATCACGATTTCTACTGCTTTCACGAGAACGGCAATAGAAAGCTTTTTGGGAAAGAAAAATTGAACAAAAAAAAAAAAGTCACAAGACTCCATGGGGAAGACTAAAAGTAGCAACAGATGTGCCTCATCAGTGACAACTGTCAGCAAACGGTTAATAAACTTGCCAGCAAAATAATTTTGAAATATTCAATTAGTTCCGAATTAGTTATTCAAATATTCCGAAGTTTTGCTGCCAGTGTTGCCATTATTGTGTTTTTCTCAATGAATCGCCATTTTATTTTGAAATAATTTAATTTCAACCCGCCAACATGAATTTCATTTGAAAATTTTACTACCAGCGTTGCCATTGTTGTGTGTTTCTCAATGAATCGCCATTTTATTTTCATATAATTTAATTTTAGCCCGCCAACATGAATTTCATTTAAAAATTTTGCTTCCAGCGTTGCCATTGTTGTGTTTTTCTGAATGAATCGCCATTTTATTTTCATATATTTAATTTTCGCCCGCCAACATGAATTTCATTCGAAAATTTTGCTGCCAGCGTTCCCATTATTGTGTTTTTCTCAATGAATCGCCATTTTATTTAAAAATAATTTAATTTTAACCCGCCAACATAAATTTCATTTGAAACTTTTGCTGCCAGTGTTGCCATTGTTGTGTGTTTCTCAATGAATCGCAATGTTATTTTCATATGTTTAATTTTAGCCCGTCAACATGAATTTCATTTAAAAATTTTGCTGCCAGCGTTGCCATTATAGTGTTTTTCTCAATGGATTGCCATTTTATTTCCAAATAATTTAACTTTAACCCGCCAACATGAATTTCATTTAAAAATTTTACTGCCAGTGTTGCCATTGTTGTGTGTTTCTCAATGAATCGCCATTTTATTTTGAAATAATTTAATTTTAACCCGCCAACATGAATTTCATTTAAAAATTTTACTGCCAGCGTTGCCATGGTTGTGTGTTTCTCAATGAATCGCCATTTTATTTTCATATAATTTAATTTTAGCCCGCCAACATGAATTTCATTTGAAAATTTTGCTGCCAGCGTTGCCATTGTTTTGTGTTTCTGAATGAATCGCTATTTTATTTTCAAATAATTAAATTTTAATCTGTTTTTTTTTTTTTTTTTTGCTTAGACTCGTATATCTTTCAGCAAATTTATTTAAAACAATTATAAATTACTTTATGACCCTCTCAAGGCAATTTTAATATTCCAATAAACAATGTTGCAATTTGCCTTTTTTTTGGTGCGTAACGTTGGCTCAGTTAAAATTCTTTCTGGCTTTGAAAGTATTCTGCAGTTGGCATTAGATAATGAAAAAAAAACAATTTAAATTTAATAATTTTAAGTACAATTTAATTTTTTTTTACATACATTTTAAAAGCGTTCGTTTTAATGAAAAATTGTTATTTTCAACTATAAATTTACATAAAAAATTTGTAATTTCTGTATTTCTGTTTGGTTTTGTAATAAATTGCATTCAACACGGTTGCGTTCCATGTTGCTGCCTTAAATTTTAGTTACAGTGGGCAATGTAACTGCAATGTAAAACTTAAATTTTCTTTCTGAATACAAAAGCATAACAAATTTAGCCCCTGCAATTTTTCTGTAAAACTTTTTTTTGTTTAATTTTGTTTTCTATTTACACAGAAAAACTCTACAACATAAAAATAATAACAATAAAACCGAAAATGCAAATCCAATATTTGCTATATTTTAGTCTTGTATTCGTGAAGTTTGTAATTAAGAAAACAGAAGAAAGCGAAACAACTTGACAAACTCTGAATGATGAATTGAAATGGGTTGTTGTGCTCTCGTGCTGCCTGCAATAATTCGTTTTCAGAATGTAGTAATTTCTTGTAAATCGATTTAATTCCGATTATATGCCAAATTCTTATTCCATATTCATATTTAATTTTCAAGCAATTGTTTGTTGTTGTCATTCACAAAACAGCCAGTAAATAAACTTTTTTGATGACAAAATAAATATTTGTAAGTAATAGCAGTAACTTTTTACTGCTACTATTTCTTACCCATAATTAATTACTTTAAACGAGCCAAGAAATGTCAGTCGGGGCAATTACATGCCCTTTCACTGACAAATAAGTGACTACAATAAGCCATTACTTGGAATTCGGTTCATTTCGAAAATACAATGCAAATTTAATGTCTGTTTTAAGCATTTTGTTGCATGTTTAAAAACTTTTTTTTTTTTTGTAAACAGATAAATGACAATAAGAAAACAATAATAATAAAGCCACATTTCTCTTCCGGGGGTTAAACTCCACGACATGAGCCTGTTCTACTACCACGGCTCATACACGGCTAACTTTGAAGTAATGCAGATGGCGGGTAGTTGGCTGTCGAAAAGTATGTTCTATTTAACAGTGCCCTGCACAAGCAAGAGGGAAATGTCTTGCAAATGTCTTGCAAGACATTGCAAACTTTTCAAATGCAAACAAAACAAATACTTCGCTGTCAAAATTGCTTACTTATACAAACGAATGCACAAAGTCATAGAACAACACCGAACAAAATCAGAATAGAGACACTTGCAAAAGTGAAACTCAGAGAGAGTTCGGAGACTTATTTATTTAAAGTATTATTTGAGCGATGGCAGCTGGGCCTTTGGCTTAATAGTTCTATACATGTTTTTACTAAGTGTACTGTAGTGGAAACATATTTTATTTCAAAGTAAATGCCCGCTTAAAAAAAGGGGGGGGGGGTAGAAGAAAAATAAAAAGTTTGAGTAAATGCTTTAAAAGACTTTTATGGTCGAGCTTTATGGATTTTGTCAACATTTTTGAGGACGAGACTTTCAGTTGTGATCGACAAAACCAAACCTGCGCGTAATTAGCAGTCACAGCAGCGACTTCATAAACACTATTGACAATGTCAGCAGCCAGGCGGAATTTCCTGTTTGCTGACTTCCATTGTTAAAGCCCCGCCCTTTAACTCACAGCTGAACGAAGTAGAAGTTGCGCAAACGTGCATTCAAACATTTGAAATGAAATCTTCAATTTTACACAAAAATATAAATCCACTTAAAATATGTTTCCAGTAAACTTGACCGGACATGCATAATCTTGAAGTGATTTGATCGCTGCTTTGCGAGATAGCGATCCTCCTTTTTTGTGTAAGCATTTCAATTTAAGTTGTAAAGCGCAGTTTTTTCAGGAAGGTGTTTTGGGGATCCCCTTACTACATTTCACATCAGTTAACCGGGCTATAGAGTGCCTGTAGCCACTGTAGATGTTTCAATATCATACGTCTGGTATATTTAATGCAATTCTTTATCCTTGAGAGATCTGAGAGTGACCCAATAAAGCCTTGTAAATTTAAATGCAAGTGTTTTGTGTAATACGCGCCCAAAATACCTCTTTCTGAATTATGTTCATCAAAAATAGAGGCAATTTAAATTAAAATGAAAGTATAGTTAAATTTTAAGGGCCGATGGTGGATATAAACGACGTTTGAACGTCAAATTATTTTCTAAAATTCATTTGACTTTTCTCAGTTTGAACTATAGAAAGATACACTATCGAGCTACGCGTTAAAGTTGAACAGGTTTATTATGAAAATGGGGGTTCAAATCAAAATGCATGTCGCAGAAAGTCATCTTCAGTGAAAAGGCATATTTTCACCTCAGTGGCTTCGTCAATAAACAGAGTTGTTTCATATGGGCGAATGATAATCGAAGAGTGATTGTCGAAAGGGTGACTGTTTGAGGTTTGTGGGCTTTTGGCATCATAGGGCAGGACTATTACCAAAATGAGGACGGTCAGGCAGTTATTGTGAATGATGTTTGCTATCGTGAGACGATAACGAACTTTTTAAGGCCCAAATTGGAAGATATGTATGCGGACGATATATGGTTTCAAGAGAATGGTGCCACTTGCCATACAGTTAACGAAACAATGGCTCTTTTTCGCGACAAATTCAATGGTCGTGTAATCTCACGTGGTGGCGATGCAAATTGGCTGGCAAAATCATGTAATTTGACACCATTGGACCTCCTTGCTTTGGAGTTATTTGAAAGAAAAGGTGCATGTGGATAAGATAATTCGGCACTTTAATGGCGTAATTGAAAATTTGGACCATCCAAAATGAGGACGGTCAGGCAGTTATTGTGAATGATGTTGGCTATCGTGAGCCAATAACGAACTTTTTAAGGCACAAATTGGAATATATGTATGCGGACGATATATGCGGGGATGGCTGCCATTTTGCCAATATTTGCTTCCATAAGTAATTCCAACATAACAAATTAAAAGAAATTACAATAATTTTCCAAATAATTTGTGGTTTATCGTCAATAGCTCCCCTTAAAATTTGACCACCCTTTACAAGAATTATTAAATGTTTTGTTGTGGATGACTTATTCAGAAATAAAGAAATTAACAAAAATTTATAAAAATTGATTTATGATTATTGTTCGATAAGGAGATTCTTCGTTACAGGCAGCGTTATAGAGCAATTGGATTATGGCAGACTGCAGTCTACAGTTTGATAGCGAAAAGTCTTTCGGTTGCGATATACTGACGCCGTAAGTGCAACTGTTCAATTTAATTTTCAAATTCAATTTTCTTGGAACTGCGATAAGGGTCAAGGCTATTGTGTTACGTTGTATCTAAGTATGTATGTGTGTATGTATATACTTACAGCTGTATTTATATTTGCACTTGTAGCAAGCACTTGTAGATTCGCTGATCTAACATTGATAAAACTTTCTTTAAAAATTAATTTTATTTTTTTTCGCTTATTCTGCAACAATTGAAAGAACTGAATTATTAACTAAAATTTCTTATTTTCTTATAAAATTTGTTTTTCAATAATTAATTTTCAATAGGCCTACAAAATGGAATTGAATGGTTCGCAAAAAAGTTCACTATTCAGAGCAGTGAATGTGAAAACGTGTTAACGTGTGTTTGGCTTGTCTTGCCAAGATGCCGGTTCCTTTGCTTTTCTGCGGCTTCACTGTACTTGTATGTTAATTATGCTTCTTGTCTGTGTGTGTGTGTATGTGTGTGAGTCTTCCTGTGATCACACTTCCATTGCCACTCATTCATTATGAATTTTTTCCCTAAATTTTTTATTACTTAATTTTTACATTTTTCACAAAACTGGCGCACTCTTAACGAAATGACGAAAGTTTAAACGGCTTGAACAGCTCATTATGACAAACTTTTTTAACAGACGCATTTGTCAATTTTATTACTTTGCAAAATAAAAAAAAAAAAAAAAAAAATAATTGTTAGAGCCACAGTCTGAACCACCAACAGGGCCAAGGGAAAATATGCAACGCAGAGCAAAGATGAGCACAAACAACGCAAACCGAATTCTAATAGATGAAGTTAATTTTTTAAGTGATTTGCCGCATAGTAATAATTATGAATTATGGCATGTTCCAATGGAGAGCACAAACGCACGCTCCCATTAAAATTCGGGGAAGAAGAAAAATGAACGAAGTGAAAAATGAATAATGACTGGAGATACTGATGCTTTGATAATAGTTTTATGATGATGGCACAAGTATTTATACTTTAGCTCCGAGCGGTATGCAGCAGCAGTAAATTTTAAAAGTACTTTCATATAACACGTATTACGTATTTATGTACATATTTACGTATGTATGTATGTTTCATTTTGGTAACGTTACTTTATGCATTCCCCAAAAAATCAGAAGTAAATATGCATACCCCAAAGGACTCCCCAATGGAAGAAGGGTGAATATGGGATGTCTGCTCTGTGTTTGCGTATGTATGCGTTTGTTTACTTTCATTGTCAACTGTAGTAATTATAAATGATCATGAAATACATATATATATATATATATATATATATATATACACATATATATATATTGTTATTTATGGCCAAAATTATAAAGTACTACTTGTATTAACAGTAACGCTGTATTTCTTGCCTCTTCGTTTTATTCTTATTGTTGATTTAATGTTTTTTGCAAGATAAAATGTGCTTTTATTGCGACATTGTCATCACGCAAAATGGCGTTTCTTTCCGTTAACAACACTCGTATAAATTAGTCTGCGTTGTATATGCGAATACTTCTTTTTTTTTATCCGATTGATGCTTAAGATTTATGGCGAAATAGTGAAGATACGAGTAATTTAACAATGCTTTAATGTCAGTTATAAGTGGTTAAATTGTTTAATAGATAAATAAGTTTTATTTCGTGTTTGTTTATTCAACTAGATGAAAAGTACGTCTAGGATTCCGTACCCGCCACATTTGTAATTCCTTGGCATTTTAAACTTATTTTTGAGCGCTTGTCAGCAAGACTACATTAGGGTTATCGTCACTGCATTGAGGTATGCCTTATTGAGAAGAGAACACTTCCGCCCAAGACCCGGACAATATGGTTTTTATTACAGCCACTGCATTTGGTTCTTGAATTGCTGTAAATTTGCGGGCAAAATAAAGTTTAAGTGGAATGTTCGTAAATACCATGATTCGCTATTATAGTCAGTCGTACGTTTTATTGACACGAACATCTGATCTGGTTCTATCATATTTAAGAAAATCGCATCAGAGTGCCTCTGTAAATGCCGCACTATTATAAAAATACGAACCAAAAAAAAAAAATCATCAGCTGCTTGAAGTGAATGCAACTCTGAATGCATGAGAATTTTCTTTACTTATTTTCATTACTAATTTAATTTACTAATTTTTATTTACTAATTTTCTTTACACATTTTCACTTATATTTCATATATACCTTTTCTTTTTTCATATTTGACAAATCGTAGGATTGCATAGCATAGTGAATCATGATCTTAAACCGTATTATATCCAGTGTTGCCAGTAGTAGCACCATGCTCTGAATGAGTAGTGATCATTCTCTAGTCGTATAAAAAACTCTCCAATTAAACTCTCCAAGATTAAATAGGATATTATTTCTATAATATATTATTGTATCGGATTTTAGTCAAAAAGTATGTAAAATATGCCAAAATGTGGTACTCCAAATAAACGGATTTGTAAAGTCGAATCATCTGTCAGAGACTTTAATAAAATTTACACAAAATTCGAATGCATAGTATAAATAATTTTTTAATATATATATATAAATAACCGAATGTAATTAAAAAATTTTGAAAATATGTCAAGACGCTGCATTTTGTAGATGGTCTTGCAGACCAGACCAAGAATATTCTAAGACATGGAAAAAACACCATCTAAAATTAAATGTGAAATAGCGGAATATGATCATTCTTGACTTTCAAATTGCATGTTGGCAACACTCTGGAATAGTTCGCCTTATTGCCAGCTGTTACAAGTTGCATGTCTAATATAGTTTCTCTATTTTTAAACTTCGTTGATAAAAAAAGATGTGAGAGACTCAGAGCATTTCGCATTCATATTGCCACTGGTGTTGTCCTAGTGTCGGGGAAACCCCAAAGAACTACCTTTTTCTTGTTTGCCCAAAATTAAGTACATTTTAGAAGAAATACTTACAAAAGAGTTCTTAGGAACAATGGACCCAGTGCACATTGTTGTGCAAAATTGTTGTTAAAGAAAATTCCTTCAGTGTATGCAACAATGTTACCGAACTTGTAGGAAAACATGAGTGCCATGATCACTAATTTTATTTATTAATAATTTAATAAGTTTTTTGCACCACAATTCGCTGCTCATAATGTGAGCAACAAAGTGAGCCACAATCCACAATCTGCTGGCATGTTACTTAGAAAATTTTGTGCATTAATACCACTGAACCGCTTTCTGTCGCCTTTGTAAGACACCTGCAGCATGACTCTGCCATCCCTAATTTGCCGTGCTTTAGGGTTATCTTCACTTCAATTGCAATCAAAATAGGCTTTCATGGGAGAACTAAATTTTGAATGGGGAATCAATATCAATTCGCAATTTGGTGTAAGTAGCTCCATAGTGAAATGTCATAGGCAACTAAGAGAAAACTCCAATTATCATCTATTAAATGTGTTTCCAAGTAAGATAGTGTTTACAACTCAGAATGATGAGTCTCTAAAAAATCACCCCTACACGGCAGCATTGAAAATTTGTATTGTCCAAAATAACAGGAAAAGTAGTTGCTCTTGACAATTTGCGTGTGTTGATTGATTGAAATTCAAATTGAGAATGTGATGTGTAAACAATTTTTTATTGCTCGTCTGAACGGGGCATTAGTTAAAGGCGTGCTGTCGCACACCATACATATTTCTAATAAGAAAAAGTAATCCTTATTTATTATTTATCCTTTATAATGTAATCCTTTAATTAATTTTTATTATTTTTACATTTAAGATAAACTTCTCAAAGAAAGCTCCTTTCGCATTTAGATAAACGGCCAGTGAATTATATTTATGTTTTTATAATTATAGAACGCGACATTTTTTTAGGCAGCAATTTCATGGAACATCACACGCCATGTTGTGATGTTCCATGTAATGTATGTGTGTAAATTCATATATAAATTTCTACAAATTACCAACTTGTCTACTTAATGAGCCCTACAACTCCGGCTGGTTAATTTTGAAAGTATTTTTTTTTTTCTCTATCGCGGAGTTATTTATGTGTGGAGCGGCATGCTTTTAATAAAATAAATAAATTTCAACTTTCAGTCCAAGAAATACCAAAAAGGCGGTAAAATGACAATTAAGTTTATATTTAAATAAAAATGTATCTTTAAGTTTTGACGAAGACGCTGAAAAAAATTTCACTTAGTTTTCCTTGACTCAACCCCGAAAACATTTACAAAAGAAAAACCGAAAAAAACTCGCTTTCTAATTTACGAGCGAGCGTATCATTCTAAAAAATTTATGAGTGGAAAGTGGCTTTCGTAAGGCCATATACCATTCCGTACATTCTTGTTTGCATTTAAAACTTTTATGAACGGCCGTTATGAAATGGGCAAAGGCGTAACTTGATCCATGAGTTATATGACAGTTGTCAAGTGTCAGAGAGCCAGCGAATTGGGTTTCCAAATAATATCCGGTTGTAACAGGAATTGGTTCACACGTGTTCAGCTACAAGTAAATCTTAAATGTGGTTGTTCAATCGAATGCTTTAAGTGCGCGTGTCATCGAGTACGTGTTTGAAGTCACGTTGACCAACTTTGGCCAAATAGCAACAAGTTCTTTTTAAAATTTCAAATATTTTATTACTCAGGCAAGTGTAACGTCAAAAAAAAGTAAATAAAAGTTGAGAAAAGCCACCATTGTTAGCTGGTAGTAAGAAGTTGAAGCCACGCATTCATTTTGTAGTGTGTGTGAATGTATGCATTAGTATGGATGCGGTCTTATTTGTGAGCCAGTGTGCAAATACAATTAAATTTAAATTTTGCGTTTCTTTCTTTGCTTATACCCTACACTTAATGTGAGAAGAACAAATGTTTTAGTTTATCACGGGGCTTGTGCGTTTTAAAACTTTCATTTTTGCTTGATCACAGGAATATCTTATTTTGCTTTCAGAAATGATATTGTGAAAACGGTTGCCGACCGTAGCGTACACACTTTGCTTCGAATTGTATTCCAGCATAAATTGGAGAAGTTTTTATCTAACAAAATATTAATTTATCTACTGACTTGCTACAGCATATGCTAAGGCGGCAAGCTTTACAAAGAAAAAAAATGTGCAGAATATTACAAGGCGCCAGCTTTTATAATTAATCTGTAGACTAGACGCAGGTGGCAGATTCTGAAATCAAATTTCCAAAACAAGCAAAAATGCGTTCGTCATACATTCCAGTGAGCCTCATTCTATAATATAAATTTGTAGAATGTTTTAAGGTGCCGCATGGCATATAAAACTCTGCAAAATGCAATGCCGGATTCCAAGGAATGTACACAAATTCCAGGACGAATTGTCGTATATGGCAAAATTAATTTATTAAATATTCCATACTCATTGTTTCTATGAATGAATTTATAAGATATTCCAAAGCGCCTGATTTCATACCTATATGTGTAGACCATGCCTTGGAGCCGAATTCTGTATAAAAAATTTAAGGCAAATTGCAAGGCGCGGGATTGTAAAAATCTACATATAAATATGCCAGGTTCTTGGTTGATATAGAGGATACTCGAATATTGTAACTCCCCTTATTCTGTCAAAAAAAAAAGTATAGAATATTCGAAGGCGCTGCATAAATGAATTTATAGAATATTCGACTTTCATGGGGTTCGGCTGCATAGTAATTCCAAAGTAAATAAAAATTCTCTCTTATTCGTTTAAATTTAGAAAAATATGAATACAAATTTAAATAGAAAAAATGGTGGCTTACGAATTTCTAATTAAAATTTATACTTAAATACCTCCCTTTCCAGAAATCTCATAATGAGGAAAGCCATTGGCCTAAATATTATTGGGAAGGCTGTGCCGTTTCTCGCATCAAGCAAGGACCAGTTGTGGAGAACTATAAGTCAGAAACTATGCTGCCACACTATTTTTTTTTTATTTGTTTAATATTTCCTTTTTTGACCTCCTCTCGGCTAGTGTCAGCTTTATATTTTTTTGCAAGCACGAAATTAAATCGTAAATTTATTATTATGAAGAGGAAGCCCTCCAAAGACTAGCGAAATAATGGAGATTGCAAATAAAGAAAAGGATTAAAAAGAATACATATACTGAAATTTCTTGTAGCTCCTCCTGATCTTAGTGAGAGTTGAGCCTGCCAATGTTGGCTTAATCGATCATCTTAACGAAACTCACTACACGATTGCAAGTGTCAGGGCATCCCTGACCTCTTAATTATTTGCTCATTTATGGAATCAAATACTGACATTCGACAAAAATATATTTTTCAATTGGCTGTCACAACGTCATTTCTGACACGGTTACGAAGAAAACATGGTTGAATTTTTATTCAAATAATAAAGAAAAATATTATTCCATTCCTATTGAAATCGCTTTACATTGTAAATAGTAAAGAATGCAGGGTATGAACGAGAATTACCGTTGCGGCTTTAAAACTTTTATTTTCTTCATTTTTTATTGCTTTTTTAAAACATCAAGTAAAGACTGGCCGGCTCTTTTAAAAATCAACTTGAATTTCTAACTGGAATGTGAGAAACAAAAGACGATTTTTAATTACAAATGTTGGTTAATTAAAAGAAACGTTACTTTTGGAAAATATTGATGCGCCATACACTTGCGAAACTTGCAAATTTATCAATTGCCTTAAATCATTAAGTCAGACACACTTAAACACTTTAATTTTAATTATTTTCTCTTGCGGAATGAACTCATTGAAAGTAGAAATTCATGAAATGAATAATTAATTTTACATCCGCAAGTATTGAAAATACTTTTTATAGAACTGTTAATGTGTTTTGCCAAATATAGGAAACTGCATATTCAGACGTCATTGCAAATTTTTTTCAATAATTTTATTCGAATAATTTATTCGATTATTTTTTTTTAATTTATTTGTTTATTTAATAGTGCAAATACATGATTATTGCATTATTATTGGATTCTTCTGCTAGATTAGGAAATAAAATCTCAATATTCAGAAGTCGAGGCTACATGTGTTGTGTTGTGTTCCATAAATTGGAAACATTCTTGGTGGGGGGAAATATTTATTTATCTCTTGACATGCAATCAATATTTTTTCAAATTTATTGCATTTTTAAGCAAATATGTAAAAAATATTCTATATTCTTTCATTGGTTAATCTTTAATGCTTTTTTATTTTTCGAATAATCGATTAAATTATTTCGTTTAACTTTACTTTTTTATCTCCAATAACATTATAAATTTTTTTTTGTCTGAATTTTTTTTTAACTCTTCATAATTTTTAGGGGAAAAATGTTTATAAAAAATTTTTTCTAATAAATATTCTATGAATATATAATTACTAGTTGGGCACCAATTTTTCTTTTATTTTGAACTGCTTCTCGTATTCAAAATTCCAAAAATCAAAATTATAATACCACACGCGGTATAAGTTTTTTTTTTCATATTTTGTGTATTGTAAAATGGAAAAATTAAATTTTTTTGTTTTAATGTTTTACATATTTTATTTAAATTATAACTATATATTTACTGCAATACTTCTACTTTTTGATTTAGCCTTCATTAGCGAATATGAATAATTATGATGGGCTACCAAGATAAGGATGGGTTATGTGCTACCATTATTTTTTAATTCATTACCCGTTGTGGGACTAATTAATGCCACTACACGCCAACTAAGGACCCAGCGGCTTTAGCGCAACACAGCATAGGCTTATCGCGCAAATAGAGAATAAAAATTAGAGATATATTTTCACTTTTTAAACTTTATATTTTAATTAATTTTTTCCATGAAAATAGGTTAGGTATTATCCTGTATTGGGCTAACCCAAAGCTTTCAGCCAAACAGAGCATAGTGTTGAACAACTAAATATTGCGTCATCTATCTGTCGAATTTCAAACTACACAGAAACAGTCCTAACGGCCCATAGAGCATGCATATAAAATGTGTTAAAAATCGGTTCAGTAGTTTTCGAGCTTATCGATCACTAACCTTCACGTCATTTTTATATACTTACATATGTATGTATATATAGAGATAAGATTTATATGGTATAGTATTGCTCAAAATTAATTGCCGGCGTTTGATTTATTTTTACTGGCTCTGCATAAGAGTGTTTAAAACCAAATATTTTGAAATAAATTTAAATATTAAATATTAAATATTTTGATTTATATAACAATAGTTTGGCAAATAATAATTTTATACGAATAAAAGTTTTTAATTTGATTTTTTTTTTATAATTTATTCTAAACAAATATACATACATATATACAATTAATTAATATATATAGTATATAATTTTTAAGCAAATTTACTTGCAATATTTATTCTCATATTTTTTATGTTTAAATTTCCTAAATTATTTTAAATTATAATTTCCCAATATTTAAATGCATTGAAATTTGCCACTCCATTTAATATTGAACTCCTGGTTATTTATTCAAAATCCGTTGAATATCCTTGAACCATGATTGCGATTTCATTAAGCCAGCAATAAGCGGTAGAAATAAAAATACCGAAAAAATTCCTGGAATAAGTCGACCGAACAACAAACCAAACAAAGTAAACAAGAGATGACCACCACTAAAATACACGAATCTAATTTAATGAAGTTCATCATTCTAAAGCGAGGTGAAATTCCTAAGAAGGCA
Organism: Ormia ochracea; assembly: GCA_963402855.1. Classification (NCBI taxonomy): domain Eukaryota; kingdom Metazoa; phylum Arthropoda; class Insecta; order Diptera; family Tachinidae; genus Ormia; species Ormia ochracea. The sequence goes on from OY727106.1 coordinate 45,495,244, forward strand.
AATACTTAAACAACTCACACTGCAATAAAAATATTAAAAAAAAGGAAAAAATAACGAGAAACATCAAAAGAGCGCCATAAAATTATAACAGCCATACAAAATGTATGAAGCAAAACAATATTTTTTTTTTTTTTCATTTATTTATTCCAGTTTAATAATATGACCACCGGATGCCGGCATATGATCGTAAAAAACTGCTATTGTTTCGTAAAAAAAAAAAAAAAAATCAGACAAATTTCATTGGAAAACGGATCCTTTATCAGGGAACACATTAGGCAGGCATAAGAAAAGACTTACAAGAAACAAACAAAAATTGAAAAGAACAAAATTTGCTTTGCGCAAATGTATGGAATGCGTAAAGAAGCTGTATGCAGCAAAAACATTTCAGATAAACTCACCCACATAAGTGGACGGACAGGAGCGATTTAATATTCTAAGAAAAACTTCTTAGACTTTAGCACGCACAACTTAACAGCCATAATAAAATAAACAGCAAATAATTGGAATACGAATATTGACAACTGCAAATCCAATCATTCGCACACTGTGGTGACTCTCTTAATCAACCTCAGCCCGAAGGTGTCCGTCAGTAAGTCTGTTTGTCTTATGCTTAGTGGCTTAAAATAAAACAAGCAGGACAAAAGTAGTGGCAAATATTCTACACACACACACACACACACACACACTTTCCTAAACAGCGGTCACATCATGATTGCAGGCAACGTACTACAGCCTCGCAGTGTGCGCCAGAGTCGAACTCAGTTCTGTGCATTTGAGTACCTTTTAAAAATTCCTTCTTTTTTTTTGTTTTGTTTTGTTTTTGGCTTAATTCTGTTTGCCATTTGCCGCTTGCTTGCCCTTTGAAGAAAACGATATTGTGTGTATGTGAGTTTCCTTGCAATCAAATTTAACGTTTTAGAGAGAGATAGAGCATGAGAGAGAGAGAGAGAGAGAGAGAGTTTGTAACCATTAGAAATTGCAGCAGCGCCATTTAAACTCAAAGTTATTGACCCTTTTCAATTTCCTATACAGTGATCGGCCAGTATACAAACGCTCTTTAAGCCTAATATGTGTCCAATAGGGAGGGCAGCGCACCAGGCCCTAATTTCACATTGTTGGTGTTTGAATTCAGTCTCTTTATTATAAAAACAAAGAAAAAAACAAATTTTTATAAATTTCTTTTTAATACCCCATTCAGACGTACAGCAAAATAACGCATTTCTCAATCAATTACATTTATTTGTTTTAAACCGTCTCAAACTCTTCGGCGGCTTCTTTCAATGATCACAAAAAAATGTCACAAAATTAAAAAGTGAAAATCAAAATGAAAAAAATGACTGAAAATCCAAAGCTATAAAAATATTTTTTTTAATAAACAAAATAATGAAATATGAAATAATGTAAGAACTGGAATTTTTAAGTATTCTAATTTATTACGAGTGTAGTTTAAATAAGTCAGTCTAGAAATTTCATTGTCCCTTTTCAATTAATTAAAAAATATTTTTTTTTTACTTTTCAGCGTTGTAATACTTCCGGTGGAAATAGTATCAACTGAACCATAATTAAGGTAAGAAAGAATTAAAATGTTAAAAGTTTTACTAATTTTTTTTTTTTTTTTTGCTTTCAAAAAACCTGAGTAAAATTATTCGTTCACTGAGCAAAACAAAACGAATAAAATAAATTATACCAAATTAGTGGAAAAAATCGTTTCTCACTTCGATTTCTTTTCCCGCAAAGTAGTTGTTCTTGTGACTAAAAGTTTAATTGAAAGTGTGTGGTGTGAACATGTAAATGTCTCGAATAAAATATTAAATATAGGTCTGAACAGGGCACTAGGAATCATGCTCTTATTACACATTATTCGTGGTAGAATTTAAACCTTTTATAGGAAAATTTTTTTTTAGGAAAATATATTTTTGCCAGCGTTTCTTCTATAGAGCTATGCGTGCAATGTTGGAACTTGGACCGGATATTTATATTCTAACTTGTATTACAATAAATGTAGAAACGTTTTTTTAATATACGAGTATTTTGTTGCTATTGTATTTGGAAAAAATATTAGTTTTCTATTCTACACAATTTTTCGTACTTCAGTTTTTATGTTTTTTTTTTAAATCGATTAAAATTTCCCGCTAAAAACCATTTTGGATTACATCTGTTTTTTCTCCCGTTAAGTTTTCTTATAAATTTCCCTGAAGAAATTTAAATCAGTGACAACTCATCGGTTATTTATTCGCCATTAATTGGGAATTCTCGACATAGAATCGTTTCATTCGGCCAAAAAGGCACACGCCAAACGTTAAAGGGCGCAGAATGGGAATCGAAAATATATTTTTAAAATTTTTGTTAACCTTCCTATACACGCGCGTTAGTCTGTGTGACCGACAAAACGCTTTTACGTAAATACTCTTTTTTCCAGAAACCCTTGTAGTTTTAATTTTCTGTTAGCTGCTGCTTTTTTTTACCAGCTTTCTCTGGGGTTCTTGCGAGACCGACATACGTGTATATATTTTTTTTACGCTTTTACGTAAATACTCTTTCTTCCAGAAACCCTAGAAGTTTTAATTTTCTGTTAGCTGCTGCTTTTTTACCAGCTTTCTTTGGAGTTCTTGCGAGACCGACATATGTGTATATATATTATTTTTTTTTTGTAACCAACTCTTACCTGCAAAGCTAGGTTCTAAGCAGGAATCGAATACGCTAACTCTGGTTCATTAGGCTGAGCATTATTCACTCGCCTACGGAGGCAAGTGAATTCGTCTGTGAGACCGGCGCGTCTGTATGTGTTCCAAAAATTTGCGCGGCTATAGGAAGTTTAATTATATAACTTGTTGCCAGAAACTCTACAGCCGCTTCGAATCGCATAATTTTATTCATATGTAGTTTATTTCTGTTCGTTTGATAGAATATTTTTATTATATATTTTAAAAATTATTTTTATTCAATACACTTTATTCGAATATATATATACATTTATATTTAATTGTAATCGGAAATAATTTTTATTAATTTGTTTAATATATAAAACATTTTTATCAGCCTAATGTCGTTTAAAGAATTTTTATTCGAGTTTATGCTATTTGAACCATTTTTCCGAATAATTTTATTCTAACAACTTTAGTTTTTAATCGAAAAGTTTTTTGGATTATTTATGCGCAGTCACTCTTGTTTTAATTTATTTAATTTTTGTAAATTTGGCATCTTAATGCATGCTGTAGCAGAGTGGCAGAGATCAGTATTCAATTGTGCAATTAATTTAATATCTGCGACACCTAATGAAAATCATTTAATGCTGTATTAATCGAATACTTTTATACGAGTGAAGTTTGGAGAGGAGGTAATGCCAGTAATGAACTTGTGAAGAATTCAACAAATTTAATATTATTTCTTTTGTACGCTTTGAATTTTTTTTGTTTGCAGTTTTGCAAATTTAACTAAAAATGCAACTCTGGAACACAATGAGGTTTTTTTTAGCGTTCGGGATTTTCTCCAAGCGCACTACAACGAATTAGGACTCTGTTGGCGAAAAAGGAGAAAAATGCAAATCTTAAGCAAATGCATTTTTCGTTTTAAGTAAAGATTATTTTGCCTTCTTTCTGCAAAGACCACCGGACTACTGAACAGGCTACGTACAGTATGAATATATTTCTTTATGAGCCACACAGTTGGCGGTTGGTATCAGAACGGGCTAATCCCAGAAATCTTACATTTTCATACAGTTTAATTTTGAAAAAATTGTTATAGATTGCAGGCCTTCCAGCTTCAAACAATAAAGCGCCGCTTTAATATAACAAGCGACAAAAACGTTTGAAGGACGATGACACAGATAAGAATATAAAATGAACCCATTCTCACACACACACGGACGCACACACATGAGAAAAATCTTCATACGCCAAAAAAAAAAAAAAAAAAATCACAAAATGCCTGAGAAAGCATATCCCACATGGACAGCAATTTTTATTACCAGTTATTGTTATTGTTGTTGCTGTACGATTTAAACAACATTCGGTTTTCGGCCTGTGGATTTGTTTGTAAGAACTTTTTTCAAACAAGTATTTTGTCAGTTGAAATACAAAAAGATTAGAAAATCACCAGCAACGTCATTCAGGACCTCCAGTTATTATTCGACAGAAGAAACTACTTTCGCCTCGAAGGAAAAAAAAAAATTATATTTAAATAGTCAAAGGATCAGCATAGAAGGAAAGAAAGAATTCCCCTTTTCACAGTGGAAGAAGTGATAAAATGTAAATGGCTTGTTTGCTAAAAAGGACTCGTATGCGTTGCAGTTGCAGTCTTAGCAAATGCGTCCTTACAAGGAAGCAACATTTAAAGATAAAAATATAATGTTCTTCAGGCAAATGTTTGTTTACATTCTGAGAACAGATTACAAAACTGGGAAAGAAAATTTGCAAATCATTTTTGATGGGCTGTCCGGCATAACTTAAGAACATTGTTCCGAATATCATAAACGAGTGTTTACCATTAATAAAATACATTTCAATTAAAAACAAAATTGTTATTAAATTTTATTCAAGCAAATGTTTGTTTGAAATATAATTTAGTGCCAGTAAATGCCATTTATAGCTTTAGTTTATTTACAGTTAATTTAATTCCTGAGAAGGAATTTCTTATAATTTAAAAATATGTTTAATAAAAAAAATGTTTTTCATCTCCCCTCTCTTTCTCGAACACTCTGCTTCTTTCATTCTAATATTTATTAAGGAATTAATTTACATAATTAATTTAAATGCACCCAACATTAAAAACAATTCTTTTATATTCCCCTTAAACATACAAAAATAGTTATTGTGAGAAGAAATATATTTGTAACCAAAAATAATACGTAGCAATTCTCATTTATTTCTTTATAGTTTTCATATGAATACTTTATATGAATTTAAGAACAATTTTGGAAATAACTTTTTAACATTGATTGATAAATTTGTTATCTGAAGTTTTTATTGTTTAAATAGGCAGTCATTAATATTTTTGTTTTTTATTAGTTTCCACATATTTGTTAAATGCTTTCTGGCCGTAAGCTGATTGTCATACAGGCATCACTTCCCAGTGTCTTGATATTTATCATGGGAAGCTTGAATCGGTGAGAAAGCAGAAAATAAACATTTTTAAGCTTCTTTTTTTTATTTTATAAAACTGCTAAAAATGTATTAAACTGAAAGTTGAGCTTTAACTACTACTGTCTCTTTGGAGACTTTTGTGAATAGAACTTGCAGGTAAGCTATACTTTCGAATTTGCAGGGATGGCCAAACTGAAATAGTGCTTAATAAGCACTGAACTTGTACAATTTTCGAAACATGCCAAGCATTTATTCTTCAATAGTGTCAAAATAATATTGAAACAAATTTTTTAATTCTGCTACTTTTCTTATATGTATATTAATTTTTTTTTTTTTTTTTTTGTAAAAGAAAGTATTTAATATTAAAAAAGAAAAAGAAATTATAGCGACTTGAAAGCTCTTTGAAATACATTCCTGCAAATTTTAAACTGGGTTTGAACTTGCATATTTGCTCTTAATGCTAAGAGCGAGGTGAGGACTCCAATTTTGTCTCTAGTGGTTTCTAGAACATACACTAACTGTAGTGAAAAAGCACAGGATTACTTCTGCCCATGTCCTTCTCAAACCTCATTAAATTGTCATTTGAATAAATAACTTTAGCAGTTTCAGAAGTCAAGAAAGAAGATTTAAAATGTGTTAAGAAAAAAATTTACTGCAAATAATAACAATTAAATATTAAAATACGTGAAAAAAGTTTATTACTAAAAATATAAAAACAAAAATTATTAAAAAATTTTTTTTTTTTGAAATGAAGGAAGTGGGAGGTAATAGTGCGCCCTCCCACTAAACCACTGACAATTGTACTAATATTATCATAGTAAAAATTGGAAATTAACATTGTGAAAGCTACAACTTTTGATTATACTTTATAAGCGGTATCCTAAAACTTAAACGAAAATCAAAATATTTGTGCATAAATAAGCAGTTTAATAAGTAAATTAATTTACTTACAATACTCTATTTCTCTGCCGTTCAAGGTCCTCTACTTTTTTTTATTAAAAATTTTAATATATAATTATATTACTCGATATTTCGCTACTTTTGTGCAGCCATTTTATTTGTTACGTACCTGTTGCGGGATTGGTGTGGCACCATGCGGAATTCTGCAACGCCTAACTCCTTCCTCTTGTTCTCATCATGTGAGAGCTTCTCATTCCCCATGGGCTTAAAGTTAACGCATAATAAAAAAAAACATTTTTGTTGCATTTTAATTTTCTCCATATTTAAATTTTTAATAAAAAAAAGATGTCCTTGAGCGGAAGAGAATTGGTATATTTAAAATTTGTAAAAAGTTCAAAAAAGAATATATCTTTTTAGAACTTTACTGAAGAAAAAAAATATTTAAAATTATGAAGATACATGTGTTCAAGGCCCCGCCTCCTTTCATTTCCACTTTATTCCAGTAAATGAATTAGCCTTGTTTTCCAAAACTACTCCTCATCAAATTTCCCAGGTTTTGTTATAAATTAAAAAGCAACAAATTGGAAAAATCATAACAAAACTTTTAATTATTTAAAAAAAAAATAATAAAGAATGTGAGATGAAGTAAAATAAGCTGCTACTAATCAGCACAAAAGTGATGGCCCAAAACCGGCCTTAAGTGAAATGTAAAAACATTTAATTGCTTTTGTAATCGAATTTAATTCTCTCAGAACGGTTTCATCAATCAACAATCTCAATTGTAAGTGGACAACTTTCTCTTTACAAAAGCAAAAAAAAAAAAAATATGTCTCACACATTAGCAATTCACACTCCAAGCACGCAGCCAAAAGCAAAAAAAAAATAACAAAAAAAAAAAACAAAAACAAAAAAAAATACTCACCACGAGATTCATGAAGTTTTAAATTAATTCCGTATCGTATAGTTTTAGACGTTCAATGAATGGGTTGCGTACGAATGTGAAATGGAAATATGAGTCTCGTAATGTGTACCATTCGATACGGTGGTCGGTGAGGCGGTCTGCCAGACGAAGCCTAATTATGGCTACGAGAGTGTACTGGTATCTACAAGAATGAATATTTTTTTCATTCAACAAAAAGCATGATCATTTCATTCACATGTTTAAATGTTTAACTAATTAATTTAAAAATACAAAACAACAACAATTCTCGTATAATCGTTTTTTAAATTTTTTTTTTTTTTTTTTGTTTTATTTTTTTTATTTTTTTATATTTTTTTAAAGAATTTCATGTGATTGACTTTTATATTTCAGAATGTTTTAAATGAATTCACATTTGTATTGGTTTTTTAATATCTGTGTTTCTCCCTCTCTCTCTCTCTCTCTCTGCTACCCTCTACCATTATCTTTGCATGTGTGTTTGTATTTTATTATCACATGTATTTTCATTTATTTGCCAGTTAATTAATTCAAAAAGTGGTATTTACATGATCAAACCGCTTTTAATTTAACAGACTTGAAATGGAATGCAGAAGTAATTTATTATAGAAATCGTTCAAAGATGATAACGAGAAATCTTCGATGCAATCATTAAAAAGTAACAAATTTTTAGCAATTAAAAGGCTTATTTGTGTAGACATTAATAGCGGTAGAATTGTGTGAAGGGTAGTAAATGTATTTTACAGATAAAATTTAAATATTTTCAAGCAAAAATTCCTTAGATTTGAAGCCAAAGGTAAACTCTTCCCATAGTGCTTTTAGGCTTACATAATTAATTCCATTTAAATTACCTTTTAATTCAACCGATTTTAGAGTGGAATGTTCTAAAATGCTTTAACTGCAAGAAAACTGAAAGCTTATGAGTATAAATTGTACGCGAGGCGAATTGGTGCAAGGCGAATTCATAAGGTGGCAGTTAAGCTGTCAAAATGTTCTTTTGTTTAATTGCATAAGAAAATCATACCTGCATAAGAAAAATATTTTGACAGTAGACCTACGTTTAGACAAGCAAAATACATGTTTCGCCTTCGCTTAACCCTTTGAATGCACGGCAAATTCATTAAGTCAGACAAAAAGACTAGAATAGAACGCAAACGAATTTGCCTATTTCAAAAAGTCTTAAATTTAATACTTATATACTTGAAACAATATTAGAAAACTTACAATTAATAAAAAACAAAACAAGAAATTTTTCAAAAAAGGTGTTTGCGGCTCCATATTTCAGAAGAATGCAACATTCCTAGATGAACTAAATCATTCTTCATTATTTTTAGATTTTTTTTTTTCTGTATTCATTTGTCAACGCCACAGTTCCATTATAGCAGTTCGAATAAAAGTTTAGAATTTTCTTCCCCAGCATTTATTAAATTCAATATTAAAAGCAAAACTTGGTGCAGTACCTCTGGAGTATATGCAAAATTTTCCAGCTAAGATTTTATTTTAGAACTCTTAACACAACTTTTTTTTCCGTTACCATGTCAATAAAGCCAAATTAGAAGGATCTGCCCATCTGCGGCATCATAACTGCAAGGCTTGCAGGGTTGCCAATTTTGTTGCTTCTAGCACACAACAGAGCAATTAACTTAAACGAAAATTTTCTCTTTCCAGCCTTTTAATCGCACCTTCAGAAATAATTTATTTACAGAACCCATGGGCAGACCTCCAACAGAGAGTACTTAATAAAAGTGAATCACTGCTGCAGTGTTGCTAATTCTTTTGCTGCTGCATGATCATCTGTTGAAGTTGTGATGCAAATGTTTTTTTGAATGCGCAACAGCTGTGAAATGTTTGCATTTTTGCAGAGAAGCTACAAAAAACAAGATATAATAAATATTAAAAATGACTTTTATTACCAATAAAAAAAGGAAAAGTAAGGATTCTACCGGAAAGAACATCAAAATAGAGATATGAAAAGATTTCTCCAAGAAACGAGGGGCAACAATTTCAACATGATTGTTTTCCAACTTTTTTAACATAAAAATATTTATTTTATTCTACTTATTTTTGCATTTCAATTATTTAGATTGGAAGTAGTAATAATGAGAAGTGTTTTACAGTGGATGCTCTTATGAAGCACTGCATATACGACAATAAATTAAATGCTGTTTTCGAGACTAAAATAAATTTAATTAAGTCAATGGAAAAGGTTAAAGTGGCCACTTTGCTTTCATCCTTCTATGAATGCGCCGTGGATACAATAATTATACTGAAAGCCAATATCGTATTCTTATATTACAGTCAAATATGAGTTGGAAACAAAGTCTTAACTTCTCATATTGGGAGCTTTTTAAATATCCAACAGAAGGCCGCTTTTAAGGCAAACATTGCGCTTATGTGACATTGTATGCGGCAGGACACTTTATTATGCTAATTGCTTTTGACAGGTTTTCATTTTCATAAATATAAATATATTAGAAGAAACAATTCACTTACAACTCTGCATGCGGCTTTCTAATTTGAATTATTAATAAATAAAAGAATGAATGAGTGAATGAATGAATGAATGAGCCTACATAAACGACAATACTCGTAACATATAATTATTATGGGTAAAATAAAAAAATAAAACAAAAACGGATGCCACAAATTTGGTCATACAAAACCGGGGGAAAACATGTGACACTCTTTTATAATAACTGATAGTATGACACACTAGTCTATCAAACACCATATTAATATAATAATCAATGGTTTATTGGTGGGCGTATGTGATGTGAGCAAGAGAAGGGGGCGTAAATTGAACAAAATGAGTAACACTTATTGTTTAAGCGTACAATAGTGTTGACAATAGTGTTCATTGGAATACCGGATACCATGCAAAAACCTCACTGCTCTAGTAACTGGTTTGTGGAATTTTGTAAATGTTTAATGGCCTTACGCCACAAAGAATTGTTTCTTGTATTTTTATCGAAATTTTATACGATAATAGAAGAAACAATGATTGCACTATGAAGCTTTTTTTGCTGAAATTCTTATTTATGTGAGAATGATGAAATAGAAATATGTATATCTCATTTGTGTTACTCTCTCGCTCTATTATACTGCAAAAACAAAGTCTCTGCAACTATGGTTAGTATGACTACATGTTATCGTATCTTCCAGTTATCGTATTGTAGCGAGTGCATCCTGCAGTTTCTCCATTTTTGGCAAATGATTTGTTTATGAAATAATTTTAGTCTTCTTGGAAATCTTTTCGTTCGAAGAAATATATTCTAATATATGAAAAGTTTCGCTTGTAGCAACCTATTTTGCTGCATCCATTTTCAATCACTTGTCCTATACTTAAGACAGGAGCACTTGACTCTACCAAAACTCGTTTGAATTCTTCTTCATAAAATAAACGGAAAAAAGCAAAGCTTTTGCCTTGTTTGCATTATCTAGGCGAGCATATGAGTTTCTTAATTCCTTTCAATTACCTTGAATTTCTTTATTTTTATTTGTTTTTTGTACTTTTTTTTCTATACATCACATATTTTTCTGCACTCCCCTGTCTTCCTTAGGCTTCAGCCTTTGTTAATTAAATTTTGGAATCAAGCTGATAGTAGATTTTTAAAAATATATTCATATTTACTAACAAGTTGTAGCGAAAACCATGCTGCTGACGACATGTTTCTTAGTCATAAAGCTTTGCTCTTAATAATTATAAAATGAAATGGTCTTAAAATGAAATAAATATAAATGAAATAAAAGAAAAATAAAAATATTTTTAGTTGAAAATGGCAACTCTGGTTGTCAGTAAGCTGACATATATTTTATATATGTATGTACATATGTATATTTGTAAATTTATAAAACTATTCCGGCTTTAAAAAGTGTCTGTATAAAAATATAAAGAAAGGAAATAAAATTCTGCCTCTCTGAGAAACAGAGAGTTCCGGTTCCGCACTTCGCTGAACGACTTCTATGATCTGACGAATGAATGCAAATCGGTTGATTCGAATGTGAAATGACTGCAATGTGAAACAAGAATGTCCTACAAGTTTGGATAAAATGGCCCGACTCTCTTACGTAAGATTATTAATTTATAAAACTATTCCGGCTTTAAAATGTGTCTGTATAAAAATATAAAGAAAGGAAATAAAATTCTGCCTCTCTGAGAAACAGAGAGTTCCGGTTCCGCACTTCGCTGAACGAATCAAATCGGTTGATTCGAATGTGAAATGACTGCAATGTGAAACAAGAATGTCCTACAAGTTTGGATAAAATGGCCCGACTCTCTTACGTAAGATTATTATTATTTGTAATACCCTACACGCGCCAGTCATAAAGCAAAAGAATTCTTCTGACTTTTTTCCCACCGAACTATTTGCCCCCTGCTCTCCTTGAAGGCACTGAAATACTCTCTTACATCCGTTAGCCGTACACTTAATTATTTAATATAAACTTAAAAATGTGTGTTTGTATTTATAAAAAATTTTCGCGTCGTCGATAGTGAGCAGCTGCTCAAATGAAAAGAGAGAATACTCAATACTCAGCAATGTGTCAGCACTAGTAATTCAAACCACATTCAATTCACATGAGTTTGATTGCAATTGTGTATCGATGGCATTGTATTTCCTTTTATAAAATTTTATGAATGAAAATGCTGTTTGTGAAAAAAAATACAATTTTTGCACACCTCGATTTGCTATTGAGTATGTGTGTGTGTGGGTGTGTGTGTGAGTTTACATTTTTCTTTTGAATGTATGATGAGAGCTGTAGTATTTTTATATTTTCTATTCATTTTAATAAAACTTTTAGTGTGGTGTGTCATTGGAAAAAAATAGTTTTACACACTCACATTTATAAATTAACGCTGGCTGGTACAAAAATAAATTTAATTTTCTATAATTGTAGAAATGAGCTGTTCTGTAGTTGGTTTTTACTAAAAATAATGTGAGCACACAAACTCAGGCACATGTTTGTTCAAATATTTGCCAGGGCTGGATAATGCACCAATAAATCAACTCATCAGCATTTAGTTTTTAAGTGTTTTATAGTGCTTTTTGTAAATACTTTGCACTGAAATCTGGTAAAAAGATTGGATATCTTTCTGAAAATCTAAATCGTTTACACAGCTTTCTCGGATATAAGCGAGATTTCGTTGTGATAACAGACATCATAGACGCAATTGTAGAATGAAAAAAATGATTTTTCCAAATTTTGTGTGAAACCGAACAATACAGGATATCAAGTGATATTTTCTTTATCCAGAGCAAAAAGGGAAATCAATCGTAAGTAGCGGAATTACGTAAAATTGAGCAAAGTTTTAAATCATTATTATTATTGGTGCAGCCGAATTTTATCAGAAATATATATATATATGTGTATAGTTGGACATATATCTTTTCATTTATTCCGTACAATTCCCTTATGTCTTCTTCTACGCATCTAAATTAAAGGTGGAAAAGTGATGTCAATATCTAAAACTGCAAACAGCTGTTTGAATTATATTAAGTATAAAATCGGGAACGTTCCTTCAAAGCTAACTAATTGCGTTACTAAGTGCTACCAGCTTTTAAGTTCGGTTTGTCAAAATGATGTGCCAAGCAAAATTTCGTTGTTTATTGCATATCTAGTAAAAATCCACTAGATCTCCCCACAAAAACTCGTAAGCGCTAGATTTTCATGTCGTGTATATACATTATTACGTTAATGTTTAAGTTATAAAAATTATCTCCAGCCATCTTCTCATTAATATTTCTCTTTAATACAATTAATAAGATTTTCTTGAAAGAATAAATAGTTTCGGGCGGTCATTTATTTTGGGTCTTGGTGCCGGTTTCCTCCAAAAAACACATGAATTGATTTTGCTTTATTACTTTTTCATCTTTATTTTTCCGTTAGCCAGTATGACTTTTAGCAATAATCCATAGCTAACTCTCGCCTGGTCTCAGTTGGTTCCTGGTGCCAGATTCTGCTAACATTTTTTTTATCTTCGTTTAATCCTTTTGCATTGCTATTTTTAGGATCACATAAAATCAGCCCATATTTTTATGTCTCTGTCTAAAAATTTGTATTTTGGTAAAACTTCTCGTTTACTTTCAATTGAAAATTCCTTAAATCTACGGTTTTTCTAAAAAAATATTTGGCTAAAGCTTCCATGATAATCTGCATTACTACGCAGTGATATACGTATAGAAGCTACCTGACAGTCTAGAATAATAAATCTCAATATATTTTTCAGGAAAAAATTAATATTCGATTGGTCACTGGTTTTGGAATTTTAATGCGATTTAAATATTAAATTTTTCAATGTAAAATTTTACAACGTGCCTCTAGAATTGTGACAATAATTTATTTTTAAACATTAAAGGCAACATTACAGGGTTTCTTGTGCTGTGACGTAATAAAATAATTTACTTGCCGCGCATACAAAACAATTGCAAGCTAAAAGCAGTTGATATCAATCAATTTTGAAATCGCAAAAAATCTTTTCGCAAAAATATTGGCTGAGACGGAAACAAAAAAAAAATTTTTTTTTCATTTATCGTTGATCTGTCCCTGGTTTGAGTTTTTATAGGAATAATTTGTTTTTTTTTCTCTTTAATTAAACATAAAAACTTATTCGAAATGTGTTCAGTGTTACTTGTGGATGAATAATTTTTTCAAATTTATAACGCTTAGTTGGCTAATTTTCAATGTACGCCCGCCGGCCCGCAGCTTCATGTTGTAAATTTGTCACACAGCATAAAGTCCATGCACACATTTTTTTTCTAAATCTGAAAGCACTGAAATGCGGTTATTTGATTCAAAAGTTTGTGATTTTCTAAAAAAAAAACATCCTCTGCACAGGAATCCTTTATAAGGACTTTAAAATGCATTATCAATGAAATGAAAAGGGTTCCTTTTTAACTACTTTGACAACACAAAAGAAAGGTCACTTTAGTGGCATTCTACTGTATTTATTTCAAACGTATAAATGAAGAAAATATTTGGCAGAGAATATTCCAACTTTTATGCCCACGAAATGTCCAGAGTTTAAAATAAACCAATTTATTATCAGTTTTACTTGTTGACATTTTCCATACAACATGTTTCCTGCGGGCAAAAATGTTAAATACGATAATCACGAAACGGCTGACAGGCATAGTGTGTGCCACTATTCTTTACTAGCTTGACACAGTTTCACAAAAAAACCAAAAAAAAAAATAAAACATGTTTAAACTGATTTTATTAAATATATTATTTATCCCTTTTTTTTCTTTTTTTGGGTTTTATTTCTTAAAAACAAATCTTTTATGCCACGTTTCCTTTTCCAATCGATAGAAATAAAAATCGTTTGCGATGTTTATCGGAGCATTTAAATTGGAAAAGTTAAATGTTTTGTCGCACGAGAAATTTAAATGGGGGAAGTAATCAATGAGAATTTTGTCAAAGCAGGCACATGCAAACACAACCACATACATTTAAGTTTGACATTTTCCGATTTCTGTAGTTCAGACAAGAGTTTGAAAATTAAATAATCGTTAAAAATCATTTCCTTTATTAACTTTTATCATTTTATTTTATTTTCCTTTCATTATATTTAAATGAACATAAATTTTAAGCATAAAAAATACTTTTAAATAGAAAAAAAAAGAAAAACAAAAAAAATTATGTTTTTTGGGTCTGCGATAAAAATGCACAAAATTTTAGTTGCGAAATATTCGTGAATGTGTGAGTGCCGACACAGTTTAAATTTGAGGTTCATACAATCTAAAAGTATCGGAACCTCTTGCTGTGCGGCATCTGTGTGAAAGAATGCTGCAGCCAAAATGATTTAAATGTACGAGCTCGAACTGAAAAGGTTTTAGTTTTCTTGAACCATTTTCTTGTTTTGTTCGCTCGCGAAAGGAATCTAAAGAAAAACTAAATTTTAGGTACGCATGACCCATAGTTATGCAATTCATTCTCCCGGTTTTAAGTGAGGAGTTTTATGTTTTTCGTATAAATTTTTTTTTAGAGAATGTTTAGTTTTGCTTTAAAAATAAAATGGCAACACTTTAAATAATTGATGTTTTCGCAAAACGATTAAGAATACATGCTCCTTCTTTTGTTTTTAAGTGAGAAGTTGTGCTGTAATCGTGTTTCTAGTACACGAATAATCGGTCTTGCCATTTTGACGCTTTCCTTAGTTCATTACCCTTTTATATTTTTCGTATAAATTTTTTTTTTGAAAATGTTTAGTTTCACCTTAAAAATAAAATGGCAACACTTTAAATAATTGATGTTTTCGCAAAACGATTAAGAATACATGCTCATTCTTTTGGATTTAAGTGAGGAGTTGTGCTGTAATCGTGTTTCTAGTACACGAATAATCGGTCTTGCCATTTTGACGCTTTTTTTTGGCTCATTAGCCTTTTGTGTTTTTCGTATAAATTTTTTTTTAGAGAATGTTTAGTTTTGCTTTAAAAATAAAATGGCAACACTTTAAATAATTGATGTTTTCGCAAAAGATTAAGAATACATGCTCATTCTTTTGGATTTAAGTGAGGAATTGTGCTGTAATCGTGCTTTTATTTCACGAATAATCGGTCTTGCCATTTTGACGCTTTTTTTTGGCTCATTAGCCTTTTGTGTTTTTCGTATAAATTTTTTTTTAGAGAATGTTTAGTTTCGCTTTAAAAATAAAATGGCAACACTTTAAATAATTGATGTTTGCCCAAAACGATCAAGCATTCGGAATGAAGAAACACTTCAAATGCCAATGAACACTGAGGAGAGAAATATAGAAAAATGATTTAATATCTAAAAAGAAAATTAATTTTTTCTGCATAATATCTCGGCTCATGTCAATCTTACCCTTTCCAAAAAAAAGTGTTGCCGAAACGAAGAAAAAGAAATGTTTTTCCAATAACTTTTTCGATTGCCCAAAATTGCTGTAAATCTATTCATACGAACATACCATATGGGTTACTAGAAGAGTCAAATTGGCAGCTACAGCTACTTCGGTTGCATTGTTGTCGTTCGCTGAGTGTGAATAATGTGTGAAAATTGTGTCTACTATACTATAAGCTGTATCTGATTACTGTCTGCCAGCACCTTTTGCAATGTTGCGAATTTTTCATATGCATGCATAAATTTTTTTTTATATTTATTTTTATTTTCATATACATACAAAAATATATTTCTAGTGTTTGTTCTCATTTTATTTTATTTATTTTTTTATATATATCTTCTAAGCTATCAAGTGTGTCATTGTCAATTGTCAATTGAAAAAAAAAAATTATAACAATTACGTGGCCTTTTATTTGTATTTTTATTTCTCAGTACGTTTACAAACACATTTGAAAGGCAAACTGGTCGTTTTGTTGTAAAACGCACTTGCACCAATTCCGCCAGAGAGTATTTCCCGGAAATGCAATACAAATTACAAGCGAGTCTTTACTAGATGGTTGCAAAATCGAACATCTGTATTGTCAAACGTTTTCAGTGAGAGGCACTCTTTTTCAGCAGTTTTTGTGCAATCGATATTGTTAGTAATTTATTTATTCGCAGGAAATGTTTTTAATAAATTTATTTATATTTAATTTTTTTTATATAGAACGCCCAAAAACTTGTTAATATTAATATTTTTGTAATTAATTTTTTTTTCAATTTATTTAGAAAAAGCAAACCTCAAGGCATTAACCACACTACGAAAATGTAATTATTTCGTGCCAAAAGTTATAAATAATTACTAGTATTTATTATTTATTAGTGGCCAGACAGCTTTTGTGGTTTTTTTTCTTTTTTTTTAAAGGGGGCTGGAATTTTATGGCAACTGAAGATGAACAGCTTTATTTAGCTTTTCTGGCTTTCATTTATTTTTATTTATATATATTTTTTTTGTTTTTGTTTTATAAGTAGGATTTTATGAGGAAGTTTAATGCAGACTTGGGTTACTTAACAATTTAAATTGATTTTCTAGAAGATTGTTTTTATGGCACGCAGTGAGATGTTGTTATGGGGTTGCCTGCGATACCCCACAACCATCATCAATTTCAATCTGTTTTTAAATAAAAAATTAATATTTCATGTTACATTAACTTTGTAATTTGGCTGCATTTTAAATATCACATAAAGACAATTTGGCTATATATCTTATATATGAAATAAAAAATTAGGAAATTGTTCAATTGGCGTGTCAGCAGCCCTTCCACTTTCACTAATAAAAAAATAGTGGAAAAGTTAATTAGAATTTATTGTTTTGTTTAGTTCAGAACATTTTTTTGTGGATTTTTTTTTATTAAATTTATAGAGAAATTCAAATTTTAACTAATTCTTGGAAATATGGCGAATTTTGTTTTAAAACTTCCTTTACAGAAAAAGAAAGAATTATTTGATTGAAATCTGCTGAAGAATGAACAAGCACGCAAAATCGGTTTGCTTTATTTATAATTATTTTTTTTTATAAATTTTAGTGCGAATGAGTGTAATTGAAATGTACGATTATCTATTTACCTATTATTTGCTATCTATTATTATCTTCCGCTCATCTTGTTTTCATCTATATTATATATATTTTATATATTTTATATATTTTATATATTTATATATTTATATATTTTTCATCTATTTGCCTTTTATCTATTTATATATAGTTCTCTTTATCCATTTATCTTATTCATTTTGTTCCAGCTATATATATCTCCTTCTGTCCATCTATCTGTTTCGTAAACGTCCTTATGTATTTATCTCTCTCTTTCTTTCTGTTTACATAATGTTTTATTTTTGCACTTATTCTCATATCTGTCTGTCACCGCTCTATTTATTTCGGTCTACCAATCTATTGCCTTCTGCGCATTTATTTTTATTCTATTATTCTTTATCAACCTTCCGGTGTTTGCATACTATGCTTCTTCTATCTATTGTTTTGCGGTCTATTTATCCGGCATATGTTCATTTGTCTTCCATACAACTATGTATCTTCGCCGGTCTATCTGTCAATCTCCCTATTTATCTTCTTCCACGTACTTATTTTCTTCTATCCATCTGCTATATTCTATTTGTGTATATATTTCGTAAACATCTATCTATCTATTATACATCATCTCTATTTATATCTATATATCAATTACCATTCTTTTTATCAACCAATTTATCTTCTCCTGCTTATCAGATCTTTACAAATTTCCTGCTATCTATCCATTATCTTCCGCTCATCTTGTTTTCATCGATATACATTTTTCTATATGGCTTATATCTATTTATCTATAGTCCTATTTATCTTTTTATCTAACTTTTATATATTTCTGACATCTATACATAATTCCTACTTGTCTTTTATCTATTTATTTATAGCCCTATATATCTATTTATCTAACTTTTATACATTTCTGACATCGATATATAATTCCTATTTGTCTTTTATCTATTTATCTATAGGCCTATATATCTATTTATCTAACTTTTATACATTTCTGACATCTATACATAATTCCTATTTGTCTTTTATCTATTTATCTATAGTCCTATTTATCTTTTTATCTGACTTTTATATATTTCTGACATCTATATATAATTCCTATTTATCTTTTATCTACTTATTTATAGCCCTATATATCTATTTATCTAACTTTTATACATTTCTGACATCGATATATAATTCCTATTTGTCTTTTATCTATTTATCTATAGCCCTATATCTATTTATCTAACTTTTATAGATTTCTGCCATTTATCTAATTTATTATATCTGTATATAATGTTCTCTCTATCTATCATTCTATCTCTTCATCACCTCCTTATCTATCTCCTAAGATGTATACGTACATCTAGTTCTCGTCAATATATTTTTATATATAATATTTCTCGCCTATTTCTCTATATACATGCTCTTGTATCTGCATCTTTGCACTATTTATTTATTACATGTATTATGCACACGTATTCTATCTATTTATCTGTCTCTCTCTATAACCAGTTACCAGTCTCTTTTTATATAGATACACATCTGCCAACTGTATATCAATTTTCTGCTTATATATCTATCTATCTGTAGATGTTTCATCTTTTTATCTGTCTGTCTCTTATATAATAAAATGCATAAAATATCCTTCTAGGCTTCGCAGCACTTGAACATCTTTTAATGATTTTTAAGGCAACCACTTTGGCTTCATCTTGCTAATTTCATTAGCGATATAAATTTCGGCGCTCATATGCCCACATATCTCATATTTCTATTATTTTGGCAACTATTGGAAGCATTCATATAAATTCTTCATGCGCATAATACACCGTTTGAAAGCTGGAGAAGCGTACTATTAGTAATGCCAGATATCTGGCAAACTACTTGAGAGATTTGGGTGCATATTTTTTGTTTTCGCCCAGGGTCTAGGCAGAAATCGAACCCTTGATCTCCGCTTCGGTAGTTTGTTCATTATTCATTCGCCTATGGGGGAAACTATATTCATATCTTAATGCAAAGATATTTCCTGATCCCAATTTAATTATATTTTCAGATACATGACTCAGATAAATGGCATTCTTATCGATTTGTGGATATTATACAATTCAATGGGCTGTTAGTTTTTCAAGAAGGGGTAGGGAAGGAGACCGATTTTTGTTACATACATACACATAAATAATTTATTTAATACTTTTATCACGAGTCTGAAGAGCGGTTTGGTGAGCAAGAAATTTTTATGACATTTTTTGTATTTTTCTGTTTAAAAAAATTTTTTTTCAAATTGTTTTTTTTTTTTTTAATTTTAAATAAATTTTTATTTACATAATTTTGTTTTCGTGATAGCGAGGAACTATAAAATGACTGAAAAGCTCATTTTTATATATTTTTTAAAAATAAATTGTGCTCTCACAAGATTCCGACATTGATGACATTAAAAATTATCAACTACTTCTATCTCCTTCTCACTCCTTCTGTCTTCTTCTGTCTCTTCCCCAAAAGAAATTCATACAAACAAAATTATTGCTTTTTTGAATAATATTCATTATTCCTTGACTTTCTTGTAGAGTTATTAGTATAATTTTAACTTCAAAAAAAAATTTAATTTAAAAAAAAAATTTAATAATAATTTTTGCAAAATTAGTAATGAAATTTCAGAGGGGAAAAAATTAATAAATTATCTAACTGAGTATTACAAAATAAGTCTAATATATTTAATGAAAAATTCTTTTCAACTTAATTACAAATTAAACTGCTTCGAGCTTTTAGGAAATCTTTTTACTTTGATATATTTTGTAAAAATTACATTTTTCCCCACAAAATTCTTGATTAAATGAATTCAAGAACTGATTGCATGATGAAGTCTGGAGAAGATAATTTTCATCTAAGCACAATTTATGCTTAAAAAACAGGGGAAATTCCTCAGCAATGAGAAAAGGGAATGAATTGGCCAGATTATTTCACCATAAGGATTTTTTTCTTTCTAATTACAGTAGAATGTTAGAAAGCTTAACAAAAATCTCTTGCGGATAAATAAATTTTCTAAGACGATTTTGAAATTGGAAAATGTAAATAAAAACAAAAATACAATTTTCCACAGTAAAATAGTTAATTTATTTTAGGAATTCTGGTTTCATGTGTCAAAAAAAATTGTTATCAACTGACTTAAAGACTACAGCTGTTCTTTGTTATTCTCGTGCGGAAAAATTTAAAGCAGAGGCGAAGGCATTGGGCGAAATCTGCTAAGTAGTTGGCAAGATATAAACAGAAACGAGGTACCACGACCTGGTGCCCCATTAAGAACTTATGTAAAAGCGTTCCATAGTTGCAAAGATAATAGAATCTTGAAACAAGTTGGTGTGTTAATGCCCAAATTTATATCAAAAAAGGTCTCGATCCACTATTCCAGGCAGCCCTAAGAATTTTATGGAAATTTTTTATAAGATCATGGAGTTGCTTTTACTAACATAATTTTTGTATGATAGTATGGCACCAGCAACGCCATCTTGATGCAAGTTCTTAAAATAGGAGGGTATCGCTTTTAGATTTTCGTGTGAGTGAATCGTACGACAATCCAGGATAGTGAACATGGCCTCAAGAATTCTCTATTGCAAGCCCTAGTCTTAGACGAAACAGTGTTCGATCCACCCTTCAAGAAAACTTGTGAGATTACTCGTTGCTTCCGTGAAGCTATCACTTGCCTCCGTAGGCGAGTGAATAATGCTCAGCCTAATGAAACGGAGGTCGCGGGGTTCGTTTTCTGCCTAGACCCTGGATGTTTTCCTACGGACAAGCCAAAAGCTTTGCAGGTGGAGTTGTTTAAAAAAAAAAAAAAAAAAAAAAAAGATCCACGCGAAAATAAATGCAAAAATTTATCATGTAAACGAAATCCTTTTAATTTCCTTTGTTTAATATAAATAGGAGGTACCCTACTAAAAAAAATCAGTCCGTCTTAGAATATTGCTATATGTCTTAGGGTTGCAGATTTTCTGAAGCCAATTTAGTCAGTTCGAAGCACTTATTCGCACTCATCAGATGCAGAAAGTATTCCTTGCTTACCTTATAAGTAGTTGGAAGCTTTGAGTATCTAATAATATTTTGAATGAATGAGTGACACGTGCACACCAATTCCCCAATATCTCGTATAGCTATTCTTTAAATATACATATATTTTTTGATTATTTATTTTTTACTTTTCATTTAATTAATTTGGTTTTCGAATATGGGAAATAATAAAAATATGAAAATAGAAAAATATTGCACGGACAGTGTTACGCCAACGTGAGTCATAATCCGGAGTTGGGTGAATGGTTGTACATTCACACTTGTTATACGAGTAATTCCAAAAGTGTAGTTTTGCATGACGAGTTTGGCTCCAGTTTAATTTTTGCTGGTTAAAGAAGTATCCGTGATGTGTTTTTGGTGTCGTTTCTTTCCTCCACCTCATTTCTAGCAAATTTTTTTATCATTTCATAAATGTTTTCAACTTCTGTTGAAAAGCCCACTTTTAATTGAGGATTCAAATTACGTCGCTACCTGACGCAATTTAATACTTTTTTCAGTGTTCAAGGTCATGGCACTGCTGGTACACATAATAAACTCATGCTACAATGCGGTTTCACTTATTTGAGATTCCACTGTAAATGCGCACACTAATGGAGAGAACTGAACTGCTCCTAAATACATATCAATAAGTCATAATGTTTCCTAATGATACGCTATATAAGCGCTTTGTCAGCGCATTATGAAAATGGCTATTTAATATTTTGGTAGAAAAGTATTACGTGCGCGGCATATTTATCCCTGATGGAAGTGGTTGACGACGTCACTTTTCAAATTGTCTCCGGCGTATTTGATGTTGACAACAATTTATTGCTACAAATAACCACAAGTTATTTTTTAGGCCTTCGCAAATAGCATACGCGTACACCCGGAATAAATTAGCAGCAAGAGATTATTTGCCAATGAAAAATCTTAGTAAGCAACAAAGTTGTAGTAATTCTCGTTTATGTTGGTAGTTGAAAGCAGTTAAGAAAATGACGTTAAAAAATTGCCTTCATGTGAAAATCGTTTGCAAAATATTTTATACACAATAATTCTCAAACACTTTGCTAAAGCAAAGTTGCAAATATATTTTGTTGTTTTCAGTTAATTTAGTATCTAAATTAATTCTTATATAAAAGAAATATATATTTCACATATGTACGAGGGGTGATAAAAAAATCGTTATTTACAAATTTTGAGAGTTACGTGTGTTAGATTTTGACATTTTTTTCTGTTATGTTGGTGTACATGTTTATTATATATGTTGGCAGTATCAGTCATTTGTATTATCTTCAATTTTTTACTAAATTTTGAACAAAAACAACGTCGCATTGGGAACTGTTGAACGTCTTCAATGAAGTTCCAGATTTGCTCAAAAAGGTCATAACTGATGACGAATCATGGCAAACCACATTAGTGATTGAAATTACATCCCCAATCATCCCAATAGAAGCGATTGCAATGGCGTCGTATTTCATTAATTCTTGCCAGAAGTTCGTACGGTCAATAAGGAATACTACTACGAAGTTATAAGCCGTTTACACGAAGCAACTCGTCAGAAACGAACATAATTGTGAAAAAACCAATCATATTTTTTTTAAATAGGAGAAATTGTGGTTTCACTCCCGAGATCCGGCAGTTATAAAAAAAAAAAAATTAAAAGCTCTTATATCTCATATGGTAGTTGTTATTGGAATGTTGAAGAATGGGGAAACATGACCAATGGCCAGTCAACATTTACCAGCAAACAATTTATATTGATGATGCCGCCCATTTGAACTTATACGTGCGGGTAAAATTAATTCCTAAAAAAATGCCTTGAAAGCGCCTAGTTTGCTACTATATTATTTTCTACAACTATCCCTCTTTCCTAACTCTGGCAACGTAGGGTATTTAAAATCCCTTTCGAGAATGCTTCTTTTTCTTAATTGGTGTATAAGCAAGTAATTCTTTTGACACAAAACAAAATATTTTTTAAAAACTTTGCACATCTTTCGACAAGTGAAACTTTTTGGAAATTAATTAAATATTCATTCCAGCCGTCGGGCTACAAATTAATTTTAGCTTTTAATTTTTTTTTTTTTTTTTTTTTTTTTTTTTTTTTGATTTCCAAAATTAATTTTTGCTCATCAGTTTGTTTACGATACAGCTAACAAATTAATGAATTAAAATCAAAAGCTAAATATTATTTGTATGTCAATCACACTCAATTTTTACTATGAGTCACATATGCTAAATGTGACAGACGACAATCGCAAGGCGACATAAATGGCAAAAATTATGAATGAAGGAAGAGGGCCTGATAAACGTAGGAAATATTTTAATAATGTATTAATTTATTTATTTATTTATTTTTGTTTGTTTGTTTGTCAATTTAAGAAATAAATTTTTAAAGAAAAAATACTTGTAGGCAGATACACGCAAATATTTATTTGTATGGAAAAAACTCACAAGCTGGTATGAATACATGAATGGCTGTGTGCTTAGATGTATATAAAATGTGTCTGTATGTGTGTGGGATTGTGTGTGTGCGTATTTTATGGCTAATTTCTAAGCGGATGTCTACTGTAACAACAATTTTTAACTAACAACCATTGCGGCATTTGTTTCTTCATAAAAATGTGTGGGGGGGAAGTGCATAACGGTAGCTATTGTTCGGGTTTTTGGGGGGAGGGGGCGTGGAGGTTTGTGTGAAAAAATTAACTGAGCAGAAATGTGTGGCACGCTTATTACTCGTATTATCAGTTAGATCAAATGCTTTATATTGTTGCATAATGTATGCTTGTTCACACACACGCACATCTTTTAACACACACACATCTTTTAACACACACACGTACCTACACAAGTTACCTGCATTCATATTAAAAACATTCATACATGCAGACACATCCAAACACGTGAAATCGATATTAGAAGAGGAAGTTCCATAAAAGTATTGGCTTTTTTATGGAGCAACTTTGTGAAGTTTGCAATGACATAACGATATCATAAAAGAATAAAATATAATAAATAATTTAAATAGATATTTTATTTTTGAGTTGACTAGACTGAATCTTCTCTGAAATCAAAATAAACTTTTATTAAAATTATTAAATGGCCAATTTCGTACTCGTTAAGGGTCTGATGCATGCACAAGGTAACTTCACAAAAGTCTGACTGACTTTAGAAAAAGTCTTCAAAATGGATTTATGGGTGGTACACTGTAAAAATGCCTAAATCGCATAGACATTTTTTTTAAGAAGCTCTTTTATTTCACACCGTTCCACTTTTCTAGCAGTCCCACCTTATTTCATAAAACGTGCGCATGTGCGGCAGAGTGAATCAGTACCTAAAGAAACCAACTGTGTGAAATAATGCCGCGGTTCCTTAAATATACGATGTAGTGTTAAGCACTGCCTATATAGTTTTTCTATCGTTACTAAGCCTAAACTGCACCGTGTCGTATTATTACAACCAAAAAGGTATGAAAATTTGCGTTATACTGATTTGCGGATCCATAAAGTATATATGCATGTGTATTCTATATCCTTATAAGAAATGGAGTGGATTGAGCTTTGCCCGTCTGCCTGCCTGTATCGAATTATTTTCTTTTGGACTTGCCAACACTACCTGAAATCAAATCTCCGTTCTTTTCGAGACAGCCTAATTAATCGATTAACTTCATAAAACAAAAAGTTGAGAAAAAGTATCAATTTTAATTTGCAATTTTTGGAAAATACGATATAGACTGTATTATTGGCTGAATATACCATGTGTAGGGTGGCATGTACTGGAGGTTCGAAAATTGGCTTCTTATATACGCAAAATATTTATTATTCAATGACTGAAAGGATTTTGTCATTTAAAGTATTTGGATTTTTAAAGGACGTTCATCGATTTGCCAAGCGATGGCCTTGTTCACAATATGTATTTTTTTCTTCTGAATGTTTTTTATTTTTTTTTTTGCTGATTATTTGCAAAATTAATTAAATCTTTTTATACAACAATTTTTTGGATGAAAAATTTGAATAAAGCACATTAAGAAAATATGTTGCTTGCACGTTGAAACGTGTAGTTATTTTTCATTTCTCCACCGTTTTTCACATTGTGGGCAGCTTCTAATTGAGTGTGATTTACAAGTCTTTGTTAGAAAAGTCGCCAGCGACTCTGCTGCATTATTGAAATGACAACAGTTTTAGCTTCTCCTCATTAGGACGGTATCAACATTTGTGTTCATAAATTAATCAGAGTGAAAGCTGAAAGCTTATAAAATGCCAATTGCAATACTATGCGTATTCTTTAAAATTCTGCACCAGTAGCTGCAGCAAAGAGTTCTGTACGTATTTTATAATGCGAATTATTTTTAGCCGTTACTCTATTCACAATGCCGAAAACAAAAGTCACTCAGCCAATCCGCACAACAGACAAATATTGCATACATAATGAGTTAGGAATGCACGTAAGTGTGTCTTGTTGCCTGAGAATTTACTCTGCGCTGCAAAATGCCGCAATGCAATTTAATGCACTAAACCGCACTGCGCCGACTGCAGTGTGGAAGTAAAGCACATCCGTTTACGTTGAATGAAAATAAAATTGAAAACAAAGAAAAAAAAAAAATTAAACTAAACGACAACAGCAAAAGCTTTATTTGCTTTAACAAACAAAAACCGGATGTTGTGGGAATTTTAAGTGAATGCAAAAAAAAAAAAAAAGTAACAGAAACAACTTAATGAAAAACTAAAAAGGAAAAAATAACGAGAAAAATAAATAAAAGCAAAACTCAAGCGGATTACAACAACAATAACTTCTATCACTTGCTTGGCAAAGAGACTCACTACTTCGCACTGCACTGGAATGAGACTTTGCACAGTGACTTAGTCATATGAAAAGACAGACAAGCGGACATACACACACTGGCAAATACACTTCAGGAAAAGTAATAAGTGACCAAAAGTTGATTCAGTTCTTTGTTTTTGTTTTTGATTTTGCTTTTCGGTTTCTTTTTACACTTAAACTTTAAGTGAAAATCTTTTAATTGTTACGACTTCCTTTACGTTTTCATCGTTGGGATGAAAACAAATTAAATTCGTGACTGCAAAATTTTCATATTAATTTTTAAAGGGGGGTAAAACGCAATAAAAATGTCTGGGCAGGAAATTAGTCAATGTATGCTAAGAGATGAGGTTTACTGCTGCAGTCCAGAAATATATATCACTTTCTTTATGAACTTTTAATTATTCATTAGAAACGAAAGTTATCCCAAGATTGTTGGTGAACTGTTGGTGAGTAAAAGTGAGCGTACATGGGGTCCAGTTGTTGCAACATATGATAGGCGAAACTAAGGACAAAGCAACAAAATCTGTATGAAATAATCATGATGACGAAAGGCTGCTGTAATCCATGCGGAATGTGCCCTTTGGCCAATAGCAAAGTCAAAGTGAGCATTAACGTGCAGCCCATTAAAAATATTTAAGTATAGCCTGACGGTCCACAGGCCAAAATCTGCTAAAAAAAAAAAAAGAAGAACCTTTTTAATAGCAATTTGTTTCCACTGGGCAGCTGCAATGTATGCTTATAACTGCTAAGAAAGAAACCGTTAAGAACAAGATGGGGGCATTGCCTATACTGATATGTCAAGTCCGTTTTATTTTAAATCTAAACAATAATTAAGAAGATTTATTTTTATGTGATCCACTTTACCTCGTACTATACTGGAATACATTTGCATCGCTAAGCCATTCAGGATTGTATTTAATTCGACTTAACTGGAGGCAAATTAAAAATCCGATTTCTATACCAGTCTTGAGTTGCATAGTAAAACGACATGCATTATTTAGATGGAAGTACTAGAACTTTGCGCATGCGTTTTAAAATCCCCAAAGGGGGGGGGGGGCGGTTTTGGAAGGGGAGGTACTGTGGTCTTTATAAAACATAAATTGGTTCCATTTTCGATGTACCAATTAATCTTTGGGTTACGCAGAAAATTTCAATATTGTTAAAAATTCTTTTGCTTTCTGCTGCAAGTTGATCTGGAACTCTCGACGTCTTGTCTCACTGCTGGGCAAAACTTGACATTCACACAAAATATTTGCAAACCCTTTCGGGCACAGTCTACGGACATCAAGAAACTTTAATTTTACTCGAAACGTGTCAATTAATAAAAATCTCGAGTTACTGCTTTTGTCACCGATATCTCACGTATATTTCATAATGCTCAGTGATTAGGGTATACCAATCCAGAATATTTGATTTTAAAATTTTTTTAGTTCTGTCAATTTTTTTTTGTTTGCATTATTTTCCAGAAAATTGATTGCCATAAATGAGCAGGAGGAAGTATTAAAATCGGTTTTCCTAGAAATGAAAATAAATAATTGAATTTTATTATTATAAATATTTAATAGAATAAATTATTTCCTTCAGTGTATTATGCATGCTGCTCATTTATAATGCTGCGTTTTTTTCTTATTACTTTCATAAAATATTTATTTATCCACTCATATTTACATACAGACACCGACTCATATCAAATATTAAAATGTATTGAAAAAATATAATCGAAATGCAAAGAAATACGAAAACAAAAAAAATAATGTTTGTAGTTGTTTGGTTTTTAATGTGGGGGTTTTCCCAAACCAACGCCTTTAAATTGTAAATTTTACAATTCACTTGGAATGGCACATGCAAGCAAACGTAAATATTTTTGTATGCATGTGTTCAAAGTCGGCCAGCGAGCTGAGCTGTACCGTTGAATATTATCTCCTACGCCCGCCCCCTTGGTTTTGATTAAACGTGTTCAACGCATACATGTTCAACTTCAATTCCAAAGCACTGCCGCAAAAGTATTCGTATCAAAGTATAGGTTTGCTGTAAATGACTGGAAAGAAAACGCCTGCTTTCTTGTACTGTTCAGTTTGCACTTTACTTGTGCAACACGAGCAAGCTGTGGCATGCCCGTCCAAATGCAGTCGGCCGGTCGTCAAGTATGTCATAACATAAATTTTACACAATTCATAGCCACGTAAAATGTTAAGCGCATGTAAAGTAGATGCAATAATTTTATGTTCTCCTCTCCGTCTTTACTTGCTGCACCACTCTGCTCTGTAATTAAGTCTTT
Organism: Ormia ochracea; assembly: GCA_963402855.1. NCBI lineage: Eukaryota > Metazoa > Arthropoda > Insecta > Diptera > Tachinidae > Ormia > Ormia ochracea. The sequence continues at coordinate 45,523,710 of OY727106.1, forward strand.
ATTAATGACGGGCGTAGTTTTAGCTGAAATCATTATCGAAATCTCACAGCAGAAAACATACAACATACAACATCATATTGATAATTTTATAATTAATGACACAAACTTATATCGACTGGCATCAAGTGGTTTTTGTGTGGAATATAGTTTTTCCTCTAACTGGTTTAAAGTTATTCTTGTTAAATTTCCAAATCACATTAAAGTTTAGTCCGCTTATGTGGGCTTAAGTTTCAAGTCAGTTGCATATAACCGCCAAAAGTCAGGTTGAAACGTTTCATTCTAAATAAAAATCAAGTTAGTTGCAGTGGAAAAAAATTTGTAGATTATATATCAGGTTGCTAACGATTTAAAGGTCTTTTAGTTTCCAAGTGGCCCATTTAAGGTTAATGTTGGAAAAATATATATAAGCAGTCTGCTTCTCCAAGTTGGATCTTTGTATGCTTGAAGTAACCTCTTGCTACATCGATTCTCAAAATATATTAAAGGTTAAGAAAATTATCGGGTTACCGACGGCATTGCCATCCCAACCAAGTTTTATACTTGGGTAAAAATTCTACATCAAATATATACTATACTTTTTTTTTTAAGAAAATCGTAACTATATATCGTTGGTCTCAAGTAGAAGAGCTGCAATGGATGTTTTAGTGATTTGAATTGAATATACATTGAAATCACTAATAAAAATGTATTGCAAGAAAATGCGAGTTAGGGCCTTTCTACTTGAGGCCAACGATATATAACCTCAGTTTTTAGTTTGACAAAAAATGTCTGGAATAAAAAGTTCATTTTTCTATTAATTTTTATTTATAAATCTTTTAAAAAAATATATTTTCATATATTTTTCTTTGATACCCTGTTCAGACATATAACGGAATGGCTCAAAATAACTTATTTCTTTATACAAGCGCAATTTATGTCTCAGTTCGTCACACAAAGTATTTGATTCATAAATTGACACTTTTTTTTCAAATGTTTTTTCAACTGGCCCAAACCGTTCGAAAGCTTCTTTCATTGGCCAAAAAATTAAATTAAATAAAATTAAATTTTTTCTCGTTGTTTTTGCATAAAATCACGAAAGAATTGCAATTTTTCTAGTATTTTAATTTATTATAATTTAACTGAGTCACTTTATAAATTTCAATATCGATTTTCAATTAATTAAAAAAATTTTTTAATTCACTTTTCAGTATTCCGTTTCTGGTCGAAATAATCAACTAAACAATAATTAAGGTAAGACACTCTTAATAAACATGAGAAATCCCATTATTGGAAACAATAGAACTAATAGAAATCAATAGACTGCAAAATGAGAAGTATGTCTTAATTAAGAAGACGCTTTTAGAAGATGCAGAGTTCAATACCACTCGCATTGAAGATGTTAAAATTTACCTTCTTGATATTGAAATTAATATTAAATGATTGAAGATTTGCTCTACTTTAGTTCCAATAAAAAATATAATATGACCATAATTTATTTGTTAAAAATAACTAAAATGGTCACTTATATTGAAAGTATTATCGTACAAATTTACAGCTCAGTGACCGATGTCTGACGCCGCACGATAATCTTTCATCAAACATTTTGAAAAGTTTTTGATATTTTACATGTAAAAAGAAAATTTATAGAAAACATGGTTTAAATTGATGTAATTCTCGTAATACTATCGGAACTTTGGAAATTTTAACTGTAATATTATTATCGATTACAATGAAACTCTACGACACGCTAACAATATTAACCTCATTTTTTTTTTATATTTTATAAAACCACTTTAAAGAAATCTGTACTGCAAGAGCATAGAAAAGTCGGTTCCAAGACATAGCTGCGAAAATTTCGATAATGATTCCCTAAAAGTATGCGTTAGGCCATAGTGAAATACTCATATGTATATCAGCTAATCGCCAGAGCAAATAATTTCACTTAATTTTTATATACGACAATTAATTATCTATTTTCGTCGAAATTAGCCCATTTGGACTAACAATAAATAAAGTAGCTCGTATTGTTGCTACTTCAAGTTAGCGGAACTGGTTTGAAAAACACAACTGCCATTTCTCTCAGTGTGTTCACTTCCAAAGAAAACCCCCTAAACAGCTGATTTGCGATTTTCAAACATCATTTTCAATAATACAACTTTGATTATACCTCAATGCCTCCATTTTAAAAAAACTCTCTTTTAAAATGAGTGCGTTTGCACTTTTAAAACACTTGCGTGACAGACTGTAGAACAGCTGATTTCTTTTATAAGAAATATAAACTTTTTTATATTATTTCATTATTTTCAGCTTGTGAAACTAGTTATACAAAGTAAATAAATGTTTGGGAATCCTATTATACATACATATATAAAAACTGAAAGCAGACGCTCAAAAATGCCCCCATTTGCTCCTGCATCCATTATTTATGTGATTTTAAGTTTTATTTTGCAACCATTGAATTGATTTTATTAAAAGTATGAAAGCATTCTCATATTGGGAAATAAGGAACTTTAACTCCGCTTATATCATTTATTATGATATTATAAAATTATACAAAATTATTCCACAAATTTATTATATATGATTGGTTGCTAGCCACCACTAACTCTAAGGTTTCCCCTTTTTTTTTAATGACGTCATTATGTGAAATTAACATCTGTTTATTTTTTGTATATTTTTTTTTTAAAGGAAAGTGAGATACGCTTGTTAAAGATTTGATTTTTTTAATATAATACGAAATTGAAATTGTATCGATTGAATTGATTTGCGTAGTATTTCAATTAATGGTTTGGTGTAGGGTGTTATTAGCGTGTAGTGGTCGGGCATTGCCGGCAAGTAGTATGGTTTCATATTTGCACAATATTGGCTTTACCATACATATAAATAATTAATAAAATAATAATATAATATTTTGTAATAAAATATTTCAGCTTTTTAACAGGCAGTGCGTTTCTGTAGAGGTCACTTTGCATATATCGGTTGTTGCAAAGACGTAAAAGTTCATAATATTAAAGATACGTAATAATTTAATGATTAAATCAATACTTATTGTTCGTTTGTTTTGTTTTGTTGTTGTCGTTGTTGTTCTAGTTGTTGTTGCAGTGAAATTAAACTAACGACATGGTATTTTATTTTTCGTAAATAGGATGTTTTAAAGCAATGTTATCGGGTTCTAAAGAAACGTGCAGGAATTTGTGGTTGCCTACGTACATACATACATACATTTTTACATATGTAAATGCAACGTTTACGTATGCGCAATACGAGTGCATACGTGAGTTTCATACAGACTTTCAAATTAATATTGAGAGTAATTATTTTAAGCCATTGAAATGATTGCACACTAGTTGAAAGTGGGATTAATAAAAGCTGTATCATAAACTTTTCATTTTCTTAAATGGGTTAAAAGTTAAAAGTTTCGGCAATAACAATACGTCCATGCTAATGAACTGGTAACACTGCTCTAATTTCCAAAAGATTTAGTTCGAGCATGATGTCAACGCAAATATCACATTGCTTTGATGGCCTTTCGTCTTGAAGTGCATATTAAATAAAGTAAAAGTGTATAATAAAAGCCGAAGTTTATGAAATTAACTTCATACTGATACACATACATACAACCTATGCACACCAGGGTGTGTGTGCGTATACTTATTTCATAAAAGAATAAAAAAAAACTATAAACACAAAATGAAAAAATGCCTTAATTTTGTCACTTTTGAATACAGTTAGTTTATAACAAAAAATCTCATTATGTATTATATGAGAGAGAAGAGCTCATGTTTCTTTGTTTGTGTGTTTGGTATTGTTGTTTTTGTTTCACCATATACAAAGAAAAAAGTAAGTTAAAATAGAGGAGAAAAATTTTGCTTATAAGCAAATTAAAGAGTATCAAAGTGTTTATATTTTGATTACAAAAACAAATCATTAGTGGATTTGTTTTTGTTTTTCTGTTTTCTTTCTGAAAGAGCAATTTCAAGAGGGGACAACCAACATTGCCAATATTAATAAAATATGAAATGCTCTGCATTACCAGCGAATCGTGAGTAAATTGAAATTTTCTTTTATTTTAAAGAATTTTTTAATGCAAATGTAGTGAAGGATATTTTCTTAAAAAAAAAACCCATACATACATAGACATGTGCATGTGTATACATTTATACATACATGTAAGATACATATGTATACGTATATGGAGTAGTGAAAAGCATTTATTTACCATAATGTTTAGAAGTGGACTATAATGCTCTAATAATAATATAATTTCAAATAATTGATTTATAAGGAACGTGTGTGTGTGTATGTGAACTGATTGTCCTGACTTTACTATTGACGTAATCACTAGTATTGTCACTGGTTAGTTCTCTTGAGAAAATCGTAGCCCCGCCTCACTAGTTCATTTTAATTATTGTAGTCTACACTATACGCTTATTGTATACAATTTTGCGATTTTTAATCAAAAGAATTTTAATTATTCTGGTTTAAGCTCGTTTAACTGATTTTTTCAATAATTTTTTTTATTTAAGTGCAAATTATAGCGAATGTATTAATTTAAAGAACAAATATAATTTTATTTTTGCCATCTCATTGGTTTGTGCTGACCACTTTCGATGTTTCATCATTACAGTTCTTTTGTGGACCAACTGATAATATCAAATGCTAGGATTTTCATTTATGTTTTATAAAAAATAGTGAAGGAGACGAAACGCTACTATCAAGTAAAAGTAATTATGAGTATTAAATAGACTACTAATGCCTATTTTAACAACACATGTAATATTTATGTGATTGATTTCTGGTTTCTTAGACGAATTTCGTTGTTTTACTAATTTTTACTTACCAATTTTTATTTACTGACCCTGCCGACCCCATTGGCTCCCCATCTTTTAAACGAATTATCAAACATGTCAAAGGTTGATATGTGTTTTGGTTTTAAAAATGTTCTCAATATTATATTTTTTCATCAACAATTTAGGTTTAGATTGTGTGTACTTGCTAAGCATAAATTTTTTGTCGCGGTGGCATTAATATGTACATACATAATAATAACCAAAAAATTTATAATCAAGGGCAAATACTATATAAAAGTCGGCAAGAAAGCCACCGAGGTAGTAGACTTAGAGACACTTCTCATGTTTAGTTATTGGGTATTTGCATACGCATGTAAATGCACTGTAACTTCGCAATGGCCAATTTTGATGGCGCTAAGTTTTCTATATTTGTTTAGAAGCAGTATCAGGCAATCACCTCCATTCGTTTATAGTATTGAGGCCAAAGTTGGGGAGCAGACAGGTGATAGACAAATAGAGCACTGTTTCAGGGCCATTGCGTGTAGCTACCCAATAAAATGATTCCCCCAAAAAAAAAATTAATGAATGATTTTATATGCCTGTACATATGCGTGTGCTTTATACACTTTATACTTTATACACATAGTATGTATATGAATCAGTGCGTACTTGATTATTTATCTCGTTGGCTGGTATGTATTTAAGTTTTGTATGTGGCTTCAGCTTTGCTTATTTATTTACCTCTAATTCTAATAATAAAAATAATAACAGAGAAATAACAATTCACTAACTAAATTTTCTAATAAGATGAAATTTTATTGAAAAGAATAACAAAGCAACACACACGCACCCATTTCCACAAACATGTGAACATGAATATACATATATAAATACATATGTGTAAGTGTATATATACGAATTGAACTGGCGGCTTATCAGAGTTGAAAGTGGTCTATGATATACCCTGCATCCTAATCTAATAAGTCTTCCTTTTTAAAGTATCATATGTGGCAAATCAACTTCTGTGGTTTAAAAATTTCAATTTTTTTTAAATTTCAAATCAAAATATTTGTAGCAGTTTACATATACAATTTGTTTTGTTTTTTCTGAAAATTGCACGCATATCGGTCTGCATAAACTTTGTTGTTGTTATCATACTTCATTTAATGGTGAAGAGTACATGTTGGCAAACAAAGAACAGCGATGTCTCTTGTTGTCACTGATTAATGTCATTTCAGTAGGAAAGTTCTATTTACATTTTCAAAATTGTAACAATTGATGATTATATTGAAAGAACTGCTATATATTTTAATATGGGATTGACTAGAACATAAACATGGAATTATTTATTTAGAAAAGTGCATTAATTGTATAATTTGCAAGTGAACTATTAACCTATTTTTGTAATTTAAAAAAAAAAAATAAGGTAGTATCGAGTCCAGTATTTTTATAATGTGGTTGGTACGTGTGATCAAACAGTATTATTTGTAGGATCTAGTGGCAAGTTTTTGTTTTAATAATTTTTAATATTTAAATTGAAATAATATTTAATTGATTTGGGGCTCCCTAAAATCGATTATTGTAAAATCATATCAAAAAATGCTTAATATAACATGTGCTTACAAAAGTGCATCTACACAATAAAGTGCATTTTTAAGAGCACTGTGCTTATGGCAATAACTCTATAAAAAAAGTTCAGAGTGTTGTCATCTTAATGAGTCCTGTAAAAGGATGTATGGATACTGTATCTTTTGAAGAAATTAATCTTTTAAAGATTTAAAAATGACTGAAAATAAAAATTTTATATACAAAAATTCAAACAACTTTGAAGTTGTATGGTTTTATCATTTAGCATTTTATGCGACGATATGTGTCTTGACAGTTAGAAATATGTGGTTAAAAAAAGAGTCGATAATATATATATGAAATATTATATGCTTTCGACGAGGATGGGATTCGAACCCACGCGTGCAGAGCACATTGGATTAGCAGTCCAACGCCTTAACCACTCGGCCACCTCGTCATATACCGCCATAGATAGTTGTAATTTATTGAGCTAGGAATATTGGCTTTATGGACTTGAGCTTTTGATCGTAATGACTGCGGCCCTAGTATAATTTCCAGTATTTCTTGTAAAAATTTGCGGCCGAAAAAAATTTTCATATCTTGTGATATTTTATGTGTGAATTTAATCTTTTCTTATTCAATTATTTTCAGTTCAAGATCATCTGGGAAGTTTTGCCGAAAATCAAAGATATTTTTTTATATATAAACTGTCTTTAGTATTTTTAAGAATAAAATATTATCTTTTTCTCAATTCTACTGATATTGATTTTGAGAATTTTAAATATTAAATTAATACAAATCTGAGTATGCTTAAAAATTAGGAATATTTTCTTAGGTATGAGGAAAATGATTCATAAATTATAAAAACAAAATGATATACAAAATGTGTTGTTTTATCCTTAAGAGGATATAACTAGAAATTAGTTCGTTGAAATAACAACTAAAAAAATCTTTACAATCTGCCATAAAATTAATGAAGCGACTATTTTGAATAGAATTGCAAAACTTTCTTCAAAAATCAGTTCCAACAAGGCAGAATGGATGTCTTAAAGAGATGGAATGAATTTATATTTCAAAATTTATTGTTATACATTAAAATTTACCACAGATTGTAGAGGCCAAGTAGTTAATCGTTATTAGGCAGTCTTGCAGAGCTTTATAATTTAGTGCTTCTAATTAATTTTCCTCTAAGCCACGCAGTCTAAATTTCTATAAAAGTCAGTCGGCCGTATAATCTTTCGCTCATTCAAGTCAAGTCAAAAAAAAAAAAAAATACTTTTAGCTTTAACTGTTAAAGGTAATTTATACTTACGGTGTAATAACAGCTTTTGTGTGGCAATTAAATAAACTCTACTTACAATAAATCGCCACGTGTCCCCAAGGAGTTATTAAAAAACTGGTGACAAGACAATTTGGTATGTCAGTTATTTTTGAAAAATCTTTTTTAAACGTCAGAAACAAAATCAGTATTTATATTATTTTGCTGTTGCTACAGTACCTTGTAACAAGGATACCGTGGCTTTATCCCCTGACGACGGTGCAATATTGAAAAATGTAATTTCTTATCCGTTTAAATTTTTGCGTAAGTGGGTCTTTTATATCAGCCCATAAAACATTCTTGATTATAATTTTCAAATGGCTCGTAGATAAATAATTTAATTTCTTTAATGAGAAAATTCCTACGACATTTTTACACATTTCGTTCCTTCTCTAAGCCAGCGAAGGAATTTCATAACATCAGTACAATCGTTAATGTTTCAATAAGAGAGGCAAATTTTCTTATCGCAAATAAGCTTTGCAATGTCTGAGCTTTAATTTAAATTTTTTTTAAAGTTTGTTTTTTTTTTAAAGTTTCGCATTGCGTAGAGGCAAAAAAAAAATAATAAATGTGCGAAGGACGGCAGCAATAATTCTACCAACTTTAGGAGGATCAATAAAAAGATGGAAAAAAAATTATGCGACGAGGATGGGATTCGAACCCACGCGTGCAGAGCACATTGGATTAGCAGTCCAACGCCTTAACCACTCGGCCACCTCGTCACTTGCTATTGCCGGAAATTTTTCACCAATTTATTCCTTTCACATGTTAATGAGCCAGCCTTCAACTAAGAAATATTCCTAATAACCATGTAATTTATGCATTAGTCGTTACAAATTTTTGAAATTCCAAACAAGAATGAATGAATAGAATGATAAGACAACATTAAATGATGCTCAATTTGCATCTACAAAAAGGGTGTGACGGATATTTATATCTGAACAAGAGTTTTATATTTTTAATTATTTTTTGCTTGGTCTTGTGTGGTATGTAAAGCTCTTGTTGGATTTTGTGGTGCAGCCCTCTTTAGCTGCTGGAAACATCCCTCATCAGATTCACTGACTTTACTGTATGGCGTTTAAAGTTATGGTTGCGGCCCGTATTTACTAAATAATGAAAGCAAAGATTTTTTTCCTTGACTTCTGATTTGACTTCACTATCACGTTAATGACTTCACTATCGTACATATAAGAGTTAAGGCTCTGGCATTGTTATCTTATAGAAAATATATGTCTTGCTCTGAATTCTGTGTTATATAGAGAGATTTAACATTAAAAAAATTATTGTTAAAGCAATATTTTAACAAATAAAATCTTATTTGTTAGACGAGTTCAATCACACTGACCTTTTAAAAAATTTAACTCTACTCATATCTTAAACATCTGCATTGGCCCCCAATTAATTTTGGAAATACTGTTCCATAATATTGTAATGCCATTCGAGCAACTACTGTGCCACTGGCAAAATTATTCAGTTTCTAAAAGCGTTGCAGAATCGTATTACCTCTGAATTTTAGGGAAAAATTTTATTTCTATGGAAATTGCTTTTAATGGCCCATTAAAGATTCACTAAATGCATCTGCATAATATTATTGGTTATATTTTTAAAAGAATGGAAAAAGTATTTAATTTCTAAACAAATTGCTGACAAGACTTTTTCATATTTCTTTGTATTTTTTTTTTCTTTAATTTAAAAAGAAAATTCGTAAATTATTATATGACTGCACTAGAATTTGAACTACGAGCTTAGCGTTAATTGAGATTGAGTTAATAAACCTCGACATCATCCACTTAGCCACGCCCCCAATCATTTTTAAAACTATCTTTAATCATTTACTTTTATTTATATTTTTTTCGCCAAAAATTTTGTTTTTTATTAAGGCAGTTCGAATCAGAAGTTACGTCAATCGTATAGAAATGAATTATTCTTTAATAATGATTTCTTAAATTTTTATTATTTTCAACTTTAATATAGAATATTAAATCTAATATAAAAATATGAATTTTTGTAAGCCATATTTGTTTGAATATTAGAAATTTAAGTGAACTGAAAATTGAAAATGAACTGAAAGGACTTTCAGAATATCTGTTGTTTTCAGAAAGCTGTCACTGTAGCTTCCTGGCTAAAAGGATTTTATTTGAAATTTTCAAATATTGGCAGCACCACCTAAAAATTTTGCTTTTGTTTAATTAATAAAAATATACAATTCCTTAAATCGGCCTGCAGGAAAATGTCTTTCTTCCCTTTTTGATATTACTGTTCATTGTAATTGTGGTTTAAAACTCCCCCCGTAAAGCACCTGCAAACTATTTTTCTCCTCGTTTAAGTGTAAATAATTTTTTTAATAATAAATTTTCTAAATTAATTAAATTTGCCAAAGTCGGGCTCGTAAAAGCATAACAATATGAAAAGAAAACGACTGCCAGGAGTATGACTAAAATTATTAAAAAAAAAAAAAAAAATCTTTTCCTTGTACCACCTTAATGTACAATTTTGCTTTTAATCTCTAGATAGCAGTAACTGCTTTCATAAAGATAAGACTGTAGTTAAGTTTGGGAGTTTTATAACATATTTTAAATGTTTGACATTCTTTAAACAATAACAATAAACATTATAATAATAAACAGTAATAAAAATATACAGGCCAACTTGCATATTGTAGAATTAAATCGCTGTCACAATTCAAATAAAAAATTAAAAAAACATTTAAATGTCTGTAAGAATCTGTAATTGACTGTAATTGAATCTGTAATGACTTCAATAATCAGTTAAAAATGAGTTTCAAAGTAATTAGTATCTCCATTTAGACATTAGAAGAGTACAGTAGACTCTAGATAGAGTGAAAGTTTTAAATGGAAAATTTTTATTTCATTTTATTTTTATTTTATTTTTTCATTTTAATTTTAAATGGAAAAATGTTTTAGTTTCGTATATTATTTTAATTTAGAAATAACATTTTAACTTTTTGGCCAACTCTGGTTTTTGTATAGAAATTTCGTTAATATTTTTAAGATGTACGTTTTAGTGGACTGCGTTTGCCAAATCTATTGCTTCTCTGCTGCATTAATTTAAAATTAATTTTCTACGTGTTCTTTCGTGCTTATCATTGTTAGTATGTGCAGCATTCTGATCAGCATAACCGATAACTGTCATTTTATATTAGGTGGACAATAGTACCACCTTACTTTTCTAGTCTTATTCCTACTTTGTTTTTTGCACTACTCAGATCGAAGATCTTGTCTATCGAGTTCTCAATGAAGGATTTTTCTTCCTTCTTCCATCGGTTAGTTTTCTGTATACTGTATTCACGAGTCTACTGTATTTGTATACAAATACTGATAGTTCTACAATTGGGCGACCTTAATTTTTCTGGTCACTGCCACAGAAAAACCTCATTTTGTCTTATTAGCATTAAAGTGCAGGGTTTCCTTTTATCAATAAACCATTTCCTATTTCCCATTTTCCGCGATTTTCGGGCTTGACGAAAATTTCCGCAATTAATTTTTTTAAAATTGATTTTACGGTCGAAAATTCTAAGTTAAGTGGGGAAGGTTGCCAATAATTTATTGAAAGCCATTTGAATCCGTGACATATCGCTTAATTCAGGCGTAAGTGTTGACCTAATCTCCCAGCTAAGCGATTAGAAAGCCGAATAAATGCGCACATAAAAAAGGATTTTCATTTTTCCTGTTCAAGCTAATCTAGAATCCTTTATTTAGCTTGACGCTCTAAACGAAATCATCATTATGGATCTTGAAGCAAGCAGTTTGGAAAATTGGTTCCAAATCTATCTCTGAATGCCAAAATCCATTGAGATTTTCTAAAAATGCCATCACAGCAAGGCTTGGGAAAGTTTCTCAAATCTGCACAAGAAAGAAAACAAATACAGTTGAACATGTTTATAACGAACTATGCAAATAGCGAACTGTCTTCTGTGGTCCCAAAATTTTTGTACCTATTTTTCATACAAATCACTAACTTTACAGCGAAGTACTTTTTGTGAGCCCCACAATGAATTTGCCAAGACATTACAACGTTTATAACGAAGTAAGAAAAATCGAATTTGAAAAAAATCGCCACAAGGCAACACTTACATACATATATGCAACATCACTTCACAGCTGTTTTAGACTATTCAAACAAACAAGCCAAACAGATGATTCGTTTTAAGTTCTAAGAAAGTCAAAAATTGAAATTTAGATAAAAATGAAAGAAATTCCATTTCAATGGGACCAACAAAAATGCAAATAAAGGATAAGGTTGAGAAGGGAAACAAAAGTAAACAAGCCAATCTGTGAACCTTATAAAATTCTAAAGTCCACATTATCCACACTGTTACCACTACAATGTTTTTTTTTTTTTTTTTTTTTTTTTTTTTTTTTTTTTTTTTTTTTTTTTTTTGTATGAGTTTGACAATATTTTCTACTACGTTTATAACGAACTAAAATATTGTCTAGTTCGTTATAACTCTGTTTTACTGTAACAATAAATAAATTTGGGGAATACCGCGAACAATAAATTTCAATACAATTTTTACATTGTTTATGTTTGTTGTTTGTATGTGTATTTATATAGAGCAACTGTAACACTGTGCAAAGTACACCGTTTCCAATACTAATACTTTTTATTTAAACAAATGTTTTCTGTATTATAATTATATTTTGTTGTTGGTTATTGCTAGTAAATTCCAAGACGGACAGAAGTATTCGTAATTGACTCTAATAAACACCTCTTCCACAAGCTGCGGAAATGGCCCAGTTAATAATTTATCCCACACTATTTATTCACCTGATTAAAAAAATGAAGCAGCAAATGTTTTGGATAGCTGTTACACCCCCTCTTTGACTTTAAAATAGTATATATTTCTGTAATTATGTATGTATGTGTGTGGGTACGAGCATGTGGAATGCAATTTACACAACATATACTATTTCAATCTATTTTTCCTTACTTATTTATTAGAAAACAAATTTGATTATTCAATAGATTTACCAGCGTATTTATTTTCAACATTTTTGTGGTAAAATGTTGTTTGTTGGAATTTTTTTTTTTTTTTTTTTTTCTTAAAAAGCGAACAAAAAAAAAAGAAAAACAAAAAGATTAAATAATGACAAGAAAATTACCACCTTATTTAAGGTGTACAAATACGAGTTATATTGTAAACTATACTTATTTGAAACCAACAATTATTATATTTTAGCCTCATTATTGCCGTGGCGCATTTTGGCTGACGCTTTTTTATGCCATCGTGTGACGGTAATAGAGAATTTATTTTTATAGCTGGCGCCAGAACAGCAATTGCAGTATTATTTTTCTATAATTTTTTTAACTTTTTTTTTTTTTTTTTTTTTTTTTTGGTGTTTGTTTGTTTTTTGTTTGCTTTTATTGCACAGGCACACAATCAGGCTGGAAAACTATGACTCGTTGCATACACTTGTTTTTTCTTGTTTTGTGGGGAAAATAGCGACTATAAATTTACAAAACAGTGGCTAACGTAAGTTGACACCCATGACATTAACTGCTCGCCTGGCACTGCAATATATCATTTTTATATTATTTTTTTGTTGGCTTTCGAATACGCCAGAGGCAGTTTTTAGTGCATTTCGTTAGTGCATTTTACAGCATCTGCTATTTGATGCGGTAAAGTGTTTTTGGTGACTCTGCAGCTTTTAGCAAGACACAGTCGGCACTTTCGATTCATTTGTGTCATTTGAAATATTACTATCAGTATGCTGTATATGTTGAGTTCAATACCAAATGGCTTATATTATCACCTTATTAAAGGTTGGTGGCCGTTTATTTTATTGTTAGCCCACCTTAAAAGCTTTAAGATCTTAGCCCCTATGCCAGACACAATAAGATGTCGTCTGCTTAAAAGCAAATTGCCATGTTCAATATGATATGAAAATTGATTGGCGCCAGTACTAGGCCACACGTTTGTTTGTGTGCATGACTAAGTTTTTTTTCCGCCAGTTTTTTATTTTTCGGAATAGAAGCTGTTTCTGAAAGACATCAAAAGGTTTTCAACACTGTCCACTTTTTTCAACATTCAAGTTTAATCATTACAATATATTGCTTAGGCGTACACTCTTCCATTTTTATTATTGATGCAAGTTTTTATTCAGTATTACAAGAAATATAAATTTATATATCTGTTGTCTGTTCTATACCAGGGTTAGATAATAAAAGATATCTGGCCTCTGGTATCAGAATTGTGTCGTCATTAGCAACCTAATCAGGGTCTTAAGTAAACACATTTCCTTTTGAAATGGAAGCTCCAAAGGGGTCTTAACATAAATAATGATAAGCCAGTTTGAATGTTATCTGAATATATTTTCAATACAGATATTCAGCTTTAGCTACTTCACTTGACCGTGTGCCAGAACCTCGAAACTGCGCGTACTTTTTTAAATAGTTTTCAGATCGAGCAGCCGTCAGATGTCTTCTACCAAAAGCACGGCCAAATGGCTTATGCGACAGAACCACCTGCATCACATGACAAACGAATTTTAACGCCCACTGTTAGGAAAAAGTTAGCAGAAGAAAAAATGAAACAAACTGTTACTGCAAATTGCATGTGGCTGCAACTAAAATGTTCTTTAATTTGCTCGCGAAAATATTCGTAATTTGTTTGTACATAAAATTAAAGGCAACAAGAAAAAAGTGCTGCTTATTAATTCTAAATTACTTGTAAGATTAAATTTCTTTATGGTATTTGAAATGTGTATGTTTGGTTGTGGGTTGGCTACCTTCAGCCAGGCGTAACTTAAGCTCATCCCGAACAAAAGCTTTAGTTAGCAAATAGTACGAAACACGAAAAGTGGCAAAATATACTCGTAGTGGGCCAATTTGCATGTTTAATAGTCAAAAATACAAAATAAGGATACAACTTTGCCATAAAAGTGTTTAAAAAGGACCTTCGCATATGTTGTTCGTTTAGAACGAAATCTCCTTCATATCCGTTTTATTAGCGAGCATTCAAAACTACATTCTACATTCTGGGAAAGCCGCTCCCCCCCATTTACCAAAAATGCATTTAAAAGGAACATAAAAATTAAATTAGTTTGTAACAAGAAGTTTTCAAGAATGTTTTTTAGAACGAAGCCATTTATAAAAATTGAACTTTAAGAATGTTGAGATTATAGTTTAATCTTCTGAAGGGCCAACTACAAAATTCACGAGGTCTCTCAGAAGGCGGATTAGAGTTTTATAGTTTCTGTTAAACTGTTATTGGAAAGCATTTTATTAATATTTTTTACTCCGTCAGCGAAATACTGCAGCAGAGAAAGCGAAGCAGCTTGTAAGTGCTGTTCCGAAGATTGATAAGCGAGAGAGTATGAGCTCGTTATAAATTATTTATTGCAAAATGTCGGAATGGGCAGTGACTATGCCAAATTTCAACAACAATTGAACAGTGAAATGTTTGTTCTCTATAAATTTGGAAGGGCTCGCTCGAACCAACCAGGAAATAGTTAAATATTTCTTTCAAAAATTAAATAAAATGAAAAAGAGTTTTTTTTTTTTTTAAAAAAAAATTTATTGCATTGAAAGAAGTATTCAAAAAAAATTATGAGTTTAGCGAAGTTCCTCTAGCCCTCTTCTAGCATCTATCTGTCTTCCTCTATCTGCCTTATCATATTGTCTCCACTTATTTGGTTCTTTTTAACTATTATCTTTTAACTAGCTGCTTATCTCTAGTCTATATATCTTTCCTCTATATATTTATCTAACTGTCTTATCTTTCATCAAATTTATCTATATACTCGTATCAATCTATGCTTTATCTATTTGTCCAATCTATCTTTCTTATATTTACCTATTTGATGTATGCATAAAATTCAACTTTTCATATCTGCTAGAGACTTCGACATGTGTGACCCCGTTTTGATTTTTCGATTTGCGAGTGTCTCTAAATTTTAGCTGCCACGCCTTCTTTATTTTCATATAAATTATTTTAAAACTTTTATACCATAATATCCTTTAATACAGTGACTATATATAAATTAGTGGTTAAAAAAATTAGACCGCGGTAGCGCTATATAATTTTAACATTACATGTATATCTTGGAAAGTATGTAAAATATATATATATATATATATACAACATTAGAAAACAATTCAGTTGATAATACTTAATACGTATTCGTGCTTAAAATAATTAGTCTTAGCCACTCCCATTTAATTTGAGTATTGTAAAGGGTGTCCACAATGAACGCGATATAGCGACATGACAAAACTGTTTTTTTTTTCCGGCGAAATTGGATGATATTGATATGGGCATCCCAAACAGCACGTGATATAATACAATTGCTATGTGAGACATTACCAGGTCGTACGCAGGCTCTCGTTTCGATAATGAGAATCCGCCTCCGGATCATTTAACTTCACACCATTAGGTTTCAACAAATCTGCAACCATAGATGTTATGCTGAATCAACGCCATTTAGACACATTTATCCAAAATGGTCACGGAGAATTTCAGGGAACGTAAAATTATCTCGATTGGAAAGTATTTAAATTATATATTTTCTATATATTAGCGAAATAGGAAAATAATTATGTAATATAAAAAATTTCTTAAAAATACTTCTTTCAATGAAGTAAACAGTAGCCGTGCTAAGTCGTGCAGTCCACCTGCTCGTCAATAAATTGAATACAATGAAGAGAATAAAAATAAGAAGACTAAAAGACTTAATTATAATCCCGGTTGAATGCGATATGGCATGCCCCAAGTTGTGGTGTTAGTTTTCAATCATACCACGATATGGCGCCTCATTGGTAATTACCGTTACACCATTTCCAGTTTCAAAGAAATAAGGTACAACGATTCCTCATGACAAAATGGCACACCAGAATGTCACTTTTATTGAATGCAAAGATGGCTGATGAGTAATTTAAGGGGTTCCCCATTGCCCAAAGCCATTATTGGCCATTATTCGGTTTATATAGATTTATCCATGAAAATAGGGTTTGGCATGGGCGAGCTGCATATGTACGGCGGCGTAAATTGCCTGTTTGAAGAAACTTTTGTGCACGGCGCCGAATTGAAGTTAATGGATTGTTTTAAACATTTTTCTTACCAAAAGTCATTTTTTCAGCCGATATTGCCCTATTATCGTTCACTACACGATAAACAGTTCGAGTTTTTGGCACGTTGTTTCTTCCAAAAATGTCTTCTTTCACTGTAATGCCACTGTCACTGTAATCGATGATTGATTTTGGTAAAATCTTTTAACGATTAAAACACGTTGGCTTACAGAATATTTTTCCATAATAAATTTGCCACGTCTCTGTTTCTCCACTGCCAAATATGAGCTGTCAAGACTAATATGTACCAAAGTGGCGGCCAAACAAAATAGTATATATTTCCTACGGATACTCTGTGGTCCCCTTATTTTTGAGTATACCCTTTTCCTGCCTTTTTCTCAAGTTTGTCTGAACTACCCCACCCAAAGATGGCTTGCAAATACTGCTGACATGAACACCACCACAATAACAGGCAATAATTACAGGTTTAGTAACGAAAAAGTGTGATCGGATATGTAAAAAATTACTGCAAAACAATTTTCGGGGAAACAATGAGAAAAAAAAAGATATCAACATCACACATACACCCGATTTAATGCAATCGATATGGTATTGAAGTATTGAAAATGATTTAAAAGTTCTACGGCGCCTGGCCACAGAAACTACAAGCAAGTAACAAAAAAGCGTAACTTTGTTACAATTTGGAGTAATAAAAACTGGTAATAGAGTTTTATGATTACGGCTGTAATGAATTTAGCACGTGTTTAATGGGCTTGCTTGTGTACGACTACTTCAAGCAAAACCATTGTGGGCAGGCATGATTCATGCAACAAAACCAGGGAGAAGCATAACAATTAAATATAAATAAAAATCTAATAGAATTATGAGGGGCTTTCCATTTCTTGACTATAAAGCCACTTGCAGGGAAAAATTCTGTACTTACTTGGGGGAGCATATTTTTATGATTCTAATAAGTGTGTCACGTGATCGGTTCCCAGCACTTCTTATCAAGGCAATAAAAAGTTCCTTAATTGCAAAGTTTTCATGCATAAAAAATTTTTCAATCCACAAATAATGAATGTCCCATTAAAAGTACCATCGAAATAGTTTTAATAATATTTTCCTTCTTTTGAACCATAAAAAACGGTTCCTGTTGGTGACGCTCTTCGATTTGTGTCGGCAATTGTAGGATTAATTAATAGAAGTACGAAGGCAATTTATATATATACATATATACTTTTGCCAAGAACTTTAATTAGCGCATAAACTGTCTGTGTTAACGCTTTTCGTGTTGAGGATTAAAAATTCTAAATGTAAAAACCACTAACCAGTGTATTTTACAACCTTCAAAAATCCTAACAACTTGTAAAAGAAGAAAGCGGAACTCAAATGCAAATATATATGAAAATTACTAACATTCAAGAAGGAAGAATAAGATGCACATCGCCAGCTATAGTCCTCTGTTCCCTTACAGAGCTAAAATGGTTAGTTAGTTTGTAACTGCCTAACAAGCTAAGTAAACCGGTGAATATTGCCAATCTTGTACTTGGCAAAACAGTATGACGTGAAACTGAATGAAAATATCAAAAACACTAGAAGATGTTGCGCTTGTGATATGTGTATGATACTGGCAGAGTAACATGACTGCCAGAGTAAATATGACAACATCCAAAAGTACATAAAAACTAAAGGGTTGGAATTAAGTGGTGCTGAAAAGAAGGAGGGCAATCTGTTACTTTTAGAGATGCTTGTTCTAGAGATGCATTTAAACGCAACGGCACTACATATGAATTTCCTTCCCGATTATTATTGGCAAGAGCACATTTTGCTTAATATGTCCATTTATGTTTGTGGGCTTTATTACTCAAGCCCTGAAGCATTCCTTGCTTGGTCTATACATTTTCTGAAAAAAATTCTTTAGAGCAATCAATATTTTGAGCTCAATTTATTTATGTATATATAATTTTCGTAACTCTCTTACAACTCTCTTAAATGTATATTTATTTTTATTTAAATAAAAATTTCTCCTATACTACAAATACACAAGTATACTCTGAGCTTTTATTATACATCTAATATCATGGAGCCGCTCAGTTCAAATTTTGCTAAAAAATTTAAATATCTGGCAACACAGTTAAATTAAAATCAAAGCAAATGAAAGTTTCAACTTGCAAATGTTGCCGACAAAATGAGTTCTGTTCTTTGTTCTCCTGAAAAGAGAGACCATTTAGTTTTCATATCACTTAATTTGTTTTGCTCTCTGAGCAGAGCTTTCGAAGAGTTTTGCTTTGATAAATTGCTTAATTAATGAGGTAATTTGAAATAAATTGCTTAATTTATTAATTCAATACATGTCTGATAAATTGAAAAACAATTCAGGTATAAATTAATTAAAATGTCTAACTGCGGAATTTAGTTGTATGTCGGAACAGGGTATAAATTGCGATATAAGTCTGGAGCCAGTTTTTCTTCAAGTTTCAATTTTGTTATAAAGAAGGAATTATTTTTTGGCTTGTTGTTCTTCTATTCTTATTGTAAAATTATTTAGTTTTCTATTTAAAATAAATTCATAAATATTTCTTTCTCTATTAAAATAGCTCACGGGAAACTTTCAAGGCCAAATAAAAATTTCTACGATTTGTTGCGTTACAAAAATATTGCCCAATATGAAAGGGCAATTGCTAGCAATTTATAAATTGCTTCAGCCGTTTTAAGTAATTTATAACGTAATTAAAAATTAAATATTATACTTACTTCATTTACTTTTTGCTTATCGGGCCTAACTATTTTTTTTTTGAAAAATTAAAAAAATTTTTAATTAAATAATATTTATCACTTGATCTATGTTACCTCCTGCTTGCAAGAAGCAACATATGAAACAAATAGAAAATGTAATATATTTATAATAGTGTTTTCACACCTAAAGTTAAAACCTGGTTTTAACTTAAAATCTACAAACAGCTGATTTTGTGTTCACATACAATTTTTATAAAATCAGGTCTTGTAATACAGTTTGTCAAATAAATTTGTTAATGATAAAATAAATTTTTTGAAGAACTAGGTGTGTTTGTTGTAATTATTCATCCCACATTTATTTGAGAAACTGTACGACAGCTGTTATTGTTTATATAAAAAATAAGAAATTTTAAAAATGTGTTCTAAAATTGAAATGATTTTACATGTTGTGAATGAATATTTGTGAATGTGAATGAATTTTATCAGCTGTTTTCAATCTTTCTAACTTGGTAGCACTGAATATGTACTGTATAAAAAAAGGTTGTATTTCATAAAATCTACTTAAAACCAATTCAAAAAAAGTTTTAAAATGGTTTTATAAGAATTATTTTGTATGGTAAAACCAGGGGTCTTAAGGATTGGTTTTAAAGTTAAAACCAAATTTTGTTTTAAAACCAGGTTTTATCCTCAGTGTGAAAACACTATAAAAAACTCTTTTTAAAAATGTAGGTTTCTTGCAAACAACCACGCAGCAACTCTGTCTCTCTCACTCTCTGCTCATAAAAGTCTACTTGCTATATTGTTTCCTTTAAACTTTTTTTTAAACGGCAAATAAGAAAGTGTTCTTTGCTAATGTGTCACTTATTATCTGTCAGCATAATTTTTTTAATTTTTGTTTTTTAAATATGTTTTTTTTTTTTTTTTTGTTGTTTCTTCGTGACAACATTTGCCACAATCAATATTTATTTTAAAATCCTTATTTGTTTCGGTGCTCTTCTAAAACTTGTAAAAACAAATCTGTTACTTGTACGAACATCTTGTATTTTGGCATTAAAAATAAATTTTCGTTCAGTTTTAGTTTGTCATGTTTTAAAAACGTGTGTTTTTCTTTCGAGCAACAAAAAAAAAAAAAAAAAAAAATTAAACAAGAATGTGTTCAGGGGCTTTTTGCGCTAAAAATATTTGCTCTTCTATTTTAAATTCAATTAAATGCATCAATGTTATTTTCAGTGTTGATATTTTGTTTATTGCGTTTTGTTTTCTGCTTGTCATGTTCTTTTAAATACATTTTTTTATTTAGTTTTTATTTTTTTTTTTCGTTTTTATTTTTGTTTTTTTTTGTTTTGTGTTTTTTAAAATAAATTAATTTTTAAGTTTTTATATTTTTTCAATTATATTTCATTTATGCTGTTTTCTGTTCATCACCTTGATGCCGCACACACACGGCGTTAGTTTTTTGGTTGGTGAGGGCGACGGGGTGTTGTTACTGTGCACTGAGAATTTAAATAGCGATTCAATGAACCTCCAAACAGATAAACAAAATAAATAAACAATGACATTTGTTGACTAAATGCAATAAAAAAAAAGTATGCAACAAAGTAAACAACAACAACATCATTCTCAAAAACAACAGCAACAATAATAATAACAACAACATTATAAATAAAATTAATTACTATATTTAATTAAAATTTGTCATCACATATTTGTATAAACATACACAACGACCTCTTAGCACTAAATTCAAGTAAACGATCAAAATCTTTATTAATTTATTTGTTTCTTTTTTATTTTTAAAATAATTTTTGAAAATTATCAAAAAGCACACGAGCGTTAAGCTTGCAAATGCCTTTGCAAATTTTAAAAAAAAAAATTTTTTTGTGGTTTTTATGATAATTTGGTGCTAAAACTCTATTATATCTCGCTAAGATAACGATAATTTTATTTACTTACGAGCATTTAATATTTTTTTTTTTTGTTTTTTTTTTAATATAATCTTGCTAATTTATTATTTTATTATATTGCTCTTTAATAAAAATATAGCACAACAAATAAATAATATTTTGATTTTCGGAACTCTTTGGCAGAGTGAAATAAATTGCAATTGATTTAAGTATTAGTCGGGTTGATGGCCGCAAGGAGTTGAATGGAACAGACCAACAAACATACAAGTCTGTACTTTAATACGTTAAAGTAATGCGTTAGCGGTTCTTGTTACCGCTGCATAGTGCGAGTCTAGTTTAAGAAAAATTAATTAAAATTTAAAGAATCATTTTCCTAAATATAAAACACTAGAAAATTTCGTTCAGTGGAAATAATAAAATAACCCAGCGGCCATTTCAACTGGCGGCATTTATTTAAATAAATTATTATTGAAATGTGGATCATTTGATAGTTGCGTAATAAGCGAGTGGACAGGAGGTTGCAGGTCCAATCCCTGCCTAGACGTTGGTTATTATCCTGCAGATAAGCTGAAAGCTCTGCAGGTTATCTTTCTTAAAAATATATTCAGTTAGTGGCTTTTATGGTAATGTAGTTTTGCATCTCCAGTCTGATTTCATCCCGCCAAACGACTTCTTAGAAGATTAGCTTAGTTTACCGGCGTCTGCATAAAGAGAAGTTTCTTATGTCTTCCAGATAGCGATGCATAATCTTCCTGGTAGCTCTCGATCGACTAGACTTCTGAAAACATCCGTCTTTTTACTGACTTCTTCTTATTTACTGCCGTTCTTCCGCCAAGCATTTCTAAACGCATTTCTAAATTTTTTTGAAATTCACCATTTTAATTTCCAGCTGTTTGCCACTTCATATTTATTTTTGCGGGAACTTTTCTCAAATCTTATCTGCAGTATTATCTACGACAATTATCAGTTGTACTTTCATAAAACCGTCTTGATGTATTAAGAACTTCTGATACTTGGAATTTTAACTAACGACTTTGATTGTGTATTATTTTTATTATTCTGTTTTCCAATTGCAGTCGTCGTCATTTAGTAAAAACCGCAAGTATTCATACTCGCTCACGCCTCGTTACTAAAATAAGTTTGCAGTAACTTTTATTATTAGTATTTGCTTATTTTTCTATATAATTTTTTTTTAGCATTTAAGTATTTCCCATTCAAGAAATCATGTCGGAATTTCATGCTTAAAGAAGAATTGCAAATTTAAGTGCTTTGGAATGTCGAACATGGCAAGTGTATGTATCTCAAGTGGTGTTTTGATTGTTGGCTGACGAAAGTACTCATTTCCTGGGAAATACCAATCATAACAAGTGAAAGAATAAAAGTTAATTAAAAATATGTGGCTGAAGTATCTGATAAGCAGTAGATACTTCAAGTGAAAAGTAATAAATTACTAACTAGCAGACTGATTAGCTTTCAAGAACTATAGGCTTTCCATTTGGCCAGATGGCCACAATCTTAACTTGCTTTTGCAAACTTATTTGCTGAAAGCAGAAATTTCTCAATTTCGAC
This sequence comes from Ormia ochracea, assembly GCA_963402855.1. Classification (NCBI taxonomy): domain Eukaryota; kingdom Metazoa; phylum Arthropoda; class Insecta; order Diptera; family Tachinidae; genus Ormia; species Ormia ochracea. The sequence goes on from OY727106.1 coordinate 45,546,599, forward strand.
AAATGTATAACTCGACAATTTATTTTTAATTATTTTCCCAGTTAATTTATTGGCCGTATAATAATATCTACTTGGCATCACTGAATGACAAAAGAAAACAAAGTCCATAATAATTGTTGACTGGCCTAAAAATCAGTAACTGATTATCTTTCTTTTCAGCTCCAAAGACGTTTAATCGGCTGAATATATATAAATCAGTAAAGCAATATAACTTCAAATTAAACGAAAACACAAATACTGGTGTCAAGTGTTAGTGCATCGTGTAATCTTTACGGCAAACTCCAAAGTCTGTGGAGAAGCCAAACACGCCGCAAATCGTTAAGAGTTAATTAAACGCCTTAGAAAAATGTATATTTCCTTACAAATTAGGTTATGTTTGCCAAAAAAGTATGTAAACAATTTTTTAGCGATTTCCATAACGTTTATTGGCGGGAATATATAAATCAGTAGACGTTTAAATCATCTTTTAGCCATATAACTCCAAATTAAACGAAAACACAAACACTGGTGTCAAGTGTTAGTGCATCTTGTAATAGTTACGGCAAACTCCAAAGTCTGTGGAGAAGCCAAACACGCCGCAAATCGTTAATAGTTAATTAAACGCTTTCTAGGAATGAATTTTTCTTTGCAACTGCATTTGTTTTAGTAAAAAAATTGTTTTTCTTTTAAATGTTTAAATTATAAAACTATTTATTTTTTATTATTGTTTGAAAAAAATTTATTTTTTTGAATACAGTTGTAGAGCAACAGCGTGTGTTCTGCCACTGAACAGCTGAAAACTGTTCAAGTTTACGTTGTTTACGTAAAGATATACGTATAAACTATTAGCGTTTAGTTGGAATTATTCTGAAAACAAGCAACAGCTTTTTAAATGACCGCGAATGGCGCAAAGAAGTTTCTACTGTAAAAGTTTCAGTTTATTTTAACAAGTCGATTAGTGTTAAAATGAGTTACTGAAATGTGCTACAGGAAAGAAGAACTTCTTGTCACAATAAAGTCAAATAAAAGCCATCATGCTCGTAAAGCGGCTAAAATGCACCACCTTTTTCAGTGATGGAGTTAACGGAAAACAGTGAAAATTATTACCAGTTCCATATACTGCCTGGCCCTGATTGTGACAGTAACTGCCAGAGCCATACTAGCGCTCATTGCCTATCACGATGTGTTACACTGAAGCATGCAAAAACGCTTTTATGCATTTATGTGCATATGCGCTCATCTCCGAGTATGCATTTACATTTGTGCCTTTGAGCGCAGTAAGTAGGTGGGCGAATGGATAAACAGCATGTGATAGGAAAACAATCGCACCACTCATTCGATCATTCTGTTTGAGCGAAAATGAATAACAGCTTTCAGCTTTTTATTTTAATTCCCTAAATTTAATTTAGTTTTTAATTTTAATTTATTACATTACGAACTGCTGCCAACGCCATTGATGATGTGCAACAATGGCGACAAGCATGTCGACGCCATCATCACTAAAAATGAAAACACAATTTTCGTCATTAGCTGGCCGAGTAAAGAGGTACGCGGGCATCCTCGTAACAAAACATTCTTTTTATAACGAAAACCCTGTGGCGGGTTGTCGCACGGTCCGCGGGCATTGTTCTGTTTTATTTTTTTTTTTATACTGTTAAGACTGGTATACCAGCTTGATTTTATATATTAATTTTTTTTTTTTTTTTGTTGAGCCGGCCTTAGCATTGCCGCCGTTAGTTTTGCTATGAAACATTACCAGTACGACGTAAAATATATTACGAAATATAGTAAAAAGTAATTTACGAAGTGATCTTTCTACCTGCTATTAAGCCTTTAGCCAATCCGCTGAGCAAACAAATACTTAAGAGTTGTCTATAACAACAGATGTTAGCTAAACGATAAAATTCTTTGATTTTATATCTATTTTAATATTTAATTTAATTTAATTTAATTTAATTTAATTTAATTTAATTTAAAATAATTTAATTTAATTTAATTTAATTTAACTTAGTTTAATTTAATTTAATTTAATTTAATTTAATTTAATTTAAAATAATTTATTTTAATTTAATTTAATTTAGTTTAATTTAATTTAATTTAGTTTAATTTAATTTAATTTAATTTAATTTAATTTAATTTAGTTTAATTTAAATTAATTTAATTTAATTTAATTTAATTTAGTTTAATTTAATTTAATTTAATTTAATTTAAAATAATTTAATTTAATTTTATTTTATTTAATTTTATTTAATTTAATTTAATTTTATTTAATTTAATTTTATTTAATTTAATTTAATTTAATTTAATTTAATTTAATTTAATTTAATTTAAATTAATTTAGTTTAATTTAATTTAATTTAATTTAAAATAATTTAATTTAATTTAATTTAATTTAATTTAATTTAGTTTAATTTAATTTTATTTTATTTAATTTTATTTAATTTAATTTAATTTAATTTAATTTAATTTAATTTAATTTAATTTAAATTAATTTAATTTAATTTAATTTAATTTAGTTTAATTTAATTTAATTTAATTTAAAATAATTTAATTTAATTTAATTTAATTTAGTTTAATTTAATTTAATTTAATTTAATTTAAAATAATTTAATTTAATATAATTTAGTTTAATTTAATTTAATTTAATATAATTTAGTTTAATTTAATTTAGTTTAATTTAATTTAATTTAATTTAAAATAATTTAATTTAATTTAATTTAGTTTAATTTAATTTAATTCATTATTTTGAATTTATTTTCTATCTATTATTATATTAATTATTTTTTTTTATTGTTTATTTTTTTATTTTATTTTATTATTTTTATTATTATTCCAATAGAAATAATTCAGATCAAAAACATTTTTTTTTGTAAAATATTAATTTAATTATTTTTTTTATAAAATAATTGGTAAGAAAAATGTTTGGCATTTTCTTTGAATACCAGAAAAATGAATTAATTTTTAATCATTCTTTAACGATTTTTCTGCCGCTAAAATTCAATCATCTTTTACGACTTGGCAGCATGAGGCACAGCCAATGTTGCTAATTCTGCTCAGCCATATTTTATAATATTTTGTTGGTGTTATACAGTATTTAGTGAACCTTTTATTGGCACGCTGTATTAAAAAGGTTTGCCCATCTCACAATCACTTAATTCGAAATAAAGTTGAACATTTATTTATTCGTTTGTGATTTTTTGCATGCACCATATCAGCAATACAATGTTGCAACTAATTAATTTTTCTTATTAAAAACAGAATAAAATGAAACGCAAACAAGTTCGCTCAAGTAAAATTAATATGAAACTAAAAAATTATTTGCAGCAATCAAAACTGAATATATTAAAGTGCGGAGCAGCACAATTTAGTCGGACTTGATGCAGGTTTATTTTATATGTTTATCACGTTACCAAGGACGGTTGAACCTTTTCTGTGTAACAGTTATGAGAAATATGAACAGGTTTTGCGGTTCAATCAGCCAAAGATGTTGCAGCGTGTGAGTCAGGGATGGCAATTGGAATTTTTTAAATTGTTTACATCAAATGCAATCTGAAATATTATTTTTTAAACGACGAGTTTAAAGAATTTTTTAAATTTGCTAGAGACGTTCAAAGTAGCAAAAAAACAGAGGAGTTATTAGATAATTGAGACACCACGATAAAATGTTTGCTAACGTGCACAAAAATACAGTGCCAGGTGTGTGTTGGAATTCGTTGCATTAGAGTTACAAACTGCAATATTGCAAAAAAAAAACAATAAAAAAATGGAATAATTGCTATTGACAGTAGAATAAATTAATTATTTTGCAAATTTCTAATTTTTCGCTAGAGGTCAAACTGAATTCCAATAGATGAAATTGGTCTCACTTATGTCTTGCGATTAGTGACCTTAGAATTCCAGGTTGTGTATATATAATAAAAAGCAAAAGCTTTGTGAACCAACTTTAATCGCTAGAGCATTTCGCTCGATCCTCTTCTATGTGGTATAGAAATTATCGGCTAGACCAATTGGGCATTGCCTTGGCTTACAGATAAAATTTGGAATTGCTTTCCCGACCATTAATAAATTACCATACCAGGCCATAAATTATATAGCGAAATTACACATTAAATTTTCTCCAACTCCCCTATAAAATTAGCGTCCTTTTAAACTTCCTTAAAGAGCGGGAAAATAGTTATAAAATTTATTTCGTTAAATAAAAATTAAAATGTAATTTGTTGAAACTACAATAGTGTTGGAAAAATTTACAATATTATCAAATTTTTATCAGTTTTCCTTGAAGCACGTCTGGGTTTATGGGAAAGAAATTGGGAGAGGTGTACAGTCTTGAGTATTCGTTATAGATGCATTCGTTAATAAGCCAAGAAAAGTTTACATGGGTAAGAGCAGCCCACAAAAAGAAAATAAGAAAAAATAATTCAAATGCAGATCTGTAGAAAATGGGCTCCATTACCCCTTTCGTGAGACGAAAAAAAAAATATTACTGGGTTTTTGTAGAGGCCTTAATTATAATTGAACAGCTTAAATAAGGGAGGCATGATCAATTAACATCACTTATAACACACATCAGAGCAGATGTAGCCCTCTCCGAGCAGCAGAGGCTTTGAAACACGGCTCTATCTTCTAACTGCTTTACCCTTTCTCCTAACTCTAGAGTAGAAGAGTTTATCCTCTGAGTGTTGATCGTATAACATTAAGTTTGCTTTGAAAGTTTTCTGTTTTATTTATAAATAAAATTCTGTAGAAAAATATTTTTTCTATTCCTTAGAATGACATGAATGACGATCACTTTCTTATAGACTTCAGTAGGGCATTCAGATGTACTGCTTTGATCGAACAAAAATGTTCACGTGATTCAACAATCTTGCAGTATTTTGTGCATAAATCTATGAATATATTTATACGACTTATCAATCTGCTAAATCTGGAATATTTTTATATATATGAATAAACATCAGTTTTAGAATTATAATGTAATTGCTTTTTTTCTTTTTCGTTTCTTTTACGTAATTTTCCTTTTTATTATTAATAAAGTTGCATTTGCTTATTTTCTAAGTTACTGCCGTCATGTAGCATAAGGAAAACTAGAGCCACTTAGTCTTCAGACGGACGGACGGATAATCACTTTGTTAAAACACAAAAAAAAAAAAAAAAATTAAAACGATGTATTGTTTCCTTATAAATTAAGTGAATATCGTTTGTTCTAAAATATTGTCAAGAGTTAGAAAAGAAGAATTAGTTGAGAGGAGAAAATTTATTGGGTGTGTGAAAAAATTATTGCCGGAAAATGTAAAGGAGTTGCAAGCAAGAGTTTTAATTGCAAGAGTTTAGCGAGATCATTTTTAGTATATAATATTTTATTTATTACATATATATTTTTTGTAATCTTTTGTTATTGGCAAACTGAAATTTCTTGTTTTCAGGCCACTGACTTTCCAGTTAAAAACGACGTGAAACTGACAATAACGGTTCTCTTGATATATTATATTTATTTTTTAGTTTATAAAGTACTAAAATGTTCCCCAAGAGTTTTAACCAGCTAATGCTAATGTATATCTAAGGCTAATATTTGTAAATCTTATGTGGTGTTTAATTCAATATTATTCTTATCTAAATATTAGGTTTAGCGTCACTGAGTAAAATGAAAAGATCACGTACTCAATAACTTTCTAGATCAAAGTGTATGAATGTCATTATTTAGTATATGGTTTGTGCGTCGTATCCATAAACCAATTGTACCAGAAACTGACGATTTTTAATAATGTAATTTAATTTTATTTTAATTTTTTTCTTTTAAAAGATATTGTGATAATCCCATTGCAAGACACGCCCCCCTTTTTTACTTCCTACAAAATTTGGCACACAACCATTTAGGATTTGTTAAGGAATCTTCTGGGATTGACCTTAGTCTCTACGTATTGTATCAATTTAATTACAAATTTATCTTTTTCACTGTAGTCTGTGGCAACTGTGCACAAGGTTCTGAATTCTTGTTATTGATGAAGGGCGGGGGGTATGAAGTTGGTCGTCAGTCAACTGCAGCTGATTAGAAAATCATTAGCTAAAAATAAATAATAAATAATCACTATACTGGCTCGATACTTTTCCAACTCGAAAATTGTAGTTGGATAGGATATCGCTGGCTGAACTAGTAAAATCCTTACTCACAGAGGAAGTATGAAATTAGTCTGCTTCGCAAATTGCACACCTATATTTATCTCAAGCCCCAATACTTGAATGCTATAAAAATATTTGCACACAGCAAATAAATATTTTCACATGCTGGTTGAAATAAAAAAGAACTTAAAAATGAAATAAATTTAAATAACAAACAACTTAAGTAACAAGTTTTGAATAGAGAAGTTTACTATTGCAGTCTTGGGATATTCCCGTTCTTGGTTGGTCACTATTTATTTAGCAAAACATGACGAAAAATACACTCTGTTACTGATTGTTTGTATAGTAACGACCGGCCTCTTGCTGACGGACTAAGTGAAGAGTTAAATGTGAAAGAGAAATGCATAGCAATGCAGTGAGTGGCATACCATGCCATGCCATAGAATGACACAGTAATAGTGGAATGGTAGACAGACGGTGACATGGTGGCATGGCATTTTGCAAGGATTTTTCAATAATGCATGTTGCTTTCAACAGTGGTTTTTCTTCTCTTCATTTCACTGGCTGCTATTACTGCTGCCACAGACACACACACACACACACACACAAATGCATCAGTGTCCTACATTCACATGCTTTTATTTTAAAAAAACTTTTTCCAACTAAAACTACTGGTAGTAACAATGAAGATTTTTGTCTCCAAAAAAAAAAAATATTATAATAATTTGACTGGAAGTCGCGTGTAGTTACTTGCGTACGGTTCATATAAAATCTGGTGAAATATTGCAAGCACTTCGACAGGGCAACAGCAGGACTTTCGTTTTGGCTAAGATGTCATAAACTCCTCGAAAATCAGTTGCAATACAGTTACAAAAACTTATAGAGCTAACTTTGGTTTGGAACGAACTCTCCTCTACCCAGTAAATCGGTGCAAGATGATCTATTTTTTCACTTATTACAATTTAGTGCCATAATTTGTAAAATACCTGATTTAATTTTAAGAATGCTTCTTCGTAAAACCTTCTTTTTTGAATTAAAAGAAAAATGCTAAAAGTACAAGATCAGAGATGGAGCAAAGAAAGAAACATATATTTGGTTCATAATCGGTCCATGTAATTTTTTTTATTCACTTTAAAAAATAATAATAAAAACAGGTTTCTCTAATTATTTTTTAAATTCAATCATCAATGAACTTTTATTATTGATGCTGACTTTTGAGGATTTTTACTAACTTTTTGCTAATACTCTTTCAATTGTGAAAAGAGTATTAATTAGTATTAGCGGAAGTTAACTGTATGCAACAGTGTTGTCATTCATTTGGAAATTTTTATTGCAACTACTTATGTTTTTTGTGAACGCGATAAAATGATATTAAAATAATTCCCTTTAAGGTATGACTTTCAATGAGAGTTAGAAAACATTATGGATTTTGGAACCCTGTAATTCTCATGCTATTTTTGAAAAAAAAATAACTTTAAGTGACATAATTTATATGCATCCATTGTCAGTCACTAAACAGGTAGATAAACAATTAAATGCCACCTCAATCTTGAAAAGTCTATGTTGAGGCTTCCAAAGATAACGTTATCCCATTCTAGAGGTAATTGGCAATATTTGCTGCTATTCAATCATTTGTAAATTAGAAAATAGAAAAGTGGAAATCTCATGGGTAGCATCGTAGAATAGTGGACATCATCGTAGACATCTTTATTTCGATTCCTCCTGTATGGCGGCAAAAATCTTGCACACGCAACATTCTGAGACTGCCTTTAATCAGTTCACCGATTTCCTTTTTCCCCCCCATTTTAATTTTTAGTATCTCCTTAAGCTCTTAATGCGTTCTCATTGGCGTTCCATATTTTCAATGGTTTTTTGCAAATATAAAATGACACGAAAATAATCCAAAAATGTCCGACTACAAAGAAGGAAGGATGCATGTGTATGGGTCAAGTAATGTAAGGAATTTTAAATCATGTAATCATGTTATCACGAAGGACAAGCAAATACCACATGCCAGTATCAGTATGAATATTAACATTTATTATTTTTGGTATTTTTATTTTTGAAAATGCGCCAATACGACGACGACACAACAGAATGTATGCATTAAAAATGCCACATCCAGATACACAGACATCCATGCAACCATCCATGCCACCATCCATGCCACCATCCATGCAACCATCCATTTGCAAACTGAAAAATAGACAAAAACACATGTTAACTTTAAGCTGATGTCACTAATAATAATTAATTTCTTCTTTTTGTCGGAAACGCAAAGCGAAAATGCATTGAATATAAAACGATAACAATCCTGACGACCTCTAATGGACAAAATCAAGTCAATTTGTCAATTTTTTCTTATATGTTTGACTGCAAGAGATTAGTGGAGCTTTAAAAAATATCCTTTCAAGAAAGTAATCTAAAGAAAAGTTTTTTACAGTTATTTTTAAAAAAGAAGTTGCAATTAAAAAAATTGCAGACGACGAGGATGGGATTCGAACCCACGCGTGCAGAGCACATTGGATTAGCAGTCCAACGCCTTAACCACTCGGCCACCTCGTCATTAGATTACAACGGTTACTCTCCCATTGTAATGGAGACCTCTGGAAGTAGAAAAGTTAGAAACATAAAATTATTAACGAAAATATTTTAAAACAAAATTTGTTTTCAAATGATAAGCGTTTGCAATTAATTTGGAAGCAACTACATGTATAGTTTCCACAGCGATTTGCTTAACTATTCTAGGAATACAAAAGAACTTTTGAAACTTCTGCAATCGTCAGCTGATCGAAGGCAAGGCAATATACAGGATAATTAATAATTTTGTAACTTAGAAAACTCTTAAGATAAAAGTGTTCATCTGCAGTATAATAAAGTGAACTGTTATACTTGGTTTTCCATTTGGGTATATCAACTGAATAACCTCTAGAATAAAACTTGCGAAGTTCTGGCTTGAAGACTGGCTTACAAATTTAACATATTAATTGGCACTTCAGAATTGCTGAATCTTATTTAGCATGCTTTTTTTAAGATCATTATTAATTTTACTGTTACGTGAACTCGCTGATCATATTTTTTTTTCTAAGAATAGCGCACCCAGTCCATAGGCCAGCTCATGCAGTGAATGTTGCTCGAATTATGAGCGGTGTCGAACTAGACTTTGTTAAGCATTTACGTGCTAGCATTTTATTAATTTTGTCTGCTTCACCAATGAAATCCTGTTAACGAGTAAACGAGGGAGGGATTGCCGGGAAATATTGACTGAACACTTCAACAACAATTAACGCACTTAAGAAAAATTCATAACGATTTTTTTTTGTTTTATGTCATTGGCTGAGAATAGAAGTAAAATTAAAAAGTAAAGTCCAGGGGAATCCCCAAATAATTTTGGAGACTAATTACATAATGCCATAATGGAAAATTAAATAGATTTAATGTTTGTCCTAGCCGGCTAAAAAACGTGTCAGATTAATATGAGTTGTTTACAGGGGAGAGTTACTTTTTGTACAAGAAAAATCTCATGACGAAGTTCTAAAGATATTTTTCTTCTCAATTTCATTTATTGCTTATCAAATTGTTTCCGAAATTATGAAACTTTTCGCTAAATCCCACACGTTGCAATACTACATATGTATATATAAAATTTTGTATCGATTAGTAGAAAATAGTATTCCATGCAATGAAGTTTGAAAGAAGCTTCAATTGGAGTAGTCCTCGTTCACAGTATGAAACTTTTGTACTCCAAGTTTTTCCACTTTCATTGCATAAAGTGTGATTCGTTTCACAACAAATCAAAAGAAAATATAAAAAAAAAGTTGTGCAACGAAAGCTTTTAAGGATTGAAAAGATAAGTAGGATTTTGCTGGCTAATTAATAATGCAATATTTTCGGTAGAAGAATTTCCTTTTTGCTGTCCAATCGCCATTGTGCAGAATTAATTCTTTTACACAACATTTATTCAGTTTGTCAATTTTATATTCTTTGTTTTTGAAAAAGTTGAATATTGGAAAATTGTGCCGGCGAGCTTGTAGCCAAGATTACAAATTTAGATGTTTATAGTCTGTCTGCCGTTGTAGTCATTTTGTATTCTAAAATTGTCGTCGTGCCCTCACATATTCTCAGCCACAATTATAGAAAATATTTTTGTTGGCCTCTTTTTTTTTTTTTTTTGCATTCCAAAGAACAAATTCTTTTACGTAAAAGAAGAATTACAAGACATCAGAAGAGAAAATGACATAAAATTTATTTTCGTATTGCCCATTCAATCACTACGTCGTCGGCGCTAATAATAAGCAGTATTTAAGTTTACGTTTGCATATGGGGAATGCATGTGCAGCGTCTAATCGTTTGGAAAATTTCTTTGTGCTATTCAGACATGTAAAATGGAAATGAAAATTGTAATTTAGAGCTTCTTCTATTTTAATATGTAAATGTATTCTGTAGACGATAAAGAAAATATATCAACGCCCTAAGTGAGGCGCCCGTACGCACGAGAAATTCCTATTCTTTATTCGTTCTTAATAAAAAATGGCGCAAAAGAGCTTTTCATACATACATATATAAAATTGCTTGTTGGGGCCCTTTGTGGGCTGGTAGATTCAGTGGTTCTTATGACCTCAAATATTATTGTCAAAAATGTTTCCTTAACTTTGAATCAGATGGAGTCCCATGTGTCCTTGATTTTGTCAAAGAGACATGCGATGAAAAAATTATGGCTTCTAGTGGTCCAAGTAAAAGGCCACTAAGATCGCCTGATTCAACTCCATGGGATTATTTTCTTTGTTGTGATTATATTTCACTTTTGTATGTATGTCGATAAACCAGAGGCAAAGAATCCTGAAAATCCTGGAATTTACAACCTTGTTGGCGATATGCGGCCGCTAATGCTGCAAAAGTTTTTTGAAATTTGATATTCCAGAGAAGGCTTTATACTTGCCAGCTTTGGCGGTCACACCACCGAAATCATATTTGGTTTGGTTTTTCAATTTTCATCTTTCAATATTTCGCCAAGCTTCGATAAGCTGCGTCAGGCAATTATTTTTATTAAATAACATAATTATTACACTAAAGCCTGATAAGGATAAAATTTAGATTTTTTTTTTTTTGTTTTTATTATTATAATCCTGAAATAAAACATCCCACTCCATACTAATTTCATCTTATTGTTGTGTAACGACTTTTGTCTGCCTCATGTCTGCTGGAATATATAAATAAATGATGTGTAAAAAAAATGCTGGTTGGGAGTGTAGGAGTGTGAGGGTGAGCAGCCTACTTTTACATAAAAGTAATGGGCGTCGCACTTACAGGTGTCTGTATATAAAAAACACACACTCCTTTTATCGGTATTATCAGCAATTTATCAAATAAATGATTAAAAGAAATAGATTTCATTTCTAGTACGACACACGCTTTCACAGTCTTCACACAATATGCAACACTTGTTAATTCTCATGTAAAGAATTAATTTCAACAACAATGGTCACGTCATAAATGTTTGCGTGTCTCACTCTTTGCCGATTTGTTGTTACAACATTTCATAAATGATTCATAAATGCTTTCACACAATTTTTATTCTCCTCTTTATTACACACGACAATTATCATCAATAATAATTTAATTAGAAAAACGCATAGACTTTCATGAAAGTTTCTTGCAGTTCTACGCATGAAAGTGAAAGTTCGTGTTCGAAGCTTTGTCAAAGTGGAAGAAGAAGAAAAGGTAATAAACAGTTTTTGGGCTCGTATAAAACTTGCATCGCTGAACAGACTCGAAAATTATCGGCTGTAGGCAGATGAGCCTTCAATAAACTTTGCTGTTTCAGCTTTGCGAAATTTTAAAAAGTTTTAAATAAATATTTATCTATTTCATTAAATTGTCATCACTTGACTACATTCCCATGGCCAGGGTTCTTTCACTAACCAATCACAATTGCCAGGCTTATGAGACAGCTCAAGCATTGTTGGCAAATGATTTGATTGTTTAATTCTTTTAGTACTAAAACTGTATGGTTCTTATTATTCTTCCCCCCACCGTTTCATAAATACGTTTCCTACAGTAAATCATATATTTTAAAACATAATTTAAAAAACACAAAAGCATATCGTCGGTCACAAGTTCAAGGACATAAGTCGCATTTTTCTCTTTTCTTGAGGTTAACGATATATTTCTTTAAGACAACTTGTGAATATAAAATTAATATATAAGCTTAAACTTAAACCTCCCCTCCCCCTGAACTTTCTTCCCCTAAGTTCATTCATTCTCTTTGTTTCTTTTTTGTTGTATTCTTATCTACTTTTTTGGTTGTTATTTTTCTTCTCAGCTTTTAATATAATTTTCATTATGAATTTCCCTGTTTACACACAAAAAAAAAATTGTTTATAAATATAATGTAAATACAGTGTGATCCATTCAGCGGCTCTGGAGTCTAAAGGATATTTTGTGCCATGCATCAGTGATTGAATCAAACTTTGTTCCTTGTTACTCGTAAAGAGTATTCGCAGTTGTCTCATCATCTGCCACGGAGGGCTGAAAAAGATAATCTGAAGATAATTCCTTTTGAGCTCGAGGATACCAAAAATCATAAAAAAATGTATATATTGGCTTTTTTGGCACCGGCTAGATTGCCTTGTGGTCTAAATTTCATTACCACTATTCTATGATTAAGAGAAGTTACATCATCCTTCCTTGAAGTCGTAAGCGAAATAACTATAGTGAGCCACATGAGTATTTTTAATTATTACCTACAGGATACTGTTTGCAGTAATTGATTATTTTGCTCGAACCCAAAAATTCGTTTGAAATCGTTTCTTTGTTTTCTTTTCTTTTAGAAAAAATTCAAAATGAAAAAAGTAGATATTATCAATAGCAAAAAAATGGGGAACCCCATTTCATTCCAACTTGGCTTATTTGTCTGGCAATTTGGTTTCATACTGTGGCTTTTAAAGCGCATTTTTATATCTTTTAGTTTGTCCTAGTAAACATTCCAAAAAAAAGCAAACATATTTTACATATTTTGTTTGATAAATTGAAAACGATTCAGCAAATATTTTTATTTGTTTTAAACAATCCTTTTGTTTGAAATTTCTGTACTGCTTAGAAGAAATGGTGTATAAGTATGTGATAAAATTTTTAAAATTACAATAAAAATTTTGTCAATAACAATTTATTTACTTGTGAAATATTTGATTAATTAATAATTAAATTTTGGTAATTAAAAATAATTTAAAAATTAATTATTTAATAATTACGCTGGCCCTGAAACTATTTTCCGTATTGCAATGCATTTTCTTTCTTTGTTTTGTTTTAAATTAATGTTTTTAGTGAATTTCATTTTTAAATTTTATTTCTCTTAAAAAATTTATTCGAAACGGGATAATTTTAAGTATTACAATGTGTAATATGGAAATTATTTTCTGGCAGCACTGTAATAAAAGCATGCCTATCATGTTGATTACAGGCGGAAGAGAAGAAAATAAACATTCCGTTTTGGACTTTGTACTCTCTTGTTGACAATAATAAATATATAAAAAAGCAACAGCAACAACAACAACAACAACAATTATAAATGCATACACAGTCTGCCATGTAGACTCTTCATAAGGCATAACAAATTATTTATATTTTTAAACACTTGGAGTTGTAACCTGAGAAACGCTTGCTTTGACGAATCAGGGATATTTTTATCCTTCCTGGAGAAGTTTTTAATTTCATTTTATGTAACGCACTTAAATGCCATACACCATTTCTGCAATCTGATCTGATACTGTTTCACAGCAAAACAGCTCCAGCCTTGCAAGCATGTCCCATGTACGAAAAAAATTGAAAAATAAAAAAATGGCACGAAATGGGCTCAATTCTGATTTCATCCCAAAGCACAATAATTTTGCCACTTTAGCTGCCCCATTGTGAATTGAAATTTTTTATTTCGACTGCCTCTTCTATAGTCCAAAAAGTCGAAAATTATAAATGTTATTTGGTAAAAATGGCTGTTTTTCATTTGATACTCCTCATTAAGGTTCGGATTCACTAACCCACATAATCGTGCGATTTGTCAACTATATCAAGTTGTGCGGAAAAGTGGGTCAGTGTAAACGGAAAATGTAAGTGCGTAATGCTACGCAGTACAAAACTTTATGAATGTTTTCATAAAACGCAAGCATTTTTTCTTTTTTTTTAAATTAAGTGATTTTTGAGTGGACTTATTTTTGTGTAAATTTATTCAAGTATTTTTAAAAAAAAATAAATAATTTAATTTCATGTAATTAATTTTTTGTTTAGTTTGAAAAAAGTAAATAAATAAATCGCAATAAATATTATTCGATTTCACTTATTCAAATTACATATAAAATGAAGTTAAATCTTGAAGCGATTTTTTGATGTTCATATCTTGCACAGTGGCTTGAGATTTGTCATATTGGAACTTGTGTCAGTTGAGATGTGCAAGTTTTACTAAAAAAAATCTGACTGTCAGTTGTAAATTATTTCATGTGTTTGATATGAATCAGCTGTTGTGCGATACGAGAAAAGTATTTGGGAGACGATTAAAAAAAAATTTTTTTTTTTATTTTAAATTAATGAAAATTAACGACATCGAAAAATGTTTGTACAAGAATTTTTTTAGTATTGTAAAAATATCACGAAACACGATTCATATGAAAATATTTATTATAAAATTACGCCACTAAAGAAAGTAACGTATTTTTATCCCCCGCCATCTGCTCATATTTTGCACAGCGGCTTCAGGATTTTCACATTTAAAATGTGTTTCTTTTTAACTTTTTAACATTCCAGGTATCAATTCAGACGTGAAAATATTTACTAAGAAGTGACATCTATTCGTTATTTTAATTCGTAACAGCTGTTTTTGGAAAAAAGTTAAAGACGCGATTAAAATTCCAAATTATATTCAATATATTTTTTTTTTGTTAATTTTCAATAAAGAAAATTAATATAAAATGGAGAAGAGTCCGGCAACAATTATTTCATATCTTGCACAGTGTTTTAAGAATATTAAAATTTGTCTCTGTTCAGACGTGCAAATTTTACTCAACACAAAAAAAAAATATCATGAGACTCAGTTCAATTGAAAATAATTATTATAAAATGACGCCATCAAAACAATTTATTGCCGTTTGCAATGTGTTTAAATTGTCTGCACAGGCGATTGTTTATGAATTCACTTTAATGAAAACTCGAATCCTCTTTTACATACATCTGAACGTCATTAAATATCGATTTATTGTCATTATTTTTATTATGGGCCTATATTGTGCACACACACACATACACATACAAACACATGCACGGCTGCAGCTGCCACTACTATTTTTTTTTATATGAATTCATTATTTTCAGAGCGCCACTAGTTTTCATAACTAATAACTTTATGTGCAGATCTCTTGAAATATAATCGCATAATCGGCCGACAACAAAATATATAACAACATTAATAAACAACTTAACAAACTTTAATTTCTTCAGTTTATCGCTTTTTAATATTTTCATTTATTTCTTTGCATATCTGTAGTTATTTTCTATTATAAAGAGCTTGTTAAATTTCCGGTACTTCCGTCAACAAGTAATAATAAAAGTAAAAAAAAATTATTTTTTCTCTGTGTCAGCTATGCATCCATTAAGACTTATTAACTCAGTTGTTAATGAAGGCTTCCTTGCTGGTACTTACATGTGTATCTATTAGCAAACGGGAAGACATTGAGTGACAAAAAGCAAAAATTGGCAAAATGCTCGGAGAGGCATTCAGCAGTCTGATGTCTTTCTAGTAATTAGTATGTTAAAGGCAATTAATGTAATCATGATATAAGTTTTATGGAAAAAGTTGTAAGAAATGAATAAAAGCACTTAAGTCTTTTGTTGCTGACAGAGTGGCATGAACTCGAAAATGTCCCAGCAGAAAATTACAAAATTATTCATTGTCATTGAGGCAAATAAGCAAAATCAGGCAGGAAATTCTGATTATTCAATGACTTAATGAGGGCAATTAGCTGCTCGTTAGCTCGTGCTAGTGGAAGACAAAAGAGTGCTTGAAAAATATTTAATAAATTTTATAAATTAATGTTTAGGGAAAAAATGGTGTATTCCTATGCCTCTGCGGGAATGGCTAACTTAAGGAGTTATGCGAAATGCATATCATTTTTCGTAGATCAAAAGCTGGCAAAAAGCCTTTTAGCCAGGCAGATGAGTGAATATCCTGATTATCCAGCACATATAAAAAGTAATGCTTTAAATAACGCTTCAATTAACACATGAAAAAAGTCTAATTTGAAAAATTCTATTAATATTTTGTTTGAAATATTTAATTGAAAAGCATAGAATATTTTCACAAATAACCGAACCGAAGGAACCGAACAAGCCGAGCCCAAAATTTGTTGCTTAATTATTATTTTTTTTTTTATTATTAATATTTTAGTTAATCTATTATTTATGCAATACAAAAATTAAAAATATATATATATATTTTTTATTTATTAGATGTTATAACAATTCCCGGGGAATTTATGCACTTTTCGCCCTATTTCTCTTTCCCTTTGAAAACTAAAAGCAACCACGGTCACATTGTACGTATAATATATACCCTTTTTTTCAACTGTGGTAGCAGAAAATATTGGTCATGAAGAATCTAGTCACTATCAACATGGGAAAAAGGGGAACCCCCTATTATTTCATAAGCTTTATTCTTAATTTTATTTTAAAACTAATATAAAACTTAAAGAAAAACTGTTTAATGTAATTCTTAAGTCAAAAAAAATACTCAAAAGCATTAAATGCAGGATCTGTTTGGAATAAAGTTGCACTGGTTTTGAATACCATTTATCGATTTATGTTTATCTGTCGACGTTTCGCCACCGGCCATTCATGTTTAAAATACGTTTCATTTAAACAACTAAAAAAAGGAAACTAAATACTTTATAGGCCGAATATTTTTTTTCGAGTATGCTTATGTTTAACTGCCTCCATAGGGAAATGAATAATGCCCGGCCTATTAGCCTAGACCCGCTGTACTTTCCTACGGTCAAGCCAAAGGCTTTGCTAGTTAAGTTCGTTAAAATTAAATATTTTTTTTAAATTCCAATTACATGTTTATTCAAATATTGTTTTTATTTATATTTTTTTTTCAAATATCTTTTTAAACAAGAGAATATTTTTTATTCGAATTGTTACTTTAATTTCTTTTTTGTGAAATTACTTTAAAAAAAGGAATTTAGCTGATGACCTCAGCAGTGGAGACTTCTATAATTATATTCATGTATTGCAATATTAAGTAAATAAATAAAAAGAAGTTAAATACTTTAATAATATATTTTATTTTAACAAATAATTTCAGTTTTTTAATCGATTAACCATTCATCGATTTCATTTATTCGAATGACATATTTATTCGCTTAATTATTTTAAACGTAATATTTCTTTTACATCAACCAATTTAATAAACATTAATATAATAAGTCCAGAGAACGACGAACAATTCAATACAGTGTGACCATGTTTGCATTCAGTTTTCAAAAATTGATGAATACAGTTAAAGTACATACTTAAATAATTGTTTTATTTTTATTTCGGCTAACAATTAAAGTGTTGAGTAGTATTTTTTTTAACACGGTCACAATATTAGTAAAAATACATATATACCGATTACAACAGCTGTTATATTTACGTGTACTCTACGTGGCGATTTTGGCTGCTCAGCCGGAGCAAGTACATACATACTGTTGCAGTATTAAATTTATTTGTAAAAAATTGTTTTTTTGCTTTTTGGAAAGTTGCATTAAAAGTTTAAATAATTTTGTTTGGGTGCTGAGATTATCGTAGAGTTGCATTTATCCACGGTTGCGTTTACCAAGGTTGTACTGTATATGCAATTACTTTTATTTAGCTAAATTTTTCATACTTTTAAATAATAATATTTATTTGTTTTTAATTGATTTTAATGAAATTAATTTTTTCGCCTAGTTATTATTTAAATAATTTTGTTTGCTCATTTAATAGATTTTTTAATTCGAGTAAATTTAATCGAATAAGCTACAGATTGTGTGTATGCTATTATATATAGTTTTGCGATTGTATTTTATTAAGTACATGACATTCATGCAATTTTTTGTTTGATAAGAGTAAGAAGAAAATGTTTGCTGGGTGGCGTACTGTTAATGTGTGCTCATTAATGGAAAACTCCACCCTTTACTTGCTGATGTTCCTTTATTTTCTACGCATCACAAAAAGCACAACTGCAATAATGATCTTTTGAAAGTCACACATGATTTTATGAGTCAATGAATTTTTACAAGGTTTTTCTCTTCTTACAAGAAAAAAAGGAACATTCGCATATACACGAATACATACACATTCAAAAATTGTATGCACACATACTTGCAAGCCCCCATATAAATCTTAATGCAACTTTTGCAACAATATTAATGGAAATTTTAAATCATGTTCGAAATGGTTGTCAAAATAAAAGCGATGATGTGATGGAGAAACTGAATTGTGCTTTGAAAGGCAAAATTGCTCAAACTGGCATTTTATTGGGGGGAACAAAAAAAAAAAAAAAAAAAAAAAAAAAAAAATAATAAAAAAAAGGTATAGATAAAATAAAGGATCTTTAGCCTGCAATAAATACTTTTGTGTGATTATTCAGAAATTCTTCTTACGGCTCATAAAGTAACAGTTTAAAAATTATGGCCCATAAACTGATTGTAAAGTTTGCATACATTCTGTAATAAAAATCGATTTAATTTGTAGTCGAGTTGCCTTTTTCTATACAAAAGAAAAATATAAAAGTCGTAAAAGCTCAGCAAGGATACTTTTTAATTGATTGTAAAATATTTACATTGATATAATTGTTGAGGAAAGCCTCAACAATTTGAGTTGAAATAACTAAAGGGACTTTGCTCGGTATCGATACGTTGCATTCATTACAACTTAATTAGATCTCGTGGCTTTCCATTACATCCATGATTATCTGATTTCTTAAAATTTAGATACTTTGAAGCAAATGAAAATCATTTAGAAGCAAATGAGAATGTAAATGCTAAAGATGAGAGATAAAAATATATTTTGCCACGAGAATTCCTTGTGACGTACATACGTTAGTATGGCCACATTTTTCAGTTTGGCAGAGACCAATTCAATAGCTTCGGTTCCTTTAGACGATTTAAGAGATATTTTATTCTCTCTCAATTCCACAGTTTTTATGTAATAAATGTTTTTATTAATAATTTTGTTTTAATTTTTAAATAATTTTAAGAAATCATTCAAAAAGATCATTCATACAAAAACCACTTAAGACGCTTAACGTTCGATCTGCATCCGAAGAATATTCTTAATTAAGCCCTTCTCCAACAGGAGGCGAGACTGCCATTTTCGAAATTATTACTTTTCTCTTTTTTGCCACTTTTTCTAAAAAATATATATTTTTGTTTTTAGTAAAGAAAGATATATACATTATTTTACTTATATCAAATATTTGCTTGAATTTCCAATAAGAATGTTGTACCGATCGTATATGATATATGTATATATCTATATAGAGACGTGTTATATGAGCGAATAAATAGCTGAAACCCTTTAACTACAAGCTCCAAAGAGGAAACAATAATCTTCGTTTGAAATATTCGTGTATTTGTATTATTCGTGCATTCGTGTATTTTTTAAATAATCGTGTTTGAAATATTCCTGCATTCGTTGTTGTCTCTTTTTTTGCAATTTAAAGGGTTTTTAGCTCTCATCTCCGTACACTCTCTGCAGAAGAGGCCGAAGAATATCATCCATCACAAATGAGTGGCAAAAAATTGCATCAGTTAGCTCTGCTCAGAGACTCTGCTCTCTTAACATTCTTCTCTTACAGTCTGTTAACTTAACAGAATTAATTTATATCCAGAGAACTTAAGCAATAAATTAACATTTGAATGATTTTTTTTTTATAAATTCAGTAACACTTTCAGATATAAGATATGCTTAATAAGATCGGTCAAAAATTATATATTTTTAGTTATAAAAATTCTTTTTAAAACTTGAAAACCTGGAAATCCCTTCCTTTTGCCCCATTAGCCCGTAATTTGGCATAATTTCGTTTTTTGCCGATATTTCAAGAAGGAGGGAGGACCGCTGTTGAGTACACCAATCTCGTGTCCATGTGTTAAATTAGTCGAACAGCGTTCTTGTATTTGATTATTATAAAATTAATGGCGGGATTTTATGAAAAATAAGCAAGATTTTTTGATTCTTCTTCTTATAAAATATTTAACAGGGATTTTTTTAAATTTATTTATTTTTAATTTTATTTTAGTTTTTTATATGTGTGTATAATTCGCCTTTGACTTTTTGACATCCTTTTCTTTATATGTATGTATATATCACAACAAGATGTGTGGCTGTGTGTATGTATGTGTATGTGAGTCTATGCTTGTGTGCATTTGCTGTTTGTTGAATAACAAAGCTGATGTGTCCTTCATTTTGGAATTTTTCCCTGACATTTTTAACGTTGTTGTTTGCTTTGTTGTTGTCGCTCCAATCAGTTTAAACGGTTAGTAAACCAGGTCAACGTTTAACTGTAGTTGTGTCAACAATTGTATGACACTTTCGGTTTGTTTGTTGTCTTTTTTGATTTTATTTATACTCGTGTTCTTGTTTCTTCTGATTCCACCTTACACTGTTTGTTTGGCAACTTGTTGTTGCTTATTCGTCGTTATCGGAATTTTTTCAAAAGTAATATATAGTGACTGCTGCTTGTTGGTATTTAAATATGGACGTTAGCGATATTCATACCAGAAGTTTGGTGGCCAAACTATCCCTGTAGGAAATCTCAGCATAAGGTCAAAGAGGAAAAATGGTCGCTTGACGCTTGTAAAAAGTAAGCCGATGGCAAATACTTCGTTATACTGTTCAAGAAGATGGAAGAATTCTTCAGATATTTTTGCTTATAACCAATCGGTATTATATATATGTTGCCATTCGGCCAAGCACTAAAGAGTTTATCACCTCGACTAGAAGACTGTTTACGGTTTTGAATGACATTGCAGCAGTCGTTCTGGATCTATCCGACAATATTGCAGGGGAGACTTGAGTGTCTAGTCAACGATATGCTACTCAATTGTGGTTAACAAGCGATATCAAAAAAGGACTTCGACACTACTTTAGCCGGTAGATATTGTTCGCCGAACCCGCGTGCCAGTATTTAATTGAATTTTTTTTAATTTTTTTTTGCAAACTTTATTTTTAAAATAGTAAAAACAAAGTGCGAACGTTGCCTTAATGAAAAGTTAAACAAAATTATCGACGTCTCTATCGCTTGCCTAGACGTCTCTTAAAGCGATATTGATATTATATCTTATATATGTATATTATATCTGTATATTATATCTGTATGTGCTTCTATTGCTTACAGTGTGCTTAGTAAATGTATTGTGCATGTTCGGCAGTCTATACATGAAATTGTAGCGCATTGTGAGTTCGGCTTGTTTGCTCCAAAATCTAAATTAAGCACTTCTCATTTAATTTATAATTCAATTATTCGATACTTACATATTTTGATTGTGGAATAGTTAGCTGGTCAAGATGCCTGCAATTAGCTTGGCGCTGGAAGCAAGCAGTCTTGAAAAATAATGCCAATCCTTTTTAACTAATTGAGAGTTATAAGAAAAATTTTATTCGATGTGAATTTATTTAATTTTTCCTATATTCCTTCTGCAATTAGTTATCCAGTGGTTGCCGTTAAAAGTATTTGTTAGAC
This sequence comes from Ormia ochracea, assembly GCA_963402855.1. NCBI lineage: Eukaryota > Metazoa > Arthropoda > Insecta > Diptera > Tachinidae > Ormia > Ormia ochracea. The sequence continues at coordinate 45,568,440 of OY727106.1, forward strand.
AAAAAAAAAGAAATTGAATACCAAAATTAAGTTTTTACTGAAATTTATTATCATTGGAGACATTTTCCCAATTTATATAATGTTCGGTATATTTAAAAAATATATATAAAATATATTCGGAAGCATGTTAGAAATTGTATATTTCTTATGAAATTACAATTATTTTCATTGAAAAAAAAAGAAAATTGGTTTTTTGACATCTGCGCTTATGTGAAATAATATGTCAAAACAGCTGATTCTGTTCTTGGCATTACCAATTTTGCTTATTTTCTGAGAAGTTAAAATACAGAACATTTTTCGCCGGAACCATTGATAGGGAAAGAATAATAAATAATTATTCGAATAATATGGCGAAAAATATCTCATGTATGTATATAAATTGAAAAAGGTTTTTTGTTTTGCAATTCTTATTTAATTCTTAATTTTTTCTTTTACTTATTTAATAGGGGGAATTTCTTTTTTTAATTTTTAAACCAACCTCGTACATGGCAGTGTAATTAATGATGTTTTGATTAGCCATCCTTATCAGGTGTGAAGTGAAGCTTTACAAAAACCTCTTGCGAGTTCTACAAAATGAATAAATTATGATTAAAGTTCATTACATGATTTTTTTTTTCTTATATGATTCATTATAAAAAATTTACTTCAAGACCAAATGATTAATAAGTAGAATCCATTTTTAAGTGAATTTGTCTGGAACTTTCTAATGGCCATAATTAATGTGGTAACAACAATAAGCATTTTTATTAATTGCTTGCCACAATGGATTTAGATGGCTTGGCACAGTATACTGTATAAAATTATACTGCTTCAGATAAGCAAAAGGACTAAAGAGGTGCGATAATATGCCAGTTTACATTTACGGTAGTTTAACTGTTACAGTGCAAAGGAAACAGGGCATGATCTGCTACCGTGAGCTCATCTTAATAAATCAGGCACTCTTACATAAAATAAAATGAGGGGTACGCACAATGCAGCAGAAAAGGTAATATTTAGGAATAGAATGTTGTAGAGTTGCCACTGCGATTAATCGGGTAAAATGGAGGAGGCCTTTGTCAAATTTTTTTTCACGTGCTCTACAAAAGGGGACCAGTGTCTGCGATGGCACACTTGCATATACAACCCTTTCATTTTTTGAAAGCTAGTTTTTTCTGACAAGTTCCTGCCCTGCATCAAATTAGTGATACCTTATTAAATTATATCCTGCTTACCCGTCAAATGCTTTTGTGCGATATAAATTACTTTTAGTGAAAACCCCAGTTTCAACAATTAAAATGTAATTATATATTGAATTTTAATAATAATGAATTATATAAACCATTATCATACTGAATATTGTATTGGCCTACTTTTAAAACCACCCTCGTACATTTCACAATTAATAAAAGTGGCTTTTGTATAAAGTGTTGGCAATTGAAAAATTACTAATATCATAACAATTATTTTAAAATCAGATGGCATGGCATCAGACTGAAAAAAAAATTAATAATTTTTTTCATTAAATATCCTTATCAGCTGTGAAAGGAAGGCTTTCAAAATTTTTTTTTTTAAAAGACGTTTTGAGAGTGAAAAAAATGAAAAAAAAAATAATTCTAAAAATTTGTATATCTGTGATACATTCCTTCTAAACAGTATCTTATGTGATTTGAATTGCTCGTTCCGACTTTGAATACAATTGCTTTTTCCTGGAATCCAATTCCTTTGAAATTGATCCACCGTTGAAAGGCAATATTGTTAATGTATTGATTTAATAATTTTTTTCATATAAAGTTTATGCCATATCAAATTGTGTGGGTGGAGTCATATACAGGTAACATGATGGCATTGCGTTACCTTATAGAAGGTCTTAAAATATTTAATAAAATAACCCCATATAAAAATGAAAGTATTAATATAATTTATTATAAAGTAGTAAATGTTGTAGGAGGAGTCGTATACCACATTATGTTTGGCTGTAAAACTTTACGTGACGCTATCAAATGGCTGGTTGCACTACTACCCTGTCATGACGCAATTTATTCAAGAGCTGGTTACGCCTTTTCTTAAATAAGTTGCCCCAATTACCGGGGTGAGATTTCCAATTATGATTTCTATTATTTATTATACAAATTCGACCTTACGCTCAATTAAATATGTATAAATAAATAAAATTAAAAAGCTCTAATAAAACATAATTTTTGGAGCTTTTTTATTTATTTTTTATCTGTAATTTTGTTAATGTAGGCGTTTATGTTTTGGTGTGTAACGACATTTAATCGTGTATGCACGGGACCGATTTACATCCTGGCCTTTTTTTTTTTTTTGTATGAGAGCACAATTTAAGTACACCTAATCCTGTTTTAAATATTAATTACGCAAAATCAGTTTTCGAATTATATGCCCAGTTTGGAATAATGGAAAATTAATAATCCATCAAGCATTTTTCAAATTATGTTTTTTAATATATTTTTTTTTTTTGACTTTTAGGACATGAGAAAAATGTGTCAAGTTTTGTAATACTATTACAATATTAGGTAAGCGCAACTGAACTTTCCTTTATCAAATTTCTTGAGTAAAACTGGTTGACACGCATGGTCGAATAATAGTACTGGGTAAAATTTTCTCATACTGACCTTTAGGGCTGAGGGGCTTCCTCCAATCAACTCAAATAAATAAAATTATGCTTAACACTACTAATTATATGGGGAATTTCCAGGAGAGCACTAATTCTAGATGATTAGCAGGACTTTTTCTTGAGTGGCAATTAAAATTATTGCAAAATATTTTTATTACTTTTTTTAAATTTGGCGTATTTTGTTAGTAATTTCTGAAGAAGTTACCCACAAGCCATAACTGTAACGAAATATCTCAGATTTATAAACATATATATAAATTATAAATTTTTTATAAATTAAATAAAAAATAAATTATATAAATTTATACATTTTTTTTGTAAACAAAAAAAAAACTGACCCTAATAAAATAAGAATAAAATATTTATAGTCTATTATATTCATATTAATAAAAACTGCTTTGGTTTTAAATAGGCGATAAATTGTGAATTTATTTATGAGAAATTTCCCTTTAATCAATAATTAATAATTATTTTTGGCTTTATAGTCAATAATGACATTAGACTGCCATTCTAAAGGAGTAAATTATTACTAAAGGGGCTCCTAACATTAATGGAACTAATCAATTTCCAAATCCTCCAATTATAATTGGTATTACTGTAAAAAAAATATATTAAAATATATTATAATATAATATAGTCTATAATATTCTAATATTTATAATATTAAATAACATTCAAAATAAATTTGACATCTTTAGCAAGTGTAAACAAGATGCATTCAAAGTGCATCTTGCTTGATAACATGCGTATGTGTGTGCGAAAAGCACACAACGACAATTATATGACACAAGTCATACCGCTTCAATAAAGAATGCATTTCTTCACGCATTCTGTGAAGGCATGTTAATTGAAAATCGAATGCATGTTAATGTTTCTATCGTGTAGAAACAGGGCTGGATGTACAAAATATTTGCAGTGGGAATGTGTCGACAGCTTTAAGTGTGCTCTTGCTGTAGGACTCATTTTGTCTGGGTTGCATGTGCACTGTGTGCAGGCGCCATATTTTGTTTTACTCTTTTCTTTCTTTCTTTTTAAAGCGTAAGGATATATAAAATTATCCTTCGAGTGTCTATGCACAGTGAACTCGCCACAAGATGAACTAATTAAAACCAAAGCAGTTAACAATTGCAAAGTTGTTCTTACTTGCCCCGGGGCAAGTTTGTTTATTTCTTGTTTATCTATTCAAAAATATAAAAAAACCAAAAATTCTCTGATTCTTTTCCTGATTCTTTTATTCAATGATCTTTCAAATGGGCCGCCCTCTTAACTGTCTGATTACAACCAAATGTCGTTCATTTATTGCAATGCCTTATAGAAAACGTGAACTGCTTCATCATGTTTTGTAGATCTTTCTCGATCCGCCATATTTATAAATGCTCTTCGTCCAATTCATTTTCAATGCCCTCTGCAGTAGCGAAGTAAGCCTTTCAAAACTCAAGTAGCAGAGTATTTAAAAAATATTACTGTAACGTTGCTCTAAATTAAGAAAAATTATTAGCAAGTTGTTTCTACAGTGCAGCCCATTTGTGGAACGGCTATTTTACTAAGTCTAAATTGCATTAATTGCATTAATTTTTGGAAAATCTTGCGTTCAAAATCATCTTCGGGATCTTCTCTAGTTAGCGCTATATATAAAGCATTGTTCCAACATTCAGATCATACATTACCCTCATCTCTTCCCCATGCACGTTCTATAATTATTACGGCTTCTGTTAGAACAGTTTGCTTAATAGAGACTTTATATTTAAAAAAAAGGGTGTCTGTATGGAATTGCAGCTGAATACAATATGAAAGCCAACACTTTGGGAAGTCCCCCCCTAATTATTAGATTGGCTCAACATGTGCCTGCTGTCCACTGCCTTTTCATTTTTAAAGTTCTCGTACGAAATTTATATTTCAGAGCAGTCAATGGAAGAAAAAAATGTTTATAATTTTTTTTTCTTAGGAATTTTTTTTGAGGTATTCAGTTTATCGTGAGTGCACTGTATTTTTCTTTATTGTTATTTATTTTTTAAATGGCCTAGTTTTAGGTTTCGTTATATAAAATACAAAGTACTTCTTCTAGAGCGTGTGTGTGTGTGTGTGTGTGTGTAGGTATGTGAGTTTGTTTTTAAAAGGAAAATGCAATAAAAGTAATGCACCATTTGTTTGCTTTTAAAACAGATACATTGTGGTGAAAACATTGCGAAGGCTGGCAGCTAAAAAGATGTGTCAAATTTTGAATATTTATAGACTTGCAAAAAATGTTAATGGCTTTTAGAATAACGTGAATGTAATTTTATATTAGAGCGCTACCGAAAATGTGATTGCATTTTAGTGTGCAGAGCGAAAGCAAAAATATTTAGTTGTGCACTTTTTGCGAATAACTTTCGGCAGTTACGGCTTTGCCAATAGGAGGACTGTTTTGAAATATTTAAACCTGAATTACACCAGCAAAGTAAATTCCATTTGCCAAATGGAAAACATAAATATTTAGGAAATTTGTGCATGAAGTCGTTCTGGTTACCATGTAAAATTCATTCGAGTTTTAAAAAAAATAAAAGAAAACCAAGTGAAAGCGTTATATTCGCCTGTGCCAAGTCTTATATATGTATACTTCTCGAGCTATGAGTCTAGTCGAAATAATACTGGATTGAAGTGAACTTTCATTTCGCCACCTTTACTTATAAATATATAAAATAATTTGTTTGGTTCTATTTTTTGTATTTATCAGCTGATTTTAATGATTTTCATATTGGATTATATTTTTGGAAAAGTCTGGGCAGTTAAATTTTTAGCTTTAAGTAAAACTTAAGCTCAATTTACACCGCAACAAAAATACTGGGCATAGACGGACCAATGTACAGAAATACAGGCCAACAAAGCTTATTCAGTTGGCCTTCCTGTAAGAAGCCAGAATATAGATACTTTATAGGGTAGCAAACTAATATTCTGGAATTGATCATCTATTTTTGCATACGTTGAGTACTTCGACTAGCGTCATTTGTTGCAAATGCTGCGATTTTTGAAATATTAAAAAAGTATCGAACTGGAAAATAAATTAATCGATTTATTTTCAAAGTGTGGCAGAATAACGGAAAAAATATGAAGGTGTGAAACATGGACTTGCTGTCCATGAAGAAGCAAAAAATTGTATGTGTAAAAACAGCTGATTTAATATCCCGATTTAATTAATAGGAAGTACGTTTGACGTATACTATATGGCAAGAAAGTATAAAGTACACGTATGACGTATTCTATGCCAATCGGCCTCAACTCTTTTTTTCAACCTTTCGATTCTTTTAGAAGCTTCAGCATTTCCAATATTTTTTTTTTAAATCTTCCCCAGACAGTCCTGCGATTTTCTCACCTTTTTCTCATGCTCTTTTTCCCCCAATTTTTAGCCGTAATGGAAGCAACGTTGTTAGAATAAAACAATAGGTATTTGGTTTTTTATTTCGATGATAAGACCAGAACGCCTATGAAAGTCAATGAACTGTAAAGAGGCAATTCTAGAATTTACAACGTTTTTTTAACGCACATTTTTATGGCAAATTTTATTACTCTCTTATTGGCCATATTTTTGGTCTTACCAAAACAATATGAAGAGCAGAAATGTGACTAAATGGTTCCATAAAAGCAGTGGCACGTGGAAATCTTTAAATACAAAATAAAAAAGAAAACAATTATTTTTATTAGTTAATAAAAATTTCAAATTTTCTTGATTTTTATTTAACACAACAATAAATTAATGATACTCTCTCGCATGTATTTAAAAAATAAAATAAAGTTTTTACGATATAATTAATATCTTCTTCTATTTTGTAAATTACACAAAGCAACGATATAATTAACACACATTAACAGACTGAATTTTATTATCTATTAATGATCTATTTAAATTGTGAGCGGTGCGTATATGCTGCAGTTTGGGAAAAGTGGTCCAATGACTGCGAGTGTCATGTATAACGAATCGCTTTACTTTACATTTTCTTGTATGCATATGTATGGAAAACGGGAGTGGTGGGGAAATACAGACTACAGGGCTGGTAAGTGGAGTTCTCGAGGTTTTCAGTATGGGTTTTTCTTCATGGTCATAAGAGTTGGATCGCCTGAAGAAGAGTGATTTAGATGAAGTGAGAGAATTTCTAGAAAAAGTGAGAAATACAAACTACTGGGCTCGCAAGTGAAGCTCCCGAGTATATCAGAATGATATTTCCCTCATAGGCATATGAACACCTACTCAACAATTACTCAGGGAGTCCCATTTGGCCAAATGCGGTCATAGTTGACTCGTTAACGTAACCAATGCGGGGAAAGTGACTTATAATTAACAGTGTGCCTTATGGTTGCACCAGCCTTTCTTAAATCCGCAGCTGGATGAAAAAGTGAGAAATACAAACTACTAGCCACGCAAGTATAGCTCTCGAGCATTTCAGAATGATATTTCCTTCATGACCATATGAGTTGCATCACCTGAAGAAGAGTGCTTTAGATGAAGAGAAGCAATTTCTAGAAAAAGTGAGAAATTATACATCAATTACTTATAATTTGCACAGGGGGAAAATATGTCGCCTCTGATCTTTTTTAAAACGTATTATTTCCATTAAAAATAAAAGTTTCTTTTACAAAAAATATTCAATTAATAACGCTTTTCTTACAAGGAACAATTTTAGAGGTCTGATAAATGATTTCTCTCTTCTACTCTGAACATGATATTCATATTATCATCATCTGTCTATCATCATCTGAATAATTCTTAAGTTTTAACTCTTTTTTTTCTTTTCTTTCCAGGTAAGTCTTTCATTTTAAAAATGGCTGGGTAAGTTAACTTAGAAGTATATCGGCCAAATGCCCGTCACTGGTTCCGTGGCATACTTCCATACGGTGTCGTTAATATGACGAATTATTTTATCCATTAACTCTTAAGTTGTTCTCGACTTATTGACGTACACTTTTTTTCCCCACGCTGTCGAAACACATGATCGTAGCGGCCACCACACCAAAAGAGTCATTTTTCAACTAGCTATGTGGCAAGTGGCTCGCTTGTATTGGAACCACAAATTAACTAGGGCCATATCCTTAATTTCTGACCTCAAGAAGTTCTTTATTATCCTGCGAAAGCAAACAGCATTCACAACTACTGCTTGGCCGTCTTTATTTTATGATTATTTATAATGATCGTCAGCCCATAAGCCTCACTAAGCAGTCTCTCTTTGTGGATGCCTTCTCTTTTCAATAATTACTCAGGAATTCTCATTTGCTCAAATGTCGTCATATTTGACATGTTGATGTGAGAGTGACTTATAAATAAAAGCTTGCATTTTGGTTGGACCACTTTTCCCTCAGATTTCGAGCTAGATTGAAAGTGAACATGGCTGAAGCCTGACCTAAAGAAGAGAAATGTACCGGCTTCTTGGCAAAAATTTAGTCATAGGCTTGTTAAACAAGATCCATTTTACAAGACTCTTTCGAAATGACAATGACAATGAACTATGCCGAATAACCACGAACTCAAATACATAAATATTTCAAGGATATCAATGTAATACTTTAAAATCAGTAAATAACGCGAGACCTTTAATGCGAGTCAGTAACTTACGAGTGTAACGATTCGTAAATAGCAAAATTTAACGACAATTAACGACAATTGTTGTTATCACCATCGTTATAATTTTGCTTAATTCAGCATCGGAATCAAAATATATATAAAAAAAGATAAGACGAAAAGAAGAAAAAAATTGAAGTAGAGGATGAATTGCGCTGTATCTATTTGTGTACCTTACAATTGGTACTTTATTTTACAATCTGGATGTATAAAATAATTTTTTTTTATATTGATTTTAATGATCATCCGATTTGGATGTTTTACATATTGTAAAATTTTAAGAAAATTCTGAGCAAATGGGGTTTTAAAATTTTTATTCTTAAGCTTAATTTACACTGCAAGAAAAATAATGACGAAGGACAGACGGACAAAAATCAATCAACTGATACTTTAAAGGCTTCTTTCATCCTTCTGGATAGAGGGAGTATAATAATATTTATTTGTTGTGGAATAGCGATAAATCGTGAAAAATTTACAAAAATAAAAGGCTTTATTTAATATTTTTGTTAATTATTTTTTATATTAAAATATATTTAAATTCACGTAACTAATAAATACATATAATTAAAAACGAAAATGTATTTCATTGAGAAAAAATATTGTTTCCTTATAGAGAGACAGTGCAATGTAAAAATTTTCTGTCGTTAAAAATAACAACGTAGTAATAATTGTTGTTAAATGTTTATCGATAAAATAAATAGAAAGCAAGAACAGCTGTTTGCCATCGAAGGCGATTATTGTAAACATTTTGACTGTAAAGCAAATTCGATAACTATCGTTATAGTTATTTAACAATGCGATAATCGTGAAGGAAAGGTAACTGAATGGCACTACTGATGTAATGCCATACAGGCGGCTTTATATTGCAAACGTGATGTTACAATAATTATTATTATAATGTAAAGTAACCCGACAGCCATCAATCAAGCATGTGAGCGATCAACCTGTTGGATGTCGCTAATGAAATTCAGCGACTAGAAACGTCTCATGTGGTTAAGTCAGCATTTAGAAAATAAAAAATTTAAATAATAAATAAATAAATAAATAAGCGATTTCTTTCGCCAATCATTGCGATTGCGCAGTTGAGTTTATTGCAAATCGGTTACAATTATACAATTTGCTAATTATTTTATTTTGTTTGTGTGAAATCGACTAAAAATATGTCGTTTGAAGCGCATTCAAATAGATCTCCGTTGTGCACTGCTAAGCAAACATTTATTTTTCTTCTTTCTTCTAATGTAAATATAAATTAACAATTTTTATTCGTGTGAAGGAAATGTTATGCAGCAACAACAATTTCAGAATTGTTTGATAATTATAAAGAAGAAATAAAAACAAGTAATAAAACAACTGATTTTTACTACGCAATAAAAACTTACTTTTAGTATATCTAATTAATTTTTTCAATAAAAGAGCAACCACCAGCAATTCCTTTTGTAATGCACTGTATTAATTGGACAATATAAATGTAAATTGGTTTTTATTTTGGGTTTAAAAAAATAATTGTAAGCAAGTACACACTTGAAAAGCCATAAATTAAATTTTTTTTATAACTTTGCGACGTTAATAGTTAAATATTGTTATAATTGCAGTGATAAGGGGGTTACGAGTGTACAATTGTCATGTGTTGTAAATAATTTTTTTACTTTTACATGATACTGCTTGTACATGATACTACTTACGTGTTATATTTCTAGTGCTTCTACAGAAAGCATTTTAAAAAAGCAGTCGAACCTCGATTATGCGGTTGCCAGGAATTGAACTTGGCATTAATAATCAAAAGGGGCTGTTAAGGGGAGGTGAATTAAATATAAGAATTGGTAGGTTCAGGTCTTTTAAATCTATAGAATTATTTTAATGTATCCTATTTTCACTCTTCTTTCTAATATGCCCTCACGAAAGCTATACCGCTTTGTTTGTTTATACTTTCTGATTAAATAAAAGATAATGGATCTTATATAGATAAATATTGTATTGAATGTCGGCAATTATATATGGAGTACAATATTAGATAAATGAATCCCCAAGCGAGCTCTTTTAAGGACATTTTTCATAACATTCTCAACACGCGGTATTTTACTTGGTAATTCATTCATTCATTCATTCATTCATTCGTTATAAAATTTATAACGAATATTGTGATGAGCTGCTCAAGCGTTTCTGGTTTATTTACATAAATGTTGCTGTTCAGATATCACCATAAAAAGAACTCCAGAGCAGTCAAATCAGGCGACCGTAAACGGCAATAAACAATAGCATTTCTTGAAATAACTTTTTCTATTCGCGGCAATTCTACTGTAATCCTGCTTGAATGCGATGTCGTATAGTCGCGCATGGCCATAGCATGCAGTTGTGGGGTTAGTTTTCAATTATATCACGATATGGCGCTTCATTGACAATTACCGTTACATCATTTCCAATTTCAAAGAAATAAGGTCCCGGTATTCCTCATGACAAAATTCCATGCCAGACTATCACTTTTATTGGATGCAAAAGTGGTTGATGAATAATTTGACGGTTTTCCAATGTCGAAAGCCGACGTTTCTCTTTATTAAAATTTTTTCATGAAAATCGAACTGCATATGTATGCTTCTAGGAAGAAGCTTTTGTGTCAACTGAATTTTAAATGGAAATAAATGCAAGTCCTGAGAACGGCGCCGAATTGAGGTTGATGGGTTGTTTTAAATACTTTCGTGAGCAGCAGTAATTTTGTCAGCCGATATGGCCCCATATTGTGATCCATGCTTGCCCTCTTTCTTCGAAATCATTATACACTATCCAATAAATAGAGCGTCCTGTTTGCATCTTGTTTCTTTCCAAAAAATTTCACATAACTTTCTCACTGTCACTGTAATCGATAGTTGATTTTAATAAAATGTCTTAACGATTAAAACACGCAGTTAATAGATCTACTCAGTAAAGGTCCGCATAATCGGTGTTCAACTGTATAATATTGCCAATTTAATTGCGAAAAGTTCCATGTGTACTGTGTATGTAAGCGGCGACGTCGATGTCATAAATTACACGTTGTCACATTAATATTTCGCCGGCGTCACTTGACTACTATATCGGCGTATACTAAAAGTTTTTATGTTGTAATAAATGCCGATATTCCACTGAAATGATTGCGGCGAAATATCGATGTGACAACGAACTAATTTATAGTACCGACAGTGATGCCAACATGCAGAACGAATATTTGAATATTCGTAGGAATTTTCTTTTAGTGTAATCTTAATTAAGGCGTTGCTCTACAAAATCGTATCATACATTATGCATTTTTGCTCTTTTGTTGTTCATTTTCAACAAGCTAGCTGGCTCACTTGGACACTGTTTCTTCTTTCTCCTCGTCTAACATTTTTTATGTTCGTGCCTTTTCAACTCATCTATAATGAAATCACGTTCGATATGTGTCATAAAAATTATACAAGAAATAAAAGTAAAAAGGAAAAATAAACCAGTGATATTAGAAATGTACAGAGCATAAAGTATTTTTAACGTTGTGAATAAGTAAGTTTTTCTTCTCGAGCACATTCTTCAGACACATTTTAGGCATTAAACAGTGGGCGTGCATCGCTTCAATTTGCGCCACAGAAAAAAAAACCTTATTTTTCTGAAGTAGTCAAACACTTTCAAATAACAACTTAAATGTTTTTACAGCAACTAAACAACTTGGTTGCATAATTTGAATACCCCTAGTGTTTTTTTTAAAGTAGGGAATACGCAAGGAACCGGCAAATCATTCATGGGGAAAGTTTAATCTTATCCGTTAGTTCTGTCGCAATTAATATCTCGTATTTTTCATTAATAAATTTGGCTCTCATCTGCTCTTGAGGTCAGAGAGCTGCATTACAAGTAATCCGAGGTCTGATAGGGGGTTCTATATTCCCCGCTTAGAACCCTACTTATTTCTTCTTAGCTTTTGAGTATTATATTTTACATAATTTTTTTTTAGAATTTCAGAATTGAATAAGTCGTTTAGTGTTCATTACTAAAATTCTAGAAGAAGGCAAATTTCAAATACAAAAATTTCTTCCAAATTAAAGAATTAAAAATTATTTTCAAAATATTTAATGAAAATTATTATTATACGATGCGTACCTCAATTTTCTTTAAACTTTTTTTGGGAGACTAATTGTTAAATGTCTATAGGATAAATCAAAAGGATTCATATCGATTAAAATTTGTTTGTTGGGTATGATTCAAAAATATAAGGCTTGAAAGTATTTCATAACAAGGCTTTGGGATTATTTTTCCAGACTATTCCGTTGACGGTCTACTGACCAAATTGGTTTTAGCACTCACGGCGGGCAGGCATTTAGACCAGCTTAAGCATCCAAAGAATAATTTATTTATTTACCAAATATTACAATTATATGAATATAATTGCAATATGCATGGAAGCACTGGCTACTGAGGCCTTTGGCTTCTGGCTCCCCGGGGACTTGAACCCCTGACACCTGCGTAACAGGCGGGTATACTAACCATTATACCATCGAGGGGCTATGCAAAGAATAAGAGCACAATATATGTGTGTAAAGATAAATTACGTAAGCACTTGCGTAATCACATATTTAACTTAAGATAAATAAGAGTCTGAGAAAAAATTACTAATTATATTTATTTACTAATTACTAATTATTTTTTTTAACTTAAAAAAAAATTACTAATTATATTTAACTTTTTAACTAAAAGAAATTTTTTTGTAATATATTTTTACATTTTAAAATTTTCATAAAAACTGTTTCTATTCTTTCGACATTTCCTTACAGGCTGTGTAATTTCCTCCGGAAATAGTTGTTACAAGTTATCATATATTAAATAAATTTATAAAATTACTTTAAATTAAAAAAATCTTTCATATATTTTTCTTTTATTCATTTAGATTTTATTCCATTTTGTTTGTGTTTTTAATTTTTTTAATTACATATTAAATTTTTTTTTTAATTTAATAATTAACTGGAGATCTTAAAGCTTAATAGAATAAAATAAAAGTTTTAGAACCTAAAAATTTAATTTCCTTCGCATTAAAAAATCTTTACAAAATTCATTTCATTAAAAATATAAAAGCTCTCTAATTTTTTTTTTTTTTGTTGGAAATTAAAATTTTTTTTTTTAATTCTATTGAAAGAAAATAAATGTATAAGTAGGAGATGTCCAGAGCAGCCAGTGCTTTTACTCATATTATAATTACAATTATATTTATATAATTTTAATATTAAGTAAAGAAATAAATAAATAAATAGACATATTTCTATACATTTTTTAAATGTATAGGCTTTATTAATGATATATAATTGTTGTGCTTATACAACTTCTATAATAGTTTGCAATTTCTGCCCGAAGAACTGCCTATTACGAGCTGATCATTCTATGGAAAATAAATACATTTTTTATTTTTGAAAAGTACGCTTCTAGACATTTCCAATGATATATAATATGTTATACGTTATTATACTTACACCAATTTTGTAAAAACGCATACCAGCAGTTTTATTTTCTATATAAGCAATGCAAAATCTACGACTTTCGCAGTTTTCCTGTGTGTGCGTGTACTGGGATGTGGGGTTGTGCAAAGTGGGAGTATGCTAAAGTGATTTATGTGAATATTGTGCATGTGTATGTGCAAAAAAAAAAAATTTTTTCTAGACCACTTTGGAAAGTTTTTTCCGACGCTGTAAAGCGATATTTGTGAAATATACGTGGGAAATAGTCAATTCCCTAAAGGTTACTGGTGCGAAATTGGAAAAAGTGAGAGAAAACTTGCAACTTCTACAACATACAAGTGATTTTCTGTTGCAAATGAGGCAGAAAGAGTGATGGGTCCAAAATCCTCGCTGTCATCAAAATGTCAATACCAGATTTTCAAATACAGAAATACAATTTAAATACAATTAAATTTGAGAAAGTAATTTTGTTAGCTAATTCGAAAGTGAAAAAGCTTAAACAAAAAACATATTTAAATTGTCGTAAATATGTAATGACGTAAGCTCTTACGACAAAAACATATTTACCTTCATACACAGTTATATAAAAAAATGCATAAATATTTTCCGGTTCCGGTTTCCAAATACTCGCTAGAAGCGAGAGTGGATTGTACATTTCAACACCAGATACCGCCAAAGTGGTTTGCCACCGTTTGTCCGCTGCATCGTTATCGGAAAATTTTTCAATACCCCTCTTTGCTGCCCATGCATTTTCGAAATTTAAATATAAGTCTCGCCGGTGCCACTGTGCATTGCAATCTTCCTTATCGCGGAGTGGTTTTAGACAATACCCGCCTGTATGTTGGAAAGTCTATTCCATACATAAATGTAATGTGTATGTATGCAGGCATGTCTGCATGAAACTTTGATAACTTTTGTGAACCGTACAGCAACACTGTAAAAATAATAAAATTTGATTTTTGCCCCTTTCGCCCGCCAAACTATGTTTTTGTTATAAAATATAAATTATATTGAAATTCCTTAATCGAAGCATGTACTCAGTCGCCAGTATGTTGTCGCAGTAGTCACATGTTGCCGAGCATGTGTTAGAAACTCACTATCATCGTCGCCACCATCAACGCTTGCGCCGCCGTCATCTATAAAATTTTTCCCCATGTTTTCCTATTATTATTTATGCTGGCTGCCACACGAAAGCGTTTTAACAATTTTGTTTTTTTTTTTTTTTTTTTTGCTTGTTACGATCGAAATTTTAATACACATTTCACATAAACATTTTGAACAATTATGAAAAGGAATTTAGTTTAAAAATAGCTTTTTAAAGCGTGTCCAATTTGTAAAAAATTTATAGTTTTACCAAAATTGTATTCGAAGTGGTACTTTTTTGTTGGTTTCAATTTTATTACTTTTTTTTCGAATTCAGTTTGTGTTTGAGTTTTAATTTTTAAAGTGTCTTAAAATGTCATTTACCTCTTAATATTATTTAAATTGCTCAATAAACTCAAGAGTTTGCCTGAAATATATTATTTTTGGCCTATAAAAAACTGATTCCACTTTAACTATTTAAATATAAAAAAAAGTGGTATTTTTGTAGCGTGCAAATTGTGAGCAAAATGTTGCTTCTAATCAATTGAACGTGCCTGATGTGCAGGGCACGCACGTATATTCTTACAGTTATACGAGTATATTTAAAAATTTTTTAAACAATATTTTCAAGATTAGAAAAGCATATCAGCGGACTGTTGTTAATAAATTTAATTTAATTTTACATTTTTTTTTTTTTATTATTTTTTTTGTGTCTGTTGCAGTCCTGAAGAGTTCTGAATAGTCCTTCCTGCTGGCTGTGCAAGTTTGCTTTGGGATGCATTCTGATTGATTGCTAGTTGCTCCAATATGTCTTATATGTAAATATAAACATGCAAACATCCTGCTTTACAATTTTCAACTCCTCCCCCTCCCTCATCTTAATACGAGACTAACATTTTTTACTCCTTGAAAACGTTTTACAGTGTTTTTCAACTTGATACGGATTTCCTTCTATTCTGTAATCAAAACACTTGTAAAATGTTAACGATGCACTTTTTATAGCAAAATCCTTAATTTATATTTATTATTGTTATTATTTTCTTATTTTTTTTTTTTTTATATTTTTCTATTTGAGTAAATCCTGTATTGCTTTGCTTATTTTATTAAAATAATTTTAAGAGTTGAAATGAAAAATATATATAAGAAACGAGGGCGCATGTAGCTGCTGCAAAAGACAGACACAATATTCCGCTTCAATAGACGTAATAGTAAAGGATAAATAACTAAGGTTATGCACTTGTATCATATAACCGCAAATATATACAGTGGCGATTAAAAGCATCCATTCACCATTAAAAATAAAGTTTTAAAATATTTTAGAATTCTTTTATTTGCTATTGTATTTCATACTTGGTTTAATATGGACCTGCTTTTGAATAAATATACCAGGGATGGACTCTAAGCAAGTAATTCATCGTATCGGGATTAGGCGAAAGAGGAGGATTTGTAGTCACAATAGTTAGAAAGAGAGTGGTGTTGGTATGACTGATCTCAAATAACGAACTAGAGGCTTTAAACTGATCTAGCCAAGGGAACACTGTTGCAGGGCAATGGCGCATAGTATTGTTTTCTCAGAGCTGTATTTTCGGGTAGCAAATATTAAGCGACTACACTGAGCAGGCCTTTATCGCTTAAACACTCCAACTACATTTTCCACAGGCATACAAATAAAGTTCAGAAGAATTTAGCAAAAGAACTCGTTAGTCCAGTCTTTGGTCAAGCTCAATTTTAAATAAAAAAATTACTTTTCAATACACCAGTCCCTCGACTTGCGGTCTCTTTATTGGTATTGTTTTAATTTAAGTGAAAAACATTCTTGGCATTTTCATTTACGTTGCTTTTTGAATATATTTCGTTTTCATTATAAGGAAATTTCATTTGTAAAAAAAATTTTCTTTTTTATGCCGCCATTGTACGTAATTATTGAACATATAAAGCGACATCTGTGTTCCTAATATTAATCACTTAAAAAAAATAGTGAAATATGCACTTGTGATAATGTAAAAGTATGTTACATTGGCTAAAAAATATAAATTATTTGGCGTTATCTTAGGATGGGATAATCGTTTTTCCCCTACCTTATACAAACAATAAGGGGAAACACTGGTGAATTCTGCAGAGACAATGTGGCATTGAAAGGGGCCTTTTTCCCCCATATTAAGAGTCGCTTTCTTAGGATAAGTGTTCACAAAATAAGATGAAGGTTTCAGCTTAAAGTAAACTTCAACGAGAAATTTATGCTCACTTTTGCCCATCAGTGTTTACATACGTAAATATTTACTAAGGATGTGGGGACGTGTATGTATATATGAGGAGTATATAACAACACCGAGCACTATTTACTTGACTGTAAGTCGCATTAGTTGTTGGTAACGTATATTTCATAATAACTGTGCACAGGCACACATACGCACATAAACATAGCAGAATGCAAGTGTGTGTAGTAGTGTGTGTTAAGCATGTAGTTTGTAGTATATTGAATGGGGCTAAATGGAATATGCTCGTGTAGCGTAGACATTACGAGTATTATAGTAAAATATCGATCGGTTTTAAGCACAAGAAGAGCAGACTGTAAAAAAAACTGTATTTTTAAATTAGGTCAACGTGTAGGTCTGTGGCACGTGTTGCAGCCAGAACAACAAACAAACACAACTACAATTGCAGCGAGGCCTTTAATAGCAAAAGAAGAACGTTGCCACATTATCTTGCTGTCTAAAGGTTAAACCGATTTTTAAATGTCAATTAAGGAAAAAGGCGGTCACAAGGCAATACTATGCGCAGAAAATTTAAAATGGCTTCAAAAGCTTCTCCTCATTGCAAATGCCAAAATTTATGCTGCACGTAACAGTCTGTTTAAGAATTCCTTAACAAGAATTAAGTTAATTAAGCAAGTCTTGAAGAAATTATATTGGGGAAGCATGCTAGTATTGCTAGCATATGCTGAACTGTGCATAAGAGTGATGTCCTTAATTACTAACAAATTTGATCTCCTAAAAAGTATATCTGGCGGTGTAAACTGAGTACTCGTTAACATTTTTCAAAAAAGTTAAAAATCTCAAATACTACAAAGTTGTTTACATGATTTATATACTCATATCTTGAAATCCTCATCCTCTTATTTCAAAATCTTTTATATAGAATTCGGTATTAGATAGCAGATTTCTAGAGCCTGTCAGAAAGCTTTTCATTTGTTGTTTAGCAAACTACTTTCGCACTTTTTGATTTCATATCGCGAGAGAGGTAGAAACCGCGAATGAATGAGACTGCCTCTGTAGGTAAGTGAGTAATGCACAGCCTACTAAAACGGAGATCGTGGGTTCGACTCACGGCAAGACTGTAAGTGCTTTCCTGCGGACAAGCCGAAAGGTTTGCAGGTTAAGTTGGTTAAAAAATAAAGAGCAAACCTTCGTTTTGTTAAATTTTCCTGATTTCGTATTCTCTCTTTTCTATTTTTATGAATCTCAATGATATTAATTAAATATATCTTTTAATATCCCCTTCAGGCATGCAGCGAAATGGCCCAATTTAACATTTTACTCAATTACAATCATTTTTTAATTCATTTTCGTTTCGTTCCTCGGAAAAGCTTCTTTACTGAAACTCGTTTCATGAGCCACTTTTAGGTAATTACAGTATCATCCAAAAGCGAACACTTCTCAAGAAGGAACCGTATAATATATGCGATATTTTAAGGAGTAAAATCCTTATAATTCATATTTGCTCTTGTAAAGCTCATTGCAAGCGAATTTCGATTCTGTTTTGTTTTCTCTTTCGGAAAAAATTTATTTACTAGAATTCGTATCAAGACGTACTTTTGGATACTCATTGCAATTGCATTACAACTCTGTTTTTCCAGAAAATATGTCACAGATGATATCTTCTAGTCTGAAAAGAAAAATTTTGAATCTACTTTATAAGCAGGTCTCGAATAAAAACTGTTCCTGGTCTTTGTTTTTTTTATTTATTTTTTTTTTTTGTTGCTTACAATAATGCCATATGCAACTCTAGATAAGCGTGCAGTGGGGTTTTTAATACAGTTATTATTTCTTTATAGATTTTTCTCCCACACCCCAACAACTGGCATCGCTGACAAAGCAACTACAATGATAATCGCTTGTTCACTTTTTTTCTTTTCTTCTTCTTTTTTTTTGCCTGCCTTGCATGTGCCATTTTTATTAAAACAACTGCTTTGACGACGGCATAAAAACAGATTTTATGTTTATTCTTGCTCATAATGAAAAAATTGCATAATGTGTACCGCCAACAAAAAAAAAAAAAAAAAAAAAAAATTAATAAAAAAAATTAAAAATAAACAACTGAAGTAAACAAAAAGGCAAAAGCACAAGGAGCTTATTTCTGTTTTTATTGAAATTTTAACACATGTGCTGTGCATGCATGCACTTGCACACCATACATACACACTCACACATTCTCGCACAAGCATGCCATTTCATTGCACTCTTACGCACGCTTCGCAAGCGAGTGTGTGTGTGTGTGTGTGTGTGTGTGTGTTTTATATAAAATTGTATTATTGCAAAAAGTTGTAAATCTTCATGAATGTACAACTGCGAGCATGTTAAGTTTTTTCTGTTTCTCTGTTTTCATTAATTCACGTTTCGCATTTAACATGACTGGAAAATGCGTTAACTATCGACTCGCAAAAAGACAATACCGCCAACATTATTATCGCTGCTAAAAAGAATAATAATAAATTGAGAGAGCGGACAACCATAAATCACGGGGATTTCGAAATGTGTATTCAAAACATTGAAGACGACATTTGGCTTATTAACGATTTTGAATTGAATTGCCGTTGCTGAATTGACCTTTTGGGAGCAGATGACACTTGCCATGAAAAGGTCAACATTTATTGTTACTTATCACATGATTAATATTCGGTCAACAATCGGCTCGATTTTCAATAGTGAGCCAGCCGTCTTGTAAAAACAATCGTTTGAACACAAACAAAAATTGTGTTGGGTTGGGTTGGGTCGACGACCGTCATGTAATAAATTTAAATAAAATAATCTAAAATAAATTCAAATAAAATAAAGTAAAATTTTATGCAATAAAAGAAGGCAAAATGCTGAAATACGAGTAGAAATAATAAAGTAAGAAAATACGAGCAAATAAAATAATTTACATAAAATAAATTATTTATTTTTTTCAAATTAATTCAATAAAATGAAAAAAGAATGGCTTTATTAAAAAATATATTGAAATTGATTATTTTAGCTAAATAAAAAAAATTATGTTAAAAAAAGCAAAATTGAAAAGAATTACATATAAATTGAAAAGAAAATAAATTTACAAATTTTAATATTAAATAGAATATTAATAATTTTAGTCTTTAAATAAATTTTATTAAGTCCTGTAAAAAAAAAAAAAATTATATAATAAATAGTAAAAATAAATTAAATGTTTTTGTTTGTATTAAAACAAAAAAAAATTAATATTATATTTACTTAATATATAAAAATACATAAATATTTAAAATGAAAAAATTAAGAGAAGCCCATAAGAATAAATAAATACTAAAATTTGCAATTAAAAATATTGCTAAAATGTTCCGAATTAAATAAAGTATTTAAAATTAAAGAATAAAAATAAATCTAAAATCTTTAAATCAAAATAGAATAAGTTATCTTAAGTAAAGTAAATAAAAAAAATTATATATATAATTTTTATAGAATAATATTAATTTAAAATAAATTAAATAAAATGAAGCCAAAAAAATGAAAAATAAAATGAAATAAAATAAACGGATGAAACAAACGTTTAATTTAAATCTATTATTTTAATCAATCTTCAATTAAATGAATTATTTAAAAGGAAAGAAATAAAACAAACATCACAAAAAAACATATATTAAATAAATATTATTTAATAAAATAAAATAAAACTGAAATAAAAATATATTGTAATAAATAAAATATTTGAAATAAAATAAAAAAAAAAACTATTTATGTTAAATGAAAAAACAAAAATGTTATTAAATAAAATATATAAAATGGAGTTATTTTAAATGATTTTTTAAAATTAAATTTACTAAAAATTCAAATTAAATATATAAAATATAAAAACTTTAAATAAAATGAATATAAAATAATATTTTTTTTATGAAATCAAATAAAAAAAAACATTTTCAAAATGAAAAAAATGTGAGTGGCCTAAACAATTTTTAATTAAATAAAATAAGAAATAAATAAAAAAGAGAAAATGTTATTCATTATTTTAAATAAATAACAATTTTTATAATAAAAAACAAGAACTAATTTTTAGAAAATGAAGAAAAATTAAAATAATAAAATAATTATAATGAAATAATAAATTAAAATAATAAACAAATTAAATAACTTCAATGAAATAAATTACAGAAATTATTATAAATAATACTTAAAAAAAAATTAAATATAATAAAGTAAATTTAAAGTAATTTTCATGAAATAAAGTAAAACAAATGAAGCGAAATAAAATAAACCATAAACCCAACTACTGGGCGTGGCAAACTCATGAATTTTAACATGAGTAAGTCTGATATTTCTAAACCTTTTCCAAGATCGTCTATACGAATAGGTATAATAGAAATGGATGTATCCTCCAGCTATTTCAAGGTACTATATAGTTGTATAACAACCCGATAGTATTGCTAAGTAAAAGGAAAAGCCGTACCTTCAAAATTCTTATACTTTATTTTGCAATCCATTTTCTAAGCTTAAAATCTGATCTTCAGAGATTTATTATATTTTCGATATTTCACTAATACTTTGTTAATAACCGATCTGAAGATTGAAAATTGAATTGCAAGCAAAAAATTAAAAATAAAAAGATCGATTAATAGTGAAAATTTTTAAAAAAATTTTTTTAAATATCTTAAGAAAAGAAAATTATTAAACTAAAATAATAAAGTTTTTAAGTTTTATTAAAATTTGTTAAGGCGTGACTTTTAAAAATTTTTCAATAATATTTTATAAAAATATTATTATTAATGTAATATTCCAATAATTAATATCTATTAATATAAATTTTGAAAAAAAAAATTATTAGTATTTATTTAATTACGCAAGTATTAGTATTTATTAATTAATGAAATAATATTATTTTTTATTTTAAATAAAATTTTAAAACTGAGCAGAATATTAAAGGGCTTTTTTATTTTGCCTTTAAATATTTTTCTTACGGATTATTTTTTCCATTTCATTATTTTCATTATTAAATTGTCTTTATGTGATATTTAAATCGCCCATTAATCGATTTAAATATCAAATTAATGTATTTTTTTTTTTTTTTTTTTTTTTTTGTTGACAATTTATTTTAAGAAGTAAAAAAACATAATCGTTGTTTCTGTCAAGTTGAATATTACACCAAAAAGAAAAAAAAAATTAAAACAAAAACAAAAACAAAAAGAAAAGGAAAAAATAAATAAGAGGCTCTAGCCGTTTGATATGGGTTACCTGCTTTTACAGACAGTGAATTACCGATACTGTCAATTTTGCCACTTTCGGTAGGCATCAAAGTGAGCAGCCACTCTTGAGCTTCTTAGTGGAATAAGTAGGCATTATATTATCAACTACAAATAGGCAATTATGAGTTTATATTTTAAACGATTCTCCTGAAATGATTTAAAAGGATTTGCCTGTTTATTTGTATTTGTATTTAATTTGGCAAAGTTGCCTGTCTAATAGCAATTGAAATGGTGACAAGTTGTAAAATTAGAAAAAATTTCATTCTCGTATGCTTTTGAGGCAGTGTAACATGGATGCATGATTTCGCCATTTCGTTTTCAAAGCAGTTTTTACAAAAAAAAACCCTGCAGGCTGCCAAGCAAAGCCTAATTAATCTTCGAAATTTTATCATTATTTCATCATTACGGTAATTTAAATGTTAATTAAAAAAATATGTTTTTCCTATGTGTATTCAACTCATGCTCTCAGTCAGCACTTGTCTGCATCCACCGTTTATAATGCAACACGTTGAATACGACTTGTCTGTCTATTTTTCTAGACATTAATGCAGTGATTACTGAATTGCAGAATTAATTTCATGACACGTCATATTAATGGATAAAAATAAATATTGCGAACGAGAAATGATGTTTTCAGCACATTTTTTTTTTTTTCTTTTTTTTTGGTTGGAAGCGATAAAAAAGCATTAAAAAAAAAATCGTCTCAGAATTTCCTAGACACTCAAATGACACACGACTAATAAATAAATACTTACCGAACTTCTTATTTCAGATGTTATGTCTGACTGCGAGAAATTGCAAAGAAAATTATAAAAAATATCAAAATACTTTTAGGCAGCAAATAAACAAAAAAAAAAATAATAATAATAATGTTTTAAGAATTCAGACGTTAAACTGAACTTTTTTTTGTAGCGACAAATTCCTGGCGGCATTCTTGCCTTGCTTATATAACAAAATTCACATTTTCGCAAAATGAGCACCAGTTCAAGTTTTCTTTTTGTTTTTGTTTTGGTTTTTGTTTCCGTTTTTGTTTTCTTTTCTTGTCTTAAATGAATTCAAATAAGTAAATAAATAAATAAGAACTGGTGCATTTATTTAGTGTAATACTTAATTGAAGACCACAATGGCATGGCTTTTTACATCAGAAGAATTCGAGGCGTTGTGGAAGGCACTCGACTATGAAAATGAACTTTTGATCGGTATGAGGCGACTTTTAACAATTGTCAACGCACCATGTCCTTCGTCAGTTGCCTCTATTAAATAAAATATCTAAAAGTCGCCTTCAAGACTCTGAGGTTTTCTATGGCGGTGTTAGCCAGCAATGGACCAGCTATATCGGCGAATTATTAAAAATGTTCCCTTTCCATTTACATTGTTATGCATTAAAAAATATCTTCTCTTTTGATTTTCTTTCAAAATTCGAGGTATTCTAAATCCTTCCCGCTTAAACTCCTCCTCCTTTTTTTTATTGAAAATTTAAATATGTAGAAAATACTTCAAATTTATTATTTTGCGTTTTATATCTCATTAACATTCCTAATTCATTCTATTACAATTTAAATAATAACTTCATTCAAAATATTATGAATATCTTTCTGGACAACAATTTCATTACACTTTTACGACTCTGCCCAGTCCTACGATTTGAATTCCCAAACTGAACATTTGCGAGAATTTTTCAATTTAACCAGATTGAAGAAGGCAAACGAGTATTTAGTTGATGCCACTTTTTATTATTATTAATATTTGTTTTGCTTGTAATTATAAATTTGCTGCACGTCGGCAAGTTAAGCCTCCAAATGGTGCTGTAGCGTGCAAGAGGAAAACAAACACACAATAACAATGCGAGAAAGAAAACAACAATATAAATATTTGGATTATGCACGTTTAAATGCAGACTACAAATACAAATGCAAATACAAATACAAATACAAATACAAATACAAATACAAATACAAATACTACGCAAGCGAAACAAAACAATAATAAAGTTCTTATAACAATATCCAAAAGCAAGAAATGTCTGGGTAGGCATACTCGTACAACAACACCAACAATAATAATAAAAGCAGCAGCAACAATAAGAAGCGCCAAATTGGATACCAACGAAAAATGAACTTAAACAAATGGATGGAAAATAGACAGACGGACGGACGAAGGGACAGCCAATCGGCCAGTTTGAACAAAACAGATAAACAGACATGGTAGTCGTATTACAAACGTCGAGTACACAGTGTATTAAATCAGAACATATTGTGGCCAGACAATGAGTTTCGTTTTGCTTAAAATCTCTTTCTCTTGGTTTTTCAGTAGTTCCTTCTTTCCCCCGCGTTACCCTGTGCAGTCCGACAAAGTCCACCGACAAGTTAGTTATTGCAAAAGGGTCGCGCAATATTTAGCGAAGCGAAAAATGGTGGGGTCTGTGACAGAGCTTCACAGCCAGAGTAGACAGTTGAGTAGAGGGTTGCGTGCTGTTTTTATTTTTGCAATTCCCCCCCTCTTTTTTTGTTTTCTTTGTTTGCTTTCTAATGCAAAAGAAAGAAAAAAAATTTGTTAAATGTACAACAAACACGATTGCGATTGAAGCAATTGAGAACAAGGAGAAAAGTTCAATGAAATTTCTTTGCAGAAAGTAAATATAAAAAGTAAATGTATTTAAATGCGAGTACGTACTCGTCTCGTACACGCTTATGAACACAACATGCTACAAAAAAATGGCGGGAGGGGGAGAAACACACAAAAATTACATAAAATTGATAATAAACGCTCGTTTGTAATAATAATTTAAATAGACAGTTTACTGAAGGAGTCGATTAAATGCTACGCTAATATTTGGCATCAGCAAAGTCGTCGATTTCACTCTTTTCCTCTCAGATATCAATTTTTCGCCACTTTTGGCAGGGGCAGTTGGATGTTTGGCCAAAGTCCAAATTTCTTTTTTTTACTTTCGCAGCAAAATGAAATTGAAAAAGGTACGAGTATGTAATAAACAATTTTAAATCCGATCCGACAACTGTATTATGCCGCCTTTAAAGCCATTTGGCTACCCAGCCTAGGAACTGCTTTGATAACCTTCTCCATCGAAAATGTTGGAAGAGTATATACCATTTATACTGCGACCTCGATTCATTGTCGCAGTATAAATTGATCTTTAAAATTTAAACACTCATCTGCTCAGATATTTCCCGAAATTATTAGCATGAAAGTCACCAAAATCGGTTAATAAATAATATATAGACTAAAAGTTATTTTCTGAAAGTCACCAAAATAGGGTAATAAATAATATATAGAATAAAAGTTATTTTATACATTTTTAGATAAAAATTGCAAAATTAAATGTTACTGCAATGGAGTATAATTGTAGTATACAAAAATAGGTAGGGAACATATTCTGAGGACACAGTCGAATATCTTACCTTTATTAGGTGTTTGTGTAAAGTTGAAAATATCGGGTGAATTACTGTTATGCCTGGCATCGGAATTGGACAAATTGTCTGCTCAAGAATGGAGTTTAGAGTGACACGATGTCAATTTCATTATCGTAATGACTGCTCCTCATGTGATCTCTCCTGTTCGCCTAAAAAAATAATTCTCATTGCCTCGTAGAATGTGATTTAGAGAACTGAGTATGTTGTTTTACTGACGAACGTATTCTACATAAAAGAAGACCTGGTGCCGAGAATGACTTGCTTTACATCATTAAGGGGCACCCTATTTCCGCGAGAAAAGGTGCAACAAAGTTCACATTGTGGCATTGATCTCTCGACTAGATCGGGTTGACATCTCTAGTCCGAACGGTTTTGTTAATTTGCCTTTCAGGAAGCTTTAAAATAGATTTTCAGGCCGCGGTGTAGATATGAGAATTGTTTTCCATTTTTGCTTCGTTTATTGGCCGTGAAAAAGAAAACGATAGCAAATATGGCAGCTATTTCTGATGTTTTAACCCGTAACTAGGCAATTTCCTGAACAGTAAAGAGCATGGTGATAGCAGGACATAGGAACCTCTCAGCCGTCCAACATATTTCGGGACTACGTTAGTTTGCCCTTTGAAATTGATCTCCCGAAGGCGCGATGCAAATTGCAGAAACGAAGAAGACATTTAGTTTTTTTAATACGATGAATTTGAATGTGGGCAAATATTTGAAAAACTCAAGTAAAATATTCTACTTTTATGATTTTTTTATCCATTTATTCATCATTATTTATTTCACCCACTGTAAATATAAAAATATCAAAACAGCTGTTCTACACATCCGTAGTTGCCGCTTCTTCCGCAGAGCATCAAATAGGCCATTTGTACTTTTTAAAGAAATCAGCATGAAAGGAAATCAATATCTTTACACCTGGTCCTGTTTCTACGCCAATATTACATAATGCTTTTTCAAAAATCTATTGCATTTCATTTCTTTTCCTAAATAAAAATCGTGGATTTTTTTCGGATTTCAAAATCAAATTCTAGTCTGTCGGACTGTTAGAACTTGTCAACATATTTTATAATTAATTTTTTTCATTTTTAATAATGGTTTTTTTAATTA
Source organism: Ormia ochracea (assembly GCA_963402855.1). NCBI lineage: Eukaryota > Metazoa > Arthropoda > Insecta > Diptera > Tachinidae > Ormia > Ormia ochracea. The sequence goes on from OY727106.1 coordinate 45,595,171, forward strand.
TGATTTTGCCGCAACTGCTGCTAACTTCTCCGGCTTCGATCTCTCACCTTATTTATTATAGCTTAGCAATTAGCAATCAGGATGGGACCGCTTCGATTGGTATGCCAAGATATCAGAATATTCAGAATACGCTCTTGAGCACATAGCCTTCGAAAACCAGAAGTTAGTAAAAATTTCCTAAATAACTTTCCTCACCTTCTCTTCCTTTTAAACCAGAACGTTTTGATATGTTGGGACTTTGAAGGCGGGGTATTTTTAAATTGCGAAGTATCACCGGTTGGAAACTCTCCTTAAGATTTTTGATCCAAAACATTCCACATGTTTTGTTTTCCTTAATAAACTATGCGACTTCTTTGCTCGATTTTTTTCAGAGGAATATCCACGTTCATCGGAATTACGTATTTACAAAATCGAGTGAATATTTTTATATTCTACGACTTTCTTTCAGCCGAACCAGAACGAATCGAATTTTTTTTTTCTTCTGTTTTCATTCCTAGAAATGTAATTGCAAAATTTACTTCCGAAAGATTAAATTCTTTCGTAGGTAAGCTAAAATGAATTGTGCGCCAAATGTTCTTTCTGTTGTGCACACAAGTACATTTTTGCGTACATGTGCGTATGTGTGTGTGAAATTTGTTTTGTCTCTGAAATAAATGCGGACAGAAAAACAAAACAATCGGCAGTCTGTTGCTACTGACATTTACGATATTCGCGACGCAATAAAAAGTTTTCTTTGGTTCAATTCTTTTCTTTCGCTTAAATATGCAGCAGTGCAAAAGTAAACGAACACACACAGTCATTTACTTACACACATGCACACATACATAAATACAATATACAATACGGTTACATGGGTTTGTCAGTTGCGTCTGCAGGAATACAGCTGTGTAAAAGTTTATATAAACAAACAGTTCATTAAATCGTATCAGTTGCAGACATTGTCAGCCAGCCTGTCCGTCACATCGCTATCCGAACTGTGTTCTTTGAAACAATTCCCTTCATATGCCAATTACAGAGCTTCTATACCAACAACTGTGACAAAACCGCCAATAAAAATGCACGTCTGAACTTTGAACTTTCATTTAGTAAAACTCAAAAAGAAAAAGAATAAAATTCTGTTTTGACTTTTTCACAATTTTTATGTTTTAAATTACAAATCAATTGTTGAGTGTTTTATAAAAGTTTTTACTTACAAATACCAATTCACAGAGGGCTCATCCATACACGTAAACAAATACCGCCCATTTGCAGCCACCTATTGATACGAGATACGAGATACGAGATACGAAAAGAAAACAAAATGATTTTTTTAATTAAATTATAATTTTGAAAATGCTAACTGATATACGAGCGGCGTTCATAATATAATTACTTTAATTTGCAGTAGAAAAAAGGAGAAATAATTCAAAGACAGGGTATTCCAATATCAAGTTTAATTTCCAATAGACGCCATTGTAAAAGTTGTCATGAGTCAAGAGGGCATAGAAATGATTAAATTTCACGGTGACAGTTTTGTGTTCGCAATTCGGCAAGCTGGAAAAAAGTTTTGCTTGCCATGAAACGCGTTTCCCAGCAAACATTTTAAGTTGGATCTGTACATATCGCTCAAGTTCATGAAACTGTTGGTACTTGCACTTGTAATACCTTCGAATCGCTGAGGTCGTTGGAATATTAAAGTGATTAAGGCATATCCACGGATAAGGCACCAGACACTCTCCCTCGAACATGTTCTATATCTGACAAATAATAAAAAAAATAATAGAAATTCTTAATAAAAAATAAGTGCGAGTCAACAGTTGCAACACAATACATTGTCCAATCAAAAATTATAGTTCAGTTATCGCCAATATATCATATATATGAAATTCCTTAATAGATTGTTTGGGCTTCAGAATATATATGAATCATATTGGATCCATGAGAAACTTTGCTTACCCGTTTTTGGGTAATTTTTCCCGATTTTTTCTAATATTTTATTTTTTTCTAGTTGTTTTCATTCCAACTTCTTTTTTTTTTTATAAAAATGTTAAAATATATTTTTTCGATATTTCGTTTATATTTTATGTAGCGGAAAATATTGCGAAAACTTTGGTAAATATTGTTAATAGCAAGTTTGTTTGAAGGCTGTTTAGCTTAATTAAATTTTTTTAAGAACTTTGTAAATCTAAGCAAAATTTTTTAAATTATTTAATGAAAAATGTAGATTTTAGTTACTTGAAATCCTATTAAAATGTTTGTTATATAGTATAAAAATGTATATAATAAATAATATATATCTTTTTAATATTCAGAAGATGGAGGAGTTAAGAACACTTGCGAAATGAAATTTATCACTAATTTATAACAAATACAGTACTGACTGTTAAACAAAAACTAAATGAGAATTAGTGTGGTATGTTCTATTATCATGACTAAGTACCGTGACAAATGAAATTTAGCTTTAAAAGTTTAACTTTGAGTCTTAAAATTTATTATGGAGGGTTTCTTAAAAACTTTCACTGCCAGTTTTTTTTGTAAAAAATAAACTTTGTATAGAAATTTTTTAATATTTAATGTGAAAGCGAATCAAGAGAGAGGCAGTTGATTTGAAAATTTCAGTATTGAAGATGAGCTAATATTTCAGAATTTTTTTTGAATTATAATCCATTCGTTTACATTTTGAACCGCCCTACGTAATCGATATCCATACTTACTTTATTGGTCGGTTTGTGTCGTTGGCCCTGTTCGACTATGTATTAAAATTACATTATTAGTTTGGCTGCAGTTCGACTCTTAAATGGAGCCGGTTGTACTTCTGTAATACGAATATTCTCTAAAGAAAAATAATTGGAAAAAAGTGTTTTTTTCCTTTTCCTATGAAAAAGCATGTCAGTGCATGTCAGTTTATTTCCTATAAATTGAAAATTAAATTGTAAATTTTGTGCAATCAAACTCGCATTATTTCGGCAATTATTTTTGTTGTTTGATTATATTTAAAATTTTATTAGTTCGATTGAAAAGCGATATTCGGTAATGTGTTTGTAATGCTCTCGTAGGGAAGAGTTCAATAATCATTTTATGGTACCACGAAGTTGTAGCAGTCACGGTAGGCGCACATTCGTTTAAGTTCGTTTAACTTCGTATTTCACGCTTGTAGAAGAAAGCCAGAAATTAGGAGAGACTCATTTCGCGAACTGTTTTGTACGCTCTTCGTTAATTCATTGAACTCGTATCCTTTAACGGCGAACAATTAGCAACACTGCCTTGACTTACAGCGAATTGAATAGAGCAACACCAAAATGCTGCCAAAATAAGACTCTCTTGGGCATGCACCCACACACTCACACACACACATATAAATCCATACACACAACACCACACACATTGTGGTAGACAGGCAGTCAGTTTGTACAGTAACAAAAGCATAAAGGAAAGCTTTTCTTATTAAACACTTTTGTGAAATGGTTTTGTATTTAATTTCGTAAAATATTGTCTGAATTGTTGCTGATGTTTTTTTACAAAAGCCTTGAATATTTATGTTGCTGCCGACAAGCTGTCATTAACCTACGCAACTTTTAGGCATGACTACGGGTATACAATGTGCGCCTAAAGGTCAGTGACTGCTTGTGAGGGTAAAAAGAAAAAAATACCATTTTAATGCTTCTAAAAACAAGCAAATGAACACACATCCACGTACACACACATACACACACACACACTCTCCACAGCCTTTTACAATTTCCACAATTTTTTGTTAAATCATTGCGCTGCAAGTTCATATTGAGGTTTTTATTGCTGTTTAATTGTTTGTTACGCTTTTAAGGATTCATTCACAAGAGGAAAATATTGGCCCAAGTCATTGTTTGTGGCCACTATTTTTTTTTTTTTTTGTTTTTATAAAATATGCAAGCAATAACTTGCTAATGAATTTTCATTAAATATGAATTAGCATATTCTGTTTGGTTTAGCTTCAAGTGGTTCTAGGAATAATTGCTTTCGCGTGTTTTTCAAAATTTTCCTTTTCTGAAGTCCTTCTACTGAAATTAAACAAATTTCAATTTTTTTTTCTTCTTTAAACGTTTTTTAATTTTTTTTAATTGAGTGTAGATTAAAAAAGAAATATTTTTCCTTGTAAATATATTTTTAAGCTGCGTTTGCTTAAAGGATCTCTACAAATAGTCTTCCTTAAGTATTTTCTTTATATATTTTTATAAAATATTTTATAATTTAATTTTGTTTTAATATAGCATTTTAAAAAAAATATTTTTATATAATTTTCAAAATCTATTTATAGTACATTTTATACTATCGAAAATATCAATAAAATTTGCTTCATTTTATTACTTTATTACCTATTATATAATTTTATTTTAGCCTCCCATTGGCACTAAACAAAATGTTTTATAATTTTTTTTTAAGTGTAAATTTCAAAAAAAAAAAAATACTTTGCCTTGTAAATAAATTTAAGCGGCTTTAATGTGAAGCTTCTCTATAAAGCACTTCTTTACGTATTTTATTTATTTTATTTAAAAAATTCACTATATTTTTATAAATTGACACTAAAACAAATTTTCTATAACATTTTGTTTTTATAATTTTTTTGAGTGTAAATTAAAAAAAAATACTTTTCCTTGCAACTAAATTTAAGCTGTTTTAATGTAAAGCAGCTCTATATTTTCTAAATTTTTTTTATTTATTTTATTTAAAAATTCACTATATTTTTATAAATTGACACTAAAACAAATTTTCTATAACATTTTTTTTATAATTTTTTTGAGTGTAAATTAAAAAAAAATACTTTTCCTTGCAACTAAATTTAAGCTGTTTTAATGTAAAGCAGCTCTATAAATCTCCTTTCTAAATTTTTTTTATTTATTTTATTTAAAAATTCAATATATTTTTGTAAATTATTTTGTAATTTAATTTTATTTAATTTAAATTTTAGCAAACATTTTTTTTTTCTTACCAACAATTTTTTTTATTTGTTAAAAAAAGTTTAATTTTTAGGCCAAACAGTTACAGAAAATGCAGAAAATTATATATTTTATAATAAAATATAAAAATAATAATAAAACTATTATGTATATATGTTTTGCTATTTTTTACATTTTTAAATTAGTAATTTTTATACAATATCCTGAAGAAATGCGGCTGTTTCTTTTTATTTTCTTGTTTTGTACGATGGGCCTAAAAAAATATTTTTAATTAAATTTTGTAAAGAATGATATTATTTCTTTAAGCGTTTTAATTTTTTTTCTCAAATCAATAAATTTTTTTAATATATTTTATGTTTTTCTTTGATTGTTTTAGGTATAAAAGCGGATGTCTGATCTTTCTGACATTCGTAATAATAAATTATCCTGGTGCTAAATTTCGTTGTAATTGTTATTACTATTAGAATTTGTGCTTAGAAAATTGTTAGGTAGCAACTAAAAAATTATTTTCTAAGAAACAAAAAAAAAAATTATTTTTCTTAAATTATATTCTTATTTTGATCTTTGCGGAAAGAGCAAGTATGGGCCGAAGATTAAGGAGTTCGATTGCCTGAAAGTCAGTCCACTGTGTTGTGTTGTTATGAAAGTAAATGCTTAAGGAAGTTAATCCTTATAGATGTACATACATACTTGTAAATGTAATACGTGCGTACATTTTGGAATTAATTTTTTAAATTTGAATTTTTTTTTTTTTATAAATTTTAATAAATTTTTAAAGAATCTCTGCTTGTTCTTTCTAATGGATTTTGGTTTTAAAAGAAAGGCAGCCAATCTGGAAATGTTATAAGATTCTAAATGCATTTAAATAGATTATTTGTTATTCCTTGTGGCAGCTTTGATCTTATATCTTAAGTTCTCCCCTATTTCAAATTTGTAGTAGATTTTTGTGTAAACTGTAATGGATGATCTAGACAAGGACACATTAAGATACGTCTTTACCGCATGATAATCCAAAATAATAAATTTCAAACTATATTTAAAAAAAATATTTATACTCTGCTAAGGATTAATTTTTGGGCATTTTGGGCTTTTTTAATAATTATTAATTCTGTTAATTTCCATAAATTCTTAAATTAGTTTTTCGTGTAAAAAGTACTATTTTATTGTGCACTACCACAAATACACATTGTTTCGAACAATCACCAGTCTGCGTTACCGTTTCGCTACAACATTGGCAATCTTAATTATTTTTTTTATTATTAATTACTATGTATGTAATTTAAAAGGCTTCAGTTCATAACATACATATATATCTATGCCGAAAGCAAAGGCAAAATTAATTTGAAACTAAATTGAAACTACAGGGGAAAATGGCTTTAGTCTAATACGGCAGGGCAGTTCTCAAGTCTACTTTTCTGCTTTACAACACTGCCGATCTTAACGCATACATGCCCACATCACATCCAGGCTCATAAATCTTTATTTATTGTTTAAAAAACTCCATCTTTATGATTCATTAAACGCCAATTTAATAACGTTCATTAATTTTTACATGAATATTTTTATCCGTGTCTACCGCAATATTTTTAATTTGACGTTTCAATATTTTTCAATAAAACTGGTTGGCAATTAGAATCCTGTTGTTGCTGTACTAAATAAATAAAAATAAGCAACCGAATAAGCAGACTAAAAACGGAGAAAAAAACAAAAAAAAAAAAAAAAACAATAAAATTATAGCAACATGGCAAAAAATCATCAAATAAAAACTTTTTCCCGCCAAACAAAAGTCCCAGACAAACACACTCAAAGCATGGAATAAAAGCTTCACATGCCAACATTAATGGCGAGGGAATGGATGGATGGAAAACTGCAAAATAATACGAGCAATAAAAAAAGAATTAAAAAAAAATCAGAATAGAACAGAACAGAACTGAACACAACAGACAACGAAAACAAATAACAATAATGAAAAAAAAGATGACAACAGCAACAACCACGACAACAACAACAACAACAACAATAACCACAAACTGCCAGACTACAACAACAAAAGGGTTCATTCGACGAGACTAAAAAATGGAAATTGAAACGAAAAACTACAAACAGCACCGTATTTAAAATACAGACACAATTTTCCGTAAAGCGTCCTAGGTCGGTTACAAAGGCGGCCATACACGTTTACATACATGCATGTTGCAAGGTGGCCGCACTGCAACAAACTACACTCCTCGCTAATACAAAATATTTGCTTGAGGTTTGTTGGCGTAAACCTGAATTATATGTAAGAGGTAATATGACCCATAAAGGGGCTCTGGACGTATACAAAGGGCCTGGCTGCAATACTTTATTTCCTCAAGTCCTAACATATAGAATTAGTTTAGCAGCAACAGTACTGCTATGAGGAATTGTTGCCGGCAGAAGCTTTTGGCACACTAAGCTCAATTAAGCCAAGTTTTTCTAAAACAAAGTTGTCGTTGGTAAGAACAAATTTATTAGCAGCAACAACGCTGTTTAATGTTTGCATTGGTAAGTTTTTGGAGAAAAAGCTGCCGGCGATGGAAGCTTTTCGAATGCTATTCTTCATTTAGCCATGATGGCTAAACGTTCTGATTGTTCATCTGTTGACTACCGCCAGTACCTACTACCGAAAGTAAAATAATAATCTTCGCCTGGTCACCTTGTGTATGCAGGCGTTTTGGTCGATTACATAAACAAGGACGCACATAAAAGGCGGATTTTCGTTAATATTTCACAATGAGTTGTAAACGCATCCACCCTGTGTCTGACTGCATAAGGATTTCAAAACTTGCCCCAACAATTATTTTCAAAGCAACATACAACAAGTACTAGAGACGGAAACTTTAGATAGAGAAAGAGTCGTAATAAATGACAGACCGAGACAGAAAACTGTTCGAAGAGATAAATACTACAAAGAAGGGATGAGTGATCATCGCACGGACAAGCAACCCAACTAATACTTTAATCGAACCACCATCACACGGGCAAAACTTACAAAAACCAAAAACATTTTATTACTGTTTGTGTTGTAAACACAAGGAATAACCACTAACGAACTGCAAAACGTGCCGTTGGATTAAACTGCACATTCTAACTTTTCTAAATACTACGCATCGAGTCCTCCCTTTCCCCATCTGCTTTCCGTGCACAGTTGGAAGCTCACCACCCACCCCACATACACTGGCAGTCATATGCCCTGCAGGTCGAATGATTGGAATCCCTAACGTTGCGGCAACCGGAGTAGGAAATGGCTCAGTGTCCCTGAATTTGTAAGATAAATTTCATGTTGTTAGCTTCATAGAGAAAGAGAGAGTGAGAGAGAGAGAGAGGGAGAGTCAAAGTGTCCTTCTAATGCACTGCCGGGCAGCCACACACATACATGTGCAAACACGCGCAAATCCACACACACTTTCCAACTGATAAAAATGAGGAATTCGAAATTTTGTGGGCAAATCAACGAATTCCGTTTAATGTGAATGAACTTTTCCAAGGACAATGATCTATGGCCAAAGCAAACAAGCTCTAAAAGCATTTGTTCCCTTCATTTATTAACACAACCACACAAGCACCACCATGAAGGTTAAATTTACAATAATAAAAAGGGAAAACAACAACAAAAATACATAAATGGTAAACCCTTGTTAATATAAAATGTTTATATCTGTTGTACGAACGTGTTTCACTGTCTGCCTCATGGTTGCTTTATTTGCTTGCCTGTGTACGAATGTGCGTAAACTTTATTACACACATGTTTATGCGCTCTGTATACTTGTATGTGTGTGCTTAAAGCTCTTTTCTTTTTATCCTTTTTTTTTTTGTTGCCTCAACTTGCGTCTTCTTTTCTCATTTTTCTTTGTTTTTATTTTTGGCTTCAAAACAGAGCAAAAGTACAGACAGACACAACAAGCAGAACCCAAAAATTTCTTACATGTGCAATATTTTTAAAGTTGGCGTAGTTTAACTAAATATGCTCACGGCAGGATCAATTTAAAGCTGGATCGGGCATCAATTCTTTTCACTTGTTTGAAGAGTTTGTGTTAAGAACTCCACCTTGGCCACACATCAAACTCAACTAGGCAACTTTTATCTTCTTTACAGTTTTTATTAAGCTCTCTTAAGCTCTGAAGAGGACTAAAGGTTAAAAAAAAAAAAAATGGAGCCAAGCGATTCATCTGCATAACACAGCAAAAAATATTTATTGTCCAACATGCTCGTGTATTAAATTTAATTCTTAGTTGGCTATTCGTCTAATTTCTACTCACTCCCAAATCACCACTCCATAACAATAAATATAATCGCTTCCCGGTCCTGTGAATACCATGTGCTACACAGCAACTTCCTTTTACACTCTTCTGCACCACATGTGATTCACAAGTGATACTTTTTTGCCGTGTGAATGTGCCAATTTTTTTATCTTGTGTCAAACACCCACAAGCCTTACTCTTCTACTTTAGATGTCTTATGGAGATAAAGAGGGCGGGCAGGTGTCCACTAAAAATTTTACAATCCCGGTTTTCTTTTTTATATCCTTAATTGCAGTTATTAAATAATCAATATTAAAAAAGTGGAAAAAAATTACTTAAACTTGCATCGTATCACATATCAGCAACTGGCGATCAGCAGAAGTCTTTAACCGAGTAACGGAATTACTTTTTTAAAACCAAAATTTGTCTTTTCGATTTTTCCTGTTAACAGAAAATTGTAAAGAATTTGTAAAATAAAGCTGTCAATTGCTCTGGCATCACTTCGAAGCAGTTTGCAAAGGGCCAACATATGCGACAACATGTTCGATAACTTGTTCGACAACATCTTCACTGTCTAATCAATAAGAAAGTGTTCGAAAGTGGTTTAATTTTGCTTAGTGTTATTAGTTGTATTCCAAAATTCCAATATCATTTGCATGCTCGAAAAATGTTGACTATTGGAAACTGATAAATAAGAAGAGAAGAGGCTTAACTTAAATGCAAAAGAAATATGTGCGCTTATCGCAGGCACAATAATAATTTAATCGCACCAACTACCCACAGACAACGGAGTGGCCAACAGTATGAGTATGGAACAGTGGCTAGCATTAAACTTTGAATTTTTTTATCTTCTAAAGAGGTTTGCTTTAGAACTATTACTAATTATTCCGCTTCCCCACTTAAGTAAGCAATAAGGGAATTAGAAAAGATTTCTATCAAATCCAATTAAGAAGAAGAATAGTTTAGATGCAGTAAAGCAATTTCTATAACGAGTGAGAAATTCTACAGCTTCTCGTTGATTTCTTAGCATTTACGTACATTTATTTAATACGACATATTTATCTTCAGTTACATTAACTTCTGCTGTCTTGAGTGGTTAGGTTGGGTTAAGATGGGAGGGATTAATCCAATGTTGTATGGGATTAATCCAATATCTAAGTTTGTAGGTTAGTTCAATTCTTCGGTTCTTTTTTTTCATTAAACTATTTTCTTCATTGTAGCTCTGGTTCACTTTTATAAAATGAGGTATTTTCTTAAACTCTACGGACTGGCCAGTTGGTTTAGGCCCTACCTTATAAAGACTTTTGTATGGAATATGAGGAGCGTCTCAAAAACCGGCTTACAATTAATAATCTTTCCAAAACCTGTAATATTATTAATTACTATGTAACAGTTGCAGCCACATAGATCCTTAATTTTATATAATATGGCAGCCATTTTGTTAAATATTTTACATCATGGTGAATGTTAATTAAAATCTAGTCAGCGTTAAGGGGCCGGCAAAGAGTCAGTGAGACTTTGCCAATTAAATATTCCAACAATAAAAGCCAAAGGACGACGGTACAAGCTGAATTATGTGCAGTTAAAGAAGTTCCTGTACAGGATTAGTCAACACCGTCATGACTTCTGGTAGGCGTATGCAATACAAAATGGAGGCTATGCGGCACATAATAAGATTTTAAGCCCTCTAAACATTTATACTGCTCTAGAGAGTGCGAATATAAAAAAATTAAAGCTACCGGACATTTTACGAGCAAAACTACCTGCTACCCTCAAAAGAATGAACTGCCAATATTTTATGCCCTCAGGGGAAGTCATGGGCAGGACAACTTTCTGAAATTGAAGCGAAACTATTTTTCCATGTAGCTGAAATCTTTGAAAATTGACACAAATTATTGTTAACAAAAAAGCTAACATTAACGACACTTTTATTAGACGAGCTTTTACTGGTGTTACCGCTTAACGATACTAAATAATCATAACAATAATAATTAAGAAAATCAATTAAGCAGACCAAATGAGGAGGAAAATAAAGTTGCTCATCTATTATTAAATGCCTAGTGCTTTGTGCTCGCCTATTCGGGTCAGAGTGTAGCGAAAATATAAGATTTAGTGCGGCTGGGAGTGTTACAATTTTTTATTGCTTGTCGTTTGCCCAAATTGCTTTTACGTGTTGCTTTTATGTACACACAGTGGCTTCTAAACTTAAAATATTTGCAGCTCGTAAAAATATTTTCTAATTTTCAAAGGGACTATTTTAACACAAATTCTAAATATTTAACAAAAAAAAAAAAAAAAAAACCAAAAAATAATGAATAAAAAATTTAATATTCCAAATCCCAGAAAGAAAGCGCTTAAAATGTTTTTAATCCAAGCTGATTAGCCGTTGTCTACACTTACCAACCGTTTAAAGACTTGAAAAGCTAATGACCATTTAATTTTATTACTGCTGTGAAGAGTGTCAATGCTTGAGGAGCGATTTGTGTATATTCCTTTTACCACATGTCTTCTCCGGCCAACTGAAGACAACAAACAGTTTCAATTATCTGAAAAACAAATGCGTGCATAAATATAAAAAAAGGATAAAATAACAAAATAGGGACAGGAAGCAGAAACAGTTTGTTGAACTTTTATGTACTAAATATTACTTCGGTTTTGCTGTTTTTGTTTTTGTTTTTGTTTTTGCCGGTTAGAAAGAGTTCGGTTTCAGTTCGTATAGCTTTGAAATACAATATGCTGGCAAAAGCATGTACACATGAAAATTTTCTTTACAGCAAACTTAATGAGAATTAAGAATAGGAAGGAATGATTGCATTACTTTTTTCAGTGTAGTGCAGCGGAAATTAAATAACACAACTTTGATCGTTGAAAAATTTTTAGAGGAAATGTGTTTGTGAGAAAAATCGGCAAGTCGTATCGCTCACTGTATGGAAAGATAATGCTCTTCACTGCGTTTCTATAGCGATATAAAACCAAGTAATGTAATGTCGTGAAAGAATAATCTATCTCGATTACGATTTATTATAAAGTTAAAATAAAAAATATCTCCTCTTACGACATTTTTCCAAATTTGAAATATTCTACTTCTCTACCGCTCAAGATCCTCTTTCTTTTTTTAATTTGATGATTATATTTGTGCAGCAAAGAAGTAGCAAAAAATTGAGAGATAAAATTATATATTTAAATTTTTAATAAAAAAATTTCTAAAGTAAAATTTTCTTGCCTGCCTGGCTGAATACCTGCTTGGTCAGCTGGCTGAATAGCTGCTGGGTCAGCTGACTGGTTGGCTGATTGGCCGGCTGACTGGTTGGGTGCTTGGCCAGCTGACTGGTTTGGCTCCTTGGCTAGCTGGCTGAATAGTCGCTGTACCAGCTGACTGTTTGGCTGCTTGGCCGGCTGACTGGTTGACTGGTTGACTGCTTGGCCAGCTGACTGGTTAATTGTTTGGCCAGCTGGTTGAATGGCTGCTTGGCAGGCTGACTGATTAGCTGCTTGGCCAGCTGGCTGGTTGGCTGCTCAGCCACCTGACTGGTTGGCTCCTTGGCTAGCTGGCTGAATGGTTGCTTGGCCAGCTGTCTGCTTTCCAGCACAATGCATTGCATTAGTAGACCCTCTGCCCCGACTACTGAGCTTAAGGCAGATGAAAGAAAATCGAAAAACACAGATTTTTATACAACAGAGTCCATTCGGTTGGTAAGATGTCAAACGAATGTAGTAGCGATTGGTAGAAAAAGTTGACGACATGGCAAGTGCCACTACTAAAATATAACTTTACGCTTTTAGTGATTCTACTTCTAAAACAAAAAATTTCAATTATTGAAATTAATTGAGAGTAACAAAAATATTTGCTGGTTTAAGAGCAGCCGCGTACACTAACAGAGTGTAAATAATTGTAGCAAAATATGCAGTTATGAATTAAACACATTCGACGCAGCAACCCATACACTACAACCTGAGAACCGCAATAGAAGGTTTATAGAAATGCCGCATATGCGTTCATCTTGTTCTGCATATGCCTGCCGGGGGAATGGTCAGGTTATCGTAGGCTGAAGTAGCAACTAACATGGCTTCATATCCTATGCCCGCTAGTCATAAAATAATTCTCATATATTTAATTTTTAGAAAATATATATAATTTTTTTTACAGAAAATAATTTTTTTTCTTTAAATGCAACAAAAAGTCTTCCGAATTTTAATTAATTTAATGTAATAATTTTAATTAATTATTTTCGTAAATGCGAATTTTTGGCGAGTGCGATCATTGAAATATGAAATGTAAAGTTGCTGCTTTTAAAATTAAAGACGTGCAATTGTTGCGTTCGGGGTATGTGTTTTGTGATTTATGTTCCTTATTCTAAATTTCTGCCGAAGACCACAAAAAATTCTCTCAGTGCATTACGAGAGTGTGTGTTTAGAAGCGTATGCGTATGCAGAAAATGAACAAAATACGTAATAAAAACAGATGAAGGAAAAAATATTTACGCAAAAAAGAAACACTTTAACTGTCTGGGTGGTATTTGGGCTTCATTGAGTGTGAGTGTAGTCTGGGTATGTCTGGCGGTTTGGAGAGGCAAGAGGAGGCTTTATTGTTGAAATGAAAAAAGTTCTCAAGCAAACCAACAAAATCATTATAAGGGAAGGTTATCTTCAAATGTCTGGCATATGACGAGCTTTTTCTGTATTTTTTGCTGCTCCCTTGCATTCATGCTATTGTTGTAGTTGCTGTTACTGTTTGTTGTTGTTGTTGCTGTTGCTGCCGTTGCTGTTATTGTTGTAGTTTTTGTTGGTCTCGTTTTTTTCGAGTTCGAGTAGTACAAGTTTCTTGCTTGTATTTTGCCGACACAATCAGTCTAGTAAACGTTTATTTCGTAAAATGCTCGTAATTTAAAAGGAATGCGTAACGTACAAGGACTTATAACACAATACGGAGTTATTAATTTTTCACAAGGACTTTTAGTAAAACAAACAACCACCACTGTTTGGTTGCGTTGGCAAGGCAGTCAGAAAAAGAAAAAAAGTTCAGATGCAAAAGGCTTTACGAAACTTAAACTTTTTCTTAATTTTATTTAATAAAGTATGAAAGATAAAAGACACTTAAACTTTGTAAAAGGAAAATGAACACCATTAAAATTCGCATAACAACACTTTAATGATTTAGTTGTTTCTGCAACTTTATTATTTATTATTTCTTTTAATTACATAAATTGCTTCGCTGTCAGATTTAAATACAGTGAAGCAAACAATTTAGTTCGTTAAATAATTTATTCAAAGCGATTAAACTTAAAATTTAAAATGGTTTCTTAGCGAAAGGATTAGACGGAAGTGTGTAACTAAGTTATTAAAACTGAAGAAAAGTGATTTGAAATCAAACTTGACGAAATAAAATTTTATATAAAATTCAATTATCAGTTGGGGAAGAAACAAATTGGCAGTATTTTCAGTAGCCGCAATAACTTCTTTCAACTGGACACAGGGAAGTTACTCTCTCTCTCTCTCTGGCGATATTTATCGCGTCTTATACTCTATGGGACTAAAACGAGCTTTTGGTACTCTTTGGTTAATGCATTGACCTTCGACTCCATTTTTCCCCCTTTATTTGAAAACATAAAATAAACATATAAAAGAGCAATAAAAACGCAAATTTTTCATTCAAAAATATACAAACGGATGTTTTCAAGGAATGACGATTTTTGCCCAAAAATGCAAAGGGGGAACCCTTATCAAAAATCGAAAATTACCCCAAGTATCGAAAAAAAATTTTTTCCTTTATTTTTAATAAAAATATATTTTAAACATTTAAAAACATAAAATAAACATACAAGAGCAATAAAAACGGACATTTTTCATTCAAAAATATACAAACGGACGTTTTCAAGGAATGACGATTTTTGCCCAAAAATGCAAAGGGGGAACCCTTATAAAAAATCTAAAATTACCCCAAGTATCGAAAAAAATTTTTTTTCTTAATTTTTAATAGAAATATATTTTAAACATTTTAAAACATAAAATAAATATACAACAGCAATAAAAACGGAAATTTTTCATTCAAAAATATACAAACGGACGTTTTCAAGGAATGACGATTTTTGCCCAAAAATGCAAAGGGGGAACCCTTATCAAAAATCGAAAATTACCCCAAGTATCGAAAAAAATTTTTTTTCTTAATTTTTAATAGAAATATATTTTAAACATTTTAAAACATAAAATAAATATACAACAGCAATAAAAACGGAAATTTTTCATTCAAAAATATACAAACGGACGTTTTCAAGGAATGACGATTTTTGCCCAAAAATGCAAAGGGGGACCCTTATCAAAAATCGAAAATTACCCCAAGTATCGAAAAAAAACTTTTTCCTTTTTTTTTAACAAAAATATATTTTGGGCTTTTAGAATTTTGAGTTTTCTGACCAATTTTCCCGCTACTATTTTGATAAAGTCAAATATCGGGCGGTAGCGAAATAGTCAATCTAAAAAAAGGAAACCATATAAATTAAACAACGACAATTTGAAATTGCTTGAAATGTAGTCGTCCCGTGTACCGTGTGAAAAAAAATTTGCAGATGCTCTAAACAGTAGTGGATTTCGGCACAGAGAAGTAGAATATGGGTTTTTACAAGAGTTAAGCATATCCAGTACTGCTTGTGATCCTACACGTGCCCAAGGTTCACCTTTTTCTTGTGCAAATTATTTTAACATTTTGTAATATAAGTGTTGCTTTTTCTGCGAAGCGCTAGGCAGGGCTACAGGTTGGAACCTAAAGAGCTGAAAATAATATTATTATTATTATTAAATGTACCTACAATCGACCTTAAAAATTTTAAATATGCGTTTAAATAATATATTTATGATAGTTATTATATTTAGTATTTTTTTTTTGCTTTTTATGACTAATACACTGAAGACATTTTTTTTTTTTTTTAATTTTAATTCTATAAAAAAGGTATTTTTTTATATACGAGTAATTTTAAATTTTAATATTTCGCCAGACTTTGGTGAGAATTACTTAATGTAGATTTTTAGAGCACCTGTTTCTTTTTGTTGGTATACTTTAACCCTTTCGAAACCGCGCTGCTGATATGGGTTCACATACATAATTATTAGGTATGCAAAAAACTATAAATTAGGGAGAAAATAAAAAGAAATATGGATTTGTCATCATTTCATTGATAATACTATTAATACTTTTTTTCATATCCTGAAACTGATAAAATTTTAAAAACTTTCGCCACCGGTCTGGCGTGACTTTATAGTATAGATTAGAAAGGAAGTAACCTTTCAAAGATTTCATTTTCAAAATCTTCCAAGAAATTTATATTTCGACATTCCATACATGTTAAGAAAAGTTTCTCAGATATAGAATTTTTAATTGATTTACATTTTTTTGTTACGAAAATTAAATTTTTATATGGAATTTGCTGCAAATTAAATTAATTTAATTAATTAATTTTAGCAAGAAATTAAATCATTTTTATGCCGTTTGAATGATTTTGTATTCTGGTTGCTTGGAGATACACAGCCAATAAAAAATATTTATCACTTAATAACCACGAAAAGAAGGAGACTAACTGTAAGTGATTGCTGCCTTGTAAGTAATTCACAGGCGGCGACATGAAATTGTTGTGAAATTAATGTATTAAATTAGACTCGTTGCTTCTCCGCTTTCGTGGCACATCATGTAACAGGTTTCAAAAGAATTGAGCCGCCTTACATGTCATCAGGTAATTATGAGCTTCGACCGATTTACCCTCGTTATTTAATTAAAATTTTCCAATCTAAATCAATTTACCAGCAACAAACAATCATAATTAAAATAGGAAACAATTAAAAATTAACGATGCATTAAGTTTTTTATCTGTTTTACAAAAACAAAAAAAAAAAGACAAGAAAAAATTTTTTTTTTTATAATTCAAGTACATGTACTCATATGAGCTGCATAAGCTGTCTTCTCTTCTTTGAGAGTCAGCAATTTTATTTGCTAATAATTTTTGCAAATACAGTTGAACCTCGATTATTCGGGTTTTCTTCTACAAACCGTCAACTGTGCCGTCTTGTCAACTGTTTATGTCTTTTTATTATTTTGAACACACATTTAAAATAATTAATTCGGCTCCGGTGGTTCCCCTGGTGAATGTATGAATTCTTTTTTACTTCTTCATTCGGTATGAGCCTGAATTTGCTCTCTCAAGATGAAGTTCCTGAGAATAGCGCTTTCACATAATAAATCGACAAGTAAAGCTGAAAAATTTCTTTCGATTATAGACAAATTAATTTTGATTTATGACGTAAAAAATATATCAAGTTTCATTTATTTTAGAAATATTATCAAAGAAAGGATTTGTTAATATGGTTCCAAAAGCGACCGAATCGACCGAATTAAAAAAACAGTGCTTTTAACAGTTCTGTAAAGGCATCCCATAGCTATTGACATCGAAATTCTTCTCCAAATGATGCTTCTAATTTTCTAATGTCTTCTATAACTGTGTTTCGTTACCAGCATACAAGTTTACATCGACATTCTGTCATAAAAACCTCAAACAATGAACTCCTTAATGGGCTTATTCATCACTTCACTCTCTACCATTTCCCATTTTTATATGAGGAGATAGAGGCCTACTCAGGCTATGCATTGTTGCCCCAGTCTTGTGTGTACTAGAAATAAAGAAGATAGAGTAGGAGATGCTAAGCTACTTGCTAGCTGAAGTAATGCTACAGGTGAATGTGCCACTACTGACAATGATGTAAGTTATTGGTTGCTGAAAATTAAGTTCCCTGTGACTACGCATTCGTCACTTGAGATAAATTCAGTAAAAAATGTATTTTTATTTTTTGACTGCCAGAGGGGGAATCGAACACACCGACTTCGTCTTTGCGGTTGCCATACTTACTAACCAGTTTAGTCAATTCCCTTTTATCCCCTGAATGCTGGGGATAAAAGGAAGGCAAATATTTTTACTGCATAAGTGAATCGCATTTGGCCATGATATTATCATTTAGGCTGGATTTGTTTCTCCACCTCTTGCCAACAGGAAAAAGTTGCTCGAAGTGTAAAAACTTGCGAATATTTATTATTTTTAGTCTGTTTTATTTTTAATATTTTTATAAATTATATAAATATGGTCCGAACCTCTCTTTCTGGTTTCAAGGCGTTCGTTTTTTGTGGTATTCCAAAGTTTGGAAATGGCATGCACAAGATAAGGAAAAAGTAATAAAATAAATTCTATTTAATAAAAATTTCACAGTGTGAATCGAGACTGGAAAAATCTGAGTTACTATTCACCAAAGAAATCAAAAACACCACAAAAAGAATTTAAATTTGAAATTCATAATTCATAATTCATAATTCAAAAACTTATAAAAAAAAGGAAAGTTTCAATTTTAGAAAAAAACATTTTTTAACGAAAACTTAAATTTCAGTAGAAATAAAAAAGTCGTCAGAAAATATTATAAACTGTTCTAGAAAGCAAACAATTTAATAAAAGAGTCAAAAAAATTGTCTAAAAATTTTGGTATCCCTCTAATGTTGGAATGGCCCTTTTTTCTTTAAAAAATTAATTTGTATTCGTCTAAAGTATTACCGAAATTGTTATAGGATTTAATGAAAATCACTTGTGATTAATCCTACAACTTTCTCTGATCGCAAAATTTCGATTTTAATTGTTTTTGTAAATTATTATCAAAATTATTAGGGCTATTCAGTATTCGGTGCAAATGTGCTGCGTATGTACGAACGTAAAATTTCGTTGCTTATTTATTGAGCTCCTGCACATTTTAATTAAAACAGCTAAGATTAGCCAACAATAAACTTATTCTTCTCAAATAAATAATAATCCTTTTTGTGTCATTTATGTGTAGAAATTTTACTGCAATTCCACAAATCACTGCAAAGTTGCAAACGCAGCAGGCAAAATGAAAAATGCACCGAACCCTGAACTGAACTGTGTGGTTTCTGCTATTATATTTTTATAATTATTTTGTTAATCACATAAGCAAGTTTACGAAGTGTTAACTTTGCAGAACCAATTAATTTAATGAAATTATTTAATTCGCTATGATTGCAAGCAACCAATTGCACACGAGAGAAAAGTAAAATTGCAAGTGTAAGACGAGAGGGGTAATTCGGGTGAAGTTCACAGGCACGAAAACAAAAAGTGCCTGCTGGGGTAAATTAAATGTAAACTCGTGCTTAACACACATCGATTTTTTTCGATCCAAGTCTGGCATTTATAATAGGGGGTGCAAAGAAGTAAGAAGAGAGAGGATGGGTATTTCATTAGAAAATGAATCGGCGAATGAGTCTCAAATGTCTTTTTTTGCCAATTCCAAAGCAGAATTTTATAAAAAAAAATATCTGGTTTTTTGGGGAATCATTTTATATTCCCTTAAATTTAGTTTTTAGTTTTATAATTTATGGAAGGTGGCTGTGCAACCATTTCGGCTGAATTTTGCAAAAAAAATTTTTGTCAAAATATTTAAAAAAAAATTTTCTTATTTTTTGTTTCTATTTTTTTTTGTTTTTGTTTGTTGTTTTGCTGCATTTTAAATTATTTATTTATGTATATTTTTTTTTTGTTTAATATTATAATAATTACATAAATAAAAAAATATTCATAAAGTTTTATTAATTTAATAATTTATAGTAATATATTTATAGAAAATAATTTATAGTAAATTAATAATTATTTATATTTTTATGACTATAAATTATTTTTATAAAGATAATTTAATTTTAACATTGTTTCTTATAATTATATATAATATAATTATTAATTAATAATAATATTCAGCATACTAAGCCGGAGGTCGCGGGTTCGATTCCTGCCTAGAACCTTGCAGTTTTCCGACAATCCTGCCGAAAGCCTTCCAGGTTAACTTAGTTTAAAACATATATATATATATATATATATAAATATCTTTAGCAATTAAAATTTTATTAATTATTTAATATCTATTAAACATTTTAATATTTACAAAAATCGATTATTAAATTTTTTTTCTTTATTTATAAATTAAGAATAATAATTATATTATATATTTAAAAGTTAATAGGTATTATATATACATATATATATAAAAAAAAATTGTCCTTGTAAAAAAAATTTATAGGTATAAAAATGTAAATAGTTATTAATATAAATATTACTAAAAAAAAGTAGTTTAATCTTAATAATTTAAAAGTTTATATATTTTTAAATAAAAAATTATGGGCATATTACTAAAAAAAATTACTTCAAATTTTCTATATCTTTACTAATTTACTTTACTATTTACATATGTATATGTAACAATTTATAAATATTTAATTAATGATTATATTGATATATACATATAAATAAGTATACATATGTATATCTATATATCGAGATCATTGGATGTTGCCTTTAAATCATTTTGTTTTTTATTGTATTGTTATAGTCTTTTGAGGGCGTGCCCAATAATTCAGAATAACTTTCTGGTTTTTCGGTAACAAAATTTGTTCTTCCACTATTCCAAACGAATTTATTTTCATCCATTAGCCGACCTATATCTATCCGACTTCTTCCTGTGCAAGTCTTCAAAACACTTGCACTTCACAGGAAGTCATTCCAATTGCTTCCAGCAAGCAACAAGCAGGTATTTCCGCATAACTGCTCCAAGTAACTGCTGCAATCCGTGATTTCTGAAAGTCTACTTCTAAAACCTGCTTACACGACAAAAGCTGCTGGAAGTCATTTCTAAAAGTAACTTCCCCAAGAAAACTTCTTAGTGGGCACACGGGTTAAGTAAATTCATGCAACAAAGCAGTCCCTTTCTTTCCGAACTGAAATCTCTTTCCTTTTATTTGATAAATAACTCTCCTGAAGAAGCCTTAAGAATAAAGCCAGTACGCTTTTCTCGCCTTTGCATTGGATACGATGGAATGTAAAAATAGATGAAAGATTTATAAGATGATGGCACGAAATATAGGAAAGATAAAAGTGGCCACCGCTGGAGCAGTAGGCCGGGGCGTGGCCTAATTATAATTAACTAATTTTCTAATATAATATTTTTTAAAAATTATTCATTTACTTGGATTTTCCAGAAAATTCTCAAACTTACAAATACATTCGGATCTGGCAAATATTTGTCGAAATGAGCTCAACCGTTTAATCGTTAACAGAAACAAACCTTTTTTTCTTTCCTTCATAAAAATGTTAATTAAAAATAATTGTAATATATGAGGTAATTGCAATTGTAATTTGAGCTGGAAGTGGCCGCCAACTGCATAAAGTAAACCGCGAGCAGCCTTATTTTATTATGTACTGTTAAAGCTTATTGTGGCAATTATTCGCCAAGTGCGACCGCACCTTAAGTTCCCCTTTCGAATTGCTCAAAAATAGTACGCTCACTGAAGGTGCACCTCTCCTCTTCCAACAACTCTTTTCACCCTTCCACCCCTGTCTGCGGATTGTCACATAATTCTTCTAAATGATGCTTGTTATAATTTTATTCTTTAACGCATTCGTTTTTATTTTATATTATATTCTATTATGCCAAACAAAACGCTCATATTAACATTAAAAGCAGATGGAAACAAACAAATTTATGTTTAAATCGATTTGGTTATGGTTTGTTAAATTTTTCAAATTAAACACTAACGACATGGCATTTCCTCGCACGTAATACGTGCTCATTTGTACCTTCTTAATTAATGAAATGTTTGTTTCGGGCTGCGATATTTTTAGGTGAACTAAAATTGAATAATCGAAACGCTTGACGGCACAAATCTTTGACGAAACAAACTTTTTTTTTTTTTTTTTTGTTCTTGAAGAAAATAAAAATTCAAATACTCGTACACATACAGGATTTAATTATTATTTATTTTTTATTGTATTAAAAGTAAGTAGAAGTAATCGAATTAAATATTTTATGAATTTGAAAAGATAATTAAGAAAGAAATTTGTAAATTCGTAATTTGTGGACTTGTAGACTTCAAAATGTTAAAAAAATTTAAAACATTTTTATTCTTCCTAATTACACTCAAGGTCTTTATATAAAATTATTTTGCAGTCAATATTACGCGGCCACTATGGAGCACTTGGTCAGAAATTGCAATACAGGTTTGAAATCTTCAATTCATATAAACTGGTTTTTGGTGCAATATGTCGTTAGCACAATAAAGAGTTAACTTCGTTAGATATTTCAATCCAGGCTTGAAATCTTCAATTCATGTAAAATGGTTTTTAGTGCAATATTTCGTTACCAATATAGATGAGTAACTTCATCAGAAATTATAATTTAGACTTGAAATCTTCAAATCATACAAAATTTTTTTCAATGCAATATTTCGTTACCAGTTTGGATGCGACACTTCGTCAGAAATTATAATTCAGGCTTAAAACCTTCAATTCACACAAAATCCTTTTTAGTGCAAGATTTCGTTACCAGAATAGAGGGGTAACTTAGTCAGAAATTGCAATACAGGTTTGAAATCCTCAATAAATACAAAATCCTTTTTAGTGCAATATTTCGTTACCAGAATAAATGGGTAACTTGGTCAAAAATTTCAATCCAGACTTGAAATCTTTATATCATACAAAATTGTTTTAAGTGCAATATTTCATTACCACAATAGAGAGGTAACTTCGTCAGATATTTCAATCCAGACTTCAAATCTTCAATTCATATAAAATCCATTTTAGTGCAATATTTCGTTACGAGTACAGATGGGTAATTTCGTCAGAAATTATAATTCAGGCTTAAAATCTTCAAATCATACTAAATTCTTTTTGGTCCAATATTTCGTTACCAGTATAGATGAGTAACTTAGTCAGAAATTGCAATACAGGTTTGAAATCTTCAAATCATACAAAATTTTTTTCAGTGCAATATTTCGTTACCATCTTGGATACGACACTTCGTTAGAAATTACAATCTAGGCTTGAAATCTTCAATTCATACAAAATCCTTTTTAGTGCAATATTTCGTTACGAGTACAGATGGTTAATTTCGTCAGAAATTACAATCCAGGCTTGAAATCTTCAATTCATACAACATTTTTTTCAGTACAATATTTCGTTACCAGTTTGGATGCGACACTTCGTCAGAAATTATAATTCAGGCTTGAAATCTTCAATTCATATAAAATGATTTTCAGGGCAATATTTCGTTACCAGTAAAGATGGGTAAATTCATCAGAAATTATAATCCAGGCTTGAAATCTTCAATTCATACAACATTTTTTTCAGTACAATATTTCGTTACCAGTTTGGATGCGACACTTCGTCAGAAATTATAATTCAGGCTTGAAATCTTCAGTTCATATAAAATGATTTTTAGTGCAATATTTCGTGACCAGTAAAGATGGGTAATTTCAGCATGTGTAACTTCTGCAAAAATTGTAATTAATTATAATTTAAAAATTTATTTGTTTTAATTAATTTATTTAATTTTTATATTTATAATTGGCTTATTCAAAAATTAAAAATAAGTAGCAAGTGTTCTTAACTGCACATATATTATACGTAATCTTGTATAAAATATGGAAAGTTTTCCGAGAAAAATTGTGAAAATGTTTTTGACGCAAAAAAAAACGTCATTCACAGCCACTCCTCTCAGCTGGTAAAAACGCATACTGGTGAGAAATCTTTTTTAAGAAGTTTCCATTAAGGATTTTCTCTACTGGCGTTTAGTGAAATAAAAAACTTGTACTACATATGGTCTTATACACAAAATTCAAGATGGATGAACTCCTGTAGAGGTCGCTGGCTTAGTCCCCCTGCGACCAGAACAGACCTCCAGCACTTACTATTAAAAGTACGCATACTTAGAGTACAGCTGTACGGCGGCCGCACCGACAAACCGATCAATAAACCAAACATGCAAACTGTAGCGCAACCACCAAGGATGGACATACAAAATCACACTTTTTTTCGCATTCAGCCAAGGTCATGCGCCAGCATTTGTATGATAAAAAATAGCCGTAACACACACTAATATGCATAATGTAAATAAATGTCATTAATCAGCTGTTCTTTCAATGTTTTAGTTAGTTGGACCTTAGTCACTGCTTCACCAACAATTAAATGCAAATACTTCAGTTTCCGAATAGGTTCCAATGAGTATAACCAATTTCTTTGATTTAATTCAACATCCAGTTCCAAATCTAAGAAAACCCTCTCAGATGTGGAGGTATCATAAATCCCATCGTGGTAGCGCGATAACATCCACTTCTATAAAAAATATCTTTAAATGTCTTAGGAATGTCTAAAAAATGAATGGAAATGAAGACGAACCCTTAACACCACAAGATAAGAAAAAATGTTGGCGTCAGACCGTACGTAATGAAGCCAAAAAGAGACCCATTCACATTTTACTAGAAATAAAATTAATAAGAAATAATATTTAGTTTGCTTGACGTAAGAGAAGATAACATTGTCTATTAGTTCTCGAGAAGAGTGTCAATTTAAAAAAAAAAACTTGAATTGTAAAATGAATTATATTGTTCTGCCAAGGCTTTTACGCACGTAAGTTATTTGCGATAAAAAGAAACTTGAAAAGCACACAACGTGTTTTTTCCTCGTTACGTTTTTTTGCTCATTTCCAACATAAATTGACGAAGTCAATCATATTTTGAAACGTCATGAATTGTGAAAATCAAAACGCCTGCCTACAAAAGAGGAAAAATATTTTCTGTTGTGCTTTTAAGCATTTTCTCTATAGAGTGACATCATTAAAATATGGAGGGGGAGGCGACTGTACAAACCAGAGAACGGCGTTAACGTTCTTATCCTTTTTTGTTATCCTTTTTTTTTTCTTTGTAACATGTACCAGAATTTCAAATACTTATTGGACTTTTTTAACTTGCTTTTGCTTTATTTTAAATATATCTAATATTAAAGGGTATTCCAATTAGTGGTTTCATTTAGATATTTTTACTTTGTTGGTTGTAGGGGGCCGTGAAACTTTACGAACTGAGTTTTTATTCATCAATGTGCAGCTTAAAAACAAGAATAGAAATGTGCCTCCGCAGACGAAGGAATAATGAACAGCCTACTAAACAGGAAGTTACCGGTTCAATACCAGCCTAGGCCCTGGGTGTTTTCCTGTGAACAAGATCAAAACTTTACAAGATAAATTGTTTAAAAAAAAGAGGACAATCATTTTCCCTTGCATGAACTTGATTTTTCACATCAGACAGCAGCTCAGATTTTGTCTCCTTTGTTGATGATGCTTCGCGACAGTCCAAAAATGCTTTGTGCCCTGTTCAGACTTACATTTTATTGCAGCCAAGTCATCTCAATATATTGAAAAACTGTTTTCACAAGCCTGAAATGTATATATATAAAAAAAAAAACAAAAATCAAGGATTTCTTATATATGTAGATGTTTATATATATTTGTGTTGTAATATATTCGGGTTTCGACATATTGTCCATTAAGCTTTTACTCGTTTAGCAGTCACAAGTCGTGTAGCCTGGCATCTTAATGTATAGCACGAAGTATTCAAATTTTTTATTTAAATTTCAAACAATGTTGTGGAAATGGCCCGATAAATTGTATAAGGTGAGCCATATCAGACTTATGCATGTAAGTACAGTGGGTACTATAATTGGTTGCACTGAGTAACAAAAAAAAAAAAAAAAATATGGTGCAAAAACTGTAAACTTTCCTCCTTTACATACATGTATGTGTCTCAACCTAATTTCCCACTGGACACTCTACGATGATTTGCAATGGCCTCTTTACTAAATCTAAATTATATTGCGCAATTTTTTAATTGAATACTTGTGTTATAAATATAGTTGTAATTTAGCCATCAATTGCTTAAAGCTTTTAATTTAATTAACGAATTTTAACAATTCCAATGCATTTTTCAAATAACCCCTGCCCTTCCATTACTGCTCGTGTCATTATTTTTCCTTGTGTCATCTGTCAAGCAATTAAAGCTTGTCTTCCAGCAACTCTCAAACTGAAGTTCACTTTAGCAACACCATCACACTTTTGGAATTTGTTATAATTAGAAAAATTATTGCATACAAAGTGAAGTGAAGTGAAGTGAAGTGAAGTGATTTATTAGTGCAATTGAAACCATAATAAAATATAAAAATATTTTTATTTTTTTTTTGACGGAACAAAATACTATTTTGTTTTTTATTTCATTTTTTTAATGAATTTATATTTTATATTTTGTTTATGTCGTAATTTGTTGGTTTGAAAATTGAAATAAATTGTATTTATTTTGTAGATTCTATTTTTGAGATTGTTAGGAAAGTTGTAAACAAAATTTATGTTTGCATTAAACCTTTCTTTATTAGCTCAATGGCGGTAAGGGGAAAGCGCTTAAGTCAAATTTTATCGCTTTTAGGTTGAGCAGTTTTAAAGTTTCAAGTGCATCATTTTTAATTTATGCCACTAACAGTTAAAGTTGACAATCTGAGTCATCATTTGTTTTAATTGGGAAATTAAAAACTGCTGCTCTCTCTCTCTCTCGCTCTCTTTCTCTACAGCAAATGAATGCCATTCCAAACAACATCAAGTAAAAAATTGAATTAAGCAATTATTTCATTTGATAGATGATGCAAGTGGGAAAAAGGTGGGGAGCAAGTCATAAAGTAATAACTATAGCAAATGGGGTAAATAATAAATGAAACTCGGAGGCGGTTTACTTATTTAGCTTAAGTCGACTTAAGCATTTCTTCCTTATTTGCGGCGGCCTACTTCCTTTACTTATCTGTGAGCATTCAAAAGATTAAATTTTTATTATGAAATGAATTCTGTAAAAATGCAAATTTATTATTTAGTTTAAAAGATTCAAAGGAAATTCTTATTTAATTGAGCTCATTAAGTATGAATCTGAAACATTGACATTTGCTGGCGCCCAAGAACTGAACATAAAAATTAATGGCCAATGGGAAAAGAATTTCGAAGTGAATTCATTTACATTTGAAAGAATTTCATAAGCGAATATTTTCCTCAAAATTTATTTCCATATCTGAGATATTTTATGCAAGAAATATTTCGAAAATAAATATTTTCTAAAAAAATTTAAAAAAAAAAAAAACTATTTTTGTCAACTATAGTTTTTTTTAACTAACTTAAGCTGCAAAGCTTTCGTCTTGTCCGCAGGAAAACATTCCGGGTTTAGATTGGAATCGAACCCGCGACCTCCTGTTTAGTAGGTTGTGCGTTATTTATTTGCCTACGTTGACACCAAACAGAAGCCATTCGTCAACAGATGACAGACAATAATAAATGATCATCGGCAGCCTCTTGCCATTGTAGACCTATTCCCGAATTCTAGTTAGAATGATTATGTCACCAGCTTTTGTATTAAAAAGACTTCGCGCTTTTATTAAATAAAGTTTTGCACAGCTTTACGGTACTAGTACTGGTGCTGGCAATGGCACTGGAACTGGCACTGGCACTGGCACAGTACTGGCTGAAACCAGTACTCGTACTGGTACTGTACTCGTACCAGTACTCGTACTGGTACTGGTAGTGGTACGGGTACCGGCATGGGTACTGGTACTGGTGCGAGTACTGGTGCGAGTACTGGTGCGGGTACTGGTGCTGGTACTGGTACTGGTACTGGTACTCGTGCTGGCACTGGCACTAGCACTGGTACTGGTACTGGCACTGGCACTGGCACTGGCACTGGCACTGGTACTGGCACTGGCACTTGCACTAGTACTGGTGCTGGCACTGGTACTGGCACTTCAAACCACTTCCAAAAATTTTTTTTTTCTAGAATTCTTAAAAAAAAAAAATTTCTTATTATGAAAAATTCTTATAATTGTATTTAAGAGAAAACGTATAATCGGAGCTAATAGAATGCCTGGGAATGATTTCAGTTCGTGTGTTGCGGGAATACATTTTTGTCTGCGTTGTAAGAAAATATATGTAAAAAATTCTCATAAAATGAATGAGAAGTTTTTGTAGGAATATCTAATGAAGAAAATGCAATGGAAAAATTAGTAAAATTTGCGTTGCCTTATATTCAAGCAGAATAGATCCTTTCCAATAGATACTTTTTACAATATGGAACTTTTGCTCCACTTGCTTCGGCTTTGTACATGTAAGAGGAAAGTGGCAGGAAAAAGGATGGCATTTTTATTTTTGTCACATATACGAAAAAGCCACTACGCTAACAAATATTTCATTGTGTGGAGACGAATGCAACTTCGAAAGGGAATACAAGAAACAAAGACATTACCCTGTAATCGCGCTATAAGTAATTTTAGAACTACTTCTCATTGCCCAGTTTCGCTTGAGAAATTAGTTTTAAACATTTTTTTCTCTCCGGAACAGCCACATTTTGAAACGTAATTAATTGTTTTTTATTTACTTAAATATTATCGTAATGAAAACGTTGAAATTGAACACCTTTTTGCTTGTGACAACGAAGGCAAGTGTTCGTATTTGTACAGTTGTGACGTCTATTTGGCGCAAAAAAACATGTCGATGAGGAAGACGAGCATTTCCAAGCATTTATTTTTTTTTTCTTTTTAGCAAATGTATATATCTGTTTTTTTTATAGATTCGTTTTTTGTTTTTAGATGTGAACTTATTTAAGCTGAAAAACTATAAAAAAATAGTTGTATGCTTATATACGAGGTCTGTTCGAAAGTTACTGGAAATAATTAAATTTCATGTGCTTTGAGTATAACGCAATTTGACTGTAAATGATATAAAAGAATATATAAAATGAAAATGATTTCAGAATGTGTGTTTATGTGACAAAATCTTGACGCCTGTGTAGAGAAATAACTATAACTATAAAGTAAATGAGAATTTTTGTAAGCATTTCTAATGTAAAATTAAACTAATAAAATTTTCGTTGCCTTGAGTTGAAACAGATTACAGTAATAATTTCTGGTATAGTCATGGTATGATATAAATAACTTGGCCCTTTCACTCATGGTTCGATATTCGCATTTGAATGCAATCATGTTTAGCATGTCCCACTGTTGAATGCGTTCTACGCTGGTTATAACACGTTTTACTTTCATTTTCATATGGAAACCTGTAAGAAATTTTGAGTAAAAGCAATTAAGTGTTTAAGCATGCTAGCAATGCTAGCATACTTACAATGCTACCAATGCTAGCATACTTACAATGCTACCAATGCTAGCATGCTTACAATGCTAGCAATGCTACCAATCCTAGCAATGCTAGCTAAATATGTTAAACTTCCATACATTATGTCATAATATTATGCCATAACACATAAGTGTATTCACACGTGCCTGCCCTTCTATACACATACAGATGTAAATATGTGCGCATACATGTTTCTTTATGTCTGCATATATGCATATGAAATAAGCACTTATAAGCGTTATCATTTTATTGCCGGGCGCAGCTACTTTTTCAAAAATATCGTATATATTTTTGGCAAGCATTATTCCGAAACTGTTAAAAAATTCATCATTCCGAATTTAATCATAAAAAGTGTCACTTAAAAGTTTATTGTAGGCAAAATATTGCCATCAACTGACAACTTAAACCGCTGCGTTTTATAAATTTATCACAATCTTTTGGTATATTTTGACTTTGTTATCAATTTTTCACTTTTGTTTTTTGTTTTTGTTTTGCCGTTCACACCGTGTGCACAGAATTGGTTTAACGCTGCCAGCTGTTACCCTGCCTTCTCCTTGCAAAGTCAGAAAACGTGTTTTCTTGATTTTCTTGGGGTTTTTTTTTTGCTTTTAGTTTATCAGAATGTGGGTTGGGGGCATGCAGTGCTTTAATTTGATACTTCTTTTACGTGTGAACATTTCTGATGTTTTTTTTTTTGTTTTTTTGTGGGGTGTCAAGGAAAATCTCTCCCCATAAATACTGTTATAAAAACAATTTTATTTAAATTTTTTCTTTCAAAAATATTGACGGATCACTTTAACGAAGTCAAATTGCGGGCATGCCAGTTTGTGGAAATTTTGTTATTCAATTTGTATTTGGTTTCAATTCTTATACGAGTACACTCTAAAAAAAAAAATTGAGAAAAATGTTCTTAAGTCCACATTGGTTGTCGGATGGCGCCAACACCGTTTTCTACAGCAAATTTTAACCTCAGGGGGGTTAAAAAAAACAGCCGCAAAATCCATATAACTTTTAAGAGAATATTTTGCAATAGAGCAGTAAAATATTTTTACTAAACGTGATTAGAATTTTACTTAAATTTTATTTTTTTTTTTATATCTCAGATTTTATTTGTGGAATTTTAAGGAAATTCCATTTTAATGTAGTAATTTTTTTCTGAATATTTTAGCAGATTTTCTTAAATTTTTATTCATAGTATTTCAGTAGACAAGTTTAATTAATAGGTCTATTAGATTCTAAATCACTACCCCAAAGAGAACTTCCCACTTTCTGTTTCCGATCAGCTTACGGACATTCCTGAGACATTCAAAAATGCCACGCCCCCGATTTCATCATAAAAGATATTTTGATTACACTTGATATCCAGCTTTTAATCAAATACAAGGATTCTTGTTTAAGTAATTCTTTTCTAAGGATTTGTGTCCTTAATTAAGGGAAAATTAACTTTAATACATAATATTATTTACAGATCACAAGTAATATATCGAAATTATAAAGTAATCGGCTGTGAACCATTTGCTAAAATTCTCTACTCCTTAAATAAAATATAATTGATTTCCTCAGACTCAAGAAACCTTTCTAAACTGCTTTAAAAGGCATGAACTGTAGGCGTTCCGCTACACTTCAGGTAAATTTATATATTACGTCTGTATTTCTTTCAGTGTCCTTCTATTGCTTCGTAAGAAATATGTATTTTGAGTACACACTCAAATCAGTAATTCAATCTGGGATTTAAAAAAGCTCCAAATGTATTAGAAGTGTCGCGTAAATATTTTTAATCTATAAAAGGAATTCAGAAGATATTAAGCAACATTTCAAAGGTTAGTGGGAGCCAAGCACGTTCGTATTTCATGCGTCTCCCATAAATTACTAAGTCCCAAACACATGAGCAATACTTTATGTCTTAATACAAGTAATAAACTTGCCAGGAAAGCGGCTTCTGGCTTGTACCTCAAGGTAGGGAACGCAACCTCAAAGCATAAGAAGATTGTTGTGATCGTCTTGAATTTTTCATCTAGATCTTCAGTATCGCTTTGCTAGTTTATAAAATTTTGATTTGGAAATTTCAAAGGCATGTAAAGTGATGGCGCATACAAAAGCTCTCCTTCCCCTTTCGTATTATATACACCCACCTTAATTTAGTTTTGCCTCTGTAACTTCCATTTTCTGCACAAAGAATTAAGTTTCAACCAAATGAGAATTTCATTTGGCAACTTGTGTTAGGAAACACATAAATACCCGACAATTTATTTGAACATTGTTTGTTTCTGAATTTGACAAATCTTGTCGCTGGCTGAAACTGAAGCAAAATAGCTGATGGTTCCTGGATCGTAGTTTGGCACATTATGCCTAAATAGATATTTTCAAAGAAGAGGCATTTGCGATACTTTTTAAGCTCAGTTAGCAGTCGCACGATTCATGTAGACAAGTTGTGGCTGTAATTTTAGCCCAATCGGTATTTCTCGACTCTTCTATAAAAATTATGCACATAAATGTTCGGAACTCGCATGATTGAAAATACGACTCCGAAGCTGTCATTGTGGTAATCTCTTGGCTTGTCAAAATACCTCCCACACAGATGCATTGCCAGTTCCTGCCACTTTTTTGGATCGTTATACAGTTTCTTTGTTTTTCCAATATTGTTGTTTAAGCAACCATTTATAGCTTTTATTTCGTTCAAGGACTAAGCAAGTGAACAGCTGATTTAATTTCCCGAATTACTAAAGCTTTTTTAAAATTTTTCTTTTTAAATTTACTTTGCTTTCATTAAGTGTGCGTAAAAATGATTCAAATTTTGTGAAAATGAAACGAAAGCTGATAAAATAATTCTTTGTGGAGGAAAATATAAAAAGAAATAGAATTTGAAAGAATATGAAATCTTATCACTGGCAATGCGTCGGCGGGACGCCTTCATTATATTTATAATCAGTCAGCTGTGATAAAAAGTTCAAGAGCTTAACAATTGCCAAGAAAATATAGTGTATATATATATCGTCTAAAATTGGCAACCGATAAACTTATAATCTTATCTAATGAATACAAAACACGTGTCCTGCGGGAGGAGTTTCTACATCGGCCAATTTTAAGGAACAATACACCCACATATGTTCGTTCTTACAGCGGCTTCTTATCGCTAAACAAATTGCTGTTTATATTTTCAAATAGTACTCGTATGTGGCAAAACAAAGAACAAAAACAAAAACAAAGAACCACAACAAACACAAAAATAAAAACAGAACCCAAAAACAACCAAACCAAAAATCTAGACAAGAGAAGAAAACAGTTTCACGTGAGCTATAATGAATGTGACCGATCGGTCATATGCTCGCCGTGCATGGGTCTTAAATTCAGAAGCAAAATTATAATTATCATAATTGGCGTCTTCTACATTATCGTGAGCAAGCAATGCACACTCAAGGCGGTAATCTAGCAATTCGGTAATTAAATAAACAAGAAGAACGGCCGGTGGAACGGGAAAAAACTAACATAAACAATCATGATAAAATTTGTAGTACTCGTATGGCTCTGCATGATGAAATAGAAAATAAAATAAATGAAATACTCGTGCAAAAAAAAAAAAAAAAATTAACTTGTTGAAATCACATGAGATGTCAATGTTTTCTGTTCTCTTTTAAAATAATTTTTTTTTTTATTTTTTATATTCGTGTACTTTTAATATTATAATTCTAACACTGATAACGATCGCCGACAACATGATCTTTTTTTTTTGTAAATACTCGTACGTGTAGAAAAATCCATCCATTCATGAATACGAGATGTGTATGGGAGTGCAGCAGTCTAGACTTTCAAGCATGGCCATGTAAGCATGTGTGTGCGCATGCATGTAAGACTTCTGGCAAAATTCACATTAATCAAATCGTGCGAAGCTGGATTATCACATTAAAAAGGTTCCTCCTAAAGTGGCTGTTATCACACTTTATACGTCTACTTTGTATCTTTTCACATGGCATAATGTGGGCGACGGACAAGTTTCTCACAATCAATACTTCTGTAACGTATTTTAAATCAGCTGTTTTTTTATTGCAAGGCTTCGTAACAAATTTTAAACTGCATTTTTTCAATAGAATTTGTTAACTGGCAATTGGCAAAGTGCTCAACGTATACAAAAGCTAAAAGTTACACAACGGTAGTAATTTGAGTTTAACGTACACATATTGATTGTAAAGAGGCTGATATAAATATAAACTCTTTAACTTAGCTGCCAGTTGAGGGAGTACAAAGTATACGTAGTCTTCTAGCAGAGGCAGTGTAATCATGTGAGTAATAGTTTCACCATAAATATTCAGAGCATACTAGTATTGCTCCAGATATTTATTGCTGGGTAGCGCTTCATATTGCAGAGCGGCCTAAAATATAAAATCTACATTAGGTATCGTAATACAGTGGCTTTTGTCAAACGTTATATGGACTTGGAATAAATTTAAATGAAAGAGCCCTTTATTGGCCGAAACGAGTGGGGCAAGGGAATTAGAAAGATTTCATATGCATCCCTCAAATGTTACTTAAATCAGATAAAGACTTTCATAATGTTACACTCAAAAAAAATTTTAGTACATTTTAGGAAATGTTTCTTGAGCTTGAAGAAAATTCTTTTTTATATTGGAAAATATCAAATAAATAAATTTACGATTTTTTTAAAAAATGTTATTTTATTTAAAGAGTTTAATGTTTTGGCAAATGATTGTGGACGCATAAGCAGCATCTCTTAGCTGTGGAAGCATGATGGCCATCAAAAGAGCGCTGATAATGTCAGTTCAAACCTCCGCTCAGTCAAAAAATTTCAATTGTTCTTTCATTAGCAATTTGTGTCTAATAAATAATTAAATTTCCGCTTCATAAACGAATGGATAATGAACTGCCTACTAAACGGCAGGTCGTAGGTTCGATTCCTACTTGGCTTTTGTGGCGGGATTTTCTGCGGATAACCCTAGAGCTTTGCAGATCAATTTAAGTTGATTAAAAAAAAATAAAAGTGAACGAACTTAAGCCACTACAATCAAAATATTCCTTTAAATAAAAAAAAAAAAAAATTTTAAAAAATAAAAAAAAATTAATTTAGTTCGACTAAAAGATTTGATTGACTTTAAATTAACTTTAATCGTTAAAAAAAAATCTCAAAGTTCTTGAAGTCCATGACATTTCCTATATTCCATAAACGTTACTTTGTAAGCTGTTGTAAACAAGTTGGAATGTAAAGAAGTTGTAAACAAGTTGGAATGAATTGATTTCATAAAGTAAGGCGGTCGAGCTTCGGTCGAATCTCAGTTCATTTAAAAAATAGTAGTAAAAATATTTTTCAATACATTTTTAGGAAAAATTTTATTTTGAGCAAAATTTAAATCACTTAAATTAAGCAAATTTTTTCCTAATTTTTTTTTTTTTTTTGTTACCTGCTTCGGTTACAATAAAATAAAAAAATATGTATTTTTGTTTAAATAAAAATATTATTTTTTATTCTATGGTTTTTTATTATTAATATTCATTAATTATTTTTATTATTTCTTGTTTATTTTTTTCATTTCATATTTCTTGTTATTTAGATTACAGTGGCAGACCGAAAAATTAACATTCAGCCGAATATGAAAAATTCGTTGAAAAGGGATTATTTCGGAGTATCAGCACTCCACCTCAAGCTAAGGCGGATCTTCAAACACCCTCTACCTACTCCTTTTTAATTTTTATTTTTTCTACACACTCTGTATAACTTCTTCAGGAAAGAGGGGCCAAATCCAAATTATATCTATTCTATATAAAAAATAACGAATATATAAAAATCATTTTTATTAAAAATTAAACTTGAAAAAAATAAAAAAAATTTTTTTTCTGTAATGAAAAAGATGTAAAAAAAATTTCCTAAAATTTGACACGATTTATGGTGAATAAATAATAAATGCAGGTTGGAGAAATGAATTAGGTCTAATGGGATTATCTGCTTATCGACTTATGATTCTCAAATATAAAAAAATTTGTTTTTAGTACATTTAAGGCATAAATATTTGAAATGCACGCTGCTGTTCTATTTTAGCTGCTGGATTCGCTAGTTTTGACTCAACATAATCTCAATTCTCTAATGGACTTTGACCATGATGCAGTATCAATGGTCTCAATGGACAGCAAGTCAGATTAAATTTAAATCGATTTTGTTTTCTTAAAATCTTCTTCGCTATTTTCTTACTTGACGCGACTTGTTTTAAATTGTTTTATGACTGTCTGCTTTTGCCGACCCAAAATGGAATACAGCTATCATGTGTGGTATGGGGTGCGGTTTCAAAGTCTATTTTCATAATATTTGCTCATGTGCAGGAGAAGCTGACTGAGTGCAGTAGGGCGTGATAAAATGAATAAATAACACTTCGCGGATTTATTTCCGTTGTAGAAAATGTATGCTACACCAACAAAATTAAAAAAGTATTTTCCAAAGATGAGTACATACTTGTGTTGCGGAATGTGTATTTTATTTGTGAGAGATTTTGTGAACTGATCTAGTAAATTCGTTAGTTTGAAATGGATGAGGTCCTGGATACGATCCCTATTCTCGGCAACGAAAAAAAATTGTCTATTGTTCTAAAAATCTTCTGTTGCATTGGTATTGGAATATTGGAATAAAGTGGCGAACATTCTACATCGAGCCCAAAACGGCTTCTTATACCGCCCTACCGTAATTGTGAATAGTGTGCCAGTGAAGAGTAAAGCCATAACTAAAATGGTTACCAAACCCATCTAAACATTCTCTATTTTAACGCCACCATCACTTTTCTCCAATTCCAGTACCATACGCTGGATAATTACGAAGCGTTTCTGGAGTCCTGGGCTTTGAAGAAAAAAAAAATACAGTGGGGTGTGTTTCATGTTTTTTTTTATCGTCGGTGGTTTTTAAATTAGAGAACTTTTTCCAAAAGCCGCTACTGTTTCGGTGGCAGGCAGGTTCCTTCAAGGCGATTTCTTGTCAGTTTTATTTTTGAGAAGTGCATATAAAATAAGAGGCTGCCACTCCCTCCGCTTCCGACAAAGTATTTTCACTTCTGTTCTGATCCACAGCATAAATAAAAAATAAATTATTTTAATTATTATTTTATACTCTGGCTTATATTTTACAAAACAAGTATGTGGTATTGTAGCCTTGTTGTCAGCTAAAATATTTTTTTAGAAAGCTTCAGCGGCAGTAGAATCTCACATTTGAGACAAAGAAATTATTTATTTCAAATGTAAAAGTAAGTTTCTGGATTGTAATTTAATTTATAACATTAGTTGTCATTTGTTGTCTAATAAAATAAAATAAATAAAATTATTTTAAAGTGGGTGCAACTGCAGCTGTCGTAGCCATGTCGGCAGCCTGCTGTGATGCATGTGTTTGAGACATACGATTTCTCATCTTTGATTTCGATGGCAAGAGCCGAAATTAAAAATGAAAATAGATTAAATTTGGACTTGCTAATGATTTGAATTTTATTTAAAAAAAACCAATGTAAGCCTGTAAAGTTCCTGAGAGCTTTTATTGCGCTGTTTCTTGCACTGTCGCAAACAGCAAAATTTGCCTAATAGTACCTAATAAAATAAAACAAAATTAATAAAATAGCTCCATGGTTTTTTTTTTTTTTGTAAGACGAACATCTTATTATTTTCATAGGGAACACCTTTTGGAAAAACTGAAAGACGAAAACCTAGAGATTTTATTAGGTATTCTTTTTGATATTTTTCAAAAAGGTGTACTTCTTGACTTTATTAGGTATTTCTCTTGACTTTTCCAAAAAGGTTTTCTGCTGGATTATATTGGATATTCTTCCTGATTTTTCCAAAATCAAGATATTCTTCTTGATTTCTTCAAAAAGATTTTCTGCTTGATTTTATTGGGTATTCTTCTTGATTTTTTCAGTAAGATGTCGTTCTTGATTTTATTAACTATTTAAAGAAGAAAGCTTTTTTGAAAAAAATCAAGAAGGCAACCAAATGAAATAAATAAGGAAAACCTTTTTAATAAGATGGCCTAATGGAATCAATAAGAATCTCATTCTTTATATATGTAATTACGAAGGCGAATGATTAACGCACAGCCTACAAAAGTGAAGGTCGCGGGCTCGCTTTCTTCTTATAAGCGGAGTGTTTTCCTGCGGAAAAGCCAAAAACTTTGCATGTTAAGTTAGTTAAAAAAAAAAATTATTAGGATGCGTAATGAAATTAATAGAAGCCAATTTTTTATTTAATTAATAAGAAAACCTAATAAAATCAAAAATTTATTCTCTACGGATTGTTTTGTTTTTGGTATAAAATTTAAAATTTTCTTGATTTTATATATTATCCTCCTTGATAAAATTGATTAGATTTAGCAGATTAAAATAATAAGAAATCCCTTTACAAAAATCTCCGCTTCTTTCTACTGGTATACCGCTTTGCCCAAAAACGTTTCACAGAGAAAATCTTCTTGATTGTATGAGACAATTTTTGCTCTTCGCACAATTAATGCGATTTTCCCTTATTGCGTTTTTAACAGCATTATTTTAATTAGTACTTTGTATTAGCGAACCCCAGCCTTATTTAAGAAACGAACGTACTGTAAATTTTAGCTGACGAATATTCAATTCGATTAAATATAATTTATATCAGCAATTTCCGCACCGTCAAATACAAATATTGCCGCTCACTGTTAAACGCTTAATATTTTTATGGCGCCAGTGATAATTGACAGTTTCAAGTTTTCTAAATTAAACGCCATTTGAATTGCGATTAATTGCGTTAAAAGTGTTTTTATGTTTTAAAACACCTTTAAAATTCATATTTAATATTCGTTTTAAATAAAATCAATTAGTAGCAAATGTAATAAATAAATTAATTGTTTGGAAAATTGGCAGGCTTGACGTTTAAATCTAAAAATGTTTTTCTGTTAAAACAATTTCATTTATTTAATAATTTAATTTATATTATTATTTTAATGCAAAATATAGTCGAATGTTTTCCTGAAAATAACCTATTGGGTTCAAAATTTTTTTTTTTTGCCGAATCATTTTTTTAGAATGCAGTGTTGAAGAACATTTAAAAGTTTTATTTTAATCGTAATAGAAGGCGGTAAAAAAGTGTTAACAAACAATTAAAAATTAATTAATTGCATCAATTAATTAATTAATTAATTCATCCAAATAATTAAAATTAATGGCATCAACAAAGACCGCTGGAAGGCCTTTTTTTTGGACCAAGAAAAATCTGATTTGATCATTTCACCATAGTCATATAAGACATTCTCAAAACAACGACGAACAATAACTGACACCCATTTTTAATGCATTACTTTTTCTAGGTCTTGACTCTCTACCGGTCTCGTAAGCAATGGTTCTCATCAGCAATCATATCCTTCTTTCGGCTTTATCAGGAGTATTATTTTTCTCTCTGACTTCAAGCGGAAAAGTGCAAATTGTACCCCTATTAGACAGGCAAAATTTACAAAATTACATAATTATTTATTTATTTACTTGATATTACAATTACATGAATATAATTATGATATGAGTAGAAGTACCAGATGCTGAGGCCATAGGCTACTTTTGTTATTTATTTTATGATTTGCATACAAAATGTAGGCGAATGTTTTCTTCAAAATAATTTATTGGTCTTAACGCCCTTTTTTCCCCGAATAATTTTTTAGAAGAATTTTTAAAAATTTTATTTCATCTTATTTTTCTCCCTGAGCTCAAGCTGAAATGTGCAAATTGTACCCCTTTTAGACAAGCAAAATTTACAAAATTAGATAATTATATTTATATATGTATATTGTTATAACAAACTCTGTAAAACAAAAGCTTTTGGTATCAAACACAAAATAAGTTTTAAAGAGAATTTAAAAAACTTTGTCAAAGTAAGCTTAAAAGGGTTATGCAGAGAAAGTGTTCAAAACTTTACTACAGCCCATAAAAGCATAGCAATAAAATTTAAATGAAAAGTGGAGAAAAACTTATATTGACTATAATTGAAGAAACCGTCACAAAAAGAGAAACTTCATCATGATCATCTCGGTAGCCTGAAAACATATTTTTAAACTGGTAAACTTGGAGAAGAGTAAAAAAATGAGCTTGACCGAATTTGCTAAAAAAAAAGTAGCAATAAAAGACAAATGAAGAGAGAGGAAGGCTTGAGTTCAACCTCTACATAAAGATCGGCCTTTTATTCTAATTAGAATAATATTCATACTATTAAAGAAAAAGTTCATTGTATTTATGTACGCACTTACTTATTTATCTTTATCTTTATGAGTCATCACAATAATTCTTTCTTTTTTGCCATAAAATCCAATTCTGAAGGCTTGGCATACCTCTTAAACCGTGTACATGAACATATATTTTAGGTCAATTTGTAGAGTAGTATCCTGCTCTATTAATAAGGCTGTGGCTGCGATTAGTGATCCATAAGATCATGAAGTACGCATTCTGTGCCATACTCAAGTTTGATGAATATTTTAGTTGCCAGTAATCGATATTCGGCCATGGTTGTTGCACACAAGAAACTTAATTGGCCTTGACGAAATATTTTCGCAATCAATATCCGTATTCTGTTAAAAATAAAATAAAATATTAAACGTGCGAGGGACAGACTACACGTGTGCCTTGCAATGCAAATTTATTTATTTATTTTATTTTTGTTTTTATTATTAATTAAGTTGTGTTTCGTATTTTTATGAATTTATTTTTATTTATGGGCGAATGCAATTTCTATTTGTTAAAAAAATTTATATTTTTCCCCCGGTGTGCTATTCGCTTTGCTTTCAGACAGTTTTTTTTGTTTTTTTTTTTTTTTTGTTTTTTGCATGCATGCGCGTGCAACATTAAATTTATTGTTTTTTCAGTTTAATTTTTTATTTTCAGTTGCGCTATTTTTATTATTTACGGGCATTCTATTTTTATTCCGAGCGCCATTCCAATTTGTTTTGTTGCTTAAAAAATGTAACGAGATAATTTTACAACTAATAATAAGTATTGTGTTTTATGTGCGAAGAGAGCGGACAGACTGAGGCACATGCTACCATACTCATATGCACATATATCATTCAGAAAATAAGTGTTTGCCTGCTTGTATTTGAATCCCAGTAGTTCTTATATACGTAAAGAATGAACGTAAGGGAATGAACGATGTGATTATAAAAAGTATTGCCTTTCATTAAATAAATGAAATATTTTCATTGCTTTTAGGAACTTACTGATATGTATAAGGATTTGTATTGGGGTTTATACTGTAAACAGCTGATATAAAGCAGCTGATGCGGATGCTTAATTACAGCTGAGGCAGAAAATATATCTTTACAGTTTCTTGGATTTGCGAACTTTTTTATTGTGTAGTAAAATTTTGTTTAACAATTTAGCTACATGGTTTTGCATTGAGAACGTGCAGCTACTATTCGATGAATCTAATGCTAGTTCACCTTTACATTATTACTCGGTCATACGATAAATTCACATTGCATCAAAATGGTGTTGTGGATGCTATATTTTCTTTTCAGAATGAAGTAAATGCAACTCTGATCACATAAAAATTATGATTTTAGTACGATTTTCATAAGCTGTTAAAAAAAAATTTGTTACACAGATGTATTTTTTCCCCCACACATGCCATATTTTACAGATTGTGTGACTTATCTGTGATTCGTCCACTGTTCAGAATCATTTTTTTTTTCTATTTTTCTCATACTCTGTAGTACGAACTTGTGCATTATTATAAGCACTAGAAAAAATTTATAAAATCTACTTTGATTGTATTGGTTTTGGCGTTTAAATAATTATTTTAAATACTGGATAGCCAAGATCACGATTCAAAGCGTTTAAAAAAGCGGTCCGCCTTCTCTTCACTGCTTTACAGTTCACTACACTTCATACTACAGTAATGATGTAAGTAAGCACCACTTACTTCCTTCTAGCTAATTAAAAGAGAAACACGAATCTAGTGGATTCCTAACTAACGCTGCACGTTTTCAACAAACACTAGAACTGCAAGGGCACATAAACATCGTCAAGGTGAAAAAGAATATAAAACTGAAATTTATTGGCAAAACAAATTGCAAAGAAACATTAACTTGTTATCTGAGGAAAATAAAAATAAAAAAAAATATATTAATTTTGGGAGAGTATTTTAAATATGATAATTTGCAATGCAGTTCATGCTTTATGACTGCAACTGATTGCAAGTAGCGATTTAAATGTTTGTTAACTAAAAAAATTTTGTTAATCTCAAAGGTTGGTTTGCTATTTTTAACAACATTCAATAATCCATTTTATTCATTTGTCCATTAAGTGTAATTCGAACTTGTGCATTATTGCATACATGCAGATAATTTGGAAAATCTACTATATTTTGATTTTCCGATATATCTTAACGGTTTTATTTTGTGCCATAAATCTAGTCAAACCAAGTGAGTGTCGTTGCCTAAAAGCTTGTTAGGCGTCAAGTTCAATCCCAAAAAAAAAAACTTCATGAAATCTCTTGTGTTTTTTCTTCTTGACCTGCGTAAGCCAGAGAAGCAGAGTGGCTGTGGCTACTCAACACTTACCAGCAAACAATTTATATTCATATTCTTCTACGACCATCCGTTCTTAATACCAAATGAAATGAAAGATTTCAGAGCAATCGGAATGCTGTTTTCTTAACCAACAACACTTGTCTGGAAGTCAAGACATTAAACCATTCTCCAGTCGGTCATGACACACTTACCATATTGTGAGAATGGGAGATAGAGACAGATAGTTTTTTGATTTTAATTACATAATTTCATTGCATAGCTTTACGAGCTATAAAAATATTACGCCTTTACTCCATGGTGGCCTTAACACGAAGTAAATTTATGTATTTACCACCGCCTTTGTACACCCAAGCAAGGGAAACCCTGTCACTGCCTCAAATGTGAATGGCAACACCACCTAGAATACTGTTTGAGGGGCCGCCATATCGATCATTAGCATCAGTTCGACACCGTCTATCCAAGAGTTCTCTACCAAGCAAACTTTTTGGTGTCAGTCACAGCCAGTATGTGAACTCCCAAGCATACCTCATCAAGCACCGGTGATGGCGGTCACAGTGAACTCGGGAACCAAACAACTTTTCCAGATGTAATTGCATGACAACCCTCTTTGGATGAGATTGAAGTCCATCAGTAGACAAAATCTTTCATTCACCCTCTACCTGAAAGCCACCATTTGCTGACAGAAGCTGGTCGTCGTCGTGTTTTCGGATTTCCTCCACATGTTTAATCCTAATTAATAAGGCAATGCTAAGCCTATCACAGACCAGCGAGCATAGTCTGCCTTTACCCTTCTCTAGTCTTGTATGCAGAGGTGTTACAAAGTTATTTCATAAACATTTTTTTTGGGTAATCATTGAAAAGTCAAGGTCTAAAATGTGGACATCCAAGAGGAAACAGCATACCCCGTGGGGTAGCGGTCAGTATTACTGCGGATGCTGGTTGTTCAGCGACTCGACCTTTAGTTGTTTAATTTATGAAACATTTTTTTGAAAATGCATGTGAATGTCCATGTGGGGACCGAAAACTACAACCGT
This sequence comes from Ormia ochracea, assembly GCA_963402855.1. Taxonomy (NCBI): domain Eukaryota; kingdom Metazoa; phylum Arthropoda; class Insecta; order Diptera; family Tachinidae; genus Ormia; species Ormia ochracea. The sequence continues at coordinate 45,637,955 of OY727106.1, forward strand.
GCAATACTTTTGATTTCGCAGCAAAGCCATGTTGGATGTATGCAGCAATGCAGTCCTCTAAGGCTTGCCTTCAGAAGGCTTTCTGTTGATAATAGTATTTGATCAACTACATACATATATTGTCGAGCTTGATGTGGTATTAAGTTTGATGTGTGAGTGTGATTGCGTGTGTCCATGTGTGTGTCAACTGCAATAAAACGATTGATTTTTGCAAATTCGTGAAATGTCGGAATCTGGGTAGAAGCTTTCATTTCACTCTCCCATCACATTCTTCTGAAAGCAAAATGCGCACAAAATAACAATTTAATTGCTGCGATTCAAAATATAAAATTGTTAGATAAGCAACAACATATTCGTAGACAATAGAAAATTGTAGGCCAAGTTTAAAAAGGGGGTACATTCAGGTAAGTGATAACAATAACCGAAGTGGTTTTTATTGGTGCGAGAGGTGTAGCTGGTGTTTCATGGGAATTAGTAAATGAAAAGGCGATAAAACACATTGACACAAATATCGCAAATTACTCGTATTTGTGCGTTGTGCCGGCGATAGATAATGGCAGCCAAGAAATAGTAACAAGTGTATGAACTTGAAACAGAACTTATGAAGGCGATAACACAGACAGACACACACACACACACACACACGTACAAACACACACACACACACATGCGGCTGCGTTATGAAAATGTTTTTGGGGAACTAAAGAACTGGCCGTCACGTGCCCATGGCAAGCAAAAAAATTATATATATGTATTTTCGACTAGTTGTACGTTCTTTTCTTATTTTACTCTTATTGCGCTTTTTCAATGTGTGCGTGTGTTTATTATATTGTAAGCGATAAATTATGAAAAGAAAACATGAATGCGTATTGCGTTTGTATTTAGATTTTGAAACTAAAAAATTAATTTAGAAACGCAAAAACACGAGCGTTGGACTATTTTAGTATACGACTGTGACGAACGCTAATCTGAACAGTCTGTTGCTTTATTTTGTATGTACTTAATGTATTTTAATAAGATTAAATAATAAGAAACACAACGAATTTTTTCTCTAATTGCGCTGCAATACAATTGTTTTTACTACTTCGACCCCTTCAAAATAAACTCTCAAGGTAACGTGGGATATTTTGAAAATGGCAATAAAAATATTTTACTTCAAGTGGATTTTGATTTTGATATTAATTTCACACGTAGAACAGATAACGTGAAAATATTTACAGTCGAACCTCGCCATAGGGAACGTTGACTAGAAAAATACTGGTTCTTTATTAACATTAGGATTCACATCCGAGAACAGTTTTAAAAGGCATGAATGGATGGATTTGTTATGAAATGGTTTTACGTCTGTGTAAAAGCCAAGTCACATAGAACCCGTCATACGTTATATGTATGTCTTACAGTCTTACTTATAACAACTACAACTGAAAGTGCATGCCCTCTTATCAGCTTGGTTCCAATCACTACCGTCAGCCCCTCTTGACGTACGTCGAGTATTTTAAAAGTTCGTCTTTTTCCACATTTTTTATAGCTTTTTGCGATTTAATATGTGAGAAGGAAGTATTAACAGTGCCAAACTTTTCTCTCAACATGTTGTCATCAGTTGAGGAAATTGACGCAGACCCACACTAGTATGCAACTTGGCCTTTAGTTGTTTAATTTTTTAAATATTGATTGGAAATGCATGTGAGTATCCCCAATTTGGGGATCAAAAACTACAATGGCTCCAATACTTTAGAATTTGCCGTAAAGTTACGTTTGTGCTATGCAGCAAAATGGAGAGAAATTGAGCATTTGGCCTTCCCATGTTATTCATGAATCTGCTAGGTCTGATGATCTCAGAAAGATGATAAGATCATGAGCTGGCAGGATGTTGTGGCTTTGTGGCTTTGTGGGTGTTATGACAAGCCTTATGAATAGGGGATACAGTTGTTCTTTGGAATCCAATAACTGTAATACACAATTTTCTACGATTGCCCATTTCAACTCCACGTTCATTGTGCCCCACCAGCATATATTGTTCTACTGCGTGAACCCTCATTGTATCTCTTCATATACTAGTTTCCGATACAAAGCAATTGATGCTTTAACTGAATTGACAAATTAGGGGATTCCCCTTAAAAATATCTGCAATAGCATTTGCGAAGGCAGTGAATGAAAATGAAATAGTAGCATTTCTGTGGGGAAAACATGTAAATAATTAAACATTTGAAAAATGAATAAAAATAAAGTCAATGCATATGCAGTAGAAATTTTTATTAAAAATTCTTTAAAATCTATAAATGTCGCTCATCAGCTGATGGTTGGCACATTCCTGCACGTGCTAATGCACATCGTTAAGGAACATTTTTGGAATAATAAATTATTCTATACAAAGAAATGATTCTGTGAATTCATACAGATTCATTATAGAGAAGTTTCACTGTAGTAGCAAATAACTTTGCTTGAGTCTATTCTGTTTAATAAAATTATGTAAACTTTTTTGCTCGGTCTGGTTGAAATAAATTCTGCCTTCTCTGCTCACACGGTATCTGCCATATTATGGAAAGTGGTGTAGAGTTTTGCAAGTTGTACGGCTTGTCAAAAAATGTGTCTCAAAAAGGCCTTCGTAGTACTTTCCCAGAAGACACGATATTCTATGATTCTACGATTATTGCCCTTACTTGCCTGAGTGGAGTTGGAATTTAGCTATTGTACGTACAGCTTGCAGTATCATTCCGCGTTGCGTGCAAGTTATAGACAACTCAACACCACAGACTATTCTGAGGGCAACAAGTCAAAGCCTGATTCTGCCATTGGCAAGAGAAAAATCTATTTTCTATCTGGCCAACAGCTGATAGTTGCTGATAGTTGGGAACATTTTTGATATAATAAATTCTCTTATATAATGAACTGATTCTCCCAATTCATGCAGATTCATTATAGAGAAATTTGACTGTAGTAGCAAATAACCTGATACAGTATGAAAATTGTATTTATATAAAAACGTGTAAAGGGCACCAAAAATTTGAATTTTAAAAATAATATTTTTCATATTTTTCCGTTCTTCTTGACGAAATATCCAGCAGAAATTCACCGGCAATTTCGCTCGTCTTCACATGCTGTCATTTTTAGCTGCCATGTCTCTTCTATTGTAGTGAATGTTTCACATTCTGCAATATTAGTTCAATAAATATTTAGTTATTTTGAATAGTTTAAAAATATTATTATTATTTTTTATTTTTTTTTTTTTAATTCATTTTCGTTTTGGTAATTTTGCCATTAAAATCAAACAAGTTTCCATTTACAGTCACTCAGTTTCGGTTCGTAAGCGTAAAAACGTACTAAATACATTATGATCGTTACCGCAATTGTTATTTATTTTTATACATATATTTTTTTTTTTTTTTAAATTTATTTTTTTAATTGTTAAATGCACACGCGCGTGTTATAATGGCATGTAAATAAAACATTTGAAACGATATTCTTGGTAAATATTTTTCTACTCCGCCTTTTCCTTTTGTGCTCTTAATTCTGGTTTTAATGACGCCGTTCATGACGGATCTGTTTTTAAAGCCGTCTGCTTGAGAAAATTTCCGTTTCTCTAAAGGCGAGTGATTGAAAAAGACTGATTGGTACAGTGAGACACAAAATGAATGCAACATAACATGAGGTATAAAATTAAATCTGGCTTTAGTCTATTCTGTTTAAAAAAAAATTATACAAAAATGATTGAAACAAATTTTTTCGCTTGAGGTGGCTGAAAGAAGAACTCCCTTCTCTGGTGGCATTTTAACTGTCATATTATGAAAAGCCTCCGTAGTCTTTTGCAAATCGTACGACTTGTGAAAAAATGTGTCTCATAAAGGCATTTGTAGTACTTTCCCAGCGGAGACGTAATTTTTTACAAATCCTACGATTATTGGCCTTATTGGGCTGAGTTAGCTAGTGTGCAGCTTCCAGTATCACTCCGCGTTGTGTGCTGTTTATAGACAACGCAACACCACAGACTATTCCGTGGGTTGTATAAATGTGTCATCCGTTTGCATTACTTAATGCTTCTTCTTGGCATTGGCAAGGGGAAAAAATTTTTTTCTATACATTTCGACGTGACAAGTGACATCACCACGTATTATGCTACTGTTTTTGTCAGCTGTTACGCAACATAACGTTACGCTTTTACTAATTCCAACTTAAAGTTAGCGGTTGTTATTATTAATAATTTTTTTCTATTACTTAGATGTTGAAATACCTTCACCAGATACCCTGTTCTAATACTTGCTAAAGAAAGAGCAGCGATAAGGCTGCAGGCTTTTTTCGGTAAAGCTCCCCATTTTACAACTTAAGCAAAAGTGAACGATAATTAGCTTTAATTAGCGAAACTTTTCAATGGTGCAACCATGTTGGCGTGGTGTCAATGCCATGGAGTTTTGACCAGCGAATTTCCTGTAATTTCAGCTAATCTCAGGCCGGCTTAATGCTCTTATCTCTAGTCTTATCTCTATTTTTCCCTTCAGAGCTTTTCATTTAAATAAAAGTAAGTCGACATTACTGTTTAGGCGCTTTTATTTAGCGAAAAAGGTGTGCGCTCAATTAGCCGGTATTTCAGCTTACTGTACTGTAGGAAAATACGGCTTCAATGTTGATATATTTCCGACATTGAAAGTATGCAAACTTCAGAAAATTGTACGACTGAATTAAACATTTTTCATATTCTTACGTTTTTCATCAGTTCGACAAAAGCTTTTTGGCGATTGAAGCTTAAAATTAACAAAATTCCATTTCGAATTTCTTTCGTCTTCCCATGAGAAATCTGTGTGGGATGGACTTGTTCTCAATTTATCGTTTGCTTTTACTTTAAACTATATTAGAGAGAGTGGAAAAATATTTATATTCAAACTTTAAGTGACATGAATTTATAAAAAAAAGGGCCCAAGTCGTGCGGCCTGTTGTGCTATAGCCGCTTAGAAGCGGAATTTCGTTTAGCATTTCATTCAGTTGAGCAATTTTGTCAACTTCGTTATAGTCGTTTGGCGTTTTAGTTTCTAATTTGTGTTGCCACCGAATTATGATCACTGTAATAATAAAGTGATATTAACGCGCTTGTTTAATGTTCGATTTGCAAATATTTCCCAGCCTTCTTTTTTTTTATATATTTTATTATTTTTATATATTGTTTTTAGTATTTTGTTTTGTTGTGTTTTTAATGACTTAGTCGTATATGCTTTGCAAATATTTAGAGAAAAAACATATATATTTCTAAACAATTGTATAAACAAGAAGAGATATTCCAAATCGAAAATATATTTTTATGGCGTAGAAGAAGAGAAGTTCAATGTACATGTTTTAAAAGCTTTTATTTTTTGAAAGCTCATGCCGAAACAAAATTTAAGTAAAATATTTATTATTTTTTAAGAATTATGTATATATGTAAATACATACATGTATAAAAAAATGTTACACTCAAAGTATAATGTAAGTAAAATTAACTGGAAATAAGATTAAAAATAAATTTTCGTGCCTGCCAGTCGTAAAGTAAATAAAGAGATGTCATGCATTAATTATTGTGGAATGTTTAAGTGAAAAAGCTTTGCTCAGTTATTGCAATATTTCGGTCTTCTCTCTCGTAATTGCGGCATAAGGCCTTGCCGCAGTAATCGCTGTCTATTCGTAAAAGCCTTAAAAAAAAACAACTAAAATTGATCAGAATCTTTTATATCCTTCTCTAATAACGTGCCTTATACCTATTTTGTACACTACAAGTATACTTTTTTAGCTATAAATGTATAAAATAATTTTTTGAGTGTATTTCTTTGTCTCTTATAATATTTTGGTTCTTTTCATATTAGATAATTTTGTGAAAATTCTAACTCCCTGTTGTTGTTTGTTGCAGCAATTTTTGGTTGTTTTAGGTGAGAGGGGTGAGAAGCTTGAGGAGGGATACAGAGTATCATACCCCTCTCACCTAAAACAACCAAAAATTGCTGCAACAAAATTGCAAGTGTGGACAGGGAGTAAGCTCAATTTACACCGCAACAAAAATTCCGAAGAGAGACAGACAGACTTACAGATGGACCAAGTTTTATCGAATTCTCTTTTCTCTCTCTCTCTCTCTCTCTTCCACATCAATCCCTCCAACATTTTTTCTTAAATGAAATTGAAATCAATTAAAAACGTTTATTTTTTATTGTGAATACAATTGGAACTCTGAATGGCAGAAAAAATACGTCGCCGATGCAGGCACTTCTCTTTTCTGCAGGCACTTTCTCTTTTGTTAAAGTTTTATACATTGGTGTTGCCATATTGTTTTTCCTTAGGATCACCGGTCAGCTACTATCTTGCGTCTCTTTCAATTACCAGAAAGGTATAGGATAGATGATAAAGTAGTAATAGCTGGAGAAAGGTAGTCGGTACATGCAATAGTGATGGATCCAAAGAGGTTGCCTGTTAGCATCTCTGAGTTATTAGGCGATAAATGTTAAAGTCATGTATTTACCAATTGGTGCATAATAGTGATGTAATACTATAGATTATTCTGAGCTTAACACATCAAAGGAATATGTTTCTTTTCGATGTCTTGTGTTTGATGGGAATTTTTGTCATTTATAGCTGAAAGATCTGTTTTCTTGATATTTCAACGTGACCAGTTCAACTAGCATATATGCCACCAGCAATATGCACCAGCTGACAGGCTGCTGTTCAATGACCAGTGACTAATGACTGTGCCTTTGTCGCCTAAACTTTTAAGCGACACTTAATTGAAAAAAATTTTAAAGCATTTTCTCTATGACTGTCGTTAGTAGGGATCGAACCCACGATCTCAGCTTTTTGTAAAATAATTTTGCATTTTATAACACAAGTTATGGATGAAGTACTAGAAATCCAAAGGTTTTGGAACTGATTTGGGGATCTTAAAGAACTCGTATTTCCTAATAGTAGGTGGCTTGCAATTATATTTCCTGTGAATCGATCTGCTAGTGCTTCAGATAGGTTTTTATTTTCGGTTGTTTCAATACATACTCGTACTCTAAATGATCTTGGAATAGATGGAGTCCTGGTAAAAAATTTTGAAAGGCAAGTGATACGTAATTTGTATATTACGTGTGACTTGTCCTACAATGTTAGGGGATCTTCAGAATGACCTCTTGAGATCATGTTTACTTCGTGTGATCTGCTTAATGTTAAAAAATTTATCAGATACATTGAAGTTAAAGGACTGCATTGTCTAAATCCTCGTTGTGAATAAATATATTTTTTGTTAAGTTTACTGGCATTTAAGGACTCGGTAGAAACCCTGTTTAGTTGACAATCAGCTGGCTGGCTAAAGCTTGCCAATTGCACCAGATCACTTAATTTAGAGATCGCCGTTCAATAACATTATTAATTATTTAATTGCAGTGGAATTTTGATAGAGAAGACAAAACAAAAAGTGGACTTTCACCGTTAAGCATTTCAATTTTTCTTCGTCCACAGGTGTGGATTGTGTGCGATTATGAAAGTCGTAAATAAACATTTTGATTTAACAATTTATGACTCCTCGAAGGCAATATTGACAATTATTTCCGGTAGAATAGTTAATATTCTACAAGACAAGTTATTAATTTATTGACTGGTTACTGGCATTACAAAATCGTATAAAATTTTATCAAAATATGAGGCGCCTTAGTAACCACGACAAGTGGGTCTTTAATTTTTTGTGGTCTTTCCCGACGAAATAAATATTCTTAAGAAAAGTACAAATAAATATTTTATCTTGAAAATAAAAATCGCTTTTTATCAATATGAGTTTTCAGTTGACATAAATCAATAAAAAATAAATAAATAGAATCTAAAGTGGCGCCAGTAAATATTTTTTTGTTTTTTTTTCTTTTTTTATTTATTCTGCCCCTAAAAAATGTCATTTGTCATGTTGGTTTGTTTTTACATTGTGACTTGAAAGTGCATTCAAGAAGTCAGTTTATGAATATGAGTTTTATTACGTCTTGGGAAACTCTTCATTCGTTGGTTTAATAAAATTAATTTAACGAGAAATACAAAAAAAGAAAAGGGGGGAAAGCAATGGAGAAGCATCGTTGAAAAGCATTGAAGAACGAGCTTAAAAAAAATTGGCTAAAGTTTTTCATTACAGACACTTCCGAAGTTGATACTGCACTCAATTCCATTTACATACATTGCTTATATTGCTTTTACAGGGCAAGATAGCTTTTATTAGGCTGCAGTTTGCAACATTTTTATTCAAACAGATTTGATGTGGTTTTTTTTAATTGCCCGCAGTCGTCAACTTGCTGATGGCCTGGTTGGAGCCTGCAACATACTTTGGAAATAATGCGCTTCGTCGTCAAATATGACATGGCTGTCAAAAAGGCTAAAGTGGGAACTAAAAATGCAACTGTGTGACAATATATATTTTTTTTTGTTTTGAAAAGTGACACGATTTTCAAAATTTTCTTAAAATGTCAGCTGGTTTTTAATTCAAATAGAATAGAGAAGATTACCCAATTTTTTTTAAATGTTTTTGTTGCGTTCAATGCATTCTCGCATTCCTGGTGAATCATTATCCAGACCGGATATGTTAGCCTACCCCACAGTGTATGAATAGTAAAAAAGTTCTGAAGTGAGTTCATTAAGAGAGCACAGCGAGATGCTCAATCTTAGTACTTTATTAGATCCTGAGCCGAGCTTGTCAGTTCGCAGGTTAGTTCACAGGTTAGTTCACAGGTTAGTTAACTTCTATTCTTTACAAAAGAATTTGCTTTGCTTATATGCTAATTATGAGAATCATAATTTAAAACTAGAAAGAGGTTGCCCTCAAAAGTTAACCCATATATCCTAAATTACTCGCTGTGTTAGCAATACGTTATTATAAAATATGATTACAAACCACTTTGTAAGCGGCATAGCGACATTGCGACACTTTCATGTCTTGCTTTTGAAGTGCATACTTGAAGTGTCAAATGACATTCAAGTAGTTTGAAAGTGGCTATTGCACCAGTCATTATGGTTGTATAGGTTACGTTACACTACAAGTGGCTAACCGACTAAAACCCTTTACTTCACCTTTCCTGGGGTTTTGTACTTCGTTGACTAATACTTTTTCCACAACACTTTGCCCTGCGATTGCGGCAAACTTTGTACAAGAAAAACGTGAATAAATACAAAATCGATATTTTGTAACGATTTTTTTAAAGCGTTCTGACTTTTTGAGATTTTCTTGTGAAGGTGCCAATGAATCGAGAAACACTTAGAAATGTGAACCCATAAAGAGAGAACCAGCCCTTAAGCCAGCTGAGCAAAAAAAAATATATATATAATTAAATAAAAAGATGGTTTGAACGTTTTTTCTAAACGATCTTTATTATTTGAGTTCAAGATGATAACTGAAAACATATTTTTTAAAAATTGCAAATGTGCAAAAGCACTATTGAACATTTGCATTCGTTGGTATTGGATGTCTATGTGGCAGCAAAGTGGATGAAGACAAAAAAAATGTTTGCATTCATTGGTATCGGATGTCTGTCTGGCAGCAGAGCGGGCGAAGAAAAAACATATGCGCTTTGTTAAGTTGCTGACTCTGCTGGACATTTCCATTGTTGATTTTGGAGTAGAGTAGATGAAGTAGCTTCGTTGTGTAGACAAATGCATTTGCTCCATTGAGTTGCTGACTTTGCTGGATGTTTCTGTTATAGGTTTCAAATTCATTTAGTGAAGCGCGTGTATTAAGAAATGCGAGGGTAAACGTATAATTACGTTACTTCCCTCCCCTTAAAGAAGAGCCAATAATTTATGATGTCACCGACGGGTATAATGTGGGCAGTGATTGCGGTTGTAATTCGATTTCTTGTACTTGTTTTTTTTGTTGCTTCTTGATTTTGGAATAGATCGTTAGAATTGGGTTTGTAGTTACATATTTTAAGTATAACAGTATCGTTAAAAGTACAATAATAATGCTTACAAATACTATGTAAATTAGTGTATTATTTTTAGAGACCATTGTTAGGACATCATCGTGTTCAATTGTTTTAACTTTTGTTATTTTCAAAGGTGAGTAAATTTGTGTTAAGTCAATTTCGGGGGATAATTTATTTTCGTACAAAATTATTTCGTTTATTTGCAATTCACAATCGCTTATTCCAATAATTTTATTGCCTTGTATACTTAAGTTTGTATTGGGCCGACAATTTTGTTTTACAAATGTGGTACTTAAATTCCAAGTTACAATGACGTTTGGTTCCACATACATAATCGATTCTGTGTTGAAAACGTGTTCAAAATTACAAATTGGTGTTGTGTGCAATAAAATTTTGGAAATACATTCATCATTAATTTGTATATTTTCTCGAGTGTAAATTTTATTGTCAAGTTCAAAATATGATGTGGTACTAGTGTAGTCTAATTGATATCCATTATGGTCTGGATAAGGAATGATTTTTAGGGTGTTAAAAGTTTTAAAGTTAATTGGGATGTGAGAAATGATAAGTATAATGTTATCTTGATGATTAATCCATGTAGATGTTTTTATTAATAGTATGTTTCGATTATTTACATTGGCCAACTTGTCATAATTCAACCACTTGGGATTGAAGAGTCCCAGTCTGGACAGTTGCATGCCCATTTCGATGTCTTCCACATATTCTATGAACTGCATTAAGTCATAAGTGAATGCGTCGTACATGTTGCGGTTTTTCTCCATCTTTTCCAAGTTTTCGTTGATTTGATCAATTACGTTATTCATTTCGTGTAGTTGGATTGAATTTTTTTTCATATTTTCGAGTTGTCCCTGAAATTTAACTCGGACATCATCGTCCAGGGTTCCGAATAAAAACTTGAACATTGAACCCACTGCATTAATAAGCCCTCGTTTTTGTCTACTTTCTTCATGCAGTGTCAGTCCATTTAATTGTCGTTGCAATTTACCATATAAATATTTAAGATGGGGTGATTTTGTGTAGTTTAACAAATGCTTCCGAAAAAGGTTGTTTGCCTTGTTTATTTCAGTAATGTTGATCCGCAAACAGTGATGTTCGAATTCAGTTGGCAACTCCAATGGTTTATCTGAGAAAATCAGATATCCATGATCAGTATCGAGATTATTTATTTGAATTTGGGCATGTTGGGTATGACATCCCATTATAATAGTGAGACATATCACTATTGTGCACCATGGTCCTGTGAAATTGGATTCAGATTAATTTTCTTTTGTTTTTTGAATTGTGACTTATAATAATGAGTGACCCTATTTCTTTCAATTATCTTGTAATGGTCTGGCGTGGTTTGTTCAACGTTCCTGTTAGATTTGAAAGGATTTTCCAATTTTCCTTTTTGTAACGGTCCTTTTCTGTACCTTGTATCCATTTCGAATTCCTGTCGGTTATTGTTTATCCTGTCTATTCTTTTCTTCTTCTCCTCTTGAGTATTCCTGATCGGCTGTCCGTTATAAAGAAAAATGTGTGCTGGTGTTTGTCCTGTGGTATCGTGTTTAGTCTTGTGATTGTAAACATAAAGTACTGTCTCAATTTTACTCAGTTTTGCTTCATTATCATCGGATGTTTTTATTATGCGTATTTTCTCATTTATAGTTTTATGCAATCTCTCTATATCGGCTACACCAGTTTTCGCGGTGTTTAGTTGCAATTCAATTCCCTCGGTTTCCAACCAACGCTTTAACGCTAGGCTAGTGAAGGCTCCATCTCTATCGGCCTTTAGTAACTGGGGCTTACCCAAATGATTGAATATTCGCATTAGAGCACTTTTGCACTCAATCCAATCCTTGGTTGGTACTTGTTCTAGTGTGGCAAATTTTGAGTATACGTCTATGCAACTAACATAGTGTTTCCCCTCACATGAGTAGATATCTATTACAAACCTCTCACGGCAGAAATTAAGTTGAGGTGTAATTTTCATGGGCATCTTGGTATCGCGATGCTCTGTTTTAGCTAAGTTGCAAACATGACATTCATTGATAATGTTTTGTATGAGTAGCTGGCTGTTCGGGAAATAATATGTCTCTTTAAAAAGTTTGCCCATCTTCTGTATTCCAGGATGTAAGAGTTTCTCATGAGCCTTCAGTATTAGTTCCTTGAATTCTGCGTAGGTGGATATATTTCTCAGCAAAATAAGGCTACGGGTGATCTTCGTGTGGCTTGTGTTAATAACGGATCTGTGTGCACTTTGAATTATTTCAAAATCGGCATCACTGTCTATGTATAATACGCTAGTCTTTCCACAGAAATGTTCAATCAAAAACTGTTCGGCCTTTTCCCTTGTCATTTCATCGTATGAAATGCGGGTTATTTGTTTCCTGAAATATTTTTCGTGACTTATTTTGGGTGGACCTTTTGAGAAAATCACTTGACGGCCAAATGTATTGGCTGGTTTTTCGGTGATAAAAATCAAATCACTACTATCGTCCTCGGCACTATGTTGGGTTTGTTCACTAAAGTGGGACTGCTCTATTCTTATTCTGGACAAGGCATCAGCCACATAATTTTCTCTTCCCTTTATATATTTAATATCAAAATCATACTCCGACAATTTTACCCTCCATCGCGTTAATTTGGAATTTGGTTCCTTCATTCGGTGTAACCAGGATAACGGTTGATGGTCACTTGCTATTTCAAAGTGTCGGCCCAAGAGGTAATGGCGGAATGTTTTAGTTGCCCATACGATGGCAAGCAGTTCCTTTTCAATGGCACTGTAATTTGCTTCGTGATCGTTGAGAGTTCGGCTAATGTAACTAATTGGATGTCCGTCCTGTGAGAGTACAGCTCCCAGTGCCACATTACTCGCGTCTGTTGTTAAAACAAATTTTCTGTTGAGATCTGGTATCCTCAAAACGGGATCGTCTGAAATTAATTGTTTCAATTTCTCAAATGCCGAAATATACTCTGGGTCTAGTACATTTATTTTCGAATCCTTTTTCAACACTTTTGTCATAGGTTTCGCTATGTCAGCGAAATTCGGAATGAATTTTCTGTAAAAACCTGTTAATCCTAAGAAAGCTTTAATTTCCTTAGTTTTGGTGGGGATAGGGTATGTTTGAACAGCTCTTATTTTCTCCGGGTTTGGCTTGATCCCATCCTTTGTTATAACATGTCCCAAAAAGGTAGTCTCCTGTCGTAAGAACTCGCATTTATCAAGCTGCAGTTTTAAATTGGCTTCAGATAATTTTTCGAAAACCAAACTGAGTGAATTCAGATGTTCGTCAAGAGACGTGGAAAATACAATAATATCGTCTAAATAGACGAGACAATGTTTTCCCAGGAGGGGTCTAAAAACGTCATTCATACACCTCTGAAAGGTGGCTGGCGCATTTCTTAGACCAAACGGCATACGGAGATATTCATAGTGCCCATGTTTGGTAGAAAAAGCAGTCTTTGAAATTGAGTCTGCATCCATCTCGATCTGATGGAAACCCTTTGCTAGATCTATGGTGGTAAAATAGGTACATTTTCCTAATTTCCCCAAGATCTCATCCATATTTGGAATAGGGTGGCGATCACCAACAGTTATCTCATTCAATCTCCTATAGTCTATTACAATTCTAAATTTCTGTTGGCCTGAGGCGTCCCGTTTCTTGGGCACCACCCAAACAGGACTACTGTAAGGTGAATTACTGATTCGTATAATACCCTGGTCTAACATATCTTGTATTTGGGCTTCGACTTCCTGTTCGTAAGCCTGGGGGTAACTGTATAGTTTTGAGTAAATTGGCAAATTATGCGTAGTATTAATTACGTGTTTTATTTGGTTGGTGAATGTTAGTTTATCAGCATCGTGATATTGGATGTGCTGATACTGTCTTAGTAATTCACACAACTTTGTTCTCTCCTCATAATTTAAATGTTCCAATCTGAAAGGATTTGAGTTTGATCCTGGTACGATCGGGTTAACAATGCAGTGTGGGTCGTTGTTAGTTGTTTGATTTGAAATTGGTATGCCATCATTCGATTTATGCCGCACATGTTGTGTGGTGTAAGGCGCTTCATCTGACTTCTTCTGAAAATGGTTTTGTTCGGGTGCAATATTGTGGTTTATCAATTTGTATTTGTTATTGTACAGTATTACAGTTTGTTTACTGTAGTCTATTACAGCTTTTGCCCGCGCCAACATCTTTCTTCCTATTAAAAGATCATAATCTGTAGAGAATGGGTGCAGTAAGAATTCATGCCGCACCGGAAATAAATTGTTGGAAGGGACAATGACACTTTTATTGATAGTGAGTGGACCGTTACTTGTGTGAATGAGGCATTCGGTATCCTGGATTGGTAAGTTGAACAAATTACGAGTCACCATATTGACCGTGGATCCGGTGTCAATTAGGCATCTCAAGTCGTTTCCTTTGTACTTGATTATTATAAATTGTTTGTCTTCGAGGCCGGTGGCTGAAAATTTTCAACTTCTTCAATAGTCAATTCATTTCCTTCTTCATTTTCGGCTGCAGTGGATGGTGTAATTACGGAGTCGTGTTCATAAGGTTGGTCATGTTGTTGTTGATGATATTCTGTATTGTAGTAAGTTGGGTCATAGTAATTGTAGTATGGGTTATACTGTTCATAGTAGGCCACCTCTTGATTCCTAAGCTCGTCTATACTCATTCTAGTCTGACCGCTATCTGATGGTCTAAATCGTTTCTTTGGTTGATTATTTGCGTTATGTGGTTGTCCTTGAAGATTCGGTGTTGGTGTATACATGGTAGATGGATTTAATTGAGGTGCATTATTATGGATAGGATGTCGATAAGGTTGGTGATTAAATTGGTTATAGTATGGTTGTGGGTGTGGATAGACTACTGGTGGGTTATGGAATGGTTGAAGTGGTGTGAAATTTTTTTGTGCCTTTAGGTTAGATGAATTAGGATTATGGGCAAATGGCTTGTATTGTTTTTCGGATGTATCGTGTTTTTGGGTTATCTTTTGTGCGTGGTTGACATCTTCATACATGTTCTTTTCTTGCAAAATATTAATAAGCGATCTTAAATCCTTTATTTCGAGATTAACTATTCTAATGTAAATGTTTAGTGGCAATTTTTGAATTAAGCCCTCAATGCTTGTTTTAATCAGTTTTGAATACAATAGTTTCTCGTGTGTATCATTTTCCAAATCTAGCTTACTTGTTATTACTTGACGGCGACGTTCAGCTTCTTCCAAAAAGGATCGTACATTTCCCTTGTATGGCGTGCTGCGAAATTCCTCCAGTAAGGTATGGTTCGGTGTCTGCGTCTTGTAATTCAGTATAAGTTGTTTTCGCAACTCGATCCAGCTGGTAATGTTACTCACGCCGAGTGCTCTCATAACTTCACCACTTATGCAACGTTCGACGTGTCCAAACAAAATATGTTGTTGCCGGACATTATTGGTGGTGTAAAGATCAAGAATGTAGTCAATTCGGCTGACGAAGGTGTACAACGACTGTGGGTTTCCATCAAATTTTTCCACATTACCGATTTGGTATGCTATCTGGGACATTTCGGAGTCTGATAGGACTACTGGTGGTGTTGGAGTCATGCTGATTTTATGCTTTTTATTTATGTCACTTATTTAAAGTTATCTTTTCTTTATATTTGTTGCACACACAGCACTTTCGTGGGGTCCAGAGGTCACCGAATTGGATTTATCACCTCACACAAATTCTGTGGCGTCTTCCTGATTTTTTTTTTCAGGTTTTAAGTTCTAGGCAGGTTGCGTTTTTACGGTTTCGCGCTACTGTCGAGGTTTTTAATAAAACTTAACACGATGTTAACCGCCGCGAGGGTGCCTATTAGCGTGTTCTTTTTCTTCGGATAACAACAAAACAAAAATTACTAGAATTGGTAAGCCTCGCTATCGCATCACGAATTTTCTTCTTTTGAAGCTATCCTACCGACTGCGCCAATTAAATAAAAAGATGGTTTGAACGTTTTTTCTAAACGATCTTTATTATTTGAGTTCAAGATGATAACTGAAAACATATTTTTTAAAAATTGCAAATGTGCAAAAGCACTATTGAACATTTGCATTCGTTGGTATTGGATGTCTATGTGGCAGCAAAGTGGATGAAGACAAAAAAAATGTTTGCATTCATTGGTATCGGATGTCTGTCTGGCAGCAGAGCGGGCGAAGAAAAAACATATGCGCTTTGTTAAGTTGCTGACTCTGCTGGACATTTCCATTGTTGATTTTGGAGTAGAGTAGATGAAGTAGCTTCGTTGTGTAGACAAATGCATTTGCTCCATTGAGTTGCTGACTTTGCTGGATGTTTCTGTTATAGGTTTCAAATTCATTTAGTGAAGCGCGTGTATTAAGAAATGCGAGGGTAAACGTATAATTACGTTACTATATATATATTTTACATACTTTTGTTTGCAAATAGTGTGGCAGCATTGAATAGCGTTTTTTCAGAATCGATCAAACTACTTTGAGATTTTCTGGTGAATAAGGAAGTGACTCGGGTACTGTTTAACTGAACTATTAAATAAGTAAAAATTAATAATGTATTTCCTATGAATGGCAAACCCTATTTATGGAATTTTTCTGAAAACAAAACGGCCAAAGAAGAATTCATATTCAAACAAAATTGGCAACAGAGTTCTAGATAAAATCGTTTGTGTAACGAAATATTACAAACTGATTTAAAGTCATACAATGAAAGGCCCGACTGTTATAACTCGAAAGACAAATAAAATGATCTCACTCTTCTACTTAATATTTAATTAATAATTATTTAAAATTAAAGTAATATTTTCGTTTCGCAAAACTAATTTTCTTTAATTGTTTTGAATGCCCTCCGATTAAATCAAATGCGTTTTCACATTTTCTCTTAATTAGCGAGAAACATCTTGACAGTTTCTCTTATCTGTACGGCAGAGAATTTTCGAACTTTCTTATGAATTTATTAAATGTAAAATTTTATCTTTGACAAAAAAAAAAAAAAAAAAAAAAAATTTGAAAAAAGGAAAAAGGAAATAAAGTAGCCAGAAAGTAAAACATTTCAATCCGCCAGCAGATATTTTTGGTTTTTCTTTATATTCATTTTATTAAGGGACTTTTAATCTTTAGTGTCAACTGGGAAACCTTTAAATCTGTAAGCGTCAAGCAAGCAATTCAGTTGTGTACGTTAACGGCCAGGCGGGCCACCGCCACCATTGCCTCCCATGCCACCGCCCATACCTCCGCCACCACTCATACCACCACTCATACCACCTTGAGCACCCACACCACCTCCCATACCAGCACCCATGCCAGCCTGGGCGCCACCCTGACCACCAGCACTGCCGCCTCCTCCTTGAGCAAGGCAAAGAGAGCAGCCCTTTTTAATAAATTAAATAAAAAAAAAATACATTCTTTTTTGTGTTATTTGTCTGAGAATGAGCTTTTCGCCGGCAAACTCACCATCAACATGACAGCTGCCACTACTAAAACTGTCAACTGGAATTTCATTTTCTTAAGTTTTATTTCAATTTTTTTATCCTTTTTTTCCAAATTGAAAGGATTATTTCACAAAACTTTCCAATGTTTTAATGTATGGATGCACACTTTGCAACTGACATCCACCCATGGAATTAGTAAATTATTTATAGTCGTAGAAAAGTTTCGGAAAACTTTAAATTGCATGTTTTTTTTTATCATATTTCATTTAATTTGATCTCGGAAAATGTTTTTCGTTATTAAAATATTTTGAAAAGTCATTTGTATTGTAAATTAAAGTTTCATAATTAAAATTAATATAATAAATAATTACTGTCAACGAAAATAATCACATTTCACTTGGCATATAAATATTTGGCATTCAGATAATTTTAGAAATGCACAATGGCTTGAAGAGCTTTAAAAAAAAGTTATTTTCGCTTTCAAAGTTAAAAATTAAAGGTTTGAAAGCAAAATTGGATCGTTTTTTTTTTTGACTTTAATTCACCAAGAAAAAACCTTCCAATTACGTTTTTAAAAAAAATTAATTCCGCTCTGCCCCAGCTTGCCCTATTGAAGGTGTTCAATACAAATGCAATATCGTAAAATAAATTTAAATATACTTTATTATTTTTATATGACATTTTAAATAAAAACAAAAAAAAAATTATATTATTAATTAAAATTATTAAAATTATTATTTAAAATCAGAGTTGCATTTACCTCATTTTATTCAAACATTTTTATCACATTTTCGTATGAATAAATCGCACGACTGGCAAAATAGTTAAAATCATCCTGATTCTTTGCATATTTACACCGACTTTTGCTTATTTATTTTCTTATCACATTAGTATTTCCAGCCCATTGTGTTTCTAGTTTGCAAGTGTGGCAACTGCGATGATTAAATTTAAAAACTATTGACAACAAAGTTATAAAAATATAATTATAATAATAATTACATTATTATAGAATTTAAGTTGACAAAGTACGTCCTCCCTTAAAAAGCAATTTGGGCGATATAAAAAGCGAGATAAAATTTAAAACAATTTGTAGCAATTTTAACGACGGAATCCCATCCGACTTAACTGCAAACAAAAAAATTTTTACACACTTTTGCAAACCATGTTGGAATCAAAAACAGAAAAACACTTTGCAATTACTTTCAAGTTCCGAAAGTTTACGAAACATTTCCCTACTGCGAAGCCCTGCGAAATTAAATGCTGACGCACCTAATAGAACTTAGAAGCTTCATGAGTTTGATTTGCACTTATGCAAAATAAATTTTTTCAATCTTGTTCAAAGTCTGTCAATATTGTTCTGAAAATCACTTTTTGTGAAAGTGATTTGAAATCACAAGGAAAGTTTTCGGCTCACTAGGCTTTTTGAAAACTTGTGATTTGAAATCACTGGAAAACAAGTGATGTTCAACGGATGCCTCTATAATTAAAGACCACTCGCCAGCTCCATTATTGCTTTGACGTAGATTTTCATGTGAATGAATCGTACGACTGAGTAGAATAGTAAAGTATAGTCTTAAAAAATCCTTTTAAATGTAAAAGAGAAGTACTTCGCTCACAATTGATTCCTTAGCCAACAGCTGTACATTGTCGGCCAAAACTATGCAAATAAAATGTAAAAAAAAAAATTCTTATTTCACACTGAAAATGTGAAATGTGAATGTGAATTGTGAAGGTAAGTTTTCTGCCTGCGCTCTGAATAAATATACACATCAGCTGATCAGAGTAAACACCCTAATAGAAATTCTAATGCCTATTAGTACGTTCCTAAATCCAATGAAACTAATTAATTTCTACAATGTAACATTGTGCATACACTCGTCCATCCCCTCGCAGAATTATTAAATGCAATTTCGCTCAGTGTTCCTGCAAATTCACTAATTTAAATAATAATGAGAATTGTTTTGCTGTACTACACATCCGAAATAAATTTTATTATTGCTTTGATGCATTTCCATTGGAAAAAAATTATTTAATAGGAGTGCAAGCTAATTGGATAACGTGGGCCGCAGGAAAATTTACTTTTGAGAAGAAAAAAAAATTGCATATGCGGCAAAACAAAACATTTTCCATTAGTGAGTTTAAATTTATTTTTGATTTTCTTATTTCACATGATTATTTTTTAAAAATTAGAATTTTTATGTCTGCATATTTAAAAAGCACCGGAAATAAAATATTGCAAATAATTTTTAATTGCCTGAGAAAAACAGAGATCGTAAACTTTAAAATTAAATTAAAAAACTGAAAAAAAAACAATTAATACTGCATATATTTTTTTTATTTAATAAATTAATTTAACTTGACTTTAAAACATTTAATGTAATTTTAAAAAATTTCCAATTTCTCAGTAAATGCAATAAAACATATTTTTTAATTTCAAACAAAATATATATACATATATTTTTTTTCAGGTAAAATCCAATAGGAATGCTGCTCTTCTCGTAAGTTTGCCTCATGGTAAGTGAATTTAATTTTAATTACGTTCGTCGTTTGTCTTCGGCTTAGACAACAATCCGGTAATTCATTCGTGAACTGCAATTGTTTCTACAGAATGTATACAAGTGTGTGAGGACTATGAAATAGTGAGTGGGGATGTGGGTTACCCCCATAGAAAGAAAACAAATGAAATTAAAACGATCGGCTCCACAGGAACTCGACTGCTCGTGGAAAGATTAACTCGTGATAAGAAATTTCTTTTCATAAAAGTTTAATGATAATTTCGTCCATGAATGGTTTAATAGCCAAAACCGATTACATAGTTGTTATCCGGAGAGCATTGTAGAGCCTACAGTAACTCTGAATAAGGGCCGCAGAGTGAGAAAATCGTACCTATTTAGAAAAATTTCTATAGAATATTTCATGCATGCTCATCATGAGTTTTATTTGGGAACTTACAAATTAAGACTGTGTTTACACAATTCGAGTCTTAATGTTGAGATTTTTTATTTTTAGAAGAGAGTGGTGAGGGGAAAATAAACGCGTATAAAAGATCATGTACTGTCGATACTTTTTCTCTTCTCGTTCATAGCAGCTCACTGTTCATAGTGTGAACGCCGAAAATATTTTAGATAAGTTGTAAGACTCGACATGTAGGCACACAGCTGATTTTTTTAAATTTAAAAATAAGAGAGAGAGTTTTTAAAAATTTAGATTTTTATAACACCAGTTTTGAAAAATGTATCTAGAATTTTTATGCATTTTCAATTAACGTTTTTGTCGTAATTATTGATGCAATTAATGTCGTAATTGGTTTCGTAACTAACTTTTTTTTTTTTTGGATTCAATAGAGGCATTTTCCTTAATTTCATTTAAATTTATTTATGCGACAACTTTCCCAAAATTATGTCAATCATTTGTAAATCCACTGTTCACTGTATTCATCCTGACGGCGTTGTAAACTATTACCGAGCCAGCAATTTTGACCTCCGCAACTTACAACGGAGTGTGAATTTCATTATTAAATTTATTTCAGCCAGCAGGAGCTGAGTCGGGATCCTACATGAACGCATAAATAATTTTCATATAAAACTAATTTAGTTTCATAACTATTCACCATTCATATTCTAAATTAAAACACAAAATTAGGAATTGAAAAAAAATTTGTGAAAGAATTTTGAAAATACAAGAAAATCATTTTCTAATTAAAAATTTAATTAGAACAACAAATATTTTGCTTAGAAATGAAAGATAGAGAAATTATAATTAATTTATTTTCTGTCTACATTATTTAGTACAATTATGCATTCGTACATATCCGGACTCAAAATAGAAATTTTATGTTGGCCACTTTTGATAAAATGTGTGGTAGAAATTTCTATATTAAAAGAAAAATTGTACAGAGTGTTTATTTGTTTGGGGTGTCCTTTTGCGATGCGATTGAGCGCTCACAAAATTATGTGATTTGGTGCGGAAGCATTTGCCGCTCAATAATCCATTTACAAATAATTTTTTTTCTTTAATTTAACCTGTAAAGCTTTTGGCTTGTCCGCAGGGAAACACCCAGTCAGGCATCGAAACCGCAACCTCCGGTTTAGTAGGCTGAGCATTATAATAAAGTTTAATATAAAATTTACTCTCTCAAAGTCTACCAAAGTCTACGAAAGTCTTCACTGATAACGCTCACTGATAACGCTCAAGGATTACGCTCACGGATAACGCTCATTTAACGCTCACGGAGAGAGTATGTTAGACATTTAGGAAAAATCATTTCCCCAAAACAAATTGCTGTTGCGAGGAGGTTAAGAAAAAGAGTACGAATAGTGGAGATTAAACAAAAAAAAAAATTAAAAGGCAACGCTGGGCAGACCCTTATCGATGTGTGGACCTAGAATTATGGAAAAAATTGTCAAAAATTTACAAATTTAATTCTTATTTCTAGTTAATTCATTTTTAAAAGGGCAGTTGAGTTCTTATGAAGTTCAAGTTTTATTTTCATTTTTTTATAGAGAGTACCTAACAGGCCCGCTTGCTATCTCACAGCCTTTTTACTTCTAAATACATTCTGTAAGAACACATGAATAATATTAAACATGTGAAAAATTCATGCACACTGACCACATTTGACATCGAGCATCTGTTCAGCTGTCAAAATAATAGGAAGCAGGAGTCAAAAAGGCAAATATATTTTGAATATGCAATAATTCTGAATTATTTAAGAAAGCAAATACATTTTATATATCATTGGATATAAATAATGCTATATATACTGAAGTCTGAGGACAATGGCCACTTTTATCCGGTCTCTAGTTGTCAAAAGCGGTTTAAAGTTTGCAAGAATTTCTATTCTTCTAAGATACTGTTAAGCTGCATATACTGTATAGTTCTACTTTGCTCAGAATATCCTAGATTTTTACAATTTCCTTTTATGCCAACTAAACACGGATTTTTAGTTATTATACTTTTTTAGTGGCAACACTGAAAGGGTCAGCAAATGGTTGAGCAAAACCAAATGAGACTTTTTAGAATTTTAAAGTAAAAATTCCAAGATTTTTCAAACTGATCGTAAGTGTGAACCAGTGTGGAAGGACTATCAGCTGTACGCCTTCAGGCATGGATCACTCCATCTTCTCTAAACATGACCTAAGCCAACTTAACTTAACCGAATTGCACCATATATTTTTGCAACTTCAAATGGTCCACCTTTAAAAAAAATCACCCTTTATAAATTAGTACCCTGATATACACTGACGCCATCTTCACACTGAATTTCTAGAATATGATTTAAAATTATTTGTGCACTTTTTTATTTTTTTTTTTCAATTTTCGACTAGACGCCTCGTATGTAAATCTAAATTATACAACAATTTTTTATACGTGAAAATAAAAAAAAAAATGTAATCAGAAGAGACGTATAACGTAGAAGGCTCTATTTACATGTCTTAATTATCGTTTGCACTCTGGTATTTAGCTGTATGTAGCATTGTGACAGCCAGCAGTCGCGCGGCAAGAGTTTAAATCGCCTAAGAGTTGCAGGAAAAAATATGTGACATAATTTAAGTGCGAATGCGACAGTGAAATTAATGTTTTTTTTATTTTCTGTTTTTTCAGCAGCGACTACTCGATCTATTTTTCTGCTGATGTCTGTTTGTTTTTAGTTTTTTATATTCTTGTTATTTGTACTTCTTGTTATTTGTTGTTGTTATTCTTGTTCTTTTCGTTATCGTGTCACTTGTAGCGTTCATTCACACGTCTGTTTTATATCCTTCACATGTTGGGTAAATTTAGCTGGTGTAGTTGGTTGCTTAAAGCGTTTGTGTCTTTACGCTTTTAGGATTATGTTAAGCACAAAAAAAATTAAATACTATCCTAGAGAGTAGTATGATTTGGCAACTCTGCTGGGAAGTAGGATAGTGAGGCCTAAAAATGTCAGATTTTTATGAAAACTTTATAGATATTTTATATAAATAAAATATCATAAAATAGCAGACTTGCTTTTACTTGCATCGATTTGTATGATAGTATAACACTATCAGATTTTTTTGTGAATGGCTCGTACGGCAATCTAGGATAGTGAACACGGATTTAAGAACTGTCTGTTACAAGTCGCAGCCTTAGTCGAACCAGTATTCGTTCACCAGTATTTTTAAAAATTCGCCATCAGAATTCATTCCCCATCGGAATTCATTCCCCTTTCAGACAATTGCGATCACAAACAGTTGAGGCAACTCAGTTGGGAATGATAACGTGAAAAATTTGCTCTTTTAAATAATTTTCCCGTATGGTAAATATTTGAAGCACTCGAAATATTTACCAGAAGATTTAATCATTGAAGGCCATTCATTTAAATATATCTCGGAAAGCGAAAAGGAAATAATAATATTTTGTTTATATTATGAAATATATTTCATTAGCACGTAAGTCGTCCAAGAAGTGTCAAGGCCGCCGACAATATTAAATGCCGCTTATGAGCAATGCAAATCTGAACTTGTTGGCGTGAAGGAATCTTTGCAGAGCTTGCTAAGCTCTATTTCTGTCCATTTATGTAACTCTGATGTTTAAGCTTTAAAAATCTTCCCTTGCCTTATATTCACTAAGAATTGACAGCTGGTGGGGGAAAAAATTTGATGGTGATATTAAGGTGATTCGAATAAATATTTCACATTATGGTCATGAATGGGTCCGACTGTACTTGCTTGATTTAGTGGATTGCAGTGTTGCCAGAAGTAGGCGAAACTAGAAATCGTACACAGATTTTTCTTTAAGGGAGAAACGTTTTTTAAAGCTCCTTTAAATTTATTTTAATACTCCCTTATAAGCCTGTAAATATATTGGAATGCTTCCTATCGAATTGATTTGAACGAAAAAGGATTTTTGATCCGTGCAAAACACATCCTTAAGCACAAAATAGATTATAAAGTATTTTAAGAAGTGTGCATGTTCCCGGCCATGACCGGGGTTTTAGTGAAGGAAAAACACTCCAGACAAGGTTGTCCTGTGCCCAGTTAATTTAATATCAGTCTTCATGATATCAAGCATGAATTATATTAAAAATTGAAAATAAGCAAACAAAATTATTAAGTTTTCAACGCTTCCCTCTTGCCAATCTTAATCAGAAAATTTCAAAAATTCACAAATTTCCGCAAAAAAATGTCCAAGTTGCATATCTTTTTAATAATGGAAATAATTGTATTGACTTTGAACCGTGCAGTAGTCATTGGCAATTATTTTGCTTAGTGGACCTGCTACAATGATTGTCCATTAACGTCCTGATAATGTGCTTCAATGAGAATACGAAAATAATTTGCGGCCAAATCAATTATTCAAAATATTGTGAATCGTATTTTATTTGATTATACAATTCCATAATTAAATTGATAATTGAGTGCCAACATATTACAAATGAACATTCATTAGTTATTCAGGAATTTGTATATTTAATTAATTGCTGAATTATTTATCATTTAAATTTTTGGTTTTTTTCTCCAAACTTTTATATTTAACTGATTGATGATACAGAGTGTTCGTTCGCAAAGAGACTTTATAATTCGCGTGGCGGGGAAATGAAAGGTAAAATATCTGTAACGAGAGCGTTAATTAAAAAAGTGATTGCCTTCGAAAAGTGCAATTTATAATAACGACTCGGCGAGTTGATTGCATGGAAGCTGCTATTTCGAATCGAATATTTTCTTACGAAAGCTCGCGTTCAGTCAATACGGCTTCGAGGTCAGTTTACATGGCATTTAATAAAGATTCAATTCGTCCAGGTAAAATTTCTTGTACTACCCTACCGAGAAGCTCACTGCACCTGTGCTGATACCAGGTTTGTTTATTTTTTTATATATGTATTCGAGCTTTTTGGCAGCGCAAATGCTTTACTTGCATTTTAGCCACGCGATGTATTTTCGAATATAATTTTTCAAATTTAAATAATTTTAGATTTTAAATATTCGATTAGCCATTGTTTTAGTTAATTAGTTAATTATATATTTAATTAATTATAAAATACAATTAATCGATTAATTGTTTTTATATTTGAATTAAATTAAAATTGCCTTTAAACAAAAACTACAATTATTACAAAATTTTAATATAAATAATAATATTTACCAGCGATTAAGATTTTTTTTTTATTTTTTATCTTTAAATGAGTAGGAATTATTGTTAGTGAAATTCTTTCAAACAGTTTGTTTTTGCCCACACAAGAATTTCTGGCGTAGGCGCTTTTTATATACATAAGCAACACTGGTCTTGTGAAAGCTTTTTTAAATATGTCAGCACATCAGCATTCTTAAATAGAGTTGAGTGATTAAATCATGTCAGATATTAATCAGCGGTCAACAGAATGCAGAGCAAGATTAAGAGTCGAGTCAAATGGGATCCGTTATACGTCATATGTTAACTTCTTAAACTGGCATCAAGTTGTGGACCCAAAATGCTGCCACCATCAATAATTTTTTAATAGATACACAATCAGCTGTTTTATCACAAGTTCTTGTAATAAATTTAACAGCATGTTTTTTTCAATGGGATTTAACAGCTGACAACTGTCAAAACACTTAGCGTATATCTTAAGTTAAAAGTTGGCCAGCTTAAGTACTTGGAGTTGACGGATACGTATTGATTGGAAATAGACAGATATGCATAGCTACACTTTCCTTTTTTTATCGTTAATTTGTAATTTCTCTTCTGCTCTGAATCAGCTGTTTTATTAATCTACGGAAAATCTATATGTCTGATTAGTTGTCACATTATCCCGCTGTTCAGCAATGGATAAAACTTTAAAATTCAGACTTGAACGTTTTACAGAACACATATTATATTCAACATATTATTATCAACAGATGAACCTCTATGAGCAATATTAGCTGAAAGAGGAGGGTAAACAGTTCATCCTGTACCAGCTCCATTTTCAACTATTCTTCTTGTTAGTAATAAAGTAAGTGCAGGGGGTAATAATCAAAAACTTATATTATTTATACGTGGGAATGCTATATCTGGAGCCCTAATATTAATGGTACTAATCAGTTTCCAAACCCTCCAATTATAATTGTTATTACTATAAATATAATAAAAAAAATTATAATAAAAGCATTATGAAATATATTTTTCAAAATAGAGCAAAAAGTGCAAGTTAACCGTCATGTGACAATTGCAGGTTTTCTGAATTTCTTTTGAAAATTTCAGAAGAAAAAGTATACATACAGAAGTAAAAGTAAGAAAATTGCTTTTAAAAAGTTTTGAAACGTCATTTGATGTAACTTTGAAAAGTGTTCCAATTCCAGCTGGTAGCTGAGCGATAAGAAATATTTCTCGCTCACGCAAAATAGCAGAGTCTGTAATTAATCGTCAATAAAAAAATTTGTATAAAGTTAAAAATCTTCTGCGATACAGATCTGTTATGAATCGATCTCAGCTTAAAATCATAAAACTTCAAAACTCAAAGCAATTTCTCTTTTAAGTTGCCGCATGTATTTTGCTGTCTACGACTTCAATGCTATTAAATTAAAAATTTACATTATTTTTATGTTTGTTTAACGATTAAAAAAAAAAAAAAAAAAAAAAAAAGCTTCCAAGAAACACTAATTTGTTAAGAATAAAAATGTAAATCTCTACTGGCTTTTTTTTTACTAATTAATCAGCTTTACTGGCAAAAGCCAACGTTACAAATTTATATAAAAAAAAAATAAAATAAAAAAAAAATAAAAAAAATCCCCCGATAATGCGAAATGTTTGCAAAATTCCCTGACTAACAAATCATGCATTTGCAATTAATTATCCAACTGACAAGGAGTGTGTTTTCAAGTTTGTCACCATTACAGTGTTTGAGGAATGCAATTGCTTTGAGAAAGGCAGTCATTCTGGCACTCACTTGCCCGATTCAAAAATAATTTTCGTTTTATTATTTTTTTTTTTTTTTAATTTTAAATTGGATTTCTTGTGAATATTTTTAGTTACAAATGCGACGCGTCGCTTGAAGCAAAATTGACAAAAAAAAAACAAAAGAAAATAAAAAAAAAATAATTAACAAAAAAATGAAATTTAAGTGTATTTAGCATTTTATTTTAACACTTTGCTTAGTTGTTGTTGCTGTTTGATGTGTGTACGAGTATGTGGCGTGCTTGTTGGTTTTAAAGCAGATTGTAAAATATATTTACATTTTATTGTTTCTATTTTTTTATTTTTTTATATAAAATTAATTCTTGTTTATTTATTGAAATTTATTTATAAATACTTGTATGGCATTCATTGTTTATTTTTTTTATTTTTTTTTTTTTATTTTATTTTATTTCTTTTATTTTGTAGATTGCACGAATTAATCGCCGTTTTGTTGTCTAGACAATTCATACTCATGAATAATGATATTAAATTATGCAATAAATTTTTTTTATAGTTTTTAATTTTTATTTTATTTTATTATATTTTTTTTTTATGCATTTATGTATGTATTAGCAATAATAAATAAATAGTAGGCGTAATCAAAACATTGATGCTTTCACAGTAAATAAATAAAAATGTTTCTTACATGAATAATTAAGTGTATATTAACGAGGTGTGACTGTTGGTGTTGAAATTAAGTACTTTAAAACAAGCCTTAAGCTGGCATTCCCAAAACTTTTTGCAAGTTTAGTAATTACGGCTCAGTAAATACTGGCTGAATTTCTATAGTCATGCCCATCACTGAGATCTATCATGGCATTTACGGGTCTATGTACAGTAGAAACTTGAAACACCTAACTCAACTAAGTTAACAAAATTTCAGCAATTTAAACTTTTCTGCTCTATAACTTTTTTAAAACCACCTGTTTCGTCTACTCAATTAACAAATTAACGATTTGGCCCCAAAATATGACTATTGAGCTTTTATCACATTCAGGTTTGCAGAACATAAAAGATGGCCTCCAGGTATTCGATGCCATTAACGATGGAACAGTTAAAGAGAAAATTATTTAATGTCTAAAAGTTAAGCTTAAAATCCTCTTGAAGAAAGTGAAATGGAAAGAAATGTAAATCAGCTGGCAGCAGACTTGTCAATATTGACAAACATACAGTCAAGAGGAACTTTTATTTTAAACTAAAATGACCTTATGATTTTTATTAGGTTGATTGCCTTTCGTGACTCTAATGGTAAAAGAATTTCGAATTCTGAATCAATTGAGATTTCAAAAAACACAATTGCAACTGGCTTTTAAAAAAGCTTTTCAAATGTATAATATTGCTAAGTAATTTTTTAATATTTTTTCAATTTCATTATGTGACTCTAAATGGTTTACCAACAAAAAATTTTTTCTCACAATGATAAAAGCCGAAGTCATTCAAATACGTTGAGAGTATTGTTAATGCCGTTTTTCTATTTTGACCAGCTTTTAGCAAAGTTACTTTTTCTTTTACATTTCAGTTAGCTTTTTCGTGGCTCTACTGTATTAGAAGAGAGATATGGCATGCAATGCAGCCGGCTTGTTGTAGCCTTAAAAAAAAATTTCTCTCCATACCAATAGTGTTGAATGATATTTAAGATTGCGTGTACAAGTTTGCCCATCTCCCTTTTCAGCCATAAAACGCTTCGTATGCCAATGAATGCATTCTTTAAATAGTTATATCCTGTCACGCTCTAAGTTTTCTATGCATTAAGCGTTCCACTTAATTCACAAGCTTGTGTGATATTTTTAACAATCTTCCCCACTGTTTTAGCAATATTGTCAAAATTTTATAAATTTTCTATTACATAATTGTATGGATAACGGAGTCATCAATCTTACGATTCTTCAAGCTTTCGAAAGCTTCAAATTTATTTACTTTAAACTGCAGTAAATGTAATTACAGTTTGTTTTATCAACTTGGAAAAACTAAAAAATTCCCCGCCTTAACGATATACTTATGTATGTGTATGTGACAAGCAATCATATGAATTAAAGGTCTGCGCAAGATAAATCAATACCATGCTTAAGCGATTTTGGTATTTGAAACAAATGCTGGCTTCGTTTCATGTTTAAAGCCATCAGGGGAATTGAAATTATTCAGTTGAGCAAAAGGAATTTCAAGCTCCAGTATTTTGTAAGACTCTGCAATATTCAGGAGTGGTTTGGCTTACAGCACCTCTCCAGTGTATTGCAGAAGTAATAGTGGCCTTACTCTCAGGGACATGCCTATAAATGATGAATTCGTATCTACGTTCTGTTATAAAATGATCAGATATAATTTATGTGGTTTTTTCTCTTCAAAAGAAAATCTATATGTTTGATGAGAGATGGAACTCAAAGTTAAGTGGAGACCAAACTGAAAACTTTTGTCAAAAACTACAAGTACTAATTTTAATCAACGATTAAAGAACAGTGAAAGACAAAAAAAAATATTTAATTTTAGTCCAACAGCTTCAATAAATTTGTTTCATTCCTTAACAGAATTACAAGATTGTTCCAAAGATGAATTTGGAACAGAACTCCTGAGAACGTAAAACTAATGAGGTCTTAAGCATGAATCAGTAGAAAATTAAAATCAGTAGAAAATTTAAAACCGTTTCTGCACAATTTTTTGTTCCACTGCATGTTGCCGTAATAAGAAATATTTCGGTTCAACTTACGATAAGTTCATGCAGGCAATATTTTTAAACAGATTGCCAAGATATCATGTGCAGACGCAGACGCAGACGCAGACGCAGACCTTTAAAAAATCACTAATTGTTGGGGAATTTTTGTACACACTTCTCTTTAATTTAATGTCTCAGCAACCCAGCACACATTTCTACTCCGAATTTCAGTAAAGAATTTCACCAAAAGTAGACTGTATAGAAGGAGGCACTTGCATTATCGCTCTGCATATTTGCTTTTGTTTTCTTTTTTATTGCTTATTTGCGTTATTATTCATTACATACACACATACATACATATATGAATTTATTTTTCGCTGTAATATTATTTACGCCTTCTTTTTCAACTGCGGGGACTTACATTAAAACAACATGCTTCTTATCACTGTTGTCAGTGTGAAGGGAAGTAAAAAAACTTCGTTTTGAAGAATTTTGTTAATTTAGTCGTAATTTATTATAAAATATCAACGATTGTTTACAAAATCTCTACAACGACAAAAAAAAAATGTAAACAGTTTGTTAACCTTTTCTCAGAAATTTAATTTTAAAAAGTTGACGAAACGTTATCGTAAATATAATGACGATTTTCGATAAAAATGTACTGGTATTTTCATGACGCACATACGTACACACGTACACTACAAGTGGCCTCACTATACGAGTTGGTTTATGATTAGCAATCCTTGTAAAATGTTTATGGCTGTACGTTGTACAGTTGCGATAAGCGGTTGTGCTTAAGGAACGGCTTACCAGCAACCAGATAAAACGAGATGGCTTAAGAGAGGGTGGAAACAGCAGGAAGAAAATGTATTTAGTGTAGGAAAATATTTTTCATTCGTAGTTTAGATAAGCTGGAGCTGGTGAGGATATGTTCTGCTGACTGACCTTAAAACTTATGGCTAGAGGTCGAGTGTGAGAGGCTGGCTTAGCAGAGAGATGGAAAAGAGAGAGAGAACTGGCCAAAATGGTCCAGTATGAAACTATTTAAGGATATAAACTATTTTAAGGATATTTTACATAGGATATGCGCCAGCTGAACTCATTGCCTTGCACTCGATGAAGGCATGTGAAATACAATTACATCGTAGTGCTCTCCAGAGTCAAATGCGATAGCTAAAGCACTCTAATCTTGCATTTATCCACCTTCCTTAGCTTTAAGGACAGGCCAAAGGTTGTCGATTGCAATACAGACTCATTTTTGCTGGTTGGAAAATATTATTTTCTACATGTATGCACATATCCCACAAGTTGAGAGTGGTGCTCTCTTGGTAATGTCGGTGTGCCTTAGTGAGGCTTCTCTTCGCTGGAACTTCTGCCGCTGTAAGCGTCAGACAAAGTTAGTTTAACCCCCGCAGTAATTACTCCTGATCGAAAAAAAAAATTGTTACACTGCAGAGCGGCTACAGCGGCTACCGCGGCTCCCTGAAATTCTTTCAGCACAACGTCATTCGGTGGCTGCTTCAGCACCTTCAAATATCTTAAAAGGTTTTATCTGAAATTTGCATAAAAGGCGATTAAGTGTATTATCAATAATAAAATAATATTTTTTGCAATAAATTTACACACAAAAAAAAAAAAAAAATAAACACGAAAATCCGCCATTCACCGCATTTCTCAGAATTAATTTTGTTTTAAAAAATTAAATGAAGTAAGAAAAAATCATATGAAATATTGTCATAATTTATCTGCAGTCAAAGAAAGAATTATTAATAAATTATTCCAGCTTGTTTTCCTTCAGGTACACCGCCTAGCCACGCACAGTGGTCTGAGCAATAAAAGAAATTTCAGTTTATATGAAATTTATTTGAGATGCATTATTGATAAACTTAAGTTGAGCTTTCATAATTAATCGATTTTGTTTCGATTTTGTATCAATTGCATATTCAGATATATAATTTTAAATTATACTCTAATGACTTAAATGAAATAAAAAAATATTAAATCAGTTTTGTGTTATGGAAGCAATACTGATACTGAATAGTCCATAAGGAAAAAGAAGAAGCATTTACAAGCTGAATGCTTCTTGTTAGTTTATAAAATTAAGGAAGAAAATTTTATTTTGTAATCACGTTACACATTTGTTAGAAACTGTCACCCGCTTGAGGCAATCTTTATTATTTATGCGCGGAAATGCTTAGATTTAAATCAAAGCAAATTTGATTAGAACCTATTCACACCGTGAAACTTTTGTTTATGAAACGTTCTTAGGCCTTTTGTGCTTTGAAACTTTAGTAGTTCTTAAAGTTTCTCTCTTCGTAAGTAATTTTTTTATTTCCTTTCTTGAAACTGCAAATGTTCATATCGTGAACAGGGTTTTAGGATTGTATATTGAAACTTTCGTTTTATTAAAGTGCTTTTCAATCTTGAAAATTAATTTCTAGCACAAAAACGCAAATAGATAAATACGTTGAATATAATTCAAGTTGTTGGTATGAGTTGCTGCTGAGGGCGGTAATGCAATACTCGTGCATGAAAGTAGAGAGACAGCGGCGGCGTTTGAATTATTTGTAGGGAATTAATCTATAAATTTTCCAAAGTAATATCACCTCTAATAACTTTTACAATATGATGTGAATCTGCTTCGGCATCCATTTCGCTTATTTATCTGTTGTCATCCAAAAAGTGTAAAATTCACACAATGAACATGCTTCCGGAATCTGCCGGAAATTGATCGCACTCTTTTATATACTTCGCTAAATGGACTAAGGTCCAGTTAAGCCTTTAAACTCACTCTTCTCTGGGCCATTTTTTATGTTCACCAGATTCAATTCTGCTCAGAAGTATTTAGCTTGGATAATTGACGAGTGTTACATGTTCATCTGCCCCATTGTGCAGTTTATCTCTTTTTTTATTTTCTTTGCATATTCAATATTATTTCGCATTCATTTTCTCAATATGACCTTAAAAATATAACTAATTTTTATTACTTTGTATTAAATACTTAATCGCCGTCATAAGAAGTACTCCCGTTTCGTATTTTTCACTGCCATTTCGCAAACGAAATAACACATAAAGAAACTGAAAACTTAAAAAACTTAAATTAATTCTGATCTCTGAGAACGAAAAATTGATTTGGTAAATAAAACAAATAATTAAAAGTGTCTGTTTTTACATTTCATATTCTATTTTTTATTTATGTACCGCGTAAAATTTTGTTTTACATTTTCTATAATATTTTTTAACCCAACTTTACATATAACAAGAAATAAAATTGTTTAGCATAATTGATATTCTTTATTCTTGCTTAACGCTTTGCGTTACCAAAATAAGCAAAGATTTCAATAATTCGATTACAAATAAGATATAGAATTTAAATTCTATAGGAAACAAAATGAATTACTAACCAATCGGGTTTTACAGCGAAAACAACTGATAACAACTACGTTACCAAACATACTATGTCTAAGATTTTAACTTGTATTTTTATAACTAACCAATTAATTTACCAAAATTAACTAACCAATGTGGTTTAAAGCGAAAATCTTGCGTTACTCTTAACAACTAAGTTACCAAGTATAATTTGTCTAAAATTTTAATGTTTTTTTTTTTTAAATAAATTCATTTTACGAAAAATTCACTGTCATATAGTAAACAAAATATTTAAAATATATCTAAAAAACCACTGCGTTACCAATAGTCATGAACTTTTTAAAATAAATGTCATGGTGGGCCATTTTATAAAGATTTACGATTAGATTATTATTAATATTTTACATTTATAACACAAAAAAACAAAAAAAATTTACGCAAACAAACCAGTTCAGTGACGAAAACAAAAATATATCATAAAATTTTTAGAAATTTTTTGAAAATTTTTTTTGAAATTTCTCGTTAAAATCAAATAATTCAATGTATGCTAAACAATTTTTGCATAAATATGAATTAGCATGTATCGAAAAAAAAAAATTTATTGTAGAGAATATTTCGTTACCAAAAATTATTATATTTATAATTTATATAATTTCATACTATATAATTTGAATTTCAAAACTTATGGTTAGAGAAATTTATATACTTCGTTACCGGACACATATTTTTATTTTAAGTTTTTTTTTATAAATAATAAAATTTGACTATATTTTGATTTTTTTAAGGTTTTCTGAGTAAAAGTTTTATCCGCTGAAAAGGTAAACAATATCTTTATTCTCTAAAAGATTACACAAACTTCATTTGAAAGTCTGCTTAAAGTAAAGCTGGCATAAATGCAACATATTTTTCTTGAATAAGAGCAAATACCACTGCGTTACCAAAATTGCTTTGTTATGATTTATAACGATTTTCTCTCAAATAATTCAAGTGTATAATTTTTATAAGCAATTACATTATCGGGCTGTCAAGAGGGACAGTAACGCTGGCATGCCAACATGCCAACCTCGCACTAAATCCACACTGTATTTAAAATTTAATTGCAGTTATCGTGTCATGTTTTAGAAATTCCTTTTAACATTTTTTATTCGGTCCATTAAGATACGTATTTATCAGATAATGTAATAAGAAATAAACCGACAAAAAAAACTCTTGAGAGTTAAGAAGTCTATAATTATGCACACGTAATATGTTATTTAATTAATATAATTTATTATTTTTATTTGATTCAAGACCCCGCAGGAATCATTCAATTGGGGCCATTTCGCCTTGCGATCGAAATTACTAATCGATTTTGAAACAAAATGGTTGAAGTAGACACAAAACTAATTTAAACAACATTAAGAAAAATAGAAAAATAATTAATGGGGACGAGTGCGGGGAAACAAAATAATAATTAATTTAAGGTTTGTTGGAAGAATTATTTCTCCCTTTGGAAAAGGTAAGCGATATGCAACATTGTACAGGCATTAAGGCCATTTGTTTCCAACAAACGGATGTCAGTAATGATTTAAGCAAAATTTACATCCAAAAATCAGGAAGCGAATGGGTACATACGTAACGTAACAAATGTGCTACGCGTCAATCGCTTGAACCCGAATCTCATACGAATGGCAACGTAATTAATTTGTGCTCATAGAAACATGTGCTCGTAGGCAATAGTATCCCCCCAAAGCACAAGTAAAATGTCTTACAACATGCGATTTTTTCAGCACTTTCTTAATCGGCATTCAAATTTCAGAACAATCGCTTCAATGCCAGCATACTTTGCATATGCAAACTAAATAAAAAGCAACTGAAATACTCTTCCAACTGTAGGGAGATGCCTTTATTACAACTATTTAAAGTTTGGACTTTTTAGGAGGGACTTGCCTGCAAAGGGTTGCATAATTCTGCTTCTTACAATAGAAATTAAAGATACTCATAAGATAACGTTGACAAGGCCGTCTTACATCGGGAGTTTAGTAACGTCCTACAGTAGACTCAAATAACTTAATTTGCATTGAGTAATCTAAACATTATCGGGAGACCCCAAATTTTGACAATTCGTGGATCATGGAAACAGTTAAATACGATTCGGTTAAATTCGTAAACATATTAGGAATGTGTGCAATATACGTGATTCGAATGCATAATAACGCTGACAATAACGGCTATTGTGTCATACCGACTGTCTATGTTACGCTACACTACTTCAATGTCGTTTATCAAGTATTCTACTCTTTGTACTCGTTTATAAGCATTTGTAAGTATGCTAAGCTTTGAAATAGAATTGAAGCATTGTCGGGAATTGCCCCTCAAACTTTTCAATTGATGCAATGTATGATTCGCGTTGTAAATGTGCAATATAAAGTTTTTTTTTGTTTATTGTCAAGATTGAGGTAGATCACTATGCTTGGAACTACTGTGCAGTAGTGATATCTTGAGTGTACGAGAATACAATTTTCTATTATAATTTTCAAACTCCACTTACTTTAACTTTTGTTTATTTGGGCTTACTTTTTTCTAGCACTGTACCTAAATATTCTCCCAGCAAATTATATACAAAGTTTTCATTAATCAAACTGGCACAAAAGTCACCCGTTCTAAAAGTCAACTCATCATCAGAGGATGGTATAGTTTTTGGAATTGGCGCCCACTGTACGTTAGTGAACGAACAGATTACATAAATACAAAAAGGACGAAAGAGTTGAAAGAAAAATATTTTCTATTTCCTAATTTTATTTTTACAAAAAACTTTTTAAAATAACTATACGTAACTGTGTGTGTGCACTTTCGTCTAAGTGTGTACATACGTAATACGTACATATGTGGTATGTACAACCACATTTCGAACTTATTTTTACAACAAAATCATAAATGGTTATATTTGGACACGGAATGAATGTCTGATAAAAAAAAGTGGAACTTTTGCGTCAATGCAAAAGACGTCACTATTCTCTGACTTCCATTTACTTTACTTATTTATTATTAAAATATGTTTTAGTTATAAAAAAAAAGAAACCGCAAATAAACTAGAAGATACGTTTTTTTATTATCTCTAATATAAAAATTAATATTTGTTTATTCGTACGTATGTATGGATTGTTTACGCAGCCGAATCGGTTATGCAATTGAGATAAAATTTTGCTCATTGCTGATAGCAGGGTCATGCATACTAATGAAATTTCTGGAACTATTGATTTTAAGGCAATGGCAGGAATACTGTGATAAGAAAGAGAGGGAAAGAGAGCGAGAGAGAGAATTTTCGATCACGTCAAGTATGTCAAAAGCCAGCTCCCAGCTCCCAAGTAAACACTGAAAAGCCACTCTATGAGCCTGACCTTATGAGAACTGAAATGAAATTTTAATCGTATTGGACCAACTTGCTATTGCACGAGTATGACCAAATCGAATTAAGCCATTTTACACGGAAACTATAGCATGCCATCACATATTGCTTACATGCCAAGAACAAACTTGAAATTCGATTTTAATTAAATGTGTGTGTATGTGTGCAGGTATAAAAAAATGTCGTGCTTGGTATAGTAGTCTCTGCCATCGGCAAATTTCGTCTATAAAAACTCGTACTTAAGTTATTAATAGTTTAACAGCATTAAAAAAATACCACCCAACAGTTTAATCATTAACAAAAACACAAACAAAAACATTTATTTAATTTGCTTTAAAATAAATGGAAAATTATTATTAACACAGAAAATTGCTTTAGTTAATAAGAACGTGTGAAAGAAAAAAGCAAACATGGTCACACCGCACTACTTGCTTAGACGCTCGGCAGTATATGAAGAAATTCAGCCGAAACCGTGGTCGTGTGTTTTAACTCTTGGTGACGAATATTCGCGATCAAGACATCGGCGTTTGTCCGAAGTTATTGCCAGCTTAAAAGATGAAAAAAATATTTTTGGCGAAAGAGAAATGTTTTATTTTTGCTTGAAATTCAATATGTCTGAATTCAGCTTTGCGAAAGTCTCGATCTTTAGCTTCCGGCCAGTGCGACGAGTACTAACATGTAATTTTATATACATTTTCGAGGATGTGCCGCCTATACTGAAACGACGAAACTAAAATTTCTCATACGTACCATTCATAACACTAACCAATTTTTTAGGGGCGTGGCTTACATTTTCCTCATTAGCAAAGAAAAACTGTAAAATTTACTGAATTGTCTCTTTGTAGCCTCCCACTGTTAACACCATGCAACACACAACTGAGGTAAACAAACAAAAATCCACAAAAGAATTTTTATTAGCTTGAAATGCCATCGTGGCTACGAGATTAAAAATGAAATTGGCTGAATGATGCTTTGCATGGTATAGTATATGAGATATATATATGAGATCGTGGCTAATTTAAGTTTGGCGAGTGGGTTTTCAATTTCGATATTACAATAAATAACTTGCAATATTTCATTCAATAGCTTTTCAAATGGATAAGAGCAGATATTTCTATGGCCTCCTTTTTATTCAAAATAAAAATTTCTGCAACAGATGTTGCACAGTGTATGCTGTAACATATTAAGCAATTTTATTAGCCAAAAATTTTTTAATTTTTTGTTAATTAATTATTATTTGCATCTTTAAAGCAGAATTACGTTGTTCTTAGAAATGCTATTGCTTTACAATAAAAATACCATACAACATTATACGCATTCACCATTGCGATAATATCAAAAGCATAAATTTACCACCCATATTAAACTATTAGATTAACCCATTATTAGTGAGATATGAAAGGAATACATTCAAGGCTTTTTATTATCTAATAGTCTATTAATTGTATTCTTAGTATATGATTTAACACATGATTGCTTTGTATGTTGATATAATAATGTCACATAGTGTTTTCTTTCAATTGCTTTACAAATCTATAGACTTTCAAACTCTGTATAGGTGGCAACGAAGGAAAAGTATCAGGTTTTCTTTTGTCGGCCCCATTGTGCTCAAGTGTATAAAATAAATCAGAGGCAGACAGATAGAAGACACTTTAAATATGACAATTGAATACACATCATAAATACGAGTATAATTCCATATCAATATTACAACATAATAAATACATTTTTATAGTCTACTTGTATAGTGTTTACGACTTTAAAAGTTGTGCATTTATTTATTTGTTTATTTCTATTTAATAGTATTATGCGTCTTAATGGAAAAAAACTTGTAATAAACAATTGTTTTCCACCATTCACAATCACGTGATCATTTAATGGTAACAAAATGAATAACGCCTGTAGCTGAAAGAATGCAATGTTGTGGCGTTCTTATGTTATAAATTTTATAATATTGATATTTAATTCTAGTAACGCCTCTAGTACATCATATAAAACGAAAATAATGCAACAAAATAAACACACTCTTTAAGTGTGTTTTGTCATTAATTACGCTGTGGAATTTCCGATTAATTAGAGTGTTATTTAGGATTATTTTGATTTCATTCGGCACTACAAACATACATACATACATACATACATACATACATATTTTCTTCAACAATTACTAAAAGCACTTTGATTTTTGATTTATTTTATTTTATTTTATTGCTATTGCTATTGCTATTGCTATTGTTATTGTTATTGTTATTGCTTTGCGATAACAGATTCATACAAATAACACAAACGGCCAATTACACGTTTTGTGGCGCATTATTAAATACTTTTCGGTATCATGTTGAGTTCATTTGCATTCGAATGCATATTTTGATAGTGCGGATGCTAAAGACGCGGTTTTTTATTCTCCTAAAATACTGTTTAGGAATGTTGGTAACATCTGGTAACGAGTAGCGTGTAACGTGTAACGGGTAACAGGTAACAGGTAACGGGTCACGACACTGGCACTGGCACTGCTAATGATGATTAACAAAAGTGGTATAAACAAATTTCAGACAGATCACAGTATGTCATTGTTTATTTGATTATTCATTCCATTTTTGTTCTTGCCCCATACCATGGCTGCCATGTTATCAATAAATATTTTACTTAAATGCATTTTTATAAATACTCCGCCACTTTCTATGCAATTAAATGAAATTAAAAATTTCCTTTTGACGCTGGGATTTCCATTTTCAGTTGCAGCTCAATATATGTATGTACATATGTATGTATGCACATATGTATGTATGTGTTTATATATGTAACCACAAGTAAATAGTAAATATGTTACCCTTTTTACAAGCACAGATTCTTAACCCCTTAAGGCTCAAAAACGTATTAATATGGGTTTGCAAAACTGGCCAAAATGTGCAGACCCGTATTTATGTATACGGTCGGCGTCGTATACGGCCTTTTAGGCTGACACTTATAAGCATCTCTGATCTGCTAATTGATTCTATTTATTTAATTTTATTTAATTTAATTAATTAATTAAATTTATTTATTTATCTATATCCATTATTGCATATCTAATTAGCTTGGCACTTTTGTGACTTTTATCTTTTATTATCTCCGATCTCTTTCTACAGCAAAGTAAAAGTACGGTAGTAGATAAAAAAAAAATTATTCTTTTTGCCCGTTTTTTTAAAAAAAAAAATTGTACATGAAAGGGTTAATATGACGTACCAATATAAGAATGCAAGAAGTAAATCAAAATTTGTTAAGTGAAGTAGTAATTAATATATTTATTAATCGATACGATTGCAGACTTGATGGCGGTATATATGTACGTGGTGCATCCCGTCAGAAGTATAGTTTTAACTATTTATAATCTAATTGGTACGAGTGCGGGCGTCCGTTGGTAAAACTTTACGTGATTTTAAATCAAAATATATAGCTCTAAGTAAGTAAATGGAATGGCTAAATAAAAGTTAAAAATAGAGATCTGCTTGAAGTAAGTTGGCTGGCCAAATAATTTCTTCTTGCTCCAGTATTAGTTTTAGTAGCCACAAAAAAAACACAAAATATATTTCTCACTCATAATCTATAATTAGTCGTATGGTGTTGCACAAAGTCCGGAGAGTTAAGACAAATAACGTCCATGAGGCTGTCACAGTCTGAACTAGTAAATGAGTTTATCAATTACAAAATAAAAGAAAAATAAATTAAAAAATTCTTTGGAATTTTTTTCCAGTCCTTTAATTAATAGTTCATAAATGAATTGTTGTTGGAATGTTGAAATGTTGAAGTTGCGAAGGTTCAAACCATTAACCAGCAAACAATTTAGATTGATAAAAGCACACAAGTTCCCTGCTTCATCACCATGGCTCACCATTCAAGCTGTGGTATTACCCAAGAAAACGGAAAAGAAGGCTTAAATTCATCAACGTACATATATAAATTCATAAAAATCAATAAATATATAATAAATATCTTCACAACAGGACATTCTAATAATTACGGAAAACTGAATTTAGTAGAGTATTTCTGACGGAAAATAAATGCATTGCCCGCAACACTTCATGTCAAACAATACAGCTGATTCTTACTTTTAATTACATTTCAAGATTGGCATTTGGAACTTAATTACAAACATGTTCTTTTTTTTGTAAAGGTATTCAAATTATAATTAGTGAAATATAATGGTGAAAACGTACTGCGATGAAAGCAGACTGTAATTGATTGTACCTAAAAATTTTGCTTGAGCACACAAGCCTGTTCCTGTTCAGGTCCCGAAATATTTCCAGTATAAATTAGTGTTCCCTTTTTATAATATTAATATTAACCTTTATTTGTTTTTTTTTTGAGTTTTCATATATCCAAAAAAAAAATATCGTTGGCCAAAAAAGAGGTCGGCGCGACCCTAAAGTCGTCTTAATACAAAACCATGCAAATTGTATCAATTTAAAAGTTAAGCATAAGAAGTGGCAGCATGTGAAAAATATTGGAGTAATAGATACAACCGATGTTGTCTTTAGAACACATGCTGCCCATATTCTATCGTTAGCCCATGTTCCATCATCACATATGCAAGCCAATAATAAATTTTTAATATTATTAATTAATTACATTTTTTATTATTAAATTGTAAATTCAAATTTTTCTCTTAATTATAGATATTTTACATTTTTATATTTTTATAGTTTTTAATTTCCATTTAACTTTTTAATGAATTTGTTTTTTTCCGATATCTAACAATTATAGAATTTGTAGTGCATCTCTAAGTTAACGTAAAGCGTTTTATTTTAAAATAAATAATATGTTGTCAACGTAAGGGGCTTGTAAAGTGCTTTTAGTAAGTAATTCCCAAAAAATCGTGCGGCAGGCCTCTTCTTCACAAAGCAATAATATACATAGTGATTATCTGTCAATTTTTATTTTTATTTTAATTTTTTTAGATAAGATTTTCCCTAAATAATAACAAATCAAACACACATGTATGGTTCAGCTGCCCACGGTTTCCTGTCTACAATTTTGGAAATAAAAATTTATTATGACCATTAATATTAAACAGTATACACGAGAAGTATATTATATGTATATCTTTTGCACCTTTTTGTCATAAATTAGATTTGGCAAAATTTTAATGGGCTAAGCCGAATATTTTGCATACTCCATTATGCTACAAAGTAATTTATTACTTACAATTCATCTGGTTCATGTGTTGCGTATCGTAGAAGTGCATACTAAAAGTATTTCTGCAGAATCGTTAAAAGCCCTACAATCGCTATAAAAGGTATTATCGATATAATCAATAAAAAATATTTCGCAAACCTATTCGATTATTTGCACATGTTTTGTTCTTGTGATGTAAGAAATCGTCCGATCTAAGAAATCAGTTAAAGACTGCATTCATTAACATTTTCAATGGCGTTATAAAAAGAGGCAAGAGAATTTCTATTTTGGCCGTTCAGCAACATTTTTATGATTTTCGCCTTTTTTTTTGCTAATTTATAGCATATGTATATCTAAAATGTGGCATCATGCCAAATTGCAAATTGTTGTTGCTGTTGGGCATTAATGGTTTATTTTGCAATCAGCTGTTTTCGTTGACTGACAGCAATTAGTAATTGTCAAATTTTTGGTGTTTATTTTAATAACAAGCTTTTAAGAATTTGTTAAATGAAAGCATTACGATACTGCCAACGCGTTCTTGTAGACAAAAATCGCTAACAGAATTTTAACAATTTCGTAAACGTTATATGTTACTTTTAATACGACACGTAAATAAAACTCATGGTAAAATATTCGTATATTTCGGTTCAGAAAGCATAAATTCTTTGGCAATTTTTTAATTTTTTTATGTGATTTTCGTAATTTTTGAAATTACGTAAAACGCCAAACAGAGATGTCAAAGTGTGGCTAATTTCACTGCTTTCCAAAAGCCTTAAGACTTACTGAATTGCACTACTAATCTTTTAAGAATAAAAAATTAAAAGTTTTTATCTCAAAAAATAATATATATCAGCTCTTGAGTGCATCTGAAAGAATTCCACCATAATTTGCACTTTTTGTCACGTTCGTGATTATTCTTATCATTGCTGGTATTTTAGAATCCCACTTTTACCGATTACAGTGCTGCAAATAATCTACAATATGATTAAAAGGTAGGAAAAATGTTTGTTTTTTTAAATCTAAAATAGCAGGAAAAAATTGCACAGTAGTCGCGATAGCCGTTTTTATATTTAAATTTCACAATTGAAAATTCTTTAATTGGTTTATTATCATATTCATTCACTATAAATGCCTCTTTTATATTTCTGTTCTCTTAATTTATTTAGCAATAAAAACGTATATTTTATTTGATATATTTTACGATTTTGTGATTTTGTGCCGATAACTACATGAAGGAAAACTTAAATTGACCGTAAAAACAACGAAAAAATATTTGTTTACGGTTAAGCGACACGACACACAGATAACGCCTGAGAAAATTGTTTTGACTTTATTAAAATCCAGAATCGTAAAATTTTATTTTTATTTCATATAATTCGGTGGGGTTAAGAATTTATTTTTATATTCATTTTATTATCAGAATGCTCGTGTGTTTGATTTGTTATGTTGCCTTTTTATTAGCGAAATGAAGCCGCAAATAGAAAAAGGGGCATAAATGTAACGAGCACACCTCACCAATTGTGGCATTGCTGGCTACGGGTTCGTAATACGATACATTGATTACAATGGCAAGGAAGGATAATTGTAATTTAATGAAAAAAGGCAAGAGCTCAGGAAATAGCCTACATTCATGGAATGCATTGTGATGGAATGACGAAAAAGGGGTAGTGGTAGAGAAGACAGGGGCTGATGAGGTAGATAGATGTGTCTACAAGGCACAACAATACTATGCATCTAACAGAGAGTAAATTTTGTGGGTCTACTACAAATCTGTTTAAAATGGGGCAACGATTTCTAACCAAAAGAGTTACTTTTGAGACTCTTTCGCTCTAGTTATTTAAAACATAAACAGGAATGGCGCTCAGGGCAGATGGAAAAACACAACAAGAGTAAGGCGCTTTGACTTAGGAAGGGCCAACGGAAACCATGTCTTTTCTTCATACAGCATCTGTTCAATAGCAGCGGAGCCTAGATTCAGGTTTACCTATAGTATCGGCTCGACACTAGTCATTCGAGAATTCTCGCCTAAGCAAAATTTCTTATGCCAAAAGACAACCACAACCAAACAATAATTACAATGGTAATTCCCAAAACTGGTCTCACCAATCACCAGTTACAGCTTCTGCCTGCAATTAAATGTCACCAGATACTTGTACCCAACATTCCTATATATCGCTTGGCTTTCGGTCCACGTTGGTTTATCAAAATCCTTCATTACACCTTCCAGTCATATTGATTCCCAAAGAGCATTTCTAGACGTCTGGCAAACTAGCAAAATGGCTTGCTTTGATATTAATTTTTCTTATAAGCATATTCGGTATCACGTTATTTCATGGGTGGAAGGTACCAAAATCTGACACCGCAGCAAGATTCATTTAGTACGGCTCCGGCCGTAAGTGGTGGTAGTAGAATAGGCACTTGATTGAGAAAGGTTAGTTAAAGGTTGTAGGATACCTGGTGTCAAAGAAGGCACTGAAGAATATATATTTGGCGGATGTAAAAGCGGTAAAGAAGACCGGCGAAGGAGGCTATATGAGTTCTGATCATCAACAACAATTGTATGCTGGTACTTGGTAAGCGATTGTTGGAAGGCTATTGCAACATGAGGAAAATTCATGCTAGTTTGCCTTTCTATAACTGCCGCAAGCAGGTACGCCTCGACGCCACTGTCTTAGTTACACCCAGGGTAGTACGATATGCACCTTGGTGAAATTTACATGTTGGTGGGGTGCACTTTGGGGAGACGGTATCCTGCATTTCCAGACCTTGACCTTTGGCAGACACCGC
The DNA here is from genome assembly GCA_963402855.1 of Ormia ochracea. Lineage (NCBI taxonomy): Eukaryota > Metazoa > Arthropoda > Insecta > Diptera > Tachinidae > Ormia > Ormia ochracea. Next base: position 45,682,493 of record OY727106.1, read on the forward strand.
TAAAACTTGTCTGTCTTTACCCAATCCATGAAGTAACATGGCAACGGGCGTGCTTATAAGTAATTAAAAGGTCAATGCAAGTTAAGCTTGTTGGTCTGGGATTAGATCTAGCATAAGATAATCGATTAAGGGTTGAATATTGTAGGCGAATTCTCTCTTGAGAGTTCTCTCCGCAAGGCCCACCAGTGGCTATATACTGGCACACACAATGAATTTCTATCGCGTAGGTTTATGGGTGATTTTGGGTTTGCACAATACCTGAAACGAACTTTTATCGAGGACGGACTTAGTTCACACTCCACGGAGTTAGTTGATTATGCTCGTGGATAAATTTGTGCGGCTTTAGTGATTTTGTCCATAGACCAAGTTCGCTCCGGTGTAACGACATAGAATGAAGTTGTGGCCGGTTTTTGGTGAGGATTCTTAGGAGATCACGTGGTGGCATGTGGTTGATAACAAAAGTTGCTTGGTAGATTTCTCTTGATTGGCTGGTATCGCATTGATGCTAACGCTCGATACGATTCGGCCAAGCGATTAGTTATCTAGGTGCTGTTGCCATTCAACAGACGCTAATAGGCAGCAGATGGTTCTCCCCTCTGAGGGCGCCTCTGCAATTCTTTGATTTGTTACGTGATTTGAATAGACAGATGTGGTTTACCCCGAAGATGGCGGGAGAGTTATTCTTGCGAAGTGCCTATTGGTAAGGCTTGGACAGTGCCGAACGTCTTAGGAAGGCGCTTGGTTAGAACTGAATCTTTTATTCAAGATTTGCCACCTGTGCTTGCACAGGGGCCTTAGTAAATGCATTAATTTACTCAGTGCTAAGTGCACCGTGAAGTTAAGCCTTCCTAGGCAGGAATCCACGTAAACTGTAGCACACTGCCTTAGTTGACGAATTTTCTACCAGCGGCGCCTTTAAATTTTTCTTACTGGTTTGATTACAATCAAAATACACTCCATACACATAAATGTGTATTTAAAAGCATATAAATTTTTTATTCAAAAATGTACTGAGACTTGTTATTGGGGGTATCGTTTGGCTCTACCTCAGTTGTGTACTCTTGTCTACAATTCGCCCTGAACTAGAAGAAAAAATTGCTTTAAAAAAATAAATCTCACGATCAACTAACTATAATTGTAGTACCCATATCCTGTATATCCTGTCTTTCATCTTTGCATATTTTTAGTTATTTTTATTTAAAACTTAACAGATAGACTTGGCAAGTCTGATATTAAAAATGTTTAAGCCAAATAAATATTTCGTTTTGGCGTCACAAATCGTTGATGCCAATTTACAATAATCAAATACAAAATTTGTTTCAAATTGTTGTTCAAGTAATTTTTTTTTTGAAAGGGTTCTTCGTAGTCAACAACTTGTCTCACAAGTTACTTTTCTGTCTAACAAGTATTTGTTTTATTTTTAATTTTATGTTTCCTGACATCTTCTTTATGGAATTCAAGACGTATTAACAGTGTCTTATTTGTTTTTATTTTTGCTTTTTTTTGGTTTTTTTTTTGTGTTAAATTATAAATATTTTAAACATGTCGTCAATATTGTTAAGCTTGAAAGCGCCATTAATTTTCCACAAATGCGAAGGTCTCTATAAACAATTTCAATGATTCAACAGACGTGGCATATACAAGATTTTTTCTCTTCAGGCTTAATATCGAAAACCAAACTAGACAGACAAATGTAACAGGCAGCCGTGCACAGTGGGGTATATAGCACCGAAATTGGCAAAGATAAAAAGTCTTTTGGTTAGTTATATCAAGTTAGATTTTATCCATATTTTTATACGAGGGCCTCAAAACTAATTAGCCTGAATGAAATGAGTCGATAAAAGTTTTGACATAATGGAGACATAACTACTGAATATACTGCCCTTAAGAACAGAATATTTTAAAAATTTCACTTTCAGCTCCATTGTGCAGCATTTGCGAACATGTGTGTGATTGTGTGGCTCCATCCTGTTACACATGTTAAACAAATTTTCCTTAACTTATGGACAGAATGAATGGCGAATGGCAAAAAATACAGCCATTAAGATGTGCAAAAACAAACCCTTAAACAACAACAATCGTACAAACATACACTCAATGGCGCAACATACAACCCCTTGCAAGCACTAACAACCCTTCTCGCAAATAGATATTTATTATTATTTATTTTTTTTATGTTTTAGAGCAAGTAGTTGAATTTGAAGTTGAAAATCAGCAAATAAATGTCTTAAAATATCTTTCGAACTGAGAAATAATAAGTGGGATATATGTATTTGTATATCCTTTTATTATTTATTTGAAGACATTGTGGGGCTTTCCATACATATTTTTACTCTAGAAATGCCTCAAAAGCAGTAAAAAAAAATCTGAAAAATCTGTACAAGTTTTTAAAGAATATTTTGCAATATAGCAGTAAAATATTTTTACTAAACGTGATTAGAATTTTACTTAAATTTTATTTTTTTTTTTATATCTCAGATTTTATTCGTGGAATTTTAAAGAAATTCCATTTTAATGTAGTAATTTTTTTCTTAAATTTTTAGCAGATTTTCTTAAATTTTTATTCATAGTATTTCAGTAGACAAGTTTAATTAATAGGTCTATTAGATTCTAAATCACTATCCCAAAGAGAACTTGCCACTTTCTGTTTCCGATCAGCTTACAGACATATGTATCTGAGACATTCAAAAATGCCACGCCCTGAAAATAATTTGTGAATTTTTTTTTCTTTTAAAGATTAAAGATTTGAATTGAATGTATCGGTCGAACTGTATTATTTTAATTAGTCTGACTTAAGTTTGTTAAATTTTATTTAATTTTTCAATTAAATTATTTAGGGGGAAAAAAAGAGAATTTGGTATTGGCCATTCAGCGGCTTGAACTGTAGATGTTAAGATGTTTCAAAATCCTACGACGATTTCATCATAAGAGATTTTTTGCATGCCATGACAGTTCAGGTTGCTTGCGTGCCAACCGTTGATATCCAGCTTTTAATCAAATACAAGGATTCTTGTTTGAGTAATCCTTTACTAAGGATTTGTGTCCTTAATTAAGGGAAAATTAACTTTAATACATAATATTATTTACAGATCACAAGTAATATATCGAAATTATAAAGTAATCGGCTGTGAACCATTTGCTAAAATTCTCTACTCCTTAAATAAAATAAAATTGATTTCCTCAGACTTAAGAAACATTTCCTGAGATGTAAAAAAATTTTGGTGTGTAACATTTATTATGGCAAAATTCCATACTCTTTAATTCTATACTCTGCTTTTTATGAAAATTCCTTAAATTTTTTTTGTGGTATTTTCTGATTTCAAGAAAACATTTTTTCAGACTCAAGAAAAAGTTTTCGGAAAAGTAAGAAAAAATTTTGGTGTGTGACATTATGCTTTTAAATGCTGCAACTATATGCTTTTGATTTACATCAAGTAATTTTTACTACATCTCAACTAATTTAAAGAAAATTTTAAGGAGTTCTGCGACATTTTTTTTTTTTTTGTATTATTTTAAAGGGTAGTGAAACTTGTCCACTAGCCAAGGGGGCACTATTTTGATTCTCGCCCAGGACCTCCGGAAAAAAGTCGAACTCGCTACTGTTTAGTTTAGTGTTTAGTTGAAAAGCTTTTATTATAAAGGGTGTCTCAAAAATAAGCCAATATTTGAATTTGTCGCCATTTGTGTAATAAAGTTCTTCTGTAGTGTAACGCTCCATTTTTGCTAACGTTGAATAAATTAAATTTTATATTAAAATAATAAATTTTATTATAAGTTTTATATTTTAAATTCCTGAAATTCGCAAAAAAATAAATTAAAATTAATACGAAATTCAGAATGTAACGCCTAGTGCACTTCACTCAGTCAACGTAATCTCCGTCTAATTTAATATTAAAAAAAAAAAAAAAATCGGCCAAACCATTAAAACAATAATGTTTTACTTTTGATTAAAAATTGATACAATTGAATAAATTGTTTAATTGAATGGATTTGACAACTCCAAGAACTAGAATGCAATGTATATATTTCTATATAGAGGGATTTAATAGAAAATGAATTATTTAATTGTAATACTCTTGCAAGGCATTGTGGTAAAGCGAAAATTGTTGGAGGACCGTGTAATTAATTACATTTTCGTGACCTGTTAGAAGTTGCCGTTCATTTTCCGCCTTAAAAATTTTAATGAAAAATCCGCCACGAAAAAGAAAAGATTTTTAATGAATTAAATGGATTTCTTATTCCTAAAAAAAAAAACAAAAAAAGATATAAAGGGCCAGGCCGTATGTGCTATACACATTTTGCATATGTTTTAAACAATTCCAAATTTTTCGCTTTAAAATGTTTGTTGTCTGTGTGCGGTGTCAGCAAATTCGCATACTCCTTCTTCCTTAATCGCCATGGTTTAGGGAAAACCCCATATAGTTTTCAGTATAATTTGTAAGCAGTTATTCGATAAACAATTGCCAGAAAAATACCATTTACAGATATAATAATTTTTTTATCGCTGATTTTGTAGAGGCAAGAAAAAGGTTTAGGAAAAATCTTAAAAGTTATACATATTTTTCAGTTGAAATGAAAAGGAATGAAAAACTATAATTTTGTGCCCCGTCCATTTAATATTTCGTTTCCTTTTTTTTTTTCTATTTTTTATATGAAACATTTATGTTTAGGGTCAATTTGAAGTTGTTTTGGTTGTAACACTCTTCAAAGATGGCAAAAAAAAAATTCCATGATGGAACATAATAAAATACTTAAATATTTGTGTACGTCTCGGAAAGTATAAAAGCAACTATTTATGGGCATATGTACTCGTACATCGTTGATTTCTCTAGTATTTTAACAGAAAATGTTCATGTTCGATGTTTTTTTTTTCTTGTTGTTTTCATTTTAAAAGACATTTAATGCGCAAAGTTACGCACTTATGCAGAAGTATGCTTATGAAATGGCAAAAAGCAGAAAAGGAACATATAATAAATGTAGGATTATAAATTCTTTTGACAGGAAGTTATTTTCGTCCAACTGTCACGAGATGCTTTAAGCACACGAGTGCAGAGGGCTTAGAAGTGAACAAATTTTAGTTGGAGAATTTTCACATTACACAACACACACACACCCACATACACACAAACACATATGGCTGCATAATGAGACTGGGCAGCAAAGAGGCATGTGCTTTTTTTCTCGCTCGAATATCCAAATTGATTCCGTGTATTCAGCTAAATACTCATTTTACAAGCAATAAATAACATAATTCTCGTCTTAGTTGTTGCCCCTTCCCCTTATGCAGCAGCACTTATAGAACCATAAATCATTAATCATGAATTAGTCAGAAATTATGTATTACACAGAGCGGCAGAGAAAGAAATATGTTTTCTCTGCCTTGTTAATGTGTACCACAATTAAGTTTATCCCCAAAAATGTGTTAAATAAGTGCAGTGGCATCAAAAATTCAAGGGGCTCCTATCCAAGGAATTATATTCAAGATTGACGTGAGCACCTGCCAAATTAGATGGATTACAATTTTCTGTGTATATTGACATTCTGCTTGAGAATTTAGTGTTCGACACTATTCTCCCACTCTTATTTATCATTAAGACATGCATTCCTATGAAGGCACGTACGGTGGGCCACAGATGCAGTCCTCAACTAGAGTTTGGATCGAACTTGTACTCCACATTCGTAAACGCATGTCTCAGGATCAACATCCTCTCTGTTGAACCCTGTGGTCCATGATGGTGGTCATTAACTGAAATCTAATAGATGAAATTATAATGATACAACAGCTCTTTTTACCTTTTAAGTGAGATGAAGAGCATGGCCACAAAATGTCCAGGCGGAATGACATGAACTGGAAGCTAGCAACTAAACAAGAACTGAGCTGACTAACATCATTCTAAGAAAATTAAAGAAATTTATTAATAGATATTAAACCTCCTATGCATATTAAGTCCTGGTTGATAGTGTAATAATGCTCCTATTCTAGACCACAATTCTCGAAATCATCCATTAAACCTCCTATATACATATATTAAATCATATTTATATTATGCACATCCACAAAACCCATTAGCTTATGAGCAAAATTCGTGAGAATTATTTTATGACTGCCGGCCGTAGGTGTTGATGAACTACTCCATCCATTGACCAATTCTGTACTTCAGCCATCGCCTCCCTTTATTATTAATTTGACTAGAATTCAAATGTCCTAATACAAAATCAATGATTTACTCAAACAGAAAGCCGATCATTTCACCAGCAGAAGGCCATTTTAGTATTTAATACGAAAAATTAAAAATATTGCAAACGACTTAAATTGAATGTTTTAAGGAAACTATCAAGTATTCAAATGGCATCAGACAATTTAATTGACAAAAGGAACCAGTAATTTATTTCTAATATCTATGTAGTTTTTAGAAACGTCGAGTCAAATGTTTATAGAATTTATTCGGTTACTAAAACGAAGAAATTCTAATTTAGTATTTAATTAAAGTTATCATTCTTAAACTAAATGAGAATTATAAGGGATTAATAGCCCTCTGCAGTCATATGTTCTTCTTATAGAAAGATAATGCTGCTGTTTGTATACTAAATATGCATCTAAACATAAACGTAGTGGTTGATTAAAATTATTGTTTAAAGGAGAATTAGTATTTCAAACAAACATTTGCTTAATAACGGCTTGCAAAATAATATTTCTGTGGTGCGTAAAAATCTTCAATTGCCAGTTAATTGTGCGCACAAATAAAACTCATTTAGCGATTTTATTAAATTGATGCTTGTATCCATCCAATGCTAGAAGGCCTCCAGACTTGTAATTAGTATTGCTGAGCTAAAATAATATGTGACAAAAAATTTGGCCGATCGGAGTTTGAATATGGAATTTTTTATTTCATTTAACTTATTCATGGCGAACCACTTTTTCAAAACTCGACAAGTAATAGAGGCCATCTGCTGAAGGTAGCAGCAGTCGAAATGAAATTGGCTCCAATTTCCATTATAGCATTATCAACTTGACGGTGTTTTATTCATTATAAAAATATATATATATACTGTTTTATGCTTCCTTACTTTGGCCTAACGATTAAGCTCGTGGGTTCGATCTCTACCAATCAGACTGAGATAAAATAAAAAAATTCTTGGCAATAACCAACATCCCTTGTATTAGTTGTTGTTGGCGGCCTGTTTTAGTCGGTGATCAGTTGATATTAACTAACCCGCTTCCACTCGTATAGTATCGATCTACAACCAGTGTCTGCCTCGATGCGAGATCACGAGAGCGAAGAACGTTTAGCAACATCCCTAGAAACAATACTGAGTGGTATGGATTTTTGGATGTTAGCCAGCCCCTCATCGTTAATGGTGGCTAAGTCACATGCAGCTCATGCCATTCCTCATAAAGAATTAATTTTTGTCAAATTTTTTGTAGAAAGATGTTAACCAGGTCGTTTCTTCTTTGATTGGCCGGTCTTTGTCACCTTCCAGTTCACGCTATTCCGCCTGGACATTGTCTGACCATGTGCTTGATCTCACTTAAAAGTGATGCGGTTGTGTCATTATAATTTCACTTGTTAGATTTTTGTTTGTAGGATTTTCTTGAGCCTTAAGTCTGTGCAAATAAGCCACAAACCGCAGAGGAGCTCAAAGCCAACATAACACTGGCCATTAAGCAAATTAATCGGTCATTTCCAATATGTTTTATTCCAAAACAAAAAAAAAAAAAAAAGTGGCATCGATAAGCCTTTTAAATGAATAAAAGGTTTCTACTGTGTCTCACTCACTCACACAGCCTCAGCTTTGATTTGTTTTGGTTTGTTTTGTTTTGTTTTGGTTTGTTTTGTTTTGTTTCGTTTTATTTACAAATAGGAAGCGATTAATAATTGAGGTGGACCCTTTTGTTGTAGCATAAGTACGACCACATCAGAAATATGAACTTCGTGTAACGAAATTAGTGTCATTTATAAACAAGGACGTGTGCTTACGTGTGAGTGTGTTTACAGATATCTCTCTATGTATATGTTTACAAATATATAAATACAACAACTAAAGCCAACTTTATCTATTATTTAAAAATGTATTCTCGTATAATTGCTAGTAAAATATAGAATTGGAAAACTTGTTTTCATTTATTCATTGGTGATTTTCCATTGTTGCTCTTGTTGTTGTTGTTGTTGCTGTTGTTGTTGCTGCTGCTATACTTTAGTGTGTCAATAGCATTCATGAAATAACTTTAATGTTTTTAATAATAATACAAAACTATTTAGCGAAATTAAATATGAAATATATTTATGTGATTGTTAGTGTTGTAATTATTTGTTGGTAGGAAGTGGTTTGGGGGGAAATAGCAATATAAATAGCCCTTCAAAACAATGGGCTTCATTCTAGGATTTCTTTGTAATGATTATTAATGTATTATTTAATATTTTTGCTTTTTTCTTTTTGTATATTTTTAATTAAATTCCTAAAGCGTTTGTAAAGCTTATTAAATACATATTTACTACTCTCTTTATAAATAAATATATGTGTATGTATGTATGTATGTATGTATCTATAATTATTAATGTACTTTGTATGTATGTGTATAAACTTGTGTTTGGTTGGCCAAATGCCTTGAAATGATGTATATGCGTTTGAAAACTTTTAAACGATTTGTAAGTAAATCGCTTGCCGATTTTTCTCACACACATTTTCCATCCATTCACCATTCAATATAAATATACAAAAATATAATCAATAATTATTTCTAAGGTGTACAGGTAATAAAAGTTCTACGCCACAACAAATATGTTTAGACAAATATTTGCTCTTTTGCGCACAACTGCCTGCCAGTCGTATCAAATTATTTGTAAACGTTTTATGTATAAATTGGTTTGGAGGGAATAAAATATTTTTGAAATGTGTCATAATTTAAAAAACGCGCTGTATTGAAACGAAATTTGTGCAAACACACACATCCATATGTACGTATTTGGGTATCGCCAACTCCGCGTGGAAAGCTCAGACTGCTATAAAACTGGTAAAAATAAGTCTACTCGCTTTTACATTATTTATTATTTTATTTCGTTTAATTTAATATTGAATTAAAATTGCTTTTTAATTATTAATGAATTGTGGCAGGAACAGCAATTAGGGGATAGAGCATCCCTGTTGTATTGTACGTAAAAGCATTGCAATTGTTCCGCTTAAGGGGTGGGGGGTTTGGTGAGGAATACTGTTTATTGTTTACCAGTGTTGAAATAGGTGCTGTAATATGTGGCCATTTGCTATACTGCCAGAGAAGAAAGAGGACTATGCTTGCGTCTCTAAGAAAAATTCATACAATTCTTCTTTCTTCTTATCACTGCCTGGGGTAGGGATTGAACCCACGACCACACGGCCTAAGCCATTTCTTGTTGACAAAGTGAGTGTGAGTTACTTCTTCAGGCAAAGGAAAGTTATTAAATTTGTATAAAAAAATGTTTATCAATTGTAACAAATAAAGTAATAAATTAATTAATTATTTGTTGTTTTTTTAGTTAATAGTTTACCTTTTGAATATCACTAGCGGCCACTTTAAACCGCAATCGCTTTATTTCCTTTGATTTAAAAGTTAACAATTAATTTCTCGAAATTGGCCTCATATATTTTATTATTGGTGTGTGAACAAAATTGTGTGATTGTACAAAATGTTGTTTGGCTTTCTGCATAAAATAAAATAATAAAACTTACATAACGATTTCTCAGAATTACGTGTACTATATATGTATATATAAAATAAAATGCTATAAATAAAAAGTATTTCTTTGAATTTTTTAAATTATGATACACTCAATTTAGAATGATTAACTCTATGTACGAGTGTTCGTATGTGTGTGTCTGTTTATGTATAAGTGTGTGTCTGTAGTGCTTTAAACTTTACGTTTTAATTGCTTTTGCACTTAATCGGTTCTCAAGAATTTCTAGAAGAAATAATGTGTCAAAATTATTTTTATATACATACAAATAAAAATCTGATTGAATAATGATAATTGAAACAGTATACAGTGCGCAACAAGTATTGGACAAACAAAAAAAATTCGGCATGGTTGCTGTATTTTATTTACAGTTCACACAATGATTTAAATTTTAGTTTTGGAAGGCACAATAAACCAAAAAAAAAAAAAAAAAAAATTAAAAAAAAAAAAAAAATTTCATACTGTGAACCCAACCCTAATTTAACGACATGTTTATACAAAAATAATTATTCAAAAATATTTTTTTTAATATTCAAATTCATTGATTAAAATTCATTCATGAAAACGTTCAAAGAGTAAACAATGTTGTCAAACACGGATTTTATACGCGTAGTTGAAATTGAATAGCAATGAACGTTTTTTTTTTAATAAAAATTAGTGGGTTTACTTATCTGAAATTTTGCCTAATTTCATTGGAATTTAATGTTTAGAGGAATTTAATTTAATGTTTATTTCACTATTTTCTGGACTGTCGTATTGTTTCACTTTTAGTGTTCATTCGCAGGTGTGTTTTATAAGCTTTACAAGTAAGGATTAGTTTCACTATCCCACTCAATATTACCACATGTGAAATTTGTAATGTATTATAGAAAAGTATTATAGTGTAACCTAAAATCGTGTAATTTTCTTGGCCATCGATATCACTTGCAAAAGTTTTCTTAAAATTTTCATAAAATGATGAGAGTAGATTTCACTTCCAGCGGCTCAACAAAGAATTATTCTTTTGTGACGCAAAGCAACATAAAAACACAAAAAGTATATTATTATTAAAGTTCTGTTTATAGTTTAAATTAGTATGGTAATCACGCTTATTCTGCAGCGCCAAGTAGAATAAATTACTTTGTTTTCATGTAACATATGGTGCACCAGCATATACGCCATTTTTATTTGAGTTCATAAAATATAAGGCCATAACTTGATATCACATTCGTCTGAATGAGTCTTTCGACTGTGTGGTATAGTGAAACAAGTCCTTAAAGATCATGTTAGAGGTTTTAAAGGTGACGTTTCACTATGCTAGAGAGTCTAACGATTTTTCAAGTATACCATCTCTGCTGAAAAAATTTAATAGTGTGGCATAAAATTTCACCATTTTTATAAAGAGAAAAAATTCATAAAATGCCATTTTCTATGCAAATCAGCAAAGAAAAAAAAAATCGTTTGCAACACCATTTTTATACGATTTTTTTAAATAGCAGGCTATCACTATCAGATTTTCGTGTTAATATATCGTACGACTAACTGTAATGGTGAAACAAGGCCTTAAATATTGCTTGAAAAACCTGCAATGAAATGTTGCCACAAAATTTATGCACAAGTGTGAAACAGCTGGCATTTTTGGAGCCATATGATTATTTTTATTAACGACTGACATAAAATTTACGAACTGTCAAAAAGAGATAAAATATAAAAAAGAAATTAATTTAAATTTTAATAGTTTTAATATCAGTTAAAATGTATTGTATTGTATATATTCCGTTTTTACAGAATACAGAAGAGGGGCTTGCTTACACTTCGCTGTTTGAAGTCGTAGGATAATGAAAAGGGCTTTAAATTCAATGTTGAATTATTTATATGAAAATAATTTATTTATTTATGAATTAATTTTTTTTTTGTCTTTTTAGGTTGATTTCATAGTGAAATGTTGGTAAATAAAAAGTTTTTTATTTATTTATTAAAATGCATTAAATTGACCAGAAAAAAATTGCTTGAAAAGATATTCTGTTCGAGCGATTTTTTTTATTTTTATTTTTATTATTTTTATTTATTTAATTATTATTTTTTTTTTTTTTTTTTTGTAATTGGGCTTTTATATAATATTTGTATTGAAAAAAAATACATTTTTAATTGTTACATCATTTCAACTTTTGCCAAGTTTTTTTCAACTCAAATGCAAACGGAAACATTTTTTTTTTCCTTTTATTTTCCTTTGCAATTGAAGACTTATTTGATTTTCAGGTGTGAGTAGCCGGTAACCGTTTCAATAAGTTAACAAATATCAAAATAATTTAAATAAAAGGTACACACGAGCCATGAATATCTGAAAGAAATTAATGCAAATTCATTCTGACGACATTTCCCTCCGTCATTACGTACAAAACCAGACTTTGCCATTGTCTTCTTTCGTATCTATTTTATAGTTTCCATTATACTATTTACCGCAGAATGTAAACTTTGAATATTTATTTAATTAGTTACCATTTAAAACAAACAAACAACTGTTATTGTCGTCACAAGTGTCGTCGGAGAGTGTTTTAATTCATTAATATTAATTAAGTAAGAAATTTAAAAAGTACTTACCCGGTGCTTTTTTGTATATTTTGTATTAATTTATAAAAATAAAAAGCTCTTTAGTAAATGATTATAAAAATGTATGCCGTAAACGTTGCTTAAATACATTTTAGTACGGTTTTGTATATATTTTAGCTTAAAGGTCGCTATTAAATGTGTTCTGATTTAAGCCTTCAGAACGTAAATATAAATTTTTTAAACTCAAAGACTTTTTTTGGAAATTTTTAATACTTTGCCTTTCAATAAAATTACATTAAAAGAGCATTTTGTTTTATTATGATTCTCTAGTCATTTTATTATGCATGCGACGGGAAGCTCGTTCCAGTTGTATGAATATGTAATGAAATCAAGTAGAGCACTAAAACTTTATACACATTAATTAGCACGTAAATTTTCATGTCCGAGTACGTACAATGTACATTCCGCGATGTAGTTGGACCTTTAAGGTCGCATTTGATTTCACTAAAATCTGAGTTTAATTACGAAAACCGCATACGAATTTATTTATTTTTTTTTTTTTTATTTTATTTATTTTATTTTTTTTGTTATGGTTTTTTTTGAGGAAAATTGCATAGTCAATTTATATTTAATTTCTTAAAAGTGACAGAAAAAAAAATTATTTCCAGCTAGTCACAAACCTTTTTTCCAATAACAAATTCTCTTAATTCATTTTAATTAATTTTAAAGTTATTTAAATATTTCCATTTTGTGTTGGTCTGGAATAATCTTTTGTTACAGACTGTAGACAGTGTTATTGAAAATTATTCACACAAATGCATATAAATGTATATCTTCATAGTGAGATCGTTTCTGTTTGAAATCTTTCTGTTACGGTAAAAAACCTATTTTCGAGTTGTGCCCCACCTGGTACTTTCACCAGAGAGATTTTGTTGAAAGTTTTGAAGTTGTTTAGTGATAAGAACGTGCTATCCACAAGCAGCCGATAACTTATATACGAGTCTCTACAGGAATCAATAAAACTGGTATGCGGCAAGTGTCATGTGTGAGCTGCCCGAAAGACGGTTTTGAAAATACCCAGTACTGTATAAGAGAGGTCACAGAAGGTTGCCGTTGACAATAGAGCAGCCAAGTGATCGCTTATATTTCGGTTTGCATCAATACTACAAGGCCATCTAGTTGACTTAAAATAGAGCATTCTTTTTGCCCTCCTGTCATCGCTTCTCTGTTTTATAGTGCAGATCAAGAACACCAATGATCTATCCAGCAATAAGCCAATATTTGCTGGTTAGCAGTAATTTGTTTTTATTTTCAAAAGTTTATAAACTTTTTACTGTTTTAAAATTTGCTTTTGGGACTTCAAATATGGGAAATTTTACCCATTTTTTAGTCAACATTGCATTAAAGAAAAAGGTCCTTTTTGTACAATTCAGTGATAACAAGTACAGAGTCTTCAATGCAAATCGCAAAGTCCGGTTTTTTTCATTGCGAATCATGCATTCTTACACTGTGTCTCATTTGAAGAGGACTCTAAATATTTGCCAAACAGACCAGACTGCATGAGAAGTACGTTGACCGTGTAGAGCTTCCCTGTCACACCCAATATGGCATAGCGTGTGTGCTGAATATCTTTAATCACACCTTTTAGTCTGCCAAACACAATATATTTTCTTTTCAATATATTTTTTGTATTTCTATGATTTTAAAAATATACATCCCTCCCTTGCATGTTTTGCAGTTAAATTTAAATCATGTTATTGCGGCGCATGCTCATTTCCAGTAATTTTATATGCGCATTTAAATTATTTAAAATGCATACTATTGCATTGTTGTGAAAATGCATAAGAAGAATTGAATAAGGCAGGGCATTGAACGATTGAACGGGCACACAGGACGCATCGACAACCAGTTGACAAACAACCAGTTCTACTTCGGTTTATTGCTTAATTCTTGTCTTTACAAGGACAAACTCCATGCTAACGAAGCAACCTTGAATTTGCTCTGTTTCAGTTATCCTTAAAACAATACCTGTCAGCCAGTTTCCTTTTACAAAACAATAAATTTTTCTTTAAATATTTTGTTTCTTTTGTTTCACTTGAAGTACAGTTTCCCGAATTTTTCAATTACTTCTGCCATCCTCATTTTCATTCCAAAGAATTGTAAGTATTTTACCAGCAACAAGAACTCACCCACTTCTTACATAAAATGTATGCTGCTGTTTCGGCAAAATAAATGGTTTCAATACGTTCAGTCAGTAGACCTTTTTCGATTTTAAATATGTTTCATAAATTTATCCTAAATTATTCATGGAATATTGTTTAATATTTTAAGCGCACGCTTAATTATTTGTGGTATTTCTTACAAATTGAATTGCAAGAACTTTTAACCGTCTGTGGATTACTTGCTGTTTATTATGCCTCGACTTGGTTGCCCCTGCCGCTGTAGCTTTTGCAACGTCTGATATTGAATAGCTAAAAAGCTCAATTATATTAATCGAACGTGCCAGATGCCGTAAGACACGCAAGTAAATAGCAACGGCATTTCTACACCCTACAACTCTTAACTTGAATTGTAAAATATTAAGAATTGTTTGTGGCTGAGACTTGATGTGTGTGAATACAGAAAAATTTAATCTCGGAAAGCAAATTATCGATGTAGTTGGTTTAAGCAGTTGGCATGGATGTGGTCAAATTGGCATAGTGGAATTGTGGGAAACGCCATTGCGGAATCTGCTGAAGGTCCCAGCACAAAAAGAAAATTTATTGCTGGTAAACAGTGCCAAGAGCATTTGGCTCTTAAAGGACTGAGTTGAAACCCGGCACTAATAACTGGACATGAGAATTTCAGATGTCATTTGAAGAGGATAACATTATGCAATCATCTCCAACCTTTGCCTACATGTATCATAGGCCATTAAAATCCTCGATGATTAGGCAGGTTAGTCTGATGCTTAGTGATTAGAACGAACCTCTTGCGAGCATCTACAGAGCATCAGTGTTGTATAAACATCCATAAAGCTACCTGGCTTTAAAATAGTCTGCTTCGATAAACCTTTCCACAAGAAAATCTTATATTTACAAATCCATCCAGTTTACATATGCTGCACACACATACACACAACCATACTTAAAGTACGCGCGTGTGTGCGTACTTAATTTACTATTATTCCTTCTTATAATTTATTTATGAATTACATATATTGCTGTTTTGCCTCTAAATTTTAATGGATTAAGTATATATCCCATGCATACAACCATTTACGTATGTATGTGCTTATTAAAGAAATAGAGTGCTAAAAATTTAATTTAATTTTAAGGACATTTTTATTTATTTACGTTTCCTTCTTATCATGGTTCGCATCCTTATGCCGCAAAATCACAGTCTGGAATTTGAAGAAAAACCGCAGCAATTGGCATCTGAGCCTCTGCTGTCAAATATTGCGACGCAGGCCACTTCCTGATGGCACATGTATACTTCTCTTCCTCAGTGGGCAGTGGTCAGAGGATAATTTCTATTCATACAGCGGTGCATTTTGGCAGAATTGACAGAACGAGATAATTGTAGTTAATAGGAGAAAGTAGCGAAGTAAGCGCTATGAAGCTGCTTTTTGGTAGGCTCTGAAATTGTTGGCTGGTAAGCTTAAAGTGATTTGGGGCCACGCCTTTACCAGTTGAGTATTCCAACAGCACTAAATGCTGGAGATATTAAAGCCCTTGACTAAAATCTGTGAGCATATTTTTTTTTTATTTTATAATTGCCGAAATTGGGAGTCGAACCCAGTACATTTGATATTGGTTTTAAAAACACTTGCAAAATAGTTGACGTAAAGAGAGCAGCAACACTTTTTCGATGGCGATTTGAAGACCGCATGCTCACTAATAACACCTAAGTAGCATGTGCTGGATTCACAGTCTTAGGATTTATGTGGTGCAAAGTGCACTCACAGTCTTAGGATTTGTGTGGGGCAAAGTGTTTTAGACAAATCAGTTCGGCTGTTGCTCATAGTCACAGATTTTTACTTAATAGTGTTTCCACACTGAGGCTAAAACCTGGTTTTAAAACAAAATTTGGTTTTAACTTTAAAACCAATCCTTAAAACCCCTGGTTTTACCATACATAATAATTCTCATAAAACAATTTTAAAACCTTTTTTGAATTGGTTTTAAGTAGATTTTATGAAATACAACCTTGTTTTATTCAGTGCTACCATGTTAGAAAAATTGAAAACAGCTGATAATTCATTCACAATTCACAAATATTCATTCACAAAATGTAAAATCATTTCAATTTTAGAACACATTTTTAACATATATAAACAATAACAGCTGTCGTACAGTTTCTCAAATAAATGTGGGAAGAATATTTTTACAAAAATTTATTTTATCATTAACAAATTTATTTGACAAACTGTTTTATAAAACCTGATTTTATAAAAATTGTATGTGAACATAAAATCAGCTGTTTGTAGGTTTTAAGTTAAAACCAGGTTTTAATTTTAGTTGTGAAAACACCATAAGACAATTATAACTTTTAACAAACTCTTTTCAGAGATCTTAATCAACACAATCTCTACATTTTCTCTGTGTAGAAATTAATTGCTTTACTTCCAGCAAGTGCTGTAATCAATCCCTGAATTCTGATTCCACTTAAAACAAAATACTAGTTCTTCCCATGTAATTGATTGTGTCAGTCGTTTAAGGTGAAAAGTGACTTGAGACAATTGTCACATCAAAGGGAAAATATAGTGCGCAGCCTACAATACTGAATAAAATATCCCCCACAAAATTGATCTGAAATCCAATAAATTCATTTCATTCTATAACGAGACCAACTTTTCAATTCATGTAGCAACATCAGCAACTGTTTGTCTGTATGTGTGTCTGCTCTGAAAGATGACATTCAATCATGCATTTTATTTTTGTTTTTAATGCAAATTCATTTGAAAGAAAACGTGTTGCTCAGTCTCAGTACAAGTGCTCGTGTTTCCACAAAAGAAATTTCCATTTTTAATGAAACCCACAAACATCCACTACTTGTTACAAATCTATTTTATTATATTGCTCGTCTCATGAAGAAGCAAACGAAGCTGAACCGCAGCACAACAAAAAAGGTGTGAAACGTGACTGTTTAAAAAATTGTTCTAAATATTTGCATATCGTTGTCTGGGAACATGTGATATGAGATAATATTATATTTATTACAACATAAAAAACACACTCTGGTAAATGATGCAATATTAAAATAGTTTAAAGAGACCCGATAACTACACAAGGCAAAATCACAGGCGTGTTTCAAAAAGTCGTTTGAAATTTGTGCTTTTTGCCTCAAAGTGCAGTTATCAACAGCTGAAGAGTTGGAAAGACTCGTGTGTACTTGTGTTGCCCTCTTTAAGTTTGCGAGAGAAGTGCTCGGCAAGGATTTGAAAGAATTTGAAAGCTTTCACGGTTCAATGTTTGCTGGCTTTCGCAAATTGAGTATGGAAATATCGCCAAAACGAGGATGGATCTACTTTGACATGTGCGATTTGTTATAATTTTTAAGCCCTCTATGGGTTAATTGAACGAAAAAAATATATTTATATAACTGTGGCATGTAATTTTTAAGTAAAGTATTAGCGAATTGTAACATTGTATGTAGTGTTAAACGATTTTGTTTTTTCATTATTTTTTTTCGGGTAAAATATTAGTACAAAGGTCCTACG
Source organism: Ormia ochracea (assembly GCA_963402855.1). Taxonomy (NCBI): domain Eukaryota; kingdom Metazoa; phylum Arthropoda; class Insecta; order Diptera; family Tachinidae; genus Ormia; species Ormia ochracea. Next base: position 45,700,433 of record OY727106.1, read on the forward strand.
AAAGGAGGGGGTAGGTTGGCTATATATATTTTTATATCATTCCATGTTGTCATCGCTATTAATTGTGACCATGATTTCATCTCCTAAACTCTCCAACCACAATTAACACTAGAAGTTTTAAAGCACTCGAGAAAAATCCCCTTTTCGCATTTTTATTTTTTCCGTGATTGCCGCAAGTAGGGATCGAACTCACACCTTTAGCTGTTTGGAGTTGATGCGCTTACAAGTTTACGGTCTGCGAATTTGTCAAGTTATCAATATTTTAAAAGGGGAATGTGAATAATTTTAATTAACACTGGTATATTTATCAATTAATTTCCATTCTTTTGTGAGCTTTAAGCTAGTCGATCTCTGATCAAGCTCGTCGATCTGTAGTAAACCACATTAAACAAAATGAATTTTTACTCAAAAAAAAAAAAAAAAAAAAAAAACTGGAACATTTATGTTAACTTTCTTATACAAGGGATGACTTCCGAAATGCACGCGTTGATTTGAAATCTTGGCCAATTGGCAGACCACCCTCGTATTAATATTAATATTCTCGGTTTGCCTTTGAATGTCACAGTTTTACTAGTCCTGCCTAAAAGTTAAATAATTGATTGCTTTTGCCCTTCCAACGCACTCGTAACCACTTTTGTGAGAAAGTTGGAATTTATGTATCTGCTTGCTTTTGCAAGTTAATGCAAATGAGGAGCAAATATTTATAAAGAAAAAAAAAATTATTATTTGCATTTTATATAATATTTATTCCAAACAATTACAATTTAATTGCATTTGTTGCATACCGTCTCGGTCTTTATAAACATCTGTGTGAATATTATGAAATACCGAAAATATGCAAATTTAATTGCCAACTAGAAAGCTTTTTTCAGTCCTTATAAAGAAGCGAGAAGTAGAAAAGTGTTGTATCTTCATGTCGGCTTACAATTGCAAAATCGGAGTAACTCGGTTTGTGAGTAAAGCAAAAAAAAAAAAATAAAAATTTTATTTTACTTAAAACTATGCCGAATATGTTCCATACTTATTTTTGCCTATAAATGTACAAAAAAAATATTTTTTTCCATAATTGTTTTATTTTTTAGCCGATTTTGTGATTTTCATATGGATAATTTTGAGAAAATTCTGAGTAAATTGTGTTTTTAATTTTCTGCTGCAACAAAAACACCGAGGGCATGCAGAAAGACAGATGGACAAAGTCCAATCATCTACCCCTCTTATATGAATATACAATGTCTATACTTTATATAGAGTTGCCAACTAATATTGTAGAAATTCACTGCCCAAGCAGTGAGTATCAAGCCTTTATATACCCTGCCATCCTTAAACTCAAAACTCGTTCCCGAATGAATACTTATTCCTATTTAAAAGTTGTTTACAAAAATTTATGCGCATATATTATTTCCATCCAGTATAATACAAAGATCTCATAAGCCGTACCTGCTAAGATCCCAATTTAACGATATATTTCTTCGGTCTACTGTCTCGTTATTTATATTAAAAATGGTGTATATGAAGCTGTGAAATATATTTATTTTAAATCGGCAAAAAATAATTATCAGTTGATAAGGGGCCACGGGTGGGGCAACTTGTTCCAAACGTGTAAGAACTCTCACTAATTTCCAGGCACTGCTGTGATTTGCACTAATGCAAATTTAAAACAAGAATTGTTAAGCCAAAGACCTAACTCCCTACGCTATACGAGGGTGAACTGCAAAGCTTCCGGCCTAACCTAGACTTAACTTTTGCAGGTAAAGTTTTTTTAATTCTATAGAACTATATATTTTAAAATTTCCAAATCGATTGTTTAATTAGTATATATGTGAATCCCAAAGCAGCGCGCAGTCTTTAAATACTTGTATTTAGAAGGGCTAAGACCATTCCATACTTAAAGACTCTTCGCCATCAGTGAGTTTCCGAATTTAAGAACGATCGAACGAGCACTTCCGACGAACCATGTGAATGGAGTGGTGTCCTAACTCATAATACTCTGGGGCCACGTTACACTGCTCATTACACTGGAAGCCACCTGGCATAGTTTAATTGCGCAATTCTTCCAGCTCTGAACATAACAATTCCATTTTCTCTTTTAAATTTTTTTATTCATTATTTCAGAATTCGACTTTCGGCTGCATAATTCACATTCAAAACAAACATCAGAGAAATAATTTAAAGTTTTTAAATTTCCTATTAATTTTATCGCCATTTTAAACAATCATCATAAATAAACACCCCGCAATCTCTGGGGAATACGAAAAACTCTTAATGAACATATCAAGTGACTCGATCTATGATTGATTTTATACGATTCGTCCATTATGGCTGCAGAAAATTTGACTTATTTTATGCCAGATGTCTCAGATAAAACAATTTATGGACAATAAAAATGAAAAGAAAACGAAACAACATTTTAATAAATTAATTGAAAATAATAAATTGTCATTTTAGTAAAACGAAAAGGAAAAGCCAGAAATGAAAAAGTTTTGTGTATGTAAAGAAAAGTTAAAGGAAAATCAAGCAATAAAATAAAAGATGAAAATTAAACTTTTATGCCAGACGTGCAAGCAGAAGTCAGCCGTATCTATTGCACCAACCGGCTGCATTCTGCCAAGCACTCTACTCAGCTTGCCACAAACGATATCAAACCATTAGTAAATACTTAGCTGCAGACACCCCTCCCCTCAAAAAAAAAAGCTTTTGTACAATCTCGCACATACAAAAACTGTGTGTATTTACGAGTATGCTGATACTGGTCCATGTATATACATACATACATATTTATGTTGATGGTATTACAAAAAATCTCAATATGCCACTTTTTGCGGCACCCCCTGCATGCTGTTTGGCGTTCAGTGCTTGCTGGCGGTAAACATCTAAAATTAGGAAAATATGAAGAAAATAAATAAAAACTAACAACTCCCACGCTTAACACACTCGAAACTCAGTCGGTTTGTTTCAAATGCTCGTATGGAAATTGCTAAATTTTATCTCACCGCCTTGCTTGCTCCCTGCCTACCCGCCCCTTGCCCACCGCTGCCTTCGTCCGCCTATAACGGAAAATTTAGTGATTTTTATTTAGCAACGACTGCAACACAACAACAAACAAGACATAAAATGAAATCATTATAAGGCGCCCAAGGTGCACCTCCATAAAATCCAAAATGAAAATGAAAGACTTGCCAGACTTCCAGTGATCAGTATAACTTTCCTTTTAAGTGGCTTTTAATTGCTTAATGAGAAATTGAATGATGAATTGAATAATGAATTTAATTAGAAAAACAAATTTTTTATTTGTTTACTTTTTTGTTTTCTTCTTTTTTCAAATGTCAAATAGAGGTTTTTGTTGTAAACATTTTTTCAAAGTCCCAATATCTTCATAAACTGCAGACTCAATTGGTGTATACCTGATCAGAAAATGATCACACTACAAACAAGTAAAATGTAACCTTGAAATCCAAATATTTTATGAAAGTATTCTAAAGAACCGGCTGCTGCCATACATCCATAGGCTAGCCACTAGCCATAGACTACCAGCTGGAAGATCACAGTTCGCTTTCGCTTGCTGCGCCAGTCAAACTAGTGAAATGCTGAAACCGAATAGTAAATAGAAGCATTGGCAGTCATCTAACTCATTCATCTTCTCATTTCTGTGCTAAATATTTCTGTTCCAGAATATTGAGAAGGGGAAATGGTGTACCGGGTAGACTTTCCCTTTTGCTTAATGGCTACCCCCAAAATTAAAGCCATTTGTGGGAGTGTAAAGTTGTTCTGTAGTGTAACCCTAAACTGGCAGCTGCCGAATTAATTTCGTTTCAAGTTTGCCGATCTTGCCGTTAATTTCGTTCATCTCGGAAAAATTCTAATTATAAAAAAAAAATATAATTTTTTTGTTTGTTGGTTGTATTTTGGAGATCAAATTTATATATTCCTGTGAAAATAATTTATTAATATAAAGTATTGAAATTAATAATCTATTTGAAATTATTAAAATTATTGCATTAAACCGCAGTATTATCTAATGACGGCTATATATGTGCATATATATGTAATTGCCATAATCTGAGCGATTTCAAAATGCAAACGAATTTTTTCGCTCAGCTGCTTCAAATAAATGCCATTCATTTGATCATTTTTATTTGCAATAAACTTTTTCAATTAGCCGAAAAAAAAGTAATAACGCTACAAAGTTACATGTTTCATGCACATTATATTTGGCTAATCGTGGAATGGTGTGGGTCGTAGTGAGTCGGTGATATAGGAAATGCCTGCCAATAGGCTGGATGTTAAAAATTGAGGAACTGGTGTGTTGTAGTTTCACTGGCCAAGGCGTTCCAGCATTCTTGCAATTTTCATTGATTCCACGATTCAATTGCTGGCAACCAGAGGCGGCAACTCAATCACAATGTATAGCAGATCTCGTCGTCTGTGCGTCAATACAGATACAGCTGGTTACAAACTAAAGGCTAGCTGGTTACTGCCATCATAACGTACACAAATATTGTTTATTGTATCGTTTGTAGCATCTTGCGCTTGAATGAATTCGTGCAAAAAAGCTCCAAATTTGCATTAAAAATATAAACTTTGAATAAGTAGTTTGATTACATGGCTGTTATATGAGATCACGAATAGTCAACCATACATTCATTCAGTAAGCAGGTTAGACAATCATACAGCCAGGCAAACATCTACACACAGTCAGACAGATAGACAGGCAGCCGGACAGACAGACATGATTTCATTCATTTATTCAATAACTTGTGGAGCACAAGAAAAGAGCGCCAGCCATATGCAAAAGCTCTTTTCCACAATAGCAACTTGCAACAACAATAAATGAATTTTCATTTTTCACTATTTAATTGACGCCGCTCATTTTATGACATAATAGCAGTATCGAGCAAAAACTAATTTTTTTTTTTTGCGCCAACTTCCTGTGTGCAAACGAATTTTAAAGATTGTGGCTCTTGTTTACTTTTTTCCACTGCGTGTCTGTCTGACTGCACGTCTGTTCCTTCATGTACTCGTAGACGCTAAAAGACATTTAGATGGACGGACAGACATATTGTGCAAGAAAGAGTGCAGCTGTTTCAAAATCGAATAGTTTCTTCTTTCTCTTTTTACTTTCCTTGAGGTTCCACAACATTTTTCTCCCGTTTTTGTTGTTGTTTGCTTGCAATTCCACATTAAATGGATTGCTTTCGTTAGCAAAATGGAAAATACAATTTTCACTCCATCTCTAATTTGACTTGCCTTTCAGTGACTATTTTAATGATGTGCATAAATTTTTATAAAAATATTTTTCTTTTGCCACGTTTTGAGGATGCTTAACGGAGCCCCTTTAAAAAGCTTCTGTCTATTGGAGAGGTTCTCTAAGGCTCTGCGAGCAAGCTGAGCTGAATTATCTGAGGCAAGCACGAACTTCCTTTTGTGTTTTGGTTTTAATCGAGGCAAAAGCTGTTCGCAGTTGAGCGAGAAAATTATTATTATTCGGCTGCAGTCTGTGCACAAGATCCTTAAAGCCTTTTTGAAATGGAATTAATTACTAAAAAAAAGCGAAAAAAAAAGTAAAAAGTTTTCATTTGCCCGCTTAGAAACTATAAATTCAACACAAAACACAATTTGTAAACACAAAATTCGGCAGCAAATTAAAAACTATTTTCTTTTTTAATGAAACTAAAAATATGTAAATAAATAATTTATTCTAAAAATGTAAAGTAGTTGTTAACTTTTCCGAATTTTTATACTTTCTTGAATTTATAATTTAGGAAAAAGTTGAATTTTGCTGAGCGATAAGTTTTTCTGGAAACCAAACCTTTTCTTCTTTATTAAAGTTGACAATTTGGCTAGTAAGTGTTACTCAACTTGCAAAGCTTTCGGCTTGGCCACAGGAAAACACCCAAAATCTAGGCAGGAATCGAATCCGGGTTTAGTAGGCTGTGCATTAGTCATTCGCATACGGAGGCACCCACATCTTTCAGGACAGCAAATACATTAATTGCCACTGTACCTAATAGATCAGGCAATAATATAATCAGCCAACAAATTTAAGCCGAAAACACTTTAATCCTCCTTTTTACAATATGTGAGGTCTTGGTTCAATATCCTACACAGTCCTACGATTCATTTACACGAAAATCTGATGTGATTCTATACTATTTGAAAAAGTCACATCAAACTGGCGTTTTAGTTGCCATACTATTATATAAATATTAATTATAAATTTCTTTGTTCTTCAGCTGCTTGAAGTAAATGCAACTCTGATTGCCTTCAGTTGACTGATACGAAAACAATGACACGCTGTAAATCAGCTGGCAGGGCACATTAGCCAAACATAAAAAAAAATGAAATAAAATAATGATGAAAATGATCAGCAGCCATTCAAAATATATATAGATCATATATAGATCTTTTTATATATCAAATGTACGCAAATGCCAATAGAAAAATCCAGAATTTTTTAATCTTAAATACTGACACATTTCGTTTCAGTTTTAACGAGGTTCCACCGTGTACACACATAAACATTTATTTGACACATCATTAACAACAGCGCCAGCCAATAGCCTGCTTAACCTCTCCGATTTTGTACACAAATATTTCCCAAAAATTTATTTCATATTTCATAAAATATTTTCCTTGATCAAAAGTCCAAAAGTCAAACAATGTTTTAGTGACCTGAAGACCCATAAATTTCGTATTTTGAAAATATTTCAAAAAATTGTCTACTTCTGCATTTCCGAAACTCAAAATATGCTGAACAGATGAAATTAAATTACTTTTCCATGAAATGTCTACAGCGGTTTGAAAATTATTTTTTTTTTTTTTTTTTTGTGGTTTTCTATCGTTTTGTCAACGGCAAATCGTCAAATGTTTGGAAAACAGGCATGCTTTTTCATATAAAATGTACAAGTTTAGTGTTCTGTGTTTTCTTTTTATATTTTTATTTATTTATTTTTTTTTTTTTTTGCCTCATTTACATATTTTTATTTATACTTTTATCTGTCTAGCAGAGATGTGGGTTGGCTGAATTATTTGTCTGATTTAAACCGTCTTTATGTGTTATTTTTATCTAATAATTTTATCAAATATTTACAATCAATTATTAAAAAAAAAAAACATACACACACACCCGCACGTTAAATCGCTTCCAGACACACAACTACATGCAAATTAATTTTGGTACTTTACATGCTTTTTATTAGCAAAAACAGAAAAAATTATAATAATAATATAATGAAATTTTGATTGAGAAATCTGTAAAAGATGTACAACGAGAGACGAACCGAATGTTGCTTAACTGGCTACGAGAATAGAAATTGTGCTTATACGAGCAAAAGGGTGGCGGGCATCAAGAAGTCAGTCAGCGATCTAATAAATCATATAAGCTCTAAATGACTTGCCTTTTTGTCTCGCTTATTATTATTTGCAGTAAATTTAATTTGTGACTGCATAAAGCAAATAAACATCTAATAAATTGTTAGGCAACATTTAAGGTCTTCGCTAACAATTTCATCAGCAATTAAATAACAAATATCAGGTTTGATTGAGACAAACAGATGACAGGCAGGCAGAAAACAGTGTAATCAAATGTAGTGTTGGGTTGGACTTAAGAAATCCGTGATGATTTATATAGCCAACAAATTTATTGGTAACACTGTAGAGCTGTCAAGAAACAGCTGGTTTTTTGCAGGTGGATGTCAGTTCGTGTTCAAGGTTGAGTAAAAAGAATTTACACATACGTAAATCACAAAACTCAAAAACTATCTAAATATCTTTTTCATTTCAAGTTTCATCATCACACTTCAATCCTCTTCCTCCGCTCCAGAAACAGAAAAAAATTTTGACAGAAACTTGAACAAAAAGTCTTTTAGCACGAACCTTAATAGCAGTTTAAAGGGCCAAGTTTATATTGAACTTGAATTTGTATTGAAGATAACGGTTTAACGAAACCTGACAGGATGCACTCATTCTCATGCGTACACATTGCCACCAAGTCTGCAAGCCATCGATTTCATTGAACTTGAATTTGTATTGAAGATAACGGTTTAACGAACCCTGACAAAGTTATATGAGAACTTGTTCGATGCAACTGTAACTATTTATATAGGAAATTTTATACCAATGTATGCTACTTAATACTACTACGATTTATTACATTGCTGCAAACATATGATATGTGATAGTCTTATTTTTAAGATTGCCCAAGTTTAGGGGAGACAGTACCCAAGTTCGTCTACCCTAATCGGCTTTACAGACACTCCATATAAATGCCAAATATTCCGTAGCTATATATATTAGCTACTACTATTTGTTACATTGCTGCAAATATATGACAAAATATATGTGTTCACACAATACGATTATTATTTTTAAAATTCACCTTTCTTGAACGAGAAAAGAAACTGCTACTCAAGTTCATGTACTCTACTCCCATTTACACACACTCAACATAAAAATAAAAGACTTTGGTAATAACAACTGCATTGTGTGAACGCCGACCTTTGATAAAAAAACTTTTTATCAAATGTATTTTTGTATTTCTCAGTTTCGAGATCGGCCCAATATTGACATTCAAAGAATAAAATTATTTATTCATTCTTTGCCAAAAGTTGAGCTATTAGGCCTTTTGAATTCTAACTAAACGTTTCAACAGCTGCCGACTTGAAGCCGTTTTCAGCTCAATCTAAGCAAGAGAGATTTTATATATGTATGTATATGCAGTAGAACCGAAAGAGATACAAATAGACCACATAAGTCATCACTATTCCTAGAATATTTTTAATGCTATTTTACTCCACTCAGCGAATAGCCTTATTCAATACCCAAACACACACTCACACATACATTGTTACTATTTAATATAAGAGAAGCTACAATGTTAGTTTTATAACCGAACACATATATTTGTAACTGACAATGAATAACAAGGCTAATGGCTAGATAAAGTGGATGATATTAAAAGGAATGCATGCATCAAGCAAATGCAGTGTGCGTAGCACAGCATGTGCGGGTATGTGTGCCACAAGAGGGACTGGTGGCAGTGACAGATCATAAGAGCCCCTCGTAAAATAATATAATTTAATAAAACAAATATTATTATGATATTAAAGAAAAGCTACACACGATTTAATGGCATGTAGCACGCATTAGCAGTATCTGTTACTCGAGATCACATGAACATGATTCCTTGACGTGTTTATTAATTGTTATTAGGACCGGCACTCAGGGAATAGCCCATACTCATGCAAGGCATGAAAAGTTATTATAGTTAATAGAAAAGTATGGTGGTTGAGAAGATGGAATAGTTAGCATTTTACTAATTGTGTTTTGTTCGCAGCTGAAATTCTGCTGGTGAAAAATGGCGAAGGAGAGGGTATACGCCCAGATGTATGTATGTGTATGCTATACTTTCTCCACTTAAGCATAACAACAGCACTCAGAACTAATGCTGATTTCGAATAAAAGTGAAACTGTTTTGAAATCACGACAGCCAAGTAGGCCCGACTTTGCCAGGCATTTAATTTTTGTCCCACTTTTATTCAGAACATTTTGAGAACAAACCATGATCACATTATTATCCCTTTATGAGTGACGAAAAGGAGATTAATAATTTTTCATTAATTAATTGAGTATACGAGTATTATTTAAGTTGGTTCCTGTTACAACTTCCAAGTAAACTTTCCAGTTATCTGTAATTCAAAGCTTAATAACCTCCAGTGGTAATAAGAAATATTTAACTTATGTTTCCCTGAAGATCTGCTTCAGATCTGCACAGGAATTAGCTGATACGGCAAAATAATCACTTAATGTATTTTTAATTTTTTCGTAAATAATAATATTTGGGATCGTTATTAGGAGAAATAACGGCGTACTATTAAAATAATTGCCTTATTATTTTCACATATTATGACAATGACCTTGAGTATATTTGAGATCGTGCTTGTGAAAATTATGCTTCATCTTTGATTTAGCTTAGGCTTCTCATTTATTTCTAAAGAACTTCAATTTACACTAAGAAAATTTCGATAAAGTTTACTGGATGATCTGCATTGGCCTGCAATGTACTTTTAATTAAAAAAAAAATTAATTCTGTACTTTATAATCAAAGTTAAATAATTAATCTTGTTCAGCAAATAGATTTAAAATTTAATGAATTTATTTTTATTTCATTTTTAGGCTGGAATTAATATATTTTTAAGTTTTTTTTTTCTATAATCCATTAACAATTTTTTGGCCTTTTCAGAAAAAATTTTTAAAATATTTTAAGAACACATAAAAACCAGAATAAAAAATTAAATAAAATATTATTGAATGAAACTTGTATATATATACTATATATATGTATATGTTTTTTTTTTGCAGTGTCAAGGAAGGACCTTTTCATGGTGAGTAAAAGATTTTTACTTAAAATAAATTATAATTTTACTGAAAGTTAGGAAATTCTTTAGTGACGGCAATTTTTAGCTCCAAGTTATTATTTTTTTCTAAATTCGAGTTCATAATATTATTATTATTATTTTTTTTTTTTTTGGAAAACAAAAGAACTATACAATATTTCCATTAGTTTATTTTGAAAAATTTTATAATTTTTTTTTGTTTTTGAATATGCCCCCAAAGCTTACATAAAACAAAAAGATTAAAAATTATATATAAAAAAATTTAAAAAAATAATATAGGAAACATATTAAACAAAAAAAGTAATTGTTTAAAAAATATTTTAATATAATATAATTTTTTAATATTAAATTTTTTTTATTATTTTATTTTCTTTTATTAATTTTTTTTTTTTTTTGATATTTTCCTTTAAGATGTAACATGCAAGTGCCGAGTACACCTACTGTAGGGCATTGAAAAAAACTCAAGGAAACAATTTAAAGACGAATATGTATGTATGTATGGAAATGGCATTAAATATTTCTTAGTTCCATTTTTTTATGTATGCTTTTTGCCACTTTGTTCATAAATAATTATAATGAATGGGTGGCGGTGTGGCTTGTCCTCGTCTGGTAGGTGTACTGCGCTTTAGGTTGAGGTGGGGTTTTCATTTTGGGTGTGAGTGTAACTGTGAATATGATGATGATGATGATGATGATAAGTTTTTGTTTACAAATTACAATTGCACTTTAATTAACGTCATTGCAACTGCGCCATAAAAGTGCGATGAAAAGGAAAAACTACAAACGTGTTTTGTTTTTCTCTTTTTCATTTCCAATACGAATTGAGGCATCTTCTCTTACATCAGCCTTGTTGTATTGTAAATACTATAATATTTTATAACGACGTAGTAAATTTTATTTGGTTTTTTCTTCTTTCAATTTCTTTAGAAAAAAAACCAAAAAAAACCTGCATGTGACTAAAGCTGAGAAACAATTTGAAAAATAAATAAGGAAAATTAAAACAGATTGGAACAGATGTGCATACCTTAAATTGGACAGGTCGGTGTACGGTGCAAGATGTACGGTGTACGAGTGCATTCGTATTGTGTAAAACTTAATTGAATCAGCAATTAATCATGAATGAAATTTGTTGATTTGGCTGTTTTATTTTTATCGTTGAAGTAAAAATTTATTTAAAACGAATAGTGTACTGCAATTGCAATACAAGTGCATTATGATATAATTTTTATCATCTTTGTCGTTTGGAAATTTGTTTACAAAGTTTTCATTATCATTTTCATAGAAATTTCACAATGTATGTATGCTTGTGTGAGTGTAAAAGTATTTCACAATATTGTGTTATAAGTGGAGTACACAAGTTACATGTGATGTTTTTCTTTTTTCCTTTTTTAAACAAACAAAACAATTATGTGTGTGCACTTATATCTGCAGTTACATAAATGCACGTATGTAACACGTGAACGCATTGCCGTTCAATGTGGGCTGATGTGGGGCAGCAGGCGCTTACTTTACGTGCAGTGTGTCGTTTCTTGCAATATGTAAGTTTGAAGAGCTCATTTTTACTGTAGCAGCTTCCCCAAACTCCATCTCAAAGAGATGAGTTTGAAAACATTCTTTTCCATTTATAGAAGATTATAGAATGGAATTTTACATAATATAATAGAACGTAGACGAACGTAATAGAACTGCGAATCAAGATACTTTAAGCGGATAAAGAAATCTAAGAACAGTCCTGTTTAAAAATCACCTTGGCCATAATTCATTATCCTGCCCAATCGTGCGATTTGTCAAATATGGCATGCCTGCTGGAAAAGTACGAGAGTGTTTCCAACAAATGCGTCTGTGACATAGTTTTTTTCACCAGTCGTACGAATAGCAAAACTTTATGAAAAGTTTCAGAAAATGATTATTTCCATGCAATCAGAGTTGCATTTACTTCAAGCAGCTGAAAAACAAAAAAATTTTTAATTCATATAATATATATAGAAAATAGTATGGCACATACATTGCCATTTTGATGTGACTTTTTCAAATAGTATAGAATCACATTAGATTTTCATGTAAATGAAACGTACGACTGTGTAGGATAGTGAATCAAGACCTCACATATTGTAAAAAGGAGGATTAGAGTGTTTTCGGCTTAAATTTGTTGGCTGATTATATTATTGCCTGATCTATTAGGTACAGTGACATTGAATGTCCTGAAAGATATCGGTGCCTGCGTAGGCGAATGAAAAATCCACAATCTACTAAAGCAAAAGTCGCGGCTTCGATTTCTGCCTATACCCTGGGTGTTTTCCTGCGGAAAAGCCGAAAGCTTTGCAAGTTCAGTTGGTTCCAAAAAACAAGAAAAAACAGCGTGCCTTTAAAAACCCATTTACTGACGTTGCAAGTTCCTTTACTGACGCCTTTTAACTTTTAAGCTGTGATATATACCATTAGAGTATCTGGTTGCCTTCTTTATTAAGCGCTGATGTCTTCATTTGGAAACGATATAGTGACTTTGATTGAGAGAAATTATCGCTGTGAGAACGCTCAATAAATAAGATATCTTTTTAGGAGCTGGTGTCATTAATGATTGTTTAATGAATGGCTAATAGCATACTTAAGACCATTTCTGACGACCCTCATAGAGGTCTTGTATTCTGGCACTGCCGGCCCAAAGATCAAGTTTTCTCTTTCACCTCTTGTGTGTACGCTGGTGTATCAACGAACATGTTATTTACAAAAAAAATACTGCGGATTCATATGGCAGTGCCCTATTTTCAATGGAATACTTCCCATTCTATTAACGACCCACATTGCGACGGGCCTGATGAGCTTTTACGTCCTGTCTTGCATGCTTTCCAGTAATTTCAAAATGGACTTGCAGCACCGACTCATACGCGAGAATTGCTTGCAACTGTTTGCATACATACTGCAGATTAGAATTCTACACAATCGTAACATTTTGAGGCTCTTTAATGCTTCTGTTGCGACATGAAGGCGTATTCTTTCCCATGTATGTACGTCTTATCGAGTTCGCATGCCAAGAAAATCGATAGTTATTGATGCCTCTAATATTCACAGCATCCTTATTTCCATATGTAGCAACAAACCCGCTCCTGCGCCTCTTAGGCAGCATACAGTAGTGACATTTGTTTCTTTTTGTATTAAGCTTTTCAGATGCATTACACAGTGTTGCCGTCTTAATATTTTGTGAATTTTCGATAGCGAATCTCTAAGTTAAAAATAGTGCTCTACACAACGTGGAGTCAGAAGTTAATTTTCGTCTTTCTACCGATCGTGCATATAAATAATTAAGAACAAATATTTTTATCGATATGCCACATATCGAATTCCTTGTCTCTAACCATCTCGGTTACGAACTATTGATATCTGTATGCAAAATATAGCTTGTCCAAGTGAAAAATTTCCTACAGTGCGCACAAGTCTATTTAATTTAAAAAAGAAAAAAGAAAAAACTGTCTGGTGGGTGTACAGAGAAAAACACTTTCAAAAGAAGGCGTTTTAGTGTTGCAACAAATCTGATGTTCAAATCGTTAAATGAGTGTAGTTTTGTGTGGGTTTTATAATACATTCTGTGGATTAATATCGTTGGCTTTAGTTGTTTCCATTTGAACATCCTGTTGTGGAACGCGTCTCTTTGCATAACTAATACATGCAATAAATAATTGAGTGGAGGCGAGTTAAATCCAATTGAACTTTCATTAAAAGGGAACTGTGGGAGCATTTTGTTAAACTTAAACGTATGGACGCTGAGATGGTATGCAAGAGGCTAAAAAGGTTAAAGCAATTCAGACAGAAAATTACAGAATGATTAGAATGATTACATTGTAAGCGGATATGATATTAAAGTTCGTATCCTGCTGCGAAATAAATACCAACAATCAGCAAATATTTTTAATAATACAAGAAAACCGAATATAAATTTCAAAACACAGCTTGATGGTAGTCTTCATACATTGTATATGCTTAAAAGCACAAGAAAACTGAGCTTGCCACCAGGGCTTGATTCAAACATCTGCTTGATATAAAACTTATTTGCATCCAATAATATTTGCACTCAGTACAGTATACAGTCTTAAATGCTTTTGTAAAAACTACTACAATAAAAATATTGCCATAAATTGTGCCCTCTGCCAACTATCTTGCAGTAATTCTCGTTTACTTTTGTAAAGTATTGAAAACAATTATTCTAATCAACTTTGAGTGGTTCTGTGAACGATATGTTGAAAAATTTGCTTGTATTAGTTACTCATGGTCAAACCATGTGGAAATTTTCTTTAACAGTTTACTCTAGTTTGTTAAGTAAAAGAATCAATACAATAGTTTTAAGCTTCATGTGAAAAAATGTGGCAACTCTGATATACATACGTATATGCATTTCCATGCTTAGAACACTTTAGAATTTTTTATCAAAATTAGTACAAAGGAAAACTTGACTTAAAATTTTTTTTTTTATTAATTTCTTATATTTTAGAAAATGGGCAGAAAATATTTTCATTTGTGTAAAATACACCGTTTCCTTTGTAGAATTTTTTCCTGAATTACTAGTTGGCCTCTAAAGGATTTTGAAAACTGCCGGTCTGCACGAGTTAAAGTTTCAAAACTGTTTTGCAAAAATATTGGCATTTATGTATATGAGATTTAGGCAAATATATAAAATGTTTGTCACTTAAAAAACACGCATTAAAATTTAATTTTTGGCGTCCTTATTTCATCTTACTTTCCTGAAAATGACTTGAAAGCGCCCTCATGGTTGCGTAGTATGTGTTTCAAAGCCATAAATATTTTTATAGAAGAAACAAGATGTATTCTTAACTCAGTTATTGTAATATTTTTCTTATTCTAATTTCTTCTCCGTTTCTATACAAATTATTCGTTAGTTAATTGATTCGAATTTATTCACTACATTTATTGCCTTCAAACTGGCTTTGCGGCCCTCTACTTCCTAAGAAAAATTTATCGATTTCACGCTCTTAACAAAATGCTTTAAATTGAAAACCTACAGATTTTATTTCAATTTAATAGAAATCTTGCAAAGCAGCGTCACAATATTTAAATCTGGAATTTCCCTTTTCAAAGAAATTCAATTAATTTAAATACGTTGCCATTTCCCATTAAAGAAAACTCTCATAATTTCATGCAATTCCAACAGTCGTAATTGAGTTGTTCTATTTTAGGAATACATTTGAAAATTTTCCTGCACAGTCATCACGATTTCCCTTCACTGCACTATCTTGCAAATGGCATGAAGGCTGATCTATTGTTGTCGTCAAATTTTAATTCCCACGCCGACGTATTTGATGTTGTTGCTGGTTTTTTTTTTTTTTTTTTTTTTTTTTTTTGTATTGTATGTACGAGCACATACTCGTACATTTTGCAGTGCAGTATTGATAACCAACGTTATTGTAGTAAAAATTGATGACGTCATTAGTTTTGTGCATTTGCGAAGCCACAATGCAGGCACACGGAAAACAGCAACTGCATACAAACTAAACGAGTTTACTCGAACATACACGACAGCAAAGTGTACAAAAAAAAAAATTATTTTCTGAAATATAATCGATAAAATTGTGGTGTTGAAAAAACCCCTTTCTAGACACTGTACAAGTATTCTGCCGCCCCCCAAAAACCCCCCAACTCTGAGATTTTTATCCGAGAAAAAATGCTCGAAAATGCTGGATAGAGAGTGATAAGAAATTATTTCTCGTAAGTTCTGCGAATACATCTGCATACATGTACTGTAATACATAATAATTATGTATACATAAGCACAGTGGTCCGATTAGTTTAATGCGACTCATGAAAGAATATTTTTTAGTGTAGAAATATCTTTGGCAATTTAAAGAGACTTTAAATTATTTGCTTATAAAAATTTATTATAAAATTCTTCTTTATCTCTGAGATTATGGTCGTCAACCGCAGTCGCCATCGCCGAGTTAATTTGCGCATATTTTTTGTACTTAAATTTGTGTTGACTTTCTTTTCAGGCAAAAGATATTACAAAATTTATATTCATTATATTCAGTTATCAGGATGAAACTGATATGATACCTAAGGTCTCCCCAAAGCCGCTAAGCATACCAAATGTATTGAAAATTTTCTACGGTGTTATTAAAAATATTGTTTAGAATTTTATAACCAAAAGTTAGCAGAAATTTTTGTTTCCATACACTCAGAAAAATATCCTATGGCATTAACAGTTTATAATAATGATTATTTTAATAGTTTTTTCACTATGGTTTCTATTCAATAGTATAGATCACTTTCGATTAATAATATTCCAACTATTGATACTATGCGCGCAGCTCAGCCCTGGCATAACTGTATTTTAACGGATTTCTATATGGCGGTCACATTAGTTTGACATTTATTTACCAAATATTGCAATTATATGAATATATTTCAATATGTATAGAAGCACTGGCTAATGAGGCGTTTGGCTTCTGGCACCTTGGGGAATGGAACCCCTGACACCTGCGTAACAGGCGGGTATACTAACGACTATACCATCGAGGGGCTTATGTAAACTATTAGAATAGTATTATATCTTCTAGAAAATATAATGTGAAATGTCCCATTAATAGGGGCAACACATTAATTTGATATGGTGTTTTCACTGATTTTTAACATGGTAAACATATAACTTGAAAAGTTTTTCACCTTGATATATAACAGTTTAATTTAATTTAATTAAATTATTTTTATAAAACAAAACTATTCAATTAGTATTGGTTTAATGTGATTTGGGACAAATTTTGTCCCTACTAACTTAATAGGGACCCTTTTGACAAATTAATAGGATCGTTTTTTCTGAGTGTAGCAAACTGCATATTCACATTCTGGCTACAAGGAAAACTATATTGCTAATGAAGTTTCTGCCTCCTGCAGAAAATGCAGGAGATACGAGAAGTGATATGATATCTTGTATCGCCACCAAGTGAAAATTGATATTACCTTTTTTTAATAATATAAAATCGTTTGACATCTGTTTCATGGTCGAGCTTAGACGAGAAATGGCAGTGACAGTGAACTGTAGAAATTAGTTTACAAGTAATTAAAAAGTAATTAGTTGGCCCTGGAACTGGAAGAACTGGCGGAAAATTTGATAACAGCCACATTTCAAAAGGGAGAAATAATGTACCCCATAAAAAATGAAGGTTCGTCAAAAACATAAAACACCCTATAATCATAGAGAAAAAGGGAAATTTGTTTTGAGCGAATATGGTGAATTTTATGTAAAAAAATTTTTTATAAAAATTTTTTTGAAATTTTAAGCAAAAAGTAATGATGGTTAGTTTTGTATTGAAATCAAACTGCTGAGAGATTTTCCGAAGCAGGAAATTCTATTGGGAACTTCCTGTCAAAACTAATGTGATCGGATTAATGTGGTTGTCACACATGCCTATCTATTTCTATTCAAAAAAAATCTGGGCAATTTTTTATTTTTTAAATAAAAATAAATTTATTTTAAAAATAATTAATTTAAAAATAAAATTGCAATGAATCAGCTTTGAAATACAAAGCAAAATTTTATTTTTAAAATAAAAAATAAATTACTTTTTTTTTGCAAATGTATTTAGAATCAATATGTTTTTAATAGAGAATTTATAAAAAATGATAGAATCAATATGATTTTAATAGAGAATTTATAAAAAATGTGTGCGCTAAATTAGTTTTATTTTTAATTTATGAAATAGATTTTTAATGGAAAGTTGACTAGCAAAAACATTTAAACATTTAAAAAAAAAAAATTATTAAAAATTCGCTTAAATTTAAAAATATCTTGCATGTTCTTTTCTTCCTCTTTTTCTTTTTCTTGTTCTTGTTCTTGTGGTGCAAAGGAGCAGTTCTCGTGTAATGTTTTCTAGAGAAGATGGATATTAACCACTGTGTTGTGGGTTTGTGGGAAAATTTTAACACGTGGGCGTTTGTTTATTAATGGGTTTTCCTTTGTTGTAGTTTGCTTTTGTTTGTATTTTTGTTGTTGTTAATTTTTTGTTTGTTTTTTTTTTCTATTTAACTTTTACGAAACACAATTTTCGTTCTTGCTCTTTCTCATGTGCAAATGCATGTTATCATCTTCATGTGAAAGTGCATGCTCGCTTCACATTCTTCCAATTGTTGGCCGTAAATAGGTCGTGAGTTTGCAAGGTAGGGATCTCAGTAGTCTCCCATTGACGAATGGGTTGAGTTGCAGTCGCATACGAATAGCATAGAATTTCATTCAAACATACTGACACACCTTCTACATACACTTTTGTACGTTCTTACGTCATTAACGTACTACAATTAAACATTTTTTATTTTACGTTGTATTCAATTTTGTTTTGCTCTGGTTTTCCTTTGTGCTTTTGTGCTCGTTTCCCAGCCAAACTTAACGTAAGTTTTTATGGACACTTATAAAACATTTTACTGTTATTTGCATAGAATGCTTGAGGGAGTGGGAATTATTATTGTTTCTTTTTATAATTATATTTATTATTTACGTTTTGACAGGCCTGAAATCTATTATTTAGTTTTTAATTTAAACCAGTTAATTGAAAGTGGCGCAATAAGAACAGGAAACTCATGGCGGTGATGTGATGTTGTGATGCGGATGTGGAACTTTTAAACGAGTCAGCGTATTTAAATCTACAAAGTTTTCAAACTTTTAGGATTATGTTGCTTGTTTTTACTCAGTTGTATTTTATAAAACACAGCAATTTTATTATACACAATTTTTAAAGTTTGGGGAATTGTATATAAAGAAAATCTGGTATTAATGTTACGAGCGCGGCATAACTTTTATAGAATTAACACATAAATATGAAAAGCTAATCAGGAAACTTGTATACTTAAAGCCACTTTGAAAGACACGACCAAACCGTTTAAGAATATTGAAATAATTTTTTTTTTTTTTTTTTTATGTACAAGTTTCATTGAGGATAAAAAATATTTCTTAAAATATAGGAATTAACTTTATTCAGCAATGAAGAATGAATTTTCGGTGGGGGGTGTCACTATTTTACGTTTTTCGATTAAAAAGAGTGGGGTAAAAATTGTCGGTACTGGAGTATTATATAACAAAAATAGGAATATAAATTTTTTCTTTGTGAATGGCCTGTGAAAAATCCAAATTCGAGTATAATTAGAAATGCGGACAGAACACAAAAACTGCCATAATGAAATCGTGGTAGTGCAGTACTTTCGCCCAAAGAAAATATTCGCTCTCTTTTCACAAAAATAATTCCGTAATTGAAAACTTCTGAAACTATATATCGACAAATGTGTTCTCTCTCAGATCACCATTTGGAAGGATTTAAATGAAAGGAATATTGATAAAAATCCTGAAGGCTGCTCCATAAAAGGAGCAGCTCATCACTTATTTTAAAAGCAACACTATTGGCCACCGAAATGTATATATGTATGTATAACGCCAGTGGATCGAGAGTAGTACTTGTATTTCAAAGTGACAAATCAGTGGAAGACTAAAGGCAGCACTATTATTGAGAGAAATCGTTAAAGGATACAAAATCCTTTTTTTCGTTTATGTCTCTTACATTTCTTAAATGAGTCGAATTGTAATTGAAATTATTCCCGTTCGATTTTCGCCACAATATGTCGTCTGTCTGTAGATGTGCAAGACTGCACGGTTTGTTTTTTCCTGCTGCGCGTAATTGCCTCATTAAAAATGAAGCTGATTCCGCTGGCAGTTCGAATTGGTAGTCAAGTTCATTAAATTCTTTTTTTTTATCTTCTTATTTAAATTATATTTTATATTCTCCTACTTGCAAAGCGGACAATAGTTTTCTCACATGTTATGACCAGATGAACTCAATCAGAGATGCTCATGGCAAAAGTTAGTGGTGTTCAGTTAAAGAAATCGCAAGATCAATATACGAAAAGAAATCTGGAAATTAATGCTCTTACACATATGCAAGTGTGTATGTATTGTTTTTAATATGTATGCGTTTTAAAATGTAGTCCAATTAAATAATTTTCCATTTGCCATTCGTTTAGTTGTAATTTCGATTTAAAAAAGAAAATCCTTTTTACTAAATTACATACAATACTCATCTCTGTCTCTCTCCCTTTCTCTTTCTATACGAGTACTCATCTTTTCGTACTCTGTGCTTGCATATAACATGACACACTTTAGCCACATGCTCGTACCACGCTTATGTAAAAATAAATATATTCACAATTTACAACGACCTACATTCGTTCCTGCAACTGCGTTGTAAAATTACAGCCTTGTAACAATTTAATTAAATTGGCAAAGGAAAATGAAAATGAAATACACTTGCGTATGAGCAGGAAAAAGGGTTTTTATGTCATAAAAGAAAATTGAAGAAGACCCTTGTACTTGTGCAAGCGCCAGGAATTAGAACGCAGCTGGCCAATGTAGAAACAATACGAAAGTAAATAAAAAAAAAATTGAAATTGAAATGATGGAGAAATGAAATGTGGGAGCATTATGCAGATTGCACAAGTGGTGTTTGTGGAGGGGCTGGCAAGGCAGGCAAGGCAGGCAGGCGGGTAAACGAGTAAGCATTTAGAAATTTTATCCGATCCAATAACAATTTCATACAAATTGCTTACCTTGTTAAGGATACTGTGTAAATTTTTTTGACCTTTTATTGCTTTCCTTTTTTGTTTTTAAAGTTAATTAATTTGAATTGACTCCGACTCCTGGATGTAACTATTCAGGCTGAAAAAATGTTTCCAATTATATTTGTCTGTGTACAATTCCTTTGCGTTGGCTGAAGTGGTAAGTGGCTCCGATACGCACTTCGGCCAGTAGTAAAATGAAAAAAATTCTTTTGAATTTTTCTAAAGTGATTTAATATTTCATGTGTTGTAGCCGTATTCACGTGACAAAAACGTAGTCACCAGTCACTTAAATATTCGCCAGGAATAAAATACAGCTGAGGAAAATCATCACAACAATGAACGGTCTTGTTCGGCGCTGCAATAAGCTACTCTACTTTCCTCCCAATTAGGACAAGGTGCATTGCATGGCAAGGCTCTATTAAATTTTTCACAATTTATCATGGGCATTCATGTTTTAATATAGTATCAGCTGATTTCAGACGAACACAAGAATATTATATTCTTTTTTTAGTTCAAATTATTTGAAATATGCCATTCCACAGTTTCTAACACAAAATATAAATATTTAAGGCGCTCCAGTTTGCACTGATTCTCTGACTACTTCTGAAGGTTCTAGTAAAGGGTAATTTTGAGCTCTTTTCTCAAAAATTATTTGCCCTCATAAAGGAAAGAAAATGCTCTGTAAAGGCTTTGACACACTATCCTACACAGTCGTACGATTTGTTAAATTTGGCATATGTGCTGATAAAATACGACAATGTGGCCTAAAAATGTTAGATTTTAATGGCAAACAAAAGTTTATGAAAATTTTCATAAAATTATTATTTTCATGCGCTCAGAGTTGCTTTTACTTCAGCAAAGAAAAATGTTTTCATGTTTGTATAACAGTGTGGCACCAGCAACTGCATTTTGATACAATTTTTGAAAATAGGAGGAAATCAGTATCAGATTTTCGTGCGAATGCATCGTACGACCGTATAGGATAGTGCGTTCGAGGCGTTACAGGGCTGTATAAAGTTCAGTGCCCTTCAGCCGAGTTAGGCAGATTATCAGCTTAAAAAGAGGGCAGCAGACTTTTACCTAATTTGTGTTCTCTTCTCGTTAAATATTTAAAGGACATTTATAAAGGACATAAATAAATAAAGGACATTTTTACCGAGCGGGCAAAACTTTTCAAAAATCCACTTTTTCACAGGGCCACAATTTTGTGGTCGAAGAGAAAATGCCATAAGTAGTGTTAATGTATATGTAAATTGATCCTTATTTAATTTTTTAGCCTCACAATTGCAATTATTTCTTTAGTAGTTGCTGGTAAAGTATGCTCTCGACAGTTCAGTTGAGCTCTAAAAAGTTCAAAAATACTTCACCCTGAAAAACCTCCTGGATCAATATTATCTCTACTAAGAGCGACGAACTATAACAATTCGTAATAGAATTTAACATTTTAATTTAAAATATACCTTTTTTTTTGCCATCTCAACTGAGGGTGTAAGCCCCTCATGAATTAATTCCCCACCACATACCCCACCATGAGCCATCTATCTAAGCTTAAAAGTTAGACAAGTTTTAAAGCAGAAATTCTGAGTTAAAGGTCTGCTAATTCCTTTTTAAATTGACTAAAAAAGGAATCCCAATAGATTTGACAAATATTAGAATATCTGGCCTCAGGCAAGTTTAGCATCTTAAAAAGTTTGCTTTAACGGGAGTGTATAATTTTGTAATAAAAAAAAATTTTTTTTTCGCTGAAAGTTTTTGAAATAAGTTATTGTGATTATAAAACTTTAACAATTTTTGAAAATACCATAATTTTTTAGTTTCATTTGTTGTTGTTGTTGTGAAGCACCATCATTGCTTGCCACAACTGCCAGATGGAAACACTGGTTGGCTCAAGGTGAACATGCGAACATACCACTAGTTTTTTGAGTATAATTGGCCACCAGTTGTGGCAGAACGCTACTACAGATTCTTGCATAGTATAAGTTGTAGTAGTATAGTAGTAAAACGGCATGTGTATGGAAAGAACCCAGTTATGCACACAAAAATCGATGATGATTCGGGAAAGTGCTACAGAGCATGCACTTTCGCATGCGAAAGAAATGAAATGACAAAACAACAGCAACAACAATAGTGAAAAATAATATCCGCATTTGCAATTAAACTCACAAAAAGCAAACATGTTGTGAAAAAAAAAACTGCCCACCATTAGAAAAAGTCAATGTATGTGCATGTGTGTGTAAGTGTGTGTGTATGTGTTCTTGTAGGTTCTTGCAGCACTGCAGCCTAGTTTTATAGCACAAAAACAACAATAATGAAATATAAAATTGAGACGTAGTAAAATGTATTACGAGAACAATCTACAGATAAAAACCATGAGCGTGTGTGTGTGTGTGTGTGTGTGTGTGTGCATGTTATGCAATTTTTCATGGTCGAAATATTTTAATAAAAAACCTTAACCTCTCCATGCTTTTAGATTTGTTTTACAATATTCGGCCTCGTATTTTCTTTACTTTTCAGTTTCTAAATTGTGGCCAAGAATGATTTCAAGATTTTTATAATCCTGTTTTTCTAACACACAATAATTTTGTGAGTTTTTGAAAATACTTTTTGCCAGCAAACAAATTATTTTAAATTATTTTAAAACTACTCAACGAAGTTTCTTGAAATGCCTCCTTTAAGATAGTTCTTAAAATATATTTTTTCGAATCATTCTTTAAGTGTCTTTCAGAGAGTGTCCTTAAAAAAAAAATTGTGCTTTCGAAAAGAAGCAGATTTTAAAAATTAATTTTAAGTACTTTTTCAACCCATTTTAAGGGACGTTTTTGAGGTGTTTTTTAAAAACTTGTCAAAAAGTTCTTCCTTTTCATTTGGCTCTTTTTGGAATACTAGTTGGCCTTTTTTAAATTTTTATAAAAAGTACTTTTTGAAGTGCTGTTTTTAATTCGTATTAAAAATCATATTTTCAAAGTACCTTTATAAAGCATTTTCCTAAGCTACTTTCTAGCCACACTTTACAAAGTACTTTTTTGCCAAGAAGTACTTTAAAAAGTACCAGTTTTATAAATACCTTAAGTAATATTTTATTTTGTAGTATTTTCAAAGAAGTTTCTTTCGGAAAACCAAAAACTTTTTTAATAATTAATTTTTTTTTATTAAGCTTTCAATATTTCTTATTTATTATAAAAAGGTTAATAATATTTTATTTTTCTCTCTGTATATTTCGCTACAAATTGTGTAACTTTTTTCACCACGAAAAAAATGTTGTTGGAAATTGCAGCATTCAAAAATGGATACTTTACTTTGCCTTAAATATTTGTGCCTTAATAATTCCCTTTCATCCCCTCCATTCTCTCATGCCATAAACGTTTCGGTACTTTTTTCAGCTACTTTAGCCAATATGGTTTCTTAATTAGCCTTTTCAATTATTAAATAATATAGAAATCAGTGTCTGTCCATCTGTTTCGTGGCTGTGCTGATTGGAACGTTACATCTGCAGTACAAACAAGTACATTTCAACATTATTGTTGTTGTCAGCAGCCAGCATAAACGTATGGGAAAAGTACTTTTTCTAGCTTCGGAGGAATTCTTTCAGAATTAATTTACCCACCATGAAATGAAACGAACAATAAATAAAGAAACTTTTATTGGAAAATGTGCCGTGTTGATTTCCCTCTATTCCCACATGTCTAGTTGTTATTGCTACTTTTGGCTTTTTGGCTTGCATTTGTATTTGTGTTGGTTTGTTTTTGCTTTTGCTTTTGTTTTTGCTTTTACTTTTTCCTTTTTTTTCATTCGTTGCAATATATTTAAGTTGTTTAAAATACGACAAACCGCTTCAGTCGTTCGTCGGTAGTTTGTTGAAGCTCTTGAACTTGAAAAAAACAAGAATCTCAAATGAAAATTGAAGCAGAACTTAAATTCTAAAAACAAACAAACAAACAAATTAACAAAAATAATTAATAAATAATAATATTTAAAACAGCCGCAATTACAAAACAACAAAAGCAAACAATACGAAAACACTCAACAAATTGTGGAGCTAAACATGCAGCCGCATGTTTAAAAAAAATTAAATTATAAAATAAACAAATAAACAACTTAATAACAAAAACAGAAATAAAAGTGCGTGCAAACATAATTTGTTTGCTTTCCTCTCGGACAGTAAGTGGTTTTTATATAATTCAATAATGTAATTTCCTGCTAAAAGGTCAACCGTGTAATCAAAAGCGACCTGAAAGCGAAAGTGTTAAAGGACGCGACCAAAGCAAAATAGCCGAAATAAAAAATAAACAAAAATTAGCAATAAATTGAGTTTGCTTGTTATGGATTCGTATGTAAAACGGAGTAGTATAAATGCTTGCGTAGAAAATGTAGTCCGTAGGCAGACGCAGTGCTAGTCCCAATGCGTATGTTGGTTGTATGATTGTATTTCGTATTGCGTATACGCGTCTTGTAGCTCTGCTAGCAATTTTTCCCCTCAAAAATCCACATGATTTATTATATTTCCGTGAAAAATATTTACTACACTGTATTTGTAATCAGAAAGAGAATGGCAGGCGGCCTACTCGGCTGAAGAACTTCAGGAAATAAATTTTCCAAACGAATATACCGCAGGCAGAAAAAATTATTGCCCATTCCATTTCCTGTGGCAGTAAAAATGTTTTGGTATTTTTTTGTTTTTTGGCGTGGTTTCTCTTTTTTTTTGTTACCATTTATTTATTCAGGTTAGGCATACGATTATGTATCTTAAAGTTCCTTACCTTGGCCTGTACTGGAGCCTACTAAAATTTATGAATAACAATTAAAGGATTAAGCATAACATGCATGGCAAAAAAGCAACAAATGCTGTCGCTTGCAGACATATATTTAATTATTTTCACAGCATACGAAAACATCGTTATCAGCTGATATTGTATACTCCAGTAACACCACTTTAAAGAAAATTTAATTACTTAAATTATTTACAAAATAAATTCATTTTATTCGCGTCATTATGCTCTGGTGGCTCTCACTAGATTTCTGTAAGCACTTCAACGAAGATCTCCTCGCGATCTTTTAAAAAAAAAAAAATTAATAAATATAAAAGAAAAATCCATTCGACCAATAATACATATATGCATTAAAGCTATTTTTCTACAATATTTATATATAAGTAAGTAAAATATTTGGTAGCTATCATGCTACCCAATTTAATTGGTAGCAGCTACATTGGTGATCGTGTAGTTTTGTAGCTCTGCTGCTGATGAAGTTGTCGTTTTCATATAAATTGTCCACCTTTTAATTGTGATTGATTGTAGTCGTTAGTCGGCAGTCAACTATGTATTTCACACATAAAATTCAACAGAGGAAATGTCAAATTTTTCACATTTACACTGAAATACATGCCTATTTATTATCTCTACATTAACGTAAAGTAACGCAAAGTATGTGGGAAGGCTAACTTTTGATGTACTTTTAATACTTTGACAGATGTCAAATTTTTTTTTAACTACATTTATATTTAGCTTTTTCTAATTAATTATCTGTCAAATAAAGTATTTATTGTGCCATCTTTGTCTGTCAACACGTTAATGTCAGCATAAAAGGACTCTCACTTTTACATTTATTTTATATCCAAAATTCTTCAGAAAAATTTTTTTTTTATTTTAAATAAATAAATTTGTTTTTAAAAGTGAAATAAATTTTTATTGTGAAAAAAATGGATTTTAGTTTAAAAAATTTAAAAATTTGAATTTTAAATTGAATTATTTATTTCGCTTAAATTTTTATTAATTTTTTCAATTGAATGGATAAAGAAAAAATTTATTTTCATAAGTGTGGACATGAAAATCGCTTGCAAAGAACTCGAATAATAAAATCGTAAAGTGTCAGTTCCAGCCAGCACACATTCTTAGCAATTTGTCTCTAAGCAAATAATTTAATTGTAAATTAAATTAAATTTACTAATTTATTTAAAAAAGTTTCTTGCAGCAATTGCTACGTCTAGTATTAATGACTGTGAAATTCAAAAAAGGATAACAATTAAAAAAATCTATTAAGAAAAATTATTTTATTAATTTTTTTAATATTTTTTATTAGTTTTATCCTTTTTTTTATAAACAATTAAAAAAAAAATTTCGCAAAAAAAAAAATTTTTATCCAAAAAAAAAAATTAATGCTTTAAATTTTGCAATTTTTTAAATTTATTTATTAACAATTTTCTAAATATTTATTGAATTTAATTGAGTTCTTTGTTTAGTTTTTTATTTTCGATTTTAAGTTTAAGGTTTTTCTTTTATATATTTTTTTAAATTTTTAAAAAAAATACATTCTAAAGATTTTAATAAAATCTACGACTTGGAGAAAAAAATTTAAAAAATGTATAAACTAAAGTTTGAATATTAAATTAAAAACAAGAAGATTTAAAATGTTTATAAACATTTTATTTTATATATACATATATATATATTTTTTTGTTCAGAGCAGAAAATTGCTAATAATTTGTGAGATTGATTATACAAATTAAATTATCAAATTAAATAAACAAATTTAAAATTTAGTTAATTAATTAAAACCAAAGATGAATTTTTTTTTAAATTTTTTTTCCATGTATATTAATTTATTAGATATTCTCATTAAATAAATTTAAAATTAATTAAATATTTTTAAAAAAAAATACTTATTAGTCTAAATTTAGTAAAAACGAAGGAGATGGAAATGATTTTTTTTATAGTTCCAAAATAAAATTCCAAAAAAAAATGTTGGTAAATATATTCCCTGTGCTGGCGGGCTTATTGGGTTGGTGCAAAAGTGACAGACCTTCTACTCTTTTTTTATACAAACCAATAGCGTGCTCGGTGTACTTTTTTAAGAATGACAAATTATTTGTTCGAATACAATTTAGAACTGAACAATTTAATTTTTTTTTTGCCCTTTTTCTGAAAAGGGAAATGCATTTCCTAAAATGCATTCCATTTCTTCTTTTATCTCGATTGTTCAGGGCTGCGAAAAATTTTTATTTTATTTTATTTTTTTAAATTAAATTGCAGTTTTAAAATTGTTATTATTTATTAAATGAAATTTCCTTGTTCTGCAGATGTATTTCATATGATTACGTTTCTTTGTAATTCTCAATTGATTCTTGAAAACTTATCATGGCAAAATCGTTTTTATTTGATATCACTTTTGTACATAAATTGAAATTGATTGTTGTGGCGGATGTTGTAAGTGTTCTTGGTGTGATACATATTTATTCATTTTATTTATTTGATGATTTTCATGCTGGACAACTTTGAGAAAATTCCGAGCAGATGCATTTTAAAAATTCTTGACAAAAATGTTGACGCCAGAGAGACAGACGAACGGATAAAGCTTAAGCTTCTTATACGGATCCGGAATAAATTTACGTTACGCATGGTATACAAAATGTAATACCTTTAGTTGCCTCTAGAAGGTGGCCAGTCGCCAAAATAGACATTTGTTTATTGTGAGTAAAATTTAAGTGCAACTTACACCGCGTCAAAAATCTTCAAGGTAGAAGTGTAGACAGACGGACAAAGCTCAAGCTTAGCTTCTTATACGGATCCGGAATAAATTTACGTTACACATGGTATACAAAATGTAATGCCTTTGATTGCCTCTAGAAGGTGACCAGTCGCCAAAATAGACATTTGTTTATTGTGAGTAAAATTTAAGTGCAACTTACACCGCGTCAAAAATGTTCAAGGTAGAAGTGTAGACAGACGGACAAAGCTCAAGCTTAGCTTCTTATACGGATCCGGTATAAATTTACGTTACACATGGTATACAAAATGTAATGCCTTTGGTTGCCTCTAGAAGGTGGCCAGTCGCCAAAATAGACATTTGTTTATTGTGAGTAAAATTTAAGTGCAACTTACACCACGTCAAAAATGTTCAAGGTAGAAGTGTAGACAGACGGACAAAGCTCAAGCTTAGCTTCTTATACGGATCCGGTATAAATTTACGTTACACATGGTATACAAAATGTAATGCCTTTGGTTGCCTCTAGAAGGTGACCAGTCGCCAAAACAGCCGTTTGTTTATTGTGAGTATAATTTAAGTGCAATTTACACCGCGTCAAAAATGTTCAAGGCAGAGAGATAGACGGACGGACAAAGCTCAAGCTTAGCTTCTTATACGGATCCGGAATAAATTTACGTTACACATGGTATACAAAATGTAATGCCTTTGATTGCCTCTAGAAGGTGACCAGTTGCCAAAACAGCCGTTTGTTTATTGTGAGTATAATTTAAGTGCAATTTACACCGCGTCAAAAATGTGCAAGGCAGAAGTGTAGACAGACGGACAAAGCTCAAGCTTAGCTTCTTATACGGATCCGGAATAAATTTACGTTACACATGGTATACAAAATGTAATACCTTTAGTTGCCTCTAGAAGGTGGCCAGTCGCCAAAACAGCCGTTTGTTTATTTAACATTTACGTAGTTCAGTTTGCATACGACTTGATGAATTTAACACGTATTTAAGCTTTTACATGAAACCACTTAAAGTTATTTGCTTAAATAATAATACTCGTAATTTCGTACAAATATTTGACAGCGACTGGTCTTTGAAGTTGTTTTAGACGAGATGTCTTGCGTTTCTTTCACATTCCACATTTCGTTTGATGTGCAAATTTTTATTTCACACTCCGCGTCTGGGAGTTGAATCCATGAGGTTCATTAGTGAATTAAAAATTATTTGAATTTCATTAAAAAAAAACAAAAATGCTGTCCACTTCAAATATTTTGTATGATTTTTTGTATTAAATATTCCTATTCATTTATTTCTTTTGAAATTTAAATTTGTTTAATGAATTTTAAACAATAATTTATTATATTTGGCCGCCAATAGCCAGCAACAGGTTCAACAAGCTTTAATTAGTCTTTTCTCGCGCTGCTGTTAAACTTTTTAAAAAGCAAAACGTTTGAAATATATTTTTAAAACTGAATAAAACAAGTTTGTATGGGCGAATGTGAGTTTGTTGTCATGGATTTTATGCGAAAGTAAAAAATTTTTGCTGTTTTTGAATTTTTTTTTTTTTTTTGTTTTTTTTATTTAAAACTTCTCTATAATATTTCGTTTGCTTTTTATTTATTAAACATTTTTGCTCAATTCACGATTAAAAAAAACGTAACGTTTAAGCTTTTTTTTTTTTAAAAAAAAACTAGTTTTTCTTAATTTTATTTTGAATTTGAATTATTTTTTTTCATATAATTTTTTTTTCCTTTAAAAATATTGAACGAGACACTCTGGAGCCTGAATTTTAGTTGGAGACAACAAGAAATTTTTTTTAGCATGAGGAAAAAATATCAGAAAATTACGAGGAAGGAGGGGATTTTATTTCAAGAAGAACGTGTTACACAGAGAGTTTGGTTTAATTTCCAAAAAAAAAAAAAGGAATCTCTTGCTGCGGTTATGCCTCATTGTAAAAATATTAAATATAAACTGCCAACTTCCGCTCCGAGCCCATAATTAGTGTTTATTACTTTGAGAGCGAGAAAAGAATTTTTTTTTTGTCATAAATAAAAAACAGTTAAAATAAATATTTATCACGATAATATTTTCTTAAAAGGCGATTTAAAACCACCCATAGAGATTGGTGGCCATTTACACCATTTGCCATTTGTAATGCAACCGTGCCTCATTTTATTTATGAGTTTAGCCTTGTGTGAGGCAAGAAATACTCGTAAGAGGCTCATGATAACCACGGCTTTACGGCTAATTTTATATTGCTCTTAGCCGGTATTTCGCGGTTTGCCTGCCGCCGCTTATGTGTTCAATGCCTCAGTGTCGGACAAATGATAGTGTAGAGGAGCCAAATGTTGGAATTGAATTTGGAAAAGCGACAGGACTCGAGATACAGCAGTAATTAGTATGAAAGTAGTCTTGATAAAATATTTTTGGCTACAAAATTATGTAGTAAATAAATTTTGTTTGAAAAAATGCCAAATTTTTTCTCTTACAGGCACTTAGAGGACACTACCAAATCAGGCAATGTATTGTTCAGGAATTAGCAGAAAAGGATAATTGAAGTAGAGAAGGCAGAGTAGTTTTTTTTTTCCAGCACATGAAAACAGTTTTATTAATTGCTTTAAGCAGTTCGGGTATGAAACACGGCTGCAGAAGAATTTCGTAGAAGATTGTATGTGTACGCCTGCCTGTACATTATCATCGATGTAAAATGCTTCCTGGTAAATATTAAGTGACCAAGCAGAAATAATGAGAAGAAGTAGAGAGCCTTATAATTTTTTTTTTTTCTGGCTTACGAAGGTGGGTATCGAACTCATGGCCTTAGTGGTTTGCAGTTGACCATGGAAATGAGTTTAGTATATCCAAATAAAGGGCGTACAGAGGCTTTTTGGGTTCTTCGGTATTTGTTTCTTAAGACAGATGATTCAATAGCGTACGATTCATTCACAGCAATACTTGCTGTGATGCTATACTATTTCAAAAAGTCGCATCAAAATGGTGGTGTAGATGCTACTTGAAGTAAATGCAACTCCGATTGCATGAAAAAAACCATTTTGTGAACATTTTTTTGAAGGTTTTCTGTTCGTACAAGCTGTCAAAACATTTTGTCACACAGTTGCATCTTCGTTCACACCATCATACTGTTTTCACAAAACAGGCAAATTTGATTTAATAGTTTAAAGTAACAGAAGTTGGAATGCGAAATATCAAAATGCTTTCTTGCTTACTAAAAAAAAATATTTTAAGGAATAGAATAGAGTTTTTATTCAGTACCCATTTATTCTTCCCTTTTGACTCTGCCTCACTCTGCCAATACAAAACAGTAACTTACATAAGTAAAGATCCTGTTAGCATTCAGTTACGAGCACTTTATGAACACTTTTTTGCCAATACCTTTGATTTGCCAAGCGGTAATGAAATTTGGCGAAAATTTCTTACAGTGTATGTTAAATTAAAACGCCGTTGTCATTGGCGCGACTATAAAAAATTTATTTATTACAATACTGATTTTTTTTATGATACATACCTGTATTAATTAAGAATCAACTATTTCTACTGGCGATATAATTTTATGTTCAAAATAAAGCCATATTTTAAAAACAAATTATAAAAACATTTTAAAAGCACAAGCCGGATTTTTTATTTAATTTTTTATTTATTTAAAAGTATTTAAAACACTTTAAATTGTTATTTTTTTTTTTTTGTTTTTTTTTTTGTTTTTTGTTTTTTTTTTTTTAAATTTAGAATACAAGTTATTGGTGTCTTGAAGTCAGCATTATTTGACTTGAAGCGGAAATGGTTTTTCTAATACAAAGAAATAATTTATTTTTATGTTCGTGTTAATAATTATGGAACCTGACTGCACACGATTGGGCGCGGCGTTATTGTGACAAAATAATTATGATCTTGGTAGTAATACAAAAGAGCTCTGTATCATTTACATGTCATTTATGTATTCGGTATTCCAGATTATGTAGAACTGTACATGGTTGTACTATTTATCTTTGGAATGTATAATTATCGAAATTGATATTTAACAAAAGTTCTAGGCAATTTTGATTAAATTTTTCTGGTAGCTGTACTTGGCCTATGCATCACTCCGCTGATGCAATGCACTGAACGAGAATTATGAAAAATGCCAAGGGGCAGAAAAAACAGAGTAAAGACAGTTTTTTGCACCGAATAAATTGCTATTAACACTATTGCCACAATTGACGATTTCTCTGAATTTTTGGCGATTTTCAACTATTAAAATACACTACTGACGATTTGAGCTCCTAAGTAAGGCGATGACGATTTCTCAGAATTTCATATTTATGGCAATTTTCTTTACTTTGTACTATAATTTTTTTGTGCTCAACTTAGTGCAAACAACTGGATTCGGGAATTAAGGAATTGCAGTTTTTAAATTTTAAAAGTTTTTTTTAATAAAAAGGAAAGAAACTTTACAGAAAATGCAAAATTAAAAATTGTGATCAAATCTAGCTTTGCCACTTTTAACAGATGTTACCTCATTAGTCGGCAAATGTCGAAAGGATATCTAGTCAGGTGAATTTGAATAAAATCAAAGTTCGCAATCGTTTGAAAACGATTCTTTAGGATGCTTCCTTTACAAAAAAAAGGACTATTTAATACTTAAAAAGTCAAACTGAGATCAATTCCCATATTTAAATATGTACAATTGTATATGGTTATAAATGTTTTTATAGCTAATATATATATATACATATATATATATATATATATATATGTATGTATGTACGTATTTCTGTGAATCGAATGAATTCGATCGTAACCTTTAATTTTGGGATCGTGGCAGTCGATATCGTATAACACGTATCAAAATTTGGGATCGTGGCAGTCGATATCGTATAACACGTATCGAAATTTGGGATCGTGGCAGTCGATATCGTATAACATGTATCGAAATTTGGGATCGTGGCATTCGATTACTTGTCGATCGAATGCCTTCCCTCCTAAAGTCATTCCATAGTAAAAGAGGTTTCGTAAACACAACCCTGTGTGTTTTTTAAAAGAAGCTGCAATTTTTTAATTAATTATGAGAAAAATGTAAGTATATTTGTTTACATTTCATTAATAACAATAAAAAACCACTGTGCATTTGTTTAGGATAAATTGGAATAAAATAAATGGAGAACAAAAAGAGACAATGGCCCAATTCATGGCAGGACCTCCCTAGCTTGGCGCGAAATATTTTTCCAAATTGCGGGCAAGGGAAAGTAGTGGCTAAGAGGTTATGGGAGAAACTGGCAAATGGACCGAATGCATTTGACCCACCTCTGAAAGAGACATCGGCTTGGTGTAAGGTATGTACATATGTATATATACATACATATATATTCTTTAAACAAAATTACAAACTTCAATTAATTTGTAGGTTTACGCAGACAAAATTCATAACAAGAGACGGTTGGTGGCCCGTACATTGTTTGCGTGCTACTACAATGAAAAAAAATCTATTACATTTGTTAAAAAATTTCGATACGAACGTTATCGTATGCCGTTATCCACTTATTCGATACGTCACGATATTTCATTCGATCCGAAAGCTTACTCGATCACGTATACGACGATTTGGGCCCTGATTTCACTTCTAGTTTTTTTTATTATTATTAAAGTACATATATGTGTTTGTTATACTTTTTAGAATAAAACGATTGGAATACCAAAAAAAAAATTGATTATTTTTAGACATTTCTGGCAACAGTGGCTTTTAAAGGATTTTTGGTTAGCACTTCTTTAAATCATTTCACTGCTATAGAAGGCTGGCTAAGGCTGATATATGAAAAATCGTAAAATTCAGCCTTTTTAATACTATTGAGGCAAATCTACATATATGCAATCAAATTTATTATACCCTTCTCCAAAAAGGATGGAAGGGTATAAATAAGTTTGATATAGGGGATGCAATTTCAATAAATATTGATTTCCGACCATATAAAGTATATATATTCTGGATCGTTATAAGAAGGGGAGTATTTCGTCTGTCCGTCTGTCTGTCTGTCTGTCTGTCTGTCTGTCCTCATTTCCTTCCGGTAATTTTGTTGCGCTCAAAATTGACCTTAAATTTTGTCTAAAATCAAAAATTTTTTTACCTATCTGTTCTAATTTCTTTCAAAAGTACCACTTATAAAAAAAAGCAAAATCGGCCGATAAATAAAAAAAATATAGCCAAAAAATAATTTCATATATTTATATGAAGAAAATGCAAAAAATCCACGCTGAGTAACAAACCAAGAGCATGTGTATTGACAAGCACGTCTACGTTCGCAGCCAAACTTGCTGTTAAAATTTCACTATAAAGTTGGGTAGATAAACGACTATTTTTTCTTAATTTTACCCTTTTTGAACGACATATGTGCTATATTTTTTTTTTTTGAGTATATTTGTAAAGCAACGGAGCCACTTGGGATCCGTGGCGGGATGCTTATGTATATGAATAGAAAATTTTTGTTTTTGTTTTTGTTTTTTGTTTTTGTTGTAGCAAACGCAAATTCATTTGGTGGTGGTTTTGTTTGTGTATACTTTTATGTGTTTGCAATACGATTGTATAGTATTCTGGCATATGAAGTGTTTTTTTGCCATCATAGTTTTCTTAAGCATTTTTGTACATGCATGCACACAGTGTTGCAAAAATTTCTCCAACTATATATAGCTATTGTGTTTCGATTGCCTGCGATATGGAGCCATGAGAGCCTCCGTGGAGCTGTTATCAATGGAGATCTTGAATTTGGAGGGTGGCGTCGCAAGGAATTCCTAGCGCTGCAGAGAGCAGCAGAAAGAGAAAGAAAGGTAATCTTAGAAAGTAGTAATCGGTGAACACCTCCTCACGAAGTAATACTATGACGATATGGGTACGTTTTTAAGTTCTTCTTTATGTTGCTTATTTTTTGAGAGAACATATCCATGGAGAAGGGTATAGAAGATTCGGCACAGTCGAATATAGCACTTTTACTTGTTTTTAATTTATTTTTAATTAATATTTAATTATTTATTTAAACTTTTATAATATTGCGACACTGGTATCCAAAATGAATTTTTGTTGAATAAAAATAATGCACAAGGGAAAGTTCTTTAGCAATTTTTTTTTTTTTTTTGCTTTTAATTATTTTTATAATTTTGCAAAATGTTTAGTAGAATATAATTTTTTAATTGAAATCAACAATTATTGTTTTGAATTTTTTGATGTTCTTTTTTGTAGTGATAAGTTTTTCAATAGAACTGGTACGAGCAGAGAACATTTTTAAACATTCTGTCGAATGTCTGTGTTCAGTCAATTAATTAAATAACATGTTTTCTTTTTTGTGAAAATTAATCAGAAAGCAAAAAAAAAAATAGCAACAAAATCACTCGCGATGAATGAATGCAATTTATGAATGAAAAGCGAACAAAAAACAAAAAAAAAAAAAAAAAGAGAAAAAAAAAGAAAGAAAATACAAACAAATGAAATAAACTAAAAATACAGGAATGATTGTGTTATTATTTTTTTACAATTTTATCAAATCGCAAATAAGCGAACGAGGAATGCATGTGAGAGCGGGGAGCGGAATACATTCGTGCATGAAATCATTTCTTTGCAAGTGAACATATTGCGAATGATAAGAAAAAATTCGCGGAATTCTACCACCTAAAAAGGCAATAAAAATTATTCACCTTTAAAAAATTGTCACCACTTATGGGGAGAGGGTGTAAGGGCATACAGCATAACGGTATATTTATTGAGCAAAAATTTTTGTTATATGTATTTTGCTGAAATGTATTTGAAGATAAGCAATTTTTCGTATTTGACTTACGGCTTCATTAACTTGGATTGTCCTAAATTTAATATTTTATTTTATTTTATTTTCTTCTTAAAACCGAGTAAAATCTATAATTCTAAGCAAGGCAAGAAAATGCTAAATAGTACGAGAATTTGATGTTTTATTT
Source organism: Ormia ochracea (assembly GCA_963402855.1). NCBI lineage: Eukaryota > Metazoa > Arthropoda > Insecta > Diptera > Tachinidae > Ormia > Ormia ochracea. Next base: position 45,736,842 of record OY727106.1, read on the forward strand.
CAATGAAAATGTCATGAGTATCCAGCAGTTCCTTAAAATCAAACTGGTTTTCGTAAAATCAAATCAACTATTTTCTAGATTATAGAAACACTTAATACTATTTACTTTGGAAATTGTGGCATTTCACATAAATTTGAAGCAGATTAACTAATTTTTACATTAAATAGTCAGACAAGAAGTAAAAATGCATATACATAAATTGCATTTGGCTTCGTTAGGCTACATACAAGGGAGAACAGTTTGGTTAGGGTCGCTCTATTTTGTACTTCGTTTTGTTAGTTGTTCGTATGCCCTTCTCCGACCCTATAAAATATATTTATTCTGTATCCATATAAGAAGGAGTTTTTGAACTTTTTCCATTTTGCTTTAAAAATTCGTCTGCTCAGATTTTTCTCATTATTATATATGTAGTATAAACTTCACGGAAATCGCTTAATAAATAAAATAAATTTATTTTTAACAGCGCTCGTTTAACCCATATAATCAATTGAGCATTATCAGAGCAATATTTCGAACTACTTTACTAATCACTTTGGAGAAAAATATTTCTAAAAACAAAACTAGCAGCAGTCAAACCAGCTGTTAAGCAATAGTAATATAATTAGGAAGAGTATAATTAAAATGTTTAATATTTCTTACTAATGAGAAATGTATTTGTTGCAAAATGCAGCATAAGTATAAAATATTTTGTGAGAGTAGGGTATATAAGATTCGATACAGCCGAATACACATCACTTTTAGTTATTATCCCTGTCATAAATGTCGCACTAGAAGTTTTAGAAACTGGATATCATAATAATGTATTGCCAGCTACAGTCATTATTTTGATAAAATGTAATTGTGAAAGCCTTATGCTGTGTTGGGCAATACTATATTCCTCTAAACAATTAAATGTTGATTCCATGCCAGAAGTCCGTTACAGCAATTACTGTTGAAAAACCAAAACTCATATACTTGTTTCCTGGCAACAACTATTTTAATTACTTCGTATCAGACTGGAAGCCATTGTTTTTCTCATCATAACAGAACATGTGTTTCTGAAAATTTCTGAAAATTTCTGAAAATCCCCGACAATTTAAAATTGGCTGATCGCAATATTAATAAAAATATTCAATCTTTTTTATTATACGTTTTAATTGCTACAGGGATATATCTTGAACTTCTGTATATGGCCCAAGTGGATTTAGTGGATTTGATAGGTTAGTTTTTCGGGGCGTGGTCTATTGTCAAAAAAAAAAAACCTTACTTTCATTGGCCACTATACTGTAAAGAAGACAATGGCGCTGAACTTGAAATACTTTCTGAAATAATTACATGTGAATGTAGTTCCACTAAAGTCTCTTGATATCTTAGAATTTTTTATATCTCTTAGATCTAAAAGAAATATGGTGATATATCATTAGAGGTTAAAACTTTATTGCCAAATTGGAGATTAATTAGAATTATAGAAAAATTGAGAGAATCTGTTTATATATATTGTAAAATATTTCATTGCATATATATAAATACTAAAATTATGAAGATATACATATGTATCTTATATTTAATAAAAGGGACTTTTCATCAAATCTAGATCATCTCCATTTATAGCTATCATGGTAATGGAAAAGATTTGAGACTCTTGTATTGAAAAATTATTTATAATTAGACAATGCAAACGGTGGAGACATGGCAGAAAAAGGTTATTTACACCATTCCAAAAGAACCATTTACTATATATCACATTATAGGCATCTAGTTAATAGAGAGCTGATATTTAAACGATTTTTTATTATGCAAAAATATTTTTGTTTGTTTGTTTTTTTGATTTTAAATTAAAATTCTTTCAATTGTGGTAGAATTTCCAATTTCATTATTCCCGAAGCATTACCCATATAGTGTTAAAGAAATACCGAATAACAAAGAATTTTTATAAAAAAAAATCTAAAACTAAATCGAAGAAAATTATAATAAAATTAAAAGACGGGGAAAAATTAAAACGCAAATTTTTAACATTTCGCATGACGATCGCATTATTTGCTACTGGCTTAGTTCTTAAGATTTATTGTAATTTTATTTATTTTAAATAACTTCTTGTTTGACTTAAGGTGCACATATGCAAATGCATATATTTATCTACCCAAGTACATGTATCGCTGCTTTAAGTGTGTAGGTAACAACAGGAGAGTGGCACTTTAAATAGTTTCTGGGAAATCCAGAAAATTATTATCGTAAAAGTCTAAGTCTAGTCTAATTCTTTTTTTTTTTTTTTTTTTGAAGATCTCACAAATGAGTTTCAATTTTTGGAAAATTCAAAAAAAAAATATCTAAATTAAGTAGAATTCTTGACAGCTAATCATTTAACTGAAATTTAAACCGCTTTGCCTCAAAAATTGTTCTACCGTCATTAGTTGGTTCTTTGGTGAATGTGTACGACTATAGCCAAACATTAAAATAAAATACATACATACTCTATATGTATAGATGTGTGCATGTACATATGTATGTATGTTTGTGCATGCATAAATTATTTTATGAAATTTTTTAAGGTTCGATTTTTTAATTTAATTCATGTTATACCTGATCATGTGACTGAAAGATTAGCAAATCACATGAGCGGCAAAAAGCTTTTATGTAGGCACATACACACATGCATATGCACCTACATATCTACATGCATATTTAGGCCACAATGTAACTACGCATTTATAGGGTTTGGTTTTTTGTTAGCTTAACTGCATCTGGCCAGCAATGCTCTTTCGCTGGAATGCAGTTTTTTAACTTTGTAGTATTACGGGGAATGAAAAATTGAAGCGCCATGAGAAATAAACAAAATGAATTAATAACAAGAAAATGCATTCATAAGATGACGAAGTCAGAAACAATAACAAACTTCCGCTGAAAACACAGAAAATCAAAAAAAAGCCATCAATGTGACCAGATAATTTAAATTTTACAACAACAAAATCGTATCTGAAATGTGCTGCATGATGTAGGTAACAACCCATTTTCCCTGATTTCTTTATTTTATTTTGTATCCGTCAGTACTCGTACATTATTGGAAAAAAAATAATTAATTAATATATTTCAAGCAGAAGTTGTTATGAATTTTATATAATTACACAGTTGTTTTTATACATTGTTATGTAATTCTTTTAGCTTTGTAAAGGCTAGAAAATGTTTAATTGCAAAAAAGCCGTATTGTCTAGTAAAGTATTAACAAAAATAGCGTAATGGCCACACTGGTTGCCGTTAAAAGAACATGAAAACAGACAGAGAGTACAACAAGTAGATGAGAAACAACAACAACGACAAGATGTCAACCAACAACAAGATGCAAACAAAACAACAAAATTTTTGTGTTCAATGGAAAATGAATTGTGGACTTTGTCTTACAAATAATTTTGAAGTCAAAGTGTGTTTCAATATTCCCATGATTGTATTGAACAACATCTATTGGGGTCGTGATTCATGTTTTTAGCATTTTTGTTTTATAAAATAATGTAATGGACTTATGTGCGTAGGTACAATGTATGTATGTATGTAAGTATATGTTTATATACACAAATGTATACGTACACATATGCATGTATGTGAGAATAGTTATTACGTATTGGGTTATATGCATGCATATGTAGAAATGTACATATGTAAATATTAAATCTATATACATACATTCATATGTATATACATATTTATGCATATTTGCAATAGCTGATTGGTAATTAGCCATTAAGTATGCACTTAAGATTCCCTCTGTGCTAAATAATTGCAAACAACGCCACGTCATAAAGTACAACTTACTTACGTATGTATGAACATATCTGTGTATATACATATAAAGTGCATAATTACTATCTCCTTGCAAACTTATGTACATATGTACATATGTACATATGGATGAATGTACGTACATAGATGCATATTTTCGCATATATGTATATATACATATATGTGTATGTACGTATGTACATCTTCAAACGGTGTGCATTTAGAAAGATGAATACCTTTTATTTTGTGAAAGCGGTTTTCTACTAAAGGCCAACAGCTAAGCATTTAGTATGTCCGTATGTATTTAAAGCAAATCTGTAAATCTCGTGGAAAAAATTGTTCCTCCTACCTAATCTAATATATGTACATATGTATGTATGTATGTTAGTATTTCAGCAAATATGTACATATTATGTAGAGACATACCTAATGACATATATACATACATGTCATTAGGTAACCAATTTTATTTTATTTTGAGTAAAAATGATTTGAGGTTAAAACAGAGTATCGGAGAAACTCGGCTGTAAATATGCCAAGACGTCTTCAGAGTGTAATTGCATTGAATGCACCCAACCAATTAGTAAAAATAAAACAGTAAGAAACAAAACCTAAACCATACGACCCTAATAAAATAAGGACTAAATTAGAACATGCATGTAAACATGCATATATACAAGCGTACATATATATGTATGAACACATATTACCTGCATACATCCTATGTATGTATGTATGTATCCACGTTTATAACAACATATTCGCATATATAACTGCTTAAATACATCCATACATGCATATGTATGTAGATGCACAAATTTATAAATATATATATATGTATGCAGATATACTATCATTAATACAATTAAAATAATAAAAATACTTCAATTAAAATTCCATTTCAAACAACAACAACTCTCATAAAATGTAAACAAATAATACAGCAAAGTGAATAACATCAAAAATAACGGCACTAAATTTTTCAATGAGTAGACGATTAAAAAAAATTAGTTCATCTAGTGGTTCTCTCTTTTCAATTCATCAGAAATCTCTTCATAGATAAAAGATGCACTTGTTTAATATGTCAACATGCGTTTGAGAGAGTGTAAGTAAACAATTGCGATACCGTTAAATTGCATTTGTCACTTTATTTGTAACTTTTAAGTCATAAGCGTAGCATTCATAATTGGGACGAATTTTTACATCTTTTGATTAGTGAAATAGAAAGTTGCACTTCCTCAGCCGCATTCTTACATACATACATACATAACTACTTGCACAACTAAACCATTGAAACCAAGAAAACAAAATAAATTAGTGAAAAGTATTGTTGTTAAATGCCTTTGTGAGCATGCAAAACTGTAGGATTCACAGAAGCTGGAATTATTTTGGGTTCACTTTTTAATTCAAATAGCATTTGCAATTTAGTTGCAATATTTGTTACATTACAGATAAAAAAAACCATCACGTAACTCTTAAAAAAATCTATTCATCAACTTCTAATTGCTTAATACTGCTACTTTAAAGAGCAACTTCTGTTGTTATATAATTTACTCTCTGGCAACACTTTTAAACAACAACAGTTTTTGTTTTACGTACTTTCTTTGAAAAAGGAATGAGGGAATGTGAAGAGCATTAAAATTGCAATGCATGTCATATGAAATGTAAACAAACGTATTGAAAATGGCTACAGAATATGTTGCTTTACATCTGTATGTGTGAGCGAAGATTATTTTTTAGGGGCATTTGCGCGCCCTTTTTCTTCTGCACCGATGTTTGCGTCGAGTGTTGTCAGATAAACAAATTCTTTCCTAATTTTTGGGATTTTCATTTTAATAATCTAGAAATATATAAACCATTAGTTACAATTAGCTATTAAAAAATCATACATCAAAAATATCAATATATTAAAATATATGAAATATATAAAGATGTTGGTAAATGCTGTACTAGAATTGTGAAATGCAACAATTTGCAATTTTAGTCTACACGGTATCCGTTTTTAGAAGGCACGCATCTCATACACATCCGTCGTTTTCTGAAGAAGGCAACTACGACCATTCACGGTTGCACCAGTTAAATTAGAAAGAAGAAAATTTAATATTTGAAAAGTAGACACCTGGCAATAGTGTAGTAGATTCATTTGCTTTGTGGAACAAATGAGTACTGAAATTGTTATAAACTCTTTCACAAATCGTGTAATCTCTTCGTTTTTTTTGTTGGTATGTTTTATATAGAAATGAATAGGCTTCAATGCTCTTTGTTGATTTCGTTGTTGTTCGTGTTTTTCTTTTAGCAAATCATTAGCACTTCTTGTGTGTTTGGAATATTTTCAAAACGACAGTTTATTTTTAAACTTGGTCTGCTAAAGACGTCGTAAGCGGCAGTTTGGAAGTTGTGAGTTAAATTGCATCGAAAGGAAAAAATAAACATTAACGCACAAATGCAGTTTATGAAATTGAAGCAAAACCGCAGCAGAAAAAAATTAATGTAGACAAAAAGAAAAAAATGTTATGAACAACAAAAATTTTTAAGACATCACAAAAAACAAACCATTTTGCTTTTTAAAGAAAAAAACTCTCGTTATAATGACATTAAAGCAATTAACATGCTTTTGATAAAAGCTGTAAAACCTAATAAAACAAACCATATAAAATTATTTACAATAATAATTATTTTGTGTGTGAAAAGATTGAAAAGACTTAATTTTTAACACAACCCAAATCATACGTTATTAAGAACAAATCCTACATTTAAAAAAAAAAAAAAAATTACATGTCAACCACAAAAAAATATTTGCTGTTCCAAAAAAAAAGTTATAAAAATAAATTGACAAAAATTACTTGGTTTTTAAAAAAATAAAAAAAGGAAGTAAAAAGGATCACTATATGTGTTGTATTTATGTGAACAACTGGATTATTTTTCGTCTCCCGAATATCATACATAATTTTATTTGATATTTTAATTTTCACCGTCAATACATATTTACCAAAAAGGCCTCCTCATGAAATGTAAAAGTTGGTCTAATAAAATCAACAATTTTGTTGTTCGCCGATTAAAGTCCATTAAGGTAATTTTAAAAAATATTTAAATAAATACTTGTTTTTATGCTAATACTAATTTCTTACTAAATTCTTCGCCTATGAATGGGTCATTGGTAGGTTGTGAGTGAAAACATGTTCAATACCCAGTTCTATTCAGTTGTTGGCCGAAATACAAATTCTTTTCTGCAGTTTCAAATTCTTTTGCAACGATCACGATCGTTAGTAAAACTAGTTAAGAAATGCCCTCAAGAGTCTTACATAATATATGATTAGCTACCAGCCATACATACACATACATGAATAATTTTCTCCGCCCGCCTCTTACTTTAATTTCATTGAAGAGTCCTTGAATAGAAAAATTACTTACTTCTCCATTTTAATTAATTATTTTCGAGATGAAATTAATTTTTATTAAACTTCATAAAAAATAAAATTAAAATTTGGAATGTAAGCCGTGTTGAAGATCAAAGAACTTTTAAGTTCAAACTAATTTGTTTTATTGCTGCAAACATATTTTTTTTTGTTTTTGTCAAACACATTTTAAAATATTTACATTCTTATGAATTATTTTAAAAAGAATTTTTTTCAAAATTCTAAGTGAGTTATTATTTAAAATTAAAACATTTTTATAGAGTTATAAATATGTGTGTTCATATGAATATGTATATATATGTATGTATTTTGCTCTGTTGTGAAAATTATTTTTTTAATTATATTTCTGTTTTCCTGGAGAGTTATTATTTAAGGAAAAATTCTCAATATTTATATAAATTATATATTTTTTTTTTTTTGGCCCAACCCTAGTCACTATTTGGCGATTTTTCATTTTAGTCTGAAAGAATACGAAATCAAAAAAAATTTCCTTGAGCAAGGAAAAAAATGTTAATAAATTTATATTTTTTTGTGCAGGACGAATTTGTGAAGAAAGAAATTAGATAGGAATTATGACTATCCTCTGGCATCAGATCCTTGATATATATTCAAACAAAATAATTTTTTTTTTGTGTTTCTTTAGAGTTTTAGTTTCATGATTTCCATGTTTAAATAATTTTTTTTTTTTTTTTTTTTTTTTTTGTGTTAAATAGACTTTAAACTTTTTATTTAACTGCTTGTTTTAAGTACTAAATTCTATTGAAAAGAAAAGAAGAAAATCTAACTGTTTATAAAATAATTTATTTATTTGCTTTTAGTTTGCTTGAACTGTGAATTGAAAAGGCGTTTCCGATTTTTGTTGTAAATTGCTAAAAGATTTTTTTGTAAAAATATTTTTATGGTTACAATATTTTAGAAATAAATTATTTTTATCCATCTGATTTAAGTCAATTCTATTAAAAAGTAGTACAACAGAAGAGTTTTTATTACCAATTTTAAATAATTTTTAAAGGGGTTGTATGTAAAGCTTACAAGTATATGAATGCATAATTTTTTTTTTCTAAAAATTAACTGTGTCTTACAATTAAAGGATAGGTATTTGTTTTATTTTATAATTATAATTTCCGGAAAGAATACGATAATTGTAATTATAAGTAATTACGTTTAATTGCACTTTTAAATTCATGTTTCCTTTCCTTCTTACGTAATGATAACGTTATCAAAAATTAATCATTAATACCTAATTTTTTATGTAAATTGTTATAAATTCGTATGTGCATATTAGTCCAAAGTTCGTAACATATTTATTTGAGAATTATAAGCAAATGCATAACACAATACACACATTCATTTACATACATTGCATTATTTATGTTTATATATTTATTATATAGATGGGTGTATGCTTGTAATTTAAGTGTCTTCAAGCTTAAGTCATAAACAATTTTACTCAAATTTAAAAACCAATTCATTCGATGGCATTGGAACGTATTAAAATACGATATAACCCAAAAAAAGAGAAAAAAAAATTACTTGTTTAAAAACAATATATTTAAGAGAGGAGTTTCAAGTGTTTTTTAAGAGTTTTTCCTACCGTAAATGAATCATTTCTAAAAATTTATAAGAGCAACTTTAATATGTTCATTATTATTATTTTTTTTTTTAAATTTCGTCTCTATAAAACAACAACAAAACAACTATTGTTTTGTAAACAAAACGAAACAGAATGGATAACAAAAAGAAGAATATACATACATACGTCAATACTACAGAAATTATAAATAAAAGTAGCATATTTCGTCTGACTTTGGCTACAAGGAAGCGTAATTTTAAACCACCTTGTAAAAATGTAAACAAAATATGTATGCATGTTTATAATAATATAGAGAATATATTATACATACAACATAAATATTGAAAAAAGAAACAGAAATATAGAGGCCAATCAAAAAAAAAGAACAACAAAAACCTATTGGATAGTCTAACAACGCCAATAATGAAATAGAGAAACAAAAACAAAAAATCAACAACATGCCAGACATACAATAGAGACAGTTAAATTGTATGGAAACGAGTACACAACGAGTCAAAATTACAATAAAAAAAAAAAATGTTAAACCAAAAACAGACTGTGGGCATGGGCGCACACATCCACACAGAGAGTAGTATTAAATAACACTAGATGTCTGAAAGCACAAGCAAAACAAAATAGAACGAATTAAAAAGATATAAAAGAAGAAAAGAGGGGAAAATAGACAAACCAAAATAAACAGAGAATTGTGAAAAGTAACTTGTGGTAACGTGAGTAAAATAAAAAAGACTAGAGCAAGAGGAAATTCCTAGCTTTGTTTTTGTTTTCAGGGATGATAAATATTTTAATTTAAAAACACATGTTTGTAGTTGCCAGATGTAAAGTTTTTCCTCACTTTCGTCACATAGATTTGTTCAGGTAAACCAATTACTACGGCTATTTCGCATCAAAAATTTGTCAACATTTTTTTTCTTTGTTTTTTTATAAGTGTATGTTGTCAAAAATTAAAAGAACAAGAACTCATTATGGCGTTGTACTAGATAAAATGAGGTCGTGAATGGCTATTTGCACACTCTTAATGTATTAATTTAATTTCTATTTCAATTTAATGTTAACGCAATGTCCGAGAGGACATAATTGAGCCACCATGGTCGGTTGCCATTTATACTAAAAATAATGTATATAATATTCATATATAAATAAAACAAATATTTAAAAATATCTGTAATTGCAAAAAGTAAGTGCATATATGTACATATGTATATGTAATACAAAAAAAAAAAAATCTACCTAATATTCTAATCCGTGAATAAGATTCATATGTGCACAATTTATACTGACATATTGGTATCGATTACTAGGCAATTTATTAAGAAGAAAAAGTTCCACAAAGAAAAAAAAAATTGCTCAGCATTTTATCTTTGCTAAAAAATTATACATTGCCAAAATGCTAAAAATAAATACGTCTTAACATTTTACTATAATAAAAAAAAAGTAGTTGTCAGCTGTCGGCATTTAAATCAAAAATTGCAGATACTTATTTTTTGGTATTTTTGAACACACTAAGAAATACATTGCTAGAATGGTTATAAATAATTCGATTCCTAAGCATAGTGTTCACTAACTATCAGGCAAGCACTTTAAATTCTCTTATATAAAAATTCGTAGTATAGCAATATGAAAACCTACGCACGTAACCATATATACGTTAGTAATGTACGTATTCCAATATCCCAACACACATTCTACTCTATTCTATTCTATTATACTGTATTTGTTTTATGTATGACTGCACTTATATTTGGCCAAACTTTGTTCGCCATCTCTGATATTACATTCTCATAATAAAGAACTAAAAGGTGTATCGAACAGTGGGATATATTTTATTTAAGAAAAAGAAAATTTTTTTAATTAAACAACTTTTTTTTTTAGTTGTAAAAAGGTTACGAATTGCGTTATTAGAATTTTTATTTCTTTACACAAATTAGTATCAATTCAAAAAAAGCTAAATATAATCGAATATTATTAATGATGTTTACGTTTATTTTTTATTTTATTTGCATTTATTTGTGACATTGAGTTCGTATGTCGATTATATTACATTCGTTACGACTATCCGAACGTACAATTAATTAATAAACTTTAAATTCTCCAAATTTCAATTTTTATTAAGTAATCGAATAAAGAAAATATAAAATAAAAAAAGTCAAAGTGAAAGGGACATATTTTTTATTAGAGCTATTGTAAATAGCGCCATATAAATAGATATGTATGTATATACACATTCATACGTACATATAACGACACACATACATATGTATGCATGTACGTATGTATCAATACCGTTGTTTGCAAATTTTGTGTAGAATTCGCAAACTATTCATATCTGCACATGTATGCATGTATATATATGTGTTTGCACTTATATGTATGTATGTAGGTATGTTGGCACATGTTTGTTAATGTAGTTTTTTTACTTCTTTAACGTATTACGCTACCTAATTTATTGAAATTGGTAAAAACATGTGAGAAATACCTACCAGTTCAAAATAATGCCAAACATTAACTAAGCAAAATATGTACCAACACATTTAAGTAGCAAGCGCGGGGCCAGCTTAAGCTTTTGGGAGAGAAATTTTCGATAAATCATAGTATGTATATTTCTACGTGTGTATGTACATACATATATTTAAAAGCTTTGTACATGTCTATTGAAGGACGGTTTATTCGTTATATGAGGAAAATATCAATTTTCCCTCTCTTTAGATCTGTGCTTGTTAGATGGATAAGTACAGCATTTAAAGACAGAATTTTATATTGCTTGTAAAACAATAAAAAACAAATTCATTGCTTTTTCTAAGTTCTATATTGATTTACAAAGTAAAATGACAATGACCTCAATAAAATATAAACTTTGTTTGTGATGCTCGCACACACATGTTTTATAATTATGGACCCATCTCCATACTTACGTACATATGTACATAAGTATGCATATACATATGTGCATATGTGTTTAGTCACACGGATTAATTATATGTAGACATATATGTATGTACATACTACGTGCATTGATGAGAACAACATAAAAATATAAATAAAAACTTTTGGATACGTGTGAACGGAAATGATTCCAAAACATGTACCTGCATGTACCGCATGTAACTTTATAGAATCTCAACACATTCATATTCATAGTTAGTGGCCCATTTTAGCGTCATTAATATTGGAGCTCGGTTTCAGATGATATTTGCCAAAATACAACTTATTTTTGTGAAAGAGTAGAAAGTAAAAAATGATCAGATTTAGATTCTTACGTTTTCGTCGAAATATATTCATTCTTTAATCTGCCGTAACATAGAAATGTTTATAATTTTTTTTTCTCTTTGCGCACATGTGACTTGCAGCTTCTGCCGAATAAAAGCAGAAGAATTTCTAATAGAATTGATAAAATACCTATTACTTTCATAGTACCTTTCGGTCATTCATTCATTCATTAATCACATGATAATGTTCATACATTGGCGGAATTTTATTCAAAACAATAAAAATGCTTATACACGTCCAACTGTGGCTACGTATATATGTATATGCATACATCCCCTCATATGTATGTACATCATATGCAAACAAATGCATATGGTCATATGCATGTGCATAAATATGTAGGTGTGGAAGTATAGGTATTTGTAAATAGTGTTATTGTAAATATATGTAAGTGTATCTCAGTGCCCACCTCTTATTTTTATGCTTTGTCTTTATAGACATTAATCCATACATGCTTTTGATTCTGTGCCCCCACCCCTCATTTTTGAATTTTTTTTCATTGCTCTCCAATAGCTCTCTTTTCTAAATACTCAAAATTTATCATCGTTTTTCGCCGTTTGTCGTTTTATTGCAACTTCTTTGATGTTGTGTAGTACCAAATATTAAGACGCTTTTTTAAGGTTTGTGTGGCATCATTTTGCCATCCTCCGCGCCAGTTCTAACAATAACAATATACCACTATTAAAGCGCCACACACAGTTATTTTTAAAACAACAACTTTTAAGGTTTAACACATTCTCTATATCTCCCAAATTGTAAATGCTCACTCTCTCACGATTTTTTATATCAGTCCTGCCAGACAGTTTTTTTGATATCCGTGAATTGCACGATTATATTCACCATACCTTTACACTATCATCATCATAGACGTTTGTGGTTACAGAAACAGGAGAACAATTTCGCAACTTGATGAACTTGTTTTTAATAGTGATATTTCAAAGAAAAGTAATTGGTTTTGCAAGATGCATATGTACGTATGTAATGCTTAAATGCAAGACATGTTTTACGGTGAGAATGCGAAAAATGTTATTTTATATATAGCAATGCTTAGCAAGTGACTTGTCTTTGGCTGCTGTTGCAACAAGGAAACTTTCCAGCAATCGAAAATTCATTCCTTATTATATATTCAGTGTCATTGAGAAAATATTTTATTTCCAAAAATATTGTATTTACTTGTACATATTTATTGTCTAATGTTGATGTTCACTAAGAAGTGACATAAAAATCGCCTTTAGTTGGCGGGAAGATTTCGATATGGTAACGACGTTTTTACTATACAAGGGAGCTTATTGTGGATGTTTGTTGTATTTTTTGGGAGCATATTTTTCTCACAATAAATTTTATATAGTCGTATATTAATGGTATTATTGTGTGTGTGTGTATTGTTTTTTTTTTTTCGTTTCAAAATGTAGTCGTTCGTTCCGTTGTTTTTGGTATATGTATGTATATTACTGTACATACACAGAGGTCGTCATCGACAAAGTCGGTACATACAACATTCATTCTTAATAAGTTTTTTGTGGCGCTTACGTTGAAGTACGGATATCGGCACTCAACAGAAAATAAATCCAAATTATTTGATTAACTCCATACATACATATATGTATACGTACATATGTATGTATGTATTTTTTTTTAAAGAAACGGCTAATAAAGTGTCTACAAGTTTAATAATTAAAAATAGCAGAAATTTACCGTTTTTATTTTAAAAAAAAATGTGTTTGTGATATTAAAAGAAAGTTTTGTGTTAAAAAATCAATTGTATGAATGAATATCCATCCAACCATCCAGCTTTTGCAATAATAATTGAAAATATAATAAAAAAATTTCCTATTTATACATTCATACATGTTTATGTGCGTTTGTATTTGCTGGGCATGAAATAGTGTTAAAATCTAAATATTATGATAATAAAGGAAATTTCCTTCAAATGAAAATTGCACGAAAAAAAGAAAGGAAAAACTTACCGATTATAAGTGTTATTTAACAAGAGAGTTGATGGCCTGCTCAATCTCTATAGGTATTAAAAAAGAAAGAAAACGAGAGCGTTTCGCATAATAATAGATAACCAAACAGAATGTGTATGTATGTATGTATGGATTTATACCAAATACCTACTGCATAAGTATATTTTTGCACATATACATTAATATATACATTCATAAATATTAAATTAAAGGAAAGAAAATTAAAACAGCGAAAAAAATAATAGGCTCCAATTACTATTATAGTACTACAAATACCATGTATGGTTTTTACGCATTGCAGTTTAATTACGTGTACATACATGCATACATACAATTAAAAAAAATGTATACTACAAACTTATGATAAAGTTTCTAAAATATAATATTGCATTTTTAATGTTGTTTGTAAGCTATAAATTTCTCACTCACCAGCCAAACCATAACAAACAATTTGTGTGTATCAAACAATTTGTATAACCTTGAGAGACTGAAAAAATAAATTAGGTACGTACCAATTCTATTTATACTTAATACCTAAAAATAAGAACTATCCGCATTTAAGCGGATAGTTTAATTTATGTTATTAATTGCGCCCACTACGTAATACAACTTAGAAGGAGATGAAATAGAAACCTGGCTCTAAAGAATTCGAATATATGTATACTGTATATCCAGGTTTTACGGAAAGTATCTGCAATTAAATTTCTTAAATACCGTTATTTTGGCATTTGTCCAGTCTCAATTTTACTACTGAACTGTCTATCTTAAACGATTCGTATAATTACAAATATGTATCAAAGCACTAATTACATACATATTTTCATATTATTGAAATGAATACCTCTAGTTTTCATATAAAAACCAACAACAAAAATGGCTCATAATTGTACCTATACAACCACATACACATGAGTGTGCATACATAAACAAAATATCAAAATAACAATAACAACAACAGCTGAAAGGCATACGCGTGTTAACCATAAAAGCAGAAAAAAAAATCATTCCAAATTTTTATGTGTGCTTGTGCTTTATATAATTATAGTTGAGTTGAAATCAAAACAAAGATTACAGCAACAACAACCACAACCTTGCCTAAGTCTTGCTAAACTTGAATGAATTTCTTAATTTTGTTTTTGTTTTTGTTTTTTTTTTTTTTTTTTTGAAGAAATTATAACGAATTAAACATTAACAATTATATATTAATAATTCTATATAATATTTACTTTTACAAAATAAAACGCTTAATCGTGTTGTGCTAATCTGGCAATACTGTTTGAAGTAAATGGAAAATTACAACCATTAGCGGCAGATATCGAAGTCGTCATACAATTCTCTGCAGCGGCGTAGTAAAAAGGAGCCTTTAGAGACTGTGTAGTTGTTTTACTTTTTATTCAAGCGATACGCACTTCCTTACATATTCGTATATACATATGTACATACATATATCTATGGATGCGTGCACGAGTATTATATTTCGTAGGAATTTAAAAACACAAAATAAATCTTTTTGAAAACTCAGAGAGGAGGAAATTTTCAAACATATTCTGTGGAGAAATCAAATGCCTGGAACTGTTGCTTCCAAGTTTTTTACTTTGCTTATAATTTCGTGTCGCATACCCAATATTTAATACCCAATTTTCAAAAGTCCTCTTAGCCTAGCCCATTGCAAATAAAATACATTTCCAAATTTGCAAACAATCCTTTTTTCACATAAACAGTTTTATAAAATTATTTTCTTTCTTATTGCTGGTGACAACAGCGATCGAGATAAACTATTGATATATATGTACATACATATATATAAATATGAATACTATTCATATCTAAGCAGGTGGAGGTTGGTAATTGTTAGTGGTTGTTGAGGACGTTCGGTATACACATATTAAAATCCGATGCGATGACGCTGGCATAAGGAAATGCGCCTGCACATGCAACAAGTGCAGGCGACAAAATCGGTTCATCAGCTTCGGGTTTCTATCAAAACAAATTATCTGTGGCTTCGAACTAGTGATTAGCAGTAAACAATTAGAATACGCATATTCATATTCAAGTATGTGCATTTAATAGAAAATTTATTAAAGTGATTTTAAACTTTGCTTAATAATACATACATACATGCATACATATTATCATACATAAGTACATATGGTTAATATTGTCTTCACAACTGCATACATACATGGATGAAAAACCAAAAATTACTTTTCGCAATGTAAACAGAGTTCCTTAGTAGCACAATGCACCACACCAAGTGATCTAAATAAATTTAATGTTGTTCTCATACCAAGTCTAGCTATAATTTATTGGCATACATATAAAGCCATACACACATGCTTATACATATGTATATGTACATATGCATACATACATATGTAGCCAACTTAAGCAGTGTTTTTTTTTTGTTGTTAGAAAACGCTACATGATGTTCTATTTTCGGTTAACAACTTGGTGCAGGTCCTCCCTAGATGCGCGTATTAATTTCCCTGAACAAAATTTGTATAATTTTTTTATGCACACGCAAGCACTCTCATCCATATATGTATGTGCATGTATGTATGTGTTTGGCAGTAAATATAAAAACATTTTCGCATTAAGCACCAAAGTGCACAATAGAAAATGTCTTATACATAAGTATGTATGTATGGATGTATGCACGTATATACATATGTTTCTATGCATGTTCGCATGTATGTATATATTTTCATTTATTTACTGACGTCTATAACTGTCTAGACACATAAATTTGTTTCAATAAATTTAATTCAATTTTGAAACTGTCATGTTTGAAATGTTTATAAAAACAGAAAACTGTTTCATTTTCCTTGTTGTTATATTTTGTTTGCTAGAAAATATCTAAACGATTTATTTTAATTTTCTTAAAAATTTCATATGAAATTATTTTAGTGTGCTTTCGTTGTTGATTTTCAATATTTTAAAATAAATATTTTAAATAGATGCCAAGTGTATTTGGCTAAAAAAAAAAGTATTTCAAACAGCAAGGTGGTTGGTTGATTTAATTTTTTTTCAGACGATCTGATGCATTCTTTTCTAATAAAATAATATTTAAAATAAGCATGGAGGTGAAAATGATAAGGTGATTTTTTTCCTACACTGATCGTTTCCTTTCCGCCAAGAAATACACAAAATGGAAAAGTTATTATTTTTAACAAAACTGATTTAATTAAATGCATCTCTATTTGAATTTCAAAAATGAATACTTCGTGGTATTTTAAATTTTTCATTTGAAAATACATTGAGAGTGCTTGCTGGGTGATGTTAGGTGGCTGCGATATAGTGAGTGAACTACCTAATAAGTTCATCAACTACAAATGGCTAAGGAGGTGGTGGCCAAGGCTAAACACTGGTGACTTAATATTTTCCAGAAAGTTGTTGACATCACGGTTAGTGAAGCACTTATAGCTTCTGTTCCCGATCAAATATATCAATTCTTCAGCTTCAGCTACCAAGTGGCTCTCAGTTCGCCAGAATTGGATCTGAGGATCCAAATACTGAAATTTAGTCGTAATTGTGCCACAATGCATTGCACAACTACGCGCTCACACTGACATTATTGGGAACCTCGCATTCATACATACATACATACATATGTGAGTCAGCGAAATGTTTGAAAGCGCCAAGTATATTTATTTATGTAAATTATGTGTAAAATATTTTGAAAAAAATATAATTTTTCTCTCTTTTTTTTTTTTAAAAAGAGAATTGCAAATGGTGAGTTTAAGTTTTTTTATGCTATTCAAATAATTGGCGGAATTTATTAAAAAAAAAACGCCCCATTAATTGCAATTTATATAAAGGCGTCGGCCAGGCACTGCTAATAATCACGGTGATGTGGTGATAATAAAAAGCACATTTTATATTTCTACAATATATTTATAATAAATGCAAAAAAAGAATAAAATAAAATAAAATAAAATAAACTAAAACAAAATCTAAAGAAATGCAACATTAGCAGCCAAAATCTAAAGGTGCAAATGGCGACGAAGAGCCTCTGTGCCAGATTTGTTATTTGTTTTTATTTTACAACCAGTCAGCCAGCCAGCCAGCCATCCAACCAACCAACCAACCAACCAAGTAAACAACAATAGTTGGAAACATTTACCGTTCGTGTGTTGTATCTGTCGGCAGACTGGCTGACTGACTGCTGCTGCCGCCTACCTTCTCTGCCTGTTTGCCCGGCTGCTTGCTTGCTTGCCTACCTTTCAGATAATGTTTCTAGCTTTTGCTTGATATAGCAGACCTTTATTTATTTATTTGCTTTTCTCTATTTTTTTTTTCTCAACTTTTTTATATTTATGCAATTGCATAAAATTAGCTAAAAATAAACTTAAAACTACAGCAAAGTAACAAACGGCAAAAGATGAATATAAAAAACACCCACGTAAAATCTATTAAAAAATGGCCAAGGAAATGCTTGTTAAAGTATTGACTATAAAAAGGCATAGACCAGACCAATAATAAAGTAGATCATTATTTGCAGCAGGCAACCAACACTTTCCAAAAATATAATGTATGACTTGGGGGAAGTGGTATTTCGCTTTTCCTAGTACTGCCTATCATGCAACAAATTTAGCTGCATGCAATATAAAATTTTTTTATTAACTTTATTCAAATTAAATAAATAATATCAGCGTGTTGTTATTTTAAAGCGGAGAAACTTTTATTGTCATACAACACTGTACATTTCTTTTCACTTGTACTCGCAATAAAATCGGCAGACAATTTTAAAGAACAACAGAATTACACTCGTATGTCACACCACGGAATATACGAAAATGGGCTGTATAAACTTTTTACTATCAGAACCAAAAAGGGAAATACACTCAAATGCAAAGAATTGGTAGGACGGACAATAGCTAGATGAGACGTACAAGGACCTGTATTGTGAGGAATTGTATAATGTTGCCATTGATAAGGTGCATCACTGCAACGGCAGTGCTGTACACACGCTAATGGGAAAGCCAGTAATGCAATGCATACAAGAGCATACAAGAGCACACAAGCCCAAACATGCATGTGCAATAATTAATTTATAAATTCATTCAGTTCATTCATATTTACTTGCTTGTACATTTCCAACTTGTACGCTCGACTCTTTTCACTCGCTAGCATTCACTCAAGCATTCCGCATGGGGCAACCAAAAAACAAAAACAAACACAAAAAACAAAAAAAAAATACAAAAAAAAAAACAAAACAAAAAACAACTCGAGTATCGGTCGGAACATATTTTACTTGGTTTGTTTGTTTTGTTTGTTCGCAAAACTATGCGTCTCTTGTTTATAAACATTTGCTCGTTCCTAAATTGCTTGGTTGCTTTGCGCATGAGTTGGTTGGTTGCGATCGCAGCAAAATTGGCAAACTCATACGTATGTGGCTTTGTAGGGTTTCCTAAGCAGTACGAGTATTTACAATTAAAAAGAAAAATCGTTGGATAAAAATGTTTTATGGCATTTGCTAATTTGTTGTGGTATTTGCTGAGTAGTAAAAACGAGGAATACTTTTCACAACTTGTTCGAATCGAGCAGCGATGTGATGTGTGTAGAGCATCACAGTGCAGTGACTGTGCAGTTGAATGCAACTTGAATGCAATCTAGTCAGCAGGTGCATGTTATAAACAGTTGAAGTTTATTTTGGAAAACATAAAATTACTGTTTTGTTTACTATCACAATGGGGTCATACTAGTTGGAGCGAACTGGTGTGTCAGTTTCTCTCAGCCTAAAAACCTATAAAATGTATTTTTGTTTTATAAAAGGTTTCATTTTTTAAAGGGTTTTCAAAATATTATTTAAAAAAAAAAATACTTACGTTTCATTTCATTCGTTTTACGTTAACGTAAAAACTGTAACGAAATATCGAAATTAAAAACCATTTTTTTATGAATAAAATTAAAATAATATGAAAAGAATGAAAAAAAAACCTAAAACAAGATTTTAAACATTATATGCATGATGTATGTATGTATGTATGTATGTATATCATGCGTTATCATGACACCAGAGTAGACCAAAAGTTTTAAAAATAACAATAGTATTGGAAAATTCATTAAATGTATGCAGTCAGCAGTACCTACAGCAGTTGGAAAGGTTGTTGGAGCATGATATGAGAGCAACATAATTTCAAAAAAAAATCGCATTAAAATGACGCTGCTGGTGCCACACTAGATATTATGAGATATGTGGCAAATAAATATTTTCTTTGCTGATTGAACTAAATGCAACTCTGATGACTTGGTAATGGTCATTTCATGTTTCGGCAGAGTTATTATATTTCACAAATCATAGGACTGTGTAGAATAGTATATCAGGAGTTACATTGTCATCTAATGCTTCTACACATTTAATATTATTAATGTAATCCTCATGCATACGTGCATACGTACACTCATATGTACATACATATGTATGTATTTTATTCACCAAGTTTTGAAAACTCGTAAAACAGCATCAATTTTTGTATTCAGAACTCTCTTTGTTTGAATTGATTTATTGCGCGCACTGCCACCCCTCGTTTTTAATCAAAACACATTTTTCATAAAAACCTCCAAATAAATATATAATCGGTAATACATGCAAGTGATATATTCAATGCAGTTCACTGATATGCATATAAAGTTATACATACGAGACCGCAAACAACCACACACACTCACACATACTCACAGACACGTACACATATCCATGGAATCATGATTGGGTGTGTATCTGTAATGTAAACAAATCATTTAAAAATATTAGCGATATTTTTTAAAATAAATTATGATAACATATGTTTTTGTTATATCAGCATTTAAACATGGACACACGTATCGTTAGCTTAATTCAGAAAGGATTTAACTCTTCGATAATTTCAATTCGGACTGCTTGTATTTTTATTATTTTCAGACGAATTATTTGAGAGAGACAGCATTTCTTGCAATAAATTATGAACAATATTTTGTTGAAATTTGTATTTTGAGGCCTTTCTATATAACGCTTGCGCTATATGTATATGCACATACATGTGGCTACGTGTAGCATGTACAAAGATTTTTGGGGGAGTTTCGATTCAGTGTCTTTTATTAAAAATAATAACTAAATAGTTTTTAATTCGTATTTTTTTGCTGCATGACTTGAAGTGAAATAATGAAAATATGACTAACAGCCAGCCAGCCAGCAGCCAATACGCAGCAGCATCTTAAGTAAATTATTAAGTTTTCGTTGCGATAGCATGAGATCATAATTTATTTATTCTCCAACTATGACAGTGATTTTGTTTTAAAATAACCTTAACAAAAAAGTATGTCGTTTAAGCAGCCAAAGTATTTTTTAAAATATTACAATTTAAAAAATAACACTCTTACAAAATGAAATCCATACATAATTTTATCAACTTTTATCAACAACGTATGTATGTTTGTGTGTGTGCGTATATTTTAAAACTATTAAGAGATCTTTAAAGTTCTTCAATGGATTAATGTTTGTTTCCTTTTGTTTTTTTTTTTTTTTTTTAACTTAAATGTTGGAGTTTATAAATCTATATATTTACATATATTATTTCAACTTTATACGTCATCGGCGACCTTCAGTCATTAACTAAACTATATTTATTAAAAATATAAAAAAAAGTGCAAATAAAAAAAAAACAGGAAGCAAAAACAAAACAAGCAGTCAGACTTGCGGTTGATACTTTCATTATAGCTGAGCTAAGCAATGTTAAGGCCTTTTTTAAATTAGACATGTACAATTTTTTTCTCACAAAAAACAAAAAAAAAAAAAAAAGAGTTGGCCATTTGATTGTCTTGACTTTCAGACACGCTGGCTACAGAAATCCGTTTAAACAAGTCTAAAATCGTTTGTGCTAAATTAATGAATATATTTAAACAAGATCACCATTCGGTTTCATTTATCCCAATAAGTATTATTCAAATTTAAATTCCAGAAACTTGAAATTAAGATTAGATTCAAATTCTGTTTAGATAAAAAACATTTCAAGTTTCAAATTACATACGCACATACATACATATATACATACATACCTATTTATATACATACATACATGCATGTGTATTAGAAAGTGTTTTTGCGCTTAAGCACTCTGTGTCGCTTCTTTTGGATTAAGCTTGAAGTATATCTTTCGGAATAAAGACCTACTTAGTTAATGCTGACGAAGTCAGACTGATGAGATTTGAGATTGCAGATTTAAGATTTCACGTTCGCTTATGGGATGGGATGAGATGAAAAGAATAGAAGCATTTCTTGCATCTGTCAAATAAAAATTCGAAATTTGCTTAGTCTCATGTGCGTACATATGTGTGCTTTCAAACCGAATTGCTTATTGCTATAAATGTCAGATTTTTATTATATTTTGTTACCTTGATTTTGGCCTGAAGTTTCTTATCGACAGTACTGTTTAAATTTTGACCAAGTTAACACTTCAAAATATTTTAATGTAGGTTGAAGGCGCCAAGCTCTTCATACATTCATGAATTGTAAAGTAAATGCGCAAATGCAACGTATACGGCAAGTTATGTCAAAAGCAAAGTAACAAATTTGTCAGAATTGTGAGTAATTTAATTTAAAAGAAATCAATCACCTGACCGCTGGCATAGGCCTTCTTATTGGAAAAGCTTGACCTTGTTTGAAGGCTGAATTTTTTATTCACCATTTTCATTAGCTGTTTGCCAGGTTTTTGGTATTCATGTTCTCATAAAACTGTTAAATGGAAACTACCAACCATTTAAAAATGGATTTCAAAATACAGAAAATCCAATGTCGAAAATACCACACAATCACTTAACATTGCTTGGGCCGCTATTTATGCGTTTTTACGAAATCCTTCAATTAAATAGAATAATTTCATGTATTATTAATTCCACATACACTTTTGTGGCAAACTGAAATTCTTGCAGGATTGATTACAGACTACAACAATCATTACTTGCACCATGAAGTCTTTATTGTGGCAATTGTAAGGTTTTTTTTTAATGGCAATGATTGATGTGGAGACGGTCAAACCCTGCCATGCTCAAATTCTCAAACCTTTAATTATTTTATATTGAAATAGGAATTGAATTGAAATATTTCCTTCTAATGTAATTAATAATTCTTTTTAGAGTAACGGTCAGCAACATCAGCCAAGTACATCAAATTGCAATACTACAAATAATGCTCAGCAGCAGCAACAGCAGCAACAATATTTAAATAATTGCTGCAGTAGCACAATGCCAGCAATGCCCAAAGAAAAAGCCACAGCAGTATCATTAAACGAAACTAATTTTAGTGAATTAAAATATAAAGAATTAGCAACATCCGCCGCTGTGGTTGCGGCTACTGCAGCCTCTGCAGCAACAACTGCCATGGCCACAACAGCCGCTACACCATCTCCAGTCGTAAGCTCATCACCAATGTCAACTGTTGGCAGTGCCACAATAGGCTTACGTCACCAAAATTCTTCGTCATCATTAAATCATAATCATCAGCACCAACAACAGCGTCACTTGTGTGGTTGCGGGAATGCCTCTGCCGCAGAAGTCACTATGAGAACTAAATATATGAGTAATGGTAAGAGAATTACGTAATACAAACAATTTTTCTTACACCATTCCATATATAGCATGCACCTCAAATTTAATGCAATTATAAGTGGTTTTATTTTTATTATACTAATTTAAGTGCCGTGCCACACGGCCATTCCAAATGGCAGCGGTCTGCTGCTAAACTATTGCCTACGTATCTATGCATTGTGCATACACCGTCGAGACTTTACTGGCAAAAAACGTAAATATGTTTGTGGCAATATATCTATGTGTGTGCGAGTTATTATTTTGTTCTCACTGCAATAAGCAAGTACTTTCTCAGGGCCAAGCCCACGCAATGGTCTCGTGCATATTACGTGACTGCCACGTTCAAAATTCGATTAAAAATTTCGTTTTTTTTTTTTTTTTTGGAGGAAATCGCTAAACCACCAAAAAAGAGAGTCAAAAAAAAACAAAAAGGTAAAAATTATAAAAATACTTTAAAGAGTTTCCACAAGAGCTGAGCAGAGCAGATCTCAGCTGCATCATTCAAAACTATTGCTCGCTTTCAAAAAAGTTTTTCTATTCTTATGATACAAGTGTATAAATTCTTTTCTCGCTTTTTTCATATTCCAGGCAATTCATCACCTTTGGCTGCCGCTATGGCTTGTACACAGAATACCCCTCACTCTCCTTCTTCGTCCCCTCATCGTCTTTCTGCAGTTTCGACCGGCAGCGGTATAAGCAGCAACCATAGCAGCGACTGTTGTCGAACGCGTTTTAATCAGCCCACAACAAATGGCATCATTACAAATAGTATAGACAGTGCCGCCGCCCCAGTAACACCATCGTATACCTTGTCCACTCCCTCGATACCATCTGCCTCTTCCGCCTCAACAACAAACACACTACATCCAAATAATTTAAACCAGCCCTTAGCTGTAACACCACCAAAGAAGTCACCAAAAGATTTTATATTTGGCAAATTCATTGGCGAGGGCAGTTTTAGTAATGTGTATTTGGGTTTCGACAAAAACACAAAACGTGAATATGCAAGTAAGTGAAATTTAATAAATTTATTATTATTTATTTGTTTACTTTAAAAGTAAACAATTTAAAATTGGATTGTAAATAATGTACATGGTGTCAGTGTTAATTAATTTCATATAAAAATACAAAAGTTACAATACGGTATTGTTGCTGTATGTCCTTGAGGGCAGGGATGCAGTTTGTATGTTTGCCAATTTATAATGAAACTTTCGTCCTTGTAATTATACTGACGAATTTAAAAGCAGATCGTGTGTCTAACAGAATATTAACGCTGATTTTATCTACACTTTATTTTTTTTTATTATTATTTTTTACTTGATAATTTGTATCTCATACTCGTACTGGATTCGTGTATAATAAAAAACCGTTTGAAATGTATTTTTTTTTCGTTTTTTTCTTTTTTTTTCTTTTTTGTTGTTTTTATCAATATGTCTCAAATGTTAAAGAACTTAAAAAGTAAAACAACACAATTTCTGTATATAAAAATTGTTTATCGCTTACACGTGTCGTTAAATATTTGTTTTTTCGTAATTGTTGTTTTTGTGTCTTATTTTCTAAATGCCACTGAAGGCAGTAAAAACAGCTGAAGTGCAGATAATATAATAATTATTGTGTAGATGTATAGATGCAAATGCATGTGTATGCGTACATTTAAAATTATTATACTATTATGACTGGCTTATAACCAAGTTAGTTGCTTAAGAGCTTAACAATACAACGTTTCTCAGATATTTAAAGAAAGCTGGACAAAAATACTGCAACATATCGGTGTGACTAAAGTTTTTTATGCAGTCGAAATTTAATTTGTCGTCCTTTAATTTGTCGTCCTCCATTCCACTAATGTGGCTCGCTTCAGCTTAGTAAGAAGTTAAACACACTAATGCACATACAAGCATGCACCACCGATTTACTATTAATATTTTAATGTGTTTCAAAAAGAGAAATTTATTTCAGCACGAGCTCGATTGAAGCAACCGAAAGGAAATCGGCGTGGTTGCGCTTTTATTGGAAAATTTTTAATGTTGCCTAAAAAGTCATCTAAAACATTTTTTTAGCATAAAAATTCGTTTATAAAGCAAAATGATAAAATTATTTTCTATATGAATTCTAATTATGAAAATATGCTTAAAGACCGTGTTTAAAGGGAAGAGTGTTGAAATTTTGATTTGAGTTGTAGGCTCGTTAGACTTTTGAGAAATCGCAGTTCCCTTGATATCAAGGAATGTCAAGGGACTTAATGACTTCATCTACTTTAACTTTTCGTCTATTATATTTTCCTCTGAATAGTCTTCTCCGGTCTATTCTGCAATTTAATCACTAGTGAAACCTACGGCAACGAATTTAAAATGGATGCTGTAATTGAAGCCTTCTTTTTTGCTATCTGATCATGTAACCAAAACTTTCTCAGTCCATTGTCTATTTTTTGGCATAAGGATGCTAGAAACTTTGCCCCATGCTTTAGCTAAAACATTCTTAAGGCGGGGTGTTACTTGCTGACACTTTTAAGCACCTGTTAAAACTACGTCTCTGAAGAAGTAAACTCAAAGAGAAAATTCTTTCCAATTTTACAAAACCCAAAATGTTGTCCTTATCGAGAGGCTGGTTCTTAGAAAAAGTTGCGCTTATAAAGAGTTTATTGTAAAAAAAATACGTATTGTGCAAATCGTGATCGCACTGTATTTGAAAGAAACCACAAATTTGTAATCCTTGGACCAGTTTTAAAAAAAAATTTCTTTGAAACCAATTTGAAATATTTTTTGCAAAAAAGTCATAAAATGCGGTTATCCTCCGTTTTTTAACCTCCGACATAAAAAAGTTATTATTTTATCGAAGTTTTAATGGAGGGGGAGCTTAACTTATGTAATCAGCCTTCCCATAGTTTTTATTTTTTTTTCTTCTTTTTTTTTTCTTTTCTTTTTTTTTGAAACAAAAACCACTTGATTTCGAAATGTGTACAATTTGCGTACTGCTTTCATTATTTTTATACTCGTATTGCCTTTTGTTATTTATCTGTGCGCGGTGGTTATCTTTGATTTGTACGTGATTTCTATTATTGTACATTTAATTATTTATTTTGTTTAAAAATAAAGCAAAGTTTTTGTTCCTGCCAACAAATGTAAGAGAATGCATTCGTAATGTGTGCACGAGTGTAAAAGATTTTGAAGTTGACGTCAGAAGTAGATTTAAAGCCTTCATGTGTGTTATTGGAATTTGAAAAAGAAAAAAATATACATATACACACACATATATATGTATATGTATATATACAACTGGCTTTTGTTTCTTTCAGGAAGTCTCAAATATTACAAACTTGCAAAAATTTTTCAAAACAATCATCTATTCTTTGTGTAATATTTATGCAAATTTATACAATCAAATAATTTATTATTTACCGATGTAGTGTATTTTGTTATAAGCAACGTGTCTTGTAGCTTGATAGCTTTACACCCGGTCGGCTTTGGAGCACTCGTTGTGATTACGTAACATCATTTATTATTCGGAAATTAAAATGTGGATATGATTGATGGTCGTCTGTGTTATAATGAGCAGCCGGTCCTCCTCTTATTTTTATTTCAGTTTTTAATTCCAATATTTCGCCCAGCCTTTCGTGAGCTTCTTTTAGGCAATTGCCTGAGGAAACCAGATTGGCCTAAATAACCATGTAGATATTAATAATGATAACTAAAGACTTGAATAATATAATATTGGCAGATTTGCTAAAAAATCTATATGTAAATTAGCCAATATTTCAAAACGTTTTCAGAAACTATTTGCCACCCATATGCAACAAACAAACAAACAAACAAACAAACACAAACAAACGAAGACACAAACTTCAAAATAGATTTACTTTTACATAGTTTATGCTATTTTAAACATTTGCAAATAAATACAGATTATTATTATTGCTAATGTTGAATATACCTATAACTGGCTGTGTCACTTTTTAAGTGGCCGCATTCCTGACTAATCGCTTTAAATACATACAAATAAATTATTTATATTTTCTATTACAAAATCCATTAATAGAACAAAAACAAAGTGAGACTACTTTTATGTACAAACACAAATTGTTGGCTGAAGCAAAACTATTTGCTTTATGATAGTATGTCTTCTTAATCCAGTTGCTGTTTTATTTTCTATGAAAAAGTGTACTAAATATTTTACACGGTCGTTTGATTTTTTTTGGCGCCAACCACCACACCACACCACCCCACCCCCATCCTCCACCTCTTTTAATATGTTTCTTTGCTACAGCAAACAAAAATATTAAATCGTTTAATCTTGAAAGAAATCTTTTAGTTTTTCTTTGATTTCTTTGATTCTTCTCGCAAATATAATTGTTATTGAAACAATTATATAATTTCATCAAATTAATGTACGAGTATTATTTCAATTTTGCTCTAAATGTTTTCTAATTAATTTTCTATTTTAAATAAAGTTCTGACGGTATTCGGTTCGGTACGATGTGTTGTCATTCCATTTTATTATAAAAAATCGCAACAAAATCGTGTTGCAGGTGCCCCACTATTATGCAAATATGAAGTATAGAATTTTTTGTTCAACACCTATTTCATGTAAATGCAACTCTGTTTGCATGGAAATAATAATTTTGTGAAAATGTTCATAAACTTTTGCAAATCGCACGTCTTGTCACACAAATCCATTTTTCAAGCACACATGCCATATTTGGCGGATTGTATGATTGTGTAGGATAGTAAATCTTGGCCTTTAGCGAAGCAAGTAATTAAAACAGACTTTAGCTGAAATGAAAGTAACTTGAGCGCGAAATGATGGATGAATTACGTCCAATTTGCGTCATTAGATATTTAACTTGAAATGCAATTTGGCCCCCCTTCCTTAAGCAAATAAAAATCCTTCACCACTTTCTAATTCTTGAAAAGCTGCTCTCATTTTCATATGCTCACATTAAGTAAATATTTTTAGATTATATACAAATAAAGTAATTCTTAAATGCCTTCCTCCGTTTTTGAATATAAAAAAATCAATTTCCTTTTCAAAATATTTTCTTTTATAAGTAAATTTCCAGAATTTTAAGTAGACAGTTGAGTTGCTGAAACTTATTTGAGTAACTAAAATTCAAGAGAAGCAAACACAGCACACCGTTTTGGGAAAACTTTTAATTGTTGTAATTTCCCTCTTGAAAATATACATTATTTCGTTTGTTTTCCTTCCTGCTTAAGGCAGCTTTGCGATAATGTAAGTAGTTCAACAAAATTGAAACAATATTGAAAAGAAGAAATATTTATTCTTTTAAGCTTCTAAGACAAGTATAGGCAGCTGCATTTAGATTTTTAGGTTATGCAGTTGTAATACAGTACGCATCGTGTAATATTTAACAATAGAAGAAGAGCAGAAGAGCAGAAGAGCAGAAGAGGAATGAAAAGGTGATGCCATCATCAGCTGCTGCCACATTTCGTTTGTCACTAATGCAATGCATCTTGAAAAAGTGAAAGAAATACAAAGTAGAACAAAGATTAGGAGAAAGCGCTGACTGGCTGGTTGGCTTGTTGGCTGGCTTGCTGGCTGGCTTGCTGGCTGGCTTGCTGGCTGGCTTGCTGGCTGGCAACTGGTTGCCTTTTAATCCTAGAGGATCAATTAGTTAAGGGTTTCGTATAGTAGAAAAATGCATCTTTAAGCAGATTGTCTCTGGAAATGACGATAGGTAAACACAGTTGCTTTCTCTATACATTTGATTTTGTTTTTTTTAGCTTCTTAGAGAAAGAAATGTGCAGTACAGTACAGTACGGTACAGTACAGTACGTACGTGTGAACAGATACACGTTTTGCTCTTAAGACAGCTGCTTAAATAAGTTTAAATAAATTTCAACTGTGAAATTAAATATTTATATATACACAAATACACACACACTTATAAACACGCATACATATTTACACAAGATAAGCTGCATATCGTTTGTCGAAAATAGAAACAAGCAATGAGTTGCCAGTCGTTACTTTTCTAGATTGTATGGAGTTGGATTTATAATGATGTTTTTAATTCTAACAAGATGAAAATTAAATCTTCTGATTTCGTGGCAAACTTTAAATTACACACATACATACATGCATACATACGTATGTATGTACTCGTTGCTATGGCAATAGCTTCTCTATTGATAGCAAAACCTTCGCCTTAAATACACGTTGGTGCCCCATTCTTGCTGCAAACAAAAGTTCAAATACCTTTTTTTTATCAGTGTATAATTGCTTTTTTTTTTGTACAGAAAATTTGATATTATTTGATATATTATCAATTGTTTTTGGAAAACGAGATACCTTAAGTGATCTCCCCGTTTATGCGGCACCAAAATAGGAAATTATTGATGCCACCGTGAAGAGTTGAATTCGATATCGCGTTAATTATTGTTTTAATGGGCTCTTTCAATGGACTCTAATTCGTTGGTAGCTACACCTCTTTTGTGCTAGTACAGTTTGGTTAGGTGAGATTGATGGCCAGCATAACAAGTACAGTTTCTCGATATTACTTTGTTTGCGGATGACAGGGCTGGCTATGTGTGTAGTAGTTTCCTGTATCCTGTATGCCAGCGATATTGAAATGGTTAGGTATACGGCGATATTCTGGATAAAGAAGCTCTTCTTGTAGCAGAATTGCCACTCCTCGCTGTCCTTATTTATAAATATGATTTAATATTTAGCAATACTCCGATTTAGCTTTTCGATTATAAGGAAAAACAACGATATTCACATTATCAGTTTCACTCAAATACTTAACTGTGTCATCACTTCGTAATTCACTAAGTTTATATTAACAATGTTCACGTAAAATTAATTAAATGTGGTTTTAAGATGTGGTTTGTTCGTAATATATCTGGAATAATGCATAGTGGTAATATTGTTTATAATATTAATATTGTCAATATGTAACAAATATCGCATTGAAGTGCCCATCATAAGGATACTCTCCTTAATCTTTATCTGTATTGAGTTTAAGCTTTGTAGGCGTAAATCTATAACTTTCCAGAAATCCAACATTTTTTTTTGACATTTTTCAGCCATTTATTTTCTATAGGGATTCTATTATTTCCATAAATATTGCTTTTGACTGGGCTGTGTAAAGCTTTTGAATTTTATCTTCATACACCGTTTTTCATAACTTTGGAATAAGCTAGTAAAATACCTAAAAAAAAAATATATGTATGTATCCATGTATATTCTTTCGGGCAAATTAATTTTTATATGGAATGTATAATTTTTTTATTAATTACTGTACTATTACGAGATTTTATAGGCACATACACACATACATATATACATTCATAAATAGCATCCATACATATGCATAAGGATTTACGTACAGATTACAATTAGAGAAAAAGTTTTAATTCTTAAGGAATGTTAATAGTTTTCATTCAGGATTAAATTTTACTTAATCAATATTGAATTTTTTTTGTCTAAAGTGTTCCACAATGTCACTTTTCCAGTCGTTCTGTCATTTGTTTAAGTTTTTGACAAGTTAGTCTTAATTTGCAGCTGCGCATACATCTACAAACGAATATATGTACATATGTGTGTGTGTATACTAGTCAGGAGACTGACAGTTTGCTCAACTTTGCGCTCCAAAATGTTTAATTCGGTGTATCGTTTTAATATTTTGCTCCTTCAAAATTATTTTTAATAAGCAATCATGCATCTGCATGCATTTGTAGCTATGGATGTATATGTGAACGTAATAGGAAATTGTTTCATTATGTAATAAATGCATGTACATATGTATGTGTGTAGCACAACTTGCATTTATAGCAGAAATTAAATGCTTTCTCGTACTTTTGTATCTCAATCCCCGTAAAATGATCGGCAAAAACATTTTTATGAATGGCGTGAGCTGAGTGTGCCGTGGCTATCGATATCGATATCGCTTGCTCACTGCTTTTTGATTCATCGTTTAGTTGTATTGTTTGATGGGAGCATACATATATTAAAGCTGAGAACCACAAAATAATAACATTAAGAAAAAATATGCAGAGTCATTAGCGTATTGAGTAGAAAACATTTTGTTATTGTTGTACGAGTATGTAAGCAATCA
Source organism: Ormia ochracea (assembly GCA_963402855.1). Lineage (NCBI taxonomy): Eukaryota > Metazoa > Arthropoda > Insecta > Diptera > Tachinidae > Ormia > Ormia ochracea. Next base: position 45,768,468 of record OY727106.1, read on the forward strand.
GATAGAGAGTGAAACCAGTGTGTGCTCACAAGTTCACAAATTTACAATCTTTTGTTCGCGGTAGGCAAAAAAATATCACGTAAATATACTTATACGTATACACATATATATATATGTACGTAACCTTAACCTCCAGCGGAAATAACTACATAGAGAAAAATCCGAGTTTTTGACATAATTTTTCTATGAATATTTTTATTTTGTATTTGTTTGAAATAAATTGCAAATAGAGTCAACGGCGTTTAATTAAAGTTTCATTATGACTTGCAAATAACATTAACAAAATAAAAGTTTTAAAAAGTTTTTCAAAACAGTAAAAACAAAAACACATTTTGTTTACCGCACGCGTTTCTCATTCATCATTAGAAATACAGTAGGCAACAAATGTGAATGACTATACCCAGCAAACATTTTTTCGTCAGGTCGCCGAGTCCGAGTCTTTGGAGTTTGTCTCCTCTATAAGTTTTGCTGAGTGCAGATAAACGCTTTTTATGTTCAGGTTTACATATTTACATTCGCATAATCAATTCCTTTTAAAACCAGAATGTGCATTAACGAACACATGTGTGCCGCAGACTTATTCTGTATTGCGATGCTACAGTCAATGCGATCCGCAAATGAGATGCGATGCGAAAGTAAATTGGCATTCTAAAAGGCTTTCGCAATCGCATTAGCATTTTATTTGAAATCGTGGCAACGCCGGTCAATATAACAACGCTGAATAGGAATGGGAAAAGTTTGCATTTGTATGTTTTCGCATCGCAGATGTACACATGAAAATGGATGCTAAAGCTAAAGCTTTCAAAATACAGCGGCGATAATAAGACAGGCCTAAGATTGGAGCATGTCTTACTACGAGATATCAAATCTGTTACCGAATTTTTTGTGTCATCTCTAGTTTAGAAGATATTAGAAATAAAACTTTTCGAAGTTATATCGATTTATTTACACTTTATAAAGCAAGAAATTGTCTTTTCAGTGATTTTCTAGAGTGAAGTTGACTTGTACAGTCGCGCTGGATTCCCCAGCAGTAATTTTCATATGAGTAGACCATTTGCCTTGATACTTATTCCCCATAGTTTTTACATCTTGATGGAAGTATGCTCTTTGTTCATCGCTAAGATCTGCTATAAGGTGCTTCTACTGGCGAATATATATATATATCGAGTAGGAGACTTAGTGGCAAAATAATGTTACTGTTTGGGAAGTTGAGCAACTTCAATTGCCACTATATGCATATACATATGTATGTATGTAATATAGATGCATATATACACATGTATGCATACATATGTATATATATATATTGTTACAATACCACTTGATTGAGTATCCTCTTGCTGCTTGCGCCGATCAACTAGTCTTTAACAAATAGTTACTTAATTTGGCAGCATATGAAAAATAGCCTGTTATATATCGAATGATTCATAGTCTGCTCAAATTTTTGCTTTTCTTACCGTTAATTTGGTGTTGAATTTGCGAAACAGGTGCTGATTTCAACACATTGACTGAATGGTCAGTGTCCAAAGCACAACAGCACCAACGTCTGCAATTTCTTTGTAATATTTTAGCATTTTTAATAAACTATTTTATACACATACATACTACCCCACACATACTGCCATATATATATTTTATATACATATTTTTGGATTTGTGAATATATTTGCAAGGAGTGAAAAAAACTAAAGACAAAAACTAAAATTGCAGGGTATCCTTTTCTGGTTGTTATCCTTAAAGCGAAAGTCATTCACCTTTGAAAAAAGATATACAGTGTGTGTGTGTGTGTAGGATATCCGCACATACATAAATAGAAGCAAATTAAGAATAAATAAATAAAAACAAAGAAAGAAATTTGTTTTGAAATGAACTGTGCGTGACTGCCTTTTTGGGTTTTGATAGTTGAAAAAGTTAATGTCCTTTATTTCGATGATTTTAAAATGCACCTGCTTCAAAGGACACGTCGTACATGCATACACATTGCATGTGTGCGTTTGTCTATCCTATAAAGAAATTGCAGATGTTTTCATATATTTTTGAAATGTATGCACATATTTTAAGGACCTTTCTGTTGTCTTTGTCCCTTACAAAAACTTTTGAAGAAAAAGTCAACGTTTTTTCAAGAATTCATATACACACTCCTTCCTACATAGGCACTACTATTCTCCAATTTAATTTTTTGGAAAACACGTGCCCTTGGCGTTTACTCTGAACATAGTTTGGATGATTTGAAACATCTGTACATAATAATAAGACACTCCTTTTTCCAACTTTTTTTTCCTTGATTTTTTATTATCCCTGGTACGCAATGTTGGACATTGACGTATTTGTAGTTGGATTGTATATTCATTTGAAATGGAAGGCTAAAATGTCAACTGTTATTGCTAATGCTATTGCGTGTAGTCTCGGAGGCGCCTCTAAAAAATAAAGTTAACCCTTAAATATGCAAATTTTTTTTTTTTTATATTTATACTTATTTAATACATTAATTTTATGTGTTTTATTGCTGTTTAATTAACAACTTTTTTTTAATATTAACAGCTGCTGTTGCTCGCCTTTATTGTTGTCTAGTTGTTGCTTAACCTGACATGTGAAATGATTGAATTCTTATATAAATAAACCTGTGACCAACATTTGTGCAGCAACGGATCTAGTCTACCTTAAAAATAGTACTCTTTCATAAAGTTTCTGCTAAAGCCCGGTTCCATTACAATACTATGGGCGGTGGTTTTAATTAAATTTCTTCAAGTTGCCAAAAATGGGTTAATGAATTTCCAAACCCCTTTAAATATGACATTAGGGACTTTTTGACTGACAAATTTTTGTTATGTCATTTTCTTGTCATCATGTTGTAATAGAGTATCGCGTGTAAATTATTGACATTTTTTCTTTTCCCTAAATGTACAAAAATGTGTCACTTTTTCAATTGATATTTTTCTTCTTATGAATATTTTATTAATAAATATAACACAAAAATGTCAGACAGCCATAACAACTACATACACAAATACGAATTTTTTGTCGTGGGCATACATGGGCATACGTGGAGGTTTCGCAAATGGAATTGCTAAGGCTGAGTGAGCGTTTTCTGAAGCGACGCCAAGCCAACATTGTGTTGTAATAATAGTTATTTAATTGCAAATGTCCTTATATTAAGACAGCGTAGGTTTGTGGAGCCTTTTGTTGTCTTCGTAGCCTACACACACTCTATATTTGTGCCTGATTGCCATTTTTATTACTCTGTGTATCATGATTAATGCGATAATGCATTATTTCATATGGCGTACAGTATTTTGAGTACAAGGAGTTTCTCTTGTTTAAATGATATTTTATATTATTCTGTTTGCAATAGCCAGCAAACCACTCTGGGCTGGGCGACCATCAGTTCTGGTAAAAATAAAAAGGCGTTTTCATTTTCTTTTCGCCATTTTCAATGTCAAAACTAAAACAGTTTCTTTATTTATTAACTTTAAAAATCATAAATATTGTACAAAATGAATGGATTCTTATATAAAACAAATACATAAGTATGTAGGCATAAGCCATATTTACATGCGTACATATACATATACACACACACGTGCATGTATAGAGTTGTACAGATGTGGGCTTAAAATTGGAGACAATAAAAATATTTAAATTGCTCGCAAATCCATGGGGCACACGGCCTGTGCATGCATTTCGGCCCACATGCATGTATACATACATACTTACACACATACACACATGTGCATACATAACTTCATGTATACTTATCAATATTTTTACATTACTGTCATAACATTCATCTCAATGACGATTTGTCAAGTGCTCGCGTAGCAGGTAGTTAATTATGAACAGAAAAAGCAAAATTTATTGAGAATATTTATTATAGTTATTAATATCAACAAAAAAAAAACAAAAAACAAAAAAGGCGAATGATTGATATAATTTTTTGTATACATACATATCTTATATTTTCCAAGGCGTTTTAATTTTAGAGGTGAGGTGGTAAATTTGTACTGCATTTCAATGTAATCGATTTGTCAAAAAACTGCGCTGTAGAATATAAAGCGTTGTAAGTAACCTTTGACATTCCTTTATCTAATCATGTTTAGCTAATTTATTAGTGTGAAATTATTTCCTGCTATTTTGCATAGCCATTCGTGCATTTCACTGGGAAACTTGGAAAACGTTTGAGAATTACAAAAGCCAAATCATCAAAACTATACAACAAAAAAGATTCCAATTTTTATTCTTTCTCACAGAATTCGCTCTTGAATTCGCTAAATTTATTATCATTAATTTGTATTCTATTAAGAATTTTATATGTTGAAAATATTTTTGCTCGGTCAAACCATTCTAAATCATTATAAAACTATTTTCGTGATTTTAATGCGTTTTAATATATTTTTCTAAATCAAATACAGCCAATTAAACCAATTAAAACTCTTATTATAAATCGCAATTTCTTATCTTTCCCCCCTTTTGTTGAAAATAACTATTACATCTACTCCATATGAGGGACACTTCGTAGGTTATGTTAGTAGTTTTTATTTGTATGTATGGATGTATGTATGTATGTATGTACGAGTATATGCCCATATGTCTGTCTCTCTGTTGGCAATTCTATTTTTAAGTTTGAGTCCTTTCTTCGAACTACGCTTATGCTCGCTCCTCTGTCTTTCCTAATTTTTCTCTCTTTACCTTTTTGTTTTGCGTCTTAAACTTAAGACCAAACGTAAAGCTTTTTGGCGCGTAAAACTCCAACTTGTTCTTGATTTTTCATTATGTCTTTTTTTTTCCTACGGTTAACTCGTTTTCTTATTGTTTACAATGGCAAATAAATCAGCCAGTTTGTTCAATTGAAAAATTCTCATATAAAAAATAAATTCTTGTTTTGGCGTTTTTTTTTCTTCCTTTTTTTTACATACAAGAAAGCAAAGTAGTTCTTGATACAACATGTTTCTCCGATTTTTTTTTTTTTTTTTTAATATCAGCGATTTTGTTTATTTTTGTGTTTTTCTTTGTTTGTATTTTTTATTTTATTTTATTTTTTTTTTGTAGGTTTCTTTCAAGTTCAAAAACCTTTTTCGCTAAGAAAAATATCCCTTCAATACTTTTTCAATATGAAGGAAATGAAGAGCAGCGGAGGAGGAATTAGAGAAGATAAAAGTTCTCAGACATGTTATAACTAAACTCAAGTCCCAATCTTGCCATACAGAGCACATTCATACACATACACAAAAACACATACATACTTATGTGGCCAGACAGACAGACAGTCAGTTAATAAATGGTTCAAATAAGCCAACCAATCAACTGGCAGGCAAGCAAACCTTTGAGGACAGACAAAGCAAAACAAAATCGACAAAATAATACAACAAGAGCATCAAAAAATGCACTTTATAACAAATTAAAAATATATTACGATTCTTCAACCTTCCATTATGACACTTAACAATTGTCATGCATTCTATTGCAAGATAATAGACTGTTTCATTTTATCTTATTATGATTTATATGTATGCATGTATGTATGTATGTATGTATGTATGTATGTACATAAACTAAAAAATATAAAAGAAATAATTAAATAATTTAACTCAATTTATTATTATGGATCTAGTATGTACAATTAAGGACTTCGCGAGCATGTACATATAGATGTATGTGTGTGTGGGTGTGTGTGTGCTTTGGTGTATGCATAACGCATTTCAGATTTTTCTTTGTACAATACAATTACGTATAACAAATTGCAGTATGTACATACATATATAACATGTAAAGCATAAATAATTTAACAAACAAATGAGAAGCATTATAGAGATGTGCCTACAACGGGCCAGTGTTCCACCACTTTCATCTAACCTCCTGCCAAACTTTCTACAAACTCGTGACACAATTTTTAATGAACTATTGAACATCGTCCAATATTCATTGTCGAACTTGAGTGGTGGTAATAATTTCCAGAAAGGTTATAGAACGAGCTTTGTTATGCATATAGATGCTAGTACACACAACCATACTCTCGCGGATGTACAGGAATTAATCCACATTCTGTCTATTGTACACTTGCTCACAAAAGTTTGCAAACGAAGGATTATACTTATATTAAAAATGCATTTTATTACAGAATTATAATATATTTCTTGTGTGTATGTGTGAAGGGATTTGAAAGTGCATACGAAGACGAAAATTCTCTGTTTATTTTTAATTTTCAAATATTTTTTCATTTACATTTTGTTTTGGGTGGGGTCGTATGTATATATAGTGAGTGCGGTATGTCAATAATTTTAATTATTGTATTTTCGCGCTTAATTTTAATTTCAAACATTCCTCGAGCAACTTTAATACTTTTCATGTTGTGTTGCAGTTGTCGTTGTCGTTGTCGTTGTCTGTTTGTTTGTTTGTTTGTCAGTTGCACTGCAGCTGTAGTTGTTTAAGTATAAATAAAAGCCACCACAAATCGCCCAAGAATGCAGTTAAACAAGTTTATTTAAGCTGTTTTTTGTGCTTTCCGCTGCATATCTTCATTGCAACTAAGAATATCTTTCTTTTTGTGTGTGTTTCAACAACAGAACAAGCCGTACTGCAAGCAATATTGGCGGCGATGCAGCAATATAGTATAAAGATTCAGTGTTCGTTATTTTTGCATAGTTGTGGGTTTGGTTACTTGCAGCGTCTTCTGTGCCATAGAAGATGATTACTTACATACACTTCGTCTTAAATACAATTTATATGTTTGTGTGTATTTATTTGTTATTTGTTACAATTCTATGATGCTGGCCGATGCATACAAGCCCACACCAAACGATTAAGTCAAACGAAAGACGACGAGGAAAGAGTCCTCGCCGACAAACAAATATATGGGCATTCTAAACAGTCAGTTGCATATACTAGAGAGCATAGCAAATAGGAAAAATATTTGATTGGAGAAAAATTTAATAACGATATTAGTAATCAAGGAAATAGCCTTTTCAGCAAAGCAAGTGCCGTAAATAGTAGTTTGTGCAATATAATTTTGTATTGTGTTGGAAGTTTTAGTGCAGCGATTATAATAAGAAATAAAATTAATCTTGAAAATGCACTTAAAGTTTTAAGACGCTAAAAGCAGCGCTACCGCATGCGCAGTATGAACTATGATTTCCTAATGGTTCCAATTGTTCTTGACTGATATGCACAGTAAACAAACAGGCAATTGTAATTTCAAACTACGCCCCTTTGCCATTAATTCGAATGTAATTTGTGATAAATATGATAATGCTAATAATAATACTTCTCAGCTATTCGAATTGTAATTGAGATATTGTCTCTTATGTTAAATGTTGTGTTTGCTGGGTTAGACAAATTATAATGTCAACACAAAAAAAAAAAAGAATCTACCGTGTCGTCTGCATTTATAAATTGAAATGGAATGCAATCAACTTTATTCACACAAGTATATCTCTTCTCATATGTTTTCCTTTCACGTGTCGTATTAAAAAAGCTGTTTTTAAAGCTAAAGGATATCCCATTATTAATATAATACTAATAATAATTATAATTATAATAATAATAATTATAATAATAATAATATAAATAATAAAAAAATTGTAAAACCTCAACAGCCAAAAAAGAATATAAAACACTGAACGTTTAGCATCGCTGTGCAGGATAGCGAATTAAAAAGGTGTTTCTTTTCCTCTCTCTCTGCTCTGCTCTCTCGATGCAACATGCTTATTCCCAAAATAATGTTGCATCGTTATTATAAAATAAAAAGTAAATATTAATTTTTGGTTGTTTGGACGACAAAAAAAGATATTGAAAAGAATATCCATTTTCCAACCCTGGACTGCATTAACTGCGAATGTATGCGAGATCAATACTCGTAAAGGGGAGTGAACCACTGTTATACGAGTAAAGAGCGGGAGAGATGTGCAACTTAAATGAGATATATAGAGTGTTGCAAAGCCAAGAGGTTGGCTTACCAAAGAAGAAGGTGGTGGGGCAGTGCATCAAAACCAAACTCCAATCAAGCAAATGTAGTAGAGTGACATTCCTGAGCACCTTTAGATCTGGAAATGCTTTATTCGATTGTATTCGTTGTTGTCTTTTTGTCTTGCTGTCTTGCTGTCTTGTTGTCTAAGCCAGGTTAGAAAAACATACATTAATTGTATTTTTTCAATGTGTGAGTGACTGACTGACTGCCTGCCTGCCTGCCTGCCTGCCATTGCATTAATAATATAACAATTTGTTTTTGTTTGATTTTCTATGAAATAGACAAGGCCGTTAGTTAAAAAAAAAGTAGGCAAAAATGAAAAGCAAAACAAATGTGGAAAAAGTCTACAACAACAAAAAAACATTGGAAAATACTGAATTTGCAAGGAAAATTTCAACATCAGACGTTTCTTTTTGTTGTTTTTGTAGTAGTTGTTGTTCTTGTTGGTATAACTGAAAGCTGAGTTTCGTTGACAAAATAAATTTAAATTGAGCCGTGTGTGCGAGCGTATGTGCGAAATATATGTATGTGATCCATACATTACGCGTGCATTCATATGTATTAGTGTATATGTATACATATATATAGGGAAATGGCTTTTATATGCATACAAACATACATAAACACTTCTGTGAAATGGGACCACAAGCTTATTTAGACTTTAGACGTTTGTTAGTCGCATTGTTGTTTAAACATTTTTTGTAATTCTCAAAACGAACGTCATCTCTGGAAGGGAGAGAAAAACTAAAGCCTGAATTAAGGATTTTTCATACATTTAGCAGCCATTCCTTCATTTCGTGTGTTAAATTCTAAATTCAGTAAAAAGTTTAGACTGGCATTTGAAAAAATTATATTATAAAATTTATTATATAAAATTATATTATATGTATATTTCACAATTTTGTTTTGTTGTTTGACTTTTATGCGGGCGAGAACGAATTTTTGGTCGCTAATATTCTTCACCAAAAAAAAAAAAAAAAAACAAAGTTGTCTCGACTGGAATTCATCTTACGCCGACGTACGACTGCTAACAACAACTCAGTGCGGTGTTGTTACCATGTTTGCTTTTAATTTTCAAAAATTTTAGTAAATAAAGTTATTTGTTAATTATTTCTCTTTTCTATTGTATTTCTACAAAAATTGTTTTTAATCGTATTTCTTTTGATAATGAAATGCTTCAATAGGATACTATATTTTTTAATATGGTGACACTATGGATGGATTAGACAACTTAAAAGGAAATTAAGTGATGGGAACTTCATGCATAGTCATGCATAATAGAAAGCCATGTTTACTCGTTTCATATACATACATACATGTAGTTTTGAATAATGGTTGGGGAATTCAAACACACTAAAGTTAATTCCAGCTCGAGCAATAAAATTGCTTAATAACTTAAAAACTTACGAGTATAAATATTAAGTTTCAATTTGCCTAAAATCATGTTTTGCCTTTAATTAGGTTTTATAAAAAAAAAAATGCATTTTATTCAATTTAATGTTTTTTGGATTCGATGTTAAAGGTTTTTTTTTTTTTTTTTTTTTTTTTTTTGTGTTTTATACTTTAATTAACTTTTATGAGTTTTGCTGAGTAGTTTACAATTTGTTGTTTTAAACCTGAAATCTATTATATGCGAGTGCATACATACAGTACATATAAGTACATGAATGTCTCTTTTGTCCATTTATATTTAATATGTATTAATTAAAAATAATTGTTTTATTTATTGTTAATTCTGCATTAAATAATTGTTTATTGACAACTTTTTTTTGTTACACGTGCCTTAAAAAATGTACATTCTTTAATAATATGGGACGATTTAAAAGCTGTAATATTTTAACAAAACTAATTTAAAGTGTAATGAACTTGCTATTAACAACAAGTAACGTCGTAAATTATTGTGTGCTTTAAAAAGTAGGCAGGCAGTTGTATTCCCACAGCTACAAAAACACTACACAAATTCTACATGTGTGTGTGCATGTGGGTATGTGTATGTAGGCAAGTGTGGAGGCATGTATAGCACAACATGCTCGCATAAACCAATTTACGTAACTCCTACTAGGTATTTTTTAAATGTGTAGTGGTGATGAGTAGCTTGAAGGTTTCAAATTATTTTTATGCAGATCTATCCAATATTTCAGATGATTCCCGTGGCTAGTAGTGAATTATCTTTCTTTTGGAAATAGAGTTCCTTCTGTTTATACTGAAAGTGACACCTCCTGTTATTACTTTTTCATTATTATTTAGCTCTATTAGAGAATTTTCATTTTTTTTTTTCTAAATATTTTTCTGGGGAATCACCTTTGATTTATGGCATACCGGAATGTGTTGCCTCTAAATTAAATTAAACCTAAAATTTCCCAGTACATATTTTGCAACTACCATGAGGTAATTATCAATATCCGCTTAATTACTTTGAAGTTTTTCTGCAACCGCGCCGCTGTCATCGTAAGCAACGTGGCAGTTACGGCAGTTTGTAGGTACAGCCGACTATGTGTCTCCTGAAGTTTTGCATAATCCACCCATTACATCGTCGGCCGATTGTGGGCTTTCGGATACATTGTATAGACATAAATGAAAGATCTTAAGTAAATATATTTACATGTACATATTTTATGTTAATATGTATTTCTCTTTCGCGTAGTAAATATTAAATGAAAGAAAATAATCCTTAATGGATAGTTTGGAATACGTACGTACGTACTTTTTAAAGAATATTTTTTGTATTATTGCTTATTTGGCACTAAAATGTAGGCTTTATTATCAAGGAAGGCTGTGTTGCCACAGTTTTGTTTTTTATATGTATGTTATTAAAATTTTTTTAAATACAGTGTTGCCACATTTATATAAGTGAAAGTTTTTTGTGTTCTGATTTTAATTCAAATTTCTCTTGCATTTATTATATTTTTATTAAAAAAAAAAAGAATGCCTAATTCTCATAATTAAATCATTAATTAATAATAAATTAGTTTTACTAAAAGGAATATATTTCTGTCTCTTTCCAGTTAAAGTCTGCGAGAAACGGCAAATACTGCGTGAACACAAGCAAGAGTATATACGGCGCGAACGTGAGGTCATGCATATGATGACGAATGTTCCGGGCTTTGTTAATCTCTCTTGTACGTTCCAGGATGCACGTTCTCTTTATTTTGTTATGACTTATGCCAAAAATGGTGACCTTTTGCCGTATATTAATAAAGTTGGTTCCTTCGATGTTGATTCAACACGACATTATGCTGCCGAATTAGTATTAGCTTGCGAACAAATGCATCGACGCAATATTGTTCATAGAGATTTGAAGCCTGAGAATATTTTGCTGGATGAAGACATGCATACGTTAATAGCAGACTTTGGTTCAGTAAAAATTCTTACACCTGAAGAAAGGCAACAGATCAATATGTTTCTGTTGTCGGGAGGTATAGACTTAACTAAAAAATCGCGTAGTCAATCGGGTGGTAGTATTGGCGGTGGTTTGAGTTCCCTGGAGTATGATGATGATGTGTTAGATGGTCAAACTGAAGATGATGAGGAAAATGATTCGTCTGCCTCTTCAAATGATACGGGTAGTGGTGGGGACGAAGTAGATTCAGTGCATACGAGACGGCAGCCGCCGCGCTATCATCGTAAGCGACGTGGCAGTTTTGTAGGTACAGCCCAATATGTGTCTCCTGAAGTTTTGCAAAATTCTCCCATTACATCGTCGGCCGATTTGTGGGCTTTGGGCTGCATTATCTATCAAATGATGTCGGGTCTGCCACCCTTTCGCGGAGCCAATGATTATGTCATCTTTAAAGAAATCATCGCCTGCAATTTGGATTTTCCACAAGGTTTCGACAAACATGCCGAGGATCTAGTCAAGAAATTGTTGAAACTAAATCCAGCCGAAAGATTAGGTGCCCAGGATGTAAATGGCCGCTACGAAAGTATACGTTCTCATCCCTTTTTTAATAACATTGACTTTGATACAGTGAGGCAGCAGACACCACCTCCTATATCACCTTTTCTACCCGATCTTATTAAAGAAGATGAAGAGTTTAAAATTTGCGAAAATTTAGAGCCCGGCTTAGATCAAAAGCAAATGACACGGTTGCTGGGCATGGAATTGGGTTGTATAAGCGACGATGATGTTAGCGATAGGAAAAAGACTGTTAACAGTAAAATACCTAAAATTATAACGAGATCATCAAACTCCTGCTCTTCCAATACATCCAGCAATTACAGCACACAAAAATCCGCCAAGAGTAAGTAAACATTATTTTTTAATCTTATTAAATGTTTATATTTAATTTTTATTCTTTATTTTCAATGTTTTCTTGCAGATAGTTTTGACTTAACAGATGCTGAAAAGCATAAACGATTGGAATTGCAGAAAACGGAAAAGTGGCACACCTTTGCTGATGGTGAGGTGATTTTAAAAAAGGGATTTATAAACAAACGTAAAGGATTATTTGCAAGAAGACGCATGTTTTTGCTTACCACAGGCCCTCGGCTCATCTACATTGATCCCGTGCAAATGGTTAAGAAAGGTGAAATACCCTGGAGTCCCGAACTGAGAGCTGAGGCAAAAAATTTCAAAATCTTTTTTGTTCATACGGTGAGTTCTCCTCAATATCTTTCTTTCCTAAAAATCGTGAAAATTGCTTATCACCAAGTTTTAGTTCCTGTTTTCCTTTTTTGGTCCTTCCCTGAATCCTCTGATAATGTCATTTATTAGCATTATAAGATTTTATTCAATGCAAGCTGGATAGTTTGCGTCACATTTGTCATCATCCAGAGTATTCATTGTACGTACAAACTTCCTTTGGCAATTGCCTTGCTTCAAGGGTAGAAAAAACTGTTGCCTTGCCACGATGATGATTGTATTTTGGGTGATTGATATTGTTCCATAAGAGTTGTTTGTTTTTATTGATTCTCTACGATTCTCTATGAAAAGAACACGAGCAAATACAATGAGCAAACGCATGTGTGCTGTATTTGATCTATTTTTTTTTTTTTTTCTGTTAAGTATTACACACTTACGTACACACATGCATTGCATTTGCTTCTAGTAATTATCAGAAAACTACGAAAGCTTTTTGGGGTTGAGGAGGTTGTATTTGAGTTTAATAAATGAAGATTTTTCGTGTGCGTAAATTGTTTGAAAGCGGCGAACTGCTTTACGGAAAGTAAACAAGAGTTCAACGAACTTTAGCTTCTTCTCCGCTCCCATCTAATTTCGTTTTTATTACATTTATTGATAGTTTGCAACAAAATAATATAAACAAGCAAATGAAGGTCGTAATGAAATAAAAATATTTAACTTTTTCTATTTTCTCTCTATAAATAAATATTTACACATCGTATACAGTTAAAAAAAATGTATTGATGTATTTTTGTTTAACAGTTTTTTTATAGATTTTTTTTTATTTTTTATAGATTTTTTTTTTTATTTTTTATAGATTTTTTTTTTTTGAGTTTTACAGATTCTTTTTATTTTTTATAGATTCTTTTTATTTTTTATAGATTCTTTTTATTTTTTAATATATTTTAAGGACGTTTGCGTGCTATTCTTAGCTCGTGTGATGGTATGTGCTTTAATAGATATTTTTTTTGTAAAGTAAAAATAGTTTCTACGTGAGGAAATGTTTCAAACGTTTGAAATGTGTGATAATTAATTTGGCTGGCCTCTGGGAAATGTCGCCTAATTGATAACATTAATCATCTTTAAATGTTTGACATTTGAGAGAGAATTTTGTTTCAAATCACTGTCAATTGATGCCGCCCTGCCGCCCTGCCGCCTTGATTATTTATTTATTGCAACATATACAAACATACACACATATCCGCAGTACACCCAAGTAGTCGTATGGCATTGTATCGCCAGCAATAATGAAATTTGCGAAAACCTTATCAATGGCATTCTATTTTGCTTTACAATTATTTGTATTTTTCCGTTTTAACATTGCATTCAAAATAACATTTAACCTTCATCACCATTTTTCAAATTATTATTGTATCTTTTTGTTTGTTCGTTGCTTTTTATTTTATTTGCCAGTCATAAATGTACTCACAATAATTTAGGCGCCTGCTAAAATGACAATTGCATTTTAAAATTTAATTGAGATCTTATCGCCTCCAGCACAATGTCGCCAAACTTGTTTGAAATTTTAAAAAAAAAAAAAATATCTATATATATATACATACAAAAAAATTGCTAATTGTATTAAAAAAAATAGTCTTATCGCTTGGCCATGATTTTAATGTTTCATCTTTTATGTTAATGTGCAATTAATAACATAGTGGATCGTTTCTAGTGAAAAGTAAGAGTGCGTAGTGAAATTTCGCTTAACTTGTCCTACGGTTATTTCACGGTATTCAAGAAATAAAGAATTAGACACAAGATAACATTTACGGCCCTATTATGGTTCGCAACACCTAAGTGTTGTGTTGTAGAGCAGACAACACAACACTTATACTTTTGCTGATTATGGTTCACAACATCTAGATGCTGTGAATTTCACAGGGCTGTTCTTCAAAAAAAGCTTTTGACAACAACACTTAACAACAACTGTTGTAAACCATAATAGCAATTTCAAAAATACAACATCAAATTTACAACTTAACCAGTTGACCAGTCATTGTAGCAGAGCAATAGGGTATGAAAGCTGCTTCAGAAAAGCTTCAGAGAAACAGATTTCATTGAATGCTCTGAGACTTTAGAAACGAGAGAACTAGAACTAATGTGATGCGAGAAGTACGAGGAGTTGCAACGATAAGGGGTCCGTAGGAAGGAGTCTAATGGCAATTCAGCAGTACAGTTAACATTCGTTGACTACTCAAACCTTGTGAATGGCACCATTCTGATTGCATGATTTAAGGATTTCATATGTTTGATCATGCTGCTACTCAATATCACGATCAAGTGAACAGCAGTAATAGAACAGCCAAGTTCCATGCCTTGTCTTGTTGGAATACAAAAGTGGAGTAGACCTTGCAACCGAAAAGTAGCATCTTTAACTCCAACGAGAGAGCGAGTGCAGGCAATTAAAGGCGGAATTGGTTCAATAAAGAACACTGAGAGGTCCCAAGATTCTTTTATCTTCCTTCCATATATTCACGGCAACAGTTTTTTTTTTGTTAGTAGGCCTGACATTGGATTTTAACTTATCATGTGTTATAGGTGTGCTAGTTGGTGCCGGAAGCCAACAGTCCGAAACTTACTTCTCAAAATTAGTACTTGTTTACATCTCGAGTTGACATTCCTCTCCCGCATAAAGTAATTAAATCGTTTGAATTGTAGCGCTAGATGTTCTAAAATATTCCTAAACCTTGCGAGCTGCTCGCAAAGAAATTGCAATAAAATTGTCGTTGTTTTGTTTCGAATTATTTACGTTCTAGTGCAGCACTTTGAGGTTTAAGAAACGATTTTTCTGATATACTCCATAGTAAATATTTATTATTATCGTTAAGTTATGAACAGAGTTTTTAATTGTAAAATGCAATTTTTCTCTTTATAGCCAAATCGTACCTATTATCTGGATGATCCCGAGGGCTTTGGCTTAGAATGGGTGGCGGCCATTGAAAAAATGCACTCTCTTACATACAAGGAACAAAATGTTACCTCAAAATCAAATGCAAACGCTGCCCTGACAACCAATACAAACTTCAATAAAATATCACTGCAATCTTCCGGTTGCTCCGCAATTACAAAAACTTCCTCAGCCATATCTGCGTCATCATCGTCAACCTCACCCAGAACAAACACCCCGCATAAAACATCATCATTATTGGCCAAGCCAATAATGTTGTTAAAAACGGCCTCAAATTAGGCCGAAAACAACAAATAACAAATAATAAATAATAAACACAGGAGCGAAATCCAATCATTTTCTTACAAAATGCAAAACGATAAGCAATGGATGTTAAAACAAACTAACCAGAAATTTGTATAAAAAATAGGCAAATAGTAAAAAATAAACCACAAAACACAACATATTACAATATATAGAAAAATTATTTAAATTAAAATTTTTATTTAGAACAAATTTAGTTCAAAAGCAAGCAACATAAAAACTCATCATTATCTTTAAATGCAAACACAAAAAGAAGAAAAGAAAAAAGAGAAGAAAAAAAAAATGAGAGAAAAAACTAATTAAAATATTTAAAATGAAAAGCTAAAAATTCTAGAATAATTCTTATAAATAAAGTAAAAATAATTTATTTACACTTTACTACATTTATAAGTCCGTAATTAATTAATATTAAAACCAACTAAAATAATTTATAAATAAAAATAAAAATAAAATTATAATTATAATTATACATACGTTTAGATAGTCTCAATTGAATTAAATTTAAACAATTAAATATTAATAAAATAAATTTAGTTATAAATGAAGCAAAACAAAACAAAACAAAACAAAACAAAACAAAACCAACCAAGTAATTATAAAATATATGTATACAAATCTAGAAGTATTTAAAGAAAACCAGCTAGAGAAATAAATAAATTGTAAGCAATTTAGCAAAAGGTTTAGGCTAAACAGAAACTAAAAACAACTATTGAAAGAAATTTACATAAAATACATTAGCTATTTAAAGAACAGCAACATTACAAAAGCAACAACAACTACTACTACTACTACTACTACTATTACTACTACTACTACTACTACTACTACTACTATTAATAATAATGCATTAGCAAGTAAGGAAATTGTAGTTATAAAAGAAAATTAAAAAAGAAAAAGGAAAAAGAAAAAAAGGAACAACCCAAAAAACATTGTACCAGTTCTATGACGTAACGAATATAAAACCAGCCAGCCAGCCAGCCAAGTCAGTCCTCCCCATCTATCCAACTGGCTCTTGCTTGGTGTCTTGGGAAATAATGCTAAAGTTCTAGAAACCATTCTATATATTCCTCTTTGTACACTTTTGTTCAAAAATCACATGAAACATTTAAAGTCCATCATTTAAAGCCATTTAATAGACTTAGAAACGGTCATAACTGCTCTAAATAGCTCTACAACTAAATATATTATTTATTTTATTTCAAAACGCACTAAAACTCGCAAAACTATTAAATTAAATGTGACTTAAAAATACAATGAATTTCCATCTATTTTTAAATTTTATTGGAATTAAATTGGAATTGCAATTGGAATTTTATTGGAAATTTTTAAGTGCAATTTAATTTAATATTTTGAGAGTTTAGTGCACTTTGAAATAAAACAATGACAATCCATCCCACAAGTAAAGAAATCTATTCAATATATTTATTGTTTTTGTTATAATTATTATTATTATTATTTTTTTTTTTTTGAAGTTTTAAAACTTTTCCTGGGAATGGCATTTTCTTTGTTTTTTTTTTTTTTTTTTTGTTTGTTTGTTTGTTTGTTTGTTACAGACTTGTTCTCTCTCCTAAGAAAAGGTATCGATCGTATAACTATAGTAAAATAAAGTAACTAGACTAAATTGAAAATATAAATTTTTAATAATAATAAAAAACCAGTGTAAACAAATAAATCGCTATAATACATAAAATATAAAATTAATTTAATATAAATTTATCTCTAAACATTAAATGCATATAAACATACTGAAGCTAATTTATTTAATTTACATTTTAGTTTTAATTAAAAAAGAGGATTGATTGCCTTGCAAAATGCAAATTTTTAAATATGGATTTGTCTCCCAAAATCACTAGTTCTTAAACGCATATTATGAAAAGGAACCATTTTCGTACCATCTTTTACAAGTCTCACAAATTCGAATGATCTCTTTTTTTCCATCTCAGAACACACAAGTACTACTAGCCAAGACTACGTATAATGTTCAATTTACCTAAAAGGATTGTCGTCACTTTCTCCAGCATTTCCTCCAATTAAAATAATTATCCTTTCCTTCTCCTGCCAATACAATCAGTCATTGGCCCGTCAAAATACGACGTCTCTATTTTTAAGTCAGTTTATTACTCGCAACGAATACCTTCGTGATTTGCAGTGTATTCGCCTCTCTATATATATGCGTTCTGCAACTAGTTTCTGAACGAGGGCTTGTCCTGGCAGGTTCTTACTAACGATATATCCAAACCAATCGTATAAATAAATTGCT
Organism: Ormia ochracea; assembly: GCA_963402855.1. Taxonomy (NCBI): domain Eukaryota; kingdom Metazoa; phylum Arthropoda; class Insecta; order Diptera; family Tachinidae; genus Ormia; species Ormia ochracea. Next base: position 45,786,520 of record OY727106.1, read on the forward strand.
TATTATAGTGAAAAGTTTCATATATATATATATATTTTTTTTTTTTGTGAATTTAAGTGAATTTATATAATAATATTTATTGTTTTTTTTTCGTTTTGATTATTATTTAATGGAAAAAGATTTTTAAGAAGAAATTTGTTTATTGTTTTTTTTTTTATTATTATTATTTGGTTGAGTACTCTCATTTAAGTTTTTCTTTAGAAAAAAAGACTAAATTGAAATAACATTAATAATAATATTATAAAATTATATACATATATCAAACGGAAGCTATTGTTATTTATCGTAAATTATTATTAAAAACGTGTATGTCATTAAACATAAAGGAGTTGAATGAAAACCATTTTCTTTCTAAATTACAAATTCAAATAAAATCAGCAAAACTGCTTATGAAAAATATTTAAACAAAAACCATTTAATAAAATATTTTTGTAAAAAAAACAAGTAACTTTTTTTTTTATAATTTATATAAGAGCAGAGCCCCCTTTTTATTTCAGATATTTTCGTTTATACACAGAAAAATCAAAATAACTTTTGAAAATGGTTTTAAAAAATTATAAAATTATGGAAAATAATTAGCTTGCTTGTATTGCGAAACGAATAGAAATGATTGAAGAGGGGGCGAAAAAGTGCTTCGACAATTTTTTGGAATTGGAATTTTGATAAGAAGTAGGCAAAGCAAAATAGCTCTTGTTTAAGAGCAATCGATTTTGAAATACGTATGAGAAGCAGAAACTTTCGACATCTGCAATTTCTGCAATTAACTGAGAGATTCAAAAGGCTTGGAAACCATAAGCCGAGCCTGACACACCGGAACAGTTAGGGGATAAAATGCGACTTATTTATTGCAACCAACATGTTTCAAATGAATTTAAAAGGCATACACATAGAACCTCGTTCCTTTCTTCCCAGGCAAACTATTGTTGGGAAATTTGGCCTAAAAAATCCTACAAAAATCACAATTGCAACCAAACTCTATTAGATACGAATACTCTCTGCTCGTGTAGAAAAAGACATTTCTTTTGGCATAGAAAAGACTCCATCTAACCCCTTAAACCTCAACAGCCTGCTGAAGCATTTCTACAGCTTCAATTTAAAACTCTTTATCTGAATATATAGTTCAATTATAGTTTGACTTCCCATACCACTTTCCCTTAAAATCATGATGGAGTCATGGAATCATTCCCCACTTTTAGCAAAATCTTAATTTCCTGTAATATTTAAAAAATATGTATTCAAAAGTGGCCAACTCACTGAAATATTCATATCCAGGTGTTAGTCTTATTCTGCCCCTCACTGTTCCACATCCACTAAAATAAACTTGCCGAAGTGAACAATTTTTTTTGTCGCTTTAAATGCCGTACATTCATATTCAGTGGAATATTAATTTTTTATTTAATAAAAATACATTGAAATTGATTGTTGAGGGGTGCCAGGTGGTTGCCTGCTCATTGCGGAACATTTAGGCTCTTCTTAAACAGCTAACCCTGATAATTTGAGCCGGTATATACCTTTTTTGACCAGAATTATACATTTAGAGTAGAAATTTATACAAGGAAATGCAACGTATGTGAGGAGCAGGTGTTTTGTTTGCACTACGTAAAACGATTTTCGGTTTCAACCAATACATACATAAATAAATATTAAATACAGCTGATGCGCGAGAATTTTTTTAATTTTTAGCACCAGCAGTTTTTAGAATCGTTACTACTACGCTTTCTGAATATTTACTTTTTCACTTCTGAATTTGAGTTTAATGGAAAAATGTTTAAGTTCACTTCACATAGAAATAATTAAATTAATAATTCAATTAATTCATTTAATTAATTCAATTAAAGTGATTTGAAATAGATTCCAGTTTGTTTTTAAATAAATAGATTTTGAAATAAATTAATTGAAATTAGCTGAAATTTAATTATAAAATATATCCTGAATTTATTTATTTCTTAACAATGTTTTGCAAATAAATTATGATTTAAAACAAATTTAGTTCATTGAAAATGTCAAAGTAAGACTTGTGACCGGATTAAAAAATTAAAAAAAAATCCAAAAAAAAAAAAAAAAAATTTATAACAATATAAAAAAAAGAAAAGAACGAAAACAGAGCTTATTTATATTAAATAAAATCATAGGGCTGTGCTAATTGTTGTACTGCTTGTATGGGCGGAGATTGAAAATAGCACTCGATCTTCCAAAGCCAACACAAAGCAAATTTTTAAGCATTTTAACCGACACAACAATTAGCATATCCTTGTGAACTCCTTAATTATTTTTGCTAAAGTTTTAACTTTACACGAAAATAAATTTGTTTTTATTTCAAGAGATTTTCTTTTTCGATTTTCTACAAATGTATACTTGAATTCAAAATTTACAAAATCTAAATTAAGACTAAATTCGAAATAAAAAATATAAAACAATTTAATCTTTAAGAAAGAAGAACTATATATTAAAATTTTTATTTGGCTTTTTCCCCATTCCAATAGTAATAATTTTGTAAATATTTACACAGTTTACATTCTAAAAATATTTAGAAAAGCTTGTAATCAGATCGCAATAAGGAAACGTTTAACCGCAAATTATTTGGAAGATATTAATACAGATATTAACATAAAACTTCCAATTAAATAAATGAGAATGAGTTTTAACACAATAGGAAACTGGCCAAACTGGCTAATATTCCTCACTGATTAATTTCCAAGTATTTTCAATAACAATAGAATGGGGGAAGAGTGAGATTAAGACATAAAAACCAATTCAATTGTAGTAATTTCTAAAATAAAAGTTAAAAAAATTTAAAATCATTTTAAACAAAATTTTAACAAATTATATTTTTGATTTTAATTGGCCTGCGATTGGAAAAAAAAAGGTTTGTTTCTTTTTAAAATTTATATGCACATATACATAGATACACACCTACACTCATACATATTAGCTCTCTTATATGAGATTCAGCTTGTTGGCTTTTATAAATATTTACGTATTATAGTATTTATCGAAATATTCAGGATTCCGTAAAATTTTACTTTTGATCCTTTTTTTGTGGCTCCTAAAGGTATACAGAAAATGTTTCGCAAATGGCTTCATTAGAGAGCAGAGATTTCAAAAATTTTACGTTTTTTATATTATTCAATAATAATGAAATGATTAGAAATTGCTTTTGGAAACAGTGTATTTATACATACAAATGCTCGAGTGGCATGCGCGGAATAAGCCTGATGACTTTCAAAAATGTCACTTGAAGATTTTGAAAATCATTAAAAGCTGTTTAAGTTCAAATGGAAATTGATGATGAGAAATAATTTTTTTTTCACTTGAACTAGAAGCCAATTACTTACACATACACAGTTATGGCATTTACTAATTACTCATGATCTCAACTTTAATTTAAACAAGAGACTTTCCTTTGCATACTTTGAGGAGAGAGAAGTTAATTAGTTTTACTTAAAAAGAATACAGAGGCTTTCGAAAGAAAAGGAATTGGAAACTTTCAATAATTTCTACTTTAATGTTAAAAATTTAAAAAAAATTCATTTAAAAAAAAAATTATATAAAATCAATATATTATTGAAAATATATTTTTTTCTAATTTAAATACTTTGCATGTAGTGAATTGATTTGTAGAATTTTTTATTATAAATGACATTTATACGAGCATATCCATTATAATATTTATGATTATTTTGTACGATTTTTGTACGACAAGGCATGTTTTATTTACTTCAAATTTAAAAATAATTTTATATTAATACGAGGGTTGCTACTAATATTAAATACTAATCACACTGTTTTGTCAGTAAAATTTCTTTTTGGTAGGTTTAAGGTTTCTTACTCCCAGTCCGCACTTGCAATTTTGTTGTAGCAATTTTTGGTTGTTTTAGGTGAGAAGAGTACAGTACTCTGTACCCCTCCTGAAGCGTCTCACCCCTCTCACCTAAAACAACCAAAAATTGCTGCAACAAAATTGCAAGTGTGGACTGGGAGTTAGGAGTTGCACTGGTTTGGCATGCTATCATAACGATCGTTGGTCAATTGCTTTAATTTAATTTGACTTTGTCGCAGCGGACTTTACTTTCCTTCTGTTGTCACACAAAAACATGACTTCTGTCATGATATTGTCTCACAGTTAGATCTTAAAGAACGCAAACGCGTTTCAAAACGCGAGTTTTTCAGCTGACTAAAATATCTGTGATCTGACAATTTCTTCTGGTATTCAAATTTAAGATTCGATTACACTTATAAATAAATAATTTTTTATTTTATTACACGACATCAATTTACATTAGATTATTTCAGTGAAATCTGTAGTTAAATAATTAAGTAAAATTTTTATATAAGAAGATTATTTAAAGTGTCGTAGTAATGTTTTGGTCACTGACAAATAATATATATGTATGTATATTTCTTTAAAATGTATGAAATGAATTGCAGATTCGTTACGCCTCGTTTCATTCGAATACTCGGTTTTCCTTCAAAAATGAATTGAGAATATCGCGCTTTGCATGCCCATCTCTGGCGCTCAAAAAATTTATTTATTTATTATTCTTCTGTAAATTCATGTTGGATACAGAAAATGTATAAATTTAGACAGTTTTCTTTTTTCTCTTCCAAGAAGAATAGTTTTTATGATAAATTTTAAACTGTTTGCTGTGGCAAATTTCTACAAAAATTTCTTAATTACTTTTAGTTGAAATTGAACATCTCCGGAATACTTAAAAAACTATGCATGGAAGGAGTCCAGTCACAATTGCGAAACTTTTTCAAACATCTTTCCTGCTAAAACAACACTTTTCTAGAGAAGTTTCCTCATTTTTAGTAAAACTTTTACTTTCAACTGTTGATTTTTTAAATTTATTTTTGTTACTACTAAAACTCGTCTCTGGCTTAAAGGACAAATAGGACACATGCTAATTATTTATATTCATATTGCCTTACTATTATTATCACATAACACTCTTACATATATATTAAATAAACAGGTTTTGAAAAAATATTATTATTACAAACAATTAAAAACTAAATTAACAAAAGTTTTAAATTTAGTTAATTTCGCAGGATCTTTCAAGGATCTTTCAAGAGTATTAATGTCAGAAAATGGTTATAATTAATTAAAAACTGCAACTTCTTTCTATACAAGCTTCCAGAAATAACATTAACTAGTTCCATGCCAAGAGCATTGAACTGGAAATTATATATTTTTGTAATTTTTTTTTTTTTTTTTTTTTTGGTTTTTGGTTACTCGCATAATTATTAAAACGGAAAATTATAGTAACCAAACATTTCCTAAAATTATGTAATATACATATACAATATATCCATAAATATTAAATGAAAATCTCTAGGGGTGCTAGACTGAGTTACAAGTATATAATATTGTGTAAGTATAAATTTATGCAATATTTAACTTTAACCTTTAACTTAAACTGAATATGAAATAAAATTATTTAAATTATACATATTCAACTAAATTACTATATACGCAATATTTAATTAAATAATAAATTATTTATTTATATATAAGAGAACTACTTGAATAATATTTCTTGAATATTATTATATTGAAAAACTTGTAAATAACAGAAATATTTAAATAATATATTTATAAGGGAAATAGCACTTGTTAAATGAAATTTTAAACATTAAGAAACAATGTAAGAATTAACACAAAATCGTAAATTTTGTCTTTCTTCAAGAAAAGAAAAATAAGAAAAATTAATGGTGCAACAATGAAATGGTTATTACTAAAATTACTAAGAAGCCGGTAAGGTAATGTAAATGAAGTAAATTTTAAGATATACGAGTAACATATATTGTATATTATAACACAAAGAAACATTAATAAAATATACACGTTACGGAAACGAAGAGAGAGAGAAACTTAAAAATTATAGAAGTTTTATTTTAGGAGTAAAGAAAGTAACGATACCGCGATGTGGAAAAGGGAGGATTTTTCATTTGTTAAAAGTGATTGGTATTGTGGGAAAAGTGTTGATGACTCTTTGCATCGATAAAAGTAAAGACATCAACCTGTATTTTGTTATCTGCATACAACTGCTGCTGGTATTAAACAAAACTGTGTCACAAATAAATTCCGTGTTTACCAAACACTTTACAGAAGTTTCTTAATACAACGAAAGCAAAGACAAGAACCACTCGAAATATGTGACGAAGCTTGAGTAAAGACATGCTAAACGTATGAAAAATAGTGGGTGGCTACCGTTTCCATGTTGAATACATTCACTATTACACAGTGTTGCCGTTTTATTATTTTAAATTGATATTAACACAGCGTTGCCGTGCTTTTATTTTTAAGTTACCTGGAATTTCTACAAAAAAAGAAACATTTAGAGGGTGCCATTTCTTTGAGGAACTTGCGATTGAAGCCACGAAATTGGATTGGTAAATAAACTTAATTTAAAATTTTAGGGAATTACCTCGATAATTAATAGTAACAAATATATATATATATATATGTACATATGTGTCATTCTCAACCTCAATTTTTTTTTAAAACGGAAGACGGGAATATATTTATGTTGGGGAATAGTAGAGGAAGCTGTAAGAAAATCTTAACTTCATTTTGCACTTGCTCGACTTATTTTCCATCAAGCAATAGAAATTAAATTCCTAAAAGGAGTAGTAAGAAATAGGAGAAGCACTAGCACATGCAAATCGTCTTCAAAATTTTCATTGATCTATACTAATACGGCCTTACTCCACGATGCCCTCAACATCGAGTAAAAAAGATTCAGTTTAAAAATAAGCGTCTTGTTGGAGTGTTTTAGCTTGTCTCGCTCTTACTATTTAAACCGTATACATGAGTAGCATCCTCCGCAAAGCCGAGATGATCACTGTTTGCATACGATTTTTTGAGAAACTTATCAGTCCACAAGAAAACTACTGCCGCGAATAGCTCTGTTGAATGGCAAAAACGCCTATTCGAGAGGCCGACCCGCATCAACCATTACACCAGTGATTTAAGAGTATGCTCCCAAGCGAAGATTTCGGTGCCAACCAGATCCACTACCACATACTACCGAAGGAGACCTCAGCTCCTACCGGACCCAGTTGCAGCCTTCCGAATATCATCCCTAGACTTTCTTGCATAAAATACATCATCTATCTATCTATCTATTGGGGTGAGCTTAAAGTTCATCAGTGGCGTTCCGTTTACGATATTGCGTTACATCAAAATCATCGTTCATAACTTAACGCTAAGCCTATCATAAACCAGCAAGCATGCCCTCCCTTCACCTGCCTCTATTCTTGTAAGCATATCCTTTATCATGTTATTAGATGGATTGGTTAGTGACATATAATTTTTTTGGGCTATGCTTCTAAAGGTCATGGTCTTGAAACGCAGAATAACCCAGGAGCACATAACTAAGGTGGGGAAACAATACATTCATGCAAACTTATCTAATCTTATTTTCAAAATATACTGGCATTTAAATCGGAAGCGTCATCCAAAAATCCACGGTTAGTTAAAATAACTGCCATAAAGAATTTTTTCTGCTGACGCATTTATTCGCCTCTTGATTTTCTTCGGAATCCGTTAGATGTTTTCTATTTTAAGATTTAACTTCCCAATAGTATTTTATTTATTCAGTTTTTTCTGTAAACTAAATTTTACCTTTTTCGCCTGAGGCCTCCAACGACTTTGGTCAAAACTTACATACCAATGTGCGATGTTGCTTTTCCTCTTACATTGCCTTGTTTATATGCAGCACTGCCCCGCCTTCTAATTGCACTCATACATTCGTGCACAAACAATTTTTCTTTCTTTTTTAAGTCATGCCAAAGCAACATGCCACATTGCCAAATGTGATTTCACATATGAAGATAAATAATTATGAAGAAAAAATCAATTTAAAATGTGGTTTAATGCCAAAAACAGATGCGATTATAACGAGAAATAGAGAATATCGCCCAATATTTACCAAGATATTTAATCATAAAAATCAAAAACAGCATAACAACCAAGTGGACAAATTGCTTAAGCAATAAGTATGGCTGCGTGATGGACCGATAGTTGGAAAGATGTTTTAACGTAAACACGGATGGATGCCTGCCAGTTTGCAAACAGCAAGTACGTGAAATGCCAGGACAGATGGAATTAATTAACATTGAACTTAAAAAGTATAAGAAGCGAGAAAAACAATTTTCTTTTACTACCAGCGATAAGAAGTGGCGATAAAGTAGCATCTAAATTTGGCAGCGAACATAAACATATTTTAATTGCATATTTTAAGGAGGGGCTTAATAATAATATTCTCTGCTATTAAACTATGAAAGAGAATTTCCCTTTCCATTTAAGCATTTTTAAGTGTATTTTAGCAAAAAAAAAAAAAAAAAAAATTTATTAATGATAAAAGTTTTTTAAACAGAAAAAATTATTTTCTTCCAATTGCGAAAAGTATAATCGCGCAGTGGCAATTCTATAATATTCTAAGTGTAGTTAGTGGTAAATGCTTTGGAGCCAAACATTTTTGTTGCAAAACTTTAAAGCTATTAATAGCATTGTGTTGGAGATAAGATAAGAAAACTTTGGTTATTAAATTGCATGCCAATATGACAGCAGTTTATACTATAAAAGTTTCATATTTTCTCTATCAATGATTGAATAATTCATAAACAAAACCATTAACTATTTGTGTCAAAAAAGTTTAATTGTTGTTAATTAATATTTGTCACACACTATTTCTTACGTCCTAAAACTCAAAAGCTAAACAGCTTTTAATTTGAAACCAATGAATGCTGCATCTAGTAAACAAAAAAACATTAATATTTTATTTACTGATATAAAAAACTAATACTTTTTAATAGAGACAATTAACCCAAAAGTCAATTGAAAAAAGAAAAATTAAAAAACAGCACAAAGAACAAACAAAAAAAAATTACACACACACACACACACAATAGAAACACAAAATGAATACAAAATTGCAACGACAATCTCACGTGGAATGAGTTGGAGGCTGTTGGCAACGACTTGGAAAGCAACTAAATGCTCTTTGCCAAAGCAGGAAGTGTTCTTACGAAAACGAACCACATTTTTTTGTGGACATTCAAAATAATTTGTGTACACATTCAAATCAAACTTACTTCACTTATCAAGTATCAGCTTGATAAGTAATCGAATAATAATCGAAGAATCTAAAGATGAATTATCGGAAAATTGGTGAAAAGGAAACGGAGGTACTGTCTTATTTTTAATAAGCCAAATATTAAAATCCATAATTTTCTGTTTACAAGACGGAGTGGCAAAGGGAAACTGTCGGCCGGCTAACTAAGATCCTGTGGATCATCCTATGGCCGAGGAGGATCTGCGCGGGTTATTCCAACCCAAAGGCAGATCTATATTGCTGGCCTAGAGTACTGGCAGAGTATTTGGAATGTTGATAACTGACGATTTTCTATCTTGCGAATTTCAAAAGAGCCTCCATTCTTGAGCGATATAAATTTCGCCCACATGCTATCGATAAATAATAACAACATGCCTTGATAGTCATCTACTCCAGAACATTTTTCATGAAAATCTGAAGAAAACGAAGAAATCATTTTATACACCAATTTCTTATGTTTTTTTTTTCTATGATTGTGGGATTTTCAAGCGATCAGAACTTATGCGAATATACCATAAACATGAAAATATCGGTCCATGGCAACAAGCTTAGGGCTTCCGTATAATGAAAAGCATAATAAAAGCTCTAAGCAGAAATGGAATATTTTCTTCTTGTTAGAGCTGAGCATAAGATATTCCTTAAAAAATGCATGAAAAAGACATTTATTGCAAGTCCACCAATTTAGTGGAGGTAAAAAAATCGGTAACAACTTTCAGATTAAAGTTAGAATTCCAATAAAATCCAGAATTAAAAGTCGCAGCCGAAACAAAAAGTTTTTCAAATTTTGTTTATTAATTTAAACTGCAAAGCTTTCGAATTGTACACAGGCCAACACCTAGAGTCTAAGCAGGAATCGAACTCGCAACCTCCGGTTTAGTAGGTTGAGCATTATTCATTTGGAGGCGAAATGCCAGACATGAGTATTAGTGTTTAGAAAAATCCACAACTTGCTGTTTACAGGACTAGGTGAAAAGGGACTAACAAAAATCGTATAGAACAATCCAAACGGAGATAGGATGGCAGCCCAACTGCAAGGTAGATTTATATTGTTGGGCTTAGCAAATAATAGCAAATGCTGGGCAAGCAGGCAGATTGATGATACGATAGGGCACACACAATTCACAATTGCTTCGCTCAGATGAGCCACCAACGCAGGAGGAACATATTATCATATATAAAACTCATTTTAGAGGAACTGCTTGGCAAACATAGTGGAGCCTCACTAGGGAAAAGCAGTTCTTATAAAGACGAAAATATTCATCTCACGCACAGTATGCCTACTACCAGGTTAGATCTATTTGTATAGACATGGGCCTGTGCAGCATCTATCCTAATGATTTGCAAGAGTGAATAAACAAGGAGTCAATCGCTTCATAATCCTTAATTGTTAAAATAGTTATTCAATGAAAAGTTTTTCCTTTTTGTGCTAAAAACTTTGACATTAACAAAAATGCGATATTATTAGTGTTCCATATTCGACGGATGTGGAACTACTCAGTTGTTCTCTTTCACATTACAGCGTTCCTCATATGCTTGCATGAGTTGCAGAATGCATGATGCGGACTGTAATAGAATGTCTGTGAAGATAAAACACAATATCATGAATTCCTGACATAAATATGTATCTAATATTCTACTTTAAACGCACCCGACACTTTGTCCGTCTGTCCAGTAACACATTGTGTGCGTTTATCTGGTACTTTACAAAAATCACATACATTGTTTACATGCATTTTTACGAACGCGTCCAATTAAAGCAACAAGACTTTATAAAAAAAAAAAAGAAAAAAAAAAATTGAGGACAGCAATGCAAAGACATAAAACTAATCATTTACATTTTTGAGGTAATGAAGGAACTTTATGGCGAAAGACAATAAAAAAAAATGAAATTGCAACCGAAATGTGTAAGAAATTAAATTGTAATTCCTAAAAGAAAACATATACTGCATTCATTTAAACATTTCATTACTTCTTATTAATTTCAGATAGTTATCGGAAAGACAAACCGAATTAAAAGGAACAACATAGTTACTTATGACAGAAATGTCAACTGCAAGTGAAGCAAATGGAATGTAAAAGAAACTCATCGAAATTGGAAACACGTACATTAAAAACCGAAAGAATTCACACAGAGTTGTTTAGGAACGAGTACAATAGACTTTTTTTCGAAGCACATCTTTTTCTCAAGTTCAGCTCTCAGCTTCTGTGAATTTTAGTTGCCGCCTTTATTTGAAGCTTTGTCTTCAAGTAGGGCTGTTATGTATCGGAGATTGTTTATAATCATTACCTCATCATTCCAGATGCCATATAAGGTTCTATTATTCTTTTCTTTCTGTCCAAACGAAATCCATCCATTTAGGATAAAAGCAAAGACGAGAAAAGAAGTGAAAAAGCTGCCAGCCAAACTGTGGCCAGTATCATCAGCTACGTGTTGCAGTTGCAAACTCGTAAAATATGCTTATGACAGACATTTCTCAAGAATTAAATCCAATGCCGAAACTTGTATGGACATTTTTAAATCAGCACTCTAGATAGGCAACTGGATATTTCAATTTACAGTTGGCGGCTGAAGTATATCAGACACGATCGCATCAAACATATGACCGACACAATTATAAAATTTGCTCGTTTAAGTTTCTTGTTAGGACACGGGCTAGTTTCAAATGAAGAAATAATTAAATTTAAGAAATGTAGAACTTTATAGGAAAGTGATGGCAGTTCTCCCCCTACCGATAAAGCCTTAGCCTTAGTGAAAAGTAACGGCGTAATGCATAAAGTTTTACATCAAACAGCTGACAAAAGAAACTTTTAAGTAGGTCGTTGGCTGAACAAGCCAATAAGTTTCTTAACTACAAATTGCAAAGTCACCTTCCTCCGTCACCCTCTTAACATCACCTCATTGAATATTTGCCAGCAAAGAATTTATATTGATGACAATAAGCAAGAGAGCACATAAACCTTTCACCGCCGTTCTTCTATAGTAGTGTTTCATCAGGGAATCATTAAACAATAACAAATGCTCCCGGCTAGTTCGCTGCAAGAACTACTTTGCCTCCTCGGCTGCTCTCATTTTCTATAATTCCGGCAAATGCACTGCAAGCATAGGGGTTTTTCACCGAGTGGCGATCTGAGAAAACAATTAACCGGATGGCTTTCGACAAAATTGTTTTATATATTTTTTGATAAAAAGTTGAGGATCCGTAATGCTTCCATCGCAGTACGATAAAGTAAACAATTTCGATATTTAGCAGTAAATCATCATCAGTAAAACATCGCTAACTCTCCTGTTAAAGCCAATGTTAGCATAACGAAGTAATCTTTGCTTTTCCGAAAAGGTTAAAAAAAAAGGTTAGTGACAGCAGTCGTAACTCAGTTCAAGTCGCACAACAACACTGATCAGCATATTAATGAGTCCATCTGTCATACTTTCGGAGCAAATAGCTTGCGGCGGTGAAAAAAATACTTTGTTCCAGAGGTAAATCTCAATCAGGAAACAATTTCTTTATCCAAATGCTGTAAAACGAAGCATTTGTTTCTCTCGGTGTCCGCCCGCTCCAGTAAAATGCAATGCATTTTCTTCTACGTCTCAAATTCATTGATATCTTGTTCCGAAAATGTTGCACACAGAGCACTTAATTTCACAAGTGGTGAAGCAAATATACATTCGCCAATACATGCCATTATTATGCCACAACATTCGTGCAACAAATTTCTTTAGTTAAAAGCCAAGTAGGTGTTAAAGATTACACACGTATAATCAGTAAACGAACATTATTCACTTTAGTGCAATAAACTAAAGTTTAAAAGCCACATAAACAACAACAAGCAAACAAAACAAACATTAAGTCAGACGACTGGTCGCAGAAAAGTCAACAACTAGCATTGACAACAAGAACAATCATGAGAATAGAGTTCACAGCACATGCGACTGTTGCAGTGAGTTTGAAACATATTTCGTATACAATGTGATATTACAACGGAGTCGTGAGTAAGTGCGAGGGATGTGTGGATGGGCTCTAAGTTTTTTTTTTTTTTTAGGAGCAGCGCTTAGCGAAAATGGCCACAGAAACCAGAGCAGTTTTTTTTAGTAGCGAACTGCAAAAGTGATTTTGGTAGTATTTTTTTAATGTTGTCCGCTACAGGAGAACAGTGAAGAGCTTTTGAGCTTTTATGAGCTTAATGGTTCACTGGTAAGTGTTAAGTCAGAAGTGACTAAGCTTTCGTCATTTCTACTCATTCCAACAATCATTAACCCATGAGATGCACAAGCAGTTTTGGAAAAATTCAAGAGATATTTCATTTTATGACTGCCAGGAATGAATTTTTGCAAGGGAGGCGATGCCCCTCCGTTATCGAAATCGTGACTTTAAATGTAACGAATGCACTCTGAACACACACACATAAAATTTAGGTTGGTAATTCCCTCAAATAGTAGCGCATGATGATCAGTTGTCTTCGGCTAAACAGTAGAGGAATTCTTTAGGTAGCGAAAGTTCAATTTGTAAACCTAATAAACCGCTCATTCCAAACAGCACTTCTTATCTTCGTAGCCAGATAAAAAATGCTAACCACAACAATGACGGCTTAAAGTATAATTAAGTTCTGGTGATCATTACCTGAGCCGAAAAGTAATCTTAGCTTATGAGAACGTGGGATAATTGAAGCAAAGTATAAATGCTAGGGCCAACCCTCGTATACAACACAAGCTGCTCTGTTGCAAAACATATTAACTGCTTTAAATGAAACGTAAAGTGAGTAGAAAAACGTATACAAGCGTACTCCCAGACGGCCGGCTTAATGGCCTTGTATTTGTTTGCATTTTTTTTTTTTCCTTCTAAACGAGAACAAATTTATTTCAGCAATGCCTCGTAGAAGCGAGTATCTATTATTTTTTATGTTTTTTATTTTGCACTAAATTTTCGCTCTATTTGAAGTTGACATTATTGTACGTAGATTGGCTGGTTTGTTTAAAAATTTTGCTGGTTGGCTTGAACTCATGTGTGCTGACTAACGATGGCGAGGTGATGGTGGTGACGATGATGAAGAGAGAAATGATGTGGATCGTGGCGATATTTAACCGAAAACATGCAATTAATAGATAAAATGATGAAGTAATAAAACAACACACGTACAGAGATATCATGCTAATTGATATAAATTATATGATGAACATATAAAATAGAAATAAATGCTGCCGTAGACTGTTCACAAATTGGTATTTTCAATTTTTCTGCATCATCATTTCTGGGCCCGGTTGGCTTTAAGCAGTCAAAACTTATTTAATTGGTGGTATTGGATTCTTTAAACATGATGATAAATTTGTTTTATAATTAATTACATGATGTTTATTAATTATTATATTTATTATATTGTCGCATAGTGCTCAGATAGTTCCAAAGAAGGCAATCATTATGAAAGTCCTAATGTTGCCGGGCTGGTCTGTACGGCGTATATTTTGAAGCCAATCAGTGATCCTTTTAGACTAAAAACTCTGTGAACGTTCCAAATAATCCACCGTGACTCTCCTAATGTTGAAGGGCTGGTCTGTGCGACGCATGTTTAGTAGGCCATCAAAGATCCTTTTAGGACTAAAAACTTGTGAACTTTCCAAATAATTCCGAATCTAATTAGGTCTAAAGAAAGGAACTGATATGAAAGTCCTAATGTTGAACGGGTGGTCTGTACGACGCATGTTTAGTAGGCAATCAGTGATCCTTTTAGGACTAAAAACTCTATGAACGTTCCAAATAATCCACCGTGACTCTCCTAATCTCGAAGGCGTGCTCTGTACGACGTATGTTTAATAGGCAATCAAAGATCCTTTTAGGACTAAAAACTTGTGAACGTTCCAAATAATTCAGAATCCAATATTACTTTGTAATCTTTTAAGATTTCGTCTTTCTAACGAAAAGAGAATAATTCCTCGGCACTCGTCATGCTACACTGTTTGAGGGAATCCCCTAAATAACTGCATTTTTGTATAGAAAAGTAATTTAAAATAAATTGTTACTGGTTTCAGTATGCCCACAGTAACTTTTGTTTCGGCAGGTATTCCTTCTATAGCAAGCCAGTAAAGTTAAAACAGCTGATGACATTAATTTACATTAGTATTTCTAATATTTTTGCGCCAAGTTTACTATCGTTAATTTGAAGAATGAAATATATGTCGTATTTTTTCATTCAGAAGAATTTTTTTAGTTTATGTTGTTCTTCTTGTTTGGACATTCTTGGCATTTAAACAAGTACATTGGAAGTCTACGATCTTTCAAAGGAATCGTCATCAACAAAGTTTCGAAACGAAATCTACATTTAAAATCTTATGCATAATTTTTTGTAGCAGCAATAAAACACGAGCATGGTGTAATTCGATACGATAAAATCTTGTTCACACACGAAAAAGAGCAGCAATGAATAGCATTTCCATTGCTCGTGATGAATGAGTGACAGCAAGAACACAAGAACGTTTTATAATTGTATTGAATTTACCTCCAGCGAACCAAAAATGTCACAAAACTCTGTTGGTGGTCAACTGTGGTTGGGGCCGTTTCTCTCTTTGAATATATTATAATTGAAATTAATGTTGAATAGTAAAAATTTCAATAAGTGTACAAAACGTAGCGGGTGGTCTGAAAAGTTTTTTAAAAGGGAAATTTTATGTTCAAATGATTTATAAAAGGATTGCAATTAAGATTATGTCTCAATATTAGTATGTGTGAAAGGATAAAAATAGTCAAAGGAAAAGGAGTTTTTGAAAGTTTCCTTTTACTGGATGGGTTTCCTTACCAAAAAGTTTGTTATTTAATTTGCTTCATAGGGA
Source organism: Ormia ochracea (assembly GCA_963402855.1). Lineage (NCBI taxonomy): Eukaryota > Metazoa > Arthropoda > Insecta > Diptera > Tachinidae > Ormia > Ormia ochracea. The sequence continues at coordinate 45,802,459 of OY727106.1, forward strand.
ATATGGCAATGGTGGAATGAAGTGAGTTTGCGGATAAATATTTGCTAATGTTGAGACGTTTCCATTTATTTTAATTATACGAGGTGTGTTCAAAAAATAAACGTTATTTTTAATTTTCGTGAGTTACGTATGCCCGTTTTTGGCATTTTTTCTTAATTATGTGGGTGTCTATAACATGTCTGTTATAGTATATGTTGGCAGTGTCAGCCATTTTGAATTGACAGTTTCTATTTGACAAATAAAAAGTTTAGTTGTGTTTTGATGTGCTTTTCGATGTTTTACTAAATTTTACTAAAGTTTGAACAGAAGCAACATTGCATGGGAGCTGTTGGACGTCGTCAACAACGATCCTGGTTTGCTCCAAAAACGTCATAATTGGTTGCGCATCGTATGTGTAAGGCTATAACATTGAGACCAAAGTCCAATCATCCTAATGAAAGTGTCCAGAAGAGCCAAGACCGAAAAAAGTACGTCAGTTTGGTAAAATGTGAAGATTTTGTTTACTGTTTTCTTCGATTGGAATGGGTGGGGTGCATCATGAATACTTGCCAGAAGGTCGTATACTACCTTGAAGTTTTGCGCTGTTTGCGTGAAGCATTTCGTCAGAAATGTGCAGAATTGTAGAAAAACCAATAACACATCGATGCTTGTACGTCAATTTTTGTCCAAAAACCACCTTATTTAATGGACTTTGCTCCCGTTGACTTTTTCCTCTTCCCAAAACTAAAGACACCAATGAAAGAAAAACGATTTTCTACAATTGAGAAAAAAAAAGAAAAATCGCAACATGAGCTGTTGGCGACACCAAAAAGCGAGTTTCAGAATTGTTTTGAGGTTTGAGGGAGATTGCTTTGCAGGTGACAAGATAGTTATTGATGAATAAATAAATACTTTTGGAAAAAATGAAAATAACTGCTATTTTTTGATCACACCTCGTATTTTAAAATGCAAATTATTTTTACGCTTCGAAAAATATCAGCAACTTTAAATATTTTAAATCTAATTATTTTGAAGATAATTTTGCAAGGCTTTCAAAAGAGGCTTTGAGCAAATGGGCTACGAAGCAGGGATTTATATGACAGAGATCAGACTCATTCTGTGTGGTGCACAGCAGTTGAGAAATTCTCATCTATGCAAAGGCCCGCGTTCAGCCAACATTTTGCCAAAAGTTATTCTGAATTATCCAGCGAACTGACTGCCAAGTTTGGCTTCGTCGTATAATGCGAGAATGACATTTCTGTAATATGTGCATTTATTTATTGTTTGGTGTTGAATAACAACCATAATAAAACAAATGCTAAACGTTTCTGTTACAATCGCATGAACATAATAGCAGAAGAGTACGAGCACATGCAGCCTTACACAAATTCAAAGTACATGCAGTAGGGAAACCAAACGAAAAGAATAGATCCACGACAGACTTGGAACAAACCGCAAGAGGAATGCACTTCGGTTTGTAATCATTATCGTTTACGTGGCATAAAAGCGTAGGTGACAATTAAAGCAAATAGAGCAGAAAAATTTAACAGAGGGACAGACAGACTGTATAAACACGGACATGGTTGAGAAGAAGCATTCAAAGAATTATTGCAAACAAAAGACTTCAAAATGATGCAGTTGTAGATATTTTATCGCATGTAAGTGCGAAATTATAAATGCATTTAAATACTCCTACAACGATGATATACTGATACACACTATCAAAAAAAAAGAGAAGAAAAGAAAAGGGAAAAAGGATAAAAGGAGCAAAGGAGTGGGGAGTAAAATGCTCGTTATGCAATTTAATTTAATGTATACTTTTCTGTTCCCTAAAAAAGTGGTATAATACGATTTTAATTAGTTTTCTTCTAAGTGAGTTCTGAAAGCATAACAAGCATTTTACAGTGCATTGTAAAAAAAAAAAAACCTCTTAAAATGTGTTAGTATTAAGAGTGGCATACTGCGATCTACAGTAAAACTAAAGTTGCAAACACTGTAAGAAAAATATGGCGGAAGCAGATAGTGAAAATTCCGATATTTCTTTCGACGGATGGTTCATTTTAATGAATAACACATTGGACAGAGGCCTGTTCCTATAGCAGCCACATTTTTTTTTTTTTTTTTTTTATTAAAACCTAAAAAAAAATTCAAACAATGTCCTGTAATGTAGTTAATGTCCTGTTTTATAAAAGAAGTTGAGGGCAAAGAAAATCCAACAAAAGTATCATCTCCATAATGTTCGTTGGACGTAACAGCAGGATATAAAAATAAGGCAAATTTGAGTCTCAAACAGAGTCTTGCCAAGTCGTTTTAAGGTTTTGCTCCACTGAGTTCCCTTTGAAGCCAAACAGTTTCTAAACGAATCCTTGGAATGCAATTTGGACTCGAAGGTACTTTCACCACATTTCTTTCTCGCATTAACATTTCTTTGACTTGGTTGCCAGTAATCTTTCCAACAAATTACAAATTTCTTTATCAAAACTGAATGTATTTGTTTTGCGATGAAAGACGCGGGAACGGAAGATTGAAATAAGAAAAAAAAAATGCAATTGCCACATGTGTGCCTGACAAAGATCTCAGCAAAAGGCCCTTGAATTTGAAAAAGGCACATATGTGTGTTTGAGTGTGTGTGTGTTATTGACATTTGGTTTTTGGTGAGGGACGTTGCGGCTTTTTATCTCAACCCTCAAACTTTTTACACTCTTTAACAATTATTTTCCCGTACGTGTGTAATTTTTGGTAGTCGCACTAGTTGTTCTATTTTTATTTTCAATTCATTTTGAACAAACTGCAGTGAGAAGTAGTTATTTTTCTTAAAAAAAAAATAAACTCGGGGAAAAAATCTGGGGGAGAACTAAGAACTCAGTGCGCAGTAACAGAATGACACCAGTATCTGTGAGTGAGACTTCTCGTATTCCATGTCTTCCGTCAATTGTACCACCACGTTTAAGAAAAGCGCAAAATTATAAACCAAAAAAAAAATATATATAAAAAGGCATTTCTGGTGTTAACGCAAATGGTTGTTTCATTAACCAAAAATATTCACTTGCTTTAAGGTTAGTACGAAATCCGGCACCGACTAGATTACAACGTGAGTGTACGAATAAACGTGAAGTGGAAATGATAAGAAAACATAATTTAAAATAAAGCGAAACTATTCACAGAAATTTAAAAAAGTTTGTAAACCATTAAAAAAAAAGAAAAAAAAATTTAGGTTTTTTTTAGTTCAAATTAACACAGTTTTTAGGTTAAAATCAATTCAATGTCGAGTTTAGAATCAATTGAATTACAACAACAGCAACAACAGGAATTACAAACACCTCAAGTGCAGCAACAAAAGCCGCAGCAAGAAAATGCAATTATGGTTGCTGGTCAACCAACAATAAAACAACTAACAGCAACAACACAAACGCAAGAATTAGCAACATCGCCAGTATCAGCTACAACAGCACTGGAGGATGTAGGCTCAAACGCTTTAACAATTCAAATAGGTGAACCACAACAACAGCAACAGCAAATGCAAAGTCATACGCAGCCCCTCAACAAACAGGAACCATCAAAACATCAATTTCTGCATACGATGCCAATAAACACTAAAATTACAGCAACAACAATTAAACCGAATATACAACATGCGGCCACCATCAGTTGCAACAATAGCAACAGCAACAGCAACAGCAATAGTAATAGCAATAGCAATAGCAATAACAATAACAACACCAACATAAGCATGAATATAATAAATGGCAGTCCATCGTCTTCGACCAGCACATGCAGACTTGTAACAAATGCGCAGGTACGTAAATTTTCACAAATTACAAGGGAAATCCGGCAAAAGCGAGCAAATTTCAACAACAACACCACCGGCAACAATAACAACACACAGCGAGGGATATAAATATTTATTGTTATTGTTGTTCTTTTTTTTTTTTTTTGCTTTGTTTTCTTTTCAAACTCTTTGCTAAGTTTTCAGCCAGCCTTGGGCTGCTAAATTCAGTAAAAAAACATTTTTGTAAACATAATCTGCAAGTAGACCGGCCGGCTTTAAATGGCTCTGTAATGTCTGCAATTCTGCACACATGTAAAAAAATCCCACATATGCATGGGCACACACACACTCTCACATAAAATCATAAGTAAGTAAACATTACTTACACAGGCATATGCACACACGTGCATATAGATTTTTTTTTTCTAAAAACATTTGTTATATAAAAGTTTGGATATTTTCTTAGAGATCAAACATCAATGTTAAGTTTAGTGGGAAGGCAGGAGGGGGCAAACATTTGCACGCCATGCGGATTCCATATCACAGAGTAGAAGCCATTGCATGAATTACAACAGTGAGAAAATTATATTTATTTAATTTTAATATGGTTGGAAGCACGGCTGCTGAGGCCTTCGGCTAAGCTCGTCGGCTCGGCATCGAACCAGGGCCTCCCGAGTGAGTGCAGGGGATGGATACTGGCATTTATACTATCGAGGACGTTTTGTTTATTCTTATGGCTGAAAAGCAATCATATAATTTTTATTGGATTATGACCACCCTAAAGAAATTGACGGCGAGACTTATGTACGAGGGTGAGTTGAAGAGTTTTGGAATTATTTTTGTTTCATAAACATAATAACATAAACACTCCCTCTTCAATAATGCAGTGATACTATTTTTATAGTGTACTCCGCCAAGCACCTCGAAATACTCATTCACAGGATCGTATTCATATAGCAGGTGTAGTAAAATTTTTGCTCGGATTGTGTGAGATTGAAATATTCGAGAATGTCATTCATAACTTTGAAAAGAATATCGAAATTTGTTTCAATATTGAAAATTTCCAAATTCAGTTCGTCGATTTGATTTAGTTTTATAATCGAGGGAAGGATACGATACGAAATATAACTTTGAGAAATCATTCAATCTTGACAATATTTCATTTACTTTGTGAAATATTTCAGATCCTTCTTAATCCCTTTTAGTTTAGTTTATCTCATTTCGATATATATGTGCATAGGTGTGTGTGTGTTAGTGGCTTGCCGGCCAATCAGCCAAAGTATTACGGCTTTAATTTTCGACTTTTAGTCTATTTTTACTATAAAAAACATTCTGTAGATCCCAAAGGCATATTTTTTAATGGCGGCCTGTGCCACATAATCCACAATTTTTATCCACAAATGTTAATCGAGGTCCTCGAAAGGTCCTCGAAGTCCTGCAAAACGAGAGACGGTGGGTTTGAATTCTGCATCTACACTTATAAATAAATAATAAAGTCGTAATCAGCTTGCTAATGTTTTTTCGTATATATACATATTGACAATTTTGTTAGCACAGCTGATGATGGTCTGGTCGAATACAGTCAGCTGTTATTGGCTGCATCTTAACTTTCTTTTCTTTCTGCTTTAACTTGTACTTTGGAGACAATGAATATGTTGTTCTGTCATTATATCTTCCTTTGTCTCGAGACAAATTTCTCTTCTCTTTTGATTTCTTTTCCTGCTATGAAACTCCGGTCACAGCAGTTATTATATTAATTGAAAGAGGAAATAAAGGGAATATAAAGCTTTCCCTTCACTGTTTAATAAATTAAGGAAAAAAGTAGTACGAGTACTCCATAGATTATTATAACTGCTTTACCCGGTTTAGCTTGAGACAATAAAAATGGGAATTACGAAGATGGTGGAAAGTAATGTTTTCCACAATATACTCGTAGTGCAGTAAATACGAGTACATGCCTGAAGTACTCGCATTCATTCATCAGTATGCTGTGATGTGGAATTGATTTGTTGACGCCATTTAAACGACTGACTACAACAATGACAATGACGATAAGGAAGCAGCATGTTTTCGTCATTAAAAAAGGAACAGGGAAAAATAAGAAGGAGTCCTGCAGTCGAAAAAGGGATGATTTTCGAACTACATGATGATGGTGATTCTTTTTGAAATAAAAAATCATTGAATATTTTGAATGGATACGTATCTAAATGTATGCACGAATGTAAAATGAAAATGTTTTTAGTCCTTATGGCTTTTTGGGCGATTATTTTTCCTTTTCATTATTATTTGCTACATTAGATTTTTGTTTGCTTGTGGGTTTCGTTGCTTCTTTTAAATTCCTTCTTTGCAAATGTGTGTTTGAGTGTAATTACATTCTAAGTTAAACATTTTCCTTTTTTTCCATCTGCAATACATATTTCTCTTTTTTAAGTTTAAGGATTCTTGTGTCCTTGTGAAATTCTTGACTTTTACAATATTTCTTTGTAACTCTGCTGTGTGCCGAAGTAGAAAGGAAGGGGTGCAGTTTGAAGCGTTAACAAATAAATTGCAGGAGAGAAATAAAAAAGTGGGGGTGTTTTGAATGTATCCTTGATTTGTTTCGGATATCCTTGGAATATTTAAGAATTTTTTTTCCAGCATTTATTGTTTTTTGTTTTGTTGTTTTTGCCTGCAAGACTTTGGTAACAAGTACGAAATATACAAAATATTGTCCTCAATTGAACTTTGCTTGAGAAGACGAAGACACATTTACATGAGGGGGAACTTTACATGATGACGAAAAAGACATGTATGAGTATGCTTACACATATATACATACATACGTAGGGTTTATATATTTGTGTGATATTGTTTTACATTATTTTTAGCGGTGGGCCAAAAAAAAAAGCTGCTAAATCGTATTTACGTTTCCGCTGAAACTTTTAAAATTTTGAATCAACAGACTTTTATTATACAGTGGTGTACATAAGTAAATGCAAATTTGTTTTTTATTTTGTTTCGAGGCTTTTCTTTATAATTTTTCTTAATAAGTTACAAGACAATTTTTGAAAAAAAAACATAATATATTTTTTTTATTTAACTTAAAATAGCTATTTATTATTATTTTTCGCATACTCGTAGCCCAGAGCGAATTTGCGTAAAAATTCAAAAATTTTTCTTCCACTTTAATAGGTTTTACATAATTTCAAATGAAATTAATTTTGAAGAAATGTTTAAAACGTGATTATTTAAATTAATAAATGAATTCATTAAATTGGTTTTTAGTACACATTGTAAAGGAAGGCTTTCCTGACGGTCTGCTTGAGAAGGCGGTGAAATAACGTGTAAAGGAGTCGTGTAAGGGAATCAATTTCAATATGTTTCACTGACATTTAGAAGAAAACTAATCAGCAAACATTTTTGTTACTTGCGATTAGTTTTAGTTGCAGGACTTTATTTGGAAGTGTGCCTATGCCGTTCAGCAACAAAATGCTTAGCCGGAAAGTTTAAATAAACTTAATAAGTAGAACTTCTCAATTAGTTTGCAGATACAATTCTAAACTTCTTCATAAGGATTCATGGCGAGTAAGTGACAGTTCTGAAGGATTTCAGTATGCCAACTGGTTTGAGTTCAGCCCATGATTCATAGAAAAAAAAATTTGATTTAAAAATAAAATGGGACTTTTCATTCATATGCGTTTTGCATGCAAGATGCAGTTGGTGTTCCTATCAAAGAGAAAATGTGTTGAGCAATTTATATTTAAAATAACATTTCAAATTTTGAAACTGAAATAATAAAAATTTACTGGGTCATATTCATATATATATATATAAATATATATATATATATAAATTTCATTATGCTTTCTTAATGCGCATATAAATCATTTTCACACAAAAATGGCATATTCGAAACCAAAGACGAAAAGACTGCAATGAATCATTTCATAAATTTTTGTGACACCCGCGATTACATTTTTAGAAATTCAAATCTGATCAAAGTTAACACCTCTCTTGATATTGTTTTTGTGGTTTTCTTTTCTTTTTTAAAAATTGATTTATGAAAGTGAATATTGAAGTTGAGTTTTTATTGCGTTTGATGTGTGTGCCTGCAGCCGTTCCTGCTTCTTTTTATCGTTGCATTATTTAGACGACATGTTACTGGGGACTTAAATTAACAAATATTTTACATGAACTCCATATCTGGGGCCGTTTAGGGCAATATTACTCCCACAATCAACTTATATTACATTTTTAAGACAAATTTGATAAGATTTATGGATTTTGACACCGGCATCACATTCCAAATATTCTTTATGATCTCTCGAGCCATGATGGGCAATGCAAGGGAGGGCGAACAAATAAATTTGTTTATGAAAATTTATGAAAAACTCTGTAACATCATCAATTTCACAATCGAATGTGTAAAATATGACAGATACGTACACTGAAATGAAATTTTGTAATACAAAATATTACAGTTTTATGTGACTCAAATTTAATACATTGTATGTTGCTACTTTGCGTCAGAATTTATAAAATTAGTTGCATTAACAAACAGGCAGCAGATTTAGAAGAAAATGTTTTGAAATGCCAGCGATCAACCGAAGTAAAAGTTGTGTAAAAGAGCACATAGACTTTTAATGTCATTTGTTTTCTTTGTTTTTCGAATACAGTTTGTAACAAAAAATGTGACATGTTTGAAATTGAAATACCTTTTTTTCATTTCTAGATATGATCCATAAATATATGGATAATAAAACATATTTTTAGTTGCGTATTCTAGTCCATCAAGAAGAAGAAGTGGGGAAGAAATGTTTATGGCTTGCGAGAGAAAGTTTGGAGGAAGTGTAGATGATTGATTAGCACGTGTAAGCAGCAGAAGCCATTTTTAAATACAATATGTAGGCGTATGCGAGCAGGTTTTCCATTCCCAAGAAAATATTTTTTATAATAAAAGTTTTTACTCTTAAAAACTCCTTCAAATTTAAACAGTACGAAATTTGCAATGCACTTTGTAAACATGTACACTGGTGTACAGATAGAAATATAGTATTTCTCTATTTCGCGTTTGTGCTGCCGCGTCAGCTGATCCTTTTTCAAACTGTTTGCCTTTCATAACGATTTCTAATTTTAACGGCAAGATAACTTTAAACTATTTTTACGTAAAAAAATTGTCCACAATTCCATCTACACCTGCTTCTAACAGGGATTTTCCATAATCCGTAATATTAGAAATTAAACGAAGAGGCAAATGGGCTCAAAACCCGTTAATTGGCCTTTTACCCATTTCCCGAATAATGAGGAACCCAAGTTTTGGCGCTTTATAAATATTCTTGCTACGTTTCACTTTTGCATGCTTAGTAGCATAGAGGGGGGTTTTCATGGTAAAATATAAAAATATTCCTGTTAAGAACGAGTCACCCTGTGAAAGAGCCGAAAGCGAATTATTTTCAACGGCAAATCATCACTCGTAATATTTACATTATTGGCACATTTTCATCGTGCCACCGCTCATCATTGTCGATGGAATGTCTTCTACAAAGAAAAACCTCGTAAAACTTATGGTTGGCGTACACATAAACAGACAATAAACGTCAAGCTATTTATTGTTGTTATTGTTATTTGGCTGTTGTTTATTCCACAAGCAAATATATAAATACGCTTCACAAAGACCGTATAAACCACTAGAAAATATTTTTATTTCTAAAAAATCCAAAATATTTATTTAGTTTAGAAACATATTGGACGCAAAAAGCGCTGAAAGCGGTGTAAATTTTCACAATACTTTTCCATACTGTTTGCCGTTTGTGTTATCTTATCACAAGGCTCATTGTTTTCATTGGGGCTTTTCTCCGTTTTCCTTTTTCGGATATCTGTTGGCTTGCGGAGAGGAGACACTTAAAACTCCCATTATTTGTGGTTAACATTAACTACTCATATCTATATTTATATAGATGTAATAAAATAGGGTGTTCCAATAAGTCGCTTCATTTTCAATAACATGCCTAGAGACCATCAGTTGTAGAGGCTATGATTCACCAGCCTACACAATAGTACGATTTGTCAAATATAGCACGAGTGCTGGGAAAATAGGATAGTGTGGCCTAAAAATTTGTAAAATTTATGAAAATTTTCATAAAATTATTATTTTTATGCGATTACAGTTGCACGTACTGCAATCAGCAAAGATAAATTTGATTCCATCATGATATGATGGATGGATACGATTTTTTAAAATAATGAATCGTACGCCTGTGAATTATACTCGTATACCAACGGCTATATAAATTTTGCAATAACAAAATGACTGCAGATAATTGTAAACCAATCAGCTGATTACTTAAATATACAATATATGATTAGATCTCGATGCTGCCATTTCAGCTGTTGTCCTCAATCAATACGTAACAACTTAATGAATGGCAAGTAAAAAAAAAACAACATAGAAGATACGGTCGAAGAAGGAATTAAAGTAAAAACTTCGGTCTAAACTGTTGGAAAAATTTGAGCTTTTCGCAAGCTAAGCATGTGAAGATTTGAATACATTCTCAGCTATTCTGGAAATTGAAACTATTTCCCATAGATACCTGCGCCTTCATGCCCACACGTCTACCTTCCAGTAATGAAAGCTGCTACTGGAAATGCTTGTGCTTATCGACTTAATTTTAAGTGAATGTTATCAAGTGTATTGTTTTCGAGGTTTTTTCGCATCACTCGTTATGGGCGATTACTTTTATCAGCAATATGAAGCAAAAGACTTTATCAGATAACTAAAAATTGTTCACCATATTATACACCAATCCCTCGGCGGTATCTTTAATGACTGTGTGCACATGTACGTATGCGTGTATGTAATATTAATTGAGTACTCATCAAATATACTGTCATTGGAAATGCCTGTCTTCCACGGCACATATTCGGTATGGATAACGCAGGTAATTTAAGTAGAGACGTGAAATTACGAGCACTAAATATTCCCTTCACTTTAGCAATATTTCACATAAAAATATAAAATGTTATAGAATCTCATAGAATTTATTTTTTTATTTAAGCCATTGAAGCAAAATTATTAAGCAATGTATTCACCGCACTTCGCCCCGCCTGACTTTTTTCAGAACTGTTTCGAGAATAGCAAAAAATGCTGGCTTAAGTGTATTAGGGGGATCTGAGGGGGATTACCTTGAAGGGAGCAAGATAGTTATTGATAAATAAAAAAATACTTTCCGAAAAATTAACAGTTATTTTTTGATCACACCTCGTATATACAAAATATTGCTCTGGCAAATCTACTTTTACTTTAAACTTTTATTTCTAAAGATATTTTGATATTAATTATGTAGAATTGTATCAAATCCTACAGTTTCTTAATTTTGGCGTTCTGTATCAATTTTGTTGAAATCGAAATAGAAAATGAATTATTAACTTATTATTTTTTTTTTAATAATTTTTAATAACTTATGGATTTAAGAGCCAAGAATTATCCAATACGGTTCATAGAAACCGAACATGAGACAGAGAGACATGTAGGCAGTAAAAAGATATACAAACGAGTTTTGAAAATAGCGTGCACATCGAGGGATAGATGTGTGCATGTATTTGAGTGCCCAAACATGCAAAAATATTATTTTGTACGACTACTGATTATATAAAAAACTCGTGTTCCCTTCGATAAGATTAGATAAATGTTTCTGGGCATTTTTTTCACAAGGAGCTTCCAGTTTTAATGGAATTACTTTTAGAATAAAAATTATAACTAAAATAATTAAAAAATGTATAAGTAGTTTGGAAGGAAATATTTTTTCTCTTCGTAATAAAATTTCAAATATTTCTAGAATACTGTGACTTTTTGTTTGCTGGACTTGGAGTGTTTGCGATTAAATTATTTTTATATATATATTTTTATTCAGATGTTTGGATTTTTTAGGTCATTTGTGCAGTAAAGCCAAAAAAATATTTAAATCTTTAAATACATCGAGGAGAGTTTTGTTAGTCAAATAAAATATTTTCAAACATTTTCAATCGCAATGCAAAGTAAAAGTCTGTTTCTCGGTCCATCTCAGCACACCTATTTCGCAACAATTACAGCCAGGATTTGGTTCATGAATGATTTGGTATGAATTAAATTACAACTAATTATTTAAACGTACCTCAACAGCAGGTCTCGAGATTGTGGGCCAATCGCGAAGTTTATGTGGGAACGTATTTCATTTTCCCGACTGCTCTATAACTGATGTATCCAAATCGGACAAGTTTTAAAACCAAGTTGTATGGAAGATATCTGTGATCTTTCGTTTAATAAATTATAAAAATAGAATTGCTCATAGTGTTCTTTGAATCAACTTGGAATCTATATGAGTGTTCTTGAGGATCATGTCAATAAAAGGGAACCGCTTTCAGTTTAGGGATCTGCGACATTGCTACCTTCTATTCCCTCAAAGAAGATGTTCTATTTAAAGAGAAACAAACTATTGATATGTTGGCTGGTTACAGAACCACTAGAGGATTTCCAGCCGTTTCTATGCATTACATTTTAATTATTTTTTTTTATTTTTTAATTTATTATTTATTAATAATTCTTATTTTATTTTATATTTTTATATTTCCAATAGCAATCACTTTAAATAAGTTTTTCGTTCTTTTCTTTATAATACCAAAACTTAATCTAAACCTGAACTGCCCCCAGCAAAAGCTGCCATTTGCATCTTTATATCAGAAATCAGTGCTAGAAGTTCAAAATAGGAACTCGAAATTGCAGAGTTGTATTTTTTTCAATGATACAGATATCCCCAAAAATATATTAGTAAATAACTCAACATTTTCGCCAAGGGGTCGGCCGGCTGGTATCATTTGCCAGCACCACTGTAAGGGCAGACAGAGAAGTATCACTGAATATTGGCATTTAACGATAAGAAGCGGAATATCGTTATAGCGATTTTCATTGTTAATGGTGTCATAAAATCAATGGGAAACTAGAAATCTAGAAATGGTATATTTGCTTTCCGGTCCTTCTGCCTCAAAACATTTGATTTATGCTAATCAAGGTTCAAAATTATATCGCAATAAAATGTCAATTTTTCTGAAGAATCCACTGCAAACTTTTATGGCTTGAGTATTCAGTTCGCAAGAAAAATAATCCCAAAATTCGCTTTTCGCCTATTTAATATTTTTCGAAGACTGTCGAATAACGTCAGAAAAAATATTGTGCATGTGGTGCACTGGTTTATCTCACGAGCATTATCTTGCAACGAAATACGTTCGAAGTAGTTAATAAAACGCTTTCATTGGAGCTTTTTGTGATAAAAGAGCAAAGTAAAATAATTCCTGTACTTACGTATTTATTTTCCATTCAGTTGAAGATAAGATTATATATGAATTTTTGTTGCAGGAAATTGTAGGAATACGTTGGTAAATAAATCGATGAACAGATGTTGGCATAAATGAAGTGGGTGTTCTGAAAATGGAATAGATAAAATAGAGGCAAATTAATAAACGATTTACTACCTCGTTTATAAACATCGAAATCATAATTCATTAATGAAACTACGTAAAGATATATTTATGACTAGATTTACATGAAAAGGCCTTCAATTTAAGACACAAATTAATGCTGACGTCATACGAGTTGTGTGCATGCGATATAGAATCTGTTGGTTCTGTCGAAGGGGTTTAAATTCGAGAAGATTCATATTTTTTAAGTTGTGGTTTCAATGGAACATATCTGGTCCTTCGTCTGAACAGAACAAAAATATTTTATCTACTTCATTATCATCGTATAGTATACTAATTAGAGGTCTAGTTGTATCGGGGTTTCCATTAGAAGACTACACAGTTTGAACTTAAATCAAACGAAAACTATATAAGGAATTCGGATTTTGGAAAATGAAACTACTGGTTTGTGTTTTGAAGGCAATGCCATTCAAATGACCACCACGGCAGCGATTAAAATACTTCACACAATCTGGTCGTTCCATCGTCGTTTCCGAAAAAGTAACGTCCAATCACACCTTCTGACCAAAGAGCGCACTTTTCTGGATGTAATGGCCCCTCTTCAATTTCCTCTTCTGAGGATCCTCAGAACCTCAAATACAACAATTTTGTTCATTAACATCCCGAGAAATTTGCTTCATCGGTGAAGAAAATTTTGTTCGAAAAATCGGCGGCTAACGCCTGTTGTTCATGCACCCATTCCACGTATCTACGATGTTGTAAATGGTCTGCTGGCTTCAGTTGTTGTGTGAGGTGGACTTTATATCGATGTAGGTGTAGATCTAAATGCAAAATACAACATAATGTGCCGAAAGACAGTACTAATTCGTGACATCGACGAGGAATCGACACATTCCGGTCTTCGGCAAAACACTTTCACTCACAGCAGCGGAACGAGCGAAACGATGATGCACAGCCTTGCAATATTTGTAACCGCTCCAGTCTCTTCAAACTTCTTCACAATTTTGCCAACTGCTTGCGTAGTTGGACGATTATGTAACCCATAATCTCCTCCTAAAGCACGATATGTGGCTGTGGCAGAATCACCATTTTTTTACTATGTTTTGATAATTTCTATGGGTTGTGCGATTCGTTAATGTCAGACATTCAACTGAAAAGAAAAAAATTGGTCTAACAACTTAGTTTGACAGATGTCGAATTCCAGTCCTATACTTTTGAAATCACGAAATGGATTACCCTATATTATTAAAAATTCTCTAGAGTTTTCATTACCTCAAATAATTTGGAAAATCCATTTTGTTGCACTGCCCCAGCAAAAACTTTTAGGAAACAAAATAGAAAACCCTTAACCTGATTCCTTATATAGTTTTCGTTTGATTTAAATTTAAAATGAGTATGCTTGTAATGGAACACCCTATATTTAACAAGATCGAAATCATCTTTTAATTATTACTTATATAAATATTTATCGGCATGTACTATATAAAGATATAGTAATGAAAACAAATTTGTTGTGAGAATGTTTGAAATTATCGCGTTCCGTAATCAAAACTGGTGATAATGATCATCAACAACAACATGCTGAAGGCAATGCAGTTGCCGATGCCTGTAATGATGCAACGAATGTATGCAATTGAAACATATAATTTTTTTTTGTCACAGTGTAATATGTGCTGGTAAAATTTTATCTATTTTTACATTTACGACAGCTTTTCTATTGTCTGTGAATACGCTGGTGGTAGCTTTCGTCATCATCACCATCATTGGCGGCTGTTTGAAATTTCAAAATCCATGTGGTTTTGAAATTTTATCTCTGCAATACTGCAACATGCAGCCATAAATGTTTGCTGGTTGTTTATAATTGCAGTTCGAGACAATTGATTTTTGTTTTTTTTTGTTTCTTTTTTTTTTTTTTTTTTTGGTTGGAGGGGGTGAATTGGAGTTTGAATGGAAAATTGTTTCCTTTAGAATTATATTCAAGATACAAAAAGAACATCTTTTTATATTTTCAAGCTTTTTGATTAATGTAGCGTATTAATTATAATGCAGATCCAAATGGATTTAGTACGTTCCTTTATTTTTAATATTCAACAATTTCTTTTTGTGTTCGGTGTGGTGTTAATGGTTTCCATGCCCAGAGTGAATTTTGCTTAAAAAATAGGTGTTCATATTTTATTTTGTCAGATTTAAGAATGATAAAGCTAATGACATTAAAGGCCCACATTAAAGGCTTCACTATCCCACACAGTTGTAAGATGCATTTCCACGAAAATCTGATGTTATGCCATCCTATTTTAAAATATCGCTTTAATATGGTATTGTAGATGCTACACTATCATACAACTGTTATACAAGATAGTTTCTTTTGAGGACTTGAAGAAAATGCAACTCTGATTACATGGAAATTAGCATTTCATAAAAATGTTTATAAAGTTTTGCAGATCAGACACACAATCATACTTTTCTAGCAATACATGCCATCATACGATTGTGTAGGATAGTTTATCGCGATCTTAAGCACACACGTGAAAGATTCACAATAATTAGGAAATTATCAGGAAAATAGTTTGTTATGCATTTCCGATTGTCCTAATTGTGGTTTTATTGAATTTGTTTTTTCAATTTTTAATTAATAAAGCAAGTTTATTCTGCTTTAGTGCATTTAACAATAATGCATTCCTGCAGTCATATTAAAATGCATCAAACATTTTGTTCTTCAATACAGAATGACTGAAATCGAATGTAGACTTTCAAAAGTTGTTCAATTCTATTAGTAAATACAAAGTAAATATAGTTTTTTTTTTATTATATTTTCTTTCAACGAATAATTGACTTGCTGTGTCAAGCGATACACCAAGGCCACTTGCAACGTGTAAGAGCGCTTCATTGCTTTTTCATTCGTCTTAAAGAAATTTCTTTGCATTAATAATTTCTTTTATTCTTTTCATTTACAAAAAATATAACAATTTCAAGTCAACGCATTTTTTCACGATTTAACCACACAACAATGCCTCTGTAATTGTGGTTAATATTGGAAAGTTGAAATAAAAAGAAAAACAATGTATTTTTACATCATTTAACGATCGCACATCCATCACTTCCACTGTAGCCAATAAGACAGAAAATATATTTTTGCTGATGTTATTAAAAATTGTGTTGAGGAAAAGGTAATTTCCAATAAAGAAAACCAGGTTAGGTTTTTGGGATGTGGGACTATATTACTGATGTGAGATAAAAAATCGATACGTAGACATATTCCGAATTATATATATTGCCGATTTGAAGTGTTTTTCGAACTATAGAAGATGCAATTATTTACATTTTGTCAAAGCAAGTAGAGCGCTAGTATTTCGCCTCATTTCGCCGAATTGCAGGATTCGACGGCAAGTGAAATTTCACCGAGGTCACAGATCAGTTTTGGATATTTTTTATTTTTTCTGATAAGCAGAAATTCGCTTATAATTAGACTTTAAGAAAAATGTTTATTCTATTAGACTTAGACCGGCTAACATTTCGAAGAGAAGGATCTAGAAACCTTTTTTGCTTTTTACATTCCCGACGAAAATATTTTCGGCCATATTCCACTATTATTACTATTCTTGTATCAAAAAATTATATCGCTCTTGACGCCATATGATACAAAAGTAAATGTTTTCTTTCTAAAGGCCATGCTTCATTATCTTACACAGTTGTACGACTCATTCACAAGGCAATATAATGTGATTCCCTTCCAAATTTTAAAAAATCGCATGAAAATGGCATTACTGGCGCCAACCTATCAGACAATTTTTTCTTTGCTGATTAAAGAAAATGCAACTCTGATTGTATGAAATTTTCATAAAGTTAAAAACTTTTTTTTTTTTCGTACGACTTCTCAAAAGAATGTGTCACAAATCAGATGCATTTTTAAGAAACAATATCGTACTTATTCAGCTCACATGCCATATTTGACAAATCATACGATTGTCTAGAATTCAGATAGGCGAAGATTTCAAGAAGAAGGTTCAGGAATTCTCTTTTCGGCAACAGTCCGTTAATCCCACACACACAATATGCTGCCAAACTAAATGTTTTCCTTCAAAATATTTGCGTTTCTAAACGCTGACTTTTGCAGAAGGAATTTTCTCCCAAACCGAATAATAAAAAAAAACATTCACACATGCAAATATCTTGTTTTACATACACAAATTCAAATTCAGGCATACACGTATTGAATAAGTCGATCATGAAATTTGAGAATTTTAATGAATAAATGCAAAGCAAAAACAAAAAAAAAGAAGACAACTAGAGAGCAATAACAACATTCAAATGACAACAACAAGAAGAACAACAACAAAAGAGTACGTTACGTGTAAAAATGAATAATTTTTGCATCCGGCATACGTTTTTCATTACCATTCAGATGTAAAATATAGCACACATGCAACAGAGGAGTACAGTGGCGTTAAATAAAAATGCAGCAGTTTAAGGAAGCTCAAATAGACCCCACTTCATTGAGGCGATCTACACCTGCAAACAATTTTTTCGATTTCACGCCACTGTGCAATATAACACACAAATTCCAATAACATGCAACAGAGGAGTACAGTGGCGTTAAATAAAAATGCAGCAGTTTAAGGAAGCTCAAATAGACCCCACTTCATTGAGGCGATCTACACCTGCAAACAATTTTTTTCGATTTCACGCCACTGTGCAATATAACACACAAATTCCAATAACATGCAACAGAGGAGTACAGTAGCGTTAAATAAAAATGCAGCAGTTAAAGGAAGCTGAAATAGACCCCACTTCATTGAGGCGATCTACACCTGCAAACAATTCTTTTCGATTTCACGCCACTGTGCAATATAACACACAAATTCCAATAACCGGCCTCTTTTCACGATTTGTTGCTAATTAAGTATTCATGCCTTAAACATTTTATTAGCTGACGTTATACGATCTACTTTGCATGCCCATTTTGGTTTTTCTCCATGTACCTCCATATATCTGTAAAATTTTTGAGCAGTAAAAAAATAAAAAGTGTAACTGAGATTTTTGTAGACAGTAGTCGACAAAAACAGCTCTTTGTCTTTTGTCATAAGGTTTCGGAGTTTGACTTTGTTTTCACGTTCTTTTTTTTTCCAGTTCTTAACTTTTCAAGTGGCAACGAGTGTTGAAGTTAATAAAGTCATTAACCGAAAAGTCATGCTTAAGAATGTTTACACTTCAATTTAGGTCTTTACTTTACTCGGGTATATGCTGTGTAAAGAATGGTTTATAAAAGAAAAAAGTTTCGTTTTGTTGGTTGTTTTTTTTTTTTTTTTTTTTTTTGGACAAAATTTGAAGGTATTTTTATTAATTTTGAAAATCATCGTAATATTTTTAGCAATTAGGCAACGAATCAGATGAATTCGGAGTTGAAAGATATGCTGGGAATAAGCAGCAAGCAACCGCTGTAGTGGAAATTGATTAGCTTGTTCGGGGAAATCTTTAAAAACGATTTAAAAGAAATTTTTTAATAGTTTATGTTTCGATATTGTTCTCGTTTACTTTTTGACAATTTTTACACGAAAATGCGAAAAATGATCTACAAATTGAAAAAAGTTTGCTGTAAAATATTATAAATTTGAAAATAAATTTTTGGAAGATTAAACATTTCTACAATAAATAAATCATGTCAAAAGCATTTGAAATAATTTTAATTTTCAAGGTGAGCTGTATGGCGGCATATCTGGCATGGCATAGCGAAAATAAGTCTTGGACTAAATACGGCATACGAGCGGTACCTAAACGAGTAGTCGAATTCTTAATTCTTCTTCTGCCTGCTAATACCCAATCAGTGCCTCTAATCAGAGTCCAACTGTGATCTTATTTTTGACTTCTAAAGTCATTGTGGGCTTTAAGCTCACGGTTGCCGTGACGAGTCCTTTAAATTAATTTAATTAATTATTTTTTTTCTCCTCATTTTATTTCAAAATAATTTATTTGCTTATAATAATTCATCGGGTATTTTTGTCGAAACTTTATCTTTTAAGAAGAAAACTATTTTTTAACATAATTTTTTAAAAGTTTAACAAACAAGGTTATTAACTCAAAATTTTGTTTAAGCATACAAGTGTGCATGTATGCATGTGTGTTAGTTTTCAATCGTGCAACTTAATCTTCAAGTGCCTGTTATCATTCTCGAAAGTGAAAAGTTATAAAAAAAAAAAGAATTTCCTCTAATTTATAATGGATACACACAAAATATTTAGCCCACACATGCTAACACCGTACAGTGATGGGCGTAATTGTGGCAACACACTATTCAACATTGTTTAACAACATGACAGTAATCTAAATCAAGACAATTTGTTGACATTGGAATTGCCTAAAAAATGCTGAAAATTCTGCTAAATATTAAAAATGCGCTGAAACTAATTTTAACGGAATATCAGCTGATCGTTATGCGCATTTCACCTCACACTACGTGACATCATCACGGAAAACTTTACTAAAATGTTCTCAGAGCAACTGGTGCCTTATTCAGCTTCCACTTAAAAATGAATGAGAAGTTTACATACATAAAAGTTTTAACAAAAACAAAATAATCTATTTCAATGCATTCTTACAAAATTTTTAAATAATTTTTGTTGAAAGAAAATTAAACAGATTTTAGATTTCCGAATCCTGCAACCTTTAACTGAACTGATTCCTTTTCGTATGGTGACATTTTTTTAAGCAAATAATTTGAAGGAAGTATTTGTCATGCTGAAAAGTAAATACGATTTGGAAATACGAGTGTCATGCAAAATCGTAAATTTCATGAATAACAATTCAGTCACGCGTATAGAAATAACTCACGATGTGTAAATAAATTATGAAGAAAAAAATTATTCAGTCCAAACACTTTGCGGCTTCAGCAAAATTTTTAAATTAAATTCACCTTAAAAAATAGGATCGTAAATTTAAGAATCGTACTCGTGAATTTTAAAATTTTTTTTTTAATTCTCAACAGAAAAAAATGAAATAATCGATTAGCATTTCAAATTGAATTTTAAAGGAAATGGAAGCCAATCAAACGACAAAAATAAATAAATTTTCGAATGGAAATAATTTGCATTCGCAATCGGAGTCGCCTAAAGAGAGTGTGGCCTTACATTTTATAATTTCGTTACAAGTGAAGTGAGACCCACTATATTCATTTTCAAACCATAAAATACGAGGTGTGATCAAAAAATAAATGTTATTTTCAAATTTCATAGGTTACGCATGTTCGATTTTGGGCTTTTTTTCTGTTATGCTGGTGCACATGTCAATATCAGCCATTTTGGATAACCAGTAGGTTTTTGACAGATAAAGATGTTGGTCGTGTTTTGATGTGCTCTTCGAATTTTTACAAAATTTTACTAAATTTTGAACAGAGACAACGTCGCATGGGAGCTATTGAACGTCGTCAACAACGATCCTAGTTTGCTCCAAAAACGTCATAACTGGTTGCGCATCGTATGTGTAAGGCTATAACATTGAGACCAAAGTCCAATCATCCTAATGAAAGTGTCCAGAAGAGCCAAGACCGAAAAAAGTACGTCAGTTTGATAAAATGTGAAGATTTTGTTTACTGTTTTCTTCGATTGCAATGGGTGGGCTGCATCATGAATACTTGCCAGAAGGTCGTATACTACCTTGAAGTTTTGCACAGTTTGCAAGAAGCAGTTTCTGTTTCATCAGGAACGCATAGAATTGAGGAAGAACCAATCATAGATTTTGCACCATGACAACGCACCAGCTCAATTAATCCTGATCTTCAGGATGCTTGTACGTCAATTTTTGTCCAAAAACCACCTTATTTAATGGACTTTGCTCCCGTTGACTTTTTCCTCTTCCCAAAACTAAAGACACCAATGAAAGAAAAGCGATTTTCTACAATTGAGGAGATAAAAGAAAAATCGCAACATGAGCTGTTGGCGACACCAAAAAGCGAGTTTCAGAAGTATTATGAGGATTGGAAAAACCCTGTCATAAATGTATTATATATGACAGGATTCGTATTGATGAATATATAAAAATTTTTGGCAAAAAATGGAAACAAAGGGTGTTTTTTTTTGTTAATCGCACCTCGTACTTCTGACTATTTAATTTGCAAATGTGTTCTGATTTCTTTTTACAAATTATTTTAGACATTTGCTGTGGAAATTTATAGGCTGTACTTGTGCGTTTTATTTATAATGCATGATTCCTGGAAGTGGGCTCTCCTTCAAATTTTATGTGTGTCTCGATTTCAATATTTCCAGTAGTCTTTTTCAGACACAGTCGCTAAAGTCACTAAAGGAGAAAAGAAACATAACTAAACAAAACTAACCAAAACAAAAAAAAAAAAAAAATCGCACCATGTGCGGTTAAAATCGCCTGTAATGACTTTTTACAGTCGCTCGTTAAAATTATATTTTAAAGCCAAAGTAGTCGTACTTGCATCAAAGGGAAAAAAAACAAAAGGGATTTTATGTTGGCAGCAGATAAGAATTTTCCAATAGCAAATGGCCTGCGAAAGGCTCGAATATTCTAAATGCCGGTTCGAGACACTTCAGAAGCACTTAAAAAAGAGACAAACGTGCATTTCTTTCTAACGGTTTTTCCTTTCATATTTTTCTTCTTGTTTATAAAAACACTGATTTGTTTTACTCATGAATGAAATGTTTTGTGGTACAAAAACAAAAAGGCTGCGAAGATCCTTAAACTGTTTGAAGGGCAGTTCGAAATCTAAATTGGTTTTGTTTTTTTTATAACAGCAGATATAAATGAGGCAGACAAAACAAAATTTACCTACTCGAATATCAAATTTGAAGCGGTTCATTTAATTTGAAAACAATTGATGTATTGGGCGACTAATGGCTTGACGATGCAATAAATCAGGGGGTTCGTTACATTTATTGTTTGATGTGAGTAGATTTTCTTTTCCATTTATTTCTAAAATAAATAAAAATATTGCTTTTGAAAAACCAGTTTTTTTTTTAATTTCTTTTTTTAATTCGTCTCCTAAATTAAGAGTCGAAAAATATTTGCCTTCTACAAGCAATCCTGATCTTTAGGATTTTCTTTTGTGGCAAGTAGGCAGCAAAAAATAACATATTTCAAAAATGCAGCGATTGTAAAGACAGTGCTTAAGAGAAGAGAAGTGAACTCAAAGCGAAAATATTCACCAGCAGAGGTAAACACAAAAAAATTTGCAAAAACATTAAATTGAAAAGTAAAACAAGGATATACAATAGAAAGCAAAAGGAGTCCTTTTCATTTCTTATTCATTTTATCTCTTTATGAATTAATTGCAGACAGTTGTGGTTTCACAACACTATTTAAAACACATATCTCGTATGATAAGAATCCAGAAGTTTCTTAAGGACTCACCGAACGCTGGCAGATTTTTATTAATAATATTCCCTTCTCTTCAATACGCTTTTCCTTTACAGATAAGAATTGGTTGCTTCTACACGATCTCAGTGCGATGCCTTCAGTGTGAAAAAGTAATTACAATGATCAACACAATTTATTTCAGCCTTCTGCACAAGTAACATAAAAATTCCTCCAAGATTTGTGATAAATAATCTTTGAAGTCTTAATGCTTAGCCACCATGTTTGCATAGACTCGAGACTTTATCAAATTTCCTTTGGAAAGTATTTGTTTGGAAGCTTGTCTTGATTAAAAATAACTTCTGTACTAAATAAACCTTCAATTCCTCCCTTTAAAATGCAAAGCACTGTGTAACAATTCTTATCCTCTACAGCAATTTGTTTGCTTTCCACTAACAATGCGCATGCGCACGTCCTTATACTTATTTCATTTTCACGAACGGATGCGATTTATTTAGTGGAAGTGCTTGTGGTGCTCACCGCATTCACTTCAGATGATATTTACACACTGTTTACAACACTTAACACAAAAATCTTTCATCACAAAGATAAGCCCGATAACTGAATGGGAGGAAAGATATGTAAATCATTTGTGTATGCTGCGATTATTTTCGAAATAGTCGATTAATCGAGAGACAAATAATTCAAATATTTTCGAATATTGTTATTTAAATTTTTTATAAAATGGAATGAACATCTTATGTAAGAAAAATAAATGTGTGTGTGTGTGAATGCGTGTGAATGGGAGGTAAATTACATGTGCATGATATGTAAATATTATGTAAATACATAATGCTTTTAAAAATTTGGAAATACATTAAAAAATTTTTAAAATGAACTATTTTTCTTATTGAATTTTTAAATGCGGCTCTGCAAAGTTTGCTACAAATTATCTTAATTTAGTCCAACTTGATTGCTGACCCGATACGATATGGAAATGTTTACATTTCAATTCCCAATAAGTTTCAAATCAGCGAATATCACACTTGCCTCAAATGACTTCTATTCAAACGAGAAGCTACTTTCGTGCAAAGTACTAAAACTGGAATAAGTGGATACCACAAGGGTACGATTTTCGCTTCCCTTTATCTCACATATATGAATATGTTCATAGAACGATAGTTTACAGTACCACTTATTTTAAGAGGGCACCATTTTTTGAAGGCCATTTTGATATAAATTTTTCTAAGTCTATTAGATTTCAGCGCGATTTTCTTGCGAATGGGACACACCTTGTTTTGAATTGTACGCGAATGGATAACAGCTTACTAAAGCGGAGGTTGCGGCTCCAATTCCTCCATAGATCTTGAGTGTTTTCCTTTGGGCAAGCCGATAGGTTTGAAGGTTCACTTGGCTTGCAGATCAAGTCCTTACCAAACGTATACTTGTATATAAATAATTAATTTTGAATTGTAGGTGAATGGATAACAGCCTACTAAAGTGGAGGTCGCAGGTTCGACTCCTGTACAGATCCTTGGTATTTTCTTGCGTATAATCTAAAATATTTTCAAGTTAGGTTGGCTTGTGTATTGAGTCCTTACCAAACTTATACTCGTATGTAAATAATTGACTGTGAATTGCAGGCGAATATTTAATGAACAGCCTACAAATCCGGAGGTGGCGTGTTCGATTCCTGCCTAGACCCTGGGGGGTTTTTTTTGAAGGCTTTATTAGTTAAGTTGGTTAAAAAAAAAGTAAATTATCAATTTTATGCACAAGTAACAATTAGAAACCTCCAAATTGCCAACATTTTAAAATATAATAAAAAACGTTTCAGTAAAAGTTGGAGCGCCTATTTCCTTCGAATGAATCTTTAATATTTAAATGCTCATCGTAAAACTTAAGCCGAATACAGTCTCTACAAATTAATTTTTCACAGTATTCTTTGCCCGCCCACATGTGTCTCAGCTGAGTGCCAAACGTTTTAATACCTCCAGCAAACACATTACTTTGACACGTACGAAGGCATTCATTAATCCCAACATGGCATGGATTTAAAGGCTTAACAAATAATTTCGTCAAAAAGTTCAAGCAGCTACAAAAAAATCCACCCCATAAATTTTATCAGTATTATTTCGTATTTTTTAATTAAAACATTAAGTGACAATAAATTTCTGATAATGGACACTTACACTGCTGGCTGCTTTGAAAATATTCTGGTAAAATTTAAAAATGCAACTCAGCCCAGGCCGTCCGCCGTATGTGGCAATTAAAGCGTTTACGGCAGCCTCACTCACAGCCTCACACTGCTGTGGGTGCGAAAATCTTTTTTTCTGTTTCTCTCTTCAAATGGCTTGGAATAACAAATTTCCACATGTGGCAACTGTTAAAATTTTTGCTGCAACATTCTTCGCCTCTTTGCCTCTTAACTGGCAACTGGTTCTAATTTTAAATCGAGTTTCCATATGAAAATATTGATTTAAGAATGGTTAGAACAATTGAAGGAATGGAAATGCTAATAATGGTCACGTGACTTTGCAAATTTCTAACAACTTTGTTATATTTTTTGTGTCGCCCCAGAGGAAACACCACATGCCAAATGAAGTGGAACGATTCTATTTGCTTAATGGTGGCTGATTATTTGTATTTTGTTACTAAACTTCTGATGGATGAGGGTGGAAAGTGTAACTGGTTGGAGATGGGCAACTGCTATTTGCGAAATGTTAATTGGGCTTTTCAAGCAATTAAAGCATTCAAAAATGAAATTGAAAATGGAAATTTACATAGAAAAGCAATTATTTTACTTTGTTAAAAATATAACCAAATAAGTCAGTCAATTAACGATGAATTTGTATGTTAGAAAAACATTTAATAAATTAAACTTCCTTATTGCCAATTAAATCCAAATTGTTGAAAAAAAAAAAAAAAATACAAAAAACATACTCGTGTGCAAATTTAGAGCCTCTGAAAAAAACGAAATTTTAAAATAATGAAAGAATTTGATATATATATATATATATTTTTTTTTTTTCAACCAACTTAACCTGTAGTCGGATGCGCAACAGCCGGTTTAGTAGCCTGCTCATTATTCATTCGTCTGCAATTCGAAATCAATTATTTATATAGGAGTACGTGTTTGGTAAGGACTTAAGCCACTAGCCTACTCAACCTGTAAAGCTATTAACTAATTCGCAGGACAACTGCCAGGGTCTAGGCAGGAATCGAACCTGCCATCTCCGGTTTAGTAGGCTGTTCATTATTTATTCGCATGCAATTCAAAATCAATTATTTATATAGGAGTATATGTTTTGTAAGGACTTAAACCACTAGCCTACTCCACCTGTAAAGCTTTTAACTAATTCACAGGGCAACAGCCAGGGTCTAGGCAGGAATCGAACCTGCCATCTCCGGTTTAGTAGGCTGTTCATTATTTATTCGCATGCAATTCAAAATCAATTATTTATATACGACTATAGGTTTGGTAAGAACTTGATTCACTAGCCAACTCAACCTGTAAAGCTTTTAACTTATTCACAGGACAACTGCCAGGGACTAGGCAGGAATCGAACCTGCCATCTCCGGCTGAGTAGGTTGTTCATTATTTATTCGCATGCCATTCGAAATGAATTATTTATATACGACTATAGGTTTGGTAAGAACTTGATTCACTAGCCAACTCAACCTGTAAAGCTTTTAACTTATTCACAGGACAACATCCAGGGACTAGGCAGGAATCGAACCTGCCATCTCCGGCTGAGTAGGTTGTTCATTATTTATTCGCATGCCATTCGAAATGAATTATTTATATAGGAGTATGTGTTTGGTAAGGACTTAAGCCACTAGCCAACTCAACCTGTAAAGCTTTTAACTTATTCACAGGACAACATCCAGGGACTAGGCAGGAATCGAACCTGCCATCTCCGGCTGAGTAGGTTGTTCATTATTTATTCGCATGCCATTCGAAATGAATTATTTATATACGACTATAGGTTTGGTAAGAACTTGATTCACTAGCCAACTCAACCTGTAAAGCTTTTAACTTATTCACAGGACAACTGCCAGGGACTAGGCAGGAATCGAACCTGCCATCTCCGGTTTAGTAGGCTGTTCACTATTTATTCGCAAGCAATTCGAAATCAATTATTTATATACGAGAATATAGGTTTGGTAAGGACTTGATTCACTAGCCAACTCGACATGCACAGCTTTTAGATTATTCACAAGGAAACACTCAGGGTCTAGGCAGGAATCGAAGCTGCGACATCCACTTTATTAGGCCTATGAATAGCTATTATGTAAACACTTTTGCAATTTTTAAGGATATACTTTGTTATTAGTGGATATATAGGATATATTTGTTATAAAAGATTTATTTAAAGTTGTAAATAATTTAAAACATATATTATTAATGAAAAAGGATAACGTCGTAAAGAGATAATTGCGACACCAGGATACATGCTAATTATGGCACGAATGGTAGACTGAGTTAAGCATTTTGGAATTTATTAGCTCGCACGCCTACACACTACTCATTAAATCAATGACAGTTATTTGTATCTTTGGGCAGCGTGAGCAATTATTTGGGTACCCAAAATTACCCCATTTGGTACCCCAACCAGCTAAAAAAGGTAATGTTGTGCATAAGGTGTGTTACTGCTTATAGCAAATAGCATAATACCAATTGTACGATATATATATGTAGATGAACCCACAACATATTAAAAGAACTATTCCAAAGAACTACGAGAAATCGCTTCAAAGATGCTTAAGTTGTACTCAAAAGATGAAATTTTTCTCTACGAAATTTGTGTCGGAATTTCATGGTCGCAAAGGCGACCGGCCACTTTGTCTCTTCACTACTAGTGAATTCTAATGCTTTTACATCTGCAGGCGATTTTAAAATCGTTTGTTTGTAAAGTAAACAAATCAGCAATAGCCATATTAGACGACACATGTTCTTCGTATAAAAATAGAACCGATTCTGAATGAAAATGTGCCACACGAGCAAACGTTTACAAGACGAATCTAATTTCCATCATGTAAAAGTAACACAACGTGTAAATAATTTCATTCCACACGGTAGTGTCTCTACGAGTACTAGCGACTTTTCCTAAAAGACATTGCTCAGGGGCCGAAGTATATAAAGTGCTGGAATGCAATGAAAAAGCGTCAGTCTACTGTTTTCGTTTCTTATCAGTTTTCTGAGCAGCGACTGAAACTACAACAAATAATATATAATATATTTGCCTTTTAAAACAGGTGATTTTTAATATCTGCTGTAATTTGTTATATTTCAGTAAATAATTATGAATCATACAGTATTTGTATCCGTTCGATAAAAGACAGAAAGCAACGTATACTCAACGTGTGTAAAAGTGTGTACTCGTATGTGCGACTTTAAAAATAAACTGCGAAATAGAAAAAAATTGAAAATGTGAACCTTTAAGGGGGGAACTATTATGGATTTTGAAATCTAAATAAGACTCAGCATAAATATTTTCAGCACAACATGTGATATTTGATACGGTTTTGTTTGTTTAAAAAGGAACCATAAATCTAAATTGGCTCCATAATACGAGTAAAACGGTTTCGAATTAGAAAAATACGAGGGTTATACTGGATTCAAAAAAATTGAAAAATAGATTTTGCGTAAAAGATTTTGGGAGAATACAGAACGAACTCGAATTGTGCAACTGCCGATAACTGCAACACCCCCCCATTAGCCGAAAATGCATTTTTTTACAGTACAGTCTTTATAAGCGAAACTTTTTCCAAGAGCCACCTTCGAAAAATCCAAATTTTTGTGTTTTATAAAATTGGAAAGAACTTTCTCTTTGAATTTATTTCTTCAGAGACGTAGTTTTAACAGGTGCTTAAAGTGTCAGCAAGTAGTCCCCACCTTAAGAATGGTTTAGCTAAAGCATGGGGCAAAGTTTCTAGCATCCTTATGTCAAAAAATGGACAATGGACTGACAATGTTTTGGTTACGCGATCCGGCATTTTAAATTCTTTGCCGTATGTTTCACTGCTGGTGAAATTCCAGAATGGATCAGAGAGGACTATTCAAAGGAAAATGAACATGAACCAAAAGCTAAAGCTAAAGTAGATCAAGTCATTAAGTCCCTTGACGTTTGCAAAGGAGTGGGCAACAGAAAATGAAATTTCCTAACAAAAATTAGTAGCTCTTCAGGAAACCATGGAAGCTACGATTTCGCAAAAGGCTAAAGAGGCTAAAACACAAATCAAAATTTCAACATTCTTCCCTTTAAACACGGCCTTTAAACATATTTCAATAATTTGAATTCATATAAATTTATCATTTTGCCTTATAAATGATTTTTTTAACTCTTTAAATAAATTTCTTTTAGTGGTCGGTTATCTCAAATTTTCGGTAAAAGCAACAAATGCGGATTCCTCTCAGTTGCGCAAATCAAGCTAGTACTGTAGATAATACAGAATTAAAATGAATTGTAACTGATTATTCCGCCTCACCACCTGGTGCGTTTTTATTAAAATCTAATGAACTTTTCTCAAACTAAAAAAAATAGAGAAATTTTAATAAAAATTTTATTTTTGCTTTTAAAATTTTATCAAAATCTATAAAATATATTTTGACAGAAAAAAAATGTGAATAAAATTGTTAAGTGACACAAAAAAAAACTGGTTTATTTTAAACCATTTAAAAATTGTGTAAATTGTCCTCTGTAAGTATACAAATACCACACAACCAGACAACTTATGCCGTCACTGTTGTTTTACGCATTTTGCGCATGAGCAATGATTTCTATAACAATACAGGCCCGACATAAAGAGTTATTAAAGTTAATAAAATTCAATAAATACTAAATTAAAATTAAATTAAATTATATTAATATTTTTCATAAGTTTTTGATTCACCTGTAATCTTGGCGAAATATCGAAAAGATATATTAAAAAACTTTGCAAAAAAAGCACTCTCAAGTTTAAATTAAATTACAAAAAACTAAAAAGAATTATTATTAGAATTTGTTAGAAAATATTTCCAGAATAATTTGCCTCAGTGAAATCGCCAAGACACATTTACCTCATTATAAATTTATATTGATGGGAATGGGATTGCTGAAATGGCGGGGGAAAAAGGTGGCGCTTAACGCAGCCTTTGTGAGGGTTTTAATAAAATTCCCATAAACTTTAAACTCCTGCTACGCTCCTCGTAAATAAAATAAGACCAGCCAACAAAGGGAAGTGAGAAGTTAAAAAGTTAAATAATTCATTGTTGAAAAAAAGGCATTACGAGTGAATTTTAACCACAAAAGCCACACCTTTTGCTGGCTTTTCATTTGTAGTGGATGTCGATTAAAAAATACTTGTTACTTTCCTTGTTTACTTGCTTTCTTTGGAAGCAATCTAATATCAGAAAATATTGAAAGAAAATAAAGAAAAAGGAAACCCTTCCCTGGATCTCGTTGATCTAGAGATCAATCTTTTAACTAAAAGTGACTTTTGACATTGACATGTTAAATGAAATATTTGACTTGAATGAAAAAATTTAGGATGGTGTGATTTGTAAAGAGTATATCTACAAATCAAATACTCTCCACCCACCCGTTTGAAAAGTGTTGATCACTCAGTTGTTCGGAAAATGAATTATATTATTTTTGTAAAAATTTAAATAAAAAATAAACTCATAAAATATATAATTACTTTTTGTCTGAAGATCAATTGAAAATTTATGACTTGGATTGATAAATGAAATGCGACTATTTCAGTCTTATTGTTATTACTGAAAGGCATTTCCGTTTTTAGTAATCTATTATATCTTTATTAGATGCACACCTACACACTTTTCAACATTTATTAAACATCTTTACATATTAAATTATATTGAAAATCGTCTTAATGAATATTTTAAAAGTTTTATTTGTTTTTAATAACTCTACATATTTTAACTCAAAATAAAATGTATGATAATTAATCTTTTAATTATTAATAATGGCGCCACGGCAATCCAGCCGTAATTAAGAAAGATTTCACTTAACAAAATCGTATTTCCAGAACACCACTGATAGCAAACATTAGAGCAAATAAAAATTTTATTAACGTTCATTTAATTTAGAGGAGAACAAATAGTAGAAAGTCTAACTGTACGACATTGTACAAAAATAGCAAATGAAAGAAGGGCGCGGAAGTCGGAAAACATTTCTCTGCTCTGTAGTTAGTGAAATGAAACTACACGCCAATATTTCAGCGTTATTATTTATTTCTAATCAAAAGTTCTAAATGTAAAGAGTGTAAAATTTCATGCTTGAAGTTGCTGAAAACTTTTGGTTTACTTCCAGGCTTCTGATACCAGCTTTTTGGCCTATTTTGAAACTCCATGATATATGGTATTGGGTTCATTCCCTATTAGCTGATCCCTATTAGATAAGCGCATAATTTTAAACGTACATGCAACGTGTTCTCGATTACCTTATGTTAGATAAATAAAGAAGGGGGTAACATAAATATGTATCGGTCCTTCAATTAGAAGCCAAAATCTGTCACAGAGTTGCATTTCTTAGTATCATTTTATAACAGCTGTTAATGTTTATAAAAAGTTTGTCAGTACCTCATAAGCAACATTCTTTAAAGAATATTTTATCTATTTCATAACTTTCATGTAGTACAATCATTACAGGTATAGTTATAGCGGGTTTTCCATTAGAAGCGTACATAATTTAAATTTAAATAAAATAAAAACTGTGTAAGGAATCAGGTTAATGCTTTTTTATTTCATTTTTAAGGATGACACTTTCAACTGTTTGGGCTTTAGAGCAGTTCGAAGCAACTGTGTTTTCCGACGAAGCGCATTTTAGGCTGCATGGCTTTGTTAATAAGGAAGAAAAGTAAACGAAGAACTATTCCATACATTAAAACTAACAGTCTGGTGCGCTCTTTATGCTAAAGCAATATATTTTATAACGTATCCAAATTGGTAGTTAATGGGTTAAAACTAAGTGTCCACTGTTGCCGAAATTATATATATTATATTATTCTGTTGTGGTATAATATTATTCAAAATTCTCTAGATTTTTCAAATAATTTTGGTAATCCATTTTGTTGCCCTGCCACAGCAAAAACTTTTAGGAAACGAAATAAGAAAAAAAAAATTTACGGCTTTTCAAGAGATTTTATAAATTATGCTGGTACAGACACATAATTTGACAAGGGAAAGGCGTTACTCTGCCACTTTTAACGATCGTAAATCGAAAACACGTTAAGAATTTTTTAATGATGCTGCAGATTGCTATTGTTTTTAACGGTAAGCCAATAGATACGAGCAATAAAAACAATTAAGTTCTTTGTAACTAAAAGAATGTTTAAAACAAATTTACATAAAACTGGAAGAGTGAAAGAGAATTATTTTACTATTTTAGTTTTCTTATTTATTCTCTCAATAAATTAAAAGTTCTAATATTAAGTTGTTGTTCCTAATCCAGCAATTGCTAGTGTTTTACACTGATATGTTTAACATTTTTGCAGCGAACTAACCATGCTGGCAACTTAGAAATTGAATGCTCATCTATTTTATTTCGGGCAAGAATTTCTTTTCAGCTTTTTATGATATTAACATTTTATCCTTTTGCGCTGTCTAATCCTTTTTCCTTTCTGCGGCTGCCCCTAATGCGAATCTAATAAATTGAAATGTTCGATTGCAAAATGTACTCTGACAATTACTATTCTCATATAGAATGAAAAAAGGTGGTCACCTTTATTATCAACATGTTGCTGCAACTTGCCTCAACATGTAGACAATCTTTCGCACACACTCAGCAAAACAACTGCTCTGAAAGTATCACAACATTTCAAAGCAAAATAAAACTATACAAGGCAGTGCCAGCGAATTGTGTCGAGTAAACGAAGTTTAGTTGCACGAGATACTGACTGCGATGCGGTACGTTGAAATAAAGTCAAGCGGGATTTCGAGTGATTTTTATACGTTTGTTTAACTTCGACGTCAGAAAGCGGTCTCTGGCAAATATTTTGAATAAAAACGAAAGGTCTCATTCAACACATGCGATGCGGCTTTAAATAAAATATTATCAAGACGAATTAAAATTTGAGTGAACAAACGCATTTGAAAAGTAGCGCAAAAAACAAATGAGACAATAAGCCAAGTTAATAAAGTTTTTGTTGCTGATTTTTTTTTTCCTTCTTTTGAGTTGTTTACCGATGAATTTTTGTGAATTTTTGGCAATTTTATTTGTTGCTTTTTAAATATCTGGCTTGCTATTTGTCGTAGTGTGTGCTGCCAGTTTTCGCTTTAAACTTGATTTTAGGAAACAATATACAATATGAAACAAGAGAAAAACAACTCAGCATGCGGGTTGAGAAGAAAAAATTAAATGCTGTGATTATTTAGAAGGAAAAAGTACAAGGAAAAATTGCCTTTTCTTAAAATGCAAAATAATTTCAGAAACATTTCACTTCAAATTGCCTTTTAAGAACTAAATAAATACTATAATTGCAAAGGAAAAAATTATTATTAGTGGCTGGAAAAAGTATCGGGTTACTTTATTTATATTGTCCTGGATTAAATATATCTAAAGTACTCGGGTATTTGTGTACACTTTTAAAAATGGAATTTTAACAAATATGTAAATTTAAATATTGGAAAAAATTGTAATAAAATTGCAAAGAAATTCAAATAAATTATATAATAGTGGTTATACAAAAACTAGGCAACATGTTGGATAAATCTAATAGCGGCTACTGTGCAATGGACTACGATGTACCGGTCACCAGGCCAACAAAAATTAACAAGGTTTGTTAACAATTAAAATGCATAAGTAATAATGGATTTAATCTTTTCTTGAGCACTTTCTTTTCCATTTGGAAAACGAGCCTCTTAAAAGAAAAGCGAGTTAGAAACCTTCTTATTTGTGCAAACGTTCCATAATTCCACAATGTTGTTGTTTTCATTTAAAATTCTTTTATATTTTTGAATAAAGCGGATGAGCTCTGCCCTGTACTTACAGCCATTAGGATTACTATTTTACACGTTACATATGTTAGTTGCAATAAAGTAACATCCTTTTCATACAAATAGAGCCATTCTCATACCCCCTCTATATAATATAACATTTTTTTATATAATATTTCCGTGCAAAAAAAGGATTCGGTGTATTTTATTTATACCTATTTTATCTACACTTCCTCGCCTTTTGCCATTTCTAAAGGACAATTCTAATCGGTTAATAAAGATATAAATTTTGCAATAAATTCATTATTGCATGCATATGCAGGTAAATATAAAGCAAATAAGCAAAATGTGTTTACACGATACAATAGGCAATGAGGCAATTTTGTAGATAATCTGTTGAATGAGGCAATGAATGGCTTAATTCTAGTCAATTGTGAATTATTTTTTTTATTTATTTGAATTGTTTTTATTTTGAATTTATTTCAGCTTTTACTCGCTTCGTCCATCTTCTTTGCTGACTTTACGATTTATTAAATTCATTTGAAGCCGCATGATTTTACGATTTGTTAATTTGTGCGATTTAAGTGGGAACATCGTTATTTTTTTAAATTACACAAATAAAATAAATCAAAAAGCCCAAAACAGTTTTGTGTTTATTCGCTTTTCGCTTGAAGAGCTGCATCATGCTTATTAAATTCGAATCGCTAAATTGCATTTCAATAAATGTGTTTATATGAGTGAAAAGCGATTATGCTTCCAACTAACAAAGGCAGAAAAAGCTAATCTAGTCTAGACGTCACCAGTAGCCACACACGTTATCCTCTCATGGGCATTTAGTCTCAAAAAGAATAGAAATGAAATATGACAGTTAATTATTTTGCTAATAATTATTTATTTATAACGATTTCTATGCTTATTCGAGGGGCATCCCCATACATGAAGCAATTTTTTTCGAAATTGTCCATGGCCAAACTGTTGCCAAAAATGAAACCTCAGTAAAGGAAATGGGCACTCGTGTCTGCAATTCATTTTAGGCTGACGTGCCAGCAGCATATGCCACAGTCCTGCTTCCACTTATCGTCGGCAAAACTGTTAATTTATGATTTTATGTTGTTTGTTTTTTGTTTGATGTGCAAGTATTATGGCGAGTATTTTCTCTGGTGGCATAAACTTTAAATCATTTTTTACAAAAAGACAAGTACAAGTAAAGACCATGTGTGAAGCTCTGTGTAACATTTAAAGATTCCTGTTTCCAAATATCTTTCACGGCGCCATTGAGGGAATATAAAAAAAATTATTTTCATTATATTTGCAATGGAGGACTTTAAAAACATCAAATATAGTGTAGCTGTATTTTCGGCAATAAAAAGTTAAAAATTTTTGTATAAAAATAAAATTTTTGAATTTTGAAAAATAAATTATAAGAATTCAATTGCCTGGAAAACTGTTTCTGTATATTTTACTGAACAGAAAATTAAAGTAGAATAATTCCAATTTAGAAGTATGAATGTTCCTTTATATGAAAGTTGCCATAGAGAGCAACTTATATATATTGTGGCTTATAATATCCTCAAGGACTTTTCTTTCCGTGCATGGAATTTTTAACTTGTGCTGCCAAATTCATTTATCACAAACTAATAAATTAAGGCAAAAGGATAATAGAAAATTTATTTTTCTTTGCCGCTACAGAATCTGGACCAAGAGATCTTAATAACTGTGATCAATGAGATCAACTATCGCCTCAAAATTATATCAACTTTGGAATTTTTTTCACTAGAACATCCTTTTCACTGCATCTCATTTTCATATTTTAATTCTTGTTTATCTAAATCTATGAAATTTAAGCATTGCATAACCGAAAACAAAAGAAGAAGGAAAATCCTAAACCCAGATCCAATTACACAATGCTCATCGTAATAAATAAAAGTATTATAGAAAACAAAACTGTGATTATTTGTAAAGCAGACATCTGTGTTGCTCCAATGTCAGCCAGCCAGCACTCAGACACTCGCTACGCTACACTAAACGTGTACGTTCATCTAAACACAAACAAATATTTGGATTCTGGAAACCTAAAATAACATTATGGGGCAGAACTCATACTCATATGCCCGAGCGATGATCACACAGATGATAATGACCATTATGATGAAGATGATAAAAGTCCTAATAAAACTAAAGTTGATGTTGAAGATGATACTGCACTACTACTTTGCATTAAAATAAAATCATATTCAAGTTGCTGCGAGTTGGTTGCAAGAGGGGAACTTCTAGAAACTAGAGAAAAAAAAATTGATACATTTATGACTTCTTACATGCTGTACGATATTTTGCTGTTGGTGTACATTCGCACATACAGCTGTCAGAGAATAATAGTCGTATAATGGCAGTTGTTCCTTTTGTAGTCCGTCCACAGCATGAGTTTATCTTGGGATGTTGCAAGAATTACAACTAATACAGTCAATGAACATTTAACTAAATCACATTAAAGGTCTTCTTAAAGTACGTGAATGTATTCGTATGAGGGGACTTGTATGCGAGATTGTCTTCTGCCTTGCTTCTCTAAAGGAGGCACAATTGTTGAGAGCACAATTCAACAATTATTTAATATTAGTGGAATGCAGCCCGACTGTTTAAGATGATGGTTAAATGATTAATCTTCTACTAGATTGACAGTCATAATAGATGGGAGAAGTATGCCTGGCATCTGGTGCAAGTTTGTTTATTAGGGATACTTGCACAAATTAATTTCCTTTTGGTAAGAACAGTAAAATGTTAATTAATTAGATAACCGGAAAGGTTACTGAATGAAGAATTTAAACATATTAGAAATAGTTTCTTATTCAAAAATGTGTTTGCTCGTTGCCTGCTTAAAGGCCTTATTTCACTATCCCGCACATTCAACCAAGTCATTCACATGAAAGTGATATCAAGTCATAGCTTTACACCATATGAAATCAAATAAAAATGGCATATATAGTGATACACCATATTTTAAATGTATTAGGAAAACATATGTTTTATGTTTCTTACAAACAAACAAAGTAATTTATTCTAGAAAAAAAACTACTATATAAAATGCAAAAAAAAAGTTTAAACTTTTTGCATCTTTTAGTTCGTTGTAATAATAATGAAGAATAATAAAGAATAGTTTGTTCGTTGTTCAGATGCATGAAATAAAATCAACCCTGATCAGACGAAATCTATAATTTTATGAAAATTTTCAAAACCTTTGGCAAGTGGTGTGCGACTTTCAAAAAAACAATATTGTTTTAGGTTACACTAAAATACTTTTTCATAATACCTGCCAAATTTGAGATGTCTTTATACTATGTGAGATAGCGAAATAAGGCCTTAAGCTTGTATATTAAAAAGCATTGGCATAAGAATTGCTAATACAGCCAAACATTTTAATATCAATGCAATAGATATAGTAACTATTTTTATAATTTAGCTGGCGCTAGTAAGCTTCCCCTCTACCCTCTCTCTAGCTTTTTAATCTCCTCTAATCTTTCTTAAATCAAACTTTACTTTGAAAGTAATTTCCCATCAATTGATAAGTTTGCTCCGGCGTAATTATCTTTATGACTAGTCGATGCTGTAGCAGAATCATTGAAGAGCAGACAGTGTCTGATAATATCTCAGTCCGTGACAGCCAATAAATGTGCTCGCCTATATTATTTTATTTTTATTACTGCCCCCAAAGGGTTAATGTGATATTAATGATTTATGTTAAAAAATTGCTTTAATTGAGGCAATCAAGAAAGTGGTTACTGCACTTCCCTCCGCTACAATTTAAGTTCCCATCAACCATTCGACAGTGAGCCTCTTTGATGTTCATTAATGACCTTAAAAGATTCTTAAAGTGACAGGTTTTTGCATGCAAATAATTTTGTATGGTTGCTGATTTTTTTATTTCAAATATAGACAAATGAAAAGCATTTATCAATCATGCCAATAATAAATGAACATTTAAGATTTCAAAGGAATACAGCTTAATATGTGGTTACGCAGGCGCATAACTTCTCTATGAAGTAAAGCAGCATTTAAAGATCTGTGGAAAAAGGAAAGAGGAAAATAAAAGTGGTCTTTTCAAAACAAAAACAAGATTGGCATGCCATTTAACGAAAAACTTAATATCAATTACCCACTTCCGCTTTCTGAAGGAAAGCAACAACAACAACAAAAACATTAAAGAAAAAATGTAAAGTTCAAAGTATATTTTTACGACTCTCCATACATGAAGTGAAAAGTTAATAAATTGCTCGCAATACGTCGAATGTGTTCGAATTACAAATGAAATCAATGAAAATTTCTATAAATAAATGATTGGAAGGGTTGCTATTCCAGTTAATAGACAAGCATTTATTTGCTTTATGGGCTTCATTTCTTTCATTTCAAACGAAGTTCGTTTAGAAACACTGACTTTTTGTGTAATAAAATACAATTAGAAGGAACTTCTACATAAAACGTTATCAATAAAATATTAGGTACGAGTGCCGTTCAAGAACAACCCAGCTAGTCTATTATTGAATTTTTGATATAAAACTCTCGAACATGTACAAGCAACGGAATGTTTTCCTCTCAAAAATTCGGGATCAAGAATCAATTCGCTACAATTCTTTATCCAGATTGACAACACTGTTTTATTGTAGCTAATGTAAATTACGTTTATTAATTCTATTATTTTCGGTTATTCACTACAATTCTGTATGTGTATCGACAACACTGTTTCATTGTGGCTAATGTAAATTACGTTTATTAATTCTATTATTTTCGGTTATTCACTACAATTCTGTATGCGTATCGACAACACTGTTTCACTGTCGCTAATGTAGATTTCGTTTATTAATTTTATTATTTTCGGTTATTCCCTGCAATTCTGTATGCGTATCGACAACACTGTTTCATTGTAGCTAATGTAAATTACGTTTATTAATTTTATTATTTTCGGTTATTCCCTGCAATTCTGTATGCGTATCGACAACACTGTTTCATTGTAGCTAATGTAAATTACGTTTATTAATTTTATTATATTCGGTTATTCACTACAATTCTGTATGCGTATCGACAACACTGTTTCACTGTCGCTAATGTAGATTTCGTTTATTAATTTTATTATTTTCGGTTATTCCCTGCAATTCTGTATGCGTATCGACAACACTGTTTCATTGTCGCTAATGATTTCGTTTATTAACTTTCAGGCAAACTAATTCTTAGACTGCACTCGTACAAAGTTTAAGCATTTTATTGTTTTAAACACACATTATTTTTGAATTTCATAAGCTTTTCCTAATAATATTGAGCAATAAATTATGTTAGTGCGTGATATTTCAATTTTGTCGCCGAAATATTAAAAGATAAAAATATGTTGTTTATTTGTCAGGCAAATAATAGTTCATAATTAAATTCAATTGTCGTGGAAGGTTGTTTTTACACTTTTATTTGAATTGTGTACTAATTCGCTGAGAACGTTGAGCCCGTTTTACGGAATTGTTACAATTTAGCTTTAAATGTATTTTATTTAATAATTGTTTAAATAAAAATAGATAAATAAATATTAGTGGAGAGTATAAGTAGTTCCGCATTCTTTGTTAGTTGTTACTTCGGATCATTAGGGTGGCCCCTAAAAATTTTTTTGGAGTAACTCTTGATATTCGTATGATATGCGTATTCCTTAGGTTACATTTGCAAATATGACAAACCAACAAATAATCAGATAAGTACCCGATTTCACTTCATTAACCTGCAGTTTGATCTAATAAATGGTTTTTTAAAGAGCCCGCATTTAAAGGCCCAATTTTTTGTCTTTTGAACCAAACAATTATTTTTTTTTATTTTTTTATTTAATTAAATATTTTTATATGTTAATTTGAAACAAATTAACAAATAAAATAATGTTTTCCAATAGATTTGAAAAAAAGGAATTTAGGCCAGAAGAAAATACAGGGAAATGAAAAGAACTACACATTAAACACATAGACAGCAGCAAACTAGGCCGCTCTTCGACTACACGATTATCGATGGAAATTTAAAATCTTCTTTTGCTTTGACGCATAACATTTTTTGCGGGATTCACATTATTTTATATTTCACAAACGTACTAAAATCACAAGAAATTTAATTTGCCTTAAAACTATATTGAAAAAGATTGTTTTGGGATTAGCTAGCTTTCGGGTTAGCAGATGTGGTGTTAGCTGGCTTGCTAAAGGCTAATCTTCAGTGAAGCTTTAACCAAATATTTTCTTAGAACAACTAGAGATTTAAGCAACTTCTGATTAATCGGGAAGTCTGCTTTACCAAAGTATAATGTCGAATTCAGCATAATGGAAACAGTGAAATATGCCAGATAGAAGTTTTTCTTTCAAGGAAAACACTGAGATTTCGCTAATATATGATAGAAAATCTGGAGTTCCGGAAATCATTTTAATAGAACCAATTTTGTAAACTTTTTGTAAACAAATTAAAGTCAACACTGAGAATTCTCTCATGTATTGAAAACAAGCTGGTTATATACAAATCAATTTTAAAGCCAGTATGATCAATTGAAAATGCTTAGGCCAATTGTTAGCGTTCAATCCTATATTAGGTACAGTGAAACCTATCTAGAAAGACTGAGTCAGAATATGAATCCGTTAGCTAGTGCTCTACTAGATGAGGCAGAAGAAACAAGAAGACTTACAAGACACCTCTCCCTGGATTTGGCCTTCAGAAATAAATCACTTAAGCGTGATCTCAGATACCAGAAATTGCCATTTATTACAATTTTTAGCTGTTGCAATATTATATATATATGTCAATTACAATTGTACATAAATAGCTACATGAACTCTTAATTCTGTCATATATTGCTCTCAATGGAGTGCAACATACGATAATTTGTAATACTTCTCGATATAGCATTGGCGTGGCAGAGAGGTCACTGCATGAAGTTGGCATTGTAATTTACACAAGAGCCCAGAGGATTTAAGAAAAATTCGATATCTAATTATTTACAATAGCAAAGTTTATTTAAGAATAAGAACTGGAAGTGTCTTTAATTTTTTTAATTTGAAATTTTAAAGGCCGAAACTGTTTCGCTCTATAGCGAATTTAATAATTAATTAATAATTTAATTTAATAAATGATTAATATCCGTTACGCTCAATCGCTTAGCGAATCGTAATTTTCCTATTCACTGAATTTGTAATTCATTAAAAAGTAATTTCTCAAGAAACTGTTTATATACATAATTCAGAAAACCCAATTAGTGGTTAAATTGATGTCATTAACACTTTTGATAATACAAAATTTTAGTTTTGGACGCAGTCAAGAAAAAAAAATTATTATTAATTAATGTATGAAAAAGAAATGATTTTTAAAAATATCAAAAAACCCCCCGTATGATGACTAATAACCAAAAAAAAAAAAAAAAGGAATTATAACGACTACGATGACGTTCAGGCTTCATTAACTATTCGGGGAAGAGGCGATATGTACGAGTACATAAATTAAAAGCTTTACGTCACACATAAGCACGTGCTTACTCATTTATTTCAGTAAAAAGTTTTGTTTTTAAGTTCAAAGTTTTTTTTTTGCTTTGTAAATATTTAAAAAAATTTAATTAATTCTGTTTGACATCTTCATCGCCATTAATAATAAATTAAATTTATTGGAAAATTTTCTTTTCTTTCTTCAAATAGAATTTAAAAAATTTAAAAAATAATTCTTTACAAAGCCTGTGCTCGATATTTGATTGCTTTACGCCCACCGCTCACCCCCTCCTCATTTTAGTTGGTTGAAAATTGCAAAACGTTGCATTTTAGTTTTTCATTTTATTTTTAAATGCTTAAGTTACTGTTTTTTTTAAATGAAATTGAAAAGAAATAAGAATTCCAGCTTTTAAGACAAAGTTTTTGGAGGTTCATATTATGACAAGTCAAAGTAAAAGTACACCTGAGACTTTAAAGGCGTCTTGACCTTTAATAATCGATAACAGTCTACTACAGTTGAACGAACTACAACTGATTTTAAATCATTAAAAATTGTAATAAAATTTTTTTGTTTGAATAAAATTAATAAGAAATAATAAAAAAACGATTAATATGGTTACTGCAGCGGGCATGCTGGCAGTTTACGACCCATAAATATTTATTTGATATGGCTTGTAGATTTGCAAAAAGAGTTTCATGGTTCAATACCACATATTGTTCAGGCATCTTGTGATTTAAAAAAAAAAAAAATTTATTCTAATATAAAATCTTTTATGAAAAAATTGCAAATACTAAACGAGAATTATAAAAGTATGAGATGAGTACAGTATAGGCAGTATGTTTATATTTTATTAAATGTAAGAAAACGCAAACAGGCTCCACATAGTCAAAGTAAGCGTAACCCCTTGAATTCGTGAGAGTGCAAGAATAAATAAGACATGCCGTTTACCCGGGATCGTTACCTACTCATGATATCATCTGTACGAGATATCGTTGTTAAGCAAGATGAAGAGAAATTGAAACGTAAAAATTTCGACCAGAAAAAACACAAACTGTTCTAAAAGCTAATAAAGAAAATAATTAGTTACCTTGAGAATAAGCAATTAAGAGAAAATTTAAATGGGGGAAAGGGCTGACTTTAGTAAGCGTTCAATTAGGAAAAAGTAATTTAACTTTTAATGTACTTGCATGGGTATTCACACATATTATACTTCATTTGAAAAAGGTCATAAAAACGTTTTCCCATTTTAACCATTTTAAAATTACGACTTTTTCATAAGATCGATGTTAAGAAATTAAGCCATTAAAATTTATTCATGCTTATCATGAAAAGTATTTTAAAGAAAACTTTTGTTTTTTTTTTTATAGCGTTCCATTTGCT
This sequence comes from Ormia ochracea, assembly GCA_963402855.1. Classification (NCBI taxonomy): domain Eukaryota; kingdom Metazoa; phylum Arthropoda; class Insecta; order Diptera; family Tachinidae; genus Ormia; species Ormia ochracea. The sequence goes on from OY727106.1 coordinate 45,844,740, forward strand.
TGTAATGTTGGAATGGAGTCGCTGCTTTCGAAACCATTAAAATCTTTTACATTTTTAAAATAGTTGCAAACAGCGTAGACATGATTTGAATTTTATTTCAATATAATAAAGTTGTATAATATTGAGAGGTATGAATGTAATCGGCAATGGGTTACATTCAATCGGAAATTATCGCTTGACGCCTTCTGAAATGCAGCGCTAAAATTTCGCAGTATGATGTTTCGCAAACTATTAAAAAAAAATTGTGGAAATGCAAAAATTTTAGGGGAAATACATTTACATTCCAGTGCGCATTTAGTTTTGCTTGCCTCTGGCAGTTCTTTCGTCTCCCAAAGTGCAAGCATGTCTATATCTAGCGCAGTGGATTCCACTCGACTTAAAATATTCTTTAAAAATTTATGTTCAATAAATATGGGCACATGAATGCTATTAAGGCTCAGTTCCAAGCTATAGATGCTCCAGAAAAATCATGTCAAAATAGATATGCATGTCAGAGCAGATGAAACGCAAGTGCAGACGGCGGCAAAACAAGTCAGAGATGACCATATTACTAGGAACCATTTCTACTCGGGCAGTTAAATAAGGATTTAATTGATATCATGAAAAATTTTTGTCGTCTGGACTTGATAAAATTACTTATTAAGCAGATGAGACCAATCGGATAGAGCATGCGCACAGTAAATGAGTTTATTTCTAAAGAAAAAAGCTGGACTATATAAAATTGCTTATTAAGGATATGTGATCGATCGATCGGCCAGAGCATGCGCTTAAGGAATATCCTTGCAGTTCAGTAAAATTATTGTATATGAAAATAGCAGGGAATAGGAAGCACTTCTACTCGGGCAGTTAAATAAGGATTTAATTGATATCATGAAAAATTTTTGTCGTCTGGACTTGATAAAATTACTTATTAAGCAGATGAGACCAATCGGATAGAGCATGCGCACAGTGAATGAGTTTATTTCTAAAGAAAAAAGCTGGACTATATAAAATTGCTTATTAAGGATATGTGATCGATCGATCGGCCAGAGCATGCGCTTAAGGAATATCCTTGCAGTTCAGTAAAATTATTGTATATGAAAATAGCAGGGAAGGGAAAAGCAGGTCAGGTAGCCATTTGAATAAATGGTCGTAGAATCCACATAACCTCAATGTCCAATTCGGTTGCATTTTGAAACTGATCTTAAAATCTTGTCACATATAATCACTGTTTTCACGTTAACAACCGGTTACTTCTAGTTTACAACACTAATGCCCGCCCATATCTTTCTAAGACCACTTAAAATTAATGTATACTTTTATTTATGAGCAAAACATTTACAAGTTGATAACAAACAATTACGTTCGAACAAGTTCGCAGCAAATCGAAAAGTAAAAACAATTTCAAATATGTTGAGTTTATTAGTCGTTGACATAAAATCGTTTTGAAGCAAAGACGAATGCCGGCGAACAAAAATATGAAAGTTTATCTCTTCGCAAAGTGATATTTTAGGGCAACTAAAAACAAACTAATAAATAAAACTTGTCCAGCAACTATTGTGTTTGTTTATTTGTTTTTTTTTTTGTCAGCATTCTTGCTGAAATCGCTACTTGAAACATTTTTCTATAAAAATGTTTATTATATATAGAAAAAAAAAATTTCTAGACAAAAATTTCTATTTAGCGATGATACGACAAGTTTTTTTGGTGAGGTTTGCAGTTAAGCACAGATATTGAATTTCGATATTAAAGACGAACGACAGAAATATATTGACTTGAGTGTTGTTACAAATATTTAGAAATGTTTTGATGACTCGGTTATAATAAGACTTCATTTATCGGGTTCCTATTACAGCTATAGCTATAAAGCTATCGCGAAATTATATTTTCCAAAAGAGTAATTATAAAGTTGTAATTAAACATTCCTGTATAAATTGACTAAAGTTCGTTAACTGCATTTAGCGATGACTGTAGCAGAAAGTTGGCGTTAACAGGGAGCCGCTTGTGGAGCACGCTGATTCTAATCGGATATACATACATAGTTAGAATTTTCTCTCGAAATGTAAAACGGATTTAAGCTGAAAACAAACGAGTTTAAAGGGAATGGCAAAGTGATCTCGCGCAGTTGGTCTAGCAAAATTGTTCAGAAAAAAAGGGGGAATATTTCAAGGCAGGAGCACCTAATTGTAAAAACAAAACAAAAAAAAAATATTTTTTAATACAACAAGAATAGTTTTAATAGAGTTTTTTTTAAATATCCTTCCGTAAGTACTTAAAATTTGTCCTTCTAAATACCTATTCGTTTGGCATTTCCTTGCTAAATGAGGTTTCATTCATCATCTTTTGGATTTTATAGAATTTAGTAACTCATATTACAATACGAGTATATCAAACAATAGTAGAATTAACAATTAAAAGTCTGTCGCCATTGTCATTTTTGTTTAAAAATTTTTTAGTATTTCCATATGCATTACTGGCAATCGTAAGGAATCTGTAATTCAAACTAATGGAAAATATTTACTCTGCGGTTTTTAAATAATTCACAAATATGTATATGAGTTTTTCTTTTATGTTATTAATAAATTTTATTTATAAAATAAATTAAATATGTTTACCCAAATGGGAACACAATATTTTATCGTCAAGGTCATGGGAATTAAAACACCTGCCTCTACATTTAATACGCAATACGAATACAATAATAGTTGCCTTTCGGCTCTCATTAGAATATAATGAAGTCAAAATTAGCTGAATGCAATAAATGAAGAATTATTTATTTTGCTTAATCTACTATAAATGTGTGCAAATTTAAATAATAAATATGGAATTGGAAAAAAATTTTAATAATTTCAAAAAAAAAAAAATCCTTAAATTGCATTGAAAATCAGAAATTGTTTAATAATATTCCATATACGAGTAAATACTACAATCCACTTTTAATACTAATGGATTTTGGGACTGCCACCGTTATGTAAAAGTGTTGGGTTTCATATACACACACATGCATACATACATACATACAGAGTAGTCAAAAAAGTCTTTTCAACTTCTGTTAATAGATGTAATGGCAGTCGTATGTCTCCAGTGCTACCAATCATATTGTGTCATACCATATAGTATTGGAGAGGTAGGATTTTATGCATGATTTACCCAAAAAAAAAAAAAAAATTACAGCAGCAGGAAGTAAGTTGTCAGAGAATTTCGAATTAATTACCTTTCCTTACAACTACACTAACAGGAAGTGGCATATTTCCTGCCCGAAGGCGAAGACATATTAACGAAAAGTTATTGAAGTTACTTTCCATGGATTTAAGTTTCCTATGCAATTCTATTTTTCTCGTCAAAGCCCTTCTCGATCTGCAACAATTATTTAATAACTGCTTTAAATCTTAACATTTCTATTTGCCAAAAAGAAAAAAAAATTTAGATATTTTAATTTCAACAAACATTTATTGCTACTTATAGCAAAAATAAATGCATACATACATATGTATATGTGTATATGTGTACATATGATATTTGTATGCATAACCAATACATACTTATATTATAGGGCCACAAGCACAGTAACTTAAAAGCGCTCAATAACTTCAAAGTCAAGCGCTAATGAGTTGAAAAATATTCGACCAGCACTTTTTTCAATATTTTTACAAAAGTTTACTTAAGAAAATATTTAAAAAAAAAAATGAGAAACATGTGAACAGAAAACAAACTTGAATAAATAAGAAAAAAATTATAATAATGAAATAAATGAGTTTATTGATACATAATATAACTGCTCCACATATTTGCCAGCAGTGGAATTAATAAAGAGTGAAAGATAAAAAAAGGGAGGGCCAACTGACTGGCAACCACTCGCGTGCAGAATAAAAAATTCCTAAAAGCTTTTGCAAGAACGGAAACCGCTAGCTAATTTAATACGAAATTGAGAAAGTTCTAATGAACTGCTGAATTTGTTGGCTGGCTGGGTGGCTCGTGTAGTCGGGTCACCTTGCTGCTCACCATTTTATATTCGCTAGCATCAGAGCTATAAAATTGATTATCACGGGTTTGGCAGCAAACGCAAGCTATGGGGCCAACGTATTTTACTGAAACTCGTAAGTGAAAAGTAGCCTCAGTATGAATCTTGTTTATTTTGAGCTGCGAAGGTTTAAATATCATTTTTTAGATTTAATAATATATAATACTAGCTGGGCCAGCTTCTCGTGAACAGCCTCTTGAAGAAAATAAAAAAGAGTGTTTTTAATTGCCGCCACTACATGGTGATTAAGGCCCCAACACCTTCAGCGAAACACAGTATAGGCTTAAAAAAAACTAGCCATATTTATTTACTTTTTTAACTTTAATTTTAAATTCATTTTTTTCCTGAAAATAGGTTGGGTATGGTCCGGTTTTGGGGTAGTTAATGCCCCTAAACACCGATTGAGCACCCAACGCTTTCAGCGAAACAGAGCATAGGCTCATCGCGCTAACCTCTATCGGGCAAAACACAAAAAACTGACTATCCGACAAACTTCAAACCACGCAGAAACACTCCTTACGCCCCACGGAGTATGCATATAAAATTTGGTCAAAATCGATTACGAACACACACGTTATTTATATATACATATATGTATATATAGAGATTCTTATTATTTTTTTTTTAGATCGACAATTTGTATCGTTGGCAAAGAAAAATACAGATGATTCAATAGAACTGATGAAACATTTAAAATAAATATTACAAAACCGTGTGAGGCTATTTCTGTAAAATAATAAAACAGCTGATTTAAAAGTATCAACTGATAGGCTGTCATTTTTTAAAATGCCGTTTTATATGGTATATGTGGTATTTTTTTAGTTCTGCTTCACTTTCATGTGTATGCACTGCACGATATACTCGTACATGAATGTAAAAATGCATTTCAAAAATTCTAAATACGTTAAGTTCGTTTACACACTGCTGTTTCACTGTGATGCGATTATACATTATCCACTTTGTTTAAAAAATTTAAAAATTGGTCCATAATGGCCTCCAAAAATTTTAGTCGCATTCTTTTCACTTCACTGTATTTATGGCTTTTAATCACTGTGCAAATATGAACTAATTGCATACTACATTATTGGTATCTTATTTATGTGCATGACTTTTCCACAGTACTATAACACTACATATGTACATATATATGGATGTATGTATGTGTCCGTATGCATATGCACACATATATGAACAAAAATTAACAATTGTGGAGATACATATAAAAGGCATAGTGATGTAGCGAAATGGGCATGAGAGTATTCGGATTCGTATATAAGAATTATAATTATATTATATACTATATAGGAATTTTATCAAATTCGACTGAAAATTTTAATTTTTTTTCTATTAAAGTTTAATAAGATTTTTTCAAATATGTTTTGGGGTTTTTTTTTAAATCCAAAATTATTAATTCTTAACATTTTTTTAATTAGTTTTTTTTAAATTAGTGTTATAAATCTACTTCAAGAGGATTACAAATTAATTAATTTCAATTAAAAATCTTTGTTTAAAATAATATTTCTTATTAAAAAATTATTCTTAAAAAAAATCTTCCGAACAAAATATGAATTTGCAAATGTATGTGAATTTGAGATATGAAGATCTCGAAACTCAAAGGATGCAAGAGAAAGTGGGTGAAGCGGCGTCAGAGGCAGCCACAGAAAAATTGAACTAAATTTCAGAACGATTATTTATCTGTATGCAATTACATTCTGATATTCGCAACTTTCATTCGCATTTGTTAATACATCTGTAACACGTATACACACACTTTCACTCTATCTCTGTCTCTCTCGCTCTCCCATATAAAGATTTGTTTAAATCAATGCCATTTAAATGAACAATTCAGTTCATTTGCGTGGAATTAAGGCATTCTGGTATAAAAAAAATAAAAAACTTATATTTTTGCAGAATGTGTAATTATTTGCATATTTTATCATTTTACTTTGTTTACATAATTTTTTTTCAGTTTTCGTTGTCAAGCAACGAAAAGTTTGTGTTTAAACGAACCGAAATTTATTGGCGGTACCTGTTCAGCGGGCCACATTTCATACTAGATGATACATTTTATGCGTAAACTTTGTTGTCAGTCTTAAAACAGCAGCATGAAATAATCAAGAACATTTAATTAATATGCACGCGGTAGCAACAATGCAACAATAATCACACAATAACATTAAAAATACATTTGTATAACAAAAATGACGAGACAAGAATATTAAATGGGGTTGCCTTAACGGTTGCTACCGAAGGAAGGGCCGGCAAACGGGAGAAGAGAATACAGGCCAGTGCTTTGCAAGAATCACTAAAAGTAAATTAATTTTATTAAATACAAAATTGTAACTACTTATGTCACGGAAATAACGACTGCGTCGTTGCACAGTGACCAGAAAAATTTTTTCCATTATTTTAAAACATGTCAATAAAAACGTCCACTGCATAGAATACTCATAATTACTCTCATAATTCTTATTTAGTTTTAGTTTTTTAAATTAATTTTCGATTTTTAGGGCAATCAATTATTGTAGTTTAATACGGTCCGTGCGAAGCTGGTGTAACCAATGTGTTAAAAACCCTAAGGATATCGAAGCCTGTCGAAGGCTCTTGGTGTCATCATCTCTGCTCCGAGAGGTGTTCTGAAACATAGTTTCAAGCACTTGCCTGTAGATACGTATATGGTAAACAAGCAAACTTTAAAAGCTTAGAACTACTTTGAAGCAAAAAAAGAAGTACTTTGAAGCAGTTGGCGTGGAAAATATGATCTAAGGTGTAACTCTAGGGTTCCAATTGCGTTACCTCTGCAAATAATGTCGTAAATGAAATTCGTAATTTCTTACGTGAGAAATATATTCGTCGAGTTGAAATGGCACCAGGAGTAACTCTAATAGACGAATTGATTATAGAAGGCAATGATATTGAAGCATTATCCGTATCTGCTACTCCTATTCAGCAGTCCACTACTGTTAGAAATAAGGATATTCCTAAATTCTTGGATGGATTATACGTTTGCGAAAATTCTACAGTGGTTAAGGAGGAACCCCAATGTTTTTATTTCAGTTTAGTAGAAGTAAATTAAGAAAATTTAAAAAAAAAAAATACAACTGTTTTCTTCTGGTCTGTGGAGACGGCTACGCTTTCGAACTGGTTTTTACAATTTTATTCTTACAGCTTATAAAAAATTACAGAAATAGTAAGAAGATGGAGTAGTATTTAATTAAAAACATTAAAAATTGAGTATAAAGGCTGGAAGATTTCGTGGAGAAGTCTCCTTTACACTCTGACGAGCATTCCCACGAACACATTGACTTGTATGTACGCCGCAGTCAATAGATATAGGATTCACCATACATAGCCTGGTCTAGACATATAAATACATTTAGCTGGCCAACATTCGGGTTTGGTAGGTCCATTTAAATTTTATCAAGAATTTCTTCTTTAAAATTGGCGTTAGCAGCGATAATACTCCGCACGATTACCCTTCTTCTTGTCTCGTTCAAAGCCTAACTAATGCCAGTGATTAATAGGATATCTTTTTTATTCTATTTCTTTTCTGCTAAACTGCAGATAAAAGTCGCCTTTTTCATGGCAACTGACGCGACGTGATAAGACGTTTTAATATGTCTCCACGTAACAAATTACAACGTTCAAACAGAAAAAAAAATATATATATATATATGTATATAAATAATTGCGCGTAAATAAAAACGTAAGAACAACATTTAATTATAAAATAAACAAGAGTTTGTATTGCAGTACAAACTCAATACTTTGCAATAAAATAAAATTGAATAAAATTATTGCACAAATATAAAGAAGAAGAAGCAACACGTGCGTTAAAATGTCTACGGATGGGTATTTACTATGAGGTGTGGAACGAATTTCGAAGAATCGAATATCACATAATCCTTTTATTATTATTTTCTAATAACAAACTAATATTAGTGTAAGGATGGTGGGGAGAGTGCGTCAGATAGCATTGCTGCCAATTAAATAGATATAACCTTCATCATTAATTTTGCAATTTCATAATCATTTAATTTTTAATTATTTTAACGATTCTTAGCAAATCGGACACTAAAAATATCAATCACGACAATTTCTCTATACCTCAATAGTGTATGCGAAAGTTCTTATTATGCAGTTTTTATAATCATGGCATTCGGCTTTTCTTTACCATTAAAAAGGGGAACTGGCAGGAAAACCCTACTTTGCAAACTCTTCATTGAATATATAAAATTTAATTATTTATTTTTCTGTTCGTTATTCTTAACCATTTATTAACGACTGTGTTTATCTGTTAACACGTTTATAACGATTATACGAGTGCATACATTTTACTTGCTTGTTTTTTCTCATTTGTACGTGACATTTAATAAGAAACTGAGAAACGGAGAACTAGATCAGTAGAGACATACCCGATTTGCTTCGCCAACTGCGACGCTTTAAAATGAAATTTAGAAAAAATTTAGAAATAAAAATATTGTTCGATTTTTGGGCACGGCTCATACAAATCAGGAGTATAGTTTTATTAATCTTGATTTATTGATGATTTTTATTTCTCATCTGAATATCTTAGGCATGCTTTGCGCCAAAGCCTTTGGCGCATTGTATACAAAATTAATTAATGTGCGCTCGAGAAAAATAGCATTTCATCACTCCGCATCATTTCGATAGAAGAAAACTTTATCGTGACATTTTAAATGAGGCATCCATTGTCAACTTTATGTTCACACATATTGTATGCAAATAAATAAATTTGCATTAATTCATATAAGGAATTTTTATAAAAACAAATATTATAAATAAAATTAGCATACTAAATATTTAATAATTGAATAATAAATTATTTATATAAATATATTTTTATAGAAATGGCATCAACAAGTATGATTGAGACAATAGTTACAGTGCAAGAAAAAAGTGTTGCTGCTTAAAGAAAAAATAAAAATAATAAAAATGTAAAAATTAAAATTTTGAATTGTTAAATATAATTTTCCTCAAATTAGTAAGATTATTTTAATTTAAAGAGCAAAGAAAACGTTTTGAAAGTACGAAAGTCGCGGGTTCAATTCCTGCTCTGGCTGTTTTCCTTCGCCAACTTTTGATTAAATACAAGAATTTTTGTTTATGTCTTTTTTTTTAACTAGCTTAACCTGCAAGCCTTTCGGCTTATCCGCAGAAAACCAAATAGGGTATATACGGGAACCGGCCCTGATATATTTTGTTATTGAAATATTCTCTCAACACGTTAAATTGGCCTTAATGCCAAATTGAATGTGTAAAATAATTTCAAATCCAAAGGGAAAGGAAATATTTTCCTGTACAGTAGTGACATCGTTAGGATTATGCGAGAGTGTAACAGTTAATAGCAAAAGTAAAGCAAAGCTTTTGAATATTGCAAATTTTAAATTTGGAAACCTCGATTTAGCATTTCTCTCACTCAAGTGTTTAACGCTATGAACGCACATCCTACTAAGGTGGATGGCGGTTTTGATTCCTGCCTTGCTTGATTACACCCCGGCTGTATTCCTGAGGACAAGCTAAAGCTTTGCAGGTAGAGGGGTTCCAAGAAAAAAAAAATATGATTCAATGTATGCCTGTGTATGACAATTATTGGCCCTTGAAAAGAAGAGTGTACAATTTATATTGAAAAAGCCCACATTAAAATTATTCAAATTGAATCAAAATTTATTGAATGGACAATTCCAACTCTGTGCTCTATAACAGGGGCTGCTATAGGTTAAACGTGTCTTTTGTGTTTATAAACCAAAAACAAAAAAAAAATCCAAAATATTGTGCAACCTTTTTTATATTTCAAATATAATTTTAAGCCTTTCCGACAATTTGTTATCTCGCGCTTTGCAGTGTCTAGCAGTGTTATAGATCGTTCCACAATGACTTATAATTTATAAAACCAAGACTTAATAATGACGAAATGTGCCAATAAACTAAGCGATAACTTTATTTAAGTGGAGCATGTTGCTTTTAGTAATCGTTGACGAACAAAGCAAAATCTAAAATTATTATACGTTTCTATGCTTTTCTCGCTCAACTTGTTTTCATATTTGGCACAGCAATTCGAAAACAAATGAAATGAATAAAACTATAAATGAAAAAATTGGACAATTGGCAACACTTGCTTAGCAATTCGATGATAATAAAAATTCTTTTCAACCTGTTCCGTAATTTGAATATCACCAATTCAAAATAATTTGCAATCGGATCGGCATTTACAGATAATTCATGCATGATTTGATGCGTCTTGATGATGAGGGGAAAAAATTTTATTTTTACAAAACTTGGACAAGTTTAATATTTTATGTACTTTGAACGTTTTTATCGCTTTCAGTACGAGTAAATAGAAATCTTAAATTTTGCTTCTTCTTTTTTATTAAAACACCTGTATCTGCTTCTTCATGTACTCCGTATCTTTAAATTCTTATCATTTTTATTTCAATGAAATAATCTTTTTGCGATTAAACGCAAAAGTCTAAAGTTTTGCATTAAAAAGCATTTGAAAGACAAAACGGTTATCAAATTACGTGTCAAGCAGTCAAAAGTAAGCAGGTTCGTAAAAGCGGTATGCAGTTGCCAAATCACAATATAAAACAGACATTTTATTTACATATTTTATTTTTTCATGGAAAAAGAAATATTTCAGTTATTTGGCTCCGACCAGCCGAGCTGGAGTATATAGAAGGAAATGTTTTCAATATAATATTTATATATAAGTTTCATACAAACGATGCGGCCTAATGCATTTGCGCGCTCACATACTAAAGGAAAGCTTTAATAAATTAACCAAAAATCCATGTACTCGAGCTTAAGAAAGATGAAATTTCTAAAATAGCCCCAGCAAGAGAATAAGCTTATTTAATACTAAAAAACATGGCTTGAAAATAAGTCAAAATCTTCAACTTCAAAGCTATTAATTAAGTTCAATACCAATTCAAATAAAATGCAGATAATGCACTTAATAATGCTAAAATATATAATACTTGCAAATACCCTGCACACTTTGTAGTGCTAAAAAGGAATTAAAAAAAACAATTCGAATTTGCCAACGCACGAACACGCTACATACAACTGAATACTCTAAATTCAATCCACAAGTTCCTAAGGATTGGCCTTGCCAATCCTTAATGGTAACCGCAAACGCGAAGCGAACAGGAAACTGAAGTCGTTTAAATTCAAATGTCATATCAGACGGAATAATTGGAATGCGTGTAATGAATACTTCTTCGCCTTTGAATTTTTCAGCTAAAATAGTATCTTCAATTATATAAGCCATCAACCTTTTAATAGCAAACCCTGTACCAGTACACAAAGGAAGTTCACTGACATTGCGAAGCATAAATTAAATTATTGGTTTAACTGAAATTGCATTGCCATGAATTTAGAAACGCACTGTAATTCAGTTTTTCTAAATATTAACCGAAATATTTTATAATATTCCAAAAAATGAATGCCGTGTTCACTAAAATGGCTACAACTCTGAGACCGTTTGTACATACAAGCTTTGGTATTGACTTCACCTTTCATATGAGCCAAATCGGTTGAGTCATTGCAGAGGACATTAATTACTAATCCAATGCAACTTTTTTTTATATATACAGAGACGAGTATATCTGATACAGATCGATTAAATAAATCTTTATCTAGAGATAAACTTCAAAAGTGTTGCCCCCTCAGCTTTATTTAGAAATTTCTCGTATAAAAAAAATTATTATGTACTGACTTAATAAAGGAAGTATATATGAATGTAAGTACGTGTTATATGTGCAGAAGCTCTGGCTGCGAGGTCTTCGGCTATACGAAAATATTATTATTTTCGAACATTTATTTCGTAAAGTTTATATGACAACTGAAGGCTTTTAATGGTTTTATAATTCTTAAATATATGAGAATTACACAACTGCCACTTGGTATATGGAACAACCAAGTAATTTCAAAACTCTCATGTATACATTTTTGGTAAAAAAAAATATAGAGCCATTTAGCCATTGTGACTACAAGCACAACCAACACCGATTTCTTAACATTTATATTTGAGTTTTAAGGTCATAATGATTACTGGGACTATAACATTTTTTTTTTTTTTTTTTTTTTGCCTAACGTCTTTCCTACTGCCTTACACAACGACTATGACCCAATCCTTAGGCCAAATTGTAATAAGTATCTTCGGCCACCATTCCAAGATATTCTCGATAAAATGGATTTTAAGGCCAACATAACACGGCCCTCCCTAGTGGGACATCTAACGGGATTATAGAGTTCTCAATAAAAAGGGATTTTTGTTAAATTTTCCGTAACATTTTTACGGAAACTCTCTAGAAAAGCAGAACGCAAAGATGTTCTCCTCCACGTAATAATTCCTCTAATTCAAACAAATGAAAAATATTTTCAAATACCAAAAAAGGGTAGCAGTTTTCCAAGATATAAGATTTTTGATTTTATTAAGGACGCGTAATAAATAAATATAAATGTTTATTAAAAAAAAAAGAAAAGAAAAGAAGAAAAAAAAATTATATTTTCATCGCACAATCGCTATAAATTGTTGATTACATTTCTATCGCTTTCTGACAATGATTTGTAATTCATTTGAATGAAACAATAAATCTATTTGTCTTATTTATGGTTTCAATGTTGTTCGTGTATGTTTATTTGCTGCTTTTCTAGCTTTCTTACTTTCTGGCTTTCGTGCTTTCGTGCTTTTTGTCTCGTTTCAACAAATTTGTAATTTGGCTTTTAAGTCAAGTGTATTGTAAACAAATCATTTCCTCAATATATTTTCCTACCGACTTCAACAATGCACATGCGTTTATTCAACTATAAACACATTTATTGCGGTTGCGTTTGTTGCATGCGCCATGTGTTGTTTTAAGTGGCAGACTAGCGGACAGACGGCTGGACAATTATTCACTTTTTTACTCGTTTTTTTTTTCCTTCTTTTCTTCCAATAAAAGTTGCTTTACAGTGAATTAATAGAAATCAAATCCATCAAATCCTTATTAAGAAGAGAAAAAATTATATTTTTACATTGGCTTGTGGGAGTGGTCAGGGAGGTTCAGCACTTGCTTTAGTACGGCAAAAGTATATACATTTTTATATTTATATTTTTACATAAACCGCTCAACAAACTTTATATGCACATATTTGTCTATAGAGTGTTTTCCAAGGAGGAATAAAATCGTTCAGTTGCATTGAAGACTTCAACATTTGATTCATTCATTTGTTTGCTCTCCCTGCATTATAATTTCTATTTTTCTGTGGATTTTTTCACTTATCATGGTGTCATATAAAATAAAAATAAAATAATAAAATAATACAAAAAAAATAGGTGGTTTAAAGGAAAGGAAAGGAAAGATGAGAAGCAAGGAAAAGAAATTTAAACCAGTAACAACGTTGCATTTAAATGGTCGTTTCTGATGCAAAATGCATTAAATAAAGTGCATTTCGTTCCATTTCTTTTTAAGCGGCTTGCAAGGAAAAATCATTTTTTTTTTATAACAAACAGCTTTTAAAAGATTTCATTCATAAAAGAGATTATGGGTGATTCCATATAAAAGGAAAATTAAAAATATTTTTAAAAAATTTTAAAAAGTGGTTGCATACAAGAGGAATAAAAATGGTTCTAACCAGAAGAGGACTTATAAATAATTCATTCTCCATAAATTATAGATTCCGGTTTGCAAAATTAAGTGAATAATGAGAAAGCTGTGCAAGAAATTTTATTTAAACCCGGTGGAAGGGAATTTGCATTCTCAATTACGCTCATATGCATCTGAGATGCAAGTGTTCATTTACACTATGGGAACTGTTAGTTTCACAACGAGTTAAAAGTTAAAATCTCTTTTCACAAAGTTATCGATAAATTTCGCATGTTTCGCAAGAGGCCTACTTGTGCGTGCTATTACAATAAGCAGAGGTAGCAAATGGCTTTCAAATCTTTATAATTTTTGAAATGTAACCTTTTTACATTTGAGGCTGCGAAATGGCTTTTTGGTTACGATATAAATACGAAATGAAACCATTGAAGGAATGAATGAATTAATTTAAAGTTTTTACAGGAAATCGAAAAGTCAGCTGGCATGCCATACAGCGTTTGTTCAATATAAAAAATATTAAAAGAAAAAGAATTTTAAAAAGTTAAATCGAAAAATTTTCTACTAGTTGTTTTTTTTTTGATCCAGCTAGAACGATTAATTTCGAAAGTCTGTTTACCAGGCCTGGCCAAGGCTGATTTATATACGCAATTACAGGAAAGAAATTTATACGGTTGATTTTTATAGGCGGAAATAAATGTAAAGCTCAGCATTGAACACAAAATTAGTTTTATTTTCATTACTTAAGGAATTATGAAATAAAATTCTCCATTTTGTTTTATATGTATTTAATGAAAAATAAAGCCTTTTTTAAAAACTACAAAAGTTTGATAGCGACTATACGTCGATTTCTAAACTTTAATGTTTTTCTAAATTGTCGACAACTATCGATAATTTTGCGCCGCTAGTAAACAGACTAAATTAGAGTACCATTAGTTCTATGGAGTTCAGCAGAATGAATACTGGCTTATAGTACAAGGGCGTACGTCGGATCATCAATAAATATGGCAGCCGTGCAAAGATCTTCTGCCAGACTCGCCTCGCACATGCATGTGTTTACTGAAGTGTAAACAGAAATTTTAAAATTTCTGAATCGATTCAATCATTTATTTCGAAAAAGTTGCAGCCACAATGTATTTTCATCCTAATATCTACTAATAATTGCTTTGTTTTTAGAAAATGAACTGATTTTTTTTATGTAGACGCGTTAGTTTTCGAAACTGTAGATCAGCGCAGTGCCAACAATATTTTGTCTTGCTGAAATTGCAAAAAGGAAAATAAAATAAATTTTTTTTTTCTTTTTATTTTGTAACGAGTTTCTGAAGTGATTTCGTAAAGAAGAAACGAAATGAATAAATAAAAAACATTTTTTAATTGTAATTATGCACATGTACGTATAAACGCAACTACATAAAGCCTTCATCCGCACTCATTTAAGAGTGAAAAATTTCAAAATCTTACATAAAAAAGTACCGAGCAGAGTTAAATGGTGCTTTTAAAGTCAACAGCTTGACATTTTAAAGTGATGGCAATTCGACTTTAATGTGTTCATAAAAAATGTTTGCGATTTCTTTTATGAAATGTATCTTCGAATACAGTTTATGTTAAAAAGTAAAAAAACATTAGCCGAAAGAGTTTAGAAACACAAACACAACATAAGTATGTACATATTTCAAAGAGTTTCCGTCCGCTTTTAAAAAAGTTGCGTGTGGCTTTGTTTTCTAAGCCCATTAAAAACGCTCTGACAAACAACAGAAAAAAAACTGCAACAACAAAATCTCAAACACTTCAATTGGAAAAAAGTAGCAAATGCTTTAAAATTCTTTAACACACAGATGAATTTTATTAAAAAAAAAATATTAAATTTTGTGAACTTTAGCTCTAGAGAGAGACAGGAAAGAACAATAGGGGTATTCAATTAGGCATAGAAAACAGCAAACTTGTTAAACAAACAGTTGTTTCGAGGAAGAATAAACAGATGCAATTAGGAGTTATTAGGCTTCACAAAGCAACAGCCATAACTCTCATTACCCCCGGACAACGATGAAATATTTTTCTCCTCGTCCATCTTTAAACAATTTCTTTACTAAAAGCCATATTTCAGTACCGTCATTCTTTGAAAACGTCCGTTTTTTGTTTTTTTTTTTTTGAATAAAAAAGTAGCGTTTTTTTGTTCTTGTATGTTTATTTTAAGTTTTCAAATGTTTAAAATATATTTTTGCTAATAATAAAGAAAAAAAATTTTTTTCGAGATTTGGCGTATATTTCAGTTTTTGATAAGGTTCCCCCCCTTTGCATTTTTGGTCAAAAATCGTTATTCTTTGAAAACGTCCGTTTTTGTTTTTTTGAATGAAAAACTAGCGTTTTTTTTTTTCTTGTATGTTTATTTTAAGTTTTCAAATGTTTAAAATATATTTTTGCTAATAATAAAGAAAAAAAATTTTTTTCGAGATTTGGCGTATATTTCAGTTTTTGATAAGGGTCCCCCCTTTGCATTTTTGGGCAAAAATCGTCATTCTTTGAAGACGTCCGTTTTTTGTTTTTTTGAATAAAAAACTGGGGGTTTTTTGACCTTTGCATTTTTGGTCAAAAATCGTCATTCTTTGAAAACGTCCGTTTTTTGTTTTTTTGAATAAAAAACTGGCGTTTTTTGTTCTTGTATATTTATTTTAAGTTTTCAAATGTTTAAAATATATTTTTGCTAATAATAAAGAAAAGAAATTTTTTTCGAGATTTGGCGTATATTTCAGTTTTTGATTTGCATTTTTGGTCAAAAATCGTTATTCTTTGAAAACGTCCGTTTTTTGTTTTTTTGAATAAAAAACTGGCGTTTTTTTTGTTCTTGTATGTTTATTTTAAGTTTTCAAATGTTTAAAATATATTTTTGCTAATAATAAAGAAAAAAAAATTTTTGCGAGATTTGCGGTATATTTCCGCTTTTGATTTGGGCAAAAATCGTCATTCTTTGTATTTTTGAACTGCACGAAAATTGTTCTATAAATTATAAACTAATTTTACTTAGAAATTTAATAAAAGTCTATTCGTTGTTTTTAATTGTTATGCGGCATAATATAAATATTTCCATTGAAAATTCAATAAGTCTCACATAAAGTCAATATTTGACTATTAAATTTTGATTAGGAGGATTCCTTAGCGAAAAGATCATGGGCATGGCAGTTGTGCAATTATAATGTCGTTACGTTTATTAAAATGTCTAACTATTAATATTTTTTGTATGTAAATCTGCATATTATTGGATATTGGTCGCGGAAAAATAAAAGATTTATTACATGTTCGGCATAGTGCAGTTTAATATCTGTATTACGGCAAAAAACTTTTAGCTAAAAATATAAAGTGCGTTTCACTTAAAAGCGTTTTTAAATCGTGAACAAAATAGAGAAACAAACAATTCAGATGAGTGAGATGGCGGTTGAGATGGAGGTACTTGCTCACATGCATTTGCATAATTGTATTGTTACCAGCCTATATTTTCATTTCAGTATAGTGTTGCCAAATTTTTATGTCCAGCGAAAGTTTATAAAAATATATTTAAAATAACAAATTTCATTTGATCAAGTAAAGAAAAAATTGTTTGCAATTTTTTTTCATGATAGTGTGGCACCAGCAACGCCATTTTGATATGATTTTTCAAAATAGTAGAGAATCATTATCAGATTTTCATGTGAATGAATCGTACGACTGTCTGGGATAGTGTAACATGACTTTAAATACTTATTAAAGCAGCTATTCGACATACAACGAGGATATATTACTAATAACCATAATAATAACCAAACAATTACATTTCCCATTTTGTGCCACCCAATACCTGTGGACTCAATAACAAATGAAAACCTAAATGATACTTTCCATTGATATTCAAGTGCCCAAACTTTTCTTCAGTATGAAAGTTTTTTTTTTTTTTTTGCTTTACTATTCCGTACGATCACTTTTAAAGCCCTGCTCAAGGAAAATATTATTCTTACCCTCTCTTCTTCTCTTTTCACCTCTTTGTGCTTCCTTAAATAACTTGCTAAAATAACATTTTTAGATAATTTTAAGGAATTTCAAAAATGGTGTGCCTGAAACAGGTTTATCATCATATTAAAATATTATTTCCCATAGGAATTTAATTTCTTAGAAGCTGTAGATTGTAGTGGTTATATTTTAATGCCTCATCTTCTCCAGCTTTGATGTCTATCTTCTAATTTATCTTGTTTCTTTTATTTTTGCTTAAATTTAATTTTAGAAACTTTATGCCAAAGCGTTGTATGATAATATAGCTGACTCACCTGATGAATTGGCCTTCAGAAAGGGCGACATCCTCGCTGTCATTGAACAGGACACTGATGGTCTGGTCGGTTGGTGGCTGTGTACATTACGCGGCCGTCAGGTAAGTGTCAGAATAGTTTCACACACATAAAAATACACTCATTGACTCCGTCATTCACTTTCATACTCCCGAGAAACACAAATATTTGGCGTTCATCTCATTTTCCTTAAAAACAAAACCGAAAAGTATGCTGAAAGCATACACACGTACGCGCTTTTATAGAGAATGACGTATAATGATCGCGAAATTTTAATGCGTTGTTTTTTTTTTAGAGGTGGTATGATATGCTTTTAGATATCAACTAAGCACGAGGAGTAAACCCTTTAAGCTGCAATAAAAAATGAAAAAGAAAAAAAAAATTTAAATAATATGATTGTGGTTGAATCAGAATCAAAACAAGTGCTGTTGCACAGGCTTGATTTCTTTCACTGCATGCTATACTCGTACATACGGACGATTACACGCAAGAGATGGGAGCATGTGTAGCTTTCAATTGTAGTGTCACAGTGGAAAGGATATTTAGATACCACGAAACATATTGGTATACGCGGTGACCTACTTTCTATGGCCAGAAAGTGGTCACGGCGCATCAGAGCTTCAAAGCTCTCACAAATGTAAATAAGGAGACCTTTAATCTAAAATTGAGCACTTATAAAGCTTTAGTGTATAGATTTTCGAAAGCTTTGCATTCCTATGAAGTTCTAAACACTTTTTTTTTAAACGCTTTTCTAAAAGAAAAATAAACCGCACAGTGTTGCGGACTAGGTGAGGTTCGAATTACTCCAGTAAATCCAATTTCACATTGATTTCGTGGCAACTTTTTTTAAAATCTGTTTAAATAAAACGTGTCCCTCTGTATTCCGCCATTAAAAAAAAAATTGTATTCCACAATGAAGACTTAGTGAAGTCGATTCAACTTCTTTTCAATGGGATGGAAATCAGCTGATATCACATAACAAATCACTTTGACCAGGGGCAAGCTCACTAATTCACCCATTTTTCATTAGACATTTTGCAGTGCGCAGTAGAAAATGTCCAACTTTCTTCAAGAGATGTAAAAATATTAATCGCAAAAAGGAAGGAATCGGAACATAACATTTTACAATACAGTATAAAAATTTAGGGAAATGACTTAGAATTTGTTAGTTTGAAGAGATTTTTAAGGAATTAATTAGTAATTATTTTCTCTGCAGAAATAATTTGGTTCGTTAAAAGGAAAGATTCCTCTTTGAGGGATAGAAGTGAAGCAACTGTTTGTCGTCTTTGTAAATTTGTGCACATTTGAGATGTGAATCACTTCCCGTTTGATCAAATTTTATTGCTCAAGGATGTCACATCGCCATACATGGAAATATTACGTTTCACATTTTTTGAAATTCGATTACTCAAAAATCGTAATGTTTTTGCTTTAAAACTAAACTGTTCTGAAATCATTAAGACCTCCACCTTGCCACATGGCCATACAAGGAGACTGAACTATATTTATTACGGGTTGGCCAAAAAAGATTTTAAATCCTGAAAAAGTCGAGTCTTTATACCTAAAAGAATATTTATAAAACTTCTGGAACCAGCAAAAGAGAGTGGAATGAATGACAATAATATTCTTCAGCACACTTTATGTTTTATTAAAATTAGAGTAGCCTCAAAGCGAAACTAGAAGGAGCATGAACAATCCAATCGATTATATATCATCAAACAAAGTCGCAAATATTTTCAACGCCGCTCTACAAATGCTTTGTGGGCACCAGTTCAAGCCAATCTCATGAATAGTGCCCATCTCTGATGCATTTGCATGCATTCTATTTGCAAACGTATGATCATAGAGGTTGCTCAAGCAAGCATATAAGAAAATCATGTTTCGTCTGTCAATCAAAATTAAAACAGATTTCCTTTTCATCAGCTAAACTGAAGAGCTGGCTGCCTGGCTGCTTGGCTGGTGGCTGCCAGACATGTTACAAAGTTATAAACATTATTCAACGACATGGTAAATTATAGTTAATCATAAAATTAGTTCATCGAGCTGAAAATATTTGTAATTTATTTTGATTACCCCCTCCTAAAGTGAACTGACTCCACTCCATCTACTCCACTTTTAAATGCCAATGGAGTTTCTGTGTCTGTTTGTTGCAAATTGCAAATGGCAAATTCTAAATCAATGTTAACGTTTATATGAATAAAGTTTACAAAAAAAAAAAAAAAAAGAAGGAAATTCAAATCAAAAAGAACACAATTCTTTGGAGTAGATAGACAAATAAACGAAATGGCTTTCAGCATTTGCTAATGGAACTTTGAAAATTCGTTTTGAATGATTCTTAAATCAAAATGCTCTCGGTGATCTTTTAATAGAAATAATGAAATGTGATTGTGTGCAGATTTTAAAACGAAGTATTATTTACTTCGTGTGAATGGCCGATTTACATTGAACTCATCGAAATATTTCCTAAAGCTCAATTGCGGAAAAAGAAAACTTATAGAAATTGGTTGCACGGAAGTCCTTTCTTTATCCAAGAAACCCATAAAATGCAAATCTTGATGAAATCCTAAAACTAGTTTTTTTTAAGGATTTCTTTTTAAAGGATATTTAGCAGAAAGCTTTCAGATAAGATCAGTTGGAATTTGTGTAAAATTATCACCTCCAGAGCGAATGCTGCGGAAATGTTTCACTGTTTTAATTTTATTCCCTTTTTTGCGGAAACCTTAAAAGCTAATAGTAAAGTAGCACAACCATAATGGATCACTGTGGGTTCGTTAATAAATAGAATTGCCATATTTGCGGAAATGGGCCGAGCCGAGCAGTGCTTTTCCGAAAATGAGGTCACACTTGAAGGTAGCATGATTTCTATTCGCTATCGCTAGATAATAAAAGACATCTTGCAGAAATTAAAGATATGGACCTGAACGACATGTGGTACCAGCAGGACGGAAATAATGATACATTTGCGGAAGAAAATCATATGGGAATACTATCTCTGTTCGGATAGAAGTATGCCCCAATATCCCTGCGTAGAATATCGCCGATATTTTGTATTACTCATAATTGTTATAGATCCTGCTTTCATAATAGAAAATATTAAAATATTTCTCTGAAGGTTTTTTGTTGTATTTACCATAAGGTCGTGCGTTTCAATTGGACCAGCCTTTAGATTTGCGTTACATAATAATTAATTTAAAGATTACATTTAGTTGCACTGCTCAGGAGGGCAACTGCACTACGTTTCGGTAAATATCAAATATTTCTCCTACGCTTCCCTATCAAATTAAAATATACATCACCAACTATCTGAACACTTCAGAAGTATGTTTTAACACTAATGCGGTAGTAGTGCCGCACCGCCAACCCTTAAAATGCATATCAAAAATTTATTTCGCCATCGATTCTACTGTACAAAATATGTATTGTCTTATTTAAAAGCTTTCAAATTATAAAAATCACACCGCCCTTAATGATTTCCATACACAAAAGAATCTGTAGAATTTTTGTCAATTAAAACGACAGACTCGAAAATGTGTCGGCAATTCAAGTGGTTGATTTTTCACTTGAAACCGAAAACCTCAATTAAACAATAAGAACAAAATGAAAGCTTCAAATAAGCAGGACTAAAGTGAAACCACATGTCAGGCACATTCAAGGTTCATTTAATAAATATTTTTCTATAAAAAGCGAAGCAATTAATGAAGGAAATAATAATAAATTTATTAAAGAAAAATAAAAGCTTTAGAAACATTGAGGGGTACAACAAAAGGAGTAGCAGCAAATTATTCATGTCTCATTTAACATTTCTATTTGCAGGGTCTGTGTCCTGGTAATCGTTTGAGAATTATAAATTCTTACGATTCGGGCTGTTTCTCGCCATCTCCAGCCTCATCGCCCTGTCCTTCCTTGGCAGCCAGTACAGCCACTTTAAATAGTTCTATTTGTTCGACAGACATTTACGAAAATACCTCTATAATCAGTGGCTCCGGCAGTAGCGCCAATGGCAGTGGCAGTGGCAGTGGCAATGGCTACATAAGCGCCAGCCAAACAAATATGACAGCAACATCTTCAACATGCGGCACCACAGCGACGACATCAAACCAGCACCAGGCACAACGACAGGGTACAAGAAGGTCATGGCATGTGTCGCCCAACAAGGTGAGTTTTGTTAACCACTGCAGAAAATGCTTGTTTGGAGAGAGAAAAGAATAAATTACCAGCAGCAAAGAAATAAAACAGGTCTCTTTTTGTTGTTCTTCTTCCTTTTTTTGACGATGCGAAGCAACTGCGAAATGAAAAATTTCCTCATTTCACGCTTGGCCTGCGTGTGTCTGTCTCTAGAGTACTTGTGGCGTATCAGACTTTCATACACATTTCCAGGCAGTCGTAATGCCACCTAATTGTTGAGATATACTTGTACAACCGTTACATGTCTTCCGTCTCCCATTTTCCTTCTCTTTTCCTTTTTTACAAATTTTTTAAACGCATTGGGATTTACGTTTGTGTTTTTTTTTTTTTTTTTTTTTTTTTTTTTTTTTTTTTTTTTTTTGCATTTATTCGTATTCCAATTGCAAAAGCCAGAAGAAAAAATGCACATGACAGTCAGTGGGAAAGTTTGCCGTAAAAATGAAAAGTCATCTCATAAATACCACATGCAGCAAAGTCTTTATGCCTTTTGATTTTCAGCGCTTGAAATCATAATTTTCACAAGAAAATTGTAAAATAAAACAACTTAAAGCATTGATGACGAAGGTGACCATCTGAAGGGGAAGTTAACACGAGTAAAACAATATGGCATTGTGGGTAGAATTCTTATATGTCATAGTCCTAATTAAACCATTTTAAGGAAGATTCTACAATTTAACCTTTTCAATTTCCTGTTACGAGTTTTAATTTCCCAACATTTCCATGCTGGTCACATACGAACTTGTTTTTACGACTGTCGTACTGACGCCTCAACATGCAAGACGGCATGCATGCAATTGAATTGTTGGCTCATTAACAAACGCCTTGAAGATTTAAATTATGGCGCCTTTTTCGTGCGCTTGCCTCTTGCCTCCAGAAATATCAACAACGGCAGCAACAACAAGTGAAAGGAGCCTGTTTTAATGCTTCTCTTTCGATTTCGTCTTCCAGCTAAAGCGGAAAAAATCCACGCTTAACAAAATCTGATTTAATGCAAATAAGCGGAAAAATTGTCATATTTTTCAAATTCAATGATTTTGCACTTGAAATCGTTTATCTTGTGTAATTTAAATGTCATTTATTTTGCTGCTTGTAGTTGCAATTACGATTACTGCAACAGCTACGAGGCATAAAGTAAAAACTTCAACAAAAAAATTTATAACATGAGCCCAAAGTCGTATGGCGCAAATGGGGCTGTCGGACTTATCGCAATTTTATGCTTGCATGCTCAATAAATTTAAGCTGAAAAAGGAATTCACAAAAAAAAAAAAAAAAAAAAAAAAAAAAAAAAAATCATAAAAATCTGTCTGCCTTTTTCTATAAAGTACCGTAATTGTGAAAAGGCTCGAGTGTAGAGTGATTGGCATAACCAGAAATAGCGAAATAGAGCGAAAAGTTTTACAAGTTCTTTACAAAATTATAAAAATCAAATGAAATTAATGGAAAATGTGAGAGAATTATTATATCACAAATAGTGATTCAGAGAAATCAAAGTGTCAGAAAATAAAAAGTGTTACGAAATTATATATGTATGTAACGATATAAGAGAAGCGATATTTGTTTAGGCAAAGCAGACATGCAAAACTGGCTACTAGTTTCAACTTAAATTGTTGCACATATGTAAATATTATATATATCACAATTTTCTATGTGTGTATGGGTATGTTGATGCGAAAGCTTTCACAAAATAAACGAGTGATATGGCCCCAATAGTGGATTGTACACTTTATGCCATTACAGTGGTTGTAAGCAATAATTGCATGAGCAGGAATAACTTTCCCTGCGTATGTATATGCAGACGATTAAAGCACAAAGGCATAATGGTACATATTTTTTCATCATTTCTACCATCCCCCTCCATCATACTTTCTCCCTCTCTCTCAATCTCTATGTCCTTTGCCTTCTTCTAACAACTTTTAACAAATTTCTATATATTTCATTCCTTTAAGTAACAACTTTAACAAACGAAAAATCTTGCAAATCCAGTAATCACTTTGTGTATTTGAAAATAATTTCAATTTTCTTAAATTTCAGCCCCATAATTTTGAAATTAAATTAAAGTTTTTTTCTTTTTCCAAAAAATAACAAATTACTTTAATCGCACGAAAATTATTTCCCCCAGAAACTTATTTCATAAATTGTTTTACAACCGAAAGCTGAAAACGTAAAATAAAATCTCATGTGCAGTTTTCGCTGAAGAAGATGCCGTATTTTCGTGAAGGCACATGATGGCTTAAAATTTAGGGAGTTTTTAATGGTAAAACATAATTGGCTGAATGAACATTAAATAGAAAATAGTAAAGAATTTGCATGGCATTGATTGGGAGATAGAGGCAGATCTGAAAGAGAGACAATTGAAAGCTATGTGCGAATTGTAGTTTTGATTTAGATAAAAAACTGTTACCAAAAAAGCTCCTGCTGTTTATATCTTAAGAGAATTTTGTATTACAGATCAGCCCAAACGTTCTATAAAAGCACTACGTCGCAGCAGCGAGTGGTTCAATAGAAAAGTTTAAAAAAAAAATGAAATATAAATTACTCCTATTAACGGGCACCATAGAAGTATAGTAACCAATCAATCAATACGCTTGACTGTCTCAGTTAAAGTTACCTACGTAGTCAGTATTACGTTACGGAAGAATTAGAATTAAATTGAGTATTGAATGTGTCCACTTGAGACTACCTGTCTTTTGTAGCAGTAGCCCTCTCCGATGGAAAGTAAATGCCATTGATATGTTTATACCTAATTCGTTTCATAACCTCCAGTTTGTCAACTTTTTCCCCCGCCCCCAAATGCAAATATTTTATGTATTTACTTTTCAATTTAAATGTCCTTAAATTAACATCTACTATTAATCTTCAATCAAATTTTTATTGCACATGGAAATCTATTTAAACTTATTTGGCATAGATTGGAGACTGGAAACTGGAAACAGCTCGTTAAGACACTACCGCCCACTCAAATTAAAAATAAAATTATATAAAAATTACGCAAAAAACTAAATAATTTTATAAACAAATCAACACGCAAGTGCTCGTGTAAAGCAACATGCAGCCAGACTTCAAATTTTAAAAAATTTTAAAAAACTTTAAATTGTCTGCATAAAGCCCACACACTGCATGGCTATAAAATTTTTCTGCACTTTTGGACAGACGAGAATTAAAACAAATATTAAGCATATTAAAAAATTAAATAATTTATTTCAATAAAGAAATATTGCCGAAAATGGAAAAGGAAAAAAACGTTAACCAGCAAGTGGCTGTCTTAAACACGCACCGCAAGCACCGGCGGCGACACCTACGTGAGTTTTAATGCCTGTCGATAAATCGATTTCACATATTTCAAATAGGACTTGCGATTAGAAGCCGTCTCTTGCTACAAGAGCTGACTAGTTGGTATTGGCGTAGTTGCTTAAAATTTTTATGAATGAATAGATTTAATACTTTTTTTTTCATGGCTTGTCTAACTGCATGCATGATTAAATCAAGAAAACGAAAAAAAAAAATTATAATAACCGACACACTTTGCAAAGCACATAAAAAATGAATACGAGATCAGAAACGTATGGAGGCATAAATGAATGAATGAATGAATGAATGAATTACAAATAAGAAACTGCATGAATTGAACGTGTTTTCTTTTGAAAATTTTGTTTATTTTTCGAGCTGCAGATAAATAGTTTCTTAGAATTTAGAGCGGATATGTAAATGGTGTTAAAAAATTATCAAAACTCAAATAAAAATGAAAATAAAAATGAAACAACAACCCACAATTAAAAATATGAGCACTTTTTTCAGTAAAAAGGAGACAAATTTCTTTGATTTCTGTCTTTTATAAAAGAAAAAAGAATAGAAAAAATTTAATTTTTTATATACAATTGCCAAATGTTTGCATTTTAATGAAATTTAATTGAATTAAATCTGTTTAAGTTTAATAAAGTGTTATTAAGTGTCAATGCTTGCAAGCACAGTTTGTTAAGAAAATCTTTGCAAAATGAAAATACTCCCAGAAGAAGGCAATACTTAAAAAGCTAGACAAATTATGTGCAAAGAATCCCGGTTGTGCAAAATTGTCCGGTTCAGAGTTTTATTTGCAAATTATTGTGTTTAACCTTTTAAAATGTCCTGGGATTGCATACAATTTGCAAAATGGATAGACCAACCTTTGTCACGGAATCTAACACATATTTTGACAGAAGCAAGGATTGAAATCGATAGTAAATCATGGGCCAATATAACAGTGAAGACCTTAAACGGAAGACATCCGAAGGAGACATCCTTGCAGAAGTCATTTACTTGCAGCAATTATGCAGAAGTACGTGTTTGTTGCTTGCGACTTGCTGTTAGCGGCAAGTATTTTCAGAAATTTATTGTATGCTCTTCTTTCTTCAGTTTGGTTTTATGATTTTCTTTATGAGTTCTACTTAAAAATTTATAAAATAAAGAAAAATCCATTGCATGGGAACTGCCGTCTTTACTGTAATCTATGTTGTAAGCTTAAATCTAAGAATCCATTTACTCAATTTATGGTTTCTTTTCATTTAAATATGCCAATCATGTTATTTTTATACTGTCATTCTAAAAAGCCGTACTCACACACTTTGTGGAAACAAGTTTGCCATTTCTTGCAGCCAGTTAGAGTTAGTCGTAATGGATTCCTAGAATTACTTCCGGAAGGAGATTTCTGTAAGTTTAGGTTTGAGCAAATACTTGCAGAAGTACATGCGCAAATGATGTATTAGAATAAAGTGATGTACCAACACACACTCACACACACACAAGTATTGCTTTTTGTTTAGAAACCGCAAAGTTTATTGTCTTTATTGAATTTCGTTTATTCTTGATCGCTTTCCTTGAAGATTGTGTACTCGGATCTTATTTCAAAAATCCTTCTTCCAATAAGAAATTTTATTTCAACCTTTTTCACTGATTCTGCGTTACTTGCATCCCACAGCGACTCTATTCCATTTCAGAATTCCACTCATTCTTGCAAGACCAGACGTACTCAAATATCTTGAAACAGAACGTCATAAACGTTCTTCAGATATTCTAGAAAATAAGCGCATTCATTTCATTTTTAACCTTTTACAGTGCATTGACTGTTTGATTTCTCAAGAATTTCGTAACGAGTTTTCTAAGACTGAAAATATGTATGTTTTGCCCAAAACTGCCTCTTAAGCCACAGTAGGCAGAATTAAGTTCCTTGAGCCTACATATGGTCAATAGCTAGAGACATGCATGCATTCATTTGTGAATGTGGCAGTAGCAAATGGCCTTTTCCGCCTTCCCCTCATCTCTCATACACTCTTTAACATGTGTAGTGTTTAACATTTTCTGATTAGTTGTTCAACATTTTGTTTTTGGCAAGACCGCTTCTTGCACAAAGCAGACAAGAGAAGAGCAGAGAAGAGAAGAGAAGAGAAGAAGAAATCAAACTCTGCAAAACGAAATAAATTTACAGTTCTTTAGTTTTCTACCTGATTTTGAGATTTGACTTTAATTGTCTGTCTAAAGAGACTCTGTCATCCAATCTAAAACAGCACAGCACCGCACCGAACCGCACCGTAGCACACCTCATAACCAGGCTTAGTTTGTTTACCAGCATGCAGTGTATCAGTCTGTCAATCCTTTTGCAATGCCTAATTCTTGTCACTATCTTCTGTATTTGATACTTTTTTCTGCTTCTGTGTATGTGTATGTCCACCTATCCTTTTACATGTATGCATGTATGTGTACATATCCCTATGGATATGTGGATGTGCACGTTTTTAATTTTGGCGGAGAGCGAGTGACTAAAATATGTCATTAAGTTGGTCTTTTTTGTGGTAATATTTGCTCTTTTAAGCGGCTGGCCAAACTTGGCAAAAACTTAATTTAAAACCAGCGAAAATGCTTTTTCATTTAAACTTTTTTTTTTTAGCTTTCAAATATGCAAACACTGGCCTAAAATTTACTCAGCATTTCGAAATCGTTTTAAAAACATGCATGCTTTTTCCAATTTTAAATGCAGGCTTTTAGTCAGTTAAAAAAGTTTCAATTCTTCTGTTTTTTTTTTTTATAATTTAATTTATTTTCAAATTTATTTAAAGTTTTTTTTTAATTTTTTATATGAAATATTTTAAGAGTTTAAGAGGATAAATGTTTAGCTGATTAGATTATGTTTAAAGTATTTGAGTCCAAAAGCAAGAGAGTCATAATTCAAAAGTAGAATTCAAAAAACGAAACCATCTTATTAAAAATGGTAGTTTGAAGAAAAGAACCCAGTAGAAAATCGGAAGGAGACGGTTTAATTTCTGATGGAAATTAAATACATTTCTCATGTTAGAATTTCTTTTATCTTTATTTATAAACAAGTCTTAACTGAAAATTAGGCAAACAGTTGAATCTACATATATCCTCTAACAAAATCGCACCAATTAAATATAAATCGCTTAAAATATTCATTTTGCAAAATTCAAAGGATGGCCAATTTAAACGGACTTCTTTTAGTAGAAATGATTGAAAAGTAATCATAAATCATTAACTATTAAAATTGTATATATGAGATTTGCTTAAAAAGTTCAAAACTGGTGACGAATCATTGTTGTATGGCTATGACATTGAAATCAAAGTCCAATCATCCCAATGGAAGCGTCCAGAAGAGCCAAGACCGAAAAAAGCAAGTCAAGATCAGTCAAATGTAAAGCTTTTGATCACTGTTTTCTTCGATTGCAATGGCGGGCTGCATCAGGAATACTTGCCACAAGGCCGTATATTACCTTGAAGTTTTGCGCTGTTTGCGCGAAGCAATCCAATCACACATCGATGCTTGTGCGTCACTTTTTGTCCAAAATCCACTTTATTCACTGGACTTATACCCCGCTGACTTTTTCTTCTTCCCAGACCTAAAGCCACCAATGAAAGGAAAGCGATTTGCTACTAGGAGATTGAGGAGATAAAAGAAAAATCGCAACATCAGCTGTTGGCGGTACGAAAAAGTGCCTTTCAGTTATGTTTCGAGGAGTAAAAAAAACCATGTCAGAAATGTATTATATCTGACGGGGCAAGATAGTTATTGATGAATAAATTAATACTTTTGGAAAAACTTGATTATAGTATGCAAAAAATTGAACGCGTGTCCGATTTCATAAGATTAAGCAAATTCCAAGCTTGAAATTGCAGTCACTGCGAAATTACGAGTTTCATTGCATTAGCAATTCCTTCAACAATTATGTAACATTTAGTAATAATAGTTATGGCTACGAGTCTATTTGTTATAAAGATTTATGTAATATTGGGTGGTTTTTTCTTATAAAAATTCCCATAGTGTAAACGACCTCCACGCCCAATGCCCATAATAATATTATTGACATTTTTATCTTAACAAAAATTCATAAATATTTTAATTTTCATACAATAACCATAATTGGTTTTGTACACAAACATACTCGTTTTTCATATCAATAATGTAATTTTACGTCGTACAATTATCATGCCATAATAAAAAATTATTAGAAGTCATGCTATTTAAAGCTCTCCTCGGCATGTTGTGTATTCGTTTTTATTCCTTCTTGTCTATTGCCACTCCTTCGTGAAGAAAAAACCAATAAAGTTTATTCAACAAGATAGATAAAAATCCAACCAAACAAAAAAACAAAGTGTTTAATAACTTTATTGGGATTACATGTCAAGTCTGCACCCCGTACCCCACGCACCACGCACACATATAAAAAAAAATGCTTATAGTTTATTGTGTGTTCATGTGTTGAATATGTTCGAAATTTATTAGGATTTAGGTCAGGATTTGACAAGGATAAGTTACCACTGCCGTCTTTGGCTACTGCTTTTGCTACGTGCCACTGAAGACTGACTTCCCTACCGCAAATTAACTCAGTGCGAGTATGTATCGGGGCAAATAAAAATTACACAGCTGTATGCAATATAAAAATTAATGCCCAGCAAACATTTTGTTTGGCACATCCCTGTTTGAGCTGATAAATATTATGGCCAGTAGAAGTGCATTGAAAAAGTTTGTGTACTTATTTATTTAATGCCCAGCAAACATTTTGTTTGGCACATCCCTGTTTGAGCTGATAAATATTATGGCCCGTAGAAGTACATTGAAAAAGTTTGTGTACTTATTTATTTAATGCCCAGCAAACCTGAGTTTTGCAAAGCCCTGTTTGAGCTGAAAAATATTATGGCCGGTAGAAGTGCATTGAAAAAGTTTGTGTATTTTTTTAAAGCAATTTATGCATATTATTGCTAATGTCCGAAGGCTAGTAAGATGGTCTATTACAATCTTTCGCCCAAAAAATGCTGTAGTAACAGAGTGTTTAGTACGGGCCAGGCGGCATCGAAACCTTTTTTAATTTGAGATAAACGCTGTTTTGATACTAACGTTGAGATTATATATATATATTCATTACGATAAAATTTTACCGCTTTTAAATTCCATCTTTTCCTTCTACAATAAATTTTCCAACATTGTCACATTAAATTCGACCTTTTTTAGTTGATAAGAAAACTTAAAGTGTGAGAGTTCAAAAATAGTTTATTCTTTTATCATGCCACTTGGTTTTGAATGCCACTGTATTTCAATATCTTCCCACCAATGCAATTACAGAAGATTTTATTTAGCTACTGACATTTTTTTAATGCTGTACGTCTCTAATAGATAATGAATAATTAAACAAAAGTCTATCTTTCCATAGACTTTTATATAAAATACTGTTACTCTTAACTTCCTGAAATCGGAAAAATATAAACAACAAAAAAAAAGTATTTCTTATGATGTGCTGGGCACTTAAGAAAGCTTATTTATGAGCTTCACGATCATCTCCGACCCCTGGCTTTTGTTTGAGTATACATATATATTATTGAACATAAATGAAATTAAAAAGGGTTTCTAATACCAGGCGTATAATTAATACCCTATTAAAAGCAGAGCTTATAGATTGATATTGCAAACTATAATAAACCAGCAGTCAATTTAGATGATCATTTTAAGCATGTTTAACAGAATAGAAAACATGCAAAAACTAGCTAAAGGACTTTACTTAACATGTAGAAAACTTTTTCATGATATGCTGGAGAAAAGCTGAAAAATTGCTTTTAATTCCTGCTGGGAGTTAAGATATCCTTCATGAAATGTAGTGAAGTATTTTATAATAAAATGTTATTACAAATTACTTGCTGGGTAACGATAATTGTTTAATGAAAATGTTTTACTTATCATTTCGATAATTGCACCACGAAAAACAGTTTTGTGGCAAATTGCAAAAACAACAAAAAAATAAATAAAAACTACAACAAAATATTGAAATTTAACATGACGTGGAAGCTAAAATTGGGTTCCGCAATTATTATTGTTTCACACTTCAAAACAAACAGCAATAACCATAATAACAATATTATAAAAGGTTCCATATCATGAGTTATTTTGAATTTTATTATTCAAAAAAAAAAAAAAAAAAAAAAAAAACAACAAAAAAATGGTCTGGCTTGACTCATCGCCGGATATTGAACGAACACAACAAAATTGCATACTCCTTCTCATTCGAATATAATCCCAGCAAAATAAAAAGGGAAGAAATTTTGGGAGTTTGCTTTACGATTAAACCAACCCCTCGATTTCCATACATACCGCGCAACGTCCGCTGACTACCTGAACTCTTGCACATATTTCAGCAGATGTTTTGAAGTATTTCATTGTTTTATGAGAACAATCTGCAAAAAAAATTTTTTTTTTTTAATTTAAGGGTGGCCTCTCTTTAAAGGAATGTGTTTTGTTTGGCTTTGAAAATTATAACGTTACAAATTATGACCCGTGTCAAAATTATTGGGTATTCCATTGAATACATACACCCATACATACTCGTATAGGGTACAAGTGTTAAGTAATGGAACCTTTTGTGGAATCAAAAATAAATACTTGGTTTTTAATATGTTATTGTTTGCCAATTAAAGCCAGGACAAGGCTAACCTTTCTCAATGTGTGCCATGCCTACGAAACCGAAAATGTCTTTCTTATCTTCAATCGTTTGCGCTTTTTTCTCGTCGAAAAATTTTATGTTTTTCAAATACGAGTACTTTAGTTTTTCTAAATAAACAAACAGCTGCCACTTTGCCACATTTTATTATTGAGGATGTTTCGCTTAGCCTGCGTCGTTTTAATTGTAAGGATTTCCTTGAATAGCCTGCAGGTAATTTAGAGTTCATTGTTTTGAAAGTATTCTTTATGTAAGGATATTCAGCGGGGAGGCTGAGGCTGAATTGAGAAAAGTCAACAACACAAATTGTGCCGACTATGCAAAACTACATTTTTCGTCCCACTACTTGGAATTGCACTAATTGTTATTAAGAAATCTAAAGATATACATGAAAGGTGTACACGATTGCTTATTTATTTAACACTCTCCTCAAAAATAAAATTGTATTCTTTCCTCCAAAAAGACAAGTATTAAGCATGAAACAGAAAAAAACATAAATTCATTATTATTGAAATATATAATTTTCTAAATTGCAACATTTGCAATTGATATTTACAACAACGAGGCAATCTTCCTTTGAAAAATATTAAAATAAAAAAATACGACTACATGTGGTTGTATGTGAAAATTTTTAAATAATGAAAATCTTTATGATTGAATTTTTGAATTGAACAAGTTGTGTAATTTATATCAAGTACGGCAGCAAACAAGGCTAATAAATTGCAAATGTATGCAACACACAAGCCCAAAAGCAAACCAAAACCTTGACATTGTATGCCCGAGCACTTACCACTTACACAAGTACACACATGCCCTTTAACAAATAATTGTTGATGCCGATGTTGTAACCTTTCAACTGGAAAGCAATCGAGCAGAAGCAGCAGGACATATTCATGCATGTTCGTTAATATCAAAAAAAAATTTTATTGAACTCCTTGAAATTCTTGCAAACACTTAGCATCGACAGCGCCCTCTAGAAACAAATAAAACCACGCACAAAGTAAACTGAATAAATAATGACAGCAACAACAAAGGACATGCGCATCACCAAAAGACATGCTCAAGCAAACCAAATAACTAAAAAACATTACAGTTGTAAGAAATATGAGAAGAAATTGAAGGAGAGTAACTAATAACACGTCGGAGTATACAGATGTATTTATGCAAGAATGTATGTATGTATGGATGTAATTAATTGTAAATGAGTTCTCGGGTTTTAGAAAAAAGCTAAGAGTAAAATAGTAGTATTTTTGCTAGTAACTGATTAACACGTCAGCAAAAATTGCAATTTTTAATTGTAAACAAAATGTTTTTTATTGCTTAAAAACTACAACAAAGTTAAACAAAAGCTAAAAAAAATTAAAGAAAAATGTAGTTCTATAAAATAATAATAAATAAATGTTGTTGCTTTGTAAAAATATTTAATAGAAAAGCAAATACTGATACAGTTGTTTGAAAAAATCAATAGTGCACAGCATTTTAAGGCTCCACCGTCCTCCCTGGCTATCCTGAAGCTAGACAGCATAAGTTACAAGTTATAATGCAGTCGTGTAAGTGAATGTGTTGTGAAAGGTGTGTGTATTTTAGCAGTTATGCGATGAAATTTGTTTATTTTCTCATTAGAAAATTACTACGTACGAATATTATTAATATTTTAATATTTGTTATAATTTAAAAATTATTCTTTATTTTTCTTTAATAAGATTGAAGTGATAAGGAAAGACAAAAACTTTGAAATATGGATCTACGCATTCATACACACATATGAACACATACCTACATACATATGTATATTTATGTGTGTATATCTGGTTGTTATCCTAAAGCAATTAAGGTTGAGGCCGTTAAAAACAAAAAGCAACTTTTTACTTAAAAGAACTATTTAAATGATTAAAGTAACTGCAATAATTATTTCAAAATTTATATTATAAAAATTAAAACACTGGAGCAATTTTTAGTTTCACTACTATTTGGAGCACTTGCATGGTTTACAGTGAGGGTTGTTTGGTACGGCCATATGTAGGTGTTTTAAAAAAGCCCAACAAAAATTAACTGATAAACATTTTTTGAAAATATGTAATATCGAGTGGTTTTTGAATTTAAATGTATCCGATTTTTAGGAAACAGAACACAAAATAAAGATCATTTCACTCTGTCTCCCAGGACCTTCATTGGAATTGGTATGAAAATAATAAAATGGGAATTTGTTTGATTGCCTTAAATAGAATTACTTTTATATTTTTATATTTCGATTTTTTTTTATTCGAAAAAATCTATATATTCTAATCTAAATTTAATCTATTGGTTGTCTTTATGTCCATAGTCATAGTAATAACAGTCTTCGATCACTGTCATCAAAAAAGCCACCCAAAACTTGCTTTGACATTCTTTTATGCATAATTAATAAGATCAATTTATTTTGAGAAACTAACTTTTGGTTTGGGAACGTTCTCTTACTTAATTTCTTCCCTGTTCTTAACTTTAATGTCATCAATACTGTAGTCCATTTAAGTAACATGATACTTAAATTTATGTTTTACCATTTGCTAAGACTTGGTGATGTTTAAGAACAGTTTTTTTTCTGAGCTCTCATAACCAAGCGCCAACAATTTCTTTGGATCTTTTTAGCTATTTATACAGATGTTAAAATTCTGTTCATTTCAAGGACCATCTTTACACAAAAATTAAGTTCTATCTTACGTTATACAGCTTTGATTCAACAAAAAGTTTGAAAAAATCTTAAAAGTCAAAATCACAGAAATGACTGAAACATAATTACTATCAAATAATAAAGTTTAATTTTACGTTTTCTTTTAGGTAATAACACCCCAAAGACATGGTGATGTTTACATTTACAATTTGCCACAACAACATCAGCAATCACACTCACAACAGCATCTATCTGCACTATCCTGTCATCAACAACATCATCAACAAATCTATCAAAATCTTCCAGGAATTGCTACAATAAATAACGAATTTGAAACATACGATATACCAAAACCAGCTGTACCTGTCAATTACGATTCGCCGCGCAACGTACAACGTAATATGGCACATTTACAAGCAACTTCAGCAGGTGCTATAAAAAGTTGCTCCACACCCATACAGGAAGAAAACTATGATGTTCCCAGACCTCTAACATCATTGCTACAGCATCAGCACACTCTAACGCCAAGCAGTTCGAATTCGTCGTTGTTAACAAGTGACAGTTTATCGCTGTCATTCTCTTCCTCAAATCGCTCATCTCTGGCCAATATACCAGATTATGATATACCCAGACGTAATCCATTGCCTGTAAGGGCGGTATTGCAACAACAGCAGCAACAGCAAAGTAGACCCTTATCAAGAGCTTCCATTAACGGCAATTGTACAATGTACGATTTTCCTTTGCCGTCGAATGGCTTGGACAGGAATAATGGAATTAATCTTAATCAAAATGTTATTGCTACCAAAGAATTGCCACTGGAATTGACTTCTGCGCTAGAAACATTGGCGAAATTGCAAACAGAAACAACAACTGCTATAACAAGGTAAACTACATCGGAATACAGAATAAATAATTGAAACGAATATCAAAAGATTCAATTAACCAAAACCATTTCGAAAAATTACTAAGTAGAGAACCCGATTTAAAAAGCTATTAAGGAAAATTATTTAAAGAAACATCTTCAATCCCTCACACTAGATATATAATTTTATTGATTTCTCTTCTCCTTGTATAATTATAACAAGTTTCTTGTTTTAATACCCGCTTTCTCTACTCCGTCTTTTTTATTGCAGACTTCTAGCATTCGTCTCACCTGATTGGCGCAGTCGCGAAAAATTGGAACCTGTTCTAATGGAAGTAAAATTAGCTGCCGTACGTTTGCGCACTGCTTTACATGACCTTGCTGAATTTGGAGAAGGTGCTTTAGGAAATGCTTCCAAGTCTGAGGACCGAACTTTGGCACAAAAGCTTAAACCCATTATAAGAGCTTTAAGAGACGCCAATAAACTGGTTTATGATTCCTGTGAAGTTTTAGAAGCGAATGGAGGGTGGTCTTTAGATCATCTTGTTCGTACAGATATTAAGTCCTTGTGCAAGCCCCCAGATAGTTTGGATCGCTTAATAGCATGTGCTCAAACCCTTACAGAAGATGTACGCTCAACCACCTCATTCATACAGGGTAATGCTTCGTTGCTCTTCAAAAGGCATTTGCCTGAGGTAGCCGAGGAAACAATAATGCCACAACAATCTTCTGTACCCCAGACACCAACGGGCGTTGAACGTAATTCCTCCGAATGGTTGGAGGACTATGATTATGTTTCGTTCGAGTCAAAAGATGCTGCCGCACGTAAGAACTCTGCTCTGCGCGAAGCTATACCCGAAAATCTTAAAAATAAATTCGATAATGCGCTTAAGGCAGTTGAAAATACGGCCATAACCACCTCCAACAGTATACCCAACACACCAAATGGTAAAAAAACTCAAATGGAGCTAACCGATAAGGACAAAATGTTGGTCCGCTATTACGCTGTACAAATATCCACTCATATGGGTAATCTACGTCAAGCCATTGATTCCTTTCTGGAGACTGTGGAAAAAAATCAGCCACCCAAATTTTTTATAGCATACGGAAAGTTTGTGGTAGTCAGTGCCCATAACCTAGTTACCATAGGCGACATAGTGCATCGCAATGTTTCAAAACTGGATTTAAAGGAGAAAATCCTACTGTGCACGAACAATTTAGCGGAGGCATTAAAAACTTGTGTTTTAAAATCAAAACAAGCAGCTGCTCATTTTCCTAGTGTTACAGCTGTCCAGGAAATGGTGGATTCTGTAGTGGATATCAGCCATTTAGCATCCGATTTAAAAACACTCATGTTACACGCCGTACAATTGACCATTTAAGCAAAAGGAAAGTCTTCCACAATTAACAATAAGAGAACAAAAAACACAAAAGAGAAAAATGCTTTTTCACGCGTTTTTTGTTTTTGTTTTTGTATTTGTTTTTTTTACGCAACGAACTTTTTACAAACGCAAAAATTTTCTTTTTTACATAAAATATACGGGAACCAACAGAAAATCAACGAGATCATTATTTTTGTGGGATCCTACCGCGTAATTGGTCACATGAATCACAAAAATACAGTAGAATTTATTCGTTATAGTCTGATATCAGCGTATCGTTCCTTATAAAGTAAAACAATATTGAGAAAATACATATTTATACTAAAAGGTAAAAAAATAAACACAAAAATATCATTAACTTCAAGTCAAAAAAGAAAAGAAAAAACATTATTTGTTTAATTGTATATTGTGATATTTTTAAGACAGCGAGTGAAGAAGAAGAAATCAATTTATATATTATATTATATTTCCCTTATCAATTTACAAATAACTAAGTTCAAGGAAAATTAAGAGGAAAATTAGAGGACTCCTAAAGTTCTAGAGATAAAAAAAAGTGAAAATATTTATTTTAAGAAAAGTACAAGAAAATATACTATTTATGTCGATGGGAAAGCTTAAATCTGATCCTGCTGTCGCTTGCTGCTCCTAGTTGACCAACATAAAGTGATTGTGCAGAAGCAATATGCAGCAATGGTGCAACTGCATTATAAAAAACATGATTTTATGCAAAGACGGCTTTTAGTTAAACGTTTCGTGACAAATTTCATTATGTCATTGCATGTACAATAGGCTGATAGTAATAACATAAATCAACAAGTTGAGTAACGTGAGCAAAAAGCCAATACAAAAATGCCCGCTGGCCATGATCATGAGAAGGTAAATTCGTACTTTCCACTACAAACTATTTAGTGTGAACTTTTTCCCAAAACTTTTCTTTTGTGTAAAACTTTTCACAACAGCTTACTGTATGAATAATTGAATAGTAAAGATTTTTTTTTTGGAGAGCAAAAAATAAATGGGAATTGGTTTTAATGAAAAATATTACGATTAATTATTTAAAAAGATATTTGAGTTGCAAAGATTTTCTTATTTTAGAAAGTTTCTCCAAAAAGGTATTTTCGTATACAAAATGTATAATTGCTTTGCGAGTAGTAAAATCAGGTTTTCTCTTATGCAAAAGGTATTGCTGTTTTCTATTTAACACAGTAGTCTCAAATTCTTCATACAATTCTTTACTGATTATGTGACTGTGTATTAGAGACAAGAGACTCCTTTTAATTTTCCAACTTTTGTACATATAAACCGTTTATCATTTCAAAACATTTTCAAACTTTATATTTCTTATTAATAGTAATTTATTTTAAAATCTGTAGCATTTAATATGTTGTAAATATAATGAGTTGTTTAGTTTTCTTTCCCCTAATTTTTAGTCATCACCAACAAATCTAACTTAAGCTACATATATTATACTATAGTTATCATAATTATGTTATAATTTCATATAAGAATATGTTAAGTGTTTTCATAATTAATCAAATTCTTACTTACCTTTGCTATCTTAATATTTGTTTAATTCAGTTTCGATTTCATTTCGATTTCACACACAAAAGTCCACTAAATGCTTGTCTTTAGCAATGGATTCATATTTAAGTTTAAGCTAAAGAATCTTTAAGATTTTTCTAAAAAAGAAAATAAGAAAAATTCGTTTAATATTAAAAGTTATTTTATGTATGTATATTTAATTTAAAACTTTATTAAAATGTATCTGTATATTATAAAATATGAGAAAATAAAATAATTGCTATTATAAATTAAAAAAAAAAAAAACTATAAAAAACCCGTCGTAATTTACTTAATTTACTCCTACTTGCTATGTATCCCCGCCCCCCAAAAAAAAAAAATCACAAACATAAATTACAAAAGAAAGAAATAAACAAATAAAGCGCATATGTAAAGTAGAATATTATCCTTATACTTTATATAAATATTGGATGGTTTTATTTAACAGCCCATATGAATACAGGTAACTCTCGATATAACAGATCTATAGTGTAACAAGGTGCTTACGGAGTGCTCTTCAGTCTACCAATTATAAGTTGGTGTTGCTCTTTATTTCAGTAGCTGAAGTGTGAGCAAATGAGCCTGAGTGTGAGCACGAGAGTACGATATTTTTTTGTATTTGTATTGTATGGAGACTCATAATACACTTATATACCATATCATTGGGGGTGAAGGTTTTATATAGTCACATATACTTTGTATACTCTCAACTAACATCAGGTTAAATTATGTATATTCACATCAGCCAGCTCACACTCAATACGTCTTCCTTAACGCCAAATATAAAAGTTGGCCAACTTTTAACTTTTTGAATACTTTGACACATATCATTTGTGATTGCTTATTCTTGGTTCTTGATATTCTCTTCAAAAACAGGTGATTTTATATATCGTACGTTAACAAAGTATGATAGTGACATACCTCGTACTCTCTCAACTGAGAGAGTATACGTATGAACCATTCTATGAGACTGGGTCTTAAGTATATGAATTTAATGACTTGGACGAAAAAAGTTCAGTAGTGAAAATTATATATAAAATCTTTCCCAATAATTAGCAAAAAATTTAATTCAATACTTAGAATATAAACACCATGTAGATACGCGTATATTTTTTATCACAGCAAAAATTAAGATAAGTTTATATACTTCAGATATAATATATTCTTTAACATGGCTTTTATTCACTTTAATACATTTTTTTGCAAAAAACAATATTTACTTTCCCAAGAAATATTAGACTGCATTACTTATAGTACTCCTACTTGTAGTAAAGGGCAAATATTTGTACTACAATCACTTGCTTTATCAGCAAAAAGTCAAGAGGCTTTCGAATATAAAGCCAAAATAACCACCACCCGTATTTAAGATACTGAATGAGTATGTGAGAGTACTACATCAGTTGGACTCATTTCCTTCTATGGGTGTTTTCACTACTTTCAGTTACACCAATCCAAGTGTAGAATTTGCACACTAGTTTTTTTCAGTATAATTTTTGTTACGAACTTGACGAAATACTCTCAGATACTACCAATAGGCCATTTACACTTTTCTGAACTAGAACTGTACAATCAGTCAACAGTAAAGTAAAACCTTGTTTATAATAATTTTATAACTTATGCCAATTATGGGAATACGAGAATTACTAGCTTAGAAATTTTTATTTATAAGCACAAACTTTAGCGGTCATATGTATGTGTGAATTAATATATTTTTGAATATAAATAGATTTATGTTTGTTAGGCCACCACTTAGTCGTCAGCCTCTGCCATAAACTATTCTGGAGTGAGGAGAAAGGGATATTGGTAGAGAAAAAGACAGACCCTGCAGGGTTCCAGGTCTTGTTTTTTAATCATTTTATTAATTTTTTTTTACCAGAGAAACAGTGTTACATACTGCCAGCAAAGGTATTCGAGTACATGCCGCTTGTCTTTGCTCAGATGTATATTATTTTCAGTGTTTGCTGATAAATGTTAAGGCTTCACTGACTATGCCCCTCCCACCTTAAGGATTCCTGCAACAATTAATATTGGAGATATTGAAGGGCATGAAGAAAGTTTCAAAGAACTTTTTTCTGGCTGCCGGACGTTCGTCAACCCTTGTGAATGTCGTCAAAGAGCTATTTTTTAAAAATATTTAAAATCGGTAAGTGTTTAGAGCCAAAAGTGATTAAAAATAAAAAATTAGATATGCCGAGCAAAGCAACGTTGCAACACTGCAACATTTATGCTTTTCCAATTAATATATTAATTTTTAAGAGAAAGAAATTACAATTTATGTGAATTTTTTCACACCACTGTTTATTTCTTCTCCCAATGCAATTAAAATGCACTATTCTCTTGCTAAAATCTCGCAACGATTTTTGTCCGTTTTTAAACTTTCCGAGCACTGCCATATTTAACGCAATTCTAGCTTAGTGAGCTTTAATCCACAAAGAAAACTAGATTATGGTTGAAATAATTTTGATATTGCCAAGGGAAATCTGCAGATCCAACTTAGTAAAGAGAAATTAACTTAATTTTTAGTTTCCATGTAATTTTTTCTAAATACTATTTATTAATTTCATTACATTTAAATAAATTTTTCAATATGAAACAAATTTACATGATCTGGGGAATATTGGCTTGTAAATAAACCAGTCCAACAATTCCAAGCATAGTAACCTACATACATAATTTTCAAAATTAGTTGTAATATTTTCATGAGACTTTTTTTTTTTTTTTTTGAATTTCAACTCATCATACAGCTTTTTGCGTAAAAAATTAATTAATTAATTGATTCACAAAAGTTTCTTTTGGATTGTGCAGCCGAATTGTGATTTCTTGCATTCGTAATGTTTCCACGCTTCCCTCACATGCTCAGATAAGAAAATATATTCATGTTGCGATTGCCCAGATAAAATCATTTTCAATTTCCTCTCTTTCGTGCATGTTGCTTCCATAAACAATTGACCATAAACTAAATTAACCATGTCTACGGAGATCGTAATCAGTTAATTGTGAAAATGTAAGACATGAAAAAAATATGGGAAAACAAGAAAACTACGCAAGGAAAAGTAAAAAGTACACAATCACTCTTTAAGGACATCAGGAGATGGGGGTTTTCTTTTTTTTTTTAAGAAGAAAAACATGACACTGAATGATAAAGTTTATTTATGAATGTAAGTGGTTAATATGAGAAAAAAAATTACAAACGCTACAGGAAGCAAAAGAAAAAAAAAACAAGGAGCCCGTATAAAATGCAATTAATTAAAACTATTTTTATCTCGCGGTATGTGCTTGAGGTTTTCAATATATTGCTTTTATACGTTTGTGAAAAATAAATTAAATGACAGATGAGTTTGTCAATGATTTTTGCTTGATTTATTTAAGGGATCCCATTAAACTCAATTCGTTGGGAAGGTATCCCAAATTAAAGTCGAAAACCACTTGAACAAGCACAAATCAAGAACAAGGCAATATTATTATATTATTTCTTAACGTAAAATAAATTTAAAGAGTATAAAATAAAAATAGTAAACGAGACATTTAAATTCTACAAAAGTCATAGAGATATGACTTGTTCATCATGTTCAGAGCGGAGATTTAGATTTCCAAACTGACTGGCTGGCAGCTACCAATTAGTTGGTTAAAGGGTAACTCCTTTGAAAACCACCCATCCAACAAAAGAAAATAAATTATACTATGGCAAATTGAAATATTTATAAATAACTTTAATAACAATAATAAAAATAACAAAAAACCGCAATAAAAAATGAATAAAAAAATTAATGAATTATAAGACAGACACTGAAAAATATTTTCCGAGTTATAGAAAGTTAAGATGAAATTAAATGAAAATTAAACCATAGTTCCTGAGGAAGAGGGACAGACCAAAAATTAACAGAGTTTTTTTTTTAAATAAAAACTACAGGACCTGAAGCCGGAAAAAATAATCAGGACTATTGAAACTATTAAGTCCAAAAAAACAACCCACGAAATAAACAAAAAAAATAAATAATAATAATTTAGATGCAGCCAGTTGAATGAAAAAAAAAACCAAAAAAAAAAAAATTTGGTGTTAATCCTTCTTTGAAAAACAAATAAAATATAAATAAATTTAGCCTTTTAAAAGTTAAGACTACTTCATCATGATGATAATTCATCTGATAATGGCATTGGGTTCCACTTCTTAATTCTATCTCCTAAATATGTGCGGCCACATCCTGTAATGAAAGGACATTAAGGTATTCTTGTAAAAGTATGCAAAGAGAATAAAAACCAATATATGTATCATAAAAAAAAGGTAAGTAATTACTAGGGATCTGACCTATTTCGGCATATATTTTCTTACTTGGGATACTTTCCCTTTACTAAGAGGAAATTTTAAAATTAGCTTTAAATAAAATTGATTTCAATTGTAGTTTATTTCTGTTACTCTGCCACTATTTTTAAGGTTCTATTAAAGGAATTTAAAGTTCATAGATTGTGGCATTTAATTTAATAGATTGTGACTAAATGGAAATGGATATGAAAGACTGAATTACGAATGTTTGTTTCATAATTTGATAAATCTTCAATTTAACGCTTTCCGAAAAAATTTATTAGAAGACAATGGAAAATATAAGAAAGAAACTCTAGAAATATCCCACTGAGAAAGCAAAGAGTTTCGTCTTGGCTATAAAATTAAATTCAATTACGTTTGTGTTTATCCATTTAATGTAGTCCGCTATTAATTACTAAAAACTAATCAACAACGACCAAAACCTGTAACCATGTAATTAAATAATAATTCATTGATAAATAATTGAGACTCTCTAGTCGTTATTCAAATTAATTTTTGTAGTCCATGAACAAAAAGTATGGATCAACGAATACAAAGTAATAATAAACTAAATAACTGGCACCAGTCGGCCCCTTAAATGGTTTGTTTGTTTTTGAGTAGCTTGTCAAAGACAAGATAAATTGATTATGCTTTTAAACTGAATATCGGGTTAGAGTTCTTGGATATATAGTTCTATTAATTTGCTTCAAATGAACTTTAATGCAGTCGTTCTTTTAGATCATTTAGTTTCTGCAACTCTGAAACACTACTCAAGAGCTCTAATTGAGCTAAATATGGAGGAATAAATATGGAGGAATGAGCTAAATATGGAGTAATATTCTTTAGCAGCTAAGCAACCGACTGCTTACTGTAGTCTATTGTAAAGGGAGGCAATAGATACTGCGCATTGCGGTTAGTGGTTTAGAAGAACTACTACTACGTTAGTAATGGTTACTCTTTGCCTGGTATTGCATATTGCTAATAAAAAATTAGATTCATCCCGATTTCTAAAGGAAATTACAGCAAGACTTTGTTAATGATTTTCCCTAAATTTGTACAACCACATCCTGTATTCCTGTAAAAGAAGAAAGTTAAGCCATTCATGTAAAAGTATGAAAAGGGGAATCAGTTTGAAAATTTGGCTGCCACCGTAGGCAAATGAATAATGAACAGCCTACTAAGCGGAAGGTAGCAGGCACGATTAAAGACCAGACCTCAGGGGTTTCCCTACGAACAAGTCCTAAATTGTTCTAGAGA
Organism: Ormia ochracea; assembly: GCA_963402855.1. Taxonomy (NCBI): domain Eukaryota; kingdom Metazoa; phylum Arthropoda; class Insecta; order Diptera; family Tachinidae; genus Ormia; species Ormia ochracea. Next base: position 45,888,819 of record OY727106.1, read on the forward strand.
TAAATTTTCAAGTGAAGAAAAAATGGTAATAAAGTTGTACCACTTTTAACTCCTTGGTACATCAACGATTAAATAAAATATCCATTAATGCAACGTATTCTTGTTTCCTATGATCAAATAAAGTTTTGGATCATTTCTTGACAATAAATTATATTTTAACTTGCTTGCATCTCTACTCTAAACTCAGCAAATGAATTTATAATTGAACGTTAAAACGTTAAAAACAAAAATTTCAGCAATTTCAACAACGCCAGCAAATCTTGCTCTTTAACCATTTTATTAACAATTCTTTACTTTTTTTGTGTTTTTTTTGTGTTTTTATGACTTTTTTATTTTTTTGCTTTTGTACCCGCAACCTGTTTAATTAATTTTCATTATTTTTAAAAATTAATAAGTAGTGCTACTGCTAATATTTCTGTTTGTTTTTAATGTTTAGAGGTGTTTATTTCAGTTTATTATGTTTAGTGGTATGCTCGTAATAACCTTTAGGCAATCTGCTTGTTAAAGAAAATATATAGAAAAATTGTGAACAAAAATTGCACAAAAGTAAAAACTACAATTAAATAGCTTGAAGAAATTTCCTTTGTTTATAAATTAAAAAATAAATCCGTATGATATTTGAAATTATACATGTGCTGCTTTCTTACCATCTTTCTTTATGTGGTCATTTATTTATTTATTTATTTTTTTGCACAAATTTTTACTTTAGAAAGTTGTTTTAATAGCAAGTATTTTTTTTTTTTTTTGTTTAATTTGCACAAAAACAGTATTAAAATCAACAAATAGTTTTCATTAGAAATTAAAAGTAAAGCGAAAATTAAAGATAAATATCATTGGGGATGAAGAGAGAAATTACATATGAATAGAAATTAAATAAAATGTAAGGAAACACAAAAAAATTAATTATTAGAAAAACATGCCAAGATACATTTTTATCTCATAAATTGCAAAAGGTGTTCCAATAGCATGTTTCACTTCCCGAATACGCAATTTTAGCCATTTTCAAGATGACAAATATAATGAAAGAAATAAATCAAAATACGAGACTTCAACAATTCCCTCAAGCGATTTAAATTTAGTTCAAAAATGTTAAAAAGGTTGCGGTTAAAGTTCGGAAAATAAATGCCTTTTCAATGTTGAAATGTCAGTAATGCGAAGAAACGAACACGCCAATATCGCTTAAGAAAACCTTTATATATAAGTATGTTCATATATATACTTTATATACTCGTATGTTGAGGAAATCCGAGATGCGTTTATTTCTTGTCAACTTTTGGAACTGGACCATCAAAAACGTTAAAATATCGCAATGAGACCTTTTACTAGCAGCCCTACATTAAAAAAGGCGGAATTTGTAAAATAAAACTTCAACACACAGCTGACATACTAACTAATTTCATACATTAGAGTAAATAAAGAACAAACACTAGTATTATTATTAGCAAGTCTATGTGTGTGTGTAATTTTTTTTTTAGTTAAAGTGAGATGCTGTCGAAATTTCTCTGTTTTTTACAAATAACATATACATATACACTATATTGAAATTATGTATGTATATTTACCAAAAACTCCAACTGTGATACGACTGCTTTAACTGCTATATTTCCAACAACTCATTTTCGGGAAAAGAAGTACACAGTTCGTAGAAATAAACTACAATCGGGAGTTTCGTAAGATGTAATCGTTACTCTCAAAAGTTAACTGAGCCTATGATTTGTTTACACAAAAAGTAGCGATCAAAAAAAGTACGAAAAAGTAGTACGATCAAGTAGCCGAATTGTGGTTAAAAGGAGTTGAGGGGAAAAATAATTTTATCAATTCGCTGGAAAGAGCTAACAATGCACATCAGCTGAAAGACTTGTGACTCGTTAAAATTTATTTTTGTTACTATATTGCATTTTAATTTCGATAGCCGGCAGGAAAAGTTGTTGTATACTTCGATTAAATAATATATAAAGTATATAATAATTTAGTTCAACCAATAGATGGCGCTGCTGTATGCATATAATTTTTTTCTTTTTTCTGTTTTGTTGACTGTTGAATAAATTCCAAAAAAAAATCATTATCATTCACACTAATCCATACATACATACATTCATTTCTTAAAGTAAAATTCAATTACAAACGGGGAAACCGACCTTAACGTCTTAATTTATCCTCCTTCTTCTATTAAAACGCATTGTGAATATATATTTTTAAAAAGAATTTATAATAATTTCTTATCTTCTTCTACAACTTCTATGTGTGGACTTTATCAGCTCAGTTTATGGTTTTATCGTGTCTTTTATTTAACTGTTCTTTTGTTGGATGGGTCGTTTTCAAAGGAGTTGCCTTTTAACCAACTAACTGGTAGCTGCCAGCCAGTGAGTTTGGAAATCTAAAACTCCGCTGTGAACATGATGATGATAATAATGATGAGGTTAATGATAATTATAGTGTCATATCTCTATGACTTTTGTAGAATTTAAATGTCTAGTTTACTATTTTTATTTTATACTCTTTAAATTTATTTTACGTTAAGAAATGTATAATAATTTTAGTTGAAAAATAAAAAGAAACACTTGTAGCTGAGTGTGAACAGATGTACGTGCCTGATAAAGAAAAGAAAAAATTAAAAAAAAGCTGCATGCATTCAGTTTTAAAAAATTATGATTAAATTTTTCTTTTTAGTAAATAAAATTTGTTGAACTGGACCGTGGGCATGGAAATATTTGCGGCCTTCACTTTTCACTTGCAAGAGAATTTTTAATTATGTTTGTTTGTACGTAAGAACGTAAAGCGGAGTTAATTTAGTTCAAAATATTTTTCAAATGCGTTGAATTTGGCAAAAGTGTTTAATTGTTAAATTGCCAAGATGAATTGTCTTCTGTTGAAAAAAAACTAAGTGCGATAAGTTGGCATGCAACTTTCTGCATGATTGCACTCATTTGATGAAAATAAATAAATTGTTGACAATAAATGTGTCTCCAATGAAAATGACCTAAAATCGGACATGATTTAATATACCTTTTACTGATAAACACTTTAATTTCATTTAATACGGATTTATTAAGCATCACACACATTTTGGCCTAAGAAGTAGCGATCAAAGAAGAAAAACCCAAGTGGCCTTTACAGCTTATTATCAATTAAGATTTTGTACAAAACAGTCATCACCTCACTTAATTATTATTATTATTATTTTTTTTTTTTTTTTTTTGAATAACCTTGTTGATACTTTCTTAACAAATCTACACCTTAAGGCCATATCAAATCCAATGCATTTCAATTTTTTTGTCTTTTCCTTTAATACCGAAATTAATGTCAGCTTTTTATAAATTGATTTTTAATAATTCACTTGAATAAAAACAGGCAGAACAAAAGCAGAAAAACGGCAAAAGTAACATTCAACATTTTTAAAAACCTTCTCATCGAATGCATTTAAAGAAAGAGTCAAATACAATGCGGGCTTAATTGCAGCAGCGAAATCAAAAATTTTGTCTGCCTGGCAAACTTTATCATTACAAACATTAAAAATGCTAAAGGTAATGAAATGCTAAAGTACTCAAAAAAAAAAAAAAACAATTCATTCGATATGTGCTAAATTTTTCTTATAAATGACAAAATGACAACCAGAAAATTTCAGAACCAGAAGACAACTCATCTTCAATTTAAAAGCCTTTTGCTATTGACAACTTGTGGCCAGCAGTTTTTAAAAAGCACCAGAAAACAGGAAAAATAAGCGAGCAAAAAAATTAAGTAATACCTACTAGTGTACTGCAATAAGCTGGGAATTTCCGCAAAAACACAATTTGACATTAAATACCCATGAACACAGATTAAGGAACCCACTCGGCTTACACAAAAGCGTGTTTACAAACTTATTGAATACTTTGGAATCCTTAAAATGGCGTATAAAGTGAAAGATTATGCAACGACAGCTTTAAATTTTAGGAGGGATGTTTGCAGAGTTTATAAACTCGTAAGGGCTTCGGCTAACAAGGGCAGAGTCACCTCAAAGTGAACTGAGTTGAAAGACGACAGAATACCAGCATGTAAGTTGTGAAGCCTCTCTTCAATACCGTTCGGCCATTTTGTTCTGCTCCTGCAGAGTTTAATAGATGATGTTTACCAGCAACTCACAAGTCTTCATCCAATTTGCCAGGCAGAATTTACAGCCAATTTTTTATTCACGATAATTGAAAGAGAAAATGCTTAAAATTATTGGAAAAATAGACAGACCAGCTACGTAGAGATTCTGAAGAGCAGCTTTCAATAGAGACATTTATCGATAACATGTGCTCGTAGTTTTTAAAACACTTGCGGCTACACAAGTACATTTTATGAATGTATCCTGCTAATGACAAAGAAACACGCAAAGCTTTTCCTTACGCTACCTTTCACCCCGGCATAATTACACTCCTTTTGGGTTTGCGACAGTGAGCTTCCTTGATGTGGACCTCGTTTAGCTTTCATTTATCTAGTATTGAAGGTACTTCAGCGGTGGCGATGGGGATATCCTTTTCAGTCAGCCGGTCGTTAACCGTACACAGGGGATTAGTTCCGTGTATTTTGCAAAACGCCTGCAGAACATCTAAACAAAAACATCTAAACTCAGCAAAACTCAGAGCAAAAATGCTTGAACATTAACGTGTATTAAAAATAATAAAAAATCAAGTTGTGCATTCAGCAAGCAGTCAGTACAACCAAATAGTAATTACACTTAAAAGCTACAAAGAAATTAATATTCGAAAAAATATATTTTACCGAGCTGTAAACAGAAACTGAAGCATGTTTTGCTATAAAAAAATCTCTGCTACTCGTATAAAAGCAAAGATGCTTTCAAACATGCCTCTGCAAGAAAATACGTCTGCTTCCATTAAAATACAAAATAAAAATTCCAACTAATTTAGTTGGACACCCATCTTGGACATTCGTAAACAAATATGTGCAATATCAAGTGCCGAGGAAGTCCAATAAAGAAATTTTTCGATCATGTCCCAACAAACATGCGAGTTTGATCTTGAACAAAAGTCGATCGGAATCCATAACAAGCAGATCATCGTTAATAGTTTCTTGCTTCTAAAGTCAAGAAACTCTTTTATGGCATTATAAGAAAAACCAAAATAAAATGTTCATATAAATCAGCCATTATTCTTTTTATATGTTTAATATATTTGTATACCCTTCCAGATCAAGAAGGATGGAATGGTATATACTCGTATTAGTTGCATATTGCAATTTTAGCAATATTAGTTTGTGATCTTATAAAATATATGTTTTCTGAATGCAAATAAGTAGAGAAGTTGATCTTTGTCCGTCTCTCCGTGTGACCGTCTGTCCTTCAGTCCATCTGTCTTCGGTATTTTTATTGCTGCTGACCATTTTCTCAAAATTATCCAGCATGAAAATATAGCCAAAGGGATTATTTTATACACTTAAAGAAAAAAATGCAATCAAACACGTTGTTACGTTTCAATAGTATTTGCAAAAAGATAAGAGAATTTTATTTGTTTAATTATGTTTTAAAAAATTTTTAATATCTCTCAGTAATTACAAATAAATTTATTGTAAAATTAAAGTTTACTTCAATACAGTATAATTGCAGTGTGCGAATGTAGCCATGGCACATATTCTTGGAGAAGAGTGTACAAGATTCGGCTCATACGAGTTACTACTTTTATTTGTTGTGTTCAATTTTTTCAACTTTATGGTTACAAAATCATTTCTTAATTAAGGCACAATTCATTTTCGATCAAGAGTTTGATAATAAATTGCAAAGCTTTCCTATTGGAAAGTATTGCCTTAATGTTTGTTAGGACATCACAACAATGTCATTTGCAAGCATGCGATCACAAAAATATTAACTTCCAAGAACAGCGCTACTGGCTATAATTCCACTCATCATTCCTCTTAGTAGTGCGCTAAGAGTTTAAGCAAAAGAAGAGAAGAAACGGTGGCCAATAAAGACATGTTTTATGAGCACTTAACAGCAACAAAAAAAATAATAATAATATGAAAAAAAATTACATGTTAAAAAAAAACATTAAATACGAGCAAGTACATCCATTAAAGAAGAAAAACTCCAATAATGTGTAAGTCGTCGTTAATCGCTGAAATTATGTTTTCGCCTCTCAAGTGGGGAAATGGCGAACAGTGTAGATGATTATAAATGTATTAACTATTTTTCATGAGAGATTTTAATTTAATTTGTAGCTTTTTTATAGAATTTAATAGATTTCACTTGAGTTTTTTCCTCTGCTGCGAATCTATTTCGAACAAGTTTCTTTGCCCTTTTATAGATTTGCTTATTTTACTTATGGAATTATATGGCCATTTCGTCGACACTGACTTTAGAAAATTCAAAAGAAATTATTTAAACTAGTTTTACGCCACGATACAATCACACTTTACCCATAATTATGACAGAAGTACACTGGGAGAAAAAAGCTTCAAAGAAGTGATGAATATTTAAATGAAATCCATACGAGTATAAAAATCTCAGTTTACATTTGGAAGTATCTCTACTCATGCAATGTAATGCAACGGAATTAAAGGCAACGGACAGTGAAAGAGAGAAGACAGAGGTGGCGAACTAGGCGCTGTTAAACTATTATTGATACCATTCTATTAATTGTTTTTACTTTGCTAATGAAAAAGTGACCACCACTTAACATTCCAACACAAGTTATATTAAAGGCCATGAAGAGGTTTTAAATAATACCAGTCGAACTCACTATCTTCGCTATTTATACACAAATTGTTTTGAAACTATAAAAACTACCAAAAAAAAAAAATTTAAATTAGTAAAGTAAGTTGTGCTTTTCACAATTAATTTCAGCTTTTATAAGAATAGCATTAAAGAAACTCAAAGTGACACGACACACTTACAAGATAACACAAACGGTTCGCAACACGATCGTGAATGCACATACACATGCACATAATTCAATGACTTGCAATGGTGAATTTCTGGCAGTGTAAGTCATTTTAAAAAATCTTTAAACGGGGAGTGTCTAGTGTGTTTATAAAAGTTGTTACAAGTATGCATTTTACTTTACTTATCTATCAAATTGTATCTTATACGATCTACACTTGTGTTCAGGATGGAAAAGATGATACAATAAGTGCAACTCAAAAACAACACAAACGTGCATGCACATATTTATTATTAATCGCAATTATCATCATGAACGTCAACGTCCACGTCAGCTACTTGTTGCTATTCATACTTTGAAAATTAAACCAATCCAGCTTTATATTTTTGATGCTGTTTTTGTTATACGTTAATGCTTAAAAGGTTCATTACATAGATAAACTATGCTCCATCTGTCCTCTCGCACCAAGCAAACGTACATTAAACTGCAATGTTTAAAGGAATTCCAAAGCAAGCACAAGGACGTGCAACACACACTTTTAATAGCCGGTATGTATGAATTATTCTAATAATAATAATTGAAAACTCATTGTGCGTTGACGGAAGCTGTACAGTACTTTGGAATCACATGGAAAAACGTATCGTTAGTCTCCTTTCGCACTACTGCTTTCTTTTCAATACTGCAGGGCAACCATTCATTTTTTTCTAAAAAAATTCTTACTGGCGTGGAATTTAACTGATTCTTATAATAATTCGTTATAAAAGCGTTGCGAACTTAGAAACATCTTACGGATTTTTTCTTATAAATATTTATTGAGAAATATAACTATTAAATGAAAAATCACCAAATCCCAGAAAAACCTCCAGTTTTTTAATAAAATTTTACTAGTGGGGAATTTAGCCGATTCTTATAACAATTCGAGATAAAAATTTTGCGACTTTAGCAGCTTCTTCTTAGTTTTTTTTAATAAAATTCTTATTGGCGTGGATTTTAACCTATTCTTATAATAATTCGTTATAAAAGTGTTGCGACTTCAGAAACCTCTTACGGATTTTTTTCTTATAAATATTTATTGAGAAATATAAGTATTAATTGAAAAATCAACAATTCCCTGAAAGAGGTTTTAAAACCTCCCCAGTTTTTTTTAATAAAATTCTTACTACCCGGGAATTTACCCGATTCTTATAATAATTCGTTATAAAAGTGTTGCGATTTTAGAAACCTCTTACGGATTTTTTTCTTATAAATATGAAATGAAAAATCTCCAATTCCCGGAAAGAGGTTTTAAAACCTCAAATTGGGAGATTTTCTTGGGTTTGCGGTTTGCAAAGTATTTTACTTTGCAAATTCTCTGCCATTCGCAGAAATCTCCTTTTCAAAGCAATCAACTTGAATGGTAAGAAGGATATTACCTTTTTTCGATATTCCACAACTTGATTTACATGTTTATAAATTTTTTAATATTCGTCAACTTTAATTTGAAAAAAATGTATGCTGGATTTAATTTTAATACTGCAATAAGTATGTTTTTGGTTTTGATTGAGATGAAAAATATTTTTATATTTTCTCTGATAAGATGTTTTATGAAAAGTTCCTATTATGAATTCGCCTTGTCCTGCATCGAACCTCCGTGCAAAAAAAAATAAATAAATTATTCGAATTTCTATGATCATAAATACGAATAAAAATGAAATTATTATTCAATTCATAAGGCTGGTAAGTACAATTCTAAAATGGTCAATATTTTCTATAATTACGCAATTATCATATAAATTATTGCTAATGGAAATAAAGCACGGCAAAGGAGGAAAAACGTAACTGAAAGTGGTCGCCGCATTACAGCTAATAAAATTCACAACAAACAGTTAAAGAATAATAATTATTGGAATAAACACATCATATACTTCATCGTTTATATGAGTGTTCTTATAATTAATTTATGGACAACTTGTACATGTAAAGGGCAACTGATGCCGACTTGACACCAACGTGCGGCGTCTAAAGTACTAAAAATAACTACAAATAAATAAAATTATTATTTGTTTATAAAGAAAGAATGGCATATCCAATGTAATTAAAAAGAAATGCGGTTTGAAATCAGTGCTGGATGCCGAATACATAGAATACATATTCAAGATCTAGGAAAGAACAAATTCCTATAAGCTAGTGGCGCCCTTGTGTCAATAATGAACTGCCAATACAATTGAAGATTGCACGACCCCCAATATGATTTTCACAAACTTACACTAATTTCATTGTAATGGGGGACGTAAACAGAAAAAACGAGGACCTAGAATTTTTTTAGAGCCCTTGAAGTAAAGATCGGATCCGCGAATGGTAATGAAGTAGCAAAATAGCAAATTAAATACATATATAAAATAAATTAGCAATTCAAAAGTTGCATTTAAAACGATTATATTATTCTCCAAAATATGAAGTATTAGACAGACAGCAAACTTTGCAGCTTTGCAGCCGTGTAGTTTGTCGCTTGTAGATATTTTTCGCCGACAATGGGTTCAAAAAATGGCCAATATTTAAGAGGCTAGTTTTTAAATCCATTCGCGCATGAAATCCATTTAAAAGTTCGTTCGTGAATTAATTTTATGAATGCAAGAAAATATACAACATGCGTTTGTTGCAGAGTGCGCAAAGCGTGCTTCAGTTACATTTTTGTCTATTGAATATTGTCTGAAATATATTCCAAACACAACTATTGCAAGCACCAATTTTCGAGTTTGAAACGCATTTGATATTATACTGGAATATACACATATATATTGGAGTAATAAAAAAGGTCCCGTGGGGTAGCAACACAAATTTTCTTTATTACCAGTAAGTTATGTTAATTGTATACAAAACCGGTTGGGGTTTAGATTGTTTTGCTTGAGGGTTTTAAGGACACATTCTATATTGAACTTAGAAATGATATAAAACGAGATATAATAACAATATAAGAGATACACTTTGGTTCGAACGAATTTGGAGTGACATCAGTTAAACCAATAGAGAGACATCTATAACCAAACGAGAAGTATAAACTTTAAGTTCAATAGTGTTGCATCGAACTCTATTCACAAATGGAATATTGATATTCCAGGCGTAAAATCGTAAATGAAAAGTGGAATTCGCACTTAAATATTTTCTTCCACTTAAAGGAAATGCAATTAGAAATTTTCTGTGTTATTTTTTATATAAAATATATATTAATAATATTGGAAACTACTGGCTGCAAGGGAACATGTAATGCAATATATTGTAGCTTGTTAGTGCTTGTTTATTCTAAGCGAGTTTGTTTCAAGCCAGCGATGAAAAATTGTTGATTGTGAGGATGAGTTTTGTTGGCTTGCCTATGACTTTTCCACAGAATTTTTCTTTCGATTTCCCTCATTGATGTTGCATGTTGTTTTCATAATCTTATGGATTAATTTTTGTCGTTGCCTATATTTTATTTGACTTTTATATTTAACATTGCGTTGTACATTCCTAACATTTGTCCGCCTGTCGGTCTGTAGGTGACATCCACATGAAGGAATGTGAACAATATATAAATGCATATATATATATGTGTACATCTGTTTTTGGTATTAACGAGAGTAAAATAAAAATTAGTTTTTGGTATCATTTTTTATTTTTTTTTTTTATTTTAAGAGAAAAGAAATGGATAAATTAAAATCTGGCAGCGCTCTGCTATGCAGTGGTTGGTTAGGCTACATCAAGCCAGAACCGCAAAATAGCTTTAGCCAGTCCTCTGCAATTTAAATCTTTTCATCTTCAAACTACAACCCAAGAAGTTCCAGATATCACAAATGAATGGAGAAATGCTTGAGGATTAAATATTTCATGTGACAGCCCAACACCAAGACGGGTTAGATTCACTAAAATTCCCCGGATTGCTGTTTGCAAGCAATAAAAAATTTGTTTCTTAGCAAAGGCGAAAATTCAGATGTACCCCGATCAAAATTTCTTGACGACTTTTCGGTTGTGTCTCGTATTATAATTTTTATTTGTTCCGAGGACGGGGTGAAAATTAACAAAACTTAAAGAGCAGCAACTATAAAACTCAAAGGCACCGATTACACATGTTAAAGCCACACCAACTACCGCCACTTATCGCAAGAAACAGAGTATTTTCAACGCATCGCATTTGAATGCACAGTGAAAATAAACAAAAAAAAAAAATATTCTAAAGAACGTTGCAGGAATTCAGAATGTGCACGTTTAAGTGTGTATTCAACTAACAAAAAATAAAGTCCTAAAAAACATATTTGAAGTTAAAATTAGGAAATTTTTTATATGCAATAAATACAGAATTTAATTTATACAAAAGCAACCACTATTTGGATGCGCCATATTTCCAAGCCAACCAAGATGGGTATGACAGTTGACAGTTGAAAAACTAATATTTCACAAAATAAGGAATTTTTTTGAGTACCTTTATGGAATGGCTTCCAAATTTTAAATACTCTAAAAACATTTTTAAAATGTTGGTGAGGATGACGGAATTAGACATGTGTTTGATTTCGCCTATGTTGCAATGCTTAAACGGTCACGTTACCCATTCACGCCACGCATTGGAAGGCAGTCGGGGAAAAATAATTAAAAAAATTTATAATAATGAAAATATAATGACTTTAAAATTTGAAAATATATAAATATTTTATAATTTATTTAATAAATAAAAGAATAAAAAAGTGAAAGTTTTAAGATAATAAATTCTCAAGAGGACGAAAATTTCTACTACATTTAGAATGGCATATGCACTGGAAGGCTAATGGAATTTTTCGTGATAAAATTATATGATAAATGATCTTGTTCCCAAACAAGAAAAATAATGATCAGGAAAATAATTCCGATCAGTAATCAGTGTTACTTTTCTTGCTAAAAAGCATCAGCTGATTGCCGAAGTCCACTGTTACACAGATCTCTTAACGCAGTGTCCCGGCCTTGAAGAAGACGGAAGAATTCCCAGAAACAGAGTATTTTTAACGTATCGTACAATGTAACAGAAACAAATCATTCCGGCTTCTGTAAGAACAGGACACTGTGTTAGAGATTTTTGCAACAGGTGGACTTCGGCAATATACAGTGAAATACCTGTGGAGTTCTTCACGTAATTAGGATTATGTAAGCATCTCAACTTTTGGAAGCTCCACATGTGACAAATGTAGTAACTAATTTTCCCAGAATTACCCAATTCAAGCATGCCTGAATTTATTGTCACTCTAAACTTTGCCAAACGCCACAAAAAGGAAGAAACTCAATGTCTCTTCGATTCACTGACCCGAGCCTACTGGAGTTCTTATTCGATGTTAAGGCCATTCTTTCATGGTCACCGTTAATAGAGTATATTGTGATGAAAAACAAAGCCAAATCAAAATATTTCTCTATAATAAATTTTCCAATTATCACAAAAGACCCCGAAGGTAAGGTGGTCGCTGCCTTGCACAAGTATCCAATTTTTATAAGAACACGCATTCTCCTCACTTGCCTTTTATTACTACCAGTATGCGTGTCATTTCCTTTTTTCTTGAATTACATAATTTGAATTGGAAATTTATGATTGCCATAAAGGTGTAACAATAGGAACAATATTAATGAGTCTGTTAACTGAAATAAACGCGTATTTAACGTCGTGTCATCTCGCATTTCCAAAAAGAACTTTTTCTCATTGTTTGTTTGGAGATCGAAATGTTTGTTTTTGTTTGCTATTCCAATAAGACACCACACGCTCCCTTTTGATGTTTATTGTTCAACATGTCTTTTATCAGTTTTCTTTAAGCATTTAATTTTAATAAAATTTATAGTCAAATATTTAAAATTAGGCGGTTGTTAAGTTAAGTGGTCACCAGAATTTAATGATTCATCGGCGATAAAAAGGTGGAAAGCCAAGCAACCTTTTTTAATGTTTGAATAGAATTTACTCCAAAGTAACGTACTATATGTGTACACACGCACAAATATAAGTAAAGCCTTCGACATTCTTCAGGTATATTGTGCACGCTGACTCGATTAAGATTTGACGAGGGTTCCCTTAAGAAGGTGCTTCACATTATCGAAATTTTCCCGCACAGCTTTCGAGATTGTGAATAAAAGAGCAAAAAGCAATGGAAAGGCTATGAGAAACTTTTGTCGAACTTGGCTTATTCCCAAGCCCTATTAAAGAAAATAAGACGGAGAAGCAAGAGGGATGTTATAAGACATACTAAAGTCTCATCCCGAACAGCATCACTTTACGGTGGGTGTTTTTATTCCCTTCTCAAACAAGAAGGACCTAGTGTTATATGATAATCATAATTTCTGCAATATTAGTTTGCGATGTTATAAAATATATGTTTTCTGGATCCATATAACAAGAGAAGTTAAGCTTTGTCTGTCTGTCCATCTGTCTTCAGTATTTTTGTAGCTGCTCAGAACATCATGAAAAAAACTTTTTGACACCGCAAAATGGATAACCCATTACAAGTACAAAGTTACGAGTATTTTATTTATTTACTTTTTAATTAATAACATTTTTTTTTATTTTATATTGCGAAATTAAAGTTGCAGTATAATTGTAATGTACAAACATAGCTTTGGAACACCCCAAGGTTGGACACCCTTTATGAATCACTAACCATACAAGAGCAATAAAAACGCAAATTTTTCATTCAAAACCACAAAAATGGACGTTTTAAAGTAATGATGATTTTTGGCCAAAAATGCAAATCGAAAAATCGAAAATGACTCCGAATCTCGGAAAAAACATTTTTAAAAAAAAACATATTTTAAAAATTTTAAAAAATAAAATAAACATACAAGAGCAATAAAAACGTTATTTTTTTTATTTAAAAATAGATAAAAGGACGTTTTCAAGGAATGACGATTTTTAACCAAAAACGCCAAATCAAAAATCGAAAATTACCCCTAATCTCGAAAAATAGTTTTCCCTTTATTTGTAACATTTGAAAACATTAAATAAATATACTCGAGCAATAAAAACGCAAATTTTTCATTCAAAAATACACAAACGAACGTTTTCAATGTTTGGCGATTTTTGGCCAAATAGTATTTGAAATAATTATTTTCAGATTGTAAATACATTGCGGTTAGTTAATGTGGAACGGTACAGGAGAAGACAGCGTGTTTTTATTAGTAAATAAAGAATTTTTCTTTTTTTTAAATTAAAATGATAACTCAACTGTGAACAAGTATTATAATTTAAAAAGAAATGGAATAGTGCCAAAGATAAAGTTTTCAAAATTGTTACGTTCTGAATTAAATTACAGGTTTTTGTTCTCTTAAAGACATGGATCTTAAAATAATTATTACTTTTAATACAAAACGCCAAGCAGCTGCTCTTGATTCTGCTACTGTTTATATTATAATTTTTAAAATAAATTGCGAAATCACAGTTTAAAGTGCTACACCATTTCCCTCCTGTTCATCAATTGTATTAATTTAATCATTTTTTTTATTGAAGGTTTACACTTATTTTCGTATTTCGTTAATTATACTTTATTATAATGAATTGCAGTAAAGTTACAGACATATTCGTCATCCCTTGAAAAATTGGCTATTGTATTAAAACAATTCACGTTTGTGCCAGTTAATGGTGTAATACCGCATTTACCATTCTTTGCTCTGCCAGTTTTATCATTCTGTCGCTGGCTTATTGTGTGTGCATAGCAAATATTAGCAACTATTGTGTTCCAATTACAACATTTTGCATTTCCGTATTTTATTCAAAGAGGCAGCTGCCTTTTGCTCTATTTTGTTTAAATAATTGAAAAGCCAAGACTGCAAACAGATCATCAGTATTTGCGGCAACATAATGGAAAATTCCATTATTGCCTTTGAGCAATAGCATTGGCTAATAAGCTTTAAGGTCAAATACTGACATACAAACTTATATACTGTTACAATTTGCAAAGGGGGGAAATTAGATGTGTTAATTAACAGTTAACGTATTTGTATGCATGTATGTGCATGTGGCAATTCCAATAAAAGTTTATTTATTTATTATTTAAGCAACTACTAGTAAGCAACTACTTAGACTTAGACTACTTTTACTTCTGAAGTAAAAATCAAAGTAAATTTTAAAATAAAATCTTTAAGGGAAATAAATTTATTCCAGTGAATTACTCTCTATTTTAGTGCAGATTTTTGGTTTATTAAAAGATATCATCGGATGGGGAGTTGAAACTAAAAAATATTGATTATAAAGTATTTTGGCTGTAGAGTGATTAAGCTAGTCGGCATGCCAGCATTACATTTGCTACTACAATCTAACTCGTCAGCACGACTTCAACCAAAAAGTGTTTAATAATCCAAACTTTCGCCTGTTATACAAAAAAAAAAAAAAAAAAAAAAAAAAAAAAAAAAAAATGAAATTCTGAACTACAAAAGCACAATTGCTGGAAACCTTGTTAAACTTTTTCGGAGCTGCGCAACAACAAAGAAATTGTATTCTTATTTCATTTTTTTATTGCTTGCCTGAAGGTCTACTGACGAGTTTGGTTTTAGCACCAACTCTGCTGTCATGTGGACCAGCCAAACCACACAATTAACAAAATAAATAATAATAAATAAATTGAGAGACTGAAACAAGTAATAATAATAATAATAAATTTATTAGATGTTACAAATATCTTTCCCGAAAAACAAACGTTTTTGCTGTTATTTGAAAATTGCAAATATTTAAAAAGGTCTACCGATTACTTAGGCCGTTTTCTGAATTATAAATCAAATTTAGTCTACTTCAGAATGACTGCAATCTACCAAAAAGAAAAAACAAAGACTTATTGATTTGGTCCCGTATTTCAATTGTAGATCAATAAATTATTTTTGGCTTTAAAGTACCAATAATAAAAAATATATATTTTTTTGACCCTCTTCCAATTTGAAATATTTTAATTCTCTCCTGCTCAAACTCCTCCTCTTTTTAATTAATATTTTTCCTGATTATGATTCACAAAGAAATAGCGAAATATCGAGAAATAACATTTTATATTTAAATTTTAAAATATAAAAAAAAAATAAAAAGACACTCTTCCAATTTCAAATATTTTAATTCTCTCCTGCTCAAACTCCTCCTCTTTTTAATTAATATTTTTCCTGATTATGATTCACAAAGAAATAGCGAAATATCGAGAAATAACATTTTATATTTAAATTGTAAAATATAAAAAAAAAATTAAAAGAAGTCAATTAGAGTAGTACAAACAATAAAATATCTGAAGTGGATCTGGCCTACTAATTCTTTCCTTCTTAATAGTTAACTGTAAGTGGGCAAGTGAGCAAACATAATAACACACTTCATATATTTTATTCATTTACACAGCCAGCCAAATAATATTTTATCTATCTGAAATCTTAAACAGAACTGGAAAAAAGTCAAACACAATATTTGTCAGTTTCATCGACATGAACCGCATCAGGATCGTCCGAGGAATCCCTAAATCAATTAAAAATTACTTACTTAATTTGGTAAACTTCAAAGCAAATTTAAAAAACTTACTCAACCTCTGACAAGTCACTGAAATCTCCATAATCCACAGGTTTATTACAAAGGCAACACAATTGAAAAGACTCTTCAAAACAATTCTTACAATAAAGAGCCACACAACCCACAGTTTCACATCTTATACATTCATTTCTTCACAAAAAAAAAAAAAAAAAAAAAAAAAAAAAAAAAAAAAAAAAAAAAATTGTAAGGAAAAGCATAATTTAATAAAAAGAAACTCAGAACTTTTTAATTACTTATGCAAAGGTATGCCACACAATATGCACTTATCCGTAGACGTTGTACCCAAAATGACACGAAAAATCCAACACCTTTACAGAACAAAATCAAATGTAAAAGAATAATTTCATTATATTTTTTAAGCGTTTCAACTTACTGTCCCGTTCGATTTCTTAACCAGTCCAACAGCGAAACATAATCTTCAGTAGAATTATTAATATATAATAAGCGGGCCTTCCGGCGGGACAACTTGAAAAAAGATACTTGAAAATGTTAAAAGTAAAATAGAATCCTTCTTGGTTACAAGTTATCTTAAGCTCACTTCTGGACAACAATATTTTATTGTGTAGCCAAGCGGCTCTTTTCCATGCCACTTCCGGATAATATAAACGCATTATAACATGCCTCAAACGCAACCCATACGGTTGACAAAATAAAAATATCCAGGCCATTAGAGTAATTATTGTTATTATATAATAGTTTAAGTAATTGGGTGCTTTCGGTTTCGGCAAGCATGTTTTTAAGTCAATGGTAAAATTTTGCGTGGCTGGTTCGAAGGCGAGGACAATCCCTCGAAATATGTCGCCTACAAACCCACCACCATCGACGTCAACCGTTATATATGCAGGTACTATGAAAAATAACAGGGAAGAAATATTTCATTTACCATCGTGGGCTTTCGTTAAGGAAGGTTTTCCAAAACTGAGTCACTTAAAATTTCTATCAAACCCCCGATCCATTAAATAGTTCAAAAATGTACTCAAAGTTGTACTAATAACTATTACACACTCAAAGTAAGAGCTTTTAATTATTGGATCTAATAATTACAATGCTCTCCCCATAGTAAAATTTGAACTTCAGGGTTATCATTTTTAAGCCATTTGATTACAGAGTGCATGTCATGATGAGTAAGACAGGAGCTTTTAATTATTGGATCTAATAATTACAATGCTCTCCATAGTAAAATTTGAACTTCAGGGTTATCATTTTTTAGCCATTTGATTACAGAGTGCATGTCATGAGGAGAGTGTAAATAAGTCGAACTGACTGATTTTCAAAGGAAAAATTATTAATAATCAATGGCTCGATAATTCCATCAAAAGGTTTAAAAAATTATATAAATCATGATATGGCACTGCTTATCGGCTGCCAAGTGGAAGCCTTCTTCTATGAGTATATATATATATATAACATAACAATACCTTCCTGTTCCAACTCGTTGTAGCCATAAAACGAAATCATATCCAAAATCCAGTGCAGACAATAGTCTGCAAAGCAAATACAAAATAATTGAATACTGGATATAACGAGAAATACACTGGAACGCGCAATGCCCATCCACTCTCGGTTAGTAAGCCGGCAATCAGTAAGCTAAATGGGAATAAAGTTTGTTTCCTTTCAAATCAGCACTAAAAAGGATATATATGAAAAAAAAAAATACCCCAATATATTTTGAACGCTCAAGCAATTTTAAAGGCAAAACAGTTTCCATTTTCATTGCTCTTCTCCTCTCATCAATTTCTACAAATTCATTGGTGATGTAATCATTTTTATAAGCGGGATTACTGATATATTTAAGGCGAAAATAAATTGCTCTAGATAAGAAGCAAACGGATATTACAACAATCATATGATTTCTTCCGGCATATCACAATAATAACAGAATTCAAATGCTTTTCTAACAATTCTAATTTTCACTTTATAATACGCTTACTTGAATGCGATGAGGACAAATAAAGCAATCGTCATCAAGTCCAGCCAATTAAATATTATTTTAAAAATTTTAATTCTCTTTTGAACATCAGCCATTATATCCAATTTGATTTGTTCCAATTCCTTGGAAGAAGTAGTTTGGAAATAAAAATCATGTTCAAATGTGATAGAGACATCAAATATTTTCTTAATTTCAATTACAAATTCATCTAATTCTGAAATTTACAAACGAAATTAATTTCTTTTAGAAATCATATAGACTAATTAGCCTCCGCACTTACTCCTCTTCACAGTTTGAATTATGGAATCATCAACGAAATCGACCAAAACGCAAATAGCATCGACTATTTTAGCAGTATGACAAAGCATGGAAAATACATGAGTTAAGCGGCATAAGCCTTTTATGGGGCCCATTACTTCAATGCAATTTTGCATAGAAATGTTGGAGATGTTCATGCAACGCTCGTAGGGTGTACCAAACTCGGTATTACACATTTCGACAATATTCTCCAACCAGCTAAAACCGTTTTTTATGCCGGCAACTACAATTGAAAAAAAAGAAACAATCGGTATGCCAAATGCCACGTCTTGGAAAAAAGAAACTTACGAATTGTAATCACTAATTCCTCAATTCTTAATAAAACAGCTTTCACTTTTAACATAACCTTTCTAAGCTCTTTTATAACATTACCTATGGCTTCTTTTATTGTTACAATTGGTTTCTTCAGAGTGTCTAACATGTCACTCACAGCCTGCTTCAACTGCATTTGGCTACAAGTCAGGCTTGAAACCATTACATTAATATTATAGAAAATATTGGGAGTGGGTCCGGTAGCTGCCAGGAAAAATGCGAAACCTATAATCACAGTTCGCCCTTTAGCACTACATAAAATGGGAATAGCGACAGTAGCGGTGCATCTAGAAAAAAGGCGAACGTACAAAACATTACAATTAAAAATTTAGTTTAGTCGTACGAGACAACGAATAACTATTTCAAATTTTATAAAAATAATAAAAATAGATCGAGGGCAGAATAACTGATTACATCGTCAAGAAAAAATTTCTCATTTCAGATAATACAAGAAACAACGCAATACAAAATTACATGGGGTAATTATGTTCCCCTCCAAAACTGATCTCTACTAAAGTTGGTGAAAACTAAGCACATACATAATTCAAATTGAAACACGCTTACCTCACATCCTTCCTGTAAAACAACACTATTATCACAAACCCTATTATCATAAAGCAAGTCCACTGCAATTTATTCAGTTCAACAGTCGCAAGATAATTGTACCATATGACGGCCAATATAATACAACAGATATAAACAACAAGGACCACATTTAAAACTTTCTTTACTGGTATTCCGCTGTCTATAATTTTTCGAAATATGCGACCAGTAAACGTCTCTTTGAAGTCTCTGTCTGTATGTTGTTCCATATTTATATTTGTTTTTAATTTTTTGAGAAATAGCGAAAAAGGACTTTTTTTATTTTCTGTATTGCTCCTTTTTTACTTAGAAATCTGTTTGTTTGAGTTTTATTTTTCAAATTCAAAGCAAACTAGACGGATTTAGTGTAATCCTACATGTAAGTTTCAGCCAAGTGAAAGGTTTAGCAATTTCAATTTATAATCAAACAAACTTAAAAGTTTGCTTGATATGTTGTTTAAGATAATCTAGGAATTGTTATTATGTATAATTTTTATTAGAATGAACTTATTCGAAACCAAAATGTCGCAACAAATATGCAGAAATGAAATAAAATTTTACTTATTATTTGTGAATACCCAAATAAATATTTCTCCTCATATACACATACATATATATATACAGGTATATGGATAAGATTTTCAAAAGTTTATTTCATCTATTCCCAGAAATGTAAAACAAAATCTAAGAATTTAAATATTATATTTCATAAATCGCACATTTACAAATAAACAAGTAATTTTAATCTTTATTTTGTTAGGCTTAAGATATTTTTTTTTTATAGAAAAATATTTTTCATTTTCTATATTATTCATTTACTTCATTAATTATCAAATCTAACAAAACCCAATATATGCATGTATGCACATATGTAACTTTTTTAAAATTGATTTTTCTCTAACAAGTAAAGTGTATTAACTCAAAATTAAATAAAACAATCCAAAACATTTTTTGATTTTGCTTCTGAGTTAAGATACTTTTTTTTTAATTGTCGTAGAAAAATCCATTTTTCGATTAAAAAAAAATAAGACATGCAGCATTCATACAAATACTAATTTTTGTCAAAATTAATAATTAATATTTAGTTACCCAAAGCGGTAACGAAATATTGAAAATAAAAAATATTGGTCTATAAATTAAAATAAAAAGATTTGAAATAATATTAAAACAAAAATTTAAAGCAAAATTTCAAATAATTTTGCTTATAAAAATTGATTAAATTTATCACTTCTATTTTGCGATATTTATATTATCGGCAGTTATTAGAGAATATTAAATAAAAAATTAATCGATTTACATCAACTCTGTAATTTATTATATGGAAACATTAAAATAAATATTTCTTTTAAAAACAAAATTGTCCATACAGAATTTGCACGTTAACTTTAACAATCGTTTAGTTTAGAAAAATTTAAATTTTTTCCAGTATTTTTTGTTTTTACGACTAAATTTATTAATTAACTTAATTCCTAAATATCCTTAATTGTTTTAAAAATCCTGTATTTGGCTGTATACATTCTCTTTTTGCTTTCACATGTTTATAAGCCTCTTCAAAGTCCATATTATTATATTGCATTAAATATGCAATGGTTATGCTTGCGGATCTGGAAACTCCAGCATTGCAATGTATTAACACTTTGCCCTGACTTAAACGAGACATCTCAATAAATTGAAATGATTTTTCAAAAATACCATCTTCTAGCAAAGAGGTTTCTGGCAAGTCCAAGCAGGCTACATGGAGCAATGTTAAATTTATGGGCAAATCTTGCAAAGGGCATTCAATGCCAATACTTAAAATATGGGTGAACTGATATTTATTAATGTTATCTATAGTTACAGCATCTTGTGATCCCAAGTAAAGAAAGTCAGTCAAAATTTGTGCTGGTTTAGAATCAGGATTAGTATCCGCTACGTAGCCGTAGCAGTGTTCAGTATTTAACTTTTTTACTTCCCGAGTTGAAGCCTTTTCTACGAAACGTTCTCCAGTGGCAGTGGTTATTATGGTATCACAACCCCTAAGATTATCTTTTTTAAGTTTTAATTCTTCAAGGAAACTCATTGCATTAAAATTAATAATTAATATTCCCTGTCCTACTATTCCATTTTAAGATCCTTTTCGTCATAGTGAACACGACACAAATATAAGCCAAAAGGCGGTGCCAAGATGATACGGGGATTCCAACTATTTTTGGAGGGTATAGTTAACATTTCATATAAACACTTTTCATTTATACGATTTTCCGCCACCGCAAGCAGCGCTCCAACCATACGTCTCACTTGCTTGTAAAGAAATGATTTCGCTTTAATTTCAATATCCCAATACTCATAAGTGTCTTCAGCTTGTTTCACATTTGGTCCAATAGCTGCTGTTTTTCCAGCTTTTATATTTATTTCATCAATCTTACGCAATGTAAACATGGGATGATCACGAGACGGGCTCCTCTGACGGCTCGTCGACATAAAAGTGCGGAAATCATGTCGCCCTAAAAGCATTCGTGACGCTGTTATCATACGTTCAATATCAAAAGCATTTTTTCTGAAATTTAAATTAAAGTTTTTCTTCTTTTTATGTTTTGTTCAGCATTTTAATTTAGTGTTGAAGCTTTGTTGTTAATTATATAAGCATGCGGGAAAAGCGTGATTGTACTTGTGAAAAGCTTGTGATCTTGCAATTAAAATTATAATATAATAATAATAAAAAATTTAGTGTGAAAGAGAAATTTTTGATGCAAACTTTGGAAACTGTGAGAATTGGGTGACCCATATTTTTATATACATATGTATGTATGTGTATGCACATTGTTTAAATATTCAAAAGACATTATAAAAAATTCCCCCAATAATTAAATAAATCGAAGGAAGTGATAAAATAATGATGGTTTGCAAAGTATGCGGTTATAGAATAAAAAAGTAGCAACGAAATGGATAAAGAAAAATGTTAAAAATATTAACTCGTAAACTTGGCTTCGAAGTTATAGAACTATAAAGATCCAATTGGGATTATTTAAAACATGAAATACAAGAAATAAACTAAAAATAATAATATCAACTTTAGTTTCTGCTAATTTCCATCTTGATTAAATCTTTTTAAAACTATGTATACAGTGAGATAAAAAAAAACTGCAACGAAATTTAGACTGCTGTCATTTCTAAACCACTCGTCCGATAGCTGTGAAAATTATTCCAGTGATAGCTCATTATATTGTTTACAAGCGTACAAAAGCATTTTGGTGAGAATTTTCCAGAAAAAAAGGTATTCGTGATGGAATTCAAGCGTGATAGTTATATTTGGCTGGAAAACCACAAGTGGCTATCGTTAGAGCACTCCAGCATTTAAATGTCAATAAATCGTTTGTGTCTCGTACAATCGCTCGTGATACTGGTAGCGTAGCCCGACGCCAAGGAAGTGGACGGAAGAAAACAGCAACATCAGCAGAAATGGTTCGAAAAGTAAAGAAGCTACTTGATCGAAATCCGCGTCGCAGTGGCCGAAAAATGGCTCGTGAGCTGAACATATCGCAATATTCCATTCCGCAAATATTGAAAAATGAGTTCGGGGTAAAGCCATTGAAATTCCAAAAAGTGCAAGAACTTACACCGCAACAGAAAGAAAGTAGACTCAAAAGAGCCAAAGGATTGCTTCGCTTGGCCGCAAGTGGTGAACTGCCGAATTTAGTTTTCTCCGATGAGAAAACATTCGTTGTCCAGCAGTTTGTAAACAAACAAAATGATCGTGTTTACTTGCCAAAGAGGTCAGTGAAAACGTGCACCTTCGGTTGGCCACCAGAATTCAATCGCCGGCCATGGTGATGGTGTGGGTCGCCATAACAGCCGATGGTCGCTCTCCGCTCGTATTAATCGACCGTGGCGTCAGAATAAATGCCCAATATTATCGCGAAAATATTTTGGAGAGTGTATTGAAGCCTTGGGCATGCAAACATTTTGGCCGCAGACCTTGGACATTCCAACAGGACTCAGCACCATCGCACTCTAATAAAAAAATACTAAAGGTTTTAGGTTGGCACTAAAAATACCAAAGTGTCGATCACCTCAAAGAAGCGCTTCGCCGGGAATGGGCCAAAATACCGCAGAGCAACATTCGGGCAGCGTGTGACGGTTTCATTGGCCGTTTGATGGGCATAATTTGTGCCAAAGGTGACCAATTCAAACAAATCTACTTATTGTAAAATTTGATGCTATTTCCGACATTTTTTGCTTTCATTCAAAAAATCTTAAAAAAAATTTAAAAATTATGGCGTTTTACTTTGTTGCAGTTTTTTCACCTCACCCTGTACATGTATATCTACATATATATATATTTGTTGTATTTTTATGTAATTATATTTAATATTGTGATTGCGCGGCATATTTGATATCTCACGACATATACTACGGTTAAGCCAACAGGAGAGGGCATAGTATTAAACGTAAAGAAATTAAGATCTTAGAGGTTTGTCAATGATATAAATATTAATTGCCTTTGATTAAACCTAACAACATAAGCAACTAGCAACCTCTGATCTTGTATTAATTTTGTTTTATCCTGGGCACTGGAAAAACCGCTTTTCGCCCTTTTTCATATAATCTCAATTTGCATTGGCATTTTAGAAGATTACAACTCCGAAACTGACATCAACTTTATCAATTTTTCTTATTTTAAACAATGAAAGTGTGACATATTTGTCAAAAATATTTAAATTATACTTACTGCATAAAGTAACACCGATAGAATTCTTCTACAGGTAAATAGAGTTCAAAATTTTTGTTTCTTAAGCTGTCTGTTTCACTGCACGCTTTTTTGGCGACTGCGAAGCGATACAAATAAGTTCTACCTAAGGCGTTATACCGGCAGTGAAATGTACTCGGAACAATTCTCGCGTTCAAAACTCGTATAGGCAAACGCTGTTTATCTAAAGTGCGGTTCATAACACCGACCATAGATGTGACATTGTAGGGCTTATCATCAAATCGTTGCAAGTCTACATGCAGTGTCGTGTGCAAAGCATGTACTCCAGCATCAGTCCTATAAGATGCATTTATTTTTTTTTCATAAATTTTTCGACATTTTATAATCTTACCTACTTGATATTACTGTTTGTATTTCATTAACCGGTCTAAAGACTTGCAACGCAAGTTCTATGCACCCTTGTATACTTGAAGTATCTACCCGAACCTCTTGCAACTTATTAACACTTTTTTGTATACCCCTGGAAATCAAAGAAAATTTACGCAACTAATTTATAACAAGCACTGAAAGAACTTACCGAAATCCTGAACCAATGTAAGATATTTCTAATAGGTAGCGATTCATTTCATTAAGAACCGCAAACTATGCTTTCTGGTGTGAACAAATTAACTTACATTACTTTCCACGAGGTGAACAGGACAAACAGAATAAACCGTATAAGCCGTTTTACAGTGATGTTCACTTTCCTTGTTTTAGCTTTTATAAAACCTAAAAAATCACTCTTCTTGGTAAAGTAGCAGTACGCAAGAATTATAATCGTAAAGAATATTCTGGACACAAAACAAGTAGTAGATGCTATTTGCAAGATTTTAAAAACTTAAAGAAACAATATGTATGAATCGAAAAAGTTAAGTTAGTAACATATTTCTATATATAAAAAATGTGTGGTATTGAAAACTTGTAAATTAATAGAGTTATACAATGTTATCGCGCAAAGTTCTTAGCCAAAAGAAAACATTTGATGACGGCTTGATTAGGTCACTGCCGACAATAATTTTTAATACTGTACAAGTGCTTAGCACTTAATTGTAATTCATATTCTTTTGCATATTTGAAGAGACACTGCTTTGAGGTCTAATTTACCATATAGTTAACATCACTGCAATCATATGTGTACGAATGGTTGACAAAAACAGGCATATGCCTACCTAAGGAGAGATTAAAAACAGAGACGCTCAAATTACACGTTACATTCAAACCAGAAATTTAAACTTATTGCTGCATATTAATTATTTCAAATTTCTGTTACCCCATACGTATATAATAGCATATATACTAAAAGTTTAACTTCACAGTCAGTTTGTAAGGATTTATATATAATAATTTATTTTATTATAATACCAAAACATTTTTTAAGAATCCTAAAAATTGCAACCGTGTAAATATTATGACAATATATCTGAAACAGCTGTTAATAAATTTTTGAATAACCTCAGGCTAATGTAAAAAATTTTGTTATCACAGTTTTATTTTACATTGCCGGTTCCACAATTAAAAGCCGACGTGCCCCAAAAATTAATTTGCAAAAATATATCATTTTAATTTGCTGACAGGCATTAACTAGCAGAAAATAATTTGCAGACATGTCGTTGGACCAATATGAAAGTGCGCCTGAAGTTTCAGAATGGATACGTTTCGGTATGCGTTTGGGTGTAAGTGCCGCACTGCATCCTTTCGAATACTCCAAAGTATTGATACAGTTAGGTTACGAACCTATACCGCCTGTTCCAGGACGTTCTATTTTGGGTAGACGAATAATGGTATTACCTAATATAATTCAATACGGTAAGATAAATATTAAAAATGAATTCAGTGGTTTCTGTTTTCTTTTTTAAAAACGAGATACTTATATGGAATTGTATATAAATGAAAACATTTTAGCTGGCCATATACGTAAAGTAGACGGTTTTTATGGTTCTTATCGCGGATTAGCACCCAAATTGGCGGGGTCCATTTGCAGTATGGTATTTAGTGGGAAATTGGCCAACAGTTTGGGCTTCCACCAGTCGGAGGATACAAAGGATGACGATTTGTTAACTGATGAAGAGCTGTAAGTGTTTAATATTTTATAATTAATTCCTTTTTATTAATATCAAAAACATAAATAAATATGTTGTGTATTTTAACAGTTCAAAATGTTAAATATAAAATTGTTCTTTCCTAAAATTGAATTTTTTTATGTTTCTCAATTCTATTTAAACAAATCATCAAATATTTATCATTTGTACAAAATGCTAAGTAATTTAAAAAAAAAATTTATTTTAAAAAGCAATTAAATTTTTTTTATAGATTAAATATGGTTAGAATATCAAATTATTAACTAAAACAGTTTGGTGTAGGGAAAGAGTTACAACATCCCATTTTTATAATGATGTAAAAGTACATAATTACAAGCACACTTTATTTTTGCTACAAGAAAAATTTAAAAACAAATTTTTTTCTTTCTCTTACGAAACCGGCTATAGTTATCATAAATTCAAGGTGGACCTAAAGCGTGATATTACATTAACTGTATCGGGAATAATTATTGCACAACCATTCCATGTGGTTTCAGTTCGCATGATGGCCCAATTTATAGGACGAGAGAATATATATACATCAATTTTAGATTCATTTGTCGAAATTTTTAAAACAGAAGGTATATTGGGATTCTTTTCTGGACTGGTTCCTAAGATTCTAGGAAATGTTGCTTGTTTGGTCCTTACTAGCTCTACTGTATATTTACTTAATAAATATATTATTAAAGACAAAATATGCAGACAATATAACGCCGCTTGCACACAAGTAAATTATATTACTATATAGAATTTTAATATTTTACTAAAAACTTCTGTTGTATAGTTTGCTTTTGCCAGTATTTTGTATCCTTTAAATGTAGTGTCTACATGCATGGCTGTAACTGGCTCACGACTGATGGCGGGACAGCCACCCATTACTCCTATATACAATAATTGGATTACTTGTTTCAATGACTTGCAGTCTAGAAATGAACTTAAGCGTGGCAGCTCCACATTTTTCAGGTATTTATTTTGTATAATTTAATAAATTAAAATATAACAATTCTGTTTTTATTTAGATCCGTTAAGATTTCTTCATATAGAGGTAATTTGATACCAATGCCAACTCTGAGCAAATACCAATAATTTGAGAGTTTAAAAACGCGCATGAACCTATTTTATCTGTTCTATATCCTATTTTCATAATAACTTGTTTTAGAATTTACTCCGTTTACTATAAAAAATTATTTATTTAAAGATATTAGTATAAAAGAGGCATTTAAGTAATATATGCTGAACGGATAGCAAATATTGTAATGTGTATTATATTACATATTTTTAAATTTTTATTAATTTTACTTTGTTTTTTTTTTAATTTGTTTTGCTTATATATTATATATTTAAAAATGAAGAAAAATTCATGCAGAGTTTACTATTAAAAAAAAAACTTGCAACTTTTATTGAAGACTTTCGGTAATTTGGTGAGCATAAATTAAGAAATCGTTGGAAATGTTTAATGCTTAGAAATCGTAATGCTACAAATCTTAAGTATTTTTTTATATGTCTCACAAAAAATTATCATGAAATAATTTTTTATTCCTCCTTTTTGTATCAAACGAATGAAAATTGGTAAATTATATTTTTGATTTAAAATACAAATTATAAAACACATTTTTGTTTTATAAGATAAACAACAAATGGGAACATTATACTTCTCTATGATTGTGAAAAGCTCATTATCAAATTAGTAACAATTCTGCTTACTTCCTATATCGTTAAATTTTTCTAGTAAAATATTCTGAAGCACTAATATTAAAAACCAAATCGTAATAAATTTCTCTCCAAGTTGAAGTGCTGATTACTGGAAATATTTAGGTTTTCCGACACTACAGATGCCACTTGGCTTTTACGTCCTAATTTTATATTTGATAATTAAAAGTTCAAAATATGATTTGGCAATATTCGGCGGCTGCAGACAATAGAATGCAATTATAATAAAGTTGCGTAAGGCTAAATTTTTCTACACGATATTCGATTTATACCACGATATTAACGATACCACCTTAAAGGATTAATTTTATTTAAATTTTATTATTCTACATATCAAGTGGCAAATGAAGCCGTGAGCACATTTTAAATAAATTTAATTGAAATGCTATTTTAAATTCAATTGTTGTAAAGTACTCTTCTCAATAAAGAAAATATTAATACGATTTGCCAAATTCAAACTCGGCACTCTCAGTTCTGAAAATTTGTTTCTCCAAAGAAAAGCTAAAAGCAAAATACAATGGTCGATAGTAGAATATGGAGCTCTGAGGAAAAACTTTAAGCAAGAAATAAAATTAAAGAAATAGGAATTTTCCGGTATGAAAACTCTTAACTTTTTCTCAGTTCGCTCTCGGTTGGTCTGTGGCATACATCAGTTTTACAATTTGTGCGGAAAACTATTTATATCAAAAGAAAAAAATAAAAATAGAGCATTGAACTTTATCAAAAATATATTTTCCTGTAAGAAAAGTGTTTCAAAATTGCTTATGCCGACAAATTAAAAATAATACAAAATATGTTGTTTTAATAGGTTCTTTTTAAATATTTTTTTTTCTTAATTAATAATGTTTGCTCATAATTCGTTAATGCATACATAATATACGTAGTAAATCACGTTGAAAAAAAAAATAAAAATGTGGAAAAATGTTGTTGAAATGAAATAAAAAAAATTTAAATCAATTATACACATCCATCGCATTAGTTCACGCGTAATTACAAATAAATCAATTACTTATTTATAACACAAAACAAACAAATTAAGAACCAACACAAAGTAATAAAATATTAAAGGAAATTAAACAAAACTTAATTAAATGCTTTAAGTAAATTCCTTTCTTTTTAGTTATTGTCGGGAGTGAGTAGCGTTGCGAGAATACAGTAAAGCGTTACAAGAAAGTTATCGTAAAAGACATTTTCGAAAAAAACAGCTCTCGCTTCCGAATAATTAAAAGTTGCTAATTAAACATACATCCATATGCACGTGTATGTGGACTTATTTATTTTTTTTCGAAATTACTGCACATTTTTAAAAAAAATTTGCAGTTAAAAAAATTTGTAACTAAAATTATGGTACAGCACATATTCTCGCACTTGCGATATTTTAAAGATAATGGGTCGCCATAAAACAGCAGCCAAAAACAATTTTTTTTCAAAATCATTTTGAAACGTGCATATATTGCGTACGCTGTAAGGAAAGTTAATTACTTGTGAATAAATATGATTGCAATAAATGCATAAATTCGGAATGAATGACAGTGTT
The DNA here is from genome assembly GCA_963402855.1 of Ormia ochracea. Classification (NCBI taxonomy): domain Eukaryota; kingdom Metazoa; phylum Arthropoda; class Insecta; order Diptera; family Tachinidae; genus Ormia; species Ormia ochracea. The sequence goes on from OY727106.1 coordinate 45,918,374, forward strand.
TACACAGAAGCAGTAGTAACCGGTGGCCGTTACAATATGCCACTTTTGTCAAGTGAATTGTTTCATGCCTGTACGAAGTACTTACATGGGATTAGCAAATGACTTAAACTGATCAGCACGTACAGTGCGTCATACAAATTTTGGGAAATTTTATGAACATAGTGCTACGTGGCCAGAACATAAAGTGTCTCAAAAAAATTGACACACTTATGTGAACATAGTGCTATGTTTCCAGTACGTACAGTGGGTTAAAATAGTTGACTAAAACTTTATGAACACAGTGACTGGTAGGCAGATGGTTAAGTAGTCAGCAAGTACAGGCGGTCACAAAAAGTAATGGACAATATATGAACATAGTACTAGGTGGCCAACAGTATACACAAAAAAAAAAAAAAACATATATGTGTATGTGTGAGACTACTTGCTTTCACACATATTTATTTGTATTACGGTGCCACTATTTTAGTCGTCTTGTATCACTCGTAGGCGTTTGACATAATTGATCATATTATTCTGCTTTATAAGTTGAGATTTGTCTTTAATTCTTTACCCACTGTTGCGGATCTGATATTTTCTAATTCACTGATCGTTTTCAATTGGTTAAACATAAAATCAGCCCCTTTGCCTCTATCCTGAGAGATTCCACAGCTTTCAGGGCACGAACCTCTACTATTTATTATACTTTTCAAAAATAGCTAAAAAAATTATATCAAGAGCTCACCGAAAATTCGTATAAACTCAATATAAGATTTTTTTTTTTTGGAAAAATTCAGAAGTATAATTCAGAAATGCAATTTAGAAATAATATTTACATTCCGGCATTATGCGGACGTTTTTTAAATTTTTGTTTGCTTCAAATAAGGCACAAGGAAAGATGTGTCGAAATATGGCCGTGATTCTGGAAGAATTACTCATTTACTGAACATTTTCAACTAAGTTTTATTTTAAGAAATTTCTAAAAAATTGAATAGCCTAATATGTTGCCATTATGTCCCAATATATTTAATCAGGTAAGGAAAAATGTTTTAGGTCCAGTGAAGTAATTTCTAGAAGAAGTTCGAAATTCTATACAACGTTCCCGAACACTTAGATTACAAGCCACATCACTTGGCTGTTAAGCTTCAGCAGTACACTCGTAAGTAGGAAGATAAGAAGAGCATTTGGATTATTTAAGTTTAATTAAGTAGAATTGCAGTGTATAAAAATTGCTGTGGAACATATTCTCGGAAAGGGATATATCCTATTCGATCGGTTGAATTACCTCTTTTACTATTTTTTTTTTTAATTAGTATTAATGTTTAGAACTCTTATAGATTTATTAGAAATTCTAAATGGAATTTAGAAGTGAAAACTTCGAGGGGTCTGATTTGAATGAAATTTCAGAACAAGGGCTTAAATTAAAAACAAAATTATATACGTATATAAGGTAGTCTGTTTGTATGGATGTAGATAGGAAGACCAACATGATCACCCAAGTTGCAAACTTGTGAAACTCCCCACAAGAAAAATTATCCATGTTGACAGAAACCGAAATCATATAATTTAGTAACGCCCCAATGTGTGTAAGCACAAAGGCACATACATATATATATATATGACGAGACTTCCGGTCTGCCAATATTTTTTTTATTCCGCCGAAAAGTATTTGATCTTTAAGAAAATTAATCCCAAATGCGAGCAGTTAATTCTATACCGGCAAACGCAAAAGATCTCAACAATAAATTATTTTCATTTCGAAATGTAAACAATTTATTTATAAAAATGTCTGGCTGTGTGAATAATATAATATGTAATTATAAAGCAGAAATTATTAAGTGTTTTTTAATTAATTGCTATTCAGGCCACATTTAAGATTTGACAATTCCCCTTTGCTGGGTTTTCCAATTAAAATTATATTATAAAGAATAACAAACGATCATTTCACTTGTGCTGACTTTGCCAAACATTTAAATCAATTTTACTTCACCCCCCACCTTAAGCCATCACATTTCTTTTGTAGTTTTGTTTTTAAGAATAATCAAAAACATCAAGACATTAAGAGAGAAAAAAAACTTTGTAATCGATGTCAGGCCGTCGTGCCCAGTCGTTGCCGGCCCATATGGTCGATCAGGCTAAACCAGAGCGTGGTCGATGCGTCACCGCCATCTGCTTTTCGTGGAAGGTGATCACTTGTGTTGTGTCGCATGTGACATTGGTTTTGTTAGTGGTTTCCTATTGCGTTGGCGGTGCTTATTTGTTTCAACACTTGGAGCGGCCCCATGAAATCGAGGTATGTATCTATGCATGTACGTTGCAAATATTTTCTTATACATGCTCAAATAATATTGAATGCATTATAAGCATTTGAAAATGCCTTTTCGATTCTATTCAGTATCTATATATAAAAAGAAAACACTCGAGAAATATTACATAAAATTTATGTACAAAAATTCATACATTTTATGTATCTATGTAAATACTCGTACATAATTTAAAAACTTTCAGGTCAAAAAGGGAATACACAATTTACGTTTGAATTTAACCGATAAAATCTGGATTCATTCGGACAATTTAAGCGTACTAAATGAAGTAACATGGACAAATGAGGTAAAAGATGACTTACAAATGTTTGAAAAGCAAATATTGACAGCGATTAAAACGAATGGTTGGGATGGCGATGAAGACATAACGAAATCGCAATGGACATTTGCAGGATCATTGTTTTATTCGATTATAGTTATAACGACTATTGGTAAGACATTTATAAAATCGTTAATATTTTCTTAAGCAAGTAAATTTAAAATACTAAAAAAATATAAAAGCGAGAAACAACGCAAAAAATGACGTAATCAATATTCGTAGCTACGACTTTCTTAAAGGAACACAGGCAGAAACGTAGGATATAATATAAGTATTAAATTTTTTGCTTAGAGTGTTTAGATTGAACATAAAAAAAATTACTTACGCGTCTAGCATTTTACACAATTTGTAAAAAAAATATTCATAAAAAAATCAATAGAACAAGAATTTGTAAAAATTTACAAAAATTCCACTGATGTTGGAAAATTTGGTTAGAAATAAAAACAGTTTCTTTAAATGTTTAACCAAAAGGAAAAATTCCTAAAATATCTCAAATTTGCAAATAAACAATTTAAATAAAATAAGTTAAATTTTTTTTGTTTGCTAAATTTTTCTCTATTCCATGAATATGTTTGTTCTTTAATATGTAAATAATTTATATTAACATTTAATTAATTAATTAATTTATATACACATTTGTATGTATTTATCACGAATTTTAAAAATATCGTTTTATTAAGAACGTGATATGTTTGTTTAAAAGCTACGAGAATTTAAAAATAAATGAGAATTACTGCGACGGAATTTGTGCACACGTGAGAGACCAATTTAAAAACGAATTAGCTGATACAGTAAACATCACTTACATGAAATTTTTTCTTAATACCACTGGCCACAGTGCCAGTGGAATCGCACGGCTATCTGAAACGTGAGCTATGTTGAGCATTCCTATGAAGATGTGGGTATTTTCCAAAAGAGTGAGCATTATGGAATTCAAATTCTTTTGTATTTCTTTCTTTACGAATAACAGAAATGTTTTACAAGAAACTTTCCATACAAGCGTTTCACCGCAAGCCCATTAAATCCGACCTATTATTTTCAAAATATTCTTCTTGAAAAAATTATTTGTCTTATTTTGTTTTATATTTTCTCAAACTTAAATCGCTACAAGCTAATAAAAATTAGACCGTGAGGTGTTTTCCTTAATTTCAATAGGCATTTACTCCTTGACGTTGTAATCGCAAAAGTTTAGTTTACTGCTGAAAGTAGGCTGCGAGTTTAAAAGGTGTTTCAAGTATCCACTAACAGGTACATTAATGCTTCTTAATTTAAAAAGATCATGCACTGATCCATACAAGATTGCAAAGAGTTCAGCTAAATTTTATTTGAATATAAAAAATTTTACTAAAAATATACAAACATATACAGAAAAAATATTTACTCGCATATATACACACGCACATATGCATACATATGAACAGAAAAATTTTAAATAAATTTTAAAATTATTTTACGATGTAGAACATATTTGATATATAGTATTTCCTAGTAATAGAGAAGAAAATTTTTTTTCACCTTTCTGAGAGCCGACAGCTTCCTCTTAGTGAGAACAAGATCAAATCTTTTTGGAGCCGATGCCCGGAATAGAGGAGTGGGATCTGGATTGAACAATTATTGCTTTGTTAGGTCTTTCGTCACTTTATCATCGACTTTCTTCTTGATAGCTTTAACAGAGGCACTTTTACCCTCCACTTGTGCTTGATATTCGTCAAAACCAAAACCAAAGTTGGGATTGAAGTTACCATTTAATTGTGGATTGATATTAAAACCTTGATTGGGTGCGGCCAATCCATAGCCCTCTGTGTATTGTGGCGGCTGGGGATATTGTGCACCGGGAAATTGAGTTTGTGGATATTGAGCAGCTGCAAATTGGTGGGGATTATTGCCATTCACATAAGGATATTGACCTAGGACATTACTAAGGCCAGTGAAACCGTGATAGTTGGGGTTATTATTAATACCAGCTCCTGCAAAGTTTTGCGTTATTGGATAACCGCTGGGATAATTAACCGGTATGGCTGGGAATGAAGGTTGTGCTACACCGCCGGGATATTGAGCTGCAGGTCTGCCTATAACGCCAGTGGGTCCGCCAGGACCTACTAATATGCCATTTGCAATACTTCCTGGAAATGCAGAAATTGGAGGATAATTCGCAATACCATTATAACTTCCTGCACTCAAAGGATTTCCAACTTCTCTCTGTGGTATATATGGGCTATGCTGTCTAGTGATTTCATCATTTGTATCGCTATAATCATCAATATCTTCATCTTGCGGCTGCCCTGGTAGCGGCCGTTTTGTTGTTGGCTCCCGATCGCGATTCGCTCTTGCGTAATATTTTTCTGTTGCAGAATAACCGAGCACATTTCCGTTTTGATTGCTTTTAGACCAAATCCATTTATTTTGGCCTACACACACATTTAAAATAACTACCATGAATATTGAAATGTAATTTAATTTATGCATTTTCATTATTCTCAGGAGACGCGTTCAAATCCCTTTTTTTTATTTTATTAATTTTATTTTGTACGATCTGTTTCTTGGTGCGTTCCCTTGCGTGGGTACTTAAAGAATAATTCATTTAGTTTGTTATTCGAGGAGTTTTATTAAATTGATGATCATAAAGCGTTTTTATTATAAATTTTATGTTTTTGTTAACACAAAGATAATAAAGTCAGCCATGTGTGTCCGTATATCAATGCAGACAAAAGACATGGAGCAACACAAGCATTGTTTTGTTAGCGGTAAGTTGTTGTCAATTGTTTAAGCTTAAGTTAGATATGAGATCGTGAGTAACTTTACTACATGAGCACACATATCCACAGACAAAGAAAATTAGTCATGAGTAGACTAAAGTACTCGTATAAAAATTAAAAAAAAAAAAATTATAAAAATGTACAGAACTTTCGGAAACCGTTTAGCCTTCTCCTTAATAACTTAAAAATTTTCTGCTCTGTAAGTTAAATTTATTTATGGAAATGCTGCACTTCCATGTGTGATTCTTTATGTCTTAAAAAAATTATTCTTTAGAATCAGTTCGAAGCATTTGAATAGAAAACTGAATTTTTCTTTATTAATTCCAAATAATAAAATTTAAAAAAACAAAATTAAACTTTCGAAAATAAATGAGAAAAACTGCATAATTGTAAGATTGACAAAAAAAAAAAAGAAATATTTTGCGATCAATTGTTATTCATAATTTACTTGTAAACTTGCCTGATTCACGTTGGATACACGTACATCATCAGCACAAATACTCTGTTATATATATATTTGATAACTTAATGAATGCAGAAGGCAGACCAAAGCTTAAGACTGACTTTACTTATTTGTGTATAAGAATTTTTTGGTTATTTCCAAATTGTTAAATTCCTTTCGACTGCGTAAAAAGACGAAAAGACGTTACACCTGAATGACTGCGATTGAAAAAGTTGAATAATCACGTAATATTGATAAAAACGTGATCTCGTTAATCACGTAAAGTTTCTAATTGTATAACAAAAAAAAAACAAAGTATTATTAAAAATAAAAAGATAAATTATACATACGCAAGAGTGCATTCAGTCAGCTCAAATGTAATATACACCCATATATATATATAAGATTTTTTCGATGATTTTTTCTCAGAACACAATTCATACTCATGGCCAGAAAGTGTGTTTTGAAGACAGAAGATGAGTCGATTTAACATGAAAGCAGCCCAGCGAAAAATGCCTGTTATCTGGAAAGGGAGAATAATTTTATTTTGTAATTTCCATTTAATAATTTTCGATCATTTTACAATATAAAAACATAATTATTCGCATTGTTCGATAACCGATAACTATGCCTTCTGCACCCTTTGCGACAACTTTCCATGGGTATCAGTGTGATGTCATTCCATATACGATATATTGCCAAATTAGTAAATAATTTGTGCTTAATTTTTTAGCAAGAAATTTCTTGTGTCAGCCATGTAAGTCACTACAATGTAAGAAAAATCATTTTTAATGGAATTATTGAAAAAAAGTTTTGAAATGATTGCTTGTGGTGAGCCACCTTATGACAACGTATAGGAATAGGGACTGTCTGTTGCAGATTGGCATTCCCGAAAATTATCTTACAAGCCATCTGCTATAAGGACAAATTTCTTTCTTTGCAACTGCATATAGAAATGCATCCTTTTATTACAATATACACATTTATGTATCTACTTGGTTTTCACCATCATACCAGAAGTTGGCGACTAAAAAAATAATCATAAAAACAAGCGAGAAGTGTATATAACTATTTTCTACATGAAAAAGTTTTTCAAATAAAAAAATTTGTGGCACTTTTGCATTACGTTATGAAAAGAAATAATTAATGGCAAACATTTTAATATTGCATCAATAACACAGTATAGACATCCGCCAGAGTACCTGGAAGTTCTTCCAAACACATTTACAGAAATGTTAGTTGCACAAGTTTTAGTTTTGGCTTAGAAATTCATGAATATCAAGTAAAATAAAAAAAATAAAAATAATTATACATATATGTAGGTATGTTTGTACATGCCAAAGGAAAACGAGTATATGTATACATATCCATACATACATATGTACGCCTCTACTGGGCTGATTTTTATACTAAAATTTTGGTTTTCTGAAAAATATTTCTTTAACCACACACACCATTATTATATACTTGACCTCCAATATAATGTTTCCATCGTTAAACCATTTAACCACAAAGAAAAAAATATATAAAATAGCCAAAAACCAAATTATGAAAAAAGAAAACAAAAGAACTCAAGGTCGAGTGTATTTAAAAAAAATTCTCATAAAATAATTCCCAAATATTCATATTTAATTGCGTCTGCTACAGTTGAGTTTTTATTTTCAATTTTTTTTTCATCACAAATATATTGGTGGCTCAGAAATGCAAACCGTGTTAAATGTCGTGTACACCCTACAATGAGAGGGAATACTTTTGCGCCATTTTATTCTATATATAAGCTTTGATAGATAATTTAGATTATAAATTTTTTTTTTTGTAAATTTTCAATTTTTTTTTCTGTGTTTATTTATTATTTTAATTAAAAAGTAGTTTTAATTACTAAAACATTTAAGAAAGTAATTAATTTGTTGTTTTCATAAAATATGATAGAAAAAATTTATTAGCCCCATAATGTTCCTATATTTTTGTTAATCGAATCCACACATGCATGTAAAGGGTTTTTCGTAATCTGCATGGGAACTGTCGATATTGATTACTATCACAAATTTTTTATATTTTTATTTGACAAATAAGTTGACATTTCCGTGCAATAAGGTATTACCAAGTCGTCCAGAATAACGCTTTCAAATTTTCCAATTTCATTTTGAAAAAAAAAATGCATAAATAAATAAAGGTGTTCTTTTAAGCCTAAAAACAAAAAAGGAACAATTTACATACATACATAAGTATGTAATCTAATCTTTATATACATATACATATATATTTTTTTTAGCCTTATAAAAACTTATTATATAATTGAGCTTTAAATCTCATCAGCAGCCAGTGCTTTTACCCATATTATAATTATATTCCAATAATTGTAATATTAAGGGAATAAACAAATACATACGTATGTTTATATTATTGAACTTTAATATAATGACTCAATTTTGATATTTTTTATTACTTTAAAGTTTAATCCAAAAAAAACACCCGTTTGCAGGAACATTCACACACACATGTACATTTGGGTGCATTAATTTTCTTAAATAATTCTTTTTCGTTTACATTAATTACATTTCCACATGCACACAAATACATACATAGTAGTCTAATAAAATACTACACTTCCATACACACTCATACATACACATGGCTTTGGCATGCAATTCCACAATATTATTTAACCTTCATTAAATGGTAAATGTTGCTAACAATCCGCTTGATGTAAATTATGTTTACATCTTCATACATATTGTTAGGTTAGGTTAAGTTAGCTCAAGAGGGCCTTCGTAACGGCTGTGTAAAAAAGAGAGAGACAGATGATGATGCAATTGAAAATAAAGGGCTAGTTGTGAGAATTTGTTCTCAAGAAGGGAGTATTTTTTTATTTTTTTATGTATATATTTTTAAAGTCGAATAAACGTGAGAATTTTAACTCGTTTTTCTCTCTTTGAAAAACCGTAAGATTTATTTAATGTTTAATTCTCTCAATTCAAGTGTATGTAAATACAGCAAATCATATTGCTGGTGATAAAATAAAAAATTTCTTACATATGTACATACAATGTTTTACTTCATATTACAAATAAAACGAAACAGTCATTAATCTGTGTATGCATATAAATTCAGCATCTGACACACCGTGTAATTCGTCCCATAGAAAAACTTTTCTTAATTTACTATTACATAAACTGATTATAACCCGAGTTCAATCTAAAACGGCTATTTCGCTCCGTAACAACTAGCATGCAGAGAATCTTATATGTATGTTCATTATTGGTTAAAAAAGATACTTATGTACATATATACATATGTATTGATATGTATGTATGCACATCTGTACATACATATTCATATATGATAAGCCACATTCCTAACTCATATTGTTTAAGTATCAATAATCAATTAATACTCGTTTGATTTGAAATTCTAATACAAACGATTATTCGAAATAAAAAAAAACGACAAACGTCGTATACACACACATACATAAATATACAATCCGATCACTCTTTTAATAGTGCAAAAGTTGCTTCTTTAGTATTATTTCAATAAATGTTTTAATGTCGCTGCTAAAATACTGCTCTAAAGGAGCGCCGGAGGAGAGTGTATAGCCTTAGTATCATCAATGTAATTGACCAGACAATATGGCTTAAACCTCAGAATAGTAATTAAATACATAATATGTACTTATGTTAAAGCGCTTGAGAAAAATGTATGAGAACTGTTTTTAATTTATGACTGCCGGAGATAGCAATCGATTCCACGGACTTATCCATTTGTAAATAAGTGTATTATCCTACATTCATTCAATATATGTATATTGTTTTCTATATTTAGGCTATGGACACATTTCTCCACGTACAGATTGGGGTAAAGTTACTACCATATTTTATGCTATTGTTGGTATCCCTCTTATGCTTCTATGCCTGTCGAATATCGGTGATGTTATGGCCACTTCATTTCGGTAAGTACTAATAGATACAATTAGCATATCCAAGTTATTTGGATGTACACTTTAAGGTTTATTTATTGGCGTGTTTGCTGCTACATTTGCACACGAACTGCTAACAAATCTCGTGCGCGTGCAAGAAAACGTTCATTTAGAGGGCATCGTTATTCATCGCGCTCTCAACCCCTGCCATTTCGGAGATCAGTTAAAATGTCTCAGAGATCAGGGCATGATAGTGGGTTGCAACATGCTCATTCCGATCCTGAATTGAGAACAATGGGGAAAAAAGATTATGAACATGATTTGTATTACGAACGACAAGGTGATCGGCGGACACATCGTCCCAATGGTCGTGGAGGTGGTGATCGTAGAAGTGAGCATTTTATGAACATACCGCCACCAGCCAGAAGTAGCAACCGTCATATACCATTAAATTATGATGATTACTATTATCCCGATGATAGCCCCTCTTACACTCAAACCATTAATAGAGGAGCGCACCGTTTTAGTAGTAGACAAAAAAACCGAGATCACATACGCGATCGTCATACTGTGGAAAGAGAGCGTCATTTAAGTAGATCAAAACACCATTTTGACTCAGTGGATGACATAAATAATTTTCCACAAACTAAAAGAGCAACAAGTGTACGTTCAGCGACGGCAGCCAATTTTAAAAAAGATGAACATCGAGAGTATAGGGAACATAATAGACTTAATTCGCATCATAATATGACCAGGGATAAATCAATACCAAATGCAAATGCCCGAACAAGATCCAAATCCGTTGATCCGCGGTCATCAGCAGCTTTGATTGAAGAACTAGATGAGGAAATCATAAGAAATACTCCCATTATATCAAATCGATACGCTATTGTGGAAATGGCAAATCGTGAATCGAGAAATAAATCACAGTTAAGAAGTCAATCTATGCCAAGATCCGCTTTCCATAAAAACACTTTAAGTCATTTGAATTCAAAATTTTACCAAGACGAATTGCCAAATCATGTCAACAATCGTCGTCACCAACAGCTTAGAAGAGCTAGTGTAGGTAGGCCAACTTCAGTTGGGCCACACTTGCCAACAAGATATGGCCATAATTTGGAATTGCCTGAACCCGGTAATTATCATGGACAACGAGTTGCAAGAGAAGTTTCTCCCAGGCGTTTCGACATATACGACGATGATTTTGATGAAACATTTCTGGAGGAACCCGAAGAGCATATCCATATGTCGCGTAGAGGTGGTCGCTATTACGACGACATTGATTATAATTCGCAAAAATATTCAAGTCATAAAAAGAGAACCCCTAGAAAAGAAAAACAAGGTAATTAAGAAATAAATGAAACCTGAAATCTTAATTTCATAGATTTTTATAGACCGGTTGCCACCTTCGCCTCGCATTATGTCACCCATGGGATTTGCCGTCAAGAGACAAATACGAAAGCGTCCTAGTTATGATTACGAGGACGATTCCCAGTACGGGGATGAATGGAGTGATTTTTATGGCGATATATCCCCGAAAGATCGCCCGGTACCCATATGGTTGTGCGTGTTTCTAGTCATCAGTTATATCCTGGGTGGAGCAGCTTTATTCGCCTATTGGGAAGAATGGTCATTTTTGGATTCGGCCTACTTTTGCTTTATAACGCTAACTACCATTGGTAACTCAAAAATGAAACATTCTTTGCATAATATATTCTTTGCTTGGCAACAACAATCATATGTTCCACTTCATTTATTTTAAGGGTTTGGCGATTTTGTGCCGGCCAAAGGTGTCAAAGATGAATCGGAACAGTCAATAGCTTATTGCTCATTATACCTATTGTTTGGCATAGCGCTTTTAGCCATGAGTTTCAACTTAGTACAAGAAGAATTCATAGCAAACGTTAAAGAGGTGGCTAGACGTTTGGGCATTTTAAAAGACGACGACGACGATGACTGAGCAATATAAGCCAATTAAGATTAAATATGTGTTTGTGTTGTTTTTCCTTGTAATATACAGCAGTGAAATGAAAGAAACTAAATTTCTTTTACTTTCTTATGCATTTATTAAAATAACAAATATTTCGTAAAGCGTCACTGCAATTTTCGAACATTATGTTGACGGTTTCCGATTCCAACTTACGAATATCATGCATGATATTTAGTTTAGGTGTATTGATTTAAAATTCACATTGGAATCATTGACGTGAGTTTTATTCGATTGCCTGTTGCCTCGTTAGAAAAGATTTTTTGTTGTAAGAATTTCATATAGTGCCGCTATACTGCTGGCAGAAGGCTAATTTCGAATAGGAAGAATCTATTATTATTGCTGAGTCGAATATGTATTGTTTGAATGTATGTATGAATGTGTGCATTAGAAATTGTTGTAATATTTTAATATGTTATAAAATTATTGAAATATTTACTATTCAATGTGTGTGTTACAATAAAATATTATTTTCACCGCGATCAACCACAAAATGTTAATAATTTTATTTGAAAAGGTTTCTCAGCAGCCACTATTTGCCTCCCTTTATACTTTGTGACCTTAGTTTATTAATAGACCATAAGTAATTAATATTAAGGCGTTCTATCCTCACCACCAATAACACCTTCTTCAAAATCGTTGTCACTTTCCTAAACAAGAATTATAAAAATAAATTTATGACCAATTTTGTTTCCCTTTATGATAAAATTTTAGTATATTTATGCGAAATACGTTAGTAATATAAATTACTATAAAGCAAATACATACATACTCGTATATATAAATAACTTACTTCTTCGATGGGCAATGTTGTATCCAAATCCGACCAATCGTTCTCCTGTCGATAACGTTTTATGATTTGTGTGTGCGGTGAAGTTTCTGCTAAGATTCTAGGGTAGGAATAAACTTTTTTTGATGGGGTCGCACCCGTAGCCTTATAAGTTTTTAATTCACCTTTCTTAAATGAATCCATATCGTGATTGCAACTGTTCAGCTGTTTATTAAACACTTCTGTGTATTCTTCTAATGCTTTTTTCACCATTAAATTTGTATTATTCAGATCAAATAAATGACTCTGAATAGACTTATCGTACTCATTAATGGACAGAGAAAATTCTTCTGTATTTCTTTTAATTTGTTTACAATTTCCTATACGCAAACGTTTTGCCTCACTTTTATTCTCTCGGTTTGTATCAGTGATGTCTTTGAGATATTGTGCTTGTCCCGTTGAAATTTGTTTTGTGTATTTTGAACTTTCCTCCAGCATATTAACCAATTGAATGTTAATGGTTGAACATTTATCAACTGTATGGTTTACACCAAGTGCTGCTTGTCGATTTAACTCTTCAATAAACGAACAATTCTCTTCATATGTTGTTGTCTGACTTTTTAGGAAATCTGTATTGAGATTGGAGGTATCTTGTGCAGTACTTTCGATATCTTGATGGTGTTTATTTATATTTTCTACATTGTTATTTATATAGCTGATACATTTTGAACGTTTCTCTTGCAAGGCCTGTAATTCTGCCAATAATTTTTGCTCCTCTTCCATTAATGCACGTTCTTCACTTAAATTATTTTTTATTTGTTGCACTTCCTGCAAACTTTCCAAAGACTTTAGCTTTATCACTTCTAAACTGCCGCTTAGTTTGTCCGTATGTTTTTGCAAGTCTCTGTTGTTAAAAGATAATTTTTCGGTTAAACGTTCGCACATACTGTTTAAAGAAGATTTCTGCTCTTTATTGTAAACTTGCAACGAGGAAAGATTTTCTTTGATTTCATTTTGAAATTTCTGTTCTTTTGATCGCAGTTCTTCTATTATTCGAAGAACTGCAGATTGTTGTTCATCGCTTAGTTGTTTTAACGAATTAGAAAATACTTCCTCTAATGCCAAAGACTTCGTTAGAAAACTTTCGCATAAATTTTCAATTTCAATAATTTTATTTTTAGCATTATTTAAGAGCTCCGCCTGAACGCAGTTTATTTTGCCTGATAGAAAATATGCAATAAAATAAATTACATATGAGATATTTGTTTTAGTTTTGACAAACTTACCTAATTCCTGTCGTACATCGTTATAGCATTTGAAGTGTTGGCTTTCTAAATGCTTCAAATTGTCATCTAACAATTCAAAGTTGTCGTGCATGCGTTCTGAAAACTTTTCGCATGCCGTTTGAATTTTAACATCTACATCTTTTCGACGATCAATAGTTTTCTAAGTAAAAAAAAAAAAAATAAAAATTAATTTGATCCAAAAATCTGTGTAGAAACTTATAAGGATGGTTATAGTCTTCACCATACAAAGAAATCAACATTTTTTATGCGCAGTCAGTTTATTAATAAGTGTTCGTTTAAAAATATAAATCATAACATTGTTTTCTGCTTTTAACTGGATAATCATTCTCGAGTGGTTTGCATAATGCAGTTTTACGCGAGAACAGACCATTCAATTTTATTCCCGTGTTTTTTTTTTTATTCCCATTGCTGGTTTGAGTCGTAATCGTATCTATTATGTGGCATATCCGCGTCATTCCCGATTAACTGAATTCAATTTCGAGTCGTAATTAATTTCATATCATAATTTTAATACTTAATACTTAATAGTTATTACTTAAAACTTACATATTATAGAACTTTTGTTATTAATAACCAGTATTAAGTATTTTCAATTCCACATTTATATGTCTTAATATTACTTATACAATGTAGCAAAAAAAAAATGTATCTTCTCAGATGATAATTAATTGAAGCTTCAGTTTGTGGTGAAGCTATACAAAATCCATTAATGCAAATCTAAGTAAATTAAAAACTTACATGTAATAATTCTGTATCTTGTGTTGCGATGTCTGCTACTTGCATTATTTTTGCTGCTTGGTTTTTTAAAGTTTCTTCTGTTTTTACGTGTGACTCAAGTAAAACCTTTTTCTCTTTGTAACGCCTTTTTGTGGTATGCAAAACCTTTTTCGTTTTTGTTAGTCTGCCTTTAGTGCATATCAAATTTTCTTCAATTTTATTTAACTTTTCCGTCTTTTCTACCAAATTTAAGCTAACTTCATTAAATATTTTCTCTTTCGAAGCCAACTCATCTTTTAAGGCCTTAAGTAGTAGCATTTTCTCATTAAGTTCGCGATTCTGCGAATCCATTTTAAGAGTCATTTCTGAAAAAGTTTCCTCGGCCAGATAGATGCCATTTTTATCTCTCGCTGCCATCAAATCACGCTTAAGTTTATCAATTTCTTCAGTATATTCCCGTAAAATAACTTTCTTTGTTAATTTCTGGTTTACTTCTGGTTTATTTTGTATGTTTTTGGCGCGATGTGCATACGCTAGTGTACTTAAAGTTTCTTCAATGTCCGTATGAACGGGAGATACAGTAGCAATAATTGAAGTTTTGGTCCGACCACCTGGTGAGAGTTACATCACATACATATAAATAATTTCTCGTAGCTTTAACTTACCTAAAGATTCCTGCAGCAAACGAGTCAATTTTGATTCACGATATGGTATATGTGGTGCCCGCTCCACCAGTGCAGTAATAACCCTTCCCAATGTGAGTAAGCTTTGATTAATATTTACGGTTTCTCTGATACGGATACCCTTTTTATTACCAGCTTTTGAGGCGTTTTCGCTGCCTGCCAAATCCACTAAATTTAATTTTCCAATCTTAAGCATTTCTTCGCCATCAATACCATTTTCCTTAATGTGTACCAGTATGGAGAAAACTGTATGTGAACGTGATGACTGTGCGTTCATCAAAGTTGCTGCAGTTTTACGTCGTTCTTTGCCTTTTTCTAACAGCTTGTAAACATCATCTTTACTGTGAACAGGAATTTCTTCAAGTCCCTGTATTATAACAGATCCTTTTTTTGTATTATCATCATATATTCTTATTTTAATGCTTTCGTCAGAAGACAATAAGTCGCAGAGCTCCTCGTTGTACAATTCCAAATACGAAATTCGCATGGAAAACTCAACTTCCATCATACGCAATTCATCAAATAGGTGACATAAAGCTCTGGGTATGATACCTAAGTCTGAGTTCTAAATATTGTATAACTAAATAAAAATAAGTTGAAAGAAAGAGGAAGAAACTGTACTTACATCTTCCCAAGAAGATTTCAATTTAGCACACTGATTTCCAACCATAGTATGAGTTTTACCCGTACCAGTCTGCCCATACGCAAATACTGTACAGTTATAACCTGACAGTACTTCTCCAATTAAAGGCGCAACAACCGATGTATACACTTCAACTTGCTTGGAATCTGCATCAAATGTGCGATCGAATGTAAATTTTTTTGTTAGTTTTGATTCCAATGCATTACGTGTTTCAATTTCTTTGGGCGAAATAACATCTACAATCTCCGCTGAACGCAAAATTCTTTCTCGATCATTTAGGGGTCTACAATGATATTGTTTCAATAAAAATAGTTCAGTTCGCAGAAATAAGTAATACTTACCTGACACGAACATAAACTTGTATGTTTTGGTTACTCTTTTTTTGTGGTTGCGAAAAGTTCGTTTTAGCACCAGAAGAATGCATTGTTACTTAAATTTGTATAGAAATTTGATAAACACTTAAATATTCTTATATTTTGTTGAACTTTCATATATTTATATATTTGTATATATATATATATATATATACATATGTATATAGGAAAACTGCTTCAAGTCACAGAGTGTGGAATGCGAATAGATTTATAAAAAGCAAAACTGCAATTTGAATTTGATACCGTTGATGAAAGGTGAAAAAAACACAAATCATTTTAATAATGAAGATACAGATACAGTGGGGCCAAATAAATACCGTTAAAAAAATTAATACAAAATTTAGATACCTTTCCTTTGTATCCATTTCCTTTCCTGAAAAACAATGCTATTATATTCGCCAGATAATAGATCACCTAAAGGCATTCCTACAAAAAATTGGTTCGCCGAAAGAAATATGATTGCTATTACAGATGAAATTGGGTGTGTGAGCACTACACTAGATTATAAAAACCGTACAATTAAGCAATACATGCTTTGCACCGATATTTAATAGGCTATTCAAACTCAATTTCCAGAATAATTAAGTGCTGCATAGCATGCCCACTCCTGCCATCCTGACTTCGGATTGCCTGCGCTGGTTTAACAAAACTGCTAAGACTCATGCAAAAAAGCTTCAGGTTATTCACAATAAAAATTTAAAAATAATTCATGGTCCCTCTCCAAGGTATCCAACCGCATTTCTGCACAATAGAGCGCTTATAAATAATCTGACACTGTCATAAAATGAAAAATGCAGTTTATCTGATTTTCGAACAATAAGAAATTTTCAAAACGCCGCTAACAATTCTTGTATTGAAAATAATTCTGGTAGTGATAGTTTTTTAAAAATTCATTATAAAACTTTTTAGTTTTTCTGACTAATTTTTCTCAAACCAGTTTTATTAGTTTTAATTAAGAATTAAATTTGTTTATTGCAGTACTTTTTATTAAATTTCCATACTACTGTACCTCATTAGAAAAAATTAGTTTTTTTCACACCCTTGTGAAATTAAAAAACAGCAAAAAGGACTTTCCAAGAAGAAATTAATTAAAGAAAAGAAATTAAATTAAAGAAATTTACTAAAAGTCCAACATTTTAACCCAAATTTGTTATGACATTTTTCTGTGTTCGCACTGTATCTTTATTATTAAAAGGGAATTGTAAAACTTAAAATACCGTTTATTTCAGTTTTCATACACACATTCGCACGAAAATACTTACGATATGATTTCCATTTGGCTTTTATACTCCTGTAGTTTTCATCATTAGAACTAACTCAGATCTATTTATTTTGTGAATTTTAAAAAATTTGTCAAACCTTTAACTTACATATCTATGTCGGATTGTAACAATGGGAGTGAGTGTTCCACGTATCTTCTTGGGTATTCAATAATATAGGGAATATGTGTTTGACATTTTTTCTTTATGCATGTACATTACTTGCAAGTGAGTGTGTGCGTGCATTCGTAGTACGAATATAATTTAATAACTAAATGGAAATTAAAGTGAATCACACTGGACTTCAATATGGCTAGAAACTCCAAGATAAACTATAAATGAATATTTTAAACGATTTTGTAATTTAAAAACATTTAAGAACAGTCGTGCATCCGAATAAAATTCCACAGAGAAAATCAAGTTCAGTTTTATTTATTTTTATATATGTATATTTTTTTATATGTGCTACTTTCACATGTCTTTATTTATATTTACTTAGAAAACTATTGATCGTCGGAAAGATGTGTGTGATATTGAAATTCAAACGGCATGCGAAAGGTTTTCAGAACGCATACACGATCTGAAGCATTTACAAAGCCAACAGTCCAAATGCTATACCGATGTACAACAGGAATTAGGTAAGTTTGTCAAAACTAAAACAAATATCTCATATGTAATTTATTTTATTGCATATTTTCTATCAGGCAAAATAAACTGCATTCAGGCGGAGCTCTTAAATAATGCTAGAAATAAAATTAATGGCATTAAAATCTTATGCGATAGTTTTCTAACGAAATCTTCATTGGAGGAGGTTTTTTCAAATTCTTTAAAACAACTTAGCGATGAACATCAAATTGCAGTTCTTCGAATAATAGAAGAACTACGATCAAAAGAACAGAAATTTCAAAATGAAATCAAAGAAAATCTTTCCTCGTTGCAAGTTTACAATGAACAGCAGAAATCTTCTTTAAACAGTATGAGCGAACGTTTAACCGAAAAATTATCTTTTCGCAACAGAGACTTGCAAAAACATGCCGAGAAACTAAACGGCAACTTAGAAGTGATAAAGCTGAACTCTTTCGGCAATTTGCAAGAAGTGCAACAAATAAAAAATTATTTAAAGGAAGAACGTGCCTTAATGAAAGAGGAGCAAAAATTATTGGCAGAATTACAGGCCTTGCAAGAGAAACGTTCAAAATGTATTAGCTATATAAGTAACAATGTAGAAAATATAAATAAACACCATCAAGATATCGAAAGTACTGCCCATGATACTAGATACAAAAAAAAAAAAATTTTAAAAGTCACATAACTTCTTTTAAGAAGAATATGGAAGAACACAAGATTTTGCGCTATGAAAAGAAGGATTAATGAACACCAATTCGAATCTGCCATTTTCATAGTAGAATATATTTCTCTCTAATATCATATCAGTTTTATCAAATTAAAATGCTAATTTTGTTACTTTTTCGATCAAAGTCTCATCTATGTATTTTGAGCATTAATAAAGTTGTTAAATTTATAAGCAAAAAAATTTTGTTAGATTCTAAGTGGTGACAAGCACTTTTTATTCAGGATCACTTATTTATTTTAAATTATTGTTAGTGAGAAAGATATGGAAATACATGACAATTTTCAAATGACAGATAGGAACCTGAAAAACATGCAAGGTTAATAGAAAAGATTGAATCTGACACCTTCAACACTTTTGTTCAAGTTGTTCAAGACTTTTGCTGAGCACACGCCTAATACTCTTCGACAACGTCATTTCTTTTTAAATCGTGTATATTTAATTTTATATATTTACATCGCTTACTGTACACCACCTTAAAAAAGTTATAAAATGTTTACAGAACAGATTTTAGTACAAAAGCATCTTTAGAAACATTTATAAATTAAACACTGTAGTTAAGAATAAGTCTATATGTAACAAATATTAGGGTGTTACACATAAGACATTTCCAATATTAGCATCTAATGAATCCTGAACGTCAATAGTAGAATTTTCAACATCGTTGTCACTTTCCTGAAAAGCAATGTTATACTAAATAAATTTATAAAAATTGATAAAATTTTCATCTTTTATATAAAACTTATTTCAGATTATCCGAACAAATCAGAAATATATACCAAATCCGATTCCACAATTAACTTACTTCTTCGATGGGCAATGTTGTATCCAAATCCGACCAATCGTTCTCCTGTCGATAACGTTTTATGATTTGTGTGTGCGGTGAAGTTTCTGCTAAGATTCTAGGGTAGGAATAAACTTTTTTTGATGGAGTCGCACCCGTAGCCTTATAAGTTTTTAATTCACCTTTCTTAAATGAATCCATATCGTGATTGCAACTGTTCAGCTGTTTATTAAACACTTCTGTGTATTCTTCTAATGCTTTTTTCACCATTAAATTTGTATTATTCAGATCAAATAAATGACTCTGAATAGACTTATCGTACTCATTAATGGACAGAGAAAATTCTTCTGTATTTCTTTTAATTTGTTTACAATTTCCTATACGCAAACGTTTTGCCTCACTTTTATTCTCTCGGTTTGTATCAGTGATGTCTTTGAGATATTGTGCTTGTCCCGTTGAAATTTGTTTTGTGTATTTTGAACTTTCCTCCAGCATATTAACCAATTGAATGTTAATGGTTGAACATTTATCAACTGTATGGTTTACACCAAGTGCTGCTTGTCGATTTAACTCTTCAATAAACGAACAATTCTCTTCATATGTTGTTGTCTGACTTTTTAGGAAATCTGTATTGAGATTGGAGGTATCTTGTGCAGTACTTTCGATATCTTGATGGTGTTTATTTATATTTTCTACATTGTTATTTATATAGCTGATACATTTTGAACGTTTCTCTTGCAAGGCCTGTAATTCTGCCAATAATTTTTGCTCCTCTTCCATTAATGCACGTTCTTCACTTAAATTATTTTTTATTTGTTGCACTTCCTGCAAACTTTCCAAAGACTTTAGCTTTATCACTTCTAAACTGCCGCTTAGTTTGTCCGTATGTTTTTGCAAGTCTCTGTTGTTAAAAGATAATTTTTCGGTTAAACGTTCGCTCATACTGTTTAAAGAAGATTTCTGCTGTTCATTGTAAACTTGCAACGAGGAAAGATTTTCTTTGATTTCATTTTGAAATTTCTGTTCTTTTGATCGTAGTTCTTCTATTATTCGAAGAACTGCAGATTGTTGTTCATCACTTAGTTGTTTTAACGAATTAGAAAATACCTCCTCCAATGCCAAAGACTTCGTTAGAAAACTTTCGCATAAATTTTCAATTTCAATAATTTTATTTTTAGCATTATTTAAGAGCTCCGCCTGAACGCAGTTTATTTTGTCTGATAGAAAATATGCAATAAAATAATTTAAATGAGATTTTTGTTTTAGTTTTGACAAACTTACCTAATTCCTGTCGTACATCGTTATAGCATTTGAAGTGTTGGCTTTCTAAATGCTTCAAATTGTCATCTAACAATTCAAAGTTGTCGTGCATGCGTTCTGAAAACTTTTCGCATGCCGTTTGAATTTTAACATCTACATCTTTCCGACGATCAATAGTTTTCTAAGTAAAAAAAAAAAATAAAAATTAATTTGATCCAAAAATGTGTGTAGAAACTTATAAGGATGGTTATAGTCTTCACCATACAAAGAAATCAACATTTTTTATGCGCAGTCAGTTTGTTAATAAGTGTTCGTTTAAAAATATAAATCATAACATTGTTTTCTGCTTTTAACTGGATAATCATTCTCGAGTGGTTTGCATTATGCAGTTTTGCGCGAGAACAGACCATTTAATTTTATTCCCGTGTTTTTTTTTTATTCCCATTGCTGGTTTGCGTCGTAATCGTATCTATTATGTGGCATATCCGCGTCATTCCCAATTAACTGAATTCAATTTCGAGTCGTAATTAATTTCATATCATAATTTTAATACTTAATACTTAATAGTTATTACTTAAAACTTACATATTATAGAACTTTTGTTATTAATAACCAGTATTAAGTATTTTCAATTCCACATTTATATGTCTTAATATTACTTATATAATGTAGCAAAAAAAAAAAATGTATCTTCTCAGATGATAATTAATTGAAGCTTCAGTTTGTGGTGAAGCTATACAAAATCCATTAATGCAAATCTAAGTAAATTAAAAACTTACATGTAATAATTCTGTATCTTGTGTTGCGATGTCTGCTACTTGCATTATTTTTGCTGCTTGGTTTTTTAAAGTTTCTTCTGTTTTTACGTGTGACTCAAGTAAAACCTTTTTCTCTTTGTAACGCCTTTTTGTGGTATGCAAAACCTTTTTCGTTTTTGTTAGTCTGCCTTTAGTGCATATCAAATTTTCTTCAATTTTATTTAACTTTTCCGTCTTTTCTACCAAATTTAAGCTAACTTCATTAAATATTTTCTCTTTCGAAGCCAACTCATCTTTTAAGGCCTTAAGTAGTAGCATTTTCTCATTAAGTTCGCGATTCTGCGAATCCATTTTAAGAGTCATTTCTGAAAAAGTTTCCTCGGCCAGATAGATGCCATTTTTATCTCTCGCTGCCATCAAATCACGCTTAAGTTTATCAATTTCTTCAGTATATTCCCGTAAAATAACTTT
This sequence comes from Ormia ochracea, assembly GCA_963402855.1. Lineage (NCBI taxonomy): Eukaryota > Metazoa > Arthropoda > Insecta > Diptera > Tachinidae > Ormia > Ormia ochracea. Next base: position 45,940,470 of record OY727106.1, read on the forward strand.
CTTTGTTAATTTCTGGTTTACTTCTGGTTTATTTTGTATGTTTTTGGCGCGATGTGCATACTCTAGTGTACTTAGGGTTTCTTCAATGTCTTTGTGACCAGGAGATACTGTGGCAATAATTGAAGTTTTTGTCCGACCACCTAATAAGATTTATATTATTTACATTATGTATCATAAAGAATTTCAAATATATACTTTCATCAACATAAAAAGATTTAAAAAGTTTTTAAGTTTGAAAGTTTAATAGTAACTTAATTTCCACCTTATATATAAGAAAAAACATTATTAATAACCGTTTTCCATAAATTTTGGGTATATTCGTTAAAAATAAAAAAAATAAGTGCCCTTAATTTCCTTTTCACACCAAATTAACTTACCTAAAGATTCCTGCAGCAAACGAGTCAATTTTGATTCACGATATGGCACATGTGGTGTCCGCTCCACCAGTGCAGTAATAACCCTTCCCAATGTGAGTAAGCTTTGATTAATATTTACGGTTTCTCTGATACGGATACCCTTTTCATTACCAGCTTTTGAGGCGTTTTCGCTGCCTGCCAAATCCACTAAATTTAATTTTCCAATCTTAAGCATTTCTTCGCCATCAATACCATTTTCCTTAATGTGTACCAGTATGGAGAAAACTGTATGTGAACGTGATGACTGTGCGTTCATCAAAGTTGCTGCAGTTTTACGTCGTTCTTTGCCTTTTTCTAACAGCTTGTAAACATCATCTTTACTGTGAACAGGAATTTCTTCAAGTCCCTGTATTATAACAGATCCTTTTTTTGTATTATCATCATATATTCTTATTTTAATGCTTTCGTCAGAAGACAATAAGTCGCAGAGCTCCTCGTTGTACAATTCCAAATACGAAATTCGCATGGAAAACTCAACTTTCATCATACGTAACTCATCAAATAGGTGACATAAAGCTCTGGGTATGATACCTATGTCCGAGTTCTAAATATTGTATAACTAAATAAAAATAACTTGAAAGAAAGAGGAAGAAACTACTTACATCTTCCCAAGAAGATTTCAATTCAGCACACTGATTTCCAACCATAGTATGAGTTTTACCCGTACCAGTCTGCCCATACGCAAAAACTGTACAATTGTAACCTGACAGCACTTCTTCGATTAAAGGCGCAACAACCGATGTATACACTTCAACTTGCTTGGAATCTGCATCAAATGTGCGATCGAATGTAAATTTTTTTGTTAGTTTTGATTCCAATGCATTACGTGTTTCAATTTCTTTGGGCGAAATAACATCTACAATCTCCGCTGAACGCAAAATTCTTTCTCGATCATTTAGGGGTCTACCAATGATATTGTTTCAATAAAAATAGTTCAGTTCGCAGAAATAAGTAATACTTACCTGACACGAACATAAACTTGTATGTTTTGGTTACTCTTCTTTTGTGGTTGCGAAAAGTTCGTTTTAGCACCAGAAGAATTCATTGTTACTTAAATTTGAACAAAAATTTGGTAAACACTTAAAAATTATTATGCTTTGTGAAATTTTCAACTTTAAATACTATTATCTTTGAATGCCAAGCGCGCTTCTCTTCGTATACAAAGAACTTTTAGATGTTACCCTGTGCTTCATATAAATATCTATTATTCGAAAAAACCGTTCATTCGTCAATTTTTCATTTATTTTCGTTAGGTTGGTTAATGACAGTTATGCCAAGTTAACAATAGATTACATAGAGTTGCCATCACTTTTAATGAAAATATGATCATGGTGAATTAAAGTAGTAGCAACTCTATAAGAAACATATAGGTGCTTAATTGTGTGAAATCTAAAAAATCTTTTAAAATCTATTTAATCAGAGTAACCTTCTTATAATCTTTACATTATTATAACCTTACTAACCATTTTTTAAAACGGTTACTCCTTTTATGTCAAAAAAGAAAGCGTCTGTGCAACTGGAATGAAACAGTAGACTCGATGTATACATGTCGATTTCTATTTTTATTTGAATATGAGGCACTCAAACTTCCAACGTTTAAAACATTAATAGTTATTTCACAACATTTGTATATACTTGATGTATATACATATAAAAAGTAGGTTACTATATTTTTTTCAGAAGTCTGAATATTAAAAATTTTATTGCAACACAGTATTTTTTATAAATTATATACATATGTATGTGTATTAAATTTGTTCTTAAATATTTTGCTAGCATGCAGATCTATATATTGGAAAATAATATAAAAAAATCATACATAAAAAAAAGAAAAAAAAAATCATTGAAACATATAAAATGTTACACAATGAATATAATTTATAATTTCCTATTTGTTAATTATTAATATTTTGTTAATATTGCCTTTATTTATTTTAGAAGTGGCGTTAACTTTTTCATTTCCCACAATTTGTGGTGAAAATAATACCCTGTACGTTTTAATCGATATCGAACGCAAATCAACTTTGAGTGACAATTCATCTGCTAACAATTTAAAGTGAATATTAACATAAAGAAAAAGATAATTTTGAACAAAACAAAAATCGTAAATTCATGCCAGAACTTTAAAAATATTGCAATTAAATATAAATAGATAATGGGGAAATCAAAAACATTTTATAAAAGTCAAGCTGTAGGACGTAAAGGCAATGATAGTAAAGGCAGTAAAGCAGCACACAAAAAGCCATCACATGGTAAAACAGCATTTGGCAAAGGAAAGGATTTTCGAAATGTAAGAATATTTGCTATCTCAGTACATATATATATATTATATATACATGAGCTTGTACTATTTTTAAATGGATATTATTTATAATAATATTTAAGGAACGGGCGAAAAAGTTTGAGGAGCGTCAAGCGTTACGTGCACAGAAGCAAAAAGAGTTAGAAGAGGAGCGCGCTAAGGCCAAACAGGAGAAAGATGAAAAAATCCGTCAATACAAAAAGAAGCGTTTGGAGAAAACAAAAGCCATTAGCAAACGAACACAGCGTGGCCAGCCTTTAATGAAAGATCGAATGCAGCTTCTGCTGAAACAGATACAAGCCATGAAAAAGAATGAATAACATATTGCGTGGTACTTAAACGAAGAGCTGTTGTTATGCATTTAAGAGTTTTATACTTGAATTCAAAATGTAGTTAAAAAATTATCAGTATAAAATTCGTAGGTAAATCTATCATCTTTACATTACATACATTGTGAAATTTAGAATAAATATTAACTTCTTATTACAATAACTGGCAAGCATCTCCAAATTAAATTATAAATTAAAAGTTACACCAAAAACCCACAAAATACAGACATTAAGTGAATCTTGCTAAAGGTATCTCTGGAGTACAATTTTGAAATATTCTAATTCTCTCCCACTCAAGGTGTTCTTTCTTTTTTATATTTGAATATTTAATTCATTTCTGTAAAAAAAAATGGATTTTCGCGGGGGAGAATGAAAATATTTTAAATTAAGAAGAAGGTTAAAGAAAGAAAATAATTTTAAGCAGTATATATGTATATGGTATCCATACATACGTTTCCATTATAAAAATGCTATATATTAAATGAATAACAAACGATATAAGTAAAAGAAAAAAGAATAATGTTCAGCACATCGCATGTTTTACAATAAAAATAAAAAGATCAATCATTCTCAACTTTTAATGCTAAAACATTAACCACATACACACTTGTGTGTAAATAAAACTGCAATAGTAACCGATATGTTAAAAACTAACATTAATTGTGTCAATCTGTTTAATAATAAAGAAATAACGCGAGTGTAGTCAATACCACTATTCGCGATAGTTACCAGGACCATATGTGCACTCTGTGGGGCACACTATATAATTCACAAAATCACCTCGAGCAAAACTCTCATTTCCGCGAAATACTTAAAACAAATACATACATAATCTCTTTAAATTTTGGACATACAATGGATAATATATTTTCCTCATGCACGTTAAAAATACCGAGTACTATGCATATTCAATGTCTGCTGCGGCCAAAGATCGAGATATATTTTCTCTGGCCTCGGCCATCTGAATCAAAAAAACAAAAAAATGGATCGATGACAATTTTATTATTCGTGAATGTCGAGTATGTGATGAAAAATTTTCCAAATATAGGATGTGGCGATATCATATATTAAATCATAAAGAGGCTATTGAAAAATCCGAATCTAATTATTGCTTCATTTACAAAAGTTATGGCACTTGCAAAAGGAGCAAGTTATGCAAGTTATGGCCTCTGAGATTCAAAATTTGTATAAATAGCGCTGGCCCGATTTAATTATTAATCAATTGAAATTACTGTTTTTAATATTAACTATTTTTATACTTATTGTTAGTTGAATGTGTATTAAATAAATTGTTTATGTTATTAATTTACTAAGAAAATAAACAAATTAAAATAAATGTTCCCCGTACTTTTTAGCGACCACATTTATGTGTATAATTCGATTCCTTCCACCATTGCCAGCTATTCCCCTTTTTTACATCAAAGTTTGAAAGAAGAGAAATTAGAATTAATTAATTATGTATGTATATTTAGCTAATCTATTGATATGTTCGTTTTTCATTTTGTATGACGCCATGTACAGACGCATATACATATTTACTTACTGTAGCCTTAAAGAAAACTTAGTTGCCTTTGAATTTTTATAAAAATTAAATATTTTTCAAATTGTAACAAATTCTAAGAAGTCAATTGGATTCGTCTCTATTTTTACTTAAATTTAATAAATCGTTTTACATTTAAAATTCCGAACAATTTCATAATTTATTTTGCGAAAAATATTTTTAAAACTGTACCATATAACGAATAAAATGGCTCAAAATTTTTTATATATGTTCGAATTTGTGGTCGATGATATCGTAATAGTGAAGCAAAACAAGTGTGCACCGGAGGAGTATCCCACATGCTGCGAAATAACCTTTCGCAATAATGTGTTTGTATCAATTTACGATAAAGAATATGGCCAATATACTGACCCCTGTAAAAAGAAGTGTGGTAAAACTTGCCTGTTTTCCTTAGAAAGTCCAGTTAGCGAAGAAGACAAGTTGGACATTCACGTTTATAAAAAGAGAACAGATCGGTGTAAATTTCTCCTTGGTTCGGCAAGTATGCCGATAAAACATATTTTTGACAAGGTTAAAGAGAACTTTGACAGTCAGAATTTAAACTGGGAGAACTTACAGATGCATAGTTCTGAAGGTTATTCAAAAGCGAAGGAATTTGTAGACGATGATTGTGATTCCAATGATAATGAGCGACAGGAAAACTTATGCCCAAGCTTTGAGTTGATAAAGCAATTTGTTCCCCTATTTAAAGAAAAATGTCAAACGGGCAATATGAGTTTGTTGATACGTCTGGTTGCTGTTGGTCCCAGCATAGTCTCTACTTTCCCCTTCACTTCTAAGTGCAGTGTTGCTTGTAAGGAGGATTGCTTGAATAAAGTCGACAATAAGGGAATGAATTGTTGTAACAGTTCTTCTGGCAGTAAAAAATATAAAAACAATAATGGCTGTATGCCGGTAGAAGATCCTTGTGATAAAGTGGTAAAGAAAAGCGTGTGTCAAAGGTACTTTGCCTGCAATGAGGACAAGGGTCGCCCATTTGATGAAATAGAGGATGATTTCGCAAGAGGTAGGCATCTGTGTTAGTTTGTATGTACTTTGTAGGTATTTTAATAAAATTTCGAAAATAAGATAAGCATGATTATCCTGTCACGTGCAGCCGGTGTTTTGCTTGTTGCGTGACATAGCAGTTAAGCAAACGATATGTATGCCTTTTATACATTTCACAGCTGGAGGAATTTTACGAAAATTTTCTTTTTAATACTTGATATCAATGCTTTATAATGCATTTGGTATATTTTTATAAAAAAGGTATTAGTAAGTTCTTATCATTTATATATATGCGTATGTATGTGAACTACTGTTTTTTTTATCTTGCCATCCTTTTAGTTTAGATGAAAAAAGTTACGAATTTCTTGGGCGGAAAAATATTTAATATTGAGAACATGACAAATTAATGAAATGGCAGAATTAAAAAAAAATTTTATTGAGAAATATTTAAGCAAAATGTTCAGAACTCGGCTTTTGAATCCAATATTTTTCTAAATTATTTTCAGCTGCAAAAAATAGAGAACAGAAAGCAAAACGGAGTCGTTGTACAACATCGGAACCATCAAGCTCTTGTGAATGTGAAGAATGCTATCAGCAGTGTCAAGCTGGTAAGTTAAAAAAATTCAATTAATGGATCGTGCCCTTAAATATTCATCATACTTGAGTCTGAATATGAAAAACATTTAAATATACTCATTTGTATTGTTTTTCTTAGAGAAGAAACTTAAACATTTTTTTAAAAAATATCAATGAATTAGTCTGTGTTCAGCCAATGCAAGTCTTTTTGTTAAGTGTATTATTTTTTAGGCGAGCGAGACATGGGGAAAAGAAACCGTTAATTTATATATACAACTATACTCAAAATATAAATGAAATCTTCTTACTTAAGCAAAAAGAATTGCATAATAGAAACGCTAATGGAATAGCGATTACTAATAACAATTGGGACTTAAAAAAGAAAAGTGATTTAACTAAATTGTTTTAGAAAAATGTTTAAATCTCGCAATCGGTGGATACAAATTATTTTAATCGAAAATTTCCATTTTATAGCGAAAGCAAAAACTTTACGGCAAATGCGCTATTTATTAAAAAAATACGGTGGCCAGTAGATTCGTAGATGAAACATATTTAAAGAAAAAAATTATAAAAATTAGAAAATGCAAATGAAATTAAAAAAAAAGGAAAACTATTCGATATTGTATTAAATTTAAGAACTAAAAATTTAAACAATATTAATATAAAAAGGGTATGTTCCGTTTTAAAACACAAAATTAATACTTTGAAAATTTTGAAAAGAAAAATTTCTGTTGCAGTTGAAAATGCTAGTCAAGTGGGGCAAGAAGGAAATGGTGCTTTTTCGGTTAAAGCAAATGATAATCGCATAATACAGCCCTGCTCAATGTGTGATCTGTCGGATACGCAGTCCTGTTTTCAGATACCATGTCAAGGTGCTCCCAAAGCAGAAGCTTACGATGAATTTGAAGCTCTTTTAAATGGCAGTTGTATGGTTATACGAGTCCTTAAAGACACTCATGAAGTGCAGAATATATGTGATGGTACTGAAGATTTTCATGAGGATAACAACTGCACAAAAAACAGTAAAGAGGCAAGTTGGTATTCGTAACTAAGTTGTTCAATTTTAATGTTTATTTTTTAATATATATATTATTTTTAATTCGCTTAGAAAAATATGCTAAAATCTGATTGCAACATGGCTAATATTCTACGCAACAGCAACTTTACTAAGAATCATATTAAACGCCGGACTGGTGGTCATATTATCAATCATCCTAATTTACCAAAAATTCGTGCAAACCTTAAATATTCCGGCAATGAGGATTGCTATCCTGAAAAATATTATATTCCGTGTTCTACTATTAAGTCATACTGCAACGATCAGAGTAATAAAATTAATAATTATCGTAGTTATCGGGCAAAATTGGGTAATGTAGTTAACAGTGACGTTACATGCCTGCCAAAGCATCGAAAGGAAGAGAAAAATTGTTGTGTGCAAGCAAGTTCTAAGAATACTGGAAATTCAATGAAAGATCTTGATGAAGATGCACGTGAAAAAGGAATTCAGGTACGTTTTGAAATAATCAATAGCATTTTCTCGGTCTTGAGGAAGCCAATTAAAAATAAATTCTATCTAGTAGTCCATTTTTTAAATTTCGTGGATCATCTATAAATAATCAAATACAATTTAAATAAAAATTTTAAATTTTCTAATAAATTGCTTAAATAATTATTAATTATGAACAATTTATCACAATACGAAAAAGATTTATGAACGCCCATCTCAATTTAAAAGCTTGCATTTTTTATATATTAAAAATATCAAGCTTTCATAAATAAGTGAAGAAGTATTATAACTATTACAACATAAGGAGTGGGAAATGAGCAAAAATAAACTGAAAAACCGTATTGAAGCGTAAGAAGGGGGAAGCGTGTATGAAAATTTAACTGACAAGAAATGTTTCTTACAATTTCAAGTGTCTTTAAAAGTCTGTTTCGCTTATCAAAAATATGTTGTGCTTATGAAAAAGTTTTTCAAATTCAATATAAGAAATGTTTTATGAAAAAAAAAAATAAAATATTTGTTCAGATGAGATTAATTTACCGATAACTCGCAATATTAATATCAACATTACTTTTTAATTAAATTTAATTAAAATATGCATAAACCATCACTCTATTCAAACTGTACCATTAAATGTAAATGGCTTTCCTTTAACATCAAATGTGTGACAACAATTTTCAAGTGCCTTCTCGGTGAGATTGATTATCTTTATCTTATTTCAGGTTTGCTACAAAACCTGTGATGAAACGGAGAGCGATGTGTTTTTAGTGAAATTGGGGAGCAAACACAAGAACGACCATAAGAAGAATAACATTGAAATTGAATTAAGAACACCAAAAATGCCAGTGACGATGGCGAAACAACATGTTACCACAGAGACACAACTCACTGAAGAGGACTTGGATGGCGCTCTGGCGAATGCTAGTCATGTTAAGAAGGGTAAAGGCAAAGGCAAGAAGAAAAAGAAATAGTTAATAAATTGATTTGCCGCAATCGTTTAGAAAATATCAAAATAATATAAAAACATAATAATAAAAAATATTCAGAAGAAATTCTTTCGTTTGGGAAATTTTTGATGATTTTCTGACTGTACAAGAGAAAAAAAAATATATATAATTGCTTTAGTCAAAAAATCGATAATTCTGCATTAATTTAGGATTAAGGCTTCAAGGCTTTTAAAATTCATGCGAAATGAATTTATGCCTATTGGAATGAAATTCGCATAATTTGATCCATTAAAGAGTTGACCAACTGTATTAGTTGCTTCATCTGCCAAAGAATGTTTAAGATTAGTATTGAAGACTGTGGTTAGAATAGACAACATTTAAAAATTTATAATCTTGTAAATTACTTACAACTTATACAAGGTGGCGCAAAAGTAATTGCCAGTAAAGTTACCTTATCAGAAGATGTTATAAATGATGTAGGTCGCGGTAAATGTTAGTTCTGCTTTGATCTTTCTCAAGTAAGCATTGCTTGAACAATGTGGTGCACATATTACACAATATATGACACCATTTTCAGTTAAAAGTTTTTTGATTTTTATCGTTTCATTGTGTCATTTGTTTTTTGCAGTATAACGTGCACAATCATGTTGCTATAGTAGTGGTGGTCTGCTGTAAATGTTGTTAAATAAAAGTATTACTTGCTTTATTCTTCTTAAATAATAAAAAAAAAATAATAGTAAAAATAATAAAACGTGAGTTCAGCTTAGAAAAATTTGGAATTTAATTCAAGGCTGACTTCCAGAAGAAGGTAATCATCAAATAGAGCATCTTCTTTACTTTTAGTTAAGTTTTTGCCATTTTAATGTATTTTCTCGTTTGGAATTCAACTTAAGGAGTAATTCAATGAACAAGGAATGAGTTGGACGTCTAGAAATTAGTAAGGTAGCTACCTTATAAAAATCGCAATTTTTTATGTTATTTAATTAGTGGCAAATATATAAGGAATATACTCGTATTTTAGGACAAAAAATTGACTAGTAAAAATAATAAAACGTGAGTTCAGCTTAGAAAAATTTGGAATTTAATTCAAGGCTGACTTCCAGAAGAAGGCAATCATCAAATAGAGCATCTTCTTTACTTTTAGTTAAGTTTTTGCCATTTTAATGTATTTTCTCGTTTGGAATTCAACTTAAGGAGTAATTCAATGAACAAGGAATGAGTTGGACGTCTAGAAATTAGTAAGGTAGCTACCTTATAAAAATGGCAATTTTTTATGTTATTTAATTAGTGGCAAATATATAAGGAATATACTCGTATTTTAGGACAAAAAATTGACTAGTAAAAATAATAAAACGTGAGTTCAGCTTAGAAAAATTTGGAATTTAATTCAAGGCTGACTTCCAGAAGAAGGCAATCATCAAATAGAGCATCTTCTTTACTTTTAGTTAAGTTTTTGCCATTTTAATGTATTTTCTCGTTTGGAATTCAACTTAAGGAGTAATTCAATGAACAAGGAATGAGTTGGACGTCTAGAAATTAGTAAGGTAGCTACCTTATAAAAATCGCAATTTTTTATGTTATTTAATTAGTGGCAAATATATAAGGAATATACTCGTATTTTAGGACAAAAAATTGACTAGTAAAAATAATAAAACGTGAGTTCAGCTTAGAAAAATTTGGAATTTAATTCAAGGCTGACTTCCAGAAGAAGGTAATCATCAAATAGAGCATCTTCTTTACTTTTAGTTAAGTTTTTGCCATTTTAATGTATTTTCTCGTTTGGAATTCAACTTAAGGAGTAATTCAATGAACAAGGAATGAGTTGGACGTCTAGAAATTAGTAAGGTAGCTACCTTATAAAAATCGCAATTTTTTATGATATTTAATTAGTGGCAAATATATAAGGAATATACTCGTATTTTAGGACAAAAAATTGACTAGTAAAAATAATAAAACGTGAGTTCAGCTTAGAAAAATTTGGAATTTAATTCAAGGCTGACTTCCAGAAGAAGGCAATCATCAAATAGAGCATCTTCTTTACTTTTAGTTAAGTTTTTGCCATTTTAATGTATTTTCTCGTTTGGAATTCAACTTAAGGAGTAATTCAATGAACAAGGAATGAGTTGGACGTCTAGAAATTAGTAAGGTAGCTACCTTATAAAAATGGCAATTTTTTATGTTATTTAATTAGTGGCAAATATATAAGGAATATACTCGTATTTTAGGACAAAAAATTGACTAGTAAAAATAATAAAACGTGAGTTCAGCTTAGAAAAATTTGGAATTTAATTCAAGGCTGACTTCCAGAAGAAGGTAATCATCAAATAGAGCATCTTCTTTACTTTTAGTTAAGTTTTTGCCATTTTAATGTATTTTCTCGTTTGGAATTCAACTTAAGGAGTAATTCAATGAACAAGGAATGAGTTGGACGTCTAGAAATTAGTAAGGTAGCTACCTTATAAAAATGGCAATTTTTTATGTTATTTAATTAGTGGCAAATATATAAGGAATATACTCGTATTTTAGGACAAAAAATTGACTAGTAAAAATAATAAAACGTGAGTTCAGCTTAGAAAAATTTGGAATTTAATTCAAGGCTGACTTCCAGAAGAAGGTAATCATCAAATAGAGCATCTTCTTTACTTTTAGTTAAGTTTTTGCCATTTTAATGTATTTTCTCGTTTGGAATTCAACTTAAGGAGTAATTCAATGAACAAGGAATGAGTTGGACGTCTAGAAATTAGTAAGGTAGCTACCTTATAAAAATGGCAATTTTTTATGTTATTTAATTAGTGGCAAATATATAAGGAATATACTCGTATTTTAGGACAAAAAATTTACTAGTAAAAATAATAAAACGTGAGTTCAGCTTAGAAAAATTTGGAATTTAATTCAAGGCTGACTTCCAGAAGAAGGTAATCATCAAATAGAGCATCTTCTTTACTTTTCGTTAAGTTTTTGCCATTTTAATGTATTTTCTCGTTTGGAATTCAACTTAAGGAGTAATTCAATGAACAAGGAATGAGTTGGACGTCTAGAAATTATAAAAATCGCAATTTTTTATGTTATTTAATTAGTGGCAAATATATAAGGAATATACTCGTATTTTAGGACAAAAAATTGACTAGTAAAAATAATAAAACGTGAGTTCAGCTTAGAAAAATTTGGAATTTAATTCAAGGCTGACTTCCAGAAGAAGGTAATCATCAAATAGAGCATCTTCTTTACTTTTAGTTAAGTTTTTGCCATTTTAATGTATTTTCTCGTTTGGAATTCAACTTAAGGAGTAATTCAATGAACAAGGAATGAGTTGGACGTCTAGAAATTAGTAAGGTAGCTACCTTATAAAAATCGCAATTTTTTATGTTATTTAATTAGTGGCAAATATATAAGGAATATACTCGTATTTTAGGACAAAAAATTGACTAGTAAAAATAATAAAACGTGAGTTCAGCTTAGAAAAATTTGGAATTTAATTCAATGCTGACTTCCAGAAGAAGGTAATCATCAAATAGAGCATCTTCTTTACTTTTAGTTAAGTTTTTGCCATTTTAATGTATTTTCTCGTTTGGAATTCAACTTAAGGAGTAATTCAATGAACAAGGAATGAGTTGGACGTCTAGAAATTAGTAAGGTAGCTACCTTATAAAAATCGCAATTTTTTATGTTATTTAATTAGTGGCAAATATATAAGGAATATACTCGTATTTTAGGACAAAAAATTGACTAGTAAAAATAATAAAACGTGAGTTCAGCTTAGAAAAATTTGGAATTTAATTCAAGGCTGACTTCCAGAAGAAGGTAATCATCAAATAGAGCATCTTCTTTACTTTTAGTTAAGTTTTTGCCATTTTAATGTATTTTCTCGTTTGGAATTCAACTTAAGGAGTAATTCAATGAACAAGGAATGAGTTGGACGTCTAGAAATTAGTAAGGTAGCTACCTTATAAAAATCGCAATTTTTTATGTTATTTAATTAGTGGCAAATATATAAGGAATATACTCGTATTTTAGGACAAAAAATTGACTAGTAAAAATAATAAAACGTGAGTTCAGCTTAGAAAAATTTGGAATTTAATTCAAGGCTGACTTCCAGAAGAAGGTAATCATCAAATAGAGCATCTTCTTTACTTTTAGTTAAGTTTTTGCCATTTTAATGTATTTTCTCGTTTGGAATTCAACTTAAGGAGTAATTCAATGAACAAGGAATGAGTTGGACGTCTAGAAATTAGTAAGGTAGCTACCTTATAAAAATGGCAATTTTTTATGTTATTTAATTAGTGGCAAATATATAAGGAATATACTCGTATTTTAGGACAAAAAATTTACTAGTAAAAATAATAAAACGTGAGTTCAGCTTAGAAAAATTTGGAATTTAATTCAAGGCTGACTTCCAGAAGAAGGTAATCATCAAATAGAGCATCTTCTTTACTTTTCGTTAAGTTTTTGCCATTTTAATGTATTTTCTCGTTTGGAATTCAACTTAAGGAGTAATTCAATGAACAAGGAATGAGTTGGACGTCTAGAAATTAGTAAGGTAGCTACCTTATAAAAATCGCAATTTTTTATGTTATTTAATTAGTGGCAAATATATAAGGAATATACTCGTATTTTAGGACAAAAAATTTACTAGTAAAAATAATAAAACGTGAGTTCAGCTTAGAAAAATTTGGAATTTAATTCAAGGCTGACTTCCAGAAGAAGGTAATCATCAAATAGAGCATCTTCTTTACTTTTATTTAAGTTTTTGCCATTTTAATGTATTTTCTCGTTTGGAATTCAACTTAAGGAGTAATTCAATGAACAAGGAATGAGTTGGACGTCTAGAAATTAGTAAGGTAGCTACCTTATAAAAATCGCAATTTTTTATGTTATTTAATTAGTGGCAAATATATAAGGAATATACTCGTATTTTAGGACAAAAAATTTACTAGTAAAAATAATAAAACGTGAGTTCAGCTTAGAAAAATTTGGAATTTAATTCAAGGCTGACTTCCAGAAGAAGGTAATCATCAAATAGAGCATCTTCTTTACTTTTATTTAAGTTTTTGCCATTTTAATGTATTTTCTCGTTTGGAATTCAACTTAAGGAGTAATTCAATGAACAAGGAATGAGTTGGACGTCTAGAAATTAGTAAGGTAGCTACCTTATAAAAATCGCAATTTTTTATGTTATTTAATTAGTGGCAAATATATAAGGAATATACTCGTATTTTAGGACAAAAAATTGACTAGTAAAAATAATAAAACGTGAGTTCAGCTTAGAAAAATTTGGAATTTAATTCAAGGCTGACTTCCAGAAGAAGGTAATCATCAAATAGAGCATCTTCTTTACTCTTAGTTAAGTTTTTGCCATTTTAATGTATTTTCTCGTTTGGAATTCAACTTAAGGAGTAATTCAATGAACAAGGAATGAGTTGGACGTCTAGAAATTAGTAAGGTAGCTACCTTATAAAAATCGCAATTTTTTATGTTATTTAATTAGTGGCAAATATATAAGGAATATACTCGTATTTTAGGACAAAAAATTGACTAGTAAAAATAATAAAACGTGAGTTCAGCTTAGAAAAATTTGGAATTTAATTCAAGGCTGACTTCCAGAAGAAGGTAATCATCAAATAGAGCATCTTCTTTACTTTTAGTTAAGTTTTTGCCATTTTAATGTATTTTCTCGTTTGGAATTCAACTTAAGGAGTAATTCAATGAACAAGGAATGAGTTGGACGTCTAGAAATTAGTAAGGTAGCTACCTTATAAAAATCGCAATTTTTTATGTTATTTAATTAGTGGCAAATATATAAGGAATATACTCGTATTTTAGGACAAAAAATTGACTAGTAAAAATAATAAAACGTGAGTTCAGCTTAGAAAAATTTGGAATTTAATTCAAGGCTGACTTCCAGAAGAAGGTAATCATCAAATAGAGCATCTTCTTTACTTTTAGTTAAGTTTTTGCCATTTTAATGTATTTTCTCGTTTGGAATTCAACTTAAGGAGTAATTCAATGAACAAGGAATGAGTTGGACGTCTAGAAATTAGTAAGGTAGCTACCTTATAAAAATCGCAATTTTTTATGTTATTTAATTAGTGGCAAATATATAAGGAATATACTCGTATTTTAGGACAAAAAATTGACTAGTAAAAATAATAAAACGTGAGTTCAGCTTAGAAAAATTTGGAATTTAATTCAAGGCTGACTTCCAGAAGAAGGTAATCATCAAATAGAGCATCTTCTTTACTTTTAGTTAAGTTTTTGCCATTTTAATGTATTTTCTCGTTTGGAATTCAACTTAAGGAGTAATTCAATGAACAAGGAATGAGTTGGACGTCTAGAAATTAGTAAGGTAGCTACCTTATAAAAATCGCAATTTTTTATGTTATTTAATTAGTG
Source organism: Ormia ochracea (assembly GCA_963402855.1). NCBI lineage: Eukaryota > Metazoa > Arthropoda > Insecta > Diptera > Tachinidae > Ormia > Ormia ochracea. The sequence goes on from OY727106.1 coordinate 45,955,482, forward strand.
GCAAATATATAAGGAATATACTCGTATTTTAGGACAAAAAATTGACTAGTAAAAATAATAAAACGTGAGTTCAGCTTAGAAAAATTTGGAATTTAATTCAAGGCTGACTTCCAGAAGAAGGTAATCATCAAATAGAGCATCTTCTTTACTTTTAGTTAAGTTTTTGCCATTTTAATGTATTTTCTCGTTTGGAATTCAACTTAAGGAGTAATTCAATGAACAAGGAATGAGTTGGACGTCTAGAAATTAGTAAGGTAGCTACCTTATAAAAATCGCAATTTTTTATGTTATTTAATTAGTGGCAAATATATAAGGAATATACTCGTATTTTAGGACAAAAAATTGACTAGTAAAAATAATAAAACGTGAGTTCAGCTTAGAAAAATTTGGAATTTAATTCAAGGCTGACTTCCAGAAGAAGGTAATCATCAAATAGAGCATCTTCTTTACTTTTAGTTAAGTTTTTGCCATTTTAATGTATTTTCTCGTTTGGAATTCAACTTAAGGAGTAATTCAATGAACAAGGAATGAGTTGGACGTCTAGAAATTAGTAAGGTAGCTACCTTATAAAAATCGCAATTTTTTATGTTATTTAATTAGTGGCAAATATATAAGGAATATACTCGTATTTTAGGACAAAAAATTTACTAGTAAAAATAATAAAACGTGAGTTCAGCTTAGAAAAATTTGGAATTTAATTCAAGGCTGACTTCCAGAAGAAGGTAATCATCAAATAGAGCATCTTCTTTACTTTTATTTAAGTTTTTGCCATTTTAATGTATTTTCTCGTTTGGAATTCAACTTAAGGAGTAATTCAATGAACAAGGAATGAGTTGGACGTCTAGAAATTAGTAAGGTAGCTACCTTATAAAAATCGCAATTTTTTATGTTATTTAATTAGTGGCAAATATATAAGGAATATACTCGTATTTTAGGACAAAAAATTTACTAGTAAAAATAATAAAACGTGAGTTCAGCTTAGAAAAATTTGGAATTTAATTCAAGGCTGACTTCCAGAAGAAGGTAATCATCAAATAGAGCATCTTCTTTACTTTTATTTAAGTTTTTGCCATTTTAATGTATTTTCTCGTTTGGAATTCAACTTAAGGAGTAATTCAATGAACAAGGAATGAGTTGGACGTCTAGAAATTAGTAAGGTAGCTACCTTATAAAAATCGCAATTTTTTATGTTATTTAATTAGTGGCAAATATATAAGGAATATACTCGTATTTTAGGACAAAAAATTGACTAGTAAAAATAATAAAACGTGAGTTCAGCTTAGAAAAATTTGGAATTTAATTCAAGGCTGACTTCCAGAAGAAGGTAATCATCAAATAGAGCATCTTCTTTACTTTTAGTTAAGTTTTTGCCATTTTAATGTATTTTCTCGTTTGGAATTCAACTTAAGGAGTAATTCAATGAACAAGGAATGAGTTGGACGTCTAGAAATTAGTAAGGTAGCTACCTTATAAAAATCGCAATTTTTTATGTTATTTAATTAGTGGCAAATATATAAGGAATATACTCGTATTTTAGGACAAAAAATTTACTAGTAAAAATAATAAAACGTGAGTTCAGCTTAGAAAAATTTGGAATTTAATTCAAGGCTGACTTCCAGAAGAAGGTAATCATCAAATAGAGCATCTTCTTTACTTTTATTTAAGTTTTTGCCATTTTAATGTATTTTCTCGTTTGGAATTCAACTTAAGGAGTAATTCAATGAACAAGGAATGAGTTGGACGTCTAGAAATTAGTAAGGTAGCTACCTTATAAAAATCGCAATTTTTTATGTTATTTAATTAGTGGCAAATATATAAGGAATATACTCGTATTTTAGGACAAAAAATTTACTAGTAAAAATAATAAAACGTGAGTTCAGCTTAGAAAAATTTGGAATTTAATTCAAGGCTGACTTCCAGAAGAAGGTAATCATCAAATAGAGCATCTTCTTTACTTTTATTTAAGTTTTTGCCATTTTAATGTATTTTCTCGTTTGGAATTCAACTTAAGGAGTAATTCAATGAACAAGGAATGAGTTGGACGTCTAGAAATTAGTAAGGTAGCTACCTTATAAAAATCGCAATTTTTTATGTTATTTAATTAGTGGCAAATATATAAGGAATATACTCGTATTTTAGGACAAAAAATTGACTAGTAAAAATAATAAAACGTGAGTTCAGCTTAGAAAAATTTGGAATTTAATTCAAGGCTGACTTCCAGAAGAAGGTAATCATCAAATAGAGCATCTTCTTTACTCTTAGTTAAGTTTTTGCCATTTTAATGTATTTTCTCGTTTGGAATTCAACTTAAGGAGTAATTCAATGAACAAGGAATGAGTTGGACGTCTAGAAATTAGTAAGGTAGCTACCTTATAAAAATCGCAATTTTTTATGTTATTTAATTAGTGGCAAATATATAAGGAATATACTCGTATTTTAGGACAAAAAATTGACTAGTAAAAATAATAAAACGTGAGTTCAGCTTAGAAAAATTTGGAATTTAATTCAAGGCTGACTTCCAGAAGAAGGTAATCATCAAATAGAGCATCTTCTTTACTTTTAGTTAAGTTTTTGCCATTTTAATGTATTTTCTCGTTTGGAATTCAACTTAAGGAGTAATTCAATGAACAAGGAATGAGTTGGACGTCTAGAAATTAGTAAGGTAGCTACCTTATAAAAATCGCAATTTTTTATGTTATTTAATTAGTGGCAAATATATAAGGAATATACTCGTATTTTAGGACAAAAAATTGACTAGTAAAAATAATAAAACGTGAGTTCAGCTTAGAAAAATTTGGAATTTAATTCAAGGCTGACTTCCAGAAGAAGGTAATCATCAAATAGAGCATCTTCTTTACTTTTAGTTAAGTTTTTGCCATTTTAATGTATTTTCTCGTTTGGAATTCAACTTAAGGAGTAATTCAATGAACAAGGAATGAGTTGGACGTCTAGAAATTAGTAAGGTAGCTACCTTATAAAAATCGCAATTTTTTATGTTATTTAATTAGTGGCAAATATATAAGGAATATACTCGTATTTTAGGACAAAAAATTGACTAGTAAAAATAATAAAACGTGAGTTCAGCTTAGAAAAATTTGGAATTTAATTCAAGGCTGACTTCCAGAAGAAGGTAATCATCAAATAGAGCATCTTCTTTACTTTTAGTTAAGTTTTTGCCATTTTAATGTATTTTCTCGTTTGGAATTCAACTTAAGGAGTAATTCAATGAACAAGGAATGAGTTGGACGTCTAGAAATTAGTAAGGTAGCTACCTTATAAAAATCGCAATTTTTTATGTTATTTAATTAGTGGCAAATATATAAGGAATATACTCGTATTTTAGGACAAAAAATTGACTAGTAAAAATAATAAAACGTGAGTTCAGCTTAGAAAAATTTGGAATTTAATTCAAGGCTGACTTCCAGAAGAAGGTAATCATCAAATAGAGCATCTTCTTTACTTTTAGTTAAGTTTTTGCCATTTTAATGTATTTTCTCGTTTGGAATTCAACTTAAGGAGTAATTCAATGAACAAGGAATGAGTTGGACGTCTAGAAATTAGTAAGGTAGCTACCTCATAAAAATCGCAATTTTTTATGTTATTTAATTAGTGGCAAATATATAAGGAATATACTCGTATTTTAGGACAAAAAATTGACTAGTAAAAATAATAAAACGTGAGTTCAGCTTAGAAAAATTTGGAATTTAATTCAAGGCTGACTTCCAGAAGAAGGTAATCATCAAATAGAGCATCTTCTTTACTTTTAGTTAAGTTTTTGCCATTTTAATGTATTTTCTCGTTTGGAATTCAACTTAAGGAGTAATTCAATGAACAAGGAATGAGTTGGACGTCTAGAAATTAGTAAGGTAGCTACCTTATAAAAATCGCAATTTTTTATGTTATTTAATTAGTGGCAAATATATAAGGAATATACTCGTATTTTAGGACAAAAAATTGACTAGTAAAAATAATAAAACGTGAGTTCAGCTTAGAAAAATTTGGAATTTAATTCAAGGCTGACTTCCAGAAGAAGGTAATCATCAAATAGAGCATCTTCTTTACTTTTAGTTAAGTTTTTGCCATTTTAATGTATTTTCTCGTTTGGAATTCAACTTAAGGAGTAATTCAATGAACAAGGAATGAGTTGGACGTCTAGAAATTAGTAAGGTAGCTACCTTATAAAAATCGCAATTTTTTATGTTATTTAATTAGTGGCAAATATATAAGGAATATACTCGTATTTTAGGACAAAAAATTGACTAGTAAAAATAATAAAACGTGAGTTCAGCTTAGAAAAATTTGGAATTTAATTCAAGGCTGACTTCCAGAAGAAGGTAATCATCAAATAGAGCATCTTCTTTACTTTTAGTTAAGTTTTTGCCATTTTAATGTATTTTCTCGTTTGGAATTCAACTTAAGGAGTAATTCAATGAACAAGGAATGAGTTGGACGTCTAGAAATTAGTAAGGTAGCTCCCTTATAAAAATCGCAATTTTTTATGTTATTTAATTAGTGGCAAATATATAAGGAATATACTCGTATTTTAGGACAAAAAATTGACTAGTAAAAATAATAAAACGTGAGTTCAGCTTAGAAAAATTTGGAATTTAATTCAAGGCTGACTTCCAGAAGAAGGTAATCATCAAATAGAGCATCTTCTTTATATTTAGTTAAGTTTTTGCCATTTTAATGTATTTTCTCGTTTGGAATTCAACTTAAGGAGTAATTCAATGAACAAGGAATGAGTTGGACGTCTAGAAATTAGTAAGGTAGCTACCTTATAAAAATCGCAATTTTTTATGTTATTTAATTAGTGGCAAATATATAAGGAATATACTCGTATTTTAGGACAAAAAATTTACTAGTAAAAATAATAAAACGTGAGTTCAGCTTAGAAAAATTTGGAATTTAATTCAAGGCTGACTTCCAGAAGAAGGTAATCATCAAATAGAGCATCTTCTTTACTTTTCGTTAAGTTTTTGCCATTTTAATGTATTTTCTCGTTTGGAATTCAACTTAAGGAGTAATTCAATGAACAAGGAATGAGTTGGACGTCTAGAAATTAGTAAGGTAGCTACCTTATAAAAATCGCAATTTTTTATGTTATTTAATTAGTGGCAAATATATAAGGAATATACTCGTATTTTAGGACAAAAAATTTACTAGTAAAAATAATAAAACGTGAGTTCAGCTTAGAAAAATTTGGAATTTAATTCAAGGCTGACTTCCAGAAGAAGGTAATCATCAAATAGAGCATCTTCTTTACTTTTATTTAAGTTTTTGCCATTTTAATGTATTTTCTCGTTTGGAATTCAACTTAAGGAGTAATTCAATGAACAAGGAATGAGTTGGACGTCTAGAAATTATAAAAATCGCAATTTTTTATGTTATTTAATTAGTGGCAAATATATAAGGAATATACTCGTATTTTAGGACAAAAAATTGACTAGTAAAAATAATAAAACGTGAGTTCAGCTTAGAAAAATTTGGAATTTAATTCAAGGCTGACTTCCAGAAGAAGGTAATCATCAAATAGAGCATCTTCTCTACTTTTAGTTAAGTTTTTGCCATTTTAATGTATTTTCTCGTTTGGAATTCAACTTAAGGAGTAATTCAATGAACAAGGAATGAGTTGGACGTCTAGAAATTAGTAAGGTAGCTACCTTATAAAAATCGCAATTTTTTATGTTATTTAATTAGTGGCAAATATATAAGGAATATACTCGTATTTTAGGACAAAAAATTGACTAGTAAAAATAATAAAACGTGAGTTCAGCTTAGAAAAATTTGGAATTTAATTCAAGGCTGACTTCCAGAAGAAGGTAATCATCAAATAGAGCATCTTCTTTACTTTTAGTTAAGTTTTTGCCATTTTAATGTATTTTCTCGTTTGGAATTCAACTTAAGGAGTAATTCAATGAACAAGGAATGAGTTGGACGTCTAGAAATTAGTAAGGTAGCTACCTTATAAAAATCGCAATTTTTTATGTTATTTAATTAGTGGCAAATATATAAGGAATATACTCGTATTTTAGGACAAAAAATTGACTAGTAAAAATAATAAAACGTGAGTTCAGCTTAGAAAAATTTGGAATTTAATTCAAGGCTGACTTCCAGAAGAAGGTAATCATCAAATAGAGCATCTTCTTTACTTTTAGTTAAGTTTTTGCCATTTTAATGTATTTTCTCGTTTGGAATTCAACTTAAGGAGTAATTCAATGAACAAGGAATGAGTTGGACGTCTAGAAATTAGTAAGGTAGCTACTTTATAAAAATCGCAATTTTTTATGTTATTTAATTAGTGGCAAATATATAAGGAATATACTCGTATTTTAGGACAAAAAATTGACTAGTAAAAATAATAAAACGTGAGTTCAGCTTAGAAAAATTTGGAATTTAATTCAAGGCTGACTTCCAGAAGAAGGTAATCATCAAATAGAGCATCTTCTTTACTTTTAGTTAAGTTTTTGCCATTTTAATGTATTTTCTCGTTTGGAATTCAACTTAAGGAGTAATTCAATGAACAAGGAATGAGTTGGACGTCTAGAAATTAGTAAGGTAGCTCCCTTATAAAAATCGCAATTTTTTATGTTATTTAATTAGTGGCAAATATATAAGGAATATACTCGTATTTTAGGACAAAAAATTGACTAGTAAAAATAATAAAACGTGAGTTCAGCTTAGAAAAATTTGGAATTTAATTCAAGGCTGACTTCCAGAAGAAGGTAATCATCAAATAGAGCATCTTCTTTATATTTAGTTAAGTTTTTGCCATTTTAATGTATTTTCTCGTTTGGAATTCAACTTAAGGAGTAATTCAATGAACAAGGAATGAGTTGGACGTCTAGAAATTAGTAAGGTAGCTACCTTATAAAAATCGCAATTTTTTATGTTATTTAATTAGTGGCAAATATATAAGGAATATACTCGTATTTTAGGACAAAAAATTTACTAGTAAAAATAATAAAACGTGAGTTCAGCTTAGAAAAATTTGGAATTTAATTCAAGGCTGACTTCCAGAAGAAGGTAATCATCAAATAGAGCATCTTCTTTACTTTTAGTTAAGTTTTTGCCATTTTAATGTATTTTCTCGTTTGGAATTCAACTTAAGGAGTAATTCAATGAACAAGGAATGAGTTGGACGTCTAGAAATTAGTAAGGTAGCTACCTTATAAAAATCGCAATTTTTTATGTTATTTAATTAGTGGCAAATATATAAGGAATATACTCGTATTTTAGGACAAAAAATTTACTAGTAAAAATAATAAAACGTGAGTTCAGCTTAGAAAAATTTGGAATTTAATTCAAGGCTGACTTCCAGAAGAAGGTAATCATCAAATAGAGCATCTTCTTTACTTTTATTTAAGTTTTTGCCATTTTAATGTATTTTCTCGTTTGGAATTCAACTTAAGGAGTAATTCAATGAACAAGGAATGAGTTGGACGTCTAGAAATTATAAAAATCGCAATTTTTTATGTTATTTAATTAGTGGCAAATATATAAGGAATATACTCGTATTTTAGGACAAAAAATTGACTAGTAAAAATAATAAAACGTGAGTTCAGCTTAGAAAAATTTGGAATTTAATTCAAGGCTGACTTCCAGAAGAAGGTAATCATCAAATAGAGCATCTTCTTTACTTTTAGTTAAGTTTTTGCCATTTTAATGTATTTTCTCGTTTGGAATTCAACTTAAGGAGTAATTCAATGAACAAGGAATGAGTTGGACGTCTAGAAATTAGTAAGGTAGCTACCTTATAAAAATCGCAATTTTTTATGTTATTTAATTAGTGGCAAATATATAAGGAATATACTCGTATTTTAGGACAAAAAATTGACTAGTAAAAATAATAAAACGTGAGTTCAGCTTAGAAAAATTTGGAATTTAATTCAAGGCTGACTTCCAGAAGAAGGTAATCATCAAATAGAGCATCTTCTTTACTTTTAGTTAAGTTTTTGCCATTTTAATGTATTTTCTCGTTTGGAATTCAACTTAAGGAGTAATTCAATGAACAAGGAATGAGTTGGACGTCTAGAAATTAGTAAGGTAGCTACCTTATAAAAATCGCAATTTTTTATGTTATTTAATTAGTGGCAAATATATAAGGAATATACTCGTATTTTAGGACAAAAAATTGACTAGTAAAAATAATAAAACGTGAGTTCAGCTTAGAAAAATTTGGAATTTAATTCAAGGCTGACTTCCAGAAGAAGGTAATCATCAAATAGAGCATCTTCTTTACTTTTAGTTAAGTTTTTGCCATTTTAATGTATTTTCTCGTTTGGAATTCAACTTAAGGAGTAATTCAATGAACAAGGAATGAGTTGGACGTCTAGAAATTAGTAAGGTAGCTACCTTATAAAAATCGCAATTTTTTATGTTATTTAATTAGTGGCAAATATATAAGGAATATACTCGTATTTTAGGACAAAAAATTGACTAGTAAAAATAATAAAACGTGAGTTCAGCTTAGAAAAATTTGGAATTTAATTCAAGGCTGACTTCCAGAAGAAGGTAATCATCAAATAGAGCATCTTCTTTACTTTTAATTAAGTTTTTGCCATTTTAATGTATTTTCTCGTTTGGAATTCAACTTAAGGAGTAATTCAATGAACAAGGAATGAGTTGGACGTCTAGAAATTAGTAAGGTAGCTACCTTATAAAAATCGCAATTTTTTATGTTATTTAATTAGTGGCAAATATATAAGGAATATACTCGTATTTTAGGACAAAAAATTGACTAGTAAAAATAATAAAACGTGAGTTCAGCTTAGAAAAATTTGGAATTTAATTCAAGGCTGACTTCCAGAAGAAGGTAATCATCAAATAGAGCATCTTCTTTACTTTTAGTTAAGTTTTTGCCATTTTAATGTATTTTCTCGTTTGGAATTCAACTTAAGGAGTAATTCAATGAACAAGGAATGAGTTGGACGTCTAGAAATTAGTAAGGTAGCTACCTTATAAAAATCGCAATTTTTTATGTTATTTAATTAGTGGCAAATATATAAGGAATATACTCGTATTTTAGGACAAAAAATTGACTAGTAAAAATAATAAAACGTGAGTTCAGCTTAGAAAAATTTGGAATTTAATTCAAGGCTGACTTCCAGAAGAAGGTAATCATCAAATAGAGCATCTTCTTTACTTTTAGTTAAGTTTTTGCCATTTTAATGTATTTTCTCGTTTGGAATTCAACTTAAGGAGTAATTCAATGAACAAGGAATGAGTTGGACGTCTAGAAATTAGTAAGGTAGCTACCTTATAAAAATCGCAATTTTTTATGTTATTTAATTAGTGGCAAATATATAAGGAATATACTCGTATTTTAGGACAAAAAATTGACTAGTAAAAATAATAAAACGTGAGTTCAGCTTAGAAAAATTTGGAATTTAATTCAAGGCTGACTTCCAGAAGAAGGTAATCATCAAATAGAGCATCTTCTTTACTTTTAGTTAAGTTTTTGCCATTTTAATGTATTTTCTCGTTTGGAATTCAACTTAAGGAGTAATTCAATGAACAAGGAATGAGTTGGACGTCTAGAAATTAGTAAGGTAGCTACCTTATAAAAATCGCAATTTTTTATGTTATTTAATTAGTGGCAAATATATAAGGAATATACTCGTATTTTAGGACAAAAAATTGACTAGTAAAAATAATAAAACGTGAGTTCAGCTTAGAAAAATTTGGAATTTAATTCAAGGCTGACTTCCAGAAGAAGGTAATCATCAAATAGAGCATCTTCTTTACTTTTAGTTAAGTTTTTGCCATTTTAATGTATTTTCTCGTTTGGAATTCAACTTAAGGAGTAATTCAATGAACAAGGAATGAGTTGGACGTCTAGAAATTAGTAAGGTAGCTACCTTATAAAAATCGCAATTTTTTATGTTATTTAATTAGTGGCAAATATATAAGGAATATACTCGTATTTTAGGACAAAAAATTGACTAGTAAAAATAATAAAACGTGAGTTCAGCTTAGAAAAATTTGGAATTTAATTCAAGGCTGACTTCCAGAAGAAGGTAATCATTAAATAGAGCATCTTCTTTACTTATAGTTAAGTTTTTGCCATTTTAATGTATTTTCTCGTTTGGAATTCAACTTAAGGAGTAATTCAATGAACAAGGAATGAGTTGGACGTCTAGAAATTAGTAAGGTAGCTACCTTATAAAAATCGCAATTTTTTATGTTATTTAATTAGTGGCAAATATATAAGGAATATACTCGTATTTTAGGACAAAAAATTGACTAGTAAAAATAATAAAACGTGAGTTCAGCTTAGAAAAATTTGGAATTTAATTCAAGGCTGACTTCCAGAAGAAGGTAATCATCAAATAGAGCATCTTCTTTACTTTTAGTTAAGTTTTTGCCATTTTAATGTATTTTCTCGTTTGGAATTCAACTTAAGGAGTAATTCAATGAACAAGGAATGAGTTGGACGTCTAGAAATTAGTAAGGTAGCTACCTTATAAAAATCGCAATTTTTTATGTTATTTAATTAGTGGCAAATATATAAGGAATATACTCGTATTTTAGGACAAAAAATTGACTAGTAAAAATAATAAAACGTGAGTTCAGCTTAGAAAAATTTGGAATTTAATTCAAGGCTGACTTCCAGAAGAAGGTAATCATCAAATAGAGCATCTTCTTTACTTTTAATTAAGTTTTTGCCATTTTAATGTATTTTCTCGTTTGGAATTCAACTTAAGGAGTAATTCAATGAACAAGGAATGAGTTGGACGTCTAGAAATTAGTAAGGTAGCTACCTTATAAAAATCGCAATTTTTTATGTTATTTAATTAGTGGCAAATATATAAGGAATATACTCGTATTTTAGGACAAAAAATTGACTAGTAAAAATAATAAAACGTGAGTTCAGCTTAGAAAAATTTGGAATTTAATTCAAGGCTGACTTCCAGAAGAAGGTAATCATCAAATAGAGCATCTTCTTTACTTTTAGTTAAGTTTTTGCCATTTTAATGTATTTTCTCGTTTGGAATTCAACTTAAGGAGTAATTCAATGAACAAGGAATGAGTTGGACGTCTAGAAATTAGTAAGGTAGCTACCTTATAAAAATCGCAATTTTTTATGTTATTTAGTTAGTGGCAAATATATAAGGAATATACTCGTATTTTAGGACAACAAATTGACTAGTAAAAATAATAAAACGTGAGTTCAGCTTAGAAAAATTTGGAATTTAATTCAATGCTGACTTCCAGAAGAAGGTAATCATCAAATAGAGCATCTTCTTTACTTTTAGTTAAGTTTTTGCCATTTTAATGTATTTTCTCGTTTGGAATTCAACTTAAGGAGTAATTCAATGAACAAGGAATGAGTTGGACGTCTAGAAATTAGTAAGGTAGCTACCTCATAAAAATCGCAATTTTTTATGTTATTTAATTAGTGGCAAATATATAAGGAATATACTCGTATTTTAGGACAAAAAATTGACTAGTAAAAATAATAAAACGTGAGTTCAGCTTAGAAAAATTTGGAATTTAATTCAAAGCTGACTTCCAGAAGAAGGTAATCATCAAATAGAGCATCTTCTTTACTTTTAGTTAAGTTTTTGCCATTTTAATGTATTTTCTCGTTTGGAATTCAACTTAAGGAGTAATTCAATGAACAAGGAATGAGTTGGACGTCTAGAAATTAGTAAGATAGCTACCTTATAAAAATCGCAATTTTTTATGTTATTTAATTAGTGGCAAATATATAAGGAATATACTCGTATTTTAGGACAAAAAATTGACTAGTAAAAATAATAAAACGTGAGTTCAGCTTAGAAAAATTTGGAATTTAATTCAAGGCTGACTTCCAGAAGAAGGTAATCATCAAATAGAGCATCTTCTTTACTCTTAGTTAAGTTTTTGCCATTTTAATGTATTTTCTCGTTTGGAATTCAACTTAAGGAGTAATTCAATGAACAAGGAATGAGTTGGACGTCTAGAAATTAGTAAGGTAGCTACCTTATAAAAATGGCAATTTTTTATGTTATTTAATTAGTGGCAAATATATAAGGAATATACTCGTATTTTAGGACAAAAAATTTACTAGTAAAAATAATAAAACGTGAGTTCAGCTTAGAAAAATTTGGAATTTAATTCAAGGCTGACTTCCAGAAGAAGGTAATCATCAAATAGAGCATCTTCTTTACTTTTCGTTAAGTTTTTGCCATTTTAATGTATTTTCTCGTTTGGAATTCAACTTAAGGAGTAATTCAATGAACAAGGAATGAGTTGGACGTCTAGAAATTAGTAAGGTAGCTACCTTATAAAAATCGCAATTTTTTATGTTATTTAATTAGTGGCAAATATATAAGGAATATACTCGTATTTTAGGACAAAAAATTGACTAGTAAAAATAATAAAACGTGAGTTCAGCTTAGAAAAATTTGGAATTTAATTCAAGGCTGACTTCCAGAAGAAGGTAATCATCAAATAGAGCATCTTCTTTACTTTTAATTAAGTTTTTGCCATTTTAATGTATTTTCTCGTTTGGAATTCAACTTAAGGAGTAATTCAATGAACAAGGAATGAGTTGGACGTCTAGAAATTAGTAAGGTAGCTACCTTATAAAAATCGCAATTTTTTATGTTATTTAATTAGTGGCAAATATATAAGGAATATACTCGTATTTTAGGACAAAAAATTGACTAGTAAAAATAATAAAACGTGAGTTCAGCTTAGAAAAATTTGGAATTTAATTCAAGGCTGACTTCCAGAAGAAGGTAATCATCAAATAGAGCATCTTCTTTACTTTTAGTTAAGTTTTTGCCATTTTAATGTATTTTCTCGTTTGGAATTCAACTTAAGGAGTAATTCAATGAACAAGGAATGAGTTGGACGTCTAGAAATTAGTAAGGTAGCTACCTTATAAAAATCGCAATTTTTTATGTTATTTAGTTAGTGGCAAATATATAAGGAATATACTCGTATTTTAGGACAACAAATTGACTAGTAAAAATAATAAAACGTGAGTTCAGCTTAGAAAAATTTGGAATTTAATTCAATGCTGACTTCCAGAAGAAGGTAATCATCAAATAGAGCATCTTCTTTACTTTTAGTTAAGTTTTTGCCATTTTAATGTATTTTCTCGTTTGGAATTCAACTTAAGGAGTAATTCAATGAACAAGGAATGAGTTGGACGTCTAGAAATTAGTAAGGTAGCTACCTCATAAAAATCGCAATTTTTTATGTTATTTAATTAGTGGCAAATATATAAGGAATATACTCGTATTTTAGGACAAAAAATTGACTAGTAAAAATAATAAAACGTGAGTTCAGCTTAGAAAAATTTGGAATTTAATTCAAAGCTGACTTCCAGAAGAAGGTAATCATCAAATAGAGCATCTTCTTTACTTTTAGTTAAGTTTTTGCCATTTTAATGTATTTTCTCGTTTGGAATTCAACTTAAGGAGTAATTCAATGAACAAGGAATGAGTTGGACGTCTAGAAATTAGTAAGGTAGCTACCTTATAAAAATGGCAATTTTTTATGTTATTTAATTAGTGGCAAATATATAAGGAATATACTCGTATTTTAGGACAAAAAATTTACTAGTAAAAATAATAAAACGTGAGTTCAGCTTAGAAAAATTTGGAATTTAATTCAAGGCTGACTTCCAGAAGAAGGTAATCATCAAATAGAGCATCTTCTTTACTTTTCGTTAAGTTTTTGCCATTTTAATGTATTTTCTCGTTTGGAATTCAACTTAAGGAGTAATTCAATGAACAAGGAATGAGTTGGACGTCTAGAAATTAGTAAGGTAGCTACCTTATAAAAATCGCAATTTTTTATGTTATTTAATTAGTGGCAAATATATAAGGAATATACTCGTATTTTAGGACAAAAAATTGACTAGTAAAAATAATAAAACGTGAGTTCAGCTTAGAAAAATTTGGAATTTAATTCAAGGCTGACTTCCAGAAGAAGGTAATCATCAAATAGAGCATCTTCTTTACTCTTAGTTAAGTTTTTGCCATTTTAATGTATTTTCTCGTTTGGAATTCAACTTAAGGAGTAATTCAATGAACAAGGAATGAGTTGGACGTCTAGAAATTAATAAGGTAGCTACCTTATAAAAATCGCAATTTTTTATGTTATTTAATTAGTGGCAAATATATAAGGAATATACTCGTATTTTAGGACAAAAAATTGACTAGTAAAAATAATAAAACGTGAGTTCAGCTTAGAAAAATTTGGAATTTAATTCAAGGCTGACTTCCAGAAGAAGGTAATCATCAAATAGAGCATCTTCTTTACTTTTAGTTAAGTTTTTGCCATTTTAATGTATTTTCTCGTTTGGAATTCAACTTAAGGAGTAATTCAATGAACAAGGAATGAGTTGGACGTCTAGAAATTAGTAAGGTAGCTACCTTATAAAAATCGCAATTTTTTATGTTATTTAATTAGTGGCAAATATATAAGGAATATACTCGTATTTTAGGACAAAAAATTGACTAGTAAAAATAATAAAACGTGAGTTCAGCTTAGAAAAATTTGGAATTTAATTCAAGGCTGACTTCCAGAAGAAGGTAATCATCAAATAGAGCATCTTCTTTACTTTTAGTTAAGTTTTTGCCATTTTAATGTATTTTCTCGTTTGGAATTCAACTTAAGGAGTAATTCAATGAACAAGGAATGAGTTGGACGTCTAGAAATTAGTAAGGTAGCTACCTTATAAAAATCGCAATTTTTTATGTTATTTAATTAGTGGCAAATATATAAGGAATATACTCGTATTTTAGGACAAAAAATTGACTAGTAAAAATAATAAAACGTGAGTTCAGCTTAGAAAAATTTGGAATTTAATTCAAGGCTGACTTCCAGAAGAAGGTAATCATCAAATAGAGCATCTTCTTTACTTTTAGTTAAGTTTTTGCCAGTTTAATGTATTTTCTCGTTTGGAATTCAACTTAAGGAGTAATTCAATGAACAAGGAATGAGTTGGACGTCTAGAAATTAGTAAGGTAGCTACCTTATAAAAATCGCAATTTTTTATGTTATTTAATTAGTGGCAAATATATAAGGAATATACTCGTATTTTAGGACAAAAAATTGACTAGTAAAAATAATAAAACGTGAGTTCAGCTTAGAAAAATTTGGAATTTAATTCAAGGCTGACTTCCAGAAGAAGGTAATCATCAAATAGAGCATCTTCTTTACTCTTAGTTAAGTTTTTGCCATTTTAATGTATTTTCTCGTTTGGAATTCAACTTAAGGAGTAATTCAATGAACAAGGAATGAGTTGGACGTCTAGAAATTAGTAAGGTAGCTACCTTATAAAAATCGCAATTTTTTATGATATTTAATTAGTGGCAAATATATAAGGAATATACTCGTATTTTAGGACAAAAAATTGACTAGTAAAAATAATAAAACGTGAGTTCAGCTTAGAAAAATTTGGAATTTAATTCAAGGCTGACTTCCAGAAGAAGGTAATCATCAAATAGAGCATCTTCTTTACTTTTAGTTAAGTTTTTGCCATTTTAATGTATTTTCTCGTTTGGAATTCAACTTAAGGAGTAATTCAATGAACAAGGAATGAGTTGGACGTCTAGAAATTAGTAAGGTAAAAAAATCGCAATTTTTTATGTTATTTAATTAGTGGCAAATATATAAGGAATATACTCGTATTTTAGGACAAAAAATTGACTAGTAAAAATAATAAAACGTGAGTTCAGCTTAGAAAAATTTGGAATTTAATTCAAGGCTGACTTCCAGAAGAAGGTAATCATCAAATAGAGCATCTTCTTTACTTTTAGTTAAGTTTTTGCCATTTTAATGTATTTTCTCGTTTGGAATTCAACTTAAGGAGTAATTCAATGAACAAGGAATGAGTTGGACGTCTAGAAATTAGTAAGGTAGCTACCTTATAAAAATCGCAATTTTTTATGTTATTTAATTAGTGGCAAATATATAAGGAATATACTCGTATTTTAGGACAAAAAATTGACTAGTAAAAATAATAAAACGTGAGTTCAGCTTAGAAAAATTTGGAATTAAATTCAAGGCTGACTTCCAGAAGAAGGTAATCATCAAATAGAGCATCTTCTTTACTTTTAGTTAAGTTTTTGCCATTTTAATGTATTTTCTCGTTTGGAATTCAACTTAAGGAGTAATTCAATGAACAAGGAATGAGTTGGACGTCTAGAAATTAGTAAGGTAGCTACCTTATAAAAATCGCAATTTTTTATGTTATTTAATTAGTGGCAAATATATAAGGAATATACTCGTATTTTAGGACAAAAAATTGACTAGTAAAAATAATAAAACGTGAGTTCAGCTTAGAAAAATTTGGAATTTAATTCAAGGCTGACTTCCAGAAGAAGGTAATCATCAAATAGAGCATCTTCTTTACTTTTAGTTAAGTTTTTGCCATTTTAATGTATTTTCTCGTTTGGAATTCAACTTAAGGAGTAATTCAATGAACAAGGAATGAGTTGGACGTCTAGAAATTAGTAAGGTAGCTACCTTATAAAAATCGCAATTTTTTATGTTATTTAATTAGTGGCAAATATATAAGGAATATACTCGTATTTTAGGACAAAAAATTGACTAGTAAAAATAATAAAACGTGAGTTCAGCTTAGAAAAATTTGGAATTTAATTCAAGGCTGACTTCCAGAAGAAGGTAATCATCAAATAGAGCATCTTCTTTACTTTTAGTTAAGTTTTTGCCATTTTAATGTATTTTCTCGTTTGGAATTCAACTTAAGGAGTAATTCAATGAACAAGGAATGAGTTGGACGTCTAGAAATTAGTAAGGTAGCTACCTTATAAAAATCGCAATTTTTTATGTTATTTAATTAGTGGCAAATATATAAGGAATATACTCGTATTTTAGGACAAAAAATTGACTAGTAAAAATAATAAAACGTGAGTTCAGCTTAGAAAAATTTGGAATTTAATTCAAGGCTGACTTCCAGAAGAAGGTAATCATCAAATAGAGCATCTTCTTTACTTTTAGTTAAGTTTTTGCCATTTTAATCTATTTTCTCGTTTGGAATTCAACTTAAGGAGTAATTCAATGAACAAGGAATGAGTTGGACGTCTAGAAATTAGTAAGGGAGCTACCTTATAAAAATCGCAATTTTTTATGTTATTTAATTAGTGGCAAATATATAAGGAATATACTCGTATTTTAGGACAAAAAATTGACTAGTAAAAATAATAAAACGTGAGTTCAGCTTAGAAAAATTTGGAATTTAATTCAAGGCTGACTTCCAGAAGAAGGTAATCATCAAATAGAGCATCTTCTTTACTTTTAGTTAAGTTTTTGCCATTTTAATGTATTTTCTCGTTTGGAATTCAACTTAAGGAGTAATTCAATGAACAAGGAATGAGTTGGACGTCTAGAAATTAGTAAGGTAGCTACCTTATAAAAATCGCAATTTTTTATGTTATTTAATTAGTGGCAAATATATAAGGAATATACTCGTATTTTAGGACAAAAAATTGACTAGTAAAAATAATAAAACGTGAGTTCAGCTTAGAAAAATTTGGAATTTAATTCAAGGCTGACTTCCAGAAGAAGGTAATCATCAAATAGAGCATCTTCTTTACTTTTAGTTAAGTTTTTGCCATTTTAATGTATTTTCTCGTTTGGAATTCAACTTAAGGAGTAATTCAATGAACAAGGAATGAGTTGGACGTCTAGAAATTAGTAAGGTAGCTACCTTATAAAAATCGCAATTTTTTATGTTATTTAATTAGTGGCAAATATATAAGGAATATACTCGTATTTTAGGACAAAAAATTGACTAGTAAAAATAATAAAACGTGAGTTCAGCTTAGAAAAATTTGGAATTTAATTCAAGGCTGACTTCCAGAAGAAGGTAATCATCAAATAGAGCATCTTCTTTACTTTTAGTTAAGTTTTTGCCATTTTAATGTATTTTCTCGTTTGGAATTCAACTTAAGGAGTAATTCAATGAACAAGGAATGAGTTGGACGTCTAGAAATTAGTAAGGTAGCTACCTTATAAAAATCGCAATTTTTTATGTTATTTAATTAGTGGCAAATATATAAGGAATATACTCGTATTTTAGGACAAAAAATTGACTAGTAAAAATAATAAAACGTGAGTTCAGCTTAGAAAAATTTGGAATTTAATTCAAGGCTGACTTCCAGAAGAAGGTAATCATCAAATAGAGCATCTTCTTTACTTTTAGTTAAGTTTTTGCCATTTTAATGTATTTTCTCGTTTGGAATTCAACTTAAGGAGTAATTCAATGAACAAGGAATGAGTTGGACGTCTAGAAATTAGTAAGGTAGCTACCTTATAAAAATCGCAATTTTTTATGTTATTTAATTAGTGGCAAATATATAAGGAATATACTCGTATTTTAGGACAAAAAATTGACTAGTAAAAATAATAAAACGTGAGTTCAGCTTAGAAAAATTTGGAATTTAATTCAAGGCTGACTTCCAGAAGAAGGTAATCATCAAATAGAGCATCTTCTTTACTTTTAGTTAAGTTTTTGCCATTTTAATGTATTTTCTCGTTTGGAATTCAACTTAAGGAGTAATTCAATGAACAAGGAATGAGTTGGACGTCTAGAAATTAGTAAGGTAGCTACCTTATAAAAATCGCAATTTTTTATGTTATTTAATTAGTGGCAAATATATAAGGAATATACTCGTATTTTAGGACAAAAAAATTTGACTAGTAAAAATAATAAAACGTGAGTTCAGCTTAGAAAAATTTGGAATTTAATTCAAGGCTGACTTCCAGAAGAAGGTAATCATCAAATAGAGCATCTTCTTTACTTTTAGTTAAGTTTTTGCCATTTTAATGTATTTTCTCGTTTGGAATTCAACTTAAGGAGTAATTCAATGAACAAGGAATGAGTTGGACGTCTAGAAATTAGTAAGGTAGCTACCTTATAAAAATCGCAATTTTTTATGTTATTTAATTAGTGGCAAATATATAAGGAATATACTCGTATTTTAGGACAAAAAATTGACTAGTAAAAATAATAAAACGTGAGTTCAGCTTAGAAAAATTTGGAATTTAATTCAAGGCTGACTTCCAGAAGAAGGTAATCATCAAATAGAGCATCTTCTTTACTTTTAGTTAAGTTTTTGCCATTTTAATGTATTTTCTCGTTTGGAATTCAACTTAAGGAGTAATTCAATGAACAAGGAATGAGTTGGACGTCTAGAAATTAGTAAGGTAGCTACCTTATAAAAATCGCAATTTTTTATGTTATTTAATTAGTGGCAAATATATAAGGAATATACTCGTATTTTAGGACAAAAAATTGACTAGTAAAAATAATAAAACGTGAGTTCAGCTTAGAAAAATTTGGAATTTAATTCAAGGCTGACTTCCAGAAGAAGGTAATCATCAAATAGAGCATCTTCTTTACTTTTAGTTAAGTTTTTGCCATTTTAATGTATTTTCTCGTTTGGAATTCAACTTAAGGAGTAATTCAATGAACAAGGAATGAGTTGGACGTCTAGAAATTAGTAAGGTAGCTACCTTATAAAAATCGCAATTTTTTATGTTATTTAATTAGTGGCAAATATATAAGGAATATACTCGTATTTTAGGACAAAAAATTGACTAGTAAAAATAATAAAACGTGAGTTCAGCTTAGAAAAATTTGGAATTTAATTCAAGGCTGACTTCCAGAAGAAGGTAATCATCAAATAGAGCATCTTCTTTACTTTTAGTTAAGTTTTTGCCATTTTAATGTATTTTCTCGTTTGGAATTCAACTTAAGGAGTAATTCAATGAACAAGGAATGAGTTGGACGTCTAGAAATTAGTAAGGTAGCTACCTTATAAAAATCGCAATTTTTTATGTTATTTAATTAGTGGCAAATATATAAGGAATATACTCGTATTTTAGGACAAAAAATTGACTAGTAAAAATAATAAAACGTGAGTTCAGCTTAGAAAAATTTGGAATTTAATTCAAGGCTGACTTCCAGAAGAAGGTAATCATCAAATAGAGCATCTTCTTTACTTTTAGTTAAGTTTTTGCCATTTTAATGTATTTTCTCGTTTGGAATTCAACTTAAGGAGTAATTCAATGAACAAGGAATGAGTTGGACGTCTAGAAATTAGTAAGGTAGCTACCTTATAAAAATCGCAATTTTTTATGTTATTTAATTAGTGGCAAATATATAAGGAATATACTCGTATTTTAGGACAAAAAATTGACTAGTAAAAATAATAAAACGTGAGTTCAGCTTAGAAAAATTTGGAATTTAATTCAAGGCTGACTTCCAGAAGAAGGTAATCATCAAATAGAGCATCTTCTTTACTTTTAGTTAAGTTTTTGCCATTTTAATGTATTTTCTCGTTTGGAATTCAACTTAAGGAGTAATTCAATGAACAAGGAATGAGTTGGACGTCTAGAAATTAGTAAGGTAGCTACCTTATAAAAATCGCAATTTTTTATGTTATTTAATTAGTGGCAAATATATAAGGAATATACTCGTATTTTAGGACAAAAAATTGACTAGTAAAAATAATAAAACGTGAGTTCAGCTTAGAAAAATTTGGAATTTAATTCAAGGCTGACTTCCAGAAGAAGGTAATCATCAAATAGAGCATCTTCTTTACTTTTAGTTAAGTTTTTGCCATTTTAATGTATTTTCTCGTTTGGAATTCAACTTAAGGAGTAATTCAATGAACAAGGAATGAGTTGGACGTCTAGAAATTAGTAAGGTAGCTACCTTATAAAAATCGCAATTTTTTATGTTATTTAATTAGTGGCAAATATATAAGGAATATACTCGTATTTTAGGACAAAAAATTGACTAGTAAAAATAATAAAACGTGAGTTCAGCTTAGAAAAATTTGGAATTTAATTCAAGGCTGACTTCCAGAAGAAGGTAATCATCAAATAGAGCATCTTCTTTACTCTTAGTTAAGTTTTTGCCATTTTAATGTATTTTCTCGTTTGGAATTCAACTTAAGGAGTAATTCAATGAACAAGGAATGAGTTGGACGTCTAGAAATTAGTAAGGTAGCTACCTTATAAAAATCGCAATTTTTTATGTTATTTAATTAGTGGCAAATATATAAGGAATATACTCGTATTTTAGGACAAAAAATTGACTAGTAAAAATAATAAAACGTGAGTTCAGCTTAGAAAAATTTGGAATTTAATTCAAGGCTGACTTCCAGAAGAAGGTAATCATCAAATAGAGCATCTTCTTTACTTTCAGTTAAGTTTTTGCCATTTTAATGTATTTTCTCGTTTGGAATTCAACTTAAGGAGTAATTCAATGAACAAGGAATGAGTTGGACGTCTAGAAATTAGTAAGGTAGCTACCTTATAAAAATCGCAATTTTTTATGTTATTTAATTAGTGGCAAATATATAAGGAATATACTCGTATTTTAGGACAAAAAATTGACTAGTAAAAATAATAAAACGTGAGTTCAGCTTAGAAAAATTTGGAATTTAATTCAAGGCTGACTTCCAGAAGAAGGTAATCATCAAATAGAGCATCTTCTTTACTTTTAGTTAAGTTTTTGCCATTTTAATGTATTTTCTCGTTTGGAATTCAACTTAAGGAGTAATTCAATGAACAAGGAATGAGTTGGACGTCTAGAAATTAGTAAGGTAGCTACCTTATAAAAATCGCAATTTTTTATGTTATTTAATTAGTGGCAAATATATAAGGAATATACTCGTATTTTAGGACAAAAAATTGACTAGTAAAAATAATAAAACGTGAGTTCAGCTTAGAAAAATTTGGAATTTAATTCAAGGCTGACTTCCAGAAGAAGGTAATCATCAAATAGAGCATCTTCTTTACTCTTAGTTAAGTTTTTGCCATTTTAATGTATTTTCTCGTTTGGAATTCAACTTAAGGAGTAATTCAATGAACAAGGAATGAGTTGGACGTCTAGAAATTAGTAAGGTAGCTACCTTATAAAAATCGCAATTTTTTATGATATTTAATTAGTGGCAAATATATAAGGAATATACTCGTATTTTAGGACAAAAAATTGACTAGTAAAAATAATAAAACGTGAGTTCAGCTTAGAAAAATTTGGAATTTAATTCAAGGCTGACTTCCAGAAGAAGGTAATCATCAAATAGAGCATCTTCTTTACTTTTAGTTAAGTTTTTGCCATTTTAATGTATTTTCTCGTTTGGAATTCAACTTAAGGAGTAATTCAATGAACAAGGAATGAGTTGGACGTCTAGAAATTAGTAAGGTAAAAAAATCGCAATTTTTTATGTTATTTAATTAGTGGCAAATATATAAGGAATATACTCGTATTTTAGGACAAAAAATTGACTAGTAAAAATAATAAAACGTGAGTTCAGCTTAGAAAAATTTGGAATTTAATTCAAGGCTGACTTCCAGAAGAAGGTAATCATCAAATAGAGCATCTTCTTTACTTTTAGTTAAGTTTTTGCCATTTTAATGTATTTTCTCGTTTGGAATTCAACTTAAGGAGTAATTCAATGAACAAGGAATGAGTTGGACGTCTAGAAATTAGTAAGGTAGCTACCTTATAAAAATCGCAATTTTTTATGTTATTTAATTAGTGGCAAATATATAAGGAATATACTCGTATTTTAGGACAAAAAATTGACTAGTAAAAATAATAAAACGTGAGTTCAGCTTAGAAAAATTTGGAATTTAATTCAAGGCTGACTTCCAGAAGAAGGTAATCATCAAATAGAGCATCTTCTTTACTTTTAGTTAAGTTTTTGCCATTTTAATGTATTTTCTCGTTTGGAATTCAACTTAAGGAGTAATTCAATGAACAAGGAATGAGTTGGACGTCTAGAAATTAGTAAGGTAGCTACCTTATAAAAATCGCAATTTTTTATGTTATTTAATTAGTGGCAAATATATAAGGAATATACTCGTATTTTAGGACAAAAAATTGACTAGTAAAAATAATAAAACGTGAGTTCAGCTTAGAAAAATTTGGAATTTAATTCAAGGCTGACTTCCAGAAGAAGGTAATCATCAAATAGAGCATCTTCTTTACTTTTAGTTAAGTTTTTGCCATTTTAATGTATTTTCTCGTTTGGAATTCAACTTAAGGAGTAATTCAATGAACAAGGAATGAGTTGGACGTCTAGAAATTAGTAAGGTAGCTACCTTATAAAAATCGCAATTTTTTATGTTATTTAATTAGTGGCAAATATATAAGGAATATACTCGTATTTTAGGACAAAAAATTGACTAGTAAAAATAATAAAACGTGAGTTCAGCTTAGAAAAATTTGGAATTTAATTCAAGGCTGACTTCCAGAAGAAGGTAATCATCAAATAGAGCATCTTCTTTACTTTTAGTTAAGTTTTTGCCATTTTAATCTATTTTCTCGTTTGGAATTCAACTTAAGGAGTAATTCAATGAACAAGGAATGAGTTGGACGTCTAGAAATTAGTAAGGGAGCTACCTTATAAAAATCGCAATTTTTTATGTTATTTAATTAGTGGCAAATATATAAGGAATATACTCGTATTTTAGGACAAAAAATTGACTAGTAAAAATAATAAAACGTGAGTTCAGCTTAGAAAAATTTGGAATTTAATTCAAGGCTGACTTCCAGAAGAAGGTAATCATCAAATAGAGCATCTTCTTTACTTTTAGTTAAGTTTTTGCCATTTTAATGTATTTTCTCGTTTGGAATTCAACTTAAGGAGTAATTCAATGAACAAGGAATGAGTTGGACGTCTAGAAATTAGTAAGGTAGCTACCTTATAAAAATCGCAATTTTTTATGTTATTTAATTAGTGGCAAATATATAAGGAATATACTCGTATTTTAGGACAAAAAATTGACTAGTAAAAATAATAAAACGTGAGTTCAGCTTAGAAAAATTTGGAATTTAATTCAAGGCTGACTTCGAGAAGAAGGTAATCATCAAATAGAGCATCTTCTTTACTTTTAGTTAAGTTTTTGCCATTTTAATGTATTTTCTCGTTTGGAATTCAACTTAAGGAGTAATTCAATGAACAAGGAATGAGTTGGACGTCTAGAAATTAGTAAGGTAGCTACCTTATAAAAATCGCAATTTTTTATGTTATTTAATTAGTGGCAAATATATAAGGAATATACTCGTATTTTAGGACAAAAAATTGACTAGTAAAAATAATAAAACGTGAGTTCAGCTTAGAAAAATTTGGAATTTAATTCAAGGCTGACTTCCAGAAGAAGGTAATCATCAAATAGAGCATCTTCTTTACTTTTAGTTAAGTTTTTGCCATTTTAATGTATTTTCTCGTTTGGAATTCAACTTAAGGAGTAATTCAATGAACAAGGAATGAGTTGGACGTCTAGAAATTAGTAAGGTAGCTACCTTATAAAAATCGCAATTTTTTATGTTATTTAATTAGTGGCAAATATATAAGGAATATACTCGTATTTTAGGACAAAAAATTGACTAGTAAAAATAATAAAACGTGAGTTCAGCTTAGAAAAATTTGGAATTTAATTCAAGGCTGACTTCCAGAAGAAGGTAATCATCAAATAGAGCATCTTCTTTACTTTTAGTTAAGTTTTTGCCATTTTAATGTATTTTCTCGTTTGGAATTCAACTTAAGGAGTAATTCAATGAACAAGGAATGAGTTGGACGTCTAGAAATTAGTAAGGTAGCTACCTTATAAAAATCGCAATTTTTTATGTTATTTAATTAGTGGCAAATATATAAGGAATATACTCGTATTTTAGGACAAAAAATTGACTAGTAAAAATAATAAAACGTGAGTTCAGCTTAGAAAAATTTGGAATTTAATTCAAGGCTGACTTCCAGAAGAAGGTAATCATCAAATAGAGCATCTTCTTTACTTTTAGTTAAGTTTTTGCCATTTTAATGTATTTTCTCGTTTGGAATTCAACTTAAGGAGTAATTCAATGAACAAGGAATGAGTTGGACGTCTAGAAATTAGTAAGGTAGCTACCTTATAAAAATCGCAATTTTTTATGTTATTTAATTAGTGGCAAATATATAAGGAATATACTCGTATTTTAGGACAAAAAATTGACTAGTAAAAATAATAAAACGTGAGTTCAGCTTAGAAAAATTTGGAATTTAATTCAAGGCTGACTTCCAGAAGAAGGTAATCATCAAATAGAGCATCTTCTTTACTCTTAGTTAAGTTTTTGCCATTTTAATGTATTTTCTCGTTTGGAATTCAACTTAAGGAGTAATTCAATGAACAAGGAATGAGTTGGACGTCTAGAAATTAGTAAGGTAGCTACCTTATAAAAATCGCAATTTTTTATGTTATTTAATTAGTGGCAAATATATAAGGAATATACTCGTATTTTAGGACAAAAAATTGACTAGTAAAAATAATAAAACGTGAGTTCAGCTTAGAAAAATTTGGAATTTAATTCAAGGCTGACTTCCAGAAGAAGGTAATCATCAAATAGAGCATCTTCTTTACTTTTAGTTAAGTTTTTGCCATTTTAATGTATTTTCTCGTTTGGAATTCAACTTAAGGAGTAATTCAATGAACAAGGAATGAGTTGGACGTCTAGAAATTAGTAAGGTAGCTACCTTATAAAAATCGCAATTTTTTATGTTATTTAATTAGTGGCAAATATATAAGGAATATACTCGTATTTTAGGACAAAAAATTGACTAGTAAAAATAATAAAACGTGAGTTCAGCTTAGAAAAATTTGGAATTTAATTCAAGGCTGACTTCCAGAAGAAGGTAATCATCAAATAGAGCATCTTCTTTACTTTTAGTTAAGTTTTTGCCATTTTAATGTATTTTCTCGTTTGGAATTCAACTTAAGGAGTAATTCAATGAACAAGGAATGAGTTGGACGTCTAGAAATTAGTAAGGTAGCTACCTTATAAAAATCGCAATTTTTTATGTTATTTAATTAGTGGCAAATATATAAGGAATATACTCGTATTTTAGGACAAAAAATTGACTAGTAAAAATAATAAAACGTGAGTTCAGCTTAGAAAAATTTGGAATTTAATTCAAGGCTGACTTCCAGAAGAAGGTAATCATCAAATAGAGCATCTTCTTTACTTTTAGTTAAGTTTTTGCCATTTTAATGTATTTTCTCGTTTGGAATTCAACTTAAGGAGTAATTCAATGAACAAGGAATGAGTTGTACGTCTAGAAATTAGTAAGGTAGCTACCTTATAAAAATCGCAATTTTTTATGTTATTTAATTAGTGGCAAATATATAAGGAATATACTCGTATTTTAGGACAAAAAATTGACTAGTAAAAATAATAAAACGTGAGTTCAGCTTAGAAAAATTTGGAATTTAATTCAAGGCTGACTTCCAGAAGAAGGTAATCATCAAATAGAGCATCTTCTTTACTCTTAGTTAAGTTTTTGCCATTTTAATGTATTTTCTCGTTTGGAATTCAACTTAAGGAGTAATTCAATGAACAAGGAATGAGTTGGACGTCTAGAAATTAGTAAGGTAGCTACCTTATAAAAATCGCAATTTTTTATGTTATTTAATTAGTGGCAAATATATAAGGAATATACTCGTATTTTAGGACAAAAAATTGACTAGTAAAAATAATAAAACGTGAGTTCAGCTTAGAAAAATTTGGAATTTAATTCAAGGCTGACTTCCAGAAGAAGGTAATCATCAAATAGAGCATCTTCTTTACTCTTAGTTAAGTTTTTGCCATTTTAATGTATTTTCTCGTTTGGAATTCAACTTAAGGAGTAATTCAATGAACAAGGAATGAGTTGGACGTCTAGAAATTAGTAAGGTAGAAATCGCAATTTTTTATGTTATTTAATTAGTGGCAAATATATAAGGAATATACTCGTATTTTAGGACAAAAAATTGACTAGTAAAAATAATAAAACGTGAGTTCAGCTTAGAAAAATTTGGAATTTAATTCAAGGCTGACTTCCAGAAGAAGGTAATCATCAAATAGAGCATCTTCTTTACTTTTATTTAAGTTTTTGCCATTTTAATGTATTTTCTCGTTTGGAATTCAACTTAAGGAGTAATTCAATGAACAAGGAATGAGTTGGACGTCTAGAAATTAGTAAGGTAGCTACCTTATAAAAATCGCAATTTTTTATGTTATTTAATTAGTGGCAAATATATAAGGAATATACTCGTATTTTAGGACAAAAAATTGACTAGTAAAAATAATAAAACGTGAGTTCAGCTTAGAAAAATTTGGAATTTAATTCAAGGCTGACTTCCAGAAGAAGGTAATCATCAAATAGAGCATCTTC
Organism: Ormia ochracea; assembly: GCA_963402855.1. NCBI lineage: Eukaryota > Metazoa > Arthropoda > Insecta > Diptera > Tachinidae > Ormia > Ormia ochracea. The sequence continues at coordinate 45,982,655 of OY727106.1, forward strand.
TTTACTCTTAGTTAAGTTTTTGCCATTTTAATGTATTTTCTCGTTTGGAATTCAACTTAAGGAGTAATTCAATGAACAAGGAATGAGTTGGACGTCTAGAAATTAGTAAGGTAGAAATCGCAATTTTTTATGTTATTTAATTAGTGGCAAATATATAAGGAATATACTCGTATTTTAGGACAAAAAATTGACTAGTAAAAATAATAAAACGTGAGTTCAGCTTAGAAAAATTTGGAATTTAATTCAAGGCTGACTTCCAGAAGAAGGTAATCATCAAATAGAGCATCTTCTTTACTTTTATTTAAGTTTTTGCCATTTTAATGTATTTTCTCGTTTGGAATTCAACTTAAGGAGTAATTCAATGAACAAGGAATGAGTTGGACGTCTAGAAATTAGTAAGGTAGCTACCTTATAAAAATCGCAATTTTTTATGTTATTTAATTAGTGGCAAATATATAAGGAATATACTCGTATTTTAGGACAAAAAATTGACTAGTAAAAATAATAAAACGTGAGTTCAGCTTAGAAAAATTTGGAATTTAATTCAAGGCTGACTTCCAGAAGAAGGTAATCATCAAATAGAGCATCTTCTTTACTCTTAGTTAAGTTTTTGCCATTTTAATGTATTTTCTCGTTTGGAATTCAACTTAAGGAGTAATTCAATGAACAAGGAATGAGTTGGACGTCTAGAAATTAGTAAGGTAGCTACCTTATAAAAATCGCAATTTTTTATGTTATTTAATTAGTGGCAAATATATAAGGAATATACTCGTATTTTAGGACAAAAAATTGACTAGTAAAAATAATAAAACGTGAGTTCAGCTTAGAAAAATTTGGAATTTAATTCAAGGCTGACTTCCAGAAGAAGGTAATCATCAAATAGAGCATCTTCTTTACTCTTAGTTAAGTTTTTGCCATTTTAATGTATTTTCTCGTTTGGAATTCAACTTAAGGAGTAATTCAATGAACAAGGAATGAGTTGGACGTCTAGAAATTAGTAAGGTAGCTACCTTATAAAAATCGCAATTTTTTATGTTATTTAATTAGTGGCAAATATATAAGGAATATACTCGTATTTTAGGACAAAAAATTGACTAGTAAAAATAATAAAACGTGAGTTCAGCTTAGAAAAATTTGGAATTTAATTCAAGGCTGACTTCCAGAAGAAGGTAATCATCAAATAGAGCATCTTCTTTACTCTTAGTTAAGTTTTTGCCATTTTAATGTATTTTCTCGTTTGGAATTCAACTTAAGGAGTAATTCAATGAACAAGGAATGAGTTGGACGTCTAGAAATTAGTAAGGTAGCTACCTTATAAAAATCGCAATTTTTTATGTTATTTAATTAGTGGCAAATATATAAGGAATATACTCGTATTTTAGGACAAAAAATTGACTAGTAAAAATAATAAAACGTGAGTTCAGCTTAGAAAAATTTGGAATTTAATTCAAGGCTGACTTCCAGAAGAAGGTAATCATCAAATAGAGCATCTTCTTTACTTTTAGTTAAGTTTTTGCCATTTTAATGTATTTTCTCGTTTGGAATTCAACTTAAGGAGTAATTCAATGAACAAGGAATGAGTTGGACGTCTAGAAATTAGTAAGGTAAAAAAATCGCAATTTTTTATGTTATTTAATTAGTGGCAAATATATAAGGAATATACTCGTATTTTAGGACAAAAAATTGACTAGTAAAAATAATAAAACGTGAGTTCAGCTTAGAAAAATTTGGAATTTAATTCAAGGCTGACTTCCAGAAGAAGGTAATCATCAAATAGAGCATCTTCTTTACTTTTAGTTAAGTTTTTGCCATTTTAATGTATTTTCTCGTTTGGAATTCAACTTAAGGAGTAATTCAATGAACAAGGAATGAGTTGGACGTCTAGAAATTAGTAAGGTAGCTACCTTATAAAAATCGCAATTTTTTATGTTATTTAATTAGTGGCAAATATATAAGGAATATACTCGTATTTTAGGACAAAAAATTGACTAGTAAAAATAATAAAACGTGAGTTCAGCTTAGAAAAATTTGGAATTTAATTCAAGGCTGACTTCCAGAAGAAGGTAATCATCAAATAGAGCATCTTCTTTATTTTTAGTTAAGTTTTTGCCATTTTAATGTATTTTCTCGTTTGGAATTCAACTTAAGGAGTAATTCAATGAACAAGGAATGAGTTGGACGTCTAGAAATTAGTAAGGTAGCTACCTTATAAAAATCGCAATTTTTTATGTTATTTAATTAGTGGCAAATATATAAGGAATATACTCGTATTTTAGGACAAAAAATTTACTAGTAAAAATAATAAAACGTGAGTTCAGCTTAGAAAAATTTGGAATTTAATTCAAGGCTGACTTCCAGAAGAAGGTAATCATCAAATAGAGCATCTTCTTTACTTTTAGTTAAGTTTTTGCCATTTTAATGTATTTTCTCGTTTGGAATTCAACTTAAGGAGTAATTCAATGAACAAGGAATGAGTTGGACGTCTAGAAATTAGTAAGGTAGCTACCTTATAAAAATCGCAATTTTTTATGTTATTTAATTAGTGGCAAATATATAAGGAATATACTCGTATTTTAGGACAAAAAATTTACTAGTAAAAATAATAAAACGTGAGTTCAGCTTAGAAAAATTTGGAATTTAATTCAAGGCTGACTTCCAGAAGAAGGTAATCATCAAATAGAGCATCTTCTTTACTTTTATTTAAGTTTTTGCCATTTTAATGTATTTTCTCGTTTGGAATTCAACTTAAGGAGTAATTCAATGAACAAGGAATGAGTTGGACGTCTAGAAATTATAAAAATCGCAATTTTTTATGTTATTTAATTAGTGGCAAATATATAAGGAATATACTCGTATTTTAGGACAAAAAATTGACTAGTAAAAATAATAAAACGTGAGTTCAGCTTAGAAAAATTTGGAATTTAATTCAAGGCTGACTTCCAGAAGAAGGTAATCATCAAATAGAGCATCTTCTTTACTTTTAGTTAAGTTTTTGCCATTTTAATGTATTTTCTCGTTTGGAATTCAACTTAAGGAGTAATTCAATGAACAAGGAATGAGTTGGACGTCTAGAAATTAGTAAGGTAGCTACCTTATAAAAATCGCAATTTTTTATGTTATTTAATTAGTGGCAAATATATAAGGAATATACTCGTATTTTAGGACAAAAAATTGACTAGTAAAAATAATAAAACGTGAGTTCAGCTTAGAAAAATTTGGAATTTAATTCAAGGCTGACTTCCAGAAGAAGGTAATCATCAAATAGAGCATCTTCTTTACTTTTAGTTAAGTTTTTGCCATTTTAATGTATTTTCTCGTTTGGAATTCAACTTAAGGAGTAATTCAATGAACAAGGAATGAGTTGGACGTCTAGAAATTAGTAAGGTAGCTACCTTATAAAAATCGCAATTTTTTATGTTATTTAATTAGTGGCAAATATATAAGGAATATACTCGTATTTTAGGACAAAAAATTGACTAGTAAAAATAATAAAACGTGAGTTCAGCTTAGAAAAATTTGGAATTTAATTCAAGGCTGACTTCCAGAAGAAGGTAATCATCAAATAGAGCATCTTCTTTACTTTTAATTAAGTTTTTGCCATTTTAATGTATTTTCTCGTTTGGAATTCAACTTAAGGAGTAATTCAATGAACAAGGAATGAGTTGGACGTCTAGAAATTAGTAAGGTAGCTACCTTATAAAAATCGCAATTTTTTATGTTATTTAATTAGTGGCAAATATATAAGGAATATACTCGTATTTTAGGACAAAAAATTGACTAGTAAAAATAATAAAACGTGAGTTCAGCTTAGAAAAATTTGGAATTTAATTCAAGGCTGACTTCCAGAAGAAGGTAATCATCAAATAGAGCATCTTCTTTACTCTTAGTTAAGTTTTTGCCATTTTAATGTATTTTCTCGTTTGGAATTCAACTTAAGGAGTAATTCAATGAACAAGGAATGAGTTGGACGTCTAGAAATTAGTAAGGTAGCTACCTTATAAAAATCGCAATTTTTTATGTTATTTAATTAGTGGCAAATATATAAGGAATATACTCGTATTTTAGGACAAAAAATTGACTAGTAAAAATAATAAAACGTGAGTTCAGCTTAGAAAAATTTGGAATTTAATTCAAGGCTGACTTCCAGAAGAAGGTAATCATCAAATAGAGCATCTTCTTTACTTTTAGTTAAGTTTTTGCCATTTTAATGTATTTTCTCGTTTGGAATTCAACTTAAGGAGTAATTCAATGAACAAGGAATGAGTTGGACGTCTAGAAATTAGTAAGGTAGCTACCTTATAAAAATCGCAATTTTTTATGTTATTTAATTAGTGGCAAATATATAAGGAATATACTCGTATTTTAGGACAAAAAATTGACTAGTAAAAATAATAAAACGTGAGTTCAGCTTAGAAAAATTTGGAATTTAATTCAAGGCTGACTTCCAGAAGAAGGTAATCATCAAATAGAGCATCTTCTTTACTCTTAGTTAAGTTTTTGCCATTTTAATGTATTTTCTCGTTTGGAATTCAACTTAAGGAGTAATTCAATGAACAAGGAATGAGTTGGACGTCTAGAAATTAGTAAGGTAGCTACCTTATAAAAATCGCAATTTTTTATGTTATTTAATTAGTGGCAAATATATAAGGAATATACTCGTATTTTAGGACAAAAAATTGACTAGTAAAAATAATAAAACGTGAGTTCAGCTTAGAAAAATTTGGAATTTAATTCAAGGCTGACTTCCAGAAGAAGGTAATCATCAAATAGAGCATCTTCTTTACTTTTAGTTAAGTTTTTGCCATTTTAATGTATTTTCTCGTTTGGAATTCAACTTAAGGAGTAATTCAATGAACAAGGAATGAGTTGGACGTCTAGAAATTAGTAAGGTAGCTACCTTATAAAAATCGCAATTTTTTATGTTATTTAATTAGTGGCAAATATATAAGGAATATACTCGTATTTTAGGACAAAAAATTGACTAGTAAAAATAATAAAACGTGAGTTCAGCTTAGAAAAATTTGGAATTTAATTCAAGGCTGACTTCCAGAAGAAGATAATCATCAAATAGAGCATCTTCTTTACTTTTAGTTAAGTTTTTGCCATTTTAATGTATTTTCTCGTTTGGAATTCAACTTAAGGAGTAATTCAATGAACAAGGAATGAGTTGGACGTCTAGAAATTAGTAAGGTAGCTACCTTATAAAAATCGCAATTTTTTATGTTATTTAATTAGTGGCAAATATATAAGGAATATACTCGTATTTTAGGACAAAAAATTGACTAGTAAAAATAATAAAACGTGAGTTCAGCTTAGAAAAATTTGGAATTTAATTCAAGGCTGACTTCCAGAAGAAGGTAATCATCAAATAGAGCATCTTCTTTACTTTTAGTTAAGTTTTTGCCATTTTAATGTATTTTCTCGTTTGGAATTCAACTTAAGGAGTAATTCAATGAACAAGGAATGAGTTGGACGTCTAGAAATTAGTAAGGTAGCTACCTTATAAAAATCGCAATTTTTTATGTTATTTAATTAGTGGCAAATATATAAGGAATATACTCGTATTTTAGGACAAAAAATTGACTAGTAAAAGTAATAAAACGTGAGTTCAGCTTAGAAAAATTTGGAATTTAATTCAAGGCTGACTTCCAGAAGAATGTAATCATCAAATAGAGCATCTTCTTTACTTTTAATTAAGTTTTTGCCATTTTAATGTATTTTCTCGTTTGGAATTCAACTTAAGGAGTAATTCAATGAACAAGGAATGAGTTGGACGTCTAGAAATTAGTAAGGTAGCTACCTTATAAAAATCGCAATTTTTTATGTTATTTAATTAGTGGCAAATATATAAGGAATATACTCGTATTTTAGGACAAAAAATTGACTAGTAAAAATAATAAAACGTGAGTTCAGCTTAGAAAAATTTGGAATTTAATTCAAGGCTGACTTCCAGAAGAAGGTAATCATCAAATAGAGCATCTTCTTTACTTTTAGTTAAGTTTTTGCCATTTTAATGTATTTTCTCGTTTGGAATTCAACTTAAGGAGTAATTCAATGAACAAGGAATGAGTTGGACGTCTAGAAATTAGTAAGGTAGCTACCTTATAAAAATCGCAATTTTTTATGTTATTTAATTAGTGGCAAATATATAAGGAATATACTCGTATTTTAGGACAAAAAATTGACTAGTAAAAATAATAAAACGTGAGTTCAGCTTAGAAAAATTTGGAATTTAATTCAAGGCTGACTTCCAGAAGAAGGTAATCATCAAATAGAGCATCTTCTTTACTTTTAGTTAAGTTTTTGCCATTTTAATGTATTTTCTCGTTTGGAATTCAACTTAAGGAGTAATTCAATGAACAAGGAATGAGTTGGACGTCTAGAAATTAGTAAGGTAGCTACCTTATAAAAATCGCAATTTTTTATGTTATTTAATTAGTGGCAAATATATAAGGAATATACTCGTATTTTAGGACAAAAAATTGACTAGTAAAAATAATAAAACGTGAGTTCAGCTTAGAAAAATTTGGAATTTAATTCAAGGCTGACTTCCAGAAGAAGGTAATCATCAAATAGAGCATCTTCTTTACTTTTAGTTAAGTTTTTGCCATTTTAATGTATTTTCTCGTTTGGAATTCAACTTAAGGAGTAATTCAATGAACAAGGAATGAGTTGGACGTCTAGAAATTAGTAAGGTAGCTACCTTATAAAAATCGCAATTTTTTATGTTATTTAATTAGTGGCAAATATATAAGGAATATACTCGTATTTTAGGACAAAAAATTGACTAGTAAAAATAATAAAACGTGAGTTCAGCTTAGAAAAATTTGGAATTTAATTCAAGGCTGACTTCCAGAAGAAGGTAATCATCAAATAGAGCATCTTCTTTACTTTTCGTTAAGTTTTTGCCATTTTAATGTATTTTCTCGTTTGGAATTCAACTTAAGGAGTAATTCAATGAACAAGGAATGAGTTGGACGTCTAGAAATTAGTAAGGTAGCTACCTTATAAAAATCGCAATTTTTTATGTTATTTAATTAGTGGCAAATATATAAGGAATATACTCGTATTTTAGGACAAAAAATTGACTAGTAAAAGTAATAAAACGTGAGTTCAGCTTAGAAAAATTTGGAATTTAATTCAAGGCTGACTTCCAGAAGAATGTAATCATCAAATAGAGCATCTTCTTTACTTTTAATTAAGTTTTTGCCATTTTAATGTATTTTCTCGTTTGGAATTCAACTTAAGGAGTAATTCAATGAACAAGGAATGAGTTGGACGTCTAGAAATTAGTAAGGTAGCTACCTTATAAAAATCGCAATTTTTTATGTTATTTAATTAGTGGCAAATATATAAGGAATATACTCGTATTTTAGGACAAAAAATTGACTAGTAAAAATAATAAAACGTGAGTTCAGCTTAGAAAAATTTGGAATTTAATTCAAGGCTGACTTCCAGAAGAAGGTAATCATCAAATAGAGCATCTTCTTTACTTTTAGTTAAGTTTTTGCCATTTTAATGTATTTTCTCGTTTGGAATTCAACTTAAGGAGTAATTCAATGAACAAGGAATGAGTTGGACGTCTAGAAATTAGTAAGGTAGCTACCTTATAAAAATCGCAATTTTTTATGTTATTTAATTAGTGGCAAATATATAAGGAATATACTCGTATTTTAGGACAAAAAATTGACTAGTAAAAATAATAAAACGTGAGTTCAGCTTAGAAAAATTTGGAATTTAATTCAAGGCTGACTTCCAGAAGAAGGTAATCATCAAATAGAGCATCTTCTTTACTTTTAGTTAAGTTTTTGCCATTTTAATGTATTTTCTCGTTTGGAATTCAACTTAAGGAGTAATTCAATGAACAAGGAATGAGTTGGACGTCTAGAAATTAGTAAGGTAGCTATCTTATAAAAATCGCAATTTTTTATGTTATTTAATTAGTGGCAAATATATAAGGAATATACTCGTATTTTAGGACAAAAAATTGACTAGTAAAAATAATAAAACGTGAGTTCAGCTTAGAAAAATTTGGAATTTAATTCAAGGCTGACTTCCAGAAGAAGGTAATCATCAAATAGAGCATCTTCTTTACTTTTAGTTAAGTTTTTGCCATTTTAATGTATTTTCTCGTTTGGAATTCAACTTAAGGAGTAATTCAATGAACAAGGAATGAGTTGGACGTCTAGAAATTAGTAAGGTAGCTACCTTATAAAAATCGCAATTTTTTATGTTATTTAATTAGTGGCAAATATATAAGGAATATACTCGTATTTTAGGACAAAAAATTGACTAGTAAAAATAATAAAACGTGAGTTCAGCTTAGAAAAATTTGGAATTTAATTCAAGGCTGACTTCCAGAAGAAGGTAATCATCAAATAGAGCATCTTCTTTACTTTTAGTTAAGTTTTTGCCATTTTAATGTATTTTCTCGTTTGGAATTCAACTTAAGGAGTAATTCAATGAACAAGGAATGAGTTGGACGTCTAGAAATTAGTAAGGTAGCTACCTTATAAAAATCGCAATTTTTTATGTTATTTAATTAGTGGCAAATATATAAGGAATATACTCGTATTTTAGGACAAAAAATTGACTAGTAAAAATAATAAAACGTGAGTTCAGCTTAGAAAAATTTGGAATTTAATTCAAGGCTGACTTCCAGAAGAAGGTAATCATCAAATAGAGCATCTTCTTTACTTTTAGTTAAGTTTTTGCCATTTTAATGTATTTTCTCGTTTGGAATTCAACTTAAGGAGTAATTCAATGAACAAGGAATGAGTTGGACGTCTAGAAATTAGTAAGGTAGCTACCTTATAAAAATCGCAATTTTTTATGTTATTTAATTAGTGGCAAATATATAAGGAATATACTCGTATTTTAGGACAAAAAATTGACTAGTAAAAATAATAAAACGTGAGTTCAGCTTAGAAAAATTTGGAATTTAATTCAAGGCTGACTTCCAGAAGAAGGTAATCATCAAATAGAGCATCTTCTTTACTTTTAGTTAAGTTTTTGCCATTTTAATATATTTTCTCGTTTGGAATTCAACTTAAGGAGTAATTCAATGATTAGTGGCAAATATATAAGGAATATACTCGTATTTTAGGACAAAAAATTGACTAGTAAAAGTAATAAAACGTGAGTTCAGCTTAGAAAAATTTGGAATTTAATTCAAGGCTGACTTCCAGAAGAATGTAATCATCAAATAGAGCATCTTCTTTACTTTTAGTTAAGTTTTTGCCATTTTAATGTATTTTCTCGTTTGGAATTCAACTTAAGGAGTAATTCAATGAACAAGGAATGAGTTGGACGTCTAGAAATTAGTAAGGTAGCTACCTTATAAAAATCGCAATTTTTTATGTTATTTAATTAGTGGCAAATATATAAGGAATATACTCGTATTTTAGGACAAAAAATTGACTAGTAAAAATAATAAAACGTGAGTTCAGCTTAGAAAAATTTGGAATTTAATTCAAGGCTGACTTCCAGAAGAAGGTAATCATCAAATAGAGCATCTTCTTTACTTTTAGTTAAGTTTTTGCCATTTTAATGTATTTTCTCGTTTGGAATTCAACTTAAGGAGTAATTCAATGAACAAGGAATGAGTTGGACGTCTAGAAATTAGTAAGGTAGCTACCTTATAAAAATCGCAATTTTTTATGTTATTTAATTAGTGGCAAATATATAAGGAATATACTCGTATTTTAGGACAAAAAATTGACTAGTAAAAATAATAAAACGTGAGTTCAGCTTAGAAAAATTTGGAATTTAATTCAAGGCTGACTTCCAGAAGAAGGTAATCATCAAATAGAGCATCTTCTTTACTTTTAGTTAAGTTTTTGCCATTTTAATGTATTTTCTCGTTTGGAATTCAACTTAAGGAGTAATTCAATGAACAAGGAATGAGTTGGACGTCTAGAAATTAGTAAGGTAGCTACCTTATAAAAATCGCAATTTTTTATGTTATTTAATTAGTGGCAAATATATAAGGAATATACTCGTATTTTAGGACAAAAAATTGACTAGTAAAAGTAATAAAACGTGAGTTCAGCTTAGAAAAATTTGGAATTTAATTCAAGGCTGACTTCCAGAAGAAGGTAATCATCAAATAGAGCATCTTCTTTACTTTTAGTTAAGTTTTTGCCATTTTAATGTATTTTCTCGTTTGGAATTCAACTTAAGGAGTAATTCAATGAACAAGGAATGAGTTGGACGTCTAGAAATTAGTAAGGTAGCTACCTTATAAAAATCGCAATTTTTTATGTTATTTAATTAGTGGCAAATATATAAGGAATATACTCGTATTTTAGGACAAAAAATTGACTAGTAAAAATAATAAAACGTGAGTTCAGCTTAGAAAAATTTGGAATTTAATTCAAGGCTGACTTCCAGAAGAAGGTAATCATCAAATAGAGCATCTTCTTTACTTTTAGTTAAGTTTTTGCCATTTTAATGTATTTTCTCGTTTGGAATTCAACTTAAGGAGTAATTCAATGAACAAGGAATGAGTTGGACGTCTAGAAATTAGTAAGGTAGCTACCTTATAAAAATCGCAATTTTTTATGTTATTTAATTAGTGGCAAATATATAAGGAATATACTCGTATTTTAGGACAAAAAATTGACTAGTAAAAATAATAAAACGTGAGTTCAGCTTAGAAAAATTTGGAATTTAATTCAAGGCTGACTTCCAGAAGAAGGTAATCATCAAATAGAGCATCTTCTTTACTTTTAGTTAAGTTTTTGCCATTTTAATGTATTTTCTCGTTTGGAATTCAACTTAAGGAGTAATTCAATGAACAAGGAATGAGTTGGACGTCTAGAAATTAGTAAGGTAGCTACCTTATAAAAATCGCAATTTTTTATGTTATTTAATTAGTGGCAAATATATAAGGAATATACTCGTATTTTAGGACAAAAAATTGACTAGTAAAAATAATAAAACGTGAGTTCAGCTTAGAAAAATTTGGAATTTAATTCAAGGCTGACTTCCAGAAGAAGGTAATCATCAAATAGAGCATCTTCTTTACTTTTAGTTAAGTTTTTGCCATTTTAATGTATTTTCTCGTTTGGAATTCAACTTAAGGAGTAATTCAATGAACAAGGAATGAGTTGGACGTCTAGAAATTAGTAAGGTAGCTACCTTATAAAAATCGCAATTTTTTATGTTATTTAATTAGTGGCAAATATATAAGGAATATACTCGTATTTTAGGACAAAAAATTGACTAGTAAAAATAATAAAACGTGAGTTCAGCTTAGAAAAATTTGGAATTTAATTCAAGGCTGACTTCCAGAAGAAGGTAATCATCAAATAGAGCATCTTCTTTACTTTTAGTTAAGTTTTTGCCATTTTAATGTATTTTCTCGTTTGGAATTCAACTTAAGGAGTAATTCAATGAACAAGGAATGAGTTGGACGTCTAGAAATTAGTAAGGTAGCTACCTTATAAAAATCGCAATTTTTTATGTTATTTAATTAGTGGCAAATATATAAGGAATATACTCGTATTTTAGGACAAAAAATTGACTAGTAAAAATAATAAAACGTGAGTTCAGCTTAGAAAAATTTGGAATTTAATTCAAGGCTGACTTCCAGAAGAAGGTAATCATCAAATAGAGCATCTTCTTTACTTTTAGTTAAGTTTTTGCCATTTTAATGTATTTTCTCGTTTGGAATTCAACTTAAGGAGTAATTCAATGAACAAGGAATGAGTTGGACGTCTAGAAATTAGTAAGGTAGCTACCTTATAAAAATCGCAATTTTTTATGTTATTTAATTAGTGGCAAATATATAAGGAATATACTCGTATTTTAGGACAAAAAATTGACTAGTAAAAATAATAAAACGTGAGTTCAGCTTAGAAAAATTTGGAATTTAATTCAAGGCTGACTTCCAGAAGAAGGTAATCATCAAATAGAGCATCTTCTTTACTTTTAGTTAAGTTTTTGCCATTTTAATGTATTTTCTCGTTTGGAATTCAACTTAAGGAGTAATTCAATGAACAAGGAATGAGTTGGACGTCTAGAAATTAGTAAGGTAGCTACCTTATAAAAATCGCAATTTTTTATGTTATTTAATTAGTGGCAAATATATAAGGAATATACTCGTATTTTAGGACAAAAAATTGACTAGTAAAAATAATAAAACGTGAGTTCAGCTTAGAAAAATTTGGAATTTAATTCAAGGCTGACTTCCAGAAGAAGGTAATCATCAAATAGAGCATCTTCTTTACTTTTAGTTAAGTTTTTGCCATTTTAATGTATTTTCTCGTTTGGAATTCAACTTAAGGAGTAATTCAATGAACAAGGAATGAGTTGGACGTCTAGAAATTAGTAAGGTAGCTACCTTATAAAAATCGCAATTTTTTATGTTATTTAATTAGTGGCAAATATATAAGGAATATACTCGTATTTTAGGACAAAAAATTGACTAGTAAAAATAATAAAACGTGAGTTCAGCTTAGAAAAATTTGGAATTTAATTCAAGGCTGACTTCCAGAAGAAGGTAATCATCAAATAGAGCATCTTCTTTACTTTTAGTTAAGTTTTTGCCATTTTAATGTATTTTCTCGTTTGGAATTCAACTTAAGGAGTAATTCAATGAACAAGGAATGAGTTGGACGTCTAGAAATTAGTAAGGTAGCTACCTTATAAAAATCGCAATTTTTTATGTTATTTAATTAGTGGCAAATATATAAGGAATATACTCGTATTTTAGGACAAAAAATTGACTAGTAAAAATAATAAAACGTGAGTTCAGCTTAGAAAAATTTGGAATTTAATTCAAGGCTGACTTCCAGAAGAAGGTAATCATCAAATAGAGCATCTTCTTTACTTTTAGTTAAGTTTTTGCCATTTTAATGTATTTTCTCGTTTGGAATTCAACTTAAGGAGTAATTCAATGAACAAGGAATGAGTTGGACGTCTAGAAATTAGTAAGGTAGCTACCTTATAAAAATCGCAATTTTTTATGTTATTTAATTAGTGGCAAATATATAAGGAATATACTCGTATTTTAGGACAAAAAATTGACTAGTAAAAATAATAAAACGTGAGTTCAGCTTAGAAAAATTTGGAATTTAATTCAAGGCTGACTTCCAGAAGAAGGTAATCATCAAATAGAGCATCTTCTTTACTTTTAGTTAAGTTTTTGCCATTTTAATGTATTTTCTCGTTTGGAATTCAACTTAAGGAGTAATTCAATGAACAAGGAATGAGTTGGACGTCTAGAAATTAGTAAGGTAGCTACCTTATAAAAATCGCAATTTTTTATGTTATTTAATTAGTGGCAAATATATAAGGAATATACTCGTATTTTAGGACAAAAAATTGACTAGTAAAAATAATAAAACGTGAGTTCAGCTTAGAAAAATTTGGAATTTAATTCAAGGCTGACTTCCAGAAGAAGGTAATCATCAAATAGAGCATCTTCTTTACTTTTAGTTAAGTTTTTGCCATTTTAATGTATTTTCTCGTTTGGAATTCAACTTAAGGAGTAATTCAATGAACAAGGAATGAGTTGGACGTCTAGAAATTAGTAAGGTAGCTACCTTATAAAAATCGCAATTTTTTATGTTATTTAATTAGTGGCAAATATATAAGGAATATACTCGTATTTTAGGACAAAAAATTGACTAGTAAAAATAATAAAACGTGAGTTCAGCTTAGAAAAATTTGGAATTTAATTCAAGGCTGACTTCCAGAAGAAGGTAATCATCAAATAGAGCATCTTCTTTACTTTTAGTTAAGTTTTTGCCATTTTAATGTATTTTCTCGTTTGGAATTCAACTTAAGGAGTAATTCAATGAACAAGGAATGAGTTGGACGTCTAGAAATTAGTAAGGTAGCTACCTTATAAAAATCGCAATTTTTTATGTTATTTAATTAGTGGCAAATATATAAGGAATATACTCGTATTTTAGGACAAAAAATTGACTAGTAAAAATAATAAAACGTGAGTTCAGCTTAGAAAAATTTGGAATTTAATTCAAGGCTGACTTCCAGAAGAAGGTAATCATCAAATAGAGCATCTTCTTTACTTTTAGTTAAGTTTTTGCCATTTTAATGTATTTTCTCGTTTGGAATTCAACTTAAGGAGTAATTCAATGAACAAGGAATGAGTTGGACGTCTAGAAATTAGTAAGGTAGCTACCTTATAAAAATCGCAATTTTTTATGTTATTTAATTAGTGGCAAATATATAAGGAATATACTCGTATTTTAGGACAAAAAATTGACTAGTAAAAATAATAAAACGTGAGTTCAGCTTAGAAAAATTTGGAATTTAATTCAAGGCTGACTTCCAGAAGAAGGTAATCATCAAATAGAGCATCTTCTTTACTTTTAGTTAAGTTTTTGCCATTTTAATGTATTTTCTCGTTTGGAATTCAACTTAAGGAGTAATTCAATGAACAAGGAATGAGTTGGACGTCTAGAAATTAGTAAGGTAGCTACCTTATAAAAATCGCAATTTTTTATGTTATTTAATTAGTGGCAAATATATAAGGAATATACTCGTATTTTAGGACAAAAAATTGACTAGTAAAAATAATAAAACGTGAGTTCAGCTTAGAAAAATTTGGAATTTAATTCAAGGCTGACTTCCAGAAGAAGGTAATCATCAAATAGAGCATCTTCTTTACTTTTAGTTAAGTTTTTGCCATTTTAATGTATTTTCTCGTTTGGAATTCAACTTAAGGAGTAATTCAATGAACAAGGAATGAGTTGGACGTCTAGAAATTAGTAAGGTAGCTACCTTATAAAAATCGCAATTTTTTATGTTATTTAATTAGTGGCAAATATATAAGGAATATACTCGTATTTTAGGACAAAAAATTGACTAGTAAAAATAATAAAACGTGAGTTCAGCTTAGAAAAATTTGGAATTTAATTCAAGGCTGACTTCCAGAAGAAGGTAATCATCAAATAGAGCATCTTCTTTACTTTTAGTTAAGTTTTTGCCATTTTAATGTATTTTCTCGTTTGGAATTCAACTTAAGGAGTAATTCAATGAACAAGGAATGAGTTGGACGTCTAGAAATTAGTAAGGTAGCTACCTTATAAAAATCGCAATTTTTTATGTTATTTAATTAGTGGCAAATATATAAGGAATATACTCGTATTTTAGGACAAAAAATTGACTAGTAAAAATAATAAAACGTGAGTTCAGCTTAGAAAAATTTGGAATTTAATTCAAGGCTGACTTCCAGAAGAAGGTAATCATCAAATAGAGCATCTTCTTTACTTTTAGTTAAGTTTTTGCCATTTTAATGTATTTTCTCGTTTGGAATTCAACTTAAGGAGTAATTCAATGAACAAGGAATGAGTTGGACGTCTAGAAATTAGTAAGGTAGCTACCTTATAAAAATCGCAATTTTTTATGTTATTTAATTAGTGGCAAATATATAAGGAATATACTCGTATTTTAGGACAAAAAATTGACTAGTAAAAATAATAAAACGTGAGTTCAGCTTAGAAAAATTTGGAATTTAATTCAAGGCTGACTTCCAGAAGAAGGTAATCATCAAATAGAGCATCTTCTTTACTTTTAGTTAAGTTTTTGCCATTTTAATGTATTTTCTCGTTTGGAATTCAACTTAAGGAGTAATTCAATGAACAAGGAATGAGTTGGACGTCTAGAAATTAGTAAGGTAGCTACCTTATAAAAATCGCAATTTTTTATGTTATTTAATTAGTGGCAAATATATAAGGAATATACTCGTATTTTAGGACAAAAAATTGACTAGTAAAAATAATAAAACGTGAGTTCAGCTTAGAAAAATTTGGAATTTAATTCAAGGCTGACTTCCAGAAGAAGGTAATCATCAAATAGAGCATCTTCTTTACTTTTAGTTAAGTTTTTGCCATTTTAATGTATTTTCTCGTTTGGAATTCAACTTAAGGAGTAATTCAATGAACAAGGAATGAGTTGGACGTCTAGAAATTAGTAAGGTAGCTACCTTATAAAAATCGCAATTTTTTATGTTATTTAATTAGTGGCAAATATATAAGGAATATACTCGTATTTTAGGACAAAAAATTGACTAGTAAAAATAATAAAACGTGAGTTCAGCTTAGAAAAATTTGGAATTTAATTCAAGGCTGACTTCCAGAAGAAGGTAATCATCAAATAGAGCATCTTCTTTACTTTTAGTTAAGTTTTTGCCATTTTAATGTATTTTCTCGTTTGGAATTCAACTTAAGGAGTAATTCAATGAACAAGGAATGAGTTGGACGTCTAGAAATTAGTAAGGTAGCTACCTTATAAAAATCGCAATTTTTTATGTTATTTAATTAGTGGCAAATATATAAGGAATATACTCGTATTTTAGGACAAAAAATTGACTAGTAAAAATAATAAAACGTGAGTTCAGCTTAGAAAAATTTGGAATTTAATTCAAGGCTGACTTCCAGAAGAAGGTAATCATCAAATAGAGCATCTTCTTTACTTTTAGTTAAGTTTTTGCCATTTTAATGTATTTTCTCGTTTGGAATTCAACTTAAGGAGTAATTCAATGAACAAGGAATGAGTTGGACGTCTAGAAATTAGTAAGGTAGCTACCTTATAAAAATCGCAATTTTTTATGTTATTTAATTAGTGGCAAATATATAAGGAATATACTCGTATTTTAGGACAAAAAATTGACTAGTAAAAATAATAAAACGTGAGTTCAGCTTAGAAAAATTTGGAATTTAATTCAAGGCTGACTTCCAGAAGAAGGTAATCATCAAATAGAGCATCTTCTTTACTTTTAGTTAAGTTTTTGCCATTTTAATGTATTTTCTCGTTTGGAATTCAACTTAAGGAGTAATTCAATGAACAAGGAATGAGTTGGACGTCTAGAAATTAGTAAGGTAGCTACCTTATAAAAATCGCAATTTTTTATGTTATTTAATTAGTGGCAAATATATAAGGAATATACTCGTATTTTAGGACAAAAAATTGACTAGTAAAAATAATAAAACGTGAGTTCAGCTTAGAAAAATTTGGAATTTAATTCAAGGCTGACTTCCAGAAGAAGGTAATCATCAAATAGAGCATCTTCTTTACTTTTAGTTAAGTTTTTGCCATTTTAATGTATTTTCTCGTTTGGAATTCAACTTAAGGAGTAATTCAATGAACAAGGAATGAGTTGGACGTCTAGAAATTAGTAAGGTAGCTACCTTATAAAAATCGCAATTTTTTATGTTATTTAATTAGTGGCAAATATATAAGGAATATACTCGTATTTTAGGACAAAAAATTGACTAGTAAAAATAATAAAACGTGAGTTCAGCTTAGAAAAATTTGGAATTTAATTCAAGGCTGACTTCCAGAAGAAGGTAATCATCAAATAGAGCATCTTCTTTACTTTTAGTTAAGTTTTTGCCATTTTAATGTATTTTCTCGTTTGGAATTCAACTTAAGGAGTAATTCAATGAACAAGGAATGAGTTGGACGTCTAGAAATTAGTAAGGTAGCTACCTTATAAAAATCGCAATTTTTTATGTTATTTAATTAGTGGCAAATATATAAGGAATATACTCGTATTTTAGGACAAAAAATTGACTAGTAAAAATAATAAAACGTGAGTTCAGCTTAGAAAAATTTGGAATTTAATTCAAGGCTGACTTCCAGAAGAAGGTAATCATCAAATAGAGCATCTTCTTTACTTTTAGTTAAGTTTTTGCCATTTTAATGTATTTTCTCGTTTGGAATTCAACTTAAGGAGTAATTCAATGAACAAGGAATGAGTTGGACGTCTAGAAATTAGTAAGGTAGCTACCTTATAAAAATCGCAATTTTTTATGTTATTTAATTAGTGGCAAATATATAAGGAATATACTCGTATTTTAGGACAAAAAATTGACTAGTAAAAATAATAAAACGTGAGTTCAGCTTAGAAAAATTTGGAATTTAATTCAAGGCTGACTTCCAGAAGAAGGTAATCATCAAATAGAGCATCTTCTTTACTTTTAGTTAAGTTTTTGCCATTTTAATGTATTTTCTCGTTTGGAATTCAACTTAAGGAGTAATTCAATGAACAAGGAATGAGTTGGACGTCTAGAAATTAGTAAGGTAGCTACCTTATAAAAATCGCAATTTTTTATGTTATTTAATTAGTGGCAAATATATAAGGAATATACTCGTATTTTAGGACAAAAAATTGACTAGTAAAAATAATAAAACGTGAGTTCAGCTTAGAAAAATTTGGAATTTAATTCAAGGCTGACTTCCAGAAGAAGGTAATCATCAAATAGAGCATCTTCTTTACTTTTAGTTAAGTTTTTGCCATTTTAATGTATTTTCTCGTTTGGAATTCAACTTAAGGAGTAATTCAATGAACAAGGAATGAGTTGGACGTCTAGAAATTAGTAAGGTAGCTACCTTATAAAAATCGCAATTTTTTATGTTATTTAATTAGTGGCAAATATATAAGGAATATACTCGTATTTTAGGACAAAAAATTGACTAGTAAAAATAATAAAACGTGAGTTCAGCTTAGAAAAATTTGGAATTTAATTCAAGGCTGACTTCCAGAAGAAGGTAATCATCAAATAGAGCATCTTCTTTACTTTTAGTTAAGTTTTTGCCATTTTAATGTATTTTCTCGTTTGGAATTCAACTTAAGGAGTAATTCAATGAACAAGGAATGAGTTGGACGTCTAGAAATTAGTAAGGTAGCTACCTTATAAAAATCGCAATTTTTTATGTTATTTAATTAGTGGCAAATATATAAGGAATATACTCGTATTTTAGGACAAAAAATTGACTAGTAAAAATAATAAAACGTGAGTTCAGCTTAGAAAAATTTGGAATTTAATTCAAGGCTGACTTCCAGAAGAAGGTAATCATCAAATAGAGCATCTTCTTTACTTTTAGTTAAGTTTTTGCCATTTTAATGTATTTTCTCGTTTGGAATTCAACTTAAGGAGTAATTCAATGAACAAGGAATGAGTTGGACGTCTAGAAATTAGTAAGGTAGCTACCTTATAAAAATCGCAATTTTTTATGTTATTTAATTAGTGGCAAATATATAAGGAATATACTCGTATTTTAGGACAAAAAATTGACTAGTAAAAATAATAAAACGTGAGTTCAGCTTAGAAAAATTTGGAATTTAATTCAAGGCTGACTTCCAGAAGAAGGTAATCATCAAATAGAGCATCTTCTTTACTTTTAGTTAAGTTTTTGCCATTTTAATGTATTTTCTCGTTTGGAATTCAACTTAAGGAGTAATTCAATGAACAAGGAATGAGTTGGACGTCTAGAAATTAGTAAGGTAGCTACCTTATAAAAATCGCAATTTTTTATGTTATTTAATTAGTGGCAAATATATAAGGAATATACTCGTATTTTAGGACAAAAAATTGACTAGTAAAAATAATAAAACGTGAGTTCAGCTTAGAAAAATTTGGAATTTAATTCAAGGCTGACTTCCAGAAGAAGGTAATCATCAAATAGAGCATCTTCTTTACTTTTAGTTAAGTTTTTGCCATTTTAATGTATTTTCTCGTTTGGAATTCAACTTAAGGAGTAATTCAATGAACAAGGAATGAGTTGGACGTCTAGAAATTAGTAAGGTAGCTACCTTATAAAAATCGCAATTTTTTATGTTATTTAATTAGTGGCAAATATATAAGGAATATACTCGTATTTTAGGACAAAAAATTGACTAGTAAAAATAATAAAACGTGAGTTCAGCTTAGAAAAATTTGGAATTTAATTCAAGGCTGACTTCCAGAAGAAGGTAATCATCAAATAGAGCATCTTCTTTACTTTTAGTTAAGTTTTTGCCATTTTAATGTATTTTCTCGTTTGGAATTCAACTTAAGGAGTAATTCAATGAACAAGGAATGAGTTGGACGTCTAGAAATTAGTAAGGTAGCTACCTTATAAAAATCGCAATTTTTTATGTTATTTAATTAGTGGCAAATATATAAGGAATATACTCGTATTTTAGGACAAAAAATTGACTAGTAAAAATAATAAAACGTGAGTTCAGCTTAGAAAAATTTGGAATTTAATTCAAGGCTGACTTCCAGAAGAAGGTAATCATCAAATAGAGCATCTTCTTTACTTTTAGTTAAGTTTTTGCCATTTTAATGTATTTTCTCGTTTGGAATTCAACTTAAGGAGTAATTCAATGAACAAGGAATGAGTTGGACGTCTAGAAATTAGTAAGGTAGCTACCTTATAAAAATCGCAATTTTTTATGTTATTTAATTAGTGGCAAATATATAAGGAATATACTCGTATTTTAGGACAAAAAATTGACTAGTAAAAATAATAAAACGTGAGTTCAGCTTAGAAAAATTTGGAATTTAATTCAAGGCTGACTTCCAGAAGAAGGTAATCATCAAATAGAGCATCTTCTTTACTTTTAGTTAAGTTTTTGCCATTTTAATGTATTTTCTCGTTTGGAATTCAACTTAAGGAGTAATTCAATGAACAAGGAATGAGTTGGACGTCTAGAAATTAGTAAGGTAGCTACCTTATAAAAATCGCAATTTTTTATGTTATTTAATTAGTGGCAAATATATAAGGAATATACTCGTATTTTAGGACAAAAAATTGACTAGTAAAAATAATAAAACGTGAGTTCAGCTTAGAAAAATTTGGAATTTAATTCAAGGCTGACTTCCAGAAGAAGGTAATCATCAAATAGAGCATCTTCTTTACTCTTAGTTAAGTTTTTGCCATTTTAATGTATTTTCTCGTTTGGAATTCAACTTAAGGAGTAATTCAATGAACAAGGAATGAGTTGGACGTCTAGAAATTAGTAAGGTAGCTACCTTATAAAAATCGCAATTTTTTATGTTATTTAATTAGTGGCAAATATATAAGGAATATACTCGTATTTTAGGACAAAAAATTGACTAGTAAAAATAATAAAACGTGAGTTCAGCTTAGAAAAATTTGGAATTTAATTCAAGGCTGACTTCCAGAAGAAGGTAATCATCAAATAGAGCATCTTCTTTACTTTTAGTTAAGTTTTTGCCATTTTAATGTATTTTCTCGTTTGGAATTCAACTTAAGGAGTAATTCAATGAACAAGGAATGAGTTGGACGTCTAGAAATTAGTAAGGTAGCTACCTTATAAAAATCGCAATTTTTTATGTTATTTAATTAGTGGCAAATATATAAGGAATATACTCGTATTTTAGGACAAAAAATTGACTAGTAAAAATAATAAAACGTGAGTTCAGCTTAGAAAAATTTGGAATTTAATTCAAGGCTGACTTCCAGAAGAAGGTAATCATCAAATAGAGCATCTTCTTTACTTTTAGTTAAGTTTTTGCCATTTTAATGTATTTTCTCGTTTGGAATTCAACTTAAGGAGTAATTCAATGAACAAGGAATGAGTTGGACGTCTAGAAATTAGTAAGGTAGCTACCTTATAAAAATCGCAATTTTTTATGTTATTTAATTAGTGGCAAATATATAAGGAATATACTCGTATTTTAGGACAAAAAATTGACTAGTAAAAATAATAAAACGTGAGTTCAGCTTAGAAAAATTTGGAATTTAATTCAAGGCTGACTTCCAGAAGAAGGTAATCATCAAATAGAGCATCTTCTTTACTTTTAGTTAAGTTTTTGCCATTTTAATGTATTTTCTCGTTTGGAATTCAACTTAAGGAGTAATTCAATGAACAAGGAATGAGTTGGACGTCTAGAAATTAGTAAGGTAGCTACCTTATAAAAATCGCAATTTTTTATGTTATTTAATTAGTGGCAAATATATAAGGAATATACTCGTATTTTAGGACAAAAAATTGACTAGTAAAAATAATAAAACGTGAGTTCAGCTTAGAAAAATTTGGAATTTAATTCAAGGCTGACTTCCAGAAGAAGGTAATCATCAAATAGAGCATCTTCTTTACTTTTAGTTAAGTTTTTGCCATTTTAATGTATTTTCTCGTTTGGAATTCAACTTAAGGAGTAATTCAATGAACAAGGAATGAGTTGGACGTCTAGAAATTAGTAAGGTAGCTACCTTATAAAAATCGCAATTTTTTATGTTATTTAATTAGTGGCAAATATATAAGGAATATACTCGTATTTTAGGACAAAAAATTGACTAGTAAAAATAATAAAACGTGAGTTCAGCTTAGAAAAATTTGGAATTTAATTCAAGGCTGACTTCCAGAAGAAGGTAATCATCAAATAGAGCATCTTCTTTACTTTTAGTTAAGTTTTTGCCATTTTAATGTATTTTCTCGTTTGGAATTCAACTTAAGGAGTAATTCAATGAACAAGGAATGAGTTGGACGTCTAGAAATTAGTAAGGTAGCTACCTTATAAAAATCGCAATTTTTTATGTTATTTAATTAGTGGCAAATATATAAGGAATATACTCGTATTTTAGGACAAAAAATTGACTAGTAAAAATAATAAAACGTGAGTTCAGCTTAGAAAAATTTGGAATTTAATTCAAGGCTGACTTCCAGAAGAAGGTAATCATCAAATAGAGCATCTTCTTTACTTTTAGTTAAGTTTTTGCCATTTTAATGTATTTTCTCGTTTGGAATTCAACTTAAGGAGTAATTCAATGAACAAGGAATGAGTTGGACGTCTAGAAATTAGTAAGGTAGCTACCTTATAAAAATCGCAATTTTTTATGTTATTTAATTAGTGGCAAATATATAAGGAATATACTCGTATTTTAGGACAAAAAATTGACTAGTAAAAATAATAAAACGTGAGTTCAGCTTAGAAAAATTTGGAATTTAATTCAAGGCTGACTTCCAGAAGAAGGTAATCATCAAATAGAGCATCTTCTTTACTTTTAGTTAAGTTTTTGCCATTTTAATGTATTTTCTCGTTTGGAATTCAACTTAAGGAGTAATTCAATGAACAAGGAATGAGTTGGACGTCTAGAAATTAGTAAGGTAGCTACCTTATAAAAATCGCAATTTTTTATGTTATTTAATTAGTGGCAAATATATAAGGAATATACTCGTATTTTAGGACAAAAAATTGACTAGTAAAAATAATAAAACGTGAGTTCAGCTTAGAAAAATTTGGAATTTAATTCAAGGCTGACTTCCAGAAGAAGGTAATCATCAAATAGAGCATCTTCTTTACTTTTATTTAAGTTTTTGCCATTTTAATGTATTTTCTCGTTTGGAATTCAACTTAAGGAGTAATTCAATGAACAAGGAATGAGTTGGACGTCTAGAAATTATAAAAATCGCAATTTTTTATGTTATTTAATTAGTGGCAAATATATAAGGAATATACTCGTATTTTAGGACAAAAAATTGACTAGTAAAAATAATAAAACGTGAGTTCAGCTTAGAAAAATTTGGAATTTAATTCAAGGCTGACTTCCAGAAGAAGGTAATCATCAAATAGAGCATCTTCTTTACTTTTAGTTAAGTTTTTGCCATTTTAATGTATTTTCTCGTTTGGAATTCAACTTAAGGAGTAATTCAATGAACAAGGAATGAGTTGGACGTCTAGAAATTAGTAAGGTAGCTACCTTATAAAAATCGCAATTTTTTATGTTATTTAATTAGTGGCAAATATATAAGGAATATACTCGTATTTTAGGACAAAAAATTGACTAGTAAAAATAATAAAACGTGAGTTCAGCTTAGAAAAATTTGGAATTTAATTCAAGGCTGACTTCCAGAAGAAGGTAATCATCAAATAGAGCATCTTCTTTACTTTTAGTTAAGTTTTTGCCATTTTAATGTATTTTCTCGTTTGGAATTCAACTTAAGGAGTAATTCAATGAACAAGGAATGAGTTGGACGTCTAGAAATTAGTAAGGTAGCTACCTTATAAAAATCGCAATTTTTTATGTTATTTAATTAGTGGCAAATATATAAGGAATATACTCGTATTTTAGGACAAAAAATTGACTAGTAAAAATAATAAAACGTGAGTTCAGCTTAGAAAAATTTGGAATTTAATTCAAGGCTGACTTCCAGAAGAAGGTAATCATCAAATAGAGCATCTTCTTTACTTTTATTTAAGTTTTTGCCATTTTAATGTATTTTCTCGTTTGGAATTCAACTTAAGGAGTAATTCAATGAACAAGGAATGAGTTGGACGTCTAGAAATTATAAAAATCGCAATTTTTTATGTTATTTAATTAGTGGCAAATATATAAGGAATATACTCGTATTTTAGGACAAAAAATTGACTAGTAAAAATAATAAAACGTGAGTTCAGCTTAGAAAAATTTGGAATTTAATTCAAGGCTGACTTCCAGAAGAAGGTAATCATCAAATAGAGCATCTTCTTTACTTTTAGTTAAGTTTTTGCCATTTTAATGTATTTTCTCGTTTGGAATTCAACTTAAGGAGTAATTCAATGAACAAGGAATGAGTTGGACGTCTAGAAATTAGTAAGGTAGCTACCTTATAAAAATCGCAATTTTTTATGTTATTTAATTAGTGGCAAATATATAAGGAATATACTCGTATTTTAGGACAAAAAATTGACTAGTAAAAATAATAAAACGTGAGTTCAGCTTAGAAAAATTTGGAATTTAATTCAAGGCTGACTTCCAGAAGAAGGTAATCATCAAATAGAGCATCTTCTTTACTTTTAGTTAAGTTTTTGCCATTTTAATGTATTTTCTCGTTTGGAATTCAACTTAAGGAGTAATTCAATGAACAAGGAATGAGTTGGACGTCTAGAAATTAGTAAGGTAGCTACCTTATAAAAATCGCAATTTTTTATGTTATTTAATTAGTGGCAAATATATAAGGAATATACTCGTATTTTAGGACAAAAAATTGACTAGTAAAAATAATAAAACGTGAGTTCAGCTTAGAAAAATTTGGAATTTAATTCAAGGCTGACTTCCAGAAGAAGGTAATCATCAAATAGAGCATCTTCTTTACTTTTAGTTAAGTTTTTGCCATTTTAATGTATTTTCTCGTTTGGAATTCAACTTAAGGAGTAATTCAATGAACAAGGAATGAGTTGGACGTCTAGAAATTAGTAAGGTAGCTACCTTATAAAAATCGCAATTTTTTATGTTATTTAATTAGTGGCAAATATATAAGGAATATACTCGTATTTTAGGACAAAAAATTGACTAGTAAAAATAATAAAACGTGAGTTCAGCTTAGAAAAATTTGGAATTTAATTCAAGGCTGACTTCCAGAAGAAGGTAATCATCAAATAGAGCATCTTCTTTACTTTTAGTTAAGTTTTTGCCATTTTAATGTATTTTCTCGTTTGGAATTCAACTTAAGGAGTAATTCAATGAACAAGGAATGAGTTGGACGTCTAGAAATTAGTAAGGTAGCTACCTTATAAAAATCGCAATTTTTTATGTTATTTAATTAGTGGCAAATATATAAGGAATATACTCGTATTTTAGGACAAAAAATTGACTAGTAAAAATAATAAAACGTGAGTTCAGCTTAGAAAAATTTGGAATTTAATTCAAGGCTGACTTCCAGAAGAAGGTAATCATCAAATAGAGCATCTTCTTTACTTTTAGTTAAGTTTTTGCCATTTTAATGTATTTTCTCGTTTGGAATTCAACTTAAGGAGTAATTCAATGAACAAGGAATGAGTTGGACGTCTAGAAATTAGTAAGGTAGCTACCTTATAAAAATCGCAATTTTTTATGTTATTTAATTAGTGGCAAATATATAAGGAATATACTCGTATTTTAGGACAAAAAATTGACTAGTAAAAATAATAAAACGTGAGTTCAGCTTAGAAAAATTTGGAATTTAATTCAAGGCTGACTTCCAGAAGAAGGTAATCATCAAATAGAGCATCTTCTTTACTTTTAGTTAAGTTTTTGCCATTTTAATGTATTTTCTCGTTTGGAATTCAACTTAAGGAGTAATTCAATGAACAAGGAATGAGTTGGACGTCTAGAAATTAGTAAGGTAGCTACCTTATAAAAATCGCAATTTTTTATGTTATTTAATTAGTGGCAAATATATAAGGAATATACTCGTATTTTAGGACAAAAAATTGACTAGTAAAAATAATAAAACGTGAGTTCAGCTTAGAAAAATTTGGAATTTAATTCAAGGCTGACTTCCAGAAGAAGGTAATCATCAAATAGAGCATCTTCTTTACTTTTACTTAAGTTTTTGCCATTTTAATGTATTTTCTCGTTTGGAATTCAACTTAAGGAGTAATTCAATGAACAAGGAATGAGTTGGACGTCTAGAAATTAGTAAGGTAGCTACCTTATAAAAATCGCAATTTTTTATGTTATTTAATTAGTGGCAAATATATAAGGAATATACTCGTATTTTAGGACAAAAAATTTACTAGTAAAAATAATAAAACGTGAGTTCAGCTTAGAAAAATTTGGAATTTAATTCAAGGCTGACTTCCAGAAGAAGGTAATCATCAAATAGAGCATCTTCTTTACTTTTATTTAAGTTTTTGCCATTTTAATGTATTTTCTCGTTTGGAATTCAACTTAAGGAGTAATTCAATGAACAAGGAATGAGTTGGACGTCTAGAAATTATAAAAATCGCAATTTTTTATGTTATTTAATTAGTGGCAAATATATAAGGAATATACTCGTATTTTAGGACAAAAAATTGACTAGTAAAAATAATAAAACGTGAGTTCAGCTTAGAAAAATTTGGAATTTAATTCAAGGCTGACTTCCAGAAGAAGGTAATCATCAAATAGAGCATCTTCTTTACTTTTAGTTAAGTTTTTGCCATTTTAATGTATTTTCTCGTTTGGAATTCAACTTAAGGAGTAATTCAATGAACAAGGAATGAGTTGGACGTCTAGAAATTAGTAAGGTAGCTACCTTATAAAAATCGCAATTTTTTATGTTATTTAATTAGTGGCAAATATATAAGGAATATACTCGTATTTTAGGACAAAAAATTGACTAGTAAAAATAATAAAACGTGAGTTCAGCTTAGAAAAATTTGGAATTTAATTCAAGGCTGACTTCCAGAAGAAGGTAATCATCAAATAGAGCATCTTCTTTACTTTTAGTTAAGTTTTTGCCATTTTAATGTATTTTCTCGTTTGGAATTCAACTTAAGGAGTAATTCAATGAACAAGGAATGAGTTGGACGTCTAGAAATTAGTAAGGTAGCTACCTTATAAAAATCGCAATTTTTTATGTTATTTAATTAGTGGCAAATATATAAGGAATATACTCGTATTTTAGGACAAAAAATTGACTAGTAAAAATAATAAAACGTGAGTTCAGCTTAGAAAAATTTGGAATTTAATTCAAGGCTGACTTCCAGAAGAAGGTAATCATCAAATAGAGCATCTTCTTTACTTTTAGTTAAGTTTTTGCCATTTTAATGTATTTTCTCGTTTGGAATTCAACTTAAGGAGTAATTCAATGAACAAGGAATGAGTTGGACGTCTAGAAATTAGTAAGGTAGCTACCTCATAAAAATCGCAATTTTTTATGTTATTTAATTAGTGGCAAATATATAAGGAATATACTCGTATTTTAGGACAAAAAATTGACTAGTAAAAATAATAAAACGTGAGTTCAGCTTAGAAAAATTTGGAATTTAATTCAAGGCTGACTTCCAGAAGAAGGTAATCATCAAATAGAGCATCTTCTTTACTTTTAGTTAAGTTTTTGCCATTTTAATGTATTTTCTCGTTTGGAATTCAACTTAAGGAGTAATTCAATGAACAAGGAATGAGTTGGACGTCTAGAAATTAGTAAGGTAGCTACCTTATAAAAATCGCAATTTTTTATGTTATTTAATTAGTGGCAAATATATAAGGAATATACTCGTATTTTAGGACAAAAAATTGACTAGTAAAAATAATAAAACGTGAGTTCAGCTTAGAAAAATTTGGAATTTAATTCAAGGCTGACTTCCAGAAGAAGGTAATCATCAAATAGAGCATCTTCTTTACTTTTAGTTAAGTTTTTGCCATTTTAATGTATTTTCTCGTTTGGAATTCAACTTAAGGAGTAATTCAATGAACAAGGAATGAGTTGGACGTCTAGAAATTAGTAAGGTAGCTACCTTATAAAAATCGCAATTTTTTATGTTATTTAATTAGTGGCAAATATATAAGGAATATACTCGTATTTTAGGACAAAAAATTGACTAGTAAAAATAATAAAACGTGAGTTCAGCTTAGAAAAATTTGGAATTTAATTCAAGGCTGACTTCCAGAAGAAGGTAATCATCAAATAGAGCATCTTCTTTACTTTTAGTTAAGTTTTTGCCATTTTAATGTATTTTCTCGTTTGGAATTCAACTTAAGGAGTAATTCAATGAACAAGGAATGAGTTGGACGTCTAGAAATTAGTAAGGTAGCTACCTTATAAAAATCGCAATTTTTTATGTTATTTAATTAGTGGCAAATATATAAGGAATATACTCGTATTTTAGGACAAAAAATTGACTAGTAAAAATAATAAAACGTGAGTTCAGCTTAGAAAAATTTGGAATTTAATTCAAGGCTGACTTCCAGAAGAAGGTAATCATCAAATAGAGCATCTTCTTTACTTTTAGTTAAGTTTTTGCCATTTTAATGTATTTTCTCGTTTGGAATTCAACTTAAGGAGTAATTCAATGAACAAGGAATGAGTTGGACGTCTAGAAATTAGTAAGGTAGTATATTATAAGTATAGTATATACTTATAATATACGATTTTTTATTTTTATATACAAACGAAAATATGAATACAGTTAATATATATATATATATATATATATATATATATATATATATATATATATATATATATATTGGAAATGTATTTTTGAATTATCTATATCTTATGGCATCAAGATCCATTCACGAGTCTGCAATGGATTACCAAATTATGGTTTACAAAATAATGGTTTTGGAATATTCTGAATTTTGCTTATACGTTCAAGTTTTAGTTACTGAAGAGTGAGTTATGGAGAGAGTGCGAATTGATTACGGTTTTTGATATGTTATATGCATCATTGGCTCAAAATATAAAAAAATAATAAAAATATAATTTTATTTAATTGAAAAAAGCTGGCACATTGACTAGGTAAAGCTTTTGGTCTTAAACAGATCGACAATTGTCTTTCGAACTTTCTTTCTAATGCAGCCACACGCTGAATAATTAAGTAAACAGATAAACAGAGACCTTTCAAACATTTCTCAATCACTTTGATTAAAATATCAAACAAATGGGCAAAAATAAAATAAAAAAAATTTAACAACTTTAACAATATCGCTTTCATATCATAATGAAGTAGCACAAATAATGATTGTAATGCAGAAGACAGACGATGTTTGCATAGTCAGTAAAAATAAAAACCTATAAAATCAAAAATACAATAAAAACAACACATAAATATGAATATGGATTTTTATTTTGTTTGTAGCGTTTTATTATTGTGGTAAAAGCGTCAAAGATGTTATAGAAATGTGTTCACTTTCATTTTTATTTTTCTCCATCATCATTATCATCATTGAGATGTTAATGATCTTTAATTGCTGTTGAGTTCTTTAACGATATTGTATGCATACCATTGTGTAAATTTTTTTCCTTTACTTATTTTTGGTTCAAAAGAAAAGAAACAAAAACATATAAAAGGCCAAAACAGATAAATGGTTGTGCTCAGTTAAATAATTTAAGCTGTAGGAGTAAAAAGAAGGAATTAAGGAACTGCTAAACTTTAGGGAACAAATAATCGCTGTCCACGCAAAACGAATTAAAATCAAGAAACGAAGAAAATGAGTAAACTTTTATTGGTGTTAAGTGTTGTTCTATGTTTAAGCTTTATAATAGAGGCAGTCCCTCTCACTAGAACAGGTGCAAACAATTATGCAGAGGTTGAAAAATTGGACCATTTAAGAGGGAAGGCCAACATGAGAAATGGGCGGCAAGACTACACTGAAGAAGATTCGGCTGAAGATTCAGATGAAGATGATGAGGAAGATGATGCTGAGTTACAGCATCGAGATGCCATCAGACGTCAGCAGGCCTATGAGCAGTCTGTTTACGAGTCACAAGAAAGCAGTGATGAAGACACCGAAGACAATTTCGAAGAAGATAATAACTATTTTGGTCGCAGAATCAGACGTGATACTGAGATCATTAATAAAGCTGAGGAGCATCCTAAGCCAAGCGAATCTTCTGAGACAGTGAGTACTACCATCAGTCCCACTGTCTCTAACTCAGGCACTCCCAACACTTCTGTGTTAATTTTAATTCGAGATGCTATTAAAAAGGTAACCGAATTACCCAACACACAACAGGTAGCCACTAGTGCACAGCAATATTTCCAATTATTCGAACATTTTATACAACAAACTATTGAACAAGTTATTGGGCCCGATGATGATGATGACGATGAAGATGAGATTGAAATTGAGTCCTATACAAATGTACCTCAAGGCGAAAAAGAATCGGTTACAGAAATAATAGAGAGCGGCAATACTGATAACAGCGAAAAGCTGCCTGGCAACGAAACTAGCACTGATAAGGAAACTTCTACTGAACATGAAACACCACAACTAGAGGAAAACACCGAAGAGGCCAATGCAATTAAAGCTTAAGCTATTAGTCATTCCCTACATTTTAGTTCTAAAAATTAGTTAGTACAATTAAGTGATTTAATTAATTTATTTATTTATTTATTTTTTTATTTACTAAAAACCAATTTTCCGTTTGTCAATAAAATATTATTGAAACATTAGAGTTGACATGTGAAGAAGCAATAATACTTTCTATCGCTGTCATGAAGAGTCGTACGTATGAGCTTTTTTCACTAATACAATAACAAATATTGACATGCTCGTACTTGTCGCAAAACAAAATAAATGTTCCTTATTTTTCACTCAGCTTCTTTCACAACATTAAAGCTTGATGAATGTTGTGATAGTCTTTTGACCCACAAGTTAATTTTTCTGCAGGAAAATAAAGTTTCTTTAAATTTAAACTACCACACCTTCATTCCTAAACATTGTATAAATTCAAGACAACATAACAGAGAGGCACGTCTGCAAGCAGTTTGGGGAGCATATAAAATTCTAAAAGTTCATTAACTTTTATGAGCTAAATAGTCTATTAAACTTATAAAGAACTATCAATTCCAAATTATTAAAGGCGCTTACATTTAGGTTTATTACCACAAACTTAAATAGTCAGCAGGTGTAAAATCAGAACATAAAACACTGCATGTATTAAATCTTTTTCTTGAAAGCATTCATTTCAAAAACATCATACAATGACGAATTTCACAAATGTAATCTGAAAGCAGAATTCGATTTATTAAATAGTTGGAATACAGTAACGATCAAAA
The DNA here is from genome assembly GCA_963402855.1 of Ormia ochracea. NCBI lineage: Eukaryota > Metazoa > Arthropoda > Insecta > Diptera > Tachinidae > Ormia > Ormia ochracea. Next base: position 46,013,872 of record OY727106.1, read on the forward strand.
TGATTTAGATTAGTGCTATTAAGCATTGGAATGCATGAGACTATGAATTAAGTCAATGGAAAGCAAACATCTTAAATTGACTATTTAACTAGTAGGGCAGGTTCTACACTCACAAAAATATTTAGTTATCTATTTCATTTCTGATGAAAAAGTGTTTTGCGCCATTTGTATTGCAGAATCTGTATTATAATTATTATTATTAACTTTATTTATAATGCCTACTGATGATTCCTTTTAAATTTTTCCTGGTTAGTTTAAAATGTAAACACCTCAATATTTATAGTTAACGTAATCAAGACTAAACGGAAATTAAATAAAAAAAATTTGTAATTAAATAATTACATTTTAAAAACGGAGGTTTATTCTTCATTATTATTGTAATTATTATTAATGCTAGAATGTAAAATGGGTATTAATGGCTTGCCTCCAGTATACCAAACGCCATGACCTTGTCCCAGAGCAGCATATGCATTATTTGAGGGATTTGTAAGGCCTGGAGAACCAGGAGGTCCTTGAGGGCCGGGTTTACCCGGGGGTCCTACTCTGCCAGTAGGCCCCTGAGGGCCGGGTGGTCCAGGTGGCCCTGGAGGGCCAGGTGGTCCTGCTATGATCAACGGCAATATAGCAGTTGGCTGCATGGGCATGGGTTCTTCCATGTCAGGCAATACGTTCTTCGAAGGTTTTTTATCTTGATATAAGCCAGCATGACCGTTAAAATTTAAACCAAATTGCAAGCCAGAGTTAATCAAAGATAAACGTGGCGAGCTCCACTGGCCGGCAGGTAAGGTTTCCGAATCACGATTTTCCAAGCCATGCATAGAATATTTTGATATTTGAGGCTTAAGTATCCTAACATTATCCTTTATCACCGCTACGGTGGAGGGATATAAATAATTTGGAATCTGCTGTGTATCTTGCTCCCGTTCTTCGGCTTCTTCAAAATCCTCTTCAAGTATTTGAGGTTCTTTGCTCCTCTCCTTTTTCAAATGGTGATCACTTGAGTAAGTATTGTCTGCATTGTCATTAACGCGCACATGTTTTAATGTCTTGAATGTGGAAGCCTGACAGCAAAAGTTGCATGTTAAAATCAGCAACATAAACACTATAATGTAAAGGATATTTTCGCCACATATTCATTAAGTTTGTGCTTTTTCAAGGTAGCAACTTACCCAATATCTTTACTCTTGGAAACATTTTCTAACACTAGATCATTTTCAAATAGGTATTACCCTTTTTATACTAAATCTACTCCTGAATTTGTGTATATTAAATTTATATTGTCTTTTGTATTTAGAGATTCTAGGAATTTTTCTTTTCAATGTATTATTATAGCTTAAGATTAAGAGCTTTTGAAGATGCTGTGGTTAGATTTAAATTCTAAAGTAACAAATTTGCAAATTAGAGCATTTGTTATATATAAAAAAAAAATAAAAAAAAGATAATAAACAAAAAAATTTGAAAATAAATGTTATAAGATAAAACTAAAGTTTAAGTAGGCATCCCAGCACAGAAATCCACTTACTTTTGAAAATGCTTAGAGAGCTGCACCTAATTTTTAATCATGTAATTTTTAGAGGTGATACAGATAATAGCTACAACCAAATTCTATTACAGATTGTCGTGCAGTCTACCCTTGCTCGACCTATTATACAAACTCCACATGTTACCTTTATATGTTCCTTTTGTAAGAAGACTCCAAATAAAGTAAGACTTCTGCATGCAAGTACATGAAACGAAGTGAGACAGATCTATATATATTATTGGACATAATCCAATTTCTATTATTTTAATAAAAAAAGTCATACAACTACATTTTGCGATAATTGAAGTTATAGAAGAAGAGAGATTTACTAGCTCAATAGCGCCTAAAAATATTGAGTGTTTTCAAAAAATTAAAAACGACAGAAAAATAAAATTTTCACCTACAAATAAATTAATTATATATAAAATCAGTAAGACTGGCGATAGACTTGCTGATGTTAGCTTTTGGTACTTATACGAAAATTTGGACAGAAATGTTGCTTTCCGCTTTACTTCCCCCTAAGAAGCACATAACTGCTCGCCATAGTAAATGTAGGCAGTGGATGATCAACTGTGTCTTTCATCGCCTACTTTTAAATCACCTGCCACATATTTGTTATTAATTTGTTTAAAGCTGATTGGCGATTTCCCTTTTCTTAACCGTCAATTATTTACTCGTATATTGTTATGAAGATCAACAAATATTGGAAACGATGTAAAATGTTTAAACAAGAAGAAAAATCTTCCATTAAATTTATTACTCACTAAACGCAGAAATAAATAGGCCCGGTTCGTTGGCTTCTTAAAGTGTTATTTTTACACCCAGCAATTTCAACTGACCCGATTTCGAAAACTTGTTTACCAAACATACAAGCATTTGTTAACTAGCAATTTTTATTCAAAATCTATTCATTCAACCACTTAAAAGCGGCTGCTGGCTGAATGATTGAAATTTAAACTGGAAGGGAGTGAAAGGTGTAACGTGAATATACTGGAGAGTATGTACTTGGCTTTGAGACTGACCAATGAACAACTTTTGCTGCCAAGAAAGTAACATTAACTTGTTTTTCAAGTTGCAGTCTTACAGCTAAATGAAAGAAACTTTCATTTTGTTCTTTGAAGAAAATTAAAGAATTCTGTAAGCACATTCAACAGTTGTTAAATAGACGCAGAAAGATCTGCATCAACGACCTTTCATTAAACAGAAAAATTATTTATACATCAGCTTTTCGTAAATACATACATACATTCTTACATACGTACATTCGCATATATAATACATAAATAGTTTATAATAAAAGAAATCAACTAAAATGAGAATTTGTCAGTTGAGAGTGGTGTTAGTGGGTAAACAAGAAATTCTCAACTACTTTAAAAGCTATTAATTGATAAAATATCATTTTTTTTAATTACAGTATCGCTACTGCTTTGCCTCAGCCTGTGCGAAGCCAAAAAAAGGAAACATCATAGGAATTATGATGAATCCTCGGAGTCCAGTAAAACTAAAACCAAAACAAAATGGTCTTCTTCCTCTAATTTGGCAGCTCAAACTAAAAATGCTATGGTGGCTAGTGAAGAGCATGGTTACTATGTCAAACGTACTTTCTTGCCCTTGGACGCAGAAGGCAAAAATATTACTGGACAGAAATCTCCACCCTTTTTGGGGATACCCATAGCTTGGTTTCCCTGTCAAGACACTAACTGTTTGAAATTTAACTCATTGGCCATCAATGCCTATGAAAACGCTATTAAAGGAGGTTTTCTTTGTGATGACGATTGTTCGGGTCCATATGAACCGATTTGCGGTAGAACTTCTAGCGAACTGGCTGTGTTCTATAATAAATGCAAATTAAATGTAGCCAAATGTCGAAGTCATGGTTATTGGTCGGATTTGGCTTTCGATGATTGTAAAACTCAATATCCAGAGGAGGTCAAATATGCCGAATTAAAGTTTCACCGAAATCCATATTTTAGAAAACCAGCAGCAGGAATTTCAGCAAAAGAAGAAAATAAACTATTATTAGGAATCACTTCTACAGAAAATAATGACGAGGAATTAACAACAACAAGTGAACAATTGCTAATACAGGAATTAACGGATGCGAAGCCGTTAGAAAAAATGGCGGAATCTATAGATTTATACAAGGATATTAATTCCGCCAGAAGTATTATTAAGAAAATTCAATTGTAAATGATTTTCTTACAATAAATTTAGAAAATAAAAATACTTTTACAAAGCATAATTGCATACGTATGTAAGTACTATTGTAAGTACTATTTGCATTACTTTGACTGATGGAATTAATAAAAATTTGGCACTTCTATAGTCAAGAATGAGTTCTAAAAAAATATAATAACTAAAATGGTTCAACTTTATGATCGGTGAGAGTCCTGCCGAATAATTAATTATTGTAGGTCTATTGCAGAGAAAAAAATACCTGTATTTGGGGTACAACTTACTGTGCGTTGCAAAGGACGACTATCAGTCGGGTGTATGGCAGGTATGCGTTATCTTTGGACAACCCCATTGTGTATGTAACTGAACCATTACATCTGGCGAGATATATAAATTTTATTGAATGCTAAACCAAGAGAATGTAGCCGATGGGTTGAAGTTATCGCAGAAATAGAACATATATATAAGAAGGTAATTATTAAGAAAATTAGGTTTGAATAACGAGTAAAAATAGCAGTTAAAAATATTATATAATTTGGAAATTAAAAATATATATATATTTATTTAAAAAGTTGCAGTTTATTCAGTTTTTCCATTTATTTATTAATTCACCCTCTTATCCGAAGGATTTTTTGGAATTTTTGAATTGGCCACGCCTATAGAATATTTAAATACTAAATCAACAAGAGGGGTTGAAACATATTGAATAGACGAGGAAACTGTTTTAAATTTTTTGTAAGTCGATATAGAAGAAAATGGTGATGACACATATAAGTCCTCGTTAGAGTTGGCGTGAGAAATATTTGGAATTATGGAAGAGCTCAGCGAATTAGAATTACCATACGAACTTAACAATGCTGGATAATAGTTGGAATAATTTTGTAAAGCACTGTTGTTATAGTAACTGTTTCCGAGTTCAGTATAATTTAATTTTGTGCCTGACTTGGGAGTAACTTCAGCTTTCTGCTCAGGTTTTAGATAATTGGATAATGGTTGTGGATTTATGATATATTGTTTCATTGGTTTTTGTTTCTTTTCTTGGACATAATATAGCTGCTCTTTGTAGGCATGTGAAGGAAGTGGATATATATTTGTTTGCGTTCCATATTTAGAAGACTCATAAGATTTATTTTGAACAGTTGGTTCAAAACTATTTAATGCCAAATTATCAAAAGTATCCTGCTTGTGAGTATATCCAGCGGCTGAGCCCTGACCTTCGTTATCTGTGAGACTTTCTGCAGTATCTTCACAATTTTCTGGCGCATAATCACTCTCATCCGTTTCTTCTTCTTCGTAGTCTTCAAGCTGGTTCATCTCACTGTTGAGTTTCGGTTTGTTGGATAAGTTTTCAGCCTCAACATGATTTCTCGCAGGACCTAAGATTATTAGTGATGAGATATTCTCTCGAAATCCTTTTGGAGTGTACAAAGTAGGCCCTCCTTCTGCTGCTACAAAGTGATTGTTAATGAAAGAGTTTCGAGCATCTATACCAAGCTCGGCAAGCACAGTGGTCGGTTTTGGCTCAGGATTGCTTATGGTAGTAGTTGTTCTTCTAGTTGTTGTTGCCTTAATTTTATGCAGCACCCTGAGGGGTTTTGCGGAATGGTTAGCTTGTGTGTTTGTTGTACTAGTGTTATTAGATTTAGATGTTGTCACCACAGTGTCTGCCAAAATTTGTTGGCTACAACCAACTTCAATATTAAATTACAATTAATTAACTCACTTTCCACTCAACGCCTTCATTATTTTCCTCAACTTACCCAATATTATAAAAACCGACAAGCGCTTATATAATTCCCTGCTCGTCATTGTGTATTAAAAGTGTTGACTGCTTACTGCAATATAAAATGCACCAGGTTTTATAGTCTGTGCATGAAGGCATTCGCTTGCAGCATCATATTCATCAAATTCTATCATAATTAATTATTTCGTATTTAAAATTTCTTGTGTGTTGAACTTTTTTTTCGTTGTTTAGAACAATATTAATTAAATGACTTGTGGGTTTTTAGAGGCAATTTTATTTTAATTGATTTAATATTATTACTTTCATTAACCTACATTTTGAAAAGAAATGGTTTTAGAAATGATGCATTAAACATTCCGCCTCTAAGAGTTTAGGACTTTTCATATGAATTTGCAGATCAACGTAAAGTTGCATGGTAATGCTTAACGAACTGCCCTCCATGTAAAACTGTCAGATCTGAAGAAGAGCACCGAAGGTGTTCGAACTATTGAGCATATTATTATAATAAAAAAACTAATTGAACATTTATAGAGTTCGATTTATTAATTGACATAAAACATAAGGAAAAAGCAATACATAATAAAATTTTAGATTAGGTTCAGATCAAAAAATTTATAAAAATTACTAAGAAATTTTTATTAACTTTTTCTAGGAATTGTGAAAACGGAACCTAAAATTCACTTTTATTAGCGTGAGACCAACTAATTTTGTTCTTCTGTTTTCAGGTTTTTATGTCAATAAGAATTGATTCTAAGCGTTTAAAAAACTTACTTAAATATAAGAGTGTACACAAGCACACTCGTACACATTTATCTATGACATATGAACAAAATCCGAAATAGAATCAAATTTGTTATACTTTATTGTTTAACATACATACTCCATAAAAGAAATAGAAAAATTCAAACAATAATGAACAAAATTTATTTTGAAAAAAATCTCCATTTTCTTCAAGGAAATATTCGAACTTATACGAACTTGCCTAGGAGCATCCTTAAAAAAAATAGAAGCGTTTGAAGATGTGAATGCCTTGCATGTATTTGCCTCGAATATACTTCATTTTAGTTTTATTTTATTCTAAGATCAGTTTTTTAACATTTCTTTTTTCGATTATTCGTTTATAATTTTTTAACATCCCCATTCAATTAATTAATTTATTTTTAATTTTCTGAAGATGGTAACTAATTATTAGCGAAATATAATAAAAGAATATACAAGTATATTCGAGTATTAAAAATATCGATTTTTAACGGAAATTTCGAAGTGCTTAAAAACAGTTTTACGAAATGTTTTACATAAAACTCAAAAATCTTAATTTTAATTAAAATAATTCTTCCTTCCTTCGTTTTGCTTTATTTATAATAAGGCTATAAAATATATTTTTAACACATATTTATTTGCAACGTGTAAATCTTAAATTTAAACAGCCGTTTTAAAAACGAGTATAAACTTTAAATATGACAAATTACTAAATTTAATAAGAATTTATTTAATAAAAAAATGGTAAATGAAATATATCTTAAATTTCAGGCCAGTAATTAATGACAAAAGCGGGCATACAGACACCAGTAATAACACTGGATATTAGATTAACACTATGATTATCAATAATACGCAAACCACTAATATGACGTACACCTTTCCCAGGACTATCTACTATTTTACCTGCTTCATCTATACCCGAGTATTGCAATGTGGCGCCCAATACAGAGTCAATAATAGAACCAAATAGACCAGCCAAGCCACCACACAATATCAGTGGCCACTGAACTGGAGTACGCAATAAAATCTGAGCGGGCAATGTGAAATATATTGTGATATAATAGGCTAAGCCAACTACTAAACCTCCCAGGAAGCTAACAACTAGACCAACTGCTGAAATAGCGCCATTTGTACCTCTAGGAACACGCTTGAAAGATGTTATAAGTAAAGGATCATGTGATGATAAGACACTACCAATCTCACTAGCCCAAGTGTCACCACTGCAACAGGCAAAAGCACCTAATTTATTGCAGAAAAAATGGTATTTTATCGAATTAAAACTTTTTTTTTAAACTTACTTAGTATGGCAATGCCCAACCAGCTAGCTCTATAGTCCTTTTGAAAGTCAATCGCCCTTTCGCTGCTGCCCACATCAATTAAATAGAATATGGCTAACTGTGCAGCCATTCCACCATTGCAGAGCACTTGAACCCAATTACGTTGACCTTCACCTTCATTTAAATCAATTTAAAAGACGGTTTAAATAACAAAAAAAAAATGCAAGTTTGAATTTTAAAAAAATATCAACAGAAATAAAGAATCTTAAAATATGAGCTAACACCAGCACAGAAGACTTACAGAATTATCTAAAGATAAACTAAATTCTCCTAAATAAACTAAATATCTTATGCACATACTAAGATATGTAAATTTTTTTATTACAAAGAAATAATATAATAATTCTTTTCTCTGGTCTTTATTAAATACAAAAAGATTTTAAAATATTTATATTATTGCATACCAGTAAATGTTTTATGTATCTTTTACTACGATGTCCAGACAAGATATTTTGCAAAAATTTAAACCATTTATCAACGAAAGCATTGTGGGTATCCTTGTAGAAAAATATGTTATATCCAGCCTTCCTACAAAATCCACACACTAATTCCATGTACCTACATTTTACAGAGTAATGTTCCTAAAATTTGTGCAAAAGACCGGCCGAAGGCTCTGCACAAAAAACTAATTCATTAACAAGCGACACATGCCTTCCAATATAAAATAGCTAAAGGTTGACAATAATATATAATAATAATAATAAAAAAAATCCATCATCTTATGCAGATAATTGTGCTAAATCACACAGCCGACATCTAATCACAATTAAGAAATAAAAACGATAAAGCGAGAGATTTTATTGTTAATTTATGGAATTGTAGACTTATTTCACACAAATTTATTATATGTATGCCTGCACTTGCAAAGATACATACGTATCTATAGTGAACTGAACTCAGCATCCATTAATTATGAATGCACTGTAGGTGCACATGTGTATGCTTGCTTGCAAAATCTCTTATCATTTTGAAGTTCATCTTATTTAATCTCGTAAAATACAGACAATGCAAATATAAAAGAAGGGATTGCTTACCTTCCTTAAAATCCTTTTCAATCTTTCGTTTCATATGCGAGCGAAATTTAGTAGCTCTGGATGAGGTAAAAAAGAATGCAGCTAAGCTAAAAAAAAATGCATGACTTGCTATTGACAATAGAAAGGCCACAATAACTCCCAGAGCAGCACCTGATATATTTACGGATTTTCGTTTTAAGCCAATAGTCATAAAGGCTAAGGATATCAGAATAGAAAATAGGTAACGAGTAGGTGGTATAACGTTAGGTTCTGAAAAACAAGGAGCCATTATATGATTAAACCGTAATTGTGTTAAGCATACGTACTACCTTCGAATTCTCCCGTTAATAGTTTCGATATTGTTACATTGCCCAGCCACATGAAGAGGGATAAAGGTATAGAAAGCCCAAAAAATAATACCGGTAACCACTTTTGTATATTTAAAGGCATTTTAAACGAATATTTTAAAAATTACCACAAATTTTTGAAATATTTTTAACAAATGAGCATTGAACAAACAATACAACCGCTTTCGCTTATAGAGTTCAACTGGCCATACTGTTAAAAAATGTATACAATTCAATGTTGAACACTTTAAGCAATATGGCAGCCCTTGCTAATATTTTCATGCTAACATGACGCCAACTGTCAAAAAAGAAAAACACGCTTTTTGGAAACATTAAAAAAATATTTTTGCAAACAGCTGCCGGCAAAGAAAATAGTTCCAGAAATATTTTCAGGTTACCAAAGTAACGCATAATTGATTTATAAATAAAGCTTAATACATATTCTGTGAATATAAAGAAATATAATAAAAATGGCTGATGGCGACAAAATTGAAGTGCGCGATATTACACGCATTGAACGTATTGGAGCTCATTCTCACATTCGGGGTTTAGGTTTGGACGATGTTTTGGAGGCGCGTGCTGTTTCGCAAGGTATGGTGGGCCAGAAAGATGCCCGTCGTGCTGCCGGTGTTGTAGTTCAGATGGTTCGAGAAGGCAAAATTGCTGGGCGGTGCATATTACTTGCCGGCGAGCCAAGTACCGGTAAAACTGCCATAGCTGTTGGCATGGCGCAAGCTTTAGGTACAGAAACGCCATTTACAAGTATGTCAGGTTCGGAAATATATTCCTTAGAAATGAGTAAAACAGAGGCCCTGTCACAGGCCTTGCGCAAAAGTATTGGTGTCCGCATTAAGGAGGAAACAGAAATAATAGAAGGGGAAGTTGTGGAAATACAAATTGATAGGCCAGCAACTGGCACAGGACAAAAAATTGGCAAGGTAACTAAGAATATTGATTTTCGGTTGCAAATAGTATAAAATTTTAAATTGTCTTTTCGATAAGGAATTGAATTGCAAAATGTAATCCAATTCACTTACTGGATATGCTATGATTAGCTTTGCATTATTGCGCCATCCTGCAGAATGGTTAAGATAGAGATTAGGCGAATAAATTTTAATTATATATAAAGAATATTAAATTCTAGTATCTACATGTTGGTAATAAAGCGTTTGAATTATTCCCCCTTTAGGTCACTTTAAAAACCACAGAAATGGAAACAAATTATGATTTGGGAAATAAAATTATTGAATGTTTTATTAAAGAAAAAATTCAAGCGGGCGATGTCGTAACTATAGACAAGGCATCTGGGAAAGTGAACAAACTTGGCCGCAGCTTTACTCGAGCACGCGATTATGATGCTACCGGTGCTCAGACTCGTTTTGTTCAATGCCCCGAAGGAGAGTTGCAAAAGCGAAAAGAAGTTGTTCATACCGTTACATTGCATGAAATTGATGTTATTAATAGCCGTACACACGGTTTCTTGGCTTTATTCTCTGGTGATACCGGTGAAATAAAGCAGGAGGTACGTGATCAAATCAATAATAAAGTATTGGAATGGCGAGAAGAGGGTAAAGCAGAAATCAACCCTGGTGTTTTGTTTATAGACGAGGCGCACATGTTAGATATAGAATGTTTTTCATATCTTAATCGTGCCTTAGAGTCGGACATGGCCCCAGTTGTGGTAATGGCAACAAATCGTGGTATCACTCGTATAAGAGGCACAAGTTATCGCAGTCCTCATGGCATACCCATCGATTTGCTAGATCGTATGATTATTATACGAACTGTGCCCTATACTGAAAAGGAAGTTAAAGAAATTCTTAAGATTCGCTGCGAAGAGGAAGACTCTCTTATGCATCCGGATGCCTTGACTATTTTAACGAAAATTGCTACCGACACTAGTTTACGCTATGCCATTCAATTGATTACTACCGCCAATCTAGTGTGCCGACGTCGTAAAGCCACTGAAGTGACTACAGAAGATGTAAAAAAAGTATACTCATTGTTTTTAGATGAAAACCGTTCAAGTCAAATTTTGAAGGAATATCAAGATGAATACATGTTTAACGAAATAGAAGAAGAAATTAAGGAGGGTCATTGTGCAGTGCCTAAGCTAGAGGAAGTAGGTGGTGGAGATATTCAATCTATGGAGCATTAAATTTTATTTCTATAGAAATTATTCTGACGAATCTACAAAATATTTAATTTCTAATTATATTATAAATAATTTTTATGTATTGATTTTAATGCGATAACCTTGTTAAGGTATTAAGGCATATTAGCCTTCAAGGAAACTTATTATTTTTTCTTCTGTCTTTCAATGGTAATTGTGAATGCTGTTAGTTGGAAAATAAATGTTTCAAGAACTCGAGAGTACATAAATTACAGGATATTCTTAATATTGCATAAACCTTTATGGAAATGCAGTCGCATTTATTTTAGTTTAAATATAGTATGTATATAAACGTAACTGGTTGCACATATTTTATTACTTCTTTTTTGTTGAAATCAAAGTTGTTTAGAACTGGCGGTAAATTTTACTACATGAAAATTAAATTCGCCGTATAATAACCAGTTTTTTGCTTTTAAGATTTAATGCTATGTTACTAGGATTGTGTACTACTATAAGGTAAAGTAAAAATAAAAACAATCGTAACAAATATTAGCAAAACCGTAAAATTCAAAAGATATTTTTACAGAAATATATTTATTCATATATATTTACATAAAACATCCCAAAAAAATCTAATTTAAAAAAGTGGCATCACAGTTGAAAATGTGGCAAATTGAGCTTCAATTGTATAACGGTAATTTACAATAAATACATGATCTTCCCTGTGTTAATTTTCATCCTCCTCACACTCGCAAAGATGTACTAAAGTTATTTACGCATTTTCTTTGGAAATGTCATTCTAAATGCTTCTCTTTTCCGCACGCACATTCAACTATCTTTTTATGCAAATTGGTTTATCAAATCTTTTGACTTAACAACAGTTAACTTACGGGCACATAGTATAGTCTGTGTTACGGGTTCGATGTTAAATCGTAGTGGTTATTAAAAATTAATTTGTGTTTTACTTCAAATAGAAAAGGGTATTGAAATATCTTTTTGTCAACAAATAAGTAAAATATTTCACCGCTTGTGTTTGAAAATTGTTTCAAAATATAAGGGGGAAAATGCAATTGAAAGAGTATAAATTAATTTAAGTTGATGCAGTCTTTCGACCATTTTATATTTTCTTGCTTCCAATTGTTCGTTTCACTTATGCTAAAAATGTATTATTTAAAATAAAATATATTTATTAACTTTTTTTTGAAATATGGTTAAAATATTTATATTAAATTAGAAAAGTATTAAACAAGAGATACATAACACTACACAAAGATCATTGATGAAGAAAGTGGTAAGGACTTTCCAAAAGAAATATTGTCCGATATGCAATATAAGTTGATTTTAATTAATATTAAAATTTCCAAAAAGCAATTGTAAAACCGTTAGACCATACATTTTTCACGAATTATAAATTACATTTACGTGCAAAACAAGTAAATTGCTTTACAATCTATTTAATAGTTCTCAATCCCCTTACTTTTATTAATTTTTTTTACTAAATTACTAATTGTATTATTTTTTTCATCTTAACAATATTTTAGTTTTCGCTTACATTTATTTCAACTTTGACAAATTATTTAGTTTTAACGCTCTTCATTATTTAAATTTTTTTTTTATTATGAAGGACTCTGCTGTGACAATGCAAATATTTTCAGTTGTTTTCCAAATTAAACCCCAGATATATTTTATTTAATAATTTCGCTTTTGATCCTTGAACGGTATGATTACCTTTAACGTAAGATATAGGAAATTTCAAGCATTAGGCATTTCCAAATTGGTTTTAGTATTTACAACGAGAAGTACTCGTATAAGATCTACCGCCATTTACACTTGTTCGGATTATATTTACTTTCCTATAAAGTCGTGCCCGGTTTGCTTTTTTATATTCTTTCATAGTTCGCAATGCCAGAAAAATTTTCAGAGGGTAAAATAGAAAGTATACTTCCAGGTACTTCCTCCTGGTAGGTGTACGCTATGTTTCTTAAACTAATAATTTGTTAATTTTTTACCAAATATTTTTTTAATTTTTGTACTTTTTATTTATTTTGAAATTTTAATTTTTTTAATTTCTTAAATGTTATTCATTCTTAAGCAATATTATTACAAAAATATAATTTCAAACACAATGTGCTATGCTTTTCAAAATGTATTATTGATGTCATTTTATAACTTACTGTTTGTTCCTGTCTCATTACAAGAAAGAAAAACTATAATTTGTTTTTATTTGATATTTAAATTTTTTTAGCATTTAGAGGAATAGACAGTATTTATAGGTTAATGCATTGATACAATTCCTATTTCCTGCATAAGTGAATCCAATATGTTTTTCTAAACTCTATTTCGCAGTTTGAAAACATCGCTTCATACATAATTTTAATTAAGTCCCGACAATTCTAACTTAGCAAGATCACAATTTTGTATTCAGAGATATTAAGCAGCTTATAACTAAATTAAGTTAATGGTGGAATATAATTCTGATTATAATTAAAATTCTGATTTAGAAGGGTATAATACTAAGAGTTGTAACGGTTTTGTGCTTAAATTTATAAAACTGCCAGGAATAATTTTAATTTCTAAGTTTTGTACGATCTTAGCATATATAAATCATTATAGTTAAACATCCCTGTGGATGGTGCTTAATATCTATTATAATAAAATAAACTTTAATATTAATATACCGAAGCCTTAACTAACGTTTTCGCTATTTTGTTGTTTTCCGTTGAAGTAGTCAGATTTTGTAACCCAACGCGTATAGATGCCTATTGAGGGGTTTGCATAGAATTTTTATAAAATAAATTAATTAGGGATTTTATTTATAAAATTGGAAATAAGTACAGCCGATAGGTACAATGTATTTTGAAAATAAATAAATTCACAATGAAATATTAAACAGCATGATAATCACAAACATAGACCCAATGTGAAACCCAAAATTAAATATACATATATGGAAATAATCCTATAAAACTGTAGAAAATAAAGGGAAAAAAGGTAGACCCTTAAACCCTTTAATAGGTCCTAATAATATTTTAAATTTTATAGGTCATTTTTTTTATAGTTAATAAAACATTATTTCATACATTATGATATCGAGAGGGTAGAATCATCGTGTTATATCAGGTGAACTGACTAAATGCAGCCGCTTTTATTTACTAAATCATTCCATGCATTAAAATAAACGACTTACACATAAATTTATGACAATTAAAGAAACTGATTAGCTGCTCTATCAGTTCTATCCAGCATCTCTTGGCTTAGATTTTACATACAGGCATGTGATCACATTAAGCAATTCTTAAAAGTAGCAGTTACTATATAATAATAGGCAATTAATAATGATCTTAAATAATCAAAATTTAAACGTGGCAGTCATTTTAAAAGTAAGTTTATTTTAGAAGTGTGGTTTAAAAAAAATAGCAAACAAAAAAAAATTATTTGTTGTGGATTTTGAGGAAATAAACCTACAAGGGATTTGTAATTTAAAAATACAAGCTCAAAATAAATGTTCCATTATTAAACCATCCGAAACAATCTATCCGTTTTGAAATAGAGTGATACTTGAATTATTTTCTTCACAAAATGTAATAGAACTTCACAAACACAAACAGATTTTACATCATAATGCATTCTTAAACTTTAGCCATTTAATAAATAGCACGTTATTTGTCACATATGTGACAAATGTAATTTCTTATTGTTATAACATTAGTTTCTTACATTTTGCCACTTGATGTTTTAAAGCGCTTCTGCTTGTTATTTGATTTTAGTTACTGCGATAAGTCTTTAAAGTAAATAAAATATTTATTAATGAATGAAACTAATAGAAGAAGTTGTAAAGTGTGATCTTATCGATATAGAAAATAGACAAATTTAAACAATTTCTAAATCTTTGACATTGTTTGGAGATATCGAACGTTCCACACCAATTTACATATTTAAATTTTTCGTGTTTGCTTATTTGTATTATTAAACCCATTTTTGTGATGATCACATTAATTAGAGACAATTTTCTCCCTCCGCCAAAACCTAAAATATTTAAGTGAACACCGCGTTTATTATATATTCTCAAACACAATTGTAACAGATTCTTCAAATAAGTGTTATTGAATTACTATTTAAAATGTTAGTTAGTTAAATTAAAATATATATATTATTAAATCAATTATATTAAAAATAAATATGACTTTATAAAATCCCAATTACCAAAATTTAAAAAATATAACATTTTGCCATCTCCTAAAAACAATAATCAATTTGAAATATGTTGTGTAAGGGTTTGTTAAAGTGTATAAAAGTGTATGATTTAAGAAAAAAATATTTTGATATTAAATTCAGAATAAATTCCACTATTAAATATTAAGTGTTGTTATAAATTTGTTAACATTTTAAGTGGTTACATTTTTATAATTATATTATTTAAATATTTTGTTTTCAAAGGAGAGCGATATTATTAATTAAGAGTTACTTATTTGCGTATGTGGGTAAAAGTTTATGTTTGACTAGATAAGGAATGGCGTTTTTATAAGAAAATTATTTATAAAGTACATAATACTTAAGAAAATGAAAGGAAATAAATACATTACACTCAGAAAAAGGAAATGCAAAGAGCATTATTGAAAAATTTAACAAACTACAAGTTAATTTTCAATTAAAAATAGTTATATAAATTTTTTAAAATAATATACCTAATATAAAAAAAATATTTGAAAAAGCTTCAAATAAAATAATATACAAATTTTTATAAAAATCGCAGTACTGATTAAGACGTATTACTAAAATTTCATTTTAACATTTAAAAAAAAAAAAATTAAAAATGAAAAAAGATCCAATGCAAATCTTTTGGGAAGGAAGGAAAATGGTATTACCGCTTATGTAGTATTATTAATATTTTTACTTCACTGCCTTAAAGGCATTTACAAAATTTTGTTACCTTTTGTTGTATTCTAAAAGTTTTAAATTTTAAATTTTTAAATAAATAAATTTTAACAAGTTTGCTGATGTGGCGTGTTTGTTTCGTTTCTTTCCCCCTACAATAAATTAATTAACTTTTTTATTATTTTCTAAAGTCGGTGAAAGATCGGTAGCTTTGCTATCTATTGTACGTTGTTGATTAACTGTTGGTGACAAGTCGGTTGCATTACTGGCCGCACGTGTTTCTTTTCTTTTCGAAGTTAATGATTTAATAATTTTATGTATAACAAACCATACTCCTACGTAGATAAAGCCAAAATAATTCACAGCTCGGCATACCTCAATCCAACGATCATAGCTTAAGAATATAAAGGGTGTTAAACACCAGCCCATATAAATTACATTATATGACTTTAAAGCTACAAATTTTAAAATTACAAAAAGCTGCGAGTTGACAAGGGAGGAATAATTTGGTACCACTAATTTATTATAAACTGATTCCACCTGTTAAAAAAATATTAACCAAATTATTTAGAAAATAAATTACATTAGTAAAGCCCACCTGTTTTTCGGTGGTCACTATCATGTATTCAATTAAAAAGGACATGTAGTAACCGCTGTGGAAGCCGTGCCACACAGCTAAGAATAATAAAGCCGCCGCATAGCTTATGGTGCGGTTATTTAAAAATTTTAAACGTTTATATACATAGGAAGCTACCCATTGGTTGGTATTGACGTTAAATGATTTAACATAATGTTCCATAGTGTTGCCTGTTTCTAATAAATATATTTTAACATTTGAACAACCATTCCATTCTTCGCTGCCATCAGCTGCTTTCCCATTGTAAGTAAATCCTAATAAAATTAAATAATTGTTAACTTTTAGAATAAAATCACTATAAAAAATAACGAAAATGAAAGAAAGAGTTGCTTTAGAATACTAACAAAAATAAATATAAAATTTTCTATTTTTGCATTTGAAGCTTATAAAACATAGCATAAGAAAATTTTTTATTAAGAATTAAGAAATTATTTGAAAGAAAAATATTTTAATAAAAAAAACACTTCAAAGAAACCATTTGTACAGGAAAGCCCCTTTACATAGATATATGCATATATAAACATAAGCTTTTGCTGCAATAGGATGAGAAATTATAGATAGTCGTTCTACAGGAAACGAGTTTAGAGTTTTAAATATAGAATGTGTATAAAGGATAAAGAAAAGTGCACATGTATGCATATGTGTGTGTATTTCAAACTTACCCAAACACATAAGACCACCTTCAGTCAACAGCCAGCAAGAAATATACTTATATAAGGAGAATTTTCCCCATAAGCCCAAGTAAAATATTCTCCATAGGAACGGCTGATTACGAAAAGCATCAGTTAAGAAATAATTATCCGGCAATATCATGACACCAATTTGACGAATGCCCAAATAAATTAATCCAACTACCAGTCGTGTTAAGCCAACTTTAACAAAACCTTTATACTGAGCATATTCACCATTAATGAAACGTTGATAACGTTTAAAGGGAAATTGAGGTCCAATCAAAAAAGAACCAGGAAAATAGGCATATGCTAAAAGTTCTAAAAGCGACGGTATATAATCTATAGCACAATCGAATTGTTCTTTAGATAATTTCTCTCTAGCCTTACGGCCATCACCAATGTCAAACCCAAAACCAATCATACGCAATGTTAAGACGCATTGTGGTGTAGTCCACAAAATGTCATATTCATTGCTTTCAGTGAAATAGTAGCCGGCCAACAGATAGCCCATATGAAAAGCAAAATTAATAGCCAGCAAGTACGGAAGAGAGTTGTGCAGCAATCGCACCAATAAATATGTAATACACACGGATATTAGCGAATGATATATATCAAACCCATAATTAAAGAAACACAACCCAATACCACATAAAGTAAAGAAAATATGATGCACAGGTTTCGAAGACTGTGGCTGTATTAGAAAGCGATAAATAAACGCTATAGGATAACCTGAAATTTATTAAATTAGTTTTAATATGAAATAAAGCAAGTGAAAATGTATTACAACATACCAGCAAACAAAGTTATTAACAAACGTATAGCTGCATCACTCACACCAAAATGATCTGCTATAAGGGCTATGAAACCAATGCTACCTCCCATAGTACCACCGCCACTTGAAAACCCTGTCATCTTAATTTCACTTTTAATAGAAAGATATCTATCTATTAAAACAAATGCTGGGGACTGTAAAAAATTAAAATAAATTTAAAAGAACAAAAAAAAATTATTGCTTGTTCAAATATTGACAAGAGATGGTTATAAATTGAAATAGTAATTGACCCTAATAATAACTTGACACTAATAATAACTTTTTATATTCAACTGCTTAAAAATCAACTTAAAATTATTTGATACTTTACAAATAAATTATTTAATTAGAACTGTGA
This sequence comes from Ormia ochracea, assembly GCA_963402855.1. NCBI lineage: Eukaryota > Metazoa > Arthropoda > Insecta > Diptera > Tachinidae > Ormia > Ormia ochracea. Next base: position 46,032,237 of record OY727106.1, read on the forward strand.
ATGGTAAATACGTAATCTTAAAGCATCACCAAGTTTACATTGAAATCGAAATCATAGGCATTGTAAATGTACTTATGTTTGCATGCGCAAAATGAAACGACGGTTTTTATATAAAACTCAAAACCCAGTTTTTAGCTATTTATCTGAATAATTTAGGAAAAAATATGTTTTGCGTTATGTCAATATATTACCATAAAATGCTGGGTAGCATATTTGTATATTAAAAGATAATGTGAGTCCAATAAAACCAAAAATGATTAAACAATAAAATAAAGAAAATATATTACTACAAATTTAAAAAATATATATTTTCACATCAATTTGTTACGATTATAGCAAACATGTGAAATACTTTACCTAAGAAATTTTTTGGTATTTAGATATTTTAAACTGTAGCAAGGATAGTAGCCATATTCTTTCATTATCTTTTATTGTACTTTTAAAACTGATTAATTAAAGAGAACTTGTTTACTAATTTTATTTTTTTTTGTACAACTGTGTGCATAAATATCTAAATATTTTTATTTATAGTACAAAACAAATTTATTTACAAAATCTAAAATTAATAGCTTTACATATTTATTTAGTTATAATGCCGCTTTGCTTCGACAGTGATTTTACCAAGATTTGATAGTTTAAGCTAATGTGACTCGATATTATGTTAAACATGGACCGAAAAATCCAGATTTAGTAAAACGGATCCATATATTTTCGTCTGATGAATGTTTCCAAAAATAAAACATACAACGTATTCTTCCATACTACAAAGGATGTATCTATCTGTAGTTGGTCTCAAGTAGAAAGGGGCTAATTCGCAATATTTTTTTTCTGCAATAGATTTTTTGGCAATTTCAATGTGTTTTAAGTACATACATTGGAATTACTAAGAATAAAACCTTTTGAAAAAAATGCGAGTTAAGCCCTTTCTACTTGATGTCATTATTATGTTATAATTTTTAATAATATCAAGTTTTGTTATTGAACAACATCATACCAGCATAATTTTCTTTGCGACTAAATTAAATAACATGATAATTTGAAAATTTTAATAGAAAAACCATAAAATAAATGTATGTGCATAGCCATCTGAATATTTACACGCCCCCAATACATAATACAAACAGTCAAACCCAACCATGCTAATAGATGTGGCCAGATACCGGCAAAATTTTTATTTTGTTTTTATAAGTATGTATTCTTATCTTCAGAATTCAAATTATGTTGCATTAATAGTATAATAAAGCACAAAATTAAATCGATACGTATGTTTATACATTACCCAGTCGCCTATGCACATGCATGCATATATGGATATGTAAAACCATACATACATACATATGTACGAGGCACCATGTGCACTTTTTTATTGATTAGAATCTGTTTTTATAATTTCTTATCGATTAGACACTTGCATCAATAGACTCTCATATTAAAAGGAAAATATACTTATCCTTATACGTGTATTCTATGTATTCAGCTTAGTTGCTTCTCTTGCTTTCCTATTATGATAAAAAGTAATATTCATTTATTTACGACCTTCGCACCAAAACTACATTTCGATGTCTCGAATTTTAGCAAAATAGCGAGAAAAAAGGTTAATGTTGCAATCTCTTCACATTGTTAAATCAGCCGCATTGCACACTTTGTGCTCATTGTTTACTTTTACGTAGAATTATGTGCAATGTGCGTACGTACACATGTATGCATGTATTTATAGCTATTATTAACTAACAAATTAACGTGTCAGCAAAGTTATGCACAACCCCGCACATACATAACACATATATTTGTGCCTTAACAAATTTAATATATTTACCAATTAAAGACTCGCAGCCTTTTCACTACTATATTATAGATTTTTCACAATTATTTCGATATTTTTCGGTTTTTGATTAATAAATATTAAAATAACCCTTATGTTCCAGCCAGATGCAGATTAATTTAATCAGTGATGGCAATTCAGCATTATACTGCCTTTACACTGTTCTAAATGGAAATTGTCATAACAATAAATGCAATGCCAAGTTATGGTGAATTGTGTTAGTTGAAAATGTATTATGCAACACGAATTCATAAGATAACCTTATTTCAGCATATGATGATTACGTTTTCATGCTGAACTGTCAACTCGCTGCTTGCTTGATTATATGTCAATTCAGTCGAATTAATTTTTCACAATAAAAATACATTTATATTTAATACAGATGATTTCAATTCCACTTAATAAAAACATATAATAACAATGTTTTTTACTGAATGAAATTTTATTGTTTAGAGTGCCACGAATTCACAATAAAGTATTTTACCACAATTTTTTGTGAGTTTAATAATTTTCAGCATATGCTGTTTATTGTGAATGGGATTTTAGAGAGATGTTTCATAAAAACTGGTGTTGTGTTAATTTTTTAAGGATAATTGAGTAGACGGATAACTATTTGCTTTATTAAGAGTTTTTATTTATTAAAATTTTAACAGCTTTTGTAACATTCCTGTACAAATCATTAAATTTCAAAGCAGCTATAAGCATACTAAAGTTATTTGAATAAAAAGGTACGTGTCACTTTGTTTACTGTTAAAGATATTAACAATGGATCATTTTTTTCAGCATATAAATTAATTGGTGTGCGCAGAGAAAGTTACAACCTGGCGAACACTAATATGAGACGCAATAACTATCCATATCAACCTCTTAGTCAAACCCCCGGACCAAGTGGAATACCTCATGATGCTTTGGAAGATGAAAATGAGAAGGCCGCGGAAGAATTAAAGGAAAAAATTGGCGCACTTAAATCTCTAACAATAGATATTGGAAATGAAGTGCGTTATCAAGATAAACTTCTGCGTGGCATGGATGATGATATGGATCGCACCCATGGATTTTTAGGAAATACAATGCAACGTGTTGTAAGGCTGGGAAAGAACGCTGGTAGCCGCCATATGTGTTATATGTTTTTATTTGTAGTGTTTGTGTTCTTAATACTATATTTTGTATTAAAATTGAAGTGATCGCAAATGTGATTATTATTTTGCTTAAATATTTATATACAATCAATTAGTAAAAGGTTTTCATAATTATATTAATACAAGTATTTTTATATTATATAAAATAAAATATTAAACATGTGAAAGCTGCGCGAGTATATATAATGAAAAATCTTCAACTTTAAAGGAAATTTTGAAAACGAAGCGTAAGGAAATGTCTTATTTGGTCAAGTTTTGTAATTTTTAATCCGCTCTGCAAATTGTAAGACTCCTACTTTTTTAAAAATTATTGTTAAGGAGAACAACAAAGAACTTATTTAAAAGAATTGAATTTTTATTTACAAAATATATATAAAAGAGTTACAGGTATTTAAATAAAATTATACACTAAGTATTTATTTCTAATGATGAATATTACACGAATAATACAATGTTATTAATAAAACATTAAAGTCTTCTTATTAATCAAGAAATTCTTACATTTTTTTTTATATTTATATTTTATACGACTTCATAACGAGCATATTGATATTTTTACTTATATGATATTACCTATTAGATCAAGAAAATAATAATCAATAATTGATTGATTTGCTTTACAGGTCCATATTTTGATTTCCAATTTTTGGTTTTGTTCTTTTATAGAAGGTAAAAATTGACAACTAAACTCTCATATCTTCAAATCGATCCATTAGTTACTATGCTTGGTATGATGTTTTCATTTTTTTACTTCTGCGACTAAAATCCTGTTCCTCACCATCAGAGCTGTCTTGTTGTAAAGTTTGCTCACTGTTTAAGAGTTGCTGATATTCGGTAGGATCGATTACAAAGCCACTTTTAGCACACTCCAACATGCGAACTAAACAAAGATGCATATAAATATTTAATAATTTAGTTGCTTTAGCCTTTAATTTCATAAACTAAGAGAAAGTAATATGTGGTTTTTATTTTAAATGATTTACTTCAGTCTGCAATGTTAACAATATTTGATGCAGTGTGCGAATTTCATGTTTACTTCTCATAATAGAAAAGTGGTGAAATAGACTGCATTTGACTTCGAAACAATACAACCGACTAACCTTCCCCTTTCGGGTATTTTCACATCATAAATACTTTTCTTACTTTGCGTTTCAAGGATGGCATTCTGTTTTTTAATGTCTTCAACATCCTTTTGATTAGCCTGAATTTTTTTTCTCATTATTTGTATAAAATCTGTAGTTTTCTTCAATATTTGGGCACGACTTGCCTAAAATGCATCACCAGTAAATATTTTAATTATTTATAAAGCTTTTAAAAATTTCCAAGACATACTTTTTCACCCTTTAGTGACGGTACAGCTTCTCTTAAGCTGGTAAAACTCTCTTTTATATGATCTCGTCTCTTGCGCTCCAGGGCATTGTGATGGGCTCGCTTTTCTTCCTGTGTAAAATTTTGTGTGTTTGTATGACGATGTTGTTGAGAGCCACCGGCATCCGAATCGTTATCATCCTATTATTAAAAACGTTATAGACAAATTAAAATAATTTGTTTATTTATACATGTGAAAAGCGAGTGCACAACGGATGTACCAACGTACGCCCATACATAAATACGTGGAGTTCTTAAGCCAACTTACATCGCTTTCAATATCTATATCTCTATCGTCGTCACTCATTTTTCGTTCTTACGTTGTTTTGGCACGTTTTACTGAAGTTTTTGTTTTTCAGCACTTGCTATATATTGTTAATTACTTTAGTTTTCTTCGATCAATTATAGTATATCGTTCAGATAACAATTTTTACTTTGAAATTGCCATAAACCGCAAACGCTTCTAAAAATGGTTAGTTAAAAATGTATTTATTGCGTTTTATTCAAATTGGTACACCTTGGCGACTTAAGTGAAATTATAAATAGCTAAAACAAGACCAGTTCTATAATAAAAACACAACATGACTTTTAATGAACAAAAAAAACAAGAAAACAGTGTTGAGAAACAGGCGAAATAATTACGCACAATTTTCAGCATAAGATATCAGCAGTTCCACAACAACTAAAAGAGCAAACTACCAACTCATAAAAACTTCATGAGAAAACCTAATGAAAAAAAGTCGATCACATTATTCTTCGGCATCGTATTTTTATTATTTTAAAACTATATTTCTGAAATAATTACAATACGTACCTTATTCCTTGTATAATCAACTCTGCAATAAAACTAAATGACAGTAATATGTCAAAATTAGCTTTTTAGAAATAGCAGAACTACAGGTGATTATATATCGACGTACATTTTAGAAATTTTTGTAAATAAAATTATCAAGTGATTGTGGGGCAAGCAATAATTTCTGTTACGTGGTATCATTATCACAAAATACAGAATATCGCACATGTAATAATGCAAAAAAAAAAGCTTAAAAAGAAATTGTGTTTAGAAAAGACTAACAAACAAGCATGAAGGTAAAATATTCAGAAATATTTCAAATACTTTGTCCACATAACAGCATTTTTGATATTACTGGCGCAGCAAATCTCAAAATAAATCTCATCACATCCCTCTACGTTTAACAGAATTGCTTTCAACCAGTAGTTCTGAGTCTAGCTTGCAGTCCTTTGCGAATCGCTTTACGATCACATGAATGTCACTTTATTTTAGTCAGTCTGGCATCCCGTGTCAGAAAACATCTGTTAAAATGACGTCCTTTTGCAGTGAAGCATATACAAAATAAAGTAACAAAACAAAGTGAATCATAAGTCTAATAGCGAAACATAAAGTAAACCTAAGTGCAAAAATTTTTTAATTGAAAAAAGTAAAGGAAAACGTATATCAATATATTTATTTCTGTGTTGTAAAGCAAAAATAGCAAACTGGGGAACGATATGTCTACTGCACAAATGGAAAGTAAGACGAATAATATATATAAATGTAAATACGAAATTAACTTCATTGCAATTTAAAATTTTTGTAGAACATTTGTTTAATTTAAAATTTGCCGTCAAGGAGCTTGAACGAAATAGCAAAAAATGCGAAAAAGAGGAAAAATTAGAAAAGGTCAAGGCTAAAAAAGCCATACAAAAAGGTAACATGGATGTAGCACGAATACATGCCGAAAATGCAATACGGCAAAAAAATCAAGCTGTTAATTATTTGCGCATGAGCGCCAGAGTAGACGCTGTGGCTAGTCGCGTACAATCCGCATTGACTACACGAAAAGTTACAGGTTCAATGGCAGGCGTAGTAAAAGCTATGGATGCTGCCATGAAGGGTATGAATTTAGAAAAAATCTCTTCATTAATGGAAAAATTTGAACAACAATTTGAAGACTTAGATGTTCAAAGTTCAGTTATGGAAAATACAATGTCCGACACTACTACTACATCAGTACCTCAGGGAGATGTTGATAACCTTCTCCAGCAAGTTGCAGATGAAGCAGGGTAAATGATTTTTAAATCAAATTATACAAATTTCATAATTTTCATATTTCAGATTGGAGCTCAACATGGAATTACCAAGTGGAGTGCAGTCGTCCACTATAGGTGCCTCAACACAAGTATCACAAGAACAAGACGAATTAACCCAACGTTTAGCTCGTTTGAGACAAGCCGAATAATCATTATGATACACCTTGAAAATTGTTGCTTTTTTTTTCTTTTATCTTTAAATAAACATTTGCTTACATAAGAATATATATGAATATTGCTTATATATTTTTATTCCTAATGCCACAATTTCAGAAAGTCTATGGATATTTATATGTATTTTGATTTCAAAAGAAATTTGTAACATTTGAAAGACTTTGCGAGATTTATTAATATCTTCACAGATACTATAATACTGATTGCTCTCGGAGGTAGATCGGGTAGCAATGTTTTATATCGAATTTATTTTATGTCTAAAGCCCAAAAATGCACCGTTTATCTGAATATGTTATTTTATCTAATGATAATGGATAGCACAGCAGCATTTCTTTTATGTTTAAAAAAAAAGTTGTTTTCTATGGGAAGGAACATATCCTGCTTACTTCAAAAAATTGAGAATTTCAACTGAAATAAATAAAACTTATTTCATATTCATTAAATAAATATTTATAAATTTTAAATACTGAAATAACGGAGGTCATACATATTGAAAATAAAGCGAAAAAATTGTTTCTATCATTATATAATAGTTAAAAGTTTTCCTATCCAGTGGAAACCGAAAGTATTAAAAATGTGGATGTCATATTATATCCTAAATTGAAATTCAAATACCAAACATCTCATGTTATAAATAAAGTGAATAATCTTATACGAATTTTATACTTTTCATGAATACAATAACTGTAGTATTTATTTACAGATCTAGTTTGCTCGCCTAATGTAAGCTATAATTTAAAAGAATTGCAAATATTACATGATTAAAGCTAATGGATCATTCCCTTGTAGGTATACAAGTAGTTGTGAAAAGCTGTCCAGACTTAATTTTAATAACCAATGCCTAAATTCTGAACATTAACATATTAATGATCTAGCTGGGCAAACTTAAATAAATTTTAGTTTATACATATAAAAAACATATGCATGGAGCTTTTTGGAAAGTGTGCCTTCCTTTTTTTAAATGCAAAATAATTTGTAATACATACTAGGTTCTAATTAGACAGAATAAGAAAAAATAGTTTGAAATCTTCACTAATAATAATAAATTAATTATAATTAGATGTTATAAAATATATAATTGAATTGAATCTCATATTCATATAATTACATACTTACTACATTTTAATATAAGGGAGTGTAAAAGTAAATATAACGTGGATAATAAAAAACATCTCAGATGAGGAAATCTTTTAATTTAAAAAATTTCACATTTACCAACAATCACAGTAACTGATCACTTTTTAAATTCATCTGTCTCTGTTGCATCATAAGCAATTGTTGGGCCTGACTCTCTTGATAGCGACTTTTTTCTAGCAGGTCTTGTACTTCGACCAAATTGTGGGTGGTTTTCTCTTCGCCGTTTTTCTTAGCACGTTGCTTGCGCACCTTTTTCTCCTTTTGCTCAGTAGAATTTATGTCTTTATTTTTGGGCTTGGGTCCACGTTTTTGTTCAATTTTTCGTTTTGGATGCGGTGCTACCATTGGAAGTGAACGCCAATTATCGTTGTATTTGTCCAATTTGTTTTTTAGAATCTCCACGTCTCGAACTCTTCGACGAATAATTTTTTTAATGGTATTGATTCTATAAGGAAAATTCGAATTATGAGATTAGTTTTTATCTGCACATTTCTCTTTTGATTGATAATGGTCTTACCGTAATACATGACGTTCATTTTCTTTTTGAATTTCTTGACATCTAAGTAGCAATTTCTCTACAAATTGTTTGTATTTTTGTTGTTTCTCGTTCAAAAGCATTTTTTTTTAAAAACGATTTGGTTTGAATTAAATTTGTATTGATTTTTTGTTTTAAAATATTATAAATTTCTTTGCAATAAATAAAATACTTCCTTATTTACATATTTATATACTCGGATGCATGGAGGCACACGAGCAAATTTGCAACATTCTCTATGTATTGATAACATTGCAGGGGTGGAAATGCATTATTTTATTTCATTCCGTTTAGCCCAGTCGAATTAACGAAATACATGGTTTAAATCGGTAGATCTGCGATTATGATGCTTTAGAAAACATTTGATATATATATATATATATATATATATGTTTTGTATGTCCATATATATGTATGTATATATATTTGAAAATAAATGATTTAGGCACGTATGTGTATATTGATCAAGTTTTAAAATGTGTTTTTATATAAGTTGAAAACAAGGATATTAAATATTTTAGTGTACATATCATCTATTCTAATTCGTTTTCAGTTTTTATTGCATTATTAATTGTATCATATTCTCCAATAATAAGGGATTCGTCTTCTTCCCTGTGTTCATGTATTGCATCATTAATCAATAGCAATGAAGAATCTTTTAAATTATTTGAATTATTATTAGTTATAGATGGTTGTGTTGAGGAGTCATTTGTTATAGCGAATTTATTGCAGCTGTTTAAATTACATGCAGAACTTATGTTATGTAAGGTTGTATTGAAATTCAGAAGTCCTAGTTCTCCGTTAAACATGACTTCGTTTATGACTTTCTCAGCAATTATTCTTTGATTTCGATCCATTTTCGATAGTTTCTCCCCCCAAACAATTGCAATTTGACGGCAAATACCACTTGAGTATTTAAAACGCTGAGTTGCTAATCGAATTAATTCGTCAGCCGAACTTTTAGTTTTCTTCTTCTTTGGTTTCGGTTCGATTACCTAAAAGCGTTACAAAATAATCAAATTCATTCAAACAACTTGAATACTTCCGTATGATATTCTTTATTCATAGTCAGTAATTATACCATAGTTAGGATTTTGTGCACAAACATACTATTAATCTGTAACTAGGCGGTAAAATGAATTCATACCGAATGGACTACAAACAACCATATATGCAAGAAACTTCCAAGCAATTTGTTTTTGTTCAATATATGTATCTAAATATATATGTGTGAGTATTTGTAAAAAAAAGTAACATAAAATAGTTTTCCGTCAGACTGCCATAAATTCAAAATAAATTACTAACTTTCCCTCAGTTTTAGTAGGCAGCCGTTCGTTTTGCTAGACACTGCTAATATATAAGATAATATCCCCTTAAAACGAATTTTACAATTTTCTGTGTTGCAAGACTTTTAACGAAAAAAACAATCTGCGAAAATTCGTTTTTCTATTTAATAAAGACCTGCATCAAGTGGGACATTTTTACATACAGAGATTTACGGATATATATGTATGTATGGATTTCAACTGGTAAGTCAGTAATGTTTAGTTTTTATGGTTGTATAGAAACATATTTTCACAGTATTAATGATATGATACGTTTTGAGGAAATCTAGAAAACAAAAGTTGTCATCGAGTGAAGTTCGTAACGCAAAATTAGATCTATACAACAACAGTGGATTAAGCATATATAAAACATCGACTTTGACTAACCGCTCTATCTCCATCGTCTTCGGAACTAGGGATGGAACTTGTTCCCTTCTCTGGCCGTTCGTACTCCTTTAAAAATTCAAGAGAACTAAAATACCATAAATTAGGTTCATACAGATCATCAGTTTTTGCTCCACTTTTTTCGCTAGCAATTTTTTTTCTCAATTCTCGATCGTAAGCAAAACGCATATTCCTAATTCTACTCTTTACTTTTTCTATGGTGGCATTCTTATCAATCTTTTCATATTCTTTTTTTAATTTTTCGTAAGCCCCAGCTCTTAAACAACGATAAACACAATGTAAACTAAACAACGATACACACAATGAAACCTTCGTTTGACAACACAAAATATGTTTTTCTATTTTTCTGCAACCTGTAATGCAACATGAACTTAAACACGCTGTACACGGCTCATTATGCGTTTGAATCTCTTCTAATGTTAGAGGGCTAATACTAGCGCTGCCTAAACTACTAGTTAGCGCTGCCTAAAACTTATTTTATTTATAAGAAAACAGTGAATTCATATTTTTTTTTTCTAAAATTAGTTAAATATGCAGAAAATCTTATAATGCAGGCAGGGATGGAAAACATAATTTTAGTAATAAAAAACAATTTTTTTAAATATGCTAATTTAGTCTTCCATTTTTATTGCATTATCTAATGGGTCAAATTCTGCAACAATAAAGCTTTCTTCCGTGTCTTCTTGTGCATGATCCGTTACTGCTTCAGTATTTATTAGTAGGGATGATGCATAATTTAAGCGACTTGTTGAACAAATTTGTTCATTTGGCTCCTTGGAAGTATACTGGCTCATATTCGGCGAGTGTATTGATGATTCGTTTGAATTAGCTATAATTTTGTTTCTATTATGTAAGGATGATGATGAATTTGTATTATATACAGAATTTGTATTTGTTAACGCTGTATTGAACGTTAAAAGCCCCAGTTCTCCATTGAACATTACTTCATTTATTACCCTCTCAGCTATTATTCTTTGATTTCGGTCCATTTTTGACAGTTTATCACCCCAAACATTTCCTATTTGGTGACAAGATCCAGTAGGCAGTTTTAAACGTTGAGTTGCCAAACGAACCAACTCGTCCGTAGAGCTATTAAGTTTCTTCTTTTTTGGTTTCGATTCGTCTTCCTAAAAGCATTCAAATAGTAATAACTTATTTTCAGTATATAACATTATATAAATTTATGATATAATAATACAAGTTTAAAATTTTTACTTTATGCCAAATTTTTTTCGCTATAGTCTCTAGAAAATTAAAGTAAACAATAAATACTGCCAGTAAAAAAACAAAGAACAGGAAAAATGGAAACATTTCGTACACAATTTTTTAAAAATTCACTCTTGTACTCTTTTGTAGCATCAATTTACTGTTACAATCTATTTCTTTACCGGTTGTCATCAAATAAATAATTTTGTAATATTATATATGTATGTAGATTTTCATTGCTGAACTTCACCATATTTTCATTTAAACTTGCCTTATCTTCATCTACAGCACCTTTGATCCCTTTTGTCATCACAATACATTCTCTCTCTTTAGCGTATTCTTGGTCCTTAAGGAAATCTAAATATTTATAATACCACAATGAAGGTTCGTAATTGTTGCTTTTTCCTCCGCTAGACTTCAATTTTATGGACAATCTTTTTAATTCTCTCCTATAGAGTGTTCGAAAAGAATTAATTTTTTTCTTTACATATTCTATGTTTGCAGTTGGTTCAACTTCTTTACACTTTTCAGCTAAAGCGGTGTATGCCTGAATTTTTTTAAATCGATTCTTATAATCCTCACTTGTAATTTTCCATAACTCAATTTTTTATAATGCTGGCCGTTTTATAATTTAACTGTTTATCAGGCTCTGCAACATTCTTTTGCAAAGTACTTGAATCCCAAATAAAACTAAATATATTTTGAAAATATAAAACATGGTTTTGGGGTTTTGGTAAGGCGTATTAATTTTACAAGACACTTTTAAGAAACGCGACCAATCCGGGAATAAAAGCAACACGGGTTCATACAAATTAAATATTAGAATTATAGTTATATTTTGTGGCATAGTGCAGCAAGTGTGGAGAAACGTAAAACTAGTACAGCAGCCTTGTAAAATTACTTGGCCACATTACCAGCCTCGTCTTAAATACACTCAAACATAAGTTTAAAAATAAAAGTTATGTTGTCATTTTCTGTGAATAGCAGCTAAATATATTTATATATATTTTTGTTTTTTGTTTTGTGATAGAGCCGCCAACAAAATAATAGTAGCTTCGCTTATCATTGAGAAACGCAAATAGTTGTGTTTAATTAATATCCGACTGTGATAATTTCTATAGAATAAATCAGTGTGTATGTTTTTACAACTTCGTTTCGCCTGACGATTATACGAACTGACCACGTAAACTACACAAGCAGTTTGACAAGCGAGAAAACCCTCCATTGTCTATGATTGTGGGGGTGCTCGCACACACCCTCCATTCATAAGCGTACATATATATATATATATATATACATGAAAAACATAGCTAATTGGTTTTAAAAGGATCTGTATTCAAAAATTTGCTTTACTACATTGTTGTCATTCTAATACATTATCTGAGTTATCAGTTTTCCAGGTAATAATAAACCTTGAATTCAATGTGAAGTTCTTGAAATATTATATCTGGCATCGCCGAACACATTGCAATATTTGGCCCCTCAACCGTTTCTGGCACAGCTGATATTATTTGGCTTGTCATAATATATATGCACATAAGTATGTACTGATGTAAGCAATTTTTCCTGCTCTTTATGCAGAGAACGACGTAAAGTTAATTTTTTGTCTATGAACTGTGGTAGAAGTACGTATTAGCAAATTGTACATAATATATGTGTGGAGGTGTGTATGTATATGAAATTAATGTAAATAAACGAACTAATGGATGTGAATCCCTGAGAGCTCCTAGCTTGGATGATCCGTTAGATTGACATTAAGATACATTACAAGTTTTCATTGATGAGACTGACATTAACGCAGATATGCAATTATGTCAATTGAAAATAAAATTTTCTGTAAGTTATACTATATTGGTTGCCAGAATTGGCATACATTAGAGCTGCTTTGGCAAAGTACTTTTGGAATTAGTAGAACTGTTTGTAAATATGAATCTATACCCTAATAATGCATACTTACTAAGTGCCTATTTTCTGTGGAGTTAATTGGTTGTGTTGAGCTTTCACAGTCTCGTAAGAAATCCATTGCCTTGTAATAATAAAGATTTGCTTCGGCATAATCTGGTGCAACATCCCCACTTTTGTTTAGTTGCGATAAACGTTTCATTTCACGTCTGTAACTTGTCCTCAATGTGTTGATTTTCTTCTTCATATCCTCAAGAGTTGCTTTTGGATCCCATTCGTTATATTTGCGCATTAATATAGAATACTGTTCACACTTTAATTTTTTGTCGGAAGTTTTTTTGGAATACGTATCCCACAACGCAGGAAGGGTATGATACAACTCAATGAACTCCAAAAAAAATTGTTGTTCCTCAGTTTTTCTCATTTTTATAAACTGTTACTTTCTCTCAATTTTAGTGTTAATTTTACTTTACAAAAAGATAAATAAATTTGTTATTGCTGTCAGCAGCATGAGTTCATCACAATATCAAACAAATTTTGATTTTTCATACTGCATCGTCTGTGTGCCACACACATTCATAATCTAATGGAATTTCACTCAAACATGCTTACTGCACAAGCTCATGCAGTACGTGTGTACTGCAAAAATACATCCCATGCAAAGTGGTACAAAATTGTAAGCAATCAAACAACTGAGAATACGTTACGCTGGATTTGTAAACAAGTTAACAAAATCTCAAGCCGAATTATTTTAAACTTATATTGTTTCTAATGTTAAAATTTAAAGAATTTTTGTCTTCATAATTTTAAATTCACCAAAAAATTTTCTTTGTAACAGTATTGAACTCAGGTGTACGTGATTTTGTACAAAAGTATAACAAATCCCAGCAGTGGTAACCAGCTGATAGCTAGGTTATTTGTCTTTTTGCAGAAACTGTTAGTCTGTATTGTTTGTTTTTATTAAAAATGCTTAGAAACAAATAACACCAGATTTCGGCCACATTGCAACCATCTTCATTTGCTTACATACAGCCTTTGCAGCAACATTTAGAGTGAAACGTCATGTATGCATGTATGTACATGAAAGAAATTGTTGAAGTTTATAATTAAATCATTGTGAAGTTCTGTAAGTTATTAAATTTATACAAGTAAATTGATAAAACACACAATCATACATATGTGGAAAAATAATACGGAGCTATATTATTATGTGCATACACATGCTCCGACATCCATATAAGTATGTACACATGTAAATGTTTATTGTGTAATCAAGTGCGATCCATTTCTATTGGCATTCGTACTAATTCAAACACATAAATGCATATGATATGCTCTTAAATCTATACTTATTCAAATATATATACATATCTAATATTTGTTTACCGTTAATGCAACTGCTTCTTGTTCAATTACTTCTGCTTCATCTGACATAGAATTTTGATACGAACAACCACCATCAATGTTTAATAGGAACTTCATTTGATCAAAGTACCATAATGTTGGCTCCTCTGCAATTGAATCACTTTTAGAGTCATAAATCTTTTTTAATTCCTTGCGAAAATTTGTACGTAGGGAATTAAATTTTCTTATTAAATCTGTTTTATCAGCATTTGGATATCGCTGTTTATATTTACTCAACAGTATGCCATATTGTTGGTTCTTTTTGTCCCGATTGGAATAATCTTTACTTTTAGTATTCCATAATGCTGGCAAATTTTCATACAGTTTAATACATTCCAAAATAAATATTCTTTCCTCTAATTTTTCTTTTGTGCTCATTTTATTTTAATAATAAATGTTGGCTCAATAAAATGATGTTTTTCTAAGTATTGTACAACCTTACAATGTTTCACTCACCGTGGCAATTTTATTGCAAAACATCAAAAGTTGTGCAATAATATTCTATGTGTATAACTAACAGAGTTGTCAATTACATTTCTTAAAAGCATTAAATGAATAAAAATCGTTTTTAAACCATTTTATTCAGATTTGCGTAGAGGAGAGGAATTAAAACAAAAAAGGTACAATTTTAACAGCTTCTTTTCTTAATTATATAAACTCTTCTTTCTACAAGCAAAATCTAATTATGGTTATTAATTATAGAAATTTTTTGAAAAACAAGTTAAACCATAAAAATTGAACAATTTGCAGTTAAATAATTTTTCTAATGAAAAAAATATCAACTAGGAAAAAAGTCAGAATTCTCGATTAATATTAAATACAAAAAACTTTTCTCGTGTTCATAAAATTTGTTAATTTTAAATTAATCAGAATAAAAACTTTTGATAAGGCAAACCAGTGCTTTTAAAGATTATACAATATTTATAATTTTTGGATTTACCTATTGAATAATTCAACTAGAAATAAATATTTCAATCTTATCTAGAATATTATATATTCACATATCTAATTAACGTTGCCCTATGCGTAAAAACATATATATTCCACAGTCGGTTGCAAAAACTGTGATTTTTTAATAACTATCTAATAAGTTTTTGTTATAATTTTCGTCTATTGCATATTGTATTAAATATACAACAATTATAATATTTTTAAAAACTTCTTCAAACGCAACGAACTCTTAATACTTTGACTTCATAACCGCATACCATGCGTTTTAAACGCAACTATTACTACACTGTTACTCGTCAGGTATTTTACTAGAACTCGCCGCATAGACCGAATGCTTATAAACATTTCTCCTCTTCGGCATGATTATAACATATGACTTGGTGTGCTGTTCTACCCCTTAATCTGGCATCTCTCTTGCTGCTGCTGCTATAAACAAAAAAAAAAAGAAGACGTGAATCAAATATAAAGAGTTTTTTCTTTCGTTGTATTTGTATTGCAAACACAAATTTATACGAATTAAAAGAGATGTCAACCGGCGCTCCGAATAATAATAATATTGCATCCTCCAATAATAGTAACAAAACAACAAATTCAACGTCCTCATCAAAAGTTCCTGCAAACGAAAAGTCTAATAATACAACAACACAGAATGCCAATACCTCAACAGCTGCAATTCTCAAGTCGTATCGAGAGATTGTTAAAGATCCCAAAAGTCTTGACGAGGCTGCCAACTATTTGTATCAGTCGCTATTAGATGACGCCATTGTAGGCGTCTTTATCGAAATTCATCATTTACGCAAGACTGGAAATCTGACGGCAATTGATGGAGTGCCTGACGAAGATGCTGAAACATCATTTCGTATTGTTGATATGCCAAATTTTGATATATTTGGCATTTCCACCGCCAAAAAACCAATGGACTGCACCTGCCCTAACTGTGATAGGCCCGTGTCAGCTGCACGCTTTGCTCCACATCTGGAGAAGTGTATGGGCATGGGTCGTATATCATCCCGCATTGCAAGCCGGCGACTTGCTACAAAGGAGAGCAACAGTGCCAGCTCGTCCTCCTCGTCATCATACCTGCAAACGAACGCTGGCAGTGATGACGAGGATGATGTGGACTGGGCGTCTGAAAAACGACGCAAGAAGTCAAGTCAAAATTCTCGCAATAATGGCTCCAAAAAGAACAATGGCAAAACATTTTAAATAATATTATGCGAAAAGCGTGATAAGAATGCGCTTTTGTTTTGCTGCTCTCCTAAGAACCACCATGTATCATGTAATATAAATTAATTATGCTATAGGGGAAAACTAATTGATTTTTTAACCGATTAAGTTTTACTACTATTTAGTTTAGTTTTTATGAATATATATTTTTAGTTTGTATACGATATTTATATTTATATGTATGTATATCAACAAGTTCATTATATTTCGTTTTTGTGTTAAGGAATATTTCGTAACGATGATAAGTTGTTAGACGTGGAAGTTACTTTGGTAAACTTGTTAATTAAAATTTTCATAAAAATAGAGTGTGTCCTGGCTTTGCTTAATATAACATTTCTAATTAAATTATAATTATGAATATGAATATGTTATAAAATATTAACGATTAACGTAAAAAAAGTATTTGAGACAATGTAAAAGGTGCCTTAAGCACAGCCATCGGTATGTTATGTTCTTTAGCTATTTTCGCGTGAACTCACGAGATGCCATGTATTGAAAGCTTTCCTTTCCGGTGAGCCAGAAAATGTTTTATTTGAATATAATGTCTCTTAGCTATGAACAATATCATACATTCACTAATCTGTTAAAATTTCTAGTTGTAATGAAATCTAATTATTTGGAATGTGTTATCCCAACTTTCGTACGTTCATACATTGTGTAAAGCTGCTTCAGGCAGTGGTAATAATTTACTTCTACTATTTGACATTTATATTTTGCTAAAACAAATGTTACCTTTATAAGTATCCAAACGATATAGAAAGAATTTATCTTAGTCACTATTAAATGCATTTTAAAAATAAATTGACAAAGCCTGCGCCACTAATGCTGGAAAAAGATGCAAAAGCCTAACATTTTTATATATTTCTTTTTTTTATCATTTTATTGAAATTTTGTCCAGGGTATAACTTTTTATGTACATACGTACATAATACTGCACATATTTACATATATCGGTGGTATGGCTGTATATGATTTGAAATGAGTGCACATGAAGTTAAAGCAATTTGACGACCGATTGTTTGATCGGTGTAGTATTCCAAAAATTTGTGATATTTTACTAATAAAATCAATTTTAGCGAATATTATAAGAAATGAGAAAATCTTAGATTTATAATATATAAAAATAGTCTAGTCTATATAAATTATACCGACTAAATTATACGAATATGCAACAGACACAAAATTATTTGTGTGTTTGTCTAGCCTAATTTTCAATTATACACTTGGAAGACTAACCCATTTGATTGCTCTGGTTTTGGCAAAAGCGTTACACATGCTTTGGAAAAGGCCACAACTACACAATATTTTCCTTACTATTTGAAACTATATATATACTAACATTTAATAGGCGTTGAATTTTTATATTTTGAAGTTTGTATAAGATCAAGTTAATATCTGAATTAACTAATTTCGCCCACCTTACTTATTTCTATTGCAATTACAATAGTCTATACTTCATTCTTCATATATGAAAATAAATTTTAAAATTTGTTTCGCAATCTAATTGTTGAGTTTAAAGTCTGTTTTTTATATATGTTTTTAAGAGTTCGTTACAAATTTGTTTTCTGAGGGTTTTATAAGCTTAACAGTTGGATTGCAAAATTAAAAAAAAAAACAATTATTAATACGAACTCTAAAAGCCATTATTTATATTTTTACTCATTGCATCTTCATATTAAACCATATTAGTTTTTCCTGTAAGAAAACATCGGATTATGTTCGTAACTCCAGTTTATATTAAATAATGTCGTGCAGAAATGTGTGTAATGGGTGTATAAAATTGACGTACCATTTTATTTTAGAAGAAATTACATTTTTGCAGATATTAAAATTGTTTTTATTTCTGTTTATTTTAAGTAGGTTTCCATTAAAAATGAAAAATTATGTCGGCCAAGTGAATCTACAATCGGGGGTTCTTTTTTTTAATTATCAATCACGTTGGTCAACTGCTTTCAATGTTGGCTTTAAGCTTGCATTGGCTGGATTATTGCTGTGCGTTTTCGATTTCAAAAATTCCCACAAAAAAAAAAATTATTCAAAAGCGCCGAATCGCACGATCTTGATGGACAATTTACTGCTGCTCTATAAAAGTAATGCGATTTTCGAAATTTATTTTTAAAACGACAAATTTTTCTCTAATCAAATTTCTATTTTCGTTTTCATAACAATATGGTTCCATGATTCATGCGGACAAAAAACTACATCTAAACGTGACTGGAAATGGAATTAGGCTTCGTCGGTAAAGATGACTTTTTTTTTCAAAAAAAATTCCAATTTTCTTCTTGTTCTTTCAGGGTTCAAGAAACGAATTGCCGACATAATGCGCTGTCAGGTGGTTTTAATTTTTGGCTCAGCTGGATCTTATAAGCATTGAAATGAATATCATTTTTACGAACGATGACGACTGGATGTATTTAGAACTTGTCGAACAATTCCTCACCGATCACTACGTTGAGAAATTACCTTTCCGTTATCAGGAACCTATCCAGTTTCTTCAAAATTTCTCAACCATCAGCTTGATGGCACGAATTTTTGGAGAATTTTCTCCATCGAATGTCTTTCTAAATTTCGTAATTACATTTTCAAAACTTTGGCCATTTTCAGAAATGGTTTTAATAATAAAAATTAAAAGTATCAAAAAATGGCAAGCCAAATCAAAATGATACATGAGCTTCAACACCCTGTATGTATAAGAGTCTACATACATATACATATATTTAAGATTTAATTAATTTCGTTGATAAATTCCGATTTACGACTTTCAATTAATCAAATTAATTGCTTGGATTACAAAAGTATTTAAATTTTTGATTGTTGCAGCAAATTTTATTGCCGAATAGAGTAGAATCAATTCAGTTGCTAAATTTCAAATTCAAATTTAAATTCATAAAAGAAAATCTATTAATTTCAGTTACGAAGTTATTTGAAATCAGATTATTTAGAAAAATATTTTTTTCTTATGTATGAGGCAAAAAGTATTAAAGATCTTGGCTTAGATTCTATTAAATCGATTAAAACGAATTACCTTTTCAAAAGGTTTTATCTTCTTTATTTGAAAAATTTGAGCTTTTTAAGTAAAGCGACTACGAAATACGAAGCAGTGCAAGGCTAAGAGCGTGCGAATTTTGAAAAATTAAAAAAAAAATTTGATTGCAGTCATGAGAATTTTTTTTCTATATTGAATTTTTTACATGTACATACATAGTTGAACTTGAATAATTTTTATAAAAACTATGAAAATTTTGGAAAAAATTAAAAATTTAGAAAACAAATTACAAATAAAATCACTGATGTATGTGTGGATGTCACAAAATGCCAGCAGATACCTTACGAGTTGAGCTTGGATGGAGCGATATCTTTACCCACAATTTTCGATAGCTGCTTCTCCACATCCCTTACGTATTTATCAGGCAGGCACGCATCGCGCATAGCATTCACTTTAGCGGTTATAATAGCGCGTATGTTAGAATCACGCCGGCGTTCACTTTCACGCCAAGCAGACGCCTGCCTTTTTTCGAGCTCCCGCAATTGACGACGTTTTGTTGCGTTGTCACCTATTTGTTGTAGGACATCATTTCGATATGATTTGCGACGTAGTTCTCTCTGTTCATCTTCGCGCTTTTGCTTAGCTTCAGCTTCTTTTAGACTATTAATGAGCTTATTGAATTCCTCTTCTTCTCTGGCAATTTGCAGAGCTTGACAGTGTTTGGTTTCCTGTATTTGGCGTTCTCTGGCTTCGGCCAGTTCTTTTTCGATTTGCTTTTTACGCAGAGCAGCTCCTTTTTCTTTGCGACGATATTCCCTTTCAATTCTTTCTTGCTCAGTTACGTAATACATTTCCTCGCGATCGGATTTCGATTGTAAAATTTTTTCAGCTAAATTATAAATGCGTTGTTGTTTGCGTTCAAGATCCTCTTTAGCAATCTTTTGTTCAGCTTGTAAAGCCTTTAGACGCTCCTCTTTGGCTCTCATGTAGGCCGCTATTCTCATTTCTGCTTCCTTTTCCTGTTCGCATAGCATACGGCGGAATGTGGAAGACATTTCCACTACTCTTGCCAAATCCTCGCGATATTTTAACCGTCTCTCTTTAGCCAATTTGGCTTGACGTTCTTCGTCTTGCTTGATGGCATCATTTGCTTTACGCAGCATAATAGCCTCTTCTTCTATACGTTCTGCTTCTAGAAAACGGGCATTTTGACGTTCATTTAATTGCTGCTTAATGTCATTCGCATATTTTTGCTTCTCCTCGCTCAAGCGCTCATATTTAGCATCTTCTTCATTCAAGGCCTTTATAGCTCTATCTAATACTTCCTTCTCCAGACGCTGTTCATCTTTTATCAATTCCCTTTGCAATTCATATTTCTCTTGCACCTGAGCCTCACGTACGGCATGACACTTGGCGTCGAGTATTATACGATTTGCTCTTTTCACTTCCTCTTCTTGCTCGTGTTTGGCCAAAAAAGCCTTTTCCAATATCTTAAGTTGTTCATTACTTTCTTCGCCATCCACTTCTCTGCTATTTGTTTTTTCAGCATTCTTGCGAGCATCATCGATCTGTTTGAAATATTCTCTCTTACGCTCTGTCTCTGCTTCTAAGCGCTTGGTTTCCTGTTCCTTGCGCATAAGGGCATCCAATCGTTCTTCAAGGGAGACCACTTTCGCAGCACTTTTTAAGCGATTAAATTCTCGCAACGGTAAAGAAACTTTTCTCTCTTTATTAAGCCGGCTTTTCGAGTTGTTCCCCGACGAAGCCTTATGTGGTTGTAAAAGGGATTGTTGCTTTTTGCTGACATGATCGACTAACCTGCCTTCGGTTGTATACAGGCCCGAACGTTTAGCAGTCTTAGCTCTTGCGTTTGCTTTTTCCGTTAAAGCTTGACTCAAACATCTATTGAATGGATCAGCAGTTTTAGCTCTGGCTGCTGATTTCTCCGTTAAACACTGGCTTAAACATCTATTGGGGGCTGCAAAGCAGGCCATCTTTAGTTTTTATTTGTTGAAAAAATTTTAGTTTCAAAATAAATATTTTTCCGTTTTACTACAAAAAAGGAGACTGACAGAAATATTTATTGGTTGCCAATAGTTTTCTTTGTTACGCCAGTATTGAACAATCAGCTCTACTTTGTTTTAAGCTGTCATAGTGATAAAGGGAAGGATGTAATGCTTAGTTCGGACTTTATAGAAAATTATTTAAGGAAATAAGCTTTCATAACTACTAAATTCAAATGTATTTCCCAGCCAACAATCCCAATGGCTAGCAAAAAAAAAGAAAAAAAAAATTGGGAATTGGACGTCATAGTTCAGAATGAAATTCACAAATCAATAATTTTTAAAGTGAAGTGTTTTTATTAAGGAAATCAAGTCAAAAGAATATAAATAAAATTCGCAATAAATTGGAAAAGTTGAAAAATTCATGATATAGAAGAAAAATTCATATGTTATGGGAGTGAACATTTTTGGAAACTGTCTGCACTTTTAATTAAATTATGATGTATAAAAATTAGCATATACATGAAGGACTCAATGAATTCCTTAATATTGTCGCACTGCCGTTATTTCAACTCCTAACGTTGCTCTGTTTCGACGAAAAATCTTGTTTGTTAATCATTTTAAACTTATTTCTGCAACTTTTTTATACATATTCTTATACACTTGGTTTTGTGTCTATATAATGAATACTCGAACTTTGGTTTCCGATTTTAGTGTTTTTTTATAGTGTACGTTTTGCTCCTTCTATGACTGCCATTGAACATATGTTTCTGGTTCTGGAACTTTCTTATACATATTCTTATACACTTGGATTTTTGTACATATAATGGATACTCGTACTTTGGCTTCTGATTTTAATATTCTCTTATACTGTACTTTTTGTCCCTTCTATGACTTCCATTGAACATATGTTTCTGGCTCTGGAATTTTCTTATACATGTTCTTATACACTTGGATTTGTGTCCATATAATGAATACAGGAACTTTGGTTTTTGATTTTAGTATTTTTTATACCCTACCTTTTGCTTTTTCTATGACTGCCATTGAACATATGTTTCTGGCTCTGGAACTTTCTTATACATATTCTTATGCACTTGGATTTGTGTACATATAATGGATACCCGTACTTTGGCTTCTGATTTTAATATTCTCTTATACTGTACTTTTTGCTCCTTCTATGACTTCCATTGAACACATGTTCCTGGTTCTGCAACTTCATTAAACACATGTTCCTGGTGCTGGAACTTTCTTATAAATATTCTTATAAACTTGGATATGTGTCCATATAATGAATACTGGAACTTTGGTTTCCGATTTTAGTATTTTTTTATACCCTACCTTTTGCTTTTTCTATGACAGCTATTGAACATATGTTTTTGGTTTAATACGCAGCGGAAGATTCACGTTGTGAACAGGCTCCTGGTAATATTTCCCGATCACAATTTTGAAAATAATTCTCAGTATTCTCACAATATGTTCGTACAGATATATGTATCTCCAGACTCCTTAGAGTCAGGCCATGCAGTGTTTTCAATGCCTACGGCAACGAGATTTGGTTTCTGGTATCATAAATGTATTTTGCTGATCAGTAATATCTATAAGTAACACAATTAAATTAATTCTACAAGTTTATTCGCATCAAGTTTTTATTACAATCATTCAAATTACTATACGGCATATACTTTTACATAATCGATTTGTAATGTCTCAGTGCCATTCCATAATATTTTACCATTGTTAACATAGAGCCAAAAGTCTTGTATTGATCTGGGCGATGTGTTTATCCAGGGTTTGCTGTTGGGAAGTTGCAAGTTATCGGGAAATTGCAAATGGCCACCCACAGAAACTCCAAGTGTAATAAAAAACTGCAATATATTTTAATGTTAAAATGTTTAATTAAACTAAATAAAAAATGGGTCAAATAAAATCGGGTTGGCATTAATTTTGGCTTTTGCTACAGAAACATATAACTTACAAATCTATTAAACTGGTCCAAATGTTCGGTGATTGTACCATATTGTTCACCATCCACTTTCATTGAAATTTCATGCGATTTCCAAATTAAAGTGTAAATATGGAAATCATTGCCATAATGTTCCTTCGACGATTTTTGCCGTAAGTTCATGTCATTAGTTTCGACATCCCTAACAATACCAGCATATAACGTCTTACCGCTTAAATCGAAATTATCGGAAGTTAATAAGTCTTCGTTACCACGGGCAAAGGCGATACGAATTTGCTTCTCATCGTAAACGCCGTAGTTTTGCAGCATAATATCTATTTACGTATGGTTGAGGGAGCGAAAAAGAGGAAGGGAAAACAATTATTCTCTACAGGATAAAATTTTATAACGGTATTCTATTTAGAAAAAATTACAAGATGTAAGAAATTACAAAGAAATCAAAAAATGTCATCTGTTGAAACCATACAATTCTCATATCCTTTCTCCGAATGAGATTTTCTTGAAAATCCTTACCACTTCTAAAAACTTGCGTACATCCATGGAATACATATAAGCATTGGGGATGGAAATGTTCTGTGTTCGGAAAACATTATTATTCCGTTTTAAACCCTTCTCCTTCAAAAAGGATGGAACGGTATATATAGGATATGGTGATGGTTATTTTCTACAGTATATATACATATTCAAGATGTGTATAAGAAGAGAAGTTGATTGAGTTCTGTCCATCTGTCTGTCTGTCCTTGCTCGCTATTTCTGTTACGATCCTAATTTAACTTAAATTATGCTTAAACTCAAAAATTTCTCAAAGCCATCCAGTATAAAAATCGCTAAAATCGGGTAATAAATGAAAGAAATATAGTCCTCGCTTTGTAACCCTAAAATTTTGACTCGAGCTAAAAGCATTTCTTTTGTTAATTTGTAATTTTATATAATAATTTAACTTATTTTAAAAAAAAGTAGAAATATATTTATTCCATAAAACGATTTGAAAACTTTTTGGACTTACATGGCAGTATCCACTCCCCCTTTGGCAACTTTGCCTTAATTTCAATTTTCCCATATTTAAATAGAAATGTATTTTTCGTTTGAATTTTGGAAGAATTAAAAGGTGGCACAAAAATAAACGGTGACCTTGGCTTTAATTCACATTCCCTTTGTGGGTTAGAAACCGGTGTGCAACGTGAACCAAAATGTAATTCAGCTTCTTTCATTTTTTCTTGCGTCAAA
The DNA here is from genome assembly GCA_963402855.1 of Ormia ochracea. Classification (NCBI taxonomy): domain Eukaryota; kingdom Metazoa; phylum Arthropoda; class Insecta; order Diptera; family Tachinidae; genus Ormia; species Ormia ochracea. The sequence goes on from OY727106.1 coordinate 46,057,102, forward strand.
GTTGGACGTATATTCAAATAGCCATTCTGTATGAAAATGTTTTCACGATGAGTATCAAATAATACAAATTCTTCCGAATCAGTTCCTATCAAACGATTTCGTATATCGTAAGACCATTTGGTAGCATTGAGTTCAGCATTGTCAAAATTCTCTTCAAATATTAATTGATCTTGGCACAGCTGTGTAATACCTAAGACAATGGTTGAGGCTTCTTTGCATTCTACATCCATCATGGTATCACCACAATTGGAGGCAGACTTTGTAGGTGGGGGTGCTATTTTTATGCCCATATCATTCTCTCCTACTATCAGATATTGGTACGATTTAAAAGCTTCTCCTTGAAAATTTATTAATATTGAAATGTGTAGTTTATCTGTGGTTTTAAGTGCCTTCGAAGTTTGCATTGTGGTCCATTCGGTTTGTGGTTCAAATAGTATATCCATTAAGTTGGGACACTCGTCATTGATCTTGATAATGTAAAAGACTTGCCTCAGGCCGGGCTCATCTAAAAGAGAATAATTTTTATTATTGAATTTTTTGAAAAGAATGCTTATCTGACTTTGTAATGAATCGGGATCGATCCTCTTAAATATGTTGTTGTTCGGACATTTTTATGCCACACTATTAAATTTTTTCAGCATAGATGACCAATTATTTTGACCAATCTTACGACTGTTTAGGATAGTGAAAAGAGGCTTTTAGATGTGCAGAGTTTTTTGCACTCTGCAAATGTCTTTCGTTTTAAAATTCCACTCCTCCCAGCAGTTAGAGTTTGTGGTACATACACACACGTCTATTTGACGATTTTTTTATAAAAATGTAAGAAAATTTTAAAACTAGATTTTCATAATTTGTATGTATATATTTTTCTTTTTATTTTTGTATTAGAAATTTTTAAAATCTCTTTTACTTTGAATTTTAATTCTTGTGGCTCCAATTTTTTTATAAAATTATAAATTGTATATTTATTTTGTTTTCAATACTCCACTACCTTATTGGGTGCATCATCGGGAATAATAATATTCATAAAAAATCTAATTTGTTATACATTTAAAGGTTTTTTAAATTTATTTTCTTTTTTTTGAAAGTGATGGATATTTTAAGTTATGATTAGATCTACATCCAACTAATCCACTTCGTCATTTATTTCTAGTCCTACTTATACCAGTTTTACTACAAGCCTCAGTATCATTACCACTATATAGTCTTTTGTATACTTCATTTCTGTACGTTGGGCTTGACCCTACTAAATAAATTTATTACTATAAAAGGACTTTAACTTATCTAAACATTCAGACACTCCTGATATACAAGCCACTGAGCGGTAAACCATGTCATTTATAGTATTAACCTTTCCAATCGTATATCTATTCAATATTGTACTAAGGAAAGCATTAGGAAAAATATTGCCATCAAGCATTTTTCTAAGATTAAACCGATTCTTCCTATGAAACTCTTTATTACTCATCATAAATAGATTTTCTATAAAATTCTTATTCTTATAAATGTTTACACCTCTTCTAATCACTAAAACAACCAAAAAGGACACAGTTATATTTCATTTTGTCAATTTAGTAATTTATTATATTGAAGATTCTTTTGTGGCACAGTTTTATAACAATTTTCTTTCTTAATTTCATTTTGAAAATATTTTAACTTTATTTATTTTTTCTTTGAAAATGTTATCACTATATTCAATTGTAGGACGATTTGAAGCTCATATGCAAGAGTAAGGTAACAAAATGATTTTCTACTGCGTTACCCTTTGTGATTTACCATAACTGAAATTTATGACTGAATTTATGTTTTTCTTTAACACTCCCACCAGTTTCTTAGTTGATGTATTCCCTACAAAATTTAATATTCTATTAATCATTGTAATTATAAATTAATTAATAATAATAATCAATAAATTGTATATGATTTTCTTTCACATGAATAATTGGATTAATTGGATTATAATTTTGGATTATTCGGGAGTTTACCATTAAAGATTTATAACTTTGCTGACAATATTAAATTATAAATTTTATAAAAAATAACACATTGTGAATCATTAAAAAATTCTATATAAAAAAAATTATTCTGGTTCATTGTGTTATTAATATTTTTATTGTATAGCATTTCTAGTCACTTGTATGAATATGAATATATTTTGCAATATTTTTCACAACAAAACCGCAATTTCAAATATTAAGCAACGCCAGTAGAATCCGTTTCCGGTTTCCTTATAAACATTCAATGCATCGCTTTTTACCTGTCAGAGTTAAGGAAAATCCTTTTTGCAACAAGTTTAATTTAACATTTGGCACTTCATAACATAAGCAAATTGCAAAACAGAAAACAATATTTAAAATAAAATAATTTAATAATCTTATCATGTTTCGATGTGTGCCCTCAAACAGCAATAATGCACGACAACTGTTCAATCTTACACAGACTTGATAACAGAGACTAAGCTTAGCGTGTCTAAAAGAAACTTTTTTTTTATTTTTTCTGGGCTGAGCAAACCAGAGCATGGAAGAGAGCGCTTGAGACCAGGAACGAGACTTAAACTAGTTTTAAAATTTTAGTGTAATGCGATTTAAACTTGACTTTGTGGATAGATAGAGAGAGGGAGAGAGAGAGATATAGGGAGACGGAGAGCTTACAAAATAATTTATATACACTTTTACCGCTCTAAGAAATGTACAGGAGGGGATTTTTTGGAATATACTTATATATGTATATTTACATACCTATACACAGTTTTCGGTGGCGTTTTTTCGTGATTTTATTAACTTGAATTTATAATTAAGAATTATTAATAATATTAAAGGGAATACATTTGAAGGGTGTTTAGGAGGGTAATCGTATGAATTAATTTGGTTTTATTTTCAAGCTTCATATTCTTCTTTTATACTAAAACACTTCAACCAGACATTCGCTAACTTTTTTAAGAACTTCGCAAAGTAAACGATATTTTGAGAACTCTTTCCTACAACAAACAACAAATTTACAATCGAATAATTTTTATAAAAATATTTTTTAAAAATTATAAAAATTTAAAATTTTGAAAATTATTTAAATTTTTCTTTTTATTTCTTTAATTTCATTTTTGTTTATAAATTGTCTGTCTTTAGGCGCAATTTTTAATTTATTTAAAAAAAGTGCATTACAAGTAAATTCTAAAATTATTAAAAAAAAATAATATTGAAGCTGAAAAGAATGAAAAGAGTGAAATTGAATTAATTATATTTAAATATAAAAGACAAGAACTTTTAATGCTTCCTTAAACAGTCGTTAGTTATTTTGTAACCTATTTCTTATCGATAATTAATAACTCTTTTGATTCCACAACTTTTAACGGGCGAACATTTTTAAATAGAAAACGGGATTTGCTTTCAAGACGAAAGAAAATATTTTTAGTTTTTCCATAAGTATGTACATACATACGCACATATGTTACGTACTTTACAATGTATGTTCCGATTTTGCGTCTAGCGATTGGATTAGAAAACGCCCGAGAAGTTGTAAATTGAAAGGAAAATATGAGAAAAATTATAAATTGTATATTGGGAACAGCTTCTAACGCGGCTAAGGGACTAATATCGTTGCTTACATCGCAACCATATTTCATACACTCGTCCTCACATAAAGAAAGGAAATATGAAAATTTTATGATGTGCAAAAGAATATATAAACTTCTATTACGTACGATGCAGCTTATAAGCGCAATATAATGAGCTAACAAGTCCAACTCAATCATACTCTCTTATCTTAATAAACATACACACACACACGCACACACACACATGTATGTATGTGTTTCGTTTTAAATACTAAACAATTGAGGTATTTCCAGTTTTTGCAATGCGAAATACTTACAAGTGAAAAGTATAATAAATAGCCAAGAATTATCTCTTCAGTCTAAGTTCAATCTACTAACTTAAAGGTAGACACTTCGTTTGATCGCTATTGCTATATTGATTTTTTATTTTTTTTTTTTGTACTTAAGATCAGTCATTAGGTTTCCACTAATAATAAACAATATGAATAAATATTTATTATCAATTATGTTGGCGGTAAGTTTAACAAGATGGTGCTTTCCCTATATTATCCAAGAAGTTGAATTTGAATTGTTGGATGATAAATTTCGCCTTTCCATACCAAGTAAGAGTCAGAAATTTGCAATTTAAAAATTTATGTATTTATGTATATTCATTTGTGTGTATATGTGTGTGTGTGCGCGCAACATAGACGATCCAGACATTAAGTGGGCAAATTTTAACGTTAATATTAACAAAGAGTTTAAATCCTTTGAGACTGGCCAACTAAATGGTGTAACCAGTATACCAAGAGATAATAAATGGTCATACGATTTTGATAGAATGCTTAAAGATGATGATATTGTTTACGTTTGGATAGCTATTCAGCATAATCGTTTAATATTTCGTGACAAAAAGGAACCAATATCTGTCGAAGCTTTTAAGAAAGGCAATCCCAATTACAGAATAAGTACCACAACCAGCCGAACAATAACAGGAACAAGCACAGATTCACCAGTTAACCCAATTGATGTTACTCAAGAAAATAAAATTTGTCGTCAAGCAATTTCAGAAGTGCCCAAAACATTTGGCGGCCCTTATTGTCGCGATGATTTAATATTTTCAGATGATTTTAATACATTTAATGAACAGTATTGGACAAATGAAATACGTATATCGTCTGAAATGAATGATGCAAAATTTGTTTTATACAACGGCACCTTGGGCGTAGATAAGGGCATATTGAGAATTGAAGCCGCCTTGAATAATAAGAACTTGAAATTGGATTCTATTGACTTGGGAGCAAGGTAAATACATTGAGCTGGTTGGAGAAATATATCTTCAGCCTGCAAGAAATCGACTAGTTGTTGTAGCAAAATATTTCAGTAGCTATTCGCATAATTGCTCCAATTCATTTCACTTTTTATAATTTTTTTTTCACTTTTTCATTTGTTTTTAGATGCACCAGTGTAATTAATGTCGAAAGTGAATGCGCTCTGGATCCAACGGGCTTTTTAATTTTACCACCCGTTGTTTCGGGTCGCTTGTCTACCAAAAATCACTTCCATTTTAAATATGGGCGCGTTGAAGTGAGAGCTAAAATGCCAATAGGCGATTGGTTATTTCCTTGTAAGTCAGCTTATATGCCATTATAAATAATAAAATCATTATAATTTTATCTCTTCCCAAATGGAGTGATATGCTTACAACCTGCTACTCTCACTTATGGCGAAGAATTTAAATCGGGTGAAATACGAGTTGCTTATATCCGTGGCAATCATAATTTAAATTGGGAAAATATGAACATAAATGGCGGCCATTTGTTTGGCGGTGCCATAGTTAAGCAGGACTTTGAATCGAGGCATTTATTTATGAAAGATGTTACCCTGCCAAATGTGAGCCATTTTGGCAACGATTTTCATTTGTATTCATTAACATGGACTCCCAATGAACTAATAATGGCTGTGGATGGCAAGGAATATGGTCGCATTGATACCAATTTTAAGAAGAGCATTATGGAACGCATATGGTCAAAGGGTGGAGATAACGCACCGCTGGATCAAATGGTAAGCGAAAAATACTTGCTTATAGATATAAATCCACTTTATATAATAATTATACATATGTATGGCGGTGAGTAAATATATATGACATGGCTTCTCTGATCTACAATAATTGTAAATACTTATGTACATATCGCTGATCTAAAGTAGAAAGGCCCTATCGTTTTTTTTTTTGCAATTGATTTTTTTAATGCTTTTAATATATGAACATGCCCTTTATACATTCATATGTTCATATATTAAAATCACTAAAAAAAATCTATTGCAAAAAAAAAAGGACACACACTGCGAAAGTTTTAATTTTCTTTTGGAATTAAGTTTTTGTTTTAAATTTGTAGTTTTATATTACACTGGCATTAGCAGCTGGTGGTAATGGTGATTTCCCTAATGTAAAAAGTAAACCATGGAACAACACAGACCCTCGCGGAAGCATGAACTTCCACGAAAACCGTGGGAAGTGGTTTCCAAGTTGGGAACAACCGTCCCTGGAAGTTGATTATGTACGAGTATATGCGGTATAATTGATTTTACATTTACTAAAATAAAAAAATAAAAATAGTCTTTAAAACAATTTTTTAATTAGTAATGAAGGCCATTTTATGAATTTAAAAATTTACACAATTACTTATATATAAATCATTTGCAATAAAAATATATATTATATAAACTAGACAGTAAAAACTAACAAAACATTTATTAACAGCTAAAAATGTTCTTTGTTCACTACTGGCATAAAGCAATACAAACGACAGTATTTTGCCAACAAAAATTAAAAATTACATATCACGTTGAACACAATTAGTAAAAATTAAAAGTTTTGCCATTCTTATCTTAAAACAAGTTCAAGTATCTTCTCCAATATTAGTGACTTCAAAATTTGTCTTTTCGCTTACAACTAAAAGGTTAATATCGCTTTGAGAGGGGAAATCATCTAAAACTGTAATGCCCATAGAGTTATCAGGTATTTCGGGCGTACTTTCATGATAACCAAACCAATATATGATAATACCAGAACCAAATCTGTACAAAGAAACAATTGGTACAAAAAATAAATCTTGTTTTCAAATTTTTCTTTTTAGTAACTGAAGTATCCTTTACCTATTGCAATAACTACTTAATTGGTGTTGTATATAATATTTATGGGTTTTTGGATCGCCAAATTTTGCTTTACTCTCAATCCAATTTATGATTTGTCCTTTGTAGAGAAATGGTAAAATAATTTTTATATCGGGAGTCTTGTCATAACCCAAGCGTCTTAAATCACTTTCATCATAAAAATGCATACCAGCCTTTTTTGCCAGACATTTAAGCTGTAAAAAATAATAAAACCAAACAACAATACTACCAATCCATCACTTGGTTCTTATATTTTAATATGGGTTTAAATTAATACTTAAAATTTCCTATTTATATTTACTAAACTATTCTTTGAAGTTGATTTTTTTTTTAATTTTCTCTGAATTGGTAATTGCCAATTCAAATGCATTTTTGAAATTGTGCGGAGTATTAATTATTGGAAGTTTCAATGTAATTTAAAGTTTCATTTTTTTCCTGTATAACATTAACAACATATGTTAGTATTAACATTTATATTTATATACTAAATCCAACATTGCGTCAAACATTTTCAAACTTAAACTTCCATTACTTGATTATAGTTACCTTGTAGCTTTAACTATATAAGTTAAAAAGTTAATAAACTGAAAGCTTGTTAGGGGGCTATTTTTCGCTTGGAATGAAGTTCCTTCAAATAAGTATGTCGACAGATCGAATTGTTTCGAATTCGAAATTTCTGCAACAGTTTCTATTAGAACTCAATATTAAGTAGTACTCCCAATATATGCAGAGATTTGGTATTAAGTTACATAAGAATCGATTCTACTAAAGCTATTAATCCTTCGCCAGCTCAGCTTTAATATACGTTTTCAAATACAATATTTTACCTTAAATTCGTATTCCTCGCCCAGTACTCTCCGCTTTAAATCAATTAAAGGTCCATCTTGCGAATCACTGCATAAACATTGTAATACATTGGCCGACAAAATATCATCTTCTATTAAGTGGGGAAAACGTATTAATTTACCCAAGTCCATTTTAACATTTATATCATATTTGAATTTTAATAACGATCGACACAGCATGACCGGCCCGATTCTTTCTGTTCTTGCTATGTTTAATAATATACTAGTGTCGAAGGGATTCTCTTTCAGATGTTCTTCGTATCTAAAAGAAAAATAAAAAAATTACTACTTAAAAATATATTTTCTTATATTTACCTTGCAAAATAATTTTTTGCGTTTTTCTCGAATTGCCAATGTTGACTTCGTGTGCGGTTTATAAACTCCGTTTCCAAAATAGCTTTAAGCGTTAAGCGTTGAATATGTGGAAAATTGCTTTTCAAATCCATTTCGCAATCTATAGCAAGTCCATTAAAATTTTTTATAAAATCGCATAGGTTTTGGTATGTACAGGTATCAAGTATGCGCGTTTTATATCTTTTTTCATCGGATGCCGGGAGTACAGATTCATTCGAAGCCATGTTAGTCACTATTATTATTGTAAATATATAGTTCCAAATTTAAAAATAAACTTTTTCATTTTTATATATAAACAAAATGTTACTACCAATAAATATTCCTTCTTGGCCTTTCACAACACATTTTTCGTCACCTGTCAAAGGAAATATTTTACATGGTTGTAAAATCTATTCACAATAATATGCAGGCTTGCATTTAGTGTAAAAAGTAACTGTTAGACATTTTGAATTTTATTGCAAATAATAAGCATGATTTAACGTGCACATGGATTAATTAATTTTATAATATACGAATCAAAAATATGTTTATTACATATTGATTACAGTTTTAATATTTAATCGTTTCCATGTATTTTTATTCATATTGTGGAAAACAAAGAAATTCTTTATATTTTGCAATATAATGCTCCTTTTTTTCAATTTATCATTTTCTTCACTGTTAAAATTCCTTGTGTTTATTTTTAGTTTTTTGTTTATCTACTGTCCTTTAAGACTGAGATTTGTGGCTTTTATATATGTATGTATAATAAAAAACCACACAAATATCGCGATAATTGGTTGGAACCAATTAATTGTAATTCAGAAATGATTTAAACTTACTCGAGACATAAATATCTCTTATTTAATAATTGTTGTTAGTAGTAACAATTACAAAAATAAAATTTAAAAAAATATAACACATTGCGCCTGACTGCCTTAAAAATTTTCAATAAATAGTCTTTATAATAAAATGCTTAAGCATAGAAAATGGAACTTACCAGCATGTGCTCTGAGGTTATCAAGTTGCATTTCTTCCTTGGCCAAAGAAATGTTTTGTTTACTAAATGATAAGAATTATTGTTATATTGAACAGAAATGAATGCACATTTCAACATATGTAAATACATATGGAACTTATATACGTATCTATATTTGATTATTTTTATTTATATTTAAAAAATATAGATATGTATGCATATGTACACTACATTCAATATCAATTTAAAGTTCTTGAAGAGACATTACACTTTTAAAAGATTAAAAACGCGCACATTACAATGCAAATATGTGCGTACATTTGGTTATATTTAGAATTATTTGCGTTTCATATCACCAGTTTATTATTAAGTTGACATCTTTGTAAAGCAATATGTACATATAGGATTCTTTAGGAAGCTGATTAAATATGCCAATTATAAATAATAGAAATAAATATTTCTATTACAAATTTGTTTATATTATCAGCTATCAACTTATAAAATTAATTTATAATGATTAGCTGAGTTTTAAAAGTGTATAAAACCAATTCATTTTTAAATAAATTGAAGTCGAAACATTGCCTTGAATATCTTCTGAATTTTTGAGTAAGCAAATAATCCTTCCATGAGGAAGGATTTTTGTTGGAATTTGAATTTCCACTGTTTAATGTGACACTTGATAACTGAATGCAATTGTAGAAAAATTCTTTCTTACTTTTACTCCTATGGCGCACAATTCATATATATTTAAAACATATATATTAAAGGATATGAAATAAAAAGGGGAAACATTTTCATATACTTTCTAATTAGCGTAATATGACTCTATAATCAAAATCAGGAACCCTAAGGATGCTTAAATGGCATTACAAATAGAACAAGTGCTAGATAGGAAAATTATTTGTTTTTTACGGCCCAATTAAAAATCTCTACACTTGTACCTATATACACAGTACATGTATGTATGTATTTATTAAGTTCATACTTATTTTATTTAAATATTATAAATTTGAAATATTTGAAAACAGAAAAAGAAAATATGCGTTACAGAACATTGCGGCGATATTTTCTACTGTTTTGCTTTTTTAGACCTGTAAAATACAACTGTGGCAAAATGGCGAATTTGCAAAGGAGTTTATATTTTAAAGTCGTGGAGGAGTGCAAAGTTTTAGATTCGAAAATTCTGTTGATTTAAATAAAAAAGAAAAAAGTTTCAATTTACAACATAATTTAAAAATAATTCAATTAACATTCAGGGTAAGATGAATTAATATGAAATTAAATTTAAATACATATGAATGTATTAATAAATAATTAATACATTCAGGGTAAGACAAATTAATATAAATGACGCCATTTTAAGTTTTGGTCATCAGAATGTCTTCTTCAAATTTAATACTATATATTTTAAACTATGTATACATAAATACATATTTATATACTGAAATGAATTAAAAAAAAACATTTTTGTTTGCGCAGAGAGGCGCTGAACTTTATTTGGTTTTATTTTGCTTGTATCGTATGTACACAGCATATTTTTAAAAATGAGGAATTGTATTTAAAATTGTTTAAAATTAACATTTTTATTCAAGATCACTTTATCTACATAAAAGATTGTGGTAGAGAAAAGGTGTGAGAAAAAATTGCAGAAATTTGGTGTACAGTTAGACAAACTCTCTGCAGCCTTCCTTACATTTCTACATAAGTTGGAGTGGTCATAACACCACAGTTATTGTCACGTGTGGACATTAAAATGTAACCATCATTGCCCCAGTACGTTGACCAAGAATTTTTCACAAGCCAATAATCTTCGCCATTTATTGTGCCATAACCTACAGCCAATACTGCATGATCTAATTCATCTATGCCATTCTTACAATTTGGTTCATAGTACACACCATGAGAATAAAAACTAAATGTTTTAGGTGATGCATCAATGGCTACTGATATGGGGCCATGTTTTAATAGGGCAATCTTGAAGGCCTCGGGATCGTTGGAAGTAACGTTAACAAAACCGGTAATGGGAGCAAGTAGGGTAACATTTTTGTCATGGCAAAATCCATCTTGACCTAAATATGCACCATATTCTTCTTCAGTGGGAATACCTCCCTTTTCCATCATATATTGGTAAGCACGGAAATCTTCCCCACCATCACAGCCATTGTTGCCATACTCCCAAGAGCAATCAATTAAGGCTTGTTGGGATAACCGCATTAAGTTACCTCCGTTCTTGAGGAAAAACGCTCCCTCCAAATGACCAATAGTACCAAAAGACCAGCAAGAACCACAAACAGATTGATCTTTTTAACAATTACAGTTAGTAGTAGGATTTCATATACAATTCTCTGTCAACTTTACTTACCTTTGACTGGTGTTACTGCCCCCAATAGACGCCAATCAAACTGACTTGGTATATCGTCCTTTAACTTTGCCACGTTGTAGGGGAATGGTTTCCCTGTATTATAAACACCCGACGATTGGAAACCTCTGCGTGCTCTTAATTCATCATCGGTCTTGTCTGCCAAGTGATTAATGGCCAAAGTGTAACTCAATTTGTTACGATTTTTCGAGTTAATGAATCTTAAATTATCTCTAAAAATATTTTTACGTTTTTCGTGTTCTTCTTCAGTCCAATAATCGATACCATGCTTTTTTTTAAAATGATTAAAGGCATGCTCTACATGATGATCAGATGTGGGATAAACAAATTCTTGCATAGGATTGAAGGTAGCATAATGACCTTTACCAGGTCCGGGGAATGCAATGCATTCCATATTGTCATCCAATTCAAATACTTTATTGGGTATGTCTTCATGTTCGTAACTATCGTAATCTAAATAATAGTGATCATAATGGGATCCTAATAAAGTGTTAAAACCTCTCATTTCATAACGTACTGGTATGGGCATTCTAGAACCTGGGTAATGAGGTGATTTCTTATAACGCACCCATAATGCGTACACATTTTTCTTTTGTCCTATACTTTCCACGAATCGGAACTTGGTACAATTGAAACCCAAAAAGATTTCGGTACCTACCAATTGAAAATCTTTTACATACGGTAAAATTGACTGAATTTGGATCCGATTCTCTGAAGTACCATTAAGTTGAAGACAAGTCACTTTGTTGAGCTCAGATTTAGTGGTAATTGGAGCCAACTTTAAAGATGTACCGTGAGGATGTTCATTAGCCAGCTGGTAAGTTTTTACCATACCGCCGTAATAATCGATGCGTGAACGGTTTGTATTTTTATCATACCAGGCATAAAACGGCTCTGCAATTTCTGCATAGGGTATGTATAAGGTCCCTTTGACAATGTAGTTAGCGTCCCATCTAGGAGGTTTGGTTGCAAGTGCTTTAAGTAAAAAAAATTTATACATTTTTTAACTACATTCATATGTATTTAATTGCTTTGTATATTGATGAGTTGACGTGAAGATGATTTAAAGCAACTAAAGGGGTTTTTCAAATTTAAAAATATAAATAAAATGTTAAATTGAAAAAAAGAGGTTTCTATTTCTAATTTAGTCAACGAAACGTAATTAAGTTTAGCTTTGCTGGCAGAATTATATTATCTCGAAAAGTTTTTATATTGTTATTAATATTATCATATATTATTATTATCACTGTATTTCAAAAAGTGGTAGTGTTTTCATAGCCTTTGATTTTCTCTACCTTTTTATTCCCATGATTCCAAGCATAAAGTGAATTGAATTGAATAAGCTAAATGGTTTTAACAATGGTTTCATGCTATTTTACACACAGTTCCCCTACTGAAAGTCATTAGGTGGATATTCTTTGTTTACTTTTAAAAAATTTCTGTCGAATAGGTCTGTTTTCATTTTATTTAATTTTTCTTTTTGATTAGCAGTATACATATGTATGTATGTGGCAAAAATTACTTTCAGGTAAGGGAAGCAATCAATTCTAGCCGGCGTGATTTTTTAAGATTTCCATCATACAGCAATTTTGATAAGCTGTCATACATTGTAAACTGTAGTTAAACAAAGTTAAAACAAAAACGTCAACGCAAATTATACAAGTTTGAAGATAAGATTGGTTCTTAAAGAGTTGATTATTAATCAAACTAAACAAAACAAAAATCCCCCGAAAAAAGAGACAAATATTTGCATAAGTTTTTCTTTTTAGAATTAAATTTCTATTCCTCCTATTAATCCTATTAATACAGAAGTGAAAAGAATGACAAGTTAGTTTTGATATATCACCTCTCACTTAATTTAAATACAATAGCCATTTTGTTAATTTAACATTTTAATCTTTTGCATTCAAACAGATATTTTTACCTGTAATTGCAATGCCTGCAATAATTGCAAAAAATAAAGCGCAGTGCATTTTTCTTACACTGTGCGATATATTCTTTATTTATTTATATGCTTCTTATTATTATAATATTATTTCTTAAAATAAAGATTCCGCACTACAAAATTAAATCACTTAAATTACTGAACCGCCTGGATTGACTACAAGCTCACAACTAAACTGAATTGTAGAATTCGATATATTTTTCATGTATTGCACTGTATTTCTCTTTCGTAGTTTGTCTTTTTCTATGCTAAATTTAATTTTACGATTTACTTTACTGATTTACTTGAGCGGATACTCTACAGTAATGCGCTCTGACATTCTTTCTACTTACGCTTTAAACTAAAGAGATTCTTAAACAGTTTTAATATATGAGAATTTGTTGGTTTAAAAATTAAAAATATGAACAATTTGTAGGACATTTCAATATACGAACATTGCTATTTTAAGGTGGGAGACATTGCAATAATTTTAAAATTGAAAAAATAAGTTCCAACTGCAAAATATCTGCATTTTATTTTCCTATATCCTGTTAGTATTATTGCCTATAATGCTTAATCTGTTTTTCAATTACCTCAGGTGGAATTAAAATAAAAAATTCGCATCCATTTTTTAAAGTTCTTAGTCACTTAACGTATGTATATATACCAACAAGCAATTTAGATCCATTTACAACATTCTCCGTCACTGTTCTGGTATAACAGTAATTAATTGGTGCCTTCCTAGGCGAATGAATAATGCTTAGCCTACTAAACCAGAGTTCGCGAGTTCGATTTTTGCATCGATCCTGGGTGTTTTCCTGCGGACAAACTGAAAGCTTTGCAACAGTTCAACAATGCCTGGTTTAAGAACAGAGGCGCTGCCAAAATCTACTTTCCATCTTTGTTGTCATTGTCTGACATAATTTCGGCACAAAATTCGAATACATTTTTTATTAATTACTTTGCTATATACTGATAATAAAGGGGGGTATAAAATCGATTCGCTTTGTGTAAAGTAAGTTTGAGGTGTAAATTAGAAATTGTTGAGGTTACTGTAAATGTGGTTTTAAAATTCTCTTGTATATCAACTAGTGATTTTGGTTATAGCACCAAATTAAACGCAAGCATATAGAGGCTAGTTTAGTCCAGTATTTAATTAAATATCTTATTTGCTCATAAAGGTGTCTCAATTCATCGCCTTTTCTCATAATATTTTCGTTAATATATCTGAGCGTGTTGTATTGAAGTCGTTTGCTTCACGCTTACCTATTCATAGTATTGTATATTGCAAGTCGATCTCATTTTAAAATTTTCTCAAGGTATTCTTTCGTAAGTACATATGTACATATTTATAAAATAATACGCCCATACTCAAAATATGTATTATTATAGTATTATTTAAGATATTTTGTTTATTATTCTTCAGAGAAAACGAATTTTTTTAATGTTTTTTTTTGCATATGTGCATAATACGTTTATTAAGTTATAGTTTGTTATCAATTATAAACCGAGGCGTTTCATACGTACGACTTTTTTTATTACAGAATTATTTATTTCCACTATTTGATTGAAATTAATAGTAATCCCCATTGAAGATTTCAACCAATTCAAGCTTTCTCCTCTTATTCCATATCATAATCGATTCCTTGTCATCCATATGGATGTATATTACTGTGGGCTCACAAAATTTTTTTTTATGGAATACTGATTGATAATTGGAGAGTATACTTTGTACCTTTTTAAAGTGTTTATAGGTTGTTGTTATACACATTTCTTTTCATTTATGATGTTTCTAAATTTTTTTACTACTGTTTTTTTTTTATAACCGGTCTGCAATGATGTATTTACGATTTTGAGTAATACGTTATCCATTATATTCCACTTTGCCCATAATTATCTTACTGATATTTTATCAAAAATTATTAATTGCGAAATATGAAGCAATCAGTTACCTTCAATGTTATTCGGTTAAATATTGTACGTTACGATTCTCGTATCATTCGATTCTCGTATATTACTAATGCCGATTATCTTTAAAATAAGAGTCACATGTATGTGCAATACTAAAGCTCAGATTTTTCATACTGTTTTAGCATTCTGCACCAGGTTTTTTATTTTCTTCCACATTTCTTACATATATGAATTAAATATTTTCCTGTTTTCAATTCCACTCATTTTTCATTATTGTTTTATGGTTTAGCTTGCAAATATTTAAATATTTTTTTCTACTAAATAAATCAATTATAGACATTTTTATTTTCGCGAATCTGTTTTTTAATTGTGCATTTTTTAGTTGTAACTTGTAGGCTTCCATCAATAAAATCTACATTTTCATTTACATATATATGTATGCATGTATGTATATGTATATATCTCTGGCGTTGGCGTAGTTCCGTTTAGTATACGAGTATAATTCTGTATTAACAATTTCTATATTATATTTAATTATCTCTTTCTTTGTTTTTTTTTTACATACATGTTCCTACTACATATATTGTTTGGTATTGTAATATTTACATATAATTATTTAATCGACCAAGGGCTTATTTTTTCATTGTTATTTATTACCGTTTCAGAATTTTTTGTTACACGCGTACATTCATCTAGTAATTACTTTAGCATACTCTTAACACAATTCTTTTACGTCTAGTCTCTTATTCCCTCTGTATTGAAAACATCTCTCTTTAAAATTCTTCAGTTGATGGAGTAATTATCACACATTTCCTTGATTATTTCTTAAATCACAGTATAAAACTCAGCTTCGTTAAGACGGTATGACAAAACAATTTCAGTTGTTGAGATCTACAGAAAAGTAATTAAAGTGATTTTCATCTAATTCTAATTGTTCTGTGATGTGAATATTATTTTAAATATACATATGTATTTGGTTTGCAAATTATTGTATCCTTTACGTTTCAAGGATTGTGTGATTTTGGTGTTGTCATAAACTTTATATTTTTCTTAACCGTAATTAATTAGAGAAAACTAATTTTTAAAAATCAATTTGTTTGAACTAGATAAAAAAAATAATTTTCAAATAATGTGAACAAGTTTTTTATACAAGTATTAATTGTGTATCTTAGAAGCAAAAAGTCACATTTCATATTTCTGTAAAAACAAAACCACCGTTAGAGAAACTCTGGAAATGCAATTTAATAAAAAATTTCAACAATGCGGCATCTCCATTTTAATCCCATAAATTAGGTATGTAAAAATGCATGTGTATTGCAAACATAGTTATTTCTCATTTCTCTTTTCCAATACTTTCTGTTAGGCATATACATACATACATATATTTAAAGAAATTGGGATAACGAATAAATATGTTATTGTTTGTCATCGGCGAGTCTGTTTTTTCTTATTAGACCATCAATGTTGCCAGCAATGTTATAATACTGACAAATTAAAAAATTTTCGTAATTAATTTCTATATGTTTGGGCAGAGAAATTTCCATAAATTATGTTCTATAAGTTTTATAACAAGCTTTGAAATGATTAAAATTTTAATATAATAATTTATATGTAAATCCAATAATAATTTTAATATTAATTTTAGCCATCCATGTAATATAAATAAAAGTTGAAATGGCAATATTGGTTTGCACGAAGGCTTTGTAAAGCAAAATCTGAAAGAGTGCACGAAATAATGTATCCGCTCTCGTGAATTTTTTTCATGCAGTTGCTTCTTTGTTTTGAGTGGAATTTATATATCGTCAGCTTAAAAGTAAAGAAACCATTGAGTACATATTTCTATTAGGGAATGAAAGATATTTCTGTTAAAAAACTGGGTTGGTTAGAGATATTAATGGTATTTTTATCACAAAATTGTAGTGCTGCAATTCACACTATATTTTTCTACTTGTATACTATTATTTTTGTTCTATGTTGTGCATATCATTTTAAACATGCTGATGGAGTATGCTGTATGTGTGTTTATATATAACCGCTAAAACGAAAAATATGTTTAAAATATGTATGGTTACTCTACAACAAATAAAACATATCACGGTTGTGTTTAGTGTTTCATAAAATATGGTTTGTTAGAGGAAAAATATTATAAGAATCAAAATAATAAATTAATATAATAAATTATAATGAAACCAAAAATAATATTTGTGTATTCGAATTGTGTATGGTGAATTAGCATTATAACCACTATCTCCAAATCTCAAGGAAATGATCATGGAGAAGATGAGATCTAGGCACAACAGACAAGATAAATGTTGTTTGAAAGAATGAAGTAATTACATATATGTATGTATCTTCTCTTGTGAATTGAATTTGCGTTGTAATCGTAGATTCTATAATAATACTCATCAATCATTCAGTCTATATACGCGGCACGAAACGAAAAATCAAGCACTTTAAAAACTCTAAGAAACTTCAAATTACAACACGCACACACACAAGTGTACACACAATATCCATACACAGAAAAAGGTAGGATATTTTTATTTTTTATATAGAAAGCCACTGCGGATGATATTAGAAGCTTCTAGAAGCAGTTTTTATAAATGAAGCAAAGTATTACATATTATATATCATTCAAAATGTCTTTTAGTGTAGTTTTCAGCTGTATATAAAGCAATTAAATTTTAATTCGATTAAACAATTTTTTGAAGAAAGGTTATAAAATAGAAAAACAGAACGCTAATTTATTTTTTAACAAGTTTGTAAACATTTTCAATTGGGGAAAATGTAAAAAAAACCGAGTTTGAGTTGAAAAATTTACTTTAATTACGTTTTAAAAATATTGCATTATTATTACTAATATTTATTTACTAAATTATATAAGAGTATTTCTAAACTTACAGATTGTGTGCTTAGAGATACAAATGTCATACTTTTTTAATAAGGTTTCTTGATTTCGCCTAATATTTAAATAAATTATTAAGAAAAGTAATATTTTGTGAAAACATTTACAAATCTATTTATTTATAATTGACTAATTTTCTAAAATCTTTTCCAATCCCAATTGAATTCGTTGTTTGTGGTATGTATTCTTCACAAGTTGGAATAAAATTGGTAATAGTTTAATTCTTTCTCGTCTTTATTTTTAATTTAGGTATCTGCCTTATTCCTTTCCTGAAATCGTTAATATATATCTTAAGTTTTTAGCGCTGTTATGGTCGGAATTTCTCCATACATATATAAGGTTACCTTAGCGCTGGGTGTAATTCTGTTAAGAGTAGAATATGTGCTTGTGATGACTTTTTATTTTTTATTAACTACAATATATTTACAAAAAAAAAAATATATATATATATTGTTATTTGAAAATTAGGATTTTTAATTTTGCATTTATTGCCAGTTTTGGCTCTTATACGTTTGTCTGTCTCTTTATTATTGTGGCATCGTAAGGATCATATTTTAGTATCATATTTAAAAATATTCGTTCACTGAAATTTTTAACAAAAATTCTTATGTAATTTGATATGAACGTACATATTTTTTTTTTAATAAAAACTTCTTTTGGCGAAATTCATAAACGAAATTGCATGTTCCACAGAGGCATCGTTTGTTAGCTAAACGATTGTTAAGTACGATATTAATATTAAGGAAAGCACATAATGGTTGTAATATACTGTTCTTTAAAAATAAATAAAAAAAATATAAAATTTCTCAGCTTCTAACTTTTGAAAGCCTCGTTATGGCAAATATGATTTACTTACTTACTGTCATCTGTGGAGAACAGCGTCAGAATAGAACCGCGGTTGCTACAACCCAAAAATTATCAAAATTTTCAACGTGAATTTCCAGAATTCCAATACGTTATTGATTCGTATATCATTATAGATACGAGTGGAGCATGATAATTATCAAAATTATTGGTTATTGTAATACCCTTTATAAGAACGAAAATGAAGAGTATCACATAAAATCAAAGAAATTGCAATGAATTTTTAACATTGTGCGGAATATTAATTTTTGGAGTTTCCACTAAGTCCTTGTCTACACTTCAATTTTTTTTGCATGCAATTTTGTTATTTCTTATGCCTTCTTTTCTCTCGTTCTTAGTGAGAATTGCGTTACTTAATTACAGAGTAGATGAAACTCTGTACCCCTCACCAAGCTTCTTACATCTCTCACATAAAACAACCAAGAATTACTACAACAAAATTGCAATTGTGATCAGGTACTAATAAAATGAACCATTGAATGGGAAAATCATTCACTCAAATTCTCTGAACGAAAACATTTAAAAAGATTACTACTAATTAATAAAATTGAATAAAATATATATCGTATGATATTTATATCTCTATATGTGAAAAACTGTAGCTGAAGAGCAATGAAGTGCTTTTTGGTCCCATGCTGATATACATACATATATGTTATTGCTATATAGCAAGTTTTATATGTATATTGCTTTAATAATTTGGAAATATTGGATATCGTTTCGAAACTCGGTTTTGTAAGTGAAAATGCATTTTTTTTTATTATGATCAAATATAATTTTTAATAAAAATTCAAAAGAAAAACTTTACACAAGGTACTTAATGACTATGAATATTTCTAATATTTGGGATGATTAAAAGGGTTAAACAACTTTGGCGATTCATATTATTTTCATACTTTTGAAAAACTTTTGTGTACAATTGTAATAAAGAAGAAATAGTTCATTAAACATGTACGAGTATTTACAAAATTTGTTTTGTTTTACAAGTAAAGATTGAGATTTTCTTTGTATTTTTTTTTTCAAAATAATGCGATAAATAGACTCTTAAAATTGTTTATAACTATAAATACAAGATATGTATTTTGTGTTTATTTTGTATTTGTATTTGTATGTAATATATTGTTTACTTGTGTATTAAATATGGCCTAATTTAATTACTAATATCACAAGGAGATCGTATTTATATGCATACACATGGATGTGTGTATGTGTGTACATATGTGCATACATTTATAATAAAAATAATCAATAATAACTTAAACAGAATTAACTTAAAGTAAGTGTAACTTAAATTAAATTCGATTCTTAACAAAAAAAAAAAAAAAAAAAAAAAATTAAACTGATATAAATTAATAATATTCTCATTTATTTTTGTCTTCTCAATTAATTAAAGGCACATTTGTTGTTTTGATCATTTGAAGAAACGCAAGACTTATCAATAAAAAATCTAATAAATAAATAAATAATCTCAATTTAATATGCTTATATAAAACTAATTTATTGGCACCAAGAATTCACTTGATCGTATGAAAATATTTCCTTATTATTTACGCTCGATAGAAATTTTTTAATTACAATAATGGAAGCAAACAATTAAATTATGAGCCTAATCGGAGCTTTTAATTGGTGTTTTGATGCAGACCTCTATTTGTTTGTTTGTATGTTTTCGCTGCAGAGCAAAGTATCTCTTAAGACTTGTTTGAACTTATTAGCTTGATCATTGTCTGATATTTGCTTAAAACTATAAAAACCAAAATTTCGCAAATATTAAACTTAGAATTGCATTTAATAATAATATGTGATAGAGAGTTGCTAAAGGAAAGATTCGATTTGTGTTACTTTCCGCATTTGCGTCCAGCATATTAGATACTGTGAGACCTGATAGTACAAGATTTGTGGTTATTTTGTGAGCTTGGGCTGCTATTAAGGTGGAAATCTTTTCGGCTTCACGTATGCAGGCTTCGATTTGCATTCGCGTAGGTGTATTTGTTCTGGGTACAATGGCCACAAATATTCCCACTTCCATTGTAAGAAAACCGGTTAATTGACATTCGCTTGTTTGTATTAAAGAATCCAATTCCCTGAGTATACTGTATAGTGTCAGTAAGTCCTTATGTTGTCCTTTCAACGCGTATAGAGCACGATCGATTTGCTTACGTGAATAAATAATGCGAAAAGCTCCCGCACAAATGGGGCAACATGCTCCAGGAGGTATGATAGGGCGGCAATAGGGAGACGGCAAATTACCACATTTAACTTGGCGACATCTTCTACGTTCGAGTTCATTAGTGAGCAAGCCTACCTCTCGACACCGCCCCTTGTAGTCTACCAATACATAATCAGCCCAAGCCGCACATTCATGTGGATAGTCTACACCATTAATAGCACAAACAGGTCCTTTCCAGCTACAGCCGCGGCTACACGAACCCCAATACGAAAATGTCGATTTGCTGTTTAACAAATCGCAAGCACTTTTAAAAGTTATACCCTTAGAATCGCATGCGGAATTCTCTGCAGTGGCACAAGGTAACGTTTGGTTAACTAATTCATGAAATTGCAGAAAAAAGAACAAAATTTATACCAGAAAGTAAGGACTATACTTAACACTGCAACTTACCACATTTGTACTGTAAGCAGGGTCGATGCATTGTCGATAAACATATTTGCTTGTGAGGCAAACACTGAGCTCCAGTTGGGCAATGATAAGTACCTGGTGTGCAAGGATTCCACACCGAGCAGGCTCCGTATTCTAGATCGCTATCCTGAACACCCAAACACCGAGCTATACAGAGCGAAGGGTAAGTGCGGCCGTTACTTCCGCAAACTGGCACATAATGAGTAGGGCAATTGCAAGGTAAACTGGTGTACGAGACATCTGTGTAACCTGTTAAAATAATCCCTTCATAATTGTTTGTAAAATCATTTGAAATTGTATGAGTTTACCGGGCATTTTACACTGCTTCTTAGTGCATGTTATCTCTTCGGCGTAACAAGTGCATAGATTACACTCCAAATAGAATGATGTTCCATGCTTTATTTTTCTGCCACCTGGCAACACACAACTATCATATGAAACACTTGGTAAAGGCTGACAATGTTCGATGCGGCCCTGTGAACTACAACGGCATACTTTGAAACCACCTCGATTGGCTGTAAGTTGGACGGGTATTCGAACATAAGCTCCGTAGGGAACTAAATAATTAGATGTTTCGCCCAGAGCACAACCCGGTATACATTTAAAGCTGGAGGTGCCATTCCGAGATGCTAAACACACTTCACTAGCATTACAAGGATGACCTCTACATGGTGAAGTAATCTTATGGTGTCCTCCCGTCTCTTTCGGAGCATCACTTTCTTCTAAGTAAGGCCTCAAAGAGATACATGGTATACTCTCACCCTCTGGATGTAATCTGGAGCAAATGGCATCGGCATTTAGTGAAGTATTCATGCGTGTCCAATCCATGCACTCACTTAATATTTCATAACAATTTTCCCGACATATATGATTATAATGGCCTTGAGTAGAACAAGGCTTTATTTGCAAAACGCATGCGATAGCTCTCCACTTGTCGGGGGAACAGCGTGTCATGTTCTTAATTGGCAAATTTACTCCCGGCAAACTAACAAATCCTCTTTGTTGCCACATCATTAAATCGGATTTCGCCGCCATATCTGCCTCCATAGTACAACTGCGAAACAGTTCCGTAGGGCGATTATTAAAATTTGTGCAGAAACTTAAACCGTCGCAGCCCAATTCACACGGTTCATCAACTTCATCAATACACTGGCGCAACTCTAATTCATTAGGCTGCACTAGGCATGCAGTCTCGAAATTGTTCATTGTGTTTGTCCAATCTGTACTGTATGTTTGGGAGCATAATCTACGGCACTTTGTTGACAAAGCCTTTTCGCAACAGTGCAATTTGGCCCCATCTATACCCAAGCGATTGATTTGGGACACCTCTGTTTCTTGATTACTTGTTATGACGGCTGGTATAAATATTTTACGTTCGGCTGTAAAAAAGCACTGCCACAGAGGCAAATGTGGTAGAACAGTACCACAACCACCGGTTTCTAGTTCCCCTATTATTATATCTGTACTTTCGGTGGTATTTAAGACAGAGCGACAAGTGTTACGACAATTTTCATTGTCGGAGAAATCACAACAAGGAAGATCTTAAAGAGAGAATGTGATCGTTAATTGCTAATTAAATCTAAAGGTTGATTTCTATTTTTAGCCACTTACATTTGTGGGAGTTGGTAACGGGTGTCATATCCGTAACATTTTTGACGCATTGTTGCACATCATTGTTCTTTTCGCCGCACATTTCTTGCAATCGTCTGCGATTATTTCTTTTATGAGCAGTATGAGGCTCGAAAATGTCGCGACAGGCCTGAAATGAGAATATCGAAGAAAAACTAAATTTTAGTATCATATTCTCATAAGACTATGCTTTATAGCCAAAATGCTGTTTTTTCTTAACGGCTTCAGTTTATTCTAAATTCTAAAACTAAAATTAATTTGTTGCTTGCTAACAAAGTACGCTAAAATTTTACTTCCATTGAGGCAAAGTTTTTCACAGAGTAATTAATATAAACGGATTTAAAAATATGTCAAATAATTAAAATCATATCAATTTCAAGTTTTAAAACAGTCCATTACATTATATTTTTATTTTATCATATTTTTTGATAAGCCCACCGACTAGTAATTGACTCTGCCCCTCCCATTGATGCTGGCTGGCAATATATTTACTTACCTGCAAACATTCTGAGCTGCGTGCATTGCTGCAGCAACGATCACCGGCTTCCTGGCGTTCAAAACATGCAAACATATGTTGCTCATCACTTTGGCGGCATGCATTGATCAATTCACCGGTTGAAGATGATGTTGCACAAGCGTTAGTACAGCGCGGTGATACACCCAAAGCACAACAGCGGCGGCCAGACCACTGCGAACCTCTCGTAACGGCTAAATTAAAAAACCAAAAAAAAAAAAAGTGTAATTTATTTGGCAAAGAGAGGCAGGCAAACACATACAAAGATGAGAATAATATTTTCAAATGACAAGAGAAAATCCCTGTCAAACTGGTGTAATTTGTTGGTTTTAAATTTTCTTTTCATTATCTATATCTGCTGCTGCTGTTGTTGTTGTTGTTGTTTACTTTTACAATGTGTGTAAGCTGTCGTTGCAATTGATGACAAGCAATTAGATTTAAGTTTGTGTCTCTGACAACGATCGTTTAAAGTGGCTGTTTTTTCTTTTTATTTTTTTCCTACAATTTTTTGTTTGTTTGTTGAATCGTTTGTTTCTGTTTACGAGTATATGCCACCTAAATAAATCACATATCAGTAGATTGCGCGGGGTAGCAAAATAAAGAACAAGTGCCATCTCGACAGCCAGTCATTTAGTCAGTCAAGTCAATTGGTTGCAAGTGTGTTATAAGTAGGCGTTTGCTATTTTCTCTCTTACAAGTGTACGATTTCATTAGTTCATTCACTGGTTTTGCATACGTATGTGATTGGATAATCTATACGAGTACATTAAATTCAAAAAAGTTTCTTAAATGATTTGTTAATGCCATCACGGAACAAATATAAAGTGTAACAATTTTAGTAAAAGATTTTAATATAAAGTTCTCAAAGTTATGTATCTTGAACGGCATTGGCTTCTACTACTGACTTCTACATACTGAAGTACTCAAGTTTTGATACTATTTTTGACTACTGGGGATTAAGGCTTGTCCATTGTTTTACAATATATTTGCATTAATAATTTAACTGCAATGGAAATAGCTGAAACAGATTAAGGGTCGGAAGGTTATATGTAAAGGGGAGTCAAAATTTATCTATAAAGTTTTTAAGATGTAATTTTGTAAACGAAAATGGAATTGTGATGACGGTCAATGGAAATAGCTAGAGGGAGATGATTTAATTAATACATATGTGTAAACATGATTTCGGAAAGAAAGCCATACTTTTCTACTTTATGCGATTAAGTGGCGTAAGATTCCTTTTACGCAGCTAACAGTGATTACAAAAGATATAATAATAATATCTACATACATACATCTGTTTGTATGCCTGTGCATACAAATATTTATAAAGTAATGAAAATTAGTCCATAAAATCTTTAGCAAGCTTATCTATTCCTTTGTTTTTCAAACTCTCGCACTAACTTCTTGTACTACACCCATTTTACTATGGTAGTCCCTTTTTAATGGGCATAAATTGTTTACTTCTTTATCTCTGTATTAACAACTGCTATTAAAATGAAGTTTTTTAAGATATTTAAGTACATTAAATAAATATTTGACTTTTATTGAATTCTATTGTCGTTTGCGCTCTTGCCTTGCTATTGGTTGGCACAGTGCCTGGCTAGGAATTTTCATTGGCAGTGGCTTATCGCTAATAAAGAATTTTTTGTTTTTATGTATGGATGTAGTTTTCATTGTTTGTCATATTTTAAGATTTGCGAGCAATATATACATACGTGTTTGTGTATATATGTATGTACATGCACACATATCGACATGTATGCATATGTAGAATATCCATTCATACATACGTCTGCCCACAAATCTGCGAATAACTTTTTGTTTTTTTTAATTTTAATCTTGTTTTTTTTAGTAAAGTATTTTATTAATGTTTAATTTTTATAATATTATTATTATTATATTATTATTATTTCACTAATATTATTATTCAATATTATTATTATTATTTAATATTATTATTATTTAATATTATTATTATTATTTAATATTATTATTATTATTTAATATTATTATTATTATTTAAATTGAACGATTATAATTAACGATTGAATTATGTACTTCTGTGTATAAATATTTTTTGCTTAATTCACTCGTCTGCATTGTGTAAACACACATCAATTTAAGGAAAAAACCTGTTTTTAAAAATCTCTTCTAATTAATTATGTCTGTAATTTGTTTGTTTTTTTTTATTTTTTTTTTTGTAAAGGAATCCAGGTAAAAACTGATTTCTTTAATTACATATACAGGTATATGCATGTATTATGTCAGTTCTGTGTAGTAGGTAAGACGAATTGAAAAAGTCCCCTATTTTTTTTATTTATTGTTTTTCTGCCTATGAAGAACTAACCTTCAATGGTCTTATTCATACAACTCCAAAATTCCAATTGCATTGAGGGGCAATATTTTTTCAATTCCAAACGCAGGCCCCGGCCATTCGTATCTGTTGGTGATAACTGTACCAGCGACAGCTGAAAAAAAAAAATGAAAGAAAAGCTTATTAGTAGAAAATAATAAATCTATATAAAAAAGTGAGCTGAAAATTTATATACATATGTATGTATGTATGTGTAAAATTATCTATACGTAAAGGAAATTCACTATACGAGCTATCGCCTAATTCCGACAGTTCTACGTCCCAAAGTGTTCTGATATGTTAGATTTGTAGACCGAAACAAAATGGTTGTTCTTGCCTTTGGAATAATTCTGTAAATACTTTTCGTGTTCTATACAACACTGTTTATTTACTTATACTGTGAATAGAAATTTCATTAATTTGATAAAAAAAAAATAATTTAATAGGGCGTGCATGACATGAATTGTATAGTATTTCAGGCACAAACCAGATGGTTTGGGGCTAAAGCGAATTTATAAATATGTTTTGTTAGACACAATCATAACTGTAATTTCTTCACAAGAATTGTGATAAAAGGCACCAATAATTCGTCCATGGGCATTTTTTGGATATGGTAGAAAAATATTTGTGTTGTTTTGTTGTCGAACGATTTGAAATACCTAAGAGAATGAGCCGTATCTTTGCAGAATAAGGAAGATCTTTTCACTAGGGGATTTCAAATTAAAAGGTTTTTTTGTGTGCTGGACCACGATTCCTAAATAGTCCTTTAATGGAATTAAAGCTTATAAATTATTTATTTTTGCAAACGGAAAAATGAACAATTTAAATAATGAAACTACGCAAAATTAGGTTGAAAAAGTACTTTCCATATGCTGTTTTTGGACAAATTTAAGAAAAATATTGTTGAAAGGAGCAGCCGGTGCCGTATTTCAAATAGTCCTGAAAAGCTACTGTTTTGAATGTTTTGTTTTTTTTTTTACTTATGTTTCGACACACATAAGATCGTTTTACCCCTTAACCTTAAGTTATACGTTTGATATATGAAAGAATTTATATGGAGAAAAAACATTACATGCTTTTTCACCACAATGGACAGTTCTCTGATAAGTCCTACATATGAGCAGTTTTCTCATATTTAACAATATTTAAATTTCGCCTATATATTTTTTATTATTGCGAAGTAAAGTTTTCTTTATATTGCGTTTTATATTACAACAGTGCTAAGAATTAACATTTTCTTTAAGAATTCGAGTGCATCATTTTATAATATTATAACAACGTTTTGTGAAACGAATTAACAAATTTTGCAAAACTGAAATATAATTCTAATTACAAGAGCAGCGCTAAGCAGATTAAGTTTATGCTGAAAAAAAATATTTTCTACCAAGTTATTAAAGGTAAATTTTTTATTATCAGATATTTTAATTACAAATTCAGCAAACTAATTTCATATGTAGGGGATTAAAAAATAATTAAGTGTAACAATTAATTAATTCAAATTTAAAAAAATAACCGATTTCAATTAAACAAGTAATAAATCTAAATTTAACAATCTACAACAGTTCGGAAGATATATAATTAGATTGTCTGCCACATTACCCTGCCGTATTGAAGATTTATTAAATTTACATCCTACTTGTGTTTAATATAACTGAAATTGTATATTTTTCATCTCTTGTAATTTTTAAACAAAAGTTTTGTTTTTTAGTTATTTTTGTTATGGCAACACTGTTTTCGGTAGTATAAAAAGAGTGTTGTTTTTACAACTTTTTGGGCACTTTATGAAGATCCTTCTCTCTCTATCTCTCTCTTTTTTAATCGCCTTTACTCATTCTCTCTATTCTCTCTGCATGCTTACATTTTTACATTTAGTTTATTTTGTTTCATTGCCATTATGTTCCTTATCAGTATTTTTTTAAATTGTTTAATGAAATATTAAAAAGTCAAACATGTCCGGTCTCAAGCCATCTCAGGCATTTGTACTTGACTAAAGGCCTAGTCATATATAACACTTCATACGTATACTTTCCACAATCTCAACTGACAACAAAGTTAAAATATGTTTATTCATATCAATACGTGTCCGTTAACCCCGAGTACAGAATTGGGCAATTGGGTTTTATGTATAAAAGCAATTGATTTACATACGTTACCAAAGTATTGAGTGTGATAACCTTTTCCGTCGCCACTTTTATGTCAATTGAGAGTGTACAAAGTATACGTATGACGTATTGTAATCCCTTTTCTTGTGTAATTTGAATTTTAATTTTCAATATAAATTTTCTTTGTTTTCCTTATTCGTTTGTACTCAGTAGGTGCGTCCATTGGATACGACATTTTTCTGCTTTTTTTTGTTTTTTTTTTTTTTTAATTTATACTAAGAATTTTTTGTATACGTGCAACTCCTGTTGTCTTTTTTTATATTCATTTTTTAGTTTTATATTTTTCTTTATACGAGTAGGTATCTGATGTGTTAAGAATTTTTAATTAAGCCATGTTATTAAGGAATATTAATTTTTGTTACTACCACTTGATTTACTTCTTAGTAGACGACAGATAGTTTTTACTTGTTTGAATATATTCATATAAAAATCCACAGAAATTTTAATGATCGATGATTTGAAATAATAAGAAAGAGAAACGAAAGAAATTAAAACCATTCGCAAGTGTTTGTTTAAACAGAAGCAGATAATTCTGTCACTTTAACTTAACAGTTATACGGAAGTTTATAACTATTTTCTTATAACAATAATGCATGAATATGTGCATTAAGCTAAACATGGAATAACCATTAATTACTTTGTGTCTCGACCACCTTTGTGTAAAAACTATTGAAATATTAAGAAAACTCTGTATTAAATTATGAATGCACCCCGTATGTAAATATAATTTAATATGTTCCCAAAGAAACTACTCACTTAGCATAAATAATAATATCAAGCGTAAAGATCGGTTCTTTATTTTTATATAAACTAGCTGGCTCTTTTATAATCTAACGACGTTAAATGCTTCCTATGCGCATGCGCATGGGCACTATGCACATGCCAATAAACGTTTTGTTCATACAAGCTTTTTGTGGTATATATACTATATACATATATGTAATTATAAATCTTTCTTAAGCTTTTCCAAGGAATAGAATAGAATATAAGAGATTTTAAGCATTTCAGAACAGTGTACATTTTTTATAGCTTTTCAGTAATGAAATTTTAAAAAATTGGAAACTCGACGGTTTCGTGTACGAGTGTGCTCATATGGTTTCCTTCAGCAATAAAATTTGGACAAAATCAATGTGGCAATGTACGCTTTTGAGTAATGTAATTTGAGTATTAGTTATTAGATATTGTGCAATAACTCTAAATCAGTTCAACATTCAAAAAGTCTAACACTCTCTGTTAAGGAGATAAGTTGATGGCAGATCTATGCTTAAGAAATCTTTTCGTCTGCATATATTTTAAAAACGGAAGTTTTTGTAAGGAATTGAATTGCAAAGTTTTCCTGGGCTATCCACACAAAGCCAACTTTCCTTTATCACGCATTAAGTTTGAACGAAATTGTTTTATTCTGCCAAATGCTATTTACTACTTCAATTTAAAAATTGTTCGGTTTTACATATATACGTATGAAGATTATTTTCCACTCTTTGTCATAAGCTAATGGCTATAAATAATGTTCACTGGGTTATGCTTCAGATACACCCAAGGCTTGCGAATTTTCACAATATTTCTGTGCATTTACATCTTATGAATTTATTTCTGTACAACAGGCGCCGTTTAACATGTTAAAACATTTTTTTAAATTGCTACCATTTAAATCTGCATCCACGATTAATGATTAAACACTTTATAAAAAAAAATTTAATTACAACAGTCTTAAGACTTTTAGCACAATGAAGAAATCGAAAAAGGAAAAAATTTAAATAAAATTGCTGAGTTTTTGGTGTAATGCAAATTAAAAATTCTTGTATGAAAATTAAATACTGAAACTAAACAGCACAGAAGTTGGTTAATATTAAGTAGATATCATGTATTAAATTTGTTTCTCGTTTTATGGGGATAGAAAATGTTTTTGATATAAAACATGATATTATATTAAATATCCTTAATTAATAGCAATTAGCAAATTAATTGGATATAATTTTAACACCAATTAAAATGTTAATTACTTTTTTTCCAGTAAAAAGAATTCTCTTTTTCTCGGCTCGGTTCTAGCAATAACATTATGCTCATAAATCTAAATAAACAGTTTGAGAGTCACTGATATACACATCCATATATATATATATATATTTATGTATGTATATATGGAATTACCCAATATTCATATTCACGTATACATACTTGTATATTTGGTAGCGCTTAACACCTCCGACCGGCTACTGTCTGCAGATTACAATGATTTTTCTGTTAAAACGCTTTAATGTCTGTTAAAATTAATGTTTTAGCGATTGTGTGGCATAAATTTTACATTGAAGGAAAAACTGCCACAATAAATATTGCATAAAATTGTCTCAACTTTTAACCGAGTCTAAATTAATAAATGTCAGTGAAAAATATTAGGGAATTAAAATATATAATTGCATTAAATGAAATGGGTTTGAAAATAAATATTTTTCAATTCATACATAATGTGTTCGTGGGAATGTAGTTTTTACTGCAATAATGGGTTTGATGTCAATAAACTGGAAGGAAAAATTTGACATTTAAATCAGCTGATATGTTAAAAACATGCCCGTTTAATAGTAATTCAAGTAACAGAATTAATTTCAGTTGATTAGACATTAACTCGAATATTGCAAAGAAAGTATAAGTAATTAATTAAGTTAGCATTTGGCCTACCTGATGCTAACACTTTAATTAATTTTTACTGAATGCAGTATAAATGTAGAATGCTTAAATAAATTATTATTATTTATTTCGAAAGTATAAATTTACCGTTTACAAAAGTCAGCTGTTAAATTCCAATACCACAGTTGCAATTAAAAAGCAACAACATTTGTCATTCACACGCTCACAATAAAATCTTCAAACCTCAAGTGAAAACTTTTATATATTCTACGGAAAAAGTTAGCCAAGCCCAGAAGCTGGCATACCGACTTAATTGCAAACGCATACACAGACACTTAATGGTTACATATGTATGACCAACAACACCCAATATTGCCAGTTCTTCGATTTCTTTTTACCAAAGTCAGCTGTTGAATTCCCCTGTCACAGTTGCAATTAAAAAGCAACAACATTTGCCATTCGCACGCTCACAAGACTTCCGCATTAAATACCGAATACTGCTAATATCGATTTTTATGTAACGACATTTTTAGCTTCAGTAAACTTTTGATATCTAATTTTAATGTGTAAACGACAAAAGAGTTTACCTAATCGGTTTTAAGCAAAAGGATTGGAAATGCTAGACAAATTTTTCCAGGATTCGCTACTTGTTTTATTTACGGATATATTATTGTTCAGTCATACTTTGCAAAAGTGTGTTATTTTGTGTGAATGGATTTTCTGTAAAGGCAAATGGCAAAGGCACCGAAAACCAGATTACTCAACGGTATGCAAGTCCCTAAGAACTACTATGATTCGGGCCAACTACATTTACTAAAAAGCGAACTGATTGATACTTTTTGCGTGAGATATGAGCTTGTCCGTTCGGAGGTACTCTCCTATTACTCCAGTGATGCTTAAAGTGACTATTTTCCAAGGCATTGAAATCACTTGCAAAACACAATCCCTTTCAGAAGTCATACGACGATTACTATTCGAACCATTCACAACATGTCCAGGATGTTGCAGTGCTCAATCGAGGCTCAATTTTTAATAAGTCCTCTGTAAATTCATTTCTACTTGTAGGCAGTTTTAAATTCCATATATATTTATGACTCTTTAACTATTTACTAGAACAACCAAACACTTTATCGCTCCAACATCTATACAATCAAGTGTTTCTTTTTGTGGCATTTCGCTGTGTTTTCCCTCATCAAATCTCTGATAAAAATCTTATAAAAAGCAATTATGTCTTTAAACGCCTCCTAGATTGAACATAGTTTTCGTTTTAGACAAACTGCAAGAGAGAAAAAATATAAAATTATACATTCCATGATTTACATTTATGCAATTTTTGTCACATAAATTTCCACGGAGTCGGTTTTTTTTTTTTTTTTTAGTTTCCATCTTTCTCTGCAATTACTGCAAGTAATTGTAGAACACAAACCGGGCGTTTTTCTGCTGATTGTTCATAACTTAAGGCTAAGGAGAGAAAATGTGTGCCAATGCAAACATGAAAAGAGTTGCCAAAATGATACCACCTTAATTTCCCACACATTTGCTCCAAGTCAATGATGCGGACAGACGTTTGAAACAGTCAGTGTTAATGCCTTGTGATTCGATTTCCTTTAAAATAAAATTAAATAAAAAATCTGTCAAAGATTAAAAATATGAAATAGTTGGCAATTTAATTTCTTTACAAGTTTTTTTTTCTCCTTTTTGTTTCTGTTTCCTTTTTGAGTTTCCTTTACGACAAGTATTAATTTTTAGTGGCCTGATTGCCATAATCTGGAATGCAAAAATGTTTGTTATCTACATTATCCACATAAAATCTTTAATTTCTTTATTGTCATTCATTAACTGGTTAAATGATTTTGAAAACGAAATTTATAAGAAAACGTTTTCAAAAAGTTGTACAAATAAATCAGAAAAATTTTTCATTTTGCATATACAAGTGAATGCACACTTTGAAACTTGTTTGCCTTCCAACTTTTAGGTTTCTGTTTGTTTAGCTGTAATTAATAAAGACATTTTAAGTTCATTAAGTATAACAAATAACTGACGTGGAAACTGCCATGATTTAGATAAGAATATTTAATTTGGCATTACTTAAAATGCAATGCGATTTAGTTGGCAGTTGCTTTGGAAACGAGAAACGAGTTTAGCAAAGTGGGGCGGTTTTAAGCGAAAGAGTTGCGAAATGTTAAAGGATAACAAGTGGCATTTCATATGAAAATAAATATTTTATTAAAATGCTGGCTGCAGGTGTTAACATGCAGCTACTGAATGGAGCTTTTTTTTTTAATGGTTACTTAGATTAACTGGGGGTAGAATACAACGCGAACTGGGTCTTTGTGATGGCTCCGCCAACTGGTACTAGAGAACTTTAATAGTTGGAGCCATTTACTTTATCTGTTTAGTGAAATCACAAGGCTCGGAAACATGAACTGTTCAGATTCTGTTTCTTATCGCATATGTTAATCTCACTTATTTATTAATTTTTTTTACTATGCCTGCCAGAATTTTATATATGTATATTTCATATATACTCAGATGTTCTAAAAATCCACTGCTTTCTTGTAAGACTGCTTCTGCTTAGGACCGCGGCCTTTCCCTATGGGCCTTAGTATGCAAAGGCCTTTTTACTGATGTAATTGAATTCATTAAAAGTAGAGTTTAGCAAAGCAAAGAAAAGGAAAAAGGAAAGTTAAAAGAAAAATAAAAAACTTTTTAAATTGAAAAAAGTTTGACGTATAATATTAGAAATGCTTAGATACTTATTCGAGAAGCTAAATAAAAAATTCAGTGATTTCTTGTTGAAGTTATTATTGCTGGTGCATTTCTTACAAAGGTTTATTTAAAGTTTCTTTTTACTCTGTTATTTTGATCTACCTTTCCACTCTCAGCCCATATGAATATTGTATTAAGTGCTTTTAAAGCATAACTTTAGTTCCTGGCTTTTCAAAACTTGCCTTCTGTAGATTCTTCTTTTACTTATAAATATTTTAAAAGGCTGATAAAACTAAATTTAAATGTTCAACACCTTCAATCCTTCTTCACCGTTTAGCAGTTGCCAATGTAGGGTGTTCACATTTCTGTGAGTTCACTGTATCGTGCAATAACTAGTAGAGTGTAGCAAAGCATTATTGTACAATTTCACTAATTTTTATGGTTGAGTTTTCTTTATTGACTACAGTCGATGATCATACACATCTTTTGACGACATGTTGTTTCAACAGTATGCAATTATGTGCTCTACAGGTCACGCCGAGGGTAACATTCTGCACGAGCAATTTTTTACTCAGTATGTGCGATTTGAATTGGTTTAACATTTTATTATGGCGTTTCTTTATATGCAGATCTATTCAAATAAGCAAATTAAAATCAGTCTTAAAAGCCAGAATTACAAATTCTCTAATAGACTATTGAACAATTGAGGCGCGTTACAGTCGTTCACACATTCATGTAAATAATGGCATCGATATATCTTTCTTTGGAATTTTACTCTGTGTTAATTATTGTTGAAATGGCTAAGTAACGATGAATTAAAGCAGTCAAATGGTTTTCTATCTATTTCTTTCTTCACTACCGTCTTTCTTGACCGCTATTCCTTTTCTCCATGTAACCCGTTACGAGCCGACTTTAATTACTGAGATTTATTCGACTTAAAAAGAAAAGTAAGGAGCTTAACAAAGGACTTTGTAGTGTTTATTAAACTAGTGTAAATAAAATGATTGGTTCACCTAGAGGGAGAGACGTAGTAGCAGGATTATGTTAACGTGAATATTCATATATTTAGCACGCTCAATATGTACTCAAAGAATATATACTTCCACGACTCGGAGTTGTTTATGCTTTTAAATTGTGGGAAAATACTTTACAAGTGCAGCTTAAAACTGCATATCCTTGCATAAATCTCCATGAGAGCTTATGCTTTCCCACCATCTTTTTTTTTTTGACGATTTGTATGATTCTTATCCCCAATATATTAACAATTAATAGCCAACTAACAATAGCTGCGTATCTCACATTTCTAATTGTCATCTTATCCGACTGCATGCAATATAAATATTTATACAGCCTGGAAGGCCTGAAAATTTGTTTAAACTTCGCAAACAAAAATTACACATGGCATATTTTTACCATTTCGATCTGTCGTATACGAGTATATGAGTGGATTCTCAACATGTCACCATAAAGTATTAAATGGAAAAGAATTAAAAAAATATCTTATTTCCATGTTATCTTTTAAAAGATTAAAAAGGTTTTATTTATGTCTCCTTATTACTTTTAAACGATTCCTGTTTTAATATTTATTTTATTTTTGTTTAATTTTCAAAAGAAACCAGAAGAATTGCTTTTGAAAACAGGCGCAATTTTTCATTTTCTTAATTTGAAACACTTCCATATGGGTACGAGTTCTGAAATAGGGAAAATAATATACTAGTCGAAATGAAACAAAGATAACTCAAACATGTGAACTTGAAAATGCCAAACCGGGAATTAGAAAATGGAGAAAGGTGGAGCACACAACGAGCACACAATACTAGCCGGGTATCAATCATTTGATTAATTTTGATAAATTTTTGGGCTTATAAATAAGTTGTTAAAATGTTGTTGCCTGCTTATAGTTGATATAGTCCTGGCAAGTTTATATCCAGTAAACGCAGATATAACAGTCAAACTCCTTGAAATTACGTTGAATTATGTAAGTGTTAGCCCCAATAGGATCCTACTTCCATGCCATACATGGAAAGGGGCATGGCTATGCCCATTTTATTAAACAAAACTTTTAGTTAGAAAAGAACATTCTGAAAAGAACATTTTATAATATGGGCAGTATCTTAATAATTAGAAAAATGGCAAACTCTTAAAGGCTTCGCTCTGATCAATACAAGTCACCTGCGGTATTTACATCAGCATTAGATTTTCAAAGTTTCCAATCAAAGCATACATTTTGGCGGCGATCTTCATATTTCCTTTTGCAAGGATATGCACAGTATGCTTTCCTCGCACACAAAACAGCAAACGTTTTGAACTCAGTCATTTCAGGCCTTTGGTGCGAAATATCCCATAGTGCATACAACTCTCACACGGGTAGGTTAGTACGCCACAAGCTGGCCTAAGCGGTTACTCGAAGCACACTCCACTTTTGAAACCACATCCTTAAAAGCAAAACTTTGCAACAAATAAATATTTTGTTTAATATTCGGTTCATGGAAAAATCTTTTTCATTTTATTGCAAACCGAGAATTTGGAAATTTCCTAAAGAACCGAGTACAGATTGGCCAAACTGATCAACAATATTTTCTCAATTTTAATTTTTTGAAAAAAGTGGAATAAATAATTTAATAAACAATTGGAAAAAATATATACATATGTATGTATGTAGATGTTAAAGCATATTTTATTGCCCAATCAAAATTAATAATATGAACGATTTCATTGATTTTCGAAACAACATGTTCAGATGTGCATAAAAACAAAACAGTATGCCTGTAGGTACACTAATAATGTTTTCTTCCCTGCAGTTATTTCCAGCTGTGTGCATTTGACTCTACTACCTGTCTCTACTCATGTGTAACATAATCCTGTATTTTAATTGTCATTTTTTTTTTATGTCTTTCTGATATTGTTATTGAAGATCATTTTGGTAAGATAAGAAAGGCCTCCAAAAATAACAACAGAAATAAAAAAAATCAAAGAACTGGCAATATTGCATGTTGTTGGTCATACATATGTAACAATTAAGTCTCTGTGTATGCGTATGCAAGCAAGTCGGGCTGCCAGCTTCTGGGGTTGGCTAACTTTTTCCGTTTGAAGTTTTGATTGATGAAAGGACCTGCATTTCTTGAGAAGGCAAATTTCGAGTGACATTATTGAAGGGACCGTAGAAGGGATTTTCTTTAACTTAACAAGTACTTCCTGTGTGAATTTCACAAAACCTTAACTTTGGAATACGACACGGTATGATCTTTATTAAGAATACATTCCATTTAATCCATTTTCAATTGGTTCATCAAATGATATACAGTTATTTTTTAATAAAAAAAAAGTTTTCAGAGAATACTTTTAATATTTTTTATTAAGAAAGATAGACTTTTGACAAGTGCTTGCATCCCCTCTTGGTGTGGCATATTCCTGGTCAATAATCCATATTTTTAAATGACTGAAGCATATATGACATTCAATGTTGCTTTTGTGGCAAATTATCTAATTTTTTAGCTCTTGAATTGTTGTTGAATTATTGACGTGAAATTTTTCTTTCAAATGTACTGAAAGAAGGAATAGCAGCGGTATTAAATCACATGATCGTGGTGGCCAATTAACATCGCTGCGATATGAAATAACACGGCTATTGAATTTCTCGCGCAAAAGAGCTTTTTTCTTGGTTTGTTTTGTGACGACTGAGGCTATTGTTTTGGAATTATATAACGTCCAGCAGAAAGAACTCTTTCATCTATTCACCGTAACTACTTGGCTGGCCTCATTTTCGATTATTTTGACCAAAAATATTACGAAGTGCACGATATGAATTTGAAATGTATCTTAACGCGTCTGTTTAAATACTACCAAATACTGAAGAAATATCGAATTAAGTTGGTGGTGAAAAAAAGGAGTGACTCAAAATTGATATCGTGCATTATGATTGGACCACCCTTTATTAAAAACTTTTAACACAAATATTAAGTAGCAGCCTTCTATTTCAAAAAAAATCCGTAATTCCAAAGTCTAAGAAATTATGAATGATTTATGGAATAAAAATTATCCTGCTCATCTGATCGTTATCAACGATTCTTTAAATTTTGTTTTCGCCGCACTGTATTTAAAAAAAGCGATCTTTAGCAAATTTTGTGTGAAAATGTAAGTGTATGAAAAAATTGTCTGGCAGCCTGGCATTGCGGCAGTCGCTCTTCTCTTGTACAAATGCAAAAACAGTACTTGCTGTAGTTCTTGTTCCCATGTGGGCGTTTTAAAATACGCTTAATTTCACAAAGATGTTCAGATTTCTTCACACTCTCACCATTCATTTAAAGTGAGTATCAATGCTTGTCGTCTTACTCTAGTTTATCAATCAAATAAAGTGATTTTTTCTTTTTTTGCTTTTCTCCCAGCTCGTTTAGTGTCGGAGAGATCGAATATCATTTAATTGGAGAGACACCTTTTTAATTGTTAAACGTGCAATATCCTGCGCACAGTGTTTTAAAGCAAAAATTGCATGTGTGCATACACGCATTGCAAAATGTTTTACTTGTTTACGAAATTCTTTACTGAGAGTTTATTTTTACATTTTTATTGCCATTTTTGCAGTTATTTATCGTTTGAATTGCAGGCACATAAATAAATTGGTGTCTGTTTGTATTTTTTGTTAGCCAGCTAATGTGAAAGTAATTCCATGGTTTTAACTATGAGCTGGTAGGTGACATAAATAGGTTAAGGCGCACTTAAACAAGATTTTCAACATTCCAAATCTGAAATAGCAAACATTTATAAACAAAGTATATGGCCTAAAGAGACATATGCCTCGGAACATGGCTAATGCTCTAATGACATTTGACAACAGTGGTTGCGCAAAATATGATCAGGAGAACGACACTAGAAGTCCATAGTGACATTTGGTAGCAGGTAAACTTAAAAAAGTTTAATACAAAATTTGACAGAAAAATTAAAATTGTTAAATAGACTCGAATAGCTTTAATTTTTCTGCCAAATTTTAAATTCAATTTTTTTTTTATTCGAAACTCTACAATAATTTTTGTTAAACAATTAAAACTATGTTTGAAAAGTTTAATATTTTCTTGAGTTTATGTAAATACATAGAACTTATTAAAAACTGAAATTTTCGTTGGAAAAAATTATATTCGAAAATTTCTGCACAAAGTACGAATTTTCGAAGATGTTTGAAATAAAATCTTATATGGTATTGGCAAGTCATATTTCCTATTTGAATATTTCAATTCGTACTTTATACCGAAGTTTTCGATTATTTTTAAAATAAATAATATTAAAAAAAATTATATATGTGGTTGTGAGGAAGAAGGATATAAGTTCCAATTTTCAGATTGACTTAAAATGAGTTTATAATTCCATCAGCATGCTAATAGTTAACATTTTAAGTTGAGTTTCTTTTTCGAATGGTCTTTTTTTTATTTTCATCCACTTTTTCCAAGATTGACATTTTCGAAATATTATTAAAAATAGAAGTAGTGTCTGTTTTTTTTTTTTGACAATTTCTAATTTTCGCTTCGATTCCGAAAATTAATTTGAACTTCTTTCATACAAAAATTTCGTACTTTCATATATACACATGTATGTATATATTTCTGGTATAAATAGAATTCTTATAAGATCCAGCTTAGTGAAAGCCCTTGTATACTTTGCTTGCGTGTTGGTCGGATAACTATGTTTTAAGAAAAAGTTTACTTATCCGTTTTGCCAAACGAAATTATTTTTATATTAAACAGTAAAACTTTCAAAAAACTACGCATTACTTAAATAAAATAAAATAAATAAAAATGAATATGTAAGGGTTTTATGTTAAATTTGATATATCTGGGAATGTCGTTAAAACTTATATATATCGCAGCCAAATATTTTGCAATCGAAATAAATATATTGTAAAATTCTTAAAGGTATAACATATATATATATTATGTACATATAACTGTATATATATATATATGTATATGTACAGTCGAACTACCATAAGTCGAATCTCCATTATCCACCAAACAAGTTCGACTTATGGAGACTGAAGAGTTATTTTCTTATTATTTTCATTAGAAAGAGATTCCAGTATCTTTCAAGCTCTAAAGGGATCATAAGTTGTCATTTCATTGCCTTGTAGATACGAATTCAAAATTTTAAAGGAATCTAACACATCATTCTTAGATGGCTGTTGAACAATTTCTTTCTCTGAGCCCTCTTTTTTAAAGAAGGGTTTGCCCCGAAAAAATGCAAAAACTCAAAAGCAAAAAAGCGAATTCCTCCCCAAAAATAAATAAGGGGTTCCGTAACTTAAAAATTAAATAAATATTTCTTTACTCTTAAAACTTGGACGAAATATCGGATTTCCCAAATAAAGAGAAAATAAAAATAGTGAAAACAATAAAAAAGCTGGATTCTTTCTATGAAAACTTTGACTTAGAGAAGGCTCGTGCCTTTTTGTCATTTGGATTATGGAGGAATTCGACTTATAGAAGTTCGAGTTATGGAAGTAAAATTGTATACAGTTTGAACTTGATTCACTATCCTGCCGTTTTCTTTGCATACTTTTTTTTATCCTTGACAGAAACTTGACTATCAACAGCAGCAGATATCTGCTTTCGCTCATGTGGTTTGAGGAAAGGAAAAGGTGTCCTAGATAAGCTAGTGATATAGTGATCGCGCCGCCCAGTAGAAACCATAGTATGTACAACTGGCAGCTTTTTGTTTTAGCTTTCACTGTTGCTATAGGTTCTGATTTAGAATATTTGCGTGCCGCTCCTTCAAGTTTATCTCTCGAAAAATCTATAGTTTTAAAAGTAGGAGCACAATATTCCACTGATGATCGTCCGCCACTTTCCCTAGAACGATTAACGCTCTTTCTACGTGCCTTCTCTCTGGAACGTGGTGGAGATGGCTTGACGCTACTGCCTCTTGATTTGGTTCGAGTTATAGAAAATTCGACTTATAGGAGTTCGACTGTACATTTATATGTATATATTATTATATTCATATATACATATATATAGTATACTCATTTATGTTATATTGATTTTCTTAGTGTGGGCAACTTAGCAGCCTTGTCGTAGAATCGTGCCACAGTAATCCAATTCGAAGAACAATTTATGACAGTATAAAAACAGTCTCTGACAATAAAATTTCCTTTTTGAATTGAAAAAGTTTTTG
The DNA here is from genome assembly GCA_963402855.1 of Ormia ochracea. Lineage (NCBI taxonomy): Eukaryota > Metazoa > Arthropoda > Insecta > Diptera > Tachinidae > Ormia > Ormia ochracea. The sequence goes on from OY727106.1 coordinate 46,097,737, forward strand.
AAAATATCATTCAAACCTCAATGAATTTATATGTTTGAACTGGGGAAAAGAAATTAGCAGTTAAAGAATTTCAAATTAAAAAATAATTAGTCAAATTTATTTTTAATTTCAAACACTTGTATCAAACAATTTATTTTGTCCGATGTAACACCCACTTTCTATATAAATCTGCCAACATGTGCTGCCTCCTGCAAATACCCCATTCAAATGTTTTCTTTGCAAATAAGCCGTTTGTATTTAAAAAAAACTGGCTATTTTCTCACTTTTGTTGCTCCTTCTTCTAAAATTAAAAAAGGAAATTAAAATCCTTGTACACTTTTTGTTCTCTCTTTCTTTTGCTTTGAGAATGTTTGTCGTTGTTGCCTTCAGGTTGTACGACTTCAAAAGCAATTAAGTTGATAAAATGTTTATTTTTCCTACAAATTTGCACACACAGTAATACAACACAATAAGAAAAAATCTGAACAATATGAAAAGAAAACTCGTTGTGTGTTTTTACAGTAACCACTCTTCATTCATTTCATTCTTGGCTTTAAAATTCAACGTTCAAAGTAGCTCTCTTGGCTTTACCACTTGCTGGCTTTTAGAATTTATACAACATTCTGTTTGCATTTAGTTAAACTGACATTGACATCATTGCTTTTGCATTTTGAGTTTACATACATACATATACGAATATGTATGCAAAACGTGCGTGCTTTTTTGGTATTACTGATTTAACGCTAAACAACAGGAACTTTGGTTTACGCAAATAATTTCTATGCGCATGCGCACAGCGGGTAGACATAAGATTGCCTTTAAACATAAATCTTTTCAAGTGCTGCTTTCGTTGGTCTTTCTCTTGCTTCTCTTCAACTAAGCGGAAGGTAAAAATATGGCTTTAGGTGCTTTATAAATTATGGAAATTAATTTTGAAGATTAAATAATTTTGTTTTTTTTACTTCTAAAATATGATTTGTTGCAAAGCAGGAGTTAGAATTTCAATTTTAACTTAAAGTCTAATCTAATTCTACTAAATCGATAAGAGGGCAACCCTTTTTGAATATTTATAATTTCCATTTTTATAATTAATATTTTTTAATTTAATATTTATTGTAATATTTATTAAATTATTATTTAATATTTTTTTTATGTTAGAAAATTAATTTCGAAATTCCTGATATTATTGTTGCCCCTGTTATTAGAATTTTTATTCCACTAAATCGATAAATTATATTAAATGTTTATAATTTCCATTTTTATAATTAATATTTTTTAATTTAATATTTATTGTAATATTTATTAAATTAATATTTATTATTTTATTTATGTTAGAAAATTAATTTCGAAATTCCTGATATTATTGTTGTCTCTGTTGTTAGAATTTTAATTCTGTTATAAAACTTGCTGTTAGTATTTTTTTGTGCGGCTCCACGCCTACTTGCTAAATTATGTCGGAAATTGCGATATATATGAAACTCTTAATTTCAGATAATTTAAGATTCCAAGTTGATAGCATTACGACTTCCGAAAAATATATTTTTATGTTAAATTTTTGCTGCATAGAAGTATTTTAAAAATTATTAGTATTTAACTTTGGACTAAACGATTGAAGTAACAAAAATTAAATGTAACAAAGTTGTGCTTTTATGAGATGTAAAGCGTTTTCTTTTACGCTTGGATGGGTCGCCGGCTACTAAAAATTGTCTGTTTGCAGCTTTAGTATTTTTCATGCCTCCCTTCTTGCTTTATAATTTCCATTTCGGAACATGAGAGTAAAGACAAATTAAAGAGTACCTCTTAATTAAAGTACCGCTTGAATTAAAAAGTTTCTTAATGTAGAACAGCTCTTCCAATTTTGTGTTGGAAAATTTTCCAGTCTGAATTTTCAACTATAAAATAGTTTGGACCAACAAGAACATTCCAACTGCATTTTTATTTTAGATATGAAAAGGCCAATAACCTAATTTCTTCTTTAACTATTTTTATTACTTCTAATTCATTGGAATTTTTAGTATTAATTTGGCATGTGTATCCATCCCAATTTTGTAAAATGCCTTTACAAACATGTACTTTGTAATTTTATTCTCGTTTTGATAAACATTTAATCCCATTAAAACTGTTTCACATTAAAGAACTTTATTATACTTTTTCGTTTAATTTTTCTCAATTATGTATTTGATTTTATAATGACCTCAATTTCATTGTTCAGCACATGTGTTGTTTATGCCTCCTCTGACAGTTGACACTTAATGGAGCGTCACGTTTTTAATGTTTTTCACAGCTTCAACGCTGTTTTGTGTGCCTCTGTAAGTTTTTTTGTTTTATTTTTTTTTTTTTGTATCAGAAGGTATTAAGGGGACATTTTTATTATTTTATATAAATGTATGTACGAGTATACGAGTACATACTTATACACATACATATAAACAAAAAACAAAATTAAAATAAAAGTAAAATTGCGGTCCACATAAAAATAAAGCAGCCAAGCCGGCTGCAAAAAGGATAAAAAAAAAGTTTAAGTATGTATATAGAACATTATTATCAAAAGTACATGAATTATTTTACAGAGACGTTGATAAGATGAATGGTTTTTAACGAGGTTTATATCAAAGGGAAGCGAAAAATAATCTGGCAGCATTTTATTGCAAAGAATAAAGAAAATAAAAAAGAACTTCTAAAGCTTAATGGCAAACACTCCTAGACACTTGTACGTACGTACGTACGTGTATATAAATAAAACTGCTTTGAATTAAGTTTTACTCTTTAATGTTTTGGATATTGATTTCTTTTTGTCTAGGCTTCATTCGCTTTTATGATAAGTGGAGCACGATTTCGCACCAGTGTTTATTTGAATATTCAATTATTTAAATAAATGCATTTTTTGAATTAAGATTTTCCAAAATGGCATTTTTTTTAATACTTTCGATGCGAAAGTTTAAACAGCTTGAAAGTTCTATTTGATCCGAGTTTAAAGTGAATTGAAATAATTTTGGCACTACTACTATCGAATGTATTGTTAAATATTGGCAGCATTTATTAAGCAAAACGTCAAAACAATGAAAATAAAAAAGTCCTTAGCCAATAAATAAATTGCTGTCGAACAAGTGTTCCTAGACGTCTGTCAGATGTGCTACAATTATATTTTAATTTTCACAATGTATCATCAAAATACATTTGTACTGACCATGATTTGTAAACTTGGGGTCTACTTCTACTTGGATTCGATAGGATTCGGATTTTTCCTACCAACTAACTTGAAATCGTAAATACATTTGGTATCTTCGGCTTGCCGCATCCTATTAACGCATACTCGTACTCTACTTTCGGATGGGGATTACTATGCAATTCGACCTTTGTACTCGATCGATTTTGAGCTAACGGATGAAATATGAAAAAAAATTAAACAAATTAAAACACTGAAAATGTAAATATTTCTTAAATTTATATATGTATGTATATACATAGATAAAAAGTAGTACAAGTCTTTTTCAATAGGGAAAATGATGCGAAAAATATTAACACGAAGTAAAGACAGTTCGAAATTAAGCTCAATTTTATGAGAGATCATCCGCCGTTGGATGCTGTCAATAAAAGTAGTGACAAAATTATTTCATTTAGTGGCAGCACTTTTCACTCGATGCGAAGCTGTTACATCGTAGAGTTTAAATTCGAATCCAATACTACTTTCAAGCTGTTAATACTTTCGAATCGAGTTGTATAGTAAACCCTCTGCCCTTTCAAGTAGTCATAAATTCAGAAATTCCTTAAAAAGCATGAGAAATTTAAATATTTTTAAAAATTTACAAAATAATGAAATCACATTTAAAACCCACTTAAAAACTTAAAAAATGGCCCTTAAAAATTTTTGTTTCGATAAATTTCGCGAATTACAATATCAAATCAGGGGCATCTTTATATTTTCAAAGCAAAAAGAACTACAACTTTCTGTCAATATATATTTTTGTAGTTTGAAAAGCTTCACTAAATATTGACAATTACTTTCTGCGTAGGTCATCATTATTTAAAGGTCCACCGAAATGACATTCGATATTGTTTCTAGTTACTGTTATGTTTTTCCAACCGGTGATGGTAACCCATCCATCGTTAATCGGAATAAGGCAAAAACAGTAGAAGTTATTGCCTACGGAAGAACTATCGTTTTTGTTGGCAATAATTTCCCTAGCAATTCTTATTTAACGTAAATTTCTTTAATAAGTTAAACTTTATTTTTTTTCAATAAAATTGCTAAAAATATAACATAAGCTTAAACTTACAACAACGGCAGCACTGATATAAAAAAGTGTATATTTGTTAGTTTATTCATTTCCTTTCGCAAAAAAAAAAATTTAATAAAATACTTAAATAGCATTGAAAAATTTAAAAATTTATTGAAACTTCCCCAAAAACCTATAAAATCTAAAAAAATTAGAAAAACTTAAATGGCCCAGGAAAAGTGCAATTAATTCTGATTTTAAAGTGTGTTAAAGAAGAGAAGAGAAATAAAAACAATAATTTCGAACTCTTAAAAAAGCACCCGTTACTTTTTTATTATTAATAGTTTGCATAATATTAGGCAAAAACCCGAAACCACACACATGTTGCGAGATTGCGACCTCACTTGATTAACTGTCAAACTAAAATGACAGATTGTTGTGATTTTTTACAGCGCAACATTCACTGCAACACGTTTTCAGTCTCTGCTTTTAAAAATTTAAACTATTAATTACATATTTTAATGGAATTTTGCAACATGCCATGGATATCCTTTCATACTTGAAACTTTTCACTCGTGTTTGTGTTTACAGTTTAATGTAACAACTTGCGAAGTGATAAAAATCCAGTCATTTTCTATTTAAATATCCAGTCTGTAAGCGAAAATTTCCAAAACTAGTTCATTTTACCAAAGAAATAATTTCAACAGGTCTTGTACTGTTTTAGCAGTCACTCGCATGGCGGTTGGTGGTTGGCTGGTTACATTTGCAGGAATAGCAAGCGGTGACTGAAAGAGCGAGACAAAATCGTTTGTGGTTGGTTTGTTTCTAGAATAACACATTTTCAAAATGTTACACTACTCGCTGTTCGTGGTAAATATCAAGTAGTGAGTTGTCATTAATCAGTTGTAATGTCAGTCCATTAAAAAAAAATCAAAAAATTTATGATAAAATAATTTATCTCCGGCACAGCAGATTCAATTTGCATACAAAGAAGACACGGCCTAATAGCGGATCAGGTTTAATTTTTGTCTTGTTGCTTCGTACTCACATTTTCACAAGAGTTTCGACATGAACCAAACACTTCATTGCAGCAATTGTAGAAATCTGCAATTAAAAATGAGAAACATTTAAATTAATTTATTAGTTAAAGCAAGAATTTAAAAAAAAAAATTTGTGAAAAGTCTTTAAAACTAAATTAAGTTGTAGTCATAATTTTATAGTCTGAACTTTTTTTCTGCTACTTTATTTATGTATTATTATTCATCATTATATATCATTTTTGCTTCATTTATTGCCCTCTGCATTACTCGGCTACTACGGAAAATGCTTCTAGCACTGAGAAAAGAGTGAAGGAAAAATAATGAAATGATAAGCCATGTTTTGCTTTAAAAGTGTCCATTCATCCAGTAAAGATCAGTGGCCCTCAGCTGAAATGTGTGATGGCGTAGTCAGCACATATTTAGGAGTCAATATAAACATGTGTTTTTATTTGAAAATGAACTTATAATGAAGAAAATATGTGCGTCTGCAGTGAATAGAGATAAATGTCTTTGCATTATTTAATGGAGAAATATGAATTCGCTGGGCGGTCTGTTAAGTTCTGGTCAAACGTTTGTTTTTTTGTGTTTCTGTAATTGGGCTAGTATTTATTGAATGACCCGTAGTCACAGCTGCATCCATTGGGCTGCAACTCAGAAAATTGGTTATATAGGTATGTAAGGGAGAATTGAGAGGGTAGTATTTATAGGAATTCTATGGCAGGAAATAGCACCCAGTTATTAATAAAGAATACAACCAAACATACCCCACTTTGCATCGTCTATGCGTCGAATAGATATTGTTGCCTCCCTACTAACTGGAATTGAAGAACTTATCTGTTGTCTTGCTAACAACATGACAGATAAACTCCATTTTAAACCCTATTGGGAAATCGGAGTGAGTCGGTGAACTCAGCCCATTCTTATGATACCCCAATTTGTAAGATTTGAATTGGAATTCTTCAAAAAGTATTTGGCGTTGCCTAAATGCAAGTGAATCTCTTCAAAAATATATAGCCTGTAGCAGAAGATAGACTGGCGTCAAATGAGAGTGCCACTGTTTGACTGCAAGTGTTATACTGTACTCCGCATATCAGAGTTATGGGGTGTATAGATAATTTACTAGCTTGCCGTTTTACATGGCATATATCATGTAATTCACTGGCCTTGACTAACAGGAACATACGAGTTTTTAAAATAAGATACGCCCCTTTTTGAGCAAAGGCAACGCCATGAGACGGGGAACTTTTTACAGACAAAATCTATATAATTTTAAAAAATTAATCGATCTCTATATTTTGTACATTCAGATAAATTATATTTAATATATAATATATATTATATTAATATATTTTTTTTTAATTTTTTATTATTATATATAACTTATTTATCGTGTATCATAATTGTTTTAGAATTCCCACAAAGGAGTTATTGTCAGCTCTCATGATTTTTGTGCCTCGAAAGTCGTGCTTTTGTGTAAGTTTTGTTGTGTATTTGCTGAAGCAAAATTTTTTGGAGTCAAAATTGGCCAATCCCAACTTTGATAGTTTTGAAGTGCAAAATTTCTAAAATGAAAGAAGAAAATTAAGTAAATGACTATACAAGCTGGGCACACTCATGTATTACCCAACTGAAGGTAAAAATTACACATTTAACTGTTATAGGCAATAAGAATTGCACCGTGTGAACGCCAATGAACTTTTGCAGAAGAAAGAGATATCAGTATTGATATTTCGGGGTTGGGCTAACACAGAGTCCCTATAACTAAGAAGGTTTTTCTAAATTTATAAAATTTACTTATGTAAGGCTATATGGCATAGTAGCTTAAAAGCTCAATTCCCAGTCAACTCTTGCGGTGTAGCACGTATTTTTTTACGCTGTAGGGCACCTGTTGTGTGTTTTTCAGTTCCGCTAATATTGTTGTTTGATTTTTAGCATTAATTTTTTCTTCTCGAACATCATCAAATCTGAAACTAGTTGTATTTTTTATAGAGTGTTATATGCGTAATAAATTTTATGCATATTTTTTGTCGCCTTTCGCATCTCAGGCTCCGCAAAAAATTCATATGCAATACCATACATATACATATATAGAATGCAAATATGTAAATGTTTTTTTTATTTATTTTTTCTACATTACAAGTGTCGCAGCGAGTGTAGTGAACCTACATCTTTATCAAAAGAAGGAATGCCAAGATGCGGCAAAGGATTTCAGATTGTAAAAATTTTGCGCCGAAGAACTTTTTGTAAAGTGACTTACGAATACTCCGCATTTGTAATCTGTATACAGTACTTCATGGATAAATGCAACATGCTTGAATAAGTTGATTCACGCTTAACTAATTTAAATATTTAATTTTTTTTTTGATTCTTGTTTAAACAACGACAAATCAGTAAAAGTTTAAACCATATATAAACGCAGAAAATTGAGCGTTTAAACTACGTTTATGAAAGATATAATTATTAGAAATATGAAGTGTGAGCTGGAAAATAAGAGTTGCCAAATTGTACTGGATGAAAAATGATTTTTCCATCGAATGAAGAGCATTGTATTCATGATGAAACAATTTCTGGCTTAAATTGGGCTTATAGCATGTTCAGCGGAAGTTTGCTTTGAATAAAAATATTCATAAATTGATAGCCTATTGCAAAAAACAGGTTTAAATTGCAAGTAGTTTAAATGTGGACTGATTTATAAAAATGAAGTTTCAACCACGTCTAAATTATTAGTAAGCTTAGCAAGCCATAAGTTCCAACCTTTATTGATTTATTAAGCTATAGCTTCAATAAAGGAAAATTGTCAAAAGTCACTTAATCAACCACATTTGCCAAAAGTGTCTTTAACCAGAGATTACTGTACCTGCAAGTTAATATAATGGAGTTTCATTTGTAATAATAATTAAGTTAGACTGAAAAGGATGGGCTCATTTATTAAAATGAGGACCAAGGGAAAATGAATATTTGAAAACATATTTGAAGAATAGTGTTCCATAATACACACAAATTATTCAGGACGCAATAATACTAATAATTATCAAACCAGTTGATTAGTTTAATTTCACTTGGGGTACAGTCCCCATTAAGCACAAGTATCCGTACTGCGATCTTGTTGTAGATTTATGCCTGTTTTTCTGTTTTATTGCTCATTCACAAAGAAAAAGAAATTGTAAGTCCATGTGTACTCCATTTCAGTCAAGCACAAAAATTGATATGAATGAATGGTTGTATAGATTTATGGCTTATTGTGCGTATGGCTCCTTCTCAACCAAAGTGTTATAAAGTATTGTACATTTAAAAATGATTGCCAGTTGTTACTTGGCAAAGTCCATAAAATATATATTACTTAATAAACTGTAAGTACATCCAGTAAATTCACAGATTCTTAATTACCTTTTTGGGGTACGCCAAGGCGTTGAGTGTTGAATTAAAGTGAAACTTTATTCTTTTTCAACAAATTTTAAAAAGTATTTTTAAATATTTTGGAACACATTTTTTTTTATATAAAATATTAAATAGAGCTCTTTTAACCCATTAACACCAAAGAACAAACTGGCAGTAAAAAACATTTTTAATTATTATTTATCAGCTTAATATTTCTGAATTAAGAGAATTTCATAAAAAAGTTGAAATTTTTCAGTTGTTTGCGGTTTATTTTTGAAGAAAGGATATCTATCCTTTACATGACAAAAGAGCACACAGTGTTATTGCACGTAGTTCCCATCACCAGCGACACTTACAGTGACAAGCAATACACAATTTTAGATGCAGGATTTAATAAATTTTAGAATGCAAATGCTATCAAGTGATATTTCCTTGTGGGAGTACCCGATAATTTTTCGATGTAGAATTTTTAGGTCTACATAACAAAACATGTTGATTGAATCTAGCAGATGTGTAGGCAACATTGGACAACAATTTTTTTAATGGCTGTTGAAACAAACACGGTTTATTTTTGTTTTATTTTTTCCTCTGATATTTATGGGGATCCTTTTGGTAATTTTGAATTAATTTGGGTATACTAAAGCCAATCTTTTCTTTTCCTATATCCCTCAATTTGATTTCGAACTGACTTCACTCTCATTTTTTCTTTTCAAAAATCTAATGAGTATCGTTAATCCAGCAGCTGTAGAAACCTCCAAGTCTTAATCCATCATATAAATTATCATTTACCTCTTAATATCTCTCTAAGAATTATTCCAATCGGCAGCATTACGTTACGCTAAAATATCTACGAAGATGACGCCCATTAAACGGCCAATAAAAAAATAGTTAAGCTTAAAAGCTTTAGGGAAAAGACGCCCAATGTTTCTTTAAGCTTCTGCACACGGAAGCACATGTTATAAATTATTTGAAATAATTTGCATATCTCTATAAGATATGATCTCTTTCTATTTATTTTCTTTCTAATAGATCTTAAAAGAAAACCTGCACATATCGTTGGCCTGAAGAAGAAATACCCTATTCCGTATTTTTTTTTCTATAGATTTTTTTAATGATTTCAATGTATGAAGTGAGTAGACATTGAAATCAGTAAAAAATCTATTGCGAAAAAATGCGAAATAGGGCCTTTCTAATTGAAACCAACTATATGTAATTATTTACATATGTATGTGTATAATTGGCTTAGCTTTTGTTTAAGCCAAAAAAAAAAAATATATTTTTATTAACAAAAATAAAAAAGGAGTAATGGGTTTATTGAACGAATCGCTCTGCCATATTATGACATATGGTTCGTTAAACCGGAATACCACTGTATTTAATAATTTGTTCAGGATTTCGAAAGCTTTGATATTTTACTTCTTTGCTTATTGCAAAGTGTTATGGAAACTTTAATTAAAAGTGTTGAACGCCATAAAAGAAATTTATATTCTACATGCCAAATCATACAAAGGAATACATGAAATTCTTTGGTAAAATAAAATCCAGCAGACTCGGAATCATTTTGTGTTCAAGGGTGGTTTTAAGTAGTCTTTTGGGCTGCTTAAAAGATGCTTTTATACAGTAGTTTTAATTTCGTTGCCTTTATTATTTGGTATAAGTTACCATAATTGAACTTAATATCGCATATTCATGCAGGCGCCAGCATTTTTGGAAAAAAATTACAACAACACGAATGTTTTTTATGAAGAGGAAGAGCGAGAGACCACCAAAGCAATGATTACTTAAATATGACAAATTCATCTTATTGGTTTTCCAAAAAAATTTCTTAAGCATTTTTTATTGTCTCAGATGAGACAGTTAAGAGTAATAAATTCTCATTAAATTTAATTTAAAACAATAAACGGTTTTAAAATAAATAAAATAATTTGTTCATTTACTTATTCCTCTTCAAGTAGAAGTAACTGAAGCGTTGACCATATGAAATTCTTCGCAGGTATTCTCATGTTCTCTACTTAAAGGTGTTTGCAATACGCGATATATCAGTAGAACTACTTCTGGCGCTCGAGATATTTCTCGGGAAACTTGGGGAGATTTTCTTGAGTGTTCAATTAATAAATTTTTTTATTAGTTGTATACTGCGCCAATTTTTCGTCATTTGTGGAAGTTCCCAGGGAAGCAAGCAAAATTTATGAATTTTATATCGATACCAATCCACATTATACGCAAGAATAAACTCATTGTCGGTCTATTAAGAACAATTTGTGGCTTTATAAGTACAGAGCTACATACTCATATAGATCATATCCGATTATTTGAACCAACTCATTGATGAATTGATGAATTTTATATCGATACCAATCCACATTATACGCAAGAACAAACTCATTGTCTTTGAACCAAATCATTGTCGGCCTATTAAGAACAATTTGTGGCTTAATAAGTACAGAGCTACATACTCATATAGATCATATCCGATTATTTGAACCAACTCATTGATGAATTGATGAATTTTATATCGATACCAATCCACATTATACGCAAGAACAAACTCATTGTCTTTGAACCAAATCATTGTCGGCCTATTAAGAACAATTTGTGGCTTAATAAGTACAGAGCTACATACTCATATAGATCATATCCGATTATTTGAACCAACTCATTGATGAATTGATGAATTTTATATCGATACCAATCCACATTATATGCAAGAACCAACTCATTATCTTTGAACGAACTCATTGTCTATTAAGAACAATTTGTGGCTTTAAAAGTACAGAGCTACATGCTCACATAGAGCATATTCAATTTAGGGGGAGCTGAAGCTATGGTCCATGCATGTGGACCTCCGTAGGCGAACGAATACTGCGCAGCATACTAAACCGGAGGTCGCGGTTTCGATTCCTGCCTAGACTATGTGTGTTTTGCTGTGGTCAAGCCGAAAGCTTTGCATGTTGCAAAAAAAAAAATTTAAAAATATCGGCCCTGTAAGTCAGAATGACCAATCCAATTATATCTCAGATATATACAAGAAGATCAATAACTCTCTCTCTTACGATATCCAGTTTGAAAGTTGCTCTCTATATACTCGTATATATAAAAGATGTCCTTGAAATCTAAGGAAATCTAAATCTAATAATAGGTTATAAGGATACTTGGGCACTCCATGTACATACATACATATTTTAGTTTTAACCCATGTTCATAAGCGGGCGGCTTTGTCATTTGACATTGCCGCATTTTGAGAGAATGTCGAATGTTGCGTCATTCATTTCCAAAAAACCTTTTTATAGTTGGCAGCTTCTTAACATACATATTTATCTCATCTAGTCAGTTAGTTATTGCTTACAGAATGATGACATTTGCCAGTTGCCTGAATTTCCAAAGATATTTTATGTAAATTGCATATTTTACGAGTATATTTTGAATTTAATTCCATCTTCGAGCACTTCAAAACTGCTCCTTTCCAAGAAAATAATAAACTACAAGGAAATGCTTGATGGTTCATTTGATTGTCTCCTGGGACACTTAAGAAAGTCTCACTTGATTTGATCTTCGAAAAATCTATAAAACTTCATTTAAATATATAAAATTAAGTTTCATAGTTGCTATACATTTCAAGGGGTTCAAACATTCAAACTTATCCAATTTAAATTGTCTGCCTTCAAGAAAGAAAATATAAAATTAAAAAATTGAATATTCAGAAATTAAAATAAGAAAATTTTACTACTTAAACGTGAAAATTGTACACAGGAAAATAAAACGAAAAATCTAATTTAACGCTAAATTTATCTTCTTTGACACTTTATTGAGATCAGCCACAGAAAGAACTTTTTATTTATACATTCTATATATTTATTTCTTCTGGTCTCCTCAAATAAAAATACTACACAACTTTAATAAAGAAAAAAAAAAGTCTCTCAATTTATTTAAATGCTGATGACTTGTTTGCTAGAAAAAATACAATAATATTATTTAAATAAAATACAAAAATAGATTTTGAAATTAAGCAGCAAACGATACAAGTACTCGTACATGCATACTTGTCCATATAAATAATGTAATGCTTGAATGTGGAGTGCGTGTAAGCGGGCTGTACTGCAAAGCAATGTGAAATAGATCGAATAGAATGAGGAATTGAAAATTCTTTAGAATTTGTCATAATGACATCAAACAAAATGAAGCTGAAGTTAAGAATGTAACAAATCTCTTTCCACTTTGAGAGGCTGCTTTACTTTGTGTTCTTCCTTTGTATTTACTTACAGTTGCTTTTGTCTTTCGGCAAAGATCTAAGGCTAGAAACTTTGAGGGATTACAAAAGAAGTTGTGATTTTATAAAAGAAATGTTAATTTTTTTTCGCTTCAAACAGAAATAAAATTGCTTTGATAAGAATAATGAGCGCCCAGCGACATTTTGTGACGTCAAGAAAAAAACTTTAATATCTTTTTTTTTTGACTTGTTTCTCTGTGAAGAGCAAGATTAAGTTTTTCTTAAGGGATTTTGGGGGGAGGGATATAAGGTATTAAAGATTGTGGCAATAAAGCATTTTAAAGTTTTTTTCCTAAAGTTCAATTGCATAACTCTATTTGTACAGCAACTTGATTTTTGTATTCATCTCTTGGGAAATCGTGCGATGCACCATGTTAACAAAAGAACACCTTCCGCGCTCACTCAACTGCAGATGGCGTTAACTACCACTTAAATTTTTGTTTAAATTTAATTATAATATTTTCAGTTTATTATTATTTATAAATTTATTTTATTTTATTGAAACTCTCAAGTGTGTTTTAGTTGCTCTAGCAAAGCATTATCTTTTTTTTAAAAAAGAAATTAAATTATTTCCAAATATTAGCACGTATGATTAAGCAGCCGTATTGAATTAAGCAAATTTCTACTTTGAAAGTTCAACATGGTGAAATAGAAAGTCGTTGTTTAACAATAATATATTTCAGCAAAAAAATCGCTAACAATAATAACAAATTTATAAATAAAAAATTCATTTAACTTTTGTTGCTCGAAACTAACTAAATTCGCGCAAGACAAATTAAATGAAATCACAAATAGAGGTGTTATAAGTGATTTAGTGAATTAATTAATCGTTACTGCTAACAATAACACTTATCGACAAGTGAAGGTCTGGTCAACTCATTAAATGATGGAGCATAGCATAACTGATTTTGTTCTTCTTAAATCTTTTTCTAGTCTAGTCTGAATATAACTTTTTTTTCTTAAGATATTTATGTTGCTGGTAGTTGTCATTATGGTTTAACATTTATCGACAAGTGAAGGTCTGGTCAAATCGTTAAATACTGGAGCATAGCATAACTGATTTTGTTCTTCTTAAATCTTTTTCTACTCTAGTCTGAATATAACTTTTTTTCTTAAGATATTTATGTTGCTGGTAGTTGTCATTATGGTTTAACACTTATCGACAAGTGAAGGTCTGGTCAAATCGTTAAATACTGGAGCATATCATAACTGATTTTGTTCCTCTTAAATCTTTTTCTACTCTAGTCTGAATATAACTTTTTTTTCTTAAGATATTTATGTTGCTGGTAGTTGTCATTATGGTTTAGAAAAATATCAAGTCGATATTAAAGTGCTTTAACGTTTCCCTGAATTAGCCCTGATAACTGCCCCATCATCTTTAATTACAAGCGTATATTGGTTGATTTATTTAAGCATTTTATGAACCTTATACAATTACTAGCCCGCAAAGGGTTAAATTAGTACCAAAATACTTTTGACCATCTAAATATAAAAGTTTTTTTTTAAACTTAAATTTTTCACCCCACCGTAATTATTTATATTATTTAAAAATTTAACAGCAAATAACATTAAAAAGTCATAAAAAAGCTTAAAAAGAACCATAAATTTGAAATATTTGAAAATCTGTTTATAAATTAACAATCATCATAATAATTTGGTTTTATTTAACATGGAAATAATAAGCTCAATGACAGCTAATTCTAAAACAAATACAAGAAACAACCAGGAAATGTCCCAGAGAGGTATGAAATGAGAAACTAATTGTGAAATTTTTTTATGAGTTTTGTTGGTGTTTCTGAAATTCTAAAAGAACTTCTGAGCTACAATGCGCTTCAGATTCTTTTTGTTTTTGACAGCTAGAAGTATAATGTATGACAGATGACAAGTGTTTATGACAGCTGTGAGTATTTTGTAATATTCTAAAGTTTCTTTTTGCTTAGAAACTATTTCATTTGCTGTAGGGAATCTTAATTATAAATTTATGACAATTTTGTGTTTGGCCGCGTGTTTGTGCTGATGTTGCATAATGATGACATTTTCGAATACATTAAAATAATTTCCATAGGGAAAGATCAAAGGCAATGCTTTATTAATGTTTGGTAAATAATGAATGACTTTTCTTTTGTTGTTGTTATAGTTGTTAAATTGAAGGTGATGAAAACTGAACAAAATTGTTTCAATTTTCTATTTTCAGTGTTTCCTATTGCATGTGCCTGCAACTGGAGATGTGAAAATAATCTCATTACATTTCTGTGAATTATAGTTATCGTTCAACTGTGTCCCAAAGGGCTGCTCTTCTTTGATACAAATTGTTTTTTAATGTTAATATTTTGTGTGCTTTATTTTGGCAGCAGGAGATTTATTTTAGAGAGTTGGCGGTATGATGTTCTTAGGAAAGGAAGTGGTACTCAAGCAATTTATGCCCACGAGAAATATGTTACCCGGTTTTGAGGGGGTCACATTGTTGAGAACGCCGAAGGGTTAAGAAGATGTGAAGTGAAAAAGGAAATTAATTCCTTTTAGCTCTACTGGTGCGCTTGTTAGCTTGTATTTGAATGAATGTTGCCGCTTCTTTGGTATTAGGAATAACTTTCAATTTTATAACAATCCATTATTTAAGATTCTTCACTAGAAGCTTCTTTGGAGTTCTTTCAGAGCAATAACTTAGTTCATTCAACATTGCCTCATTTGTACATTTAAAGATACATGTGTTATATTCTAAAGCAATAAGGGACAGGTCTTAGGAAGCTTGGATTAATAAAGTTGTCTTTTAACTCGTCTTACCTTTTTCTCATCTTATCTAATCTAAAATAATTTAATTACAATATGGCACAGCCAACTTTAATTTAAGTTTACTTGTACTTTACTCGGCTCAAGTTCGTAACTTTATTAATACAAAATGTTTGTATGATTCGTGGTTAATTCAGTAAACTAATTCCAGCTAATTTTTTAATCGATTAATAGAACCCAATTAATCATGTGCTCATAAGCTTAACTGCTGCTTACTTTATACGAGTGTTTTGCTGCCTTAAGAAAATCTCATCACTCATCGTCTCCATATAAAATACGATAGACATCACAATGAATCACTTAGCTCATCAGATCTCGGCATTTTTAAAATAGAATTTAAAATCTTATCCAAAAATAGCTAATTTTTTTTTTCATGAAATCAGCTACTTTGCATTTAAAAACTGTGTAATTGAAGAAACAAAAATTATCTTATTAATCTATTTTCATTAATAAAAAGGAATTTTTGCTGGTTGTACGCCTGCTATTTGGCAGACATTTTCCTGGTAAGCACTTAGTTGGTAGTTTTCATTTTACTTGTAATTTATAAAATTTATACCACATTAAATCATATTTAATCATTGTAGAATAAGAAGGGGGAAATTAAAAAAAAAAAAAAAGAGTCCACAAAAGAGAAAAAAATACAAACACCCTCATGTGGATGCAACATAACAAGCAACTCTTTAAGTAGACATCAAAAGAAAGTTCCTTTTGTTGTTTGTGTTGTTGTTGTTGCGGCAGAATTTAAATATATCTTCATACATACAGACAAATATTTACATACTGGTCCATGTATCCATGTATAATTTTTCCATACTAAAGATGTGCTTTCATTTAAAAGGGAGCAAAATTATACTTTTAGTGTTGTTGCAACTAGCAATGCAACGTGACTTGCAACACTCCCATACACACTTGCTACATACACTTATAACACGTAAAGGAATTACACACTTAATTAATGAGTGGTTTTTGATCTCAGCCAGAAGAATGTTGAACAAGGCGATGTCGATGATGAACACAATGATGATGATAATAATGATGATAAGTGTGATGCCTGGCATGCTGGGTTTTGTGTTCCGTTCACCATATTTTTTCCATTTTTCGTTTGCTTTCTGCTGAGCCATGAGCCAGAAGTGACAAAATTTTTGTAAGGTCTGCTGCTTATGTTTGAATTTCAATAATTTTCTCTTAAAATTTTTTTGTTACGCGAATAAGTTGCGAGTATAATATGCATATTATTATTATAATCTTCATTGCCATCATTATTATCATTATGATGGGTTGCGCTCATTATTCTGAAGGCGGTATATAGTTTAGACATTTGTCATGGGCTTGACATGGCAAACATGTGTTTATTTTTCTTCGGTTTACACATACATATATTTTATTTAAGATGAGGGTGTTTAAAATGTGGTATTTTTTATTTAATTTTGCAAAGCATCAGCCTTTTATAGGAAACTTTTGGAAGCGCTATCAAATTTAAAAGAACATGCTTTTATTCAAAAGCCTAAGGGCAAAGGGGAATTATTCTTAGGTGCCATTAAAGCACCATTAACTATATATTAAATACGATGCATTGTTTGCTCTATATTATTACTAGATGAGGAGCATGAAGAATATTCATAACCCTTAATATCTTTCTTGTAATTCTCGTAGCCTTACTTTCATGTAAATTTAATAGGCACATAATGACAGCGAAACCAAAGTGCGATTTTTGTAAGCACTAAAGGATTTATCTCATTTTCAAAGTACATAAATAAAAACAATTTATTTAAAACTTTGAAAACTGTGACAATTTTTTTTTCCTTTTCCTCTCTGAAGAAAGAATCTTTTGCTCAAATAAATCAGATATTGATAAAAGGTTGTAGATAAAAAAACCGATAAAAGCACAATCTCACATCAAATATTTACAAAGTATACGCAACTCTACAACAAGAAACGACTGGAAACTGTCATACTCCCGAATGTAAAGTTGTAACAAAAAAAAAGTAGATGACATTTTAAACGATAGTTCACAGCCCTGATATTAATATACTTTGCGGAAAGTATTTTTTAAATATGAAATCGCACAGTAGAGGAGGAAAAAGTATTCAGAAATAGATTGTAAATATTGTAATACAGGGAACTCGCTAGAGAAATAAAAACATTCGATTAAAAACAACACTTTTTTCGATTAACTACTGCAAAGCATGAAGTTTGTCTGAACAGCTTTAATTGAAGGCATATTAAAAGCTTCTTCTTCTTGTGTAAGAAAGGATAACGAAAACTAATTTCAATATGTTAAACATTAACTATAATATTATTATTTTCTCTTAAATTGTTTCATTAAAATAGGGAAACATATATCGTGAGGAAGGTGACTAAGTAAACTTCATGTTGAAAAAAACTTCACGTTTCTACGATTACATTCGGCATATACTCGTACATACATAGATCTCAGATTAAATGTTTTTAATTGTTAATAGTTATATATATATATAAATATATATAGTAATATTATTAGATATATTAAATATTGCTAAAGTTGACTTGTCTCAATTTCGAAATAAATTCATTTAAAATTTGTTTCACCAATTTCATTTCTATAACAAAATTATGCTGATATCAAAATACAGTGAACTCACCATAATATGAACTAATTAAAACTCAGCCAGTTTACTTGCACAGGATTTTACTTGCTTTAATTTACACTTAATTTATACTTTTTCAGAGGTAAATTTGAAAAATTTTTACGTTAGATTTCTATATTAAAAAGAAATATGGATTTCATCTGAGCAGTAACTGAAACCTTTATGCATGCAAGAAATTTTCATTCCAAGCTGAAAGCTTTCAATTATTTAATTGACAGTTAGTTTAGACAGTTTAGATCATCCAGGATCATAATAAAGCTTGTGCCCTGTAATATTGATCAATAATATATTTATAAGAACGGCACCTAATGCCTTTTCTTTACCAACTTATTCCCTAAATTACACGCTGTATGATAAAATTGTCTGAAATAAATTTTCTTGCCACTTTGTTCTTTGAATGTTTTCTGTTTGTTTTTACCTGTAATTTTCCTTATGCTCACAAATGAGAAGTAAGAAATTGATGCGCTTTAAAATTATTATTATTTTTTTATTTTAATATCGACATCGAAGAATTAATGTTTTAACTTAATAGTTTAAGAAATGTGATAAGAAATAATTCAACATTTCCAGGAAGTATTTTCAATTGAAAGCGGCAACACTGAAGCAGATTAACTGCCGTCCTGAATGTTTCAGAAACAAAACGCAAGGTTGTTAACTTCCATTCATAGTTCAGCACTTGAAAAGCAAAAGCGAGTTTACATAGTGTAAGCACAATGGGAAGAATGGAGAAAAGCTAAAAAAAAAAAATATTAAGCGTTGTAGGGATAAAGACGAGTCTTATGAAACTTCAAGTATATAAAAGTTGCTTCTAAGTATTATTTTCAATTTTAGCACATTTTCATTGCTTAGAATTCTCAAACGGTTTCAAAATTTTCAGTGTTGAACTGCAATTGCTTACCCTCTAGATATTTTATTTTATTTCGCCACTTTTGAAGGACTCGTAATGGCCCATTTCAATATTGACTACAAACCTAAATGTGGTTATGGAAAACAGAAAATACAATCATTTAAAATAAATAATTAAAAATGAGAGAATGTTGTTTTGTTTGTAAGTAAACAAAGTATTTATTAACAAATTAAAATTTCTTCTCCGCCCCACTGTGCCAATTAAAAGAAACATGTATTTACTACAGTAAATTAGAATATTTACCACTTGAGCATTTCATATGTAAATTCTTCAAATGGAAAACTTTTTTCATTCATTTACAATTCCTTTTATGAAATGTAGCAAAAGAGTTCATTTTTTTTTCTTTATAAAATATTTTTCCTTTTTGTTGACATTTTCACTAATTACATTGACACAATGACAGCGTATAAATATCAAACGTAAGTTAAACTTTTAAATAATTTATATGCACCTGTCAAAAATGTAAAGAAATAAAAAACTCCTCTTCACGTATTTTGCAGAAAAAAATACGAGTAAATAAAAATTATCACATAAAAGAGAATATTTTAAAGGATTTGCTGAGTTGCTTTGTTTCTTGCTAAAACAAATAAGGCTTCCACTTAAAGATCTAATAAACAACGTTTGGATTTGTTAGAATTTTAATTAAAATTCCAATAAAGTTTATATGCACTAGCAAATATTGGCTGACTGACTGACTGTCATGTCAGTCAACCACCAAGCCAAAAAAAAAAATCTGTCGAATGTGTTTCTTTTCCTCGGTTGCATATCTATGGATACGACTAAGTTTAAAATAATATTAAAGAGTATGTATGTATGTACGTACGTATATATGTGTGTTTGTTTGTTTGTTTGTTTGTTTGTAAGCGTATAAAAACGTATAGAAAAATTAAAATTATAATAATTTCTTAGCACGTTGTTTATATACTTTTTATATTTGTAAGCATTTTTGTATACAATACATTTTGTTTGATTTTTCCATTTAAGAGGAATTTTATTTTATAATATATTTTACTAAATTGTTTTAATGAATACTAATTAAATAAGTGAAGAGTTTAATATGCACGAGAGTACTTTCAAGACGGCAGAAGTCTATGTATGTGCATACTCGACGTTTGCCAACACAGTAAAAAGGGAATAAGTTTATTGGGAAGAGTTTAAGTTATTGTTCAAGTGAATAGTCAGTCTTTCTGGCAATTTTCCCAAAAAAAAAAAATTTCTTTTATTTACATTTTATTAAAAGTTTAAAAAGTCATTTTCAATTGAATGGGAAAATTTTTTATTATTTAAGGACCACATTTGCAATCGGTAGTTGACGAATCTTTTTAGTTTAGGTAGTGAAATTAATATAAAGTATTATCGTTTAGCCTGACCATTGAAAATATGGTTTTACCACGAGGTTTCATTATATTTTATATTTGGAAAATATACTGACTATGGCTAAAGTCAGCAGCGGTTCTAATCACGTCTGCCGCCAGGTACAGTAAAAAAGGACGTTTATATTCTGCAGAAGTTTGTTTTTGTATTAAATCTCCTTGAAATGTTTAAGTGACACAGTTGTAGTTGTCGACAATACCGGCAATCTTTCAATGCTGATATCACTGAAAAACAAAGTGGACTTCTTTGCACGGCATATTGTGTGGCACAATGATCGGTGGAGTAACACAATAAGTAAAATAGCTATTAGATGCCACCGGAGGTATGAAAGTGTTTTAAAGGTTAACCGAATAAAAACGCTTCAGTACCACTTGCATGTTCCACAGCCACTTGCATGTTCCATTGCTGATACCTAATAATCAAGTCCATAATCAAGTACTTCTGTTTTTAAAAATTAATTACATTATTTTCAATTAAGTTCGTAGTCAACGATATTAAAAACACTGTTATAAATAGTTGAAAAGATAGTGAGTTCGATTCTCGCTCTAGTCGTTATATTTACAAGATTATAATAAACAAGTCATGCTGGTAAACTTTTCTACGTATGTATATACCCGTTCAGCAGTTTCTGGCAAATCTATTCTTCTCTCTTTCGAATAGTCGATGTAATAAAACCACTATTGGGCAGCACAAGTGTGTATGCGTTTGGACTTCAGACCAACCTCAGCTAACTTAAGTCTGACACTGCGAATTAGCCCTAAGAGAAGGCATCTCTGGCAGTTTACTTTGCGGGCTTTGTTATGACAATGGTAACGGCTTTAAAAAGACCTTGGCGAACCGTATGCTCCCCGCCGGATACATTTCTAACTCCCTGTCCACACTTGCAATTTTGTTGCAGCAATTTTTGGTTGTTTTAGGTGAGAGGGGTACGATACTCTGTACCCCTCCTCAAGCTTCTCAGCCCTCTCAGCCAAAAACAACAAAAAATTGCTGCAACAAAATTGCAAGTGTTGACAGGGAGTAATTAATATTAGTATTTAATAGCTGCTGAACTATTCTTTGCAACTTCTCTACTAGCCCGGAGGCCAGAGATCCAATAAAGGAATTTGAAAAACAATTATAATAAAATAATGTGTAACTGGTTGACGACCAGCCAGCTGACATAATTTCTCCTAAAACTAACATGTATATACATACATACATATGCATATGTGCTATTTGTGTGCGATGGAATATTTATACATGCCCGCAAACATAAACACTTCATTATTTTCACACGATTTTGTTTACATAAACCATCATCGTCGGCTGCACCAGCAACTGACTATGTTTACAACAAAAATGATGGCCATTTATTAAACAATTAAAAATACAAATTAAAAGCAATAATAATCATTTAAAAATTTAAATATAGAAAAAGAATTGCAAGGAAAATGGCAGTAAAGGAAAGAACATTTTTTACCATACAAGATGCCTTCGTAGGCGAATGAATAATGCTTAGCTTACTAAACAAGAGGTCACAGGTTCGATTCCTGCCTAGACCCTGGATGTTTTCTCGCTGCCAAGCCGTAAGATTTGCAGGTTAATTTAGTTTGAAAAAAAAATGAGGATTCACAGGTGGGTGGGAGAAGGTATTACATAAAGATGGGGAAAATACTTTTGTTAGCGCTTTTCAGTAAGATAAAGTGACTTTAGCGTTTTTCGCCAGTTCCTTGCGAATCTATTCAACTCTGTTTCAAATAGTTTTTCTTTTTAATCTGAGCAAAAGCTTCATTTTATATTTATTGTTAATTTCCAATATTTCGCCAAACTTTGCTTAATAAAAGCAATGTAAAATATAAAATAATATAATATAAAAATAATAAATAATTTATTTTATATTTTTATTTTAATTATAAAACTAAAAGTTGAACAATATAGAATTAAAATGTTTTTATTGCAAATAAATTTTTTTTTTTTATTAGAAACATATAATAATATTATTAGTAATATATAATAATAAAATATTATTCTCTTTTCAGCTATGTTTCCATAACATATTTTATACTCGGCCGAACTCAAGGTATGAACTTGAATAAATCTCTCTCTAGTATTTACATTAAAAATTCTTTCAGATGAAATTGCAAGTTCGTTTCCCAATTCGCTTTTTATAAAATGACCACAATATTTTCACAGTCCTCAAGTGTGTAATCGTCTATAAAAATGTATGAACTTTATTCAACATGAATCATGGTTTTTGCTGGCAGATTGTCGACCCAATTGTAATTTATTTGCATGCCTGCGATAATTCGTTTAATCAACGGCAACTGCTTGCTTTATTTAGCTCTTTCGTTTTCAATGCAACTCATTGCGTTCGTTTCACTGATAAGGACAGTTTGCACAATATTTTTTTTTTCTTTCATATTTTCATGCTCAGTTTCAGCGATAAGAAAACAAGAATTTATGTATTACTTTTCTGAAAGATCTTACATTCTTCCACATCGTGATAAGTGTAAAACTAAAATCATTTCTGTAAATAACTTGAATGTATGCAAATGATCTTTACAGTTTCACTGGTATTTGATGCGATTATATCCTTAAAACCATATATAGTTTTATTCAACTAACTTAACCTGTAAAGCTTTCGGCTTGACCGCAGGAAAACACAAAGGGTCTAGGCAGGAATCGAACCCGCGACCTCCGCTTTTGTAGGCTAAGCATTATTCATACGCCTACAGAGGTAACTAAAGTCATGATCAAGATAAATATGTAGAATTAATTAAATTTTTAAAAAATATCGCTATGCAAAACTTCCTTTTTTCTGTGAAAATGGTAAGAAATTTGTATAGAATTTCATACTCTTTCTAGGAATTGCTCCACTGCATCTAACTTATTCTTCCTCAGCGAACCAAACCTATATGGCCAGAAAGGCAACACACTAGGCTACTAAACCGCATACATATTGTTCTTCTCAATCGTATGTGTGAAATTTTTAAAAGCCTTTGAAAAAAGCCTTTTAAAAGCCTCTGGGAGGTACCTGGCCACTGTGGTCAAACCATTCTTCCTCAGTGGATCAAATTTATGTAAATGGCAATTTTTTTTTTAAGAAAATACACAGTTTCGTTTCCGTTAAAATACGATTTTGCTAAGCATTTACTAATTTTGAATATAAGATGAAGTTTTATGAAATCGCCGAGGGCTCTTCTTTCGTGCAGAAAGAACAGATTTTAGGCATTTCAGAACATAATGTCGTATTAGAAAACTTCATATAAACTCATTTTCTACTTACTAGGATTCATTTTTTTACTTTATGCTCCTATAGCTTAAATTTTGATATTGCTCTTGTTAATGACATAATGCCTTATAGTCCTTTTTTTTAATTTTTACCCCCAATTTGATTTGTAATAAATTTATAATTAAGATGAAAAAGAAAAGATTCTCGAGCTCTTGTTAAATAATTATAAACAAACTTTTATAATATTATCTGTCAATATATGAAAATGAAATTAAAAAAAAAAAAATTTTTTTTTGAAAAATATAGAAAATGCAAGTGATTAAGTTTTTAAATTTAAGTGTTCAGCTTTACAGTGCGTCTAGGAAACTTATGGTAATTTATTATTCTGAAACATTACCGCACATTAAAAAGTTTGAAATTCTGTGAATTTTGGCATGAGAACACTTTAAAAAGAATAATTGCAGAAACTGACCTTGAAAATGGTAAATATTGTATTTCTGAAAATCCTGAAAGCTTATTTTTGACAAAAGGAAAATTACTTGATATGAAAGTAGAACTAGAAGAAAGTGGAACAAAATTAAACTTCTAAAAACTTTATAAACTTCTCCTTTTGCATTATTCTTGCACCTACTAATTAACAAATTGAAGCGACCTCTCGCGCCATAAAATTTATATTTGAAAATATTATATTTTGTATCGATATATGTAAATGTTTCCTTTTTAAGGGCAAACTCACCGTACGGAGGATGTGAATGCTGTTTAATATCGGCAGACATTCTGGAATCCCTAGATTCATCCATGTTATTATCATTACCG
This sequence comes from Ormia ochracea, assembly GCA_963402855.1. Lineage (NCBI taxonomy): Eukaryota > Metazoa > Arthropoda > Insecta > Diptera > Tachinidae > Ormia > Ormia ochracea. The sequence continues at coordinate 46,122,346 of OY727106.1, forward strand.
TTGCCATCAATGCTATCATCATTATCGTCACCATCATCATCGGAATCATTATTATCTAAAGAATGATAATTATCATTTATATCAGTGTCTTCTTCGTCGTCGGCGTATTGAGTTTCACTACTTTGATATTTTGTGAGAGACATTGATACTTTGTTGTTGTTGTTGTATACATTATGTTTATTATAATTGTGGTTGTGGTTGTTGTGGTTATTGTTGTTGTTGCTGTTGTAGTTGTTGTTGTTATTATTATTATTGGTATTACTATTGGAATAATATTGTTTATTAAAACGCTTCCAATGCTGTGATTCATTTTGTCTATGATTGGTTGGTTTATTGCTGTTAGAGGTGCTACTGCGTCGTCGACTTAATAATAAATGTTGTCGTTGCTGCTGTTGCGGTTGTTGTTGTTGCTCTTCTTGATTTACGTTTATAGTTTTGCCACTTGCTCCACCATACCGAGTCAAGCCAACATCGCTCTCATCATTATAATTGTACTCATCGTTATCAATATGGCGAACGGATGTCACCGAAGGCATTAATGACATCAACAATGCCAGGCCAACTATTAACAGCGGAAGATTACTAAGCGGCGACACCGAAGACGTGACAGTTGTTTTTAAGTGTAATTTCTGCATTTTCCCTACTTTTTATTTACATTAAATCACAATCAAGGGGAAAAGTTTTATTATTTTAAGTCATTTACTGATAATTTGTTAATTATTTGTGCCAGCATTTTACACAATTGTGATGATTGTAAGCGTCGCTGTTATGTTTGGCAGTATTATTTTCAAGTTATCTTCTTTAATTTAAATAAATAAATAATTCTGCTGAAATCGTTACTTTATTTCCTTTTTTGTTTCTGCATATACATTTTTTAATTCATCACTTCTTTCTATTTTAATTGTTATATGTGTATGCATTTGTGTTCTCTTTTACAAGTAATGGTTTCATTTATTGTATTTTCATTGTGGATTTTTAATTAATTTTTATTACTTTTAATTGTTTCATTCATAATTTTTGTATGTTTTTGCTTGTTTCTCTTTCTGGCACTTGTGCACAATTTTTTTAATAGTTTATTTGTAAATGTGGGCTGGTCTTTTAATTTATTAATTTAGTTCATATTTTTTTAGCTGTAAAGAGAAAAAATTTTAATTACTAAAAATGTATTTTTTACGAAAATGTAGAAAAAAAATGAATTTAAATCCTGTTGAAATTTATTATGAATGTGAAAGCTTCTATGTTTGACTATCCGTTCCACAATCGGGCAAAAACTTCTTATTCGTTTTGCGTGTAATTTGGCAGGCGGTCAGCATATGATGCATATTAAAATATAGAGTAAAAGCGGGCAATGTTTACATTTTGGTACTTCTTTTTACCCCCATATTAAAAAGTGTAAATGTAAGCGTGAAAAATTGTTAAATTGGCACTCTCCCTTTTTCACAAAGTTAATAGATGCAGTTTATTACATTTATTTTTTTTTATTTTATTGTATAAAATTTTTATTTTTGTTAAATTTTTTCAATAACTCGCTGGTAAAGTCACAAGTAGATCTCGTACTAAAATATTTGTGAGATCTTTTATTATTTTTGTTAACAGAATAGATTTTGTAATTGGTAACAGGAATTTCTCTTAAATGAGGCCCATATTGAATAAAAATACCTTTTACAACATTTAAATTTACAGCCTGGACAAGATGAGGCATAATAAATCAGAGAAGGTTTAAATCAAAGTTTCGTAAAGTGAATATTATTTGAAACATAGTCAGAATTTGGAATCTATAAGTCAGCACTTGTTTAAACTATTCGTAATTTAAATAAGTTAATATGGCAACACTGTAATAAGTATCAGAAATATAAAATTGAAGTCACTAAAAAAAGCTATTGCAAAAAAAAAATGCTAGTTAGGGCCTACTTACTTGGGACCAACCATATATACATATTTATTATATGTGCGAATATTTCATTAAATGTATTCATAAACATAAATAAGCAGTATTAATGTTTTTTGCCATTTGTGGCACTTTCAATATTTAAGCGATTTTCATTATCCTGTTTTTTCTCTATCTTGTTCAATAGTTGTGTGACGTAATGACTTACGTCAGAAATAAATTCAAATTTTCGACAATTCAATTGGTTTTTAAACTCTTAAAAACAACAATTTTGTAAAATATTTTATTCGTTGGACATGTATATCGAGCCCGTTATGTATGGAAATGGGTAAAAATGACTGCTACGTGGTTACTCGTTGGCACGTATACGAAATATACAATTTCCCGTCAGTGTGCCGCATCAATGGAGGAACATTTTGTTTGTTGAAATCTCATATTTTGATATCATGCATTCAAAATTGTAGGTGTAGAAGAAATGGGGCTTTCACTTAAAACCGCATGGTTTTATTGTCCACTTAGCAGTGCTGACATTAACGTCTTGTAAAATGGAACCTCTATCGTTGAAGCCTTCTCTTCGGAACGCATTGATTGGTTCTTTTACTTCTTGTTGTACACATGCATCCGGAAATGGATATATCAACGCTTAAATTAATTTTTCGATTAAAAATTAGCTACAGTTTGTGGTTGACATTGCTATCCATTACAATGTCATTGATGACTATATCAGTTCATGATGATTTTACAAAATATATATATGCGAAAATGAAAGGGTATTACGCGAATGCTGCTTTACGAATCATGACAATACGAATCGTATATGAATATGTAGTGTGTTTAATTTCTATGGATTTGTGTTTGTCTGGTAACTAAGGGACTGTGATTAGAGACCTGAAAGAAAGGTAATGGAGCCGAACGTTGTGAGTTCAATCCTAACTCGTTTGTATTTGTAAATGCCTTCGTGAGTGCTATATGCGTTTTTTAAAACGTAGTTCACAAACGAATGAAATCTGCAATGAATCGTATAGCATCCATATGCCATGGCTTGTTACCTTTAATACAGTTATCAGCGTTACCGCTTTGGTTTTACACTTCTGTAAAATGTGCATTAATATGTAATATGTTTAGCTATTCGCCTATTGCTTATACGTGTATATATCTACATACATACTCTGTATATGACATAACTGCATAGCTTTAATTTGGTATATCAGCATTATACCAACTGCTTGACAGATTTTTTTACAAATCATACGATTTGCAAAGCATTGTGAAATTATTCTTAAAATTATCCTTTTCAGGCTATCAAAGTTGCATTTACTGTCACAATAGCCACTTCCCTAAGTGCTTATCTTATTTACATGTATGCGTTAAAGTTTTGGGTATGTACTATCGAACATTATTGACCTTTTTTCTTATTTCATGGTGTGACCACTCATTTCACTAAGAGTCGAGAGCTTTTGAAGCTGTTTTCTTGTAAGATGGTTTTGTGGTTCAATATGAAATAGAAGTTGCCATTCAAAATGGAAGCATTTGTAAATGCCTTTGAAGTTTGGTAACGTGTTCTCCACTTACGCCTCAGTATACTATTCACTATTCCTACATGTGAATGTTGCCTGCATACAATTATCGCACGTAAAATTTTATGTCTAAGCTCGATGTTTTGTATTGTTTGTTTAATCACTTAATTCTCCACCCTCGTGCAGTTGCAGTTTTCCTTTTATCTCAAGAGTACTTAAAAGGACATTTGCTTTTATCTTTGTTTCTTTTTCAATTACAATTTTTTCAACCGTAACGAATTTTTAAACAGGTGTTTTATATTTGTTGTTAAGCTCCTTTCAAACATCCTTTGAACACAATTTTGTTAATGCTCTCTTTTGCATCCTTTTTTTTTGCTTTCTTTTGCACCATTTGATGTTTTCATTTACATATTTCGTTTTGTTTTTCGTTCCCATGAAACTGTAACAAAATCAATAAACATTTTCCACTTCAAAGAAAATGCAAAGATTTAATGCGGCCAATTTGCCGGTATGAACGAAAAGCTTAAAAGGAAGCAAAATTTGTACGTGTGCATGTTAACACATTCGCAAGCTTTTCTTTCTTTCGCCTCTTATTAGTCATTAATTATTAACAAAAAAAAAAAAAAAAATAAAAAAAAAAGAAGAAAAAAATTAATAGCAAATTTAAATAAACGGTGAAACATCAAATGAAAGTTTTATCCCCCCTCCCCCAATATTAATTGAAACTAATTGACCTGCACTTAACTAAAGTTCAAAACATCCAACAATTTCTTCTTTTAAGCTTTATTGCATTATTTCTCCGTTCTATTCTGCTTTGTAGTTTTATATTTAAATAGCGTTAAGATTTGAATTTGTTTTTTTTTTCTGACAATATTTTCAAAGAAACTTTAATTTTTGATAAAGAATAATTTGAGAATATTTTTTTTGTTATTGAAATAAGTGATATGATACAAAATAAAATAAAACTAGAAATTAAACCAAAAAGTCAAGAAACATTTGCACGGGGAGGTTGAACTTATTTTAGATCTTTTATTTATTTTTTCTTTTATTTTTATTTAAAATAAAAAGAAAACGATGTTGATGCTGATGCTGATGCTGATGCTGATGCTGATGCTGATGCTGATGACGGTGACGTTGATGTGAATGAATCTCTGTATAGTTTGTGGAAAAAATAACATCAAAGAGAATTTGTAAAATATAAAAAAATAATTTTCTTTTTTGCTATACATACAAACGTACAAGTATAGTTTTGAAAATTTGTATAAAGTGGGAAAACTCCTGGTTGGAAAGTGGATTTAAATGGTGTATTTTACAAGGAATACATCGCGTACGAATAATAAACGTCTGATCACGGATTAAGGAATGAATTTATGAGTGCAATAAACATGTCATTTTATTGCGAAACGAATTATATAAAAAGATAAATAAAACGATAGTTTACCGCCTCTTACGGGAGCTCCCAATATAAAATGGATTTTAACCACAAAGAATAAAATTTAAAACTAATTTATTCTTTTAATACTTATAAGAATTCTACAAAAGACTTGTCAGACTGCTGAGAGCCTTATGGAAGGATACAAATATGTTTACTCGATAGACAATTAGAGGGTGGAGAAGAAAATTCACAATGCACTGCTGCTGAAGTGTGGTTGCAAAGAATGGGAATAGGTGTCTAAAATTGTGGTGTGCCCAACCACATTTCCACAGTGCTGCGGTGTGCTGAACACCATGCTTTGATGGAGGTTGAATTCCATTGACGATGACTGCAGAATGCAATACTCGTTGAACTCAATTAAGCTTAAGTAATTGTTGACGCAACAACTTGCAGGCTGGTCCATTTGTCACGAAATAGGAACAGCAGAAGAGGGTGACATCAAGAAGGGTGATGTGTGTAGACTATGGTTAAAAAAAGTTGCGACGGCCATATATATAGTGCTTGGAGCTGCACATATCCTGTGGCAAGATATGTTATGTAGCGAATGCTAGTTGTGGTGTTAATGCCATTCGAAAAAGGTTGTCAAAAAAGACTCGAATGGTAACAGTCAAATTCGATAACTCTTAAATGATCTAATCGCATTTTTATTTATCCAAGGATTTTAGCATTTAACATTTGGCAACAGTCTACAGCAACCCTCGTACAATTTTGTTTTTATAAAAAATTCATGGTTACATTTACAAAGACTACAAGATTAATTAAATCTATTTCACATCCTTTTAAATTTGAAATTTAAATGTGCTTTTCCTAGCGGGTTTGAGGGGCCAACAAATATACAGAACTACGTAAACAAAAAAAAAAAACGTATGTAGTTTTTGAACAACAAAAACGGTTGGAAAAAGGATTTTTTTTCCTTTTTGCTTTGATGTTGTTGCATGTACTTTAATTGCTGTTTTAAAAGCATATACCCCGCGTTTGTGCCCATACTCGTATGTTAAAATAAAAAAACCAAAATAACTAGTTACTAAGAGGCCTTTCAGCAGTAGAAAAAACAACAAGCAAAACATTAAGGAAAAGGATGAGGAGAAACAATAGTCCAACAAAGAGTGGGAGAGAAAGGCTGTGTGTTAAAGAAGAAACAGCCGTTTAAAGGTTCTGTTGGTATGCCAATGGGGGCTCCTCCATTTTCCAAAAGAAAGTGGGAGTCTGTATTGAAGAGAGAAAAGTAGTTGGTTCATTTCAAAAGGATTTTAGTTTTGCTGTTTCGGTTTCGTTTGATTTTTTGAGTTTGGGCTTAACATTGGCTTGCTTGTTAGCATCCTCACTAAATGTGAGGATGACAATTAAAGAAATTGGCGTGGCAAACGTAATTGTGAAGCACCTTTCTAAAAATAAAAAAATGTATAACATTCCAAAAGCGGGAATTAACATTTAGGAACATGTGTAAATAAATATGTATTTTCACTTATTTTCTTTGTTGCGGGATTAACGTAAATCAGATGGCTGCATTACGTTGGTGCTAAAATCCAGCTCATCAGTAGACAAAACCTTTTTATGTTATGCCCATGTTCTCAAACATCAATTGAGAATTACAAAAACATAATCAAAGCAGGCCATGAACAAATTTTCCAACCAACTAACTTTATTCAATATGCTATATCTTATGCTAATTATGAGATTAATCACCCATTCATTGATTAAGTTACGTGTTCATTTGCTAAATTCTGCAATAAATGAAATTTAGCGTAACTCGGGGTATACTCCCAATTTATTTATTATTACTTATTTTGTTTATGGCGGGGTAAAGCTTAGCTTGTTTGGATGCTAAAAAATTCTAAACGAAATCCAGGCGCATTCAAAAACTGGCAAATAAACACATAAAATAAACAATAAAATAAATAACATTAAGTAAATTGGGAGAATGTCCAAATAAGAATAAATTTCATTAAATAAATATTTATATTATTTCTTCCATAAGAAATCGATTTTGATCCCAGTCCTTAATAACCCACAGAGTATTTGTTTTGTTGGTAGTATAAGAGTTTTGCTAACGTTGCTTCAAAAGCCTTTGATACCTCCATCTCCTGTTTTCTCTATGAAAAGAGGACACTTTGACTCATACCGTCCCACTCATATACACCCATATACACCCATATCCACCCATGTACATATATGTATGTAACCATGTATGTTTAATAGTAGTGTGGTAAAAGCAAAATTAAAATAAAAAAAGTTGTGTACACAAAAAGCATAAAGAGCACAGAGTTGTCGTGTTTTATTATTCCCTCAAAGGATAACAAGAGCAAATGAAGACAAAAACAAATATCAAACGACGAGTACTCTTTAGAAACAAAGACCCCAAAAACCGTCATAACGTCATCATCAGCATCCCCAACACCATCACCAACACCAACACCATCACCAACATCTTCACAGCCAGCAGCATCAAAAGCCAAACGTTACCAATGATAACCACATTATCATCATAACCAGGTTATACTATTTTGTTAGGGATATTTGAAAGGATAAAACTGAACGATTTTCGGAGTTCTTTTTTAAAACTGAAAAGTTTCAAAGACAGAGTTTTTAATTGGTAACCATTTTACATTTTTAATTTAAGACCTGATTACGCAAAAGATACAACGAACATTAATCGCACAGAACTGTTGTCGAATTTGCTTTACTTCATCTGAATATTCGCAGACCTCAATGAAATATTTACTTTTTCTTTTCCATAGTTAACAAGGCCGGAACAAAGATAAAAAAAGCTTTTTATTATTATTCTTATTCTTATCTAAGAGCTTCTTATCTCAATAATTGTTATTCTTTAAGACATCTTTCGCCGATTATAATCTTCGAACCAATAGGCTAAAAGGATTTTAGGATTCCAACAGACATCCATAGTCATACTTTATTGGTTGAGCTTAATAGCACTTGCCAGAATATCATTAAACATCAGGTTTTCACTACTTCTCGAATAAGACCTATGCCACAATCCTTTACTTAATTCAGAACCGTATTCAGAGTAAAAGTAAAAGTGTAAAGGAATCAAGCCAAAGGTCTTAGTAACGTAGTAAAGATTGTATAATCACAACGAAATCTGTGTGACCTTATAGGGAGTGAAATCTTTCTTATTGCCTATAAAGGCATCTGAAGTGCTTAAGATAAAAATTTATTTAATATCACGAGCTTCTGAATCAGTAGTCATTAGCACCCGCCTAATGGTTTCCATAAGATAAATCCATATTCTAAATTTAATTAAAAATCCGCCAATGCAAGTACCATAAAAGTACTTTGTCTTTTTTCAACCATTTCGAATCACTGAAGTGTTTAGCAGGCAATGCGTTAAATGGAATGGGCCCTTTTTCTCTTAGTATGTGTATGAAAGGGTGTAACATGAATATGTTTCACATCATTTAAATTTAAATTTTAAGAGGATATAAGCATAATTTTTTTTTTGACATCTTTGGAAGTAAGTTTTTAAAAATGGTCCGGTACGTTTATTCAGCTCGATTACTAGTGCTTATAATTTTCCTAAATGAAGAGCAATTAGTTGGGAATATGGCCTTATATAATGTATAATATTTTTTATATTTTAAAATGTTTGTATATGACATGCCCATGTTTTAGATTTCTTTGATTTTTAATGTTCGATAAAAAAGGCAGCTCAGGCTAACTGAGAAAGATAGCTCACGGGATATTGTGGTGTCACCTCAATGCTAATCCTAAGATATTCTTCATGCGCCTCCTAAAGCATATAACCTTTTGCAATTTTGTAAAATTGTTTTTCAGTAAACCAGATAGTGGCATTCGTAATATAAGATATATAATATAAGAAAAAATTCTTAAATGCTTACCATGTATTTTGGTTAAAACATTTGGCATCGGTCCCACGCTCTAAGTACGTGCTTTTTTATAAGTCTGCTGCAAAGTTTGCCACACGTTTAGAGTCAACTTTTTTTTTTGTTTTTCAGTCCAAACGTATTTAAAAGGAAAGTAACATATTAGATCAAAAAAACTTTCATCTATTATTATTAGGCACACCCAAAAAGATTAATTTAAAAATTACATATTACTTTAATTGCAACTTCTCTTTGTTCCACCCTGTATGGGAGTGTTTGTTTTTTGTATTTTTCTCTGTGTTTAACAATACCGGCATAAGTTTTACTCTTTTTTATTTGTATAAAGCTCGGTTTTGCTTGTTTTGCTGCGTTTATACAACACAAATACCGTTAGGATACCACTTCCGGCGCGCACAAAGTGAAATATAAATGCATTTCTGCTTTTTATTCTTTGTTAGTTTATATTTGGCTGTGCACGAGTGTTTGCGCATACATATATATATATATATATATGGGTGTGTGTGTTTGAGTGCATAAGAATTTTAACGGGATTTTTTTTATTAATGGAAAAATAGAGCGTATTAATTATGAATGTAAATGACACGAATGTTTAAACACACATAAACTTCTTTTGAACTCCTACCGCTAATGCAAATTCTCTTATGCTTTCACTGTGTAAAAGAGTCAAACACACATACATACATATGTAAGTGGGTAAGGATACCCGCGGCCTGCTGTGCAAGTTGACCGTGTGAAACAGTTGCTCGAAGGTTTAAATATTTATTGGCAGTGTTTTATATTGCATATTTAAATGAATTAAAAATTTGAAAATATAAAAAAACGAAGTAATTTTTTTTTGGTTTTAAAATTATTGCTTTTGAATTATAAATTCAGCCATAAATATATAAAAAATACTTTTTTCTTTGTTTGCAACATTCTCTTCTTCTTGATTAATGTTTTATCAATTTAAATATTTCTTATATTTTGTTTATACATTCTCTACTTCCGCTCCATTTACTGAACGTTATACACGCGTTCGCTATCAGCGAAACACTGACATTATTTCTGTGGTTTTTCAAATCGGAAAATCTGTTATGTTTTTTCTCAATTTCCACTTTGTTCTGCTCTCAGACTCTCATCGTGTCGTCTTTCTCATTTCATTTGCGTTTCAATTCCGTCATTTTGCTAAACAACAAGTTCTTTTAGGGAAAAAGCAAACAAACCTAAACAACATAACAACAAGTGGCCCTTTTGTTTTTTTGTATGCATCCAACAAATTATGCTGTTTGAAGAAAGAAGAGGCGCGATTCATACTTGTGTGCCGCCAATGTGTTTTATGAGCAACAAGTAGGAGAAAGTTTGAGGACATAAACCCCTAAATGAGCATAGTTTTTAGCTGGAATTTCCTCCATTTCAAGCTGTTAAGTAATTATTATTAAATAAATGTTATTATGGCGTTTTCTTTTCTACAATAAAAATGTTGCGCTGTGAAAATGTGAATTTTTAAAATTTTTTGCCCGCCCTGTGAAAATGCCATTTTTTATTTAACGAGAAAAGAACACAAATTAGAAAAACAGCTGATAAAAAAGTATTTTTGTATATTTTATGAAATATGTAAAAAAAATGTTCAGCTGCAAAATTGCTAATTCATTTGCTTGAGAAACTAAAAGTTTTTAATTTTAATATCTCATATAATTAAGGAGCCGTATTGTTATCTTTGGTTTAAAAATAATAATTAAAATCTAATTTTCTGACTCATTCGACTCAAAATACTTTTTTTTTAACATATCTGGTAAAGCAGTGTAAGAATAAAAGCAATCTGTTTTACAGCTACCTTAAAAAAATCGCAATGTTTTGTGATTTTAAATTAGTGGCATATATATAACAAATATACTCGTATTTTAAGATAAAAAATCAACTAGAAGAAGTAATATAAACACCTTTCGCCCTGCGAAAGGGCAACATTTTTACAAAAGAACACGCAGGCCTTTAAGAGGGCAACGGTTTTTTTAAAAAAGAAAAGAACACAAAATTGTCCTTTTTGATTGTAATATTGCCTTTTTTTTGTAGAAAAGAAAATCCCTTTAAATAATTCAATAGTTGACTTTGTTTATATCAAAATACTAGACTTTTGCGAAAGCAAAAACAATGTTAGTTTTGAACTGAATTTTTTGTCAAAACATGCTTATACGCTTATCCAAAAAGAATGGAAGGGTATTCATATTAAGCTCTTTAATATTGGTTTGCGACTCCATAAAGCATATACATATATTCGGCAGCCTTATAAGAAGGGAAGTTGGTCGAGCTTTTTTAGTCTGTCTGTCTAAATAGTGCTGAATAAATGTCGCCCATTTGAATTTCAGTGTAGCTGTATGATTGTCCTATAATTGTTTTGTTTGACCGTGATTGCCATACGATTATGGCATAAAAAGAATTGAGGATTGAACCAGTGCAACATCGTATAAGGTTAATATTTTATTCATTTTAGATCGCAATCTGTAGTAATAATTTTCGGTAACCGTGCTTAAGGTACATGCAGATGCATATGACAACTATAATATATTTGTGGAGGGGCCGATAGTTCTTCAACGGAAAGGAAAATTTTGTCATTTAAAGAGGGATATCTCTGAAACATTCTCTTCCCCGCTTACCTCTTTTGTTTCCAGTGAAATGTAGATTTCGGTTGGTTTTCTTTTTAAATGTTATTTATTTTAAATAATATTTCTTTTTAATTTTTTATTACACATTTATACATAAATATACATTAAATTTTTATTATTTTATTGGAATATATTAAGAGTTTTGTATATACAAACTTTAAATAATTTGCGATAATTTATCTATAGTTCATTGTAATAAGTACGTCCTACATACATAAATAGTTGCCTCTCTTTTAGCTTCGTTTTATTTCAAATATTGTTACAAATATTACTATGAAAAAATATTAATATAAAGTGATATTTGAAGAGATAAAAGAGTTTTGTATTGTAAAATAGTTATATTTTAGGCTAATATAAATGTATTTATAAAAAAAATAGTTTACTGAGTAGCTTAAGATAACACGGAATACATTTCCATTTTTCCAATAATTCAGTTCATATATTGTTTTATGAATTGCCCTTTAGCGGAGACGTTTGGAGTTTTTGTTGAAGAAAATCATATTTGGGGGTGTTTGCTATGAGCAAGATTTTGATTTAAAGTTTCTTATAGGCCTACCGGATGGATACAGTCTTGGACAACTAAATACAATATTTGCCTCAATACGGCTTTATTCGTGGACGTGATATTAATCCTGTATAGAAAAAAATGTCCTTGTGATTCATTTTTTTTTCTTTTTCACATTTTAATATATTTACATAAATGCATCGGGCTAAATTTCGTGGTTTTAACAAAGAGTGAAGAAAAAGCCACGTTATGTAACTTTAATATATGTTACATCACATAAACATTGTCTTTCTAAGAGTTGCGGTACGCGGCCCACTGTGCTTTGAGTGTTGTCATGATGTACCCGCAATTCTGTATTTCCCTCGGTAGGATATTTTTAGCGACATCATAACAACGCCGTTTCTAGCTTAAGTGTGGTGCAATATTTGTGCAGTCGGAGGACTGAACTTGCTCGAAGCTTTTCATATATTGAAATGAAAACTTAATGTGAAAATCTGCAAAAATATGACAAACCTTACCGTAATACGCCTGCTCAGTATTAAATTTATTTTTTCTATATTTTTCTCGTCTCTGTTTAAAGTAAAGTCTTTTAATTATTATTGTTGAAGAACACCGGTAATAACATTTTAAATATTTGTTACATTTAAAGAAAATGGACTTTCTAGTTTTTAGTATTAAAAAATTGTGTACTTTCAAAATAGTTTATTATATAATAGGAAACATTTTACAAAGTTGTTTTCAGTGTGTTTAAGTATGATTTTCTATTCGTTTAAATTCCCTTCAAATGTCAATATTTAGTTTTATAGATTTTTTTATTGGCTTTAAAAAATTTTCTTTTTCTCTTGATTTTTTGATATTTTTATTATATTTTCATAAATATTTATTTAAGCTGCAAATGTCTTTTAAATTTTATAAAATGTTTTTCCTAAAAAACTTTAACAGTTAAATATATAAATAAAAAATAATTTCACAATGTGAATGTTTTTTTTGCAGAAAATGTAATTTTTTGAGCTAGAGCGAGATAGTATTGCAAATGGCATATATTTCTATTTCATCATGCTCACAGGAATAAGACATTATTTAACAAAAATTTTGTTTCGTGGACGACAACTTATTTATGAAAGAGTTTTATTTTTATTCTATTTTTTTTTTACTTAATTAATAATACACAAAAAGGGGGGCTTTCCGCAACTTGTGTGGGGGAAAATGTAAATAAAAAAAACTCTGTAAATATTTTAAAATGGGCCATAGTGGTGCAGGTCATCGAGCTCTTGGCAGATAGCATGAGTACAAGGAGTCTTTCTAGTGAACATCTTTTATAATTTTAATTTCAAATTTTCTTTTTCTTTACTGAAAGTTTTCGAAATATTCACATACCAGTCTTGAAATTAAAACTAAACACCCTCTACTTTATGTGCCCTCATCATGCTGATTTAAGTTTCGTATTTGTAAAAGCCCTAAATAATGTGTATATAACTGATGCTGTATTATTTGCCAAAAAGCCCCATTGTGCATTATGTTTTATAGGAGAGAATTTTCATATAAATTTCAAATTATTAGAACTCAAGGTTTTAAATAATAAAAAATTAATGAAAATTATGTATAGTTGTAAATTTAGTTGTTTGATTTCGGTTTTTTGAATTCATATTAATTTTTTAGTGTAGGATTGTTTTCTACTTCAATTATATCAGTTTAATTTTTCTTTGACATTTACGTAAATACTTCATATACATATGTAATTATTTTTTAAAATTTATTTATTAGTGTTTATAACAAGTTTTACAACATTGTAGATGTACATACATACATATACATATATGTATACGCCATATATATATATAGTAGTTATTTATTTAAAATATCTAAGCGTAATTTTCATGTTTTTCCTTTATTTGTTAAACATTTTGTTAAGTGTTATTACGTTATTACGACTGGAAAAAGTCTCAGCAAAATTTAAGTGACGTTGAAGAAATTTTAGCACAAATACTTAAATATTCATTGAAACCCTTAATTTCTTAGTTCTATTTGTAGTATAAAGTTCTTTGTCGTGTGTTGTAAAGAGTGTGGTAAATGAGGCAAGTGTTTGCTACACTTTGCTCCTTTGTCGGCGTGTAGTCAGTGATGGTGGGTTTAATATATAGATTATAGATTATATCGCTTATAGTCATTATCATGCACACTGTATATTTTAGGATTTAAAAACCAGTATTTTGGGAAAATACTAGTTTTATTAGTTTCAAAAAAAATCTGTAAATATTTTAAAATGGGCCACAGTGGTGCAGGTCGTCGGGCTCACTGCAGATTGCATGCCATGGCATTCATATTTAATGTTGTTTACAAAATTAAATAAATGAATCTGGTTTACAATTACGTTTATGGCTGGGTCGATATAAATAGATAGGTTGTGGCACTTAGTAATTAAAAAAAAAAACAAAAACAATTTTAAAAAAATTTTACGTTAAAATATTTTTTTCTGTGTATCATACATATATAACGTATGTAAGAAATTTCAATCTAATTACACGTAGTTTGTTTCGTACAACTTTTATGAGCTGCTTGTTTTGCTACTAAATTTGATTGAATTAAACGAACGAGTACAAAAAGAGATTTGAAATTGTAAATTTGTAAATTTGATTGAATTAAACGAATGAGTACAAAAAGAGATTTGAATTTGTAAATTTGTAAACTTGATTGAATTAAACGAACGAGTACAAAAAGAGATGCTGCTGCTTTGCAACAATTTGCTCATTTTAATTTTAAATCATAATTTACATCAAGAAGTGTGTGTGTGGATTTTTGGCCTTAAGGTGGATATTTATGAATGTTTTCATTTCCAAAAACTCCCAGTGTTTTTTATTCTGATCGGTTGCACATGCAATAAGAGGCTTGTGGCCATGCTAAAACTCATGGACGTGTTCTCAGCACAGCACGGAACCTTGGAATTATATGGGATATTTTGTAAAATAGCTAAAACGTTTTAACTTTGAAAAATAAAATTAATGAAATTTTTTAGTCTGTATCTTGTTAATTAGATATAAAATATTTAAAATATTGAAAGGAACCGGTAGTGCGTTTCCGGTCGTTGTGAATAAAAAACATGTTGAAACATATCTAAGTTAATGCAACATTTAATTAGTGTATGACGAATTTTCGTCAGGAAAAATAAAATATATTTAAGAATATGAAAATGTTCATAATTGTTGCGCGGCGAACTCTGCAATAGATCTATTTTTTATTTCACAGCATGTTTGCTTTTTGTTTACACTTTTTTTCAAATTAATGATATATTTATTATATAGTGTTTTTTAGAATGGAAAGAAGATTTAGATATATTTTCGTATCATTTGAGATAATATATTTAAAGTTAATATTTATATACCGCACAAGGTTGGAAATGTAACTTTTATAATAAATGCAACATTGCGTAGACAAAATTTCGGTTTTTTTTCTACGAAATCTCTTGTTTTGCAGGTTTCATTTTAAAAAAAAAGTTACATTTACAAAAGTAATCAAATTCCTAATGTTTCATACATTCAATAAGAGGATAGAAATGTTTGAAAATAATTTTTGAACATTCAACGAAATTTTAATTTTTTTTTAGAGAGTCTTGCTTTCTTTGTGAAGTTTAATTTCATTATTCTATTTCTATATTCTTGAAATCAAAACTAATCTATTCGTTATTTCTTTCCAGTTTATTAATGCTTTTTAATATATTACTTTTATTAATAAGCATTTTCCTTTAGCTTGGATTCAAAATCAAATTTCAAAATCGCAATGAAAAAAACAATGTATTGAAAATAAGTTTTATACTCGACAAGTCGGATTGTAACCAGTTTGTAATACTATGCTTTCTTTCTTCATCAGCTTTTTTAACCTTCTTATTTCACAATTTGATGTTATTGAAAATAGTTTTAGATGTTCGTTGGGGTCTTAATTTCCATGCGATCAATTTCATAATCAATTAAAGTTTTATTAAAGACTTTAGCAAATAATTTAATTAAAAATTTCTTATTGAGCCTTAATAAATATTTCTTGAAATTCCTTTTTGAACGGAAGCATGCAGTTCACGAACACTTCACAAATATTCTTAAAAGACGTATTAACACTGTATAAGAATATATGCACCCCTACCCCTACTAAAGAAAGGTAATAAATAAGTGGCATAAATAAGAGCATTACCGAATACAACAACAAACAAGAATTTGTCAACCATACAACAAATATATTTTGTCCATTTACAAAATGAAAGGCGTCACGATGGGTGAACTGTATAGAATCTCTCTTTCATTTCAAATTTGATTGACGACAAAATGCGTCAGTCAACAACTGCTGACGACTTGCTTCTTTAGCAATTGTTCTCCTTTAAAATTTCTGGTCACATGATTGAGAGCACTTGAAACGTTGAAGGAATTAAGGAAAGCAATAAAAGAGAAGCATTTATGTAAGAAAACAGCGTCAGTTGAGAACATTAACATATCAATTCATAGAAATGTTTTTATTGCAAATAATTTTATGCCAATTGTATTGTTTGTTAAAGCAAGAAAATTAAATAATTTTTTTTTTTTTTTTTTTTTTGTTGAAGATGTGAAGTGTGCTGAAGTTGTTTCTTTGAGTTTCATTATTCGAAAAGGACAATTTGCGTTATAAGAACTAGCGATTGTTTCTTTGCAGCTATTGGAAATGAGTTTGTGACACATTTGCAGTTAAGGAAATCAAATTCGAATAATGTTTTAAGCATTTGGAGGATTTGCCTCAAGATGCACATATTGACGTCATACACACATACTGACGGCAGTCGTCACAGTGGAACTGAAAGTCAATAAATGGCAATAAAGATCTTTGTTTGTGTGATGGAAGTTTTATTGCACTGGCAGGCAGCATTTATTATATAAGACATAATTTATTACATAATGGAAAAAGCATAGAATGCAAAAATACGATTTCTGTAAAAGTGACCTTCCTGAATACAGTATACAAGTCTTCAGGAAGTCGTCTGGTTTTATATGGTTGTAACGTAAGGATATTTTCAGAAAGAAACTCCATTGGGGCTGACATGCTCTTATTATATGGCACTGAGTGGAATATTTAAAATAAAAAAAATTTTCCAATAACAGTTTGAGACTTACTGGAGGTTTTAGCTTTAAAGGCATTTTTACACGATAAGACAGTTCGAATGACGTTTCTTACTGACCAAAAACTGGTGGGTGACCAATATCTGGAGGGGAACTCTTTATAGAAAACGTTAAAAGAAGAACATTTTTAATTTTTTTTGTTTTAAATTTCGGAAATTAATTACTAAGTTTCACAAATATCGAAGTTCGCCACTTATATAGAACATTTCTCAGCAATTCGATAACATTTATGTGGCATTTTTCGTTTTATATAAATATTGTGTGCACCTTCTTTAATTATCACTAAATTATTACTGTTTTGGAATTGATTTGATTAAATAATTTATTAATTTTTTGAATGATAAAGGAAATTTGTTTAGTGTTTGTGTAATATTTCGTGTATTTCGTTCTTTTGCTGACTTTTACTTTTATTTTGTATCAGTTTAATTTGTTATTTTTTATATGTCTAATAATAATATTTGTTATATAATTTTGTTTGTATAATTTTATATAATTTTAAATATTTATTATTGTTTATATAGTTTTTATTAAATAAAGATTATGTTGTATATAATCGATCTTGTGCGATTATTATATTACATTTATTAACGCACATAATGCCACATGGCAGTCGGTTTACGTGCATTATTTATCATATCGTGCCAATGTTGGCATCCCGTTCCACTTTCTTGGGGACCCAAGCCAATGCTGCCAATTTCCTGGCTCTCACCGCCTGCTGAAATAACATAAATCTGCAAGTAAAGAAATTGTCATAGAAATAAGCTAATGTGAGTGGATTAGTTGTAATGCTGTTAATACAGATGTATAGAATATAATGAAGTATCCAGCCCTGCTACCACTAAGACGTGATTACACGACCACTCAAAGTGTAAATCTTAGCATAGAGTAAATGTAAGCTTCCATTAAAAACTGGAGGACTAGCATGCTGTAGTACTTTTACGGAAGAAGAAATTTTTGTGGGGCTTTAAATTATTACGTCATGCCCTTTCAAAGCATTCCAACACAAAGGCCTCTGTAAATGTTATCTTACTTAATCACTTATCAAAGAGAAGGCAGAAATATTAAAAACGGGCTTGCTTAGAAAATCTAATATCGGGACGTAAAAGGAGGTTTTATGTAAATTAATAAAATAAAATCTTATTATGTTTTCATATATTCATTGACGATACACCATGAAGGGATTGTAATGAGTTCTTACCTCGATGGCGGCATTATGCAAGTAGGACGATTGTAAGTTAAAAGTAAAGGGTTCATTCCATGTAGGATTCGCGGTGTCTTCTGCTTTACTAATACTGGTTTTGCGCTTCTTAACACGTTTGCCATTCTGTATCAGATATAACTATAAGAAAAGGATCCTTTTACACATAAAAATAATTTATACATTTTTTTAGCCAGTACCTTAACGTAGGTTTCTTGAATTGTATCCAAATTCTTGGCCTTCATTATTACCACTGTTAGCCGTTCAGCTTGGGGTAAATAGTTTAAAGAACAAAGCAACTCTGGGCGATCTTCTGGTGGTTTTTTTGTGCGTAGTAAATCACCCCAAATCTGTATAAAAACAATTCATTTTTCCGCTAAATAAAACTTTTTTAATAGATTGCAATCATTTACCTCAACTGATTTAGATAAATCTAACTGATCTATACTTATGCGTACTTCGCCAATAATGTCATTGTGCGAATAACGATCATAATCTAGAACCTGTAAAATTAATTCTTTCCCTTGCAATTGATCACGTGAGACCGGAAATTTGAAATGTTGGTCAAAATAGGGATTTGTTTCGCCTCGGTGTATAAGAGTCTGCCGCTTGCGCTTGTCTACCTCAGGTTCTAAAAGCAAGCGGACATAAGGATCTCTGAAACCTCCTTCCTCAATGGGGCATAAATTGTGAGCTGCGAAAGGTTTAAGAAAGATTACCATGTAACATAAAGTGTTGCAGTTCGATTAGACACCAACCTTCAATCAAGTGCACAGTCAAATCAAATAAATGATAGTCATATTTGACACGTAAGTGTAAACGACCCAAAGCTGGACTATTTTCGGGCGCATTTAAATAAATGGGTCCGTCTGGCCCCCTATACAGATCTGGTTGTATGGCTCCCAATGGCGAAGCTGGACCCATGGTGGGATCAACATTTGGCTGTATTCGTGCTGGCAGTAGCAAAGGGGAAATACATCTACTGCTATGCTTAGTGGAGTGTGACGAGTGTGGACACAGTGGAGCATTTGATGCACTAGATAGCGAAGCTAAGCTATTTTGCGAAGGACTAGATGCACGCAAATCGGCAACATCGGCGGCAACCTGATTAGCACTACGAGCATCCAAAGATATAGTGCGCATAGGACTAGGCGTGCGCGATAACTGTGGAATATAAATATTTAAATCTATGTAAAGAGACATATATATAAAGTTTTGTTACATAATATGGAAACACCGAATCGGTGGGTAAGGAACTGCGGCCATCAGGACCAAAGGTACGAATTTGTGGCGAAGAGCCCCTGTGGCACTGTAATAATTTTACAAAAAAAGTTTGAGGGGATATTAAGCCTTATTGAGAGATTTTTTTTTTTGAAATTCTTCTACTTACTGATTGCCGAGATGGAGCACTATCGACACTTGATTGACTTGATATTGAAGGCGTTCTTTGTAGTCTCGGTGGAAACGATCTTGATTGGTGATGCAAATGTGAAGGACTGCTGCTTATAACATCAGCTGTGCCTCGTAAAATATCTGTATTCACAGCATGTGCTGAGCCTTGATTTATTTGAGGTTGTATTGCCTGAGATTCCTTTGCGAAATTAACCTCCTGTAAAGGAAAAATAAAAATCAACTGCTTTAAATGTTTGTATAAACTCGAAACTTTTCCATAGAAGATGTGGGGAGACAGTTAATTTATAATTTCATCGCAATGTTTTTTCAATAGTTCACCTGTTCCGAATCCGTTTGCAATTCATAACTATCCGATACACTACCAATGCCACTAGTATTTGATGTAATCGATGAGGCCGACGGTGGTGGTGTCATTGGCTGTGATAACGGCGGTGTTTGTGATGTTGTGTTAGAACCTCCTGTTGTGGCAGTCGTACCTGCCGTTGCATTTGTAGCCGCACCAGCAGAATTGCTAGAACTATTCGTTTGATTTGATGTCGTTGGTAAATCTTCTGAATTTCGATCTATTGTTATTTTGCGCACAGCGCCTACACGTTCTTTCGCCATGCGCGACCATGACTCGATACGCTTATGCGCAAGCCAACAAGCCGCTGGCCCTAAACCGCTCATAACTTGTAAAAATATTTTAACAAATTATAATTTTAAATACTGGCTGTATGTTTACGACAAATTGGAAACTCGAATTACCGGTGGATTTGATTTTACTTTACATTGTACATTTAGTCTATTGTGATTTTTTTATTACACTATTTATACTAGACACTGTAGAAAAAAAATTTTTTAGAGAATTTTTTCAAAAAAATAAAACTTTTCACCAGATGGCAGTTGCATCAGCAATGTAATTGTACATGCATGCATATAGTTATATATGTATATATATATATAGTGTTCTAATCTGTGCAGTCTGCTTTAAGCATTTTACTAGAACTTGGCAAAAAACTTGTTTCTTATTTCTTTCGATCTAATTATATATTATATATTTAACCACTGTTTACTTATTTGCTAGTCAGAAAAAATTTTTTCTTGTTTATTTTATTTTTTTATTTAACACCACAGTTTACTTGTTCACCAGTAAGAAAAAAAAAGTTTTTTTTATCATTGACATGATAAAATAACTAATGTCATGCTGAGCACAGAATAAATAATTACTTTTATTGCTGATCTTTTGAGGTTTCATTAACCCCTCATAATTTGGATCCCATTTCAAATATATTTAATGCTATACTAAGACTATACTAAGACTATACTAAGTTAGTGGCAAGCTGTGTTTAACAAATGAAGCCCAAAACTAATCCAACGTAATATAGGCCTTGTCTTAAGCCAGAATGCCTCAAAATTTTCTTAAACTTTATGTGGAGTTGCCATTTCTACTGGAATATATCGTTAGCTGAAATGCAAAACTACTAACTAATGATAAAGCCAAAATTTCTTTGCACTGTTTAATGAATGTTATGTGATCTCGCACTCACTTTTTGAAAGTAATTGTAGTATTGCTTTGTTTTTAGGATTTGTAAAATTTATTTTATTTGACATTTAAAATCTACTAAATACAAAAATAAAAATATATGTTTTCATATTCATATTCTATGAGTATATCATGACTTTATTTAACATTTAAAGTGGATTAAATTCTTTAATTAAATATTAAGTAGAATATAAATGTTTTATTTCAAAATATGTTGGAATTTATTACTGAGAGGTTTTAGCTGCCACCTGCGGGCATTGCACTGTGTGTGCTAATGCGGTTCATCATTAATCCTTCACTATTTAAGTTTTTTATTTTTAGCCACATTGTATTTTATTTTAGCTAACAATACGAGTATAAAACTGTTCTACTGAAACCACGAAATTTTATCGAAATTTTTTTTCCTGTTTTTTTTTTTTTTTAGTAAATCAATAATTGTTAAGACTTAATATGTTTAGGATAAGCAAGAGCATGGGTTTAAGGCTAGTTTCAAGCGAAAAGTATCATAATAGCAAGAACTGCAGATTTTAAATTTTTAATAATAAGCGAATGACTAATGCACTGCCTACTAAACAGGAAATCGCGGGTTCGATTCCTGCCTAGACCCTTGTTGTTTTCCTGCGGCCATCAGAAAGCTTTTCAGGTTAAGTTAGTTAAAAAAAAATAATTCATTAAGGTTGAGAACTATAACTTTTATAACTCTTTTTGCAATATATTGTTATTACTATTCCAGATTTAGTTGGCTTATATAATCTATTAAATGAAATATCTAAGTTAATATTTTAATGTTTAAAATGCTCAAAAAATAAATGCCAAAAATCATTTTATTCCGATATTTCCTTTATTTGTCTTGTTAAATCAATTCTGCTTCCTTCCCCTTCGCTTCTTCCTTGTGGGATATACTCGTATATTCATTTAGGTCAATTCATTAATTTCTCTCTATTTAGCCTGTTTGTCTTAATTAATTTTTATAATTATTATTATTCTTCTACTAATTCTATTTAATATTTTTTTAATAATAAATTGTTTCGTTTTCTTTTTTTATTTTCAGATTATAAAAACACGCAAAGAAGCGTGAAAATGGTGGTGAGTTAATTAAGCTTCTTACTTTTTTCTTCTAAGTTTCATTACTTCTTAAAGTAATGTCTTAAAATAATGTCCTAGACAATGGTCACTGGAAGGATATAAAAGTTGACAAAGTAAAAGAAAACTTTAGCAAATTTATGTTTACAATTTCAAAGGCAAAGTTTAATTAAAAACTTGAATAAAGAAATGACTAAAAGTACGTGATAAGAATGCTTTAAGTAAAAATAAAAATTAATTTCGCAAAAATATGTGATGTGATGTGTCCTTAAGCATTTTCTAGTGTGTGGAATTATGTCATCTTTTCCGAACTGTTTATTATTGAAAGCATCATATTATTTAATATGAGATAAATAAAGTTCGCTATTTGTAAACAACTGCACATTTTGTTTAGACAAACAAAAAAAAAAGAAATTTAATGAAAATATTATTTCGTGTCTGTTGTAATCAGACGAAATAAAATGATAAGTATTAAGAATGACGAGAACAACTGTAGTCAAAGATGTACAGTGAGTCTTTGAATCATTTAGTCGAAAAAGTAATTTCAACACTGTGCCACACGGTGCCGCACTGTTGATTTTTTCTAGATAAGTTTAATTAATTTTTTCAGATCAACGAAATTTTTAATTTAAAAGAATTAGTGCAATTAATTACACATACTTTCTTTTATTTGGATCATTTTCCTTTTTCAAATATTCTTGATTTTTTGATTTTAAACAACAATCCCACATTGGCTCACAATACATTGATAAGTAAATATTGCATTTTCTATTTCCGTTTATTAACATCCGGTTGCCTTAACAACTATTGCCAATTACAATGTTGTCATCACAATTCTAGAACAAAAGATGCTCATATTTTAAAAAGTGACCTTTAATGCTACAATATGGCTCAGCTATACCCAGCAATTCTTAAAAACTTTTTCCCCTAATAATACCTGTCCGACCCAGCAGAGATTTCAATGATTATTTGGTATTTGATTACGATTTGCTGAGCAAATCGGCTGAAATATGCTATAAAGAAATATTGAAAGAAACAGTGCCTGACATATTCCATTGTGGTCGATGCAAGCAAAAGCTCACCTTTCAAGTCACAACAGGTATGGAAGCGTCAAGGACATAAGAGCATATGAAAAGGCAATAGGAAATTTACGCTGCCTGAAATAGGATTATAGATGTCAAACTGATATTTATAGAGAAAAAGAAATAGACACTCAAATTGTAATTATTGTAGAGTAATAACTTGTGAATTTAATTTATTCACATGTGGAAGTGTTCAAATAGCATTTTTTAAGTTCATTGAATTTAAAGTTACTAATTTTTCGCGCGAACTATTTTCAGTTATTTAATGATTTTTTCATGACAACAATATCCTCAGACAACAATAGAAACATCATTTTTAAATTTTTTGCAAAACTACAGATCAAAAATAGAAAAAGCCAGTAGCCAATTGCAATATTATATAAACAAATAAAAAAAAAATAAAATAAATTTAGATTTTTAATTCATTTCCGATTTGTTGCCGCTGCAAATTCGTACTTCCCCCTCACCAGCTGTTCATGAGCTAACATAACAAAGAGTTTAGCTCAGACACACACCGCTCTCCTCATTTATAACAGTCCATAAGCTAAATTGATTGAAAACACCTTGAAAGCTTTTTGTAAAGCACGTACCGATCAATTTGTGTGTTCCAGTTCTTCGTGTTCGCAATTAGCAATCGGGCCTATGCCAATCCTTTTTATGGAATATGAATTTTGTGGATACAATTTGATTACGAGCTCAGAAAACTTGGCTAGAATGTAAGCCAGAACCCTTTGGGCCAGTGACTACTTGGATTAAAAATTGTTTGCATAAATTTTCCTTTTTATTTTTGCTAGTTTTTATTACATTCCATCGCCATTTATAGCATGTCGTTGCATGTCGTTCTTCTTTAATTATTTTTGGCTTCGACTTCAAACAGGAAGAAATCTATCCTGGCTTAATGGAACTATAAAAATAAACAGTCTTGACGCTGTTGATGTTCATATTCTGTTGATGTTTTTGTTTTTTAAAGTTATTATTATTTCCAAAAGATTTTAATAAAACTCCTTGTGTAAATCGTAATTTCTAAAACCAGAAAATTATGAAATGTAATATTATTTAATTTTAATTTTATTTTTTCTTCCTTTTTTTCCTAAAACTAGTCCAATAATTTTCATTTTTTTTTTCCGTTTAAAACCTTATTTGGTTTAATATTTGCGTGTTTGAAGGTGTGGTTATGATTTTTTCGTTGATTGGGTTTTGAAATCCACCTGAATAAAGGAAAAGAAAAAAAGGACACCCGTCTAAATATCACATGGGGGATGCACCGTGGTTAGAAGCGTGAAATAAATGTTAGTTTGTTTTATATTTAAAAATTGATTAGCAATTAATTTTATTTCTATATGACGTAATGTCATAAAAGTGTTACTATAACGAACCTCTTGTAGAGTTTCTCTTAATTGTTTTTGAGAATGTGAAATTGGCAAAACCATAGTTACAGGTAACTCAACGTACCGTAACAAATTATTCTACCCTAAATTCACACATTAAAGCAAAATAAAAAGTAACGTGGCAAAGAAAAGTTGCAATAATAATTAATATTTTCATTCACTGTGCATTCTTCTCTCTATACTTTTACATCTGTACTGTATATTCCAGTTCAATGCTTTGCCGAGGGTATATTCAATTTTACGCACCCGATACCAGTCTATATTGTGACATAATATTGGATGATATTGATGTAACTAATATTTGATGCAGTATGCCCTACATAGTCCGTGAAGCAATTCAGTTATTGCATAATGTCTTGTAGTCCCCCGTCTTGGTTTTTACAGAATTGTCCCACTAGATTCTATCGTTTAACACCATTCGATTTATTTCTATATCAAAAAGTCAACAAATGGCTGAATCACTGAATCAAGCAATTCGTCGTTACCATTCCCCCAATGTATTATTCGACTGAATGACTCTAGAAGAAAACAATAATCAAAAGACTAAAAATAGTGTATTTCTATACAATTCGAATTTTAATTTTCAATCGTTAATTTTGTCACATCCATTTTATGTGGGACTCTTTCGCCAATTGCTGCTGCAATTATTTTTATTAGTTTAATTACAGCTCGCTGTCTTCAAGTTGTGGGAAAAGAAACTCTACTTGATTTATTTAACAAATTGCGAACATTTTTTAAAAAATTCTATTTCTATTTTTTTCATAAATTTCCTTAAAAATTTTTCTTGTTATTTTTCCATTTATAAATAATTTGCAACTGACCCCACTGTAGGATGCTTATATTTCAACCCTGGTTGTGTTCCCTTCACACGAATTTCTGCAACCGATTTACATTGAATCTCTTCGGGATAATAAATATAACAAAATACGTAATAATAATAGAAAAAATCTCTTCTAATACCATTAATCAGGACATTTTTATTATAAAAAAATAGGAAATAATTAAAGTTAGAAAAACGTTTGAGTGATTTCGATTTTGTGTACAGGAATGAATGAGTAGTGTGTAGCCCACTTTCAACTTTATTGATCCTTTTAGTAGTGTGTACTCGTATGTGATGTTGTTGTTGATGATGTTGTTGTGTTCTTTCATTGTAATTATTTCGAAACGTGTTATAATGATTTCCTTAGGGACTATTATCGTTATTCTCCCTGCATTAAGTTGCTGACGTTCTATCCTTTTTGTGTAATTTAAAGCGCGTGCTCTAAAGCGATAATTGCTATCATACGTGGCGACAACATGTTGGTATGAAAAGATAGTTTGGGTAAGTTTTTGTATGCTGTTGTGCTATAAAGCAACTATAGTTCCTACATTAAGAAGGTTCCTTTTTATTCCTTTTTTTTTTAAACAAGTGATTAAATGTCAGTACAATGAATGGAAAGGACTTGCCTAATATTATCTGAAATATATTATATAAAATACACCACAAAAAAAAAAAATATTTACTTGTTTACCTTAAACGATCTCAAATGTAGAGTAAATAATGAATGTGGCATTGTATTTTAGGAATAGGCTGACATTCATACGCGGTATTGTTCCCAAGTCCTAGTTTCCTTCCAAGGTATAATTTTCTCTTTTTTTTTTATAGGGAATGCTTCCACGTCTATTCTCATGTCTATGGGCACCTCTAATTTTTAAAGAGATTTTGTTCATTGCATATGAGCATTTATCAGCTGGAAATCGATCAGCTGTCAGAAGCATAAATTCAATTGGATGCACATCCTGATGTCTGTCTTTTTTCGTTTCTTAAATTTTAATCTTACAACAGTGTCGAATCCATACAGTATGGAACTACACATTCAAACTGAAATGTAACAATACAAAGTTGTTATAGAGTACAACTGAGGTCCATATGCCAAGTTTAAAAAACGGCATGCCTCGTTCTCTAATTAACTCTGCAATGGCCTTTTGAGTTCTTCGTTCCAAACGTTCCAATTTCTTAGACAAATACCTTTTTAAATCCCAATCTGGTTTACGTGGAGCTAAATTTGTAATATCGATTTCGTCTATAATAATGGGTGGCTTTAATAACTACATTTGGCCTTCAACGGCTGTTTCTATACCCCCAGAAGGCTCTTGAGGAAGTACTTCGCCTACTGTTGCTTCATTTTGTGGTTTATAACTGCGGAATATAGTTTTGGGCAAAGTTTCATCAGTATTATTTTTATTTTCATTATTTTTCACAGCCTTTTCCGGTAACTGCTACAAGCGTTCTTTGCGCTTCAATGACTCCTCTGTTAGTTTACCTAAATTACTTTCAGATGGATCCATATTTTTTTATTTAAATCAAAATGGTTCAAAATAAAATATAAAATACACTTGTGAATGTAGTAAGCAACTTGTTTTATACTATTGAGATTTTGGAAATCGGCCAGTATTGCCAGCTTTTGTGTTTTATTTAATAGAAAAGCATTTTTCCGCCAAGATATAAGTATTTTGACTAAACATTTGTTCTTTTAAAATTTATTTAATTTTTTTTCTCTGAAAGTTTACAAGAGTATCTAGTATCAAGCTGAGTATCAAGCTGTACAAATACATATCCGCTGCTACAAGCGTTCAGTTTGTTATTACAATAAATGTTTTCTTGTAGACATATCTTCAGTTTAGATGACACACAACTTTAAAAAGTAAATTGTAGTATTATTGCTTCTAAATATAAAAAATGAAAAAAATGAGCCTTAAAAATAAGATTGAGGTCTTCTAAATTTTAATCAAGCTTTTAGCCAACAACATGTACCATATGAAACCAAAAAAAAAAAAAAAAGATTAGAAATAATTTTAATACTTTTTTTAAAAAAAAAAATTTTTAATATAATCGTGTGCCACAAAGCAAATGTTAGCGGATAAACGTCCTTAGCCATGTGAGAAACAAAATTATTGGTACACCCCTAGTAATTAAATTAACACATACTTTCCGCCAGAGCACTTATGTGCCATATAAATTAACTATTGTTGTTAAAGCTACACCACCGAATAAGAATAAAAAAGAGTGACAACGACTTTAATCCACTGTAATGTTTGCAAATCCTTTTTAAGGGCGTTTTATGGACCATATATTTTGTTTATCTATTCATTTTTACGTTCTTCTATAGTATGTTATTATATACACACTACTTTGTTTACAATATTTTCGGCCCAACTTTTTATCAAACTTACAGTATTTAGTTTTATTCCTTAAATTTATTGTCATGTATTTTATATTTATTTTGAAAAAGTAAATGTTTTTGATGCCTTTTTGTGCGCGTTAATACATTTGAAATTGGTGGAAAAATGACGCTTGATTGAGCGCTGTCCTAATTTACTTACGTGTGCTTATTTTTCATTTTCCTTCAGTTCTTAGATTTCTTTCTAGATTTGTTTTCAAAGGCCATGGATGACGAGCAGAATGGATAACAATGTAACTGAGTTGCTTTCAATTTATTTTCCTCTTCGGGGTTAGTTAAAGGTCAGTTTTGTTTGGCGAGTAGACACTTATAATTAAAGCTAATTGCGGTGTAAGTATAATGTGGAAGGGGGCGGCATATCGAGTGCAACATATTATTTATTTTAAGCAGATTTAAGCAGTTTATTTTGATTTATGTATATATGTAGATTTCGTTTTCAAAGTGTTTGTGTCTCCACCAATTTTGATAAAATTTTTCTCTCTTTTCCTTAGACGATTTTTATTCGCCTTAAAAAATATGTATAAGGAAACATGTTGAGCCGCCTCCTGTCATCACACATCACTTTGTAACTGCCATTTAAGTATTTTTGTATAAACAGTATTCAAATAATTTAACCGTTTTGTTCAAACACAGAACCGCCTGCTGCCCAAGCTAATGTGCATATTATATTTTTCTAATATTTCTAATATTTTTGATGATTTATTTGTATCCCCCCATATTTTTCGATCCATTTTATTTTGTTTTTTTTAACAAGTTTTGGGAGAAAAAAAAAGAATAAAAAGATATAAGAAAGTCATTATTTTTCATTACCGAAATTTCGTGAACGCAAAAAAAAGCCACCATAATTTTTTATTGTGCGTTTTAATATACGAGTATTTCGTGTTAAGTGTGTTGGAAAGTGTAAGTAACGAAAGCCGTCATTAATCACTTAACGGTTACCAAAAAAAAAAAAATTATTTTACAACGATTATAATATATGTTTGGCCGAGAGGTATTTCTATTATTTTCCCGTCCTATAAAGTTTATATACATATATATTGTGGAGCCTTTTGTGTAGGGAAGTTGAGTGAGCTTTGCGCGTCTATCTGGCTTTGCTCGGTATTTCGCAGCGGTGTTAATTTAACAACTTATCTTAACTTATGGTCATAGTTTTTTACAAAATGATTCCTTATGAAAATCAGCAAAATTGTTTAATAATTTAGAGCTGAAAATATAAACAAATATCACACCACGAACATCAGGGCCAGCATTTGCCTCGCAGTTAAACTTGCTTTTAAGTTTCAATACTACAAATAGGAATTAAAACGAAATTTACTTATTTATTTTTATTATTAATGAGAAATATGTTGCAAAATTAAAGTTTACATCAAAGCTGTATAATTGCAGTGTGCTAAAATAGTTATGGAACATTTTCCTAAAGAAACCTATTTAAGATGCACAGTCGTTGCACAGTCGAATGCAACACATTTATTGAATGCCCCCAAAAAATCTGTTTTATATAGAATATTAAAAATTCTTAGTGTTTTTGGGGACTTTACAATGCCTTCTCTGGGAATTTCACTACGTGCTAGTGCAGATCAAGCGGCCATCTTTAAGGAAATTTTCTTCAACCGCTTGAGTTTTTATATCAAACTTTCATTTGAGTTTATGAACTGCGTTGCGTTTTAAATGCCAAAGAAAAAAAAAAAATGTATATAGAATTATTTATAAGAGTTCTAAAAAGTTTTTCTTTCATGGAAGAAAAGAGTATTTCTTCTAATTTATACGATTTATATATGCCTTAAGAACGCCCCCCACCCTTGAAAATTTTCATCCTTTTTACAATATGATTTTTTATGAATATTATTATTTCTTTTGTTTTAGAAAACATTTTTGTTTACGCATAATCTTGTTTGGATATAAAATTTACATATCTTATAATAGTATACATCCATACATCCATCCATACGTACGAGTATATGTATATGCACATACACATATGTAGATGTGAAAGTAGGAACATTGTTTTGGCTTTATATTATTAGCATGAGATATACTTTCCAATTGTTATGATGAGTAGCCAACAGCTCCAATTACTAAGCTATGGGATAATCTATTTGTAAATTAATTGTTTTCGATTGTCTTTAGAGAACAAAAACAGATAACAATAAATCTAAAGATCAAAAGAGATATTCAAATTTCATTCATAAATGAGCAACCGGAAATTTTATTTTTATAGTATTTTCTGCAGGTCATTTATTTTGATAATTTAGTTTCAGGTATACATATTTGGAACATATTTTTTTCTATTAGCCTTTATATCAAATTTTCTATTAAATCTTGCGATATCTGATGTGAACCTGTTGATTAAATCCCACTGATTGCTAGAAGTGTACTATTGCTCTGCGAATAGTACTTTTCCAGGACTTTTCAAGGAAGTATCAGGTGTTATGCAGGTATTATCAATTAGATTATTTTTATTCTGAATTTTTTATGAGCGTTAGATTATAAATAAGGGTGACTTGCTAAAAGCTGATATGGACCGATATTGCTTATGCAGGTTTTAAAATGATAATAAACGAAGGATCAACATTAACCATTTCCCTAGTAAAATATTTACTGTGTTAAATTTATGACAGAACTTTTCGTCTACCCGTTGGCTTTAATTAAATGCACTGCTAGATTTTTAAAAATTTATATATTGATCGGCCGTAATCTATGAATTAACAAGATTTTGACGAGAATTCTCCTGCCATGTATTTTTTGCATGCTTGTTTGACTCGTGTGTTTACTAAAATTGCCTCTATAAGCTTTACTACAGGCGTCCTTGTTGTCATAAAAATTATTCCCTCTTTAAAAGAAATAACTATATTCCCACCGATGTATGTACATATATATTGAAACCCTAATCTGAATATGACTTAAAACATTTCATCGACATGCAGCCCGTGTAAGACTCCTTTTCAATCGAAGGAGCGTCGCCTGCAATTTGAAGCATTTCAAAATAATTTGTTTTCCTGTTGCTGCCTAATGAAGTGTAAAGTATTCTTAAGTATCATTTTGTTTGTAACATAAATAAATAAAATAAATTTTTATTAATATCATTGAGCTTTAATACCAACCACGTACTCCTTTTATAAACGGAACACAGAAGAGCTTCAATGCAAAAAATATTTCTAATTCATTTATCTCTAATATTGCAACAAAAAGCAAAAAGTGGAAAAGTGTTTTAAATTGGAATTTTATGGCGCACACTTTTAAGAAATTGCAACTCAACATAACAATTTATTCAATTTGTTATACGTGCTTGATTTAATTGATTAATTTTTTGTACATCAGGGATTTGACGTTAAAATCCAGAAATGCTGCAATAAAATATACAAATGATTTTATATGGGCATATAAATTAACCCTTCTTGAGTCCGATCAGTTTCAAAAAGTTTGTACAAATTCTAAACTGTGACGATGCATTAAAAATGACTTTTGAAAAGAAAATAGCCGAAAGCTCAGAATTTTCTCTTGTCTGATGCCGGTGTTGCATTTTTGATTTATGCATGTCACAACTGCATAGTACAATTGAAATCGGTTATGAACATTTTATGGAACATAAAATTTTTTTTTTAACAGAAAAATAAAACTTCCGGTTCTAGAATTATTGGCAATTAAAGTTATATACAGACCCATAGAGGGTTAATCATTATAAAGGCCATTCATTAATTCCTGCATAAGTGGGTTGTTTGTAGTAATAACAGCACTCTAACAGCAACACTCAAACTATAAACGCTTTTCGCTTCAAAAGGACGTGCTCTAAAGAGACTCATTTTTATGTTTGAATTTGTCTATTTGCCTGATTACAAATTATATAAATTTATTTTAAAAATGTCCTGAATGTTAGTGAAAGCAACACGGCAAAAATGTAACAACAAAATGGGTGTGTCGCTTTGAACATTTTTTCTCACTTGCAAGTTGTCGTTTACGTTACGCTTTGTTTATATGATTTAAGGACATTCTCTGAAAGGCTCCGTTATAATAGTGTTCCTAGTGATGGTGTCACGTTTATGGTATTCGTAGCAAGAATTGTCTATTGAGGTGCATAATTTTCTATTAGATTCTCTAAGAGTCTGTTGAGTTTAATTTCATTTGATTTAATATGCACTTTCATTTCAATAACAAATTTTTGATTTGTTAAGTGGTGTCGTTAAAATATAACAGGTGTTTTAAACGAGCAGAACTTATTCCAGAGCTTTTTCTTATTTGCATCACATTATTTATAAGAAAGAAGAATAATTTTTTGCAAGAACTTAAATGGCGTAGGCGGATACTTGGAGTGGAATCTGTAGTAAGACTAGCGGGCCGAATAATTTCATAATGTTAGATTAAGAGCTGGTGACTTATTATCCCAAAAAAGGGGAGGATAAGGTAAAGCACTAGTTAGCAACTACAGGTTGCATGTTGTTTTCTTGGTACTAATGTGTTTCGTGTATATGTTTAATATTCAGGAGCGCTATTCTTGTGGTACCGGAATAGTCGTAATTAGAGTGCACAATTTTTTATAGGTTACTAGCCAAGAGATTAGAACTGCTTTACTTTGTTTTCTGCTGACATAGTCACAGTGAAGCCAAAACAAATGTATGTAGAGGGCCTTCTCTATACTGAACTCCTCACTCTTTCCCTCTCTGTCACTCTCTATCTCTTTCTTTCTCTTTTTTTCTCTCTAAGGAAAATTTTGTGTTACTCGGTAGTTTGATGCTACCAGACTTAGCAGACTACCAGACTTGTTAGATAAACAATTTTATACAAATTAACGACGATGGTAATACTGTTGCCAAAGAATAATTTTGCAACTTAAGCTTTTGATTGCCTTCCTGCAGAAACGATGGGAAAACAATTCTGCATGGTCAGCGTCTGCACACCTGCGCATGCTAATGCAACGCGACCAGCGAGGGAAAATGATTTTGCATGATCAGCATCTGCACACCTGCACATGTTGATTCCAGCTACCATCGGAGGTGACGAGCCAACAAAGTTGGCTGAGGACAGGCAGTCTTGGCCATGGCTTCGTAATATAAGTGAGCAAAATCTAATTAAATAAAGAAGTAAAAATCAAAAAGTTGTTTCATTTGAATTAAAAGGCGCGAGTTAGTGCGCCTCGAAAAATAATTTTTTAACGTGGTCGTTTAGGAATCCTTAACTTACAGAAGAAAACGATCAATATAAATAACCACTGTAGAGATTTCGGTATTGAACCCCCTTAATAAAGCACTTTAAATTTTAAATGGTTCGAAAGATAATTACGAAAATTTACTGTTTCATTTGGAGAAAAAAAATGTTGATTTTGCAAGAGATATGCCGCATCGCTGTAATGTTTCAATTTCAACTACTTCTTGTATGTAGTAAAATTAAAATTTTTCAGAAAATTAAATCGTGAATCTTTGTGATTTTGAAACATTTTTAAAAACAAGGTTTAATTAAAAGAAATATATGACTTTGAAAATTCAAGTAAAGAATTACATTAAACATTTTAGACAATTTAATTAAAAGTTTAATTGAAAGCCAAGATTTATAAATTTGATTTAAAAATTAACTGAAATTAAAAAACTGTGTTGGTGTGGATCTGGTAGTTGCGATTACGTACATCTAGAAAAGCTCTGGAGAAACGTGTTATTGAAATACTTTACAGTACGTGTAATAATATATTCGTATTCAGTGTCTGTAGAGAGCTGTTAACAAGTATTGGGTAATCTGCTAAAAACCTGCAGCAACTCTTACGAAATGAGGCCAAGCTACAGTGCGAAGAAGAAGTACAAGGCCATTTGATTTCTTAAAGCATATTTCTACAGGGGTTATAACTTTTCAACGACTGAGAGAAGAGAGTTTTGCATATTCTCCGTTTTTCGTCACACACAAATTTTTGGACCAATTAGGTACGCATTGGGGAAGATGAAAAGTTTTTCCGATGATCTTCCGAAATACCCTAACACGACAGGGTTAATGTAGTACTTCTAGGTTATCTGAAAGCTGCACATCAGTTGTCGCACTGGCGGTTGGAAGGATATTTTTCCAAACCAAAAAAATTCCAAGATTTAACTGTCAACGTTTGTTTACATTTCCTTATTTTCTTTAAGAATTGGAACACATACTCTGGAGAGAAGCAGTTTTGGTAAACTTCGTTACGCAATAAAATATTCAACATGAGTATACAGCAAATCGAATAGTTTTCTTGCAGAGGGATATAAAACATTTGCAATTTAGAATTAAACAAATACAAAATTACATTTTTGTTTTGTAAATGGATTGAAATATAATTTTGTGTCATTATGAATCCAACAATGCAATTGAATGGAATACAATACAGTACATGTGGCCTACGGCATCACATCATCATCATCATCATCATCATCATCATCAGCATTAGTATCATTATGCACATCATCGGGCAGTAATTTCGCATTTGATCATTCAATACATCCAATGAATAATGTTTTAATTTAATACAAATACATTCTACTGAATGCGTATGTGTTTGTGTTCTTACAAGCATTCCTTTGTTTACAGTTGGAAAATGTTAACCCTTTTATTTTATGCAGGATTATTATTTTTTTCTTGTGTTACTACTGGCAGATTTATTTCCTTTTCTATTAAAAAAAAGTAAAAAAAAAATCATTTTGTATGGATTGCAATCTTTTTCGTTTTGGAAATCTGTTGCCATCAATCCTTGTCTGTTTTCGCACAACAGTTTTGCACCCAGTCTCCCTTCCTTTGTATGTTTTTGATCCAAACCACAAATAGTGTCATTATACATTTATCCTGTTTGGAAGTACAAAGGAATACAGGATCAAATACTTGCAAGCGGCTTCTGAAAGTTGGTACTGTTTACTGTTTAAATGTAACTTCATATAAAAGTCGCTATTGATCTCTGATATTTTGAAGGGTTTAAATGGAGAGCATAGTAGCAAAGAATTCAAAGACAATGGGAAGTAATCATTTGTTTCCAAAACTGAATCTTAAGTGCTTGGAGGTGTGCAAAATTTTAACATTTCTAGAAATATCTGTTGGATAATGACATGTCATTATAGGCTGATTTTATGCATCCACTTAATATTGCCGGTGTTCCAAAAACTATTAAAAGTAAAAAGCCAAGCAATGCAATATAGGCCAACAAAGACTCGTATCCCTGAGTGTAACAATATAGGCGCAGTTGCTACTCATTGTCCATGCATTCTAAGTTCATGGTGAAATATCAGATTTTGTATATAAGATGAACCGATATCCTTAATTTTATGTAACAATTACATATCTTTACGAGATAATATAAAGATCGTGACTGACTTTTATATAATAATTTAATAATAATTTAATAGTAATTTAATAATTATTAATAATAATAATTTTTAAAAAATTCAGCCTGCATTCGTCGCATAAATTTTTCAGCACGAAAAATAACTGTCGTAAGTGGTGAACGAACTCACGGCCTTAGCAGCTTTTTTTTTTGGTGGTCTTACTAGTTCAGCCAGTCCTTACTTGCATATTTTAATAAAATATTGTTCGCTTATGGAATACAGGATTTCATTAAATCGGTTTTATTGAAACTCTTTGTAGGAAAGAGGTTTGAAAACGAAATTTGCTTAATTTGCCATTTAAACAATTTTCAATGTCTTTAAAAGCTGCAGAGTGATCTTTTGCGGATCGGCTATCAGCGCTATTAACATTTATTTATTTCATATATAATCTTTCATTTTAAATTTTTTTTTTTTTTAAATTGTTTTTAAACTTCTTTTGATTTGGCAGGATAATCATCCAGCTTAGCGATAAAATTCGGCAAAAGTTAGATAAGATTTGGATGCGAGATTTAAACTGATACCCTTGCGAAAATTTTGCATAGCACGTGTGAACATAGTACCTTGTACGTATTAGTTAAAAATGTTTTATTGTGTTTTGTTTTTGCAATGAATTATTAAAATATTTAAATTTTGAATTAAATTTATGACTTTTTAAGCAATTGTTGCTCTAATTGCTGCATTGTGAGGTCAAACAATTTTTTTTATTGAATTCATAAACAAAATTTTAATTGACATGAGGCAAGAATCATTATAATGAAACATGAATTTACAAAAAAAATGAACAAACAAGTTGAGTGATGATGTAGAGAGAGAGGGAGAGAAAGAAAATAATTTCCTGTTCCGGTTTATTAATGCTGAAGTCGCACACACACATACACACATACTCGCATGTGCACAGTAAATAGTTCCGTTTAATTAAATCAGCCCTTTTGTTTGCAAAACTTAATGTTTCGTTATGCTTTTTTAACCAGAAGAATTGTGCTTGGAAGGGCAAAGTAAGGAAATTGTTGAGTCATCAGTATTTCCAACATCATGAGATACGAGTAAATTAATGTATTGAAAAAATAATTTATAGTTTGTTGGCAGGTTGCAAATATTTTATGCAAATTTTAATGTTGGAGTTTTTTTTTTTTAAATTAAGAAAAATTGTGTTTTGTCCTTCCTTTAGGCAACCTATACCCGCCAAAGTTCCCGGCTGTTTTCATAGAGAAGACAAATGGTGTAGATGGCTTTGTAAATATATGTTGATTACAAAAGAAAATGAAAAAGTATTATTAATAATTTTTGGTGCAAAGCTAAGATTTTAAGGATACTGCTAGCTGTGAACGATGTAGGGAGATGATCTTAAGAGTATTGAGACACACGTACTACTTTAACTTTTGGCCACCAAGATTACGAGACTTAATCCGATTAGATTATTTTTCTTGGTTTACATACAGTGGCTTGCCATGATACTAAGACATCGGGAACACATGGAAATCAATATTCGAAGAGTTTTTGGCGAAAGACGGTTGCAAATGCAGCGAAGTATATGTGAAAATTGAAGTTCCAGATTGCTTTTTATACGCTCCATAACTGCATTAATAGGATTAAATTTTCTATACATTAAATTCGCTTTCATTAATATTAAAAATATATTTCCTTATTTTATTATGATTTAAATTTGAGTAACTCTAAGAAAACACACCTGCACCATGCCTGCATTTTATTTCGCGATAAAACCAAATTCATTTATGTATTTAAACTTTTATGAATATGAATATTTTCCTGAACAATATATATATAGGCGAGCGTAAAATGATTTCATAACAACCATTTGAAATCCAAGAAATTAAAATATACTCGCATATAAAATAAAAAAGATTGAAAGAAAATAAACGAATATTTACAATTTTATTATTAAAAACCAATTGAGAATTTCAAAAGAACACAATCACACAATCAAATCTGACGATCAGAGATATTATTAAACATAGAAAATAAAATATTTTAATAATGTTTTGTAAATATATTTTTTATTAAAAACCAATTGAGAATTTCAAAAGAACACAATCACACAATCAAATCTGACGATCCGAGATATTATTAAACATAGAAAATAAAATATTTTAATAATATCTTTTAAATATTTTTTTTTTAAATAAAATATATTGAAAATCTTTAAACCAAAATAGTTATTTTTAAAAAAATTATTTAAATTTAATTTTTCTTAGCATTTGGGCAATAGTACCTACTCATTCATTTGGCAGAGCAGGATTGCTATTCAAATGGAATAGCTCTAAGGAGGCGTTTACTCATAACTGTTCGTTAATTATACATTCCAATAGTGAACATAATCCATTTTAAAGCAATTGAAAAGATGAAGATGCTCTTAACATGACTACGGACTGTAGGGATTATTCGCACGGCCTTTGCCATTTTTAGTTGACAAACTTATTGGATCAGTAAACAATACCAATATAAATATGTAAATGAAAACTTCAATGATCTTGAGGAAATTGTATTAATAAATAATCGTAAAATCAAAGAGAAATCCCAGAAACACCATTTGTATGTGAAAGTGCACGCATGCAATAAAAGTAAAAATTGAGAAACGCCTAAATACAAATCGCATCCTGTGTGGCCGCAGGCATTTGTAACAGCATCAAATAAGCAAACAAGTAAAACTATTTTTGTTGCATTGTCAATTATTTTCAACAATTTGAAACCAACTTTATTGTTAAATAATCCTCTTTTGCTCTTAATTCCCATATTATGAGCGTGTGATTTTCTCTCTTACTGGTATCCTGACAGCAGTTGATGTATTGAAGGACTTTAGCTTCAGGCTGGTGGCGGCATATAACCATTTTGAATTAATTGTTTATGACTTTATTAAAAAATAAATAAAATTGCATTGCGCTGCGTTTTGTTTGAAATTACTGCACTATTATCAATTTAATTCCTTTACTTCAAATTTCTGCCTGCGCAATGTTTGCATTCAAATACAGGAGTTTCTTACAATTTATTTAAGTATTAAGAAAATATTTTGAACACTTCACAGCATCTCTGAGGCAGATTAAATTCTTATGAAATGTGCCTGTATGTGTGTATCAGACAACATTATTTGAAAGTGCAATTATTTGCTTTTATTTCTAAGGATGAGTGTGCGAGATCAGTGTTCCCAATAAAACAAGTGTTTGTTGGAAGAATTGTGGCATAGAAAATATTATATTTTCACTTTTTATATGAATTTCCCAAGAAGGCTTTTTCCACATTTGTTCAGATAATATAATAATTGTTGACATAAGGAAATCAAAAAAAAAAAAAAAAAAAATTGAAGTCTTGGCTTCAATGGGATCCTTTGCAAAGGATGCAAGGAAATGTGATGAGGTGTGCGGCAGTACACACAACTTCTTTACTTTATTTGCAAAACGTATCAACTTAACTATTTCTTCTGATCTTCTACAACTTCCTCGAACTTCAAACCATAAATACTCTTTTCCAAACGATTCTTGCATAATACTTGTGTCAAGACATTCGTACTACATCTGTAATGAAGTCTAATTTTATTGCGTGATAAATCCTTTTTTTTTTATTAACTTAACCTGCAAAGTTTTCGGCTTGACTGCAGGAAAACAGCCACGGGTCTAGGCAAGAATCGAACCCGCGATGGGTTTGTATGCTTGTGAAAATGCTGCTCCATATGGAACTGCCAAATGTATAAATATTGTGAGGTCACAAATGCTTGATGCTCTTGACATACCGATATATATATATTCAGCATGATGATAGCAGCCGTCGAAAGATCAGCTGATTAACTATGTTGTTACAACTCAAAAATGAATAAAATTCTCACTTAAGGGGCGAATGGTCTGTTTTGAAGTGGGACGGTATATTAGACTAGTTGGATCATCGACGAAATGTACTGTTTGGTCTATATCTTCTAATGTAGTCACATAACTCTCTCTCTCTCTCTATCTCTCTCTCTTTCTCTCTCTCGAGATTCGGTTCTTGTTACAGAATACTTACACTTTGTATTGCAGGGCGGGCGAGAAAAACTTTCTTCCTTTCCTATCATAGGCCATGGCGGAAACTTTACGTTTATTACGCCACACTGTTTATTATCACTTTTCGTCATAATTAGGGGTCACACTCTGAGTAGTGGTTGCATTTAAAAACAAAATAGAGAACAAGGACACATAGCCTCCATAGTTGTTCTCTACATAAAGCTATTCCTGTGCATTTGTGCTGCGAACGCAAGGAAGCCGTCCGATTTTAGAACTATAATTATTACATGTAACATTTTGGCAATCGTACTTTATGTTACGCGGTTTAATAGTCCTGTGCATTCGTGCCGCGAACTCAAGGAAGCCGTCCGATTTTAGAACTATGTATGACTATTACATGTAACATTTTGGCAATCTTACTTTATGTTACGCGGTTTAATAGTTGATGCTTGTCCTCTTCGCTACTTTGCTCTTGAAATCTTATTGGTCGACTTCGATGTACGCTACAGTACTTACTACTGAATACACTATTAGGCGGAAAGTGCTAGTGAGCACAACTAAATGCTTTTTAGATGCTGATTCGGTTCAACTGAATTGTAATTTGCAATTTGGCAGGATACACCTTATTGATTTTTTTGTGTTCGTGGAATCGCAGCTGGATACATTTTATTCTCAATATTGTACTCTGATGTCTTCTTTGACGGCGAAATTTTTTTGTTTCAAATAAATAAACTAATAAAAAATATTTCACTTTAATATTTTATATAAAAAAATAAATTAACTTATTGCATGCCAAATTCCAAAAGGAATCACGATTATAACATTAAAAACAATTTGTAGACAAATTTCGTGTACTCAAAACTTTTCCAATAAAATACAAGTACACTTGATTTTACCAACACCAAATTCGTCTAGCCTGCTCTTTTCAACTGATAATTATGTGCCCGAAACTATTTCAAGCACACAACTCATTTAATGTTTGAAAACAACGCCAACGTTCGTTTTATACTCTGTTGCCAACTTTGAAAGTTAATTATATCTCATTATGTTGAAGTTTATTGGTTTTTTTAAACAATATTTTAATAACATTTAAAAAGTTTTTCCATCCATTGTAATAGTTCTGTGAGTATTATTTAGATGCCTTTAAAGATACGAGTAAATGAATGCAAAGAGAATAAAATTGTCTGACTAACTGACAAAGTGACAAAAACTTAAATTCAAGTTTTCTGTGTACAAGCCTTGAAAATAGTGCTTTTAATTTCTTGCAAACTTTTGTGTCATCGATGGAGAACAGTTTTGTGGTGAGATGCATTGAAAGGAAGTTTAGTTTCGCTCTTCGCGCTCTGATGCCAGGATAATGCATTTACATACTGATTATGCTAGGAAATATCTACAGAGTAAGGAAGTCAGCTAGAAAGTCGTTTGGGGGCATGTTAACGTGTATCGTTAGTTAAAGTGGGCCACGTGTTAACATAAAGATGGCTAAAGTGATGAGCTGAGGCGTTGCATTTATTAATTGGTTTTTGTGCATTGGCAGCTTTTGTATTGATATGCAAACTAATAAGCTCAACTATAATTCCGAAGTTTAAAGTTGTCTCAAAAACGGCGGAAAAGACGTAACCAAATGCCTTAAAAGTTTGCGGGTTTGCGGTGTCAAAATATTCTTTAATTTGCGAGTTAGTACTGACATACTCGATTTTGGTTTAGCAAACAAAAAAGTCAGTAATAATCACCTCTGGACAGGGGATTGCAACCACACCATAGTTGTTTTTATAATTCGTTTTATCTTTAATTGAGACTACTTTTCCCAAAGTCTGTAAATCGCTGCACTATTTCATTGCTTGCAAGTTGGAGCAGCTGGCGATATATCACCAGTTTCATTAAATACAAATTAGCAAAATTAGACTGCTGTGGAATGGTGGCTGCCTAGTACGACTCTTGTCTCTCAAGGCACATTTGAGACCCACGTAATTTTAAAGGTCTGCCCAAAACTCTTAGAGGCAGGAAATGGTAATTTCAGTAAATTTCGTTAATGTGGAACTTTCTTTAGAAATGGGAATCTTTAGCTGCATTTGACTTAAAGTTAACGGTTTTAGCAATTCATAGATGACACATAGTCTTCCTTAGCGATTGCAACGCTGTTTGATTGCTAATGCTAGTGGTTAGCTGGATTATAATAATTAACATTCTTTTATGATTCTGTTTCTTATTAAAAACGCCTTTTTTTTTGCCAAGATTTTGTCAAGGAGATGTCCTTAATTTTTTTTTTGTTATGTTTCCTGTGTTAATGGGAAAATTACTAACACAAAATCCGAAAATTACCAACACCAAATTCGGTGTTCGGCGGTGTTTGTATGGGCAATTCTAACGATCTAACCAGGCAAGGTGGAGCTCAGCTCGCCTTCGTACTCAATTCTATTGTTATCAAAACATTGTTATCAAAAGATCCTAATAGAGGACTGCATAAATCAGTTGTACATATTGTGAATTTTGCCCTAAAGATGTAGATATAAGTCATACGTCTTTCCAAGCATGGTTGTGGAATAAGACGCTGAGAATGGCTAACACGTAAGTTGAATAAGAGTTCAATAAATAAAGTCCTGTTGCAAATTGATGTATAGCCGAAATAGTGTTGAGATCATGGTTCTTAGATCACGCAGTACACTCGGAAATTCGACCGGTTTAAAAGTGGTCCCTGATGAGTTGTATTAGCACACAGAGAGGTGGACATATTTTAATATATTTAAATTAAATCAATTTTCTAGCCACGAAAAAAGCATTACAAACATTAAAGCACACTTGAAAAATACATGATGTCAATGACTCGATAAAATATATATGTATGTATATGCTCCTTAAATCAGCACGTGTGCTTTACAGTCTGCGTATTAACACTCGACGCAAAGCAGAACATCTTTCTGCCTTAACAAAGTTTCATTCACCTTTTGGTAGCACAAAAAATCCTTGTTCTTGTTTGCCAAACTTTTTCCAATTGTCCTTGAAATCTAATAAAACAAATCAATTGTTTTTGTAAAACTTTTCATGTTGTCCAACTATTTAAGCATTATTTTTGCAAAACACATTTAAATAATAAATGTTTTACTGAAATTCCGCCCAAAAGTAAAGAATAAAAGAAACAACAAAAAAAAATTTCGCCTTCCTCTGATTAGGAATGCTTGTCAATATAATCGAGCATATCCACGTTACACGATTGGTGTTTACTTTAGCAAAATAAATAAAAAAAGTATCGGGTGAGGGAAATGGAAAAAAAGTGAAGAAAAATGGAATTACTTGGAAATATTGATTAAAAACTTTTACTATCAAAATCTTTAGCACTTACACATGCTACTACACAGACTTTAAGTTCGGTCATTGCCTTAATGCCAATATGATTATATGGAGGCTGGTAGGAAATTGTGATATTCCCAATAAATAGCAATACTATGGGAGGAGGTATAAAATTTGTAAAGCGAAGAACATGCAAGGAGGAACTGGTGGAGATTTGTGCTATGACCATTATTATTATATTATATATAATATATATTATTACCATTATTATAACAAAGCTTTTCGCATTAAAGTGAGTTTTAAACTTGAAAGTTATGGCCCCTAATCATGGACATAATAAAATTTGTCGTTTTTCTTAAATGTCAGCGGTTTTAAAAATACTGCAGTGCAAGATAACAATACAAAGAAAAGCTTTAGCAAACACGAAGCAAATTATGCCATTCTTTACTTTTAAGCTTAAAGTTATGCGTAAGTTATTTCGTGAACCCGAACTTGCATTTTGATTAAAGAAAAATAGCGATGAAGAAGAACTTTTTATGCGTGCAATAAAAACAAGATAAGATTATCTTTAGTGCCTGTTCGCAATCCGACAGTTTCGTTGGCAGTTGTATCCCTGTTTACAATGCGAAATTTTTATTTGGCAGCTTTAATATTTTTTAGACCCTCTCCCTCTGGCCATGTAAAAATATGAAACAATTCATAAACTGTCGTGTTGTCAACATGGTATAGCCTGTGTTAGAGGCAATTTATAACTGGAAGGATAAGCACAATCCCTAAATAGTGTGCGTTTCTCCTAAAATTCTTATCCAAAAGGAACTGGCACACTTGACTCCTCCCTCTGGAAAATTTTCCCTGGTTAAATTTCTTTTTATAAGACACACACTAGATGAAAACTAAACTTAATTTCTAAGTTTCAAGCAACATTACAGTCACCTTTAAATTGCAGGTGATACCATGTTTTCAGGTTTAACTGGAGCATTAGCAATGTGGTAGACTTCAATCAAGCATTTTGGAATGAAACTGCTCAAGCTGAAGCAAATAAGCGACTACTTGAATAACATTTCTAATTTATTATTACGTTGTTTCCATTTCAAAGTACATGGCTGTGATGTTACAGAGTAATGACTGTCATAGATTTAAATGAAAGTTTTACATATACACGTTACACAAAAACATATACTTAAACACTAAAATCCTTCATATTTCAAGCATACACACACTCAATCATTTGCACAATATTTGTAATTTGTACGCCATTGTTACTGCGTGCAGTTGTAAATAAAACGAAACGTAAACAGAAACAGAAACAGAAACAGAAACACAACAGCAACGGAAATACGCATCGAACCTAAAAGATACTCCCCCATAAAACTGTTTGTATGTATTTGTTGCATGTCAAATGATATATGAATGCATACGGGTATATGATTAAAATTTATAATTTATCAATATTAGATAAAATGGCAAATTGAAAACAATATTCTGTCAGAGAACAGTATTATACTCCTTCCATTAGATGATTTATTTATAAAGTTGTTGAATGTTTATTTTTGCATTCATTTTTTATTTTATATAAAAGTCGAGTATGGCGTCATGTGAATAATTAACAAAGTTTGCAAATATATTATGAATTGAATTGAAAATTATTTAATTTATACAAATTATTGGCACTGAGTTGGCTAGAAAGAAAAGCTTATGATTAATTCAAACCAGGTTATGGTAAAAGATTATGTGATAAGTTGTGATGTACAATCTGGATGTGCTCTAATTATAAAAATCTCAAGGACTTGTCTATAGAATCCCAGAAGGTCATAGAACTGTAGAACCAAAT
This sequence comes from Ormia ochracea, assembly GCA_963402855.1. Classification (NCBI taxonomy): domain Eukaryota; kingdom Metazoa; phylum Arthropoda; class Insecta; order Diptera; family Tachinidae; genus Ormia; species Ormia ochracea. The sequence continues at coordinate 46,166,659 of OY727106.1, forward strand.
AAAGTGGCAATGGACATAATAATGGAAAACATAATGCTTTTTCTTGCATAGGAAAAACTGTACCTTATCACGGCGGGCTGTACAAGTAAAACTGCAGCTAATGCAATTGTCGCTAAGTAGCCACGGTCCTTTTTATTTTGGAAGGGGAACCGGTTTACCTTATTTGGTAAACTATTTAGTAAAACAGCAACGTAACTAATTCATGTTGCGGTTCTGACACTTTTCACGTGGAAACCCGATCTTTCTGTTGCATATTTCAAAAAGCAGCATTGCGTTACATTTTCTTTAATTTGTACTGAAAGATGAATGAAAAGCTTAGAAGAGCCGCTTCTTTCAAAGGCCTGTTTTTGACTAAGAACTAAGCCTTTGCTCTTTACTTCCGCTGTTCCAAGAGTGAGAATACATAGTTACTATAGGCATGAACAGAACAAAAGACAGCAATATGTAAAACACAATACAAATAAGTAAAGCTGGTCCGCCTGGTATTCGGATCTGAGACCGTTTCAGTTAGAAATTTTCCGTTTATTCGACAGTTTTGAATACCGTACCTGAAATACCAGCCGTATATCTTAATTCTAAAGACAAAAAAATTAGTTTCAGCTACTGACTTTGTTAAAGGATATTGGCGTACACTGGACTGACTGTTTAGTTTCATCTAGAATTTAACCATTATTATTGCTGAGCACGAATTGTCCTGTCGCTCGTTCAAGGATGTTTTTGTTAAATTACTCAGCTCATGAAACTTGAAGAAATGCTCTCCAATGGCGGTATAGTGCGATATTGACTTTAATAGTTAAACAACTTCAGAAAACTGTAAAGCATTTAAATGGTACTTCGTACTTCCTAGACAGTCAAAAATCACGTTTTCAAGGGAAATAATATTGACTTTTACATTACTGTATGAAATCATTTATCATTTGTTATCCTTAAACGCATTTGAATATAAGACATTTGATATTAAATCAATACTTTATACGGAGGGAGCCTGCCACAAAGTCACAGCCCACATTGGAATATTGCACGAGAGCCGGCCATGAAAGCAACATTTTATGACTTTCAATTATGGCAATTTATTTGTATTAAACTGCATGTGTGCGTACGTGTTATATGTGCATGTGACATATCGAAAACAGAATGATAAAAGCAATTGGGTGTATGAATGAGAATGAAAATTAAATAATATTAAATTTTAATTGTATTTGTAATGTTGTTTGTCAACAAAACTGAAATGAAGCCTTTGAAAAGCCACATTGAATCAATAAAAAATGTCACAGTAAATGGAATCCTTAAATGAAAACAGATTGCATATAATTAAATGCAAGTGATATAAAAGAAGTTGTTGAATCAATCATTGACAATCATTTCGCAGAAATTATATATCATAAACGTAATACAGAATTTAATTTGCTTTTAAAATTTTTTGTCTCCTTTAGAGCTAAGAAAGGCTAAAGGAAACGGAATGTATTAATAATTCCCACTATCTTAATTTCAAATATTTTACTTTAATATTAAAAAGGTTCGTACATTTCTAAGCAGAACTTTGCAATGTGAAATTTTTTTCCTTTTTTATTTTCGCGAAAAATTTATTTTTAGTAAAAAATTTTAATTTAAAAATGTGGAATTAAACGTTACATATGTTTGATATTCAGAACTCATAAGGCCATATTCATGACAATATATTTATTTTCTGGGTTAGGCAAACGTAAATGCATTTGCCTTTTTTTATTTTATCGTTTCTATTTTTCACGATTTATAAAATAAGTTTTTACAAACTAATTGCAAATTAAATTAAATACAGAAAGTCCTTGGAAACATCTGGGTAAATAAAAATCTTGCTTCATTGCAAGCTTAGTTTTTATTTTCTGAGGTGCTACTTAATACCAAGACTTAGTAACGCCTATTAGCTTCATTTTTAAGTTCTCTTCCCTCGCAGCGTTCGAGAATTAAATATTATTAACATCCTCTTGGCTTAACAACCAATATATTCCAATAGCTTTCTAGGCAAAAGAATTAGGAACTTGTTTTGAGAAATACCCGTGTCTAAAAATCGGAAGCTTTATGAGGTTGACTGATGTTATTGATTTCTGTTCGAGATTTATTATAACATTTCATATATGCTATGTACATGTTCATTTCATTAATTAAAAGATACATTAAGTTAACAAAAGTATTTTATGAGATAAAGTTAAGACTGCTAAATTTTTAAATGGTTTGCTATTATTGTCTTTTATTGTCTTTTATGATGCAATTATTTTAAGCTACTAGTCCCATTGTGCTTGAAAGACATTGCTAGAAAATTTTACTTTAAACAGTAAAAATATTTTTTTATATTAGAAAATGAATATCCATTGGAAAGTAAGTCCTGCTTTTCTTGCCGGCCTCTAAGGAAAAATTCACAATTTTATTTCAATTTTATATGAGTTTGTATACTCCCAAATAAAGGTCGAGTACAACAAAGAAAATGTTTTCGATTTGCTTTTATCCTTCTTGTATGAATTGAAATGAATTTCAAATTGACAGCGCCGTATACTACACTTAATGTGGAATAGTGGAAAAATATACAAAAAATTTCGTCAGAATTGTGGAAATGGTAAGCTGGTAAAATCGTGTTAGCGCTAAGGATAAGGTAAGGGATATACTATACAGCACAATTTAAGGCACGTTTTGCTAAATCTAGAAAAAGTGTGAAACGATATATAAACATCATTACCCATATACATATGTACATACATATATCGGGGCTTACATAACTGAATACACAACAATGATATTTGTATAGCAGCAACTTGACTGAAAGACACAACAAATTGAGAAACACTAATAAACAAAATACAAAAAGTGACCGTATCAAGTTCATTAACTATGATTGCAGAATATTCTCCATAAAATCATTATTAAAAATTAATAATGAATAATACTTGCAAGCCGAAAAAACAATTTATATGGAAACACAAAAGTTATCTAAGAAATTTTTTGGCTCCAGCACACTTTTAAACATTTTACATGACAAACGCAAGCACGTATCTCAATACATACTCGTACATGCTCTTATGTGTTTATTTGCATGTGTGTCCCTAAAGGGCGTTTATTTGTTTGCATGTGTTAGTATATACATACATATTTAAAATATAATAAATCCAAAAGGTCAAACTCTGAATAGAGAATACAAAAAAGGAAAAGTAAAATAAAATTAGAATGAGAAGTAAAAATTTTATATTCCAAAATAATCTTTTAAATACCCTTTCATGCATGCAACAGCATTTGTTTGCTTAAATGTGTGTGTGTGTGTGTGTGCGTGCGTTAGTTAAGAGGAACTTGTTTAATCAATTACATCTTTGTAAACAGGTGATTGAATATACTAACACTATTACGATTTGAATATATTAAGGCTTTGCACACATACAGAGATAATAAATCATTTATATCACACTGTGTTTGTAAAGGCATATGCCAGAAACAGAATTGGAACGACGACAAAATTCTTTCAACACAATGAATTCGTTAGTAAAAATTCCCCACATGGAATCCTTCCATAAAGCACAACAACAAAGATAATATGATTTCTTATTTGATACAAAAAAAAAAAAAAAAAAATGTAAAATACGTTTAAAATTACTTTGCATGCTCAAGAATTTATTTATTTTAAATGTGGTATGAAATCATTCCTATTCATTAAGGCGAATATTATTGGCAAAAAATTTTTGCGTTTTTCGGAGTTGTGTTCCTGTAATTATTGCTTTTGCTAAACAGCTTAAAGTTAGAAGGAAACTTCTTTAGTATGTTTTTCGGAAATTGAGGAACATGATTAGAATTCATAAATGAAACTTTTAGTATGTTAATTAATATTGGCAACACTGTCGATTAAAATAAAGTAAATATTATGAATTAAACTGGTGCTCGGTTATTTTGAGTATTTTTTCAATACTCAAGTACAATGACGTTTTTTTTTGCTTATACTGAGTGTGAAATTGCACTTTAATAATTGAAGCTAAAGAAATAAAAAAAATAATAATCGAAAAAGTCCTCAAGCAATTTTTGGCTGATAACAAAATAGGCGACCAAGTAACGTTTATATTGCCATTCAGACAGTATATTATAAAAAAATTTTTATTTTTAATAATTTTTAAAAGAAATTAAGCAAAATTGATAAGTTGAAAATTGATTCCAATCAATATAGTTAAATAAATTGCACAGTATAATTCCAATTGTATAAAGGCCATGATTCACTATCCCACCCAATCGTTCGCTTTGTCAAATATGGCATATTGTGTGTAAGAAGTGTGTCCTAAAAACTTATCTGTAACAGATTTTTTTCGACAAGTAGCACGATTTGCAAAAGTTAAATAAAATTCCCCTAAAATTACAATCAGAGTTGTATTTACTTCAAACAGTAAGAAAAAAATTAGTTTGTATCACATTTGTATGAAAGTGTAACCCCACCACCGTCATTTTCATGCGGTTTTTTTAAATAGGATGGGATCACATTAGATTTTCTGTGAATAAATTGTACCACTGTGTAGGATAGTAAAGCATGTCCTTTCGTTGCTCACAATGTGTTTGCTCTTGATTCACTATTCCATATGGAATGTCTGATAGAAAAGTATGACAGTGTGAACTAAAAGTGCAAATGAGTGGCAATTTTTTTTTTTTTTTTTTTTGCAAGTAAATTTTCATAAAATGCTAATTATCATGCGATTAGGGGAGTAATTATTTCAAGCATGTGACCAACGCTCATGACAGCTATTGCACCGACAAATCTTCTCTGTTAGTATTATAATTCTTAAATTCTTTAAAATTTATCTTAATAACAATAATTAACAAACTTCTTTTAATGGGGAATTCTGAACTTTTACAGCTGAAAGTGATAGCTTAAGTGGTATCAAGGATACCACTTAAGCTATTGTCTTTATTGCTTGATCACTATGATTGCATACTCGTGTACTCCACTCGTACGTGGAAATCGTCATTGCAGTTTTTGCTTTTCAAAAAATCGGAATGGAGAAAAACGTGTAGAAATCTTATCGTTAAATATATTTTGTACAACTCATATAACTTATAGGTATTGCCTTCATCTCTCTCATATAAAATCAAAACTTGAATAGGAAAACTTAATGTGTGTAAATCAGTTCAAATGACTTAAAACAAGATGATGGCATCGGGCATCACAACACAGTAATGTGTAGGAGTGCCATTGAAACACCAAACACAACTGTGCAATGCTTGAAATGCAGTAGACGTAATAAATATTGTAATCGGCTTGTGTTAGCAAACATGCTCTAAATGTATTTTCCTTTCACGTTGGGCTTATGCCTGGCAGACAAACAGTAATTGATAAAAGTAGAATATTATTCAATCAATAGACCATTTTTTTCGAATAAAAAAATTCTGTTCTTAAATTCCAATTTATATGTAAATGAGAATTTTAATTCAAATTCAATAGATTTTTTAACACTGCAAAGTGATTGTGTGCTTGTGCTCATAATACGTCTCAGAGGAATGTTTTGGAAAATTAACAATTTTAAATATTGTTTTGTAATACATTTGCAAAACTAAAACGCGGTCCTTAGCAAGCACGGCGACAGTATGACCGTAACTTTTAATTAAAAGTCAGTGTTGCACACTAAATAATCCTGACACAAAATCATTTTACAATATTAAAATATATTCTGCTTCAACGAGTAGAATTTAATCAAAGCAGGTATCAGCGACTCCAAACAAATAAAGTAAAAATAATAAAATGTTGTAAACGGCAGTACCAGCAGAGGCGAAGGACTAGAAAATTACTTATAGCAAGAGAGATGAAAGATTATTTTGAAATGCCATGAATTACTAACGAGTTCATGTTTACAACTGCACAGTGTACAATGAAATTGTGACATTCACTGGGGATTGAAAATATTTCAAAGTGGTATTGAAAGTGGCCACTTTGCAATTATTTATTTATGTGATGAAAATAAGAATTATTTTGCAGGAGTTGGTTTTAATTTTAAATGCATTTTCAACTGAAATAGTGGTTTCTTTTACTTTCCATGCATTAATTTTACAACTTAAAAAACTATTTGAAAGCTCACTTTGGTTTTGTTTTACGAGAATGAAGAGAGACGTAAACTAAATACTCTTATACGCATTTAAATATTCTTAAAAACTGAATGGAATTTGTATTATTTTGTAATAATTTACTTAATAGTTAATTATTATTTAGTTTATTCTTTTTTTACAACTTTTGGTTGTAGTTTTATTGGGAAGTATAAATATAGAAATGTGGGTGTCATACGTAATTCCAATTGTGTGTAAAAAGCTTCATTAGAATCCTGCTTAGTACTGAATGCTTAATGGCAACCAAAGTCGTTAAAAGTTTCAACATAAATTTCATTTAATTTATTCAGATTTAATAAAGTTTTACTACATCAAATTGATCTGTGTTTGAAAAAAAAGTAAATAACACAATAGATTTTTTTTTTTTTTTTTGGAAATAAATAACAAAAGTCAAAACTTTTTACGGGTAATAATAAAATGCGTAAAGAAAACTGTTAAACAGAAAAAATTTATTTCGAATATATATATATATATTAATGTATAAAGATATTTATCAAGTCAGCAAACATTGTAATATATAAAATACTTTGTATGTTCTAAAAAAAGGATCAAATAATGTCCTCTAGCAAAAAATTGCTTTAGAATGTAAATTTGTGTTAAATTTTCTTATATGGTTTTTTCTTATTTTGGAATGCATTTGGAATTTCTCCAATGTGACATATATTTTTTCTTCATTTCACAAATAAACTATTTCATAAATATTGTAGAAATGATCTTTATTTCATTTTCTTTTTGCATGGGCTATACAAAAAACAATTCCTAGAATATTTTTATTAATATACTTTTAATTTCATTTAATGGCCAGAACTTAACTTTATTTTATATACATTTATTTGCCATTAGTTTAAAAGCATTCATATTACCCTTCTGTGTTTTATAGAATAATATCTAAACTAACTAAGAAAAAGCTAGCCAAAACGAAATTTGTGGTCAAAAGTCCTTAAGAAATCATATAAAGTAAAATTAAAACTGAAATATAAGAGCTAAATTAAATTTTTCATCGCAGTATTATCAAGAAATGTGTTAATTGAACTTTCAACAGGTTTGCGAAGAAAACATAAAATATGTAACATAATTTAAGAAAATTAAATTAACATAATTTAAGAAAATTAAATTATGTACAACAATTCAATTTGAATTTAAATATTTGATTAAATTTTGGCATTATATTTTTAAAGAATACACAGTATAATTTTAATTTATATATGAAGGACGTATTGCTAATCTAAAAGGGAATGATTCCTTTAAATTATTATCTTATTTATATTCTTTTGAACACCTCCTAAAATTATGCACCAAAATTTTAACAAATTTATATTAAGCTTGTGCTCATACTATATGCATAAGTAAAGGCAAATTTAAATAAAATGTTTAGAAGGAAGTGATAGACAGCAGTAAGTTAGATATATGTTAGCTTAAAAAAGGAAAGATGTACCTCACGTATCAATAAAGGTTTGCCTGAAAGTATACAACATATTCTTAACACATGTGTGCATATAAAAAATTAACTTTTATAATTTTAACTAAGATAAGAATAAAGCTAGCTAGCCCCAAATTTCTATTACAGATTGTTGTCTAATTTTATGCCAACTTTCGTTCTGAAACTATACATCATTTGCTTTTGTTTTGAACAAAAATTTTTCCAAAATTAATTTATTTTATGTTTTCTTTGCCCTCAGGAATCTTTTCTGGTTTATTATTTGCTTTATATTACAAATTTTTTTATTTTTATAAATGCTCGATTGCGATACCTCTTTAGTTATCTAAAACATACGTATGGATATACATATATGGATGTACACCTTTTTCGAAATTTGTTGCATATTTCCAGGCATACATTAGACTGATCTCTTAAGGGGTTAACTGGATTTAAAATCAGAAGGTAAAAGTTTTATCATTTCATAATAATTTACATACATATAAATATGTATATTCTTAATAGTATATGTGCAACAGCTAACGCCAGATACACCATTAAACATCGCATAATATTGCTAAAATACAAACTTCTTCATGAATAGAAATTTTAATTGATGTGTTTTTATTTGCAGACGCACATTTTATCCTCTAACTGTGTGTGTGTGTGTGTGTTTGTTTTTTTTAATCATAATGAAAAGCTTTTACATTTTATCTATACACCAAAAGTAAGAAGATAGAGTTACACACAATTATTTTAAATTTGTGCACAAAATTTGTTTTTTTTTATAAAATCATTTTTGGTTTATATTTTTTTCTTGTTAATAGTTATTAATATTTTATATCCATGCATATTCGTATATATTTTTGTTATTGTTTTTTTAATAAAGTACCGTTACTATATTTTTTTTTTTTTTTTAAATAATCTTAAAACTATATTTTACTTTACGAAATGTGCGTCTAAAATTCATCGACCACGGCACGTTTGCAACTGATACATGAAAAACTTTTGCGCAAATATTTAACAAATTGTTAGAGGAGTTAGCTTTATTTTAGTCCTTTGGCTTCATTCCATACTTCTTGGGGGTCTGGTGAGGCTTTAGCTTTCGTACATTATACATATGTATGTATACATGTGGTTATATACGGATGCTTGTATGTGCATAAAGTTAATAAATATCTATAGCTGCGTACAAATAAATAAATTTCCAAAGGCGAATATTAACAAAAAGGAAACCGAACGTTTATACACACCTGCACGCAACCAACAAGTTGTTGTAAATGCAAAAAAAAAAACAAAAAAATAAACAATAAATAAAAACCGAACAAACTCTCTCCATTTCTCTCGCATTTATACGAGAATACAAACATAAAATTGTTGCTGTAATATTCTGTAAGTATACTCAAAGAAACTCGCACTGCCGGTCAGAAAATCAGCAACCGGAGAAACTTTAATTTAATGCACAAAAATTGCAAATGTGTTTTAATATATTTTTAATATCTTTGTATACTCATATTTTTTAATTTATTTTGTTTGTATTTTCTTTAATTTTATTTTGTGGAATGTTTTATATAGCCTCAGTGCCAAGAAGGTATTTAATTAGTATATATTTATATTTTAATTGCTGAAATTATTCTCAACTTAAAAATTTAAATAAAAAAATTTTTTGTGTAGCATTTCAGGAACATTATTAATTAATAGTGTAGTGTATGTGAGTTTTTGGTGCTATTTTTTTCCTTTTGAGTGTACGAAAATAAAAGCACATGTTCCAAAGTATGTTTTTGACCGATATATACACACACACACACCCAACCAGCCCATTTTGTCAGTATACTACTCTTCGTTATCTGTTGTAAGTTGGTTTTTTAATCGTATTTTACACTTCGTGTTTTTGCGTATGACATTGAAATTAAATAGGAAATTTTAGCTAATGCACACACACACACACATCCATACATACAAATACATAATATACACATCTTTACACGAACACCACGATTTGAGAAAAAGCTTTTCAAACTTGTTGCTACTTTCACTTCCACCGTAAGGCCTGTCTAACATGCTGTTCTTATTATATTTCATGTGGGTGAGGGGTTAAGTACATACGAGTAAGTGGGTATGCGTTCTCACTATTGTGGAGATGTGAATTGCAAACAGTGTTGCCAACTTGGTTGTTTAATTTTTCTTTATTTTTTGCATATTTTCTTATGAATTATAAATTTACAGCAAACAGCATGTCAATTAGAAAAGAAAAATAATTTTACAATATCTTGTATAGAATATATTAATCGCTCAGAAAATGTTGAGCTTGTGCTCATTAATTTAATTTGTATTTTACTTCTCATAGAAATTTTAAGTAGTTAAAAGTTATTTTTAATCGGAGTAAATCATACAGCAGAAGTTGAATTTTCTTTTTTGTGGCAATACCGTTTCTCGAAGGAAGTGACAAAGAGAGTAATAAAGAGAGACAGAAAGGGAATAATTGTATTTCTATAAAATTTAAAGTTCGCTTGTTTGCGTTAACTTGTGGAGAGATAAAATTTTATTACAAATTACAATAATTTGCTTAATTTTTCAACAGCTGTTGCATCATTTTACGCTTAACTGCAAAAGTATTTAACAACACTAACATTGTTATATCCTGTTATAATATTTTATGGACGGTTTAAACTTAATGAGAAAAACGCAAGCACGTTACGTATACTATTACTTTATTAAAACTCATTTGCACTTGCCTCATGTAATTTTACAACAAATTTTTTTTATTATGCAGGATAGTAAATTTAATTATTTGGAAAACTAAAGCTTGCAAAAGAAGTTTTTTAAACTTTCATGTACAAGCAAAGTCGAAATTTCCCAATTTTAATGGTACGCAGTATTTTTCAGAGCTAGTTTTATTCACACATGTTTTAATATATGTATATGTATGTACATACATGATGTTATATACAATTAAAATATCATGCAACTGTTTTTAATTCCAGAAAAATTACTTTATAATATTTTTTAACTGAATTTAAATTTTTATCTACTGTGAAAGTCATTTTCTATGTTGTTTTCACAGGTTTGAATTTCTATATTTTAGATTATCTCCAAAAATTTCTGATACCTCATCAAAAGAACACTACATGACATAACATAAATTATATATTACATACGAGAAAAAGAGAATTCCAATATATGAAATGAAAAAGTGTCACATAATCAATAATTTCAACAACATCTTTTTTAATTTCAGTGTGCGAAAGTCAGGCATTGGAATTCCATTATTTAGAACAATTCGATCTGTTGTGATTCTTCCCAAGTAAAAAATTCCCGTATGTTAAGTTTTCATGTAAAAATTCTATAAAAGGAAGTTCTATTTCGGAGAGAAAAGATCGATTTTAGTACAGAGTTGTAGCTAAAAGTAACAACATTTTTAATTAATAATTAATCACATACAATATTTTGGTGAATATACTTTTATATAAACCGAAAATGTCTTGTAAATTCTGCTTTGCTCTAAACTAAGTTTGTATATAAGAATGAAGGAAGTTCTTCAAAAGTTCTCTATGTGTAAAAAAACTTTACAGGGCAAGCAAAAAAAAAAAAAAAATTAAAATACATTGTTGAAAAATTAAAGATATTTTTTCAACAATTTTTATATTAAGCTTATATGGTCGATTATAAAGTATGCCGTAACGTAGAAAGATGAAAATTTAGTATGCATGTGAACTTTTTTCCCTCAAGTTTAGATTTAATTCCTTGCGTTTTTGAACAGGCAGATTTAAAGTTAAGTCAAGGATGCTTTGAAAGGTCTCAAAATGATATCAGCATGTTAAAAAACTTGAAAGAAATTCTTAAGAGATTATCGAATTTTTATTTTAGCTCGTACAAAGATTCTCGAATCCTTAAAGTTATTTCTAAAATATTATACAAAAAACTTTGAATGAAATAATTTCAATAAATTTTAATTTTAAGAAATTTTTTATTTCTTTAAAAAGAAATAAATAAATTAATTTCTTAATATTTGCTTATTTCCAGAAAAAAAAAATAAAAGTAAATTTATAATTACTTTCTATTTTTATGAATTTAATGACATAATGTAGAAATTAGTATCTCAGAAGCGCTAATGCCTTACGTGAAAGCAGTAGTATATTCGAACATCTGCATGTATATGAATATTTCTGTGTATGGAAGCGGCGTATATAGAAAACCTACGTATCTTGCTTTAAATAAGAGAAATTGAAATATGTGATAAGAAAATGTAATCTAAAACGTGAACAGAATTGAAAATATTCAAAAAAAAAAATTTTCTGGATAGTTACGTCCTGTCTAGATACTTTACGATGTGTTCCTGCCAAATACGAACAACAAACTTCGTCCCATCACTAGAAAATAATATGATGAAAAGTAAAACTACCATCAGTATAAGGTGTCTACAAGAAAACAGCTGATTGCTTTCAAAAGTCAAATATATTTTAAAAATTTCATACAATATTTTTTATATAAAATTTTTTTAAGGAAATTTGCCGTAAATTTTTTTGAAAATAATGACAATAATAGTTTAAAATTTGTAGATTCGTAATTATGAAGTAAAACGTCAGCTGATTCCGATGACTGCTAAAAGCGAAGTGATGAATAGAACTCATAACCGAACTATAAATCAGTTATTATGTTGGTTTATAACAGCAAAGGTATTTAATAAAAAGAAAATTCACACATTCAAACATACATACGATATGTATGTATATATAAGGCAAAATTTAAAAATCGTCATTCTCACGGACTACATTTTATGTATACATTTCTTTTTTTGTGGACGAAGCAAGTCATTGACTTGGTAACGCGCAAACCGAAATGTAATTTAAACATTGTATAGAAAAATCAACAGGAAAAGAAATGAGAGCTTTTTAGTTTGACGTAGGCGGTATTGAGCTTTTGAATTTTTTGCTACTCATGTTACTCATACACCCGCAACCATCCTCAATATAAATTAAATTACTACCAAAACTTCGAGTAAAAAAGAGATTGAAAGCAAACAAGAACAAAATAGAAATTCAAAGCAAAAGCCACGAACTTCTTTTTCACCTTGAAAGAACAGAACATAAGAAATGTAAAAAAAAAACGCTCAAAAGGCGATGTCATGAAGTATGTATATTAAAATGCGTGTAGTAAGTGAATTAAGCAACAATTACAATAACATCAACAACCAGGGAAAACAAATAAAAGACGAAAAATATGTAGCATACTTTTAGAATCTGTAAAGAAGAAATAAATGAATCATATTTTTAGGGGCAAAAAAAAGACGAGCCGCTATACATTTATTATAACAAAGAAAGATTGAAGAGTAATAAAAATCATACTAAAATGTTCTGAGGGAATAAGTTGTTAGCAGTCACGTAGATATGCTATGACAGAATTGAATATGTTTTACAACCTTTCCTCTCGTAGAAGTTTAAAAGTTATGCTTGCAATAAAAATATTTAATAAACTAATCTCTGAAAAAATGTGTTTTTTAACTTAGCAACTTGCTAGAATTATACAAAAAATGATTTAGTATAAAAAATGAGGTTTTTAAAAATAGAAGCACCAATTAATTATTTTAACACTACATTAGAAACAAACACTTTTTTTTAATAGTTTCTTTATATGAAAAGAAAAAAAAATTAAAATTTATAGCTACTAAAACTAATTTTATAAAAAAAACCCTTTTTTAAAAATTTTCTTTTACGAATTATCTTTTAGAAATATTAAAAATTGGCTTGTGACTAGACAAGATATTAGCAATAAAGGCAGTGAAATAAACTATTTAATGGTTTTTTTAATGGCCCGTTTGATTAGATGAGAGCCAAAAATTTATTAAATATCAAACGTAAAGGGGTCGTATATATTATTCATTTAAGGCTTTCTTTTAAAATAAATCCATTTTTTCGATCAAATTTCGCTCCTAAGAATATACACTGGTAATTTCCAACCTTAATTTATGACATTTGCAGGGCCCTTGCAAAGCTGTTACAATTTTCCACAATTAATATTTACTTACTTTTATAAGAAGCGCCTCTTAGTAATACTTATATAAGTATTTTACTCTTTACTTAGAAACATTAAGTGCCTGCAATTTCTTTTTATCAGCCTCAATTCGCACTACATTTTTGTGTAAACATTTTTTATATCACTGTGTGTGTGTGAGCGTTTTTAATGAAAAAATATTTACTTGAAAACAAGCAACAATTTGTGGTTGTGTGAGGCACGTCTGCAAAAAAAAAGAAGCGTAAAATGAAAAAGCCAAAGAATTTATTTGTGCAAAAATGACCTCCAGACTGTTGATGCGCTTATTCACATGACCATAAAAGCAATAAATGTATACTAAAAATTCACATTTCAAGCCTGACAGTATGCAATTCCTTTTGAGTATAATAAAAACAAATAAAGAATTTCTTAAACAATGAAGGTATTAATACAAAAACTGTTTACTGCTTAAGGAGTCAAAATCAACTTAACTGTTTTCAATATTATTTAAATGTATTTGTTTCTCATTCTTTTGTTTCAGCTCAGAACATTTACTTTAAAACAAAATGATTTAAAAGCTCTTAAAAGAAATACAGTACTTTTTTTATATTTTTTTTTTTTTAATTTATATTGTGAACAAAGGCTGCAACAAGTTAAAATAAATTGTCGAAGAAAAAAGCTTGAAAGTAACAGGGAGCCAATAAGCAAAAATGAAAAGAAAAAGACAAGAAACGTAATAAGATGACACCCCTGAAAGTATGCCTGATATTATAATATAAAACGGCATATTTATATATATTATAGTGTTAGATCCACCTAAATTAAACAATAATTTATTGGCTTTCTTTTTGCTCAATAATGATTTTGCGCAACTTAATCATAAAAGAAAAGAATTTTATATTTTGGATAGTTAAAAATGAATCAAAAAGAAAATTTTAACTCTCACGTTTCACATTATCTCACTTAATAACCAGTAACCCAAATGAATTTCAGAAGCACGTCACTGACAAAAAAAAAAAAAACATCTAAGTGATTTGGATACATTCTGATCCATTGTAGTGCAATAAATAACACAAAAGCAATTTAACGATATTTAGAAGCACCCAAATTATGTTTAAATTAAGCAGAACCTCGTAAAGCACGTACGGCAAATCTTGTTTCAAAGACAGACATTCAGAACATGTGTGAAAATACCAAGCCAACATCACGAATTTCAAAAAGCTATTGCGGTTAAATGGAAAGGAAGGGAAATTTGAGCTTAAACAAATTCCCCAATACGCAATATGTTTTTGTGCGTGACACTTATGTATATAAAAATCTTGTGTTATGGTTCCCTTTCTCCGAAGTGGCTAAACGGATGTAAACTCCGGTTGGAGTTCCTCTATCCTAATGAAATGATATATATTTGAAATGAAAAAGTGATTGTAAGAGGGAATTCCCATCCTTTCCAATTTCAAGTTTCTTAAACGATTGAATAAGTGATTGATGGTAAGAGGAAATTCTTATCCCTTCCCATTCCCGGTTTTTTAATCGATTAAATAAGACAGACTTAGTCTTACGAGTAAATATGTAAAAAATTTTATAAGAATAGTTTCTTGGCACTTCTTCACTTTCTTCTACTGTCCAGAATAATAATGTTAGGTGCCCAATCGGTCCATTTTATCAGCGTTCTAAGCAATTATAACATCTAAAGCTTTTTAAAGCTTATATATGAGTATAAGTTATTAAATTAATCTTTAATACATAAACCATACATACATAAAAGTTAATAACTTACAATATTTCTTACGATTTTTAAATTGGTGTCAAATGATCGTTATTACGATTTACATAAATCACTTTAGCATATCAAATTTTTAATTTTTCTAGTTTTTCCCAAAAAATTTTATGAATTCGCATTTGCAAACATCGAGAAAATATTTCAAGCGGCAAAATAAATAATTTAAATTATGTATTTAATTTCTTAATTGTTGCAAGAAAAAATGTCTCGCTTGAAAAAAAACTGTTGCTAATAATATTAACAGCAAATTTCGTAAAGAAATTTTGGCAATTTGGCGTAAAACTCTTCTCAATCAGAAATATTACTCTTCACACGGCACCTGTACATGCGGCATAAAAATTCAATGTGACGTTTGATCAAGGCAGCACATTTTCCATATCTTGAAATGATGATCAAGACACCACATTTTCCTTATCATGAAGTGAAACCGTTCGAGTGTAGAAAAAGTTTATGCTCAGCCAATATCTGTAGATTGAAATAAGTTTTTACCATTTTCCTAGAAAATAATAGCGATCTTACAAACTTTAGAGTATTGAATAGTGTTACAAATGCAGTTCGAAATCAATTTAAGATTTTCTTGGACATTTTTTTCCAATATTTTTTTTTTAGTGTACACATTTATACACACTTACATAATATGGAACATTTGAAAGAATCAGCCTAATTTTTGTCACGTTTTAAATCTTAATTACATTATTGTATTCCATTAACTTACAAATATCTTTTTGCCTTTTTTCATTTTATTGTATAATATTTAACAAATATTTTTATTCGCTTAGAAGTAGTTATGTTAATATAGCGAACGTGACAAATTAAAAAAGTTACCTTTGGATGTATTGTATATGGGCATACATAGTTTTAGGAATTCTATGGCATTATAACTACTTTTATATTACTTTCTTTCTATAAAAGCTTGATTCTCCTTTATAATATTACTTTTCGCCAACACTTTTAATTTCTAAATTAAAAAAACATTTTCTACGAACGACTTTGCACATAAAAACTGTAGATGGCTGCAATGTGTGCTGCAGTTCCCTTTTTATGACTAATAAATATTTATGTTAATATTTTCAATTATTGTACATCGTAATTATAACAGCAGGTCATTCGCTTTATGAGCGATTTCTCTGTTATGGTTTTTAAAAGCTATAAATTTACTTTTCTCCAAAACGTCTTATAGACTCCCTAACGTCACAACCTTTGACGTCACAAATAAAACATTCCCCCAATTTAATTAAAGCTTGGTCCTTACTTAAGTGATTTAACCCCAAAATTTCTTGCTTAGCTTAGGGCGGTAGATAACGAACTTTGTTAATATTTGAGGTATTCAAAAAAAATTTATTTTGAATTAGCATTCCTGATTTAAGGCAACCTTATTTTAGATGTAATAAAGGCTACCAAGTAAGGTTGCAAGTGATTATTATTTAAATAATGACGTCATGTTGTAAAGTCCAACAACAATAACTTTTTTATTATGTAGCTTTTTCTTTTCCAGAGAAATTTAAGAAATTATTCTATATTAGCAAAAAAAATAAAGACAATATAAAATCATGAAAATATTTTTTTTCTTGCATTAATTCGTTCCAAATGTTCCAAAATGTAAGTAAGAATTAAATATATTGTAAGTTTAGTACACAGATATCAAACTTGTGCGTGTTTGAAAAAGCACACTTTCACAGGAGCTATGAGTACCTGTGGATAAGAAAGCTTTTTATGTAAAAACTAAAAGCTTTAGTTAATGTTTCACATGTAGCCTCTCTTAGCATTTTCTAACTTCTACATAACTGTAGAAAGCTTTTTAAACTTTACTAAACAAAGTGCATACTTTACGGCAAAATATAACAATATGGTTTGTTGCCTGTTTTTAAGCTGTTACACAAACATTTCTTTAACAAGCTTACTTGTAATATAGTTGTATGAAATTTTAATCTACTAAACAAGGAATTATATTAGAGCACTCTAACTTTTTAACATGTAACGTTTAATAATTAAAAAACTCTAAATATCTGTAAATATTGACCTTTCTTTGGGATGGTAAAGTTTTGAAATAATTTACTAAAAATCAATTATATATTTTATTTACTTAAAGAAATTGTGTAAATTTTGCACAGCAATACGATACTGATTCCTTCGTAGTTCGCCGGCTTGCGAAATGGGAACACATCTATTGCAAAGTATTGCCGCAAAGGACGAATTTCCAATGAAGCCATGATTGTGTGAATTTTCTTATGCACATTTCGAAGCGTTCAGTAATTTTGAATAGCAAATCTAAAAGCAATTATTCTCTAGAGGCAAATTCCAATTAAACCATGACCAACTACTGTTAAATATAATAGAGGCGAGAAAAAAAAGCAAAAGTCAAAAATGTATTTTTAAAAAGATCTTTTTGAATGGCAAATAATTGTAAAATTCCTATTTTTCGACCACAGCAATGAAAGAAAAGAAAGAGGTTTGTGTCTTTAAAAAGGCGACAAACAGTCTGGCTAAATTTTTTAACTCTGCTTCTCTATTGTATGGTTTTATTGAACACCTGTGATTGTTGAAAAAATTCTAAAGAATTTCTCTTTGCGAAAGGTGAAATGTTCAACTAATGATCTTTTAACAAGCCAAAGTAAAAAGTAAAAGATGGGAATTTCCAACCTTCACTCTATAAAACGATCACTCCCTTGCTAACTCTCTCCTTCTATCTCTTTGTCTGTCTTATGTGTTTTTATATTTGAAACGATCTCAAGCCTTTTCTATGTTGTGTCGAATTGCAGCATTCATCGTTTTCTATTTCATTTAATAGATCTCTTTTGCACAATTCATTCATTAAACGTAACGAAATGCTTATTTGCAGCTCTTCTCACTCGTGTAGTTGATAACAGTCTTGCCGTATTAATAAATTGTAGATAAAAACACCTTTATTGGGAATTTCCTTAGAGCAAAACTTTGATTAAGGAAAATCTATAAAAATTTTTTCACTTATGGGAATTTCAAAATTTACAATTATTTAAACACGCAAACAAAATATTACTCCCCATCAACGTATAAATTTTTTATTTAAAAATAAATTCAAATTGATTGTTTCGGGTATTTCGGGAATTTCACTGTTTGTCAATGGAAGTCATGTTTTTCACTTGTACTTCTTCGACGAAATGCTGTTACTGGCCAAAGTGTGTGCAGGTACTCATAATCGCTGTGAATTGTTTGCTGGGCGAGTGTGGTTACCCCTTCATCACTTAAAGATTCCTAGAACAATTTACACAGCAAATGTTAATGGGCGATATTTTTTGGTGGTACAAAAGCGAATGCCCTGAACTATAAAACTTAAATAAACAAATAGATATTTAGTAGCTTGCTCCTGGTTCAGAGCAATATTCAAATGATCTCAGAATTTTGTCTGGAGGAATTCTCAAATTTAACCGATTGATTGAAAGTGCTAAAGCATGACGGGAAATATTACGTAGTTTCCTTTTTTTATTTTCCTCTTTTAAAGCTCTTTAAATAAATTCCAACGTTAATAGTAGTTGATTAAAGGTCTTATATAGTGTTTTCACACTGAGGGTAAAACCTGGTTTCAAAACAAAATTTGGTTTTAACTTTAAAACCAATCCTTAAAACCTGCTTGTACCATACAAAATAATTCTCTTAAAACCATTTTAAAACCTTTTTTGAATTGGTTTAAAGTGTATTTTATGAAATACAACCTTGTTTTATACAGTACATATTCAGTGCTACCAAGTTGGAAATATTGAAACCAGCTGATAATTCATTCACATTCACAAATATTCATTCACAAAATGTAAAATCATTTCAATTATATTAAAATCATTAGAACACATTTTTAAAATTTCTTATTTTTTATACAATCAATAACAACTGTCGTACAGTTTCTCAAATAAATGTGGGAAGAATAATTACAACAACACACCTATTTCTTCAAAAAATTTATTTTATCATTAACAAATTCATTTGACAAACTGTATTATAAAACCTGATTTTATCAAAATTGTATGTGAACACAAAATCAGCTGTTTGTAGGTTTTAAGTTAAAACCAGGTTTTAACTTTAGGTGTGAAAACTCTAATAAAATAAATATTTCGATGGTCCTCAACACCTGCTGGCAACACTGTCCGTCTCATGACTGATCATGAATACGTATACTTGACTGTTTACCAAGCATTCAGCACTTCAACTTGAAGAGGTTCTCTTCGATATGTTTCTTGGCTGAGACTTTTCTGATATCATTCATTCTTTGACTATTTCTCATGGGGTGTGTGATTAGTTCTGTTTGTTTGCTCTTCTTTACGTACAGGATTATGCTGTAGGAGCGTGTGGTATTGTAAGTGCACTGCTTGATATTTGCTTTCTATTGCAATCTCAAAAACTGTTGTTGCAAATGAATAATTTATTGCAAAATTTTACATCTGGCATATTAAGAATTCTGAAAACACACATTTGAGGTAACAACGGATTTGTTAATAAAGGACGTGAGAAAATGTTTTGCAAATAATGCAGAGATTGTTTTAAAAATATGTATATTCAAATCGTTTAGAAGAGCATTTAAAATTTTTTAAGATATTTTATAAATAAATTCAATAAAAAAAATACAAAATAAAATATTATTAAAATAAAATATTATTTTTCTAAAGTTCGAGAAAGTTTTCAAAATGTTTGAAAACTGCATTGAAATTTTAAAACAAACTGCTTTTATTTCACACACAGAGATAATAAAAAAATTTTCAATGTCAATTGAAGGACAGCTACAATTGCAATTACACATTTTCAAGAAAAAAAAAGAAATTTAAAGTAAAATTTAAAAAAGTTTTTTCAGAAACTTGTTTACGGAAATTTCAGAAAATTGTGTTTGTGATAGATTTTTAAGGTATGCTCGGGCGGGTGTTTTTCGGAAAATTTTATTAAAGAAAATATATCATTTTAAAATCCTAAAAAGCATTCTTAGAAATATATATTCATTAAATATGCAAGCGTGATCCAATTGGGCTTCCGATTCCAGAGAAATATTTTTGTTGTCTCTGAGTTTTATCTAATTTTCGAAAACCTTAAAGTTAATTTAAAAATGAGGTATTGCAATAAATATTATTATCTTTCTATAAAAAGTCCTTCAGTGCAAAGTTATCTTTAGTATAATATAATTTAAAATTATTTAATTATTAATTATTGGTTATTATTTATTTATAATTATGATTGTTTTAATGGTATTAAGAGCTTCAGATTGTAAATATATTGTTATGTGTGACGAACAGCTTTGCTTCTTAAAATAGTTTTTTGACTGGACTTTATCAAGAAAAAGTGCTAATATGGAAAAAAGCGCTAATTTGACTTATGAAAATCTCAATTTTTTATTTTCCTGAGTTGCCAGCTCAATTCTAAGACTTAAATTTAACTAGAAAAAGTAATATAAACCCAAGTTCAGCATTAAAAACCATATAAAAGGCTTTATCAAGAAAAAGTGCTAATATGGAAAAAAGCGCTAATTTGACTATTCGTTTACGACTGTAGCCGTAAACGAATGATGTGTCCATAATTAATTATATAGCAGCCATTTACGTGCCCCGCCCCTTGTTGGAGGTTGTATTATATATGTATGTACGTATGTAGCAGTTATTTATGCTAATTTTAAAAATATTTTTATGCTGTTTGTTGTGAATGTGGGATATTTCAATTCGGCAGGAAGGACCTTTCAAGTCAAGAATCTATAAACGTCCAGTTATCGTGTAACAATTTTAATTTAATTTAATTAATTTAAATAGTCTAATAAAAATAGTGATTTGCGGCATCAAAGATAAGATATTTCTTTTTAAATTTTGAAAAATTATTCTATTTGTTTAATTAGTTTTTTTTTTGTTTGAATAATTATTAGAATAATATGTGTTTTTTTTGCTTATAGCCAAACATGATCTGATGCGATCTCTGTATCATGTGCTCTTCCTTTTGCTGCAATTAAAACAAGTTCATTTTCTCCATACAAAGTAGAATACTTTAATACTTTAATTAATTTATAATTTTTTTTTGGAAATTCTCACTGGTTTGTGCAGCGAGCAACTAAAATTCCCACGACACTTGAAATTGTCAACGTTTTTAAATTGTGAAACTAGAAAATCTTGCAGATCCTTATCGGGGAAAATGTTGCAATTATTCCGCCTTAATGATGAAGCAAATATTTAGAACACCAAAAGAGAAACAATAAACAAGAGAAATGCTAATCGAATCTTTAGATCTTTTAAACCTGCCAAAGCAATACGCATGTACAGCCAACTCAAGTTAAAATTAAATTGAGCATAAAAAAGTACAAAAGAAATTTTCAAAAGCAAAATTTTTAAGAAAACACAAAAAAAAACAAAAAAAAAAAAAAAATTGAAAATAGAAAATAGAAAAGCAAAAATGATATGATGATGATTCCCTTGGGGGTTTTTGAGCAATGGGTAATAAACGCAATTGCGTTTACTTGTCCAGAGACAAAGAAGTTAGAAAATAATAATAAAAAAAAAAAAATTGTTTTCCACCTTTAGTACCTGCTCAGACTAGATGCACTCGCATCTAGCTGTGATGCCCCGCCGGCCTTTTATTAGCAATTATTGAAGCGAATAGAATATCCATTTGCCTAATTCATTGGAAACTTTTTTACCGTCACCTCAAAGTGCTTGCTTATTGTCCACTTTGTTTTCAATCTGTTTGCTCAGGTGGGAAACTGACTGCTGAATACGAAAGTACTCGTCTTGGAGTATCGTAGCCATTGTCTGCTCAATTGTCGGGCCAATTCATTCATTAAATTCAAGTGTTAGATTTGGCAAATTGCTCCTGCTGCGTCCATATATCTGTGAGATCATCAATACTTATATATATATTTGTTTGGCTAAAATACTAATCTTTGTTGTGCACCTTTTATTGAAAAGGACTCTGGAGCAATTAATTGTATTTGGAATGCTCAAAATAGGCTTGCAAAGATTTCACGGATTGCAAGAACAAAACTGGTTTGTTCCGTGTTAATTATATTAAAATTGAGATTGAGATCGAACCAAAGCAAGAATTAATTTTTATACGCACATATCTCTCTTTGATTAAAGCTATTCTGTCCAGAAGCGCTTTCATTATAAAACCTTAAACCATCTGTCTACTATTTAGAAGTTAAGAGTCCAAACGTGCACCCAGTCGCGTGCACATCGTGCAAAAAAGTCGATACAAAGTCGTTTTTGTATTTGGTTTTACAAACTAATTTCACATAATTTTTTTAAAAAAAAAAACAATATAAGAATCCTTTTCACCGTCCCATCAAAATGCAAAAAAATGCAAAACAAATAGACCATTTATAACGGGAATTGGTCTATATAAGAAGTGTGCTTGCTATTTCGCCCATTGATGACTCAAAAAATGTTTTACTGGTCTTGATCCTGTAGTTCACGAGATAACCACTACATTACCCGCTGTGCTATCACCGGCTACAAATTCTTATGCACTTTTTAAAAATTATATAACTTCATGTATTTTAATAAAAGAAATATTAAAAAACTTATTTATAATATTTTATTTTCTTAAAAAATAATGTTGTAAAACTTTGTCTTTTTAAATAAAAAAAATGCCCTTTTCTAAAAGTAAAAAGGTACTGAAAAATACTTTAGAATATCAATTGTTGAGAAAGAAGTGCATACACAAAAATAATTAAGCAAGTTTTTGAAGACGTACCTTTTCTAACTATAACTTTTTCAAAAAGCGTTCCTTCAAAGGAAAAACCTTGAAAATATCGTTATCAGAAAATTAGCTTTTTTGAAAGGGATTTCGTACCAAAAACATATTTAAAAAAAATCATCTTTTTAAAAAAAATATGTTTTCAAAAAAAAGAACATTATCAGTTAAAAGTACATTATGGTGTATATAAAATAAGTGAAAGTACATTTTTAAGAAAGTACTAAAATAAAAAGTCAAAGTCTCTCCAAAAAAGCAACTTAAAAACTTTCCGTCTTTATGGAGTTCGAGTTCTATTTCCCAAAATATTCTTTTTTAATCTTTATGTGCTACACTGTTACGTTAGAAATTTCCTAATTTTATAAAAATATGGATTAATTTTTAATAAAATGTATTTATCATTTATTTGGTACTAAATTTTACCCCGTAGAAAATTTGTTCTTTGTGGCACTTCGAATGAGTAGCAGGAATCCATTGTAATATATTTTTAATAATAATGCTATAAAAAATATTAATTAATAAAGGTACCATTTTTATCCCTTTTATGTTGGAATTTTTCAAATATCCTAAAGTATAATAAGTACAAAGTATAAAGTATACGAGTACTTTGTACCCATCTTAGTAATTCCACGTAATAAATTTCTAATATAATAAATTTTATTTGCCCTTATTAACTACCTCGTATTTTGTACACAAAAATTATTAGAAATTATAAGAGTCCTTTTTCGAGCGTAATTGGACTTTTTATTTCTCTGTCAGCTAGCCTTTAGGCTATTGAAATATGACAAAAGGATTTTTATATTTAAAATAATTTTTTCATTTTATACTGTAATAAATTTCCTAAAATCTCTTAAACCGATACATTTTATAGAAATACATCATAAAATTAAAAAAAGGATTTTTGACATTTTGCTAAATAAAGGACATAATATGTCAGCTTAAAATATTTCGCACACATCTCTGTTAATTGCGTCTCATACAGATCGTAAGGAAAATTATATTTAGTTTTGTGTATTTTTGTATGAAACATTTAACATTTAATCTGACAGGCATTACTAACTTCCTACAGGATAAGCCAAGGATAATTATTTCATTTAAATACTTCCGTATGAGTTTGAAATTAGCAGCACAGGATAACAATTTTGGTTTTATGAAACAGCCATGAATTTAATATAATTCGAAATAGATTTTGCTGAAAAATACAGGATCACGTTAAAGTGTGAAATTACAAAGTCTGTTAATTGAAATTTGTATTTGATTGTGAGGGGAAGAGATGAAAATGTATGAAAATCAGTTAGGCAACGTTTAAAGCAAACTTTGTGAGGCGAAATCTCTGATAACAATAAAAGTTGATAGTTTACTTAGAACTCTTAGTTAATTGTAACTTATTTGTATTTGTAGTGTATTTGTGAGATATGCTGTAATATACGAGGGTAATTTGAAATCTCCATGATCACTTAAATATATTTTCATTTTTATAAAAAGCAACATCTTGTATTTTCCAATATTATATATTCTCTTTTAGTTGTAAAATTTCTTCAATGCGAGGGTAATTTGAAAATTGAAGTCAAAACAATTCCTTGACAATTTTTTTAAGAGAAAAAAAAAATTAAAGGAAATAAAAATTATGGTTTATAAAAGAGTGTATACAGTAAGTTTGTCAGAGGGGGTTTATTGAAAGCAAAAATATGCTTAAACCGATAAAACTTAAACAATTGAATCAAATCTCATAACAGACAAATACACTGCGAAAAATATATACAGGTGAAAGGATCTTCGTTATCCTGCCAAAGCAATTCGCTGGACGAGTTAAACGGTAGAGCAACACTAATCTAGTTAAACATTTAAAGAGTAGTGACAACTATATAATTTTTATTTTTATTTATTAAGCTAGAAGGTGGAAGTAAATAGTAATTTTAAGTTGAGGACAATTTCCGTGATTGTTGTTTTTGGCATTTTTTACATGTGCACCAGCAACTGTTATTTTGTGGATGAAATTATTTAAAAATTATTTATTATATTTATTTTTCCAATAATCTATTCTTCTCTGGCTTGCAATATTTTATTAATATGATAGTAATTTGAAATTTCCATGAGTTCCCTCCTATCAGCTGTTTGAATATCTCCATTTGGTTTGTGCCCTAGTGGTAGATGTACACTAAGTAAAATCGTGAACACACGCCCCTTTCTCCTAATTGCTTCACAATGTATTCCGCATTTAGCGACAAAGTCGTCCAATTAGTGTTTTGACTAATAATAATCAGAATTTAAAAAATATATATACTATATTTTACAAGTAAGCCAGTTCATTATTTTGAACTGAAATTATTTTATTTCTGTAAGATGATTGAGTGGAAAGAATCCTGGAGTAGCTTCTTCATTCTCTAATTGTTGTTTAAATGCTTCACGCCATTAACTCTTTAGAATGGTTTTATAATTTTCTTTCTGGCCCCAAAATCGGAAATGATCTTTATTACTAAAAATTGGGAATGTGAAAGCCATCGATAATTGCAATGTTTGTACTGAATGAATGCCAAAAGGATAATCTCTACGATTTCATCACCCAATATCTCCGTTTTGAGATGCCGTCGGCATTTAAAATGTTATAAAAAAGTTAAGTTTATCATTCAAAAATAAAGAGAAAAGATTAAATAATTTGTCAATACAGTGAAACATGTAATTAAATATAAATTCGTTTATTCCTCGTATTAAAACAGCACATGACCTCAATTATATACAACAATTAAATATAACTAATTAAATATATCGCAATTTACAAAATTTACACAGATCCTGTTGCTTAATTATGAAAGAATTAAGTTTTCTTGTTTGACAAAAGCTCTGTCGGTGTATTTACAAGGCGAGCTGCTTTCATGGTCCGGTGATTGTGAAGGGGTTGTACTGGCTCGGTTAAAAGTGGGGGACTCGGAGCCTTTCTTTTGCTTGACTCGTCTATTTTGAAACCAAATCTTCACCTGTTTTTCTGACAAGCGCAAACGATTGGCGATTTCAATGCGCCGTAGACGGGAGAGATACGCATTTAGGGAGAATTCACGCTCCAATTCTAGCAATTGGGTGCTGGAAAAAGCTGTGCGTATACGTTTGCTGGAATCGGCATAATCCGAGATAACTGGCGTTAATTCCAGATGTGACTGTTGGCAATTGGAGTTGTTAGAGTGGTTGGTGTTGGAGGTGGAGGTTGAGGAAGGTAGAGTATTTTTTAATGGTGATGAACCGGGCGAGCAGGATGAATCATGTTTGTAGCGTTTGCATGGTTGCTCCTCAATGCAAGGATAATCCATGGTTGATGTGGTAGAGGAAGCTGAAGGTGAGGTACAATAGCCGTTGTCACTTAAAGCTAAGATGGAGCCGTATGTAAAGTTGGTGCTGGACAAGCGAGGCGAAATAGTTTGGTGCTGTTGTGATTGCGGCTGTTGTTGTTGTATACTGACGCTATCAAATGTGCCCGATAATTTACGCTTTTGCGAAATCATGGCTGCGTACGGATGATGATATGCCTGTTGTTGAAGAGCAATAGAAGCTGCTGCTGCAGCTGCTTGCTGTTGCTGCTGTTGCTGTTGTATGCCCAGTGAAAACAAATAGCTGCCCACATAACTGGCGGGATAAGGCAAAATAGGTATATTTGGTAGCATGGCAGCCGCTGCAGCTGCAGCCGCAGCATGAGCCGCTGTAGAAGCCGAAACTGTAGCATTGGCAGTCGGTGTAACAATAGTATCCTTCTTGCCAAGAGGCATGCTGTCGCTGAGTAATGAATCCATTAAAAATGAACGAGACATTTTCTTAAAATTATATTATTTTTTTTTAGATTTTAAAGCAAAAAGAGATGTTGTGTTGATCACAGCTAAATATGAACTGATATTCTCCTCTATCCAGATCCTGATTTATATACAGCACCACCCTTGTTTGAAAAAGAAAGAAAGCAACCCTCTTAGATGTGCAATCGTACAATATTTTTTGTACGCATTGCTGTATGCCTTCTAACTTCCTACCACAACAAATTAAAATTTGAGGGTTGATGTTGCTGATGGAGTCCACCATTGTTTGATTTTCACAAATCTTTTGAGTGATTTGTTTTACTTTGCTTTTTGCTTAAATACTCTGTCAAATTATTGTTGTTGTTGCAGTTTGTTTATAAAATTGTTAATGGTTGGTAATTGATGAACAGTACGTGTATAATTGTATTTGTGTTTGCTCCGCCTTTAGACAAGTTTCTCTTACAGCAGGTACTGAGATCCAAATTTCAATAGCAGATTACTTCTCTGCTATTGGCATAATGCCTTCTAAATATTCATTACGACAATATCACATTTCACTAGTATGTGATAGAAAGATCATTTACTTTTTATATTGAAGTGCCCCCGTAGGCGAATAAATAATGCAAAGCCTATTAAACCGGAGGTCGTGGGCTCGACTCCACTCCTGCCTAGATCCTGGGTGTTTTCCTGCGGTGAAGCTGAAAGCTTTGTAGGTTAATTTGGTTACAAAAGAAAAAGTAGGATTTTTGGTTTTGACTTTTATGGATTTTATGGATTCAAATTGTTTTGAAATACACCTAATAATTAATAGCTGGTCATTTTTAGTTGAGAAACTTCTATTAGAAGAGGAAGATTTAAGAGATGCTGTATTTTGAGATACACTTTTAAGAGTAATAAAACTATTCCAATGGGCCTCACTAACTCCCTGTCCACACTTGCAATTTTGTTGCAGCAATTTTTGGTTGTTTTAGGTGAGAGGGGTACGATACTCTGTACCCCTCCTCAAGCTTCTCACCCCTCTCACATAAAACAACCAAAAATTGCTGCAACAAAATTACAATGTGGACAGGGAGTAAGCAAAAATTATTTCAATTGGATTAGTATACAAGAAATTAAAGAAATGAGGCCAGCAAGAATGATGTGGCACGATCATAATTTTTTATTAAATTTATGGTTAGAAGAAAATATTGTTGAATTGGTCGCAAAGTCTTACAAGTGGAACACATACCAACACATTTATTTTTTCGTTATTGCACTGTTAGGGACTATTCATATTTATAGTGATATGTGAAGAGAAAACTAGATTTAAGTCCCCTTCTAGAAAAGGTCTAGTGCCTCCTTAGACGGCTATAAAAAAGATATTGTCTTATACAGGAACGTCAAGAACTTCAATAGCCTGTACCGACAATAGAAATATAATTGCAAAAGGCAACGATTTTAAAAACGAGAAAAACTATGATTTTCATCATGGAAGTTCAAAGTTCCATACTTCAGGGCCACTTCAGTTTATGGAGAAATTTTTACTTTCTGTGGTAGAATTTCTTTTGGAGGCTACAAAATTGAAGTGTAGACGACTTTATATAAAATAAGGATCATGTGGCTAATTCCTGTCTTTAATCTTTAAATCAAATTGCAATCTCACTTTGTGAATGCATTACCTCATAATTCTTAGTGAAATATTAATAAAAAAAATATATATTCATATATATAAATATACAGCGTAAGTAATTCACTGAGACTTCAATAAAGTCTGAATTCAATAACAAAAAATCCAAAAAAAAATTGCTAATAAAAATTTTTTATGTTTGTGTAACGAATGGAGGGGTTTACTATGGTGAGGCTGCCACATCTAGCTGACTATGGAAGTGCTCCCGAAGAATTTTTTTAACAAAACTCGTGGTTAAACACAGGAATCTAAAATCTAGTAATCTGATCAATGATGTCAGCATAAGGCAAAGTTCGTTTAACGCAACCTTATTTGAGCAGGAGTGCCTCCGTAGGAGAGTGAATAATGCTTAGCCTACTAAAACGAAGATCGCGGTTTCGTTTCCTGCATAGACCCTGGTGTGTTTTCCTGTGGACAAGCCAAAAGCTTTGCAAGTAGAGTTGGTTAAAAAAAAAACAGCCGCTCAAGGCTTGCGATGTAACTCGGCTTCAACTTAGCCAGTATCTGTAAAGTTGCAGGCATTTGTATCTCAAGTGAAAAATGACAAGAAGGGAGGAGAATTATTATATAAGGAGGAGAATTATATAATTATTATAATTATAATTATTATATTTTTTCCAACGCATAGGGCAAATGTCTGTCAAATTATTGTTTTTGTTGCAGTTTGTTTATAAAATTGTTAATGGTTGGTAATTGATGAACAGTACGTGTATTGTGTTTGCTCCGTCTTTAAACAAGTTTCTCTTACCAGCAGGTACTGAGATTCAAAATAGGGCAAATGCCCTATGCTTTGGAAAACTAACTGGAGTTAAATACATCGATGCCCATTTTTATTGCCGCTTAACAGGGAGACTTCCTTCGAAGTTCAACTGCTGTCTCAGCATAAAAAATATTAAAAATAAAATGCTTGTAGCAGCTCCCGGCTATTTGAAAAAATGTGAGTTTTCAAGAAGAGTTACATATAATGCCATCGGTGTTCACCTACCCGAAATATGGGTCAGGCGAGAGCAAGAAGAAAAAAGCTACAAATAAAGATTTGCTTAGCAGTGGCTAGACTTAATTAGCATTTCCTATTTTCTGAAGTAAAGAGTTGAATTTTAAATTCACGAGGTATAGGGATCATAAAAAATAATTTTTTTAGAAAACTTTTAAACTGCCAGAAAAAATTTCTGCAATAATTCTTAATCATCTTTTTATTTGAAAAATTAATATTTATATATTTTGATTGAGATCGTGATAAGTTTAAAACAGATTTTTGGATTTGGATTTGGATTTGGATTTTTCTTCTACCTTCAATAGTTTCGAAGATACAGTAGTGGGGATGTTAAAGGAGCTTTCAGCTGCTTATTATTAAAATTTCATAACATAATATTTAGTTTTTTTTAAATTTCATTGTGTATTAAAAAACTTAATGCTCTGAATTGTGTTAAGACTATTAACTTTGTTGAGTTTAATCCAATATCTGATTTTAAGCTTTCTACTTATATCTTTGGACTTTTTTTTGCCCGTTTCAGTAGTTGGTGATAGAAAGCTCATTTAACGTAAAAATATAAAGCTTTTTATATTGAGGATTGAGGGAGGATTTTTCGCTTTAACTTTTATGGATTTTTTATTTAAATTATTTTAAAATACATGGCGGTATCTGGTATCGGGTGGTTCCTATGCGCATTTCACTGCCTGCTAAATCAGATCAGGAGGGAAGCTGAGGGAGTACTTTACGTTCAGTGATGTGTAATATTTTCCCATAGTGGGACTAAATATTTTAAACATTTTTTTCTCTTTTCTTGTGGTATGGCACAACTAATCGAAGGATATTGAGTGGAGAAAAATGAAAAAGGATTATCATGCAATCCTGCTGACTTTCTTCACTATACATTTTATATGGATATTAAATATTTTCAAATCATTGAAATATGAAAGATCTTCTCAAGTGTAGTTTAAATTAAATTTATGGTCTAAATTAACTAGAAAATATTGGCTTTCAAATCCAGTTTAAAGCCAGTATTTTTAGTAGGGCAAAAGTCAAACAGGACTCAAATTATAATATCCATAGATTTTAGTTAAAAATATAATATTTTTTACATTTGTAATAGAGAAAAATCATTCCCTTAAAGTCTTAAAGTATATTTTGTTTCTGACTATGATGTAGATACTGTAAAATTATGGGTTTTCTAAAGCAATTATCGAAATCCTTTCGATTATTTAGTGATGTATAATAATACTTGTATTATTTATAATGTCAACTATTATAATTCTATAACCCGAAAGAAGGTGAAATATACTTGATAAGGTTGAAGTCAGGGGATCTCTGATGGAAGACCGAAATAGTTCTGACGTCCAAATCGATTGTTACACGCACACGCTCATGTAATTAAAAAAGTACTCTCTCTACAATCAGATTAATTAATATTCTTAACTCCAACTTTGACATTTTGCAATTTTATGTAATTATAAGAAAGTCTCAGAAGTTCGTAATGGATTTTTCTGAAACAGTTAAAAGAAAAAAATAAAATAAGTAATTCTTAAATCCCTTTTAAAGATTGACAAATAAGGCTTTCTTTTAAGAACAAAGGACAAATTCTATTTTTCTTTAACTCTAAGCTGTGTTTGATCCTTATGACTTTTATTCTCATACACTAACAGAAAGAAGCGGCTCTGAATTAACAACTCAAGACGCCTCAATGTCTGATATTCCACAGAAGAAATTCTTAGAATTTTTGGCGGCAAAATGTCGCCTTATTTTCTTGAATCATTGTTGCAGAATGTTTATTTGTCAAACGAAATTTTAAACAGATTTTAGTATTATTTCATTCATGTTTCTCTCTCTTTTTTTTTCTTAAATAAAAAGCATTTCATTCAGTTTTATGGTTCCTTTTTTATTTGGCTCCTTTTATTATTTGGGATACTTATAGTTTTATAAGAATTTCATTTTTCGTTAATTGTTCTTTTGTGACTTTTGTATCGAGGAGTTGGTTGTGTTCTTTCTCTTTTTTTAAATAAAACTCGTGCACGAGAGTTCGATCATTTGGTGCTAAATAAAAAGGACACACAGGCAGGAGTACTTTGCTGCAATGCTTGTAAATACATCTGTTTATATGTGTACACTACTGGTATGTGTTTTAGGGTCTGTTAAGTGGCTAAAAATCTTGTTAATTGTGTAATTTAAACAATAAGCCAATAAAAATGAAAATTTGTCATAGAGGAGGGTCTGCGATTCAATGACATCCATAAGTACATACTTAACACAATTTAATGTCAAATTTATTTTATACTCGCAACTATTGTAATTAATTGTTAAAATGCTTTCTTTTTATATACAGATTTCTTTTGAAATTAGCAAACAATCTTGCATTATAAAATATGAAACACCCTAGAAAGAGTATTAAATGTGTTATTTTAAATATGCTCGTTTTAGAGGGAAGGGTGTATTTGGCTTTCCATGTCTGCAACTTTAAGAAAATATTTAATCACTCATTTGACGATTCTCACAATCCAGAAATCTAATACAGGGGGGTTTAACAGGAATGCTCAGAAATCTAATGCAGAGGGGCTTAAAAGGATTTGTTGCACTGTATTGTGTAGTAACGGGAAATATTCAAATAATCCTATTGGCCATTTTGCTCATTGATTGGGATTGCAACATTTCACAGAAGAATTTTTAAAAGCATTATTTCTACCAAGAATTAGAATCATGTATGTATGCTCTATATTTCCCGGATTAGTTCATTAGTTCACTTAAATTTTATTTTATATATCAATATAAAATTTCAGCAAAAGTCAGTTATCTGCTTTTTCATAAAAAGAATTTTTTCGCAAAATAGTATTTGTACTATTTTCTTCAATTTTTTTTTACGGGGAGGTAGGGTGAGGTGTTCTACTAAAACATTTCCTTCTTTTGGGGCCTCCTTAACTGAACTAACCTTTTGCATTATTTCGGGATGGACTAGAATATCTCACTATAAAGGATTAATATCTTTTGTTTGCTATTCTACTTTTAAAATATAAAATATTTAACGAAAAAGCTGTACACTATTTATAACGCCATTGTTTATTTATTCTCCAAAAAATACGATTTTATTGTTTTCCAGAAACATAAATACTGAAAGATGATCCGTTCATGTGAAGAATAATGCAAGTATTCAATGTTGCAACAGCTTCCAAGTTTAGACTTTACTTTAATGTAAAGTGATATGGATGTAGTATGAAATAGATATCTACTAATGACATATTTCTACAATTCGAATAGCTTGAATACCTTTCAAGATTTGCTGGCTGTCATTGAAAGCTTCAAAGCTCATATGTGAAAGCTTCTAAGATATTCTGTAATTCGCTGCGAAGACAAATTTTTATATACATTATTAAGTAATGGGATTCAAAACGAGACCCCCTTTTTTTAACTCTTGGCAGCTCAGTGCGGAAGATAATGGTTTTCTACTTTATAGAATAAGCTTTATAACAAATTCTAATTACGTATTAATTACTCGTTGCATTGAAGTAAACTTCTTACGAGCCTCTGTTTATACGAAGTGCAATCATTTCCGAACATTAACCCTTCTCACTTCACTTGCAAGCACTTACTTACTTATATGCATTATAAGTAGTTTCGCAGTCGACTATTATTTTATTTTATGCTACACAACTATCATTTCTTTAAAATTAACGAATAATTGAATATATTTAGCAATACATTAGAAATTTCATTTGTATAAAAAATGCTTTAGCAGCTGCTTTAAACATCATTTCATTTTTTTTTTTAGATTGTAATAAATTTTTCTAATTCAGAAAGTACATACTTCAGATAAAATTAATACGCGTCTGCTGGAAGCGTGCTTACTGCAAATATCTCGTTGTGAATACCTGATCTGCTTTGTTCCTATTACAAACCCATGATTTGGTCATTTGCTCTATAAATGCATTTGGCTTTTTTGATGCCTTAAGATTTTCATTTTCAATTTTTATTTCGTTTTTGTTAAAATTTGTTTGTTTATTTATTTTTTAAAGAGGTTTTAAGTGCGTCTTAGTTGCCCTCTTATTTTGTATAATATCGGCAAACTTCTGCTTTTTTTATTTTTTATTTTTCTTCAAAAAAAAAAAAAATATATATATATACGTATATAACTTTTCTTTTCAATATTTTCTAACAATGGTTTTGTTCTTACAATTAATTGTAATTTATTTATATCCTTTTGTTACTCTCCTTTTTTGGAGTGTTGGAGGAGTTAAGAAATCAATTGTCTGAGAAATGGTTTTAAATACTTCGGACACGTGTAGCTCTGGAATTTAGTGAGCAGAAATAGTTCTATTTATAAAATTTACAATGTGAGCAGGATTATGGGATGCCTACAGTTATGGTATCCCAATCATAATGAATAG
Source organism: Ormia ochracea (assembly GCA_963402855.1). Taxonomy (NCBI): domain Eukaryota; kingdom Metazoa; phylum Arthropoda; class Insecta; order Diptera; family Tachinidae; genus Ormia; species Ormia ochracea. The sequence goes on from OY727106.1 coordinate 46,200,444, forward strand.
AAAGTTAAAAAAAATTTAATTTCTTAGATGATAAAAATTTTTGTAAAAAAAACCAGATTTAAATATAAGAAAAAAGAGAGCGAAAAGCAAATCCTTTTTTCGATAGCAAAAATTGGAACGGCGGATGTTCAAATTATTCAAAAGTGCTGTAGCCAATTCTTTTGCGTCTGGCCTAAACAAGTCAAGCCACAAGGAGCTTTAGGAGCAACTTCACAGACATAACTCAATGTGATGGAACATAAGAATTGAGACCGTGGCATTCAGTAAGCAAAGCTTATAACTCAAATTAGTATAAAATTATGAGGGGTAATAAAGGCTGGAGAAAGCTGGATTATCATTGTCCGATACCCCTTTTTACGAATACAGAAAGCATCTTCGATCACAACTATTTAATTCAACGCAATAGGATCAGCTAATAACGCTAGTTAACCACACAGCTTTCAAGCAACGCTGGTATATGAATTCGGTATCTGATAAATTGGCTATAAGATGAAGAGCAGTTTCATCTTTGAACTCTGTGAAAGTATCGAACTATAAGTTTCTAATCAATTAGTAGACTTTGGAGCTTTTTTGCGATTTGCTACTATTCTTACTGTATTGGGAATTGTTTACTACTGGACCATGTTCAGAGGGAAGTCAAAACTGGACAAACTTTTAAAACCACACGAGTCAACTCGAGTCTATTCGATATTTTTCTCATGGAAACTAAAACCCTTATGTTGCATATGAAGACATTAGGACAGTTCACGTGGTAGTGACTTCAGTTCTCATATGATGCTGGAGAATCACCTGATATCTTAGCAGAGAATGGAGCAGGAGAAGTAAATTTGGGTCTAAAATCATGAGGTTTGACACCTTTAGATTTTTGGGAGTTTCTGAAATCGAAAGTGTACAGCAATAATCATACAATAGTTCAAGAGATTAACAAGAAAGTTATCGAGCAATTGTTCATTATTGGTAAGAGATTGGAAGTCTGGCAGGGTGTAGACGACTTCTTTTATTAACAATGGAAATTATAACTTGATTTTGGATACCCTTTAAGTTAGAGATTTCATTCTAAATAAAACTAATTGAATATTTTATCACTTGAAGGAAATCAATATTCAAAATTACGTTCTTTTGCTATTCAAAGACGCCTATAAATTTTTATTATCAATCATTATAAAAGTCCACATATTCTCTCCGAAACACCCTCTTGTTGGAAAACTTAAAACTGAATATTTCAAGTATATGAAAGAAAAGGTATTTGGCAGCCATTATAAATAATTACAATATTTTAATAAGTTAACAATGTTTAAAAAACACTTTATCAATCATCAAATTATAATAAAAATAGCAAATGACAGCAGCAAACAAACAAGCAAACGACACAATAAAACTAAAAGGCAAATAAGAATGAAGTAGCAAAACAATCGAAACATTTTAAACAATAATTAAGGGTTTTTTAGAACAACCATCGTCAATTTTAAATACCCTTCTGTAGCTGAAGAGCAGAAGCTTTGCACGGAAACGTTTGTTCCATTCAGAAGAAGGGGGAACTACTTGGATTTATAATTTATTTGGAATTAATTGATGTGACTGGATTTACATTTGGTAAAACTTGGTTTTAGTTGACTTTTCGCCGATTTTCCGCAATTTATTATTTTTCATTTATATTCTCTACGAAGTAAACAAGATTTCTTGTTATTTAAACACTTTAAATTATCAAAAAATAAATAATAATTTTTTATATAAAATTACCTTCACCTGTTATTTAGTATGCGTAATTCATTACGTGATAAAGCATATCATCACGTAATGCTTACAAAAATTTTCTAGCATCTGATTATTTAATCAACTTCTATTTAAAAATAAACGAGAAGTTTACTTAAATCAAATATTGCAACAAGAACTCAAAAAGCAATTTCATTACATTTATTTTTTATATCATTTTAAATTTTCTGCCTTTTTTTCAGCTGAAGTGTAAAAAAAGAAGGAAAGCAAAATAAATATAAAAAGCTGCAAAATTTGCAAATTTATAGCGGTGTTGCCAAGCAAGTTTTATTTTATTACTTTTTAAATAAAATTACAAACTGGTCTTGGCTTGTTTGCAGAACATACTCAGGGCTCAGATGGGAATGCTGGCTGTCGCCTACTGCTAGTATAGTATTAACTTAAAGCGTTAAAAGTTATGAAAAAGAAAAATAATTTGAAAGTTTTTTTACACGAATTAGTAATTTTTAAAAATTATAATTTAACACGCAATTTATTTTTGCTTGGGTTCATTCAAGCATCCTCCAAAAAGTGAATCTAGAAAAATATAGCATTGCGAGATGTGTAAATTCTAATCCCTTTTAAATTCTAATATCTTTTAAAGATATCTGACGATGAACCAAAACTTCTATTTTCTTTGTAAATTAATAAATTAAAGCTTTGCAGTCTAAGAAATAATTAGCTTTTGATTTATGGTTGCAAAAAACGGAACTTCCTGCAATCAAAAATCAATAAATATATCAAATTAATAAAGTAGTAAATGCACATATATAATGATATATCAATATATATACCCATATTTATTGATATACGAGAATCTGAAAATAAAAATCAAATAAGGATGTCAGATATCCTTTAAAGGTACGAGAAGCAGCAATTTCGAATGAAATGAATAGCAATAGCTACTGGATATGAAATTCTCATTTATTTCCTCCATTTTTTTTTTATATTATTTTTAAAAAAATTTCATTCTTACGATGTAACTGTTGGCATGCGCGGTCATGCACTGCTTAAAAGAAAAATATTAATTAAGAATTCGACTTGGCAGCTTTACTTGAAGCTCTGCGGCTTCTTTAAAAGCTGAGTAAGTCTCTGGCAATTGCCATCGACTGGCTAAGCTTGATAAACAGTTCAGCAGGCGAAATGCCTGTATTGCAAATTTCTTTGTGTGTAGAGTGAATATACATTTCTTATTAATAAAACGACTATAGTCTGAAATTTCATTTTGAAAAATAATTTATATGGAAAACAAAACACTTTTAAATACGATTCCAATAAACTTCAAACTTTCATGTAAAATGAAAAAGCTTTTTATGTGGAGATTCACAGCAATAGAGATTAGTCTCTGTTCACAATATAAAATAATTTCCTTTTAAAGTTTATTTTCTATTTTTTTTTTGTCTTTCGTTCTTACACATGAAAATAATTTTAATTAAACTTTCTCTTGCATAATTACTTTAATATTATAGTTATTTCCGAATGTACAATGCACCCTACATGAAAAAAAATGTGTAATAAAATTTTATGTTGAGAGTAACTGAGGAAAAAAAGGATTTACTTTTTTTTTGCTCCCTTTCCCTTTCACCTATACGTGTAACCTTCGTGAAGGAAAATGTGCATAGTGTGAATCGAGACTAAAGTAAGCATATGGAAATCATATTCGCTTGAAATAGTGTCAAGCAAATGTTAATATAGCACGAGTTCCTACCCCTCTTCACAGATTTCTTTTTTCTTTTTTTTTCTTTTTTATTCATGTAAGATCTCTTCTTATTGCCGTTTGTCGTCTTATCATGAAAGGAAACCAATACATGCTTATAAATTACTTATCACACAGCTATAAAACTGTTTAAATAATAGCGACGCTTGCCGCCATGTTGCTACATTTGTATCGAGTGACAATCCGAAACACACATCCAGCGCTTGACAAAACAAAAACAATCTGTAATATTTTGTAATGGCTGCCCCTGCATCATAGGGCAGGAGTTGCTCTTCGCTTTCAAAAACTGTGCAGCTCGTACCAACAATACTTCGTACTGATTCCTATTTTCTGGCTTCTATCAAACATCTGATCAAAACTTGTTAAAAGAATGAATACAAACGCATTTATTATTTCACGAACATTCATCCATTCGCTCATTATTATTATTTTTTTAATATTGTATTCATTACTTATCGCTTATTATGGAGTATAAAAATGTTTTTGGTTTGTCTTTTGATTTTTATTTAATTTTGATAGCGTAGCGTGGCATTATTTATGTGATTTTCATGGCATTTTATATGAAATTGAAGAAGAGGAGAAAAAATTGTTGGTCGGACATCATTCGCAAATAGAGGGTGAGATTTTGCTTCTTCTTCTTTTTTTTTCTTTTTTTTTTTTTTTGTCCAATTTGTCATAGTTTTTACTTGGAAGAGGAGGGAGATTTGGATTTGCAACAAAGAGCATTCAGATGGGTGTAACCAGTTTTTCTCGTAAAGTATGTGTTGATGGCAAACTTATTTGTATAAAATTGCTAAAACATTTTATCTTTTAAAAATTAATTAATTTAAATAGAGAAATGTTGGTGGTGGTGGTCGGTTGATGGAAAATAAATGCTGAAAGCACTACAAATGCGAAGCGTGCAAAAAGAAAATTAAAGCAAATATATTAGTGTTCTAATATTTCACAAATTCCCCTCTATAAGACTTTAAAGGAAGCTCTCGAAAGAAAATTTTTTAATTGTGTAAATTTCGTTTCCAAAATGCAACTTCTCCTAACTGATCAGTAGCTCAGCTTTATTCTTAGATTTTTTTAAAGTAAATTTCGTAAAAGAAATTTTTATTCATTTACATAACATTAGAAATTTATAAATATAAATATAAATATAATATGGGTAGAAGCACTTTCTGCTGAGGGCTTCGGCTCAGAATTATAGTGAATTATAGTGAGAGGGTATCCCTCAAATGTCTGCAATAGGTGGAAGGGAGCTAAAAATTTGTACTTACTTTTAATAGGAAAAATTACTTTTTAACACTCTTGTTTAGGAAATTTCGTAGCATCGACTTGATATTACGTTTCTAATTCGATTACAGTAGAACTTTCTTATAACGAATTTCCCTTGTAGCATAAAATATTTGCATTATAAAACAACATACTCGTAATTATATTTTATACCTTTTGAATTTGTAATTTATTATTTAATAAAGATTGAGAACTTTTTAGAAAATCTAATAATATATATTATTTTTTCGATATTTCGTTAAACTTTGTGTAACTTCGTCAGGAAAAAATATATACATAAATACACAGTAATAAATTTAAAAATGTCAAAAATTAAGAAATGGCAAATTTTTTCATATTTCACCACTTATAAAATAAATAACTGTATCTCTGAGCTTAATTTCTGTATGATTTATCAATAATTTAATTAATTATTTTTATATGAAATGAGATATAACTGTGGCTCAAAAAGAAAAGATCGAATAGAAAATTACAACAAAAGTACTTCAATTATATTTTTTTAATTTGAGTATTTTAATTAATATTTAATTTTAATTTTAATTTGTAGTACAATTTTTTACAAAAGGGTCTAATTCATTTAGAAATTTATTCTTTATTAAACGACACTCTTATCCTCAAACGGTTATAAATCCATAAATTTGGGAAAATAATATTGCCAATTTAGTTATCATGTTTTTTGGTATGCAGTAATTCGTGAGAGACGAATAACTCTGTAATTTATTAAGTAAAATTTATTTATAAATAGTCGATTATGTACTAGAATTGCTCTTGTAAAATATAAATTTATTTGCTGAGTGCTTTTCATACAAAAGTTTAATTCAAATCGCTTGATTGTGTTCCGGAAACACCTCATTAGTTAAAAAATCTCTTTTAAATGATCATAATGAAATACAACTCTGTATGCATTGTAAATATGCCACCACACACGAAATGAATTGTGATGGCATAACGTGGCAGCTGGTAGATTGTTAGACTTTTGTACCCGGAAAATGGCTAATCATTTGCATTATGATGGGATTTCATCTTTTGGGAATCCCCTCTTAAGTTAATCTTGTATTACTTATATAGATTCCTTGTAGGCTCACCATAAATTCCATTAGAATAAAGCCTGGGAAAGTCAGACTTAAATTATAATACAGTAAAGACATTATAGGAGATTGAAAGATAGTGGCATTGCAATGAAAACCCCACTCTTAATAGCGGGAGTTTCACTTTATACAGCAGTTAGACTGCAATTATTTTTACTGCCAGTATAGTGCTCAGCACCTCAAAAGAAGATTTCAGTCTTTTAAAGTACGAGTATACTTAAAAAGGTAGACAAAATTTATAAATTCTTTATTGAATAATTTAATTTTTTTTTTTCAGATTTCTATTTTTCTTACACCGCGTAATGGCAAGATTGTCGTGAAACAAGTTGGTTTCCAGTAATGGCAAATTAAGTTTTATACCCCACTTTCTGTTGCATCTTAAAATGCAGTATTTAGTTTTTGTTTTTCAATCCAACTGAAGAATTTTCATGGCGAATTTGTTACATTCGCATCCAAACATCTCATCATTTCCTTGCCAAACAACTTTGCATTTCGCCCATTATACGATTCCATTCAAGCATGTAAATATAATTTTAATTTGGTGAAAACGAGAACTTAAACAGGCACAAAATATCAATCAAAATGATACACATACACAATAATTTTTATTCACACACTGATTTTACATAAAAATGAAAAAACGAATAGCAGCAAATAAAACAACAAACACACGTTCAAACAGGAAACTTGCCGCGGGCAACGGAACATACAGATTAGGGGTTACCTCAACAAAATTAAACTAACACTAGAAAGATTTCCCACTATTATCATGCTTCACATCATTGGCTGTGTATGAATGCAGAAGTACGGGTGCACGTGTGTGTATGGGATGTGTTAAGCAGAGATTATTATTATCATTTCACTAATAAGGGTTAATTGAATAAATATCAAAACAACAGCGACTTTACTTTTTTCTTGTTGTTTTTTCCATTTTGTTTATGAATAACATTTTTTTCTTTATTGCATTGTCTTCTTATTTGTTTCGAAAAGCCGCAACATTTATTTGTTGTTTATTAGAAAATAGAATAAAGGAGAAAAGAAAAATGCGAGCGAACGAGCGCATGTTGTGAAATCGAGTAGCTGCAACCACTCCGAGACTTGTTTGAAACATGTCATGCTAATTGACATTAATTGACAGTGACATTTGCTGTTTTTCCGACTCTGCTTTTTTTCTCGGTTTGTTTTTGAAATTGTAAAAATTTAAAATAAAAGACAAAGTTAAGAGGATTATTCGTTATAATTATTAAGGATTTTGAAAATATTATTATAAAAAATAAAAATAAAAATAAAAAGAAATTGTGAAATCAGATGATCGTGCTAACTGTGCTATAGTTAGTGAGCAAAAGGCCCAGCTGCCATGGCCTGTTGCATTTCTTAATAATTTGTCATTATTCTTTATTGGTTTAAATAAATAATTAATTAAATACTAACTTTGGTATTTTTAGTGTAAAAATAAAATTGCTCTTATTTTATTTTTATTTTGTCTAATTTAAAATCTTCTTGTTTTTGTGTATTTACTTTTTAAATAAATAAATATTAACTGTTTAAATATTAAATATTAACAGCTCTCATTTTATTTTATAGAGTTTGGGATATTTTTTTTTTTACCTTTTATTTTTAGTTTTTATTTTTTTATTTATTCACTCTAATAGTTTAAATAAATAAATACTAACTGTTTCGCAAAAGTTATAAAATTGCTCTAATTTTATTTTATCGAGGTTAGAAAATGTTTGTTTTTTTATTTACTTTTTATTTTATTTTTAATTATTTTTTATTTATTTTCTCTAATGGCTTAGATAAGTAAATATTAACTGCTTTGTAAAAGTTATAAAATTTCTCTTATTTTATTTTATCGAGTTTAGAATATTTTTTTTAATTAATAAAATATATTTAAATCTACGTCACTCGTATGTACTGTAAATAAATGCATATGCGTATTCGTTTAGTTTCCCAAAGCGATAAAAAAAATATCGAAAATAAAAAACATTTTTTTATAAATAAAAAAAAATCTTAAAGTTGATAAAAAAAAAATAAAAATAACATAAAAAGATTCAAAAAACAAAAATTGCTGTTGTAAAATATAAATTTATTTGCTGAGTGCTTTTCATACGAAAGTTTAATTCAAATCGCTTGATTGTGTTCCGGAAACAGCTCATTAGTTAAAAAATCACTTCTAAATGAACATAATGAAATACAACTCTGTATGCGTTGTAAATATGCCACTACACACAAAATCAATTGTGATTTCATAACGTGGTAGCCGGTAGACAAAAAGGGCGTAGAAAATGCTTTTTAGTTGGACTAGATTTTTTACTAGCTGGCACAAAGCATTAGCAGTGGAAGCCCAATACACACACAAATTACAATAGAATAACGCAAAGAGACAGATACAGATTAATATGTAGCCTGTTTTAGGAGCAGAACAAATACTGCGGTTCTTACAAATTATTCTCAGTGTGATGTAGTTTTTAAGAACGCTTAATAAGGATTGCGAAAGTTAATGCTGGCCAGTATGCTAAGCTTTTCCATGTAGTGAAAAAGGAAAAGGTAAATCTGAATAACGGATTTGGGCTTTACTTAATAAGTTATTAAGTATCAGTTTATGACATAAAATTGTTCTTTTTGAAATATTCTTTAATTCAGTTTTAAATTTTTATTCTTTTTTATTTATGTTTTAAATTAATAATTTTACCAATCAAGAATTAAAAAGATGAAGACCGCAAGTAAATATATTTCGCTCACTTCTTTGATATACATTTAGATTTTCTGAAGGGAAACTTTCATTGTGTGAAAATATAGATGTTCAACTGGTAGATCTATCAGTGAGGCATTTACATCCCCGTCTTTAGGCAAGTGACGTTCTTACTGTCGATAGCCAACTTGTCAATGATCAGAGCTGAGTGTATCAGATAACTTAAAGCGAAGTTTTGAAACTAATACTATTATTTTTCCAGTAAAGAAATAATAATTTATTACATTTCTGAAGAATCCAAAAAAAGATTCAACATAACAATAATGTCAAATGCCATTATTATTTTTATATAAAAGTTATTACCAAAAACCTCGCTCAAAGGTCAGTTAATCTAAAATTAAATTCGAATCATAGCAGAAGATGTTTAAAACACATTCTTTTAATAAACCACAAAAATTGACACTTAATGTCAAGTCAATAAGTGATAAATGGAAAATAAATAAAAACAGACCAATATTTTCCATTCACAAACAGCTATTGTGGTCAACGGAAAATAAGAGCATTTTTTGTTAAAATTCCAAACATTAAAAAATGTTAAAAATCTGCTTTGATACAAAGAATTGATAAAAAGTGTCCTTTTTGATTTACTGAAAATATTCTTTGACTACAATAACTATTAACATTTTTGTTGAAGTTAATGAAAAGGCACTTCAAACTATGAATGGAAGGACTTTCGATCACTAAAAAATGAATGAAAACCACACAACATAGAGAAATGAAAAGTAAAATTATAATTAAAGTGCAAGATCACTGCAAGTGCATTTATTTTCCTATTTGTTTTAAATGCTACTGCATGGAAAGGTCCTGTGCTAATATCCTTGGTGTCCTTTTGTTGTCAGATTTTATTCATTACATTTTCTTAATATTTTTTGCAATTGTTTCTTATTTTTGTACAACGTTTGTTTGCTTGGAGATCATTTTTTATTTTACTTGTAATATTATTTCGTAAATATCTTATTATTTTTTTAGTAAAAAAAGGAGAACACAGCGTCGGCTTTTGGGCTTTGATGTAGTATTCTAAGCATGTACTTATTAATGTGGGTGATCTTTTGCTTTTTTTTGTGCACGATTGAAAAATGTCATGATGATTGAAGTGATAAAATTCATTACGATTATTACGCTAGAAGTGACGAACCTTTCATTTCTAATAATCCACCTCCCATTCATTTCGATATTATTTACAGTTTCAGAAAATTTTAAAATTATCGATAGGAAGTTGTAACATGAAAAACAAGAAGAATTGAAACTAAATTTATTTTTAAAAACATTTCACCTTTTTCAAAAAAAAAAAAAGTTCCGCTTTTAAATATCCTTTTGTAATGAAGGGAAGAGAAAGTATTTTGTACGTTAAATCAATTGTAGAAAACATTCGATTTTCCAAAAATTCCAAGTATTATTTTTTGCAGTCAAACTCACAAATGGTTGCTGTCTCAACTAGTACTTTGTTGTTTATAAACACAAGTCAATTTCCTCTAAAGTTTATACCACACAGACTTAACTAAGCGACTAGAATTTCCCACCGATGTATTTTAGTATGTGCACCCACCGTTTGTGAACAGAAGTCAATTTCTTCTAAAGTTTATATCGCAGAGTCTTCACTTAGCGGCTAAAATTTCCCAAAGATGTATTTTAGTTTATGCACCCACCGCAAGTACTGTTAAAAATTCTTATTACCTGTTTGATTGCCAACTGTAGTTGCCAATATGTGTTATTACCTGATATGGTCTTGCTGTCGAATAGAAATTGCTATTTGGAAATAAATAACACAAAATTTAATTTTTTTAACATCTGTATCGAAAATTAGGCAAAACCTTGAATTTTGTTTTTTTTTATAGTTCAAAAATATTTTAGTATTATCCACATAAAAAATAACATTAATTTTGTATGTTTGAAGTCCTCTTGCATACAAAATATACTTTGTGCTACAGTTGATTTCTTTTCAATTGTGTTTTCAAACTAGAAAGTTTACAAATCCAATTAGTACTATCAAAGTCTATTAAATGTATTTGCATCTAAATTTGATTAAAACCCACTTCGTAGCTTTTTTAATCCAAGTTCATTTCATCCTAATTGATTTTTGAATGTCAAGTAAACTTGCCGCATAAGTTTGGCGTAATTCTACTCGTAGCTCCAACTAACTTAATCCATAAATTCCCGCCTTCACTTAACTTTTTTTAAGTAAGCGGCATTAATGTTTGTTCTTGAAAATTTTAATAATCATTTCTTCTGCAAATCACATCGAATAAATTGTTCTTATTATATTATGTTTCATTTGGTTACTTACCTTCAATTGTAATTTACGCATTATGCGTGTCTCCTCCCAACGATCCAATTCATCCCATTCTTTGCCTCGCCGGCGTAATAAATAATAACGATACATGACAATGGTTACGGCCACCATAAGAGCCAGACCACTGCCTACAGCGGCACCCAAAACCGCTGAACTAACCATGACTATGACAATCTACTGACAAGAGAGCAGTCAATTAAGTTTATGTACTTCCTCCAGCTTTCCGTTTGCACTTAAATTGGTTTTTATCTGACCACCTTCCACACTCTTTGGCTAAAAATTCCACCTTTAACACACACAATTGCAATCTTGAATTAATAAATGCTGTACATTTATCGTACTCTCTTTTCACTTCTTTTAGTAATTTCTACCGTTTAGAGCTGCAAGTAAAGTGAAAGAAGAAAAGCGGGCTGGTTTTAGAACTGACAGGAAATTAAAATTTTTTAAGCTTAACTCTGAAAAATGGTAATTTATTTTCATTCTTTAATTTTTTTTTTATATTATATCTGTGCAAAATGTCTCTGTATACTCGCGCATAACCATTAACGAATCTGATTGATTTATTCCACTTGAAAAAAAAAAAAAATTTATCTGGATTGTGGAATTACTTAATTATGATGGTGTTTCCACAATCCATGCAAGGAAAAGTTTACAGGAAAAAATATATATATACGGTCCGGTAGATAAAACGTATTAGGAAGCTTTATAAAGGCAGCATAGCGGATAGAAAATATTTGCTGTTACCCAATTCGCATCCGAGTCCATTCAAAATTGTTTATTGTGAGCATCCATATATTGTATACACAGCACAACATAATACTATATTGCTAATCTTAGTTGTCATATTAAAAGCGGATTTTATACGATGTCACTAAGCAACATGAGGGTCGTAACTATTCTTATTAGATAAAAAAACTGAATGTAATAAATAAATATTATTTTATAATTGTTTTTTAACCACAATCTTGAAATATTTATATTACAAAAATCTTGTTAATGTTTTATTCCTAAAACTTTCATAAGAATTGTTGACATTCTTTTAATGCTCGTCTGTAAGCCAATAACGACTCCTGATTTTAAGCTTTCGTGAATGGCGTTACACAAATCTTGGTGTCAAGTTCCTTATTAATATAATTGGTTAAGTTACTGAATAGCCCTGTAATTTTTTCTATCGGGTATCTATTTATAATTTCCATCGAAATTAATTAGCTTGTCAGCGCAAGCATTTGTTGCCAATGTCGTTATCATTAGCTTTTTAATTTTTTTTTTTTGGCTGCCTATATGAAATTGATTTAAATGTAGGAGAGCTTTAATAATATCAATATCAATCAAATGTAGAATACTTGAATAAATAAATAAGAGGGAAAGAATATATCATTCAATCGGAAATCATTTTAAACCAGACTGAACATAAAAAGGACCTTTTTAAAATAAAATAAAATTACTGTGGAAAAATTTGAAATGGATGAATCATTATAACGATTTATATACATATATATTTTTTTGTTTAATATATGTTATATATATATGATTTATGAAAAACATTTCATCACAATTTTTGGGCACTACACACCGACACATATGCCTCCTACTCTCCTTTGATTTATATTCTATCAATAGTCAGTCATACACAAGTGAAATTAACCGAAAGCGACTAAAGATTTTAAGTCAATAAGTAGTATGCACGAAAATCCCCAGGAAATGGGGATCATCCAGAAATGGATGGAAAAATGGTTGAAGACATGGAGAATAAAAGCCCATGAACAAAAATATGTCCACATAACTTTCTCTCTACGTAGAGATACATGCCCACATATTACAATCAATAATCAAGTAATACCTCAACATGCAAACGTCAAGTACGTCGGAATGCACCTCGACCGATGCTTAACTTGGAAATGTCACATTGACAGAAAATTAACTCAAATGATATTAAAAGCAGTTCAATTAAAATGGTTGATGGGTAGGAACTCCACACCACTCTTGGCTTAGATTGCAAACTTTTGCTGTATAAATCCATTCTAAAGCCTATCTGGTGCTACGGAATCCATATAGTCAAATGTCCTGGTATATTAAAAATTCGAATATACCACGTAAAAACCACGCAGGAAGATACCTAAAAAGGCTAGAGACGCATCCCAATTTATTAACTAAACGATAGGGGCTTAACACGCTTGAGTAGGAGGAATCTTGCTTCCGTTAGCCAAAAATTAAATAAGAAAGAAGATACAAAAAAAAGAGGGGTAATGAGTCCAGTGGAATACATCACATTTGGTCTAGCAATGGCTGGTCATAATACCCATTTTTTTTTTTTTTAAATTAAGATTTGAATAATTATTTTCAATTCAATTCAATATTTTGAAAATACAATAAATAAGTATTGAAAAAAAATAAGTACGGTGTAAAATTAAAGGGAATATCATATTTTATCAAAAATTTCAATAAAGTGTTTATGGCTTGAACCAAAAATTTCGGCGATAAATTCTCCAATAGTTTTCAAAGTCATCTTGAAGAAGAAAACCTATTCTTTGTTTTCTTTGGCTGATGTGAATTATATTTGAAAGAATATTCTGAATTATCAAAATTGAATTAAAATGGAAATTGAAATACTTTGCGGTTCTAAAAATGTAGGTAAAGGCCCCCTGCTCGCATTGACATGCACAGAGAAACCCGCTCTCGAAATAATAGCAAAAAAAAAAGGTTTTGTGTGACTCCTTCTCAGGCCGATATCCTTTAGTCATGAATTTTATTGTAGAGAATTTACGAGAAAGTGACAGTGTTCGAGCATTTTATTAATATTTTTCCCCTCGCGGAGATAAAATACTGTAGAAAATACTAAAGAAAAAGGACACAGAAATGCTTATATCCTCAGAAGGGTATATTACGATCAATGTAGATTTATCGCTGAGCAATGTCAAGGGGCAAGTGCTTTTACTATTCAGTAACACTTTTTTTCTAACAGTTAACACATAACCAAATTGCATGAGAATCCAGCTCTCCCCCTTCCTTAGCCATTTGGAGTTGACGTACTTACCTACAGCTTCGTCCTGCGGCACTGAAAAGTTGCTTCAAATGAAAATGTTATTGGCTGCTACAACTTTAAAAGGTCTACTCAACACTTGACTATTAAACGGTTGCCACGTTACAATTCTACAGTTTTGCTTCCTCAGTTTTATCTCGCCATGAACTTAAAATTTAAACTTAATTTTGTTTTTCACATTTAACTGTGGGAATGGGGAATTCCTATTTTCTTTGCCAACCAGTTCTGATTGCTTTCAATGCAAATACCTTTCTTTGAAGTCATATTCATACCATGCCATGATTTCATTTCTATGAAAGCAGTTATTCCTGGAATTCGTTTATTTTCATGACAGCAAAATGATTTCAAATTAATAATACTAATTTAACAAATTCACTACATTTCCGTGTGTTTATTTTATAAAGAATTATTTTTATTAATATCGTAAGAATTTATAAATGCGTAACCTATAGAGGAATAATTTTATTTTTAAACACAAACTGCAAAGCTAGCGTAGGGTAGGAATCGAGCCAGCGACCTCCTGTTTAGTAGGCTGTTCATTATTCGTTCGCCTACAGAGGCACGTTACATATTTAAAAAGTTTCATACTGACTACGACACGACAAGCAGAGCCAGCAGCATTTAAAGTCCTTCTGATGAATCTGTTTACAAAAAAATCTATCATACACGACATCCACATGAAGCCCTTCAAATTTATTTCGGCCTACAAACAATACACACACAAAAACCAACAACAAATTCAGGATTTTTGCTTTCTCTGGCTAGAAGGCCAACCATGATGGTATGGGAAGCCCATAGAAAACATAAAATGATTAAAGTAGTGACAGTTATAAGTAATGCGGAGGACTACATATTATATTTATATCATTGAGAGGTCTTGTTGTGAATATCGATATATTCTAGTCAAATAGATTTGAATAATTTAGGACACGCTCCAATCGGCCATCCGCCTTTGAGCACTTTTATGATCCATAACCTTTTGATTATTTAAATTAGAGTGCAGTTAAAAAGCCATATGCCGACGCTGTGCTTTCTTACAATTTATCAAATCCAATAAAGTCATACTTTTTAAAAGATAATCATTTTGGAAGCACTTTTTATGAATCAAAAATCTCTATCAAATCTCACTTTATCGCTTTCTTTTATCAAAGATGCATTTAAATAACTCCAGCTTTACAAACAAAATGTCAATGAAATAAAATAAAATGAAAAAAAGGACAAAATTTAAACAACAGATTTAATTCAGCGGTGTCCTTCCCATAGTAAACACGTATGCAGCACAAAAAGCTTCTCTTCTGAAAGTGTTGCACATGCGGCAAAAAAAAAGATTTTTCATTCTCAATGAAAAAAAAAAATACTTTTTTTTTCTCTTTAGCACATGTGCGAAATTAATAATAAACTGATTATATTGAATATACAGAAGTTTGCTCTTATAGTGGCGGGAGCCTGGGGGAATGGAAGCATTTAACAAAACTTATTCTTGCCAAATTGGGCGTTTGTGTGTTATTGTTATTGCTGTACTTGCTTGTTTGACAAATTATTACAAACACTTCACAAATGGATGTACCACAGTTCCTTCCATTTTCTTTAAGAAGGAAAATATCCTGCAAATTCCTTATAAAAATTTTCTACTGAACAACAGCCAAGCAGTAAACGGAACCGATTTAATTTTCCCATGTGGTCAAATAAATATTCACTCTTCAAATATTTATTTTTTGAATGATGATGTAAAGACATGTTAAAGTTAAGGATTTCGTTTTGCTTTACATTTCATTGTGACTCTTCGCTCGTACTACTGCCACGTACTTAGATAATCCTTCCTTGCTTTCTACTCAAATTTTTTTTTTTCTTTACTTTTATAATCCTCTGCAAACACGTTCGATTTTTGATGAACTTTTTAGAATTAACAGCTTCAAATATGTTGCATACGAGTAAGTCTCTTAAGCCATGTTGAACTTAATGCTTCGACTTTATACTGGGGAGTGTAAAGTTCCATAAACACTCCTACGAAATACTGGTATACCGAATTCTCCAAACAGGACATTGAAATGATTGGAAAATTCACTCATCAATTGGAAATCGCAATTGCAAATTACACGCACGAGAATAAGTTTCGGTTAACACTTTACCGCAACATCTAAAACTACTTTTCCGAACCGTCTTCACTGGTATTCCCATATAAAAACCCTGTTTGCACCTTTTCTGAAAAGATTTTTTCTTGCAATTTTTTATTGCCATCAAAAAATACAAATTTTTATCTCTCTTTTTGGCTCCTACAGCATTTTTGATTGAAATAAATTCACATGCAACTTTCTTCTATAAAATGTTTTAAGGTACTTTTTAAGTGCTTTGGTACTTATTTTTCTTTCAATACATTTTATGTACGTACATAAAGCGTATGGCCTCTATAATTGGCGTTTGAGATACTTTTTATTAGTAAAAATGGCAAGAAATTGCCGCCTTGAAAATTTCTATAGTTTTGATAAATTTGATATACCCGCAATTTATAGTCCAGATTACCTTTTTTGGACAAAAAAAGTTGGTTGCTTTACTTTTGGTACTTTCATTTTTTTCAATAAATTTCATGCCGCTATATTTTTAAAAAAAAAGTTTAGCATACATAAATATCAAAGACCAAAAATAACGAAAGAATCCAAAAATATATTTACGTTATTGGCAAAGATTTATCCTCTTCCTGAGTAACCCTGTGTAAAGCAACTAAAAAATACTCAAACCATTTATAATCATTTGCAGGCTGTAGGAGGGCCTATTTCGCGATGACAGCAAATGTAATTACATAAGAATTTCCCAAAACTTGTTTGGCTGCGGATTAGTGTCTTCAATTTCGGAGACATATGACACCATAATTACCCCACATGTGAGGTTTGTGTTACACGTAAAACTTAAATACGAAATTAAATTTGTTTTATATGAAGACAGCAAACGGCTACAAATGAAAATATGCAAATGGAGGCAAATAAGTAAACACCTGAGGAATAAATTTATTAATGCGCCATAAATTAAGTAAAGTGATTCCGAAAGTAAGGAAAGACAGCAGAATGAATTTTTCTATGGAAATACCCACATGTATTTCGTTTTCTTTTAAAATTGGTTTGTTAATGTTTTTCAATAGCAGACAATAATTCTATCTATCTGAAAAATAAGTCTTGTTTGTATCAACTATAAAGATCGTCTTTTAAAAATCATGCCTAAAAATACTGGTGAATACTTCCAAACGCCCCTTTAGCCGCTCTTTCTCCGCGACCAACTCCATCATAAGTAAGCCATATTTACACACTACAGTTGATACTTGCAGGGTAAGCCAGCACGGCCATTAGGCTGTTGGTAATGTCTGTCGCGCCCTCCAACGATTCAGCCGCACTCTGGGCACCGATTTCACCCATTTGTCGCCGTTCATTGTTACGACCAACGTCAGCAGCCAATGTTCGATAAACAAATCTTCATTGTAAGTGTTACATATCTGTTTTCTACATATCTGTTAGAAGAAAATCAAAAAATGTTTTTTTTTTTTTTATTTACTAAATAAAACACGCAATAGCATGTAACGGCAGAGGAAAAAAATCTATTAACACACACACTAACGCACACTTTTTCATGCAAATATAAACTATATAGTATATTTCCCATTAATTCAGTGTAAAGGGTGCCCCAAAAAGTAGCGTGCCCAAGTACACCATTTGTGCTGTAAAGTTGTTCTATAAGTAGTGTTAAGCTCCATTTCTAGTAACCCCGAACAGCTAGCTGTGGAATTGTTTCTGCTTTGGGATCTGCCCCCCACCACGCTACTGCACAAACTCAAATCTCGCATTAATTTATAGAATAGAAGTCAAATCTTGCTTTAATTTTGTAAGAATCTTACATTAATTTGGAACACCCTGCATTAGTGGAAAGCATGAAGCGTATGTGTTTCGTCACTTAATTTATCTCACGAATAGAAAGGCAAATAAATAATTCCATCAATTGCTTCAACGTCAGTCAGTCGTTACATTTCAATTGCTATTATGAGTGCCTTGCCAATTTCTGAAATTGATGATCCCTCGCAGTCAGTGTACGACTATTCCATAAAATTATTATTGCTATCCCTCTTCATATCTTTTTATTAATTTCCTAGCCAAATGTATCTTACATACATACATACATACATGCATACGCAAATACGTTTTTTTACACGAATGCACACATACAAGATTTTGTGTTTTGTTCCGGGATGAGAACAAAAATTTGCTAAATTTTATTATCATTTTTATATTTTAATCAAAATAATTGTAAAATTAAAATTAGTAAAAATTAATTTATTAGTTCTTAAGTTCCGAAATACTTGAATAATGTAAATTCGCTTTACATTTTCCAACCACATAGTTTTCTATTCCACAACGCAGATTTAAAGAGTTTTGCCAATAAAAGTTTATGGAAACAAAGTCTGGCTTAAATTAGGAATATTTGTTTTAATCTCTCTAACAGTTACTTTTCAAAGTATTTAATTGCCTTTAAAGTATAGAATTTATTTAAAATTTTTTATGAAATATATTAAAAGTCCTTTCAATGTAAATGTGGCAGTGGAGAGTTTCAATATTTTTTGACAATTAATGGCGTTTTCTCTTCTACAATAAAAATGTTGCCCTGTGAAAAGGTGCCTTTTTAAAATTTTTTGCACGCCCTGTGAAAATGACATTTTTTATTTAGGGAGAAAAGAAAACAAATTAGAAAAAAGTGTAATGCCTTTTTAACAGCTGATAGAAAAACATTTATGTATATATATTTTATGAAATGTGTAAACAAAAATGTTCAGTTGCCTAATGATCTGGCCTAGATCTCATCTGCTTGAGAAAACAAAAATTCTGTATTTTAACATCTCATATAATTAAGCAGCCGTGTTGTTGTCTTTTGTTTGTTTTATACAATACTAAATATAAAAATAAATATTAAAATCTAATTTTCTAACTCTTTCGACTGAAAGTCTTTTTTTGAACATCGTCTGATAACGCTGTGTAAGAATAAAAGCCTTCTGTTTTACAGATGGATTTGTTCAGGGCAAAAAGTGCAATGTCTTCCGCCCTGCGAAAGGTCAATATTTTTACAAAAGAACATGCAGCCCTTTCAGAGGGCAAAATTTTTTTTGGGAATAGAACACAACATTGCCCTCCCTGAGGGTAATGTTGCTTTTTTTGTAGAAAAGGAAACGCCATAAGTGTATGCATACCTTTCCCTCCCAAACTAAAGAAATGTAATACCATTTGATATGGTTGCGTGTAGAATTTATTACCAAATTTGTTATGAAATAAATTAAAAGGCCTTTCAATGTGAGTGTGGCAGTGGAGAGTTTCAATATTTTAAGGCAAGTAACTTTAAGCATACCTTTTCCTCCCAACATAAGGAAATGTTATACTCTTTAATGTGATTGCGTGTAGAATTTATTACCAAAATTGTTATGAAATATATTAAAAGGCCCTTCAATGTTAATGAGGCAGTGGGGAGTTTCAATATTATTCGACAAGTAAGTTTATGCATATCTGTTCAATTTGCCAAAAAAAAAACTAATTTTAAGATGGATTGCTATGAAATTATATTTAAAATTGCGTGATTAGGGAAATGTCCTGGGAATAGTGCGATGTTCTTTTGTTTTTTGTACAATTGAAAAGGGTCAAATGAAAATGATAGTCAAAAGAAATGTATTGTATTGAGAAATAAGCAGTACTTTGAAGTACATTCAGTAAAGCAATAAAAAAAACCATGTTAGAAGCACTGGCTGCAGAGGTCATCGGCAGATTTCTTATTTTTATATATTGTCCTTCAGAAAACGATGGTTGTGTCTTAATAAGAAATACTTTGTAAATTAATTGTACTTTAAAGGTGTCTTCGCGAAATACATACTGCAGTCAGTGATCAGCTAAAAGTTTTAACAAAAGTTTTTGTTACCGTTTAATCTATACTAAAATCATTTCGGAAATAGAAAATCGTTGTTCACAATCACTTTTAATTAAATCGTTATTGATATTTGCGGTAATTTGATGAGAGAACTCAGTTACACTGAATATTTTTCAGACATCTAATTCTTTTTTAAACTTAAGCAAATACAAATCCCAATTTTTAATGCTCGCGGTCCCCACTGTGGTTTCTCATTTTGCCAATTAAATAGAAAATTTTGGGCCATTTCAGTAAAGTTATTATCAATAACAAAAAAGAACGAGTCATTATTTAGCTGTCTATTAAAAAAAAAAAATAATAATAATAATTACTCGTTATGAAAGTTAATAAAATTGTGTTTGTATATGATAATTTTGTAATCCCTTTTTAGTTGAGCAGATGTGCTTTTAGCGCCAAATTTCGATTAGATAAAAAGCAATAAAAACGTAACAAAATTTAGTTACTCGTACTTGTGCTAACCTGTCGCTTGTAAAACGGGGCAGAGGGGCAAAAACATGCAGGACAGTTAAAGATTTGTAAGAAAAAAAAAACAAACAAACGTTAACGATGGAATAACAAATGTGTGTGTGTGTGTGTGTGTGTGTGTGTGTTGCTATTTCGCATTTTCGTATCTGCATAGATTTACATACATGCATACCGAAAGCTCAACATAAAAGTATCGATTGTAGGTTTGTAGGTTTCGCCCAACTACATTTCAGCATATGGCAACATATTGTAATGAAATTTTACAGAAATTTAAATTAAATTTCATTATAATACTTTTCATATCAAATATGTTTACATAATTTGCATAAAATTTTCAATAAAGAGTGAATAAAAATGTATAGAGAAAGACTTAGAGAAATGAAATATACGTAATTGGTATTAAGGAATCATAATTTCATTGATCAGGCAAGAATATGGGCAAAATTGTCCATGAAATTTTGTAATATATATCTTTTTGAAAGAAAAAATGTCACTTAAGGCCTTAAATTAAATGCATACATACGAGGTGTGATTAGAAAATAACCGTTATTTTGAAATTTCGTGATTTACGTATGTTCGATTTTGGGATTTTTTTGATGTTGGTATATACATATATCTGATATATGTAAATGTATATTGGCAATATCAGCCATTTTAGATTTTCAGTTTGTTTTTGACAGATAAAGAGGTTAGTCGTGTTTTGATGTGCTCTTCGATTTTTTTTACTAAATTTTAAGCGAAACAACATTGCATGGGATCCTTTGAACTTCTTTTAGATTTGCTTATAAAGGCCTTAATTGTTGACGAATCATGGATGCTTGGTTATGACTTTGAAAGCAAACGCCAATTATAGCAATTGAAGAGTTCAGAAAAGCCAACACCGGAAACAGCACTTCAACTTCGGTTTGCTCACGGCTTCCTTCGATTGTAATGGCATAGTGCATCGTGAATTCATGCCACAAAGTCATACTTTGAAGCTATGCTTTGTTTGCGAGAAGCAATTCGTTCGAAACGCACAGAATTGCGGAACAAGCAATCATTGATTTTATACCATGATGTTTCTGCATCAGTTTTTGGCCAAAAACTAAACCGTAATCATGCCTCAATCACCGCATTCACCGGACTTGCACCAGTTTTTCCCAAAACTGAAGAAAGTGTTTCGCTACGATTGAGGAGAAAAAAGAAAACTCGAAACAGGAGCTCTTGGCAATATCAAAAAGCGCGTTTCCAAACTGTTTCGAGGATTGGAAAAATCGCTGGCATATCTGAGGGGGATTACTTTGAAGGGTATAAGATAAGAATACGTTTAATTAAAAATTACATATATTTTGTGATCCCACCTGGTATAATAATTTGAAATATTTTTCTGATGAAGTTGGTATATGAAGCTGATATTTTTATTTATATGATTACAAAAAATAAAAAAAAAAATTTTACATACGTAACCCTAAAAGTCCATTAAATTACTTTCTTTTTGAAACCAAATACATCAATATTTGAGATATTTCACTTTTTTTTTAAAAAAAAAAACCAAATTGATTTATAGAATCAAATTACATTTTTTTTAATTAAATTTTTAATAAAAAAATAATTATTTTTGTTCTTAGAACTTTTATGTAGTCTGTAGGATCTGGCTTTCTATGCCAATGCTCGAGCACGTTTAATTTGTACCACAATTTTAGTTCGCACAATATTGATTTTTAGTCCTCAACATCATTCAATTTGTTACACTAATGAAGCATGTGAGGCAGTACTTGCAAAACATGGAAAGCACAGAGTGCTTTTTTAAGGATTTGTATCCTGATGTGATACAAAACATTTGCCATGATCTTCAACCAAAAGCCAATAAATAAAGCTGTCAACAGCACACACGAGAATCCTTAAACTAAATTATAAATCCTGATACAGAAACTGATTACGTTTTATTCCCAATTGCAAGTATTTCCAATACAATTTACATCTTATCGATTTTACTTATGATTCTATATAGACATGCACCGACTAAACAAATCAGCCGTATTATTGTCATGTTTTTAAATTTCCACAATCAGCAAAAACAAACAACAAAAACAGCACTCATCAAAAACCTATAAAAATCTCAGTGGGTAATAAAGTTGAGCTACAAAAAAAAAAAAAGAAATATTAAGAAAAATTCGTTTAAAACATAAAACACTTCGAGGGTGCTGCGGTGCTACGGTGTGAGCGATGGATTGCTTTTAATTCAAAAATAAATTAAAGCTCTTGCGGCTTATCCTTGCAGAAGTGGCAATAATTGCCGAGATAAATCAAAGAATTTGCAAAATGACAAGTGAGGCTGGAAGAACGGGTAATACAATAGTTGTTAGAGATTCGAATAGGCTATTAGATATATCTTTTTATATATACACTAGGTGGGCCGATCCGCGATGCTGATCCCAAAAATTTTCTTTTATTTTGAACTGTCTTTCAGAGAAAATCAAAATCAGAGTGTTTAATTAACGCCCACAACACGTTGATTAAGGACTCAATGCCTTTAGCGAGACCCAGCATAGGCTTATCGCGCAAATGGAGATTAAAAATAGAGATATTTATTTACTTTTTTAAATTTATTTTTTAATTAATTTTTTTCTCGAAAATATGTAGGGTATGATCCGATATTGGGGTAATTAACGCCGCTACACACTTAACGCTTTCCGCGCCATCTGTCGGGCAAATTTCTAACTACACAGAAACAATCCTCCCGGCCCCTAGAGCATGCATATAAATTGGGTCAAAATCGGTTTAGTAGTTTTTGAGTTTATCGATCACGAACATACGCGTTATATATTTATATATACATACATACATATATATATATATACATATATAAAGATATATATATATATATATTTCTTTGATTTATTGGCATTTGATTTTACGAGATAATCTTTCAAAATATCATTTTTTATTTGAATATCTTTAACAGACTATAATTTTAAGCGTGCTTTTAGTAACATAATTTTTGTCGGTGGTACTTTTATTAAAACGTACTTTAAATAGAAAGAAAGAGCTTTCCATTCAGAGGTCATTTTTATCAAATTATAATTCGCTTTAGTTACAATAATCTTTATATTCAACCGAGCTTTTTTGCAGAGCTTGAAATGCAATTTTTATTACAATATAATTTTTTTGTTGGTGTCGTGGAATGAACCAGTAATTTTGTCAACGGCATGCAATAAGAACAAGACATCGGTCTCCACCCCGCCAGTGATGGGATAAAAAATTCTTTGTTCATGTGGTTCTCATTTGTTTCTTGGTCACTTTGTTGGCTCTGCTCACTTAACCTTTAAAAGGATACACATCAGAACACATACATACATACATACATCCTCTTTTACACAGTTCCTCTGTACAAGTGTTTTGTCAGTGGACTAAAACGATTAATAAAAAATTGTCGTTCTGCCTACCTCTTCTACCTGCCTGTCCTCTCTGCCAATATCCTTCTCCGCTTATTAAGACCCGAAGCTTTGCATGAGTGCTGGTTATGGAAAAACTGCTCATTTTTTATTAAAGGCTCTACTTATTAAAAGGTACTTTTTAATGAAACGAAGATTATAATAAAATAAACTTTACATTAAAATGTACTTTTTGTTTCAATAATACTTTTACGGAAATCTGTTTTTCATGAAAAAGTACTTTTTCCCAAACTATACTTTTTATGAAAAATAGTTTTTATTACATGAAACTTTTGTTACAAGTTACTCTTTATTACAATTATTTTTTTTTAAATTTAATTTATATTAAAATGAGTGCTATTAAAGAAGCCGTTTTTATTAAAGTGTACTTTTGAAAGATAAATACTTTTTAATAAAAAAAAAGTACTTTTTGTTAAAATATAATATTTTTTAATGTTTCCAAAATTGTTTTTTTTTCAACGGGATTTCTTAGTAAAATTCTAATTTTATTTCTTATTTATCTTTTTTTATTGAAAACTCTTTTATATTAAAAGGTACATTTTTTTCGGGGTACTTTTTATTAAAATGCAGCTTCTAGCACTTGAATCATTGAATGTGAATTTAAAAATCACAAATTTTTATTTTCAGATACAGTTGTGAACGGTAAAGCAAATAAAATCATGTAAAGGTGATTAATAGCAGAACACTAATTTTTCTGGTAAGTGTTTATTTTTTTGTTTTTCTTTCTTTTGTGCCAGCGGAACTTGGAAAGCTTTTGGCTTGTGCGCAGGAAAGGCCACAAGGTCCAAGCAGAAATCGAACACATGGCCTTTAGTTTAGTAGGCTGTGCATTATTCATTATTCATGTGCCATTAAGAGAAATTTTTTCACAGCGTATTTGAAGTAGAAATAAAAATATTGCATACGTTAAGGCGCTATAAATCAGTAGTTATTTGCATGTAGATTCAGGTAATACACTGAAATAAATTTTATTCTAGATTGTTTTTTAAAATACAGTAAAAAGATCTTATTTTGAGGGTAAAGTGATTAGGGATATCTTATCTATCGAGAGAGAGTTCAATTGGTCAAACACGCAATACATATCCAGTATCGGAATTTTACAGGAACAATTGAATGGTTATCCTGGTCTTAACTTCTACTCACGTATTACTCCCGGTATTCATAGGGGCTGAATACTTTTTGGCTTTGTTTTATTTGTTTTGTTTTGTTTGTTTTTTGTTTTGTTTTTATTGATTAGTTTTTTTATTTTATGTTATTTTATTTTTATTATTAATTTTTGATTTATTAGCTATTTTATTTTAAGGTTTAGTTTTCAGTGTAGAATTTAAGTTTTAATATTGAGTTTATAAATAATAGATCCAACTCTATTAGTATAAATAAGTGCCGGGAGCAAGCACTGATTAGACCATTAATTAATGTATTTATAATTATAGTTTATAATTATTCTTAGATTGGATAAGCAAGTTGCATAGTCAAGAACTAGTAATGTAATTAAAATAATACATAATGGTTTTAGATTTTCAAAAAAAAAAAAAAATATTTGTAAAAAAAAAAAAATCTATGTAATGGAAAAACAGAAGCCTCAATAAATAAATAACTAACTAACTAACTACAGTAAAAAGAAATTAAAAAAATTATAAGTTATAAAATAGTCCCAAGGATACCGTTCACAATGCTTTTGAAGCCCCATTTTCATTAGGAAATTTCATTTATCAATCAGGATTTCCATAAGTTTTCGTATACACACTTCGCGCCGACGTAATATTTTGGCAGAAGTCGGTTCGTTCCACATTTAAATATTAAAAGCTGAAGTAGAAAAAGTTGAAAACCTAAAACTCGTGCCCTTCTTTACATTGTGTAAAGATACGAGGTAAATTACATTTTCGTTTTGCTTGAAATATTTTCAAAACTTTGTCCAGTAGAGGATCTGCTTAAAATTATTTTGTTTTCCTAAATTGGCATACTAGAAACTGAAATTTAATATTTTACGGTTGAAGTGACTTTAACTTAAAAACGGAGGGTTAATGAAAACTGTATCTGAATGTGTAGAAGTATCAATTCTAAGAAGGTCAAGGAACGTAAATTAAAATGCCATCCAGCCAAAGAGAAGGTTTATAGGTTTTTTGAGATATTTCCCTCTTTATTTTTTTTTTTTATTTATATTTAATTTTTTATAATATTTTTTTTTTGAAAATATTTTTAAATATCCTTTTTGAAACGTTTAAAGGTTTTACTATTTTATATTTTATTCAATTTTCTAAATTTCGACAGATATCAATATAAAAAGTCAAATAAAATGCCTTTGGAAATGTTATTAATGCTTCACTCATTATTTTTCCTTCCTGTTTCATTTTAGCTTCAGGATACATTTCATTTTGAATCCTTTTTTTTCAATTATTTATTCTACGCAAATCTATATAAAATCTAGAATGAAATATTGGCACTTGGAGCGTAACGTTAAAAAGAAAGATTCCCCAGGCGATAAAAATATTATTCAATAAAAAGAAAATAGAAAAATAAACATTTTATTTAAAAAATATATTTTTAAAGACATTTCACTCTCGCAACGGAAATTGTTATCGTTTTGAAAAAGTACACTTTTTCATACTTTTCCCTTTTTCTTATTTTTTTGTTTAAAAATATTATTTTTTTAAAAAATTCCTTTCCTTATAGGCCAATTATTTTAAATATATGTATATTTTTTTTTTTATATACAAGCTAAATACATGTGTAAGTCGCCCATTAAAAAAAATATATATAATATTATTTTTTATTAGAAAGTATGTTCTTATTATAAGTAACTTGGCTTTACAGATATTTTTTCTTTGAAATATAAGAATTTTTTTTATAAAACAAAACAATTTTTATATTAAAACATTTTTTTTGTAAATTTTTTTTTGTATTTAATTTATAATTAAACTTTTTTAAAAGACAACTTTCTGTTAAAAAAAATTAATTTTTAGAAAGAGAATTTTCTTTAAAAATTATTTTTATAAATACATTTTTTATCACTTACAGTTAATTTTCATTAAAAAGTTATTTTTTATTTTAAGATACTTTTTAATTATAGTACTGTTAAAAATCACATTTTATTAAAAGTTTTTTTTTTTTTTAATTATTTCTAAGTTTTTATTACAAGGATTTTTTATATTTTCTATCAGAAGAGGAAAATTTATTAAGAATTATAATTTTTTTTAATAAAATATTCTTTTTTAAACCGTAGTGGTTTTTATTAAAAGTACTTCTCTGTTAAAGTGAACTTTGGTTAAAAAGTCACCGTTTTTATTAAAATGTACTTTATTAGTAAAAGATACTTTTATAAAAAGGCGATTTAGAAGCAAAAAGTATTTCTTATAGAATTTTATTTTTCTATTGAAAAGATTATTATTTTTTTTTTTGATTTAAAAGTTCTTTAAAAGAAATTTCTTTTTTTATCCGAATTAATTTTTTAAATATTTTATTTTATAAAGTACTTTTATATTAAATAGTTCTTCAAAAAAGAAATAATTTTTTTTATTTTTGTTTAATATAACTTTTTTATTCATTAATATATATTCGTATACATATATTTATTTATTTTTATTCAATTGTTTTTCTTTTTGAATACTAATAAAAAAGGGGATTTATACTAAAAGGTACTTTTTATTAAAAATATTTCACATAAAAGTACAGTTTAAAAGTTGGATTACTTGCTAAAATATTAATATTTTGCATAACTTTTTCGTCAGTCTGATTTTTATTAGAAATTACTAGTTGGGCCCGGCCCACGTTGCTGCTCAAAAAATGTTCTTTGAACTGCCTCTCGCAGAAAATAAGAATCAGTGTTTTGAGTTACTTATAATAGAAAGAAATGTTTTATTCAAAAATCCATAAGTCAAAATTGTAAAACACACACACACAGTTTATGTTTTTTTCATATTTTATGTTTTTTAAAATGTAAAAATTTAAATTTTTATAATTATAAATTACTAATTAACGTCGCTACACATCGCTTAAGCAGCCAATGCTTTCAGCGAAACAGAGCAGAGGGTTATCGCGCAAAAAAAATTAATATTGCGCCATCTGTCGGACACACTTCAAAGTACACAGAAACATATCACACGGCCCATAGTGCTTGATGTAATATTTGATCAGTAGCTTTTGAAGTTATCGCTCACGAACATACATGTCATTTTTATATAGATATAGATAGATTTTTTGAACCCGGTACTTTTATTCATATTAAAAGCCCTTAATGATTTTTTTTTCATTTTTTGTATCTTTTTTTTTATTTTTTTAATCGAGAATATAAATTTATGAAAAAGACTTTTGTGTTCTATTAAAAAGTACATTTTCATCGAGTTTTTATTAAATCGTACTATGGCTTAAAAAATACTTTTTTTCCGTTCGGTACTTTTAAGAAAAAAGTACGTTTCAGTTTTTTTATTTTTAATAAAATTATTTCTTTAAACATTTTGTTTATTAAAAATGTTCTATTTGTAATGAAAATAAATTTTATGTGGCCCTTTTTAAAGTTCGTTTTT
The DNA here is from genome assembly GCA_963402855.1 of Ormia ochracea. Taxonomy (NCBI): domain Eukaryota; kingdom Metazoa; phylum Arthropoda; class Insecta; order Diptera; family Tachinidae; genus Ormia; species Ormia ochracea. The sequence goes on from OY727106.1 coordinate 46,228,732, forward strand.
ACAGATCCTAAAAAACGTAAATCCTTAAAATATGACGATATAACTATATAATCATTTTATATGTAAGATAATTTTACGAGGTGGTCCAAAGCGAGTTATTTAAAAGATGAAGCGAGCATATTACGACATTTGTTAAAGCAATCCAAATTAAGATAATAAAATGGGCCTCCCTAATATGAAATAACGATTTATATGTATATGTAAATAAATTTTATATGTAAGATAATTTTACGAGGTGATCCAAAGCGAGTTATTTAAAAGATGAAGCGACCATATTACGACATTTATTAAAGCAATCCAAATTAAGATAATAAAATGGGCCTCCCTAATATGAAATAACGATTTATATGTATATGTAAATAAATTTTATATGTAAGATAATTTTACGAGGTGATCCAAAGCGAGTTATTTAAAAGATGAAGCGACCATATTACCACATTTGTTAAAGCAATCCAAATTAAGATAATAAAATGGGCCTCCCTAATATGAAATAACGATAAATTTTTCTTTGCAAGCCGTTTTCAGTATTCAATATTTAAAATTGATTGTAAAAACTAATATTCTCAAGTATTTTCAACCAAATTATTTTGTTTTCTTTTTTTGAAAAGATTTATGGTATATCCTTTAGCTGACACATACCCAATGTGCCACTAATCACCCCCTTCGCCTTTCCATACTCATGCTGATTTTACTAGAAGCGTTCTGTTTTGTGGAACTTTTAATTACGCCAACGACCAGAAAGCCTTAATGCAATTATCAGATGGATGAAAGTAAATGATAAAAAATAATATCTAGTTTTCTTCTTCGTTTTTATTGTGCAATAAAACTGTTTTTATCAAACACTTAAAAGAAAGCGGAAATGGCTTAGAACGTCCATGACAGGCATATTGACGAGGATGATGATAAGAAGATTTTGTAATGATGTTTTCAATGAATGAGTTTTTCTGTTGGATATTTCAGCTTGAAGAAATGCTTGTGTTAGTTGGAGTGGATCCAATGTGGGTGTAAGATAATAGAAAATAAAAGCTTTAAGTGGTTTTTTCCTGTGACAATGAAGGTGTTCTCTGTTCTTATTGGTGTCTGATAAAAGGCGGCAATAACATTAACTTGAAAGGACAATAAATAAATAAGTAATAAATTTCTGAAAATGCAAGTTCTTTTAAATTTTCGACACTTGAATTTAATTAAATCATTTATGACTGCACATTGTCGTTTATTATATTTGCTTTGTGGGCCAAAATGTAACTATATGCAAATAAAAAAGTTAACATTGATTTTTATTACTTCATATTAATGGGTGCCCACTGTATATTTCACTGCTGAAATTAGTACTCTTCATATTTAAATAATCGTGCATCTTATAATTTTAATTAAACATTTGAAATACCCTCGTATACTCGTTTAACACAGCACGTTTCACCTGCTTAAATATATATGTTTTTGCAATTTGCAGACATCGCTGAACTAAACTTGTTTGTTTGAAATATTTGCCTTAATTTAATATAAAAAAAGAGCACGTTTTTGGGAAATTAGTTAGTTTGGAAATAACAAGCTCAAAGCGTGCCGTAATTGTAAGATCCGGTTGCTAAACGGCTACGCTCTAATCAATTACGATACGTACAACACCATAAAGTTTGTTCTCTAAATTATGACGGCGCTAAATAGAATGCAAAGAGCTGAGTCTCTTACTAAATATAAAAAAAAAATCTAAAATAAATTTTAAACAAAATTCTTTAAGAATTATCAAGGAGTCAGCAGCTCCTGTTCTTCTTGACATGACCATTCGCTGGAACTTTTGATATACTGATCATGGCATAGCAAACAACATCTATTGCCTATATGGAATATAGGAAACTACTCGACATTCTCGTCAATTTGTTAATGACTAGACGATCAGCATTGAAAACATATTCGTATATGTGAACACGAAGAGAGTAAGAATTTCTTCTTAGCCAGAATGTCCGAAAGCTTAAGGCCCTCAAAGTCCTGCTGATAAGTCTGGCAGTGGTGCTTATTCATTTTTCTCAAGAGCTTTATTTAGTCTTCTGTTAATTGCTGTTGGAATCTTTAAAGCAGGAATTGGTTGGTGGGCTCACATTCTGAGTGCATAGAAATTTTACAAATTTAAAGAAAAGCAGGTTTTCCTATAATCTTCATAGAAAGCTATGAAACTCATAATGGAACTTGGTGAACAGAAATACGATATTCGCAAAAATTTTACTTTTTTGCATCGATTTTAATTACACTCTGTAAAATTTAAATTTTTTACATTCTATTTGTCAATTAATTTTTCTAAGTGCTCTATTGAGAGCAGCTTAATACCGATCTGCATTTGTAAGCCCTCTTCCTACCGAATATTAATATTTTTAATTCAATCCGATTTCAATTTCAAGTGAATGCAAATTTTGATAATATTCATAAAAAAAAATAATAAATCACTTAAATGACATTTTTACTTGCAATTAATAATTTAAGCCTTAAAATAGGCAATACGTGGAGATAATACACTTCGAGAAATTGAAGCAGCACTGCACTGTTATAGATAAAAGGATCAATTGCTCCTTGTTCTCTAACAATAAGTATTACTTTAAATGCTTTCTAGTAGTTGTGAAATGTTTTCGAAATTTTGTACGCGTTTGGGAAAAGCCCTCCATGTCATTTGTGTGATAGATCACCAAGCAAAGGTATTTAAAGAGCCGCAACTAGCAGAAAGAAGTTATATAGTTATGAAAGACTGCTATAGCAAAATAGTCGAAGGGGGATGGATGTATTCAAACGTTACCAACTAGTACGCCTCCTTCATTGGAGTACACCAAAAATCAAGAACACAAGAGATATATTTTTTTTTTCATAACTGCCTGATTTAGGTATCGAACCCACGACATCGTTAATTACATGGGCTATGGGGCGTATACTTTATACTTGTTCTTAAACAAACTTGCCAATCTCGACAGTCCGTTCACATCAGTTCTATGGCTTACTGTTCTAGGCATATATTCAATGGATGTACAGACTTGACTGTTCCCATTTATCGTCAGCTCATGTGCATCCCGTTTAATTTGGCAAAGGCCGTGCTTCACGTTATGCTGCAATATAAGGTTACGATCTACGAAAAGTCGTGTTGGAGGGAGGGTGAGGCATATAAATGCGAATGTGCCTGACCGCAATTAGTTAACCAACTTAAATTTCAGTGATATTCGCTAAGGACGAAGCCTTTCGCGTAATTGTTTTAAAGTAATATAAGGAACGCGAGTATATCCATGATACAGAGCAAATAATAACAGAGAGTAGCAAACAGTTCGTAACTCCCAAACATTAATAAAATGACGAGTAAGTGCATCGTCGAATTAAACCCGCATGGCCCGCATCACTCCTCTAAACACAAACCAAAACAATATTAAAAAAAAAATTTATTATAATTTCTTTATCCTTAAACTTTCTTCCATATTATAACTTTCATGGCATTGCATTGATGTGTAGGACCTATCAGGTCCAATGCTGTTGCAAAAAGTTAAATGTGCAAACGTGTTACACCAGTGTACGTATGAACCAACATTTTATAAATTGGCCCTGAAAGGTGACTGCATTTTCTGTTGGGATATTTAGGAAAATAAAATCTCTACAAAAGGCAGAAGAGAAAACAAGAACAAGTTAAAAGAAAACATTTTTATACGCGTGACAACTAGCCAAGAAACGGGGGGTCACTTCGAAGATAAATAAACTCGAATAAAGGCTAGATAAAGCAAATAGTAATAAGGATATCTTTGTAAGGATATACTCTCACTCTCACATACAGAAGCACATGTAAGCTCTGATAAAAATAATATTAATTTTAATTATGCTCGTATATGTAACGTGCGCTATCAGAATATTTTAACTCATACACAAGGCGACTTATCGCAAACCGTGATTGTTGACATATTGCAGGAACTTTGAAAATTGGAATTGGTGATCACGGCGGCAAGTTTTAAATAATTTAAAAAATATTAAAAACAAAATGCGGAAACAATTATAAATTTAATATTTTATTTCATACTTACCTTTTTGGCTTTAATAATAACAACAATTAATTAATTATTAATTATATATTAAAATAATTATTCTACATATTGTATTTCGCCAGATTGCAATTTAATTTTCTTCCAATTTTAATAACAATTTGTACAACAATATTTAATATTCTCACTTTATGTTACAAAAAAATGTTATGTTAAAAAATTTTTTTAATAAAAATCTCACTAATTCCCTTTTAACTAAATCTTTTGTTAATTATTAATATTTTCTTTTTTAAAATTACTGTTGCATTTAGTATAAAAATATATTTGTTTAACACTATTTAAAAATGTTCGGGATTTAAAAAAAAATATTAATATTTTTGTGTTTCCTTATGACCGTTCAATTAAAACCGGAGCACTTCACAACACATCAGGATATGAAATGTTATATTTCGGCGTAATTTTTCATGTTGATGTTCCCACATTTTGTTTGTGTTTACAACTCTATTAAATATGAAATGCTTTTTGCTTCTGAAAGCTCTTTCCTTAGCAGTTTAATTTGATTTCACTCTCATCTCATTCACTTTCTCTTTCTCTCTGTGCCAACTGTAGTGAAAGGGCTTAACTCAGGGATGGAAAATTAATAGTAAACTTAAATTAAGTGCATGGAGTTAAAGGAAAACGCTATCACTAGATTATAGTTGCAATGTTTTACAACAACAACTTTGTTTTTGTAGATACAATAAAATGGAAAATTAATTTTTTGCAATATGATTTTATGCTTTGAAAAATAGTTTATTGCTTTCTGGGAGTGGAGTAAAACATGTTAGTAATGTGGCGTATGCAAAGCTTTCGCAGAAATTCTCTTTAGAGTTTCAGGGGGCCAAAAATAAATTTTATTTTGTTCTGAAAAAATGTATTTTTTCGAATGGCCGGGGGCTTTTTACCATTTTCGTAATATCCCAGTTGGTAGTAAAGATATTGGAATAAAATTTGGCATGCTTATAATAAATGATATACAGTAGAGTAGAATAATTTGACAAATATTATAAGAGCGGGAATTAGGTATTAATTCACCACAATGATTTTTTTCTAGGTGTGTTTCATTTTTCTAGGATCATATGGACGTTGATAGATTGTTTGTAGTTGTAGTTAAAAGCTCTGCTAATATTTTAAATCTGTTATAAAGAAGTCTTACCCCGATGAAAAGGTAAAGTTTAGCTTTGTTAACACGATTTGGGGGAAATTTCGTTCATCAGAGTATTAAGTCATGTGTTTATTCGAAATAAAACTACAATAAATGTATTAATTTCAACTCATTTTTATTTAAATTTCTTTTCAATAAAAAGTATAGTATTTCAAGGCACTTTCTTCAACATGTTTATTACAATATAATAAATATTCAAACATTTAATTTTTTTATATATAATTTTGAAGGTTGTTTTTATTGTAAAAAAAAAAAAATAATAATAATTGAAAAAGTAAACGCGTACAGAATTTAAATAAAAAAAAACCTATTTCTTAATTATGTGTGAACGAACCTGTCAACTAAGATAACAAAAACATGAGCCGGGGATCGGTTTGTTATATCAGGAAATACTGGACTTGCTTAAACACTAAACCAATTACAAATTTAATTTTAAAAAAGAACAATATACACAAAAGCAAAAGTATGACATTTAGGGATATTTCTAACTTACACTAAGGTTAAAAACTAATAAATATTATTTAGATTTGTATTTTGCTTTTTCCATTTTTTCAAGTCTTAAAGTAATTACCATTAAAGTTATTTGTTAATGTGAATTTAATATGTATTGTTATGTTTTACAAAAAAAAAAAAATCATTAAGTTCTTTTGTTCATTCTATTGGCGGTGACCCGAGGCCACTCAAATGCTGTAGCTGACGATGTTGAGGATGAGGCCGAGGTGGGGGTCCGGTTGCCACTTAGTAGTGTAGGAGTTTTTAATGGAGCGTATGGTCTTTCCAATAGATTTAAAGGACTTTGTACTGGTTGCGGCTGATAGTACGTCTGTTGCTGCAGTTGTTGACCGTTCGCATAAGGTGTGGATGTGGTAGAGGTTACATGTGGACAGCTTACGGTTGGTGGTTGTAAACGTCTAAGATAAAAAAAAACAAAGTTTTCAACTTTTCTTAATTAGTTAAAAAAATATTTTAAAAAATTTTAATAAACATCAAGAATGCATTTTCATATATAAGTAAGTGCTTGAGGTGTGCCGTAGCGTTGATATAGATAAAAAAATTTATTTTTGGTGTAGTCTACATATTATATGTAAATATATTTGAAAAAATTCTATTATATATTTTCTACTTGCATTAACTTTATTCGTTTTGAATATTTTTCTTAAGTTTTACTTGAAAATTAACAGTCAGTAGTTTTTTGCTTGTTGCAGACCTTCTTTTTTTGGCGGGGGGAGGGAAAATAAAAATGAAATTTGGAAAGAAGAAAAAATGTTAAATGAATTACAAATAAAAACTAGAACAATTTTTAACATGCATTCATACTTATATAAAAAATTATAGAGGCAACACAGTTTGTTTCATATATAATTATTTTGTCTTTCTCCACTGTGCAGCATTGTACTGTGTGGTCCATATGCTATTTATATATTATATATTTTTAAAAATTCTTAAAAGTGGACTAAATATACTTAATTTTCAATTAGGCATAGCACACAAAACAATGCTGTCAACTACAAATATATTTATATATATTATTGTTTAAAAAAATATTATATATATTTTAAAATATAGTGTTAAACGTGACGAAACATAAAAAAGTCATAACTGAAATCCGGCAAAAACTGATATCGGCAAAAAGTAGACTTTGAAATTAGAAAGTTTAGAAGACAGATCTTCTTTTCGCACTTAAATAATAAATATTTCTTCGGAAGCCAAAAATGTTAATTAATTTTAAACTTACTTTTGTTGTGTTATAGTAAATACTGATTTGGAAACAATCCGTTTACCATTATGCCAAATTCGTCCAATATATTTCATACGCTGTATGGCAACAACAGCCAAAGCAACCGTCCTAAAAATAAAAGTGGAATAGTAAATGAGAAATGTTTGGCTAGAAAGCTGTGTAATGGTCTTACTTAAACAATTTCTTTTTTGGATATTCAGCCTGCAAAAAGTGACCGCCGTTAAATGCGGCCAAGGCTCTCTGCTCGCTGTCCTGATAGTTTTGCAATAGAATTTTGAGGTAACGTTTTTGATGGACTAAAGCTTTGCGGTGAGACTCAACACGTAAATACCGGGCTAATAAATAACTACAACGTTCCTCAAGTTCTGTTACATTGCTGGTGCCATTTAATTGTTTTTCCAAGTCCTCACATTTTCTTTGCAATTGGCGGCGTTCCTCTACCAAATATTGTACTGTTTCAGCCATTTGCTTATTTTCTTGAGTATTTTCTGCCAGCAGAGTGTTAATTTCTTTCATTTTTTGTAAAAATTGTTCGGGAACCGAGGTGTGGCCTTCGCGCATGGCCAGATTGGAATTAGCATTGGCTAAAGCTTCAGTTAATTTGGCTTCACGTTGAGCTGAACGCTCAACATCAAAACGTAATTGATTAATTGTTTTGTTAAGGCGTTCATTTTCAACTTCTAAAGCAGACAATTGCGTTTTTGATTCCTTTATATCGGTCATTAATTGAGCACATTCTTTATGTTGTTTCTCTTTTCGTGAAAATCTGCGCGTCTCTGCCTCTTGGAGGCTGGCTATACGGGCTTCCAGTGATTCTATTTCTTTTGTTTGCAGAGTCAGGCGTTCTTGCAAATGTTCAATATCCATTTCAGCACTATCTTTTTCTCTAGCCACTTTGTCCATTTCTCTCTTAAGTTTTTCACAATATTCTATTCTTTCGCTTAATTCCTTTTCGTAACGGCATCTTTCCCTTTCGTTATTCCTTTGTAAATCAGCTGAACGTTCACGTTCCCTTTCATTTTGAGCGGTTAATAATATAATTTCACTTTTAAGTCTTTCAGTAAGTTCCAATTCAAAGTCGTTTAGAGATCTAAGCGATTTGCGGGGCGATTGTGTTGGTGACTTCAGAAGTAAAGAATTTCGGCGACTATCAGTTCTTTGCACTGTGGTTAGCTGAGTCTGTAAACGCTCGCATCTTTCTCTTTCTATATCAAGTTGTTTGTGTAATTCATCCTCTTGGGCCAGCGCTGCCTCCAACCGCTTGCGCATAGCCTCTATTATAACCACATCCTGTTCTTGTATTTCCTGCGAATGTTGTTTTTCTAATAACAGTTCCCGACGTATATCCTCAGCGTGTTCTCTCTCGACATTGATTTGTGCTCTTAGAGCTTCTAACTGATTGAGTAAATCACGTTCACCAGTAAAATTTTCATCATCCGTAGTGCCAAGCTGCTCAGTAACCATGCCTTTCTCTTGATGAGAACGATCTAAATTATTTTCCTCTTCACTTTCGATGGCCTTTAAAATATTCGAGTCCAACTGAGCGGAGTAATTCAACTCTTTTTCCACTTGTTGAGCAATTTCATCTACAGAAAATTGTTTTGAACTATTGTCACTATTATTTTGTTTCAATTTCTCTATATCCTTCTCTAGGGAGCAGATCTTTGTTTGTAGTTCCCCAACAGCATCTTCGGCTATTGACAACTTTGTTGTTAAATTTAACAATCTCTCATCTTTGGTTTTAATTTCTTGATTTAATAACTCTATTTGTTTCTTGCGATCCTCATTGTCTCTTTGGACATATTTGCATTGCTCATGAGATTCACTTATTACTCGTAGTTCCTTTCTTAAATTTTCTCTCTCCTGCATTTCATTTTGCGTATTTTGCAACATTTTAGCTTCCACTTCTTTAAGACGTTTCACAAGACTATCCTCGCTTTCTTGATAGTTTCTGAGATTCTTTTCATTTTTAGTAAGCAAATCCGTCTTTTCTTTTTTTAATTTATCTTGTTCCCGTAAAAGATTTTCAACCTCAAAAGATTTCTCATTTAGTTGTTGTTGCAAACTTTTGAATTTCTTGATTTCCGCCTGCAGAGTTAAAATTTCTTTTTGGCTACTAAGCAACTCATCTTGAAGATTGGTCAATCTTAGTTGCGATGACAATAAATAATCGGCATTTTTCTCCTTTTCTTTCTCCAAGTCAGTAATTTTTTCTTTTAGTTGTTTGATTTCTTGCTCTAAATCCTTTTGCCCTTGTAAGTGTTCGGCACTTTCCGGATTATTAGGGGATTTTGATTTCGAGTCTTCAGTCAAACCAGAGAAATTAATTTGTCTTGGCACTAAAGCGGGAGTAATAGAGGATCCAGATTGAGCCGAACTCTGTAAAACATTTGGATCTTGGAAGTAGTGAAGTTTTTCAAAAGTGTTAACCTGTTGAATATTAGGGAAGCCCGATAAGTCCTCTGAACGTTTTAGTGTTAAATTGGCTACTACATCCTTTGAAGTATCCGCTGTATTGTGTAAAAATCCCCCGCTACCTTCCGGTAGAATTAAAGGAGTGGACATGTTAAGCACAGCAGCTCGTCGCACTACATCAGGTTCATCAAATTCCGTAATAGAAATAATATCGCTGAGTGTTCGAGCGCTTAATTTGTTACTAATTTCTTCGGCTTTTTTAGTGCCAGCTACTGACGAAGCCTGGCTCACTTCTAATACAGACTGTAATTCTTTTTCTTTGCTCTCTAATTGTTCTTTCAAATGGTCAATCTCTTCATTTTTATCAGCCAGCATAGTTTCCATTAAATCGGGCAGAGCTAATTTATTGATCATTTCATTTTTGATTTTGTCTTTTAGTTTTTGATTTTCAATTTGCTTTTGCTTAAGCTCCATTTCCAAACGCTCCAGAACACTACGGTCGGGTTGGTGTTCCACCGCTAGCTCTGCCTCCAAGCGATCTATGGCCATTTTACTCTTCTCCAACTGCTGTTTCATGGTAGCTATTTGCTTGTCACGATTTGTCAACGTCTCACGAACATTCTGCAATTCACTTTGAAGATCGTGTATTCGTATATTCAAATCAGAGGTGTTGGAACGTTGCAGCTCTTCGGCACGTTGACGTTGCTCCTCGAGCCGAGATTGTAGAGCTGAGATGCGTTGGGTTTGTTCAGCCATGCGTTCCTGCAGGGACTCACGCTCATGCTGCAGCTCCTAATTAAAAAGAGCGAAATTTTAGAATTTAAAACTTTTTTAAAAAACTATTAAAAATGAAAAAACTATTTTACATAATCAATAATAAAAAAATAGGGTTATAGAGAGTAAATTTATTGGAAAAATTCATAAAGCAAGATACATATAAAGTGCATGCTTTATGAATGCAATTTTGTTTTAAGATCTTAAAAATCCATTAGGAGCTGAAAGAAATGGAGCTGTCATGAAGAGCTAAGAGCTTTTATTGACAGTTTTTTTTTTATCAAATTTTATATCAACGACTTTGCTAAGACGGGATTAACTATCAGGTTTACTTTGCTCTTTCGAAAAAATCTCCATTCGTAGTCTTGGGATCACCTGTTAAGTCATATACTCCTTTACCCGACGAACTTATACAGCCAAGAATTGAATTTCTTCACTCTTGTCCAAAGAGTCAAAGAAAGTATCTCTAAATTATAACAATAAAAAAATATATATGTAGATGCCAGAAAGAGTTTAAAGACCTTTGAAAGCATTAACTATGTTCAATTAAATACATTGCAATAAGAGCCATTACAATCATTTACATTCCGATAAAAAAAATAAAATAAATTTATAAGATGCATACAATTGTCGTAGTATAAAGACTCGCTGGCTACGAACGAAATGATTTAATTAAAGTTTGAAACTGTTGAACTCTGGTTGCATCAAATTAAAATACTGCGTAACTCAGCCATCTCCGCCAGCACTTTTCAATAAGAGGAAAATAATTCGCAAGTACGAAATGAATTTGATATCCATACTTTAATGTTCCTTGTTGAAGTATACTTTAGAAGCAAACACATTCCTATGCATTTTTAAGCAACTAAATATGTTACAGAATTTCTTTCATTTATTTTGTTTCTCTACTTAATGAAACAAAGCAAAATGAAGAAAACAAAATGAATTAAGAGCAGTTGTTTTTAATAAAACATCATCAAATGGGAAAGTAAACCATATCCAATATAAAAGTGATCTTAAAGCAATCTTTGATTATAAGACGGAATATCCTTGCGACCTTCCTTAAAGATCCTTAATAAAAAAATCACCTAAACTGATAGCAGTTTTCATTTTTCACTGCTGAAACCGTAACCAAATTATTATTATTATTATTTAGCAAAGTTACACATGAGTGTTAAATATTTGTAGAAAGTAGTGGAGGGTCTTACAAACACTCATTAGAAATGGCAACGAATTAAAATAATAAATGTTCCATGAAGTATTTTAATATAAATGGAAATGGTGTATATGCTTTTCCACTAGACGTGTCACATCTCATACTCTTTCAATTGAAAACAATTCAATCAGTGTTGCGTTCTATACCCTGCGCTTATGTGTGTATCATAAGAAAAACATCACATGCAACCACTTCCTTTCATACTCATCAGCCAGTGGACTCATCAAATGTCATGAACCCCATGGTGGCTGATGCTGCACTATAATGCAAACTAATATCGCAGATTTGTAATACTGGAGTCCATGTTTATGTTGTGTGTGTGTGCGCTTAGAGATCTTTTTTCTGTTCGTTTAGATTATAAAACAAAAGGCATGCGTGGCAATTGTGGAATTTTACAACGTATTTAATAGCAAGATGAATGAACATCCAGGATATGGGAATTCACTATAGAATTTAGTAGGATTAAGTGGGAAATTAGGATAGAATACACCTACAACGTAATGGGAATGTATAAGGATTTGAGTGTTTTTGTTTTCAGAGATGTAAATGCTTTAAATTATATTAATTGGTTTCATATTTAATATTGAATTGCCTGCTAATTGAAAGTGAAAGTAAAAAAAAAAATAATCCTAGAGAATAATTCAAGAAGTCGGTAAATGCTTGAAGAATCTCAATTTTCGAACCAATGCCCACGATGACATCGCAAGCCCATAAATTGCACTAAATTCACTCTTTGTGGATGCTTTAACCTTTCAACACTCACTCGTGCATTCGCATTTATCCAATTGCAGCAATTCTGCTTCTTAACCAATCTATTGATCCACTGAAAGGTGCTCACAGTTAACATGGCCCACTCTTTATTAAATGCTCTTGGAGTCATATTTACGATTTACGTGAAATTATTCGGTCACCAAAAATTTCTCCTGTTAAAAAAATATGTGGCATGATGTCCACCGCGCCCACTATACAGTGCAATATTCTTGCGTTTACGGCATGAGGCTTCTCAGCTGCACTGCTTAACCAAATTTTAGGTTCCGTTTGTTAGCTGAAAGTGTTGACTGATATAAAACATATGTAACATTTTACTGAAAAGGAATTGCTGTTCCTGGATTTAAATTTTAATACAATACTAAGAGACAGAAATAATTTCTTGTGTTTACACAAGTTTAAAGTAATTCCTTCCCACTGATAGAGTTTATATATGAGTAAACAATGAATTCACTTGTTGAATAAGAAACTCATTTTGTAATTTCATTAAAATTAAATTCAAATGAATACAAAATAATTTTCTCATAGAATTATTACAATTTAGGCTACAATGTTGTTGCTGATAATTATGTTCATGGGAAGAAATGTATCCCTACACAAGAAGATATTTTTAAGCGCGCTCTCATTACGAAAATAGATGTACTCGCCCATATTCATGAATATAATTTTGAAAATATTTCATATCCAAACTCGTGCGTGTATGTATTTCTCTTTTTGTATGTGTGTGTGGGGATAAATGAATCGTTTACAATTAAATATGTTCCAAAAGCGAAAAAGTATGTACGCGAAATAAAATTCAAAGTATAGTAATACAATCTGGTTCGTACGCCGCATCAGTATCTCGTGAGAATATATATATATGAATATTGAATATATATATGAGAATATATATATATATGATTATTTGTTATTTATTAAAAATAACGTAAACAAAGTATGTATGTATGTATGTAGCTTGTGCAACTTAAGCATTTGCAGATTGCGAACGCTAAAAAAAAATAAATAAAAATTTATTTTTCCTTTTTTCGGCTTTACGCCAATCTTTATTGAGCTGAATATAACAACTGAACTTAAAATTACGGAAAGCTTATTTATATTAACTTATTAAAAAAAAAGGTGGCTTGACTTGTTTTACGACAATTATTGAGAAATGACAAAATTTGGTAAACAATTATTTGGAATTAGAAGTACAAAATTTAATAAATGATTAATTGGCAAGAATGCAAGTTGACAAATAATTCTTGCGAAAACCGTCTGAAAAGTAGAATATGCAGAGGTATTCAATTTCCTTTGTTAATATTTGGGAACTTTGCATTTTTAAACGGGTGAAAACTTTTGTGTTGTTAACTTGCATACATTAACGTGAAAAGCTTTAAATGTTAGCGAATCGCCAAGTGGAATTAATTCTTGGCGGAAGAAATTATTTAAAATTGGCTCAAAAATCGTTTTCAAAATCGATTTCAATTCGTAGCTAGCATTCCTTTAGGATGATAATTTAAAATTGCGATGTTGTAGATTTTTAGAAACGCTGTTAAAATTTTCCACATTTATTTATATATTTTCAACCTATTAAATTTAAAATTTAAAATAACGAAAAAGAAACTTGATCTATATAAATTGTATTTATATAATATAATATATATAATATAATTAATTATTAATAATTAATATTTATATACGGCTAACTCGCTGATGCGAAGGGAGAACAGCATAATCGGTTCCACAAATCCCCTCGTATTCTGAATTTGTATTTGACAACATGAAATTTTATTTGACTTGTGGAAAAAGAAAATTTAGTTTGAAACATTTCCTTATGTAAATATGAAGGAAAATTGAAAATAGAATTTTCGAAAATTTCTGAAGACAGACGACATTTCTAGTGTGTAGACAGAATTGTTACTGCTATTATTTTTGTTTTATAAATAACTATATATATTTGTTACACAATATTGATACTCCATCAAAGGGTTTTTGAGGCATGTTTGTTCCTCCATCCATGTTTGTTTCTATTTCTCTTTTCGCGGTGGCTTATTTAAAAATCGTAATTGCTCTTTCAATGAAATTTCTACTGCGAGCAGTCTTTTTGTATGACGCCACAACACTTTAGATTATTTTATTGTTAGTGAAAGTATAAATTTGAAAATGTATCAACATGCAACAGAATATTTATGAAAATGCATATACTCGTATACACATGTGAGTATGTTTTTTGGGACAATTGCCCAGTATATGCATACTTATATAAAAAAAAGCAGAAAATAATTTTTATTTTTAATGATTGTAATCCCAAAATAAATACATTGTAAATATAATATTTATTATATACTGTGTACATAAAATCAAAACTAGTTTTGATACATAATTGAAAGGTGGGGCGAATAATATTGTTCTAACGTAAGTTCCAAACGAACGGCGAACAGCTGCTAGCAGACGATATAATATCGACACCTTTTAAGGAAGAATTTGCAAAAATTCTGTATAAAGTTCGAAGAATTATCTTTGGGTATAAATTAGCTTCACTCGGCCTCTGGTCGATACTTAAGAGTCGTCAGCGACTACGCAGAAGTGTAAATCGAGACGTGACAACTCCTGTTGATCGACAATCTTCTAAGCATGCAGCTAAACATTGTAGTTTGAAGGAGAGTAACTGTAAATACCCTCGGTGAACTATTGCGCAAAAATAATAATAATTCGAACTTGAAAGGACTAGAATTAAAAGATTGCAAATACGATTGCCAATTTACAATTTAATGACATTCTTTTTTCTCTAATATGGAAAAGTTTCAAATATAAATAGTTATTCTAAATCTGTGATGATGCATTGGATGGGGTATCAGACAGTAGAATCCTTTGACATTTTTTATTCAAATTTTAATATATCAGGATAGATATCAATCATTAGATTGATGACAGCTTTCAGCATTAACTTAAAATATTCTACAAAGCAAGAGAGGTAAATCATTAAATATTATTTTTAGAACAAGATAGAAATTATTAGTTCTAAAGGAACTCAATAAAATTTATTCTAATATAAGTTTTTGAATTCGAAAACGAAAAGTATTCTTTCTATGTAATTGTTTACAATTTTTAGTTATTAAAATATAATACTCAAAATGTTAATTATTTTTAAATGATTTAATTACGTTTTTAAAATTATTTAACTTCTATTTAATACGGAATAAGTAGCTTCATAAATAAGAAACAGTTTTACATTTTTTAGACAAAACCGTACTAGAAAAAAATTTAAAAAAAAATATTTAAAATTTGTGAATACGTCATACACACGCTTTTGCAAATAATTGTTTGCATATGAAGATGAGCTGTAGGTCAAATGGAACTGCTGATTTCCACCTTTTCTTTATTTTATCATCTCATCAGGTTTGGAATGCATAAATGCACTACAAGTATTATAATAGATAGATTAGAAGTACTTATAATAAAAATATAATATATTCGGTCTTTGAATATATTATTGAATTATGATTTTAGACAGATCTAATTTGAAATGAAGAAATATTTTTAATTTAGTTTGTAAATAATTATTAGCGATGAGTGATAAGAAGTGTGGCGAATTGAGGGGAAAAGTCTAAACGATTTCTTAGTTCCACCTTACCACGATAAGATGTGAATAATACAATTTCCGAAAAAATTTTAATTTTAACTTCACAAGTTTTTAATGTTCAAACATTTAAATATTAATTTTGATTAGAGTTAATATTTTTTTAATATTATGGTTTTTTTCCACTTTCAGTTCAATGTATTGATGCCACTTGCAGTTCCAAAAGATAAAAAATGTACATAAAAAAATATTAATAACACAGGAACATGTGCGTTTTGAATACATACGACTCGTACTCTTTACGAATCTTTATCGTCATTTCGAAAATAAAATAAATTAAATTTGTAGATTCTCCAAATATTATAATGACCATAAAGAATAAATTTACAAAAAAAAAAAAAAAAAAAAAAAACAAAAATATTAATAATTTGACAAAGAAATTTCAATAACACAATAAAAAACGAAACACAAAATAATTTAAATATATAAAAAAAAACAACTAGACAAGGTGTAGAAACACAGAAACCTTCAAAATATTTTGCAAAGCTTTCTGGAAACAAATCTTGAATATTTAATATCAAACGTAAGGAATTATTCCACTTACTCTGAATGGGCTCATTTGGAAAGTTACATGCTTCTGCAACATTTGACTGCGATCTGCATAAAAAACTTTACATCCGCATAGTAACAGAAAAGTTCTAAACTACAAATATTTGAAATAGCTCTTTGACAACACGAAACACTTGTTAATAATAATAAAGGGAATGACTGGCACACAAACAAAGCACACAGTCAAATTATCTGACCAACGTTCTTTGTTATACTAAATGATAAAGAACTTCGTAATTTTGTATAGGCTGGCAAAAGTTTAGGGATGCAGAGAAATCCAATTAAGTGATCATTGCTTTCATTGGAAAAAAAAACAAACATTATGTTGCTTTTTCGAAATCTCTCAGCTTTTCATTGAATGACTGTAAAATTGCAGCATCTCAGACTTTCATCTCTCAAAGAAAAGCTTTTTTTCCAAGTACAAGTTGAATATTTGCAATAAAAGTTTAAGTTTTGTACTCACCACACATGCTGTTCGCATTTGCTGTATTTGCATTTCCAAATCTCTTATACGTTTTACAGCAGCCTCTTCTACTCTCGAGTGTTTAGACAATTTCTCTACGACCTTCTGAACACCCTCCATGGTGAGAGAATGTTGCCGCGGTGAGGGATGGACTGGTGAACCTTGAGGCGGTGTCACTATTGCCGCTGATAATGCCTGCACAGCTTTAACACCGCCGTGCACTGATACATCTTCGGTTACACTTAAACTGCAGGAATTCGCATTTGAGTGTATAGACTCTAAATTTTTAGTTTTCTGTTCTAAAGTATTTTCTATATCGCGCAACTGTTCCACCACTTGGTCCATAATAATACTTTGCTCAGCAGAGGGCCGTATATTTTGTAATTTCTCTTCCAGCTGAATAATACGCACCTGATAAGTTTTTTCTATTTCAATTTTAAGATTTTGTACTTCATTTTTGAGGACTTCATTAGAATGGGATTGAGTGTTAATAAATTCTTCCAATTGCTTAAAGTAAAAAAATAAAGCAAATATTCGACAATCAGGATGATCTTCCTCTAAAGAATTTTTATTAAATTTTCTAACACTTAATAAAAAAAAAAAATGCCTGTAATCTCCAACAATATTTTTTATTTTAAAAATATTTTATTTGCCACGAACCTTGACCTTTTCGCCCAAGACATGTTCATTAAGCGCTTTCGTTTCCACCTGATTCTCCAAGTCAGATATAATTTCACGTAAAACAAATATTTTATCAATGGCAGCTTTCAACTCCACTTCAAATTTTTCACGTTTAGTAATCGAATCCTGCAGCTTTTTGGTTAATTCTCGTACTTGGTTTTCTAAATGCTCTGCCTAAGGATAAAAATTAACAAAAAAAAAAAAAAAAAAACAAAATATTTAATATAAAATGTTAATAAAATATGTTATAAGTATTGTTTTAAAAACAATATCATTTATTGCATTTAAACTTACATTTAATTTAAAAACTTTTGCTTTGTTTGATTGTTGCGTGCAAAAAAATTAAAATTAGTAAACAAATATTTATTGTTAGTGCCAAATGGTTAAACTTAAAGAATTTAATATAGTAATTTCTTCAGAAAAATATTAATTTTAATTAAAATTAATCATAAGCTGAAAAATATATATCAGTTGCTTGTTGTATTTTGTTAATGAATTCTTTTCTAACGTTAAAAAAAAAAATTAAAAATATCTGACAAAAAACTTTATTTGGTTTATTATTTAATATATATAAAATTGCACTGAATGCCTTACACAAAGTGTGCCATTTGATTTAGAAATGTTATTCGAGCATTTTTCGAAAACTTTGATTAAATAATGGTTACCTGGTTGTCTACTCTGTAATTTGAGGAGCATTGCATTGCAATTTGAACATTGGGCACGATTCTTGCAATCTCTTGTATAAAAGTGATGATGGAGAACTAATAACAATTTTACAACTGCACCTCTACTTTCATCTCCAGCCCTAATGCTATTTATTTTTAATAACAAATATCTTAACAAATAATCAAAGAAATTCTGCCAAATTTGGTAGACATATAAAGGCGCTGAATATAACAAAAAAAATTTATTCAGAGAGTAAGGGAGACTGCACTCTCACAATTTCGGTGTTCAGTAGCCTGGGAAGTATTTATCAGATTTAAATGGACTTATTTTTAACAAACTATAACTATCACATAATCTGGTAACCGATTATTTTATGGCAATTGTGTAGCAAAAGTCGCCAGTTTTACAAGTCCGCTTCACAACGAAAATACATACAAGGAAAAGTAAAATAGAAAAAAGTGTTTAAACAGAAACAAAACAATAGTGTAAGTGATTACGTATTAAAAATTATTAATAATCTTTTTTTTCTTTTTATACAATTTCAATGCGTTCCGAATTTCTAAAATCTTTAAAAAGAATGAAACAACTTTATAAAATGATAACTTAACGATATATACAAAACTGGAATTAATCAAATTGAAATATTGAACTTAATTCAAAAAAGAATAATAAATGAAAACAAACCATTAAAGAAATAAATAAAATATATATATCCAAAACCAGCAAATTCCAAATTCCAAATTCCAAATTCCAATAAAATTAAACAGAAATAAAAAGTAGCCATCCCATTTTAAATTAATAAATAGAAGTGACAAACGAAAGACTTAAGCCGCATTAATTTGCATTAAATCATAGAATTTTGTTGCAATTACAAATGTTGTTTTAAAAACTCACCTCCTCAGAGGCATTTGCATATGAGCTGCGTTCTTTTTCCTTATCCCTGAGTTGAGCTTTTAGATTTTCAATTTCCCTTATAAACTCATCGCGTTCTTGTTCACGTTCCGCTGCTTGTTCCTCTAAAAATTGGCGAGTGGCCTTCAACTGTTTATCGGCGGTCAGTATCTGAGATTTGTTTTATTACACGATGTTGTGGTGAAACGAGGGGGTTTTGCATTTAAAATATGTAGGTTTTATAACATTAAAAGTACTTATCACAGAATACTTAATTTATAGCCTAAGATTGTATCATCATAAGAAGATACTCATCATTTTAAATGCACGAGAAATGTACTGGAAAATGATTTTTAATTCGAGTTCTTTTTAAATATCATAGCTAATGCATGCCCACAGTGTTACAAACATACCTTAGAAATCTTCTACAGTAAGCTGAAGTAAAACTATAAACTATAATAGTGGTTATTTACCTGTGACTGCAGATCTTCTCTATCCTTGCGGCCACACTCCACAACTTTGTCACCCTCACGGCAGAAATCTTCTATCATTTGCAGCAACTGTACTGTAGAATCATTGATCTGTTGCTTTTGTGTAGGAGTGGATAATATATTTCGGGCCTTTTCTTGCAACAAAGCAAAACTAGACGATGAATGCTCCGAATTTGACAGACGTTGTGGTGACTTCATAGAACCCAAACCGTAGCCTTCATTGTATTCAATATTGTTAAGAGACCCCAGCTGAGACAACTGATTTCTTAAATGCTGTAACTCTTCACCCAGTTGGGAGTTACGTGTTATTGTATGCTCCAATTCCTCTTGCAGGCGTACTCGATCATTTTCGGATTTTACTAAACGATTTTTAAGTTCCACCAACTGAAAATTTAGTTCCGAAGCATTATTTGTAAGAAGGGAATTATTATCCAAAAAGAATATGTTTAGATCGGGAGGTAAGGAGCTTAAATTTTGTGTATGTTGTACTAAAGAGGATTGATGGGTGGGCAATTGTTGTTCATTTAAAGAGTTCACACGTATGAATTTATGTTGTTGTTGAATTTTTAGACCATCCTCCTGCTCACTGTCATGTTTCTCTAGCTCACTTGAGAAGCTTTCCTTGAGGCATTTTTTCTTTAATAATTCTTGCGATAAATGTAATAAATAAGAAGCTTCTGAGCGTAAACGTTCCAAACAATCGTTAAGATCGAAATCGTCATTGTCATCTGTATTTCTTTCATTAACATACTGTACCAGACTGGGATCTTCGACTACTTCTAATAAATTTTGAACGTCTGCTATCATGTGCAATTTACTAGTATTTAAAGTTTCATTTAAAATATTGGTGGTCAGATTGCAATCATCGAAAGAATGCTCCTCTAAAGTACGATTGCACATTAGCAGCCGTTGAACTTCTTCCACTAAGTTTTCAGTTAAGTCATTCCCACAGTTTACTACACATTTCAAAAGTTCTGCAAGAACCTGCCTGAAAGTTTTCGATAGCTCACGCAAACTATCCCGTTCACTAAGCAGTTTGTCAAAATCGCGTCCAGCATCAAATGTGGAATTACGTTTGTTCTTGCGATTAAGTTGTTTTTCATAGTCCTGTTTTAAGCGCGACATCTGCAAAATATAAGAGAAAAGTAAAAACAGGGGAATTATTTGTTTCTATAAAAGAGCCAAAACTATCAATAGGAAGGACTCTTCCCACATAAGAAAATATGTCTGATAGAGTTTGAGCATCTCTCCTCACAAAACTTCTTATGTATTTCAAACTTAAGGAGATATCCAATCCGACTTTTCACTGCTTTTCCAAATAAGAAAATATGTTCCGCAATCTCACTTTTTCTCCACTTAAAGAATTCACATGGAAAATCGGATATTAATGGATATCGCAGGAATGGGAATATTATTTATAATTACGCTAATAGTTTTTAAATATGTGCATTTAATTAACCAGTTACTAAAGTACCTCTTCAGCATGTTTAATTTGTAATTGTGCAATTTCCAATTGACTTTTGGCCGTCAATTTTTCTCTCAGCAAGATCAATTCCCTTGGCCAATGTTGATCATCTGCTGTTGATTCCGATAGTAAAGTCTAAAATAGAATATAAAAAAAAAAAAAAAAAATCAATACTAAAACGGAAATGCACAAAAATAAAACTATCAACAATTGTTGTGTAAAATGGAATAGTATTTACAAAACAAGCCAACCGAGCGATTTCTATGAAATTGTGTGGATGAGTATGGCTGGTTCCAGCTTTAGAGATGCGATACATTTTATGTTATTCTCAAAATATAATTTCTTTTAAAATTCTTTTTATACCACTATATAAGTAGAAAGAAAGTCCGTCCGTCCAGTTAATAAATTTATAGCTTACACACGTATGCACATTGAAAATAGTTTTATTTTTAGTTGTTTTGTTTAGATCGTAAGAAATGAAAAAATTGCTTTTACAATCATGACGTCTAAACGATATATACAATTTTGTATTTTAATTGGCGTCTACAACCGCCATGACGAAAGTGTATTAGAAAACTTGGTCGGCAAGAACAAAACTGTTTAAATACAATGTGAAGTTTTGAATGAAGAAAAATCCCCTTCTTTTTTGTAGACTTGTTGTTGTTGGACTTTTCCCCCCAAAAAAAAACATACGAGTTGCATGTGTTGTTTGAAATTGTGAAATATTAAAAACTAATTAAATTTCTTCTTTTGTTATTGTTTTGTGAAATAGGGGAGAGAAAATATAACTAATATCTTCAATGCAGCATTTGGAGGCGTAAACATACGCGTATCGAACTGGTGCTCATCTATAGATGCTGCGAGAATTAATTAAAATTATGCATAAAGTTTGTATTAATTTTTAGACTATTTTTATACACAAAAGTAGATAAATAAGTAAAATGGTTTAATTTAATTAATTTCAGCTTATTACCTTACTGACAGTGATAAAGTGAAGGATTCGGAATGACTTTAAGGAAAAGTGTGCATCCAGTAAACACAATAAATATCAATGAAATATCAATGTGACAAAGGCGCCAATATACGAAATGTTAAAGAATGTATAAATATATGTATGTAAATGTGTGTATGTATAAATATTTACTTATAAATCTTGAAAAATTTGCTTTGTATAATCATTACCCAACAAACATTTTGTTGCGATATGTATGACAAACAGAAATTGAATTGTTATTTAAATTACACTAATAGTAAGAAAAATTTCTGTTCAGCAGAAGGTAAAAAAAATGCATTGAAATGCCTTTCCTTTATGTAAATGAAATAAATATAGATCTAGGCACCTTCCAATTAAAGTTAATTGAAAATTTTTCTTAAATCAAAGTTGTTTAAGATATTAAGAACAAAACACTGAACTTAAATGCACTTACTTTCTTACCCACTTTTACAATGATTGATATTTGCCAGTTTAAATGAAAAGTAAAGAAGGAGAGGAAACAAATGCCAATTAAGCATTAATAGTTTACTTTTTCTTTTAAGTCTCTATTTACTCGTATAAAACATTAAGAAAAGTCGGAATATAAGTTACATAAGTAAAAAAGTTTAAATATTGGTCTTAAAAGAATAAAATCTATTTTCTATCTCGAAAAGAATATAAATTCTTCAAAATGTTCGCTGGGTAGGAACGAAATGCATACAAAAGAATATTGGAACAAAATTAAGAAACTTATGCACATGTGTATTTGCTGATAAACAATATGTCGATGGATGGCATCCACTTGGCAGGGTCAATTCTATGGAAATTTTGACAACACCAAATGATGTCTTCAAACAGATGCGTCAGTATTTAAATGGAAAATATCTTGTGCTCAAAATTTTGTTTAAATTGATTAAAATCTTTTAAGATAAACGCCGTTAAAATTTCAAAAATGTTTAACGTACAAATACAAAATGTATCAATTAAATAAACAACTCAAAATAATTGAGTGGGCAAAATAACAAATACATACATCAAAAGCAAACAAACAAAAGAAAACCAACATTTGCCTTTATTTATAATAAATCAAATTCAATTAAATTTTTGATTGTACACTCTAATCTTCTGTTTCTTTCATTATTAGAATATCTACTGCGATGATTAGAGAAGTTTGTTTTGTTTGGAATTTTTTTATTCTAAATTGTATTTTCTATTACAGATACATAATACAAAAAAAAAAAATGAAAGACTCTATTGAACAAAAAACTTAAACGAAATTAACAAAAGCTATGAGAATAAAAATGTTGAAGGATGACCGACAAAACTTAAATGTACTTAAACATAAATTGTTTAAAACAGCAGCATACTGGTGGAAGATATGCTTACAAACTTCGTTACGCAACTTTTAGTACAATTTATATAAATTGTGGTTTTTATATAAATTGGTGTACTAAATTAAAATAGTTGCAGTTAGAACGCTTTCTATTTCGTACACAAAAAAAAATTAATGGTAAATATGCATGAAGGCTTCCGTATATGCCTCAGTGTAAATCTGTTTTCTTTGAAAAATATACTACGAACTTTAACATAAAAAAATAATTTATTAAATTCTTTTTTTAGGGAATGTAAATTTCTACGATTGCTACGCAAATGGAATTCGAAATATTATAATGATGATATTAACTGGATGTGCGAACTTCATACATCATCAGAAGAAGATTTGTAGCATAGAGGAAGTTCATTTTTGGACTGTATTTAGGTAAAGCCAAAACGAAAGCACATTTTGTATGTGAATGCCCAATTGGAAACCCCGATTTACACTTTGATCTCAGGAAACACTGATCTCATACTTAATAATGATCTATCAAACAGTTTCAAAAAGTTACTCAAAGCGAAAGTTGTTAAATTCGCCTTTTTTTTCTGCGATAAGAAAAACTTTTAAATATCACAAATTGGCAAATTAGTTTTTATTACTGTGCATAACACATGATCTTAACACATGATCACTTTACATTTTACAACTAGTGAAAGCTCACTGTACATATTCCCTTATTATTATAACATTTTCTATAGTAAATTCTCAATTAAATTGCTTTTGCTCGTCTTATCATTTTTAATTTAAAATTATCAAATGATAATAAAATTACATTTAAAATCCAACGAAAATAAATTACTTAAAGAGATATTTTATTTGAGATTAACTTAATTATTTCAGAATAAAATGGCATATTCGTTGGAATGGCTGAATGTAAATTATGAACAACAAGAATGGCAAATAAATTGAAATTGGGCGAAACAACTCTTTTTCAAAACACTTTGAAACTAAGACCCAAGAACATACAATTAATATAAATAAGATAAATAGAAACAGTTTCTTAAGTTTGTAAAATTAGAAATATATTGTTAGAAGTATTGTGACGATACTTTCTCTAAAAATAAATTACATTTTCTTCTCACTTCAAAGAAATCCTACAAATGGCATACACTTCAGTTTTCACCAGGAAGCATAAATACTGTTTGTTGCGCGAGAGATTCAACTTTTTTTTTTAATTTCGCACACATAATTTTTTATTTTTTAATTTTTCAATATGTAGAGAGACTTTATGTTTCCAAAAATATATTTTAGTACGGCAATGGTTTTCCAATTAAGGTGGGTTGATATTGGGGATCTGTAGTGGTAATTTCGCAAATGAATTGCTATAGTTTTAGGAAAATCTACAAAGAACAATTAGATCGCTGGTCGGCTTGATTTGTGCCTTCACAATTTTGAAAATGTTTTATATTTATGTACAGTGACAGGTGTAAATGCAAATATAATAAACTCCAAAGAAAATTAAATTTTTCAGGATTAAGGTATGGAAAATTTAATCTGTTTCTTTGAAACACTTTCACAAAAGAAGAAATTATTTAAAATAACATATTCAACGTATGGAATGAATGGAATGATTCAATGATTTAATTTGGTGAAAATATTCCGTCATTTTACGCATTTTCTCAAATATGACTCGTGCGATTTTTAGCTGGAATAATTTTCTTTGCTGATTCCCTAATTATTCCACTTTCATAATGTAAAGTATATATGGCGGGGAATACGACGTAACTCCAATGAAAAAACCACACGCTTCTTTCACGATTTGGAGAAAGTGAATTTTCTGAAATATGTGTCGTACGATTTTTAGCACGAATGGTTAATTTTATTCCCTAATTAGTCGCCTCCACTTTAATCCCCAAATGCGATTTTGATATTTTATACATTTTATTAAATTTTTCCTTTCCCACCCGGTTTTAAATTTGCAAAATCTACGCAACATTTTCTAAGCTACCTTGGCGCACTTAAAATTTTTTTGAAATTTTTTCTTTTGCTAATTTTTGGAAACGCCAAAGTCAAATTGAAAGTAAACGTAATTTATTTATTGAATTGTAATACATTAAACACATTAGGTACAGAAAGCTGTATTGGTGTTGTATTGGCTCCTTACCAAGCTTCATTGTTGAAAGGAGATGAAAAAAGTAGGGGCACACACAACTCTGTAAAGTTTACTACACTTCCAATTCATAAAGGAACGAAATCGAACATATCTACATATATATATATATCACAATCATAATTTTCAGTTCTTATAAATGCCACACTATTCATATTTTATTTACTGATTTAAAATGATCGAGACATTATTAGTTATTGTTCATTAATTTTTCACAAATTTCTATCACTTACTGTTTGACTTTTTATTTTTAATAATTTACCGTTTTACACCTGACAGCTTGTCAATGAAAATATTCCAGTAAAATGTTTTCAGTGTTGTCTATTCTCATAGAAATGATATTTACTGATAAATCGACATACTATAATTTTTTACTTGTTATTTTTCGATATTACAACCAAAACGAGATTTCGGATTCAAAGAAGTATGGGAAGGGCCTTTATTAGTTTTGTATAAGTTCTTCAAAAAAGAGACAACTAAATACGACCTTACGACGACATGAACAAGTTAAAATCTTGTTCAAAACAAATGCAAAATATTTAAGAAAAAAGTCATGATGCAAATATTTTAAAAAAAAATTTCCCTTTTTACTAAACAATAAGCCATTGAAGAATGTCTAGAAATGTCACACTTAGTAATCACGGCAGTCACAAATAAGAAATAATGAGTTACTGCCCAAACTCTGTTGGATTATTTGATAGACTTATTAAAAAGTGGACTTCGGATGTGTTCAATATTGTAAAACTGCATATGTGTGCATGCACATCTATGGATCCTTATGAGAAAACCCTTTATTCATGCTCTTATTCTTTATTATATAATATTTACGTTACATGTGGTTCTTGGAAGCATATCATGGCTATATATATTTTCTGTTGGCTGCCAGACTTTCCTAATCCTATACTCGTATAGTTGTTCCATTTTCATCTCTGACTGACAAGAAGAAATTATTGTATTAATTTAAAATAATTTGGTTGCTATTTTTACGCTTTCTATTGAAAAGGCTAAATTTCAGACAAAATATATGATCTCTTATAAAAGTGATCTCATTAACATTTAAGATACAAGGCTGAATTAGCTGTTTTATGTGTATCTTTACATTGTAGTTTTTTAAATAATATTTTCTGACTAAAAGTCTAGCCTTTTTTGTTAAAAGGAAAGTACTTAAGACAATATTAAAAATTATTCCGTATAGTTCTGCACAGGATTAATCAATGGCTGGTCAAGAAAGAGCGTTTAAGAGCATAGTAATATTTCAGTACGATATTCAGAAATTGTGTTTACGGTATTATAAGCCAAAATAATATATTTTAACCACATATTTTAATTCAAAAATAGTTCTAAATACTACATAACTAATGTGAAAACTATCCCCATATTACCACCATGATTGTATTATTATGGAGATGAGGTATCGCCTGCCCCGATAAGGGCTCTATTACAACTTACCTTTAACGACTCTCATCGAAAAAGGAAATTTCAACCAAAGTAATAAATAATCTGGATCAACACATTTTCGTTATTACAATTTGCTGTATTTGCTTCTATATGAAAATGATTATTTTCGCTATAGCACGACTACATGACAATATGCCCATCATTGCAGCTAAGGACAACTTGACTAATATCTACTTTTATGTGCGACAATGACTAGAAATAGTGGTGCTATTTTTTGCTATTATTTTCAGGTAAATTCACAAAATTATATTATATTTTAAATATATAAATAATTTTATTTTCTCAAATGCTAAATTTTATGATGTCGCTCTTTATGATGTCGCTCCTTCTTGCAAAATACAAAAATATACCTGGACACAGGATTATAGTAGTAGTAAAAATGTTATTCTTCCATGAATATGAACGGATTCAAACTCGAGCTCAACAAACAAACTTTCATTCAAAATTAAATGTGTACGAGTATGGGGATGCAATTAAAAAATCAGTATTTTTATTTACCTTATTTTTAAAATGTTGAAAATTTTCTACAATTTTACAGTTTTATTTTTTAATTTTTTAATTGACAACACAATAATTTTCAGACAATTTAAATTTTTTAACTCTCATAAGTTTTTTTTCTTAATACTCAAAAATGTTGATTTAATTTTGAAAATTGGTTCATTGCTAATTTTATTTATTTTTGTCACAAATGGAAAACCAAAACGATAATTATTTAAGTTCAAAAAATAAAATACGAGCGTATACAAAGATTTAATTTATTTATATTATTTGTAGTACAATTTACAAATAACGTTTTTGTTATTCAGAGTCCTCTACATTAGCAAGCGAATGCTTTGAGAGCACGCGATAAACTGTTGAGTTTTTTAATATCGATGGAAAATTATAAATACAAAATTGATCTTATCGCAAGTTCAACATAAATCGCTCAGAGAAAGAGATGCTAGAAGAGAGCAGCATCTACTAAAAACAGAGCAAGGCGTATGGAAAAAGAGAACTAATTTGGAATATGAAGTTATTGCCCAAAAGTGTAAACTACAGGAAGTTAAAAAATGTAATAATTAGTTATTATTTAAGTATTATATTTACAAGAAAATCTTTTCTAAAATGTTAATTTTTTTTTTATATTTTTCAAGTACACACGTTTAGAATAGCAGATATGATTTTATTAGAATTAGTTATGGATAGAAAAAAGAATTCTTCAGACGGCATGTCTAAAATTTATTTAAATGCTTCTAATAATGAAAATAATAAAATTCACTAAAATAATAAGTGAACGTTTTCGTGAAAAAATTGAAACAATCATATTTTGTGGGCCAAAAATTCACGAAACATTTGAAATCGTTTTTAAAATAATTTTTTTTTTTGTGTCAAAGACAAATGATTTTCATGTTATTACTACAAATTTTTCGCTGCTCATATTAAAATAGATGTTGGCTATAATCTAGCATGAATAAAAAAAAGGAAATTGCAACATAAAATCAAGTGCTTAATGTACGAGTATTTACGTAAGTAAAAGAATGTATGTGAATAGTATGTAATGTAAAATAATATAAATGTTTTATGTAATTCTACCGCCGATAAATTATGTTTGCTATAGAAAAATTATCTTAGGAATATTAAAATGTGAAAAGAGAAATAAGAAGTATTCTCACTCCTTCAAAATTTAGAAAATATCCATTTAAAAAATATTAGAAAAAATTATTTAATTAACGAAATATGTTTTTTTATTATTATTGAGAAATATTTGTGATGAGAAATATTTGCTAAATCAGAAGTTTATTGTTTTCTTATATAAAATGTCGGCTAGCTCTAAATTATTGGCAAAGAATTATAACTTTCGATCATCTTCCTCTTTATAGAAAATATTTGTGCAAAAAATAAAAATGTGTATAGCCAATTATTTTTTATTTAATATCCATAACGTTTGTACATAAAATTTTATTTTAATGATAAAATTTCTATAAAATTTTTCGCACTCTATGATATAAATTTATATATTTTAATAATAATATTTGTACAAAATTAAACTAAAGGAAATTATTGATAACTTCAATAAATTTTTCTTACCAAAAAAAAATCATAGAGAAATTACTTACAAATAAATATTTTTTTCAAAGAAACATTGTATAAAAATTTCCTAAAAATATTCAAATACTTTTTTTTACAAATTTCTTTTATATTCAAAAATTACAAATTCTATGTCTTCTGACCTTCAGACAACGAAATTTCTAAAGATTACAAAGACAGCATTCGTTGTATTAGAAAAGTGGAAGATTTTGAAAATGATAATGAACTCATTAAGCACAATCACTTCGCTTATGACTCCGCTCCTTTAAATAATTCGAAGAAAATATACTTGATTTTAGATTTTTTTCTTTAATGATTTATTTTTAATTCTAAAAGGAAATGAATGCATCATTTAGCCAAGAGCACAAAAATTTAAACCAAAAATTTAAATTAGAAAATAAAATAAGCCGAACAGATCTTGCAGCACGTGTTTACAAGAAAGTTTCAAAAGAAAGAAAAGATCTCGTCTATAGTATTGATCTCGTCTATAGTTCTTAAAAATAGAGGATGGAGTTCATGATGGATAAGACACATTCATTTTTTCCCGAATCCAACCAAAAATAAATGAAAAGGAAAGTGAGTGTTTCAACTTTATTTTGTTTTATTTAGCTGAGAGAGGAAACAAGAGTGTTCATTGACATCTTGTTATTATTTTATGTGTTTATTTTCGAAGAAAATCTGATTAAAATTGGAAACCAATTCATAGACTCACTTTTTAATACTTGTGTTGAAACATGGAAGACTTAGATACATGTGTAATACTTATTTTCTAAAAATAAGAAGATATACCATGACGTGTAAACACAACACTAAACTAAAGAAAAGTTCCGCATACAAATTTATCACATTTGTAGAATTATATGCTTGTTTATTTTCCAATTTAATCTCTATGGCTCCTTTGCTTCAAGCAGTTATGAAGTTTTAAGATGTCAAAACATATTCTGCGACTTTGATACTTTTTTTTTTGGTAATAGTTCATTATTTACGACTTTTACATTTAAGTGATAAAATGGGAACTCATATCCCGAAGATATTTTTAATAGCGAATAATGTATCGCACCCTCGAAAGGGTATTATAACTTAAATATTGGCCTATCCCAACTAAGTATAGTATTTCCGAAAAGTTTTCGAATTTCACCTTATATATATATCACTAAATATTACTATCACATTTTAAATTTTATAAACGAAGGATACTCTTTACGATGGGACCAACTTTTTCTTCTACAACATTAAAGGAGACTTTTGCAACTATAAGGAAATATTAAAAAAAAAAAAGATTCGGATTATAAAAACTACTTTCACAAAAAGATTTCTTTAATAACTGAAGCAAAAAAAAAAAAAAAACAATTATTAATGGCAAATAGTTTAAAAGAAACTCTCTCGACCAGCAAAAAACAAAGATATTTCATCATAATAATCTATTTAAAAGCACTTATTTAGAGAATTCTTTATAAAAATAAATATTAATTTAATATTTAATGTTATATATAGTAAATATAATATGTTTTGTTGGGTGCTAAAAGCACTCTGATCAGTATCCAAAAGGAAATTATAAAAATTTATCTATTTTATGCTTCTATTCTCAAAATTTTAATTAAGGATTACTGAAATACAATCCCAGCGAGCTTTGGAAATTTTTTTCAAATGTACCAGCATGTTTTATTCGACATGAATTTATTTTTTTTTTGAAAAAATCATTAAACAATTATTCAACCATGTGCATACAACGGTTTGACAAAAATAAAAAGTAAAATTCAAAGTTAAATATATAATAATATTTATTACTATTAAGAAACGTTCTCCGAATTCATTATGCTATTTTCTTATTTAAGATCCAGCAATTGTTATTGATAGGTTTTATAAAGAAAATATTAAAACGATAAAAGTAGAGTATACAAATATAATATGTATTATTAAATATTATATATAAAATTTATCAATAAAAAAAAATTCAAATAGCAATTTATCTATTGCAAAAATATTTCAAAAACAATTATTTTTAAAGAATATTTATTATTCGATTAGAAAAAAATTTGTAATTCGATTGTAAAACTGAATCATTAAAAAATTTCCAACAAATTTTAAGAAATTAAAAATATTTGTATGTAAAAAAACTTTTTAAGGCTTTTCTTATATTTAAAATTTTTTTTTTATTATTGTATTTATATAATTCAATATTAATTAAGAAATTATTATAATTTCTGTATAAAACTTTCCAAATTATCAATCACAAATTGTTCCTATAGAAATTTATCAACTACAGAATTTTTTTTAATTTATAGATCCCAAGAACTACCGGAAAAGTTATTTAAAAAGAAGCAGACGAAATGAAACCCCTATTTTAGATATAAAATTTGGATAAAAAATAAATTTCTTAAAAAATTTAAAATTTTGTTTAGAAGATTTATAAATTATATAAAATTAAATTTAATATTGTAGGAAATTCAGTGAAATTTATTATTATATTGAATATCATGTTTGCTACACAAAACCAAACGCAGGAATACGACTAGCTTAATCACACAGCGGATAAAATTAGTTGACTTACTGTTCAAATTCATTTGTTATCGATATGCCTTATCGATAATTTATCGATACTAACAATAATAAGACTAACCATATATATTGTATAAGCGCACATACAACTTCATATTATTATTTTGCTTCCTTCTCATATATTGGCCCATTCTTACGAAATAAGTCAACCCAATATTCAGCGGACGATAAGAATAACAAAATATATGAGATATACCTTTGCGAATAAACTTTGCGAATACCCCTGCAATTGGGTTTATTAATTTTTCGCTAAAGACAAAGTACGATAGAAATCATGTCACCAGCGACCCCACGATCAAAAGAAAAGGGAAAAACATGTCACGGTTGGCAAATTTTCAAATTATCAAACAAATATTAAAAACTAGAAAATAATTTAAACTCACGCTTTACATTTTATAAAAAAAAAAAATGTTGTACTTAGGAAAAGGTTTTTAAAAAAAAATTTAAAATTATGTTTTTATGAAAATACACAAAACAAACACATAAATGAATCATCATGCATTTAATGAAACATAAAATAAACAAAAAAACAAAGGTGGAAAATGGAAAATGGAAATTAAATGCGCTTTAAAAGATGCCAGCGAACACTTACCTGTATTTGACGTTCCAATTCGTGAACAATATCTTCTCTAGCCAATGCCAACTGTTCTTGCAAACGTCTTTCATATTCATCAATAATTTTTTGTATCACATGAGACTCATTATTGCAGTTCAATTCATCTTGATCAATTATGATCAAAGAAGTGTTATTATTGTTGCCAATCAAGGGCGATGCTGATGCCAAGCAGGCGGCGGCAACCCTTTCATTAGGGCTTTGGCTTAAGTTACGTATTGTTGTTTGTGTTAAATCTTCCGTATGCGATGTCGTTGTAGCTGTCATCGTCTCATATGTCGAATTCAGATTGGAACTTTTAGTATTGGATGACTGGTGTGGGTGTAATTTTTTGTTTTTCATATTTTGAAGTAGGGGTTAGCACAGTGAAGTAGTTTACATCCATGAAATGTGTTTTTTAATTTTATTTTGCGGATTTTATAAAGAGTAAACGCAAATAACATGCTGGTTAGCTTACAAAGTTTAATTATATTTTTTTAATTAACATACTATAAGTCATATCTTTCCTAAAAATTGTATGGGCGAATGAAGATGAAGATCTCAGCAACTGCAAATCGTTGTTCCTATTATCTTTATAATTATATTTTTAACATTAAATAATAATATATTTTGAAATAATAACCAAAAATTAAAAAAAAAAATTAAACTACATGTAAGTTTTCAGTTATGCTTTAATTGTACTTTCCATTGTTTTCGGAAAGCTTATACTTTACAGATATATACATATAGTATTTGCTTAAAAATCTTTCTAGCCGAAAAAAGAACTTAAAACTTTGTGATAATATACTAAATTCCTTTAAGATTTAAAATACACTAAATCCCTTAAGATATAATACGATTTAATTATAACGATTTTACAATGGGTGTATAGTTTTCAAACTTTTTTTTATTGCCCATTAAAATACTATCCGAAAGAATATTATTTGAAATTTGCTCAAAAACAGTATTTAAAAAATAGATCAAAATTTATTATATCTTCTCGAAATAAGAACTTAAAAATGAAAAAATTTTTTTGGAATTAAATTATAAATAATTTTCTCGAACGAAATCAAAAAGACAATCAATACATTACATGTCGAACTATCGACTTCGTGGGAGAGACAATAATATTAATATTTTTTAATAAAACTCAAACAAAAACGCTTACATTGATGTAATCCAAAATTTTTTCTAAAGAAATAAACGTACTATCACATTGTTTACGTAAGTTATAATAAATACCTGAATGTCTGACAATAACTTTTAACTACATAAGTTTTTACTGGCTATTTATACAGGTAAAACCGCAATATTGAAAAAAGTGAAAATTCGCTATTTCTTTTTTCATGCAAGTTTTCATACAATAATACTCTCATACTTTTATCATCGTTGCCACTTTTTGGAATTTGTCCCCAAATAGAAGATTTTTATTTGGGATTTTATATTATACTTACAAATTGTATTGGTGGCTTTAGTTAAAAACTTTTGCAAGAAGTGATCATATACATAAAACAAAAAACAAAATTTGGAAAAAGGATTTTGTTTGCAATATATGTATGTACATATTTCTTAATTCAAATATTATGGGATAGTTTCGATTCTTTAAAATTTAGTTATACATACGTATAATCCTATGTATATATAACAAATCATATT
The DNA here is from genome assembly GCA_963402855.1 of Ormia ochracea. Classification (NCBI taxonomy): domain Eukaryota; kingdom Metazoa; phylum Arthropoda; class Insecta; order Diptera; family Tachinidae; genus Ormia; species Ormia ochracea. The sequence continues at coordinate 46,262,457 of OY727106.1, forward strand.
GCCGATAATAAAATCGAAACATATTTTGTATATAAGAGCTTTTAAACGAAATTACAACTATAATCAAACAAAATTTTAAATATTGTGCCAACCATATTCGACATGTGTCGATGATAAAATATAGGTGAGCAGAATATCATTGGTGATGTAAAAGCAGATAATAAAATGCTAATAAATATCACCTTAATGCGATGCATAAAAAAGAAACTACTCTTATTTACTTAAAATTATTCAGTCATAATGCGTTGGGTGGATAGTGTCTATGCCATCAGTGCTGGTCTTAGAAAAAAATTACAACTCACATACGAGGTGTGATCAAAAAATAAGAGTTATATTGGATTTTTTCAGAAAATTTTATTTATTCATCAACAACTATACTGCCCCATTCAAAGTAATCCTCCCCAGATATAATAGAAAATAATTACGCAAACCTTTTTTCCAAGAAGATCACACCAAAACACGACTAAGCGTTTTAACTGCCGTTTGTCAAAAACAAACTGGCAATCCAAAATGGTTGATAGCATATACAGGGTGGGCCAAAAGTCACAATGGGGTTTAAAAATTTAATAACTTTTTTGTTTATTTTTTTTTTTTATTTTTTTTTTTAAGATTATATAAATAACATCTGGAGAATAAATAATGGAGGGATTTACAACTGAACAAAGAACAAGAATAATAGAATTTTATTACTTAAATCAGCGATCAATTATTTTAACGCAAAGAGCATATCGTCGCCATTAATAATTTCAAGAAATTCAGAAATTAATTGGCCAGCGCGTTCGCCAGATTTGTCAGCATGCGACTATTTTCTTTGGGGTTATTTGAAGGAGCGAGTATATGTCAACAAGCCCGAGACAATCCTTGAACTCAAGGCCAACATTGTTGCAGAAATTCGAGGGCTACAGCCACAAATGTTGAAAGATGTTATGGAAAATGCTCTCAAAAGAGCCCATCATTGCGAAGCTAATAACGGCGGTCATTTAAGTGACATTATTTTCCATACTTAGCGTAAAAAAATTTCCATTTTGTATATTTCATAATCTTAAAAAAAAAAATAAAAAAAAAAAATAAACAAAAAAGTTATTAAATTTTTAAACCCCATTGTGAGTTTTGGCCCACCCTGTATATAACAGACATGTATACCAATACAACAAAAAAAATGCGAAAATCGCACATACGTAACTCACGACATTTAAAAATAACTGTTCTTTTTTGATCACATCTCGTATATGAAAAAAGAAATGTTTTGCAGATTGGTAGTAGTATTGTTTTATTTGTAAGAAATTAATGAAATTTTGTAAATACGAAAATACAAAATTTTGTGTACGGTTTAAAGAGAAACCAGTATCCCTGATTGCGATATAACTTTTATGGGTTTTACTTGTTATGAATGAGTAAAAAAATTACTTTTTTAATTACTTGTGGCAAAAATGATTTTAGTTGTCAAAAATGATTGTCCGAATCGAATTTAATTAATACAAAAGTTTTTCTCACCGAGTCTCCACATAAACTGTGATACTTTTGTTGCAAAATTTTTCAAGGTATAATTTTTCTCTACAGTCCTCTGTCTCGCCTGTCGTCAAGCCTATGTACCAACTTGTTTGCTTTTTTTTAAAACTAAAATATATGTATATAAACCATCAAAAGTTATTGTCGTACCGTCAGTTTTCAATTCACATATCCATATTTATTGTCATACCACTAAACTTGATTAGCTCTTATTACAGAAGGTACACTAGTAATAAAAACATAACTCTTTTTGATTTTAAGTGTAAATCCAATAAAAGTTAAGAAAACTTGTTCAGCATTTAGAAAAAATATGACTTGTTTTTTCTTCGATCAAATTAGTTTAAATATTGGTATGAAAAGAAGCATCGGCATGCTAATTTAAACATAAATAAACAATATGTTGTATAAATTACCAAAAACTTACCATAAAATCATCTTCAGGATAACGAGACTCAAAATACTTTATACGATCTGTTAATTTTTTAATATTCTCATCCTGGCTGCTCTGAATCTCATGAATTTTATTTTGGTAAAATGCCTTTAATTCGTTGATTTCCCAAGCCAACTGAAAATAATTATTTTTATAAATATTTAAATTTTTAATTCAAGGCAGAAAATAAATCATACCTGTGTGCCCTGATTTGTAGCTGGATCTTCATTAAATGCATCAGTGCCTGGAGTCATTTGACGATGAGAGGGGCTCAATAATAGTTCGGCCTTAGAGCGTTTACGTGGTGAGGTTTCTTTCGACTTATAAAGAGGGCCAATTTTCAAATCTTCTGATAATTGTTCCTGATCGGAACATTCAGATGCCGAAGATGAAGTTGTACCATAACGTTGAGATTTTTGTGAAAATACATCATCGGAATACCTATTAAAGAGAGATTAATTCAAATGTATATAAACATTGTACTTTTTAGTTTTAAAATTCTTACTGTTTCTCTAAATCGGCACACTTTGTTTCAAAATATTTCCTTAAATCTTCCATTTCCTGATTATGCTTGGCCTCCCGTTCTTGCTTTTGTTGAATACATTTTTTTATTTCATTATCCTTCTCCTGTTTTTCATTTTCCCATTGATCCATGACTACTTTTAGCTCTTGTTCATATTTCATTTTACATTTTTCCAACTCTTGACATAGATAATCGTCAAATTTTTTCTGCACCATAAAGAAGAGTCGTACTTCATTTGGTGTTAAATATTTCTGAAATTGCTCAATTTGTTTACTGAACGGAGTTGAATCACTTGTCATCTCAATATCACTAGTGGGATAATCGTATTGGCGGGGCATGGACAATTGACGTTCTCTTGAATTACGTGAAACTTTTTCTTCATTATCTGTGAGATAAAGACGATCTAAATCGTCGTCTGACTCACTTACTAAATCCATAGAAATTTCTGATATTCTTTGACCACAATTACTTTCTTGGTCACGAGGCCAAAAATTTTTTTTGGCAGCTTCCATTGCTTCCGCCAATTGTTTACGTATTAGAACTACTTCATGGTTAAGTTTATCCGTTTGACTTTGTAAATTTTCTCTAATGGTAAGAGATTGTGTAAGAGAATCATTAAGTTTTGCTATTAGCTCATCACGTTTTGATAGTTCCATATAAATGTCCATAGTCTAAATATAAATTTAAAAATATTTCTTCATTTAAAACTCAGCCATTTGGAAAATCGTTTTTTAGATTAATAAAAAGTTTTATTTTCAGTTTTATTTAACTGGTTTCGATAAAGAAAGTTAGTAAGAAGTCTGGCAAATATTTCAGAATATTTCTTTTTAATTTGAATTATGTTTGTTAAACATTTTGAAAATATTATAAAACTTGTTTTAATGCTTAAATAAACTATTTCAGAAACCTTTTAACAAAGAAAACGGTTTAAAACATGTTCAAGAACTTTATAACTCTAATGCTATAACTTTTTATTAAAGAAAGAGTTTATTTTTAAAATAAGAATCTTGAATACTAAAATTATCAAAGAGATCTCTTTTTGCAGAAAGCTATTATTTAAATTATAAAGAAAGCATACATATAAGCAAAGCTTATTCTTATAAATTCATTTGCTAGAACTTTCGTACCAAATAATATCAAATAAAATGTTATAAAAAAATCGATATATTGGATTATATCGATTATCGATATCGATATCGATGTGTATCAGAAATCTCTCTTATTTTCAATGATATTTCAGATAATGTATCAAGTTTTAAATGTTTTTGGTGGTGCCCAAAAAAAAAAATTTATTATTACACTATAAATTCAAAATTAAAATCAATTATTTAAAGAACTTTAAAAAAAGCCTTTTCATAAAATAGATCGTGTTATAGTATACAATTTTTGTAGAGAAAATATCTGAATTTTAAAATCATCCTTTAAGCCCTTTATTTAAATTTCATAATAAAACTATTAAATCCTTCTCACCTTTATAATAGAATTTTAACACACAGTTTTTTCGGAAATAAATTTTTTTACGCAAAAACTTTGTTTTTACTTTCAACTAGTTCATCTGATTAGTTATTATCTAATTATTTCTTTGTTTTTCTTTTAACCAAATGTATTTAAAGTTCTGTTCGCAACTATGAAATCTAAAGAAAGTATGAAAAGTGCTTTAAAAATGATATATTGAAAAAAGACCGTTTAAATTTAAAAAAAAAATAAAATAAAATTTCATTTCATAAGAAGAGCAAGTTTTGATCTTAGCAAGAATACTCTTTCCCACAAAACTTACCGGTTGGCCAAAATCCTCTTGGAAAGTTCTATATTCAGTAGAGTTTGTCACCAACGAGCTAGAATCTCTTCCAGAGCCCAAAAGTTCTGAAGAATTTTGATTATTTTGTGAATCTCTTCTATTGCCATTCTCCAGTTGTAAATTTAAAGAAACCAAGCAGGCCTCCTTGTTGGCCAACATTTCCTGCAATTCTTCTACTTTTTGTTCCAGCATTTGTACCATATTTAAGTTTACAGTCGTATTTGTACTGACGTTATTATTGTGCAAAGTTTTCTTACTTTCACTTTTTGAAGTTAATTTAACCGAGTTTTCATGGCCTAACGAATTTCTCTCTTCTTGTACGGATAAAGAATTTCGTTCACTTTCCTCTGTTATATCCTCCAAAATATCTTTAGCAAAATCAACTAACGACACTCTTTCCATACTTTTTACTTGGGTGTTTTCTATATTACCTGGAATTTCAGCTGTAGGTGATAATGGAAAGTTATTATCCTTAGGTTGTATTTTCAAGGCCATTATTTTCAGTTTCATTAATTTTAATGAGGTCTCCTCATCGTCTTCCTCTGCTGTATTTATTTGTAACGTGCTCCAAGATTCCAGTTGTTCAATTTTGGCATTGTGCTCTTTAAAGTTCAAGTTTTTTGCTAAATTATTTTGCATTTCTCTTTCGGCTTGTTTGGAGGTCGTAGGGTGTTCTTCCAATTCCTGTAGACTTTCATCTAAATCTGTTATCATATCGGATTGCAAAGGATTTTCAAAAATGTCCTCTTCCACCTGTTCATTGGGTACAATGGAAACGACTATACTGCCTGCTAACTTTGGTATCATCCCCAAAGAACTTTCAATTTTTGGTGTTAAAACTGTTTCTTTGGTGTTTTCCTCATCAGATTTTTGAACTTTTAATGGTCTTTCCATTTGCAACTTTTCTGGTGTATCTTCCAACAACTTATTAACTAAAGTTTCATTATGTATAATAAAACTTGGATTTAAAGAACTCAAATCTTTATCATCAAAAGTCATTTCCATAGATTGATTTGTAGCAATTATTTCTTCAATGGAATGATCTTTATCACTGTGCAAAGACGAAGCACCTGATAAAGGTTTAATATCAGGATTTTCAAATAATTCTGGACGGGAGGATTTAAAAACTTTTTGTTGTTCTTCATTAAGAAATTTCGGATCTTCTAGTTTCAATTGTTCATCCGACAAGGAAGACTTATCACTCTGTTTTGGTTTTGTACTGTTATTCAAGGTCACCTTAAGATTGAAGTCCTCTGAATGCTGGGAATTTTTGTTGTCGCTCAATTGACTTAAAACCTCTATCTCGTGTTTTTCTTCTTCTTGTAACTCGGAGACATCGTCGGCAGTTGATTGGTTAGCTAAACTCTCCTCATCTTTTTTTTCTTCCTCACTACTACCACCATAAAGCTCCTTCTCAAAATCCGTAGACTCATGTTTCGAATGAGCTTTTAAAAAAGGCACACCTATGTCTTTAGAATCTTCACTGTCATCATTTTCTATGATGAAATGTTGAACTAATTTACCACCCGACAATTGTTCGTCATCTATTTTAAATTGATCTTCATCACTGTAGCTGTTCAAACTACTTTGGTTATGCCTCTTTAAAGCATCACTAGAACTGTCGGAAAGTTCAATGCCAAACAACTGATCCGATTGTGGTTTTTTACTTGGACCCGGCAGAGACACACTAACATCTGGCCCTTCACTCATTTCTAAAGCTTCCTCGATATCTTCCTCTATTTCCTCCTCTTCATCATTGGCCGTTGAACTTAAAGTAGGATTTGTTATATTTTGTGGCACATTACTTTGAATTTGGCTGCTTGTTGTGGCATTTTTACTTGTAGTTAGAATTGTGGAGGCTACCATACGATCAGTTGTTGATATTTGTTCGCTTTGTGATTTATTAGTATCTGTATGTTCTGCCATTATGCCCAGTGATGTAGAGGATGTTGGTTCATCAAAATACGATGCAAATGAAGCACTGCCAGTAAGGCTAAATGGTCGAAACTCCTGCTCTAACAATTCACTGGTATCAAGTAACGATGATGCTGAAGTTTCCTCTTCTTCCTGCTCCCGCCAACTAGAAGTTCTTTCAACTGTATATGTTACGGCAGAACTTGTTGAAACATACTGTTGCGAATCTGGCACTTCATCAGTCTGCAAACATACTTCTACGCATTGTTGGGGGAGGTTGTAAGTTGCATGTGTTGATGTGTTGACAAACTGTAGAGTTGGTATTAGTTCAACAGTATTTACAGATATTTCACCATTCAGCAGATGCTGCGTTTCATTTGCATCTGATTTGGGGACTGACTGATTAGCGTCCGCAGTTGTAGTCGTTAGCAGCGGATGCTGCTGCTGTGTTGTTGTTTTATATGTTGCTCGTGGGCGCAACAATGATGTGATCTATACAAAAATAAAAATAAAAATGAAAATGTATATACTTTATAACAACGCAATACAGAAGGGTTGCATACCCAAACATGTAAAAAAATGAAATAAAATACCAAGTATGTGGTGGTATTTAGGAGCAAGATTTATGAGTTTGTGCATAACAAATATTTTTAGTTTATGATATTGATGATTATATAAGGAAATTTATTTTTGATGAAATGCTCCGATTCTTGATTGGATAAGTTGTTAGGTAATTTTTCCACTTTTCTCCCCCTTGGGGTAATGCATATAAATGCATTTAATAACAATACAAGGTTCACAGTAGGAAAGTTTCATTTTGGAAGTCCGCATTTGTATATAAATTTTTGGAATGTGAAAAAGTAATTTTGAAATCCTATAAGTCTTATTGAGAACCTTAGAAGAAATCTGTGTCATTTGAATTGACACAGATTCACAGGGTGAAATATTTAAGAATTGATAAGATTATCTGCAACACCTGCATAGTTTGAACGGGAACTTTTATTTTGCCTTTAAAATTTTTTGCTTTCTTATTTGTTAATGTAAAAAATACATAAACATAGTCAATATCTAAATGAAATATTTATGCAATAAAATTGCATTGTGCGAACTACGCTAAAATGTTAAAGAATAAAATGTAATAACTTTGTCAAGAAGACTTGCTTACTATAAAAAATTAGAGTTCGAAAGCACGAAAGATTTCGTACGGGCGCCAGTTGGCTGAAATGTGTATACACTTCATATTAATTTTTAAATATATATAAAAAATAAAAATCTGTTCGCCAGTCTTTTGAAAGTCTAGTAATAAATCTCTCAATATATATATACATATATAGGAAGTCGTCTAAAATATTTAGAATGCTGGAAAACTAAAAATACTCACATCAACTAAGTTCAAGTAGTCTGAAATATAGACTACTTCTACTTACATGCATACCCACAACATTTTTTAAAATGATATTTAAAATTTTAGATTCTTATTAGAGACACCTTAATTGACATGAAATACTTCGTGCCATACATTCCACATTCATGCATGTGGCAGTTTATTACAAAATCTTTGCCAGATGCAATCCATCATTAAAGCAAATGTTATCAAGTTTTCCACTTACAGACGCGCGCTCGCTGTTCTTCTTGCCTTATTGAATTTTCAAATCTTCAGTTTAATTAAAAATAAAAAATGAATAAATATGAAAATCGTTTTTCCAGTTTCTTATTCTGCGTGTCTATTTTCAAGAGTATTATGAATTGCATATTTGGCTCAATAATGAAATGCAGGTCAAATCAATTGTGAATTAAAGACTATATTAAAAAATACTTTGAAAAAGTAACATACTCGTACTAGACAAATTGATGTGGAAATAATGAAATCATTTGTCTTATAATCACGTAAAGAAAATTTTTATGACTAACTTTTGTAAGAATTTAATCGATTTTACATAACATTTCTTAAAACCAATTCTAATACAAAATATTCAATATACGACAAAAATTTTTACGATATGCATATTACAATAATTTTTAGTTCAAGATTCACTTCTATTCCGCATGTGGTTTTAAAATGATAAAAGCTTAACGAATTTACCGCGCCCGCCTGAAAGTTAAAATAAATAAATAAAAAAAGCTTTTATAAAAGAACAACTCAATGCGCAAAAATATTATTTCTGTGAAGATAAAGACGTAGAGTGAAACATGATTTGACGTAAGCTCTTAATTAATTACGAATTTTACTCAAGTCAAATATGCGATTCCAGGCTTTTATTTTTTGGAAAATTGCCACATTGATATCATGAGAATTTTAGATGATGTTTCGAGGATTTCGGCCATACTTTTTTGGAACATCTTTCCGTATTGCGCATTTACAACATATAGAAATTGTAGAATCCACACAATACAAGGGTTTAAGTGCCATTTCTGAATTCTACTTGTGAATTAAAAAAAAAAAACTTCCAATATTGAGATCAATTTAATTTTTCGACCGTCACCTTTAAAAGCAGTAAATTTTCTCAGAAATTTCAAACCGAATCAGATTTAAAGGTTCATTTGCCGAAAACATTTTCCATACATTGAATTTATGTATAAGCCGCGAAATTCTACACAAAACATTTTATTCTTTTTGAAATTAACAAATTTAAATTGATTTTCTTAAATTTCTTTTCATGGACACTCGAACCATTGTATGGAATATTATAGTGATAAATCTAAAAGAAAATCACATTAAGAGATTATATTTAACTTTTCAATAATGAAATATAATAAAACAGGAGTGCCATTAAGAGACGTTAATAAGTTGTAAGAAAAATATGAAACGCCTTTTCCACCTACACAAATTTTATCAATTTGCAAGAATGCAAAGAAAGGAAAACGAGGAGTTCCTTAAAAGCAATTTGATTGAATTTCATACTGTTATCTTGATTTCCATGGCAACCAAATTATATATTTAGCCATAAATGTGAAAGTGGGTGACAATGTCAAGGACAATTTTATTGACACAACCTTTGGAATGTAAAACTCATTAAGTTTAATTTTGAGAATATATAGATAAGTAAAGAATTTATATTTATATCGAAAATTTTAATATTTTCATTGGAATCCTTTTAAAAAAAATCAAGTGGATATTAATAAAAATTTCCGTCTGGAGCATCAAATATGGGCATTTCACGAGTTATTCCACAAGAAATTTATCCATCATTTCTTCCTTCTTTGTAATACTGCTGATGCAACTTTCTTTGCTTTAAACTTAATTAATATTGATCATGGTAGAGTTGAGGAACGCAACACCACGAAAAGCTAGAACGTTAACAACCAATTGTATAAGCAAAAGCTAAATGCAGACGATCTAGCAAATGTATTTCTAAGAAAGAATGCTGTGCATCGTGAGATAAGGATCAATAGAAGAATAAAAGAAATTACACTAATGTATGAAGTATCGTACAGTTTAAGGGGCTTAGGGGTTGATCTAATCCAAGAAATATTTGTGAAACTTAGCGGAAAAGCGGACCAGAATAATACAACACACCCTTTTCCTGCGCTCTGACATAATACTTTACTTTTACATGTGCAAGTGGCACATTAAAAAAATATACAAATATTTAAAATAATTGGTCAATAAGGAAAGGAATTTAATAAAAATAATACTTTACTGTTTTTTTTGCACATAAATATTTATTATTTTGTTTTGTAACCAGTCGTTTTTTTAATAAATGTTGTGCTCTGGTGCCATTGTAACGAATTTTTCTAGCATTCTAGAAATATAAATTTTTTGGCGAAATATTCTACAAACACCACAACATGAATAATTCATTAAAAAAATTTTATGCAACATTTTTAATTTTTTATTTAAAAATATGTTTCTGTGTCTGTTCTACTTTTATGTCATTTGTATAATATTTTTTAGGTTTTAAAAAAATTATTTCTTCAAAATTCGAAATTTAGCAAAACAATCTGGGGTCTGCGTTACACTAATCTCAATTGCATAAAATAATAAATTTAAATTTGTTTGTAAAAGTACATTTTTAAATCTACAAAAAAAAGAATGTGCGCTGTAATTCCCTCATTAACATTTCTTAGTTTTTTAGGTCATGTGGGAATGTCGTGAGGTTAATAATACTATAAATGAGCTAGATAAAAAAGGAGATGGACTTATTATTAAACAGTTATGAATTTTCATTTAGTTTAAATTAGAAAAAGTTAAAAAATTACTAAAATAATCAAGGAATACCATTTAGTTCACTTTTTGCTTTATTATATTTCAACATTTCAAGTTTATTGCAAACACTTATTAAAAATATAAACAGACATTTAAAAGAATTCTTTATTTATGAAAATTAAACAAATATAGGAAAAAGATTAACCACTTTAGACTAACGCTTTTGACAAGAACTAAGGTGTACAGGTATGCTGGTTTGTAGTAACGCTGATACAATGCAATATCTGACTCTTGATGCCGTTGTGCAGTGTTTAATTAGACTTAAGATAATTTTAAGAGCTTTATTAAATGCTATGAAATGCATAAGGAATGGAAACAAATAAATTTATGCTTGCCAAGCAAATCATGCTAACAAGTATATTTAGACAGTTTCTGTTGTTAGCACAAAAGTGAAGATTGTTTCAAAAAGCTTTAAAGTTGTTACTGAATAACACAAATTACGGTTCTGATTTCTGTAAACGCCTTGGTTAGCGTTACAAAAGTTACTTAATGACACTGCATATAAATGTGTCATTCATATTACACAGAAATTCGAAAAAGTAAGAAAACAATAAATATGAAAATATTTCGCTGTTCTTCGCTGCTATAAAGACCTACAGAAAATTATTTCTTATTGAAAACAGGACGATGTGTGCCTTGCTTAGAACGAAAACTCTTGTATTAAACCCAATTGCTCTTGCAGGTGAAAAAGTGAGAAAGTTGCAACAGAAAATTCGTTAAGTTTTGCAAAACTATTCAGTTGATGACCTTTTCAAGCAATGTAATAGAATTTATATACATATATATCGATAATAATAACAACTTTATCAGAATTGCATTAAATATTACACTGGTCAGATGTTGTAAGAGTATTTCTAGAGCTTCCAATTGATATATATATATATATATATGTATATATATATGAGTTAAAAATTATTATTGTAGTCTTACTCGTTCCATAAAAATTTATATATTAGTTAAAAGTCATATTTTAAAATCACACTACTTATGTAAAGTTACTTTTACAATTACAATTTTTTTTTTTTGGACTATTTATTTCAAAAGTGTGTGAAAAATACAGTATGCAAAAATGTGTTCTGCTTAAAGTAAAAATTGTGTCCATTTATAAAATACGAGTATATAAAACAAATGGTTTCTTTCAGATCTTTGCAAAATAAATTAAAAATAACTTTAAGAATAAAAACAAACTGAGTCATTGCAAAAAAAAAAACATGGGAAAAAGGACTTGAAAAGTTTATATTCTAAATTAGATACAGGGAACTGATTGCAAGTGTAAACAAATTGGAAATGAGAAGAGATATTTTGTATTAAATGAATGGGAAGAAAATTGCATTTTCTATATGTATGTTTAATAGGTACATATAGTTTAGAAGCAGTTTAATTTGTTATGCAACTGTAATGAAAATTCAGTTAAAAATCCATTAGAATATTGGAATTTGTCACAAAACCCGTAACTTTATCTAAAAATATATTCATGGCTTAATACAAAAACAATCTATGTTGCTTTAAAAATTTTTGTTTGCAACTTTCAAAGTTTATTTTAGTATTATTATGTATGACGTATTTGTAATAAGAGAATATTTAACAACTTTTGGTCAAAGTACGTATTTAAATACATTTATACTATATTATATTTTATTATATTACAATTTTTGTTCTTTGTATTTTTGTTAATCATGTCAGAGACCTATTCGCGCAATGCATTGTATCGGAATTAGTGAATCACTATAAAGGGAAAATTATACAGAAGACATGAGATATCAGACAGCGCCCAAGGCCTCGATTTATACTCTATTTAGCTGTTAAGCGAAAGTATGATCTCACACGTGTATTGTTATTAACGTTACCAATTTCCTTATAAATATAAATTAACCGAAAACTGTGCCTTCAAAAAAAAAAAAAATAATAATAAAATAATTCATGAATTTGTTTTTATTTTATTAATGCCGATAGTAGGTCACAATTCAAAAAGACAAACAAATCTCTCTACTAGCCGTCTATGAGTTTATTAAATGTTACTTTTGCTTCGACTTACTTATGAGCAAAAGCGCATTCTACTTTAAAATACTTTGGCAAACAACAAAAGGATAGCTATAATTTCTGAAGATATCTAATAATTTGTAATAACAAGGTTATAAAATTCTTTCAATATAAATCTTTTTAAGAACAAAATAAAACGTGGTAATTTTTTTTTTTTAATTTTTGTAATTTTTACAAATAAGATTAAATCAAGTGGGAACAGTGTTCAGCGAGTTCAATAGTTAAGAGTTAAGATTATTGCAATATATTTAAGCGAGGGGAATAAAGCTGAATTGAAATAAAACTTACTTGTAATTTCGACATTTTTTAAGGCCTTTTTTTATTTTTTTTTTAATATCTTTTTAAATTTGTGTAAATTATTTTCGTTTGTTAGTATAAATTTGTCTATAAAAATACTTTTATCAAATAGCTGCATTCATATCCATACATGTTTATATACCATTCTTTTTTTAAAATTTTAATCATTTCCATTTTTTTGGGATCTTCAAAAATTTGGTTTCTTTCATAAAACTATGAGATATTATAAATAAGGTAATTAGTTAAATATAATTTTCATAATTGTGAATTAATTTGTCTTATAGAAATCTTAACTTTGTGATATAAATTTTTCCGGAAAAAAAGCATTAAAAATTGAATAGTGAGAAAAAAATTCATCCACGAAGTACATTTATATATGTAGCTCTCTAAAAGTTCATTCTGGTATTAAAAGCATAATAATAATTTAATCTTAGAAATGTTTCTTCAAAGCCTAATCCTGCGCAAATATTAAAAATCATTTAGAAGCTTTTTATTGCTCCTGTATATATCTGTTTTTGCTTTTAAATAATATGGCGCATTTTCAGTACTAATGATTTTCGGTGGGAGGTAAATCTTCATGTTCGACTCCTGGTTTATTACTATAACTTTTCTAGAGATTTTCTGCTATTACATATGTAACTTTTGCTGCAGCCAAACACTTTTAACACACCGCAATGTGCATATGTTTGTTTCTCACACGGAAATTGCAAGTTGAAACTTATGGGTGTTGATTGGAAATACATACATATCATCCTCTTCTCTATACATTATTTATTCATTATTGTTATATTATTTATTATATTTATTCATTTTTTTATATAAAATGTTTTTATATTCTAAATATTTTTATTACTCGACTATCTTTTATTTTTTACTTATTACAATTAGTTTTATATTATTAATTAAATTATTTAATTTTTGTCGTCATTTTCAATTATCTCATTTAGAAGTAAAATCACTTCAAAAACATTTCAATTTAATTTAATTGCTCTCGAGTGTTTCGCGTATTAAAGAAAACTAACCAACCGATTCACTTTTTATTACAAAACAGATAACAGAAAGAATTACACACACACACACAAACATCACCAGAGTAAAAATCTTAATTTTCAAAATAAACCGTAAAACAAGCGAACGTGCGAGCCCAACATACGAGTATAACAAAAACTAAGCGAAAAGAATGAAAGTAAACTTAAAGACAAGCCAAACAAATTTTGCAAATATTAAAAACAGACACCAGAAAACATACAAAATAAATCTATACAAATTGCCTGTTATATTTTATTTTATTTTAATGTAACAGATTTTCGCTTACTTAAATATATGGCTATGTTTGTGCACATGTGTGTGTATGTGAATAAGAAATATGTAACATGAAAACATTTTACATCAAAAGAAAAACAAGAAAAATATAAAATAAAATAACAAGCGTGCGGTTCCAAGCGGTTCCGAGCACAAAAGTAAACTCAAACAACTTTCGAGTGGAGTACATTTTCAAAAATTTATTTGAGTTTTCTTTATTAATTTTCCTAGAAAACGCAACAGCCGCAGCACACACACGCACACGCACACGTCACTGTAAATACTCAAAATGTGTAATTAAAATATTCTCATTGCAGATTTATAACAGTATTACCGTTGAGAACTTTCTACAGGAGATTTTAAATACCGCAAAAAGAAAACGTTTTTTTCAACCACAATTTTTTTTTAAAACATTTTTATTTATTTTTATTTAGAGAAAATTAAACAAAATTCAATTGTTAACAAAACTATTACATTGGAGTTTTAATAGAATTGTAAATAATAATGACTAAACTAAACTCGAGTCGGATTATTATTTAAATTTAAAGCTATTTAGCTTTTAACTAATTTATCTTCAAATACATTTGAATCGGGAAGCTGAGATCTGTGCGGCTAAAAGCTTCCAAACTTAGATAAATTTTAAAAATTGATTGAACTACATACACATATATTTAAACATATATATGTATATGTATAGATCGATTACGAATAGTAATTGAACATCAATTAGGAGGGTAGTGACTGAAAATAGAATTATGTATAGCAATTTTGAAGCTGCCAGTGGAAATTCCTTCTTCTTATGCAACGCCGAATTTTTACCTACATACTTTAAGATGACTCAACTCTATATCATTTCTAAAAATCATTGGCATATTCAACAATGCTTGAGAACTCCAAGATTATTAGCTATTTTGCAAACGGCCTTTGGTTATTTGAAAGTTTCATTATGGCCACATATATGTGTAAACGCATGCATATGCATATATACATATATGTATGTGTACATATGTATATAGTTGTATTTACTTGAAATAAAAAACAAAAGTAATAAGCGTTTTACATACCCATTCATAGAAAGTAAATAAGTCCATATTATTTAATATACGTCATCAATTCATTCAGAACCAAACATTCATTTATACTTC
This sequence comes from Ormia ochracea, assembly GCA_963402855.1. NCBI lineage: Eukaryota > Metazoa > Arthropoda > Insecta > Diptera > Tachinidae > Ormia > Ormia ochracea. The sequence goes on from OY727106.1 coordinate 46,277,622, forward strand.
CCCTTACAACTTTCTTAAGATTATTTCAAGTGAATGGTATCGAACCACTACATATACATATATGTACGTATGGGCAGCATCCATGTATCAGAGAGAAAACTTTATGTCTTTTGTTTTCTTTAATATTAACAAATGTTCAATAAAATTAAAAAAAAAAATGCTAATCTTTAGGGCGTATGTGGTATATATACATGAAAAATTAATTTAAATTGATTAAATTAAATTGCATGCTTGCTATTCAAGTATGATGTTGACTTTATAAAAACGGCACAAAATGGGAAAAAAATTCAAGATTTTAAAATATATTTTCAAAAAATATTTTAAAGTTGCACAATCATAATTTTGTTTGGGTTTTTTTAACTTTTATTTTTTAAATTTATATATCCGCATATTTTGTTTACAATTATATTAATTTATTGAATTTTAACAAAGTTCCAATTAATTCAAACTAAACTAACAAACTACAAACTAATTGTTATTTATCTTTTATATAAGTCTATGGCCTCATATTAGATTATTGGTATTTAAAATTCTATCGAAAATTTGATGTTTCCTAAATGAAACAAAAACGTTTAAACTAAATAACGCGCCAATTGCAACTAAAGTGAAACATTATAAAATATCTAGAAAAATGTAAAAAGTGAAAATTCATTAAATGTTGCATTAGAGCGAAATGTTCCTCCTCAACATTTTCTCAACCATATCAATTCATTAAACTGGGAGGGAGATCTTTCAACTCTCAAGTTTATTTATTCATGTTCGAAAATCGTAGAAGTAACACAAATTCATTTATAAAAATACTGCACATTCATGTATATGTATACATATGGATTTATATACATATGTACACGTGCATATATGAATGTATATGGATTTAAATTTTGTATTCAAACGTTATGGAAAAACATGAACGATTTATATTTTAATGTCGTCATAAAATACAATTTAGCGGCAGAGCGACATAGAGTTGAGAAATGAAAATATATATAAAACCTATATTTTATTAAAAATAAATTGAAAATTATACACAATAGAATATCTAAAAACCTTGTGTGTTTACGAAAGCAGGTTTAATATAATCTGAAATTAACTGTATTAAGAAACTATTCGTTATATAATTTATATATAGTTATAATAGCGCAAATAGCAAATATAATATATTTAAATTTATTTCAAGTTTTTTTGAAGTCCACTAATACAAAAAATTTTATAAATAGTTAAAAACCAATAAATACTTCTGGTTAAAATATAATTGATTAAAAAATTAAATTTATTATTTTTTAATTTATAATCGGCTGTTAGTTAAAAAATTAAAAAAAAATAAATTTGAAAAAAAGTCATTTTGTCGTTTTAATTTTAGCAAGCGAGACATTTAGCGTGAAAAGCTCTAACAGATCTTAAAAATGGAAAACGCATTTAAAGGTACAATCTCGAAACTTCAATGGGCACTGTGATAGCAACCAAACACTTTGACAGAGAGTTGAAAAAGAGGAAATACATATAAATATGGTAACTGTAATAATATAATTCTAGTACACTACATGAAGTATTAGATCGTATGTATGTATGCTTACGTTGTGTTCATAGAATTCATATGTATAGATGGGTGTATGTATCCATAAGATGTTAATAACCCTGGCGTTTTAATTCAAACTCTGATGAGTGAACTATTTTAAAAATCGGATTTCTCAAAGAGATATTTTAATCCGTTCGGTAGTCCTGAATACAAAAACTATGTTTAATTAAAAAAAACACTAACACTAATGTAAGAGTCACTATAAATAAAGGGAAAAAGTGCAATTTGCTCTACATTACAAACTCTACATAAAAAAAATTCAATCAGTTTGCTATTTTATTTTCGTAATCTTCAACGTACCGCCATATCGGAGACGATTAGCGGTAATTATTATTTCAATATTATAAATTTTAGAAACTATTATTTTTTTTTAACGTTAATGAGCCAACAGCATTAAATGAAAAAAAATAACAATTGCAGAATTTGCGGAAGAACAAAATTCCAAGAAAACGGTCAATTCATAAAGGACGTTAAATAAATTTTTTTTAATTAAAACGTGCGCAGCCCAAATAATATATTCCATTATAGAAAAATATTAATTTATTCAGGCTAATGGCTAATACATTAATTGCATTTCTATGTCTCTCCAACGACCTTAAAAATATGTTAAGCCCGATCACTTTAAAAGGCTCTGGTTTCAGTGTATCTTAGGCTTACCTGTAGATTGAACATAAGCAAACAGAAAACCTCGTGAAGTTTGAGCAGTAGGGGTCCACTCTGAAATAATGCTAAAGGTATTTCGCTTCCGTTCCAACTCCCAATGAATACATTAATGCATTTCCCACCTTTTTTTGTCCGAAAAGTTCTTTTTTTGTATTATCTAATTTTGGTTTATTATTTCACACCATAATGGAAAATATATAATTAATAATAACGACCAAGAGGAAACTTCAATGTAATCTCTTAATTTATTAGGCCAATAACAGCTACAAGTAATGATGAGGCAAAACAAATGTATCAAACAAATACAATCGCTATCAATTACCGAACTTCATACTTCCCCCTCTCATATGAATTCAAAACACGATCAACAAAAATCGTGGGGTTTCAGGTTGAAACCTGGAATAAGGAGAGCCTTAATTTCAATTTTAAATAATTTATCTTTTTACTTGCAAATAAAGAATCCATCTATAAAAGTATTAAAGGTTTTGAATTAACAAATTTAATTAGATTTAAAATACACAAATATAAAAGTAAACTTGCGGTTGCTGGCCTTTATATTCTAAAGTAAATGCAAAACAGAATTACTTCTTTTTTAATATGTTTTTACTTGATATAAAATATTTAAATATAAATTCCATTAAGTAGAGTTATTTTATAAAAAAATTATCTATATAAACAAACATATTGTATAAGTAAATGTAATGAAAATTTTAAAAAATATTTTATAAATCTTTCTATATATATATATATATATATATATATATATATGTATATATAATATAACATAAACATATTAATAGATGTATGTATATATTTAATACAGAATTTATTGTCTAATTTATGTGTCAAAAGAAATGTGCAATATAAAATTTAATACATGTATTTTGGCCATAGATTTGAGCATTAACATTAAAAAAAAATTGATTTTTAATTTTATGTATATTTTTATATATTCTTATCAATTTTATTTAATTATAACTATAATTTAAGGCAATATTGTATAATATTTATACTTAATAAATATTTAATGGGAATTTTCAACAGTTGCTACTAAGACACTGGTGTGTTAAAATGTTAATATTTATAATACATTTATTTGTCTATTCATCATAAAATTTTATACAGCAATTTCTAACATAAAACATAACTTATAATTATTTATTTATGTATGTAATTCGCAAATTAATCGATGTATTGAAGTTGTTGCATTCTGTACAGCATTGCTGTTTTGGCCACATATAATCAAACGTGTACTTGTGAAGTTTTTTCTTAATTTGGTTACTTTCCCCCTTAAAAAGTATTTATTTTTAATTACTTTTAATATGCATGTATGGGGTATATAATAATTTTCATTCACAGTTTTTTGGTTTTGCTTATGTTTGTAAGAATATGACTTTGAATTAAGTGAAGTTAAAAAGCGACTATTCGGCGATTTATTTAGGGGCTCTCCCTGAATGTGCATTTTTCTTATGTGTAAACATTTTAAGCTGGGAAAATGGATTTTGAGTAATTTTGTTAATAAAATGTATATATAAATTCTGTTTTTAAAACAATTACTTTTTAGAAAAAAGATTTCAAAATTTCAGAAAAAGTTGTACATTTTTAGTTAATCACATTTTACTTGTTTACTTATTTCGCTATTTACCTTTTTGTAGCAAATAATACATATACTTAGGTATGATTTTTTAGGCTTATAAAGCCTAAAAATATAGTTAAAATGTATATAGGTTATAGTTCAAAATATAATTAAATTATATTACGAGTATATGTGTATTATAAAACAATATACATACAATACGCAGGATTCTAGAAATCTCAGATATGGTGTACAACATGTCGCGGTTACGTTGATTTACGAATTGTATAGACCATTTATTTGAGTCTACTTTTTTGGGGATTTTGCACAAGAAGTATTTGGGTGTGGCAACGCTGATTAGAAGTAAAAAAACGAACATTTTCAACTGCCTATTGAACAAATATTTAATATAAATGCGTATAAAAATGCATTGTTTAATAAAACAAATTTTAAAATTATGTATATTACAATTTGAATGTAATAAGGATATAAATTAATTCTATTACATTTATATAAACAAATGAAATAACAAGTGAGTAAACCCTCAAACAAATTAGCTGGGAAAGGTTTTGAGATTTTATTTTTATATGCTTTTCTAAGGAAACTGCCAAAGTAAGTAAATCAGGTATTTGCCATGAATTGTTATTATTATTTCTAATAAGAAAATGTTAGCGTCTTATATATTTATTACAAGATAAGTATTTTTTCAACTATTTGCATTATTATACTTTAAATAAATTTTATTATACTTCCTATTGTATATAATTAATTATTTAAAAAGTTTCCAATGTTGTTTATTTACAATTTGTTTTTTAAAATATAAAAATTAAAATAATTTTTATTTGCAGAAAAACAATTATAATCTCCATAGCAGATTAGAGGATATTAATTATGCTTAAGGCATTTTTTAAAATAAATTTAGAAATACCACGTAGAACTACAACAATTGTAATTGATAACATTTTAGTTACAATTACAGGAACATACATAAGCTTTAGATACATATAAAAAATTTATTGTAAATTGTTTTGAAGCAATTCATTGCAACCAGAGTTAAATATTTTGGATCACAATTAATTAACTATTCGTCAACACCTTAAAAACGAATTGTAATTGTGATTTATAGACCATCGTTAAAATTTTGTACTTGAAATTTTTTTGTAATACGGAATATCCCAATTACACATTTGGTTTCAATATTTCTATAATTTTAAAATAAAATGTTTTATTAATTATAATTAGAAATACCCAATATTTATCTTTTAAAATCGACCACAAAATTGTGTAGAATTTAGATTCTAAATCAGAATCAGCTTAAATGACGTTTACTACTTGTGTATATTGAAAACGAAAAAAACACTGAAATTTTCTTCACTGCATTGTAATTGCTTTCAAACACCGTGAGAAATGTATCAAACTTTTAGTCCTAAAATCTTTCGAAATCGTAAAAGGAAGGAATTTAAAACATATATATTGATTTCACTTGCGTCCGAAAATTACGCTGCCGTTGTGTTAAAAAACTATACCACTGAGTGTATGTATAATAGTTCGTTTATTTTCGCTACTTCTATATATTATTCGTATATAAATATATATGTATATGACTCTTTCCCATTAAAAAAAAAAAAAAATTACAAAGCCATTTCATTATTTTCGAATGTCGTAAGATTACTTTCGTGCAAATTGAATTCAGAAACTTAAAAATGATCAAAGTGATCGTAATTTAAAAAGGATTTTTCGAAACGTTTTGCTAGTTTGTAAAACGTTAAATTGAAAAGAAAAGATAAAAAAAAAAAACATTATAAAGAACTTTAATTATCTGTGTTATTATTTTCCTTTTGGCGAAATTTAGTTGAATATTTGTAAAAATCAGACATCTCAAAGGGTTTAGTAACCTCTTTGTAGGGTTGAAATGTGGCCGGTTGTACTATAGTCACATTCACCGGCGACTCTATGCGTATATCGGGCGAAAGTGCCGCCGCCAATGGAGGAGTTGGTGTGGATGAATGGTTCAAATTTGTATTTGAAGTATTAACGTAGAGGGCGGCGGGTATTGACCTAGCTGAGACCTTTTGCTGAGTCCCCATATATTTATAGTTTGCTGCTTGAGGAGACAATTCTAGATTATAAGGCTGGGATATAGAAGGTGTGGGCGTGGATATAGTATCGTTGGCATTGACAAAATCTAATTGATTTAGGTAGGAAGTAGATTGACTTAGCTTATTATGATTAGGATTTGTCGAAGCAGGTTGGTTATGATTTCTTTTAGATTGAGCTGCAGACATAGAATAGTGTCGGGAAGTGCTCAAAGATTGTGAAGAAAGTTTTGTCCTAGTTTGACTATTGTTATTCGAGGAAAATGATGCCGATGTACAAGGATCATCATGAATAGGTGTTTGCCTTATAACAGGACCATCTAAAGACGATTCCAGCCATTGTTTGGGTTTAATTTTCTTCTGCGTCTCTGTAGAGTAAAAATTTGGCGAAATATTATCTAAAGGCTTAAAGGGTTTAACTTGTGTAACATTTGGTGGTGGTAATATATTTTGACTTTGAGTCAATAGAACGGTGGAAGGTGGTGGCGGTGGGGGGTTTAAGGCGGTATTGTGATATTGATTATTATTTAGCATGTCATTTGATTTTGATTTCATCTCAATCCCCACACTAGCACTTTGCAAAGGTGGTAGATTAGTTTGGGATCTCCATCTCAAATTGGAGACTGCTGGTGATGTTGAATATTCAACAGTTTCCATTGATACATACGAGGGCGCTAAAGATATGCCATCTAAAGCCGGTGTAGCTCCTCGTTGAGACAAATTCGCTTGCGATGTTTGAATACGACTTTTGTCACGTATATTGAAATTTTGTGGCGAATTATGAGGCGATATATATTCTTTTATATTTTGTGATGATTTAATAAAGCCACCTCCATCATTTTGCGAGATGTGATGCGATGTGGGTGATAAATAATATTTGTCACATTGTAAAATAATAGGCTGCTGCTGCTGAGCTGGACGGTGAAGAGTTGCAACATTATTTGAGTTGAGAGAGTACAAAGATATATTATCAATGGTTAAAGCAGAGGCGGACGATGGTGCAATTAGAATTTGTTGTTGATGGGTGTTTATATTTTGGTTATGATGAAGCGTTTGCTGTTGAGCTGTTTGTTTACTTTGTGTATAGCGTGCATATTGTGGTTGTGATGATTGAGGATGTTGCTGTTGGTATGCAATACTATTTGTCTGCGGCTGCAGCGTAGTAAAATAAAATTTTTGTGTGGCATATTGTAAATGCGGCATTAAAATTTGATGGTGTTCAAAATTTTGTTTAAATAAATGCTGTTGAGGATGATGGAATTGTTGTTGGTTATGCTGCTTGTATAACAATTGTTGTTGCTCTAAATGCTGCTGCCTTATTATTTGTAAATTAGATGATGATTGAGCTGTGGTGCCTGCTACTGTTGCTGATCTTTTCTTTAAAGCTGCTTTAGCGGCATACTGCTGACTAGCTTGAGGACTACCACGTATTACACCTCCTCTTCCACCTTCTGAGTGAGTAGATAAATTATCATTTTGAGGATAATTATCGTACTCAGAAGATCTGTTAGAAATCTCCGATTGCCTTCTCTGTGTTACATTGTTTTGATAATTTTCTTTTGCCGCCAATGGTTTACGTCTTAAAATAGCTTCATCTCCAGTTGTTAAATGGTTAGAGCCGCCACCACTTACTGCCGATATACCATCTTCAGTATTGTGTGGATTTGCATTAGAGCCCGTTTGTTCTTGTTTATATTCTACTGTTAGACTTGAAATGAAATCGCTAAAATTGATATACTCAAAGTTTCCATTTAGTATTTTACTCTCTTGTTTTTGCAGTTGCAGTAACAGCCAGCTTTTCTCATTTAGCAGCTTTTCCAGTTCTTGTTTGCGTTGTTCCAAATTTTGTTTTTTCAATTTGGCTTCATTATCTTGCATTTTACTGCTGGTCGAATTTAACGTCAACTCTTTTAAATTATTATTATTTTGCAAGTTCAAGGAACTGTTGTCATTAAGAAGATTTTGCTGTTGCAAGTGCTGCTGCTGCTGTGTATTACGTGTGGCATTCTCCTCGTCATCATTTAATAAACTACTTGCCATATTTATATTATTAAATTCAATTTTAATAATATTAGACTTGTTTAATATTTATAGAGCACATACTTATCAATAGATAATGAAACGTGTGCTAAATTTTAATTAAAAACTAATTTTTTACTGCTGCCTTACTATTGTCTCTGTTGTCCCCCATTGTCGAGTCCAATTCTTAATAAAGTCCAATGTTTCCCTAGAAATAAAGTAATGAAAAGCATCCAAGCCTTTGTAAAAAATTATATTTCATGAACTTAAATGTATTTTAAAATGTTAGTTGTGTAAGTATTTTCATGCACATTTCTGTTTTCAAACAATTACCTACATATAAAATATGTGTCGGAAATAAAGATTGAATTCCTTAACCATTACACTAAGAATGCAAATTGTACCCATAACCACTAAAAGGCTTTCTTGACGAGCTTAGCCAAACACATTATACACAGCAGCTTGCCACAGTAGGTAAAGTGTCAAATTATTCCACCTTATGCATGTGTTTTCTATTGTATTAATTTATTTACACTTTTTAAATTTTATTTTCATTATTAAACTTCAATTTTCTTTTTTCAAAAATTTCACTTTTATATATTTTTTCCAAAATAGTTATTATGAGCCTTGAAACTTAAAAAATAAGAAAATATTTTTATAAATACATAAAAACAAATCTTATTCTTCGACCTTTTTCTAAATTTGAATTATTCTAACTATCCGTAGTTAAAATACTTTTTTTTTATAAAAAATGTAAATAAATAATTTTTTTTTAATTTATCGCTGCTTCATTGTAGCATCATCAGAAAAATATTAATTCTAAAAAATCTTTCTTTATGATTCTACACAAAAAAGTAGCAAAATATCGAAAAACAAATTTATATATTTAAATTTTTTATAAAAAAAATTGGGCTTTGAGCTGGAGAGAATTAGAATACTTTTAATTAATATATATTAATTAATTTTTGGAATGATCTTGAAATATATGATACACAAAAATGTTAAGGGTTTAAAATATAGAGTGGAAGGGTATTAAAAATAAATGCAGGCGCGAGTAGATTTTCTGTGTTATTTCTAAAAGTCAAATTTTCGCATTAAGAATTTTCTTTAAAGCAGAAAAGCATAAGAAAAAATGCAACTCAAAATATGCGATTGTAAATAACTTAGAAAGAGTTGTTATTAAAAAAACCAAAAAAAATTAAGGTTTTCCTTTAATAACAAACTAATTTGTGAACAAGAATCGCGGAATTCAAACTCCATTTGATACTGGACAGTGGCGCAATGGTTCCAATAAATTATTATTCAGTAAAGGTTAGTGGTTCACTTTCAGCGATAAACTAAAAACTATTATGACAACAGTACAATTTCTTATCCCATCGCTGTAAATGGCATCCGAACAAGCTTAATGTAAATTTTACTGTACCACAGTTCAATGTAAGGCGAATTGATACCAATTAAAACCAGTCAACTTTTTTTATTTTATCTGACGTAAAAATTTCTTTACATTTTGATTTCTAATAATACACACTTATTTAAAAAATAGAAATATCTGTTGTCTTTCTGATGTGAAATAGTTGTTGGAATAATAAGTTGGGCTGCCATAAAGTAGCATTGACACCATGGGATTTAAAAGACTTACATATATGTTGAAAAACGATCCAGTAGATTACTAAAAGAAAAAGCGCCATAATTGCACAAATACTTAATCTGACTACCGTGATTGTAAGAGAAGAAAAATACTAAACATGATATATACCCATACATATATACACAAAATAATAAAAACTTAAGGAAATGAAATAAACTTACCTTTATTCAAAATTTTGTAATTATAAGTATGAATTCCTTTAGTAACATGCCAACTGCAATTGCGATACCTGAAACAAGCATTTATATTGACACACACTTTTATGACATCATTTACATACAATTCAACAGCATTCTTAAAACTTTTCACACAATTTTTAATGTCTGACAATTTGAATTCACTGTCCCTATTTAATATTTATCACTATTTAATTTTATAAAGTGTATTACTTTTATGGAAAACTCACTTCTCTTTATCTTTAATTGAAATATTCTCTTTTTCTTTATCTCAAAGGGCAGATGTTGTTATTGAACAAATTGAGGCGTACATTTGCATTACACTATTCTTGTTATTTTTAAGCCTTAATTTCACTTTAATAATTTTACTTCATAATGTTTAAAATTAACACTCACTATATTTAATATTTTTGACGAATAATAACTAAACTAAATAAAAAAAATTAATAAATAAAAAACAACTACCGCTGTAAAAACTTTTTCATTATTAAGAGGAATAATTTAAAGAATGACAGCTAAAAGAAAACATGATAATAAAACGAAGCCATTGTCAGACAGTGTTGAAAAGTGGTTTTAAGTAGTTTAATGTAATTTTGAAATGGTAATGTAGTTTCATTTATATTCAGAACATAAGTACATAAACATATGACTGAAATAAAACCAATTAATATATTTTCATTTTCTATTGATAATACGAATATGATTTACTAGTATTTGCTTACAACAAAACTTAAAACATATGTAATACTTATTACAAATTTTTTCAAATTTCAAGAAAAACTGCATTATCGCATTAATTTAGACTCTTTGTAAAACACCAAAAACATCTCTGAACTCGTTTTAAACTTTCACACCATTTTCAGTTTCCGAAATTTCAGTTTCTTCCAAATCCTCTGTAATTCAAATAACATTTATAATAGAATATTCAAAGATAGAATCTAATTTTTCACTATGTTCACCTACGCTTGTTACCAGGAATCCTTTTCAAACGTTCTTCATCAACTGCAGCAAAATATTCTGCTTCAGCTTGTTCTGCTGCATTTTTAAATAGTGCCATATTAACTTTCCCATTTACCATAGTTAAATCCCCTTGCTCCTGGCCCTGGTTTGCCTTAATTTTTAATTTACTCTCTCGAGATTTGGCCTCGAGAATTTTTTCTCTGCGATTTTCGCGTTCAAACATCTTAAATAATGCATATGAACACATTTTCAAATGTAGTTTTTAAAATTAACTAGTTAATAAAACTTACTGCTGTTAGCAAAGGTTTATCATTCTTATTAGGAGTCACCATATTTTCTGAGACTTCTATTAAAAAAGTAGCTCCCAATTTACTTCCACAACTAACCAATTTTCCATTTTCATTAGTACGTACACAATACAAAGGGTCGTCGCATACTTTAACCGTTAAAACTGGCTCATTTTGTTGTTGCAATATGTCCCATGTATCCAAAACACCATCCATGCGAGAAACAAAAAATTGCGACGGTCTAGAAAAAATATTTTTGATCGATTATAATATTCAAAAACGATATCTCCTTTAAATTACTTAGTATAGCTCCAAGCTCCATCCGTCAACATGGCTTTGCTACTCTTGGTCCATATTATAGAACTTTCTTTGCAATCTTCAGACCAAATACGGGCACACCAATCACCTACTGTAAGAAAATTTTTAAGAAAAGCAGGATTTCGCATAATGGCATATACTGGCCCCAAATGGCACATCATCTGCATTAATTTATAACATTGCCAGTAGTAATTCGGAATCATGATTAAAATACTTTACTTACCCTGATTTGTATTTTTTCCAAAGATGTTTTACCTTTACGATTACAACCAAATAGCATGCCCATTTCAGTACCTGCCATAAATCTTGCTGGTATAGTAGTTTCATATTCTAATACTGAAACACCATAAGATCGCGATAAATCCTGTTCATCACTCTTAACGGGATCCATAAGCAAACGATCGAAAGGTTCATTTAGTTTGCGATTGTCCCACCATAAAATCTGACCATCCGAACCACCAGAAAAAAACTCAGTTCCACTTTTAGAATTATTCCATAAAACAGAATTGACAGGTTCACGGTGACAAATTTCCCGTTCACTTATCATTACGGGGTATTTACCATGTCTAATATCCCAGGCAGCTACTTGCCCATTATACATGCCACTTACCAAGCTGGTAGGGTCTTTTTGATTGTATTCTAAACAAACACATGGTACTTTAGCCTCCAAAGTCAAATAAGGTTCGTTGGGATTTTCGATTTCCCATATATACGAATTGCACTTTTGTCCTGTCTTATCACCTTGAAATTTCATATCGCAATGACTAACCGCCATTTTAATGCCACCATCCGGTGACCAGGATAAATGAGTAACCGGAACTTTTACAGGATTAGGATCCCTATATACATTAACCGTTTTAGATCGACAGGGTTCTGGCAAAGGGGCAGGTTCTAATTCATCGAAATAGTTTTCGTAGATATTTACGGCATTATTTTGATAAATATATTGTTCCATAGGTTTATACATATTCATAAACTGGTTAATATAATTATCATCTTTTTCAATTTTTCTTTTATATCTAACAGTCTGCTCCCGATCGTTCGCAACAATATCCTTTGGCCAACCTCCCTCAGAATGTGTTATCCCAACATGTTTGTAAGTAGCTCTTTCTGTATTGGCCTCACTCAAAGACATTTGTTTAGCATATTGAGTTTCCCGATCAACAGGATTTTTAAGTATATAATTTTTAACCAATTCACGATTAGAATTTTCCGAAAATAAGATCTCATCCTTGTTACTGAAAGATGTATTACATCCAAATTCTCGTCTTTCTTTCTTATAGGTATATTCCATGTAAAAATATGTTGAAATCAATAATATTTAAACAATTAGTTCATAAAACCGAGACACTTTTTTTACTCTATTTAATCAATAAACAAATTTTTTTTATTGTAGTCAATAACAACCGTATTGCAATAGTACAAAAATATGGCACCGCCAGCGTTACAATGTCATTATTCAAAATATAAAAAAAAAAATAACTGTATTAAATCTCCATACTAAAACAGTTTGAGACATTTATCAATTTATTTATAACTTTACGTCGATTATGATGTTGAAACAATATACTAAAAATGTTTCTGAACTAAAGATTAAAAAACTTGGCGATTTACATGTTGACGATTCAAATACTTTGATTGTTGCCTTAGTATTAAGCAAGACTCAGCCAAATATTTTTCTGGCAAAAAATGACACACAATACAAAGCAGTCATAAACTTTACTTTGAGAGATTCTAAAGAAAATGTGGTTAATTGCAAGTATTGGGGTTCTCGGGAAAAGATAGAGGAATGTAATGAAAATATACAAATTGGTGATGTTGTTGATGTTGTTTGTCCCAAAGTTAATGGAATTAAAATACAAAACAATGACAGTCAAGTGCCAAGATTTCAACCAACACCTACACTGCCTATTAATTTAGTGCTGAACGATGGATACGGAGTCATAGAAAAGCATAACTTTCATGATTTGGAAAATTATAAGGATGTCAAACAACTATGGCGGTTGCCACATAAACCTTTATACTCAACATTGAATCTGGCTGATGTTAAAAACTCTTTACGAAATGCACAAACTAAAGCCATACATACAGATTTTCTTGTCGTAGTGGGTTTATTACGTCCAGTGAGGGAAATTAAATCGACGAAAGATGGAAAAATGTTGAAATGTTTGGAAGTGGTAGTGTTTGATCAAAGTTTGCCTAATGGCATAATTTTAACTATATGGCAAATAGATTGGATAAATAGAGCCCAAAATATTTGGCAACCAATGAAATCGATTTTGCATTTAATAGAGATTAAAGCCTATTACTCAGACTTTCATAAGGGTTGCATACTTAGCTTCACTTCTCGTAGTCTAATCTATGAGAACCCAATGGGACAGGAAGCCCAAATCTTGATGGAATATGCCGAATTAAGGCAAAAGACACAATTTGAAATGTTTCCACAATATAGTGCAGATTCGTTGCCAAAACGTAATTAAAATAAGAATGCCCAAGATTTTGTTAAGCACATTTCATAGATAATTTTGTACAATTTAAGATATTAGAAAAGCAATAACTTTTCACGAAAAAAAAATGACGGAAACTCAATGTTTACAAAAAAGAAAGTGGCGATAGGATATAAAAAATTACACAATCCGTTTATGCTGACAGTGCATAATATTACCTTAAAAGTTATATAAAAATTCAAAATAACAATAGTCAAATGCGTGATTTTGTTATACAAAATATAGCATACATCCACTGCTTCTGCTAATGACAATAACCGAGAATATTTTATACATATATTTTTGATATTCATTAGCCTAGAGTTAGTTTTTATTGAAAAAAGCATACGATTTCATACTAATGTAAACGTATAGGCATTTGTATTTGGCACTCTCACTTGAAATTTACTTGAATCGAAATTATATATATATTTATAATCTTCTTTTTTATACTTAGCTGATGAAATACACTTCATAATGACGGTACGCCAAATATACACTCGTGTCGAAGGTGTCTTAAGCGATATAAACGATCAGTTTACCGCTGTATTATATGCCATGGTTACTCATGTTAATTTAGATATCGAAAATTTTGTTTTAAGCAAAAAATGGTGAGTTAACAATTTATTTCTTTGGTTTTTGATTTCACAAAATACATTAAAGATTTTTTTCAATATTAAAGCAAAAATTGCAGTCGTTTCATTTCCTGGAACCAAAACATTTGCGAAATGGTAGAATGTCAAATGACATTATCACTTAATTGTCCCGAACAAAATTTTGAGTATTTCTTCAATTTAAATGTACATCTAAGTGATCTGACGGGTACTATAAGAGAAGCGAGATTATCAGATACAACAGCTGAGAGAATTTTAAATTTAACTACAGAACAGTATCGTCGACTAAAGGAAAAAGATTTGGAAGAACTGAAAAGTTCATTTTTAATGAATCACTATGAAGCAAAACTTTTAATTAAAAAACCAAATACGTTAAGACGTAAATTGATAGTGACAATCGTTGATATGAAAACCATTAATGTAGATGAACTATCGAAATATATTTCTGCATATTAAATAATAATAATCATAAATTTATTTTATCATATAGTTTGTGTTTTTTTTTTTTTTTTTTGCTCTATTACATTCTTTCAAGCATCTGAATTGACTATATCTTGTTGAATTTCGAATTCAGTGATATTTATGGTATGGTGACGATCTTGACGGTTCTTCTCAACTCTCAAAATTTCATCTTGAAAATTGTTAAGAACATCTATAAACTCTAAATCTGAAGAAATAAGTTCCAAAAATTCATCTGTAGTAGAGGATTCTATTGAATCCACTATAGGTTGTGGTGGACTTTGAAGGAAGGTCGTAGTAGTCGGCTCCTCTACTGCAGTCTTTTGTTTCAATTTCATTTCTTCTACACGATCTAATAGCAGTTTGCTACGTAATTGTTCACGGTCGAGCATCTAGAAGATTAACATAATCTAGAAGAATATTAACCGATCAGGCATTTTATTGTCTTACCGCTGCTACCAAAGTCTTATCCTTACTTGTGCTTTGCTTCAAAGCTTTATTCAATTCTAAGACGTGTACATCACCATTGTCCAAACCAACCGCTAAATATTCACCATCATCTCTAAATTTTGCTTGCATAATTGGCTTTGAAAACTTTACGGAAAATATAGGATTCCGTTGATGCAACAATATATCCCAAAAATCCAGTTCACCGCCCATATCACCAGTAACGAAGAGAGAACAACGCGTGGTACTCCAAGTGCCACACATAATTTGCGACTTCTTCTTTATCAACAAAGTAGTGGGTGAATTCTTACACTCCTCCGTCCATATTTTCGCGCACCAATCGCCCGTTATTAAAAAATTTTTAACAAAGAAAGGATTTCTTTCAATTGTTTTTATAGGACCGTTAAATAAACGATAATTTCTACCACCCAAAATCTCTATAGGCGTTATGCCTTTACGATTGGCCACAAAAACGCTTCCCCTATCACTTCCGATTATAAAACGTACTGGTATGGTATACTCAAATTCTAACACCGTGACGCCGTGAGCACGTTTTCTCGATTGCGTATCAGTCATAACAGGATCTAATAATATTTCCTGTAAAGGTGCATTTAAGTCACGACTATTCCAATACTTAATCGATCCATCATAGGAACCAGTATAAAATTCGCTATTATTTTTTGAATGCACCCAGCATATTGCAGATGCAGCTTCTCGGTGAGCATATTCTAGAGGGCAAATACCTATATGCATTTGGCCAGTACGAGCATTCCACACACATACTTTACCAGATTGCAGGCCACCAGCTAACGAATTTTCATCTTTAGGGCAGAAAAACGATTGCAATACCATCTCATCGCATTCAAAAGTTACTACAGGCCTCAACGGATTTTGCAAATCCCAAATGTAAAAGTTATTGAAATGGTTATAATTTATGGAGTTATTGTCGTCTACTGCTTTTATTGGAATACTCCTGTGTAAAGCCAAAAATTTGTTGATATCATTGGGCGACCAGTCAATAAGCGTTATTGCCCTTGGTGAAGCGACTATAGGATCATGGAATATAATTTTTTGCCTTGCTTCAAACTGATCCTTTATATTTACACACAAATCATCTGGTAAATTATTGAAAAACTCTTCGTAAATATTGATAGTGTTATTGCTTTCAATGACCTTGGAAGTTTGCTCGACTAAGTTTGCAACTTGAATGCTCCAACTTCCCTCCCGTTCAATTTTCTTTCTATATCTTAAAGTTGATTCCTCATCATTGCAATTAATTTCTTTTGGCCAACCACCTTCACAATGAGCCATGCCACGTTCACTATAGGTGACATTTTCCGTCATCACAACACTAAAAGCCTTCTGGTCACTTAGCTGCGTGCTGACATTTGTAGGGTTACGTAGAATGTAATTCAAACGTAGCGAACGACTGGGTTGTATATTCACCATGGATTGAGTATGATCACTGAATATACAATGACGGCCAAAATGCCGACGTTCTCGCGTATATATATACTGATTAGTCTTATACATTGCGAGAGTGGGAATGAATAAAATCTTTGACAAATCAAATGATTTATTTTAAAATCTTTAATAAAATTATATTTCTAATTGTTGTAAAGAAATTTAGATATTTCTGAATGTATTCTTTAACTAAGAGTATTTTATTTTATTTTTGTCAAAATATATATTTATGCTAGGTGATTGAAATAAAAGGCCTTCTAATCAATTCGAACCGGTTTTGTTTCGAATCGAATTATTGTTGAATTGAAAGATTGTTGAAACTGCCACTCAGAAAGAGGCAATGAATTGAAATGTAAATTATGCAGAAAAACGAATTAATTTCTTGAAATCGAATTGCAAAATAAACTTAAACAATTGTGCATGGAACCAGAATGAATAAGTTTTCCATCTCCTAGATGTCCTCTTAAATCCGAAACGTAATTCCAAACATAATAGAAACAAAGTTTTCGAATCGAATATTTTCGCAAATAAGTGAAATATTAAAATATCTTCGGCATCAAGTTGAAAGCTGAAATTCCCTCTTCTTCCTAAGTTAAATTGTGTTCCTTTACTCACGCAATACGCAGTAAATTTATTTTAATGATGACTATATGCAGAATGTACATTGTATTAGTAAAAAGTGAATTTATTATATTATTATTAATTTCGCAGATTTTACCATATATATACATATATAAACTATTCGTACAACACGTTTATTCCAAATGCAAGAAGCTTGCTTCGTGTGATGATGGAGCAAATATCCAAAGTTATCCATGTTTAAAGATTTCATACCAGAATATCCAAATCCATAATAAATATTTCGGTTACAATGTATTTTTTTAAATTTTTATTCCAAAAGCCAGTTCTTTAAAGAAATTTCCACAATCAATACAATATTGGCTTTATGTTTTAGATTCTAGTACTTAAACCTGCTTTGGAGATTTAGTGTTTTAGCAAGTATGCGTTTCACGATGTTACATATAGTTTTGAGTTTCATTTAATTTTTAATAGCAACTTTTAGTACGTACTTCTAAATCTTACCAAACAACTACTTGTTAGTGAATATTATTTAATATTTGTAAACATAAAAATAGTTGGATTTAATATATATTCGTATGTGTGTGTGTAGGTATGTATATATGTTTATAAATGGGTGTATGGTTACAAAATTCACCACAAAATATAAAATTTTCTTTTAGTTTTCTATACATCCATATGACCACACATATAAGCAAATGCATTCGGATGCATATGCATGTGTATAAGGATATGGATGTGTATATTTTGTTTCTGTCAGTTTTGTCATGATTAGTATAGTTTAACATTAGTTGAGGCTTAAAAGCTAACGAGCTCCTGCAGTAACATCTTATCATCAATTTTATATGTTTAGTAATTTCTTTTGAGTTTCAAACTGGTCGGGGTTTTAGTTTAATTTTTTATACAAGCAATACTTATTTTTAAACAGAGACTGTTTTGTATTCCAAGTTTAACATCACATAGTTTTATTATTTGTATCCTTTTTTGTTTAGCTTCTTCGCAACAAAACTCATATTGCTATTATGAGATTTCAATTATATATGCATGAATGTACATGTGTATGTTAAATAAAAATAAACAAAATATTTTTTTAATGCATTTTCAAATGTAATGTGTGCCTTACGAAGCTTTTTATAAGAAAATCAATAAATTTTGACAATTACGAATTCGAAACACTTTAAACTCACAAATTTCGGAATACGTCAAGTATAAATTTTCTAGTAGAGACTAACCGTTATCTATAAGGGTTCCCTTCTTAAGCTTTGTACCTCGTCAAAACAATTTTTGGAAAGGAATTGATTTCGAAATTGAAAAATGTTATAGAAAAGTTATAATGTAATATTTTTTAATAGTATTCTATATTTATTTGAAATTGCAAATAAAATCGAAAAAAAATGTTGGGGCATTTAAAGTAGTTTTTAAAATCTAATCCTAATTAATAGCAAAATACGTGTTTTTCTACACAAGCACTACAGAACTAAAAACGCAATAAATACAGATCGTTATCTTAATACAAAATCGAAAATTTCGCGGCTGAAAAGAAAATTCGTTTTATAATTGAAAAAGTATAAGAAATTCGAACAAGAAAGTATCAAGCGGAAAACATACATTTCTAGTAAATTTCATTACCCTACTGCAAATTAAGAAACCTATTACTTGGGAATATTTTATATTAAAATATCGTGGATTTGGGGAAAAAATATATTTCTAACATTCAACCACTGTTGGAATTTTAAGCATTTCAATGTATGATTGTTAAAAATCAGCATTACTCTAGCCTTTTCAGTTCGTTCCGATCGTTATTTATCTATAAATAAAATCTCTTAAACATATTATTTGGAAATCAATTAAATTCCATCAGCTTAATCAAAACTTTCAAACATGCATTGAAAATGTTACACCTTCCTTTTGATATCAGCCCTAAGAGCTCGCCATCTCTAGTAAACGATTTTAAAAATGCCACACAAAAAATTCTCAATAGTGTTTAACAACATTTTACTGCAAAGTCATAAGTATTTTTATTGCTAAATTAATAAATCCAGTTAAGAGAACTAACATATTTAAAACCAAATTCGTTATTGACAGCAGCGTTCTTCAAAGCATAGATCATGAGGATTTGAAAGAATGGTTAATTTTAATGGGATTTTACATGTATAATATTGCATATTAGAATGTTGCGAGAATGGTTTAGTGTATAGTTTTATTTATGTGTATAAATATATGAATATTTGATGTACTAACTTAAATCTAAAATAAAATAAATAATTTGATAAAAAGAGCTTAATAAAATTATAAAAATTACACAAAGTATAAATTCCACAATAAAAGCCAATAGAGTGAGTTTATAACAGACAATAACTTGCTCATAAATTATTTACAAAAATTTCTTTTTATACTTGAGGAAATGCTCAACAAGCCCATTTCATAAACTGCTTAATTATCATGTACTTCGCTATTCATTCTTAATTTTTTTATATATTTTAGTTTCACATAAATTTCGGTTTGTTTGTTTCGTTTTTATCACCATTAGCTTTTAAATAAGAATTTTTATATTTTTCAAAATTACTTGCATATTTGTCCAAAGATTTACAATTTAAATTAGAATTTACAAGGAGAAAAATTTTAAAAATTGTGCCGGTGGAACTGGCTGCGTTAGTGTCAATTGACCACCTGCTTCTTCTAATCTTTGTTTATAGTCTGGACTTTGGTCCACAATGCAGGGATGGCCGTCCGAAGGCCAAAATAAACAGCAGCAATAGCGACACAAGGACAATATCTCAGCATATTGATAATCATCATTAAGTCCATAGGTACGTCTCAATTGGTGATAGAATTTTTTCCCATCCTTTACATCGTTCAAATGTTTCATTTTGTTCAATTCTAAAATGGATTCAATTTGATTTTGATTGAAATGAAAACGTATCAATTCACGCCAAATGCGTTGTTCACTAACAAGTTTGGACATAATTTTCCATGCATCGGATGAAGCCTAAAAGAAAAACCAGCAAAAAATTAAGAATTTCAAAAAAAAACTTTAAAAAAATTGCTTTTTAACAGTGTATTCTTAATAAAGTAGCCTTTAAAATAAATAAATTTTTCACCAATTAGAAACTATATTTCCAAAATGGCCTTTAAGGGCAACTTCTAAAAAAAAAAATTTATATATTTTTAAGAGAAATACATTTAAAAATTTGTTTTTTAATACACTTCACTTGCGTAACCAAACTCCAAGAAGAGCTCAACAAAATAAATGCCGCTCTTGTAACATTCAACGTTCCTAGTCAGCACTCACGGAAAAAGTTTTTAACTTTTAGAAATATTTTTGTGTAAGAAGAGACCTTGAAAAGATAAAAGCATATTTTACGACAGTACAGCTTTTCATAGGTATACCATTAAAAGAATTAAGTTAAAACTAAAGTTCCTTAAAAAAGGCAAATGAAATAAAAAAAAAAATTATCTTTAAAAAAAAGTATTAACGAAAGTTGATTTTAAAAATATATTTTTGGAAGTTGTATCTTCAACAAGACGTTTCCAATAAAAATTAATTAAAATAAAATAATTCTTTCCATTATCTCTTTAAGAATTAAAATCTCTTTAAATTATTAATTTGGAAAAATTACTTTTTATAAAATATCGTTTTAGAATGTGTATTTTACTTTGCGTACAATAAATAAATAAATGTAATATTTATAATATTTTTTAATAAATTATTATTTATTATAAAAAAGTATATTTTTATAAGCGGAAAACTTTTCTCTTTTACATTTTTTTTTTGTTTCGAAAGAAAAAAGAACATTTTAAATAAATATTTTTTGGAAAAAGTACTTCTTTTTAAGTATATTTTAAATTTGAAATAAAAAAAAAAATATCAGTAAACAATAGTTTTTTTAAACGTTCCTGTACGTGTGTGGAAAAAGTGGAAATTGCATCCTCTGCAACTACGAGTATATCATTCTTATAGATTTAGTAATTCATTTGATTCGAAAGTACTTTCTTGTAATGTATAATTTTAAAGTACATCTGTTAAAAACACTATTTATTTAAATATAGTAAATAACTATATTTTATTTTATTGAAAATAGTCTTTCAAACATTGAAAACATTACAAAGTATGGTTTTTTTAAAAATTTTAATCTGACCCACCTCTAAATCCTTGTGATCGCCTATACGCAAAATAATTTCTCTTATGCACTCTTCGGGCAAATCATGTAGTTTTGGACGTATTTCAGGGCCAGGCTTTAAAATAAAATAAGCAGAGATAGAATATTTTCCATAAGCAGTGAAGGACAATATTTAAGAATTATGGCTATTTATTCACCTCTCTTATTTCAATTTGATTGGCCACTTGCTGTATACGTTTAATGGTTTCAACATGCTCCTGCCATAAATTTGAACTACCCAATGGCTTGCCCCAGCATTTTTGACTTTCCTGATACACAATGTGTTGCAATTGTAAAGCCAGGCCACGTAACACATTTAAATGTTGCTGGCTATTGCTAACTGCAATTAAATAAGACGGGAAAGGAAACATTAAAAAAGCAAAATCAAAAGTCTTGCAATCGAACATGTTGTAAATTAAAGGAAACAAACTCAAAATACGAACCGTGAGAAGCCACCTCTTCAACCATTTGGAGCAATTGCTTTTGTGCACTGCCAGACAAATTTGCAATGCCTTTATGAGCTACCAGCAGCCTTACCAAAGCACATATGTAATGAAAACGACGACGATCTCGTACTGAACTGCGGAAATCTAAACGGCGTACAGCTTCACCCAGTCCATTAAAACCGGCTATTTCTTTAGTACATCTAATTGTTATGTGGCAGTGCGGTGGTATAATTTCCTCGTTGTTATCATCACTCTCATAATTGTCTTCGTTAGTGGATGGAAGTCTATAAATAGCCGCAATTGTTGAAAAGTGAATGAACAAGATATAATCGATTGTTAAATAAATTTTTTAATGAAATTGCAATTACAAGTTGTTGCTGTTCTGTTTTGCAATTATAGTGCATTTACTTTTTGCTTACGTTTATTTATCTCTTTCATTCGAATCATTATTTTTAAGAAAGTTGCTTTATTACCAGGCACATACAAAAATTATTGGAACGTTAAGTTTTTAGAAAGTCAAATGAATGGTTAAACAATAGTTTCTTGTTAAGCTTCAAAAGAATTTAAAACAACAACTTGCATAAAAACTAAAGTGGTTTTTCAGAAAACTAGCTGCTAGCCGCCACAAGCAGCAAATGGTTTGTTTTATGTTACAAGACCGTGACAATTATTGATGAAAAATTTTAAAAATAAATATTTATGTATGAAGTCTCATTTTATAAAACGGAATGATGTCGGAGATTTATGACTTAAATATTAAACTGTTTAGAACAGCTTTAAAAAAAAAAAAAAAAAAAAAAAAAAAAAAAAAAAAAAAAAAAAAAAAAAAACTTAAAACTAAACTTGAGAACTGCAGTATTAATTATTTTAAATCTTCGCAAAATATTTATTTTAGGTTTATACAATTCAACGAATAGTTGAATTCTGCATGTTGACCTTAAAACCTTTATTATTGAGTGCACGTTAGATAATTACCCTGACATATTTTGTGTGTCCTTCAAAGTTAACGCAGAGATGGAAAACTTCATTTTTTTCGTCATAGAAAAAAATTAATTAAAATATTCATTTTTTGAATATGTGGTACTTGTGCTAAAAATGAAAACTTCGAGGTGGTGACTATTAAAGAAATTATTATTCTCTACTAAAGAGCGGTGCTTCGCCAACTCCGGAACAGTGGGAATATTGTTCATATAAGAGTCGTTTACGATTACAAACTTACAACAACATCAGATTTAAAGAAAATTAATCAGAAAACATCACGTACAATCCAAAAAAAAAAAAAAAAAATGGATAATCTAATGTGGTAACATTTTTTTAAGGAATTCCCAGTAGCTGCTTTGTAAACTTCTTATTTTTTCAAACTGCACTTTTCATTAAATGACAGTGTCAGATCATTCACTAACTTGTTAATCGTCTTCTGTTTAGACCTGTTATGCAGAAATTTGGTCGGATCCATGGTAGAGAGTCCATGAATTTCTTTGAAATTTTCTTTCTGGGTTTGTCCTATGGGTCTTAGGAGCTTTTTAACAATAAATTGCTATGCAAATTCAGTTTGGATATAGTATTGACTGAGGTGAACAAGACGAGACCCCACTATATAACCCTGACGCAGTTGAAATTGAAATGTTGTTTAAATTTAAACATTTTTAAGCTTTTTTAATTGAATCATTCTTCCTCTGCAGTACAAAAATTTCTGTAGAAACTTTCTTTCTTTTAAAACAAATCACAAATCCTTAAAAAAGCATAAGTCGTAGAAACCCCCTCTAAATAGTTCATTTAATAAAACTTTTAGTTCATTACATTAGTTTATGCTTGCTACTTATGAGTATGTCAACACGTACTCATATCTACACATATTTCTGTACAAAATCAAACGATTATAATAATATTCCTAATTACATGTCAGTCAAATGTAAGACTTTTGTGTGCAATACTTTAAAGGTCACGCGTTGGTTATTTGATTTTGAGTTTAGATTTATTTTTTTTTCTCTTTTATGCACTTGTTCAAATATCTATCCTTATTGCTGTCAAAAACACCAACACACCAGCTTGTCCAGTGTCCTTGATAAATTTCTTTTTTCCTTTATTTTGCTTCGCTTTAAAATATCCTTGATGGCTGGAAGTGAATTTGTTTGTTATATCTGTGAGGCCGTAATGATGCAATATTGCTTTTCTATTCTTTCTTTTAATTGGGTTTTTTAAGGTTTAGTTTTTAATTACAAATTGGCATCAACTTAAATTCAATTATTCCACTTGCAATTGCAAATGTTCGTTGCTAAGATTGAAGTAAGTAACGAAAACATGACTTTTATTGTAAGTGAAGCAAAGGGGGAGAACTTTTTAATTGATATACTCATTTAACACGCTCCGCCGGTTTTTTCAACACTTATAAAAAAAGTTTTATTTTCAATGCTTAGTTACCGCTTTGAGTAATTTCTTCAGGAACCATTAAATTTGACAAGAGTGGGATGTAAAAGTTTTTTTAAAAATAAAAAAAAATATCTTAACTGTGTAAAATATAATAAAAATATAAAATTCAGTATAAAGTGTTTGATAAATTTTTAATTTTTATATGGGAAGCCGTTTCCACAGAACTGAAATGGATATGTATTTAAGAACCCAGCAGTTTTTTGACTTAAACAAATATTTTTTCTTTCAAATTCAAATATTTGCAAAAGGTTTCTATTTTTTTTATTTAAAAAATTTAAAACAGTAGAATATTATCGGTTTTTAAATACGAATATCACTACATTCAATTAATCGGTATTAAAATTGATTTTTGCAAAGATTGTCATTAAGTTTTTTCTTTAATTCTACTGAAACTACTTATTTCCGCCAAAGCACATCATTTATTGTATGATTTCTGTACAGTGGAATCTCTAAGGACTAACAGAAATGTCTCAATTGTATACAACTTTTTTGAACTATTGTTTGATTAAAAAAAATAACACGCTTAGAAAAGTAAACAGTAAATTTAAGTTTGTGTAGCGACACGTCGACATTGTAACTTGTTTAACTCAGCCGAGAGAGGAGTTGCATTTTTCGAGATTCTATTTTTTTTTTTTTTTTTTTTTTTTTTTTTTTTGTTATAATTTAGGTCAGAGAAATTTGAATCTGTGAAAGAAAATTATTTTAAAATATTGAAAATCTCTATATTCAGTTTTAAAGTGTCATCTGAAAATAAAAATTTTACTTATATACAGCCAAACACACAGACAAACATTTACATGCGTATGTGAAACTAACAGATCCATATCCATACGTATATAAATATAATTGCTTGTGCCTTGGGTGAATGACTGCACATGAATTATTTTATTTTATTTCGCCAACCAGTCAAGCAACCAGCCACCGTATAGCCAACTCCAATAGATACATTTAGACATATGTATGCCTGTATGGATCTACATATGTATATTTATAAACTTATATCATGTACACACAGACGCATATCCATCCGAATGCATTTGTAGTCCCATTTTGTGAATTTTCTATTAATTATTCTACAAAAAACTAAAGAAATAAAGATAAAAATATTTCTTTAGTAAAAAAAAGATACGCCGAAAGGTAAACGAGCGTATGCAAACTTTCATATAAAATCTAGGTATTTTTGTTTAATTTTTTATTTTCTAACATATGTGTGTATGGATATGTGTGTACACATATATCGTCTTCTGAAATGCGAAAAAGTTTAGTACAACTTCATAATTATTTTTTATAAAAGAAGAAAAAAATCCATTTAAATACTCCATGATCTTTTATTAATATGAGCGATCTATGTTTAAGAAAATCATTCACTTGATTATGCACCAGTTTTCGGAACTCAATGATAATAAATCGGTTATTTATTTTACGTTACATTTTCTTTTAAAATAATAATCTTTTTTAATTACATTTTAGCACATATCGGTTTTGTGTAATTTATGATAGTTTAACTAATTTTCCTTTCCACTTCTTCCAGATCATAAAATAATTTTTTTTTTTGGAAAAAAAATACATAATAACATACATAATTTTCATTACATTTTCTTAAAGGTTCAATTAATTTTTTATAATTTTTAGATAAGTTTGCAATATTGGATTTTATTTATTATTTTTATACTTATAGCGAATAAGATGTAGTGGATTATAATCGATAAAAATAAAAATATGAAATTTTTTTTATAAAACATGGTTTTACATTTTAGGTGACGATATATACATACATATGTATGTATGTATTTAGGTGTATGCACATGCAGTTAAAATTGTAATTTAGTTTCTATTTTGAAAACGACTCTATTTTATATTGGGATTTGATGACTCAGTAACTCTTAGAGCAATAGGCCCAATAAGATAAAATAAAAGAAAAATAAAAAAAAATTAAATAAATTTAAATCAAATATATTATAAAGAAAAACAGTTTCAAGACAATCGACTAAACGTTACTAAAGTTAGATAAAATTAATTTGAAACTTGACAAGCAAAAATATAATGATCTTTAGTAGTTTTTAACTTTCTGCAAAGTATTTAAAAAAAATTAGAAAATGTTTAATAAATTTAAAATGAAAAATTAGGTTTCGGAATTTAATTACATATAATTTGTGAAACATGGTAGTTAGAGTATTTGAATAAAGGTTCCCATAAGAACTACCTTAGCATGGTGTCAAATCCGGATAGAAACTAGCTGAAACTACATTTATACACATATGTAGCTTCAACTTACACTATTCCACACACAGTCCGAAATATTCCAAAAAAAAGATGCTTGCAAATTCAGTACAATTTAAAAAAATAAATAATTGTTAACAATTCCCGTAGCAAAATAAAATATTATTTGTTGCTCAATTGAAGGGTTAATGTTTCCGAATATCAGTTCATTCAAAATAATTCATGAATAAGAATTAAAAAAAATTAACTAACTTTTATTTATTTATATCTTTACTGAATCCGCCATATAAGGACTAACAAATAATATTAAAGCCACAAAAAAAACGGATCTAAATAAAATCCAAAAAATCGTTGTTGTTTGAACTTTAAGAAAATTTTATTCACTTTTAAAAAAATTTTTTACTTAAGCTACTAACAAAATACTTTGAAAAATACCTTGTTATGAATCTGTTTAAGCTTTGACTTTGCCATCATATTATGCACTTTGAACTCATTATTTTCTAAAGTGTTCAAATAATTTCCTATATATATGCTGCTCACACCTTTGAACTTGCCTATAATTCTCTTTTAAATTATCGACTACAGTATGCTACACGACTCCACAACTACTTGGCTACAAATACTGTCATATACTGTCATACGTCGTTTGCTAGTTTGTTTCTTAATAATTAGATATAAAAAACTACTAATAAGATCAACTTAGTCGCAAGAAATCTATTATAAACTTCTTTACCACTTACGCTAATTGGCGTTAAACCCATTTTGGTCAACGTATCTATTTCAAACTGCTCTCCGGTCTGACATGGTTAGATTGTAAAATATTTTGATAAGTATCTAAATTTGAGAAAGGTATAATCAATGCATAAATTCACTCTCGTAATTTATGAAAGTAATTTCATATACACCATCAAAATAAATCCGACTTTAATAATTTTATTTATAATTTAAATAATTATAATTAATAAATAATTTATTCTGCACAAGAAAGTAAAAAAAATGTGATACACACGCAACTCTGCGTTTACAGCGGCAGGCAGGCAAAAACGACTTTTTATTTTTTGCACGAGTATGTAGATATGTATGTGCACATTTGCACATATACATTATAACCTTATGCAACAATTTGTTGCAAACGACTTTAAGAATCCTATTGCAACAAAAAACAACTACACCAAATATATACAAAAATGCACATACCAATATGCACCCTGTGTACAGTTGGAGGTGAATGAGAAATGGGCAAAAGCGCAACTGCCACATAGTGAAACTCTGTTAACGCTGTGCTTTACTCAAATTATTTCGATAATGCGTACTATTTCTATTTTTAGGGATTATAAAAATTTCCTTTTTGCTTGATATTTAAAATGTACAAAATTCAGCACAATTTTTGTTTTACTCATTACAACATATAATTAAATTATAAAATCATGAATTATTATACCCCGTTCCGTCAAAAAGAATGGAAGGCTATACAGATATATAGGTTTGATAAGTGGTAGTAATTTTTAAAATATAAGTTTCCGAACCTTGGATCCATATAAGAGGGGCATTGGAACTTTGCCCCTCTATCTGTCCGTTTCTCAAATAAAAAATTTAAAACCGCATCCGCTCAAAATTACATAGTATGAAAATACAAAAAATCGGCTAATAAATAAAAGATATATAGAAGGAAACTTTTTTTTTTATATTTATAGGTAAAACTGGTATACTAAGCCATGTATATCAACAAGTATCAGTCCACAATCCCAGTCGAACTGAGCCACCCAATCCAATAGTATAAGTAGGAAGACAAAATCATTTCATTTATTAATTTTTTCAGAATTATATACAGAATTTTCAATGTATCTTAGTAATGAGAAATATAATGCATAATTAAAGTTTAATTTAATGCAATATAAATATAGTGTACAAAAACCGCTATGGAACATATCCTTCGAAAAGAATATACAAGATACGTCATAGTCGAATATAACATTTTGCTAAACATTTAAATTTTTGACCGTATTAATAAAAAATTACTAATTTTATACAAAAAAAAAAAGTGGTTCAATTTGCATTGTCCGTTAACGCCTCTAATCTGGGCTCTAGTGTATATGAATTTTATTATATAGTACATAGGAAAATAACAATAGTATAACAAAAGAGAGTTGAAAAATACAACATTGAAGAAATGAGGTGAAGGTTTCAATAGTATATACATACGTATTCTTTACATGGCAACAAAAGCTATATACACACACATACAAATGTATGTAAGGAGGAGGGTAAACTCAAGTTATATACATACATGTATGAGTGCATACAATACAATTTTAGAAATATAATGCTAGTGGCAAAAGTGCACTAGTATTTCAGAGCTTCATTTATGCATGCACATACTATACATATGTGTACATTCGGTACGCAATTAGGAATGCTTTGATGTATTACGTTAGAAATTGTCAGAAATTTACACAAGCTATATTTTTACAAATATATTTCCACATATTACATAATCAATAAGCCAATACTTACTTCTACACTAAAGGGATATGACTGAAAGCAAATGATTTTATTCGCTGTTTTACGGTTGATTTTAATTTATTTTATCATTTGTAGCGAGAAAAAAATTATGTGAAAAATTATTTTGGCAAGACGAAAAAAAGCTTTTTTTAAAAATATCTCCATTCTCCGTTTGCATTGTTAGAATCACTGAGTATATCCTGCTATTCGATTGGTCTAAAATTGCTTTACTGGCCTTCAAAAGTTTTTTCGTTATTACAACTTTCCCGCAAACAATTTACCTTTTGGAAAGTATGGAACTACCGGAAAATTTTCTGACTACTCTGGAACGATTAAATAAATTTAGAACATCTACAGTAGCAACACGATTCTTATTATAATTCAAATATTGTTGTAATTCACTTATAGGCGATACCGCTTTTAGTATTAGTCCTAATTTAATGCCAGATTTCAACTGTATCCCAAAATTAACATAAGATTCGAATTTGCAACTATTTGTGCAGTAGTGTTGGTAAACGTAAATCATAAATTAAACTCTAAGCTAAAGAAACATTTTATTGCACAAATGGCGGCAAATTGAAATATTGTTTTGAGATTCTAATTTTGAGAATATATTGCATTCATTTTGGTACACGCTATCAATCAAAAAATTATTTTTCTTATTAGTTATAAAAAGTTTCAACAATTGTGCATAGGAATTTATCTAGTTCGGAACTAATCCTTCTAACTTTTTAACAAACTACTCTTTTAAAATCTGCATACATTGCAACACACATAACAACCTTAATGAATTGTTTAGATACTGCTTGGTGTCAGGGAGTTTAGATATTAAACTACCATAAGCATATTGCATATGCATGGCATTTATATACATACTTATAAAAAAAGCATCATTGGAATTAATATATAAATAAACTTTTGTGTTTAAAAACAAAATAAACGGAAACTGGGTCATGCTCAATTTGTGGTAAACAGTGAACAGTATTTGTAAATATAAAGGAAAGAAAAATCTGATCTCAAAATCAGAACACCAAACAACTAGTAAAGGTTACTATAAATTAAAATTACTAAAGGACAATTATGCGAGGCAAAGCAAGAAAGTTTTTACAAAATCTTTTGAAGGGCACAAAAATTTAGAAAAAAAATCTGCATTTAAAGGTTTTAAGGGATTTTTAATGAAAATCCTGCTATTGCAATAAAATTATTTATTGGTTTTGAGAAAATTAATGTTATTACATATGTATCTAAATTATTTGCAACATATTAAAATATAGTAAAAAAACACTTTGGATTGTTAAATAATTTATATTAATTTCCGATGTTATTTGCAATAAAAAAAAATAAAATAACTTTAAACTGTAACACTTCTGCTCATTTCCGACAATTAGAAATGGAAAACGGATTTATATTGGTGATGTTATATTATATTTTTACATATTCTAATCAATAGACCAATAGCTTGAATTTTATTTAAAGAAAAGAAAGATTGAGTTCTTATTATGGTAAGCATTTCATAAACTTAATAAAAAAGTTTTCGTACATTCTCCAATTTTATAAAAATTTAATTCACGCTTATCGTAAATCTTTTACGGATATCGATATATAGCAAAATATTTACTTATGTCACAAGTATAGAGCCATACGAACTCAACTAAATTTTCTTTATTTTTACATCAGTGTGTTTTCAAAGTTGGATCCCTCATATTTAGCACAAAATAAATTTAGGACGATATACATATGCATAATTTATAGCACGAAATGCTATCAGCTTCAATTTATTCTCCATAACGACGGGTCTTACGAAATTTCAATACAACAAGGGAGAGTAGCTATATACAGGTAAGGTTTATAAAGCTAAGCGAGAGCTAGCAATGACGCGATCCGGAAACAACTAAGCATGACATGCACACATAAAATTAATATATTTTTGTAATACATATAAATAATTTGTTCTATTGAGCTTTAATTTATTTAATTAAAGTTTTTCACAGTTACGAAATTCACGTGCTTATTTTCATTTTTTATTCAATATTGCATATTTTAAATTCATGAGCAACACATGTTTTCATTTCAATTTCGAAACTACGAATATATTGCAACAATTCCATTTAAGAAAAATAAACTGTATACAAAATATTGTAACAAAGAAAAGGAAATGCGTTGTTAATTTTTATCTGCGTTGTTAATTTTATTAATTTTCCGAAAATAATATTTGTATTTTATGCTGCTATGTGCTTAATTATGTATGTATCTATTCGTATAATGCACAATAGGAAGAGTGACATCTTAATAACGAAAATCGGTCATGGCCGAGGCTGATTTTATGTTCATATCATTTTGATTATAATGTTTAATGTATTTAAACGTCTAAAATTTAACATTTTATTGGGAATGACGAATCGAGTAGAGTAACTTAAAATACCACATTATTTTAATTAAAATATCTGAATAATGAAGGCTCTATAATTTGAAGTGAATTTCTGGCACAATTCCGACAATGAAAAATTTATCTGCATAAGATACATTTAAGTTAAACATGAAAATGAAATAATGATATGTGCAAATATGTATATGCATGTAGTTTTTAAATTTACGTTGAAATGCTGTAACCAACGAATGCTGCCGAGAAAAATGCAGTTTCAATTTTTCTTTTTCAATTTGTTTGAAATGTATGTAAGTGCCACTCAAGCCATACGGAAAACAAAAGCCTTTAAAACAAATTGCAAAAACCAAAACTATTCATAAATAAAACACAGAAATACTGTGTATATTTCATATACGAAAAATTGTTTGATTAGACTTTGCAGCTATGAACGAGACCACAATTCCCCTGCACCCAGTGAAAAGAAAACGAAAAAAGAATGTCATGGAAACTACTAAATAATCTGATTAAATAACGCAAAAAGCACGTGAAATTGCAGTTTGTGTGAAATAAAAATCACGGAAGTAAAATAGAAATGTAATTCCATTTCGTATAATTGCTTTATTACGTTTACAATAATAGAAAAGTTAACAAATTGCATAATGGCTATCCTGCTTAAAATATAGGTTTTTATTAAATGGCGGAAACTCTTAAAGGTCAGAGAGAAGCAATAATGTAACCGTGGAATAGCAAAAGAAAAACATATCGGTGAATTTTTACATAATGGAACACTGTAGACAAACATAAATAAAAATATTTTCCAAAGTTTGTCATAGAGGTAAAACAAGTATTAAGTTCTTGATAAAAGTACATGTTAAATAAAACTCAGTTTATTTAGATATCGACATCTGAAAAATTGAAAAGATAATCAATTGTTTTTCATTCACTCATTAGAAAGTTCATTAAGTTCATTCTTAGATTATAACATTGAGGTAGAAGTTACTTTAGGAAATCTTTTTCAAATATGACCGAGATAGTGGCATCTAAAATAATTTTAATTATTACTTACAACTTCCCAATACAGAAAGCAAGCTACCACTTTTAAAGCATTTTCAAATTCTATTTCTAACTTCTATTAAAGATTACTAATATAAAGTAAAAGCTATACAACCTTACATTTATTATAATTTTTAGCATCGAAATAGCATTGAAAAGCTACTCGTAGTGTGAACTTATTTTTGACTTATCTGTTACTTTTAGAAAAAATGTTTTTTCGCAATATTAGATTTCTGAATATAAATAGATACCAAATTGATAAATTCTTTATCGAATGAACTTTATTAATAATTCAATAATTTCGCATAAATACTTATTTTAATACTAAAAGAAATTTTCTTATCAAAAGTACAAAAAAAAATTCCAATACTGGAAAATAGATTTGAAAGGCTTTTTATAAAAAATGTTATAACTCATTGCTCCATTTACACAAAAATAATTAATTAAATAATTCTCAAAATAGCAGCCACAACAAAGTTTTTACTCACCGTTTACGTTTTCCGCATTCAAGCACTTTCAACCTTTCCCACCCTTCCTCGGTTTTGACCCAAGCTTCCCCCGGTGAGCGCCAATCTTTTGAAATGAACGGCATTTTTTTTTTTTGTTTTTAAACTTTAAACTTGTTTATAAATATTTTATTATAAATAAAGTCTACTTTTAGCACTTTTTTTTGACAATTCTTGCAGTGTTTTTTGTTTGATGGCAAAGTTTTTTAATGTTGTATTAAAATATAGGACGGTTGAGCATTGAAGTTTTTAAATTTATTTATGTATGTATTTATGTAGCTGAAAAAAGAGAATTAAATAGTAAATTACATAAATGTCAGCTATACAAATAGTATAAAGATAAAAAAACAATTTTTTACTAAGAAATAATTGCAATATTTGTAATTGAAAAAAAGCGTTACAACTGAAGTCAGTTGAACAACGACAAACCAAAAAATGGAAACAGTAATCGTGGCAAAAATAAAGAAATTAAAGCTAATAATTAATTAAAAAAAAACCTTACAACTGAAGTCAGTTGAACAACGACAAACCAAAAAATGGAAACAGTAATCGTGGCAAAAATAAAGAAATTAAAGCTAATAATGATTTGTGTGGTGTGGTGTCAAAAATATTCATATTGTCCTCTTTTAGTGCTACAATTTACATTTTCTTTTTTTATAAAAATAAATTTTGGAGGTCAATTGGGACCAACTTCAATTACAAAAAAAAAACTAAAAATTATAAAAGAAATTTGTAAAACTAAAATATTCCCAAAAAACACAAGCATGAATTAAAAACTAAAAATCATGAAATTTGAGACATAAAAAACCTAAAATATTAAAATTTTGTTCATTAACTGGAACACTATTTTGAATTAAAAAAACACATCTTCTTCTGAAAAATGTTATAAATTAAAAATAAAATATAACAAATAGGAGTTATCTATTGCAGTGTCTTCAGATTTATCAATCCATCGTTTGGTATTCATTTGTTTTTAAAAAAGTTCGCATGTTTTATGGATCTGAATCAGATAGTTCAGTTATCATGGATAACTAACATGGATAAGATAGTTTAGTTAGTTAGCAGTGAAACACATATTTGAAGCAAAGGGTTTTATTAATAATTTACCATTTATTTCCCACCTTATCGGATTACACTGATTACGTGTACATTTTTGAAGAGTTGGTTACCCTGCTTTGCGTTTGTTTATATTGTATTTGAGTTTTCATTTAATTTCTTTCAGTTTGTGTTTTGTGGATAGACAGCTGATTTCTGCAAATTACGACGTTTATTATTATTTTGTTTTCCAAAATTGTTATTGTTTGTACTTTTTCACGTTTTATATAGTACATACACTTATATATAAGTATATGTAAATATATCTATATACACACATCTTAAGATGTTGAATACATGCCTGTGGATAACAAATTTTTGTTTTGATTTCAAGAGGACAATATACCATATAAATACATATATATACATACATACCTATATACCCATATGCACATTACTATTAATAAATGCGTATATATTTAATACATATGTTATGTATACGTTTTTCCAATTAGAATGAACAACAAAAATAGAAAGGAAAACGTATGCATGTAATTATGGGTAATATATTTATGTATAAAATATGCGCTATGTACTCGAATTTGAAAAAAAAAATTATTATTATTAAATTATTTCCAACAAATGTATGCATACATCTACTTTTACTTCAAACAAAAAGAAGATAAAATATGCATGTATGTGTGTATATATATCACTTATTTTAAACAAAAAAAAACAGTAAAAACCTATCGACAAATAGATACATTCATGCATGCATGTACTTAGCAAACAAAGAAAAAGAGTATATGGTGTTTCTTTTTTATTTTATGTACTTACATATGTACATATATAAGTATGCATGTGCATAAAAATATTTCTCCAACGATAAATATTTATAGCATTTTTACCTTTTTACAACTTTGCTTCTTTCATACGTTGTTGACAAATTACTGTTTATAAATTTGGTATTACTTGACTTAAAATGTTTGTCAATATGTTTTTAATTTAATGCAAACACTTAGTTTTTCACAAATGATTTATTAGAATTGTTTTGTTTTTTAACTTTTTATCGGCATAGCTAATATTACAAGAAAAAATCTTTCAACTTCAAACTGCATATCTTCCGCTTAAAACGTTCCACTCAAATCGAGTCACTGATGTGAACTAAAGACGAATATTGGAAAAATATTGTCCAAAGAAACAAAGTTGCCAGAAAAATTACGATAAAATCGTTACATAAAGTACTGGTGTTACCTTTTCCAAGAGAACAAGCATAGTGACAAGTACAAAATGGAAAACTCTAGGATTACTAATTCGATACATATTGGTCCTGATATCGTTATCTGCATGTGTAATGTCAACTTAATTTTTGTTAAGCAAATAGAAAGCGGGATATAATGAGCATATTCCATCATTTTGTTCTCAGATTGTATTTAATTTTTGTAACCCAAAATTGTTTTTAGGAAGACAGCTAAATAATTATTTAGAAAGAGGTTTCAACAAAATAGTGTACTGATTATGAATATTTCAATAATATCAAATGTCAACGTCGCATTTGTAAAAATAAAGTTATTTACGTATTAAAAGTATACTTTCAAAAAAAAATTAAAATATATGATAAAATAAAATATGTAATATACACATATATTCAATATTTGTCGCGTTGCAGTCTAGAATGTGTTTACTAATTTGCGAATGCAATCTATTATCACTAATACGGTGTTCAACCAGCAATGCAACTCTGCTAGTAAATGTTAACAGAAAATGCAACTTCTCATCTCTTAACATTTCATTTTGTCATGTGATATTTTTTGCCGGATTGTCATTTTGACAAGTAACAAATTTCAAGAAAAGAATATTTATAATTTATTGAATTCACTTTGTGATAAAATAAGAATGGCAAACAAAAATAAAGGCAATACTTCGGAAGGAATGAAACAAGCGAAATACAGTAAACAAATGTCAGATGTAAGTTGTTTTACAAAGCGTATATATTGAAAACCAGTACATAATTTTGTTTCTTTTTAGGATATCAAAGATTACAGTTCGTTCAAAGTAGTTTTGTTTTATTGTTCATTAATTGTGTTTCTGCCGGTAATTACATTTTTTTGTTTGAAAGCAGCCGTCTTGGACAGATTTTTCACAATGAATGAAACAAAGAGCAATATTTATTCAGCTGTGGGTGCAGTTTTGGCATTACATTTAGCCCTAGCTTTATATATATATAAGGCATACTTTAATAGTTCAACGTCAAGCAGAAGAAAGGCAGATTAAGCTAAAATTTTATATTTTTAATATTTATCTATAAGTAATTTTTGCTTGAAAAGTACTCTACATACAATAATCTTTTATTAGTCACAGAACTCCATATTCCCGAAAAGAAATGTAAATAAAGACACTTTTGTGCATATTGAACTCTTGTAGTTTGCTTATATTTACCATATAAGATAATGGGTCGGTCCGATCTATTACTTTTCATGCCTTTTGGAAGATTTTTTATCTTTGGTCTTAGCGGTATCATGTACCACTTGCGGTTGAGGAGCACATCCTTTCATATACAATTCCAACGTCTCGTCGTCCATTCTTTTGTTTTCTTTCGGTACTTTATAGTCTGCAACATGATCCACGCGAATAGCTCGTCCTAAAATTTTAATGCTATTTAAATTATCTACCGCCAAAATAGTAGACCGCTGATCTTCATAGCAAATAAAGCAGAAGCCTTTGGATTTTCCCGTATCTTTGTCACGTATCAAATTTATATTGACAATTTCTCCATACTGTGAAAAAACACAAATAATATCGCCCTCAGTTAATGTATATGGAAAACCACCAACAAATATCCATGCTGAATCTCTATACATATCATGCCATGATCCCTTACCATTTGTACCCTTCAACTCCAGCTCACTGAGTTTCAGTACATTTTTCATATTCGTTAGGGGATTCATTTTCGTTTTTAATATTTTTTATTCCAAAATAATTATTTCCTTTTGTTTTTAATCTGCTTTCTTTAAATTGACAATGCTACTACGTCTCTCTTCATATGTTTACATCAAAAACATATGGATGTATGCATGTGCACTAGTGCAAATGTATAGAACATTATAGTTACTGCCAGACAAATTGAAAGTCATCGTAAGAATGGTTTTATTAAATAATTTAAAATACAATACCAAATTTTTTAGTTCATTTATTGACCAAATCCGCGAAAAGATTCCATGTTTTATACAAAATCTATTACCAACAAAGAAAATTTACAATTTAGGTTCTTGTTTTGAAGTAGTCGGTTTGGTAAGCATTTGATTTTATCTTTATTTTTTTTTAATTTCCGGTGGAATTTGTTTTCTAATTGCAAGATACGTGTGTAATTTATAAAATTAAATAGCTATAATAGCAAGTCAAGATGTTTACGTATTTTAAAATTTTTTTTAAAATTGTTCTTCTTTTGACGTTTATTTGAAACTTTACATACGACAATATTGTATTTGATGGATAGTTGCGTATACATGAAGTAAGATTTGCAAACATTTGTTCGATGTGATACAGTGCTCTGTTTTAATTTAGATTT
This sequence comes from Ormia ochracea, assembly GCA_963402855.1. Classification (NCBI taxonomy): domain Eukaryota; kingdom Metazoa; phylum Arthropoda; class Insecta; order Diptera; family Tachinidae; genus Ormia; species Ormia ochracea. The sequence continues at coordinate 46,315,275 of OY727106.1, forward strand.
ATGTAAATTAACAGCACAACGTTAAAGTATTGGCAGCAGTGGTCTTACAAAATTTTGATATGGCAAACTTTTTTTATGATTTATGTAGCTCACTAATTTATTTTATATCAATCATGAATTTGTTGTGAATGATGCGAGTTGCATTTTAGCATCCTTCGTAGCTGCACAATACCGTCCAGTTTCGTGTAAATGAAGAGTGTTTGGTATTTTTTACATGGTTTATCCCAGGAAATAACCGTAGGTGTTCCACTGTATTCCAGCAGAATATTGTCTTAATACTATTTACCAGCGCTGTAATTGAAACTAAAAAGAGTATTCTTCTACTCATGAGTAAGCTGTAAACTCATACGACCGCAAATGGATAAATACCAAAAACCTGTTTATTTTTTTTTCATTTCTTTATACAATATAATTATCTTTTTTTAATAAAATATCTCACGAAATAAAATAATAAAAATTAAAATAAAGTACTCACGAAATAAGTGGAAGTTTCTATTATATAATTGAATTTTAATGCATACGTGGCCGTTATAAACTGGAGCTATATATAAAACAACACACTTGTTGACTATTTTTTCTCGTATATTTCTTGAAAACTTATTAATGGAAAATGAATTTCGAATATATGTTAATAGTTATTACATACGTAGTATATGTGGCAGGAAATTCCCGTAGTGATTTTTTATTAAACCAAAAACAGGTAGGTTGGGAATTTGTATATACAATAGTATCTTGATATTCAGTGCCACAATTTGTACACATGTACATATGTATATGTATATTCTTAAATTTACCATTAAAAATATATAGAAATGTAAACTATTTACTCTTTATCTCTTTCAAGAACTCTTATGCCCCAAAAATATTGAATAATGCAGAATTTTACACCATTAGCCGACTATCTGATAAGGAACATTTGAAGCAAACTACCAAAAGAATTTTAATACCTCGCATTGTCGGTACACCTGGCCATAAAAAAGTGCGTGAGTATATAATTAAAAGCCTGCAGGACTTGCAATGGACAATAAAAGTGCACAGCTTCAATGACACCGCTCCCATAATGGGTAATTTAGAATTCCACAACATAATTGCAACATTAAATCCAAACGCAGAGCGCTATTTAGTCTTGGCATGCCATTACGATAGTAAATATATACCTAACGTGGAATTTTTGGGTGCTACCGATTCAGCAGTTCCTTGTGCCATGCTTTTAAATTTGGCAAAAGTCTTAGGCTCCCGTTTGCAATCTTTTAGAGATAAAAAGCTCAGTTTAATGTTGCTGTTCTTTGATGGGGAAGAAGCTTTTGAGCAGTGGAGTGCCAACGATTCCATATACGGAGCTAGGCAATTAGCTAAAAAATGGGAATTGGAAGGGCGGTTATCGCAAATTGACGTAATGATTTTATTAGATCTCCTGGGAGTACCTGATCCAAAGTTTTACAGTTATTTCCCCGAAACGGAAACTTTGTACACAAGTTTAATAGATATTGAAAATCGTTTATCGCAAGCTGGTCTATTGGAACGGTATAGAAACAGTAGTTTGTCGCACCAAAGACCTTACAGATATTTTGAAACCAGTGCTCGACGATCTAATACAGAAGATGATCATACACCATTTTTAAAACGTAACGTTCGTATTTTGCATATTATACCTACACCATTTCCAGAAATATGGCATACAGTCGATGATAATGAAAGTGTTATAGATTATAGTACTACGGAAAACTTAGCCCGTATTATTAGAATATTCACAATGCAATATCTACTGGGCGCAAAATGATATAATAAAAAATTGGGCTTGCCAAGAATGCTTGACACTTCAAGTGGCATTATACAACAATAAAAATATAATTATTTCTGCTATCTTCTCATCTTTTTCTTTCTTTTTTTTCTGGCTTCCTCTCCAGTTAATTACAAAACACTTTTCGGTAATCCTCACAGAACTTTTCATAACTTTTTTTTGTTATGGGCTCATAACTTATTTCTTTAAAATTCTTAAAATTTCACTAAAATTTTGAGTTTACTGAAAATATTTGGAATATAACAATTGTAACTATTTGTGTAACCATTCGGCTGCTTTTTCCCTTTAAAAGGAAGTGTTTATGTAGGTTTTCAAAGGAAACCTAGAAGTTTATCCCGAGTTGCCATCGCCAGCCAATACGCTCTGCACAGGCTTTCAGCTTTCAGCGAACACGCGTAGATGCAGATAACTTGGATAAGATTTTCAAGAATTAAGAGCACGAAAAGCTCATGGAGTGGGCTTATTTTTTTTAATTTATTTTTATCTGAGGCAATGTGATAAATTAAAATAAAAGACTTAATTTGCGATTTCGTTGACGAAATAATTAGTGAGATGTAATTACAAATTTAAATAATGTATTTAATTTTTCAGTATTTCGCTGCTCTGTTATGTAGCATACCCAAAATTAATTAAATACTTAATTTTTTTCGTTTTATTTTTTTACTTTTTATAAAAGTTAATATTTAACAACGTATTGAAATGTTCTTATGTGTTTCTCCCAGCGTTTATACCTTTTAGAGTTAAACGAAAAGCAGTCAACCATAACCACACAATAAATGATATAAATATCTATGTACATCAATGATATTTATATACATACATATATGGGAAAAAATTTCGGTTGTTGCGATATTAAAAAAAATGCTCTCAGAATGTTTTTTTTTGTAATAAGAAAAAAACAAGTAACATCTGAAACTCACCTGAATGCAAAATATTGTAACATTGCTTTTCATAAGTTTTTAGGATAAACCAAAACTATACATAATACAAAAAGTCATATAATATATATTAATCTTTTATCCTATCTATGTATATAAAAATGTATTTGTATATGTATATATATTCGTAATCGATAAACTCAAAAACCGGACCGATTTTGACCCAATTTTATATGCATGCTCTGTGGGCCGTAAGAGTGTTTCTGTGTAGTTTGAAGTTCGTCCGACAGACGGCCCAATATTGAGTTTTTTTGTGTTTTGCCCGATAGAGATTAGCGCTATAACCCTCTGCTCTGTTTCGCTGAAAGCATTGACTGCTTAATCGATGTCTAGCCACGTCAATTAGTAATTTATAATTATAAAAATTTAAGTTTTCACATTTTAAAATACATAAAATGTGAAAAAGACATAATGTGTGTGTGTTATTACAATTTTGATTTATGGATTTTTGAATAAAACATTTTTTTTCTATTATAAGTAACTCAAAACACTGATTCTTTTCTCCGAGGGGCAAGAGGGCCGACCGATCCCAATTAGTATATTATGAAGAAAAACTCTGTTATTGTCCTGTGTTGACAGAAGCATAAGTCATCTTGATGTTGCGATATTTTGAACTTTTTTTAATAATTTAGTTCTCTTTGATAGTAACTTAAAATTTTGTACATTAATGTAATATGCTGTTGGGAATCTTAATTAATAAAACATCAATTTTATGTGCAATGCTTTGCATTTTAAGTGGCGGTATCTATATATTTAAATAATAATATATATTTAAGTTCCTTTATGCTAACTGATGTAAGCAACTGATGTAACAAAGCCCTACTGGCTAACTGATGTAACAAAGTATTTTATATCCACACGTATATATATCAAATATAGATTTAAAAACAAAGAAAATCTTTGGCCTTTAACAAAATAAATATACAAAAATGTAATAAAATCGTTTAATGACTTAATTGTGCTTGTTATTTTAAACATCAAATCTCTTAAAATGAGCCTTAAAGTATACTTATAAATTTACACACGTACATACTGTTAAAGTTATAAAACTTATTTACAAAAATTGTTTGTAACCACAACATACATTTATAATGAACAATTGAGTAGAATACAATAGAATCTCCACAACTTTTACTCTAAATTGTGTTAGCTCTTCTAAGCGTGTGGTATTTTATTTAAACCGACCTTTATAAAATAGTTTCGATGATATCGGCAAAGATCAAATAATGTAAGTTAACGATGACTCTAAAGGATAAGGAAATAATAACAGAGGGCCAGTTATTGAGAAGGTTATTCAATAACCAAAAGTTAAGAAAATAATTCGAAAACAATACCACTCTTAATCAGTTGGTAGGCATGCCTTGTCAATATTTGGAAAAATATTACAAAAAATGTATAGAGCACTTCTTTGAAGCATTCCATTCAAATTAAACGTATTTAGGGTCTGTATATAAAAGTGATCAAGAGTAGTTTTGAAGCTGGAGACAGCCGATAGAAAGTAAATCTAAAATATAAAATATGAATGAAAAAGCAAGCCATTTAAATAAATAGAGTGTACTGTTTCCGAAAAATTTATTTTTATTATTGTAGTTTTTGAATATTGAAACTGCTTAGAAGGGTTAATTGCTAGAAAAGTTAATTGCCTTAGAGGCATTCGGATTAGTTTCTTTGAGATTCTACCGTATTTAATTAAAATGAGGTAAAATGACTAACAGTTGTTACTTTCTAAAGTATAACTCTTATTTGCTCTATCTAAATTTAAAGCTTTTGGCAATTGACTGTCACTGATTTGACTTAGATCCGATGTTTCAGTCTTTAACACACTTCCAGGGGTTGTGTGTGTTATACTTTCTACTACAGCCTCAGCCGTATGACTATAAGTTGGAATTTTTGCGACTTCTGTTTGAATTGCTTGCAAAAGTTCTAAGTCTCGTTTTTTTGTAGGAACTTCTTCATTATGATCATTTTTAACATTTTTGTCAAGTTTATGATTATGGCCATGTTCATGTGAATGATTATGTTGTTTACTCGTGCCACACGATTTTTTGGCATGATCGTGATTATACACATGCTCGTCATTATCTGGATCCGGGTATATTGTTATTTCTCTCAAGTCTGTCATAGACTCCCTACAGCAAACTTTATCCAAACATTCGGGCTTTGTACATTGCACTAAACATTCTACAGAGGAAGAGTTCTGCATTGTATTTTCATTATAAAATTCCGGTTGTATTGTCACATTAGCAATACTATGATCATGAAAATGTTGGCGCACTTCATCAATAGTTTTTGCATAGATTTTTGGATTTTGAAAAATAATATGAATAGTAGCAATATATTTGTGTGCAGATAACTGCCAAATGTGTAAATCATGATAGCTAATGATTTGAGGGAATTTCTTGGCTAAGGTACTTTCAAAGTGGTCCATATCAATATTGCCCGGTATCGTTTGCAATAGTATAAGACATGATTCCTTCACTGCAAGAAAGCAAAAAAAATCTTTTTTAATAAATTTGCTATGATAAATTGGAGGCGAATTCATACCAATTGATGAACTTACTGTTAATCACATCAATTTCTTTTCGATAAATAACTCAAATCAGTTCCAAAATTTTTGAGCTATGAGTTTTACTTGGAATGAATTCGATTTGGTTAGATTATTATATACTTATACATACATATAAATATATTTGTAAACGAAAGTTTATATAAAAATTATAATTTTATAAGGTGTTCGATAAGTTTGAACTCGCCACTTGTTATATAAAAATTTTTTTCTCATTAACTTCGACTTTTGAGGGGATTTATTTTATTGTACAAAAATCAATCCAACTAATATTATACATGAGAAATTTTGAATGTTTTAAATGAAATTTGACAATATTCTTAGAGGCCAAAAGGGGCAGAAAATGGTTGCTGAACAATTTAACCTTTTTTTTGTTGATAAAGAAGTTTATAGTCTATATGAAAATATATTTGGTGCCTTTTTAAGGGTAAATATGGTAAAAAGTGGTACTTTTGTATACTTATTCCAAAAATTAAATTAGAAAAAATAAAATTAGATATAATAGAATCTAGAAAGTCACACACGTGTACACTTCTACATTTTTGCATCAGGTTCAGGGCAAGAAAGGGGGATTAATATAGTGTAGTTTGTGTACAAAACATTTAGCAAGTGCAGGTACTTTTAATACCATTTTACATTTAGCACACTTTCTCTTTTCTTTCTACGATTCATTTCGTATACAAATAGTTTGAATTTTCTAAGATAAATAAAATATTTTCAAAAAAACAAAATAGATGGATGTATTTCAGTACTGAGTATATACTATTTTATAAATTATTAAATACTGACTATATATATTATTATAGTTTGCTATTACTTACTGTATGGATAACTAAGACTCACTACCAAAATGCATGAGAATATAGATAAAATAGGATCAATAAATTTCGCTGTATGTTCTGTGTCCTTGGCAAAGTAAACTATAACCGCACAGACAATAACAAATATAGTACTGCTAATGTCACGCAAAAGTTCAGGTGGGCCCTCTCTTCTTGTATGATAATGGACTTTGCCCAATTCTGAATTTATTGTCGTCTTTAAGTGTTGATCATTGGTAACGTTACATTGTACAGCCAAAATTTTCGAATCAGTATCAATGGTAATGTTGCTCGGCTCAACGATCACCTTGCCATCGGTGGGATTAATATGCAAAAAATGTCCTTGATGCAGCGTATATCCGCCAATTACAAAATAAGTAAAACCGTTCAACAATAAACCGATAAAACCCAAAATGATAACATGAAATGGTAAATGCATGGTGTCCTGATGATCGATATGCACCAAAGTTTGTAAAGCCTCCACCAGCAACGAGAACGATAAGGAGGCTAATGTAATGCAGACAATTAGCATAGTTAGAATCTCTATGCGGGCCCAGCCAAAGGTATTGCGAGTCTTGTATTCGGAAACGTTTATAGGCGGATGCACGTTCAGGTCGTCGGGATATGTAAGAACATTTCCTTGCTTGCCTGTTGTTGTCAATAAACTGGACTGCTCTTCTGTATTATGCAATTCATTGTGCTGAAAAATAAAAAAGAATCTACAAAGTTTTTAAACTATTCTTTAATCAGTTACTTAATGCTTTTAGCTCAATCACAAAATCACGCAACTGAAATTATTATTTTTTTGTTAGTTACATGTTTTTGCATTTCTCCAAGCGATATGAGCATACATTGCATATGTACGAGTATGTAAATTGTATAACACAGTACGTATTATATAATATTCACACAATTGCTATTATTGTTGTATTTTTTTCTTTTTATAAAATTGGCAATTATCTGCTTGCAAAAGTAGGTAAAATAAAAACTGCATATCAATGGCGTTAAAATGTATATATTCGTTTATAGAAACTCGACACTTTTCGTACAGGTTTAATTTTTCATTTCTGCATCAAATAGAGTTGTTTATGTTTTACAATTAACGTGAAAATATAAAAATAACGTTAACTATTAATTTCTATGCAATCGAATATTGTATAACAGGCACTTTTATTTAAAAGTGTTTGAAATTAAAACTTTTTTAAAATTGCAACGCCTCTTTCGTTTTTAGTTAAATATGCTAGTAATTTACACAATTGCCTTGATTAACTGTATACCCTCTTTTATTCAGAAATCAGAATGAAGGCACATTATTTGTTCAGCATAGGAGCAAAGCACAAGTTTTGTAATAAACTGGTCCTTGCCGAATCGGTGAAATGCCAACTTTCGGATGGTTTTTATATGCATTTCTTCTCTGTTTTTCATCTCGTTGTGCCATATAATTTATATCACGTAGCCCCCATTTTAGTATTTTCAATAAATTTTAACAAAACGTTAAAAATTTTAAAAGAAAACCTTCTATCTTTGTAATGAGTTCTCAGGCAATGCTACCTTATATTTCCAAACTAATTTCTTGCGCTTTAAGAAATATTAAAAAAAGAAAAACTAAAATAATAAAAGTCTAAAAATTGCCGCTCTAAACAACTTTTATAAGAAAACATTTTATTATATAAAATTTTAATATTTCTTTATATAGTTTTAGCCTGACCAGATTTCTGCTATTTTACAATCTACAAGTTCGTATTCTTGGAAATACTAACTCGAAACATTTTCTATAAAGGGCAAAATATTATTTCAGTATAATTTTTTAATTAACATCAAGATTTAACCAAAAAAAAAAAATTATTTAATTTTTAAATTACTTTTCTTTTTATTTTTATTCGACCTTTTATTTTTGAATCATTTAATTTTTAATTCAGCCTTAGAACATTTTTTCAAAATAAAATAAATAATGTCTTTTTTCCGATATTTTGTTAAACTTTATATATACAGATACCTATATTCTTCTTGACGAAGTTACACAAATTGTAACAAAACATTGGAAAAATAAAATATTATTAATTTTTTGAAAAAATGTTCTAAACCTCAATTAAACATTAAAATATTCTTTTAAAGTTACATCAAATAAAAATCTCCACTTTCAAGAATATTAAAAGAGAAACTCTAGTTTCTAGTAAATTTACTTAATGATATTTACCACAAAATTCTATTTATTTTTATTGTTAACTTCATAGCTTTTGGACAATTTAGTGTTAAAGCCCAAAAGAAACGTGAGTACTCCGCCAATCTCTCACCAATGTGTGTACATACTTATTACTGTTTGCATTTCCTTTGGTTTGCGCAATATAATTTAAATTTTCTTTATGTTGGCCACTCTGAGATGTATTTCTAACTACCGCTCGGTACGCAACTAACTGCTGCTGTATCTTGAATTAATATTTTAACTTCCTAAATTACACTATTGTTATTTTTGATTATTGTAATTATAGCTGCCCAACCAGAGTCAACAGAGATAACTAAAAACACCGTAAATTTCTAAGTGTCAAATAAGCTTATTGTTCAGCATTTGTATTGTGACTTTGTAGCGTTCCTTTGTAAACGGCCATCATCGACTACAAAACCAGTGGCATTTGATTTGTCAAATTAACTTGGAGTCTATCAAATATGCACTCGTCAAAATAAAATATCAAAACTTTGTACTTGTGACTTTTTCATAAGAGAGTGATACACGTTATTCAGGCTCCACTTTGGCATCGAGAGAGGGAGAAGTGAGTTTAAAAAACACAACCAAACAGTTTTAACGCTTCAGTTAATCCCTCCAAGCAATCATTTGTAAAAGTATAAAAAAATCTCTTCTCTATTGTCGTTTATTGTTTTATAGAAATACAAAAGATATGATTAAATATTATACTAAATGTAAACAAAAGTTTATGTAATATTAAATTTAAATAAATGTAAATTAAAAAAAAAAAAACAACAACAACAACAAATTGGTGTAAATACTAGTAGGTATAAATTAAATATACCATGAAACGTGGTCAATCAGTCGTTTAAACTGCTGGTATAATAAAAGCTTGACCATGCGTAATATATAATTTTTAACTACCGCTTGGATAAGATTTTGATTTCTGGGCGCGCAGAGTGGACAACCAGAAAAATAAATAAAATGCAAAACGTGACGCTTAAAACGAATGAAAAGCGAAATTGGTGCCACTTTTTACAGTAAAAACATTTCGATGTTAAAAAGTACATTTAGTTTTGTTATTGCTGCCCCCTTTTTAAGTATATAATAGTATACAATATAAATTTTATTATATTTATTTATTTATTTATTTTTTCAATAATTTCGACTACTTTTTGCATAAAATACCTGCATGTGAATTTTGATAAAAATCAATTCCATTCCAATTGCTTTTCATTAACCTTGAAGTTAAAAAAATTTATTAATGGTTTGTTTAAAATGTTTAACTTGTTTGAAACCAAGTGAAAATAGGCCAATGTCCAGGGTAAATGACCTCATATAATATTACATATTTATGTTAAAAACGTGAGTTGCAGTTAAATTTTAAGACCTTATCAAATTTAGCAAATTTATATTAAATGAAGAAATAGCGACATGTATAATTTTGTATACAACTGTTTCAGAAGTCGCGTTGGCAGCCTACAGGCTAGCAAGTGACACCGTACTCACAAACATTTGTAAGCTATCATTCGCAATAATCAATATAACATGTCTTTATTTTCCATTGCGGGATTATAACATGACAAAATTAAATTCTGAAATTCTTTAACAGTTGCTCAAACTAAAAATTATGAAATTTTATAACATTTTGAAAAGAATCTCGACTTTGGAAAAAAAAATGCATATTTACATTACAGTATACTGTTCAAAAGTATAGACGTCTTCAGCTTCGACTAATATAGTATATGTATGACTGAAGTGCTAAGCACATCTACCGAGAAAGTATCAGGCGCTGATATCGTGGCAATAGCCTAATTTTTAATTCTTGTTGGAATGAAGTGAGGAAGGCATAGTCACTGGCTACGCGCTGCAGTATTTTGGTTTTAGAAAAATGCCTTTTCGGAAAGGCATTAATCGTAAAATACAAAAATCGTTTAAAATACAAAAAAAAATTTTAACAAAATCGAATTCTATATATCATAATCTATATATCATATAATCGAATTCTATATATCATATCTAAATCGCTCTTGTCCAAAATAGTTCTTCTTCTTTGCATAAGAACTAAACTATTATTTAATTTTCGATTAATATAAATTTTGGCACCGATTGCCAACAAAGAATTCATACATCGGTATATATGCCGAACTGTCTCTTTCTAATTTCAGTGGATGAAATACATCCCCTACATTAGATGAGTAAAATCCATGCCAAGGGTTGAAATTTAAAAATTGGTCAAATATTTGGCCATCTCTCCAGTAATTTACAAAATATATAACACACAATACAATTAAACCTTGTTTTCCATCTCTGTTTTATATAAATTATTTCAAAGTGATTTTCGTATTGAACATCAGCCCAATGGCTTGAAACACCGCCGATTTAAAAACTTTTCTTAGAATTGGAATATGTATCCATACATATAAATTTAAATTCCCTCCTTTTTTTCTTGATTACTTTCCAAGCATGCATTTTCTTCTGTATACTATATACACGCAAAAAAAAAACGAGGAATAAATTTAAATAAGAAACTTCTTTAAAAATAGTTTATAAAATATTTTACTCAAATTAAATGAAACTTAGATGTAATAAAAATTTCCTAAAGTAAAATGCATATAAAGCAGTTCATAATTTTATGTAAATTTTTTCTTACATTTTAATAAATGTTTCTACTTCTTTATTTTTAATTATTCCTAAAAATTAAAAAAATATTTAATAGCACAATTAGATGTTGCTGTTTAACTTTAGTTATAAGTTAGTTATAGTTTATAATTCGGACACAATTATAATATGCATATAATTTTCTGGATTGTAGTGAACTTTTCCTCAATTGCGAATACAATTAGCTTTAGTTTCCGTTTTAAAATTTTTATTTTTTATAAAATGTTTGCATACTTTTAAATTATGCAAAATGTAAAGTAAGAATGTCTTCCACTAAACGGATTTAGAATTGAATAAAAGTTTACAAAGTTGCACAATAAATATTGAGTAAGAGAAGGCATAAAACAAACTATACTCACACTGGACCTAATGCGTTAACTTTCTGCGAGAACGATATACAACAACGATATTATATATGTTAAGATCGATCTACAAATGATGGTGTAAAGTAAAAACTACAGAAAGAGCGGTAATCACGCATGTATGTAGTAGAAAATTCTTATTTACTCTTTGACGAAGAATCCAGCTAAGTATGTGTAACCTGGTACGATGCGTACTAGTATACCCGTATATATAATGCTTCGCAAAAATCTTGATACAAAATGTTTAGATATATTTAGTTCATGTAAATTTGATATGATTTGTTCTTTGACACTGTACCACAGGCATTGTGAACTTAAATTAAGTATATTTTTTACTAAATTTTAGTTCAACATTTTCTTGAGTGCATTATTTCGGAATGGAAACTGACTTCTTAAAACATAAAATTATTTAATTTGTCATGAAGACGAAGCTTATCAGTGAAGAACTGAACATTAAAAAATTTCCTAATTTCATTTGAAATACCCCAGTGTGCGGTATTTGCAATGTCTTACTTTTTTACTTAAAAATGCTTTTTTATAAGATGAAATTTTGCCATTCTTGATCTCGTTTTTAATTCTTCTTCCTAAAAGAATACAGGTATTCCCATACTCTGCAAACACTTCAATTTAATATATAAATTGTGCACTTTATCTAAGATTGGTTATGAGCTTATTTTCTTATGTGAGTATTTAATTAAAGTTAACATTTTCAGACTTACCTTTATGGTAATAATACTGCCAGCCAGTGCAAAAATATTACACAACATATGATACGAAGCCATTAACAAGGTAAGTGCGTGCGTTATGTGACTCAAAATCAATTGGACACTAAAGTAGCAAATTGACAGAATCAGAACAATGTACAAGGGAGTCGGTTGAAAGCGATAAAGTACCGTTTTCAAAGGCATTCTTGTTAAAATGAGGATAATTTGAATGGAAAAAAATTGGGAGGCGGGTTGACCTGGTAGTTCGTTTTAATACAAAATGTGTGTTGTATTTAAATAACATTTAAATGTAACTGAAAATAAAAATAACAATGAAAAAACAAGTAAGGAAATAAGTTTAATGAAAATGGATAAACAATAAGGGTTTAAAGTCGGCAGGTGCAATTAATTTACTTAATAAACTTGTTTGTTTAATCAATAAGCGCACTAATCGAATATTTAAAATTTTCATTATGCACATTTTAATCATTTCATTAAAATATATGCATGTATAAAACAAAACAGAGTTTAAAAAAAACATACATATTTATGTATATAACATTTACTACTTTCTATAATTTTAAAGCATCTCATTTAATATTACAATTTATCTTAAATAAAAAAAAAAGCTTTTATGGTTTTGCTATTGTAAAAAGTTTGATTTAAGTAAACTTTATAATTATCTTTACTTGGCACTTGTATCTATAAATCTGCAGTTGTTCTAAGAAGTGTTTAAGTACCGATTCGTTGATGAGGTGCTTAGTGAAATGAGCAGAGGATACCGTGAAATAATTTATTTCAATGCATTTTTAATGTCCTTGATATATTGTTGCAATTTGAATAAGAAATTATTATATAGGAGTATTTTTAATTTTAAATACAAAATAGATCGAACATTTTCTAATCCTTTTCGTAGAGAATTTTTTATCAGATAATTCTTCTAAACACAGTACGAAGTCGGTAATCGCAACCTTCGATACACGCAATTCCTCGATTTTTGCAACCCTGTAAAATATAGCATTGTAAACTTAAGATGTGGGGATTGTAGCCGTAGAAATTGAAGGTTCAAATGACAGCGAAGCGGATGATATTCCACCTATTCTAGTTCTGAAAGAGCTTCGTGAGACGGCTATTATAATAAAACTTAATAAGAAAACAGTGCAGACAACAATAATCGACATGTTTAAAAAAATAATTTTTTAATAAAGAATATACTTTTTTTTCATCAAATGGTTTTGATATATCATTTTCCTAGTTATATATTTTTTCTTGCTGGTTGCAACATCCTCAATAACTGTAATTACCTAGATTTATATTAATGGCGATTACCGGGTTCATACTGTACTATAAAATTAAATGATTATGATATTTAAATGCATTGAACGATCATATACTTAGTTTACTCAAAACGGAATTATTATAAAGCAACAGAGCCTAATCTATCAGAATGATTTACAATTCAAATTAAAACATTCAAAATTAAAAGAATTTAATATATTTGAACTGCTTATACTACTTTCCATAAATATGTATTAAATTCTGTGCAGGGAACTTTTCAACTGTTTTTTAAATATTAAAAAAAGAATAATAATAAACATTTACATCAATGCTGGACAATCTGTGAACGTAACTAAATTTATTAAGTTATTCTTATTTCTATAAATGAAATATAATAGCGTATCATCACTCTACATCTCTAATAATATCGCCACCACTCTTATATTATTATCATCGAGCAAAATAAATGAATGATTACCTTTCAAAACTTCAAGCTGTATTATCAGAGCATAATATTAGTAATTTATTTTAATTTAAATCAATAAAAAATGTATTGATTACAATTTGTACATTAATTTTAGAACATGACGTGTTGGTTTAGGCTCGTTTGAATCTTTAAAATGCCCCAATGATTATATTTGAAGTGAATTATACTGGTTAAATGCAAAATTATTTTATATACAGGAGACACATTTGCTATCATTAGATGTGACACATTTTGAATTTTAATTCGTTCAGTGTAGTGCAATTATGTCGAAAGAATTATTTTTATTTTTACTACGAGTATACAATTGCATATTTATTGGATGCACACCATTAGCCGGATAATTGATAATTAATTAAGATGTTAAAAGTCACACACCTCCAAGTGAAATTTAAATTAAATGTATGATTTCATTATTCTTTAAACAAATAAAAAATCAAATCGAAAAGTAAAACAAAACAGATTAAATTAAATTATTTTCTGAACTCGAAATGGGAAAATAATAGTTCCCTTTCAGCTAATTGATGGAACACATCAACAGCTGACAGCAGCCTACAAGATTACAAGACTGCAAATGGCAATTTCATCCATTAATTTATGTTGAAAGCATTACAAACAGCTCTCTTTAAGAGAAATAATTATTTATTTGATATAAAACTTAATGCAAAAATTAATTTATTATTATATTTATTATTTTCAAATAATAAATATAAATATAAATATAAATAGCCCTTTCCAAAGCTTGCAGCTGTTATCACTAAATGGAATGGATACCCACCTTACAAAAATGTTTTTTTTTTTGCTTTATTACTACCATATATATAACCAATATGTTCTAAAACATAAAATAAATGAAAATAGTGAAAAAAAAAGTTTTGCATTGAAAAATATTGTTATCCCTAAGGGAATGGTGTTATCACTTAGGGGTTGAAAAAAAATTTTTTTTCTCTATTACTAGCAAATAAATATCAAATATATTCCTAATAGCAGGTGGAGATACGAGTATATATTTAAATTGTAAAATAAAGCTTTTTTTTATAGTGTTACAAACTTTATACGGGTGTATTTTTTTTTTAGCTTACGAGCTAAGGGTAGGAAATCTTCACAAGATACTGGTGGTCAGTACTGCAAGTGATTTGCGACTCACCGCAAGCCTTCTGCTTGGTTGGTGCCTCAGCACTGCAACCTAACCTGCTCTTCATCCTTCTAACCATTTTTCCGCTCGGAACTACCACTAAGCGATTGCTGCTTTTTACTATTTCATGTCCTGCCTGTCTGCGACTCTCTGCAGTACTAGGACTTCTTTTGCGAAGCCACCCACCAAATTCCAGGTCTCCGCTGATGACAGCATTAGTTTAGCTATATTGTCGGGTGTTATCCGGGAATGGATCTCCGTTTCAAAAGAGTTCCTTTGACCTCCTTCGCGTGTGTATGGAGTTAAGTATGTGTCAGTGTGTTTTTTTTAATTAACTTTTAGACCTCAACCTATTTTAATGTTATGCATTAAGTTATCAAATTTTAATGTTCTAATCAGTTGTACCGTTCTTAGCGTTCATTTACACAAAAAATATTTAGGAAATTAGTAAACAGTTTGTTTTATACATTTAAACGCATAGCAACCGCAAATTATTGGTTTTTTACATACAAGTACAAACTTTGAAATTTTATTTTAAATTTGTCACTGGGAAACAAAATTTATTAATTTTATAAACGGATATGTTGAAAGAGGATTTTAGAACTTTTTCGTTAAACTAAAAATGTTGGCACTGTAATGAGTCTTATTTTAGTGATTTTCGCGAATCCAAGTTTGCTTCTGGTCGAAAACCAGCAGAGGCTGGGAATCCTACAAGGCAGCCCAATTACCCAACTGCCCAGACGAATTATCAATTAGGAAATTTTACTGGTAGTTGTTTGATCTTATAGCAACACCGATTCATTCAATTAAAACTCTTGCTAATTACAATAAACTAAATTATTTATTTTTTTAGACTTTAGCTCAGAATTTATTTTTATTAAATTAGTCTATGCAATACTTCGAAAACCTTCGCTGCTCTTCTTCAGGAACAACTAAAAATTAATAAGCAAAACTCATAATAACACACTTAAAAACAAAAAAAAAATAAAGAAATAATTAAAATTTAATTTAAGTTCAGGCCGAAAAAAAACAATAGAATTACTTTTTAAAAAAAAAATAAACGAAAATATTTTACAATATTGATTCCAAAAAAAAAAAAAAAACTGCCAATAAGAACGCCGCTACTAGAGCTGCTTATTTATTTTCTACTAACGATTTTCCTGACGAACATTATTTAAAGTGATAATTACCAAATTCATACACGTCTCCCAAAATAACGAGATTTTTTACCCCACTAGCATTTTTACAACAATATACATATATACGCACACAATAGACCGCAGACATGTGGGTACCTCCATATGAAGAGGAAAATTAAAAAACTTCTTGGCTCCATTGACACAAGACGTTGATTTCTGTTTTGCAAAGTGATGCTGCTGAGAAATAAATCTTATTTAAGAATATTCAACTTGTTGAAAGTTTTTGTAAATACATTTATCTTTATAGTTTTCAATTAATTTTCTCAGCCTCCTCATACTATTCATTTATTGATGGCCGCCGCTAGTTGTTAAATTTGAACTTAAAGGAATTTGTTAATTAAAGAAATTTTCAATCATAAAAAACACAATTTGCGCTAAAAATAAAATTTTTATCTTCGCCTTCGCTAATTGAATAACTAAATAATTGTGACGGTAATTTAACAATCAAAATTAGAGAATAATACAAATACGTGTATGTATGAGTGTGTGTGGATATTCACTCTGAAATGTGTTGATTAGATTTGTAAATTGATTTGTCGACATTACTGCATTTTTGTTGGCAGTTTGCATTTAAAAATTAGTTCTATTTGTCAATAATTTTGATAACACTACGAGTATAATAGTGGCATTACAAATAATTCGGCTTTCTCACAATATTTGTGGCAAATAGCCGTTTTCCTCGTTTACCATATACAATTTTAGTAATAAAACGATTAGTAAATTCTCCGTACTCTGTATACGAGCATCATGGAACAAAATTTCCTCGAATATTTAAATATATTTAAAAGCTAGACATCCGAATGTTGGATATCTCTGCTGGCAAAACCGATTTTATGACAAGAGATCAGAGTTGCATGTGTGGCACTAGCAAGGCCACAATTCTTTTGATGCTGTGTAGGATAGTGTATCAGGGTCTTTAGGGAAGCGCCACTGTCGCGGAGGCTCTTTTCTGCCCACTGTGAGCTATTATTGCAAACAATTCCATAACATTGCCAATACTTTTATTATAATAATTTGTTTAATTTGCTTTTCAGTCTCCAAACAAAAAATTAAAATCGTTTGGTTTAACAATTTAAATAACATGGCCATTAGCTGATAATTATATTTAATTTAAAATTAACTTTAACAAAAGTGGTTTCATATATAATTTAAAGATAAAAATGCACGATTACTATAGAGTTCTTGAATGATGTTTAATAGTTTTCATTCACAATTATATTATTATATAAAGAAACAGAAATATAATCATTTTAATTTGAATTTTCCACTAAAAACAAAAAAAAAAAACAAAAAAAAAGTACATAACATAAAGCTCCCCTGACATTTGTTATTTTTTTCTTTTAACGATATTTCTTATCTTTTTACCATATATTCTTATCTTATCATATTTATAGCTCTTTATATGCAGTACAAAAATATTTCAAAAAAGCTGAAAATTGACATGTAAAGCTGAAAGCTTTATAATACAACAAAAGCTCTTAAAGGCCATTAAATAACAACTATCTATTTGTATTGTGCTCCATAATGTCATGGCATTCGGGTTTCAGGAAGCCGTCATAGATTCGGCAAATTATTCCATGTGGCATTTATAAAAAATTGGAAGGCTTAAGCCAAATTTAAGCACAAAAATTTCTATCTTTAAATTTGAGCTTATAGCTAAGAAGGAGGGGAATATTAAAATGTGTTACATAATTTTTTTTTTTTTTTGTATATTTAATTTGTAATGAAGTATTATTTATTTAATATTATTCGAGCAGGTAAAAATCAAGTAAATTTTATTAAAAACATTTCCTTTATAGTCATAAATGAAAAAATTCTTTAAATTTAATATTAATTTTATACACAATTTAATTACATACCCTTCTCCTTCAAAAAGGAGGGTATTTTCTGCAATATTTGTTTGTAACAGTATAAAGTCTATTCATACTGAATTTATATAAAAAGGGAAGCTGATTGAATTTTACCCGTCTGTCTGTCCACCTGTCCTCTATATTTTTATCGCGCTGTAGAATGTATTTAAATTTTGTTCAAATAAAACATTTAAAAACTCATCTGGTCAGAATTAACTTGAAATTATACAGTATAAAAATCACCAGAAACAGTTAAAAATTAAAAGAAAATTTTTTTTATACATTTATATGTAAAAATTTAAAATTGGCCATGAATACCAACAAGTATTATTAACCCACTCACACTGGAATTAGAAGCCACAGCTCTTCCCTAGTAGTCAAACTCGCTTTTAAGTTTCATATCATTGTATTTATTCATTTTTATTATAAGCATTTCTAATATTTCTAATATTTATTGCAGAATTAAAATTTACATCAATGCAGTATAATTGGAGAAGGGTATACCAGATTCGGCGCTGTCGAATATAGCACTTTTAGTTGTTATTTACTAAAATGTATGAATACTATTTATAGAGACACACACGCGCAAAAAAAAAACTAACAAATCAAATAACTTAAAGATTTCACCAAAAAAAAAATAAAAAATATAAAAAAAATAAAAAATTTGTAGGCGTTGTTCAAAATTTGAAGTAAAGTAGCTACTTAGCTTTGAAGAAGCAGGTTAAATGACTTCTACTATGGCTATTAATAAGGAAACCGTAAATTTGTTTGCTAATTTACAAATATATTCGTATATGAACACAAAAATCCCATTAGTATAAATCATGGTCGCATTCAAAAATGGAAATGGCCCATTTTAAATTTTTGCAATTAAAGAAATTTCTCGATGGTTATCAAATTGGATTTTGTAATTCATTTTAGGTGCAATTTAAATTATAGATTTCAAGTCTAGAAATCTTATAGCATTTGATGCGATGGTGCGTGTAATGTAACATCTTGTGATTTTAAATTTTATGTAACATTGTCTTTGAGTGAATTTTTGGACTTGAAACCATTGAAACTTAATGTTCACGCTACCGATGAAAAATGTAATTAATATGAAAACCAACTTATATTAGTAAGATAACAATTAAATCGACAAATTGAAATATTACAGTAACGAACTTGCAAGTGTACATTTTAAGAATTGATATCACCATTGAGAAATAGCCGGTAAATATACTGGTGTGGTATCGCTAACAATAAAAAATTGTTAAAAGGACAATTTAACGCTCCTTTTTTTTCGTAAAAGTACTTTTAATTAACGCGAACTTAAAGCAGAATTTGCAATTGGCTTATTTCCAACAGCATGTGCTTTTTGTTGCAGGTACACAACTGATATTTGCTGTGTGATAAATGCAGCAATTGTTTTTATAGATAATATACTACTTCCATTTAAATTAACTACTTTTATTTTCTCAACTAGAAGCAGCATTTTTAATTCCAATCAAGATTCATATAAAAAAAAGCATTTGTATAAGCAGAGATCCAATGGGGATTAACAGGTAGTAATGTAGCAAGTAGCGCAGTTGCTGTTATTTGAAGGGAGCACCCACAATTTACAAATTTAAAATGGTCAGCAATTAAAAAATTGTTTAAATACAGTGGCACTACAAGGTGGCGTTAAATAGTTCAGAGACTAGTATTCAACGATTAACATTTAGTAGTTGTTACTAATTAACTATTCAAATAACGTTCTCAACCAGCCATAGAGAGCTGGCTTATAAAATATACCACAATTAAATGACCCTCAAATGACCTTGCATATATATATATATACATACATATCTATGTATATATATCCATATTTATATACATATGTATGTATGTATGTAGGTAAAATCTACTCGTCTATACATACATACATACGTATAGGTATTCATATACATATATTATGTATGGCCAAAGTTTTATACTCATCAGAATACAAATATCCATTAATGTTGCCAAATTGGAAATTAAATAAATTCATAATATTGCAAAAAACCAAAACAAAAAGTTTACACAATAAACATTACCTATTACTTATTATACGTACACACATTCATATTATACTTACATTTGCCCATGTATATATTAATACGTATTTTACTCAGGCCAGCTACCTTTCGAATTAGTTCAAAACTTGCGCAAAATTTTATTTTGTTTTTCAAAACAAAATCAAAAACACCGAAAACAAAAACAAATACAAAAAGATTTATATCCTTTACAAATTTTTAATTTCTTACAAAAAAAGATAAAAGTGTATATTCAAAACACGTACATTTTTAGCGCCGAAATTAGGTATTATAAACAACAGGAAAACGAACCATAAGTAGTAAATGAACCCTTAAATTTTTTGGTGTCAGATTTAAATAAAATGCAAAACTAAATAAAAAAATATTTGTAAAATATAAATAAATATTTGAAATATAAATAAATCACTTAAATGTTTGGAATAAATATTAAACTAATTATTACAAGTTAACAATATATAAAAAGATATACTTGAATGCAAAAGAGCATTGGCTAGTAGTCGACACTGTATAGCAAAGGCTGTCAGGGAAGGAAAATGCTGTGTTATTGAATTATTTTCAATGTACACTGAGATCACTATTATTGTGGTTACAAGAAATTTACAAAGCTGAACATCATTTATTTCATAAACTAAAGCAAGTAATTCCTGATTTAATGATGTAACACTTCCCCCGTAGCGATCTCATTTAAATAAAAGTGCAAGTTTTAGGCTAATTTAATTGTTTTTAATTATTTTGAACTAGTCGTACACCAGCAGAGTAAAAATTAAAAACTTATATTTTTTATAATATATGTGTGTTTTTACTCTTTAATAAGAGTAATATAAAATGGTATTAAATAAATAAATAGGATAAATTAATTATTCCGTTACGGTAAGCAAGTCTGGAAAATGATAAATTTACTTACTATGATAGAAAGGGGTCAACAAAGATTTCTCTTACTTTGTTTAGCACTATAAAACAATATATTTTCATAATTGAACAATATCACAAACCAAAACAGAAAACTAAGCGATCTGATTATCGCACTAAATCTTCTGTATAGCATTAACTTTCAAATAGATTGAAAAAAAAAATGGTTGCATCCACAGAGTATTATTTTTTTTTTTTTGCAAGAAGGCTACATTGGGCCACATTGCAAATAAAACTAGACATTTTCTTACAAAACTAACAATTCCTTACAACCACTATATTGTTTAAAAACGCATAAAATCATAAATAAACACAAGATATATTTACTGCCCGTTGTTCTTTCATATCGAAGATCTATGTTACAGATTTAAGCCCCAATACATTTCTTTTAATCGAGTTATTTCAAATGAAAGTTGTTTGCCAATAAGTATGCAGCTATGCATCGAGAAAATTCAATCACAATTATGAAAAGTCGTCATATAAAATTGCCATAACACTGTATTGGCCAGATATGTTTTTTCATAATTAATTTATTTTGCCTTTATTTGCTTCAATAAAGAAATAATGAACAATTTATTTATGTGAAGAGCTTGATTGTAGAGTTGGAAATATTTCATATAACGAATTATAAAGTAATTAAATTATTAGCGTATTAGCTGTTGTTCCTTTTAAGTTTGATATGTCGTTAACTAAAGCTTAAGCTTTTGCCCATCACTGGACGAACAACAATATACTCGTATATTTGTAAATAAGAAAAATTCATTAAATAGTTGCTTTTGCACTCTTATCTACACTTAGAACATTGACTTTATAATATAAAATACATGCATATATGCAACTAATACATTCCTTTTTTTACATACATATTTATCTGTTAATATATTTTGATTACTTACTGCTATTTAAAAGAAATGTAATTGTAGAATCTAATAATTGTATTAATAATTGCAAATTAAATAAACTAAAAAAAAACTTCTAATCGAATTTAAACAAATCCTGCAATATACACATAAGCTCAGGAAAATTCCATTGAGAGAAAGCCTCGATAAAAAAATATTAGACTGGGAACTGCACTTTGTTCTAACTTGGAAACTATATTTATTGCTGTTTACCTCTATTCAAACGTGATACACTGAGCAGAAGCAAAACTATTACAACAATATTATTATTTAATTTTATTGTATTTATAAGTATGTACATACGTGTATAATTATATTAAATAAATTTCGATAATGTATTACCTTTTAAAAAAAAATTCGGACCGCCCTAATTTTCCCTGTTATATATATATATTATTTAATTGTTGCAATTTATACATAAAAGTGGAAAAGTACAACAACAAAACACTTTGTTTGTTAAACTTTTTTTTAATAATTTATGTTTTGTTTTTAAAATGCAATAAAAATTTTTTTAAAACATAATTTTTCAAAATTATTTAATTAGCACTTTTTACTTTTTGTAGACAATGGCATAACAAAGTTAGTTACATATATACATTTGTTATTGAATGTGTTTCTTAATTTTCTATTACATGCATTTAAAATTATTTTGTTTAAATTTTGTTTATTTGGGTAAACCAAGAACGCACATAACACACCGATCATTTAATGGGAACTTTTCCACAATTTATACATTTACTTTTTTCTATATAAAATAACAAAGATTTTTAGCAAAAAAAAAAAAAATCAAGTTACGCAAAACATAACAAATGCTTGTAAAATATATTTGAAGTCAACAACCGCCTCCAAAGTCCGTTAAAATACAAATGACACCGACTAAACAAAACAAAGTCTTCTTATGAAAATTATCAACGTGTTTTTGCTGCTTTCGTTTCTGCTGCCATTATTGCTCTTTTGTTATTGTACATTTTGCTTATTCCTGCTCTTTTTTCTCTGGAAAATTAAATAACAATCGTAGTGATGCCAACACAGCGAATTAAGCACCGTGTAATGCTTTTTTGTGCAAAAATAAAAAAAAACAAAAAAATTATTTAAACTGCTTCTGAATGAATTAAAATATTTAATTGATCGATTGACGTATTATCAATTTAAACAATTTGGTATAACTTCCACCAATACAAAGTTTTAAACCTTATTTAAAATTTATTAAAATATTTTTTTTAAATTTTTATGAAATTAGATTGTCTATGCAACAACTTCAAGCTTTAAATTTTTTTTTTCGAACACCACTAACAACGATTCCCTGATTGAAAAATTTCCTTAGACAGAAAAGAAAAATAACTTATGAAAACAAATTTTCTGCCTATTCTGATTCAAATCATTTACCCCCAGCCCCTCCCAAAAAATTATAATTCCATGCAAAAATAAAAGACATTTACATTACAAGCGATTTTCATATAATTCGAAGATATTACTCCAACTTAATGCAAATATATTACTGCGGTTCACAACTGTTATCATTTCTTCATTTTATTATGTGTAGTGGTATGTGCAGTTGCACACATATTTTGAGAAAAATGTTAGCGCTTTCGCTCCTAAAGATTTGAAAAGTTGCCATCACTGAAGGAAAAAACTTTATACTCCATAATAAACAAAATATTATCTTAAAAGCCGGTAATAAAATGCCGCCAAAAGCAATAAATCCACTTACGGCTACAAAAGTAAGGAGAGTGATAACGTGTTTATTTTAATCTCTTAAAGAAAATATTAAACATATATGTACATATCCAAATATAATATCCAAATCTATAAATATATATGAAAATGACGTGTATGTTCGTGATCGATAAACTCAAAAACTACTGAACAGATTATATGTATATATACATGCTCAAGGGGCCGCGAGGAGTGTTTCTGTGTAGCTTGAAGTTCGTCCGACAGGTGGCGCAACTCTATGCTGTGTTTCGATGACGGTATTGGGTGCTTAAACGGCAGCCAAAAAAATAAAAAAATTTTAAATTTATATATACATATAAAATGGGCGGACATATTGTACGTTTAGTTATCAAAATTATATACAAGCTTATCTTTTAACAGTGGTACAATAATTTAGACAAACGTACATGTTAACAACTCTTTTGTTAACGTTTAATATTATCATATTTCTTAAATCAAAATGATTCTATTTCTTAACACATTTTTGCAAACATGTCAACTTAATCGTATTATAAACAGTATATAAAAATAATTTATTTTCTTAAAAACAAGCACAAAAGATAAAAATAATAGAGATTATATTCTCCAGATAACTATAATTGAACTTGTAGAGAAAAAAATGTTTTAACAAGTTTACACAACTCATTTAACTTATTATTTAACCTCTTTCAAAACTTATATATATTATATAATTTAAAATAACTTACTTGTTTGCGATATTATGTGCATAATTAATGTCAAGAAAAAGGAAATAAATCTTTGCAGAATATAAAAATTCAAACGTAATTATAAAAATGTATTTGAAAACACGTTGATTACAAATTAATAAATATATTAAAAATATATTTAGATATATTAACACATAATATTTAATATATGTATAAGATATTCAATAAGGCATTATCCCAACCATTGGAATAAATAAAAACTATGTTATCAATTTAAAAAAAGTAGCGTATTAATTTTAAATTATTAAAATTCCAGCTGAAAACTGTCAGTAAAATCCTTAAAACTAACCACACCATATTTTGCGTAAAAATTTAGTTCAGAAAAGTATAGTTAGCACACGCATCGGTCCTACCGCTTGTCAATAATGTCAAGTATCAAAATAACTTATATTTCAGGAAGATCATGTAATGTATATACGTATGTATGTTGGGTACACATGTATGTATATAATATATTTCAATAATATATATCTGCAATATATACCCAATTTCGTATATTTATCAAGCCTAATAACAAAAAATGTTAAATAAATTAAATTTAAATGATTTTTTAAATTTTAATGAATTATATTAAAACATATGCACATACACACATCCGTATATAATATATTTCAATTATATATATCTGCAATATATACCCAATTTCGTATATTTATCAAGTCCAATAAAAAAAAATGTTTAATAAATTAAATTTAAATGAATTTTTAAATTTTAATGAATTATATAACAAGTACCTTTCACCAAAGAAATCTTTTGTATTTAGATTATATGTTATGTTCTCTTAAAGTTGATTTAATTGAATTTTTCTTATTGTAAAATGAAAGAACAAATTCAAATTTAACGGAATTATTTGGCATTTATTGGAATACACCACACTCAATAAGGTGAGTTAAACACAATTAGAAGTTTCTTAATCAGCTGATGTCAAAATTTTGCTGCAGCTGTTTAAAATTTCTTTGGTGATATTTTTACCGTAGACAAATAAAATTTTTATAATTTATTTTTAAAGCAAATTGTAAAAATCATAAGGAATGGCTTTTCTCTTACGTAGCTTAGGCCTGCTGACTCGTCAGTCATGTCTCACTAATTTAACAAGTAATTAAAATATTATGTTGATTAATATATGTATATAATAACCATGTGTTCTTGTTTTTTGTTCCAAGATTCTATGAGAGCACTAAGTGTTACGCCACATGTATTACAGAAAACAAAACTAGCCACACTGGACTTTACTAAAACCTATGAACCGCCCAAGGATGAACAAGAAAAATGTAATGAAATTTTTAATAAAGTTAATGCGCAACTGGAAAAACGCGAAGAAGGACGTATGTTTGCAGTAATCCACTTGTGTGGTAAACAATTTAAAATTACTTCAGGCGATATTATATTGGTAGAGGGATATTGGCCACCTACCACGGGCGATGAAATTCGGTTGGAAAAAGTATTATTGGCGGGTGCAAAAGATTTCACATTAATAGGAGCTCCTTTGTTGGAACCGGGCATGGTTGATGTTAAGGCTACCATTATTGAGAAAACTCTAACACACACCAAAACTCATTTCAAAAAGAAACGCAGGAAGCAGTATTTGCGTATTAATTTCCAAAGGTCGCCGAATACGATGATACGAATTAATAGCATTGAAGTCAAAGCCAAAATAGGTGAACCATGTCCACAAATTTTTGATGATAAGCGCATTTTTTAAATAATATGTGAAATATGTGTGAAAGTGTTTGTTGCATATTTGCACAGCATAGTTTTAATTGGTTTAAATATTTGTATACGTTCCGTTTGAAATAATGAATATTAAATTAAAAATTTAATAAAAATTGCTGGCAAATTCTTAAAGGATTTTGTATAATGGAAATCTAATTAAATTTTAAAAGCAATGTCATTTAGTGCATAGAGTATCATTGGCTCAACACCCTATATGTAATTTATATGACACAGTAAGTATTTTTAATTAAAATCCTGATATAACCAAATGTTTGCTTGTTTAATTTTGAAGGAAATGCAGCAAGAATTTAGCAACTTAAACACTTCGCATTTTCCGCCAGGTTATGTGATGAATTAAATACCACAGAATCCTTAATTAAATACTACTCATAAATAACCCGTATGTAGTACTTTGATCAACTTTGGCGTTTATTCCATTTTGGGTCAATCTTACCGAAAAATATTAACACCAAATCAAAACAAAGAATTTAAACGACAATGTAAAGAAAGGGTAAGCTATGTACATTTTAGCATCTTCCATCACTCTCATAGCATTTTGGGCAAATTTTGAAGTGTTGCCAGACTTGATATTATTTTTTTCACTTGATGAAACACATATTATACATTTTAATTAGAAAGTCCTGCAATCCTCTATAACTAATTAAAAGGCCAAATCGTTGAAATTAATTAGGGTGTAAGGAAAATTATTATTAAAATGTAAAATTGAATAATAATAAACCTTTTCTAAAATATAGTAAAAACTTATGACGAAAACACTGTATGTAAAATCCTGATAAAGCCAACTTCACTTCAAAATAAAATGTTTTCCCATATTATATGTACATATATTTTTATTCTCAATCGATGTACAACAGCTCACCCACTAAACTTTTTATAGATTAAAAAACGTGTGCTAATAAAACAGAAATTTAATTGCACTTTTATAAATTTTAATAATTGTTAAAAATGACCAACGTTTGAACTAGATTTGCGGTTTCAAAAAGCATGCTGGCATCATTATTTACATTCAAGTGAAATGTCAACAAAAGGAAAAAATCCGGAATTGTTGTTTTTTTTCTTTTGATTGTGTGATACTATGCGCCGGTGCTTGATTCGTTTTTGCGCTGTTTATTAATGTAGTGTGTTACTAATGAACGTTCTGGAAGGGCAGGCACTTAAAAAAGTGGATTTCAGTGCATACATGTAGTGCGTGTGTATATGTGAGCGAAAAATAACATTTGAAATTTTCCATTAAAGTCTAGGAATAAAATATTTTTATTTAAACCTTTTCGCCATAAAATATGAAATGCACTCATAACAACTAACTAATTGAATGTTGAACGATTATATACACAATTTGCCGTTTTTAAGTGTTGCAAAAATATTTTCCTAGGATATTTTAAAGTACAATTGAGTCTCCTAAATTTTATAACCACTCACGGACATTAAATTCAATTCAATTCAAATTGCAAGAAAACAAAATTATTTGTGAAATTAAAAGAATTTGAAAGCAAACTGAGTATTATTCTACTATTGAAATAGCTTTGCGAAATGTTAGTATAAAATTTAATAATAATTTCAAAAATAGTGCAAGTGTTCATGAATTCTATAATTATAAACCATTTAATTCTAGTATACAGCGTAACCAAATGCAATACGATAAATAAAATTTCAATAAAAATAATTTATCAGACACTACAATTGTAAGTTGTCTGGCGCGGAGAACATAACGAAGATGTATCTAATATATCTACCATCTATATAACACAGACCAAACTACAATTCAAGAAAAAGAGGAAAAGAGAATATCAACATTTAAAAGGGCACCACCATAAGACCCATGATCAAATATACATATAAACACCAAGTAAAACAGACTAAACGACGATATTTGTTTTTCGCTATTGGCTGCCAATAATACGTTGCAATAACGTAATTGTACGAATAGCGCGCTATTCTTAGATTACTTTTGTTCTTGTAAGCCCATTAAAATTATTGAGACGCGGCAGTGGCAGTTGTTTGGTAAGGGTGAACCCGGTTGTGCCGGAAAAATTTCCTCAGTTTTTAAAGAAATCTAACCATAATATTGTGAAAGGTCATTTCAAATATATATACACTTTATGAAAATAATCAAGAAATACTGAAAAAACGATTGTTAAGTGTTGGAATAGAATCATTTTTAAAAATGTTATTTGCTCCATCTGTGGCTGCATCTGCTTCGGCAGTGGTAGGAGCACAACATCCAAATACTGTAATACATGGCAAAAATCACCATAATAATCATTATCAACATCGCAATCATCACCTTCGTTTAGGTGGGAAATCTGCCGATGTGGTAGAAGATATAAAAGGTATGTATACATGTATGTCTATTCTCATTGATTTTTCCAATTCATACACATTTCCACATATGTTTGTATTTATGTATGCATGTACATATATAGCTCGCATATAAGAATTTGCAACTGTATACAAAATTATAATGTTTAGTTAAAAAAAAATTGTGTTTTGTTTTGTTCTTTTTTAAGTGTATTTACCGGTTAAAGTTCTTTTAGACAAATTATGCAATATGAAATCAAGAATATTTGTTCCCTAATTGCCTATTCTCTTTGTTTGTTTTTTTGTTATTCATTATGCATATATACATATATATATACACACAATCATACAAAAGTCCATATGTACATTTTTCTTTATTATACTTCACATTCAATTCAGAGATGTAAAATGGAATTGTGAAATGATAATTTTGTATTGGACTGCAGTGCATTGCAACAGTAGTGTTTTGTAATCGTTTTGAAAAAAACTCGACGAACTATTTTTTTTTTTGCAAATGTTTTGCTGTTTGATATATCGAAATAAGTGTGACGTTTATCCAGTAGATCTCAAGCATTCAATACCATCTCACATAATGAAAAAGAATTGAACTGAGAATCGTACCATTAATGCATATAGTTATGTAGTTACTTTAATTAAGCAGCACTCTCTTTAGTGGCTCGAAAAGAACTGATTTATATTTTTATTTCTTCTTATTATACAAACTTATGGCGTTTTCTTTCTACATTAAAAATGTTGCCCTGTGAAAAGGTGCCTTTTTAAAATGAATTGCCCGCCCTGTGAAAGTGCAATTTTTTTATATAACGAGAAAAGAACACAAATTAGAAAAAAGTGCAATGCCTTTTTTAACAGCTGATAAACAAACATTTTCTGTATATTTTATGAAATGTGTATACAAAAATGATCAGTTGCCAGATTGCTAATTCATCTGCTTGAGAAAACAATTTTATTTTTTTTTAATATCTCATACAAATAAGCAGCCGCTTAGTGATCTTTTGTTTGTTTTATATGATACAAAATATAAAAATAATTATTAAAATCTAATTTTGCGACACTTTCAACTCAAAAGACTTATTTTGAACATTTTCTGGTAACGCTGTGCAAGAATAAAAACCATGTGTTTTACAAGGCAATTTCTGCCCTGTTGATTTGCTCAGCGCAAAAGTGCAATGCCTTTTGCACTGCGAAAGGGCAACATTTTTTAGAAAAGAACATGCAACCCTTTCACAGGACAACACATTTTCGAGAAAAGAACACAAAATTGGCCTCCCTGCGGGTAGTGTTGCCTTTTTTTGTAGAAAAGAAAACGCCATAAGTTTTATAATACTTTTTATAATAATAATACATATACATATGTACATACTAAACCACGGAGGTACACACGTACATATGTATGGCAGTAGGATTCGTTACTTTACTATATACATATGTATGGATATATGTATGGATTTGTCTGAAGAAGCTTCTTTTAATAAAATATTTTAAATTTTACTTATTTTTTTTTACATGTGTCTGTATATATTATTATATAATTTTGTTATTTTTGATATATATTTATTTTCTTATATCCGGATATAGGAATTTATTTTTATTTAATACAAACATTTCTTTGTTTTTATTATAAAAGTAAAGAAATTTTTATTATATTATATATGTATGTGTGTAGAAAAGTGTTAAAAAAAATTGATACGATGTCTGTTTCTTAATTTGCATGAACCCTGCTAAGAACTTCATCGCACCGCACGTTTATCTTGATACCCTACTTCGGATTGAAACTCTTTTAAACATTCGTTTGTACCTACATATGTATGTATTTATCCCATATGAATATACATATCGCACGCTTTTAGTATAAATCATTCCTAATCGGTAGCAAGAAAAAAATTTTTTAAAAGCCCTTAAAAAAAATTTGTCAAATAAAAATATGAATTGTTTTAAAGTTTTTTAGAAATATAATTTAAAATTACCGAAACTGAGTTCCTCTAGATAATTAAAAAAAAATCGCACGTGGACACCATAAACATTAAAATTTTTATTAAATAAACTCATACTAATAATTTGTGTATGCTACAAGTACAAGTTTACTATGGCATATAAATGTACATAAGCACTATCTGTAGTAGTTTATACAAAGGGGAATTGCACTAATCATCAAGTTTAATTTTTTCATTCATTTATTTCGTAGCATTCTCAATACTTTTTTAGGAAATAAAAAATTTTACGGAAATATTTTTTTTTTGAGTTGACAACCAAATATAATCAACAATCGTTAAGAATCAACGGATCAAAAGATTACTTAAAGCATTCGATTTAGTAATAGAAATCATTAAAAAAATTCAGTGTAAACCTTTGAAGCTGCTAGGAATTGACTAACTTCAAGGCTTGAATATAGAATTTCATAATAAATCAATAAGAATTTTGTCTAATGTATAATGTAATATTCATTTTCTTAGATTTATCAGGCAATACAATCTTATAAATGAGTGACACTGTACTTAAATATGTATTTGTGTGTGTGTATTTAAGAAAAAATTGTTTCATAATTCTAAAGTAATGTTCCCCCTAGAGATAAGACGTAATGCAAGACAAGATAATGCAAAAATAAAGAGATAATTACAGTGAGTTCTCGCAAAAGTGAACTGACAATTCCAAGGCGAAAGAATATATTATATTTTTGAACTGAACACATGTCGCAATGTGTTGAATAATATGTTTGAGGTGAGCCGTCTGAAGCTAATTGGAATTGACTAACTTGAAGACTTGAATATAAAATTTCATAGTAAATGAATAAGAATTTCCTTGAATATTTAAAGTAGTTTCATATTCTAATAGTACGATCGGTTAAAAATGTCACGAGTGTTGAAAAATAGAATATTGTGGCCTAAAAATGCATGTGTGTGATAAATTTTTTATCACACTTATGAAATTTTTTATAAAATAGGACTTTTCATGCGATCAGAATTGTATTGTCCTCAATCTGCAAAAAAAAAGTTGCTTGTATAACATTTGTATGATAGTGCGGTGCTTATAACGCCATTTTGATGCGATTTTTAAGAATAGAATAATGTCAGGGGGTTACTCTCGTTTGCGAAGCGAAAGTAAGATGTGTTAATAAACTAATTTAGCACTCTATAACATGAACGCAAATCGTTTTGAAAAAGTGGACATATGTACACTATAAAATTAAAAATGCCTATACTATGCCTTAATCAAATGTCAAAATACATATGAAATAATTGAAATGGAATAAAAAAATAATTTGTTTTTGAAATGATAAAATTCATGTTAACATTTTTAATGGTTAATTAAATATTGCACAACAGAACTTAAACTTAACAAATAAAAGGCAATTCAATACGAAAAAAAATTTACATGGTATAACTTTTAAATATATTTATTGTTAAAAAAAGACACTTCCTTATTAGCTTATAATCTGTTTTGTATAAAATAAATATATAAATATCACGTATCAGATATCACATGTCACATATCGGGTTTATTAATTTCTAATTTTTGTTTCTGTACCTTACAATTATTTTTGAAATTGAATTTTTCTTTTTTTTACGTACTCACATATTTTTCTTTGGATGTGTTCAGGAACTAGGTTGCGCAAGATACTTGCGTTTGTGTTACAGTTTTGACAAGCCCTTTAACAAACCAGAGTACGGTGATACCAGACTGGCGCAAATGAAATGCGTAAGACACAAAATAACATGAGACACTTGCGTAAACACAACACGAGTACTAACCATTTAATTCTGCGAAAATTTTCTCACGCATCGCCAATGAGAGTAACCCCCGGCAGGCTCATTCGGCATTGCGATGTGAAAGTCAATGCGATGCGAAAACATGCAAATGCGAACACTTCCTACTCTCTGTTGCGATGTTTTGCAACCGTAATCACAAAAGTTCTTTTTTTTATGAATGTAACTTTAACGTTTACTTTAGACCAGCACTGTTATTTTGACCGGCATTATTGCCACGATATAAATTAAAATGCGAATGCGATTAAGGAAGGCTAATAGAATACCAATTATCTTTCGCATCGCATTGACTTCCGCAGCATCAGAATCGAGGAAAGCAAAACTTTTTCTATATTGTATCCAACAAATTTACATTAATTCAACAATATTTTTTAATTAACTATATATTTTTTAAGTGATAATCTGGCAATTGTAAGAAAGAAGAAAATAATACTAAAAAATATGATTTAAAACAATATTTTTATTAAAAAGATACTTGTTTAAAACAATGAACATTCGTTCGATTTCACTTTTCTGAAACTCTACAGTTCGTACTAGTGTATATGTATATTATTGACATGTTCACCGGAAAATAAGGGAATAAATATATATATATGTGTGTGGATATGTGTGTATATGTATACAAAATGTATGATTTAAAGATTGTAAAATGACCAATAACACGAGCATAAGCAGGGTGGATGAATGAAAGAATTGGTTTCCAGGAAAGATTATTTTCTATATGAGTACGATTATTTTTACTTGTTGCTGCTGTTTGAGTGTATTCTTTGCATAGATCGCACGTATTTTTTCAATATTTTTGTGGCGGGTACGAATAATATATATTTATTGCATATTTGTACATAATTTTGAAAAGGGATTGCAAGTGCCAAAGGACTGGAAAATATTTTTATTTTAATAAAGTAAAGATTGTAATGTGACTGGTAGTTTTGTAAAACTTTTATTTTGAATTGTAAATTCTATAAATTTTTTTAACCTAAAATCTGGAACGTGTTTACGTGTTTGAATCAAAATATTTTATTTTATGTGTTAAAAAAAAACTACTTATTAAAAACTAATATTCCGTAGTAATTTTAATAGTAATATTAATTAATTACTATATAATATACTTTTGTATAGCTTTAATAGTTTTTTATAATAATTATTAATTTTAATTTTGTAACAAGGAAAGATTTAATTGTCACTAAAATATTGAAATGGGTTTTTTTTTTTTTAATTTCAGGTGACATCCCTAAACGTTCGACTTCACACATAAAATCAGAGGAGATTGTGAAAGCTATGAAGAAATTAGATGCTAAATTAGTAGCCTATTTGGCCGGTGAAACTGAATTATCTTCAAAAGTTTCGAATTGTGAAGGCGAAACCCAAGTGAATTTGAATTTGAAAAATAATATTTCCAATCATTTAGAGGACTTGTTGCCTGCTACAAAATTTAATATCTACAAGCAGATAACGGGCATTAAATTGGAAATAGAAGCGTTAACTTTGCAGCCCGAAGGTACCAATTACATAAATCTTGTGGAAAATGAAATTGAACCCATTTTCACCGTGGAATGTCAATTATCTAATGAGCTAATCAAGTTAGTGCCGCGCAGTGATATGTATCATATCATGCAATTTGAATCAGATAAATTCATAAATCTAACGCAATGTACACGTTTTGGTCAAAAAGCGGAACGTGCTGTTAAACTTGACGTCGATGCAAATTGGAGTGACGAAAATGCTAATGAAACTGTACATAATTTTGGTCGTGTATATTTTACTGTATGGTGGCGTGAACCAGGTACATGTTTAAATTCCATGCTGGGAATGGGCGTTTTCGAATTAAATGATCTTTATAATGCATCGCTGCTGGAGCAGTGTAAACGTATTGAAATAAAAAGACGTGGCAAAAATTTTGCCTGCCTCTACTTTAAAGTTGCTCTACAATGCGATGTCCTAAAATCATCTACGCAAATTTCTACAGACAGCGATAGTGAGAAAAGTACAGCCACCGATAAGAATAAAAACGCTTTGGGTCAGCAAAGCACAACAACACAACATGGTATACTATCAAGTTCTATTGCAAAAAATGGCAACAGCGGTACCGGTAAAGGTGAATATGCAGATAATTTCTTGTATCTAAAACATGTCAAAATACAATGACTAAGATCCAAATTACCTCCTTCTACTGACGTAATTACTACTATCATTTTCTTTAAATCTACAAACTTAATTAAGTATATGAATTCTCAAAAGGGTATTACAATGGAATTTATATCAGTGTTTAAACTCATTTATTACTTTGTTTTACGTAATTACTTAATAACATGGATTATAATAAATAATGTTTGTATTGAAATCGACTCAAACAACCAAAAAACAAAACCAAAACTCATTCAAATGCTTTTTTATTTTAGTTTTTTATATATATCCTAATTTTTATTTTAAAAATTTATTGCATATTAATCGTGAGAGGTAATTAGTGCCAGAGGAGTTACCACGTGTCCGTTATGAATTACAATAAAATACTTTAATAACGGTATTATACAAATGCGAAAAAAATTTTCTATTCTATAAACTGCCGAATTCGTCACCAATTTATTATTAATTATTTGTCTATTCAAATACAATTTAGACGAAAAACATAATCTTTCGATGGAAAATTAAT
This sequence comes from Ormia ochracea, assembly GCA_963402855.1. Classification (NCBI taxonomy): domain Eukaryota; kingdom Metazoa; phylum Arthropoda; class Insecta; order Diptera; family Tachinidae; genus Ormia; species Ormia ochracea. The sequence goes on from OY727106.1 coordinate 46,350,026, forward strand.
CAAATCATTCAAATTTCTTTTACTTCCTTGATGATAATTTTACGCTTGTGCGTATTATCACAACAATTTGATGAGCATTACGCTACATAATGTTGAAAATGGATGTATTTATTTTAATTTAAAATTAAGGAAAATATTGTTTGCAATGCGGCTTGTCTACCAAAGGTATAAGCGTACGTACATACGTATAATCCAATCACTTAATTGGAATATCAATTTTTTTATTTTAATCAGACTGGCGTCATGAAATTTATTATAAAAGTGTTTACTTTTTTCAATATTTTTCTCTTCCGGTGAGTTGAGTTTCCTGAGGATAGGAGGATCACAATATTTAGAAGGAAATAACTATGTACATAAATACAACCAGAAATACAATACATTCTAAAATATCCATTAAATTTGAAAAAAGAATGCAATTGTCATATATTTCTTACAATTTAAATTTTTATATTCCTATTGTATCACATACATATGCATATATGTATGTATATTGATAACCATATACATACATACATATAACGGGTTATAGGATCAGCTTCAACCCAACATACAATTTTACTTAAGATACAATTTTGAAACATGATTCTTTAATACATTAGTTCAATAGCGTTTTACTATAAATTCCAACTAAATTAATTGACTTTAAACTTTAATTATACAAAGTTCATTTAATTTAAGGGCTAAAATACAATTTAATGCAAAGTTTGGATTACATTATATTTCAAGACCTAATTTACAGCTGAATCGGATTTATAAAAAAACTAACTATATTCTTGGCACTTGTTTTCGCTCTTGTTTTCCACGTTGTTTTTACTCTTTTTATAAAACGAGCTTCAATTTTTTTTCTTTGTTTACAATACATATCATAAGACCAAAGGAAGGCATATGGTTTTATATGTACATATGTGCGATTTTAAAAATACACGATGGAACTAATTTGTTATATGCTGTCGTTTTACATACATACATATATGTATGTATATATGCACTAGTGTTTACTTTTATAGAAGTCATATTTTTTGTTCCATAATTCTGGTAAATTTTGATATTCCATTATAATAATATTACAAGCAGTATTTTGAATTGTCGCATTTTATATTCTTCTAGACTTTCTTTCATTTTGTTGCTCCTAATCTTCGCGTTTATGTGTGGCAGTGTAAAGTAGTAAACCCTCTTGGCTTTAAATTAAAAAATTTGTGAATTGAAATTGATGTAAATATGTACATATCGGCTTGCTTTAGAATATGCCACATACACACATACATATATAATATACATCCATATGTATTTATGTGTATGTTTTTAGTGCATCTGTAGTATCTCCTCGTTCACTCTTAATTGAAATGCTTTCGTTTTAATTAAAAATATATTATTTGTCTCATATTTTTAATTTTTATTTTTTTAAACATATTACCATGTGCCTCTGTCTTTTTTCTTCTGTGGCATTGTAGTCCTAAAATGGCTGAACTCGATATTTTTTAACATAATTTTTAGCATACACAATATATATCATCATGTACATACATACATATATTCAATCAACTATATTTGTATATAAATAATTACGCCTTTAGTCATAAGCTTGCTAGTATATTTACACATCGTTACCTGAAATAAAATGAAAAATAAAATGTCATTAAAAATTGTAGGTATCGGATTTGAGTGATGCAAATTTTTACTTGCCAAAATTTTCCAATCTGAATTTTGAAAGAACTTTAAAATACAAGCATTTGAAAATGCATGTAAATGCAACCTTTTAAAGTGATAAAAGTATTAAAACTATAAGAATCAACTGTATATATTTAAAATTAAAATTGAGTTATATTACTTTATTATTCTACTGATATGCGTAATTTATACTGTATTGCTGTTTGAAATATAAATTATATTTCCTTTTAAGTCGTGAGGCATACCCATAATTACAGATCCAAAAATTTTTACTTCCTTCAAAACATAAACATTCTCCCTTAATATGTACGTGTGTATGGATGTATGTAAACAGTGCACTTCGAGTTCTATGCAAATGAGTGATTCACATTTTTTTTTTTTGCTAAATAGGATTAGTTATCAAGTATTCTTCTCTATTTATATGCATCCATACATACATACATACATATATATAAATAAATATATATATATATATATATATATAATTAGATGTATATATATATATATATATATATATGTAAGGTAAAGTAAAAGTATAAAGTACATATATATATATAAACATATATGTCTATATGTTACAAAAGCCAATTAACTATCAAATATTGGCTGGTACAATGTGAATTTGATTTTTACCAATGTTGAATTCCATTTTGCTTTCTCTTTCTACTTTTTTCAAGCGAACAACGTGTGCTATTTTGCATTTTAGGTAACGATATGTATATAGATGTGTATGTACTTTATATAATTTTTGCGATAGCACATAAACATTAAATACTTTATTATTGTATGAATGAGATTTTGCTGTATTTAAATATCAGTATAGAGAATGAATGTGGCAAATCTAATTATGATGAAATAAATACATACATATATACTTACATATTTTGCATTAATTTCAAAGTGAATACTCAAAACATTACGCTATTAAACTAGACATTTGAAATAGAGAATTTACATACTCATGGGATTTATCACAAAAATTTCGTGATGTTATTTCGTTGTAGAAGCCATGACAAAAAAGTTGAGAATGCCTTCATCATATATACATACATACATGCATATGTACGTATTTGCAGTTTGAGAAAATATTAACTTGAAAGAAAATTGTTAGAAAATTTTAATTACAAGAAAATTGTAACTTTTCCACTTTAACTCTTGATTTGTACCTTGAAAAATAGTCTTTCGAAAAATTAAAATTTGTTTTATTGTACTCTCCTTTTAGAAATATTGTAAACACTTTAAATCAGCAAATTTAAATTATTTACTTTCATAAATTTAACTGAGAAACATTAATAATTTTACAAATAGTTTCCTTCTAAAATATAGTTTTTAACACATTTGTGTATCTTTTTAAAATTCTTAAAAATAAAAAAAAAACATTAGTTAGGCCCTTCTTTATTAAAGTAGCGAACTAAACCATTATATTTAAAGAATAAAGGTGGCTTAACTAGAAGAAGTTACCTAGTGTGAATCTTATTTTCCAAATTTATAGAAAAAAATTTTAAAAATGATCTGAAAACAAACGTTAGTGACACGCTTATTTAAGTTTGATTGTAAAAGCTTTTTCTTTATTGGATTATTTAAATGTATACACACTTTGCACATGTGCGTATCTTTTATTACTTATTGTTAAATAATTCGAAACAATTTGTATATGGCTCTTTTCAGACTCTACACAAAATAACAATGTTCAACTTGATACCACAAATTTTGAGGATGCAACTTCTAAGATACGTTTACTTAAAGGCTTTATAAGTGTCAGTGAAACTAGGAATATAGAAATATCTGTAAAAGCTCAAATATTTTTAATATGTCGCCGTTTTTGGTTAGAACAACCGGCTACAGCTAAAGGCGATCTAATGCGCAAATTTAATTATCAAGAAGTTAGAATAATTAAAATATATTTTAGAATAACAAACTATCATTTAAAATGTTTATACTTTTCAGCAATTTTCAATACTCAACGACGAGAAATTTCTAGAGTGCGTAGACAAGCAATTTTTGCATTTGGAATTATGGCTGCGCATGAATTGTGAGGATGGGAATGGCAATAGAAAGGAAAATGTACAGCCTTTAGGCATAGTGCGCATGCCTTTGCATCAATTTTTTATAGCTTACAGGGATGCATCTATTGCAAATCATTTGTGCAAAGGAAAGGTATTTCTTTACTTTTGTTAATGAATTGAATAAAAAAAATTTTGTAATTATATATAAAATTACATATTTGTATAGTTACCAGTTATATCAATAGATGCCTGGGCGCCCATTATAAATTGTCAAACTGGCTTAAACGTAGGTGATATAAAATGTTTGCTGGCTGTTGGTAGCGATGAACAAATCAAAAATCTTAAGGACACAAGAGGCTTTACAACGGCAGTCAATTATACAAAAGATTCACAAGAGGATATGGGATTCATTGACAAATTACAACCTCTACAAATACCTACAACGTCTAAAATTCATACCACAACTAATACAGTAACTCGTGTCAACTCACCCGCAGGATCAACAAAAGTAAGTAAAACATCCGAATTATTGGACATGCTGCAAAAAGTGCTGGTAAGCAATTCATCAGCTAGACCCAAAGATGGTCAAGGGACGATAATGGATGCCGTCCCTCTCATCCCACCTACAGAAAAATGCTCGAGCGAATGTGCTTCTCTACCCTTGAAACCTTCGAATATAAAACTTTTTAAATTTTCGTTAGAAATACAAAAGGCAATTGGCCTACCATTAAATCCAGCTTTAAGGACAAAAAAAGGATATTCCAAACGCAATGCCTCCAAACGTTTTCCGCCCCATGAGGCGCCCAGCTGTTATGTTACATTCCAAGCTGAGGAGGGCCAATATTCAACTTATAAGTCGCATGAAGGTCTAGTCTTTGCAACAAATGTAGTAGAGAAATCCACACAACCAGAATGGCAACAACGTTTTCGTTTGGCTCTTTCCACAGACTATTTGAAACTTGTAAGTAAATTATGAAAAATTGATATTATCAATCTTAGTTTTTCCAAATTTTACATTGTTTTTTTACCAGAAGTTGTAGCTGCAGTCTGAATTAGATTATTATATCTGTTAAAGCAGGGATATCATTTTGTATTTTTCAATACCTCGCGTCATAACGGTTTTTTTTAAATTTAATTGAATTTTTAAAAAACACATAAAAACTGGGCAAATTTTGCAATTGTATAATTAGTGAATATTCCTAAGAGAATTTTTTTTTTATTAATTTAGTGTCAGATTAAATTTTGATAAATACGTATACAGTGCAATCTTTATGAAGTAAATCGAAATTTGGCGAGCTCTTTCTTTTTTTCTTGAAAAATTTACAATAACTATTTAGTATTTATTAACTTTATTTAATTCTTACAACAATATAATTTTTTTTCTATTTTTTCGGTACAAAATATAATTGTTCATTATTTTTGATAAAGAAAATATTTTCTAAAACTGTGGCTCTTCGTTATAATTATTTGACACATTTTTAAACCTAATTATCTTTTATTTGATGCTTTTCCCACTTATCAACGCCATTAATATTAATATTAACATTTTTTTAATCGGTTGTTTAAAAATATCATAAGGGCAGAAAAGTCAACATTTTTATCGCCAAGCGGATCTTTCAATTCGGGGAACTTAGTCGAATGGTTAACTTTTACGCAATATAACTTTTTCTGTATACTAAAAATATTATAAATATTTTAATCCATCTGTCTTAAACTTGCAAGAGATGAAAAATTCGGTTCACTTAATAAATCCTTAACATAACATAGTAAGTTTCTAAAAGTATCCGCAGCTATGCCCCCATAATTGTAAAATCAGATGTGAATTCAAATTTGAGTATTTAATAATGTAAATACGACTCGAAAAATTTCCGTAAGGGCACATACATTTTTAATATTTGGTTATAGTAAAAATATTTATGTTAGCTAAAATGGAAAGTTGCCCATCTTGCAACAAACAAACAAAAAAAAAACTCACTTATTATGTACTATAAAACCATAAATAAGCCAGCAATTGTTATTACTGCCTTAAAATTATATGCGTTTGAAAATTATTCCATTTTAAATATTTCGTTTAATTTAATTTGTAGCCGCAAAAACTGTTCGTTTTAAAAGTATTAAAAAAATCTTCAATCGATATGACAAAAGGACTTACTTTACCTACACCAATCGAAGATGCCATCATAGGTTTAACAGCGCTTGATTTAAGTGTATTTACAAAAGGCCTACATATTGCTGGAGCCTTTAATATAGTTGATTTTAATGGACGGATTAATGGCAAATTGATGGTACGTTGCCAACCTCTAGAAGACATACAGATATTTGCGTGCGCAGCCCCGACTAGAGAAGCTGTTTTGCCATCCTTTTCAACTGGTTCTTCCGTCGATTCCGTGATAGATCAATTTGAGGAAATGCTAGATTTGTCCCACTTAAATCTAGGTGGAGCAATTAAACGTAAATTTACAGAACTTGAAACTATATCGCAGCGTTTAAGGGCCCGTCTAGGAGATGTTACTGGTGCTGCTCTGCCTGCACAATTTGACTCTGAATTCTTAAGTAGCTGGAAACCCTTACATAATGAAGTTAATAGTCATGAACTTGATGAGTTTGTGCAAGACTTGAAAACACCACCCTTAAGTGATGAAGAGGCAGCTGAGGGCAATAACGAAGCTCATCATAAGCGTCAAGGGATATCTGAAACTGACACCTTAGAAAAAAGTGAATAGTGTTTGTGGTTGCGACATGCCTTTGCTGTTTGTCATCTTGTCACACTACTTCCAAATATTTTTGTTTTTAAAACCAACCAACACTCCTTATATTACCAACATATATTCCCTAATCTCAGTTCATAGCATTTTCATATAGTTATATATATCGGAGTAGTGCTATTATGACAAAAGACTCGCAACTATTATTGCTTCATTGTATTTATATTCATTACAAATAAAGGGAACAAATCTTCCTTTTAATTTCATTTATTTAAAATGCATTTAGTGTTTTTTAAATTCAACTTATACGAAAAGAATTTAATTCGCAGTTATTTCATTGTTATAAAAAATTATAAGATTTTGTTTTAAAAATGTATCTTATGATTTTGTTAATTTGATACTTCTTTTAATTTTTATTTTAGATAAGTTACAAATTTTTTAATTTTTACTAAACTTTTTTTACAATATAATTTAAGTATTGTATGTACTTAATTTGAACTCACTATGTTATTGAACTACTTTAGTCACTAGTATTATAAACTAAAAAGTATTTATGAATATTACTTTAATTAAAAAATATATTTTTACATAAATTAAATTATATGTAAAACATTTAGGCGCCTAATGAACTAAGCATTCAGTTAAAATGTTACATTATGAATTTCATTTAAATTAAATAAAAGAGAAAACAAAACTTCAATGTTTGAAAAGCTAATCAATTAATTTTATTTGGCAAAAGTTAGTGACACACGGTACGCTAGAAAAAGCCTCATGAAATTTCTGAACGAGGCGATAAGTGCGAATGCTTAAGGTGCACGGGTTCAGGACCTGCAGCAGGTAATAATGAAAAAAAAAAATTTAATTATATTTTAGGATACGAAAGTATAGGCACTGATCACTTAAAAATGATTAAATAGACATTGGCCGTCTTCGCCAGTCTTGTTTAGTAGTATTGCATTAGCGAAGTAAAATCAATGAAAGGGTTACTTACCAAACCAGCTAATCATGTAGAGGTATTGCAAGGACGCTTAACTTAGAATAAGGAAAATCCAAAAAATGTTGCTCTCTACGATCCATTCCTCTAAAATGCATCTATTACCAAAATTCCAAAATTTTAAATTTTGTAAAACCCAGCAAAAATACTTGCAGTGTAATAAAAATATATACATTGTATACATTTCTACTTATACAGGAAGTGTAATCTTAAGATTTATATATTTCCAACATAAAAAAATTTTTTATTTTTGTCGTGGGATATGAATAAAATCTTTACAATATATTTAAGCAGTACCAAGAAATTTTCGAGTCAGTACAATTTATATAATTATTATAAAAACATTTTTTTCAGTTTATATGTATGGATGCTTTAATCAATACTTTTACATAATTATATTTGTAATTAAAACGGCGATAAAAATTATTTATTTCATGAATTGATTTAAAATTGACGACATTCTCCGAATTTATTGTTATTTGTTTGCTAAGTGCTTAAGCTAGTCTAGATGCCGGCAACAAAATCACATATTACGCATCGAACACATTTGGCAAAGATTAAAAAATAGAATACTCTTGTTTATTGAGAATGCCTATTTGGACAACACCACTTCGGTTTTTAAACTACAATACAAAAAATAATTATGATTTCGATGATTCTAACGATAATATTAATCTTATTATATCTTGGCCTTAAAAAAATGTTCGATTTTTATATAAGCTTAACAAAAAATTAAAAAGTTTTATTAAAAACACTTAAACACATAAAGATAACTTAAGGAAGATAATTAAATGAACTTTTATTCAAAAGCACTTATTAGTGCGTTTATTTAGTACTACTTGTTTATGAATTTTGCTATAAAAGAATCCAGCCAGTGTTTAAAGTCTACGAAGTATTTATCGACCGTATCAACGAAAGTAAAATTTCCAAAGTAAGGTGGTAAATTGCTACTGCCACCAAAAATATTTTGAATAAAGTGTTCACACAATATTATGGACGCTACTGCATCATCAGGTATAACTTCTTTATGCATAGACAGCTTGGCAAACGATTCAGCAAATTGTTTAAGCATACTATAGGACTGTGTTGAAAGACATTCTTATAAGAAAATAAAAATGTAAAATGTTTGAAATAAATAATCGTCTTAAAAATTGTACCTTGTCTGCTAGATCTGGATGCAACGAAGTAGTTTTTTAATAAGAGAGCAGCTTCTGGTGACAAAGCTACATTAGTTTGTGAAACAGAAACTAGATACTGGCGCATATCGTCTTCGTTAACTGATAAGTGATCCACTGTAGATTCAAAAACTCTAATAGATGACTGTTCCAAAGTATAATCAATTATAGCTTCATGATTGTCATCGGAAACGAAAATAGGTATTCCAAAAATTCTGAAATCAATTTTCATAATAAAAAAAAAATAATATTTTAAGAATGTAGTATTTAAATTATTAAATAAATATATTATCACTTGGCGTTAATTTGCCATAATATTACTAGTGATTTCTTTTCTTATTGCCTAACAGAACCCATAATTAAAAAATTTATACTATTACAGAATCTTTATCTTACTTTAAAAATTTATTAAATGCTTTTTGATCTTTAGCACCATATTTCGATGAACGCCAATGTGTCCAAATAGATGTTTCTAAGGGAAAGGTAAGAGTGGATTTCTCTACTGCCACGTTGGAACACTCAATGGTTTTAAATATAGCGTCTTCCCTTCTTAATTTTAAACGAGTCCAGTCCCCCGCATAGTACACTCCGCCCTTTGCTAATAATATAGGATCAGCTTCAATCCAATTTGTATTAGAGCATGATTTGGTCTCCTCCACCGGGCCTAGAAAACGACATGCTAGTTGCCCAATATTTGACATAAGATAATCTGTCATATATGTATCGTTTGTAATAGCTACGACAGGAATAGGCGGACTATTTTCATTATTCTGGCAAAGGAATCCGTTATTAAAAAAATTAAATATATAAATATATATGTATATAACATACCCCTATAGAAACTAGACTAAGAAGTAAAGCTATTTTTAAAGTTACAAAGCACTCCATTGGTACTCGGTCCTGACAGAGTTGAGAACTTAATGCATATATAAATGCAAAATCTGTATGATTTATTTTTACAATATCATGTAGTTTTCGCACTGCCAAAGGTATCGACAACATATCCATTTTCAAATTACTAGTTTCCGGAGTAAAATGTGGTGTAATTTTATCGTCATCAAACAAATTATGTAAATTTTTCACACTTTTGGATGGCGGCTGTAAATTATAGCTTCCTTCATATAAAATCATTAACATTATTTTTTATTACCTGTTCTTGCCACGAACAAAGACCACTAAATTTATGCCCAGATTGTGAATTATCAAATATATCATTCATTTCGGCTGTATGGCTACAAATATTTTTTTCGAATGAAATGTGGGTTAATTTTGGAGTGTTATGACATTCATTTTCATCTTCTCTTTGCGATAAACATGTTGAATTTGTACTATGGAAGTCTAATACTTTTTCTTGAAAAAAACTTGTTGAATGCTTTGTATATAAATCATTATTACATGCTGCATGGGGAGGGCACGAAGATATAATTTTTTCATGTGAATTTTCCTTACAAACGTTTTGCTTTAATTGAGTTTGACACTAAAATTACGTATATAATGTATGTATAATATCTACAGGATATAAAATCAATTTATTAAAATAGCATACCTTTCTATTGCAAATGCGTTCATTTTTTTCAAAAAATTCATTAAATTTCGGAAAGTTATAAGAGTTTTTGGGATCATTACTACGATATTCTGTTAATTCTTGATTTTTAAATAAAGTGCCAGATTTGGTAGCAGAAATATTTTCGTTTTTCTCCAATTCCATAAATTCATCTTCAAAATTTTTTATTTCCAGTATATCTTGTATCGAGTCTGATGGATATTTATTAGTATCTCGCGTATTAGGAACAATAATACACCGGTCATTTTCATCAATTTGCATATTTAAAGGAGAAAGAGACAAGCGAAGGTTTGGGGAATTATGTAAAAATGAAAAATCTATTTCAGGTATGAATTCCTCGGTGTTGCGGTAATTAAAAGCCATACATGAGTTACCTTCAATATCATTATTGCATATATTTAAATATTCCTGAGTAACATGAGATTTTAATGTTTCATCTGATGGTTCAAGTGGCGTTTCTGGAGGACTATCATATCTTAATAGGGTTTCTAACTGACTTTCTGATAACTCTCGAAGAGAATCTATATTGATATTAGATTCCATGCTTCAAATTCTTGTTTTTGAGAAAAGTAATTGTAATATCCAATTATTAGATATCGATTTCCTAGTATTAAATTGCAACTAAAAACATGTTCGGGCACTCGAACTGTGAGAGATCGAAATATTTTGTTAATCTGCCTTGGTGTTTCTACACTTTCGATAGGTAATATTCGGAGCAATTGATAATTGGCTGTATATCTCAATTTTGGGTATTCTTTCATAGGATGCTTACAATTTATGCAAGAAGGCGCTGCAGTGTAATTATTATACAATTAGTCGTATAAAATTATTTATTTTCCTTACCATCTAGAATATTGGTCCTTATTTTATTTCGGTCGCAACCACTAGAGCAATACCAAACAGATTGTAAACTGAAAATTATAATTTACAATTAATATTGATTAAAATTTTTAAATACCTTGAATAATTAACAATAATATAAAAAACGTGCATATACATACATATAAGTAATTTAAGTCTAAAAATAAGACTTGGCATTACATATGCATATACACACATATATATACATACATAGATATATATTTATACATAGATATATATTTATATATATATATATTTATATATATATATATTTATATAGATATATATTTATATATATATACATATATAACAAACACAAATTATCTTTTATAAAATATTTTCAATAACATACTTTCAATGCTTTGGTTTTTAAATTTTTTTTATAAAAAATTTTTTATTTTCTTTTTTTTCAATAATTTGCGACCACTCTGGTTAATTTCTTCAGGAAAATATTAAGTTTAATAATATATTAAATTATTCCAAAAAAGAAAATCCGTTCACATTTAACTCAAAAAAATATATATATTTTTACATACAAAAGTGTTATTTGTTAACACAGATAACCATAAGATAGAGCTACTAAAAGTTCAGTGCTTTAACTAGGAAACGTTCCGTTTTTAATCTTCATCTTTCTACCACATTCGTTTCATAGCCTTACCTGCCAGTGAATTATTCTCTTAAAGGTTGCTAGTAGCTAAAACATACATATGTGGCAAAGTTATGTGAGTATTTATATAAACGCACTTAATTTTTAATTTTTCTAATTTAATTTAAAGAAGCCGAAAAAGAGGCATATTTGCATTAAGATCAAACCAATATTTGTTACATACACAATTTTTTCGGGTTGGGCTATTGCCGACACTACTCCAATAACGACCGAAAGTCCCGTTCGATAAAGGTTTGAATGCGGTTGAAACAACAAATCGTTTTGAATCGGTATACCTTCGAAACGCAGAAGTACATGAACTTGATCAATGTCAATATTTATCTTTTTATCAGATGATGTATCCTTCACAATGGTACGCAATAAAGAAAATACGCAATATTTAATAGCGTTTTCGAATTGCAATGGTTCCTCGATTAAAAAATGTAATAACACAGTCGAACCGCTTAGAAAATCTGAATAATTTAGTGGAAGTTTAACAATAATGGCATTGAATGTGTCTTCAGGACGTTTAGATGACTGGTAGTTTTTTACAAAACTTTCCGCTGCAGTTTGTACAATATTTACGACTTTTGTGCTCTGAATAAATACATCAACCAAACGTTGTTCTTGGAATCTGTAGAGTTAAGAATTTAAACACTTTATGATATTCTTTATAATTTCTTACGATTGAATAACGTAAGAGCTTCCAATAGTCCTATCCTGCTCTCGGGGCTCCGACGTAAACCTTAAACTAGGTTGGGGACAGTCAACCATTATTTTAAAACAAAAATTAAAAGTAATGGTGGCCGAGCCGCCTTTATAAACTAAATAAACACAATTAAACAGGTGACGCGTGTTTATATGGCGTCGAGTTGTCAAAATTTGCTTATAGGCTATTATCTTTATCAAAACACGGAGCCGATAACTAACTATTGTCGGGAACAGTTTGTAACTTCAATGGCGCCTTTATGATATTTTTTATTTTGCTCGATCATTACATATTATTGTATATGGACTCACCGCCAGGAAATCATCTTTGCGGTCCATAAACATATATGTATTCATATTACCGGATGTCAAAAATTAATGCATAAATACATATTTACGTATATACGCACACATATTTTCATCCAAGTAAAAGTAATTCTTTGTATGGGGTTTTTGACAGTATACACTTATTTAAAAACAATTTTTTTTATACTTTCTTCTGCTCAAATACTTTTAGGTTTACTTATACCATGAAACGACTGAAGTAAAAATCCTTGATATGCGGCAGCAAAATGAAAAATTTATTAGTTCAATACTACATATTCATACAACGATTTTTAAATTGTTTTCATCATATTTTCTTTAAAACAAATACTTTTTTTAATATTTCTTTCATATGATTAAGAATATTTTGCATCCTTATAAGTTTTACGTTGTGTTAATTACAGCAATTAACTTTGTTATTCATTTTGCAAATTTATTATAAATTTAATTAGAAATATGAAAGTTATCTGACATACAATTAAAATTGTAGGTAATAAAAAGAAACTAATTAATTTAAAAAGAAAAACATTTGTTGTTTTTTATATTTGTTAAAATTTAAAGAATAGTTCATTGTTTTGTAATTATAGCTACTTTACTATTATAAATTTTTCCCCTTCATTCAAGAAATATTTTGTAAGTATGGTCATTTACAAATCTTTATTTTTAATATTTCACGGAACTTTTTGATGTCATTATCAGCAGATATTTAAAAAAAATCTTAAATACATAAATATTTATGAAATAAATTATTTGCTATCTTAATCAGAATAATTGTTTATAAAATTTTCAATTTCGTTAAAATAGTCTTGGCTACACACACCATACCACAATGAACGCACCACCAAAATAATAAATAATAGCTCTTTTATTCGCAAACGTTTTTCTTTAAAACGACGCACTGGATACCACCAACCACTTGTATTTTTTATATCCCTGTGGTATGTGAAATCTGCATCTATTCTGCTGACATTTTTAAAGCTTAATATTTGGTGGTGACAAATATTTTATGCAAACAAACGTTGTTCCTCCCGAGGCGCAATAGTTTTTGGTGGTGAGGGTGTTTCAAATTCATTTAATTCGGCATCATAGTACAAAGCAGCGCGGAAAGGACGTAATTCCCATGGTGCTTGATTTTCCAATGGAGTAATTTGTACACCCAGGTCCTCCAATGTTGGAACATTGGGAAGTACCTTATCAGTTACACATTCTAATTCTAGACGTTCCAAATGTAAACCACCCACAGGTTGCCCAGGGGAGATCATTTCTGTTATTTTAGTTTTTAGAATAAATGTTGGATCGAAACGCATATCATACCGATAATATCCCCACCAGTTTTCATCTTTACGCATGAGGCGATGGAACCAATCTACCAATTCGCCCAGTTTGTAACGTTTGGGACTTAAATTTTGAAATATTCAGATAGTGTGGTATACATTAATTTTTAAGCACTTACCCCACTGCTTGGTAAACTTTGCCGGCTGTATCAGGATCCTTGGCGCAATTAGCTATACCTTGTGCGACATCGGAAACGAATACGGGCTGCTTAACGGTACGTTCCCCTTTATACCATAAAGGCATAGATCGAAATTGGCGGCGCCAAATGTGTGCATAATAACGCAAGAAACGATCTTCAGAACCATAAATGTCTGATGGGCGTATAATTGTTGCTTGAGGAAATTCTTCGCGAACAGCTTGTTCACCCCAGTATTTACTGCGTAAAAAATTGCTACCACCATCAATGATGTAACTTTTAGGATTAGGATCAGCGTTTAAAGCTGACACATGAATCAAACGATCAACACCTGCTTCGCGACAAATACTAAAATTTAAAACTATTAGTTTTTGCTTTCTTTTTTCAACAGAAAGCTCTTACCGTGCAATACGCCGAGCACCGTCAACATGTACATCATTAAAAGAAAAATTCTTTGTCTCAAATTCGCGCCCCACCAAATTTATAACAACATTTGAATGTTTAACTGCTCTACGGATAGATTCCTCATCACACAAATTATAAAAGTGGAATAAGACTTGTCCCAAATCCCCACACACCTTTAATCGAGTGGCATCAGAGTCTTCTCCACGGTAAGGCAGAATCATTTGGGTTCCCGATTTGCCCAACTTATTGCAGACGTAACGACCTAAAAAGCCGGTGCAACCAAAAACAGTTGCCACAATACCATTAAAACTGCTGCGCCCACCAGTACCTCTTTTCATAGAACCCAAGTTAGTAGTTTTTAATGGTCGTGGGTTGTCAGAAGAGTAATTTGCCGAACGCAACCAGAGCACACCCATGAAGCCATTTACTTGCTGGTCTGAGAAAATAATCAAAAATTCATTAATATTGAACTATCATGTTACATAAGTTTTTGTTTAGTTTTATGCATTTGTTTGATTTATAATCGCGTAATTCACTTACTTGCCACATGCACATTCCTAAGTAATAGATGCGATGCCATACCTCCTGCTTACGCTGGTTCTAATCCTTAATTTTTATTACAAACTGGTGTTTTCAAATTATTCATGCAGTCTTTTCTGCAAAATTTGATCTTTTTTTTTTGTGGTAGTATTAAATTCACTGATAGCTCAACTAAAAAATAACAACACAACAAGGTGAATCGACTACTTATGAATTCGCCGTTGTATATAGTTTATCTTAAACGATTCGTCAGCAATGTTATATTAACACATTACACAAAATGAATTCATTACGCAACCTTTTTTCAGCAAATAATGATCATTTGTATCACCTAAACAGACAAATTTTATATCCAATTTTGGTTGTATAGTCTCTACTTCAGAAAATTTTTGTCAATACAAATAATTGTGCGCAAACAATATTCATGTATTTTTTACGGAGTTGCAATTTGCTATCCCCTATTTTATTTCGCCTTGACATTACTCATTTTTATTATTAAAGCATTTAGAAGTAATATATACCAAAAACTTACATCTGGCAGCTCTTAAAAAAGAATTGTAAGCGCCCTCTGGATTTTTTTTATAACAAATAATTCAAATATTGGCTGACAACATAGCGGAAACTTTACAGAAATATTGAAGAACATTTTCAAATTTCCTTTCTTAAAAAACAAACACATATAATATGATAAATAACGAACAATTTGCAGATCCCTGCTTAGAAAGACATTTCACAGGTCATAGTCAAGGTATTACGGAAGTTTGCTTTAATCCCGAAGGTACTAAAGTGGCTACGAGTTCTTTGGGTAGGTTTTGAAAGCAAATAAAATAAAAATATTTTAAGGGAATGCTTTTAGATTCTTCGGTTATTTTATGGGATTTGAAGCAGGCAGCTAGATGTATACGATTTTCAGCTCATAACGATAGCGTTTATGGAGTTTGCTGGTCGCCTAAATCTAAGTTGGTAGCGTCTTGTTCGAAAGATAAAACAGTAAAGATATGGGAACCTAAATTGAAAGGTGTATCAGGAGAGTTCTTAGCTCATGGTAAACCAGTGAGATCCGTAGATTTTGATCCATCAGGTACGATGCTAGTAACAGCCTCCGACGATAAATCGTTGAAATTGTGGCTCGTGGCGCAAAAGAAGTTTTTATCTTCTTTTGCTTGTCACACTAATTGGGTTAGAGCCGCAAAATTTAGTCCGAATGGCAAAATGATAGCGTCATGTGGCGATGACAAATCATTGCGTGTCTACGATGTCAATTCAGGCGAATGTATTCGATGTTTCACGGAAGAGAAAGGAATGGGACGTCAGGTAGCTTGGCATCCTGATGGTACCGCATTAGCTGTAGCGATGACATGTAATCGCGTTAAAATTTTTGACCTTGTTGCACGAGAATTAATTCAACTCTATCAAGTGCACAATGGAATTGTAAACGACTTGGCCTTCCACCCTAACGGTAACTTTTTGTTGACGGCAAGTGATGATGAAACTATGAAAATTCTAGATTTGCTTGAGGGTAGACCCATTTATACATTAACTGGTCATACAGGAAAAGTTACAGCAGTGGCATTCAATTATGACGGTTCAAAATTTGCTTCGGCTGGCGAGGACAGACAGGTAAGTTACATGAAAACTGTTTTAGAAATAAATTTTTAATTTTTTCGGAACAGCTTTTGGTTTGGAAATCTAATTTGCACACCTATGATGTTTCTCAGTACGAGGCTAAATTAAGTCGGGATATTTTAAATGAGAGTGGCATTCTTCCCATTCAGCAACCGTCGTCCAGTACTTATACCACTACCAACACCAGTGACAAATCGATTTTAATAGATCCCAGGCAATCTACGATTTATAACAATCAAGATGAACATTTTGAGGTGCTTGAGAGTGAATATATAAAAAACAACTCACATCATATAACTTCTTCACCTTCTGTAAACATCAGAAAGCACAACAACCTCTCTGCGACATCATCCTCATCCTTTACTTCTCACAATATTAATACAAATAATAATCCTTCTATTTTTAATTTTGATAACTCACTTAATGAGTAACGCATACATAATAACAGTTCGGAGAACTTTTAGTTTACAAACTTTAAAAATTTAATAATTGATACTTTTAGTTATTTCTTTTTTATAAGCTTGCGTGAATCTCATAATTTGCTTCATTTTAGTTTTCGTGTTTTTTTAATTCAATTCTATATTATACCAGATTGCGATTGCTTCCCTCAAAATGAATTGAGAAATAAAGTACACACATATATCTTGAACTTATTACTCGTGTAGAATTTTTAAACTTGATATTTAGTGCATTTCAGACGAAAATTATAATCAATCATGATGTACACTCCGTTAAAATGCTTATATTTGTAAAATTTATCCAATTGTGATTATTCTTAGTTGTCTCATTTTCAACCTTTTTTTAAAGTGAAGTATTAGAGATGTGTACCACAAATTGGAAAAACACCGCATTTCAAATATTTTCAACTAACTAGCAACACCAAATATCGAAGAAATTTTGATATTAGGGAACGAAAGAGAAAAATCTAAAATGCTCTAGAAACACTGCTACATGCAATGGAACATTGAATTACAATGACACAAAATACTAAAATTTCTTGTAACTTTTAAACCCACTAGCACGTGCAACATTTGCAGATTACGTTATAATAAAAGAACTTTCTTATCCTGACTTATCATATCTCAGACGACGGCAGCTAAAAGTCTTCAACAACTTAAATTAAAATTGACAGGTTGCAATTAATGAAATTTTAGTAAATGTACACTATATTTTTAGTAGTCTTAAATAACAAATCACATTTTTATTCCAACTATTATATATATATATATATATATAAAATGCTGTGAAACAATATTAAATTGTAAACTGTGTGTACCTCTATATTTTTTTATTTGAAAAGATAAGAAATGCTAGTTCCCGCACAAGCTCACCTACAGAGGAAATTAAAAAAGATATAGTGAAAATTATCATGATGATTCATAAACTCACTGGACGTGTAAATAAATTGGAACAAGTTTTGCAAATACCTTAACTTTAAGAAAATAACACATGTATTTAAATGTAAATATTAATTTATTATTAAAATTAAAAAATGTTTGATTTTTAGAGTTTTTTTTATACTTGTGTTATATTAGAAATATACAGTGTGTTTATTGACTTGGTAAAAGAATCTGCTATTACAAGAATCACAGCCTGCGAAAATTTTTTTTGCAAATATTTTAATTTTACTCTCTTGAAAGAAATTTCGCATTGTGTTTATAAATCCATTTTTGTAAATGAATCATAAATTTAAACGTTTGTGCTGTAATTTTGTAACGAGATTTTGAATAGTTTAATTATTAGAAATATCTTTAGTTTTAAACTAATGAATTAAACAAAATTTTAACTTTTGTCTACACTATTCTATGTTTACTATTCTTTGTATTTCCAAATATTATTTTTTATTAAAAATTGTAAAGTATTTATTTTCTTAAAAACAATATTATTTTTCATATGTTTGGCATATGTGGATATAATTTTTACTAATAAATCTACTTAAAGAAAAATAATTTAATAATTATTACGGAAGAATTTGAAAAATTGTTATTTTGTTATATTTTGATTGTTATTTTCATGTACTTAATCAAATTAATATACATTAAGAAACAGTTCAATTGATAGTGGTTACTAGTAAACAAACACCATCTCTGAGCTACTCTACATTAATATTATAATTATTTTGTCAAACAAAAATATATAACTCAAACTTCTAATTTTAGTTTCGCTATTTTGCGGAATTTACAAAACATTTCGTTTCATTCTTTTATACCCATATATTGGGCAGACTTTCCGGTTTTCTTAATCACTTCTAAGATTTCCTCCCCTGATAGATTTGAAGTAACCAGTACAGTTTTTTCATCCAAGTCAATACTTACTTTTTCCACTTTATCTAAAAAAGAAAAATAAAATAATCAGTCAAGATTAAAAACAAATTAAGATAACACAAGAGACAAGAAGCAAATAAAGATAGCCAAAGTGAATAATGATACGCGTTTTTATTCTGGTAGCAACACATATATCATACATATGTATAATTCAACCAATTTTCTTACGTAATAGTTACAAGGCAATGTAATATTTTTCATTAGCTTAAGTAAAGAAATCTTACGGCTTCTAAATTTATAAATAACAATTTAAATATCATGGAACATCATCTACCAATAGAAATCAATCATTTTTCTTTTTCGCTCAACTCATGCCAATAAACAATATTCAAATATATTACTCAAACTTCTAATTTTAATTTATTTTTTTTTTCAAAAATTCCGTTCATGAATAATAACCGTCCTTTACGTAAAAAATTTTTTAACGTAAAAAAAAAATTAAACAAATTTTATTCAATATTAATAAAAAAAAGTATTTCGAGACAAAAATGTATTTTGTGAATTTAATTACTTATAATTTTAAATTATGATGAATCCAGTTCTATTTAAAATTCTTTTAATTAAAATCAACTATGGAATTGTTGATTGTTAGTTCGTCTTTGAACTAAATCGCATTCTTATGATTTAGTGTGCAAGTCTCTATCATAATTTTTAACTTGTGTTACCTCCTAGTTTACCCAATACTCTTTCCACTGCTCCGGAACAACCAGAACAAGTCATTTCCACTTTAAATTCGTGCACCTTTAATAAAAACAAAAAAATTGCTTTAATTGCAAAATATTTATGTATATATACAAGGTACGTAAGTATGTATGCTAACATCTTGACCTTTTTATTTCGTTTGGCATAGAAATTTTTATTCTTTTACTTACGGGCATTTTAGTAGTCGCTTGACTTCTTGACGAACCAGAATTGGCCTGCAAATACAATTGTGGTAAATTCAACAGTTTGAAGCTTTTCGAAGTTACGTTTCTAAATATGAATTTCTCGTGGCGTATTTCTTAAAACAGATTAAATATATTTTTTGGTTCTACTAATAATTGAAAACACTTTTACTTTTTATCTATTTAACCACACTTCAAATCTAGTTTATACTTCGCGATTTCATTAGCTCATATCAAAGTGTATTGCCAGACGAATGTATTAAATGCAACAGAATTGAAATAAATGAGTCGTTTAAACCAAGTGGAAATGAAAAGATGAATGCATGAACACGAAATCTCAGACTATAATATACTTTGTGGACTATAACAAATTTACTACGACACAGTTCTATAAACATCAGGTATGTATAAAATATTGTTAAAAAAATTCTAATATTCTGTACTTGTCATGTTCTTTTCATAAGGTATATTTCGATAACTTTATGACTACAGGGTATTGCAATATGAACCCCTACAAGCAAGGTGACGTTCGTCGTCTAACAATATTTGTGCTAGCTTGTGAAAATAAGTTAACTGGCCACACAGGGTAGACAAACAATCACAAATTATAGTTCCATTACCGGGGTGGAATACCTTTTTCGTTTTTCTACCAATAATCGTTAATGGAGCAGTGTAGGATTTCTGTGAATGCTTTACCACTGAATAGTAGGGTGCATTTTCTAAGGAGCTAAAAGGATGTAAAGAAACTCCAAAATATATATTTATTTACACATACATATATCCATTTATATTTATGCATTTCTATGTTTATTTTAATGTTTATTAAATTTGATTTAATTGCCAAATTTATATATCACGTCGTGATAATACTTTTCACCGGGATTTAGAAAAATAGTTGGAAAATTGTTATGATTCATGGAGTCTGGATACTTTTGAGTTTCCAGACAAAAGGCGCCGTATTTAACATAACGTGCTCCACCTTTACCTGTAAAAGCTATGGCGCCATTTTCAACATCCGGTAAATTGTTAGAAGTATAAAACTGTACACCTGGTTGATTGGTGAAAATTTCTAACCACCGTCCACTTTCAGGATGTTCTACACGAGCAATGCGAACAGTTTTACCGTTTGAATTAACACAGTAGCAGTTGTCGTAACCTTTAATGCTTTTATCTCTGAACAGGGGTATGCGATCGGCCATTTTACATGGTTTTCTTAAATCATAAATAGTATTTTCCACAGGTAACAGTATGCCGGTGGGTATTTGGTCTAAATCAGTATCCACAATATTATCGGCCTCAATCATAACAATATGTTGAAACAGTCCCTGCTGTCCTGAGTTGTGACCCGCTAAATTAAAATAAGCATGATTTGTAATGTTGACGCAAGTAGTTTGAGTGCTGGTGGCTTCAATTTGCATACGGAATTCATTGGCATCATTTAAAGTGCACATAATGGTACATGTTATTTCGCCCGGATATCCCTCATGCCCATCAGGGCTGACGTGCTTAAAGACAACGCCATCCGGAAGAGTTTTTTCCACATCCCATATGACACTATCAAAACCTATAAAGCCGCCATGTAATTGATATTTATTTTGAAAGTTTTTAGTAATGTTTATTGTTTTGCCATTTAAAGTGAAGCGACCGTTGGCTACACGATTAGCTACACGCCCCATTGTGGCACCAATATATGCCGGCTGTGTGGCTATATAACCTTCAACGTTATCAAAACTTAACGATAATTCATCAACTTCACCCTTTTGGTCTGGGAAACGTACACCAGCTATATTGGCACCCAAACTTAAAAGTTGTACTGACATTTTGTTATTGTTTGAAAGAGTATAACGACGAACTCCAACCTCTTCTTTAGTCATTGGGTCTGTTATGATGCCAAAATTCTCTTCCTTGACCACAACCATAATTATAATGCTCCTGAAGAATTTTTAAAATAAAAACAATATAATTAAATTATCAAAATAAATAAAAAATAATAAATATTGTATTAGTAATAACTATTTATTTTATAAATGCTAATATTTCTTGTTTACTTCTTTTTTTGATCAAAGTGCTGTCATTAAGCAGTGTTACAATCTAACGTAGGATCAGATTTTTGTGAGAGATTAACAAAGCTCAACACTTCACATCATTTTTCGTGCAGACAATAATCCATAACAAGACGGTTTTGTGCATGTGGGCTTTTTTAATATTGTTCCATCCTAACAATTGAGGAAAGTTAGATAGTAAAGAATTTCTAAATCCTAATGTAAAATTAATCGATTTACTGATTGAATAAATAACTAAAAAATATGGGTTTGCTAGTCACATATTTTTAAGCTTTGTATGACTTAATACCTGTTTTCTTCAATGTTTAATAATCTTTATACATATATATGTATGCGCTTTGAACAACAGGATATTCGTTATTGTATTATACTTCAAATATATTACAAATCTTTAGTAGTTATATATCCTGAAGGAGTTTGGTGAAATATTTCGGGTTGGATGCTGAAAGGCACACAGCACCCAAATAGTAGTAGAACGTGCTACAGCTTGGGTAGTAAACTAGACTCCGGCAACGTGAAAACATAGAAAATAAAACTAAAAAAAACATAAAATTTGAACAGAAAGTATTTTTCTCGATTGTAGTTGAAATTAATAACCAAAAAGGTTATAAAAAATAAACGAAGAGAATTAGAAATATAAAACATTTTGTTACTTCTACAGTTTTCTAAAATGTATTTAGTATTTATTGCATAAATTGCTTTCTTTCTCACCTTCTATTAGTTTTCTTTTTAAATTTCCTCTACCGCTGTCCTCGTTCAAATACTCAAATGCAACTAATCAACAAGTTTAAAATAATTTAAATACCGAACAAAATACTACCTATAAACACTGTATCTCTTTGTATGAGTTACGTGCCCATTTATAAATATGTACTTATACACGTATGTATGCAATTTGATGTTGCTTTATTGCTTCAGTATATATTAAATTATATTTGTTTTCATTAAATAAATAACTATATGTAATAGTTTTGTTACGTACTTATATTTGCCAATAGTTTCAAGAACGAAAATGATTAGAGCTTTATAATATTGTTTTGGCCTTAATAAATTTCATTTATTGTGTTTTCATAGCTTTTATAGCAATAATTTCATAAAAACTTAAAATAAAATACCACTCTAACAATATTAAAACAAGTTTTAGTTATATTTTGTAAACATTCAATGAATATACCAAACTGTACTCATGTGAAATTACAATATTTAGTTTTAATTAAATGCTTTTTTTTATATTATATTAAATATCTTTATATCAAGTAATCAAATTATCTTCGTAACACAATCTTAATAGACATTCCTGTGAATAACAATAAAATGCAAATAAATGTATAATAGTATTTACAATTGTAACACAATCCATAACCATATTTTAGAATGTAAAAAAAATATGTAAATAATTAGTATTTGTTAATGTTAAACAGGCGTACTCCATGAAACTGTGGTAATTTCGGCAGAGTGACTATAACCAAAGAGATAAAATTGGCTATAAAATGCTCGGAGTCATTGCGTGTATACAAACAAGTTAGAAGGAAACTAAAAAATTTAAAAGTAGGTATACATAAATGGATCGCATATAAAATACAAAAGAACTCAACTTTTCATAATTTTATGAGGAAAGCAAAACATTAAAAAAATTGTTGCGCTCTTCTATATTCGTATGAAAAAAATAAAAAACTTACAGCACAATAGGAAAAACAGTAAGAAATTTCCGTGTTGCAGTAAATTGTTCACCATCATCTATTTGCTCCCAATGTGTTAGCTGGCGACCGGTATCGTTTTCAATTGAAAACCAAGGAGCCCCTTTTATTATATGCAGGAAATATAAATGGGCCTGAATATGAAAAGCTTATGAATACTTACACATTCACTAACACATATATACCATGTATAATTGATACTTACTGCATTGTGCATCAAATTTGTAATAGTCCAGGCTACAGGTATAGTTATGAATGGTACCGACAATAGTATCAAATGCGCTCCTAATACGCCTAAAAAATATGCCAACCACATGCCGCGAGCACTAAGCCAAGTGCTATTTGGGTTTGGATCACCATGACCACCAGCAATCGCAGTCATCTTTCGTTTTTCAAGCTAAATATATTTTGCAGTTCACTCAGTTATTTATTCTTGTTTTTACACAAGCGGATTATACGTGGAGACTTGTAATTACTTATTGTTGTTTTCTTCGTTTATTTACTAAGGTGGGAAAAATAAAAAAGGTGAGCTCGGTGCAACAGCTGATATTACTAAAAGTCGAGGGTCACTACCTGATCAGGAATTGTAATCCATTGAGCCACGATAACGTCGATTGTAGAATTCAAAACCAGTGGAAATTATAAAATATATCTAAAATCGTTCTTGGAAAATAAAAATGGGAAATGAAAAAAACGTTTTTTTAGGTGCAGTAACTGTCTGTGTGGCAAACAACCTATGACTAATTAAGAAATAAAATGAGGTGTTCTTTCTCTGAAATGGAAAAAAATTTGCTCATTTTAGTCTCGAATTATTTTGCTTTCACTTAGCAGAACTATACTATTCTCGAAAAGATCAATTTTTAGTTTTCTCACATTTATTCCGAAAAGCCGATTTTCCTTATTTTATAGTTTCTATTAATATCACTGATTTAAGGTTGTGTGTGAAAATAAATCAACTGCGCGTGACTGGGTCTTGCTTAATATCATGAATACCCTATTTTGTTTTCGCTATTTACATCTTAGATATAAAATTGTTAGTCAAGGCAAATTTTAAAAGAATCAGAAAAGTTATCTACAATATTTAATTATTTGAAATATTGAATTAGTAGTAAACTAACCCGGTTTCTAATTACATAATACAATTGAAAATTGCAATTCAAATATTTTCATCATACTAACTATACATGTATAGAAAAAGAATATCTATTGCAAAACCCCTTACTCATTGAATAATTTTTCAAAAACAAAAAAACTTAAACACGGATCTAAACAGTGGATCGATAAACGAGGTTGAGGCCGACGAAAGTACCCCTCTGATGGATGGCCACGTCGGTGCCCCTCAGATAAGTTGTAACAACTCGATGA
This sequence comes from Ormia ochracea, assembly GCA_963402855.1. Lineage (NCBI taxonomy): Eukaryota > Metazoa > Arthropoda > Insecta > Diptera > Tachinidae > Ormia > Ormia ochracea. The sequence continues at coordinate 46,375,052 of OY727106.1, forward strand.
CTGGGGCGACAGATCGCAAACGCCAGCAAAAGCGTAAAACAGAACAATTAAGCAGTTATGGTGGCACAGAGCAACGAGATGTAACAGATGCTGTAAGAGTATATACTTGCAGTAAATATGTACACATATTAAATCGTATTAAAATATTATTTTTAAGGCAATTTTGGACGTACCAAATGTTGAAATCCAAAGCGGACGTGCTAGGAATTTAGAAAGAGACTACCCAACTAGTTCAGATGCACCGTCTTGTATTAATACCAGAAGTAGGGAAGCAGAGGATGAAGAAGAAGGCCTAAAATATGGAGCACAACATGTTATAAAAATCTTTGCGCCAGTATCATTGTGTATGTTGGTTGTTGTGGCCACTATTAACTCAATAACTTTTTACACTTACACCGATAATTACTTGTAAGTATATATGTAAGATTTTTATTAAAACTACGGTTCTTGCTAGATTCAAAAATGTGTTTTAATATTTTCCTCTTCAATATTAGATATTTCGCGTAACAATCCTTGTGACTTCTATAGTTTGTATCGAAACTTTCTTTGGGATTGAAATTTGGAAAGCAAGTATTGTATGGTTCAGATTAAGAAATGGTGTACATTTCAGGTTAAAAAGAGAAAGATATATATATTTTAGATAAATTTGATATACAAACAGTTTTACGGATCAAGCATCGGCCAGATGGTAGTTAAAAATAAAAAATGTAGACGTGTTGATGGATTTTATTTTTTTTTTACGTAAATAGTTATTTGTTATCTTTGCCGTGTGCTTAAACTAATAATAACATATAATAATTATAAATTATGTCTCAAATAATAATAATAACTTTTAAACCACTATTTAAATTTTTAATTGCAGATTATATACACCATTCCATGAGTTATCGGATGACAAGGGGACGAAACTTTGGAATGCCGTCGCAAATTCATTAATACTTTTATCTGTCGTCGTAATAATGACAATTTTTTTAATTGTTCTTTACAAAAAACGGTGTTACAAAATTATACATGGCTGGCTAATTCTTTCCTCGTTTATGTTATTATTTATATTTAGTTATTTATATTTGCAGTAAGTAAAACATGACTATAAAAAAGTATTGCGATTAAAAGAAACGTTTTTATAATTTTAGAGAACTTTTGAAAGCTTACAATGTGGCAATGGATTATCCTACAACAATTTTAATTTTATGGAATTTTGGCGTTATGGGTATGATAGCTATACATTGGCAAAGTCCATTGAAGTTGCAGCAGGCTTATCTTATATTTGTATCGGCTTTAATGGCATTAGTTTTCATAAAATATTTGCCGGAATGGACTGCATGGGCAGTTTTAGGTGCAATTTCGATATGGGGTATTTGCTTTGTTTTTAAATTTTATTTTCAACGGTGTAAGTATATATATATTTTTGTTATAGATCTAATTGCTGTATTAACTCCTAAGGGACCATTACGTATTCTGGTAGAAACCGCACAAGAAAGAAATGAACAAATATTTCCTGCTTTAATTTATTCATGTAAGTTTCTCATAATTTTAAATACTTTATTAGAATAACATTTAATTATTCCAGCCACTGTTCTATACATGTTCTTGGGCACCCATGCACCAACACAGCGAAATAATTCTTCTGATTCAAATTCCCCAAATTCTCCGCATACCTCTACTTCGTCAACTTCGGTTTCCCGTGCAGGTACAAATGCTCCTGCCAGTGCTGAAGGTATGCCTCTAGTGACATTTAAAATGCGCAGAAATGGTATTTATTTTTATATTTTAAAAAAAAAAAAAAATGATTATGTAAAAATGTAGGTCATTTTATGATTGTTGCTTTTGGTATAAGGGAGTTAAGTTCTATTGTAGTTTACTGGTTTAACTTCTTTCCTTTATTTGTTTTTTCAACGTAGCGCAAAACCATTTTTAATTGATTAAAGTCTCTTTTCTAAAAGTATGTTCGATCTTTTTTCTTTAGAGTCAGCTGGTTTTACCGAAGAATGGTCCTCCAATTTAGACGATCGCGTGGCTCGGCGCCAAATTGAAGTTCAGGCCAGTACATCTGATAATTCTAATCGTTCAACTAATTATCGCACAGTAACAACTCAGAATAGTAGCTCTCGTCAAATAGGATGTAATATGACAGAAACTCAAGAAGAGCGTATGTATTCAATTTAGTATTCTTGATTTCGGGAAATTCTTTTCAAATCAAAATAAATATTTTTCTTTGCAGGGGGTATTAAACTTGGCCTTGGTGACTTTATTTTCTACTCTGTATTAGTAGGAAAAGCTTCATCTTACGGAGATTGGGCTACAACTATAGCATGTTTTGTAGCTATTTTAGTGGGGTTGTGTCTCACTTTAGTACTGCTTGCTATATGGAGGAAAGCGCTACCGGCATTGCCAATATCCATATTTTTGGGCCTATTTTTTTGCTTAGCTACAAGTGCTATAGTAAAGCCGTTCATGGAAGAACTTTCTGATCAGCAAGTTTTTATTTAAATAGTTTTATAACGATTTACTACTTTAATATAATTGTTAGTTGATATGTGAATAATTATTATTTACCTTTATTATTATATTTTTTTGATTACTAAATTGCACTGAACTTCCTAAAGTTGAATCTTTGACTCCATGATCTGCACTCAATGCATTTTTAATATTCTGCAGTACATTTGTTTTTGGGAATATGGTGCAATTTAAATAATTAATAACTACTTTTATTTTTGATTACTAGCAATTATCTAATAAAATATTTACTCTAACAAAAATATTTTATTTGCCTATTGTGTATCTTCTTTTGATTTAATTATTGTTTGGTCTTTAAGATTAATGACCCATCCTGGTTCCAAACCGTAGAATACCTGTCTTGCATCTTTTATGGATGTTAACATTTCATAATCGGGGTCATCTTCAATTTTAGGCAGTTCGTAACCATATTTCTGTGCCAGTACTAAGCGATGCTTGCTAATTTCCTCCGGATCAGCCAAGTAGCCCCGATTCTCTGCTGACGTGTAATAGCCTATAGCATCTTGTGGTGGCAACATCCGTTTGGGTATTGGAACGCCTTTTTCGAACCACTTTTCCGGGTTTTTTAAAGCATGCAAGCATCTGGGGTCATAATAAGCTGTGCGTATAACACCACCACATCTTTCTATTGCTGCTATTACACTTTCCTTGGCGTGCTGTACCTCGATGCATATTTTTGATTTGAATTTATCGGCTCCTTCATCCGTCAACTGAAAACCAAACTCCATAGAGGAAGGATTAATGAAAACTAATCCCGTATTACATAAAGAGCATACATCAATGGGTTGCTTAGCATCCAAACGATTTGTATCCAGCATTACTTGCAATTGCAAAAGTGAAATTTTTGGATATTGGCGTTTTAAATGGTGCCCCTTATAATAGGGTTCATAAGGGAATCGAATATAGAAGGGAGTATTGCCTGTTTCATAACCTAGTCGCATAAAATTTTGTCTCTGACCCGACCCTTTGTTACCGGCACCATGTTTGTCGCCGCCATGCTGCGCTCTACCCCTTTTATTCTTTCGGTTTAAAAATTAAACTTTTTTTAAAATATTTTAATTCACATTAATTTATTAGCAAAAACCACTTACGTTAATTTTGGAGTTCGGATTGGGCCGCAAGTTTCCTATTTGTACTCTTGGTAATGCACGTAGCATTTTTAAGGCCCTGTCTGCTGTTTCCTTTATATGCGCCATTTTTCTAACTTGTGGTATCAAAAATTTGTATGATAACTTATTTTTCTGTAATTTCTATGCAGGATTAGAAGCGAAAACAACCACACTTTAGGTAAGAAAATAAATTGAAATCGCCTTGGGAGAGGCGAATCAGTGCAGTTTAGACTATATCAAGGCGAATCAGAATTCACCTTGCGTTAGTGTGACCAAAGCGTCTTTACTTGCAGTAATCAAAAACACCACTTATCAAATAAAAATATTTAACATGTCTGTGTTTACCAAATATTTCCCGCTTTAAAGCTGAATTTCTACAAGAAAAGGAACGCAGGTAGGCTTATTAGCATCGGCAGTGTAACTTACTTATTTTATTCTAGATAATTTTGTTAATATTAATATAAAAATGACCTGCAAAGTGTGTAATAAAAATTACAATAGCACGGGAAGTGAGGACTGCTTTGAGGAAGCTTTGGATGTGATAAAATTACATTTTTTTTGTATGAGTATAACTTTTTAATAATGTTTGTAAATATACATGTAGTATGTGCGTACTATGTAAAATTTTATGTCTGTTCCAGATTATAAAAATAACTTACAACAACGTGATTTGGAATTACAACATATCAAGGAACGTAATGAAAAACTCGGTAAAGCTCTAAACCTACTACAAAAAAATCAACACTCTTCCAAACGATTTAAAAAACACCACAATAATGACTCTTGTTTGTCCACTAATTTCTCACAAGACGATTGCAATGGTTCTGAACTTAGCCTTACCGATGACGAAGCTATAAGTGCATCTAAATTGAATGTAGCTTTACACAGCGAGCAGCTATTTGACAGCTTAGCATCAAGTCAGAGTAAAAATGATATTAGCATGATTTCCTCTTCGGAAATGTTAAAGAGCCCGCGTATCAAAGAATCTCCCAAGAGAAATAAGCAATATGATACAAATCGCACGGTTAAAGACATCAATAAAAATATTCTGAGAACGAAATCCGAGTGGCGTACAAAACGAAACAGTCCAATAGAAAACTCCTGGGCCACAAACCTTTTACAGCCTACTACGAGAAAAGTTTTTGACGAACCGCTTGTGAAAGAGGGGAAGAAATTTTCCTTGTCCATAAAGAGAACTAATCCTAGCAAAATTAAACAGTCTCTTATATGTTTCAACAAAACCAAAGATGAAACTTTCCGTGAGGTAAGTACATCGATTGAAATTATGTTTATAATTAGCAAATATTTTGCGAAAACGCACTGGAACCGGTACTTTTGGGGAATCTAATAACAGCCACTATTCGTAAGGCAGCCAGTCACTAAACTACAAACATTTTAATTTCATCTTAAAATATGACTACAATATATGTGCATATACATATGTATGTGTATAATATGTATGATGTTCACAAATTTATTATTTTATAGAAAATATTAAGACACTGACCATGTGAAGATTATTAAAAATCAATTGCCAATAGCAGCACTTGGAATATATATCAGCAATAATATTATTTTTCCTTATTTTGTAAGCACATTTAACTATTACTTATGTCAGGCTTTAATAAAGTTTGGGTTTTAAATGTTGGACTAGATAACTAAAAGATTCCAGCCTACTACTAATAAAGCTTTGATATATAGTTCGCGTAAACGACAGAAAGGAAGATTAAAACGTGATGGATTTTCAATTATATAGGTTTTATAGTTATATATATTTCAAAAATGCTCTTAAAGCTGTACATTTATTCCGAGACATGAGATTACCTTCTTAATCTGACAAGGTGACGAAGAATTTACTAATTTGGAATTTAAAAAGTTTATTAATTTTGCAAGCTAACGTGCCGCTATATACCTCAATATCATGCAAAAATGTGGACGTATTAAGAGTAAAATATAACTGTTGTTACATACAGAAGTAAAATAATTTACCTTCGATATTACACACTTTATATTATTTTCAAAATTAGGTTTATTTCTCAACCACATGTCAAGATATTTAATTAGTTCAGAAAATTGCATTTCACTACTACTAATATCTAAAGTTAAATTAATCCTGATACGTAAAAAATATTCGTTTGGTTATAATTTATTATCCCTCATCTATTCAAGAGTAGTATACAAAATTTGAAGTTTTCATGACATCCAACAAAAAAGATAAAATAAATATAAACAGAAGGAAATAGAATAAGGGATGAGACAAATATAAAATAATAGAAAAATTCATTAAATATAACATAATAAATTATTTTGGTCTGCGAAGTGACCCTTGAGGAACACCATTACTTACATTTACATTGCTTTATATTTTTTGTATTTTTTACCTCTAATTTAGACATACTGAAATTTGTTAGTAAGATATCAGTTTTACTTTGTAATTTTATTATAAGCGCTTATCAGACTTATGAGTAGACCAAGTTTGCGATTTAATTTCAGAATTAGAACTACATAAGTGTAACTTTTTTTTATAGAAAAAATATTTTCTGCAAAAAAAAATTAATGCATAATAATTTTTTAATTTTTTTTAACGAAACAAGTAATAATTTGTTATTGTTAGGGGTTGGGTCTTTAAATATATTTTCAACTCTTGTTTAATCATGTTTTCTTTTTAATAATTTAATTTTTTAATGTAGTCTGATGCTGAGGAAGACATAGTGGGTGCCAGTCCTCTGATAATTGCAAAAAATCCAAAAGTTGAACGTTCGTTGTCTCACAGGTATAAACAAATAAATTGCGTATTAATAGATAATTGCTTAAGAAGTAATTTGTAATTTTGAAATAGAATGCTTTTCTTCCTTAATATGTTATTCCATACTAATAAAATATAAAGAGAACGCAATTGTGCTTTAACTCTCAAAAATAATTTAAGCTTTGCACTTCACTGCTTTTGAATGTGAAAAAGTAGTTTTCGTTTTATATGTATTTTTGGATTATGAATGTATATTTATTTGAATTTTTTATATGCAGCGCTATTTCTAAGTGCTACATACATATACTAAAATATCCCCATATACTAATATTTAAAATCAGAGTAACCTTCAACTATTTTAAAATTACAGAACCGCCAACAATTACAACACCAGCGGCAATCACGTCACAAATGCATCCCTTCAAATAGGTGATAACAAAACTATAGATGATATTGTATTTGACTTTTCACCTTCCAAAAAGACTGACTCGCCAGAGCATGAGAATTCTTCTGGACATGTGGGAAGTAAAAAACTTGAAGACTTAAACGGTGCCATTGCCAAGGATTGCATATTTGCTGATAATATTGGCTTTTCAACAAACAAATCAGATTCCTCAAGTGTTGTTGTTTTAACACCATCTAGCGAGGATATAATATTTGTAGATGATTCTTGTGTTAGCGAGCCAGAAATTGAGACAATGGATATACTGAACGACAATTTCGAAAAGTTGAAAAAAGTTGAAAGTAAATGGTAAGTTCAGAAAGAGTTATTAAACAAATGGCAAAATATATAACTGTTATAAATTCCAGTATACAAAAACATCAACAAAGTAAAGAAGTTAATATATTTAAGAAACCTTCCAATATTCGCCAAACTAATGATACCATAAATATAAAGCAAGAAAAAACAAGTCAGGATCATTTGCTAGAACAAAAGCAGGTTAAAGAAATAAAGGTAGTAGGCACACCAAGTTGTAGCAGAAGTTCTAGTCACAGAAAACACAAAAATCCTTTACTATCAATGGCTACTCATAGCACGGAGGATGATGAAGACTGTATGCCAAAACCATTTTTAGTAAAACAAGAGATAGCCAATTCTAAAACGTTACAGAAATCTATTAAAGAACGTTTTAATGTAGATTGTGAAGACTGCGAAAAAGTAATTTTTACCTTTATATTTATTATTTCAATTTAAATACATATATATGTATATATATTTGTCTCATTTTTATCTGTTGGCAGTTAATTAACTTTTTGAATGGACGCGTAACAGACGAGGAAATTCAACAACATTTGGATAAGTGCAAACGGCATAATAAAACTGATATTATGCGCCAAAATACTCCTAACGATTTTTGGAATCCTTTTATATTATCTTTTCAAGCGGGAGATCCTAGAAATGAAATTTTAATTGATAATCGCTTTAAGGATATGAAACAATAAAAATATAAGTTTGTGTTTCTATATTCTTTATTATGTATACTCGTATATATCTTTTTGTGTTTACAGGTTGATTAAAATTACTCTATAATTATATACCGTAAACAGAAATAAAAAGAAAACCCTAAAAAATTCACAGATTGCCTCGTTTGTCCTGTTCAATTTCGATGGCGGTGAATAAAGATTTGAAGTTACCTGCACCAAAACCCTGTAAGTTATCAAAATATATATATAATTAATTTCTAAAAATTTTGATTTAAAAATATTACATTGTGATTGTGACGTTGTATAACTTCCAAAAACAAAGTAGGTCGATCCTGCATATTTTTGGTAAATATTTGCAACAAATAACCATTTTCATCATAATCGATAAGTATGTTTAATTCTTTGAGAATTTTCATATCTTCCTTAATTTTAGTACGGCTTTGTTTAAGATTTTCTGTTAAAATATCATAATATGAATCCGGTATTCTTAGGAAATCCATGCCCCGGGCTTTTAAATTTCTAATAGCTGTAATTATATCACTTGTATTCAAAGCAATATGCTGTACGCCGGCTCCACCATAATACTCTACATATTCTTGTATTTGAGATTTCTTTTTACCCTTTGCGGGTTCATTAATAGGCATCTTTACGGTCTCTTCATAGTTGGCCATTACAATTGATTTCAATGCCGAGTATTCAGTATGAACTTGAGAATCATCTACAGACCAGAAACGGTGAAATTGTAAGACTCGTTCATACCAGGCGGCTACACTTTCCATTTGAAAATCGGGTTGATTACCAACAACATGATCAATAAAGTCTAATTTACATGGAGGTAAATTATCTAACAAAACATCTTTTGGCTGGGACTTGAAACCGGGCAAGAAAACGCCGCGGTAATTGTGGCGATCTACAAAGGTGTGCGTACAGTCGCCGTACTTTAAGTAGAAAAAATATGTATGTAAAAATGAATAAGACATTACAATTAACTCCACAATAGAATAATTTTTATATATATTGTTAAAGGTCTTGATTCCTTATCCAACACAGTCGTCCGATTCATTGAAAAAAAAAATCTTATGTGATTCTATCCTATTTTAAAAATCTAAGGTCTAAACTATACAAATATGAGGTAAAAAAATTTTTTATTACATGTTTTGTGTAATTTGAATTGTGATCGCATAGAAATGAACTATTTTAGTAAAATGTTCATAAAGTTTTGCAAATCGTAAGATCTGCCAAAAAAATCGGTCAAACCGATGCATTTCTAATATAAGTACACACTATCATATTTTTCCATTAAATGGCAAATTGTGTAACTGCAGGATAGTGAATCACATGACCTTACGTATGCTTCTTTGTACACTTTCCTGAAGTTATAAAATGCTGTATTAAAAATATCTCAACTAAATTTGTTGTAAACTTTTTGTAATATCTGAATCGTGAAATTTATAATAATATTAAAAAAAAACTCACCGTCTTTATAGAAGCAAATTTAACAGTTCCATATTCATCGGCTTCTTCCCACAATTCTTTTACTACTTCTGCGCCTCTTTCTTTAGCTAATTTAAAAATAGCATCTATATCTTCCACTTCAAAAGCAATATCTTTAACGCCATCACCATGTTTCATGATATGCTGTCCATGTTCTTCGTCGTCGATATTGTAGGCTGACACAAATACAAACACAATTTTGTTTTGCTTTACGGCATGCTTGGCATAACATCTGCTGCCAGTTTCTAAACCTTGATAACCCAAGGGTGTAAAACCCATGCGTGTGGTGTAAAAACTAGCCGCCTGTTTGGCATTTCCAACATAAAAAGTCAGATGGTCAAAGGAAAGAAATTTGCCGAATTCTGGTTTTGGTCCTTTGTCGGTATAAGAGGTCTGCAGAAAGGATTATTATTTATTTTTTGCTTTAATTAAATGCATTAAATTTAAAATGATCTCTCCGAATTCAAAGATTTGCAATGTTTCTTAATTATATAATTACAATTTGGATATTTTTTAATAAGTTAAATTTTATTCTCAAAGATTTTACAAGCATTCTAAAAGCAATCTAAAAAAATCACACTAAAAAAGAAAAATTGGTCAATAGGACACTGGAATATAGTTATAAATAATTGCCATGTTTCGTGCTAAGGTCTTACTGAAGCGTAAGCTGCTGAGCAGTAAGACCACACTCGCAGGTCACACTGGAGGAAAATTACATTCAGCTCCACTTTACGTATATATTCTTTTGATGGATCGAGATATCTTGGGCCATATAACTAAATATCAAAGTATTTGAGTTACATTTTTTCCTAATATATAGTGTGGAAAAATACATATGTAGTGATGTTACATTAGCTCGCATTCTAGACAATGATCGCGAGTAAAAATAAATAAATCCTTTTTTAATTCTATATATCAAAATCATATCATAAATTTTTAATAATTAAAGTTTTCTTGGAGTATTATATTTATTAGTTCAAAATTATCCTTTTAGTTTTATTATATTTTTCGCTCCATAGAAATATATAAGCATGTACAAACTTCCGAGAACACTACACAGATGTAGATATATAATTGTAAAATAAAATTTCCATTATTATATCATATTATATGTGTAAGACCATAACCTGTGTGTATTTATATCCGTACAGCTTCTATGAAGTATGTAATATTCCAATGTGCGTTGCACCAGACGTCTACCAAATTTTAATTAAATACAGCAAACAAAACTAAAAGCTCTCATAATCAGGTTTTTATGCAAAAAATGGCAACACTGACGCCAGCTATCGTCTCAGTTGATGGAATTTCGTAACAAACCGGAAACGAGAATACTCTTTATTTTACTGTTCTAATAGAAAGAAATGTGTTAAAATGAAAACACGAGTTATAACTGAAATATGCAACAAGCTGGAACAGAGCATTACTTGATGCGGTTTTGAGTTTGGAAAGTAGGAAAATCTTTAATTCGAGGTATGTTCTTATTTTAAGTCTTATTTTCAGTTAAAATTGCATTTCACAATAATAAATTTAAAAAGCAGTATTAATAATTTATATTAATAATGCCATTTTACACTTTATACTATATATTAAATTTCTAATTCACTGAACTTATAGATATTATAAACATTGTGTTTTTTTTAAATTTTTTGTTTTCAATTCTCGTAATCCTTTCCAACTTTATCATAAAATAAGTACATTCGTATACATCATACAATTAATTTCTTAATATTGTGTGCCAGCATACCATTTTCACTCGACAAGAAAAATTTTTCCTTATTTTTTCCGACGAAAATAAAATTATAAGTTACAGATCAAGTATCTTTTTATATACTATGGCCGATACCACGTTAAGACGCCGGCTTTATATAGATTTTTATGAAGCTGTAGGCTTCCTCTGTTATTTTCTTATACAATAACTAAATCAGTTGAAATCCTACTTTTTACCGCTCGTTTTATAGTGATCTTAATTTGAATATTTATTTGTTTTGTTCTCATTTCGTTGTTATAATTTAAATAAACAAGTATTTTGTTTATCTTGTTCTGTAAGAGTTGTTATTTATTTTGAATTTATTATGCATTAATTAAAAATTTTCAATCATAAGATATTTTGTTTCCAACAGAAACTGAATAATTAATGCATATAAACTGATTTGTTTTTTTTACTAAAGAGTTTTTAGTTAGTGTATTGTTTTAAACAATATTTTAAAGCACAGAAGCTTATCTGTGGCAAAAGCAAATTAAAATAATTTTACTATTAAAAATACTATCTTCACACAAATGCAAAGAAATTGCGTATAACATTTTTCATAGGAAAGTTGTTTCGATGGCAACTGATTTCGGGTCCTTAAGTTTCTTCTTCAGAAAACGAAAAAACAAACTTTTCTTCTTTCAGCTTCATTTCATATCTAGATATCTACATTTAACGAAATTATTCTGTTAGAAGATACAAATAAACTCTTGCCTATCGATTTTAAATGTCGAAATCCTAAAAAAAAAGCCTAAACTGTTTTGTTGAGGTGATAAAAATTTCATTAATAGTGTGGCATTAAAACTATTTAAGATTATCATTATTTTTTCATATTTTTGTGGCTGCTATGAGATAGTAAGTCATTAGGCGGAAGTTGCAAACAGTGTTGTCAGTATTTCTATGGGTGAAATTGGCAAATCTACAAATTTCTGTACAAAAAATCGTCAAGTCATTTTAGAAAATCGTAAAAAAACGTTAAATGAAAAATATAAATTTTTTTCTATTTTAATTGTGTTATTGAAATAAATATAACAATTAACTTATTAATTGTACCTTCAAGAAATATCGCCATATACATTAATATATATATGAAAACCATTTGATGAAAACCATTAAAATTAAAATAAATACATAAATATTTATTTTTAAAACAGATAATTTATAAAAAAAATAATTAACATTTTTGTTATTGAAACATTTTATGCATAAATATCAGAATTTAACATTTTTATTAAATTTGAATTCATCTCAGTGTCATAGCAGTTGCATATTTTAAGTTTTTTTTATGTTCTTAATGTATAAGATCCTAAAGAATCGTTTTTTAAACTATTACAAATTTTGGTTTTATTTAAATTCAACTGAATAAATAGATGAATGTCGATTAGTTTGTCGATTAGTGTTGTAAAATTATTATATTGCGAATAAAATTTGCTAAAATTGAGAAAGCCAGACTTTAATCACATCTTTTCATTTCGAATATTCTTTTCCAAACTTCGTCACTAGTATACAAATTTTGAGAATTTTGAAAATCGAATTTTTTGAGAATTGAAAATCGCGAAAATAAAGAGAAATCATAAATTCTGGCAACACTGGTTGCAGAAAAATTTGCACTCTCGCAGTTACACCAAAAACAATGACTTAACGCTCCTAAAACTATACCCATATATTTCCTCTTTTTATTTATTTATGTATATGTAAGTCATCAAACTTTACAAATGTTTATCGCACTTCTGAATTAAATTGTAAAATTAGTTAAAAACAGCAACAATTCAAACATCTAAGTATATATGCATGAATGTGGTATTTAAGATCATAATCACGTAAATAGTAATCAATGAAATGGCAGTTTTTGGAGCCTGTTCCCAAGTAGAAGATTTTTATTTCTGAAAAGGAATTGAAGTTTTGTGGAAGTCATCAGGGATTTTTCTGTGAAAAGACATTTCGTAGGAGATAAAATAACTTGTGAATAATTTAAAATATTTTTTGTTTTTATGTTTTTTTTTTTTTTTTAAATTAAATGTGCATGTAATACACATCGTTTCAGTCGCTTTGAAAAAATTTGTTGCAAATGTTTAATTATAAATAAAAGGAATTTCAAAAATATTTAATCATAAATATATATAAGTATATATAATAAATATAAGTTAATAATAATTAACTTTATTTCAATTTAAGTTTGTTTTTGTCCCAACTGTATTTAAATCTCACTGCTTAAAACTTCATTTACTACAAAAACAAAATACATTACGACAAAGTTCAAAATGATTAACAACAACAAAACATATCAAATTAAGAAGTGAGCAACTAGCATTCATGAAAACAAGGAATTTTAATACAATTATAAGCAATGAGATTTAACGGGAACAAATTCTTCAAATATTTGTGTAGGTAACAAAAATGACAAGAAATAAGAAGAAATGAATTATTAGTAAGTAGAATACTTAAAAGCAAAATTATTTTTTAGCAGTCTATTGGAGTCATTTCGCGAGTAAGGATCGCAAGTGTGGTATTTGATTTCTCAATACCGAACAATAGACTCCCATAGAAAGTAAACAAGTAAATAAAGTAAATTATCAGAAAGCACAAAGCAAAGAACAACAAGTAAAAATTCTAATATTTTATATAAGAAAAATAATAAATGATAAATATTTACTTATATAATAAACATAATCATGTTTACTTATAAAAATATTTACTGGCGCCCGAGCAACTGGTACAAATATAGTGTACTAAAGGAACCCTAAAACAAACAAAAAATAATAATAATTAAGCCTGTAAGTGTCCGTCCGCAGGCGACCGTCCGTATAAAGTGTCATAAGTGAATCCTTAGTAGAAGTACGAAAAGGACAAAATTCGCGTGATCGGGACGGTATAGTTTAATAAGTTTACAATTTAAAATAAGGAAATAGACACAACAAATAAAAAGAACAGTAAGCAAACAAAAAAAAAAAAATTAATATTATAAAAAGAAAAGCTATATTAACTTAAAAGTAATAAAGAACGCTAACCAAAAGAATTTTAAAAGGAAACATAAAGACTTTAGAAAAGACCTAAAAATATAATATTCAACAACAGCTTTGTACCTGCCATTTAAAGCTGCACCGTAGAAGACAACCATTCAAATATCTGGCCGACATCGATAGCTGCAACGAAGACCAACAGAATAACATCAATCAGTCAACAGAATGTGTCCAACTCATCTTATACTGTAGGTTATTATATTTCAGAATATTTTTAAGTTATTTCATAAGTGACAAAAACCACCTTTGTATAAAAAAAAAAAAAAAAAAAAAAAAAAAAAAATAAGGAAGGAAGAAAATCTTTTATCGAAAGCACCAATTTTTATCATAGAGTAGAATTTTTGTTTCCTCACAAAAATTGTTTCCAAAATTTGTGAAAAATCATGTCTAATCCCAATAACCTAGTAAGACCTCCTGTTCTTAACGTTCCAAATCCAGCAGCGCAACTCAGCGAAGAAGTAGAAAACAGAATAGCCGCTATTTGCGCGCAACAATGCAGAAACATAGTTCAATCTCTGATAAATCCAAATAATGACCTTAACCACGGGACAGACCAAAACATTGAAGACAGATACAGAAATGACTTGAGTGACTTAGATAAAATACCCGACATAGTAAGAAGTCTTAGAGATTTCTCGGGTAACCCCATGGAATTTAACTCATGGAGAAAAAGCGTGGATAGAGTGTTGCAAATTTATGATTCAAGCAAAGGCACACCTAAATACTATGGGATTTTAAGCGTCATCCGAAACAAAATTACAGGCAACGCTGACATTGCTTTGGAATCCTATCAAAAACGATAACACCTTTTTTGCAAATTCAGTGTCTGGAAACATTAAAATTACGCATCACACAATCACAACTTTATTCGATTTACCCAACCACCATATAAAATTCTTCATCCTACCTTCTTTGAAATCGTTTCATGGCATCCTTGGTCATGATAGTTTAAAAGAACTAAATGCAACTATCCATATTAAAGAAGAATATTTGTTAATAAACAATACAACTAGAATAAAAATTCATCAACACACTTCCCAATCGGTTAATAAAATGGAATTCAGAACAAATCATATGAACGAAACTCAAAAATTTCAGTTAGATCAAACTATAAAAGAGTATCCCAACCTATTCACGGATCCCAACAAGAGACTTACATTCACTTCTCGAGTTCAGGGAGAAATCCGAACACATTCAGATTCACCAATTTATTCTAAATCGTACCCCTATCCAATGGCATTAAAAAGTGAGGTAGAAAAACAGATCGATGAACTCTTAAATGACGGAATTATCAGACCCTCCAGATCTCCATATAATGCACCCGTTTGGATCGTTCCGAAAAAAATTGACGCATCCGGAGAAAAAAAATATAGAATGGTCATCGACTACAGGAAACTGAACGCAGTAACTGTGGCCGATAGGTATCCTATTCCAGAAATTAACGATGTTCTATCAAATCTAGGTAAAAACAAGTACTTTACGGTTATTGATTTAAAGAGTGGTTTCCACCAGATTCCTTTAAGGGAATGTGACGTAGAGAAAACCGCCTTTTCAGTTAATAATGGGAAATTTGAGTTTGTACGACTCCCATTTGGATTAAAAAATGCTCCCTCGATATTCCAACGTACTCTGGACGATGTGTTGAGAGACCACATAGGGAAAATCTGCTACGTCTACATGGACGATATTGTCACCTTTTCAAGAACTGAGAAAGAACACTTCGAAAACCTCAGAAAAATATTCAAAACACTAGAATTGGCGAATTTCAAAATTCAACTAGACAAGTGTGAATTTCTCAAAACAGAAGTCGAATTTCTGGGATTTATCGTAGGAGCCGCAGGAATTAAAGCCAACCAAAATAAAATAGGGGCAATAGCCAAAATACCACCACCGAAAACCCTAAAAGACCTGAGAAGTTTTCTAGGCATGTCAGGTTATTACCGTCGCTTCATCAAAGATTATGCGAAGCTTGCCAAGCCCCTGACATCCCTTTTAAGAGGGGAGGAAGGACGCATTTCGAAAAACGCGTCCAAAAATTTAAAAATTAGTTTAGATCAAAATGCTTTGGACGCATTCCAGAAATTAAAAAATTCACTCATCTCCGGCGATGTCATGTTATCTCACCCTGATTTTGAAAAAGGCTTCGATCTGACAACGGATGCCTCTGAATATGCAATAGGTGCAGTGCTTTCGCAAAACAGGAAACCCATTACCTTTCTTTCAAGAACGCTCAGCAAAACTGAAGAAAATTACGCTACCAATGAGAAAGAAATGCTAGCGATAATATGGGCCCTCAATTCGTTGAGAAATTACCTGTACGGTTCTGGGAAAGTAAACATTTACACGGACCACCAACCTTTGACGTATGCCCTCAGTAGCAAAAACACAAACAGCAAGATGAAAAGATGGAAGTCCATCTTAGAGGAGTATAACTACGAACTCAAATATCAGCCAGGCAGAACAAACGTAGTTGCAGATTCATTATCTAGACCACCACAGATAAATTCGATGACAGCAACACAACATAGCGATGAAAGTTCCTCAGATAATATGATCCCCGCAATAGAATGTCCAATTAACGTCTTTAAGAACCAACTCCATATCTTAGTTAGTAACGAAGACAACTACAAATTTGAAATTCCATTCCCAACTTACCATAAGCACATAATTAAAAAACCTTTTTACACTAAAGACACCTTAATATCAATTTTTAAAAAATATCTTAACCCCAGCGTAATTAACGGTTTATTTACTACCGAAGCAATTATGGGGGTAATTCAAGAATTCTATCCACAGCACTTTAAAAACTTCAGAGTAAGATTCACTCAGTCACAAGTAAAAGATATTGTAAGTGAAACAGAGCAAGAAGAAATATTGATTAATGAACACCGAAGAGCTCATAGAAATGCCAACGAAAACAAGAATCAGGTAATACAAAAGTACTACTTCCCCAAAATGATGGAAAAATCCAAAGGGATAGTAAAAAATTGTCGAACCTGCAAAGAACAAAAATATGATCGTAGACCCAACAAACCGCAATTTCAGCCTACACCAATTCCAAAAAATCCTGGAGAGATTGTTCACATTGACATCTATTCAACCGAAGGAAACTTAGTACTCACAGCAATAGACAAATTTTCCAAATACGCCTTAGGAAAGATTCTGAAATCAAAGGCAGTTGAAGACATTAAAGAACCATTGAAAGAAATAATTTTAGCATTTGGCATCCCCAAGTTTATAGTCTTGGATAATGAAAAATCACTAAATTCCGTAACGATAAACTTCCTTCTTAAGGACCAATTCGGCATACAAACCTACACTACACCCCCTTATGCTAGTACCGTCAACGGCCAAGTTGAGAGACTTCACTCTACTCTTTCCGAGATGATGAGATGTCTTAAGTCAGATAAACTTCACAATTCGTTCCATGACTTACTCACCAAAACATTATACGAATACAATAAATCAATCCATTCTACTACTGGTAAAAGACCGATTGACATATTTTTTAATAAAAACTTTAATAGTGACCCAGGAAAAATAATTTTGGAAAAAGAAGAAATAATAAATCGCTTGACTGAAAAACAAAAACAGGACCTGAACTACCATAACAAAAATAGACAAGCACCCAAAACTTATTTACCAGGAGAGAACATTTTCGTTAGGATCAACAAGAGATTGGGTTCAAAATTAACGCCAAAATATAAAAAAGAAATAGTCAAAGAAGACCGAAATACAACTGTATTAACAGTGTCAGGCAGGACTGTTTATAAAAGTAACATTAAAAAACAATAAACAATTTTATGTAAATGAAGCTTTCAATAAAAGAATAAACATCTTAACCGAAATCATTAATAGAATGTCGAATTATGTAAGAAATA
The DNA here is from genome assembly GCA_963402855.1 of Ormia ochracea. Taxonomy (NCBI): domain Eukaryota; kingdom Metazoa; phylum Arthropoda; class Insecta; order Diptera; family Tachinidae; genus Ormia; species Ormia ochracea. The sequence goes on from OY727106.1 coordinate 46,392,991, forward strand.
GTGTTTACTTAGAAAATGAAATAGTTATTAATTTACAAAATAGAATAAGATTAGTTAAGGAAGAGTTAATAAATTGTAAACCCATTAATACTTGTATCCCATATTTCTGAATGATTGGGGACAATCAAATTAAGAAGGGAGGAGTTAATAATAATTAACTTTATTTCAATTTAAGTTTGTTTTTGTCCCAACTGTATTTAAATCTCACTGCTTAAAACTTCATTTACTACAAAAACAAAATACATTACGACAAAGTTCAAAATGATTAACAACAACAAAACATATCAAATTAAGAAGTGAGCAACTAGCATTCATGAAAACAAGGAATTTTAATACAATTATAAGCAATGAGATTTAACGGGAACAAATTCTTCAAATATTTGTGTAGGTAACAAAAATGACAAGAAATAAGAAGAAATGAATTATTAGTAAGTAGAATACTTAAAAGCAAAATTATTTTTTAGCAGTCTATTGGAGTCATTTCGCGAGTAAGGATCGCAAGTGTGGTATTTGATTTCTCAATACCGAACAATAGACTCCCATAGAAAGTAAACAAGTAAATAAAGTAAATTATCAGAAAGCACAAAGCAAAGAACAACAAGTAAAAATTCTAATATTTTATATAAGAAAAATAATAAATGATAAATATTTACTTATATAATAAACATAATCATGTTTACTTATAAAAATATTTACTTATACAAACCCCAAATACCCCAAAATCTCGAAAAAAAATTTTTCCTGTATTATTAGCAAAAATATATTTTCAACATTTGAAGACATAAAATAAACATACAAGAGCAAAAAAAAACCCAAGATATTCATTCAAAAATACACAAACGTACGTTTTTAAAAAATTACGATTTTTGGCCAAAAATTGAAATATACCACAAATCTCGAAAAAAAAAATTTTTCTGTATTATTAGCAAAAATATATTTTCAACATTTGAAAACATAAAATAAACATACAAGAGCGAAAAAAAACCAAGATATTCATTCAAAAATACACAAACGTACGTTTTTAAAAAATTACGATTTTTGGCCAAAAATGCAAAGGGGGAACCCTTATCAAAAATTTAAATATACCCCAAATCTCGAAAAAAAAATTTTTCCTGTATTATTAGCAAAAATATATTTTCAACATTTGAAGACATAAAATAAACATACAAGAGCAAAAAAAAACCCAAGATATTCATTCAAAAATATACAAACGTACGTTTTTAAAAAATTACGATTTTTGGCCAAAAATTTAAATATACCCCAAATCTCGAAAAAAAAATTTTTTCTGTATTATTAGCAAAAATATATTTTCAACATTTGAAAACATAAAATAAACATACAAGAGCGAAAAAAAACCAAGATATTCATTCAAAAATACACAAACGTACGTTTTTAAAAAATTACGATTTTTGCCCAAAAATTCAAATCAAAAATTGAAATATACCCCAAACATCGAACCCCCTTCGGCAGTAATAAAAAAGTAAAATATCGCAAGAATTTTTGTTAAGTGCTTTAACGTTTCATAAGTGGATGATAAGATACAGCTGAAGTAAATAAGGCGCAAAAAGAAAAACTTCATCCATTTTCAAAATAGATGCGCTGTAAAAAAAACTATTGTGTCTTCTTCATCACCATTTATTTCTCATACAATGCATTGAATAATTGGACGTTATTCCTTAAGAAGTGTTGTTCCTAGAATAAATATTTAATGCATTTACATCAATAAATAAATAAATGTATGTAAAGCTTTCTCTGGAAATAGTACAGTTTTATTTGGATTTAATTACAAATAATGCACATCTATTAATTGATCACAGTAGTAGAATTTTGTCTAGTATTTAGTATTCTAGTTTAACTAATTTACCAGACATGAAATTTCCACTACGACTATTTATTCACAAAGAAAATAATAATAAAAAAATATATAAAATTGTAGTAAAATGAATTTAAAAATGTGTCTATTACATCTATAAGTTTTTAAAATAAAAAAAACTTTAATTGCAAAAGACCCTAAATCTAGTATTTTCCGCTAAAGACAATCTTTGTTATATTATTCGAATAATTTAAGACCAACTTGCGATTACTTTTTAAATAAATATGTACATATGTATATACGCAACATAATGCTTACGTGTAAGTGCATTACGAGATTTATTTATAGCGCGATCTATATGCTCAGGATTATATCATATACTGCATGAAAGATTACCAGTAGGTCGAAAGTTGAATTACTTTAAATTCTGATTAGAAAATAATAAAAAATTCATATTACAGACAACTAACTTAATAGATAGTTATTTGTTTTTTTTATATTTTCCTTATTGTAGAAGATCCAGTTTTCAGGCTAATTTGCATAAATCGTAAGGTAAAAACCATTTTATAAATTTAAGAGAACAAAAATGTACATGTTTGCGAACAACTTGTTTTGTATTGCAATTATTTTGCAAATAACTTTTTGTAATCAATAAAATACATAAACCGGTGTTAATGCAGGAGTGTGTAAGAAATATTTCATGCAACGTTTTTCAAATTTAATTTTTTAATTAACCAACTAATCCACAATGTGGATTGTTTGCTGCCTGTTTTGAACGCAAAAATGTATCAATATTGAGAACCAAGGCAACAGAGTTAAAAATATGAAAATGTATTTTTCCTTTGCAATATCGATTGACGAGGAAAAATTAAATTTTACTTTCTACCAGCCACAATCAGTATGGTTTGGTTGCTCTCCTCGTTACGAAATAACATTAAGAGGTTATGGGTATTTCCATACAAAAGTTGAATTTATTTTGCATACGGCCAAAGCATAAAAGTAATATCAAATAATGACGATTTTGTAGTTATAAATCGGACAATTAAGATAAACAAATAGTGTTGGGTTCTTACTTAATTAAGTATGATGAACGTGATAAACCAAATACATATATTGCTGGTATGTAGAGGGAACACAGAATGTACTCGTATATTATATATATTGTGTTAGAATGTGAAGCTCCTTCAGTCCTACCACAGATTTCTACCGTACTTTAACCTCAGAAAAACATTCAAAAAATTGTTTTTACAAAATAGCAAATAATAATTTCCCTTTTCTTCAATATCAGAAACAATTTTTGTATAATTTTTTCGCTTGGAAAATGTTTTTATTGTTTTTACCGATTTTTTTTTTTTTTTTTGGAATTTGCAATAATATTTTATGTTTAGTTTTTTTTTTTTGTCGATTTCAATTAAATTGTCTTTGCATCTGGCGAATTTTTTTAATTTTTTGTGGTTTATTATTAGCGATGTCGGTTGTAGGTTGTAGCAACTTTTTCAAAAGGCAATTTCTGTTCTCATTTTTTACATAATAATTTTTTCAAAAATGCTAGTAACCATACCAGGAAAAGACTAAGAATGCTTTATTAATTTACAATTGTATAAATTGTATTAGAAAACTTTAAAGTAATATAGTACAAGAATAACTAAAGCATAGACATATTCAAAATTCGGGTATAAGATTCACTATTGGTAGTTATTTATTATATTTTGTAATACGTTACTAAAGCAATAACCATAAATAAGACGTTTAGCCATTAAAAACATGCTAAAATAATGCCTCTAGCACTGTATGTATATGCCAAAATTATTGATGAATCATATTATATTTCAGATTATTTCCTACTGCTCGTAATATTTTATATGCTTATACACTTTTTAAAACCAAAAATTAATTTGGGTGTGCTTAGTTGGCTTATATAAATCTTTTTAATATTCTATCATAGTATGTAGTAAACAAGTGCAAGTATATGAAGGTTTTATGCGGTAGCCTTAATTAAAAATATAAACAATAAGAAGAATTGTTTCATCTGAAATGTTTTTCTAATTTCTCTAATGCATACATTAACTTAATTTATAAAGTAGGCGATGGCCTCAGTAGCCCGTGCTTCTACTCATATTATAATTAAATTCATATAATTGTAACATTAAGTAAATAAATAAATAAATTCAAAAATCCATAAAATTACCCGTACCAATTTGGGTTGGTTAAATCTTGTCACATGCAGATACAAATTGTGTTTAATTTTTTTTTTATAAAATCGTTGGCTTGTTGCCAATGACCACTTTGCCTCTCACTTTACCTAACACACATCAATCCACTGAATTATTGAAAGCTCTTTAATGCCATATGGCTAGCGTCTACTAATCTTTCATCTTGCATGTAAAAATGCAGCAATAATTTTGCTGAACGTGTTTGTAAGTATTGCACATATTAAGAAACTGTATAAATAATTATGGTTTTTTGTGTGTTCATTTTGTCGTTAGAATAAAGACATCACAAGAAAATGATTTGTTTCATAGATTGTCGTACATTGAGCAGAAATACGTAACGATAATTAGCAGCATTGATTTCTGCTTTAAGGTTGCTCTAGTTTAATTACAAACAGCTCTATTTTGCTTAATTTTTTAAAGTGTTAATTGGTTTGGAGTCTCTTTACTGAATCTACATAGCACCTATCATGGGGTGACATTATATACTATACTGCTAAATTTCTGCACATAATTTATTCAGTCCATAACTGAAACGATCTGTATTAATTGTTATGTAATGCTCAGGACTGTAATAAGTAAACGTAATTGAAATTAAATGTTATAATTATATTTTTAAATATATTTTAAATTACATATTTTTTATATTTTGTGAAATATTGTTTTATTAAGAGAAAATCGAGAAGTCAGTTATTATACCACTGAAAAAGTATTAATATTTTGAAGTTCCTGCCACATCAATCATCATTAAAACACATGAAGCCCACAATTAATCAATAATTTTATATTTTAGCATAGACTAACTGGCAATAAATATGCTTCTGAAGAGGATCCTGAAATCATGCCATTTCACAGTTCTACATAGAAATTTCTTGAAGTGTATTTATCATAAAATTCATTAGTTCCTTCACCACTCTCAATTAGTAGCAACTAATTTTAGCACATTAAAAACATTTTTTATCTTGAAGTGGGCGATTGCAGTATTGTCACATACGATTACATAGTTACATACTTACATATGTACATATTTATGTATGTATGATGATTTGGTGATTTAGTTTCAAGTATTTTCTTATTTTTCATTATTTTTCACACCTTAATTTTTTATGTCTTTTATTTTGTTTTTTAATGAAGCGGTTGACTTATTTGTGTTCAAACTAATTAAATAAAATTATGACACTTTTATAGAATTTTTATGAAGCGCCTTTTTAGTGCAACAGATATTGGCAATTAATTATGCATATTATTTAATTAATTAATTACATAAAAAAATTAGCTAATAAGAACTCGGTAAGACGACTCGGTAATTGTTTGCGTAGTGTTTATAAGGAACTTTCTGTTGTATAAGATAACAACGTTTGCAATATTATTGATAGATCACTGTAATGAAATGGCATTTAAACAAAATAAATGTACGGACAATTCATAGCATAAAACTTCAGTGTATCGAATTTGGAGTTAATGGTTAAAAATTACTGAGCAATAGGAAGCCGGTACATGTATTAAATACAATCGAAGTTCGCTGTAATGAAACTGCTTGATACCAGAAAATATTTTTATTTTACAGTAGCTTCAATATTTATACATTATATTTTGATGATCTTTAAATTAAAAAAATCTGAAATTTCAGTTTTTAATGCTATACTATCTCTCTATTTTTCTTCATAAACCAAATCTTCTAATACATTCCAAGTACATTTCAAGCCAAATAAAGCATTAAAATAAACAAGTTTAGATATAAATAATAGAAAGCTGTGAAATAGCTGGTCATTCTCGACTTACAAACACCTAATGAAAAGTTTTCTTTTCGCAATTGCTGTTTATTAATTATTTGCCGTCTTTGCCATTTGTGACATAAATAACACCTGGCGAATTAACATAATACTTTCCACATAACATTTTGTAAAAAAAAATATAAAAAAAATCTCTTATTAGAAAATCAAAAACGTGTTCTCGCTTTTCTCATTTCCTTTACTTATTCGTATAAAATAAGTTTACTTACATTTGGAGCTCCGCCAGTTAAACTCAACTTTACGCTCCTTTTTAAAAAGCACAAGCAACCCTTATCACACTTTTAGCACTAACACAGAGGGATGAAGTTAGTGCCACCACACTTAGTTTTTTGTTATTCCCGAAACAAACCAGCTGAAAATTACACAATCAAAATATAAACTAAAATAATACAAATATGTGCGGATGTATGAAAAACTATTTCGTTATCATTAGTAAAATTAAATAAATGGCAGCTATTAAATTAATAGCAGCTAAATGGAATTTAGGAAGGAAATTTCAGAATAGCCATAAAGAGCTTAATTGTGAGTGGCGTTTTATAGAAGCTAATAGAAGATTATAAAAAGTTACAAATTATCCACACTTTTGGTTATTGAGTATATCTCTCGTTAACTGATCCATTATCATGGATCGTTTTTAAATTATGGTTTCCATCAGCAATTCGATACTTGTTCTAATTTTCAATCTCATTAATATCACCTTTTTTAAGCGATTGGTTTAAAGAAATTATTCGCTCAGGAGAGTGGACGATTTAGGATAATAAAAGTTCTCGAGTTACAGCTAATATTCCTTGTCTGGCAGCGCTGGTTACTTATTAAAGCATGCACAACAATAATGTAGTTTTGCACAAAGCAAAACTTACCTCTTACCTCTACTTACCTCTTTTAGCTTTTAAAAACCTCATATACTATACATGCAAAGAAGTAATCCGCAAAAACCCAACAACGATTCCTATTGAGTGTTTGAAGAAGTAGAGATGCATACATGTCTCGTATGATATGTGTATATATTTACATACATACATAAATAAAGAAAGAATAAGAAAAAGAAAAAAAGGACAAAAAACGACATATTAAATTGGCTCGAATATCGAGTAGAATATTTTGTTTTTTATCCGATTTCAGTTCGCTTAAAATATTTGTCGCATCTGTGTGGAAAATGTGCGCAGTTTTCTGTTTTCCGAAAAATGTCAATAAAGTTCAGTGACGTGAATTAATTTGTGAATAGAAAAGCCAAGTTGTTTGTTAAAAAGACAATTTGTTAAAAATGTTTAATGAATATAAATTTAGTGCATTATTAACATAATGTAAAAGTACGCGTAATATTGTCAATACCTTGAACTCTTAGCGAATATTAAGTACGACGAAAAATATGTAAAATTAGTGGAAAAAAGCTTTCATGTTACAAAAACTTCTGGAAAATAAAAAAAAGAGATAATAAAAAGGAGTTGAGAATGAAAAAAAAGAATTGCATGAAACATAATAAAATGTGTTAATTGCGTAGTGTGTATGTATGTCGGTGATTACTTATACAGCGTGATTTTTGGAGCATTTGAAACTTTTATCTTAATCAATAAAATTTTAATAATTTTGTGATGGCAGACACTAATTGAAAGGAATTTAGAATGAGGCTTTATGCAGCATGTATATATGTATGTACATATGTAAGAATATACCTTTCTTAGGGTCTGTCTGTAATATCAAACTTTTGGTAGTAAAATAATGAAAGTTGTACTTTGCATGTTCAGTAGATTTTTGTAGTTTTTTCGTTAGCTCGCATTTCCATGGCAAAAAAAGAAGTCCAACAAATCCAAGTAAAGTGTCATGTTTGTACTATTTGCGTTTTTTTACACAGAAAAAGTTTTATATTACGGACTGGCTTTAATGCAAAGTGTTGCCTAGTGTCAGCTGGCCGTACATGTTTGCATGCAAACACATATATAAATATGTAGTAGACGTAGAATTTCCTGATTTTGTCAAGTCACAATTGTTTGTCTTGAATTAAGAGTTACTCTAATCGAATAATATAAAACAAATGAAAAGAGCTAAAGTACTTTTATATAACTAAAGTTTGACGATAAAGTTCATCTAAAATGTACCTAAAAAAAACATAATCTTTCCTCAGCGAATCGGGAGCTAAGCTTACACATTCTTTGTGTGCACCTTTTTCAATTCCATCTCTTAATTTTGTTGGGATTTATTCAGCTATCTTGAAATTCTAGATGCTATACTGAACTGCCCAAGATATCTTATATGTATGTATGCACATCTGCATCTCATCAAATCAAAGCTCCAAAACATCAAAGCCGCCACCTAACCATGCACCCATACATAAAAAGAACTACTCTATATAACTCTAAAATATTAAGAAGTAAAAAATATTGGCTTTTAAAATTTACAAAATCATATTGATTGTATTTAAAATTAAAATTTATTTTTATATTACATGAAATGTTTATGAGAAAAACTTGTTGAATTTTAAGCAAAATCATAAATCATTTAGTGTACAAGTTGTAAAAATCGTGAAAAGTTCACAATAATTGTGTTGAATAAGTTTTATTTATAAATTTTCTTTTCATAGCTTGGCAGTTGATTTATGGGCTAAAGAACATTGTGATGTGTTAAATATATTTTACCTTCAACTTAATAATTTATAACAATTGCCTAAGTTTCTTAAGGGAATTAATAAATTATATTGTAGTTTTCTAAATATATTTTTTTTAAAAGCTGGTAAAATGATGTGATTTATTAAAAACTGTTAATGAATTTCATGGTTTTCTGCATTTTCACAACAAAAATGTTCTTGTGGCATTTAATAGCGATTGTTTTTTTAAAGCGAAATTGATTTAAATATTACAGTTGATAGTGACCCTACTTATTAAATATTTTCATAAAAGTTTTTTTACAACAGATTTTTTTATCGAAAAATAGAAGTGCTCACATTTAGTGTTAATTTATATGTCTTGTATTATATGCTTCTACTCATATTACAATTATATTCATATATGTAATTGTAATATTAAATAAACAAATAAAATATAATCTACTTGTTAGTATTACTATACATAAACCATTTTTTAAACATATTTTGAAACTTACTTAATTTTCTTATAAAATTACCTTCGTAATTTAAAAAAAGCTTTTTAGTTTTTTTCATTTTGCACTTTAAACATGTCCGAATTCGATAAAATTTTCATTTACATGAAGTCGACAGAAGTTGATTACCCCATCGCGTTCGCCATCACTATTCAGCATTAACAACCAAAATTCATGAATATTTTACTCAAACTTGCATGCGATCCATATTTCGGGAATAACTTGCAATACACCATAATTTTGATTTAAAACGAAATCTGTATTAGAAGCTTGAAAATTTAAAACGTGTTTGTTATATTTCTTTCGTCCGAGCATATCGAGGTCGAGTAATAATAAAACACTTCAACGACAAACATCTATAAAGTAAAATATTTTAAGTCCCACCTTAATTACTTTCTTCTTAAACTTATCAGTTAAAATTTTCAACTGGTAAAATTTTCAAGCAGTTTGCTCAAAATATTTATCGTGATATCTCGTCTATACAAAAAAAGATTTCATTAACATTTTACTTTTCCTCTGTATTTTCTGTTTATGGCTCTTACTATGTGTCATTATCCTTGTAATGGTGGTGTCGACGATGAGGTTTGAAATGAAGCTGAAATATAACTATGAAATAGAAATGCGAAAATGAGTACATGAATACTCATTCATGGTTGTAGCTCAATGACAGTTGCTGTTACTATTACTGTTATTCTTTAACCAGAGGCGTTCCTCTGAAAGAGTAATATAATATTACATCCATATCGTGTTGCCATTGTTATAAAAAAATATAAAAATTTTCTGGACTAAAGCGGTAGACTCTAAGTTCATAACAAATATTAAGTAAAATATTGTCTCATTTTAATATTGTCATTATAAAAACTCTCTTCAGCCATAATTTTGAACTTGAAGGAATTATGTGCATACATACATATTTCTATGCAGTTCTGAGATTTTACCTCCTAGCAAAAGACGTAAAAAAGAGACAGTGCAGCATTTTAGTTGCAGAATAGTGTCATGCCAGGATGTCAACTAGTAATGCAAGCCACTTTATCTTTAAATTGACTCGATGTAAATGTCATTTGGTGTGATTTGTATCTTCAAGACTGACTGGGCCAGCCTATGCTGTAATCTAATGTTCTTTTCTCGTTATATAAAAAACTCCACTTTCACAGGGCGGGCAAAACATTTTTAAAAGGCACCTTTTCACAGGGCAACATTTTTAATGTAGAAAAGAAAACGCCATAAGCTATCACAATTGATATTTAGAGATTAAATGATTTGAGAAACTTCGCCATACCCTTTAAATTCAGACCCCTGTTGCCAAAAAAAAAAAAAATGTTTTCAGAAGAATTTTGATATATGGTTTAAAAATGGTGGAGTTATGGAGTAATCTGAGATCGCAAGGCAAATTTTTTTATTTCAGAAAAACCCCAAACAAATTATATTTCTTTGTTACAAATTTTGCTTCGATGGTGAAAAATGTAAAAAACTAGATCAAATTTGTTTATATGTAATTTAAAAAATATTTTCTGCAGTACTCAGTACAGAAGCGGATATCTTTAAAAAAATCGAAAATAAGAGGATCATGTCACATATTACAATGATGATGTACATTGATATACATTGAAAATTAGGACATTTTTAGAAGGAAGTTGTAATAATGACTAATGCTTTAAGGTTCATTTTTAAATTTGTAATAATGTTTATTAGTTTAAAAAAAAAAACTTTAAACACTTAAAAAATACATTTGCGAAGTTCTTTGCTGTTGTTAGAAAAGATGAAAAATCTTAAGAAAAATATAAATTCATAAAAAGGAAAATGAGAAAATGTGAATATTTTATGCCTACGCTGTACTAGTGTATATTCAGCCCATACTTATTTCATGAATCATCCTTTGAAGAATGAAATAAGAGGGTGCTGGCAGTTATGAAACTTGCCTCCATATAAAATAAAGCCCAGTTACCAATAACTACCCCACCGATTGCAAATATGTTGAAAAAGCAGATAACTTAACATGATGTCATTGCAATTAATAGCGTTGTCATGTTAAACTATCGTTATAATTGTGCATTCTTGTCATTTTCCCTTTGGTAGTACAAAAGAGACTTAAAATTCACTTGCGAAGCGGTCATAATTAATATTATTGAAGAATGACACCAGACGGCTCATAAGAAAAGGCACAAGGACACTCATCTATAATACAGAGATAAGTTAAACAATTAATTAAAGTAATATAAACGTTACAAGTGGAGAATATAAAGCAGTGCTAGCAGCCAATTTAGATCATGACTATTTATGTGCGTACACAAAGAGACTTTTAACACGTTTCTCTTTATATATAAAATAACTTTAGCTGATTCTTTATTGAGGTGATGTCTAAAAAAGGTTTGATAACTTAAATAGTTCAGTGAAACTTGCATAAATAAAGTTACCATGTGGGTGTACGGACCTATTGAATTGAATAAAAACTACTTCCGATTATCGTAAACAAAAATGTAAAAGTAAGACACTCTCATTTTCTTTTCTTTGCTCTTCAATAATAAGAAAAATTTTTGCGGCCGAAAAACTTAAAAAGCTATTCACATTGTAATAATTTGTAATTTGTAACTTGATAGTTTTTAGATTTCAGTTTTAGATTTTAAATTTTATAAAGCCTTATTGCTTTCCTGCGCCATATAAGAACTGCCAGACATAATATTTTTCTATATATAAATTTATTTATCTATAACAAATATTACTCCCTGAAATTTTTTATAAAATACTCGCATAAAAGTTTTTAACAACCTGTGAGCTTTTCTCTTTTTATTTACTTCACACATAAAAAAGTTCACTTGTACTGTATGCTAAATTTAAAAAGTTGTAAAAACATATTAAAATTGAGATGAAGTCGTGATAGCTCATTAACGTGAATACAAACAAATATATTTAACATCGGAAAAACATGTGGACGAGACAATTCAGAAATAAATTAATTTCATAACACGCTTAGGTACTAAGTTTTTAAATAGTAATTTCCGAAATACAATATCTGGGCTACTTTGAACTAAAATAAAATATTTAACTGAAATATTTATTTGAATCTTGTAACAGCATTTATTTCGAATACTTCATGATCATGAACATGCACGCTCACGTAGTAGAAAAACTGATGACCGCCATCTCCACATAAAACTAAAGAAAATTATTTTGTATAAAATCATCCACTCTCTGCATTTCTTTCGAAATATGCACAGCATAGACTTGCTTTACATTAACTCATGCTTTTAATAGTAAGAGGCGACTTATTTTTATTCAGGCATTTACACACGAGTATACGTACATATGTGTGCCCGGATTGTAGGGCATTAGGTTCTTTTCTTTTTGTGCGTGGCAAATCTTAACGTAAACATAAGGGTGAAGAACTCTTAATGTTCCATATCTAAGCATCCAGATAAATGCAGTGTGATTAATAATAGTTCTAACAAAAATTCTATATATTTTTTATACGTTTCATATACATATGTGACTGAATTGTGTTAAAAGATAAATTTATCTGGTATCTGGAAGTTCACTAGCTTCTATTGCAAAATAAGCTAGTAACAGCTCTTAACGGTTTTTAAAGCGAAGGCTTTATCCAAATAATAATATGAAAATTTCGGAAGGCCGGTTATTATTGTTATAATTTTGCGTATTGATTTATAAAATAGAATTTGTGTCTCTAATTGCCCATTCTACTGTTCTATATACTTATGATGACTTCTGTGTTTAAAAACATTGTTTGTATACATATTCGTTCATTCTGAAACTAGATTGGAGGAAACTGAAGCGGTATAAACATTTTTCAGAAGTGTGTCAAAATTATAAATAAGGAATTTTCGAAAATATTGTCTAAACAAATTATTTGATTGCCGTGAAAATAAATACACATACTCGTACTTTATGCTCGCCAGAGTTTTGTAGCAGACATAAATTAGTGAGTTGACTAGATTAGAGGATTCCTTACATATTTATTTATTTATTGTCATTTGTTAAAATGAAAAATTGTTTAAATTTCAGTTGCATTTAGTCATAAATTAGATTTACAATAAAAAAAGTTTTAAAATTATTTTCTTTAAGAAATTTGACAAATAATTGATGCTGAATGATTTAGACCATAAATATGCAAGAAGCTTTAAATGTTTTTTTTTTTAAATTTTTGAATTCTCCTTATGAATTGGATTTGTCTCCAGATATTGGAACTGTTAATGTATATTTCGTTTTTCACATATTTCTCGTCTTCTTTCTTACCTTGTAGGAAATATCTCTAAGATGAAAATAAAAATTTCTACAGTGGTTTCACTGAAACACGCCGGTTTCAGTAACAAGACTTTATAAACAATTGGAAGCAAATGCTTTTGATAGTATTATTTCTTCCATCTTGGGTACATATCTAGGAGTCTTACCGTGATTAGCCCATTTTTACATTTTAGTTAAACTTTAATTAAAACTTCATTAAAAAATTTGTATATTGGAAGGGTGTCCCAAACCTAACACACGATGTTAATTGCGACCGATACCTTAACGTCAAATTTTTTTCCCAACTTAACTGGGCATTTCTTTGCTTCACGGCTTTAACCATTGGGTTAAGATTATTGAAGCCTTTTTCGAAAATAAGTCTTCAAATCAAATGCATTTCGTGCGCAAAGTCTATCAGAAAAGTTGTTAACCTCGACACACCGTCGTCACCAACAACTGAGCATTTCACAAAAATCCATAATGCGATTTTTGAATAAAGATTCAGTTGACTTAAGAGCAGCAGTCTACTTATCATTTCAAGCGTCGCAATACAACTAATTGTTTGTCGTACAGGCACAAGGTGTTGGTGACTTCACATTGCTGACTTCACAATTATGTCTCAGAATCATTGAAAATGTGGATCATCAGCTAGAGGTATGACATCGAAGCAGTAACATGCATTTGCTCGATATTTCACACAAACTTGCCATAGATCCTTCTCTCAGAAAACTTTTTGTTTTATTTACAATTAAGGTCATGATTTGTGGTTGAACCACCCTTTAAATACATCCATACTCTTGTATGCACGCAAATGTATGCACTTCCATATCTACACACAACATATGTGTAACATAATTTAAATATTTATGTTTGCTCTATTTATCACATTGTAAGCAAATACTTTTGCTTATTTTTTTAATTTTTTTTTATAATATTGATATAAGATCAATATTTATTTCCGTTGCCAAAAAGACGGTCATTTAACATTTAGCAAAGTAAATAGACACGAGTACATACATACATACATGTATTATTCAGTATAAATATTTGTGTAACGAAAGCAAGCGATAACTATGTAAGAAATTATGTATCGTTAAATAAAAGGTTAAAAAATGTGGGGAATATTTTACACAGTAAACGATTAAAAATTCATTTTCGTATTGAATAATATTCGATGAATGTAAACTGAGATAGGGCAGCAACAAATGCGCACAAGAGTATGGATGAAAAAGTATTCATAAAGCCATCTCTAATGCCCCGTATTTACTTACAGATTTGTTTCAGAACTCGTTATAATTTTATTATTGCAATGATTATGTAAATATTTACCTTTCGTTATTTTATAAAAATATTCTCTTATTTATTTAATTAAAAATTTAAAAGCATTCTCTTATCTATTAATCCATTTCATACTTACATACATACTTACATACTTCATATGTGCATACATACATACCCACATACTTGCATTCTCTTTAAAATAAAATTAAAATGTAATGCAAATATGCATACACATGCACTGCTATTTAGTGTAAATTTACAACTATGTATGTAAGTATGTATAAATATATATGTATATATACATGTATATTTGAATGTGTATAAGTATGAAAAAAGTTTTTAACATTTCATTTAATGCAAGACAGACCAAACACTGCAACAATATCAATATAATAAAAAGAAATGTTGGTGTCTAAACCTACACCAGACACATTAAAAGCCGACTAATGTATAGGCGAGTACCTTAAGCTCCAATAAACGTTGGCAACGATTACTCAATCTCACTTAAAATTGGTCAGAGAGATGGAGTGTTGCCGTAGCCAAGATTAACAAAATTATCACAATTTTTCACAATAAAAAAAAGAAATTAATTTCAAATACTTGCGAGTACATACCTAACACGCACAGTAGAAATTTTTTGGGGAAAACCCGTCTGAGGGTCTAACCTCTAAAATACTGACTGTTGGTATACTGGATTGTTATAATGAAAAATATATCAGCAGGTGGAGAAATAGTTATATGTGCACTTCTTTACTTAGCCGGCTACATGACTTACAGTGCTGATTACAATGCTGGCTATTTGATATTTGAGAAAATATAAATAATTTTATTTTGAAATATAATTACAGCGTACGATACAGATACAGATTTCAAAACATTTTTCTCGACTGTTAATTTAGTGATGTCTTTATTATGAAATCGCATATCTTATTTTTTTATTATTATTTTCTTGGATCTGTTAAATTTGCCTTATAAAAATAGCAATTAGCCCAGGTAGCACAGGTAGCCCAGCATATCATCATATTATTAAATAACTAGGGCATTTAAAATATTTAATGAAAATTCAATTATTGAAATATATACTATGTGTATACTTTTATTAATCAGTATCTGTTATTATTTTTTTTAATGATCAGACAGCAAGACTAATATTAACTTTTGTAAATAAAAGAATTAAAGAAAACCACAATTCTTAAGTTCTATAAGTATGATTTTGTTTTAAAAATTTAATCTTTAGAAATTTGAGTTTTAACAATATCTATCGTAACTTCTTCTATCTTGTAAAATCCGGAAATGAATTTTAATCTAAATGACACATACATAAGATAATTGGGAATTGATAGCATATTCCAAGTTTTCTTTATTTTGTGTTAATTTTTTTTTTTGTGTATGCTAAAAAGTTTTCTTAGACAACATACTCATTTTCACTCCAATTGATATGAATTGTCATATTCAAATAAAATATATTTTTAATAACTAGACTGAAATTGGCAACACTGTAGTAGGAGTAAAAAGTTCTGAGCAGTTCTTTCTTGTTGTTAGCAAATGAGGGGGTCATTGTGTACAAAATGCGCGCATGTACTAATAAAATCAGAAATAAATAAAATAAATAAAAGTTGTGATTTTATTTAGCAGAAAATTTTACATTGAAGTCAACTACAGAATATTTTAACTCGCGAGCGGAAGTAGACGTGCAAGCGCATTGCTAGCAACTGAAAACAGATGCAAAATTCGTCTAATCTACTCTATTTAAAAAAATCCGAACGTAAAGAAAATTCAAAATAATACGAGTAATGAAAACTACTGTAACGAGAAATTCAAAAAATTTTAAAAATCCCGAAACATTTTTTTTTTTTATGAATTAAAATATAAATAGTAAAACATGTGTTCAGAAGTGCTTAAATATTCTATGGATTAACGTTTAAAGAAAGTATGGAATATAAGAAAAAAATATATGTGTCAGTTAGGAAATTTAATCAACAGCTATATATTTAAATCTAGAGAGAGCATATGATAGGACAACCGGCATTTCAATAATCGGTTCAAATTTGCCATTCACCTCTAATTCCAAGCAAAACACATCTAGTTCAATGTTAAAACATATTCATTTTAAAAATTATTAAAGCAAATCGTCATAGTAAACTAGAGGTAATTTAAACTAATTAAAATCTAGTCGCTAATGTGGTCAGTACTAATGAAAGTCTTATTGTCTTGTCTTCAATTTTATGCGTAACATATAAATTTCAAATTAAACAAACTCGAGCATTTTTAGGTCTCCCATTCTATATTTCGTTGAACTCAAAAAAAAATTTTTTCATTTTCCCATGCAGTCCGCTACTCGTAATTTCTTTCTCATCTGTAAGAAAATCGATGAAATGAGCTCACATTTTTTTTTTCTTACAGCTTCTATTTTGTTTCAATTTTAAGATATTTCTCTCAGTATATTTTTAAAATGTCTGCAATTATCTTATTTTTATCCTAAAGCTTAAAGACATTATTATAGTTGTTGGATATTGTTGGATACATTTTAGATATTTAGACATTTTAAATTTGTAATAATTGCAAATAAGTCTTCTTTAAAACGAGCAAGTGTTCATATTAAAAAGAATTTGTTCAGAGTTCATATCCAAGATTGGTTAAATTAAATTTCTTTAAAAACTCCATTTAATATTTTCATTATTATTTTTTTTTTTTTCTGTAAGAATGCATTTTATACTCTTAGTAATACTTTTTGACTTTCATTAAGAAGTGAGAACTTTAGTACCCATAATTACATATAATTTTTTATAATGTGATTAATATTGGTTCATTATGTAAAAATATCGCTCCATCAAATTGCCATCGCAAGTGAAACCTTTACACAGCATGAGTAATTTTGTTAATATTTATTATCATTATAATAATAATAAAATTAGGCCAAAGTTGATCAAATGATTACTGACAAAATCCAATGATCTTGGTTTATTTCAGTTATTTTTTTATTTACAAATTTTGCGGGCATGTAGACTAACTTAACTAAATTTCAGGTATTCGGAGAAATTAAACTTTTAATTAGTTAAACTATTGATTGGTCATTTAATTAATTAAAAAACTCTGATTAATTAGTTTGTTAGTTAAAGAGGAAAAAATATAAATATAAAATATAATATATGTGTGCCTATATGCTACGTTACATTGTAACAAATTTGTACATCTACGTATATTTGTGCTTGCCTTTCATTAATCCTTTTTAATAAGTATATAAGTGTAAATATGTTTTTATATGCATTTGTATATTCGTGGTATATGAATCCGTCTACATGTATGTTTATATTTTTTTCAGAAATACTCTACTAATTTTAATATTTTGTTAAATATTTCAAAAGGGAGAGAAGTTTTTCTAGTTGGAGGCACTTTAATCATTTGGCAGTGTAAAATATCCTTTTTTGCCGAATATATACAACACATTCAGAGAAATTGGTTAAGCCGTTTCGGAATAGTGTGAACTCGACCACAATAATCTTTTACATTAGAATAACGTGCGTATTATATAAATATTTCATATCGGTAGAAAATATATTAAAAACACTACTGTGATCTAAAAAATTGTGTGCAAAAAATCAAATATTTAAATAATTTAAATAATGTGAATAATTAATAATTTTATTTACATATATATATATATATATATATATATAAATACGCCTGGCCTAACCTTAAGACCATATCAAAAACCTTAGCCAAAAAACCAAACATGAAACATAATTAATTTATAAAATGTGAAATGGCTAAAATAGTGCAAACGTATTTTCTCCTTCGAAAATCAATTTCCAAAAATATTATAAAACCAGTGATAAAAAAATAAAGTCTTTATTAGTACAATAACACCCCAAAAATTAAACAAAACCGACACATGGCCAATACTGAGTCAAAGCGAACCAGAGCAATGTTTTACATCAGCAGCACGCATACCCATTCAAACTGGCAAATAGAACATCGCTACTGTTATTGTAATCACCACCATGGACAAAGTAAGGAAACTATTGAAGATGATTGCAATGATGATTTTTATCACATAAAAGAATATTATCAGCCAATTGCTACTGCAACTAAAACTGGCACACTAAACCAAAGAACCAATTTTATTTACAACAAATGCACAACAGCAAGTACTGCAAGTACTTTATCTCATGTCCTACATTCACTTTCACGCAACAATGGCCCCTCACTTATTGCAACAGTGTTATTGGGTTATTTGCTGTTAATCCAGTACGCCGTGGCGGCTCCGCAATCATGCATACTCTGTGATAAAAATGATTTACAAGCAAAAGATCCTCAAACGAATTACGAGGAGTTTCTATTTGAACATCAAGTGACTAGACAGGATGCCATCAATGCTCTCAAGCGACTGAATGATAGTTTTTATGAAGGTGAGTGGCTGCCATAAAAAATTTTATTTCATATATACATATGTGTATGCATGTACATACATATACATTAATAAACTATTTCCCGTATGTATATAAAACCGAGGATCTAATACAACTTTGTTTAGAAGAATATTTTATTAGTTCTATTTTAAATCAAAAAAAAAAAAAAAAATGCTTTTTATTAAGCATGTTCTTCACGTACATTTTGTAGGAACTGCTTCAGGTAGCTCGTGTAATGGTGTTCGTTGTACGGAGAAAGTGATGAACTATTGTTTAGGCCCGCAATTTATAAACGATCATTGTTGGTGTGAAGTCGGCCACAGTACGGGTAAGTAAAGTTTTACATAGTCTTTTATAATAACAGAGAAAAATAATATATTGCCACAATTATATATCTGAGTAGACATGTTCTTAAACATATATGTGATTAAAAATACATCAAAAATGTAACAAGATATGCCGGGTAATAGGGCAGAAGCCATAATTTAAGCCATAATTTTACTTAAGTCAGTTTTTATTATACTACTACAATATTTTAAGTATATTTTCGAAATATGTGATATGGAATATCATAATTAGCTTCATTTGCCACTGACACACAAGAAATAATAGACCTACAATAATAAACATTGCACTGAGTGAATCATGGAAGGATTTTTTAAAGCATAAACGCATCTTGTATGCATTTAAAGATAACAAATTGTGCTTTGTTGGATATTAAGCATGCATTGCATAAAGAGTTTTTTCTTTTATTTAAGCATTTATTTCTTCAATGAATTCGTATTACTCATAACAAACTTGTATTTTAAGAGTTATTTATTCGCTACATAGTATTTGTAATATGGAGCTTCTATACGGGCGTATATTTAATATTGATGGTTCAGTCATCTGGAAACATTCTCAAATTTACATGCACACATGCATAAATATATAAATGTACTGATGGGTATTTGCAGGTATCCATATACGATACAGTAGATCCAAGCGAAAATCGTACACTTCAATTAAACATTTTAATATAATTAGTAATTAATTACATTTTAATACTTTAGTTTACATACCTATACGTAGATAATTAAATGGAGAGGCTAACTTGTTGAACCTTCTGTAAAGGAAAAACCATAAAATAATATGCATTTCAAGGCTAAGCTCGTACATTAGCTTAAGACTTTGAACTACTTTTTACTAAAACGAATTATTTTCGCCATCAACTAAATTTGTTGCTGAATGCACATTGGAGTGGAGATATTGTAAAGATGAGCAAATACAGGAAAAACTTTTCAGAGAAATTTTTTTAACATTAGTTATTATGATAGAAGGATCTACCACAGTTATGTGTGGAACAAAATATTTGTCAATTGCTTGCCTCATTGGATAGAGATGAGATGGCGCTGCAACCTCATAAACCGCACCCAACATTCATTCTTTGTAGATGTATCGGATTTTTCGCAAACGATGCATTTCTGCTTGTTAACGAATCCATTGAGGTGACCAACTTTTATAATTAAAGCAAAAAAAAACTCTTAAAGTGGCCATGAAATGTAGTTTAAAAGTTAATAATACTTTCCATAAATTCCAGCCCAATGTGAGAAAACAATTGTAGAACAACCACTAGAAACCAAGTACATAGTTATTTTAATATGGCTTGGGACGGTTTCACAAACCGATGCTATTCTAAATTACTGTTCAAGCAAATATAATATTTTATTATTTTTATAATAACTTTAAAGCCTGCATATATATTGTATCTTTTAATTATATATTGCACAATTATTTTATGTAATATATAATGTTACAAATCACAATGTTGCAAATTTTTAAATTTCGATACAAATAACGACAAAATCGCTTGATTCATTATAACTGTGCGAATTTGCTTTATTTTATTTTATAATATTTATCTCTTTTTCAATAATTTGAGGTAAATAATAAACTTTATTCTGAAGTACAAGAATTGCAAATGAAAATACGACAAATCTATTTCAATTGCATAATTTTATAGCTGTTTACGCCAGGAATGAGCACTTGTGATATTCGCAGCGTGATTGCTCACCTTGGCGACACTGTCGGTCTTTGCTGCAGCGCGCTGACTTTTTCACCTCTGCAGCGACAGGTCGGCAGTGTAACAACGCCCACGAAGGTGAAGCCACCACGGGATAAAAGGAGCAGACAGCGATCGGCAGTATTATTATTCTCTCATTATTCTTTTATTATTCTTTCATTAAGCATCATTATCATTCTATAATCAACCGTCCAAGTTATCAAAAAAAAGGAAAATTATATAGTTGAAATATTGAAATAAAAGTGACTAAACAAGCAATCATATCAAATTGACTCATTTGAATTTATTAAACAAAATCATCTCAAGTTCCTAAGTTTCCGATCCGCCACGGCACACACCAACGGATCGCGCAAACAATTTTTGGTTCTTCGAGCCGGATCTTCAAGCACCACGGAAGGTGCTGTCGTCCTACGGAAGCACACCTTCCCAACCCTTTCAAGGTTTCCGGTCCGCCACGGCAAACACACCAGACGGACCGCGCAAACAATAGCTTTAAAAACGATATATATATATATGTATATTATATTATACGAAACAATTTTTTCCATCTATGAACCGGTCTCGGCATGTACGCATGGAGGATAAAAGCAAACATTACCAGCAACCAAATCCACAATTACACTTGAAATAAAATGAAAAACTTAAATGAAATTATTTAAATATTTGTTTAACTCTTGGTAGTTTTGTAAATGTAGAATTCCATATGAATTATATATGATTTATAACCAGCAAAAGACAACGATATAACTATTTTTCATTTATTTCCGCATAGAATATCTTAAGCATGGAAGAAGTGAAAATATTGAAAAGTGAAGGCTAGTAGTTTAAAACGATAAATATTTAAATTACAGATAACCTACACTTAAAAAAAATTTTCCATGTGCTGCCCACGTCAGCAAAAATGACGTGCAGTTCTAGTATTCAGTAATCTGCCTGCGGAGCTCCATGGCAGCATTGGCAATGTAGAAGTGAACTCTGAATGGGAAATGTTATTAATAATTGATGCATCTCTCCAGCAATAGCAATGTGTTGTAACAAAAACTTTAACGGCAAACACATCTTTCTACCTCTGTGCCATCTATACATTAACAAATGTGCAATATACTTGCACATCCATATATACATTTCCAAATCTAAACGTATTTACATGTATGAATGTGATTAATCATGCTTGAAGTTATATAAAAATATGATTATTTTCTTTAATTTACTGTCTTTTTTAAACAAATAACGATTATTTATGTTGCTTTTAAGGAGCGGTAACAAACGTTTTAATAAATCATAACATTAAAACTTTTAAAGCCTGCATTTGTGTTTTGGCATCCCCAAAGATAAAATTATTTCCACCTAGTAGCGGTACACATATCCAAGTGGGTAAACATTAGCTTAAATAACTTTGGAATAAGAAAATCAGTACACATTTAAATGCTTAAATAGCATATAAAATGTATATTAATTATGGACAACTAGTCGCATATACCTACACATGATCGGTAGTTGCGTAATGCAATATTTTGAAAAGCTTTCAGAAGCTACCAAAGATCATAAATTCTATCAATTTAAAAATGGAATAAAATTTCTAAAAAAAAAGAATTTCAGTTGCTCGTGTAGTGAATACAAAAAAAAAATCATTTAAATGGGAGAAAAAGCCACTCTCAACTCAACGCATTTTTAACATTTTCAATTATCGGGTATCGTAGTTTTCCAGGACATGAGTTTTAATTCCAATATTTCAAGAGCAGATATTATGTAATGGATCTTTAAATAAAATTGTAAAGGAATAATGTCCTTCTAGCTTACATTTCTCACTGACTCTAACATCAAAATTCCTGTAAAAACCTTTTTGTTTGGGGAAGGATAAAATTGCATGAAAACTGTATCTAATAACGTAATGCCATCCTTAAATCACATTCTTTACTCAGTAGGCAAACCCATTTTTCCAGTTATATTAATTTTAGTACACCCATTCTCATGTCATCCCATAGATAGGACATAGCACACGAATCCAAAGGACAATCCCGTCTGGGGTTTTGGCATTGTGTTGAACTTTAGCCATACTAAGTTTACCATGCTTGTCACAAAAATTCATTTTTAATTCGCCCTTGGCGTAGAACTCACCTTAAATCAGTGTGCGAGTATAAATTTGATTAGTTAAAATGATGTCTACAGTTTCATTTAAAATTAGTTTTGTCTTGTAATTTTTTATTTGTAATGAAAAAAATCACGATTTATTATTATTAATCTGTGTTTGTCAGTAAGTTTAAAATGTAAACTTTTGCGTGTTTACTTTGTAATTGTCCATTTATGTGCAATTCTGTAGTAATCATTTCATTAATTTAATCTTTTTTATAATTTCATGGAGGATTTTATTTTTTTGCTTTTTATGAAAAAATATTTTTGTCTATTATTGGTGTGAGTATTAAAGGTGTTCACGTATACAAGAAATTCTTTTGAGCTGAACAGTTGATTGCAAGTAAAAAAAAAACATTTGAAAAAGTCACTGTATTTTGCGAAAGACAATGAATGTTATATATTTTGAGGTTGTCATGAATAAGCCAGCATTCCAAAAATAATCAGAAATGGCTAAAAATTTCAAGATATAGAGGATATGATATTTCAATTTTAGATATTAATTTTAGGTTATAAAACTATGGGAGGAATTTTATTAGGTGGATAGAAACTTTATTATCTACTACAATTTTACAGAAAACTTTATTGAAAAACAAGTCCAAGGAAAGTTTATCCTTCCCACAACCTTTATCCGAATCTTTAGTAATTTGAGGTCGTCACTTTTTCAACCGCATTGTGGAGGTAACCAGTATAAAAAAAAACTGGATCATTGTTGCTTTATATAAAAAAATTTTAGAAAATTATAAAAAGATATTTTGCAAATAGCTAAACGATTTCAAATAGAACAATGAAGATGTTGCTCCTACACTCGCCAAGAATTAAGTTAATCATTAAAAAGTAGTCGGTACAAGCTCCGAGTTAGTCATACTTGAAAAGAGATATATTTTTTTTAAAGATAAATTGTAATAACAAATATGAATGGCAAAAGTCAATTAATAGCTTACATTTGCTAAAGATACTTTAATCTGGATATTATCAAATGGGTCGGTGCAGCAGCACTAAAATTATTAACTTCAAACTACTTTCAGACAAAGTTTTCCATAACTTAAAAGCAGTCTTATATCCATACATATGTACATGTACATACAATACATATGAATTTGTATGTTCCTCAAAGTTTCAATTAGATTTTCTTTTCTAATAAGCCGAACAAGCTGAAATGGAATAATAATAAAATCTTTACTGATAAAATATTGTTTATTTAATTGACACTTGAACACTCGTGCATCAATCTTTTTTTTGCAAAATGAAAATGAATACTGTATGCACCGTTTGTATATATCTATGGGTAGATATGTATGTATGCACATACCCAACTAAATATACTTTCATATGTAGAAAGTGAACTTGAGCTAGTAACATGCGTTTAATTACCTGTTATCATGCATTCTTTTTAAATATTTTTAATTACAAACTTGCTGAAACACAACATTATATTTAATAAAAAAAAATTAATTTACACTTGAAAGGGGGTATAATAATCAAATTTTCTATAAAAAAAAAATAAGTGACATGCATTTTTAGCTAAATTCAGTTCGTGTACTAGACGCTTACATACTATACTCGTACATACCAACGTATACATTTAACATTTAAGCTATTAAGTTATGTCGCACCGTCATGTGACCAGCCTTCGGTTTTGTGTTATTTTGAATTAAAGGATTTAACTCCGTTTCGTTATGGCCAAAAAAAAAAATGAATTTTATTACCATCCAATGACAAAGTCAAAAGCTCATTTAAGCTCAATCATGATGAGCGATTAATTTCGTAATGCATGGCAAAACCTCCGATAAAAATTCGTTATATTTTGAGGGAAAGAAAAGGAAATCTACTGTCTTTTGATATAAAATTGTATAAGATTTTATTTCATTTTATTTCTTCGCTAATAATTTAATTTTAATATTAAAATTATTAATTACATGCAACAGTACGTTGTATAAACCTGCTTAATTTATTAGCTTGGAAGTGAGTTTTCGCCACGTTCAGCGGGTGTTATAAGCATATGAAAAGAAGTATTTTCAATATGGAAGAAAATAAATTTTTATTTAATATTTAATTTAATTTTATTTAAACATATTTAAAAGCTTTACGGAAAAAAATTACTCTGCAACGTTACTGAAACACAAAATAAAATTTCTGCAACTAAATTTGCAAGATGTATTCAATAAGTACAAGGCTCATATAGATTGAAGAAGAGGTGATTAGAGGTAGAGATGGAGTATTCATTTCAGTTTGGATTTATTGTAAGTTTAAAATCACAATTCTTAAAGAAAGCTTTCGTTTAATATAAAAGCATCTTTTCCACTCTGAAAGAGATATAGTGATATAGAGATATATGAAACTTTTCGATTTTTGTATTTCAATTCTACTTACTCTTTATTTCTTATAAATTCGAAAAACAAATACAGTCGAACTGCCACAAGTCGAACTCCTATAAGTCGAATTTTCTATAACTCGAACCAAATCAAGAGGCAGTAGCGTTTAGTGCTCAAACTATATACAATTTTACTTATATAACTCGAACTTCTGTAAGTCAAATTCTTCCATAACTCAAATGAAAAAAAGGCAGGTGCCCTCTCTAAGGCGAATTGTTCATAGAAACAATCCAACATATTTGTTGTTTTTATTATTTTTATTTTCTCTTTATTTGGGGAATCCCGTATTTAAACAAACTAGAATCTGTTTTTAATGAAAGTAATAAGAAAATAACTCTTCAGTCCCTAAGAACATAATATTTTAACCGATTGTAACTGCAAGAAATGTAATATTTAATTTAGAGCAAATAAAAAGGTGAATTTGTACTGTATGATGCCTTTCAATAAATTAGAAAATTTTTAAAAAATTCTCCAACTCAAAGTCTTCATAAGTCGAACATGTTTTGATGGATAAGGAAGATTCGAGTTATGGAAGTTCGTCTGTATTATGATAAAAATAAAATTTTTATGGCGGAAAGTTTCAAGAATAAATTTCAATTCTGCACTCTAAATTGTGTAAGAATTAACTTTCAGTTTGTTTAGTTCATAACTTCTGTTAATTGTAATTGAAAGATAATAAATAATAAATAATAAAAGATAATAAATTCCTTATCGCCACCTTAAGAGTTTAAAGAAGAAACACTTAAAGCTCTGTCTTTCTGCCGCGGCACATACAAAATGTTCTCATTTATAAGAAAACATTAAATATTTGTTTAATGGAAATACAAAAATTTAATCAAATAAATAAATTTAGCCAAACAGAAATCTACACAAAAATATTAAACGTATGATTTATATGGCGTGCAACACACTCAAGTAATTTATTAAATAATAAAATTTTTTTTTTTTTTTGCATATCCAAAGTAAAAGAAATAAAATAAATAAAAATTCAATATATTTTTGTTAACAATTTTGGATCCAATTAATAGAAGACACACCATGTGTAAGAGCCCGTCCACACATACAAAACTATGGTAGATGCTGTATAATATGAAAGAGGCAAAGAGAAGGCTAAAATGTTGCGTGTATATGCAACTTTCAGCCAATTTGTTTTACTCATGTGGTTCAACGTTTACCACGTTATAAGAAAACGAATCTAAATAGAATGTATGAAAAATCTTAAAATTGTAAACAAAAATTTCATAGTGTGAACAAGCTCTTTGAATGGGCTTAAAGCCTGTGTAGTGCATTGCCAAAAAATATTCAAATTAAATTATCGAATAAATTTTTGGAAATTTTATTCTATAAATTGTTATTTTCTATTTATTTATGTTTGTGTTGATGTACATGCAAATGTGTGGTGTGAATTCAAAACTCTTTGAAATGATTAATCGAAAGAATGTTATTTATAGAAAGATAAATTTGCAAATTTGTTTTTTAAATTGAAAGATGGTTAATAAAAATGAATTTAAAAAACAAAACAAAAAATTTAAATAAAAAAGTCGCTTGGCTTTTGCATTGTACAATTTATAGATGTCAAGCTAAGAATAAAATATGCTCCTTGGAAATTGTAAAAGGATAAAAAAAAACAAGCAAAAGGATACCTATAAGGTTAATTTGTTAAAATTAGGCTTCTAGAAGGAAGGCTTCTTAGGCGCTAGAAGTTTGGCAGTTGCTTGTGCTGGCAAAAGTAATTCATATATATGTATATGTATATATGTATATTCAATTCTTTGGATTCTTCAGGAAGAAATATTGAAAATAAAAATAAAAATGAAAATAAAATAGAACATTTTTTATGAAAATCCAATCTAAAGCCCAAAGAATTAAAAAAATATATGTACATATATAAAACAAAAAGGATTGAAAGAAAATAAACAAATAAAATTAATTCATATTTGTATAAATAATTAAATTAAAAAATTGGTAAATTAATTAACATTTAACTTTTATAAAAAGCTAAGTTTATTGAAACAATTAACTTGTTAGTGAATAATTTGGGACTTGAATGTTAATGAATGAAATATTCACAAAAAAAAAACCTTTTTAATCATTCTGAATGTAGAATGTATGAACTATATTATGACTTTAAATTGAACCTCAATTATGTCTCAGAGTCATTGAAAATATGGTAAGTGGTGTGCCTAACAGGACGTGGCAAGCACTTGACCAAAAATGTTTTTTAATACATCCTTCTATCTGAAAACTTTTTATTTTGTTTTGCAATTGATATCGTTTATTTTAGTTGTAGAAAATCAGGATTACGTAGCATAGAAAATATTCGCAAGGATCATCTTTTCTTGCATAAGGTAACAAAATATACATTGTTGGTGGGATGGTTTATCAGTAATTGTAAGTGTTATGGACGCGACTTAAACAATTTTTAAGCTAACAGATACACATATTTTAAAAGGATACCAATCACTAAAACTAAATTCTTCAAAAAAAAAAAAAAAAAAAATATCTTTATACTAAAAATGTATTGTTTGCAGCGTTTCAATTTGAAATGTTCTCATTTTATACTAAATAATACCTGTATGAAGATGCTCCGCATACAAAATATTGAAAATATGTTTACCAAAATTTCTAAAAATTATTTATTTAAAATATAAAGAATTTGCTATTGCTGGTAATAAATAAATATTTAAATTGAGCAATAATGAAAATTATTGTACTTGTTATAAATACTTATAATTCATCAGTTAACGTGTGTATATCAAAGAATACGATTCCGAGGTCAAACTCCCCAGGCAATGCCCACATACACTTTTCAGTCAAGTATTATTTGTATAGTATAACAAATATTGCCACAAAAATAAATATTCTTAATTATACAAATCGTTATGAGTAACAGTGTTGTGCAGCCTGATGAACAATTGAATTTCCTTGTAGAAAAAGGCAGATGTATGCAAAGCGTACATGTGCGTACGTACCCATGTATGTATGTATATGTGCGCAGTATGCAAGTTTGCACACATCTTCTTAAATACTATTTGATAATTTGTACACGTAATCGTGTTCGTTTATCACTTGACAAACGGATGTTGCCTTAATGCAGCAGAAAATTTGCAAAGATGGTAATTTTCTATTTACAATGCAAGTCTTTCAAAACTTCTTATTTTTGTATATGCTATAATTTTCCTATTTTTAATTACCCCTCGCTCGAACTCTCACACATCCTAAAGTAATAATTAATAGTTTTATTGGCATTTTTTTTTTTTTTTTAATTTTTATTTGAACTTAATGTGAAAGGTGTCAAATTGCATTTCAAACTATACAAACAATAACTCGATATTTTAAAGCACAAAATAGGCTATAAGTATAGCATAAAGAATTTTTATTACTCATTATATTTATTCTTTAAGAAAGCTTTTTTTTATTATAAATATTGTTATTGTGTTGTATTAAAGTATATCTAAATAAACAAATCTGCAATGTGTTGTGCATATTAAATAGTTTGGTTTTGTTAAAGAAATACAAAATATTTCTATTATATTTCTCTAACTTATAATACTATATAAGTTACATTGTACAGTGGTCGTTAAATGTACGAACGTAAGCAAATGGCGACAACATTAACTGTTCATGTCAGATATGTCAAATGAATAAAGAGAAAAGCGGGATTTATTCATCAATAGAGAAATCTACATTCCCTTCACATAATTATAAAATATTTACATGCAAATTATTTACCAGCTTAAGGTCCTGAATCCGTTGAATCTAAATAAAATGTTGGTTGCATGATGAACGATTCCAGTTATACAAGGTACTCATATATGCACATACACACATTTAAATAGTCATGTTTTATTGAATATTAAAAGTAATAATGGTGAAACTTTTAATTGAAAATGAATTTTTTTACAAGTCTGCCCCATTTAAAAGTTGTTATGAGAAGTTTCATTTAACGACAGTTTCCATGCTACTTCAACTGCACTACATTATCAAAAATATACTCGTACAGTCAGTAACAAAATAACATTATTAACAGCGAACAGTTGGGGTTCCGAGTTATTAAATTATTTATTTACCAAATATTACAATTATATGAATATAATTGTAATATGTATAGATGTACTGGCTACTGAGGCCTTTGGCTTCTGGCTCTGCGGGGAATTGAACCCCTGACACCGTTAATTTATGCCGGTGTTAAAAGGTAACTTTCTCTAGAGAAACTACAGGGAGTCAGAGTTATCGCCTCTACTTCACTTCCTGTAGACGTTCAATGTATATGTCTGCAAGAATCAGGAATCAGCATCTTATGCTGATGACAGTGCTTTTATTTGTCATGGGAAAGTTTCAGAAGAATGCAAGGAAACCTCTCCTCAAACCAAAAACATTTTGAAGACTAAACCCTAACCAATCTACTCCCATATACGAAATAACCTAAACGTATTCGTACAGCAATTTTACACGGCGGGGGAAGTATGATTGACGAGTATATTGTGAAATTAAGAATCTTTTCGTTATAGTAGAAAAGAAGCTTAAATTTAAACAACATCATCAAAATTACGCAAGTGTCTGGGCTATAAATTGTGGGCTTGCCTTTTACTCCATACTTAATAGGCTTCTCATACTGAGTTCCATAACAAGCTTTTGCTTTACAGTATGTGAATTCCTCGTATCCTGGCTTGTGGTTGGCCGGCGTGCTTTCACAAAACTCCTAAGACACATACGAAATAAATAATGACAAATGCTAATAGTCTATTTTTGAAACAATGAGAAATTTACTAAACAGCCATTGAGTATCCTTTTAGTAATTATTTTATAAAATTTCATTACAAAAATTTCATTATTTCAAGCAAATTTTCATTTAAATACAAAATAAATATAATATTGATTATTTCCAAATAAAACTTTAAACTCCTTCATTTCGAAACACTTTCCTGGCATTTAAAATTTCCCCTTCCTATTTGTAAAAATATCAAAAAGACTTTGAAGAGATTGATAAATAATAAATTATTAATGCTGGTTGTCATAAACTGGGCACGCACTGTATACCAAGAATGCTGTTGTTGCCTTAAAGTTACCAACTGTTCGTTCTTTGTCTATTTCAAGTTTCTCAATAAAACTAGCTGCTTTAATACTTCACTATTTGTAGTTTCCCCATTGAAAAATAATAAATTATAAATACTTATATTATTAAAGACAAAAAAAAAGTAAAAGCAATTAATTAACACATTTTGCTTATAGAAAAAATATACTTTCAGTAAGTAAATTTTTTATTTAAGTATCATGTTTTTAATCAGAAATAAAAATAATTATTGTGATTACTTTAAATTCTACATGATAGAATTTAAAAATGTTTGCAATATTTCATAAATTTTTGCTAGATTTTTTGAAAATCAAATATTTTTCATTATCATTGTGTTTCAAACGTTTAAATATCAGTGACCAAGTCAATTCTACTATAGTAATTAGTATTCTTATTTTTACAAAATTGATAATAAATTTTCATTTGAACACACAAACTTTTATATATATATATATATATATATAATAATTTAAATATATTTTCGAAAGTGATAAAGTACATGCATATAAATTGAAATTAAATAGAAAATGCTGAATGTCCATCTTTACGAATATTTTAGACTGAAATTGTCTAAAACTCAAATCACTTTGACATTGAAATTACGAAAGAATTTTTAAAAAATTTATTTAACTCTCATGTAGCTAATTAGAAAATATATAACTTTTTTTATATATATGTATATAATTTTTAAGAAATATATTTTTCTACATGTATTTCTTATCTTCTCAAAGAAAGCTTTAGTGCCAACATCAGATGAAAAAACAATTTAGAAAAGCCATAGTAAAAAGGTAATTTTTTCTTACTCTATCAATTTAATTAATACGAAAAATATCATAAATTAGAAAAGTAAATACATGTACATACATACATACATACATGCATATACATTTATGAATGTATATGGAAATATATGTTTTCCTGCTCTACTAATTTACCAATTTGTAAAATAATTCATGTTAACAATTCTGAATAAAGTTTGTTAATAATTCGGAATTTTCTCTCAGAAAAAAACCTTTTACAAAATAAATTAGTATACATGCAGATATATCGGTATGCGTATATGTATGCGTATTTAAATACTACTGTACATATCTATGTTGTTATATCGGTGTACACATATCTGCATGTATATTTATCTTCAGCCATAAGATCTATATAAAAGATATTGGAAAATTATTGAAAAATGTTCAAGTCAAAATATCATGTATTTTTATATACTAAACATGTACAGTGAATAACAAAAGTTTTTTTATATACATATATATTTATAATAGAAACATAATGGAAATATTTTTAATAAATTTCTATCTTTAATGTGGTCTGCCATTTTACAGTATGCTACTGTTTGTTTTTTCCTTTGCCAAACTGTTAATATATTATAATTTGAAGATTTCAATAAAGCGGCAAAGCTTTTTACATTGACCGATTTTCGGCAATAAGTCATTATTTTTTTGCTATGCGCATATAAAGTGGTAGAAAAAATATTTTTGTATTTTGTTATCTGTACAACCTTAAATATTTTTATAAATCCAAGTACAAAGAATTGTATCAGTGGGGCTTCCTCAATTAAAAAATATTAGTGCCTCCTCTTTTTAGGTGCGAACTAGAAAACGCAATTGTTTTTTCATCTGATGTTGGCACTAAAGCTTTCTTTGAGAAGATAACAAATACATGTAGAAATATATATTTCTTAAAAATTATATATATATATATAAAAAATTATTATTTTAATGTTTCCTGTAAGAAACATTAAAACTGAATTTTGATTCGGTTATTCGGCCATTGATAGGCAAATACTGACAAACATAAATTAAATTAGGTTTCCATTATTATAACTTTTGCTTTACCTGAAAAGTCATCTTATCTGTATTTTTAACCCAACGTTTGATCATATGAAGACGCCACATATTCTTTTTTAGCCTTGCTTTGTTCTTGACTTCCCTTATAAAAGATATAAGAGGATTTATTAGCATTAGCTATATAAATATATACATATATATATGTGTGTATATCAACCGAAAATTTTTTTTTTTTTTTTTTGCTCAAAAGTAAAAGTATAAAAAAAAATGCTAACAAATCGCATTATTGCAGGTTATATTAAAAGAATTTAGGGCAACCATTATTTGAAGGTTGTAACTTTTTGTGAAAGGAATTTGTAATAATAAAAATTTATTAAAGGCCAGTGTGTCATGAACTTTGCTAACAATGTCTCTCACGTGATTTAATATTCGTACCTAACACAGTTTTGCATTGCACTGTGCCTCCACCACATTGTGCATGTGTATGTACGAGTACATAAAAATCTCTTAATAAACACAAGATCAAAATTGATCCAAAAAATTACTTCATAAAAATATTTACAATGTTTGTATTATACTCATATTTCAATTTGGCTATGAGTTCCATGCATTTATGTGTATGTATTTGTAATCGGCCGCACTAAGTTTATTACTTGCATTGATCATATTTACATATAATAATGTTTTTGCTCTTGTTCCAATAATCCAAACAAAACTATACCCGATGCACAGCCAACAACAAATGTAAAAACGATAATTTATTGACTCTGGAAACTGTTATACGAGCAAAAAAACAAAAACAACTAGAACAACAAAAAATAAAAGTGTATGAAAGGAAATGGTGCAGATTGCCAGACAACTACTTGTCTAAAACAAGCATACATGCCCACATGCACACATCCATACAATCGTATGTAAGCATTTGCATCTGTTAGGCTTGCATTTTATTTTCAAGTTTAACTTATTTAATTAAACATGTATATAATTAAGTGTGCTGAAATTGGTGGATATGCCCTATAGTAATATAATTTTAGCCAACTTGTAAAAGATGCTACTTAGACGAAATTATCAGGAATAATGTTAGAGGCGTGGCAATTCCCAAGCAAAGCAAACTTTATAATAGGGCTCATAGCACAGTGCGACGCATTATATTTGGTTGTTTTTGATGTACATATTTTTAAATTAAGACTTGTTTCATGTATAAAACAATTGTTTTTTTAAAATTAATTTTATTATTTTATGTTTCTTTAATATTTTTAATTATTATTTTCTTTGCAGAGGGATTGCCTTTTGTTCCTCATATATGCTATGTGGGCGAGAAGATCTATAAAACATCTGTGGGTTCATGTTTCTTTTTTGAAGAAGTTAAGGACTGTTGTTGTTCATCACTGTTAGCGAGGGAATGTAAGTGCATACTTGAATAATAAAAAAATGGGAGTTATTGAATTTAACTTGTACTATGTTTGGGTCCAAAAATTGCAAAAAATTCGGTACCGAATTGTTTTCCTAAACAATTAGGATTATTAGTTTTAGGCAATAACTTTTGGAGAAATGTATCTCTTCGATTCATAAAATTTGTTTAATTATTGTAATATATAATTATAATATTTCACTTTTCGTACAAAAGAAGCAATTAATTAATTTAATGAAATAAATAAATAAAATATCAATACTCCTCTGAATAATAATTTTCAGAATTTAGTGCTGTTTGAATATCAAATAAGGATAAATTTTTATAATTCCCAAGACACCAAATATGGTGTAATTGTTTTTAAAATTAATTATTCATGAGTTTGAATAGTAAATTTCTTTTTTTAAGTTTTCATTCTTGCACGGTTAATGATTTAAAATGTTACTTAACAATTAAAATTCTTGTTTTAAGAAACTTTTCTTAAATAATAATTCTATAATTATAAAATTATATCCAAAAGTATTTTTGTTTATAACTATAATTATTGGGAATTCGAAGAACATTTCGTTTCCAATGGGGACGATGTTATCCATGTTCTATGATTAAACACCATGTTTT
This sequence comes from Ormia ochracea, assembly GCA_963402855.1. Lineage (NCBI taxonomy): Eukaryota > Metazoa > Arthropoda > Insecta > Diptera > Tachinidae > Ormia > Ormia ochracea. The sequence continues at coordinate 46,427,295 of OY727106.1, forward strand.
TTCCTTGCTCTATTAAAAAAAATTCTTGTAGAAAAATATGACAGCCTTCGACCAAACCAAAACCTAATTAATGTATTAATTTTAATAGACTTCAAGATTTCTCCTCGTAAGATTTCGAATACATTTTTTATTGACAATCATAAAAATTTTAAATGAGTATTTGCTGCAAATATTTTTAGCATCATTCACTATGAATTTTAAAATAAAGAAAACTAAGTGATCGATAAAATTAACTACATATTTAATAGATAAATTTTTTTAGAGGTTCTATAAACTCTTTTTTAAAAGCTGAGGGAATTAGGAATGAAAATAAATTAATTAGATTCAAAATTTATTTTTAATCCATTTGCTTGCAATATGTTTTATATAAACTCAATAAAATAAATAGCAAATTCCACAATTATCAAATTTCTCAATTATATGTATTGATATCCACAATAGAAGAAGTAAATCATTTTTTATTCATTTTAAATTTTCTATTTCTATATGGTTGCAACAATTACATGATGCCTTTTCAGCCTCTGAATTTCATTAGTATCATACAAGTGATTGATAGCTAATATATTTGAATGATAGGTAAATTTATCCAGGAGCTTTAAATTCCTGCCTCACTTTTTCAATACTAAGATGCCTGTGTAAGTTGCCACTTTTAACAACCCATGGAAGGCTATTTAATAATTTAAAGGATTTGGCCCGACGTTCAGCAGGATTTTGATATTTGCATTTCTAGTTCTATTCGAAAACTGATTTTTTATATCCATATTAGTTTCAGAATTGCATTACGAGTATAAAGAAAGGAGTTCAACTTTGCCAAGAAGCCTTCATTTTAATATTTAATTGTTCATGTTTTTTAGGAGATGTTCTTTCCATGCTAAATGCATTCCTAAATATTGAAGTTGCTTTTGAATTGTTTAATTTTTATTTTTCTTTTTTCGCTCATTCCACAATTTCATTATAATTTTAGTATCTGTTTAAGCACATGCTTTAAATTAACATAAATTATCTCATAAAGATTTATATTTCACTTTATTTGTTTACTTAATAAAGCTAATTAGATATTTCATGTTAAATAGTTCAAATGTGCCATATACATAAATATAAAATAAAGGCATTGAAATATTTTAACGAAAAGTTAATAGAAAATACATGTATGAGTACATATCTTTTTCCATAATTCTATAACATTTCTATATATAAATATTTATACATACTGCAATACATCCGAATATATCGCTGGCATATCTGTTTATTATAAAGGGAAAAGGTTCTTTTTTTTGGAACGTGCTTTTGCATGACAATATCTGTAATAATAATTGATGAATGACCTCCTTCAGCCTACGCACGAGGGCACAATATCAAAGTTCCGGCACTCTGTGTAGATAACAATAGAAAGCTGAACTATAAGTTATTTTAGCGATAATCACAAAAAATCACTGAAAAATAGACAAATAGCATTAGACCGTCTCCTAATTTACAAATATCATTGATAAAACTATTCAACGTTATCACGCATCCAAGTACAAACACATATATATATATGCACAATATATATTTTATATTTTATATAAAATAAATTATAGTTGGACAAACAGAACTTTGTGCAAAAGTGTAAATATTGTTAAAATTTTCTAGCATTTCTATTATGAAATTACTAAGAATGAACTAGTAGCGATGTCACTTAATATTCACTATAATTGAATGTTCGATGGCAATTTCTAGTCTTCATATATTCAAGAAAATATCACTTCTGATAATTTTTGTTTAAATGATTAACAGACTAAGATAAATTTGATGATAATGTACGTTTGAGCACTTCCACTCTTCTCTGCCGGTTTTGTTTAGAAGTATTTTATTGGCAAAGTGAAATACTAAAAATATATTTCTAAAACAGCTTAAGCACACCACTTAAAGCAATGTTTCACTATCCCACAAATCCGTGGAATTTGTTAAATAAAGCATCTCTGCTGAAAAAATCGAATAGCGTGACCTATAAATGTCAGATTTTTATGACAAGCAAAAGTTTATGAAAACTTTCATAAAATTACAATTTTCATGCGATCAGAGTTGCTTTTATTACAATCATCAAAGGCAAAATTGCTTGCATAATTTTTGTATGATAGTTTGGCACCGGCAAAAGCTTTTTGATGCGATTTTTTACAATGGGAGGGTATCACAATCAGATTTTCCTGTGAATGAATCGCATAATTGTCTAGAATAGTAGTGTTGCAAAATGCCTGAAAGGTGTAGAAGAATTTAGCAGTTTTCTATTTATCAATTACTTTGCCACCCAATTTCCTTGACACTATTCCTTTCATGCAAAAGATAACACTTTAAAAACAAGTTGTATTAAATAGATAATAAAAGAAATTGTCACCTTTTGTTCTTAAAAATTTGCAAAATGTGTAATCATTCTTAAAATGTTATCTGGCATCTCTGGTGGCAAATTAATAGGAAAGGACTTTTAAATATTACGAGCGAAGAGCAAGCAATCAATTTACACTTTTTTTAATAATTCCCAAACAAACATTTTATTTAAGAATTAATATATATATATGTATATATATTTTTCTACATAATAAAATATATTGCACATTTTATTTTATTACAGGGCGTCATATATCAGTTGGATCTTCTGTATACAGCAAAACACTGCTGCACGACAATTCTATGTTGGCCGTTATCATTTTAGTGTATCTTGTAATTATGCGATCGTACAACTAATATATCAGTCACATTTTCAAATTTAATTAAATAAAAGATTGTTTTTGTTGGCCTTTTGTATTTGATAAGTAAAAGTTATAATCATAAATTATATGAGTGTTATTTAGTCATAGTTACGTACATATATTTTATATTAAATTAAATTAAATCCAATATGCGATTGTGTATTTAATTTTAAATCTCAATGAATTAGCATTAAATTAATTAACATGAATTAATTAACATTTTTGCTAATTTAATTTCAATACCTATATACTATAAAGTAAAAAAAATTTCATAAATCGTTTCAAAATTACTGCCAAAGCTGATTAATCAAGAGTTCCGATTAACCATTGAAACAAGAAATGAAAAATTCAAATATTCATAAAAGAAAATATTAATCGTAGTTTGACTAACGAAATTGTTGGTTTAATTACAAATATAACAGACTTTAAAAGATTTGAACAAGCTTAAAATTCCATATAGTAAGAAAAAATATATGGAACTAGATATAGATATCGCATATTTTATTGTATATATTGTATAATTTTTCTACTTTTCTATAACCTTATTCTAGCAGTGAAATGTTTGTTATTTTTATTTAAAAAAAAAAGTATTAAAATTGCAAGAAATAATAAAATGAATAAATGTTTGAATATCTTTACTATTTAACATGTTTATATGTATAAGAAATAGAAATATGTTATATTATTCCCCAACTGTGTCCATATTTAAAATAATATATGTGTATGTATAATTTATACAAAAAAAAAAAAAATTAAAAAAGGCGTACTTTAATTAATGAATTGAAAATAAATCATCAATCTAATTGATGGCATGTATCTTCAATGTATGCATAGTATATACATATATAACAAAATGTACAAAGATAAAATCTAGTTGTATATCAGTCATAACGAAATATCATTTCCAATAAAATAAATGTATGAAAAGCAAAATTGTTACTATTATTTATTATTTTTTTTCAATATTTTTATGCGTTGCCCAGAAATTTATTTATTTACTTTACTTTATTACAGAAATGCTTATGACATTAAAATGTTGGTACTTTTTAGATTGCAATTGCCTGGTAATAGTTTTTCCCGTGAGCTTGGTTTTCTAAGCAGGGTTGCAATTGGATAAAATTAGGTAACACCTAATTCGAATTATTTCTTTCAAAAAGGCAATTGCTGAGATAGCGGGGTAGAAAATATGTGATGTACTTTAAAATTCTCTTTTTCTTTGGAAATTTAAAAAAAAAATAAATTTTCGTAGTTTTGTTTGGTTTTTCTTAATTTACTTGTTATTTGTCACTTTAATTGTGCTTAAGCAATGATCCTGTGATGAACATGAGAGAGAAAAAATACTATAAAAATGCTTAGTTTTAATCATAGATACGAAGGATTGTTGCAATACATATCTTAAAAAAAAGACGAGATACATACAAATTTCCTTATCGAATGTTATTTCGTTAGCTCTCACAGTCTTATTTCTTAAACCTAATAACATTAACATTAAATTATAACCTATTTTGTAAACTTCTACAAACGAAATTGGGCAGAAGTTTTAAATTTTTTTGACACTTTTGTCAAAATGAACATTTTAAGTAAATTATTCAAAGTTGTTAAAGTCGGAAACGGTTTGAGATACATATTTGAATCAATATTTCGGCGTCTACTGGCCTTCCAAACCAGTCAAGAAAAGGTAGTAAATGCATAAACCTTTTTTATCTCAATAAAAAGTTCAAAAATGGTTAAAATTATCGTGAAAATGTTGCTCGGAAAGCTACAGAAATCTTCGATTTATATTTCAATTGTAAAACCTTATACTTTGTTGCAAGTCTGTATATTGTGTTTATATTTGATATCTTCTTTTAAGTTCATGGTCTGCTATTTGTTGTAATTTTAGCAGATCCTATATTGTATATTTTTTCCTTACTTACTTATTTTTCTTTCCACATCAGCGGTCTGGCCTGTGCTTAAAAAATGGCAAATTCTGTTGTTTCTATTTTTTTTTAATATTTCGGTTTTATGCACACAAATTCTTGTCTCTAAACTTCCTTTTGTTATACCGATATATAGAAGACCACATTACTTCGTTTGTTTTTGTCAATGTTTTAAAGCAATGCAGGCAAAAAAAAAATTTCGAAACGTTGCGAAAAGAATAATAAAAAGCGTAGAGATTTAATTATAAAAAACAATAAGACAAATTAATTAAAAGTCTATAAAATAAGTAAAAAAATGCATATTTGCTTTAAAATTAACATCCCTTATTTCTTTTTTCTCAAGATTACCCTTTTTGAATTACCTTTTTGCCCTTGTCTGGCTGTACTTGTAAGTACTATTGTAGGGTAGGCTATACTTCACATGGGACATTATTCATTTATTAAAAAAAATATGTAAAAACATTTTTTTGAAATAAAAACAGAAATACGTTCATAGTGTGTCTTAAATACTAAATAATGAATATGAGCACTTATTTAAAGTATATATTATTTAATAAATGTAAAACTATATACAACTAAAAATGTTTTTTTTTTATAAAAAATACTTTTGGTATCAGTACTAGATAATATTGAAAATTTTGAACAATAAATTTTGTCAGGGATTTATATATGAGTTATTGCTTAATAATTGCCTTTTATTTTTTATGTTTTGAATAAAATTATTTAAAAATAGGTTTCAAAAATATGACAAATAATAATTAACATTACACATTTTGAGGATATGCACTATTAGAAAGTCAAAAGTTTTAGGCAATTTTTTAAAACTTTAAATAACTATTATTAAATATATAAAAATATGGTGAAAGCATTCCATATTAAAGCATTTACTTTTTGTAAACATTATTGTAAAACTATTCTAAACATATTTTTCAAGTAAATCCTAGGCAAATATAAAGGAAATAACAAAAAATGATTACATTCTATAAAGTATTAATTCGTTTACGCAAAAAGACATGGAAGTTAATTGTGGAGTGTTAGATAACTCTTTCGCAGATTATCAGCATACATTTCTAAATAAACGAGAAGTTCGGTTAAAACCAAATTTCTAGCGATAGCAAATTGAACTTAGCAATAATTTTCAATTGGAATTTGGTTAAATGTTCAGTTGTTCCAAAAATACATTTGAGTAAAAATTCCATGATGATCTGCATTACCACGCAGTGAAATACGCATGTGATTTATTGGAAACACAACAACAACCAATTTCTATGTATTTTTACTTAAAAAAAATAATAATATATAAAAACTATACATACCCAAAAAATATTAAAAATATTTTTAAACATTGCCCTGGCTATTTGAGAAGACTTTGCTAAGAGTATTAATGCAAGATAAAACATCTCTATAATCTTGAGACCACTTCTTCAAACTATGTTCGAGGCCCTGCAGGCGAGTTGTGCCCAATTGTATACCTCCACGATTAACTGCAACCATACAATTGATGGTTAATAATTTAAAACATTCGCGACGTATTGTATTGTGAATATTGTTATCCCAAATGGGTGTCGATTTTACACATGGCCATGCCATATGTACGTAATCCAATAGCGCATCCCAATGTGCCGAATCTTGCAATTGTTTCGTATGTTGTGTTAATAAACGTTGAAATTCATTAAGATGTAAAGAAGCTCGTGTATAGCCCGTACTACCAGTTCTCTGGGTCAGGCGAGATGTAGGAAGAGATTTAAAAATCATACGTTTAACATGCAAAAGCTCTTTTTGCATACATCTGTAAGATAAAAATTAAAGTTTGAAAACTTCTCAAGGGCATTTATAAATATAAGTCAAACTCACTCAATATCAGGTAATGGTAAATGTTTTCTTAACTCTGCTTCCGCTGTTGGATCTTCAGCAACTAACTTCCCAACAATTAATTCAATTAATTGCTTCTGTGAAAAACCTTGTAATACTGTCTCTAAAGGCAATTCCGTATTCAGCTGCCCTATTGGTTTTTGATCATTACATAGATGAAATTTTTTAACAGGTGTTTCTGGCCACAGTTCTTGTCTAGCATTAAATTTTGTTGGTGAATTCGAATTTTCACAACATAAATCAGATAGTGGACTGCCTATAGTTAATCGTTTACGCGGAGAAATTCTTAAAATCATATTAGTATTCAAAGGCATTTTAGTAGGTGTTGTTTGAAAAGGAATGCGCATCATTGTTGAGGTAGTATCCTGTTCTGGTTTCCAATCTACCGGATTGCGCCGCCGACCACGTTGTCTTATCATCAGTTCATCTGGAGAGGTCATTCTGCTTTGCACGGCTTGACCCAAAGCTATATTTGTTCTGTTATCCATGGAAATCGCAAAAATTGTACCCAATAGTAGACTGTCGGACCTGTTTGTATTAATTGGTGTAGCTGCCCCATGAAAACCTTCTACAAGATTTGATAATGGAACTCTTGAAATTTGTTGCGCATCCATTTTTTCATTAAAATACAAAATATTATTTTCTTTTGATTTCTTTATTCACAACTGCGTAATTTAATGGCTTGTATTAAAGGTCTTTACTTATGTTTCTTTTACTTCCTTTATCCTTTTTTGTACATATGTATGAATGTGTATATACTGTACAGGAATGTGGTTTTATTTACATTGCTTTCTTTTCATCACCTCATTAAATTCTTTTCGATTTCTTATTGTTTTTATTTAGTGCGATATTACATAGACGAGATACTTGAATTTCCAAGATAATTTTATGTCACTTGGGTAGTAACATTTAATAATTTTCATCCAAACAATGAGCGGCAAATATTATTTGATTTGTTATTGCTCACAATGGTGTTATTTTTTTTTTTTAATAATTAGTTGAAAACACTGGGGTACAAAATCACAGGGTAACCTACAAAACATATTTCACAACTCCAAATTCATCGGCGTTAATACAAATTTGATTGTCGTCGACATATCTCCGTGGCTTAGATTTTATGAAAAAACAAAAACGTTTAATCCATATACTAATAATATTCTAAGCTTTAATCAACTTTATTTTTTTTGGTAATTGCAAATCATGATTGATGTTAAGCACATTATAAAGTGTTATGAGGCATGGGTGGCCAAAAATCCAGACAAAGTGTGTAACGTTGAAACCACAGCCAAATGGGTATCTTATTTTGTAGCAGGTTCGTGAATAGAACAATTAAAGAATGAAGTTCTGTACATAATTTTTTTTTAGGACGTGTTTCTGCATCATCGGTAGTTACTGAATTTATATATTCTCTATCAAATCTGTTGGTTTTATATAATGATCGCATTATTTTAAAAGATCGTAGAGAAAAGGGTGATATACAACCTGGAGAATTTGCAACGGTTTCAACTGGATTTTGTTACCGTTTAAAGGTCATGTTAACCGCACTTGAATATTGTGAAGTCTTCATAGAAATTTCAGCTAAAAGAATTTTTGGTCAAAGAGTAAAATGGATGTTTATAGCTGGTATACAAATTCTTAAAGCAGCTGGGAGATATTTTATTTTAAGGCATTCCACTGAGCAAATTATTACTTCGCCATCTCTACCGGTGTTGAACAGAAAAGCTTTGAAAAAATATAAAAGCTCAAACTCTTCTAAAAATGGTTGCAAGTTAGAAGATAGTTCCTTCGGAGATCCTAATATTATTTTCAAATTAAAAAGGTCAGGACGACTAATGCGTAAATTGGAAGGTGCTCCACCCATACAATACCGTTCATTTAAACTCACTGAGGAAATAATAACATTGCAAAAAACTGAAGTTCCCAAGATTCTATTGCAGGCAGAATATCTCTACATTGTAAAGCCTCTAATTCATTTGGCATCTATGAGAATTTTTGGAACAAGGTCATGGAAGCAATATGTAGTATCATTGGCAATTGATATGGCCAGCATTAATATGTATCGTAAACATCGCCATCTCATGTCGAAGCAGCAGCAGGTTATCTTATCCCATCGCTGTATTAATTTGCTTTTATATCTCATGCGCAGTCCGTTTTACGAAAAAATTTCCAAATCACGGTTGGAGCGGTTGTTAGACTTTGTTAAATGCGTTCCCATAGTCAAAATGATAGCTGGACCCTTACACGAACGCATTCCCCACTGGCAATCTACATACTTTTATATGTGGTCTACATAATTAAAATAATTACACTGCACACCACTGTAATCAAGTAGTTTTTAGTTATAAGTTAATTAAATATGGTGTTTCTTACTGTACTTGCAAAAATTTCGTAATCGTGAAATTTATATTTTTTTGCTTTTAAGCAAATAAGTATTATAATTAAAAGAAATGCAACATTTTTTATATTTTTTTACTGATTCCCGTATTTAAACTTAATATATATGGAAAGCACCAAAAAAATTTATTTTAAGAATGGCGAGGTAGGGTTTTTCTACATGAGACCAATGATTTAAAGCTTGTGGAGTTACGTCACATATTAAATTTTATTGCGTGGGCAACGATCACGTGCATCCGTATACCTAAATGCATGTGTATATATACAGATTTTAATTAAGTTGAACTTTTCAGGTTTATGCGTTTATAAAGTAGCGTCTATACAAAATTGTTCGATAAAAAAAATTTGTACAATAATCTAGGCTTTAAGGTGTACGTAACATAAATTTATCAAAATGGAAAAGGTACAAAAAGTATCCAATATTTATATAGTTTGAATATTTTTTAGAGTTAAACTTATTAAAGCTATTTAATTGGAATATTATAAAACAAACCAATTTCTTTTCTTTTGAGTAGGGTGCACTATTATTTCGTAGGACTATGCCACACAGCATAAGTAAAAAGAAATCTTTTCAAATTTGTGCGAAAATATATTATTTTTAATGTAGTTTAATATATTCATATACATACAAAAACCAAAAAATACATTTTATACAAACTAAATATGTTTTATTTTTTTTATATTCTTAAAACAAACACTATAATTAACCATATATAAAATTATTGCTCAATTCAAAACCTATTATAGGAATTGTATGTTGTACAAAAATTGTGGGCCAATTTCTGTGTATGTATGTATATACCTTTTAGCAACATTTTGATTTGATATAAACAACATATATGACTATTCCACACCATTTGATTGCGAATTGGGCATATTGTGCGATTAGCATTGACTTGTTGCTTTATAAAGAATTTGTTCATGCTTGTACGTCAAGTCAATAATGAACTGGCGATAAGCAACTAAAATATAGTAGAATTATAAAATGTTCAAAATACTGATTTACATTTGCTTAAAGGCATCTGACTTTACCTCAAACTAATTGGTAAAATACTGTCTTTTTTATTGTCCGTTAATTACTAATAAAATAAACAGCATTTGACAAACTCGTGCAATGTATGGCCGCAACTATACCAAAGTGTTAGATATGTGCAGGATTCATGCATACATAATAATGACAGTTGTTTTTATACTTGTACAACACACAGCTCGTAAAATAATAGGTTATGCCTTTTCGTATTACATATTAAGTATATATTAATTAATATGTACAGCCTTAAGGAATGAATTTATGAAATAATTTACATTGCAATTATGACACTTAAGAAACTATATTCTTAAAATTGAAAATGGGCATTAATTCAGTTCTAGCAGCTTTTTTGTGTCCAAATATTTTTCCAAAAAAATATCGGTCATAGCTTGGAATTCTCTTGAATATTCCGTTTGAAATAAAGGTTATTTACATGATGATTTATTAGCACAAATGCCATAATTAATATTGCTATTAGGATATAAATACGGTATAATATGAGGTTCAATTTCAAGACTTTGTTTAAGTATAGAACTCATAACGAATTCGGTCGATACAATCGGACACTTGGGGTTTCCTAACCGAGTAAGATCAACGCATAAATGCATATCATTTGGACACGTTACTATAATATAAGACTCAGGCGAATGATTATGAATTTCAGCTATTGCCTGAGAGGATCGTCGTTTCTCCTCAACCTTACCACCTGACGATTCAATCATCCGAACAACTTCCGTACGTGCAGGAAAAACATCTGGTGATACATAGAAGTAGCGACCAGCAAATAATGTAGACCGATTTATAGATTGCAATACAGGTTCCAAGTGAAATTTAAGATTATCATCGACGGGTATGTATTGTATTTTATAAGATTCAGGTGGTAGAAATTTACCCGCCTTAGCACTTTCAACAAGCCACTGAGATTTTAGTACATAATCAACATGGCATACAGCCTGAATAAGTTTGCAGGTGCGACTTTCACATGTCATTACCAAGTATGTAGCATCGGAGGGATTATCCACAACAATTCCACCAAGTGATCTAGAATTTATACAGTTATTTACAGTTTTTGAACCCATGAATTTTTTTGTTATACTTACATAACAGCTTTTTTTAGTGATTCAGGATTGGCCACTTGAGAAAATAATACTTTTGGAGGTTTTGATGTTTGCGGGTACTCTATACAGACTATATTTTCGGGTATTTCTTCTTGATATGGTGATATTTTCTGACGTTTACTCTTTTCATAGTAAGGATCTGCCAAGTATCTTTTAACTCGTTCGTGAGCATCTTGCGTCAGATTTATGGGAGCTTTCCACGCAGCTGCGAAACATAAATTATTTTATTTTATTTTATTATATATATATATATATATATATAAGTATTTACATTTTAATGTATAATGAAACTTAAATAAATTTTGCGAAAAATTCAATTTTTTTTACTTGTTTGAAAAATTTAAACTTTCTTGAAAAAGTATTTATTTTATTTCAGAACCATGTTGTACATACACATTCTACCACACTTTCTCACCAGAACACAGAAAAATTGAATCAGAAAAATTCGTTGAGAAATGTTTTTGCCATATGATCTTATCTACATTCATTCTCGAATAATCAAATGAGTTTTAGAAGCAGTGGTTTGTTCTTATATCACTTTTGTGATACTTTGGATTTGCAAATATCTTCATTTGAGCTTCAAAACTTACCCATCAAATTTGAAACGAGACCATAATCAATGCGAAATGGTGCCGGTATATTAAATTGTTGATACTTTTGGTTGTCGTATTGTGACATTGAACTTAAATTTCCAATAGTTATATCGCTGAGCCACAACGAATTAACAACAGGTATGCTCCAGTTTTTGGCGGCATTAAACATTTCTCCTTCTGTCTTTTTACACACCAATATCGTGTGTAGTTTTGACAAATATGATGTATAAATAGCACCACATTCTTCCACCATTTGCTTGATTCGATGATCCTCCTCCGGTTCATATCCGTTTGCTGCTATTATGTATCTTTCCAGCGGCTTCTGAAAGCCAAATTGGGATGGAAATGGTAAGTGTAATGGTTGCCAAGGTGGTAACAGTTGCTTCTTAAGACATATATCGCTTAACCAGTATGCGGTAATGCAACGTTTGGAATCTCTTAGAGCCTGCATAACTATACCGTGTCTCTGTGTTCGACACAGTACGTGTGTAACACGCGGACAATACGTTTTTTCAATATCGCCACCAAATTGCCGTATTGTTTCCATCCAAATTGGCAACTCTTCTCCATCGGTTTCCTCATATTCTTCCACAATGTAAAAGGTACAACCAATCAGAAAGAGATCTGGTGGTAATTTTAAATTCGGATTATGACCGTAGAATTGAGGACGCGGAGGCGCAGGCAGTTGTGTTATACGACTTTGCTGTATGTAACTGGCAGGAGTAATGCCGCCAGAGGAAATATTGGTCCCAGGAGCGGTTACTACTTGTTGCTGTGGTGTACCACCGTTTCCCGTTGCTGCAGCAGCAACCACTAATTGTTGCTGAACAATTTGTTGCTGCTGTTGCAGTGGTTGTGGCTGCTGTACAGCTTGTGGTGGTACACCACTGGCTATAATATTATTACCTGCTACTGGGCCTGTTGCGGAAGTTTGTGCCTGTAAAATCGGTCTACGCATTTGTTGTTGTTGTTGCTGCAAAATTAAAAGCTCCTGTTGAGTTCTTCCAACTCCCACTACACTAGAAACAGTGGCAGCAGATGTCGTAGCACCCAGTTGATTTGTGGGCTGCTGCAGGCTGGCTGAGTTGTGCTGTTGGGTCATCATACGTAAAGTGCCAGCAGCAGTTGAATCCACAACCTGTTGTTGTTGTTGTTGTTGTTGTGACTGCATTGCATTGAGAACAACCTGTTGGTTTATCTGCGACTGTTGTCCCAATATAATTTGTTGCTGTTGGGATTGTTGTTGCGGTTGCAACTGTTGACAACCAGCTACTACGACCTGAGTTTTTTGGATTATTGGCTGTTGCTGCTGCTGTTGTTGTTGTTGCTGGTTAGAGTCTTGTATTTGTTGTTGTGCTAATGTTTGCGGCTGCACACCAACAATTTGTGCTTGCATTTGCATGCCGCTGTTAGGCCCCAGAACAGTTCCACCCAAACGATTAACCAACATATTTGCTAAAGCAGTTTTCGCATTTAAACTCATTTGTGGTTGATTTTGCTGTACATTCGCCGGTTGATGTTGCTGTTGCTGTTGCTGCAGCTGTTGGCCATCCATAGTAGTAGCCTGATTTGGCACAAGTACTGTTTGCGAGGCCAAAGCTGTAACCACATTTCCCGAACCTTTACATGTAAATTATAAATAGATGATTATTTCAATGATCATGAAAGATGAGTACAGTAGACGAATATGCTATGCAAAGTTATAAATTTGTTTTCCAAAATTTGTTTCAAATGATTAAAATGAAAGCATACAAAATAATAGAAAATTCGTCTCGTTTAAAGTAAATCAGTATTAAATTTACATTAACACAGTAAGATTCAAAGTTGCAAATTATTCGGAATTTCAAAATTTCGTTATTCACGTTTTCAGTAATAATGATGAAATTGATAAGGAAAATGGGTGTGCTTAATTGTTGCACAAATAAATAAATGACAAAGTATTATGATTAATGTAGCAGAATACTTGATAGGCCAGATTTTTTGATACAAACATAACAATTGTCCCAAATCTTGGAGGCCACCTTTAAAGTGCTTGTCTTTACGAAGCTGTTGTGAAACTTTGTATGCACATATACATATATATTGAATTTGCCTCACAATACGAGATTATTACTATAAAGGTGCCATCTCAATAAGACCTCGAAAAGTTAAAATTCGAGCACTTGCAACTTCGATGGAAGTTAATTTGAATTCAAACTAGTTTTTAATAAAATTTTTTAAGTTTGAAAAATTTTGAATCTTTTCTAACTCCATATGTATGTGTGTATGTATTTATGTGTATATAACATATCAGATCAATTGTATGCAAATGTGCATTAAATAGAATAGTGGACACCGGATTAGGTTAACATACTTATAATTGTATGTATGCATGTATGTGGTGATTCAAATGTACATTTAACAGTAATTTAGGTCTTCCATCACTTGTAATTCAGGTCTCTTATTAAAATGAAATTCAAACTTTAGAGTATATTTTGTTTCAATGTCTGAAATAAACTGTAATTACATTTTGAAGTCAATTGAATTTCAAAGCTTGATTTCAGTTGGAAGGGTCTATTGAATTTTGTTATGGCACGATAAATTTAGCATATGGAATTTATAATTACAATTTATTTTCGTTTCATATTGAAAAGGAATTAATTTCTAAGATGCAAAAATTTTAGCATGCAACAGTGAATAAAGAAGATGCAAAACCTAAGTTAATTAGAAAATGAAACGTAAAAACAACACAATTATTTTAATATTGTTCGAAAACAACAATAAATCAAACTCTTTGAATGTTTAATTAATTATTCTTATTATAATAATATTTTCAATATTTCGAACACCTTCCGTGCTCTTCTTCAGGAACAACTAAATATTATATTTACAAGCAAAATAAAACCATATCATTAAAAATATATTGAAAATTTAAAATTTCTTGTAAATAATTAAATAAAACAATAATAAAATAAAATAAAATATCCTTACTTTGTGCACAAGTTCACTCTTACCTTATATTAAACATATAATAAAAATATTCTTTAAACATTCAAAAACTGACTTATTAAATGACCTAAAGCCTAAAAAATAAACTATTTATAATAAAAAAATTATTTAAGGTAAAAAAAATAACTACTATAAAATAAATTAAAATTAATTTTCTTACCAGGCTGTCCTTGTATATTTTGCCCGACCTGTTGCGTCCCTACAGCCTGTGACTGTAAAACAGTTTGAGGCTCTATAACTTGACCGCCGGGACCGGTAATTACTTGAACGGCCTGTTGAGATTGTTGTCCTAACATTTGCTGTTGCTGCTTTTGCTGTTGCTGTTGTTGCTGTTGCAACTGCACTCTAAGTTGTTGTCTTTGTAGCAACATCTGTTGATTTGGATCATTGGAATTGTATACTTGCTGCTGCACATTGTGGTGTTGCTGTTGCTGCTGCTGTTGTAGCTGTTGCGTTATGCTTACCGGTGTACTTCCCGTAATAACTTGCTGTTGATTAATTGGAGTAAGACCAGGTGCTCTATTTCCCGTTCTGACTACAACTTGCCTTTGCTGCTGTTGTAACCATTGCATTTGTTGCTGTTGAGATAAACCTGCCGGCATTTGACTTTGCACTATAATATGTTGCGTAGGTCCAGCAGGTCTAGGTGTGGTACCAAGAGCGCTGGCTACAACATTCGGTGCCCCTGATCTAGGTGGATAGGCAATTTGCTGCCTTACCACTACGCGAGGTTTGGAATGGAGTTTTGAAATGTATTCAACTCTTTTAGTTGGATCCAATGACATGAAATGAGCGTGTGTTTTATCATCGAGTTGGATAAGTTGACGTTGTGGCTGAGAAGTTGCAGTTGGAAGTCCCTGTTGCCATTGTCCTGAAGGGCGCACAGTTCGTATGAACTGTTGTTGCTGCGGCATTATTTGTTGAATTTGTGACTGTTGTCCTTGAAGCGGTGATTGAATACCAGTAATTGGACCTGATGTTAACGGTTGCTGCTGCTGTTGTTGCTGCTGTGCTGGACTTTGTGGAGACCAATGGGGTTGTTGGGACGTTTGCTGTTGTGGTGATTCCTGCTGTATTATAATTTGTTGCTGATGCTGTTGTTGTGTTAACTGTTGCTGTGGAGACTGTGGCGTCGGTGATTGTTGCGTTAATTGTTGTTGTACTAAAACTGTTTGATGTAAGGGCATTTGCTGCTGCTGTTGTTGCTGCGGCAATAATATTTGTTGTTGTTGGCTATCTATAAGTTGATGCTGCATTTGTAATTGTTTTTGTTGCTGTTGAACTATTATTTGCTGTTGTTGTTGTGGACTTTGTAACATTGTTTGTTGTGGTGGTTGCTGTTGTCCTGTTAGCAATTGTTGTGAAATAGTTTGTTGAATAATTATTTGTGGTTGCGGTTGCGATTGTCCTTGCTGCTGTTGTCCTACTTGTTGAGGCGTTTGTTGTAAAATTTGTTGTTGCACAATTTGTTGCTGTACAGGTTGTTGTTGCTGGGTACCCACTGCAATGGCATTTGTCTGTTGCTGCATTTGTTGTTTTTGTTGAAATTGTAATTGTTGTTGCTGTTGTAAAAATTGCAAACGTTGAGGATTATTAATTACTTGTTGATTAATTACGATTTGCTGTTGTTGTGGTGAAACATTTGCTGGTTGCTGCTGCAATATAATTCGCTGTGGTTGTTGCTGCTGTTGCTGAGGAGATTGTATGATATTTCCTTCAATATCAAGTAATTGCTGCTGTGTTGGAGTTTGTTGCGTTTGAGCATAAATTGGCGGAGGTTGTTGAGGCTGTTTTACAAGCTGATTTGCATTTTGCGTGATTTGCTGTAATATCTGTTGCTGTTGCCCTGATTGTTGTTGCTGCTGCTGTTGTTGTTGCGTAATATTTGTTTGATTAACAATGAAGAAGTTTTGATTTTGTTGATTTTGCTGTACAATCTGTTGCTGTTGTTCTGGAGTCAGCTGATTAAACTGTTGCTGGCTGATTATATATTTCGGCTTATGAGAAGCTTGTTGAGATTGGGTTACCCCAATACTGGAATTTACTACTTGATGCAATTGCCCTGTTTGGTGTTGTTGTTGAGAATTTTGCTGTTGTTGAGTAACAATTTGGTGTTGAACCTGTGGTTGTGGTTGCTGTACTTGATTTTGTCTTTGCTGCAAAAGCTGTTGCTGTTGAGGTTGCTGAGAGGTAACAAAACCTGGTTGTGCTTGTACTGTTTGTTGTATAATTCTCACACCTCCTGCCGCAGTCACCGTAGTTATATTTGATGCATGTTGTGGCTGCTGCTGTTGCTGAGACGAAGGCGTTGTATTAGTGAATTGCAGTTGTTGCTGAGACGGTTGTTGTAAAGTTTGTTGCGTCTGCTGTTGCAGTTGTTGTTGGTTTTGCAACTGCTGTTGCTGTGGTGAGATAACTTGCTGCTGAGCTTGTGTTGGTTGATGTTGTGGTGATGTTATACCACTTTTTTGCTGCAATAATTGCTGGTGCTGTTGTTGTTGCAGTTGCGCCAACTGCTGTTTCTGTTGCTGCTGTTGTATAGTCATCATATGATTTTGTATAATTTGTTGTCCCTGAGCTGTGGATGTATTTATAATTTGCCTCTGCGCAGAATTTCCTTGTGACTGAATATGCTGATTGGTGCTACTTACAATTTGATGTTGCTGCAGCTGCTGCTGCTGTTGTTGCTGTTGCTGTTGCAATTGCTGTTGTTTTAATTGCTGCGTCCTCATAATTAATGACTCATGATTTGGACTAGGAGCTGACCTGCTTAGAATTTGTGCAACCTGAACTGGATCTGTTGGATCGATAGGTTTTTGATTTGATATCAATTTAGATTGTTGTGGTGAAGGTGGCGCTGATGGTGATGTCCGATGTTGCGGAGATTGCTGTTGTTGCTGCTGCTGCTGTTGCTGTTGTTGTTGCTGCTGCATTTGCTGCATTTGCAACTGTACCCTTTGAGGCTGCTGGAAAGGTTGTGGCGACATCATATGTTGAGGAGACTAACAATAAAAATTTTTATATTCAAAATAACTTTAAACAAATAATAAATAAAATAAATTAATATACGCAAAATATAGATAAAAATTATAAAATTGCATTTGACTGATTTCTCTGACATTTATCTTAAAATTTAGCAACGCCTTTTGTAATATTTAATATACTACAAAAAAATTTAATCCAATACACGCATATACTGCTACTTCACTGATATCGCTAAAGTAATGCCTCTCTCAAGTTTCCCAACTCATTTACTATTATTTTTTTATTTATTTAGGTTATTTGGGCAATGCGTTGATATTCCGTTTCGTGATAAACCGTTTTGAAAGTAATTTGAAAAACTTGATATTTTAAGACTTTATTTTCAAATCTCCATTCAGAATTATAAAAACTCATCTGAGGAAATCTAACATCATCTGAGGAACAAACAAATATCCCTTTTATGCTAAAACACATTTTTATTTGATATTTAGAAAAATTGCTTTTATTATAATCTTGTAGTTTTATTTAAATCGGAAATGTAAACGGACAAACAATCAATTTAAATGCAGTCAAAATTAAAGACAATATAACGACATTGCAGGGAGAAAATTATTAAACAAAATTAACATAGTAAAACCAAATTTTCAAAACATAGCGAGAAAAGTTTATTCTAACGATTTTGAAAAGGGGAACATTTGATATTTAGAAAAATTGCTTTTATTATAATCTTGTAGTTTTATTTAAATCGGAAATGTAAACGGACAAACAATCAATTTAAATGCAGTCAAAATTAAAGACAATATAACGACATTGCAGGGAGAAAATTATTAAACAAAATTAACATAGTAAAACCAAATTTTCAAAACATAGCGAGAAAAGTTTATTCTAACGATTTTGAAAAGGGGAACATTAAAAAAAACCCCCGGCAATATAATTACACAAGCCGATAAATAATTATTGATAAACAAACACATACATATGTAAAGAGAAAAAGTAAAAGGATCAGCTTAAAAATTTCACAATAATAAAATTAAATAAAAAATTTTTTATAAACAAATGGGAATTAAGCTCGAAAGCAGCAGCCCTTAAAATCTACGAGTTACAAAAGATCAATAAAATAAATTCTCCACTGAGACCTATAATATCTTCGGTAAAAGTACCATGTTCATATTTAGCAAAATACACGGGGAAAATTTTAAATCATATCGTTAGAAAAATATAATATCAAAGCTAAAGACAAAGTTAAAATATTATCCACGTTTAACAAGTCCCACTATAAATTAAATTTACAATAGAAACAGACACAGACAACTAAATCCCATACTTAAGCAGATTGTGCTCAAGGAATACAAGAGAATAAAATTTGATTGGTTTAGTATAAATAGAGCGTCGGTAGAATTGTGAACTTTTACTCAACACAACCCAGCAAGAAGTTTCATAAAAAGAATATTAAATATTAGCGATGAAGAATTTCAACACACAACTAAGAGAAAAATAACTAAAAGTGGAACAAAACCAAAAAAAAATATAAACACGAAAAAAGATTTTTACGTGTTTCATAAATTTTAACAATTACTGACAAACCATAAGGGAAATAATAAAAACAAGAATAAGTAAACATAAAAACGATATATTAAAAAGAAGAAATAACAAGACTTACAAAACATACGTATATCAGTATTAAACACAGGTCACGCAACTAATTGTAAAGCTCCAAAACATTAATTAAATTATTCATCATTATCATTATTAAATATAGAAGAAGAAGTAAGAAATAATATACAATACAGGATCTAGGAATATATCAAAAAATAAACAACACGTTAAACTTAAAACAAGATACCACAAATATGAACACTCTATAAAGACTTGTTCTTAACTGTAGTTGACGGGACGAAGAGGTTTGAAGATAATCCATACAATTAAAAATTAGAATTAACAACTGTAAGTTATTATAATTTTAAATTTAAGTTTATATATTAATTTTGTATTCATTACTTATTTTAAACAAATATATGTTTTTGTGTTTTTCTTTAAAATAGACGATGGCTTGGAAATATACACAATAATATCTACGGAATGTTGGCAAAGAAAAAAATAAAAACTATGAAGTCTTCGTTAAAAAAACCGAAAGCCCAAATTAGCTAGAGGGTAATAAAGAAATTAAACAAAAGGCTCTAGCCAAAAAGCAACCAAAATATTTGAATATGTTTTTCATTCCAAGTCATGTGTAAGTGTTCCTCATTACTTCACAATCTATTTAAAATAAATTACACTACTCCAATTATTCTACAAACGATTTGTTAATATGCTAATATTCGAATGCGTGGACAAAACTTTACATAAAACAGAAATTAAAACACTTAAAATTAAAAATAGTTTTGAAAAATATATTTTAATCTAAGAAGTTACCTGTTGCTGTCTTTGTTGGGGCTGTCTAACTTGCTGCAACTGCTGTCTGAATTGTTGTTGAGTCAAATGATTACTCTGTTGTTGTATACCAACTGCACCAGGAGATTGAGGTGGTGGTGGTGGAGTCATTTGTGGTGCGGGAGACTGCAATTGTCGTGGAGATTGCGGTGGCATCATCGAATGTGAAAGTCCACTACTACCACTGTTATTTAAGGACGGTGAAGGCGTCTGCGGTGCAGGAGAAGGATTTTGTTGCATACGCGGTGATTGTTGTTGCATGTGCAATTGCTGTTGTTGATGTTGTTGTTGTTGTTGTTGCAACTGCTGCTGCTGTTGTTGCAACTGCAGTTGTTGTTGCACCAATTGCTGTTGTTGATGTTGTATTTGGCGCTGAAGTCCCTGTTGATGTGGTGATAAGCTCTGACCATTCTGGATTTGTTGTTGCAATTGTTGTTGTTGCAGCTGCAAGTTTTGCTGTTGTCGTAGTATGTGTTGATGTAACATTTGTGCTGACATTGTTACAGTCGGTTGTTGCGATTGTTGTTGCTGCTGAGGTTGAGAGCCTTGGGATTGTAGTTGTTGTTGCATTTGATGGGATTGCGGACTGGGCTGAGGTTGTGGAGTGTGTGACGGTGACATGTGCGATTGCGGATTGTGCTGTGGCGATTGTTGCAGCATTTGTTGCTGTTGCTGTTGAAGTTGTGGATTTGTAGACGGCTGCGGTGTTCGCGGTGCTTGTGGCGTCTGCCTGCCGCTGCTGGGTTGTGGAGTTCTCGGGGGTTGCGGAGTTCCGGTAGGTGTGGGCGTACGGGATTCTAACAAAGGAGTATTTGATGAAGTTGGTGCTTGAGCCGTTCTTGGCTGTTGTATTATTTGTTGCTGCAATTGCAGATTTTGCTGTTGCTGTTGAATTTGGGAAATTGTTTGCTGTTGAAGTTGCTGCGGTTGTTGTATCTGTAAATTACCAACGTTGGGTATAACCTTTTGTTGCAAAATTATTTGTGTAGGTCCCGGAGAAACATTACTTAAACTGGTACCACAATTTGTGGCTTGTAATAATTGTGGTTGTGACTGATTTGTTTGCTGCTGATTTATGCTTTTCGGTCTTACAAAAACAATTTGCGATTGCTGTGGTTGAAGTTGTTGCTGCTGGATATGTTGTTGCATAGGTTGCTGTTGTAAAAACGTTTGTTGTAAATTAGCTGCTATTGTTGTCGAAGAATCCATTGTTATAATCTTTGGAACAAATGATGAAGTAGCTGTCGCTATTGGCGGTAGTTCATGTTTAGCTACAATTGGTATTGATGTTGATGACGAGGTAGTCGCGGTTGAACTGTTTATACTCTTAACATCTTTGGCAGCAGTTATTTGTACAGCAGCAGCTTGTAACTGTGATTTTATATTAGCAATACTTTGAGCAGCATCTAGAGTTGTCGTTGATGTAGGTGATTCCGTGGCTTTATCTAACAAAGGATCATCGTCAAAACCTAATATATTGGACAATGTCTGTTCAACAATCGGTTTAGGTTGCGTTTGCACTATGTTTTGTTGTTGTAGCGATAATGGTGGCGGTGCCTGTGGTGGAGGTGTTTGTTGTTGCATTACTTTCGAAGGATTACTCATGACAGTCGGCGCTATTGTTTGTGCCGTTGGCAGTGTCAATTTTGGTATCTCAACAACTTTCAGCAAACGAGGATGATAAAGATCACACGGCAACAAACTATTCTGCTTTAAGCAATCCACTACCCAATCGGGTGTAACAATATATATACTACCCTTTGGCATAGCGCTTGCTTTTGTGTATATTTGACCCGTAGCCATTCCGCACACCAAATGCGTAACATTACTATTAAAACTGGTTGTAACCTTCGCAGCATGGTAGGTCAACATAGCATATAAACGTTTACGATCAATAGGAGCTACATTAATTATTGCTGCACACACATTTTTCATGAATCGCGATTGACTGGGATCAAATGCCTTAGTTGAAGCTAAACGACCTAATTTTGCGCTATGTATAATCCATTTTTCAGTAACTGGGACTACGCTATATAAGTCCAAATTCATAAATAATTCCTCATCAGTGTAATTTGGTGCGCATATAAGATGTGTTACTAAATCGGATAGAAATATTTTTGATTGAGCCCCTCCATTTTTGAGCAGTTGTTCTACCTATGGGATAACGAAAATATTTTAAGATACACATATATAAAGTATTAATGCAAAAAAATTTCACTCATAAAAAAAACCTGTATACCTCAAAACAAAATAAAAAAAAACAAATAAACATTGCTGAATTTTCTCAGCAACATTATGACCAAATTATTTAGTAGGTTACGCCGTTTCGAAAAATATTACCGTGCACATAATCGTAAACTCTGATCGAAGGAAGACTGTATGGACCTTAGCAGAACTATAACTCGAGAACTAAGCTTTTTTGCAATCATTAATATATATTTTATGAGTTATGTAGTTAACCTATTTATTTACACTTTTGTAAACCTTTTTCTCACCCTTCTCCAATAAGGATGGATGTGATACAGCGAATATAGTTTCTATAATAATGATTACCGACCCCATAAAATATATGTATTCTGGATCCCAATAAAAAGGAAAATTTATTGAGTATAGTCCTTATGTCTATATGTTTATCTGCCTTTTCCCTGCATTTTTGTCGTAGGGCAAACCCTCCTTAAATTTTATCTAAAATTAGAAATTTAAATCCATCTGCTTCAATTTTTTCCCTAAAAATTCTTCCATACATTTATTGTTAAAAATGCAAAAATTTGTCGTTGAAACCACAACGAGTACCAAGCCAAGAGCAATTGTATGACAACAGTGAGTAGATAAAGAAGTAAGTAGATAAGTGCGTATATATTCTTACATTTATCTTTTTGGGAACTTTGAAATTAAATTATTATTATATTTTTTAAGCCAACAGCGATCAAACACAGGATATTTGTGTCTTGTGAGTTCTTCATTTAAAAACCCTGTTGCATGGATTGGTAATTGAGTTTGTTTATATTTTGTTTGAAATGTATGTATGCATTCATGTAAGTCTGTAGGCATGCATGTATGGATGAATTCATGCAAGTATGTACAATTACATGCATATGCTACACACAAGTTTTAGGTGTCTCCAGTGCGTTTGTACATTATTCTCGGATAAAAATTGTTTGAATATAAAGTTTTTCTTTGGCTCAGTTTTTTTTAAATATTTTTGTATATACGTCTGTAGTTAAGTTGTTATTCATTGCCATAAATTTTATTTAAGTTCTATGTTATATATTTTTAAGTCTAAGCGTAATTTAATAATTTTGCATGAATTCGCATTCCTGTTTTTAATCTTATTAGCAATACGAATCCACAAATTGGACAAAGTTACTTTCTAAAGTATGTTTGTTCCTTTAGGCAGATTCGCTTACAAAAAATTAATAATATATACATATATATGTATATAGTATACATTAGTATATACTAATATATACTATACAGTTATTTAAAACGTGTGTTGCATATAACTACTTGCATTATTAGAAAAAGATGTGACGTTAATGCCCTCATACACATGTTATAAAAAAGCAAAACTATCTTATAGTGGCTTTATTTGAGTTTTTCATTGTAATTATTTAACAACAATAATTAGCTTATTGATCTATTCAATATATTTGGATTATAGGATTATTAAAAACTTAAGTTCCTCTTTTTGTTCTTTTTCTTTGGGAACATATCCATAAAGAACCACATATAAGATTCGGTACTTTTACTCGTTTTGTATTTTAAATTAAGTAATTTTGTTTATAAGCATTTTTATAATTGTTGCCGAATTGTTATTTAGCAAAAATAACATTAAATGGATCTATATGTGTAACTTTTTTTTTTTTAATTTTGAGGCAACATTTAATTTTCTAAACTTTTACAAAATTTATGTAAATATAGTGAAATAATAAGCATTTTTACGATTTTGGAAACTTTTTTATACCCTTCTCCAAAAAGGATAGAAGGTTATTAATAGTTTTGATACAATAATTTTTGTTTGTCAAATTTATTTAAGTAATAAACTTATTTATTTATGATAATTTTAAATGTTATGTACATGTCATTTTCCGACGCATTGAGTTTACTGTTCGAATAAGATATTTTTTAGAGCCACCTGGTAATTTTTCACAACAGAAAAGCAACTCTTTGCAATGTCATAACAAGCGCCTTTTGACAATTTTTTTTATACTAATTTTACTAAAGAAAGAGAAAATTATATTTCAACTTACCTCCTCATCTAAATTCCCAACAACGAAATAACGTATATTAGCAAATAAAATATTACTTATTTTCAAGTTTTCCATATTTTAAGGCATTAATAAATGAAAGATTCTCAGCTCTTCTTTGTTGTTGTCAGTGCATGTATTCTTGTTTTTGCCGTCGGTGGGCAGTCAATCAAAGACATTAATTTCTATATTAAAATTCACTGCCCTAAACTATCTCACATAATTTAATAAATGTAATAATTTATAATGGAAAGTTTTCTTCATTTATTAAACTAAAACTACGAGTTTCAACTAAATGAAATTATATTCAAAGAAAACAGAACGCCACACACAAACTTTGCTGCTTTAAAAATGGCGTGAAGTTAGCTGCAAGGAGCTAACTTAGCTCTTTTTCAATTAAAAATGGCGTTTTTGTAACCAGCCTAATTCCGTAAAAATTAGGGTGGTACATACAATCGCTTAAATGCCATGATTCACTATATCACACATTCGTGCGATTCATTCACACAAAGATCTAATGTGGTTCCCTCCTTATTTTAAAAAATTGTATGAAATTATCTCTTTTTGAAAATTGTCATAAACTTTTCTTTGTCAAAAAAAATTTGTAAGACAGATAAATTTTTAGGATAAACTAGCCTATTTTTTTAGCACGCATGCGTTATTTGACAGACCTTGATTCCACAACATAAAATACAATAATGTGTTAATATTTGTCAATGTGAACTTAAA
This sequence comes from Ormia ochracea, assembly GCA_963402855.1. Lineage (NCBI taxonomy): Eukaryota > Metazoa > Arthropoda > Insecta > Diptera > Tachinidae > Ormia > Ormia ochracea. The sequence continues at coordinate 46,452,323 of OY727106.1, forward strand.
GCCTTGTTTTTCACTATCCTAAACAGTCGTACGATAACATTCTATTTTAAACAATCGCATTAAAATGGCATTGCTAATACCATCCTATGATACAAAAAAATTCAAACAATTTTTTCTTTCATGATTGAAGTAAAAGCAACTCTGAAGGAATAAAAATTATCATTTTATGAACATTTTCATAAAGTTTTGCTTGTCATAAATGAGTAAAAGGAGGCAATGTATTGCAAGTTCAATTATAGCAACTTTCCTTGATACATCTAAGAATATTTGACAATAACATTAATAGTCACATAGGAGTACAGAGTAAATAAAATACATATATTTTCTTCGCTTTATATTTATTTGCGATTTTCATAAACTGGATTCTAGGTAGTGCTAGAAAGAATAATTTTTCCTAAATAAGTACACATCCCCCTAATTAAAAATAAATAAAATGATGTCAGCTGTGCGGTTTTTATCAACTAAGTTGTACTACTGGTTTTATGTCGTGTCAAACTTTATAAGAACATTACTGGATTGGATTTGCGAAGCATGCAAACCGAAATGATACTACAGACTGAACTTACTGACAAGAATGTGTCACCCTGTTACAATGTTTCGCCACAAACAACTAAGAAGCGCTTTATTTTTGTTAAACAATTAAATAATTCATCTTATACTATAAAAAGTAAAAACAACACAACGATTCATCAAGAAAACAACTTACTACTGTGCTTCATTTGTGTCTGGTTGAATTCGTTTTGCGAGATATCAAGAATTTGCTATGTGCAAAGGCAAAATTTTCGTATGGGTACTGTTGTGAAATAAAGTTAATTGCATATAATTGTGTAAGTAGTGGGCGATAGAAATGACTCCATTTGATGTGGAGAAAATTTCTTTGCTATGTTTCCTATTGCTGTGAGGTTTGTTTGACTGCTAATATTTATATTTATATACATACGTATGTATGTAAGTTGTTTTGACCTTTCTACCCATAAGTATTACTAATCTGTTTTGAAATGTGTTTCCTCTTAACTCTTTTCGGCATGTGTATGTATGAATAGGTGTGTTATTATTACTTTTTTTTGATTTTGTTTAGTAGGAACATGCATTTTGAGGGAGTATGCAGAAAAACTTTAAAAATGTGGAATAAAATCTTTTCTTTTGTTATTGCAGTTAAAAGTAAAGTTTATTATACTTTACATAAGTTATTACTAACCACATACATACCCATGCACATAATTACGTTTATATTGCCTTAAATTTAATTATAGATTTTTTTTGTTATATTTTTAACATTCCAATAAACAATTGTAAATAAAGATTTTAAAAAATAAAAATGTCGAATTCTGTTTGCACGGCCAAAAAAGAACCAAAAAAAGTTCTAAAGTCATCATTTGCACGAAAAATTGAAAGTTGGTTATTTTACTTGACAAATATTACCGCCCGCTTTTTATTTCAATTAATTTATGGCGTTAAAGGAAAATCAATGCCCAGCATTACAGATCCAATTTTGCTGGAATCAGCAAGTTCGTTAGCACGTAAAATTCGAAAAAAAGAAGTAAGAATTCATCGTTATTTGTGTTGTAAAATTTCTAAATGCATTTTGTTTTAAGTTGACGAGTGCTCAAGTTATGGAATCATTCATCAAACGTATTCGGGAGGTTAATCCTTTATTGAACTGTGTAGTAGATGAACGATTTGAATGTGCTATGAAAGAAGCTCACGAAGTTGATTATTTAATAAAATCTGATAAATTTACTGAAGATGAATTGGAAAAGCAAAAACCACTACTAGGAATACCGATATCCACTAAGGATTGTATAGCTGTTAAGGGTAAGTAAGGTATGCAATTGTTCGCATATTGTTCAGCTACCATATTAAATTTATTTTGTGATTACAATATTATATTATATTTATGTTATTAGGATTGCTGCACACTGCAGGGTTGTATGAACGACGAAATCATAGAGCTGAATGTGATGCAGATGCTATTCACTTAATGCGCCAGGCAGGGGCTATTCCTTTTGCATTAACAAATGTTTCTGAGGTTTGCATGTGGTGGGAGAGCAACAACACAGTACATGGGCGAACTCGTAATCCTTACGATACAAATAGAATTGTAGGAGGTTCTAGTGGCGGTGAGGGATGTATACAGGCGGCTGCCGCTTCTCCTCTTGGATTAGGTTCTGATATAGGTGGTTCCATTCGAATGCCTTGCTTTTTTAATGGCATATTTGGGCACAAACCCACGAAGTTTGTAGTATCTAATGAAGGTCAATTTCCCACTCCATTTTCAGAAGAGCAAAATTCATTTTTAGGCATTGGACCTATGTCAAGACATGCTGAAGATTTAAAGGTAGTTTTAAAAATTATAGCAGCCGAAAGGGCAACTATTTTAAAACTTGACGAACCAGTAGATTTGCAGAAACTCAGATACTTTTATAAAGAGAGTGATGGCGGGGGTCGTCTAGTATCACCAGTTGATAAGGATATAATAAATGGCATTCATCGCATTGTACAACATTTGGAAAACAATTTAAATGTTCAAGTTGAAGAAGTTGATTTGCCACAATTTCAGCAATCTACCACTATATGGTTTGCGAATATGAAGGACAATTCCGGATATGGTTTTGAACATCAACTCGGAAACTTAAAATCCTCCATTAATCCTTATACCGAACTATTGAAATGGTTTTTTGGAGTTTCTAAGCATACCTTTATTGGTCTATTTACTGCTATTTTGGATAAATCTCAATGTCAATTCGGATCCCCAAAATATTGCCATTTGGTAAAAAAACGAGATGAGTTACGTTTCGAAATGCAAAAACTTCTTGGTGATAACGGCATTTTAATATATCCTACCCACCCTACCGTAGCCCCATACCATAATGAACCCATAATAAGGCCTATAAATTTTTCTTATACCGGTATTATTAATGTTCTAGGATTTCCTGCAACAGCTGTTCCACTGGGTACAGTGGGATCGGAGGGTTTACCTATTGGAGTTCAAATTATTGCTAATTTTAATCAAGATCGCCTATGTTTGGCTGTTGCTGAAGAGTTAGAAAAAGCTTTTGGTGGTTGGCAAAGGCCAACCGTAAGCGTTTAGCTTAAATGTTTCTTTCAATTCTTTCATTATATGTATCAAGTAGACATTTAATGAAATATTTTTTTTGCATTTCTCTGAATCAAATATATTTATGCGTACTTGTGGGAACAAATGTAACTATGGAAAACAAGTTATTGGTCCACATTTTTATCAAAAAAATACATACATATGTACAGTTATACTTATATACATATATCAAAAATTATATATTTTATTTTTATACTAACCGAAATTTTAAAAACAGCTAAATAATAATATACAATTGATGTCAAATACAGTACGCTTTTTTATATGCATTTATTTGTTAATTTTTTAGCTTCCGGAAGTAGACATACTTGCAATACTATAATTCAATAGTAATATGCAGACTATTCCAATAAGAAGTTTAAATTCACTAGGCCATTTTTAGACCAGAAAAGTTTCTTTTTGTGGGAATTTTACAAAGCTTTTTAAGGAAGACAAACAAATGTTGTACCGATTTAATGAAAAATCGGTGTGGAGAATATAAGTAAGACTTCGACCGGATGATATTGTCTTTGGAGTTAAGACATCAGAATTTAACTGAAAAAAGTAAAGTAAGGAAAAGTAAAGTTCAGTTGCTAGTACAGTCGCTTTATAACAAAGATGCAGTGTATGAGTATTAACTATTGAAGATTTTTTACTAAATATCATTAATGTTTATTACTTCACTATGTTCGATCTGCTTTACGCATTTTAAGTACATTAAGTAACGCATTACAGTCAATTATATACAATTCATGTATGTAATAGAAAATGGAGGGGAAGGCTTAAAGCAGTTGTCGAAATAACGAGAAAACATTGGGCTAAATTATTTTCAAATATTGAAAGGAGAGAAGGAAACGGAGAGAATTTTTGTGATGGTTATGGAAAGCGATTAGAATATATGAATTTCATTTATATTTATTTTCTTGCCAATTAATATTGATAAAGTGCGATGTTATTTTCTTATTAACAATCATCTGTATATCTAATTGTTAGAGTGCAAACAATACAAGAGGTTTAAATAAATCCGAAGAATTTCTAACATAGAAGTTGCTAACGTACTAAAATAGAATTCTTACCAGCTTTAGAAATAATATGTATTTACTTTTATATAAACAAGCCGTGAATAATAAACAAATATAGCGGAACCACTCGTTGAAGATAAGAAAGGTTTCTCTAAGATACTGAAGCAACATGTCAGGGCGTAATGGATTCGTCCAGAATAATGTTTAGCATATAATCAGATTATAAAATGCAATATAACATATGAAAATGTAGTAGCAGCTGTATAGCACTACTAGGCCATCTGTTAGAGATTTTTTTTACTTTCAGTTACGAAACGTGAATGCCAAGTGCAGATATATCGAAGCGAATTCAATACATAATTTTATTTCAGCAAATGTTGTTCAAAATTTCCAGGTAAATGTTGTAGTTTATGTCTGTATATATTATTAAACAAAAACAAAACGTTTTTTCAACGCTGGTTAAGAACACTTTTGACGATAGTTCCAATTTTACAGAAACTAAATGCATTACATATGCGTTTTTCACACGATAATTTTATGACGTCCAAAATTGGGTGTCTTTTTGTTTGTGGGATAGCGGTGTAGAGAAGCAAGAGGGAGAGAAAGAAGACACGATTCTGTGTTTTTCATGGTTTTTTCATATTTCTCTTTAGGCTCATTTGGTTTTTTGTTGTTACACTTCATTCTTATTCGTACGCGGTAAATCAAACTTCGACGGAAGAATAAAATAAAAAGCACTTCTCAAACCAGTCTTTTTTTATTTCATGTTCGATTTTTGAAAGAATAAAGTCAAAAGTTTCACGATTCATTCTTATATAATTTAGAAATGAATGCTTGTCATCCATGAGGTTGTTCGTAAGAAAAAAAAATGCTCCACGCTCAACACAATTTTTGCTCCATTCTTTGACCCAATCCCTCTTTTTTTTCTTATGAGAATTATATACACTTTTACAAGTGGTCCAACAATGTTAATATAATTTCTTCGTCTTCACTCTGTTCCCAATCCAAATTTTCTAGTGCTGTTTCAGTTAAATCAAATATTGGCTCCATTTTTATTATTATTTATAAATATATATATTATATTATTATATATATTATATAATATATATATATATTATAACATAAGGCAAATAAGTTAATTATAATCTTATGTGCTACAAAAAGAGCTATTACTTCTTTGGTCTTAAGTTCGTACAATTGAACATAAATGCTAAAATAAATTTATTATATTTATATTAAAGGATACATTTTGCACTCTTTAAGGAATTGCAATAATAAAAGTGAATTGTGTATTGCCGTATCTTGTAAGATGTTAGTTATGTCTAGATTTTTTAAAATTTTTTCCCTTTGAGTTTTGAAATTTTTGCATATTAGAATAAATGTTTAACGTAAATATTTGATTTATAGCAAATTTGCATACATTTGTCTGGTTCTTATCAAAGAAGTAACTGTGTGTTATGTATGTCCTAATCTAACTTTAGTCAATACAACACGATCACGTCTATTAAAATTGTTTTTTTTAACTTTGAACATGTTCATGATTCTCAATTTATTTAGATTTAGTTCTTTGAAATATTTTACTTAAACGGAAAAATAATCAAAACCTATTCATAAGCAAAACTCGGTGAAACAATAAAAATCTTCCGTGGCTGCACACAAGAAAAATGAGAATGTAAGAAGAAAACAGAACAAGAAAAAAAAACATGCAAAATCAAAAATGGTATGAATGCAAGAACTTTTCAGTAGCAACTTCTAAAAGAAATAGAGAAAAAAGACGTTATAAAAATCATCTGTGAAACAGGCCATACTTGCTAATCGCGGCCATATAACTTAATTCGCCTTTAGATATACACTTTTTGTGATAGAGTACAACACTGGGCTTCAATTTGACACTTTTGTCGGATTTTACATAAACGTTTACATATAAAAAGATAACCTTTCATTGAAGCAGACGAGCAATTTTCGTGATTTATTTTTTTTTTTTTGAAAACATTTCCTAAGTACATTATTCAAGTCGAAAATTAAAATAACTATATTGTTTTAAGTGCCCTAATAAACAAAACTTAACCATTCAGCTTATTAGACTTTGAATTACGTCTAGTAATTATATTTTTTTTGGTCGAGACAAAAACGTGTGCTTACTATTAGTTATTTGTTGAAGGTCGGTTGATGCTTAAAGCATCGTACTAACCAAACCTTGCAGAAAATAGGAGATAAAGGTGTCGGAGTTAAATATTTAATACTCTTAAATATTTTGTTCTTTATGCCTATCGACGAAATGTCTGGCAGTGAAGATGGCCAATTACGCAGTCCAGTCGGCGATGAACATATGCTAAGGTATGTATACTCAATCATTGCGTACATATGGATGATTGTTGCTAAAAATTCACAATGCAAACAATGTGCTACCTGTTTTTTAATAGTTCTTGTAGTACGCAATAAGCAATATTTGGCAAAAAACCATTTGTGCAACAATTTTCCATAATCATTTTCCTTTGATTTATGAAAAATGTTTTCTTATTTACGTGAGAAATGGAAAAGAAATATAAATTCTTACATTGAAGAAACCAATTTTATGTACATTTGATCAATTGATTTTTTGCAACAAATGGAAATTTTCTAATTTTTTTTGGTTTATTGTTAAGTGACATTTAAAAGTCACACTTACCTCGACTTCACAATGATCAGAAAGGAGTTACAGAAAATTAAAACATTTTTTTACCTTTATAACCTGTAAGTAGAAATTTACTATACACAAATATATGTACTCGTATAGATATGCTCCTCAACAGACCTATACTATTTGATATATGCATATAAGGACAAACGAAATTTTCCAATATGAATTATAGGACTGTTTGGAAAAGTTTTTGGTGCAATAGGTATAGCCATATGCACGCTCCTATATTTAGCATAAAAATATGTGTGGTAGGTGCAATGAATTTTTTTTTGTTCCTTTAAGAAATGAATTCAATAGTTATTAATCTTTTAAACAAATAAGTTAGGAGAATTTACTCAGTTGTACAAAGCCATTAAATCTAATATCTGAATACAAAAGATAAGGGCGGAGTTGAGTAAAATTTCCATAAGTCTGTATGGAAAAGGAAAAAAAAAGTTAAACCTAATGAAAGTTTATTTAAACAGCTGTAATACTTCTTTTTAGTAGAAGAATTGCCACTGGAACTTTAGTAAATTTTTTATTATTTTACTGTTAAACAATCTTCATTTTTCCTTAGTTGACAGTGTCAGATTATTTAAAACCTTTGTTTTCTTCTTGTATTTAAATCCATAATGGAGGGGCGCGATTGGGTACGTGAGACAGACACCATAGGTTTGTCTTTCCTAATTTTTATTCTGATTAAATTAGGAAGGGTCTATAATATGTACTATAAAAAATTGCTTTTTTGAAAATTCAATTTGATGTAATTGAAAATTTATTGAATCAATTTAATTTTTTTTGTAGGGGTAAAGTTAGGAGATTTTTTGTATGAGATTAGGATTTCTTACATTCGGTCGAAAATTTGTCGAACACAAAATAATGCGGCTTTAAAATCTCTGAATAGTTCTTTGAAGATATTTTTTTGATGGCGAGGAAAACAAAGCCAATATATGTATATATATATTTTGTTTTCAATATAATTAATGACACGGTTTATTAGGAAAATGATTGAATGGTATTGACGGAATTCTAATTGGTTATTGTTAATGATATAGTTTTGTTCTGAAGAAACTATTTTTTTTATCTTTGAATGAGCTATATCTATAATCTGTAATAATTAAATAAATTATTAAGTTTCAGTGACAGGTGAGAAATAAAGGACTGCGATTATTCCTTCTCTTGATTTAAGGGATGATTAATTAAGTCATTTAACTGACTTAAGATACAAATTATTTGTGTTACATAGTTGTCTCTATTTCGTGATATGTTTCCTTCTCTTTCGTAAGATTTATGATTTACATTCAATACTTCCCTTGCACATGAAAACCATGCTGGTACTTTGAAATTTTATATATTTAATGATACGTACCAACGAAAGCTGCCGACGACTTAACGCTATTACATTTTTGGCGCCAAGGACATGCATAGAGGTTTTAGGACATTGAGTAGATCCTTTGTTTTCCTTATTTTACACAAAACTTATTAGTTTATTGGATTCATTTTTCGAATAGTAAAAAATCGAAGATCACACAAAAACGCGACTAATCTCTTTATGTGTCAAATCAAACTGACAGTCCAAAATGGCTCATATTCCCAATATAAAATATATAACCTATAAAAGAGACAAAGGTATAAAGTTTTTTTTTCGCATTCTTTCATTAGTCTCATACATAATAATCGTTAAGAATTTAGAGTGGGAGTTTGTGAAAAGTAAGAGGAGTTTCGACAACCTAAAAGTAAGATTGTGCCTAAACTGAACTTATTCAGGGTTTGGATTCCCATGGATGGTACCTGACATCCTTTGTAAATGAACATGTTGATCTAATGCATTTCACTTGGATCATTGCATTGGATTTAGTACTCATTGTGGGTAAGCCCATTTTCCGGAATGCGTATCGGACGCTATGTCGTCAAAGTTCTGTAATTGATGCCTAGGTAAATTCACTATCTGTCTGGTGTACCAACTTCTAGTATATACCATAATATCCTCAGGTTAATAATAAGGCAGGTTAACTCATTGTCAGATGATCGCAACTAAATTGTTAGGATAACTGTTGGTTATTCCGTAACGTGTTTAGTCCCATCGAGAATTCATGGACAAGGGTGGATTTTGTTTCTTGTCAATCAGTACATTGGTTTCTAGCTAACAGTCGTGCTTTTACAAAAATAATATTAATTATATACACTACCAATGAACGATGTATTTTCATTGTGAAAGCTAATGTATAAATGGGTCATCTGCACAAAAGAGCTGAAACCTACAAGTACATATATTCTCTGGTGAACAATATACTTTTTAAATTGTTTGGTGCTGTGTGACACCTAATATATTAATTTTTCTTGCTTATTTGATGATTGTGCTGTATAACACCAGTTATTGTTGTTGGAATTTCTTATTTGCCAAATTAAGTTACAATTCAGCTTAGTAGAACCAGTTCAAATATTTTTTTAAAATTTATTAATAAAAATTTTTAATCTTAAGATACTAGAAAATAAAAAGTGTTTTGCAAGGGAGCAACAAATTGTTGTAATAGTCTATGAAATATATTGACAAGTTATGTATTCAAATTTTAAGCTGTAATTTAAACATTAAATAGAACATACATAAATAGTACTTTTCAATAAACTAAATTAAAATTTTTGAAAATAAAGATAACTATTATAAAGAAAATAGTTCTGAATTTACTTCATATATGTACCTTATAAAACAAATATCATTTCATTATTTTGAATTTGCCCTAATCTAAAAATAATTTTTTTTTTGTACTTATGATTTATTTAAATAATTTAGTTTAATTTAATAAAGATTTTCAAATACCATAAATATTTTTTATATGAACATATTTAATTTACATACATTTTTTTATTGTAAATAGGCCAAAAAGTGTGTACATGTCCAATGACCGATGCGCGCGATGGCCACGACGTAACCTTTTTAAACAATACAAATTCCTTAAATCAAAAATTAAACAAAAAAAAAATAATAATAAAAGTAAAATATATCACTTAAAATGCCAATCAGTCACAAAAACTAAACAAAAAGCCATATAATATAAAAAATGGCTCAACAAAAAGCTTCAGCCTCCAAATAATATAAAGCTGCTTTGGTTGGTTGGTGTATGCTACAAATGATTCAGCTAATAAAAAACCCCTCTACATTTTAATGCTAAAATGTTAATAAAATAATATCTAATTAGAGGGACTCTCAACTGGTAAGAGGAAGAAAAAGCCTAAACGACTGGCTTCGTTGGAATAAGCAATTAAAAGCAGTTTTGGGCACAATGTAAACAAAAAAAGGGAGCAAATTAAACGCCAGAAAACAACAAAAGCTTAAATCCAAACACCTACATCTAATAAAACTTGATAACCATATTGTTATCTTTTCTCCTTCCATTCATCAAATCAAATCTTCTTAGTTTGTTGGTAATTTACTATATACAAAAACCATCCAAATCTATAAAAACAATTTCTAATTTTTCAACTCTCTTCTTTTATATACATAAAAATATAATAAATATAAAAAGTATATACATATATGGATAAGATAAACACCAAGTACAATTTTATGAAATATAATTCTTTATGACTTTTAAAACTAATTTCCCTTTTAACAAATACAAAAAAAGCAGTGGATTTTCTTTTTTACCTTGATGATGTTGTTGATTACTCACTTCGCTTTAGCTGTTGTTTGTGGAGTGTTTTGCTTTGGAATTGTATTAATACTGCCCGCACCGATCACGGAATTTTAATTAATTGGTATATATTTAGTTCAAGGTGAGTTTAACAGATTATATTAAGTTTTATTTTTAATATGTATGTGTGTTCTGTTAATTTTTTTAAAGGATACATATATTGTTGTTCCTTTTACAATCAAAGGTAAATACCAGCTGACGAACATTAATTAACTGACATACTTATATGGATCAAGGTAAAAATTTATTTTAGCAAGAATTTGGCATGTAAAAATATATATAAAAAATAATTTTTAAGTACTAAATACTATTACAGTAAAAAGAAGTACAAGGTAATAAATAAATATATCAGTATTACCTATTTCTAAAGAAGAGCGTCAAAGATTTAAACAATTTGTCTGTTAAACCAATAAGATCAAACTTCTATACCTGCATAAACTGCAAGGCCGGCCGAAATTAATTAGTTTATATAAAAAATTTCTCAGTGAAAGGTTAGATGTGATAACTGACCTTTCAGTAAGTATTCAGTACAATTTTGCCTGCGGATTTTTTTCTCCATTTTCTTTTTAATTTAAATTTTTGATGGTGTACGGAGGTTTTTTGTTTTCCTTACCCTTTCCATTCTCCGTTTCTCTAATAAAAATTAATAACTTAGTGTGTCTTTTATGACTATACTTGATATTTTACTAATATTTTACATTGAATGATTAAATCTTAAAAAGTTTGTAAAACGAAATTAATTAGTTTATATAAAAAATTTCTCAGTGAAAGGTTAGATGTGGTAACTGACCTTTCAGTAAGTATTCAGTACAATTTTGCCTGCGGATTTTTTTCTCCATTTTCTTTTTAATTTAAATTTTTGATGGTGTACGGAGGTTTTTTGTTTTCCTTACCCTTTCCATTCTCCGTTTCTCTAATAAAAATTAATAACTTAGTGAGTCTTTTATGACTATACTTGATATTTTACTAATATTTTACATTGAATGATTAAATCTTAAAAAGTTTGTAAAACCAACATTATCTTTAACCTTTCCAATATATTTCTATTTATTATATTTTATTTTAAATAAAGTATAGTAAAGTAATAAATGAGAGTCATCACTGTAGTACAGTAAAACAAGGTCTGGAAATCCAGGTATAAAAAATATTTAAAAATGGCTTTAATTTATAATGCAAAATGTTTCTATATTAATAGCCAATTGAGAAGAGAAATTAATCATAATTTTGCATTTTGTCCTATTGGATTTGTTGCCTTAATATATAAAGTATAATATATATTAAGTACATTTTTTTATATGTACTTAGTACATATAATAATATACATATACGCATGTATATTATTTTATAAAGTCTGAAAGTTTGTTGTGTATAAAATATAATTAGACAACTCGTTTAATCTGTTATTTTGCAATTATACATTTTATACTTTAAATAGTACTTTTTTTTTTATACGACGAAGTTGAAACGCAATGAGAGAAAGAGAGTTGCACTTTGATGTGCACCAAAAGGTCGTTTATTTATCTATCTATAGATAGATGAGAGGGCCATTGAGAGACCTCATTTTCAACGTCAATCACAAAAGGAAGTTAAACAAAGCACTTCACAAATACAGCGATATATATATACTCAGCTTTATTCTCTCTTCCTTTTTATAAACAAATTCAAAAATTCTATAGGAGGCTTGTAATTAGTATAAAAAAGGGAATAAAATATTTGAGTACAAGAGTTTGACGTTCAAATAATTACTTTTAAATTTTTGGAAACCAAAACATACAGCCAACTTACTAATGTATGAATAATTTTTCTCTCAAAATTGTTTAGCAAAGACATTGTGATTCTCTCTTATAAGAAATGTATACATGCTAAATATACATAAATAAAAATTGTATTTTTTTCGTTGTCAGATTTTAAAACTTATATGTAAAAATGTTCGTTCGTATGGATGTGTGTATGCACGTGAAACTTAAACCTGTATAGCTTTCCCTCCTGTGCATGTTCATATTATTATAATTTTTTTTTTTTTTTTTTTTTTTTTTTTTTTTTTTTTTTTTTTTTTTTTTTTTTTTTTTTTTGTAAAGAAATATTTATATGAGAGTAATAACAGTAACAGTAAATATAAAATTTTTTATATAATAAGCGTACTTATGCATACACATTCACATATCTAAAATACAATACAATTTAATGTAATCAATAGAAGAAAACTTTAAATCCTGTTTTTTCCCATTACCTTAATTACTGCTACTTTATAGTCGGCTTTTGAAAATAATATATTTGATATTAGATTATGTTCATAGAATTTTGTTTATAACGTTAAAGTATTATGGTTCGGTTAATAGAAACTTAAAATCGTAATCGTAAGCTTTGAAATTTTTGGGGTTCCATTGTAATGCATTATAACTTACGACAAAATCATATGTACATACATTGTAGGTAGAAGTAATTTAGCCTTTTATTTTATGTTATTTTATTTTTTATTATACATCATTACTTTTTATTGGTTTTAGAAGACCTATCAAATTGAATTCAAAACAACAAAAAAAGGAAAATGAAATATTACTCATGTTTTCCAATGTCAACTCTTTTCATAAATATAAAAAATTATTAATTGTAGTATGTTCATTTATTATAAAATGGATTTGATTTTTTGATAAATGTACGGAAATTTAACAAATGGTGTAAGGGATTCTGCACGGAAACAAACAGATTTTTCAAATCATAATTTGCAAATATGCTATGTCATTGTTTAACATTTTTTTTAGTTTCTTTGCTTGTTGGTTGTATTTTTGTAAAATTTGATATTGGTGGAATCCTGTTGCAATTTTCTAACGAGCTTAAAGTGTTATAGCCAACTCATTGTGTTATAGTATATGCTTTGGTTCATCACAGAAAATAAGTTTGCCGCAATATTCAGTATAGTAGTAAGACGTTCGGAGATGCAAGGGATATTTTTGGGGTTTCAAGGTCAGCAAGTTATATTTATCTTATATTGTGTAACACCACCAGTCGCTTTCTACCCGATTTATAATAGACCTGTCTGGCAAATTCTGCTCCATTTTTTTAAATTTTTTTTTTTAACTGTAGAGATCACATATACTTAAATCCAATATATCAAAAAATATGTGTAATAAGTTGAAGTATAAACTCATTGTTTGCAATATATACACAGTGTGTCGTGTATAAAAATATGTGTGGTAATTATTTCAGACAAAAAATATAATAAATCATATTTTTTTAGCAATTGTAATGATACTATAATAAGATTCTTCCCTTGCATACATACAGATGTATACAATTCCCATGCAAACAAGTACTAAAACCCGTTATACTTTATAATTATTAATTTTGTTAAGTAAAAATTTTCTTTTAAATATAAACACTTTTTCAAAGAACAAAATATGTATATATGTATGTACGTACATATATATAAAGTTTTATCAAATGTCGTACATATTTTGCAAATCAATTCAATATCTGCAGTTTTTTATGTCCGTGAATTTCGTTCTCTTTAACAGCACAACTAACTACTATCTTTTTCTCTTGTTGAAATACACTGCTCCAAATAGTTCATTTACGTTTACCCATTTCTAAGGCATATGTGGACTAACATTAAAACATATATAACCCACATCGGCAAGTGCTGCAGTCATTTACATAATATTTATGTAGATCATGATTTTTGTCTGTTGCTTAGTTTGGAGCTCTTTTGGACTAATCATTTCTATGCAGTCTATGTCCGATTTCATAAAAGTAAATTCTTAATATCTGTGCCCATTGCCTACAGTTTTATTGAAAATCCTTAAAAGTAACAATTTTTTCAATTGGAAAAAATTCATTGCCTATTTAGAATTTTTGTACTATGTTTAAAGAAGTGTGTAAATAATAGAAAATTAAACTTCTTTATTAAGAAATTTTTTCTAGTATATTTAATTGTGAGTAATTTTTCGTAAAGTAAGAGTAACAATATCAGATAGCGAAAAAACCTTTCGTTACAGAACTTTTTCATAATAATATTGCGCCAATAATACCATTTTTATGCTTCTATTTTAAGGTGTATGAAATTTTCTTGTGAATCAACCATTAGATACCATAACGTTGCAATTTGCATGATTGGAGGGCGGAGAGTATTGTTTTCGTTTTGCCGACTCGACAATTTTAGCACAGAATAATTTATCTTACATTAATACTAGAACAAAAATTTTTAGTTTAAAAATTTTACCAGGGCCTGTCGTGCCAAAGAATAGTTCGATAGTGTAGGATATTGAATCAGGCCCTTAAATTTCTTCTAATGTTCTCTAGTATGTGGGCAGCCATGACTAAGTTTTATGGCAAAAGATTAAGTGAGTTTTTCATTTACTGCTTGTTTTTTTAAGTGCGAAAAATTTCCTTGTAGTATCTGCACTGTTCTATACAGTGATGTCGATATTTTGAATAGAAATTAAATATGAAATGAATAATGAAATATGGCACATTTAAAAATATACAAAAACAAGGAAATGACATGTTTAGTTAATACTGAATATTATTTTTGAAAATGTTGTGCGCTCTAACTATTAATTCAATTTAGATAATGTGCTAACAAAAAATTTGAGATGTTGCGTGTCGTAAGTTGAAGAATATATGTGTAGTATATGTGCTGATAATTAATTGACTTGATGCTAATTATATTGAAAAGTTTTGCTGTGCTTATGATCCGATTTGATAAACCAAGAACCAAGACTATTTGTCAATAATGATATGTTCCAACGACAATGTCATAATGGTCTATTTTTGTACCCACACCTCTAAGGAAATATAACAGTATATAGAGGACAAATATTGAAGGAAAAAAATGAGATCAGTCTATATAAACTAATTTGAATTTTTTTTCCCAAATTTACAAGATTGTACGCGTGTTATGAACAGAGGCAAAAAAATCTTTTTGAAGCCTGCAAAGAAAGCAATCCTTATGCAATTAATCCTTAATTAATGCAATTTAATCCTTAGATAAATATATCTTCCTGAGAGCCATTTAACATAAAAACTTTTTTAGCAATAAGTTATGATAAAATACGGATTATTTAAAATTTAGCATCTAGATATTGAAAATCCATATAAGTCGGCTTAATACCAAATCAAATTTTTAGTACAATTTCGCTGGTGTCACATAAAAAAACTTAATTTATGGCGTCTAGACCACGTTAATTTAATAGTTGACTACATTTCCAAATGTATCTGTGTAGTAAGCAGAAAAATTTATCATATCAATTTGGTGTGCCTAAGTATATATTTTTCTTATCAAATGTGGCCTATAACATAATTAATATAACATAATTAATACATTCGAGTACATTTATAGATATTACAATTCTTTTCATATGAAAAACTCATCCTGACGTTTTTTTTTTGTTCCTAATAATTGCTCTCATTTATGGACTCGCGCGGCGCGTACATTCTTATTTTACTATTTTCAAATATTTTTATTTTTTAAACCAAAACTTGTTTTATTTGTTAAACATATCAAATACAAGGCGTATGGCATTATAAAAATGTTTATTAAATACCTTTACATTTTTAAATTAAAAAATTTCAAATTGTGCATTAAATATATAATTTCTTTAAGAATTGTAAAATTGTGCACATGATATTGTCCGTGACTGGGACTCATAAAGCAGGCTGAATGATGGTGGTTTTGAAGGCTAATGACGCTTGTAGCTTATTCGCTTAATTTTAGAAGAAAGTAAATTGTATGGTGCTGAAAAATCATTTTGTTCGCGGTTGACATTTGTCTATGACATATGACATTTGAATAACAAAGAAAAATTTTACGCATTCCATATTTCGTTGAATACTTTGTCCATGCACTGTGATTATAAGAATTTATGTTATAGAAATTCTTGGCTTATGTTAATTATGAAATTTTTTTCATCTACTAGGTAAGGGAATGTATGTAAAAAATATCTGATATCGCATTAAACTTTGGCATAAGGATCAAACTATAACAAGATAACCATAATTTCAAAGGATGAAGGCATAAATGCAATCCTTTTCAATGTGTGCGCAAAAATGTTTAAGAAATCAATACTGATTCTGAATAAAAAGAAAGTTAGTTCCAATCTAGGAATGTTTTTAATAATGAAAACAAAGTCATCACACAATATGGGCTAATCAAATTACTCTTCTCGTAATTTAGATTGCACTTACATTTGCTATGCAATTTATTAAGAAATTCTATAAGCAGCCTTAATTTTTACGACACACATTCTTAAATATCAAATAATACGATTTATTTTATTTAATACGCTTTATTATCTTTTCATTATTTCCTATACAGATTAATACAATTCCAAGCAAAAATATGCAAAATACTTCAACGCTAATAATAAGCAAAGAGCCATCATGGGTAAATAGAAAAAACATAAAGAATAATAAAAAAAAAATTAAAACATTTTTATAAAAGAATATCGGACATTGGTAATCCATCAAATCCAAGTACACACGTTTATTCTCGCTCCAAGCCAAACCTGGAAACAAAAGAAGTAACTCTAAAAGAGCGCAGACATCAATTTTAATACATATGAGAAGTTAAAGTGTA
Organism: Ormia ochracea; assembly: GCA_963402855.1. NCBI lineage: Eukaryota > Metazoa > Arthropoda > Insecta > Diptera > Tachinidae > Ormia > Ormia ochracea. Next base: position 46,469,367 of record OY727106.1, read on the forward strand.
GTTTGGGGTTGACGTTTTTTTAAGTCTACTTTACGTACTGTTTAAAAGTTTTTTCATCACCTCTCAAAAAAAGAAATATTTTATTATTTTTCTTTATAGTGACGATGATGACCATGACACAGACTCCTTGGATATAAAACCACCGCAGGCTCATATATCCAGAGATTCGAGTGGCTCAAGGCGAAAGGAAAAATCAAAGGATAAAAAACATTCCAAAGAACGTAAACGTAAAGAACGTTATTCAGATACTTCAGAACGTGAAAAAGAGAAAGATTATCATCGACGAAGTGATGTCGATCGAAAAGACATGCGTCGCACTGATGATCGTTATCAAGTGCAGAAAATAGGGTACGAAAGAGAGGAATATATAGCCAGTACCGATAAACGCTATCATGTTAAACATTATGATCGCTTAAATGAAGATGCTGCTGGTTCTCGCGGTAGTGGAAATATTTATCACCATGGCAGTAGCAGTAGTTACCATGCTCACCAAGAACACCAATACAATCATTACCAACAATCGCATCACAATCATTCTCAGATACAAATCCATCAACGTTCACGTCAAGATTATTATGAACACCGAAGGCAGCAAGACTATCATCATTCACATCCCACCGAGTACCACAACCCACGTCATCACCAGCAACATAGTCAAAATTTTGATACTTCGAGAACAATAGGTCATAAATATCACGATCATGACATAGAGAAGCGAAAACACTCCACCTATGATCAATCTAAAGATTCCGAAAGCTTAGAACAGGATTTGCGGTCACGCTTATTGAGCAAGCGTCATAAATATGTAAAAGATGATGTTATGGAAGGTGTCAATACCTCAAGAGATGATAGCTATGAACATTTATATGATGAGCGGAAACATGAAAAGTCCTCTTCAAAAACAGAGCGTCATAAAGCGAGGCGTTTAAAAGAGAAAGAGGCCATTATTGAAGTTGTCGATAGTCCTGACGCGGAAGAAAATATTCGTCATATACAACGAAAAAAGCATAAACGTCATAAAGAGAAACCCGAGAAAAGAGCAGTTGCTATTTCAAATATTATTTCGCCTAAAACCGTGCTACCGCCACAAGAAAACCGTCGTAGCCCTGAAGATCCCGATTTAATAGCTCGTCGAGCCAAATTGTTAGCTGCCGAACAGGAAAAAGAAAAACGTAAGGAAACAGCACGTAAGGAACTCGAAGCACGGAGAGAATTGAGAAGAGATCGTGATCTTGATATTTTAAGTCCCACCGCTGTGGCGGCCAGTGTAACCGCCGGTTTAAATGTTCAAATTAAACGTAAACAGAGCGATGAAGAAGACAAAACAAAAAGAAAACGAGGTCGAAAACCTGTGGATAGTGAAGATGAAGAAGACGAAGAAGAACTAGAAGAGGAAGACGATGAAGATGTAAGTGATTCTTCAGCTAATAGTCGAAACGTGGTTGAAGATAGTGTAAGTAATTCTGTAAGTGAATCAGATGACAGTAATTATAAGACAGCTAAGTCGAAGAAAAAAAAGCGTATTTCTCACAGCGACGGTGAAGTATCGCTACCTGAAAGTCCCTTGTCTATTGGAGAATTGGCTAAATCGCCTAAGAAATCTAAAAAAAAAGCAAAGAAAAGAAAACATTCCGACAGGGATAGATATTCCGCTGACGAGGAGAACGAGGGGCATAGTAAACGATCCTTTAGATCTGGTACATTATCGCTGTCCCTTAGTCATTCTAGATCCCGATCACTTTCGCACACACCTCTCCGTTCCAGATCAAGGTCAATACGTTCGTCACTATCGCGCAGCTCAAGATCACGTTCCAGGTCGCATTCATCAGAACACAGTCGATCGCGGTCTAGGTCCCGTTCAAGTTCACGGTCCCGTTCCCGTTCAGCTACCTCACGCAGTCATAGTTTGTCAACTTCACGATCGCGTTCTCGGACGCGTAGCGAAGAACGAGATATGAAGGCGAATTCTCGCAAGGAAGAAGTTGAACTTAAAGACAAACTAACCTTGAGTGAAGCAGACAAACAGAAGCTTCAAGATAATGATGACTTACCTGCCATGGATGATAAGGGTAATCCACTGCCAAACTACTATCCTGGTATACAAGGTTGTCGCTCTGTTGAAGAATTTCAATGTTTAAATCGTATAGAAGAGGGTACTTACGGTGTGGTATACCGCGCTAAAGACAAAAGAACTAATGAAATTGTAGCTCTTAAACGGCTTAAAATGGAAAAAGAAAAGGAAGGATTTCCTATTACATCTTTGCGCGAAATCAATACTCTATTAAAGGGCCAACATCCTAACATTGTGACAGTTCGTGAAATAGTAGTGGGTTCAAATATGGATAAAATTTTCATTGTTATGGACTATGTAGAACATGATTTGAAGTCTCTAATGGAAACAATGAAGGCCAGAAAGCAATCGTTTTTCCCTGGTGAAATTAAATGTTTAACACAACAATTGTTGAAAGCAGTAGGTCATTTGCATGACAACTGGATTCTGCATAGGGATTTAAAAACTTCAAATCTGCTTTTGTCACACAAAGGCATCCTAAAAGTAGGTGATTTTGGTTTGGCTCGAGAATATGGATCTCCGTTGAAGAAATATACCTCATTGGTGGTTACGTTGTGGTACAGAGCACCAGAGTTGCTATTGTGTTCACCGGAATACTCCACACCGATTGATTTATGGTCTGTCGGTTGCATATTCGCGGAATTTCTGCAAATGGCGCCTTTATTTCCAGGAAAATCCGAAGTAGATGAATTAAATCGAATCTTTAAGGTAACTTTTTTTTTTTTAATTTTTATAAATCCTAATTTGGTTTCTTACTACTAGGAATTGGGAACACCGAATGAAAGGATATGGCCTGGTTATAGTCATTTGCCAGCCGTAAAAAATATGATAAGCCAAAATTCTCAATTTGCCGACTATCCTGTTTCTAGTTTACGAAAACATTTCGCAGATAAAACTTCAGATGCAGGAATTGATTTGTTGCAAGGTCTTTTAACTTATGATCCCAAACAAAGATTATCTGCTGACACGGCGCAAAAACATCATTATTTCAAAGAACTGCCAGTACCTATTGATCCATCCATGTTTCCCACATGGCCAGCTAAAAGTGAATTAGGTGCCCGAAGAGCTTTAGCCTCTTCCCCCAAACCACCTTCAGGAGGTTCTCAATTCAAACAATTAGGAAAAGACGATATTACTGGCACCGGTAGTGGAGGAAAAATGATATCGGGTATTATAACTGGTAACAAGAAGTCATCGGCTAACACTGGTTTCGTTTTAAATGCCAGTATGGACCAAAGGCAACTAGCTATGGCTCCCGGTTTTAGTTTGAAATTTTAAGCTAAGCTTACGAATTAATTTACTTAATAATTAATTTATTCTCCAAACTTTAAACAATTTTAAATTGCTACAATGGTAAATTATCCAGCCCATTTTTGTTTAATTTAGTAAATAAATCGTTCTTGTTGTCAGTATATCACGTTTTAGCCGTAAATGTTTACGTAATACACATCAAAAAATCATTGTTTTAGAAACTTCAGAACAAATTTACACAATATTTTCATAAATATATCACTTAAATTTGATAATTCTTCATTAAATCAGAATATGTTTACTTTTTTATATAAATCTCTTCTTCCTAATTTACGTTATCAAATCTGTACTTTTCTACAATAAGTTAACTTACGTAATAATTTTAAAAAAATACGTATGTAAACGTGTAAAAAAAGGATAAATATATATAGTTTTGGATAGAAAGTTAATGTGATGATATTTTCTTTTAAAGTGGAAAAAACTTTGCTAAAATGTAGATTCAACCTTAGAATGATGCAATTTTTGCAGGGTATGACAATCGCAAACAACGTGCGGCTTCGGAATGAGCAGCGTTTTTATAGCCTCACCAACGGGAATGCTAGAGATAAATTGTGCAAATGTTCAAACTGGAATTCACGAAATATAGCGATAGTTGTAAATGTTTTTAGAAATGCAATGCAAACGTGGATAATTTAAGAAACCTGCAACCGACATATAAAGACGTCCGCACAGTATTATTATCGGTCTTGGGAATTGTCAAACACTTGTGTCCGACATGATATTATGGAAGACCCCTCGATGGTATAACGGTTAGTACACCCGCCTGTCACGCAGGTGTCAGGGGTTCAATTCCCCGAGGAGCCAGAAGCCAAAGGCCTCAGTAGCCAGTGCTTCTATAGATATTGCAATTATATTCATATAGTTGTAATATTTGGTAAATAAATAAAATAAAAGATATTGGGGGCTATTCTGCGTTTCGATGTGAATCGAAATTTTCTCCGTCTGTCAACTTTGGTATTCTGCGTTTCGATTCCGCTCAGTTTCTTTCGATTGTATGTATTCTGCATTACGATCGGAGCTCCGTTTTTCTCAGTTGTGTTTTTGTTAACGGAGGAGTTTTTTTATCTGTGTTTTTTAGTTAAAAACTTTAAAATTGAAAAAAACTCAAGTAGAAAATGAAATAAAATGCTCAGAAGCAATTAAAAAAACACTTAAAAATATTTTTAATTAATTTATTTAATTAAATTAATATTTAATAATAGTGCAGGTCAAAAACAACAACACCAGAGCAGTATGAAGTAAGAAGTCATAGAATTTTTCTGCATCTCACGAGAAAAACTGTCTAACAACCTTACACCTTTCTCTGTTTATCAACAACTTATTTTTATTATGTATAAATAAACTTTTTGCATTAAATTTAACATTTGCTTATGAAAATGATAACAAACTTACTTACTTTCCTATTTCATTTCAACATTGCACAGTGATGCTATTACTTTTGTAAACATTGTTGTCTTCTTCTTGTTCTTTCGATTCCGTTTTTCTGCAGAATACCAATTTTCGATCGCAACGGAACTGAATGCGGAGACTTAATCGAAACGCAGAATAGGGATCATTATGGTCTTAATAGATAAATAACTGGTTCCAGAACATCGGTTCTTATTACCGAAACTTGAAAAAAAATAATAAATAATAGTTGAGTAAATTTTCTCTCAGAAGCATAAAGGGAAGTACACGATTAGATACGAAAGGGGATTACGCATGAAATAAAAATAAATGTTTTTGAATTGAAAAACAGCATTTTATGGTGAGGCATTTCAGGTAGACCGGTATTAGTTCTTAAATTTCTTCTTACTCTTTCATTTTTTTATCCTACGGATTTTTCAACTAAAGTGTTATTAGAATTAAAAAAAATGCATCTGTAAAATTTTAAAAGATTTACATGTATTCATATAAAATATTGATGCAGAAGACAGACTTATAGAAAAAATTTTTAATATCAAGTTAAGTGCAATAAATAATCTCAGCAAATAATTTGGTAAAAACAAATATCTGAGGATTAATAAGTGTTTCTATTCCTTTTAAAACTTCGAAAAATGTACAACTTAGTAAATATTAACACATTTTTTATTTAAAAAATATAAAAATAAAAATTTTAACACTTTTTTTAAATATATGCATGCATAATCATAATCTTTTATCTTATATATTAAAAAACGAGTGATTCGAGAAAGAGCTTAATGAATTCAGTTTAAAAATTAACAACCAGGGACATACGAAAAATTGTCACATGCAATTTTCTTTAAGTAACAAATGTATTCATTCTATTTCTGTTTATTCCACATAAAATTGCATACGGCAAATTTTCATATAACGTAACTTTGCTTCATATATATTACACCTGGCATTTAAACAATTAAATATAAAAAAAAGCACAAAATACAAAGCAGTTTGTGTCCCGTTCGTTTTCGTACTTAAAATTTTGATATTTACAGGCGTTAAAAAAGTAGATAAAATTTACGTATACATATAAATATTTAAAAAAACTGAACTTGTTGGGTTGGCTTAAGCATTAATATTTATATTCATTTTATGTATGATTTTCTTTTTTCGTTGTCTGTACCAGTACCACCGCCACATAACTTCTTGCCCATGCCAGAATTTCTACTTAAGCGTTGCTTTCAGTAATGGTATTTCTAACTTCGTGACCAAAATCCTAGTTAAAACAGCCAATTTATTAATTAGTTTTTTTTTTTGTGAATAGTTAATTTGTTTTCGTTTTGATTGTTGACCCAAAATGGGTTGTGGGTGGGTTTGTGGAATGTTTGTTGGAATGGATTTTTGAATAGTTGAGTTGAGAGGTGTAAAGATGTACAGAATTGAAAGAATATAAAAGAAAATAAAAATCAAAAAATTAGTTATATAATTTTAGTTAACATGCATTACAGTACCGTAACAACCGAGGCTAATTAATACCAAGTAAAAATGATGAAGCTTTATAGCGTTTTCCACAATATGCACATATTTAATAAAATCCTTGATAGATTATTTGGAGCGAAAAAGTGGTATACTTGGTATGAATTGTCCTTAGTAACAACTGTACATGACATGAATTATGTTAGTTGAATACTTAAAACAAAAAAGCTTTGATAAAGTTTTTAGGCAACAACTTTTAAGTGATCCTCATAACAATAATGAATGCTTACAACTAAATATATATAAAGGAAGAGTTTAAAACTATATTTTTAAGTTGTTATATACATTTGTAAATGAATAAATTGCTCCCGTTTTATATATGCTTTTTGTTTTCGCCGATTAAGGATGGCGTAAGTGCCAAGAAGGTATATTATTATTATCATATTAATCATTGAACCCACAACCTTATACTTTTACTACTTCTGTCAACGACATCCCTCTCAAGTAAAAAAAAAACAGCGAAGCAATGCACGGCATGAAATAGCAAGTTCCAACCTGCAGATATTCAGGAAAGACAAACTAATACCAATTTGAACAGTAAGCTAATCTAACCACTTTAAATGCACATATTATACATTACAACATGCTTTTATGTTTAAGATATGGAAGTAAATTGTACGATTTCTAATTTTAGACGCTCTTAGTAAGAGTTTAATATAAAATCGTTGTAATGATGAGTTGGTATACACATTTACAGCGTTACTTGTTCATAATTCTTCTTAGAGCATTTTTGTATCATATTTTAGTACCATTTTTCAAAAATATCAATATAACAAACATAAAAAAAAGACAAGAAGGATAACCAGGACTTTCTCAAAAATTTTGCGTAATTCAAATGAATTGCTTAAACATTGTGGAAATAAAAATTTCAGCGTTATTATCATTTAGACTGACTGCACGTATAGTATTTAATTCTTACGTAAACGATGCCCAGATTTTCTTTTCTTCCACCTAATTGTAATTGTGTCAATAATTTCAATTGTTCAGTATTCATTAGCGTACAAAACATTTAAAAATTAAATTAAATTTATTGTGATATAATTACGCTTCCCGTTTTTGTCATGAGAAGATCCATAAAGTTATAACATAAATGAATAGATATTAGTAATTATTAAAAAAGTTTTATTTGGTTTTCAAAATGAATTTTATTCTTTAATGATTTCATTTGATTTTGTTTTGCAGCCATTTTACAATAAATCTCAATGGTAAATGTTTAAAAGTTTATTGTTTCTTGTTGATTACTGTTATTAGAAGAGTTCTAGTAAGTATTAAAAGTGTTTCTTAACAAATATTTCATAAAAATTTTTTCAATAATTTTTTTAGTACTAACAGCGTTAAAGTCTCGTTGTTTTAAAAAACATTTAAATGACATTCTTCTTATGTATTGATAGAAAAAAATATTGTTAAACAAAAAATTAATGAGACTAGACTGCTCTGTTTTACTTTGTGATGTTTGGCTGTTAAATTTTTCTTGAATGCTGATTTAGTTTACCTGTTGCTGTTGATTATTTTGCCCTCCAGCATTTTTGGGTTTTCTGTTGTTATTATTGCGTCTAGGGCGATTGTTTCGTGGTGGACCTCCTCCATGCTGTCCATTACCTGTGGAAAAAAAATATTTAAATGAAGAATTTTTTTTTTGTAGAAAACTCCAAAATTATAATATACTCATATACACATGTAAGTAATTTTATTTAAAAGATTAAATGACTGTATTTGTATTTGAAGCAGGGTTTCATAGACTTCTGGGGAACAATGAGTAGATAAGAAAGTGCGAGGGTATTGCTCTAGGTTTTGTATACGTGGTGTGATCAAAAAATTGTTATTTTCACAATTTTTGCAAAAAGTATTTCAAAATCTTGTACCCTTCAACGTAATCCCCCTCAAATGTATTATACTTTTGAAAGACTTCTGAAACGCACTTATTGGTATAGCCAACAGGTCCAGTTTCGATTTTTCTAATATCTCCTCAATCGTACCAAAGCGCTATCCTTTGTCTGTATCTTCAGCCCGGTTAATACGGTTGGGGTATGATTGTTTTCTTTTTGCCAAAAACTAACGCACCAGCATCAATGTGTGAGCTATTGCGTTCTGATTGTGCAAAATCCATAATTCGACTTTTCACTATTCTGTGCCTTTCTAATGAATTACTTCTCGCAAAGGGCGCATATCTGCAAGGTATTATTTCTTGATGACCGATCGACCTTGTAGCAAGAATTTATGATGCATCACGCCATTGTAAGGAAAACTGAGCAAAACCTTCACCTTTAACAAAACTCGACGTGATTTTTTCGGTCTTGGTTCTTCTGGACGCTTCCCTTGGTATTATTGGACTTTGGTTTTAATCTGATAGCCATACACCCATGATTCCTCACCACTTATGACATTTTTCAGCAACATCATTCAATACCTCGCATGCGACGTTGTTTTTGCACAAAATTTAGAAAAAAATTGAATACAAATCGAAGAGCACATCAAAACACGACTAATGTTTTTATCTGACAGAAACAATTTGACAATCCAAAACGGCTCTGTACCAACTTAACAGAATAAAACTCTAAAATCGAACATACGTTACTCACAACTTATGAAACAACCGTTATTTTTTTGATCACACCTCGTATTATCATTTATTGATAAGCTTACCGTCATTGCGTGGTCCACGAGGACCGCCTCCACCACGATTATTAAAACTACGACGGAAAATACGTCTTGGTTGACCACCACGACGCATTTGCTGACCACCTTGACCATCGCCACCCCTTTGGTTAGGGTCAGCGTTCTGATCGTGGCAGCCATCGTCGCCCACGCTTCCATCAGCACCGCCTATTGGACGTCTAGACGGGTTGCGAGCAAAGCTGAATATAAAGGGGCGCCGGCCGCCACCTCCTCTGCCACCGCGCCTAAAATTGCGCTGTTGTCTCTGCGGCTGCGATTGTTCGTCACCATCGTGACCTTGGTCACTGCCTTGCTGAGCTTGTCCCTGACCCTCTTGAAGCTGTTGATGATTAACATTATTACCATGTCTACGGCGATTTCTTCTAATCCATGGTAGAATATTACGTTTATCGGCGGCAAATTGGCTACCACGTACCGGCTCTCCCGAAGGTCCAGTAACGTTAGCAGCTTCATTACCTTTTTCTCCAATCACAACATCAAATTCTACCACTTCTCCATCACCTACAGAACGTACTGCTTTCTTGGGATTATTTTTAACGATAGCACTTTGATGGACGAACACATCCTCTTTCGTGTCGTCACGATTAATGAATCCGTAACCGCTTTTCACGTTAAACCATTTAACAGTACCGGTTACCTTCGTCGCTGTAATAAAAATACATATAATGTTAATTTTTTTAATTTAACTGAAATTACAAATTTATATATATATACATACATATATATATATATATACGAAAGGGCTGCGACGATTTTCATCGGATCTTTTTCTTAGCATATATGTATATATATATATATATGTATAATGTAGTTTGAAATTGTCCAACCAATGCACTTACATACATACACATGAATATATAGTTTGGGAGGAGCATTATTTCATAGAAAATATAAGTATTTACTTGTTTACAAACAGTTCGTCGCATAATGTGTTTTTTGTGCTTTAAATTTTTTTTCGTTACTTATACTGCAAGAGTGCATATACAAATAAACCAAAAACAAATCGAAAGCAAATAATAGAGTGAACGGAACCAACGAATTCAAAACCTAATTCCAAATGAAATAAAAAAGGAAACAATATATAGAAACTTGAAAAAAAAAAAAATAAATAATAGTTGAGTAAATTTTCTCTCAGAAGCATAAAGGAAAGTACACGATTAGATACGAAAGGGGATTACGCATGAAATAAAAATAAATGTTTTTGAATTGAAAAACATTAGCATTTTATGGTGAGGCATTTCAGGTAGACCGGTATTAGTTCTTAAATTTCTTCTTATAGTGCTTTCACACAATCAGCCCAATTATGAAAAATAATTCCCCGGGAAAAATTTCCCTTTTCCCATTCCTCCTATTATGAATTTGAATTTCCCTCGAGTTTTTTCCCTTTTGTCTCTCCTCCTATTCTAAACACAATTTGAGAAAGGGAGAAATTTCCCTGGGAAAAAAGTAGGTATTATGAATATAGAAAAAGGGAGAAAACAGTTAACAGTTTTTGGGAGTTTTTTCCTCAAATATTTTGCAGGGAGATAACGTAAAAATGTAAGTTTTAAATTAAAAAATTATCAGCCCAATTCTAATTTTTTCCCGGGAATTTTTTCCCTTCCCTATCACTTATTCCCGGGAAAGAAATTCCCTCATTCTAATCTCCCCGGGAACAAGAAAAAAGGGAGGGGAAAATCAGCATCAGCTGTTTTGGTTTTGACATTTTATTTTGTGCAAACGCTAGTTTACAAATAAAAAAGAGAATACAAGTTCATCAACTTCAGAGCATAACTTGACCACAGCTCAATCAATAAGAGCAAATATTGGAAGTACGCTATAAGAAAATAATTGTTTTAATATTTTAACAATTCATTTATTTTATAGAAATAACAAAATACCACTTCTTGGGTGAATAAAAAAAAAAAAACAAAATTAAACTGCCACATACATACATATGTAATACTAAATTTTGTAAATATGCAATTTTTTAATTGTCTGCCGCACATATTTTTTTTGGTCAGTCCATACCTTAAAATTTAATAATTTTATTAAAGTGGCCAATCTTATCAAAAATTTTTCGGAAATAGAAAATTTTATTTTATTTTAAATTTTATTTTTTCATTGCACTTATCGTGAAGTAGCAGTACTATCTCGAAGCGTTCTACACTATCAACAATAGCAAGGATATACATATGTATATAACCCCTTACACAAACATTTTAATAAACATTTAAATAAACTATTAAGAAGAGCTGTGAAACGTATAGCTGTTTTACCCATCGATGGAAACCAAGTTGAAAGTATGGACCTTCCAACGGTGGGCGTTTCAGCATTTATAAATTGTATTTCAATTTATTTCTTTTTACTTGTTGCTAAGCTCATTATAAATATGTATGTATGAACGGTTCACTTCGCAAATATTACAAACTCTTGTACAACAGTAATTGATAATTATGTAACGGTATTTCTAATAAGCTAAATAATGAAGTTAATAATTGGATTCTGTTAACAATGACCTTAAGAATTTAGAGTACATTTTTTTTACCCTTGTCGCCTTTATTAAAACAATCTTGGTTTATTTATTTTTTTTAGTTTATTTTTTTAATGTAAAAAGTGTTACAGAATTTTTTTGGATCAGAAATTTACCTTTTTCCACTCAGTAACATTCTTATTTGGTGGACCTAGCGAATTAAGTTCCTCTTCAGCGCTTTGCTAGAACCGTTGGATATCCTGCTTATCTTATCTCCCTTAAAAAAACCGCGAGCAATTTCAGCATTCTGCTCCATAAGGGAGATCAAGTGTTGCAATTACGTCTTATTTATACTTTTTGACCTCAAAAAATTACTTTAAAATTACTATTTTATAATTTTTTAATTTAAAACTTACATTTTTACGTTATCTCCCTGCAAAATATTTGAGGAAAAAACTCCCAAAAACTGTTAACTGTTTTCTCCCTTTTTCTATATTCATAATACCTACTTTTTTCCCAGGGAAATTTCTCCCTTTCTCAAATTGTGTTTAGAATAGGAGGAGAGACAAAAGGGAAAAAACTCGAGGGAAATTCAAATTCATAATAGGAGGAATGGGAAAAGGGAAATTTTTCCCGGGGAATTATTTTTCATAATTGGCCTGTTAGAGTACATTTTTTTTACCCTTGTCGCCTTTATTAAAAAAATCTTGGTTTATTTATTTTTTTTATGTAAAAAGTGTTACAGAATTTTTTTGGATCAGAAATTTATCTTTTTCCACTCAGTAACATTCTTATTTGGTGGACCTTTGGAATTAAGTTCCTCTTCAGCGCTTTGCTAGAACCGTTATATCTTGCTTATCTCCCTTAAAAAATCCGCGAGCAATTTCAGCATTCTGCTCCATAAGGGAGATCAAGTGTTGCAATTGCGTCTTATTTCTACTTTTTGACCTAAAAAAATTACTTTAAAATTACTATTTTATACAGGCCAATTATGAAAAATAATTCCCCGGGAAAAATTTCCCTTTTCCCATTCCTCCTATTATGAATTTGAATTTCCCTCGAGTTTTTTCCCTTTTGTCTCTCCTCCTATTCTAAACACAATTTGAGAAAGGGAGAAATTTCCCTGGGAAAAAAGTAGGTATTATGAATATAGAAAAAGGGAGAAAACAATTAACAGTTTTTGGGAGTTTTTTCCTCAAATATTTTGCAGGGAGATAACGTAAAAATGTAAGTTTTAAATTAAAAAATTATAAAATAGTAATTTTAAAGTAATTTTTTGAGGTCAAAAAGTATAAATAAGACGTAATTGCAACACTTGATCTCCCTTATGGAGCAGAATGCTGAAATTGCTCGCGGTTTTTTTAAGGGAGATAAGATAAGCAGGATATCCAACGGTTCTAGCAAAGCGCTGAAGAGGAACTTAATTCGCTAGGTCCACCAAATAAGAATGTTACTGAGTGGAAAAAGGTAAATTTCTGATCCAAAAAAATTCTGTAACACTTTTTACATTAAAAAAATAAACTAAAAAAAATAAATAAACCAAGATTGTTTTAATAAAGGCGACAAGGGTAAAAAAAATGTACTCTAAATTCTTAAGGTCATTGTTAACAGAATCCAATTATTAACTTCATTATTTAGCTTATTAGAAATACCGTTACATAATTATCAATTACTGTTGTACAAGAGTTTGTAATATTTGCGAAGTGAACCGTTCATACATACATATTTATAATGAGCTTAGCAACAAGTAAAAAGAAATAAATTGAAATACAATTTATAAATGCTGAAACGCCCACCGTTGGAAGGTCCATACTTTCAACTTGGTTTCCATCGATGGGTAAAACAGCTATACGTTTCACAGCTCTTCTTAATAGTTTATTTAAATGTTTATTAAAATGTTTGTGTAAGGGGTTATATACATATGTATATCCTTGCTATTGTTGATAGTGTAGAACGCTTCGAGATAGTACTGCTACTTCACGATAAGTGCAATGAAAAAATAAAATTTAAAATAAAATAAAATTTTCTATTTCCGAAAAATTTTTGATAAGATTGGCCACTTTAATAAAATTATTAAATTTTAAGGTATGGACTGACCAAAAAAAATATGTGCGGCAGACAATTAAAAAATTGCATATTTACAAAATTTAGTATTACATATGTATGTATGTGGCAGTTTATTTTTGTTTTTTTTTTTTTATTCACCCAAGAAGTGGTATTTTGTTATTTCTATAAAATAAATGAATTGTTAAAATATTAAAACAATTATTTTTTTATAGCGTACTTCCAATATTTGCTCTTATTGATTGAGCTGTGGTCAAGTATTGCTCTGAAGTTGATGAACTTGTATCCTCTTTTTTATTTGTAAACTAGCGTTTGTACAAAATAAAATGTCAAAACCAAAACAGCTGATGCTGATTTTCCCCTCCCTTTTTTCTTGTTCCCGGGGAGATTAGAATGAGGGAATTTCTTTCCCGGGAATAAGTGATAGGGAAGGGAAAAAATTCCCGGGAAAAAATTAGAATTGGGCTGTAAATTCTTAAGGTCATTGTTAACAGAATCCAATTATTAATTTCATTATTTAGCTTATTAGAAATACCGTTACATAATTATCAATTACTGTTGTACAAGAGTTTGTAATATTTGCGAAGTGAACCGTTCATACATACATATTTATAATGAGCTTAGCAACAAGTAAAAAGAAATAAATTGAAATACAATTTATAAATGCTGAAACGCCCACCGTTGGAAGGTCCATACTTTCAACTTGGTTTCCATCGATGGGTAAAACAGCTATACGTTTCACAGCTCTTCTTAATAGTTTATTTAAATGTTTATTAAAATGTTTGTGTAAGGGGTTATATACATATGTATATCCTTGCTATTGTTGATAGTGTAGAACGCTTCGAGATAGTACTGCTACTTCACGATAAGTGCAATGAAAAAATAAAATTTAAAATAAAATTAATAAAATAAAATTTTCTATTTCCCAAAAATTTTTGATAAGATTGGCCACTTTAATAAAATTATTAAATTTTAAGGTATGGACTGACCAAAAAAAACATGTGCGGCAGACAATTAAAAAATTGCATATTTACAAAATTTAGTATTACATATGTATGTATGTGGCAGTTTATTTTTGTTTTTTTTTTTATATTCACCCAAGAAGTGGTATTTTGTTATTTCTATAAAATAAATGAATTGTTAAAATATTAAAACAATTATTTTCTTATAGCGTACTTCCAATATTTGCTCTTATTGATTGAGCTGTGGTCAAGTATTGCTCTGAAGTTGATGAACTTGTATCCTCTTTTTTATTTGTAAACTAGCGTTTGCACAAAATAAAATGTCAAAACCAAAACAGCTGATGCTGATTTTCCCCTCCCTTTTTTCTTGTTCCCGGGGAGATTAGAATGAGGAAATTTCTTTCCCGGGAATAAGTGATAGGGAAGGGAAAAAATTCCCGGGAAAAAATTAGAATTGGGCTGAATGTCTTTTTTGACGTAGAAAATTGCAAGACTTTTTTAGTTTGTAGGTTAGCGGGTATGAGAAGCAAGAGGGGTAGAAAATAAGACAAGATTTCTGTTTTTCATGTTTTTTTCATACATTTCTCTTTATGCTTATTTCGTTTTTTCTTGTTACACTTTATTCTTATTCGTACGTGGTAAATTTAACAGCCACGACGGAGTAAAATAAAAATTTGTTATGAAAAATTGAATGCAATGTATTAAAAATTAAGAATTTTAAAAATTAACTATTTTTTTAATAATAAATAATTTAATTTAAATAATTCAAAAATACGCTCCATTTTTATTATTATAATATTTTAATTTTTATTGAAATATTTTACTTGACAAAAAATAAACAAAAGCTACAGCATAAACAAAACTCAGTCAAACAACATCAATCTATCCCGTGGCTGCACACAAGAATTAAAAATGCGAATGTAAGAATAGAAGAGAACAAGAAAAAAAAAGTTGTCTAAAAAATCATGGTATGAAAGCAAGAATTTTTCGGAAGCAATTTCAAAAAGGAATAGAGAAAAATAGACTTCATAAAAATCATCGTGTAAAACATGCATTACTCTTTCATTTTTTTCTTTGCAATATTAAACTCTTGAAGCAATAAGAAAAATTGTAGACATTGCGTGAGTATATTTCGTACAAAATGGCGGCCAATACCTATTTTAGCACATCATTTTCACAAAAAGCACACATTCCCAATACATAATTGGATTATTTATACAATGGTGATATATTTCTCACACTCTTAATGAATTGCATATATATTTTTATATTTATGTACCTACCAATAACTTCTTTAACTGGCGGTGGTTGCTTTTGCTGAACAGCATCACCTCCTTGCGAGTCTTGGGATTGTTGTTGCTGTTCTTGGAGCTTGGAGTCTTCCATTTTTGCTTTTGTTGCTTCACTTGAAACTTTCTTTCAAAGTTGACAAAAATCGCTTTGTAACTTCTGCCTACACGTTTTTGAAGTAATTTTTTTTAAAAAAAAGTTCTATTTTCACCGATTTTTTGGTAACTTAAAATTTTTTCTTTGTTATTCTTGGGTGTTTTGGATGGTATATTTATTTGGGGACTCTTTCAACTACTCCGTTCTTAAAGTTTGAGTGATGGATGGTAAAGTAATCACTCCCAAATCCTTTTTTCCGCTTTGCAATGATGTTTCTTTTCCAGATCTTACTCGAATGACACTAAAATCATGGTTGCCTAGAGATGGTAAATACTTTACAATATTTTTCAACCCTGATTTTCGTAAATTTACATTAGAATGACAAGAACGACCGTATATTTTATTAACTATTTCTTTTTAGCAACAATATGTCGTCTTCCGCCTTTTTTTAAAGTGGCCATGCTACAACGGATAAACATAGTGTAGTCTCAAACTCAATGGATTAATAAAAGGAATTTTTTAGTACAATATTTAGCAATTGGTAATAACGATATTGATTAATGTATACTTTAATTTTATTTAATTTTTTTATATACAAAGAAGTGGTATTGATATGTGAATATATAAATATCTTGTTTAGTACTTGTAAAATGGTCTTAATTGACAACATTAAATAAAAGTTATGGAGTTAGCAGTAATTATGAACAGTTCTGGCCGACATTGCTTATTTTGCTCCTTAATTCGTATTGTTCCATATACCCGATCTCATGTCGACCAACTTTGTAGTTTACATAAGAAAGCATTGTAGCTGTTTTCTCTATTAGGAGAGAAGAATTCTCTACGAAGTGGCTGCGACGATTTTCATCGGATCTTTTTCTTAGCAGAAGTATATTGCTCCTGAAAAGATATATATTTTTCCAACTTTATTTCCCAATCCAATATTAAATCAATTTATAATACCTCCAAAAATTTTAATTTTTTCCCCGGTGTATATTCCCAAATTAAAAAGACGTTTTCAATACAGGCTTGCCACATTAAAAATAAATATATCTATCAACACATAATCAGCTGCTATGATGACAAAATTAATTTGATTTGTTAAGAGGTTAATATTTATATTTGCAAGTAATTATAAATAAGAGCTAACAAATTTTAATAATATAAATATTTTCTATAATAAATAAGTTTATATGAATATACATATATATATATATATATATATATATATATGCACATATATGCACAAGATATAAAATGTTGTAAAACTTAACTTTACAAACAGAATAATAAAAGTCGACACAAAACAAAAGTTGTCGCGCAAATAATTTTAAAAATATTTTTAAAATTTTTTTTTAATATATAAGGCTATAGTGATATGTAATTGTTGAATAAGTAATTCCAATTAAAATAGAAATCTGTAAGCTTTATTTAATATGACCCGATATTTAATAGTTGTGACGTCACATCGTATGATTCAATAACGTATTGCGATTGGTTGTTTGTTCTTTTCCCGTACTTTTCCCTGCACTGCTGCTACGATTGTTTTGTAATTGCATCAGATTTTATTATAAAATGTATAGAATATATTTTGTTATTGTCGCATTTGCGCTGCAAATTCTTTTATTTTCATCTATATTCTCAAACTAACATATTTAGGATCGCTTTGACAACTACAGTAGGAATTTTTATAAATTAGTAAGTATAGAATCTATTAACGTGTCTTCATATATATGTATTTGTAAATAAAAATCTATATTGCTACCTTAATATAAGATCAAAACTTGTGTAGTTTAACTCTACTTTTACAACTTCCATGTAGCGATGTATAATAATACACATGTGCTTTGTAGATATGCATGCATATGTATACTTCTTTTAAACAGTGCCAATATTAAAGCATCATATTCACTTCCGAATTTCCGTGAACTCTTCAAGTGTAAAAGGTGTACTAATATACTATATGTATATAAAAAAACTCAGTATGTGCGTATGATGTCCGCTAAAAATTGGTTAAAATATGTAAAATTTAATTATTTCTTGCTTTAATGAAGATGCAAGTTCCAAATTCATAGCCTTTACTTAGCTTAAATACTATTATTACATGAGATATTACGTAGAATTAGTATAATATATATATAATATATTTATTTAAATTATAGCATAAATATTTTAATTCTTATATTTCTTTTTATATCTGCAGGAAAAATATAAGAGTGGAAACATAATATACTTATAACAAGCAAAAAAGTTTGGACCGATGGATGTGGATCCGTCGTTAGATATGGATCTTATGTCCAGTGGAATTATGGATTCCTTGGATCTCTTCAAAGATGATGACGCCTTAACAATCATTAAAGAAATGATATCACCAGGTATGCAAAATGAATTGCTCTTAAAATTATGTTTAGTTAAGATAACTTATAAGGTACCTCTTTGATGTTATACATCTTCGTCTGGTATCATGAATTTTAAACGTGTTAATGAAATTCATATTTCTCAAATTTTGAAGTAATGAATTTAAACAATCACCTAGTAGGTATTACTAAAAACATAATAATAAAGTAACTTCAGAAATCTGAAAAAAACATTTTTTTACTATTTCTTTTTAAGTATGAAAACGATGTTGAAAAAATGCAACATCATCGCTAAAACACCTCGCATTTGCTTAAGTATGTACGTAAAAATAGCAATATATCTTTTAGCTTAGAATTTAAAATGCACTAAAAAAAGAGATAAAATTTGAATACTTCTCAAAAGTAATACACAGTAATAATGGTTTTAAAAAGAAAATAACTCATACCTAGATGAATTAATAAAACATTTGCAAATATTGTCAGCATTCTTCCTTCCGTTACCGGTTTCTATAATTACATACATAGTTATACACTCCTATGAATCGAAAAATAGGATAGTACGATTTTAACTCATTAGGTTTTTTTGATTAGTGGAATCGTAACTGCTGCCTTTCGTTCACAAATATTACGTATAGAAAACCTTTCTGCATATCATTACTATATACTTATGTACGAATATACATACATAAATACATCTTATTCAACTAGCCATGGATATATTATATATGATTTAATAAAAAAATTCTTTATAGATATGTTAAAAACATTTTTAGATGATATTGATCAACTTCCTGATGATCTGCTTAGTAACCTTGATTGTAACATGGATGTTATAGGAGAAGCTCCGCAGGATAAAGAGGAAACTTCTGACATTATTACTAAAAAGGAATCCTTAACACAACAGGGTACCGATATACACTCGCCGACATATAAACCTATAATAGCCTCTGACCCGATGATGTGTCCAAATTTTAGTCCGGCTTTATCTCTACCTATGTCCAGTCCTTCATCATCCGCCATAATGATACCTTCAGCATCTTTGCATCAGACTCCATTAACCACTGCAATGGTATTAAACCGTCAACAGTTTTCACAACAGCAGATTAATTCAAGGAATGTCTTACAGGCTATGGACTCTAACGTAATTAAAGGCACGGCAAATATTGTGTTACAATCAAGTAATACATCAGTTTCTCCTTTGCAATTAAGTAATTTGGACATAAAGAATCATGCAATTGCATTAAATCAAGTTAGCACATCGGTTATACCAACTTTACCATCGATTTTGTATGCTACCAGTGCTACCGGCAATAATCGCAATAATAACACTTTTATATTACAAGCAGCTCCTACACAAAATAGTAATAATTTCCTAAATAACAGTTCACCGGTAGAAAAAAATGTTCAAATTTGCCCAAAACCCACAAATATCACATCACCGACAACAGAATACCAAAAAATTACATCTATGCCGCAAGTTTTGACTGTACAAAGTATAGATAAAGTGGAGACAAGTAACAATAAACCAACATTGAATATAAGAGACAAACAACGGCAAAAAATTTTGCCGGCCCAAACTAGCAGTAAGGTAAGATATAGTTAATTCTTCTGCTTGAACAAATATTTGAAAAGAAAAATTAGCCTCATAAATTAATTTTGTAATATCTATATTTACTGTAAGGTACTTATTGCACTTATTTTAAAGGTTTTATTTGAATTATGGTTTCTTTTGTAGTATGCCAACCAATCGCTTTCCTCCTCTCATCAGCAACCCATATCTTCATTTCAAACTCAGCAACAACAGCCACAAGTTATCATACAAGCTAATCCAACCGTCATGTATACAACGAGCAATGGTACTGCAATTTTAGCATCCCACATTCCAGTTGTGTTAGAGCCAGTGACAACTTCAACTACAACAACAGCTACCATAGCGCCAAGTACACCAAAAGCTATACCACAAACAGTTAAATCTCCTTCTGCAAATAATATCGGTATCATGTCTTCACCGGATCATAATAAGATGGATAATACAAAAATATGTATTCCACGTGGTCAGCCTAAAGTTAAGGAGGTTAAGAGGTCGGCTCATAATGCCATTGAAAGACGTTACCGCACGTCCATAAATGATAAAATTACTGAGCTGAAGAACTTAGTAGTGGGTGAATCGGCAAAATTGAATAAATCAGCAGTTCTTCGCAAATCTGTCGATAAAATAAGAGATTTGCAGAAGCAAAACTATGACCTTAAAAAGGAAGTTCAGCGTTTGCAAAGTGAGCTTATGTCGCGTGATGGTTCAAAAGTTCATGATCTTTTACAACCAACAGGTCACGGGAAGAAACGAAAATCATCTTCAAACGAAGACATAATAATTTATGGTAAAGAACAATCTTTGATGACACCGCCACGCAGTGATATTTCAGATCCGTCATTATCGCCCCCGCATTCGGATATATCGCAACCGTCCTCGCCCTATGATGGTTCCAACTCTTCACTAAGCATTAAAGATGGTGATTTAGAAGTATTGCCAAAGTCAATGCAGGGAATGGCTACCCATTCTCGATTAGCCTTGTGCATGTTTATGTTTGCTATAATTACAATAAATCCCTTTAAAAACTTTTTTCATTGTAATGAATCTAATGGAAATTACTTGTTCGATGATGAAGAGTTAGTCAGTCAAAGAAGAACGTTATCAATTGAAAAAAATGGTAAGTTGAAACATGATTATTTTTTTTTATGTTTGTTTATAATCGTCTTTAAATTTTCTTTAGCTGAAAGTACCTACCCTTGGGAATCCTCAATGTCTTATCTGATTTTATGGGCTATGAACATTGTAGTTGTGGTGTTATGTTTGATAAAAATATTGGCTTATGGCGATCCTTTGTTGTGTTCTAAAACGGCCGCATCTGATACATATTGGAAACATAAGACATTGGCAGAACATTATTTTACAGCCGTAAGTATTTCTTTTATTTATTTAAAAAAATTCTAAATTAAGTTTGGAAATTGTGGCAGGGTGAGAGTAAATTTATAATTGCTTTTGTGAGTTACTAAAAAATTTTATATATCTTCATAGAGTAAGTATCAACGGACTTAGAAACAGAATAATCGCAAATTTTTACAGCTAAAAAGTCTAATTAGTACGAAGTCCAAAGAATAAAAAAACAATAGTAATTTGAATGAGTTGTTTTGCATCTACAGCTTATTTTCGACCTGCAATCAATTTATATTGTTATTTTATTTAATTATTTATATTATGCAGTCATCTGGTCAATATATTCTAATAGAGGCTACCTTAGCAGCACTTTGTCAACGAAAACAAAACGTGTGATATATAAACGTTATTAAAAACGGCTAAATATACACGTGTTAAAATTCCCCTTTGCATTTTTGGGCAAAAATCGTCATTCTTTGAAAACGTCCGTTTCTGTGTTTTTGCATGGAAAACTTGCGTTTTTTTGCTCTTGTATGTTTACTTAATGTTTTTAAATGTTTAAAATATATTTTTGTTAATAATAAAGACAAAAAAAATCTTTAGATTTTTGGGAAAATTTTCAATTTTTGATAAGGGTACCCCCTTTGCATTTTTGGACAAAAATCATCATTCTTTGAAAACGTCCGCGATGCAACCTCAAGGTCTGCATGGTAATAATATATAAAGTGTACGAGTAATACACCCGCAGTGAGAAGCAGTCACACTGCTGGCAACTGCCATAACTTTTTGTATAGAAGTTTCACATCAACTTATTGACTTGGGTTGCGTGCGAGGATAGAGAGCGCATTGCTTATGGACATTCGACTTAAATTTTCCCCAAAAAAAATGGTGTATCGTTAAACACGTGTTAAATCGTGTATCGGCTATTTATTATTCGCATTAGAAATCTGTTGTACTTTTTGATATGTGTGTTGTGATGCTAGTTTTTTTCAATATTCAGACATTTAAATATTGAGACATTTTCTAGAACGTACGTGAATAAAGTGAATTATGTTTTTTATTTCGTTACACATGTTATTACATAAATATCAAAGTGATTTCGAAAATTCGAACATCATAACATTTACTATATAAACATGATAATGAAAGGGGTTTATAAGAGTATGTGGTCAATCTCTTAAAGAATGTGTTCCTGCTTGAAGGAGAAAATTCCTATATTTTCATCAAAAACATCTAATCACAGCAAAAGAAAAATAAATTTTTTTTGTTACTAAATTGTTAACGTAATATAGAAGAAATATATTACAATTCGGTAAAAAAAATACGCTAGGCTTAAAATAAAACTAAAAAAATAAAGTTGGACAAAATTAAAAACTTTGCAAAATAGTTAGACTACGTGTTACTTCAGAGGAAACTATACAACTTTACTAATTTATTATAATAGTAATACATTGGAATTCCATTTCTTATGTATTTCCGGAATAGATGCTATTAAGAGTCGGTATAAATTTGAAAATTCTAATTAATTATACATAATTAAATATTTTCTAGGGGAATTCTAAAGATGCCTATAACGAGTATTTACGATGTTTACAAATATTTGGAATTTCTTTACCATTGACACGATTAGAACGATTTTCAGTTACAACTTGGCAGTTTATACGCTTATTCTTTCATCGTATCTGGATCGGTCGTATGCTATCTCGCAAAGCTGGTGGTTTCTTTTGTACTGAAGACCAGCGTAAAGAGGCTTTGGCATCATCTAGAGAATTGGCGCTTATATTTAATCGATTAAATCAGCTACATTTGACATCGAAAAGAAATGATTCGCACGGTTTGGTTATGTCGCTATATGCCATTAATATGACCGAAGTTGCCACAGCTCTACTGACTCCACATGAATTAGCTAGTATATTCATCACTTCAGCGCTAAGAGTTAAACGTAGTTATCCCAGATATCTTAAGTTTTTTGGTCGTTACTTCATCAGCCGGGCAAAAAATGAAAATTCTAAAATTCACGAACAAGCCAAAGATACACACTGGCTATTTACGTCGTATGGTTATCGTTATTTTATTACACATAATTTTGATTTTGTGGAAAATGAGAAGGAAAATCACAGTGCTAATGGTATTTTTGCCACACTCAACAATCCCGCAGATCCCATGTCTTATGTTGTCAAGCATTACCGTAAACATCTGTTAACTAAAGCTATTCAATGCTTATTAGGTTCTGGCAGTCATAAGGCTCATGGCAGTAAAGGTAAAATAGAGGCTTCCAACGCGACCGCCGCCCCACCAGGCACTATGGTCAGTAATGTATTAAAATATACATCATTGTTGCGTGACACACTCTCGTCGGATAATTGTGATGTAAATATTGAATGGTGGACCAGTATTTTGGAGATTGCAGTGCATTGGCTTCTAGGAGAAGATACATTAGCTGAGAATCTGTTGGAAACGGTGAGAAAACTGCCCAAACAATTGCTAGATGGTGGTGATCATTTACCGAAAGCATTGCATTCTATACTAAAGGCGAAAACAATATTAATCAGGTGGGTTACAATTTCTAAATATTATGTGTATTTAAGTACGTAATATGAAAATTTTATTTAAGAAAGTATGAGGTTGTGGATTAAATGGGGCAAAATAATAAATGGTAGAAAATACTTTCATGTACTCGGACAATAACATTCTTTTTTTCTTAGTTGTTTTGTCAATATGAAATTTTATTTTTCGCCACTTAGCTAATTACATCCACATTTCGTCCGTTATGTGTTCGCATACTTACAAATGCATCAATTTATTTATAGTTGGCTTATTTAAAACACGTTTATATCATCATATAAAGTAATATAAATATATATGTAAAGTTCTCGTGCGATAGTGCGACCAAAGATTTCTGAAACGACATGATCTGTTGTGTATATTCGGGATGTTTAAAAATTTGTAAAAAAAAAAATATTTTTCGCCCAAAGTGATAAGGGTACCTCTCTCCAAAAATTTTTTCTATAAGAATTAAACTATAAGTGAATACGGTTTTTTAAATTTAACATCATAATTTTTTGTGATAAAGGCTATCTCGACATTGAAAGTAATTTCGATAACTGATTAACTCATAGTTATTCTCGCCAAGCCACTTTTCACTCAGGAAGAAGGATAAATATTGACGAGAACGAAGCCTATCTTTCTTAATAAGCTACACTCCCTACACTTTTTGCGTTTCGCCCGGTATTCTATGTAGCTTGAATTTAATACTTTGAATAAAGTTCATAGGTTAATTTGCATGTCGATAGTTTTTTCTGAAAGCTATGCACGAGTTTATAATCACAACTCAAGAAATAATAGTAAATTATCAGGCGAGTTAACAGACTAAAGGCAAAATTGACCAATTTAAGATTTGAAATTACTATCGCTTTTAATTTAGGATACATGTATATATATCTGATTCTGAATTATATACATATGTGTATGCATGTATCCGATTTTAAACTAATTATACATATTTATCGAAACGTGTATTTTTTTTTAGTTTAAATGGAGTTATTTTGAAGTGCCGTGAAAAGCAAACATTAATGAAAATATGTGACGAATCAAGTGCATATTTACAAGAATGTCTTACAGTTAATAAAATAACAAACATAAAAGGCATAAAATTGGTAAGATTACTTTTTACTAACGTATTTAGATACTAATGTATTTGCTTTTTATTACAATATTCGACAGAGGTGCATTGTAGTCGCATTGTCTGTATGTTATAAGAAAAATTCTGACAATACTTCTGCAGTGCAAACTTTGTTAATATTAGAATCAACCCGTTTATACACGCATATTACAAATATAATATCGTAAAGTTTTCAATTTTAAACTAATACCATCTTTTTATGTCAATTTGTCAATTAGCTCTTTCAGTTGCTTACGTGTGATTGGATCTTAGAGACTCGAACTCAAATTTGGGAGTGTGAATACATGTGCATGGATGACGATGGGTTCTATCAAGTACCTGGTGATGTTTTAGAAAAGTTTCAAAAAGATTTGAATTCTCTGAGAAGCATTGTAGAGGATATACCTGTAAGATTTTTTTTAAACATTGTAATTAAAAAAAAGATTATATATATGTATGTATATACATATATATTATATGTACATTTTATATTGTATTATATATACATTACAATCAATTATTTATACATTTTGATTTTTCAGAGTGGGCAACCTCGTATTTATTTATATGAAGCCGTATGTCGTTTAATGGCTGGTGCATCTCCCGGCCCTACGCAACAATTATTAGACCGTAGTTTACACTATAAACATGCAAAATCGTCGATTATATGTGGCAGTAAGGACAAAAATAATAACTTTGATGGTGGGGAACGTGAACGAGCTGCTGCTATGTACGTTGCATGTAAATATTTACCATCGAGTTTATTATGCTCACCAGGAGAGCGTGCAGGAATGTTATCCGAAGCAGCTAAAACTTTAGAGCGGGTTGGAGATAAACGCAAACTGAAAGAATGTTATCAGTTAATGAAATCTTTAGGTAGCGGTTCAGGTGTTACAAATTAAAGATTATATAATTATTAATTGTTTCGTTTATATACCGACAATATATGTCATTCAATTGTGTTTAAAAAATTAAAACGCTTGATTAATAGGTTTTTTTTGGGGCCATAGTTTTTAGTTAAATGTGTATATATATATACATCCATATAAGGGTTTTAACACGTTTAATGTTATGAATATAAATTAATCTAAAAATATTTAAGATATATGTAATTTATTTTATTTTTTAGTATACAAATTTCTTTATGCTTAATTGAATATTAAAAAACAACTTCTTTACCATTTGAATAAGGTCAACAGCCAAAATTATAACGTATGTTTTTCTCTTTATTTTATAAAAAAAAAAACTATGAAATCCATATAGCAAAGTAAAGTTATATTTTGTTATAGGAGCTATCAACTAATAGTTGGTTTTTTTTTTCTATGGCACTACCGAGCGCAAATATAAATATTCAGTGAATTTCACCACATGCTAAAACGGATGTTCCATCTGCAATGGAATGCAGCACATATTTATAAAGATATATGTAAATACATGTATATAAGCCTCCATAAACTAATATGAACGCTTTAACCGCAATCAACAACTTTCTGGAATAAACCTTAATAAAAACCAAACGTATGTATATACTATGAAAATTTAGAAATTAACAAAAATCAGATAAATGCTAAAACCTTATTAAAATAATTACGAATTTTTTTGTCCTTTTCGATTAATTGTAATCTCTCGCAATTTTAATTATGGTGCGTTGACAACGGTTTTCAAGACGATCAGTTATTTCAAAGCACGAAATAAAATTTTGTCAGTCTAACATGTTTTTCCATTTTTTGATTTAAAAAAAATTAAAGTACACATTGTCACTTACGTACAAAATACATAGTCATTTACATTTCGGAATATAGATTGATTTCAAGCGTAAAGCCTTATGAACAAAAGGCATTCCCCTAATATTACAATCGCATCTCTAAATACAACCCTAAATTTTTTGAGGTTAGTAAATTTTTAATGTAATAATAATACAAATGTCAATTTGTCGATATTTTTCCCGCTGATAATTTTTTATAATTTTTACTTCATCTATTTTGTAATATTTTTAAGAAGTAACTCTACGTAAAATGGCAATTTCCTACAGTTGTCAAGATTTTCTAGGTTTTCAAGTAAGTTTGGAAAACTGGTATTAAATACAGTTCACGATTATAATATATACATATGTATGCATTTTGGGCAGGATGCATTGAAGACAATGCGTGATATTGATGATAAAATAATTTATGCATTGAACACATCGCTGCCTACAGAATCCTTTAAAGGTCAGTTGAATATTGAAAAAACTTGTAAAGACTTATATTCTAAGTTGCAAAGCGGTCATAAAAAGCGGGAAGAAGCGATACGTAGTTGTATAATGGTATCGGCTGAATCACTTAAACATCTAAGGGAAAAACGGGAGTCGGAGCCAGAAAATTTTGAATTGGATAAACAATTCAAATCGGAGCAGAGAAAGGTAAATATATAAAGTTGCATATATATATATGTAAATATTAAATACGATTCTAATCGTTTCAGTTGCGTGTTTTGCAATCGGAATTAAATGTTGAGGACATTGTTAAAGAACGTTCCTACAAGGCTTTCAATGAACGTTGCCGATTATATTTTAGAGCTGGTAGCACAGCTTTATGAAGTCATTTTGAGTAATGTGCATAGGGATTTTAGTCGAAACCCAAACGCTTAATTTTTAATGGACAAAATAAATTTTATCCCATGAAAAATTTTTTGTTTCGTGCCAAGTACAAATTGAACTTTATTATGTTTGTTGTAATTTTCTATGATTATGTAAGTTTTTAAAAGAATTTAATTCAAGTGATCTGGTTTTGAAATAATCTTAAAATGAACTTATTTTTATCAAGAGACGAAGAAATAAAAATCGTTACTGCTGTTTGCCAACATAAACAAACAGTATCAATATCAATAAACAAGTTTACCGATATGTCCCTAGCATTAAGTCCATAATTAATTTGGATTTATACATACATATATTCATAAATTTAGGTCAGTTAGGCTGCCAACAAATTTCTTGTGCATTGTGGTATGTGTGTACGATTTCAGTAATTGTTAAGTTCCAACTAAATATTTATTCACTTAAAGGCAAATTATAATACATGTGAATTTCTTTAATGGTTTTACTCTCCATATTAGCTATTGCCCCAAGAACAATTTGAGCAGCATCTTTTACGTCATTAAATTCATGCAATAAATTCACAATTTCCTTGTTCCTTTCCTCTGTAGTATCATGAGTACTATTGACCATTAAGTCAGCCTTTAATTTTTCCAAAATATCAGTTAGTTCAGACATGGGAAGACCTTCTAATGATAGCACTGACATTCTATAAAAGACGACCAATATTTTATTGTATTATTCACTATTTTTATTAAGCATAACTAATATTTTAAAGTTTTTAGTAACACTGATCAATTCAATTCGCCTTGACTCTGATCCTATATTTTGATAAATAAAATTCTGCTACTATATATAGCAACACAGAACACAAGCATAATTGCACTTGGTTGTAATTCAATACTTTCTCGTTTCCCAACACTGACGTAAAAATTTTTCCTTTATTTTTTTTTTTGATAATTTCTGTACAAAATTTGTAGATTAGGTAAATTTGATTAATATTTAAATTATTTAAAAGGTTTTTGGAATAATTTGCATAAGACCAAATATTTATTTCAAAACAACGAAATTCGTAAGCAAAATCTGCGTTTTATATATAATGTGGCTTTAGATGTGTGGCCAATAAATTTTTCTAGATTTTACTGCAGGGAGGAAGAATGTGCTCATTTATGAAAGTTTGATAAGTCATCGGGCTTGATGGTTAAAAGTGTAAAGGTTTTAATTGATATGCGTAAAAAAGGCTTAGGGAGTTTGTGTTTTTTGTTCCTCTATAAGACAACCGCACCCTGTGATCAGATATAACTACAGTACAAATAAATTTTTAAATTTTAGAAATGTCCACTACACACAGGCACCGCTACAAAAATGCTGGATTGGATTCTTCGGAAATGCGTAGGCGTAGGGAAGAGGAAGGCATACAAATACGCAAACAAAAACGAGAACAGCAACTTACCAAGCGACGCAATGTTGTTTTGGATATTCCTAACAGCACGATGTTAAATAACATGGATAATGATATTATGCAGGTAAATTTTGTGCTGAAAAGTAAAGGCTATACGAATAAGTATATTTTTTTTTAATAGGAAACAGAAATGCATCAAGTTTCTAATGATATTTTACAACCAACTGGAGGCTTAGATTTGTCAAGGAGTAATGAGCAGCCGCACCAACAGTATCCACATATACCTCAAACTAATCAACAACAACAGCAACAAAATGTGTACCATTCTCCTCTTCAACAGCAACCCATTACAGTAATAAAAAAAGAAATGATAGATGCTTTATATAGTGATGAAGAAAGCGTCCAATTGGAAGCGACACAAAAATTTCGAAAACTGTTGTCCAGAGATCCAAATCCTCCAATTGAGGAAGTCATACAAAAAGGCATAGTTCCAAGATTTGTTCAATTTTTAAAGAACAACAACAACGCTTCTCTGCAGGTAAAATACAAACAAAAATCTATTTAAATGTTTATTTAAAGTGGTTTTACCCTTTGTTTTTAATTTAAATAATGACCCATAAGGATAACAGTTAGCATTGAGTTAACTTAATATGAATTAACAAGGTGTTTGTAGTTTTACTTATGGACTTCGATTTTCCTTCTTACATTTTGAAATGTAGAATAACCACTGTTTATACGGAATAAATGAAAACTTACTACTTCGAAGCATGCATTATTTTTTCGACATATCGATTCCCCAAAAATTCATAACGTTTTTGGTTTTAGTTCAAATTATTACACTTTAAAATTAATATTATGAAAGTCAGCAATTTTTTAAAAAATATTGTCGTTTTTAAAACTATTTTAGTTTGAGGCAGCTTGGACTTTAACAAATATTGCTTCGGGTACATCGCAACAAACAAAAATTGTTATTGAAGCTGGTTCAGTGCCCATTTTTATTGAGTTACTATCTACTCCTCATATTGATGTACAAGAACAAGCTGTGTGGGCTTTAGGTAACATAGCTGGTGATTCCCCAGCCTGCCGTGATCATTTATTAAATTCTGGTATTATGCCACCTCTATTACAGTAAGTTTGGTCTTTTAAATCTTGTGTATATCCAATTGAGTATTTCTCACGTCGATATTACAAAATAGTGTCTTAAGTACCACCGATCGCTTAACAATGATACGTAATGCAGTTTGGACCCTATCGAATCTTTGCCGTGGTAAAAGTCCTCCAGCCGATTTCTCTAAAATTGTGCATGGCCTCAACATATTAGCACGTCTATTAAATCACACAGATGCAGACGTCTTAAGTGATACTTGCTGGGCAATAAGTTATTTATCTGACGGGCCTAATGACAAAATACAGGCGGTTATAGATGCTGGCGTTTGTAGGCGTTTGGTAGAATTACTGGTGTAAGTTCGAAAAGATAAAATAATGTTTATAAACAAATTTTATGAAAATGTTTCGCTTTCGACATTCCATTATATTATTGTATTTGTGTTATACTCTTATGCCACAAATTGCAATCAAATTGAGCAAATAATTACTTTAACTCATTTTTATTTCTTATCCGAAGGCATCCCAAGTATAATGTAGTCACCGCGGCTTTACGTGCCGTTGGCAATATCGTCACTGGCGACGATGTTCAAACCCAAGTTATTTTGAACTGCCATGCTCTACCGTGCATCCGCAATTTGCTTAATTCCTCTGTGGATTTAATTAAAAAAGAAGCATGTTGGACGATCTCAAACATAGCAGCTGGAAATCGTGAACAAATACAGGCCGTAATTGATGCCCACATATTTCCTACTCTCATTAGTATTATGCAATCGTCTGATTTTAAAACCAAACGTGAGGCCGCTTGGGCAATAACAAATGCTACAAGTAGTGGTACCGCTGAACAAATACGATATTTGGTAGGTAAAATGAGAAAATAATAATAATTAATAATGAATGGCCATTTAAGGTTCACGTTGGATGCATATCACCCATGTGTGAGTTCTTAACAGTTCTTGATTCAGACATTGTGCAGGTGGCTTTAAATGCTCTAGAAAATATACTTAAAGCTGGAGAGAAATTTACGGCCAGACCAAATCCTTATGCAATGGCCATTGAAGAATGCGGAGGTAAGTAATTATTTTAATGCTTTTTAGTTTTCCTTCGGTTTAGCAGCTCTTAAAATAATAAAGTGATTTAAACAATGTTCAACAGATGACTTGACTGAAAGGCAATTTGCTATGTGGTAAGACACCAAAACTGGTGCATTACTTTAGTAAAAAATGTATGGGTACTGTTTTTTTTTATCTTTTCCATTAGGTTATTCCACTAAAAGTTAAACTTTAAATTTGTAAACTATCAGATTCTGGCACGATGAAGTTTCAAATGTTTAAAATTTTCAGAGTTCACCTTCAATATGTGCCTCTTCAACTACGGAGACTGTAGAATTTTCCCTTTACTATAAAAGACGATTGATAAAGAAGGTCGAGTTTATTCTCAAGACTCAGAGCAGATAATCAATGAAGTGAACCTAGGTGACATTTTCTTCGTGATCCTACAGAGTGCCACTGATTTTGTAATTTATACTGAGTGGGAGAAATAATTATAGATTTATTTCCATAAAAAACTTACACAAACCAAAATGTATAAAAATTTTAAACAAATTTTCACTTACAAAAGTTCATCAGTTTTAAGTAGCTCCTATAATAATAACAATAGTAACAGTCTATAATCGAAAGTTTTTAATTGTCGTGATAGGACATTCAACATCTTTATAATGATAAGTATGCGCTTTTTTGAAGCGACCTGAAATAAAACTTTTGAGCATTTTTTACTCTATTTTCATTGCAAGTATTTTTTAAAATAGATCACCCTAATGTGAAATTTAGAGAATAGGTCATGCCACTATATTTAATTACAAGGTTTTTTATATGTAAGTTTTAATTTATTATTAATGTTATTTGAATTTCAGGTTTGGATAAAATCGAATACTTACAATCACACGAAAATCGTGATATATATCATAAATCGTTTTATATTATTGAACAATACTTTGGTAATGAGGATGAAGATGTAAGAGTAGCACCCTCAGTAGATGGTAACCAATATGCTTTTGACACAGATTTAGGAGCTCCGCAAGGTGGTTTCAACTTCTAACCTTTTCAATGGATTAAATTGCAGCTAGCGGAATCAGGTGAAACTCCAGCTCAAAAAGGTACATTTTCTGTAAAGATGGTAACGCAGCTTGTAATGACAACTCTAGTTGCTATAATTTAAATGACTATGTAAAAGAAATCTCGAGAACACATTCAAGTATTCTGATTTAGACAACCAGAGTTTTAACATTATACACTTCTTTAACTTCTTTAAAATGCAAAATCTTTAAATCGATATGGAGTTCTTTACATAAAATTGTAAACAGCAGCAATGCTATAAAAACGCTTTTAGTAGCAAATAAAAATATAACTATTTCCGATAGTCAAAAATTTCAATGATATTTTTTTTTATTTTTTGTAATTTTTTAGTTGTTAGTAAATATATTTATTTTATTTTTAAAGCAAAGCTTCTTTTCCATCCTACTTCTTTCTTATATTATATGTACATTCACAATTATTATTTTATTATTACGTACGTAATATGTATGTACATATTTTGATTATATTTATGTTATGTATTATAATTACAATTAAGTAAAATATGGAAAAAGTTTAAAACTAATAAAATATGTTGAACATAATTTGTAATGAACATAAAATATATGTTATTTTTGTATTTCTCTGAATTTTAAATTAAGTTTTGTTTAAATTTAAATTGATTACATGGATGAATTCATAAATAAGAAATTAAATCTAAAAATAAAAAATGGAAATGTAATTGCGTCTATTATTTTTATGTTGTAAAATATTAACTTCTTTTTTATCTGGTCTAACGAAAACACTTCACAAATGATTTGTGATATTGCTTCCCTAATTATGCAAAAAGTAAGTAACAGAGATTCGACGCTTTTGTGCGTGCAAAAGCAGACGACGACAAAAATGCGCTTTCTACCGCACGTAAGATAGTTTTCAAAACCGTTTGATATTTTTCTTCGCAGGCGAGTCATACACACAATTGCGGATTTTCAAAATTTATGAAAATTAAATAAAAATACATTTACAAAGAGAAACTCTTTGTAAAAATAAATCTTTAGAATAAAATCCAGCTAAAAGTGGTATTTTAAATAAGGCATTTAGGAACATTTTAACAAGGTGCTGAATATTAATTTACCTATTAATTAACGTACCAATTAAAATTAAGAAGGTTTTTTCATTTTGGTTTAATGTTTTTTAAAATAAAAATTTGTACATACTGTTGTTATTAGTCCCTTTTTGATTCAAGCAGGTTTTTCCTTACTTCATATAAAATCAAAGTTAAAGCAGATGCCACATTTAAACTGTCAATGCCTTCAGCTAAAGGTATGTAAATGCACTTGCCATTTTTGCCTACAGCATTCATAAGCCTGCAAGAAATAAAAACAACTACTGAATAGCGAGCAAGATAAAGTGAATATTAATATTTAGTTTAATAATTTTTTATAATGCTTTATAAAGATATAGATCTGGTTAACTCAATTTGTTTTGACGGCTTTCTAAAAACTTGTGAAGGGTTTTTTATAAAAAAAAAATAAATTAATTATATTAAATTATTCTATGTGCAATAATTTATATAAGTATTTATATCAAAGATAATTTTCTCACAGATATTATTTAGAACTTTCTACTTTACAAATAACAACAATAGCAAATAGGTAGGTAAATTAGATGAACCTATACTAGGATCGGTTTGATCCACTGAGGAAGAACATTTTGTCAACAGTGGGTATACTCCTCCCAGAAATCATGTATATGATCGCTTAGAACTCAGTAATATTTTCAGAAATATTTAAAAAATTTCACAAATACAATTGAGATATTCCATAAATGAAGTTTAATAGCACAACGTATTGGCTTCATGATCACGCATCACAGTTTGTTCATGCAAGTTGATCGTGTATTAAAGAAGTTTCGTTGTTTTTACCACTTTTCTGTTTTCCCACTAGTTTAGAGAACTTCCCATACCAAACGTATATTTTTGGAATCTCGCACAAATATATGAGTACACAATCCAAAAAGAGGATTGACTTAATGGGTAGTATAAGTCCCTCTGCAGATAATGCCACTCTTAGTGTAAAATTTAACACTCTTATTATATTTCTCTCCCCTTATCTTCACCGACTAATGTGGATCAAAACATTGAAATAAATGTCACTTTTTTAAGCAAACTAAATAATGAATTCGGTGTATTTTATAAATTCATCAATTTGCAATATGTTAGAATATTATTAAAGTTCCTCAGAGTTTGGGAAACCAAAGCAATTTGTCTAATATTAGCAACGTTACTACATGAAGTACGATATGCTTAACAGAAAAAGTTAGTCCACATATCGAGCATGATGAAGATTATTGTCTACTCATAAATAATTGTTAATTGCATATGAGCACAATGCGAGATTGAGATTGATCGACGAGGATTCTGAAAGTTGGTAATTGAGACCCCGGAATACTTGCGATAAGATCGACCAGTTGGTCCTCAAATGTAAATAAAAATTAGGTAATTGTGGAGTATTATAAAAATATTGGAAAGTAAGTAAAACTTAAATTAAAACTCTTTTATCTAAAAATACATAAAAATCTATTGATTTGTATCATCATTTTCCTACGCTAGTTTTACTACCAGCTAATGTATTATAAGGGGAAGAATATGCATAAGATGTTGTTCCAAATAGTACCCGCATATATCTATCTAACGTTTAAGTAATTTACCTTAAATGTAACTAGCATGTATCGTTTCCTATATAGATAACCAGTACGTACTTGTATTTTAAGATATTCAATAATTACCTGTAAGCATTATCACTAACGCCATGGGTTTCTCCACCAATTACAACTACATTGTGCGAACCCATTTCTCCAATTTTTGAATACTCTACGACGGGTGCTTTATTTTCTAATTTCTTTAAATTATTCTCTGCTACAAAAATACAACAGTTATCAACGACTTCGGGTGGTATCATTAATGGAACATTCTCCCAATTGATGTCGTCTTTAATAGGTAAACGAAAATGACCGCCACAACCAGCACGCAAGGCTTTTGAATCCCATGGATCACAGCAGCCATGCGTTACAATAACTTGTAGACAAGGCAATGCAGCACAACTTCGTATAATACTACCTAAATTATTAGGTTCACGTATATTATCACATACAACACTTATAGGTAAAGGTGTAGACCTTGTCAACGTGTTGGCGTCCATAGACTTTATGTGAGGCCTTTCAAAAATTGCCATTACGCCAGGTGGTGTGATTAGGGTTGACCAAGTTTTTAAATCGTGGTGTGGAGTCTTATAAATTTTTGTATTAAATTGCTTTTGGGCGCGACAAATATTGTCCTTTATATCTGCAAGTTGTTCTTTTTGGCTGAATATGACAGTGTTAAGTTTGAGGCCACATGTTAAAGCTTCCAGTATTAAACGTCTACCTTCTATAACTATTTGTCCATCTTTATCTCGCCTCTTTTTTGAACGCACTGTAGTTAGCAAAGTACTAAGCCTTGGGTCATTACGGCCTAACTTCAAAAATTCAAGGCCTAAATTTTGATCCTTTATAAGCTCTGACTCGCTTTCTCGCTCTAATCTCGTTTTTTTAAAACTTGGAAATTGCTGTGGTCTGCTTACAATATTAGTACGACTTTCTTTTTTAAAATTTTCTTTTTCTTTCCTTAATAAATCCGACTTTTTATTTGGTTCATACTTGACGGAGGAGTTATTAAAAAAGCTTGCTTCGATATCAAGAGCAGTTGCCTCTTCTTTATCTTCTGACACATTCTGCGATTTTGATATTAAATGCCTACAGGTCAATGCTTTAATAGATTTATTATACGTTTTGTTGAAATTTTTAATCGCATTAAAAAACATTTTTATTGAAAATTTGCTTGGACAACTATACAAGAATATAGAAAAATAACCTTAAAATTGTTACACACGCAGAAAAACCTGTTTATATTTTCAATGTTCTTTGTGCAATTCGCCTTGTTTTTATGTGTTTCATTAGCATAGTGATTTTATTAGCAGGTGACAGCAGCAGAGTATGAAATTTTTTAAGAATTGATAAACACACTCATGAATCACTGTTAATGACAATATTCCACTTCTCATAAATAACATTTTGTAATATGTTATCTGCCTTCTGTGCTTCTGGCACCGCACTTATGAGAATTGTTCGTAAATGGAGGGAATTTTTAATAAGTTTTACTTTTTATACATTTTTAGGACCAAATATGCGTGAGAATTTTATACTTTCCAGTCTTTTTGAAAAACGATAAAACTTGCAAATTAGAAACAGAAATAATATTATTAGAAATATTAAACGTTTATAATTTTAAACGTATAATGTGACATTTTTTTGACAATTCAACTTATTTAATAGGATTATTTAAGTTAATAGGAAGACGAATTCAATAGGGTCCGTAATTTGCCACTTATTGGTTCGTGTAGAAACTGACTTATTAAAAAAAAAACATTGTTTTTATGAGTTTTATGATAGAATTATATATCGAAATTATATTATCACGAACTCACTTGGGGAAGTGTATTATTATTCCGTTCAACAACTACTCAGCGATATCCAAGACAATTTCTTAATTTAGTCAAAAGTAGAAATAGTTAATAGTATTTTCTAATTCTTAGCCTTTTTTCTGTTGTAGTTACCTATCATTTAGCGTTTATTTACTTTCTTTTTTTTGCACTTTTCACGTTATTTTGCTTTCCTTCAGTGATTCTATGCTGCTGCATATGTTGAACAAAACTTTTTGATTGAGTTAGTTTAGCTCCACAAAAGTCACAAGTATATTCCAACCTATCTGCATCATGCATATCCATATGCACGCTTAAAGTCGTTGCATCTTCCAAAAGAGTAACGCATATTAAGCACACATTGTTCGGCCAATAATTTTGAGGATGTTTTTCCTTTAAATGAACTTTTCTTTCATGCTCTGTATATAAAACCTCGCTACAAATTGGACATTTATTAGTTCCTTTAAGAAAATGTTTCAGACGAAGATAATTATAAAGTTTACTCAATTGAACGAATCGCATGTAGCATAAATTACAGATGTATGATTTATACGGCATGTGAATTAGCTTATGTTTTCTTTGTTGCGATAAACTTACTACTCGAAAATTTACAAGTTAAACATCTAAAAAATCCATCGGCCTGCTTTGTACACAAATTAGATTTGTCAAAGAAATGGTGTTTCGTCTCAATGTGAGTTTGCCAGTTCTGCTTACTTTGCATTTCTTCATTACATTCTGGGCAAGCATACTTTACAAATTCTGTGTATTGATTTAAAACATACGCTCTATTTGATGTTTTGCACAACTCTTTATTAAGTAAAACTGAGATTATATCTCCTCTTTTCGAAGTTTCTTTTGTATTTGTAGTAGTAGTAGTAGAAAAATGTATTATTAATATGATAACATATTTTAAGTTTCACAAAACAAATTAAGATTTTCTTAAATAAGTATAATGTTTAAAAATTGTTTATAAAATATTTAAAGAGTATTCAAAAGAATTTATTAACAAAAAAGAAACAAAAGTTAATTTCATCTTAAACAGACATAAATTAATATTATACATTATAATTTTTTATTTTTTACAAACGATAAACATAGTTTTTTAAATTGCCGTATATTATTTTCTGCTTTCGCGGCAGCTGGTAACGAGTTGAAAAGGCTAAGACCCTTATACATTAATGTCTGTTGCGCCTTATTTGTCCTTTGGAACTCCAATCTAAAATCGTCCGCGTTCCTAACGGGGTATTGATGTGTATTTTTAACATACTGTACACTATTAGCAAGATATCTCGGTGCTAGGTTGTGCTTGATTATAAAAATCGTCATTAAAACGTTTAGCTTTAGTTTTTGATCAATACCTAACCATCTTAATGCTTCAAGCATGAAATTTGATGATACATCGCATAGCTTTATTTTGCAATTTCTGTAACCTTTCGATCTGTGATTGATTACAACACGTATATAATACCGTAGAGCAGTATTCAAAATGGGGTTTCACAATTGTGTTGTAGATCTGTATGGCTGTTAGAGTATCAACTTTATATCTTATTCTTCTCAAAAAACTAATTTTTTTTTGCATATGTAATCTATGTGTTCTTTGAATTTTAGTTCATTGTCTATTATTACACCTAAGTATTTAATTTTTTGTACTTGTTCGATTTTGTTTTGGTTTATGATTAGATTTAGTTCACTATTACAATTTATTAACATCACTTTTGTCTTTTTTTCATTTAGTTTTAGCCTGTTCATTTTCAACCAATTATTTATATTCTGTATGTCGCATTCTAACAACTGTTTGCATTCGTCAATTGTGTCTCCTACTGTATATAATAGCGTATCATCTGCATACATTACAATTTTTGATTTTTTTATTACTTTTACGATGTCGTTTATATATATTACAAGGATAAGTGCACCAAGAATTTGATCCTTGAGGCACCCCCGATTTCACATACACGTAACTTGATTTTGAACACTTAACTTTAGTTTGTTGTCTGCGATTTAAGAGGTATGTTCTAAACCATTGTAATTCCTTTCCTCTTACTCCATACATGTATAATTTTTTAATAAGAATTTCTAATCAACGGTTTCAAATGCCCTTTTGTGTGCTTTATTACAGGTTTGATTTGATGAAAAAATTCAAAATGGTTTCGGAAGTTGGTATAAGTAGTGTACGACTGTAAGCACAGTTTACATTTGAAAACGTTTTCATCAAAGTGATTTTGAAAATGCACCAAACTACTACTCACGCTACAATACTTGCGTCAAATTTACAAAACATTCCTCTGTTCAAATGATTGTTCAAAAATTCCTCAAAACAATTATGCTCCTTTTCGTAATGTTTTAAAACATTTTCAAAATTATTAAACTTTTCGTCTTTACAGAAGGGGCATTGCATTTGTAAAACGGATTGAGCAGTGGATGACACTGATACATCCTGATCTTTACATCGGGTCAGAAAATGATTAATAGCCACCTTAAAATTGTTTAATTGTTTTGAGCACATTTAACATTTGTAAGGCTTATGTGGCAAGTGTTTGAAACAATGTTCGTGCAATTGCAGCGTGGAGTTTCCTACCACAGACTGAAAAATTTTGCAAACTAATGTGGTATTATCTTTCTCAATTACCTCCCTTTGCAAAGCTTTATGTGTTTCGATCTTGTGATCTCTTCTCAAATGTATTTGCCATTTTATCATTGTAACGAAACCTTTACCACAGAAAGGACATATATGTGCAATATAGTCCTGAAATTCTTGCAAATTTTTGGATTTCCATTTGATT
Organism: Ormia ochracea; assembly: GCA_963402855.1. NCBI lineage: Eukaryota > Metazoa > Arthropoda > Insecta > Diptera > Tachinidae > Ormia > Ormia ochracea. The sequence goes on from OY727106.1 coordinate 46,508,605, forward strand.
TTGCCAGGGAACTCTGCTTTTTTTTTCAACATTACCTTTTTTGCCGTGTTTTTCATAATAAAGTATCATTTCATAGCACATGTGGTTAAATGGCAAAATTTCAAAGCTAAAATGTTTTCCACAAAATCTGCATGACCAACGAAATGTTTTATCGTGATTTAAAAAATGCCTTAACAATTTAAAAACGTCTTTCTTAGAAAACAGTTTATTGCATTTTCTGCATGCGAAAATATCTTTCTCTATGAAAATTTTTCGGTAATTCAGAATATTCCACGAACTCAATTCGTGTATTTCAATTAAATGTTGCAAAAATGCGTCTTCCTCACTACAGGTGACGTTTAGGCACAAGTTACAGTTGTATCTGACCTTTGCGTTGCATTCCAATGTATGTATGTCCATAAAATTATATAGTAAATGAGAGGGTTTTGTATAAGTGTTTGAGCAAAGTTGGCATTGCAAAATCGACCGGGATCATAAAGCTTCAAAATCCTTTTCAAGTTCAGGATGTTTCTCCAAAATATGAATACGCACAAAAGTAGAATGAGAGCTATAAAAACATATTTTACATATCGTGTGCTGTAATTTGCCACTATCATCACTATGTTCTGCCGAATGCATAAATCTACAGAATTTTGTAGTAATCTCTAGGTTGCACACTTTGCATATACCACATCCTTCGCTACGGAAGAAATAGTTTGATTCGGAATCTTCTACTAACTCTTTATGAACTGAGAAATGCCTTCGCCACAAATTGTAACTACCAACTCTTTCATTGCATATATGACACTCGCGCCAAACACAATTGTCTTCGATCCATCTCCATAATTCGTGTCCATTAATAATCTTCAAACCCTCCCTGTCCACATACTTTTTAGTGTCTAACTGCTCTAAAGTATTCTCAATATCTGTATCTCAATTTTCAATTTGACACTCAATGTCAACAGGTTCTAGCAGTACTTTAATATCCATGGTAAAATATATATAGATTTTGATATTTTACTTAAATAAATAAAAATATTTTTTTTTGCAATAACTATTAACTCCAGTATGTTCATAATTCTGAAGTCTGTAAAGCACAGACCATAAAAAGCTGAATGCAATTACTTAAATCCGTAAGCACATCTGATATATGTTGTCTTGTTTCGCTTTGCACTTTGCTATAATTTCTTTTTGTACGCTGTTTTAACTGATGTCAATGTGCCCATATTTGCTGAAAACAGACGACATAGTAGCATATTGAAGTGTGGCATGGTAAATTCAGCTGGAATAAATTCGCCCTGATATTATATTAACCCAATTATTTTTGGTCCAATAGTAGTTATACCAGCCAGGCGGTAATGGATTCGCCTTGACTAAAACACTTCAAAACATTTTGTTTCTGCATACAAATACACAGTTTTTTGTATGTTGACAAAACTAAAATAAAATTTATCTCATGTATAGAATGCGGTTTCAAAACAATAATATAAAAAATTTGTATGGCAGGAAATTTGCCATACAAATTCGCTTGAAATTAAAGCAAAAATATAGGATTCAAATAAGACATATTCCTTACTTTGATAATATGCAAGACGAGTTCAAGTTAATGAATTCGCCTTGATAGGATGTCAAAACAAAAATACACCTCAACCTTTACACAATCAGGCAATATGATATGATATGATAAGATACTAGAGTATAACCTGTGTTGATATGTCAATCCAAATATATATGAGTACATATTAAAAAATTATAAAAAAAATTGGTTTATATACATAAGTACATATATGTATACATATATATGTATTATATAAAAAGTTTAAAGTGTATATAAGGTTCCGCACAATATGTTTAAGCAAACCGCATCGAAATTGTTGGAACAAAATGTGGATAAGATAGCCCAATGGATTGATTCATTTGATGCTGTTCTTACAGACTGCGACGGTAATAAGTTAAAAATATTTTAATTCTTGAATAATTGTGGAACTGAGAAATATGTCTATACAAACGTACATAAGTATCCATACGTCGTGTACTAGTACATGTGTAAATTTTTCAGGAAACCAAAAAAATTTTTTTGGCTTGGTGGGAAGTTTTTAATATTTTATACCTTTTCGGTAATTGCAATAAATGTGTTCATTTCAGAAGAATATGGTACATTTTGTATATACATACATACATACGTATATTTTTCCATACGAAATACATCCATACAGAACTTATTGAGGATTCTTTCGTCCTATTTGTGTTTTTCTCTTATGGAAGCCTGACAGGAACATGACAAAGAAATTTTACCGAACTAAAGCAGATTGCCTGGTATTCACAGCCTCCAATATTTTTATGTTTTTATTTAAATTTCATGAGGCGCATGTATGTACAACTTGTTGAAATATGTAAATATGCACATATATTCATATGTATGCATATGCTAAGCTAGTATTATGGATAGTGTCGCATATCAGGGATTGATTTTTGTAATCGCGAACTGAAATACCTATAATTATTTCAGTAATAATATAAGTAAATATACAAATTTGACATGCAAAATAACATGATAGATATAGGTAGATAGTCTTAGTCTGGTACAATTATTACAATGTTAATGATCGTCATTTAATTATAATTTACACAAAACAATCTAGTGAAAAAACGTATTAAAACTATTTACATTGTTTTCGAAATATGTTACTTATACAGCTATTAGATTTCGTTTGTTGCTGAGAGTCGCAACGAACAAGTTTTCGGATAAATATTTATTGCAAATCTAGTCTTTTTCTTTTTGTTGCAGATCTCTATTACATTATAAAAATTAGTGTTATCAGGCAGCCCGAAAAATAAATCACATTCTCATTGGTGTAATGGGTAATTTCGTGACACATTTGATCTCTGAAAAACACCGACAATTGGCGTTTCTGCATTTACTATACTCTAATATTATAATTTTTTTAATAGTAATTATTAACTTTTTAACCTTATTTTTTTTTATTATGTATCGCTTATATATAATAATAATTAGGTCAATTAATAAATCAAACTCTTTGAATGTTTAATAATTATATTTTTTTCTAATAATATGTTAATCTTTCGAACACATTCGGTGCTCTTCTTGAAGAACATCTAATAATTATATTTACCAGCAAAATAAAAAAAAATAGTAAAAATATATTAAAATTAAAACTTTTTAAAAAAATTAAACAAAAAAAAAATAATAATAAAAATATCCTTACCTTGTGTAAAGTTGTTTGTTATCAATCTTACAGTCATGTTTATTAAATTAGAAATTTAGATATTATTGATATGTATCTAAAATATGGGGTACTTCCCTATTATGTGTAATGTATGTCAGTTGCTATTATTTGGATAAAGAAACTTTAAATTGCTAGAGCTTATCAGTCACTGTTATATATTAACTTTTCAAATATCTAATTTATGTTATTTTCCATTTATTTACAAGGGGTTTTGTGGGTATACGGCAGTGTTATAGACGGTTCTGTTGAAGTGATGAATCGTTTTAAGGATATTGGCAAGAAAATATTTTTCTGCACTAATAACTCAACAAAGACACGAAAGGAATTGCTAGTGAAAGCGGTCGAAATGGGCTTTAATATAACAGAAGAAGAAATTATATCGACAGCGCATTCAGCTGCAGCTTATTTAAAGCATTTACATTTTAATAAGAAGGTATATGTAATAGGCTCCGAGGGTATAACAAAAGAACTGGATGCTGTTGGTATAGACCATAATAAAGTTGGGCCAGATATAATTACGGCACCATTAGCTGAATATATAACAAATCATTTAAATCTAGATAAAAATGTGGGAGCAGTAATGATTGGTTTCGATGAGCACTTTAGTTTTCCCAAAATGACACAAGCCGCTTCATACCTCAATAATCCAGAGTGTATGTTTATAGCCACTAATACAGATGAACGCTTTCCCATGCCCAATATTGTAATACCGGGTACTGGAAGTTTTGTAAGAGCGATAGAAACGTGTGCGGAGAGAAAAGCATTGATTATAGGAAAGCCTAACAAGGAAATATGTGAATATCTTATTAAAGATGGTGTAATAAAGCCAGAACGGACTTTAATGATAGGTGACAGGTTGGTGCTTTATGTTCAATAAGGTTTTATGAAATATTTCAAAAAGAGCTTTATATTTGTACATAGATGTAACACCGACATATTGCTGGGCTTTAACTGTGGCTTTCAAACCTTGCTGGTTGGTAGTGGCATACATCAGTTAAATGATGTTGATGAGTGGAAAAACTCCAATGATTCGGAATTACATAAACTCATTCCAGACGTGTATTTACCCAAATTGGGTGATTTGCTGCCTCATATGTGAATTTGTTTTGAATCCTAATACAAATAATATTTTTATATTTAACTCGAATCTTTTAGCCAAAAATGATGCTTTTTTGTTAATAATCAATAATTAAATATGTGAATTTCAAAGTTAATATAATATGTTATACAATATAAATATTCATGAATCATCCACATAAGTCAAATGATTAATAGTAGAATGTCTGCTACCAAAAGTAATTTCAATAAACTTGAGTACAATTTTATTAAAAATAATAAAATTATAATAAATTATTATCAATATTTCCCTACTCCCTTTTGTAACTTCCTCGGGATGTAAATAATAAAAATTTATTGAAAATATATGTACGGATTTTCATCCTATACCAAGGACTTGTTTATTTATTTATTTATTTACCAAATATTACAATTATATGAATATAATTGCAATATATGAATATAATTGTAATATGTATAGAAGCACTGGCTACTGAGGCCTTTGGCTTCTGGCTCCCCGGGGAATTGAACCCCTGACACCTGCGTAACAGGCGGGTCTACTAACCATTATACCTTCGAGGGGCTTGATCAAGGATTTGTATCCGGCACATTTGCTTCTAGTGTTGTAAATATAAATGATATAACGAGGCTTATGAATTGAACAAAATTTATTTTTGCTTTTGCATCAGTTTATTCTTAAGAAGGTAAATTTATAGCATGTCAGTTGTATAATAAACGATATCACACCAGTTAAATCAAGATATAAATAAATATGAATTATTCAAAATTGTATTATTAATTAATTGTTTAAATCCATTTTTATATGATTTTAATTCCAAAAATATACCTCTTCTCTACTTCTTCAATGTGATGTATTGAGTATTATCAATTGCAATATTTCTAACATTTGGGATATCACCTGTTACGGAAAAAGGTATACAAATAGAATAATATAAACAGACTTAGGGAACAAAACTAATTGTTGGAAAATAGTTGTAGTTCAAACTTTCTTTTTGTTGTCTCTCAATATTTTACTCTCCTTTCATGCACAGTCGTTGCAAACTTTATTAATTACTGAACACTTTTGAACAGACCAAATCTTTTTCTCTCTATTTTATATTTATTAAATGTTATATAATAAAATTTCTATTTCTAAATAATTTTTTCAATTCCCAAAAATTATTATTATACGAGAATTTTTTTAGAATTTTTAAAAAGCTTACATTAAAGCACCTCGCATGTTTTTATTTTTGTAGAGTTATTTAAAAGAAATTCTATAAGAAATGTTATGCTTATTTAAATTAGCTTAAGTAAATATGTCTACGCATGCACTTGTAGATTTTTTTGATGATTTCAATATATATTCAGTTCATACATTACAATAACTTGAAAGTGTATTACGAAAAAAAAAATAATTTGGGCCTTTCGACTTGCGGCCAACGATATGCAACTACATAAGAGTATGTATTTATTAAAAAACTTTCAAGCCCCTTTAAACCCAATATTTTCTAAATCTTGCTATTTTGTTTGTTTATTTAAAAAATATTTTATTCACATAAAACCAATTTGTCAAATCTTGTTTTTTTTTTTGTGTTAATGGAATGGCACTCATATGTCAATGCAAGCAATGAAAAACAAGATTTAACAAGACGGTTTTGATATTTGTACGCTCGAAATTAATTTAAATGCATTTCGCTCCAGAATAAAATTAACAAAATAATTTTAAATGTTTATCGCTTTTTAAGCGATAAACATTTTTTTTTTTTTATTAAAATTTTATTATATATGTATGTATTCAGTGATATTTTTAAAGACTCTCAACTTAACATAGTTTTTTTCGCATATATAATTAGCAATTTAGTTAAAAGAAATCATAATAAGGCTAATAAAAGCTTGACCAGAAACATTACATTAAGCACTTGATTTTCTTGCGTGCATGAAATTTCCCTTGGTTTGGTAGACAAAATTTTTTTGATTTCTTTCTTAAAAGCACCTAAATTGCTAAAAGATAACATCAGGTGGTTGTTTTACCATGGGCCAGGATTCGTGAACTACGCGATAAATAGCCGTACCAATAGAAAACATTTATAAGCAGAAAGAGTATGGGGAAAACTATGCGAGAAGCACGATCTATTTTTGAAACCGAATTGTATTGTGGAGTACGTTTACCCTTACGTCTGGCATCAAGCTCCTCACGCCGATAGTATGACATGCGACGACGTCCGGTATGCTTTATGGGTGTGGTATCTGTAATTCGTTATTCTTTTTATAAACTAAGTTCCAAAATAAGCAGTCTTATTGTGTTACTTTCATGGGATCTCAAATGTTGCTCCTCATCGTCTTCAGCGTCCGAATTATTCAACTGTGTTTTGTTATGCTTCAAAAATGACCAATTATAACATTCGATCAAATGGCGCCAAAAGCCCTTATAAGTTTTATCTTGTGATTGACAACGATTTCGTCTAGCCCACTCCTGATGTTGTGGTATATTTATTGAACACATGGACAAAGGAATAACTTCGTAGATTTTAGATTCCGTGCTGGTGGCAAATTCTGATTCAAGTTCACTCCTACTGCAAGTCTTATTATCGAGCACTTCTGATTCTGTGTCCGACTCCATTTCTTCGATTATGAAATAACATTCTCCCGAACCATATTTGGTGAAATAGTGTACAACGGCAAACTGTAAAATGGTAGCAAAAATAAAAGCAAACGAGAGAAAAACAAAGAAATCTAAGGCCGTGGGATAGGGCACTTTGGGTAGATCAGTGCGCGCTTCTAAACCTAAGAAAGTCATGGTTAAAACTGTCGTGATGCCAAGTGATACACGGTCGGCGGTTGCTTCGCGATTTAACCAAAATGAGACCCAGGATAGTACAACTAGGAGGCAACAAGGACCATAGACTTGTATCAAAAAGTTGCCCATGTGGCGCTGCAAGTGAAAATTTACCATAAGCATTGAGTATTCGGCTGAAAGTATAGTTAAGAACAATTTTCAATAAAGCACATATGCATATCTAATTTTTTCAAATCAACTTTAAAAAATGTTTTTTCTTTTTCAATTTTTTTTTTTTTTGGGAAAACTAAATTTGATCCTTAAATAAGTAAAAATAAAGAATGGAGGTTAAGTTACTTAGTTAATGAAAAATTAAGTATTATAACTTGTGGATTAGGAATAAATTATTTTTTGCTGCTTAAGTACAGAAATAAAAGTTTTAAATGATTTTTTTTATAAAAAAATATTTTTAATCGATGCAAAAACAAAAAAAACAAAAAAAATGGAAATCCATTATTTTGAAATTGGTTTTGCGAATTACAAATAAACGATAGTGCCGTACAAAAATTCATTTCGGAAGCATTTTTTCGTCTTATTAAGACAAAAATAAATAAAAATTAATTAATTAATTAATTAATTAATTAATAAAATCTATCTTGATTGGGCTTAAAGCAGGAAAGAAAGTCGAGTATACTTTTGCAAATAAATCTGGCAAGTTTTCGATCAACAAAAAAAAGCTATAAATATAAATTGGCGCCTTGAATTGGAAAGGAATTCTTTTCAATTAATTTTGCATTTTATTTTTCATTTTTGTTATTGGCTGACTCATTCTATAATGAATATTATGGAAATAATGTGGATTCATATCGGATAACATTTCTTTGTTGAGTGGATTTGAAAAGATTTTTTTTGGGCCTGCAGTGATGGTGCGTAGGTACAAGTAATTCTCATTTGATTGTGGATTATTATTCAAACCTGTTTGGTTGAATGTTTCCTGATGAGCTTGCTTTCAGCACCAAACGAAATTAATAACAGTGGATACATTGGTTCCAAAAAAGGGGCGCCACAAATTCATCATATTGCAAATTAGTGTGATTATTAATTTTGAATTTTGCAAAAATAATAACCATAATTTTTTTTTGCGGCTTTTTTTTACGGGAAACAGAAATTGGTAATAAATATTTTCTGATAGATTCATGGAAAAGCAAAAATTTGCAATTAGAACCGAAAACGTGTGTTATTTCTAATTTGTTCTCCGCCAGCTTTAAAATCTATTCTTTATCATTCTTAATGACGTGTTTTATAGCCAACACGCGATTTTTATATTAGCATTTATCTCATCTTTCAATTTCTCTAATTAGGAAATTCATTGTTGCATTAATTCATTTATGGTGCATAAATTCAGTTTATCAGCAATGAAATGGCTCAGACACTTGAAGATTGTGCTATCTTTCTATCGCACGTGCATTTATATGTCCACGTATGTATGCATATGTACAGATAAAGACAGATCTCCAACTCTTGCTCATGCAACCATACAGCCAATACACAAATCATATGTAAAATATAGATGACTTTAATTGATATGAATGGAAGTCATAGTTATTGCACTATATATGTAAATGTACAAAATTGCAAAAGATGAGAAATGCAAATAAACGTAAAGCAAAAATAAGTAATTTTTATATTCTGCTTTAAAACGTTTATGCAACTTAAATGACATGTAAATTGTGTACGAGTATATAAAAATGTCGCAAAAGGAATAATGAAGTTGAATGGATAAATCCGAGCATTATAAGCTGATAGTGACAATCTTCCTATTTTTAAAAATCTCATCAAAATGGCGTTGCTGAAGCCACACTACCACGCAAAAATTATGCAAACAATTTTTTCTTTGCTGATTGAAGTAACAACAACACTGATCAGATGAAAATAGTCATTCTATAAAAATTTCCATAAACTTTTGCTTGTGATGAAAATTTTAAATTTTTAGGGGAGACTATTATATTTTTTCAGCAAACACAAAATCTTACAACTGTGTAGGATAGTGAAACATGAAAGAAAAAATTAATGCCTCTTCTACGAAATTTAAAACAAATATTTTGCATAGAAGTTGCCATTGGATTGGGGTCGTTCGACGTCTTTCTTAGTTTCAAAGAAAGCTTTCTGTAAATTTAATATATGTATGTATTTAAAAAATATGCAGCATTTTAAATAATTGGAGCAAACGGTTTCGCATTTGATATGTGTGTTTACTCACAAGAGTGTGATGTTTCCAAACGTACTGCTGTACTCTGCTTGCCGGCACTGAATCGCTTCTCTAATTGTATGCCAATGCCGCGTAAATGTTGATTTTTTGTTGCTGGGCCAGCATATGTTGTTATAACTTTATTATGGTTATCGAAATCAACATGCTTTTGATGTTGATGGTATTGCTGGTTTTGTATAAAATACGGCTGTTGTTGCTCCTGCTCCAGCTGATGTTTTCTTTTGTAGTTGTTTTCATCAATAACATTTTGGCTATTCGGGACAGCTGCTTTGTAAACAACATCCGTTAAATTCCCTGCCGGACAATCGACCAAATCGAATTGTGATAATTTCATATCCTCGGCAATGGCAACGGCTGGCCGTTCCTTATTCCATCTATAGATAACATCGGCTGTGGTGTAGCCAACTGCATGAGCCAATGAATTTGAAGTAGGAGGAAATATTGTTAAATAATGAATCAGAAGCATGCGGTATATTTAACAAAATTTTTTAAAAAATAACACAAACAGCTTTAAGGATCAAATAAAACTTGTTGCTCAGTTTACTTGCTTTTCGAATTGCTACGACACCGCAGTTTTTTCTTATTGAAAATAATGTATTACGATAAATTTACTACCTAAATACTATTTATTTACAAAGACTTCTTATAAAAATTCATACATTAACATTGACTCTCGCAGCCACCAATATAATAATTTATAATTATGATGTTGCGGAATGGTCTACACCAATTTTGCGTATCCATTAATTTTAATACAGTAAACCTTTTATCTAAATTTTTATACGAAAGCTTTGCTAAAAGCCGTTGCTATTGTGTACAGCTGTGTAGCTGATGAACAAATCACTGCATTAATAATTAAAAAAGACCAAAGTTCAAAAAATTTGATCTCTATAAAAAATATTCTCTAGAAAATCATTTTTTAAATCATTAAAATATTATTTTTCGTGCATGTGAAACACTTTACGATAATGTTTTTTGCAATACTTTGCAAAGCTAAACTAATAAGCCCTTCAAGTAATAAATAAAATCAATATAAAATAGATATTTCGAATTGTCTCATGTAATGTAGTAGCAGTAACGAAGCATACTCGTAGTCAGTCATTACTCTACTTTCATAGCAGAGGCAGTGCAACACTGCACTAAGTACTAAAAAATCGAAAGTAGAAAAAGCATACTGTACACGAATGGCGGACCATCTCTATTTTCTCGACCACCATCACTTTTCTCAAGAAGGTAGCAAACAAAAAAATAAGACGCCTTCAGATTAAAATTAGATGGAAATAACGGCTTATATAAATTGTAGCATATTTATAGGCGTGGACGTTTATGCAACAAAATATTTCCACAGGTTTATAGAGGAAAATCAACCTTTTGTTACTTTAATTGCTGGTGCAGCTCAGATTCCTCTTTCCTTTTAATACATTTACATCTCTTTCTGTTCTATCGAAAACTTATAAAGTGAAGTGAAATAATTGATTTGTAACTAAGAAGCGTGCCAAGCATTCATACGAAGAAATGTTCTGCAGGAAAAAAAATCAAAGTGTTGGTCACGGTTATATACGTAAAAACAGACCTCAAAACTTAGACATTGATTTTCATTAATTTTTTAACTAACCTTTCAGTTCTATTTACATACGAACATAATTTGTTGCCAATTTGCTGTCAAGTGCAAGCATGTGCTTTCTAGCAATCTATTTTCATGTATAGAGCACGTCTTCGTCATTAACAAAATTATTCTCTACTATGAGGAATTAAAAAAAAAACTTAATTTCAATGTCCTTTCTCAACAAGGAATGTATGTATGTAGGCTGTCTCATAAATGTTTCTTGACTGCTTCTGGTAAGTAAGAAATTTATTATAAAAGCCAACTGAAACGCACATGTACTCGTAAATGCAATTCTTAACGTTATTTCATACCAACATTTCATTGCCTATTGTTTTTTTAAATAAACCAAACTACTTAACATTGACAATATTTTTTCTGATTTTGAATTTTTTTCTGTCCCAAAAGAAAAGAAAACTGAAATCAAGCATGCATGCCACAATAAATTTAATATATAAAATAAATATTATTCATTTTCAGTAGTAACTGTCACTACTTATTTCATGAATATAGAAAAAACACATGTTTTAAGATTCATAACCAAGAACGTGATTAACACATTTCTAACGTGGATTGTTATACTTATTACGACATGGATGCAAGTTTGCTTCAATTCATAAGGCAAGAAAAAGCGGAAACTATAGAATTATTAGCTAACATTTGTGCTATTGGTTTTCATTGCCTATTTGATTTAATATCAAGTGCTTGGGCGTTTGCTTTGTTTTTTGTTACTACAACGTCGTTATACTATAATAGTTGTAATAGTTGTAATTGTTTGATTTAAAAATGAAGAAAAAGACACAAAAGAGAACATCATGAATTTCACTGCTGTTTTTATTAAGTCCTTTTATTACTCTGAAATAAATTACTAGCGACTTACTAAAAAGATTTTGAATATATTTAAAATATGGATATTCAAATGGGTTTTTTCTTTATAGCGTAAGTAAATTGAAGAAAAATTATTATCCATGATTTTATTATTAGCAATCAAATTATTCTGCCATTCAGTTTTCTTCAAAGAATTTTTTTTTTAAGTTTCCTCTGTAATTGGCAAAATTCGTAATAAATAAAAATGAGTAATATTAAATAAATACAAGAAAAATTAATAATATACTTTTATTTAGTTTACGAGTAATTTTAAGAGAGAAAATTCTTAATTATTTTGCTTTTACAATTTAATCAAAAAATTAATTTTAGTTCTGAAACTACAACATGGATTTAAATTTTGACTTAAATTAAAAACAACAAATAAAAACTTTAGTTAATTGGATTTAATTTAATTTTCAAATTTAATTTAATTTTATCCTGTTTTATTCAATGGAAAAATTTATTTAACTTTTTTTGTGCGCTTTCATTCATTTTTTTCTCTTTCATTTTATTTTTTTAATGCTGTTTTCTTACACATTTTCTTGCTCTATTTTCTTTAATTTTATAAAGACCTATCTATATAAAATTTTAGTTCTTCATGCCATCTTATTTAATTTAAATTTATTCAATTTCATTTTACTTTATCCTTTTTTTATTTAGTATTTGGCGACGTTTAATTACACTTATTTATTTACGTTATTTAATTATATTCTATTTTATTTTTATTTTAGTTTAATTAAAAAAAAACAAGTAAAAATCAGCAAAGGACAAGCATAAAAAGGCTTTGAAAAATTTTTATAAAACAAACACAAAAAATCGAATTTCAAAAAGTATTTAAAGATATATACAAATATTTTTTTACTTTATTGCATTTCATTTTAAAAATTCTACACCTGTTCAATAATTGTGAATTGCAATTCCCACATTTACTGTCATTTAAGAGAAATTTAACAAAACCGATTTGTACATCAATGTTATTGACTCATACAAACACATGTAAAAGTATTATTTATTATTTTTTCTGTTTGCCATTCATTGTCATATTTTTTATGGGTTTTGACATCAGGAACAACGATAAGTAGCAATAAAAGAAAAACAGTTCTTCAGCAAGTATTAAGTGTCAGAGCGAGAGAATTTCTGTGCTTTTGCATGAGAGTGGGTGCGCTAGTAAGTTATTGTTGTTTTATTGCATGCATTATTGCCGATTTCCATTACATTGATTTGAGTGTGTGAGTACATTGTAACATACGAGTATTTGTTGTTTGTGTTTTTTTCTTTCGTACAATTGGGTGGAAGCGTTTCACACATATTTCTTATTGTATTTGTAGGTGCGTGTGCAGGGATTTTAATATTTTAATGTTTTTATTTTTGAACATCAAATATTATATATAAAATTATCTTTAAAGATAAAAATGCAACCTGCATATTTTAAGAAGAATTTTATAAGCATTTACTTTGACAAATAAAAATTAAAAAGGAACAAAAAATTTAGTGGTAAAGTGTGAGCCATTTAAGCGCAACGAATAAAAACTATTTATTGGTCATAATAATAATTTTATCAACTTACAAGAGCCAAATTTTAAAGGACACTTTTGTATGTCCATTGGAAAATCCTCCAAGTTCATAGGGCAGCCAGCCTTAATGGTAAGTCTGCAAAAAAAAGGTATTAAAATATTAAAATAAGAAAATAACTAATGAGATGAAACTTATTATAAAATGTTAAATATTTTAATTACATCGATCCTGCTTGTCTACTTATTTGTAAACCAGCATTATTGCAACGGAACTGATCCCCTTGTAAGCAGATTGCAGGTTGAATTGGTATATAAAAATATATATTTTTTTAAATTATTTAATTTTTTTTGGGGGTTTAAATATATAAGATTTTTTTTTGCACATTCCCAATAAAAATAGTGTTTAAATAAAGGCTTCTTGAATGATTTGTATATGCATATATCTTTGGACAGTTTCTGCGATTTAATTGCTATTCGCTAATTAAATTATATAATAAATGAGAAAATCACAATATGTTAAATCAGCAATTTTTAGTATTACTTTAAATATGATTAATCTTCGTACTAATTACATATATACGAAATTTTTTCAATTTACTATTTCAAAAACACAAGCAAATTAAGTGCAAATGCAGCTGCCTGTATGGTACTCACCTACTTGAATAGAGCACCCTACCATTCTGATGGATACGTACAAATTTATTTGGTGTTGTTATTGTATGTAAATAACTCTGTTTGCCATTATAGAAATATGTATCAGGTTTCCAAATACGAGCCAACATTGAAACACTTAATGCCAATGTATCTTGAGCACCCTTGAATGCCAAACGCTTATCCACCCATGATTGGCGAAAGTAACAGTCCATAGAATATGTCTTGAGATGCAATAAGCGAAAAAAAATTTATATACATATATATGGGAAAGACATACAAAGAGAATCAACTTATGAATAAATAAATAGCAAAATGACTCATTTTATAATTAATTGCATTTATTTTTTTTACTTTTTTTTTAATGTTTATAACAAATATATTTTGTAGCTTTATAGTAAATTACCATATCAACTTCCGATATAGGACCCATACTGCGCACCATTATATCCACCTCTACAGTAGCAGGTGGACCTAAAATTAAATAAAAAAAAACAGCATAGTTATTTCCCAGATAAGAATTTTTTTTTTACTTATTATTACATCATTTAATATTTCTCTGTTTTTATTATATTTTTAGGCTTAGAAATATTTATTACTTTTAATGCAAATGCAGTAAGGCAAGAACGGCATATAATTAATTTTAATGGATAAAATTTACCATTTGCTCTTTCCCTTCCTCGCTACTTTGTAAAAATTATAAAAAGAAATTGTCAAAAATCCTAGAAGGAAAAAACAACGTTTTTTATTAAACTTTTTATAGTAGTGGCATTCACTATTAGGTGTAAATATCTTCCGAAATGTGTGTGAATGGTAAATTTCGATAACAAAAGCTACGCATATGAATGAAAAACTGAAGGAATTACTTGGGCAAACTAGTTTTCTAAGTCAATAATAAACTTTCATCCAATATGAACTTTAGAACTTTTACATTTGCTGTTAGTTGACATAATTTTAGTTTACTTGCGCCAGGAAATTTTTGAATAAGAAAAGATTTTTCGTATATTGCAGGGCTCCTTTCTTTTATTACTTCATTAGTGACCTAAGGAAAATAGCTGAATATATTTTTAACTAACTTATAGTGTTAGCAAAATATGGAGAAATTACTATTTTTATTTTATTAGTTAAATTGGGTTTATTTTAATATGAACATTTTTTTAAATTCACATCTGAATATTTGGGTGAATAAAATTTTTTAACAATATTATAAAATTCAGTAGCATTTATCAAATGAACTGTTTTTAATCGAATTTAAAATTTCTTTTATTACATTTTAACTTCATTCAAGTGCCAACAGGCAACACTCTGTTCACATTAACATCCTTGTTAGAATTTTAGCTCATATTCTTTTAAGACTCAAGCACTACTTATCGCAATTGTATTACAATGGCAACAAACAACAAATTGAGTGAAAGCCTAATTCCATAAATTAACCATAGAGCGCACAGTGTAAACTCTGATTATCTGCTATCTCCCACCGCTTACTATTCCTTTCATCCAGTTATTATTACAGCCGTTGATTTATCCCCCTTGAAAAACAAACTAATGCAATTGAATGATGTTAAACATTTGATTACACTCATAGACCTATATTTTACTAAAAATAGGAAGGCAAAAAGAAAATCGACTGAGCGTACAGGTCCTCCTAGATTTTGTTTAATATCGGAGCATTTCCGTTGGCAAATTTTCTCTAAATCTAAAACCTTGTGTGTTTCTTTTCGCAGGATATATTTTATATTAACTTGAATACTCGATAATCACATATACACGTGCAATTATGACTTTATAATTTGTTAGCTGTTCCAATCCTGCTTACGAAACAAACATACGTGTATGTACATAAGCACTTGCCTGCCTACTTTTAAATATACATACGTATCCGTAAGTGTATGTTGTAATGAATTCAAGGCAGAATTTTATATGTGTGTGTATTTGCATACACACGTATTTGTTACAAAGTCATTAAAAGTGTTCATTTAGCAAAAAATATCAACGACAAAGTGAGAATGTTTTTTCTTTAAATGCCGAGATTTAAAACTAATGAATAAACGTTCCATCATTATAAATTTATTAATAAAATTTCGCATGTAAAGAAATGTAATAGAGGCAAATAAAAGAAGAAATTTAAAACTTAATAAAGAACATTAACTCAATTTAAATTTTAATGCCTTTAATTGAAGATTATTAATTAGACTAGAGCTCTACTCAGAAAATGTGTTTAGTAAGCGAAAAGCATTAAATTTAAATTTATTTCATTTTCTCTTAAGGAAAACAAAATTATCCATTTCTTTTTAAAATGTAATACATTTAGTAGTTTTACTAATATCATTTGTCAATCAATGCAATTCCACAGAAAGCAACTACACACAGGTAACCACAAAAGAGCTGCAACTTTGCTTTATTTATAGATTTTTAACTCTACCAATAAGATTTTTCCTAATTTCCACACAGTGCGTTACATAAGTAGAGCCTATTCCCTAAGTGCTAAAAAAATTTACTTTAAATCTTTTAAACAATAAGATTAAGATGTAAAATAAGTAGATTCATATCCAATCAAAATTGCATGCTCAGTAAAATTTTCAATATTTATTATGTTTATAATTTTTTAGAATTCTCATTTCATTTATAAGAATTTGTGTAAAATTTATTAATGGTAAAAGTTTTAAAAAATAAGATCTACGAGTTATTTGCGAGAAACACCAATGAAATGCGGCTTAAAAAGTAGTTGAATAAATATTTCCTGAAGAAATATTGCTCAATTGTTATAATTTGCAAAACAAAACTATTGTAAATTATTTGCTTTTATAATAGTATTATTAATTAATTTGTTATTTGCTGGAATCCCCAATAAAATGCAATCTATACGCTGGTTTAAGTTCGAAAAGGGTTTCTGATATATTTATACAAAAATTAAAATATAAATATAATTCAATATGTGTAATTGATTAATTGGTTTGTTGCAGAGCGCAAAGTATTTGCCACAATCACCAGTGAAGTGCAGTATTTAAAATGATTTAATCATACAACAACCAATAACTTTTATAAATATATTTTAAAAAGTAGTCGAATTCTCTGAATAAATGCAGAATATTACAAGTTAAATTTTTCTATAATTAAAAATATGGTTTGTTTTTTCACAAAAAGGAAGAAAATGTTAAAGGTGTTGGAAAAGGCCAAAATTACCACTTTACGGTAACTACGGCAACACTGATTTCAATGCGTTTATATTTTATACACCACGACGTATAATTGATTTGAATGGCATCAATGCTAATAATATTGATGATACGCCACCGCACACTCATAGACAATATTTGGCTTTGTAAGTTTAACAGATCACGGCCTTGTATGGAAATAAAATAAAGAAAGAAATATTTATTTTAACTGATTTGCCCACCACTCTTAATGTTATCATTTGATTAAAGGAATGATTTCTAATGAATATATTACCTCCTAATATCTTTCTGCTTTAATAGAAATGTTTGTGTAACAAATTTATGTTTATGTTGCGAAATGCTAGCAGTGTGTCACCAAAAACACTTACCTCCAAAACCTGGTCGTATGCTGTTGTCATAACCACGCAAAAGATTATCTAGCAGTTCGGAGATGTTGGCATGATTGTTGCTCTGTGTGAGACGCATGTGAGGAGCGGCTTCAGTGAGTTTGGTGGCGGTGTTCAAGAGATCCAACCATATTAAGGCAGTGAGACTTAATAAAGTTAAATGCACGCAATGTTCTGATTTATTGAGATGAGATTTAAATTGGTTTCGCTGCCATCTTAGTAGCCACGAAATGAGGAATTTTTTACAATTTCTCACCATGATCAGGCTTAGCGTTTAGAAATGATCAAATGAAAATGGCTGTGTTTTTAATATTTTTTTGTTCTTATTTAAATTTAAATTGTTTGCTTAAGCATGAGTTCGTATTCTTAATGATCCCAAGCATACAAGGGCATGTGTGTTTTGGTAAACAAAGTTTATTTATCTAAGAGAGAACGTTCGGCCGAGAGAGAAACCTACAATAGTGATAGCTTTTTTGGCCTGTTTATGATAAAATCTGTTTGTGATAACTTGTTTAGTTATTTTTATATTTCAAATCTGTTTAAAGAGTTCGTTCAGTATTATTTCTTTCCGCCAAATTTGCTTTCAAATGTCTAAAGAGTTTTTGCTTGAGGTTCTCGATTGCTTTTATAAAAATTATAAGTTTTATCTAGTTTGAAATTAAATTAA
The DNA here is from genome assembly GCA_963402855.1 of Ormia ochracea. Taxonomy (NCBI): domain Eukaryota; kingdom Metazoa; phylum Arthropoda; class Insecta; order Diptera; family Tachinidae; genus Ormia; species Ormia ochracea. Next base: position 46,526,797 of record OY727106.1, read on the forward strand.
GTTTTGTAATCACTAACTTAGATTTCAGCAGAAAGAGGCTGAAACATTTAAACTACAAAATGATTGTTATGTAATCTATTCTCTGTAGAATATTTTTTCACTCTTAACCAAAATTTTTGCCATAATTGTGGCAGTAAATATTTTTTCTCTTACCGAGTTAAAGATATTGGGACGCAAGAGCTTACATGGGTACATATATATATATATATATATATATAACTGATTTATTCTTTATTCTTAATATTCGTTTCTTAATGTGCTTTATGGTACTATATACTAAAATATTTCTATAATGGCTTCAGCTTCTTTTTTGTGGTCTAATTATAATTAATCCCTTAAGTAATTTTTATATATTTTTATATATATGTATATATGTATATAGTAGAAATAATGTATTAAAAGATATAAAAAAATTCCTAACAAAGATTTTATATGAATTTTCGATGCCTTCTCGCGGGTTTTTTGGGCCGTAATTAAACACAAATTTCTCTGTGACTCCTTGGCTTGGTGTAGAAAATTTATCTAAGGATCCATATTATTCGCAGAGGATCCATTTCATTAAATTGTATTTGTGATATGGTGAGACGGTGATCATTGGTAGTGTCATAAACAGTTAAGCACATTACATTTAAGGTCAGTATTTGAAAAAAGTTCTTTTGCGAGAGCGGAAATAATAAAAGTTCTTAGTTGAAAAAAAATCAAAAAAAAAATGACAGAAAAACCAAAAAGATTACAAATACTCTCATACGTTAATTAATAAACAAATAAATTTAATTTATTAATTAAATATTATGTTTTAGAATCAAAACGGAATCCAAATAGGCATATGGACCAGCTGTAGTGCAATTTAGCAATAATTTCCGAATATGATAATGATAATGATCCTGGCAATTGCAGTCGTTGGATTTTCTAGTTGAGTAGCCTGTTACGGCGAATGTGTTTCGTGTATCACTCTAATATTGTGATATCATTGACTTTCTCACTAAAACTTATTGCTCATACACTTGTCGCTCTATCATTGGCAACACCTTTCTCTTTATTGTTGTCAGAGAAAGAAAGAAAGAGAGAGAAAGTAATTTATTATTAAAAACGTGCTGCACGCAAGCAATAAAGAATAAAACTCTATTGTGAAATAAATGAATTTATATTTATAATAATGATGTTGTAGATAATAACTGATTGTGACGTGAAAAAGTGATAAAAGGACAACAACCACAAACTGTGCTTAAAGTAATGAAATATTCGCAGAGTTTTGAAATACAACTTAAGCACGTATTGTGATTTAAAAAAAAATCAGCTGGTCTCTATTTGTTAACTTCTGTTTTGTGTCATTTTTTATTTCATTCTTTTTATCTTCAATAAGGTGACGTAAAAATGTCGAAAGTGACTGAATATTTTTACAAAGTCTGCTAGTTTTCATTTTTTTTATACTAAATAAAATTTCCAACACAGTTGGTGGAAGAAAATAAAGAATTGAGACATTTTGCCGTTGTTTGGGAGCGACTAAGGGGTATGGTGTGGTTTGCAAGCATGTATTGGGAATATAAAACTGCATACAAGTTTATTATTTAGTTGATGGAGCTTTGCAATGGGTTAGTGGTTTAAGTGGTGGTTATTGGGAAATGTAAGCGTCATTTAATTTACGGGTGGCTGGGGTGAGGCGAAAACTTATAATTCCTTTCTAACTAACTGATTTATTCTTAATATTCGTTTATTAATGTGCTTTATGATACTATATACTAAAATATTTCTATAATGGCTTAAGCTTCTTTTTTGTGGTCTAATTATAATTAATCCCTTAAGTAATTTTGTTATTGGCTAGTATTTGTGTAGATTTTTCAAGAAACATTTTAAGCAGCTAAAAGCAAATAAAATTATTCCAATTATTCTATTCTAAATTTAGTCTAAAAGAAAGCAATAAATTCTGAAATTAAAAATGCTAATAAAATATTATTCAGTTTGAAATAAAATGATGTATTTGCTTTAATAGTAATTTAAAATATCTAATGATAAAATTATTAATTAAATTCCCTTGAGAATTTTAAAATTGTTTTAAAAAATCTAATTAAAGCTAGAATTGCAAAGGCACATTAACATATAAAACTAAATAACCAGTCATTATAAATACAGGGTGGGCCAAAAGTCACAATGGGGTTTAAAAATTTAATAACTTTTTTGTTTATTTTTTTTTTTTATTTTTTTTTTTAAGATTATATAAATAACATCTGGAGAATAAATAATGGAGGGATTTACAACTGAACAAAGAACAAGAATAATAGAATTTTATTACTTAAATCAGCGATCAATTATTTTAACGCAAAGAGCATATCGTCGCCATTAATAATTTCAAGAAATTCAGATATTAATTGGCCAGCGCGTTCGCCAGATTTGTCAGCATGCGACTATTTTCTTTGGGGTTATTTGAAGGAGCGAGTATATGTCAACAAGCCCGAGACAATCCTTGAACTCAAGGCCAACATTGTTGCAGAAATTCGAGGGCTACAGCCACAAATGTTGAAAGATGTTATGGAAAATGCTCTCAAAAGAGCCCATCATTGCGAAGCTAATAACGGCGGTCATTTAAGTGACATTATTTTCCATACTTAGCGTAAAAAAATTTCCATTTTGTATATTTCATAATCTTAAAAAAAAATAAAAAAAAAATAAACGAAAAAGTTATTAAATTTTTAAACCCCATTGTGACTTTTGGCCCACCCTGTATTAGTAGATTAAAATATTTTACGGAAAATATTTAATTTAATTTATAGACATTCTTATTATCTGAGTGTGTATATATTAATTTTTTAAATTTATTCTAATAATATAAAACTTACACCAGCAATTTTGTTAAAAAAAAAATATTTTTTTTTTGTTTTAAAATGTTCAAAAATAATTAAATTAATTCTTAGCTTAGTTAATTTAGTTCTTTTTTATTGCTTACTCTATTTTATTATTTTATAAATTGTATCTTTAATATTTTTCGTAGCTTAACATCTTTTTAATAAATTATTTTTATATTTATTACTTTAAAATTAAAAACCTAATTATTTTTTATTAAATAACTTAAGGTTTTTTTACGAAAAATTGCTTTAAAACCAGTTTTTGCCTAAGCGAAATTTTTTAAAACTAAGCAAAATGTAAATTTTTTTATTAAAGAATTAACAGACTGTTTTAAAACGTGTTTATAAACATTTTTTTTTGCATAATTTTAATAAAAGTGAATACAAGAAAAGTAAAGCGAGAATCCGCGCGAAAGGATATCAAAAGGATGATTAGTTGTTACTGAATTATGTTACTAAATATTATTTAGGTTTACCCTGAAAAATTTAAGCGAAATGAATCATATTTTTATAAATACAGTAAAGCCTATTTAAAGGTCTAGTTTATATGTAGTTGGAAATTATTAATTGCCTTTGAAGTATATTTTTTACGATATAGTTAAGCTTCTTCATTTACCTGCGGAATTAATTTACTGTATACCTGCTGAGAAGAAATTTTGTTTTTCGAACATATTCTAATTGTAAAAAATTTTCTTTTCACTTTATAAAAATAGATTGTAAATTTTGTATTTTTTTTTTTTTTTGTTTTGATTAACTTAATCTGCAAAGCTTTTGGCTTGTCCGCAAGAAAATACGCAGGGTCTAGGCAGGTATCGAACCTGCGACCTCCGATTTAGTAGGCTGTGCCTACTCACTCGCCTACGGATGAACTCAATGCATGTAATTATTAAGTGATTTTTATTTTTTTTTTATTTTTTGTTATTGATGAAAATATAATTCTAAATATGATTAAAATGTATATATGGCACAGCGTTTTAAGATTTTTAATTAATTTCCTAAAATTTTAATTAAATCTTCTTAAGTGAAGGTTTTATTTTGCTTGTTACTAGTTTCATTAAAAGATATTTACAAATTATGATAAAAAAATTCAAAATTCTTGCGAATTTTATTTATGTATAGATTTGTTTTAAAATATTATATATAAAAGACTTTGCTATTTTATATTAACGTGGCTCAGTGCTATCAAGTACAGTTTATCTGTAGGGAAATTTTGAAATGAAAAGGAAGTTTAATGTTAAAGTTGAAATGATCTAAAATTTGATTAAAAGCATTAAATGAAAAACAGTTAGGGTTGTCCTATTAAAATTCGCCTTGGAAAAAATTTTATGAATAAAACGATTGAAATGTAAAAAAATTCTTTAATGGCGTTTTCTTTTCTACAAAAAAAGCCAACATTACCCTCAAAAAGGGCAATTTTGTGTCCTTTTCTCATAAAAAATGTTGCCCTCTTAAAGGGTTGCGTGTTCTTTTCTAAAAATGTTGTCGTTCCACAGTCTGAAAGGCATTGCACTTTTTGCCCTGACCAAATCAACAGGGCAGAAAAGGTCCTGTAAAACACATGGTTTTTATTCTTGCAAAAAAATACTTTTGAGTCGAAAGAGTCAGAAAATTAGATTTTAATAATTATTTTTATATTTAGTGTCGTATAAAACAAACAAAATACAACACTACGGCTGCTTAATTATATAAGATATTAAAATAAAAAAATTTTAGTTTCTCATGCAACTGAAAATTTTTATTTACAATTTTCATAAGATATAGATAAATGATTTTTTATCAGCTGTTAAAAAAAGGCAATGCACTGTTTTTCTAATTTGTATTCTTTTTTCGCTAAATAAAAAATGACATTTTCACAGGACGAGAAAAACATTTTAAAAAGGCAACTTTTCACAGAGCAACATTTTTATTGCAGAAAAGAAAACGCCAAAAATAAAACTCCTGAAAAGCGCAATAAAGTTGTAATTGATTATATCAAGTTAAGGATTTCCTTAAAACAATTTAAAAAACTCTCTAAAAATTTATGATTTAAATCTCTTTTTGCCACTTTCCGTAGAAATATTAAAATACAAGTACGATTTAATTTAATGCAGTTAAATGCAAAAATGGTCTGACAATTTGGTTCGCCTTTTTCGCAAAGAAAAACACACAATTTGACTTTATTATCCTCTACTTGCAATATTTACATTTGTGTAATTTTGTCCCAGCAATTGTTGCATGTTTGTCCTGTAAATCTCAATAGATCTGACAAAAGAATTTTGGTTCACGTTTATGCCAACAATATAGCAGAATACTAAACTTTTTACTTCAATGGTAAGAATTACAAATGATTTTGGGGATGTATACAACGTGTATGCTGAAGCCAGCAATATTGCTCAATATATGCAGGAGTATGTAGAGAAAATATAATTTAACAATTAATTTGAATGTCACTTTTTTAATAGTCTTTAATATCAGTTATTTTAATTGCATATTTATGTTTTAATCACTTGCTTTTGCGATTACTTTTTTTTATTCACATTGATAGAATGCAGCACAAGTGCAGTGTACTTATTGGCCAATTGAGAATTCTAATGCATTTGTTGCTGCTGTAATACAATTTTTTGTGCTAATTTTAGAACCAACCAATTTAGGAGCTCATATAAGGTGTTAGTTAACATTTTTTGCTTCTCGAAATGTTTAAATTGATAATTGAATATTGCAATTAAATTATTGCGGCTTACCACACCAGCTATGAAGCCAAATTATTTACAATTGAATTAATAGAAGTTTATTTAAACACACAAGCAATCAAAATGTGGAAACTGATTTTTAAAACTTTAAAAAAACGTTTGTTTTTGAAACCTTTTAAAAAAGTTAATAGTATAATATCTTAGCGAGTCATAGGGCTTAAAAAAATAAAAAATATTTCCTACTTTACAAGAAACTATTTCCAAATCAATAAGTAAAGAAAATTTAAAATCCATTTACATTTGCTCTAACTTTCTCTGTAATTGAAGAAGCTTTAAATTCAGTTAATACTTCCTAAATACGTATAGAATACACCTTTAAATAGGCCTTTACTATAGTAATATAAATATATTTTCTTTATCTTAAGTTTTTAGTAAACACTCAGGGTAAACCGTTTAATATTTAACAACTTACTTCAATAAGAACTAACTTGTGCACTTTCGGGCGGACTCTCGCTTTACTGCAACTTTTGTTGTATTCACTTTTATTAAAATTGTAAAAAAACAAATTTTTCTAGCTGTTAAAAGACAAACAAAAAGCAGGTTTTTTCTCCTAAATTCCATATAGCAGTAATAATTGCGTAGTATGCATTTAGGCGTTTTATTTTTGACTTATCATGAGGGTGATGAAACTACTGACACGTTTTATAATATATATTATAAAACGTATTAATAATAATACAAGAGAAATGAGCTTGGCTTTCTAAATATGCATCTAAAAGATTGTTATGAAATGTTTTTTTTTCTATTTTAGTTCAAATTTAAAAAAATGTCAATGGCAAGAAATGCTTTGCTTAATTGTTGGCACTAAAATAAAAAGAAACGAAATATGAGTGAGTGTGAAATGACAGTCTTGAAACAGATAACGCTGAAAACTATATATATATATCTGTATATACAACAAATGTTATTTTCAAATAAATGCTGTAAAAACTACAGATGAGCGTGAGCTACAGCGTTCAGTTGTAATTGCAAAGAAAGAAAAAAAATCAGCAACAAGCCAACTTATTATGATTATTGACACTTATTAAGTTGTTTGCAAAGCCTAAAAGTATGCTCGAGTCATTTTTAAGCTAGTTATAGTTATTTAAATATTAATTTAAGGAATAAACAGAATGAAATTTCCATGGTGATTATGCTTTATATCTCAATATAAATAGAATTATAATGCTGGAACTCTATTAATATAGATAAGAGGCAGCAGCAAACACTTTTTCAAGCAATCCTCAACGTGTTTATGCTTTTAGTTTATAATTAGTTGCAATTTCGATAAGCAAGCTGCTCAATCAGAGAAATAAGAATGTAATTAAAATGATACTTGATAGTTTTAAGTTTTCTCAAAAGAAATGTTTGCTGGGAATCCCTCATAATAGAATAAAATTAAGCCTTAATAAAAATAACTAATTAACTAACTATGAATAGAACTAGAGTTGATTAAAAAAATCAAATGATATAATGAAAGTTGTATAATTCTTTAACTTGTTATTTTTTTATAACAGAATTTTTTTAAAGAAAATAAGTCACCCAAAAGTAGGCAACATTTTCAAGGGATAACGAACAACATTTCAAAGTAGCCAAATTAAAATTAAACAATCAAATCAGGATTGAATTGAATTTTAAATTTATAAATAATTTTGTTTTTAATTATTAATTAAAATTTTTATACCGACGAGGAAGGCGACTTAAAAGAGATATTGAAGAGGCTGATGTTTTATTATAAATGCAAAAGAACTATTTATTCCTAAAAAGCTTATTTGAAACTATAAAAATGATGATATTGATTGGAAACAATTAGAACGTTGAAATGGCCATCTCTCCAACTGATGCAAAAATGCACTCATTTTACGGAATTTTTAATTATTGCCAGCAAAGCAGCCGACTTCTTCTTCAATTTTAGCTTTCAAGAGGCTTGCTTGAGTTAGCGCTACAATTCAAAAAAAGGACAGAAGAATATTTTTTGTGCTGTAACATCTGGAGTCAGAACGGTCAGTTCAAATATTCAAAACCACATACTCCACATAATAATTGGCGCCCAAGTGTGAGCTGTGTAAACATTTCACTGTAAATGCGAATCATAAAATCTACCAAAGAGTCACGTTATGGGATATAGTGGCTCTTCATACGCATTCTCCCTGTCGCGAGAACTCACATATTATTTCTTAATATAAACCGCTAAGTGAACAAAGCTCGTTATGATTTCTGATATGTGATCCTATCCTTTGCTCTAATACAATGCTCTGGGTATGTTTCGCATAAGCAGTAACGGCAATTGCATATTATTATGCGGTTAATTGACAGCAGACTCTTGACTTGACGTCATCTGCAAAAATTGTCAGCTTTTTTTTACAATTTGAAACTCGGACTTTTTACATGTTTGTAAAATTTGAGAAGGGGAAAGAAATACTTTTCGAAAAATTGAATAAAATTTTATATTAAATTTTGATTCAGGGTTATTTAGCGTAAAACTTTATTTACAAAAAAAAAAAAAAAAAAAAAAAAAAAAAAAAAAATTAAAAGAAACCATTTCGCTATAACGACATTAGTTATGGCGAATTTATTTTCATATTTTCAATTAGTTAATTCTTAAATTTTAGTTCTCAACTGGCATTAACAAGTATGGAATTTGATTGACACAAAAATTATTCCACATACTCTACTCCCTTTTTGAGTAAAAGCTAATTTGTTCTGAAATAGTTGAAAGCTCTTCTTTCCGGCCCAGTATCCCGAAATTACTTTTTTAATTCCTTTAATTCGATTTTAATGTTTTTCAGTAGTTGAAATTAACTAGTAAATGAAAAAAAACAATATATTTTTTTTTGACTGACAATGTGAGAAATCACATAAAAGTTTTTTTTAGAAAAACTTATTTCAAACTAACTAAAATTTGTTATATATATATTTGTTATAAATATTTTTTATTTCAAGAAAAATGTATGTTACAGACTTCAATTTAATTAAAACATTTTTAAAATTTTTATTTTTAAATAATTTAAAAAAATATGTCCTTAAAAATGATTAAATCTTTCTTTTTTAAAAAAAATTTTATTATAAAATAAAATATATTAAACAGTATTAAATATTTTATTTTGCAATTAAAAAAAATTATAAAATATTTCACAAAACTCAATCACACAATTTTGTTAATGTCAATTAAATGTTTTGGAATTTTAGAAATTTAAGCTTTTATTCTACACTCAATATCTATTTGAAATTAATTTCGAAATATTTCGTTAAACTTATTTTTAATTGAATTTTAAGAATTTGAATTGAATTGAATTTTAAAAGAATTTTTAAGTGTTCACTTTAGCCGACGGTATTTTTTTTTTTTTTAATTTTTTAGTTCCATTTATTATAAACTCTGGTCACCAAAAATTGCGTTTGTACGCGCCAAAAGCGGCAAGAAGACTAAATGGCTATAAATATGCTTTAATCTCTGAAAGAAGACGAAATATTGTATTGGGCATAAAAAGGTGAAAGAAGGAAAAAATAGCGTTGCGACAGACAACGCAGGCATGCTTAAATGTGTAATACGTGCACACATACTAAGAAAATGCTTATGAACACCGAAGCAATACAAAAATTCATTCAACAAAATATTTTGCATGATTTTAGGCGCCTTTTTTATTGCGTCGAATCGCAGTTTCACTTTAGTGCATTCGATTTTTTTCAATTTCATTAGACGAAAACGTCAACCACTTGTTGCTATTTAGCAGACAAATGTGGAATAAATGAAGCAATTTTTCCTTCGTCTGTAAATATTTTATAAGGACATGCATTTAACAAATCATTCAAAGAATTATTGGTCAGACAAGTAATTTGTGTAAATTATTTAGTCAAAAAATAATGTTTGGCTAATAATTTATGGTTTTGTTTGTTTTTTTTTTTTTTTTTTTTGGTAGCAACATGTATGGTATAAATAGCGTATAAATTTTATTTGAGAATTTATACGGTTTAAAAATGTTGCATTCGAATTTAGTGAGTTTCATTTAAAACCATTTTATAAATGCTAAATTAGCTTCCGTCATCTTATTTCATTGTTGGCGTGGCAAATGTAAGTTTTAATAAATAACAAAAAAAAAAAAAAAAAAAAAATAAAAATAAAAACTCATCGATATAATCTTTGCTACAGCAGCTCTTTATCGTTTCTCGTTACTGTCATCGCAGCATTCACTCTACTGTCAATATATTTATTTCAATGACTCACGCGCTGCATCTCGTTTTATGCAGCACGATCGACCAAAAATTGCCGCATTTATAGACCTCAACTGTAAGCACACTAATTACGTTATCGATAAGGTAAATTTTTCTACAGATATTTGCCCCTCAGCTTGCTCGCTAGGACTCCTTTTAAATGTCACTTTATATTATAAATTATTTAGTTTTACTTTAAACAATAGATTTCTTTCTTTTAAAGAAACTTATTCGAAAATAAGTACTCTTTGCTTAACAAAAGGTACATTTTCCTACCCAAAAAACAAAACCGTACTAATAAAGCTCATAAATGTGATTAATAAAAGAAATTTATCGGAGTGGTCGCTTTTGGTAGCAATTTTTACTTTCATTAAATATAAATATTTCTTACTGCTGTTGACGTTTAAGAAAGGATGTATTCTTTAGGCCTGATGGGTACCGGGGGTCCTTTTTGATGTCTAAAATTATTCTGTGGAGATCCACCCCTGTTCTGACGACATTTGCAGTGCTATGTCAGCCCGAGTGTTAAAGTTAATTAGTTTGTTTTAAATAAAAATAAACTGTAAAGCTTTTGCCCTACCTGCAAAGAATAACTGATCTGGACGATTCGGGCCTGCAATCTGTCAGAATATATAGATGTTTGAAAAGTTGAACTTGTCGCATTTATCTTCACACATATCTTTGTTTTGGTAAGATGGAAAAGTGGGAGGACATCCATTTTATGAGAAGATCTAACAACATTGAATGTTTTATGTAATTTATGCATTACTTATGAATCTTTGAGAGTATGATTCGTATTCTTTTAATTCACGTATTAGTGGTCTTCCATTGTAATAGTTTTCATTTGAAGGGCTTAAATTTAAATACGTAACTTTTTTAATACTTCTCGTAATTTATCTATTTCTTTCTCTCTGCCCCACAGAGCAGCCACCAGCATCTATTTAACTATCGTTACCATTGGCTAATCTATGATGAACGATCTAATTTTTCATCATTACTGATGAAATAATTGTACTGATGATTTTCGTGATGGAAATTGCCTGGCATCATTACACTGTGAGCCGCAATAGAATCACCATTTGCAAAAAGAAGGTTGAAGAAAACCAACGGACTAAAAATTTTAAAGAAATTTAAAAATTTTGAATTTTGTGAAAATTATAAAAAACACTTTAAGCACTTCTAGCATTAGCGGCAATAAATAAATATAGTTGAACATATATTGATTTAAGTTTTTCATTTACTGCTTGGGAAAGTAAGAAGACTTCAGCAGAAATTTTCATCAATGCATATTTAATCGGCAGTAAAAATGTATTGACATGCGCATACGCAATGGAACTGCACGTGCTACGAAGATTTGATAACTACTGGTGGCATGTATTATAAAAAATGTTCGAAGCCAGCATGGTTCAGAGAACGTACAATAGGCTTGGCAGCTTTAAAAGAGGAAGAATATTCCATTAAAGAAAATGAAATAATTTTGTTCTTGTCAAATAAATCTTAAACCGCCTTGACTCGCAAGGCCGGAATAAAACTTGTGATTACGTAAACTTATTTTTATATCATCTCAAGATTCTGTTTTAGGCGAATGCCCTTCTCAAGAAAATTACTTTTTTTCTGCTTTTCTCTTTTTGTATAAAAATAAGTAAGTAATAAAAAGAAAAATCAAAGCAACGTTTGGATCAGCATTGGGAGCTTTTCGGGCAACACCAACATATAATTATTTGAGATACAGCGAGAGCTTATCATCACGAAACTAATTAAAAATATTGTAAAGGCAGCTCCATATAAAATAAGTAAAAAAATCAGAGTTCCATCAGTCGCCAAAGATGGCATTAACGCACCTTCCTTAACAGCCAATAGTTATAACATACCAGACGTTAACCAGTAGAGTAAGTGCGGGTATTGTGGTATAGGCTGGTAATGTGGTATAGTAGCTTTTCTGTTAAACTAACAACAACAGAGTAACGGAAGCAAGCTTAATAGTTTGCAGATCACAGAGAATTATGAGAGCAATGATCTCTTCTATTTTTGCAAGTCATTCTCGCAGTTAATTGAAAAAATTCGCGTTGAGGTGGGCTTGACTCAAAGTAGAAATCTATGAATTTTTTGTGTTCCTTTTTTATTGAATTACATATATGTATTTTTTTTCTTTTTTTATATTTTACAATAAAATTTAAATTAATTAGTGCAATACGGAGAAAAAACTATGATTTGGCAATGTGGTACACTATACCACAATGCCAGCAGATGGTGTACCACATTACCTGCACATTTTTTTAAGATGCGTTTATTGGGATTATCAATATTTTCTTAAATATTTCTACAAATGTAGGTTTAATGTTTTCGCAAATTGCTTCGTAGGAGCCTAACATATTTAGAATTTAGATGGTTAAATCTTATATAAATCGGACCAAAACTAAAAATTTTGCTATCGAAAAACAAATACTCTATTTAAAAGCGAATAAATCAGGAATAAGATTGGTTACCACATCCATGTTTTTGCTTCTTTTTCTTATAGAAATGACTCATGATAGTATGAGAAGCTCATAGTAGGCATTTTTTCATACATAAATTTGTAAGTGTCATTAAAGTGGATGTTTTCAAAAATATATGTATATATAAATTTTGTTTATTTTCATTTAATTCAATGAGAAAAAAAAAATGAAATAAAAAAATGTCTTCTTCGAAAATGTGGTCTGGCTAAAGGTTTTCGGAAAGGAACCTTTTTGGGATATTTTTTTAGTTATCCGACAAAGAAATCTTCTTATGATCAGCTTAGGATCAAATTTTGTTTATTTCCTTCCTACTCCACGAGAAAAAAATGAAATAAAAAAGTGTCTTCTTCGAAAATGGGGTCTGGCTAAAGGTTTTCGGAAACGAACTTTTTTGGGATATTTTTTTAGTTATCCCACAAAGAAATCTTTTTAGGATACGCTTCCACAAAAAAATATTTTCCCATAATAAGGTCATCTGATCAAATTCCGTAGGAAGCATCGTATAGGAATTCTCTTTTTTAAGGGCAAACATCACGGGTGCCTCCGTAGACGAATGAATAATGCGCAGCCTTCTGAACCGGAAGTCGCGGCTTCGATTTCTGTCTAGACGATGGGTGGTTTCATGCTGTCAAGCCGAAAACCTTTCGGTTTAAGTTAGTTTAAAAATAAATTTATTCTCAAGCAATTCTCAATTCTTGGCTTGTTATTTTTATCCATTTTTGATTCTTTATTTTTTAAATATTTTTTTTTGTGAATTTTTTATTTAATCTCTTCATGAAATTTATTATTTGTTTTGTTTGTTATGCGGTAAGCTAGTCTAAATGCCTCTGTTGTGTTGGGAATTGGTATGATGTGTTTTAGTAATTCTCAATTGCTTGTTGAGAATATGAGCACAAGATTATAAGATTTGGAATTATTTTCAAAAACTGTACAGTTGAAGGTCTACTGACGAAACTTTTTATTTAAAGTGGAACCTTTTTAATTTTAAGAATTTTATTTAATTTTTCTCTGCAAGGAATTTTACTGACTTCACTAAACGTTTTCTCTTTGGTCATGCCTTTTATTTTGAAACTTCTACAAAATTTGTAAGCAGTCTGTATTGTAGTAGGCGATATCAAATATATATTTCGGATTCTCAGTAACAGGGATCCACAAATACCAAGTATTGCTCAAATGCTCGCTACGATTATAAAAAAAATGCAATTAAGTAAATAAAATATGTTGAATGCATTTAATGTTTTTATTGCAAATGTAAGAGAAGTAGGTCGCTTTGGTAGGCGATTGCTAGTTAACAGCATTATCTGTATAGGTTGGCAGGGAAATTTCCATTTCAAACTGGTCTTTGTTTTACTACAGCGGGTCAAGGACAAGATATGGACTTGTGCTAATTTCAAAACAAAAGCATTATTGTCCTTAAAAATGATTGCAGTAATACATAATTGTGCATTTAATTATAAAAATGATTTCTTGATAAATTTATTCTGTTTCCTTAATTCAATCTCTAAACGGTCTATAAGTCCATTGTTTATTTAAGCTGTCAACAAACTGTCAAAATGAAGTAAATATTGACATGTGCAGGTTTCATTTGAATAAATAATTAATTGGGAAATAAATATTATAAAAAGGCAATATTTGTCAAGCCTATAAATTAGTTTATTGTAAAACATTCTTAAGTAACAGAGGAAAATAATAAAGGAAAAGGAAACACGACGTCTCTTAAAATAATTAAAATTGTTTGAAAATGGTAAACTTTGCTTTACTTAACCTGATTTTATACAATTCCTTAGAGCACGATATAAAATCGGTCATAATATTACACTGCTGGGGCATGACAAGTAAGCAAGTCAGCAAGTTTTAAATTATTGACCTAAAAATTGATGACAAAATTTTTTTTTTAAATTTTTAGCTCAATTATATTTTGCTAATATGACCATGAATAAAAATATATCCCTCCAAATGTGGCCTATAAATCACATAGAACTCGAGTCAGATCTAGAGTTTCATATATTGAAGAGGCTAAATCCACCTCTTGTTGGCGTTTATTTTGATATAAATTGCACCAATTCTGTGAATATTTTGCAAAAGGTAAGACGTAATAACAAATGTGCGCCTCCCTAATAAAACATTTGATTTCAGGCAAGCAAGGAGAAACTGTATAAAAGCCATTTTCACTGGTTTATTTTTGATATCCGTTCGGATCTAAATATTTATAAAGATATTTTCAAGGATTTCCAAATGGCCGTAGACGCAGATGTTACGTTGGCCCAGCTCAATACCAGTCTAATAAATACTGATCAAAATTCATCATACGTTTTGTATGATGTTTATAATAATGGCTATAATTTGGGTGGCAAACTCAATGTGCTTATAGATCGGGAGCTGGTCTGTTCCAAAAAACAATGCGAATTGAAAAAGTATTTGTCGTCATTGCATGAACGCACAAAGTACCAACAGCGATGGGCGCTAACAGATATCACCATGAGGGTATCGGTTGTGGTGAGTTCATTGCAAATATAAAATTCTTTTTTTTAAAAAACTATTTTAAACTTTCTTACTTTTGATTGTATGATTTATTAAAAGGTTACTACGGTACCCTTAACGGCCCCCGAAGACGAAATATTGGCTCACTTAAGTTCAGAAAAGGACAAGCATATTGATGGAGTAGCTAAATTTGGCTTTCAGTATGCGCTGATCTTAAAAGAAGCTCTGAAATGCGAGTAAGAAAACACCATAATTTACAATTAAGGCACAAGTCGTCGCTTAGTTGCCCTTATTTAATCAAAACACAAATAATCTTATTTTAAAGGGGGGTTTTAAAGGAGGTTTTCTTTAGCGCTATTTGCTATCAATGTTATATAAAAATATTTTTGAGTGTGTAAACGAAAAGTAAAATTTACACGTTTAGGCAATTACGGGATTAGACTGAAGAAATAAAACTATTTGCTTTCCTTGATAATACAAGTTACCCTTGGCGGTATACACAGCAAACTGCAACAACACAATGCAGTTAGGTCATTTAGCAAAAATCGGTTTATCGCAACTTTTTTTTTAATAAATTTACAATATATCTGAAAGTGTATTTATATTTAAAAATATACTCTTATGAAAACTAAAATGTAATACTTGGCCGTTCTGATTGAAATGCGGATCAAGGATTCCGATTGCCAAAAATCGCCAGTGTTGCACTTTAATTTTTTTGAGAATATTATCGGAAGATTGCTCGTACTGTTACCGGATTTTGAATGGGAAAATAAAATGAGCCTGAACCTGCGATGCTTCCATCTCAATTCTAGATGCCCCTCTATTAGCTGGCTACTAAGTAGCTCATAATATATTGTATGTACTTTTTATAGGTTAAAATAGTACTATGATATTTTTCGCCATTTCGACAGAAGCGAGCAATACAAATTATTTAAATTTTAATACTTTTATTGATTTATTGTTAATTATGTAATTATTCTTATTCAAATATTTCTTGCAATTTCGTAATTTTTTAGGTTTCGCTACAAATTCTACAATAGTTGGAGCGTCACTGAGGCAACTGGGGGTGCAATTGGTGCCCTCGGTGTAGAGGAGGCAGCCGATATGATGTCCTCATCATTTATTTGTAACGAAAAACGGATGAAATATGTTCAACCATTGACAGAATTAGGATACTTCCGTCAAATTTTCATTTTTCGTACCCCACGCAATGCTGGCATTAAAGCCGATGTCTTTCTCCGGCCATTTTCAATACGCGTTTGGGAGCTCTTCGGCGTTTTACTTCTTCTAGCTGCATTTTTATTATGGTTAACATTTGTTGTGGAAACCCATAAGATGAAAACATTTTTAAAATTTGTGCCCTCCTTGCTGACCACGTGCTTAATTTCTTTCGGTTCAGCCTGTTGCCAAGGCAGTTTTCTAATACCCGGTTCAGTTGGTGGTCGTATTGCCTTCATAACTTTATCTTTGTTAACATTTATTATATATAATTATTATACATCGATAGTGGTAGCAATTCTTTTGGGCACTCCGGTCAAATCAAATATTAAGACTATCGGTCAGTTAGCTGACAGCTCTTTGGATGTGGGCATGGTGCCTACACCCTATACGAAAACTTATTTATTCGTGAGTTAATTAATTTTTTTTTTTTAATGTGTTAAAGCTGTTGATCAGTCTTCTACTTTACCAGAAGTTATAAGACTTGTCGGCAATAAAATCAAATCAAGGCGCCCAAATGAAGTTTGGATATCAGTAAACGAAGGCTTGACACGAGTACGCGATGATCCCGGCTTTGTTTTTGTAATTGACTCTATCTCTGGCTATATTTTGATCGAGCAATTGTACACCGACAAGGAGCTCTGTGATTTAAATGAAATTCTGCTACGAGAGCCGAAGCCTCTGTACCAGCATTTGCACAAGAACTCCTCATATCGGCAAATTGTTATGCTTAAGTAAAAATTAAAATCTTTTTTTAAATATTTCAAATTAATTTGTTTCTGTATCAGACAACTACGTATTTTGGAAGCAGGCATTGCCAGGCGCCATCATCAGCTTTGGATCAAGAAGCACTTAGATTGTTATTTGTCCAGCAACGTTTTAGTTCAAGTGGGCCTGGAATATACAGCTCCTTTGTTTATTATGCTGGCTGCTACTTATATTTTGTGTTGGTTGCTAATGATTTTCGAAATTTTGTGGAAAAAATTTGAAATTAAATTCAAGATCGGCAGCAGCGAAAGTGATTAATGGAAAATCATGGAACATTCGCACAGTATAAAATAAACGAGCAATTAATTTCAAGTGTTTTTGTAGCGAAACCCATGAAAGCACTCGTATAAAAATAAAAATTTTTTTTGGTTTTTGGGGGAATACTTATATGATACATAAGATGCACTAAAGTTCTAAAACTATTAATAGCAACAATTGACAACTAATGGGCATCAGCTGATTAGTGTGTTCTCTTCACGACATCTGATAAAATTGTTGTTCTAAATTATTGTTCTGAATGCGTTTTAAAATAAAAATATTAATGTTTTTTGTTTATAATGAATATTAATATAAAAAAGTTATTGCGCAAAAGTTATTTATTGAAGTGAATAAATTTTAAAAAATTTTGTTGTACATAAAATATGGTTTTGTAGTTCGTTTCTAATGAAATCAGATGAAAATTATGATTAAAATATTTTTGTTTTTTTTTTTTTTTTTTAGTTTTAGATAGTTTTCCTCAAATTTTAGTATGATCGTTTGATAAAAAAAAAAAAAAAATACAGTTCGGAGGTGATATTGGCTTGGTTTTATAGTGTGAAGCAAAGCGTTCCCCTCGACATTTTATTTTTCGCATTGCAATACAATTTTTAGAAGAGTTCATATTTGCTGTCTTAATAAAATTTTATACATTTATTCATTTTTATTATAACTTTATATGTACGTCTTAGCACGCAACACGATCACCAACAGAGTTTTAGTTAGCCATATTTGTTTGTCATGCAACATGACAGTTTGGTCAAGCACACTTGTCATTTAAAGGTTATGAATTGTTGACTAAGACTTCAGTTCGATACCGAAAGGGAAATACAACACTGTCTTAATAAAATTTTATACATTTATTCATTTTTATTATAACTTTATATGTACGTCTTAGCACGCAACACGATCACCAACAGAGTTTTAGTTAGCCATATTTGTTTGTCATGCAACATGACAGTTTGGTCAAACACACTTCTCATTTAAAGGTTATGAATTGTTGACTAAGACTTCAGTTCGATACCGAAAGGAATTCTTATTCATAAAAAAAAATGTAGAATTTACAGCAGGTTTATCCAACAGCTTTTGCGTGGAAATTAAAAATTTTTATAATGAATAATTATTCGGTGAAGATTCCCTGACGATCTATAGTAATCATTTTTATGTATGCATTAAAAAAATAAACAAAATAAAGTTAAAAAAAAATATTTAATAAAACATACAATAAATACAATAAATAAATATTTTCTCTAGACACCATTTTTATACAAGTTGACATCCTTTAACACTCACACTTCAGCAACTTACCAAACTTATTATACCACCTTTGGCGTTACATTTGAAACGAATTTAAAACGAATTTAAAACAAAGCAAAAACATAAAAAACCGCTTGAATTAAAGCACTGCGACTTTAGTAGATTATGGACAATAGCCAAGAGATATTGGAGCAACTTTTTACATACAATTAAAATGTTTCGGTAAAGTTTTTGAGGTCATAGTAAAATGAGTTTATCTTTAATTAACAGAAATTTGCTACGAAATAAATTGATTTCATTTTAAAAAATATTTTACGGAATATTTAAGGTATAGAGTGTTTTTTAAATTAAGTTAAATTTATTCATTATGAATGCCAAGCGATAACCGATTTTATTAAAAACTGGGAAAATGAACTAAAATTTACCAAAAAACGACAAAAAAAAAAATTTTAAGTCGATAACAAGAAAATAAAACTGCAAAATACGTATAACAACATTAAGAAATACTACTAGGCTGGCCAAAAAGGGTGTTATGAGTGGAATTAGAAGGATCGTCGAAGTAGAAAGAAATCGTCTATAAATGAGAAAGACCCATTAAATTGGATAGCAAAACACCGTAGAAATGAACTGTTGCAAAATTTACCTGAAAAACAAATTTTAACAAAAAAACAAAAACTTCAAAACATTTAAAAAAAATTGCAAAAAATTAGGAATCACACATATAAGAAATAAAGGAGAACATCATAAGCTTTAGTAAAATAAAAAAATTGTCAAATGAAAAACGATTGCCACAATATATTGAAGTTGACCATACTGAAAATAAGAAAAACAACCTTATTTAGATGATATAAACACATTCAGGACAGCAGGTTACATAACGACATGCTAATACCAGCGACGTCATCACAAGTATCTCACATTGAATACAGTCGTACACTTTTATAACGAACACCGGTTATAACGAACTATGCGAATAGAGAACTTTTTTCTCCGGTCCCAACATTTTTGTAACTATTTTTCATATAAATCAATACGTTTATAATATTTATGCAGCCCCTCGATGGTATAATGGTTAGTATACCCGCCTGTTACGCAGGTGTCAGGGGTTCAAAATCCCGGGGAGCCAGAAGCCAAAGGCCTCAGTAGCCAGTGCTTCTATACATATTGCAATTATATTCATATAATTGTAATATTTGGTTTAAATAAATAAATAAATAAAATAAATAATATTTATGCATATTATTCATATGTGCATATTTATTTTCAAGTGATCTGCTGCTGTATATGCTTTTTAATTCCGCGAACTAAACAGGAAATTGAGGCTGACTGTAACGAAAAGATTTCGTTAAAAAACTAGTTTTTGTGAGCCACACAATGAATTTGCAACTATATTACAACATTTATAATCAACTAAGAATCAGCCAATTTAAAAAAAAATTGCCACATGGCAACCCTTATACGCAACATCACTACACAGCTGTTTTAGACTGTTCAAACAAATAATCCAACCATATGATTGCTTTTAAGTTCAAAGAAAGTCAAAAAGTGAAATATGAAATGAAATTGCATTTGCAAATAATTAATGAAGTTGAGAAAGGAAACAAAAGTAAACAATGAATTTTATAAAATTTCAAAATGAACATTATCCCCTGAGAGTTCGTTATAACCGTGCTCGAGTGCACTTCAATTCTACCCTTTCAAAGTATTTAGCTTTTAAAAGCATTAAATTTTGTATTTGAAAGTGTGTGCAAAGTATTTGTGGACAAGACCAGCAGGAGCGATTTGATCATATGCGCTCAGGGTAAATAGTAGTATTGCTATAACGGTTCTTACGAATGAGTAATAAATAAGCCTGTGGTAGCAAAATCCGCTGATCATAAGTCAAGATCATAAGTTCTCCTGTTCATTCAAAGCAGACAGACTATTTGCGTTGTGAACAGATATCAAATTTCTAAAGGAGCCACATCTTGGTAAAGAGCCGTACTTTGCCCACCACTGGTCTAGTGGCTATTAAAGCACCCAGTACTTTGAGCTTGAAATACTTCTATAACGTAGAAATGTTAGCAAAAAAAAATCTTTTTTGAAGAATTTTTCGGATTTTGCAAGAGCAAATTACTTTGCCCTTTTCAAATGACCATTTCTTTTATTGCTTACGCTCCCAGTAAAAATAATTCAAATTTAAAATTTTCAATCACAAATATATAAATAAATAAAATAATTGTCAATTTATATAGAATATTCGTTTTTATTATGCGTAATTGATGTCACTGGAAAGCAACAAATTAAAACTATCCAACTTCAAGTAAAATTTATGTGTGATATAAATGAAGAAGATCGGGCAATGACGACTGAAAACATAATTCTCTGGCATGAAAAAAATAATTAGGTATAAAAATTAAAAGAAAACTAATTATTAAATTAAAAGAAAAGTATGCCCATGTTGTCAACGACTATTCAAACTAATAAAAAATATTTTAAACTATTATATAAGAAACTGTTTCTACTCGTATATGATTTTCCTTATCAAATGAAAACTTTTTTTTTTCTACTTTTGCAGAAGAACAATTAAAAGAGTGAAGCCTGAACGTATAAGTGAGTAGTGAACGACTGTAAACATTTCGCGTTCATGCTTAAATTGAAATTAATCGAATGGGGCGTGTTTTACGTGCTTTTTATTATTGCTTGAATCAATTTGTATATTTTTTAATTGAAAATAAAATCTTTAAGTGATTTTTTCAGCACGTTTTAGCTGCCTCCTTCAATTCTCTCTTCGAAGTCATGCGTTAGTTAAAGAATGTATTAAATTTAATTTAAAAGCTCGATTAATCAAAAAAAAAAAAAAAAAAAAACTGTAAAGTGTAAAGGGAATTTATAAGTAAATTTGAAAAATTTTGTATATTAATTGAGAAGTATTAAACGAAAAGTATTAATGGGTAGAATGTCTAGTTTCGCCACGTAGAAGGTGAATTCATTTTTAAAAACTACGAAAATTCCACCATCCAATCTGCAATTATGTGATGCGGGCTTTTTTTTTAAATATTTCACATGTCTTTTAAAGTCAAAGTCTTTTTAATTGAAAGTTGTGACATGGCAAAGTAGTTCGAGTGTATGCTCGAGTAGAATTTGAAAACTCTATATATTTAGGTTATCACTGTTACTGGGGGAAATTGTTGTCATGAAGTACGTTTGATAATGATTTTGTTCATCAAAATATAAACTCTTTCAATACCATAAAATCATCTATATAAACTTGAACAAACTTAGAAACTAAATTTCGCTTCAATGTATATACTTATTAGATTATATACACACATATATATTATGTTTATTTTAGTTGCCTAAAAATAATCGAGATCGATAGATACGATATGACAAATTGTGTGAATTTATCAGGCCGCAATCGGATCATCTGTTAAAAATGGCTGTTTGGTGCGACCTACACTCTGACGGCAATATCGGCTTATTATCGGTAAAAGACTTTGTCATTACAGATTTTTTGATATCAAATCTTGTATATCGTATTGGTGACTATTAGCCAAAAGCTTGCGCACGAAACGGATAAACAAAATTGTAATAAGCATTTTTTGCTTACACAAAAAAAAAAGAAAAAATTAAATTAAAAAAATTTAAGAAAATTTTCCTTTTTTTAACATTCTTTGTGCAAACTTCTGTTGCCTTTCTGCTTCAATTCGAAAACTGTAGAATATAAATGAGGAGTGAATTGCAGTAGAAACACGTACTTTTTAACATGAAATCGTGAAAGCTTGCATTACCGGATCCAGAACTTGCCTGGCAATCAAACTCGCTATTAACTTTCAGTTGGATGATAAGAAAATTTATTATAAAAATCTTTTTAACTTCTTTTTACCGCAATATAATTGTAGTGTACAGGAATAGCAATGGAAGATATTCTTCGAGATTTGGCCTAGTCGCATTTAATACTTTTGTTTGTTTTTCGTGAGAACATTTATTTAAAAGCTGATAAGACGGTTCAATTGCTCATTAACAGTGCAATATTAAATATAATCCTCAAAATTTTATTAAAGATATAAATCGTCATGGCGAAAATCTTAGTTTTAATTATTTTATGGCTGATTACCGATTGTAGAACGTCTATAATTAAGAACAAAATGATTTCGAGGAATTTAATGTGGGGAATACGTCTTTGGAGTCATATGAAAGCAAAGTTTTTGTTAGCGGCTTGCAGAAAATGCAACTCTGATCGCATGAGAATGATCTATTTATAAGAAGGTTCATGAAGTTTCTGACAGTTCTATCAACTTGCCAAAACAGCTGTTACTGGGGCCCGCTTTTAGGACACACTATCACACTTTTTCACCTTACAGGTCATATTTGAAAAAATTTAGAAAGAATAGATACTTTTACAACACTTTGTTGTATTTTCTATTTCTTGATATAAATAATTAGTTTATTAAAAAAAGAACAAATTACTGTTTGGCAAAATGAAATGTGAATTAACGTCGTTATTACGAAAACCAAATGTGAGTGATACTAGATAAGACAATAAAAAATTCTGTTGTAAAATAATTAATTCAGTTAAAATAACTTTGTATACGTAATTTTAATAATTTTTTATTCGTATACATACATATATTTTATCTTTAAAGAATTGTAACAATAAATTAAATATTTACTAACAACTGATAAAAGTAAAGCAGAGAGTGTTGGAATATGAAAGAAAAAAAAACGGATCGTCGTCTCTCTCTTGTATTTATCTCTTCCGAATTTCCTATTGCAGGTGGTTCTAATAAAAAGATAAGCATACATCCCTACACAAAGCTGTATAGAGAGGTATGAATACACACACGCACACATATAGCCATGCATATGCATAGATTGCTTTTTACCATACCCGGCCTGCTTCGCCAATTGTAGCTCAAGTGCGCTGTATTTAAATTTTCAAATAAAATTTTTATTAAACTTAAATTTTTCAATTGATATATTTTTTTTAAAAATTTTAGCATAAACAAACCATTTAAAAAATAATCTGGAGTTGAAATAATTAAAATATTTCTTAATTTAATTAAAAATGTTTGACTAAGAAATATTTGTGTTCCACAGCAAGTGATTTTAATGTTTTGTATTTATTTACTTCTTCTGTTTATTAAAAAAATACGTATCCTTGAAGGCAGTTTTATTTTTGTAAAGTATAAAAAGCTTTGCAATAGCTAAAAAATAGAAACTAAAGTAACAAATTTTGTAATAAATCAATAGAGTAGTGAAATTTTAAGCAACTTCTGGAAGTTAAACGGCAAAAAAGCATTCTTTGCATTACTTGCATAGACCTTGATATATGAGTATACCATAATTGGTTACATTGTACCTCATTGGCAACGCTGTTGTTGCCACTTTCATATATTTTTACTGTTTTTACTTCCTTCCAATTAGTCATCTTTAACGTTTGTTGTTTTCATTTTAAAGACTGTTGTTTTAATTATAACGGTTTTCGTAATTAGTTTGAATTTGACTTTATTTCATTTGCATTTAAATATACGAGCACTTTGCAAAAATAGAAAAAATTAGATATTCTTAATGGATTACTGAGCAGTCGGCTAGGCAATTATGTTAGAGATCATAAGTTCTGCTCTTGCTTATAACTCAAAGGTTTTCTGCAGATTTTGCAGAATATAACGTTCTGCAGTTTCTTAAAATGAATAAAAACTTTTATAATATATCCGGAGCTACGTTGTTACTAAAACATTTTCCCCTCTCTTATATATTGATTGAAAACCTACAAAAAACTCTTTAAGCCTAAAAACTTTTATAAATAAATTTATAGCCATTTTAGAGATTTCAAAATTCTTTTAATTTATAAAGCTTTTCCTGCCATTTGATATGGCATTAGTAGCAACTTCTGTAACAAATCTGTTGATCTCTGAATAAAAATTATGTGCCCAGTTTCAATCTGTCACATGTCGGTTGCACTATTACTTTTCTTTAGTTTTTCCTTTTGTCTCATGTATTGGGGTTTTTTTAGTTTTTCCTTTTCTAATTTCTTATTTCTTATTGCACTGCCGTTTGATTGCTGTTTAAGAAGTTTCCAACTTTAATTTTTTGCTTTTAAATTAATATTTTTTTTTAAAAAATATTAAGAAGCGGTAAGTTTTAACACGAGCGGAGTGGAAAAGTTCTCATGCGTGCCATGTGGGAATAGAGTTATTTCTTTGTTAATTAGTGCTTAATAAAAGTGATTTAAAAATTAAAAAATAATATTCATAAAATAATTTTTGGAACTTTTATGCTGATTAGACAAATTAAGGAGTTGAACTGAAGTCGAACTAATTTATTTTAATAATTTTTATAATACTTTTATGGATTTTATTTATTTTAGCGTTCTTTTTGCCTTTTTCGGCGATATTATATTTAATTTTTAATTTTCTATGATGATGATTAAATTTAAGCTTTTCAAGTCACTGCGTTGATTTTAGCAATTTTTTAGTTGGGTGGTGCCCTTCTATACTCGTACATCTTTCATACTCGTATACCGGCTATTGGCCTGCTCTGGTACGATATTTTATCATCAAAGTTATCAGTAAAAAATTTAAATATTTTTAGATGTACGATAATTAATAATTAGTTTGTGGGAATTACCGGTCTTTAGAAAGGGGTCTTCAAACTTCAAACAACGTGCTTTAAAGAACAAACAAACTTACAAAGCTATAAACTCGCAAGCTAACACACAGACGCTGTTCTATTTTTTGTTTATATAAATTATATTTATTGTTGATGGTGTTTTAGTAACAATCTGTGATTCGCTGCGGAACGTCGAAGAAAAAAAAAATAAAAATCAAATACGTAGAATTACGCCGGCCGTATTTTATGCATAACTAAATGTTATACCAGTACATCTAAAATACAATAAGAAAAAGTGCTTTTTTGAAAAGGCAAGTATTTTGTCTGTATGGTTTTTTAAGCAAAACGCAAAAAGTCAGTCAGTGAGAACGAATGTGGTTTATAGCTAATATATTTTATTAATTTTTATCCTAAAAGCTTATATATGTTCATAAATGAGTAATAAACTTTTAGAACTAATACTTAAATAACGAATTCTTAACAATCAACTCAATTTCTATAATTAGCGTCAAGTTTTTTAACGCTGGAAATAGAAAATCAGAAATGAATTTTCTATGCAGTAAAATATTTCAAGACAATGATTGTATGATTGGGGGAATATTTTTAAAACCAAGATCTGCTAATCTAAGCAGCAAATTATTTTATAATTAAAAACAAAGAAAGTTGCACTGAGGGACAACTTTTTTTGTGTTTAAGAAAATCAAAATATTTCAAACCGTTTACTGGAACCAACTTAAAACAGCATTTCTAGAAATTTTAATGGAAAAAATAAAAACAAAAAAAAAAATAAATAAATGTTCAAAGGTTGTAATAAAAAAAAAAAATTCAAACAGAATGCTGGGACAAACTTAATGAGAATTAAAAAAAATTGCATTTCTACAATTTCTAACAAAAAAAAAAAATTATTTTAAGCGGAGTACTGAGGCAAATGTAAGCTTAATGAGAATTAAAAAAAATATCTCTGTTCTAAAAATTATAAAAAAAAAATATTTTAAACCGACTACTGAGACAAACTTAAACTTAATGAGAATTAAAACATATGGTAACTTTATACGCGAAACTCCTTTTTTTTCACGATATCAAAATAATGTGCTCAACCAATAAATATATGTGCGATTCTACATGAAATTTTCGTTCTAGCAAGAATGCCTAAACATTTTTGATTTCCAAATTTGACAGTTACGGTATTCAGTGTTCGGTGCGGTTTTTCTGAAGTCTGTTATAACTTTAACTATTTGATAACTTCATGATGGTTGGTGCGATTGCAACCAAATTGTAATAAAAGTATTATTATTCACATGGAAACTAAAAATTAATTTTTTACAAATACATTTTTTACATTCGCTGTTTGCAACGCATTTGCACCAGCCTCTGAATACCGCTATTGGCTTGAAAAAACTTATCTATATAGAAGGAAAACACGTTGCGTTTTACTTTACGGGGAAACCCTAATAACTGGTTTTGACTTCATCTCTTACTTCAATTTTGGTATTCACTTAGTCCTATGTTGAAGGTTCAGTTCGTAGAAGATAATAAATAAAATAGAAAACGTTCAAAAATGAATGTCCAAATTTATTTAATAAAAACATTGATTTGATTTGAATTATTCCATGCAAAAAATTATTGGAAAGAAAAAGAATTCATTTGGTCATAGAGAAAAAATATATCGACTATAAATATGATTTATTTTGATATCTAAAAATGATTTATTCTGAGGCAACCACACCTCGTCCAGCTTTGGATACTGAATTTCCACTACACGAAGTCCGTTATCATCTCATGATAGCGAACACCATTCACAATAACTGTTAAACCGATCTCATTTTCGGCCCGATGAAAGTGGCAGCCCATAAACCGCATTGAGTTTCCAACAATCACCAGTGGATTCTCATTTGCACGAAATTAAATCAGTGAAGGTTCCTCATAATTATCATCGTGTATTGTAGTGCCCTTCACAATTATCATCGCGTATTCTAGTACCCTTTATTATCTCTATTGAAGGCAAAACGCGCTATTGTGATTGATTAGAAAGCTGAACAATTTCTCACAAATATTATAATTTAACTTTTCACAGCATAAACAGGGAATTAATTATAAAGTTATTCGATAAAACTCAGAATTTACTTCGTTGTTATCTAATAAAGATCAATTATACGGCGTTCCATACAGCTTTCCCATGGCAAGTAATAACATTTTTACTAAAATAGTTTCCAGCAGTAAATATTTATAACTTTAATGTAACGTATATTAACAACGTATTAACAATACGGTTTTTTGAAATAGGAAATGAATAATTGAAAGAAAATTTCTATTTGCGTACAAGTTATATATTTTTTTTTAACTAACTGAACCTTCAAAGCTTTCGGCTTGAACGCAGGAAAACACTCAGGGTCTTCAGGGTCATTCACCTACGTATGGGACGGCGCTATAGGTAAACTTTGATATGAAATTTTTATATAAACTTTTAGTGATATAAAATTAAAGAAATGCTAATTTAATTATCTATTCTGCTTGCTATTAAATGTTATTATTCTTAAGTTACTAAAAATAACTAAATGATAATCTTTGCCTTTCTTTTATTTAAATTTTTATTTTCACTGATTTACTTCCGCAAACATTAGACAATTACAAAACTACAAACAAAAAAAAAAAAAAAAAATTAAATAAATACTTGAAATTTGAATAGAATATCTCACTTTAACTAAAAGGAAGAGCAACGAAATAAACAATTACAGTAGACTCACAATAACTGTAACATATACGGCGACATGTAAAAATTGTTTACATATTTTGGTTACGTTAAGTTGTTTCTCTATTTAATTTGCTTAAAAAATCGATTGGCATACGATTCGCTTGACTGTAATATACAATGTTTCATATAAAATCGATTATCTTTTATTAACAATTGTTGCTTGCAAATACTGTATTTGCCAACTTATTTTTCTCTCGCAAGTTGAAGGTCAATGTTTTTGTAGCGGAGCTGTTTTGAATTTTAATTTAATGCCAGCGATTACGTTGACATAAATTATAAATAAGTTTATAAAAAAATATATACAGTGCACTCGCAATAATATGAATACCATAAAAGATGAACAATTATTCCCTTCCATTAAGTGCCACAAAATATGAATTTTAAAATAGCGGAAGCTTTAAATTATGAACAGTATCACAACAGTTAAATCAGATCCACAATAATCTGGCCATTTCGCACATTCAGGCTTTCACATTCCATACATATTAATTTCTTCAATATCAAGTGTCTACAAAGCCAACTGCAGTAAAGTTTGGAATCTGCATGGACTAGAGGTTCGACATCGAGACGAACCTCTAGGCAGGTCCTCTACATTTATACAGAAATACTTTCAAAGTGCATCTAATAGATATATATATATGCATGTTAAGTTAGTTCAAAAAAAAAAAAAAAAAAAAGTACTGCGCTCGATCTTCCCACTATTTGGAATAATTATTCGAAAAAAGCATTTAAGCAAAATTGTAGAGGGCACCGCTAGAAATCAACAGACACGCAAAAATTAAACAAAGTTGGCAACGCATGCCTTTTTTAATGCTTAAAGTATATGTATGCCACATAAGAATGTTGTTCTATGTCTTGTCTAATATATATATTTCAGAATTATACTCTGCACTTTTGCGATGGCTGCCACCAATCAAGAAGTGCTGGTGGTGCCACCTGGCGATTCCCACAATTTACGAAAGGACAAAAGCTTATGGCGGGATCTAACTTCATATTGGATTTTAGGCTTATGCAACAACTATGGCTATGTTGTCATGTTAAGTGCAGCTCACGATATTATCGGACAGTTCCATCATGATGTAAGTGTGTTTGATTAAAGACAGAAAAACTTATATTGAGATATTTATATATTTTTAAAGGTCACAAACGCCAATGATGATGGTGGCGGGAAAGGTAGAGAATGTCATATTGTTTCAACTGGTGCCATATTATTGGCCGATATTTTACCTTCGCTATTTGTGAAAATAATTATGCCCTTTTTTCCATTTTGGGTGCAGTAAGTTGATTAAATGTTTGATTGATTCAACATACGAGTTCAATGCTAAAGAATTTGTTAATATTTAGCTTACGCATTGCTTTGGCCGTGTTGTTCTCTGGCGCGGGTTTTTTACTTGTGGGATTTGCAAATGCTGAATGGATGGCCTTGCTGGGGGTTATTATAACGTCGGCCAGTTCGGGCATTGGCGAAACTACATTCTTGGCCTATTCCTCCCATTTCAACAAGTAACTTAAACAACACTTTTTATTGCAAATAGTCTAAAAGGGTTCTTTTCTAGGAATGTAGTGTCAACGTGGTCTTCCGGTACGGGCGGTGCTGGTGTTATTGGTTCGTTGTCATATGCCACACTGAGATCTCTTAATATTAGCCCTCGTGATACTATGCTTATAATGTTGATATTCCCATTCATAGAGGGTCTAGCTTTTTGGATTCTATTAAGAAGGCCTTCCATTCTACCCGTTACAGCTGTAGAATCCACGGAAGCATTAATTGTGGATGACCATCCACTGATGGGTTTCAAGGAAAAGTTTAAGTATATCAAACATTTAGTTCCGTACATGGTACCCTTGGCCTTGGTTTACTTCTTTGAGTATTTTATCAATCAGGGCTTGGTAAGTTATTTACAATCATCTATTTTTCAAGAAAGGTGTGACCACACATTTTTTCTTTATATTTATTTATTACAGTTTGAATTGGTGTACTTCCAAGATACCTTTCTGGACAAGGCTTCACAATACAGATGGTTAAATGTTGATTACCAAATTGGTGTATTTATATCGCGTTCTTCCGTCAACCTCTTTCAATTTGATAAGATTTGGATAATGTCGGTCTTCCAATTAATTAACGTGGTCTATTTCCTAACCGAAGTGATTTACTTCTATACACCCAGTATTTGGATTACATTTGCTATTGTTTTATGGGAGGGCATGTTGGGTGGCGCTGCTTACGTCAACACGTTCTATAGAATGTCTAAAGAAATAACTCCCGGTAAGAGACAGTTTGCCATGGCCATGGTGGTACAATCCGATTCGTATGGCATAGCCTTGGCAGGTTTCCTAGCCATTCCAGTACACAACGCTATTTGCTCATTACCGGCAGTCCTAAGAAGTATTACGTGGTAAAAAGTAACGGGTATTATTTACACACGTTTGCTTTAGTTTTATATTAGTGAAATGATATAAGTAGAATTTAAAATATTGATATTAATAATTATTAGCAAAAGGAAAAAATTACTTTAAGACTGCTGACTATATAAAATATATAAAAATGTAAGTTTAGTCGTAGCTGGTTAAAGTTGATAATTGTAGATCAATAAGCTAAGCCAAATAAAAGACCAAAAGTTCTGCAATAAATTAAAAATGTGACATATATAAAAGTAAAAGTTAACGTATGGGCGGCCTGGAGAAGAGAGAACATTTTCTCTTTGGCCATAGCCATCTGGTCAACAAACTCACTTCTTCGCAAAAAAAAAAACGTGATTAAACGTATAGAAAACATTATAAGAAGCTTTAAATCTTAAATTTCCATTAAGGGAAATTTTATGCTATTTATAGAAAATAATTAAATTTTGTAAAATTCATTAAAATATTTTGTTGTTTGTTTAAAAATGGTGAATATTGAATTGAATTGTAAAGGAGGCTGGAGGGGAAAATTGTATTATGAAATACATTGAGCTTGTTAAAAAACGATATCTGGCACAAGTTCTATGAAAATTGTTCGGGCTTGTAATGTAAGCTGCCCTTTTTATTTAAGCCAAACTTTATAACATTTATTATAAATTTAATCCCTTCAGCGATTTCTTCCAAAAAAAAAAAAAAAAAAATAATAAATAATTATAATAAATAAAAGTCGTTTTACGAAAAAACAGTATTAAAGTCAAAAGCGCTTTTTTTTAAAGTGGATGCCAAAAGACAAAAGGGAAAAATTGTAAAAAAGGGATTTTTAAGTTGTACACAAACTTGTATTCATTTTCTTAGTTTAATAACATTTTCCTTTTTAAAATAAAAATATATTTAAATATATAAATGATATGCCTTTTTTATAAACCTTAAAAGTTTCTTTAATCTGAAATGTCTCGATATGGCGAAAGTAAAAATTTCACTTTAAAATTCCAAAAATTTATTGCACTTGGTCTTATTGGTGATTATAATAAAAGTTGTTGTTAATTCTTCTAAATTCATGTGTTTTAAATGCTCCAAGTGCTTCCTTGTCACTTGCCACTTTAAGATCCACCGAGATACCGCATTACTAGTGTGAACTTTTCTCCTTCTTGGAGAAAAAAAATTAAACAAAGTTGGCAACTCATGCCTTTTTTAATGCTTAAAAAATACGTATGCCACATAAGAAAGCTTTTGTATATCGCGTCTAATATATATATTTCAGAATTATACTCTGCCCTTTTGCGATGGCTGCCACCAATCAAGAAGTGCTGGTGGTGCCACCAGCCGATTACCACAATTTACGAAAGGACAAAAGCTTATGGCAGGATCTAATCTCATTACTAGTGTGAACTTTTCTCCATCTTGGAGAGCTTTTCATTCTTTAGATGAAAGGGGGGAAAAATTAAAAGCAATAACAACGATAAAATGTAGCAACCTTCAAGCTTTTACTCGAAACAACTTCGACGAAATTGTGAAAATTACCAAGTCATTTAGAAATATCCCTTTCTTACTTACTGACCCCTTTACTTATTTGAATACTTCATAAATCAAGGTTTGCTGAGGTTTGCAATAATACAAAGTGTTCAATGGCCATCATTTAGAATGTATTTTTAATTTTTCGGCTGAATATTGATTGAAAAAATAAAAACAAAAAATTTCCCTTTTAGGGGAAATTTTACTCGTTAAACTTTTCCCATAATTTTGATTTAAAATTCTAATTTTTGCATTGAATAAAATTTTGCTAAGCTGAAATCCAAGCTTTAAGTAATTATATTTTTGAAAGGAGTCATATACATATGTATATCCATAATATATCATTAAATCATATATTCCAGTTTTGGAATACATTTTCTTCCCCTGAAAAAGTTCGTTTAGCTTTAAATCAAAATTTTTGCGGTTTAATCAGTTTAAGTTAAACTTTTTCAAATTTTATGGAATCGGTACATATTGCTCTAAATTAAAATAAAATTCCCTTAATAGGAAATTTTATTTCTTACAAGCTGGATAAATTTCCTACTATAAAGAAATTCATGCTTTAGAGATATTGCACATAAAAATTCTGTTTTTATCGTAATTGTAATTATCTATAGAATTACTTTTTTATTTAAGAAGTATTTGAAAAAACAACATCTGATCTTAAAAGACTTTTATTTATTTTTGTTTGCAATCAAATTATGGAAAAATGATGTTTTTATAATTAGAGAAAATTCCCAGTGAATGAAATTTTAATTTAATGAAATTTAATTTATCTTTCTAAAAAGTTTTGTTTAGCATCATTTTCTTTAAACTTTTTTCACATAAACAACGCATGCGAGTTAAATTATATGCAATTTGTATTGCTATATAAAATGTTTATTTTATTCGAGGTGAATCTTAATACTAACTTAAAATGAATCTTAAAAAATATTATGAAGCTATGCAACGCTTGCAAAGCTACTGACGTGTCACTCCACTTGAAAGTGGGAACCAAATTTGAAAATGGGCTGCAGCGTTTGCGAAATTGCTAACATTGCAGGGCGTCTGAATGTTGGAAACACGAAAGATTACTTTTAGCATTTCGTGTCACCCTACATTTTGAAAGATGATAATATTAAATATGTGAGAAGATGTAATTTGCGCTCGTTAGCCAGCATTAGATCACAGGGGAAAATAGAAAGCCTCCAAATTTCAACCATGCTTTTAATCTAAGGATTCAAACAGAGTGAGCGCTGATGCCGAGCGGAGCCGGGCCGAGCTTATTGACACTTTTTTTCATGAGAGAAAAACATTTGTATATAATACAGTGAAAGCGGGAATCATCCCTGAAATTCTGTTTATTCCACGTGTTTTGCTTTTACGTCGAAAAAAGTATACATGAAGAATGCAAACAAGCACGCAAAACGCTTTGAGACTGTTTTCTCGCACTCATCGGCTTTGCTCTCAGCTATTGTCGGCCTTCACCGTGCGATACACAAGCTTATTTGTATTGACTTGTATGTAATCAGTTTTAGCGCACTGACAATCAATACTCGGCTTTCAGCGCTCACTCTGTTCGCACTGTTCACTCACAATTTACTCTTAATATATTGAAGTTTCAGGAGAGCTTCTCATTCATAAACGAGTCATGTCCGTTTCTTTTATTATACTCAAAAATTAATCTACAAGTTATATTGCACGTTACGAAAGTGTTAGTCGATAAACTATAATAATGAATTCCAAGCGAAAATAATTCTCTTCATAGAAATAAATTTCTCTTTGTAGTTAATTTCACTCAAAAATAGTTTTAAGGCGATGAATTTTCCATTAATTGCACCTTTTCAAAATTGGTTTCTAAGAGCGATATTTTGCTATTTAATTTAGGTTAGCTGGATTAGCCTGAAAAGTTATTACTAATTGTATTTTACAGGTTTAGAATTTTATGAGGAAACACAATATCAAAAAGGCAATATGATGAAGTTGAACACGTAAGGTCGACAACCGAATTATTTCTGGCCATTATTCATTAATAATATTGTACGTACTACAATTCACTTGTGTAAATATTTAATTTTTTTTGCTCTTTAGTAAATATTTAATAAAGAAACAATTAATTACTCTAATAAAATTTATTCTTTATAAGTCTATTAAGAAACTCAAATTAATTTCTTTATTAGCACAAAAATCAGTCGCTTTTTTTTAGAGCTTTTAAGTATTTTTAATGTGCTTCGAACACTTTCCATAATTAGTCGAGCTAAGAACGTTCTATAATTCTTAAAAATCAAAAGAAAAAAAAATGTTTGCAAAAATATGTGTGCTTGTCCTTACAATGTGCTGCTGGTCCTTGAGTATTCTAGGAAGTGGCATTAATCGGCCAAATATAGTGATTGTACTGGCAGATGACTTGGTAAATATTTATTTTAACAAAAAAAAAAAATAAATAAATGTGTGAATAATGAAACAAAAAATTATTGCTAAAAATAAATTTTACAAGGAAGATTTTTGTGAAAAATAATATTTTTTGTGGCAGTCAAGAGGACATCGTTAAGATTTTTTTTAAGGATTTTTCCTAATTTAAAAAATTTTTAGCTTCAAAACACCAAAAATATACAGCGAGGTATTACGGGGAAATGTGGCTGTAAGTTCAGTGATTATCATTTCCGGAATTTCAATTCCTTCCGCTCTGTTAAATAAAGTGCAATTAACAAATGAAGTTGTAATTCTAATGAGCTTTAAATATTATTAAGACGTGGCTTAGAAATAATTAATGATAGATTAAGTTTAACCTCCATTAAAAAATGACGAGAGCAATAATAAAGACATAAAGCGTGTTTTTTTTTGGTACAGTCTCATTAATGTCAATTTAGCTTTTAATTAAATCTTTATAATTATACAAAATTAAAAATTATTAATGATAAATATCTTTAACAAATTTTTCTTGCTTAGCAAACTCAAAAGCAGAAACATAAAAGTTTATTTAATATGCTACATAGCACAGTAGAATCTCGCAAAACTTAACAAGTTAACGGAAACGCCTCAACTGTATTTAAAATTCTTAAACTATTTACTTTCCAAAGCGGTTTTTGAATGTTGAAAAAACTTTATTTGCTTCATTCGAAAAAGTCATCTTTGGTTTAACTTGTGTTGGCTGCCCTCAATTTCGCAGCTGGTTGTAAGAACTTTTACTGTTTACCAAGTTTAAAAAGAAAAAATGAATCTTTAGGGCATCGCCGAAATTCTATCAGCTTGTTCGAGACTTTAATTTGTGCGCATCTCTAATATATTTATATTTTAGTATCTAAAATATATTTTGAAAGCTACTTCATTGCCCACAATCGCATATTTAGTTAAAAAAAAACACCTGGGTAAATAAGAAAAGCTTTTCTGATGTCCCAATTTCCATTTTTGAAGCAAATATTTTTTTTAAATTAATTTCTTCGTTAAAATACTTTAAAACATCTAGAACTTTTTTTATTTTTTATTGCACCAGGGCTGTGACGATGTCAGTTATCATGGATCTAAGCTATTTCTCACTCCAAATATTGATGCTCTGGGTTATCATGGTAAAATTTTAGATCGTTTATATGTTCCGCCTATGTGCACACCTTCTAGGGCGGCTTTACTAACCGGCCAATATCCGATACATACCGGTAAATACATCTAAGATATGCCATAATATAATATCAATTCACCTCAATATTTAAATTCCAGGAACGCAACACCTTGTAATTTTTAACGAACAAAATGGAGGAATTTTAAGCAATTTCACAAATATGGCAACAATTTTTCAATCACAAGGTTACTCCACAAATTTGATAGGAAAGTGGCATTTGGGTATGGGACGCAAAGAATATACTCCAACATTCAATGGATTCGATCATCACTATGGCTATTGGGGGGGATTTATAGACTATTTCAAACGAATCTCTAAAATGCCGGTACGTTTTATTTAAGAAAGAACCTCTCAATCATTCAATTGCTGGGATTATTAAATTTAGAATTCAGATCGTATTAAATTAACAAAAATAGAAAAAAATTTAAAAAAAATTATCTCTTAGAATACTTTTGCTAATCCCCATAAATGAAATATTAATTTAAAAATACTTAATTGGCAACACCGCTGTAAATTTATAGTTGTTGTTGTCTTTTACATTTATTTTCATTTCTTCTTCCGTTTGTATGTAAGTTGAAGAAGAGATCCTTTTAAATTGATCATTGAGGTATTTTTAAAGTTTTGGCGTCCAGACGTGCGCCAATGAAGTGCGCTTAGAAGCCAAATCAGTTGATACACCGAAATAATCAATTTTAATGTATTTTCAATTAAAAAATTGATGGAATGCGCTGCAATTAGCATTTAAGAAGTAAATAGGTTTCAAGGCTTTTAGGCAATTTTTTTTTTATTTTATTAGAGTAATGCCAGCGTGGGCTATGACTTTCGACGAAATATGGATTTGGAATGTGCGCCTGAGGGCAGTTATGTTACCGATCTTTTAACGGAAGAAGCAGAAAACGTTATAATGAAACATTCCAAACAGCAGCCACTATTTTTATTGGTTACTCACTTGGCACCTCATACTGCTAATGAAGTGGAACCTTTGCAAGCGCCCCAAGAAGAAATAACAAAGTTTAACTACATTCCCGATATAAACAAAAGAACTTATGCTGGTAAGTAAAAATTAGGTTTAGAAAAATAAAATATACTCATAGACTTATGCTGCAGCCATGGTGTCTAAATTGGATGAAAGCGTGGGCAGAATTGTGAAGGCCTTAGACAAAAGGGATATGCTAAAGAATAGCATTATTTTATTTTATTCCGATAATGGGGCACCGTCGAAAGGCATATTTAGTAACACCGGTTCGAATTGGCCTTTGAGAGGGGTAAATTTTAATCATAGCAGAAGAAGCACCTTGAGAATCGTGTAATTAATATATTTTATAATTATACTTGAAGCAAAAATATTCTCCATGGGAAGGAGCCTTACGTGTGCCTGCAGTCATATGGAGCCCTTTGATGAAAAATAAACGTTCCATTTACCAGTCAGCTATTTATGTGGGAGATTTCTTACCCACTCTGGCAGCAGCAGCTAAAATTCCTCTAGGACCTTTCAAATTAAATCTAGATGGATTGAATCTTTGGAATGATTTGGCGGTCTCTCCAAAGAATTCCTATTTAAACACACATAAAACACGGGAAATTGTGCACGTGTTAGATGATATTGATCAAGTGCAATCATATATGGAAGGAGAATTTAAGTATATTAAAGGCACTACCAATCAAGGATCATTTGATCATGTTCTATCAACGAGAAATGCCAGCATAATAGATCCGCGCGAACAAAACTATGAGGAAGTTATATTGAATTCTTTGGTCTCGAAATCTTTGCAAAAATATGACGATCTGCCTCTGACCTCTGTGGAAATAACAAATCTTAGACGTGAAGCTGCAATAAAATGTACTAATTTAGAATCATCTTGCAACCCTCTAAAAGAAGATTGTCTGTTTAATATTTTTCTGGATCCCTGTGAAAACAATAATCTTGCAAAAAATCCTTTTTATAAGCCAATCTTAAATAAATTTACGAATCGATTAGAACAGTTAAGGAAAACAGCTATAAGCCCACGCAATGGTGATACTTCTGCTGAATACGATCCTATGAGACATCATTGCATTTGGACAAATTTTCTAGATGAAAAGCCCACTGAAGGTAAGTGTTTTGTCTTATTTTTTTTTTTTCTTTTGTTTTTTGTTTCTCGAAGAAGAAAAGAAATTTATTTAATTTTTTTTTCATTTATAGACACAATGGAATGTGATTACAATCCATCAATTTGTCAGAAAGCAAGATTTTGCTTTATATAAAAATAATTGCAATACTAAAGCAAATACATAATAAATCAGTTTTCTCATTATATTGCGCAGAGATGTTAAGCATATCAGGCTTCAGTTTGACCTCTAAATAATATTAATAAGTTTCTTCTTTATACGAGATGTAATTGGAAATTAATTTCCTGGTAACAATTTATTTATTTTCTAATTAGATATTAATTAGAAAGCACTGTTATATACTGAATAAGCAGCTCCAAATGTATTCTAGTATATGTTCTACTCTACGTATTGCGTTTGTGTTACTCAATGCAGACACGAATGTTTCCAATTCAAAGCCAGTCAATCATACCGCAAAGTTCTCATGACTATATTTTTTTTTAGCATCCGATGCTTCTTTTTATTTATTACTACTTGCCATTTAATAGTTCCTAATAAGTACTCGTCACGGTAGTTCCCCAAAGTTACATTTTCGCTGCTTTGAATTTCTAGTTGGGATTGTTTGTTTTCAAACGTTATTTCAGTTTATTATATAAAAATACAGCACTTCCAGCTCACTTTAAACTATTTCCAATACACAAATTTATTAATGCAAATTTTTAAATTTGCGCCCTAAAGTATACAATAAAATATGAATTTTGCAGCGTTGCCGTTCGCCAGTGTAATTAACCAAAAATCGGATAAAATAAAAAAGTTTATATAATTTTTGCGTAATAAAATTTTATGTAATAACTTGAGTACTTTTCAGCAAATTTGAATACTTTATAATATTATTTACTTTTGTTTACAACTCTGTTTTATGCACATTAATAAATAAAAAATTCAAAAATAAACAAAATTAATAAAAATGAATTTAAGAAATAAATTATCATCTTGTGCTTTTTCTTCACTAGTTTTTGCTAACGAATTTATAGAAAAAAAAATGGAACGAAATATGAAAATAATTAAAGAAAGGGATTGGAAATTAAAATTTTTTAATAGTTAAAAAATCAAATTAGAATAAAATACTTTTTATAATAAAGTACTTTATTAAAATCTAAAGTATAAATATGTACAAACAGTGAGCATTAAGTTGGGACAATTCATGCATGTTGCATTCAAATGCATTTATTTTGTTTAAGATATGAAAATGACCTAAATCTGTTTGCACGTGGTCATAACTGTATCTACATATACATATATGTATGAAACCGATAAATATTATTTCTGAAAAAACATATCATATAAACATAACATTCTCAGTATATTTATAATATATGTGCATATGTATATATATTGGAATTTCAGAACTTTAAATATAATCTACACATTCATGAATTTATATTCTTTTTCCCAAATCTTTTAAATTATATATAGTTTTTTTCAAGCTTTTAATTATTTTTATTTATTTATTTTTTTTTTTTTTGTAAACATTCAATGCAATAATTTTATTTAGAATTTTTATATTAAAAAAAAGTAATTACAATCAGTTTTTTAACTTTTTTTATATATTTTTAAAATATTAAATTGTATCAAAATTATTAAGGGAATATCAAAAAAAAAAATTTAAATCCTATATATACATATATATATATATATATAAACATTAAGCTAAACAAATTGTATTGAAAAAGTAAAAAAATACTAAATATTTAGTTATTAGAAAACAAAAATGTTATCTGTGAAATTTTTCGAACTTTATGTGTAAAGTTAAATTGTGCCACTGGCAACACTGGTAGCTTATCCAATATATATACATATGCACATATATTGTAAAAAATTGCAAACATCAAACAAAAAAAAAGTAGCGATCCCAATAGCTGTAGTTTAAGTGCATGCCAAATGCGCATGTCAAGTATTTGTAATCTTCATTACATTTTATAATGCAACGAACAGATAAAAAAAAATTTTGCCATCAAATAATATTACGAATACTCTGGCAATGCTGTATAATTATTTTGTTTGCTTTACCGTTAAAACATATTTTTAATCTCCTTTCAATCTCCTAACTGAATGTATCTTTCAGTGTTGCCACTTTGATATCAGCTAACTAATGGCGTTTTCTTTTCTGCAAGAAAAGGCCAGATTACCCGCAGCGAGGGCCATTTTGTGTTCTTTTCTCGAAAATGTGTTGCC
Source organism: Ormia ochracea (assembly GCA_963402855.1). NCBI lineage: Eukaryota > Metazoa > Arthropoda > Insecta > Diptera > Tachinidae > Ormia > Ormia ochracea. The sequence continues at coordinate 46,566,204 of OY727106.1, forward strand.
CTGTGAAAGGGTTGCGAGTTCTTTTCTAAAAAATTTTGCCCTTTCGCAGTGCAAAAGGCATTGCACTTTTGCCTTGAGCAAATCAACAGGGCAGAAATTGCCTTGTGAAACACATGGTTTTTATTCTTGCACAGCGTTACCAGAAAATGTTAAAAAAAGTCTTTTGAGTTGAAAGAGTCAGTAAATTAGATTTTAAAAATTATTTTTACATTTTGTATCATATAAAACAAACAAAAGACCACTATGCGGCTGCTTATTTGTATGAGATATTAAAAAAAAAATTTGTTTTCTCAAGCAGAAGAATTAGCAATCTGGCAACTGATCATTTTTGTATACACATTTCATAAAATATACAGAAAATGTTTGTTTATCAGCTGTTAAAAAAAGGCATTGCACTTTTTTCTAATTTCTCCCTGTCCACACTTGCAATTTTGTTGCAGCAATTTTTGGTTGTTTTTAGGTGAGAGGGGTGAGAAGCTTGAGGAGGGGTACAGAGTATCGTAAGTTTGTGTTCATTTCTCGTTATATAAAGAATTGCACTTTCACAGGGCGCGCAATGCATTTTAAAAAGGCACTTTTTCACAGGGCAACATTTTTAATGTAGAAAAGAAAACGCCATAAGAGTGGAGACAAGTTTTTTTTCCAGAAAAGAATTTTTTTCCTAAAATCTTTACAATTTAGAATTAAAATTTATAAGTGTATGCGAAAATATCTTCGGTTTAACAAACACGCAAATACACGTGTTTGCTATGAAACGGGGTATTTCGCTTTTGTAACAATTTTGTGCAAGATGTAATACGACACTGATGTATCATTTCGCAGTTTGTCAATACCGCATGAGAAGCTCTTAATTTCCTAAATGTATGATGAAAATAAATAATCAAAATAACTGCTTTGAAGAAGTAAAACCAGCTCGTTAAAGCCGTCAAATAACAAATACAAAATGAAGTTTTTCTGATTAGAAAATTAATACATTATCTTGCCATCATTTAATTATGGCATAGAAATTATTTATTATTATTCCTATTACGTATTAAAAACTTTACAATCGCAAGCGCAAGGCCGCGCACACCGGTGAAAAAATAAAACATATTCGATGTAAATATTTCACATAAATATGTTAATGATTCTTACGAAAGATATGAAAATAGGTCTACGTTTTTTTATAACAATTATTTCGGAAACTTGGCAAATAATTTGGATTACATTTTCCAAATAAATTATGAATGCCCGAAACCACGTATAGTTATATTTAAAATCATTAGGTGGCTATTACGAAATTTAGCACACGTATTTAACTTTTAATACTACACTATTTTGTTTTCTAATAAAGTGTGTGAAGCCACGCCTACTTTATTTTATCATACAGTATCTTGGAAAGTATTCGAACACTTTCTCCGAAATCCGGTATATTAAATCGTATGTTCAGAGAATGTGTTGTGTTATCACCGCATAATTGTAATATCATATATCTTGGAAATCATTCAAATTGTTTGTACGAAATTATACACATGTATTAAGATATTCTGTTTTCTAAGACCGGTACTCAGCTGAAAGCGTCGCCTCATGCAATGCTTTTGTCGAAATTGCGAGAAAGGAATAATGAAAGGTATGCCGGCTGCTGAAAAGGTAACTAGCCAGCTTTCTTTTATCAAGCCTTTCTGGTTTTTGATAGCCACTTTTTGTTAGTTGTCTTAATTCCCCTATGAAATAAAAATTACTTGCTGGTAACAATTACTTAATATTTCAGAAACAAGTATCGCAAAATATATTAAAACATATAAAAAAAAAATGGATGACAATGGATGAATAATCGGCGCGGGGAGGTATCGAAACCTACTTGCATGTTACGAATTTAATAGTTCAGAAAACGATAAGGCAATTTCGTGGTTCGAATTAGTAATCATCCATATAATCTTAATGTTAAATACCTTCAAAGATCTCTATCAGATTTCCCACAATTTACGAGTAGAGCTGCAATTTGGATGATCTACAGCAGTAAGTAAAGATCATTTATAAAATAATTGATTCTGGAAAAGCCAGAGTTCTGAGATTACAAGAAAAAATTCATATAAAAAAAACATACAAAATGCCGCAATGCTTCCCTTTCTGAAAGGCGGTTTAAAAGAAGAATTCAGTATTGCCATGAATTATTCAAAAAAGGATACAATTATCCCACAAATTGTTGGATTACGCACAATTTGGCAACACAGCACATTGAAGTAAATATTGAGTAGAAGTTAAAATCTCTGTGATTAACTGGAAAACAAAAACTTAAAACGATTACCAGCTACTGTTCGATTGACATTCAACAGCGGGAGTTAAAACAAAACACAACTGAAATCAGTATTAATTTTTCTATTATCAGCGCTAAATAATTGTGGGTGCGATCAATAGGTTCAACTAAACGAAAGAGATTTTCGAAAAAATTTTATTGTTACAAAATAATGCTTGTAGGAAAACAAAGCTAGAAAACGTAACTGTGTTAACGATTCTTCAGTGAAGCGATAGATTTTAATATAATAAACTTATCTATGAACGTATGAATGTATGTGTGCATGCATGTATAACTACGTGTGCATGAATGTGTGTATTAATGAGTGCCCATTTGTTTGGTTTTTAAAATATTTATTTAATTAAAGTTGTTTGTTGCACAGATTTGGTTTTTGCTGATTTAAACTGATTTTATCGTTATTAGTGTTATTCTATATTCCATCAGCTCTTTTATTTTCAGATAAATTTTCGATAATTTTTAAAAAAATATATTTTAGTTTTTGCACTTAACTTGCATGAGATAAAACGAAATTGGACAGTCGTGGGAACTGAACTAGAAGGCAGTGTAAGAGCCAAGAAAAATTGTATCAGCCAAATGTTTGAATAAAATTCATTCAATTTCAAAATTAATCAGCAGAAAAAACGAAAGAATTTATTTACTGTTCATTGAGTTTTATTTCAACAATGACCAAGTTTGTGTAAATGTTAGCCAAAAATTATATTAACAGAAAAATTAATTACCATAACGTGATATATTCGCGTTTTATAATAAACTAATAAATTAAAGCAACAAATACAATATCAGCAGTAAACAAAATTAATCTTTAAATCCCTTCCAATGTAAAATCTATTATTGCAAATGAATTTATTTAATTGGAAGCTTAAACATTTTAAGCATGGAAACAATTAAAATAAATTAAAAATACAAAAATTTTTTACATTTTTTTACTACAATGGAAAATTTTTTTATTTCTAAACAATATAAATGTGAATTGGTGTTTTTGCAATAAGTTTTTGCAACGGCTAACGTATAAAGTCCGTCTAAGCGTGAATGCGGGGAGACACAGCGATATCGATACCGATATTTCATTCATTTCTTTATATCTTTTGCTTTATTTCAATTATTATATTTATTTTTAAAATTTTTTTTTTCAAATAATTGCATGGCGCGAACAAATATTAATTAACAGTTATTAAAAGTGAGCAAATGCAGAAACCGGAAATGGCGGGTATGTCCTTATTAGGCATCACTTAACAGTCAGTCGTTTTCCTTTTTGTAATCTAGTGCATTTATACTTTGAGTTTCGTTTAGTACGGCCTTTATCAGCATTTATTTTCTTCTCTAGAACATGAAATATCGGTTGCCTTTTTTTATATTTCTTATAATTCTAAAAATATCTCTGTTCAAGTATTTTTTTATTAAGAAACAAAAATATGTAATCAAAATATAAATAATGAGTAACGGCAGTTGATTAAATAAATCTACTAAATGCAAGTAATAAACACAGATAAAGAAAAAGATAATAAAGATAAATAAAACGACAATATCGAAAGAAATTCGGCAAAGCAAGAAAGCAATGATATCGCTGCTCTCAAGTATAGATTTTCTAGTTGTTTCAATGTATGAGCTGAATACAAAAATCTATTGCAGAAAAATGCGAGTTATGCCTTTTTTCGCGACTGCATTTTCTAATTAGTGAGAAATGAAAATTTGCCACTGATCGTACAAATGGTTTACAAAAAATCGCCTAAATAAAATGACTTAAAATGTCAAAAGAAAAAGGCTGTCAAAATCAAAACGAATTGCAAAACATTGGCCAAACTTCCAAAAAAGGAATAGAAAAATTGCAAAAATATTTTCACAATAAAAATCTGAAAAACCATCAGAAAAAACAAATTAATTACAAAAATAAAGGAAAAACGATTAAACTAAAAAACTGCCAAACACAAAATAAATTAAATGAAAAATAAAATAAAAAACCAGGCCAAATTAAAAAGCATTAAGTAAATTGTTAAAAGAAATGATATCAAAATCAAATGGCCGCCAATAAAAAAAAAAACTACAACAAAGTGAAAAATAAAAATCGTTAAAATTATAAAAGAAAATCGCCAAATTGCAAATTAAATTAAAATTATTAAAATTAAAATATTTACATAATAATAATTAATAAAAACTATAAAAATTAAAAGTAAATTCAGTTTAAATAAATTATAATTTAAGTAAATTCTTTTTAAGTAAATTCAAATTAAAAAGTAAATGGAAAAATCGAAAAAAATCATGAATTTGTATATAAAAAACGTTTAATTTTAACTTCACTAAAGTCATATATTCCATTTTTCCAAGCTTAAGACAATTTTTACAAAATAATATAATCATTAACTTGATAGATATTGAAATAAAATGAATTTTCTTTTGTTCTTTTGCTTTTTTTAGATTAAAAATTAAATAAATAAGTAAATTATATGATCAGTAAATGCTTTTATTTAATTTTCCTATTAGGCGTCATAATTTATTTGTCGGTTTTTACACTTGCAAAGAATTTTGAAGGAATTGAAACGATTGGAAAGGGTTTCTTAATATTTCAATAACAGAAATGGAACTTTACTATTCAATTGGTTTTTTAGTAATGGTACTAAAATCTTGCCAAGCTTGGGATGGCCAGAAGAAACCTAATATTGTAATAATTCTGGCTGATGACATGGTAAGTGCATATTCATCTACTTGTTTAATGAAATCCACACACGGAATGAAATGAAGGCAAAATTCATTGTATATTCTCTCAAAGCCTTTTTATTATGATATCAAATAACTAAGGCCTGACAAATATAGAATTGAGATTTTAAAAAAATAAAAGGTAATGCGAACAAACATAAAAATAAAAAATTAATTCCCTTTTGGCTGTGTTGTGAACTCAACTGTTACGGATTTCTACTGAATAGAATTTGTATTTTTCAATAATTGTTTGAATTCCAAATAATTTTTTAGGGCTTCGATGATGTCAGTTTTCGTGGCTCGAATGAGTTCATTACACCTAATATAGACGCCTTAGCCTATAGCGGCGTTTTACTTAATAATTTATACACATCGGTCATGTGCACACCCTCACGATCGGCTTTGCTGACAGGCAAATACCCCTCAAATACAGGCATGCAACATTATGTCATAGCTAATGACCAACCTTGGGGTTTGCCACTAAATGAAACCACCATGGCGGAAATATTTCAACGCAGTGGCTATTACACATCACTTATAGGGAAATGGCATTTGGGCATGTCACGTAAAGCCTACACGCCCACATTTAGAGGTTTCGATCAACATTATGGTTTTTTAGGATCTTACATTGACTATTATGATCAGACAATGGAATATTTTGTAAGTATTTCTGAAATACCTTTAAAGTATAATTATTTGAACTATTTAGCATATTTTAGCGTAAAAATTACTCGCGCGGCCATGACTTTCGTGATAATCTTAAGCCTATTTACGAAGGCAATGGTACTTACGTTACAGATTTGCTGACTCTGGCTGCTTTAAAACGCATAAGAAATCATGATTTTCAAAAGCAGCCTCTTTTTATGATTCTTAGCCATTTGGCGCCTCATAGTGGCAACGACGATGTTCCCCTACAAGCTCCAAAAGATGAGATTGAGAAATTTGCTTACATTGAACAGCCAGAGAGGAGAATTTATGCTGCCATGATGTCTAAATTAGATGAAAGTGTGGGAGAAGTGGTCCGAGGCCTAGCTGAGCAGGATATTTTGAATAATACTATTCTATTATTTTTATCGGATAATGGAGGGCCCACAGTGGGTATGCATGCCACTAAAGCTTCCAATTATCCTTTGAAAGGTGTAAGTAAATTTAGTTATGTAAATGTAAACATAAATTTTATGAAGATTAACTCGTGTTGGTTCTAAATAGCAAAAATATTCACCCTGGGAGGGCAGCATACGTTCATCTGCTGCTATCTGGTCTACCCAATTGGAAAAGTTGGGTACCATTTGGAAACAGCCTATTTCTATAGTCGACTTGCTGCCAACCTTAGCTGCTGCAGCTGGTATACCACTAGATTTAGCATCGTTAAAAATTGATGGTCTCAATCTTTGGTCCGCTCTTAAATATGGCTACGAATCGGTAGAGCGTGAAATTTTACACAGCCTAGATGATATAACACAGTATGAGTCCTTTAGCAAAGGGATATGGAAATATATAAATGGCTCTACCATGGATGGCAAATACGATGATTGGCTATCGCAACGCCCTACCAATACAAACCAATTGGATCCCCGTTTTCCTTTCTATGAAGAAGTGGTAAAAAATTCCTCGGTTTGGAAGGAGTTACACAAGTTAGCCTATTCAGTCAATGGTAATATTACACAGCTTCGCAATTTAGCTACAGTACATTGTTTATATGGGAATTTTACTGAAGGTATAGCATGTAAGCCTTTAGAGTCGCCTTGTCTATTTGATTTAGATACGGATCCCTGCGAGCAAGAGAATTTATATGAAAAATATAAAAACTCCATAATATTAAGTGACATTTTGGAGCGTATTACATATTTTCGCGATCATGCGCATGCTACAAATAATAAAGCTCCTGATTATCGCTGTGATCCTGCAAACTTTGAAGGAGAATGGACGTGGTGGGAGGATATTATTGAAGGCAATATGGCATCTACTGTTCATGGCTTTACAGGCTATAAAATATTTTTATTATACATTATAGTTTTCAGATATTTAGCTATAATTTAGATTTTGAGTTATTTAAATGTACTCGCTTCACCTAAATAAATAAAAATTACTTTAAAATTATTCTAGAGATTTTTCAAAAAAAATTTTTCCCCCTTTTCATATTTCACTTTTATATTTTTAATCTCTCCTTTTAGTATTCTAATGGTCTTGCAATATACGTACAAAGCGGAATATGTACAGTAATCCCTCGTTTTGTGATATCTCAATTTATTTGAGCAACATTTTTCTCCCATAAAACCGATAAATGCGATTTTTTTTTTGTTGTATAAGTAATTTAACATAAAAACTTGCAGCAATTTTAATCATGCACAAATACTCCAAAAGTATTTGGACTTTGATTTCATCTCGACGTAAATGCAAGAGTTGCTACGAGTGTATAAAATTCATTAGATTTGGAAAATTCTCGTGTTAACTATTTTTATGTGGATTAAAATAGAAAATATTTATTCTCAATAAAATCTTATTCGATCAAATTTAGTTACTAATATTACTTATACAATTTTTTAACGTTTAACAGAATCGTGTTAACAAGTTAACAGAGTTTGTTAAAATCCAAGTGATTTCATAACCCACTTTCTGTTAAGAAAACAATTTTTGATGGTTTTACTTAAAACTTTATTATAACAAAAAATATCCAGCCTTTGCAGTAACAGAGTCGTAACCCTTATTTTAACTGACAATTAATTTCGTATATGGTTTTATGTTACAACCATAAAATACATAATTAAGAAATATTTATATAGGAAATTAATATAAAATATATATTTTTTTAATTGTTTTTGTTCTCTCTGCTTAGCGCAGACAACCATCTTCAGTTCTTACCACCGCTACCACCTCGTGGTGGGTTTGGCACAACAAAACGTTCTTATTATTATTAATTCGCATGTGCATTAAACAATTTAACTGCATCATTTGAAAACGTAAAAAGTTTTCAGAATTCATTTAAAATCAATTTGTCTTTTTTACACGAATAAATATTAATCGTAAACACAAGTATCTTTTTCCTATAAAAAAATTAAATTCTATTTATTTATAATATTAAAAATTAATCATTTGATTCTGTATTAGAAACACTGTGTTTATATATTTTTGAAATTTAATTTTGTAAAGTAATCATGAATTAATTTAGTTTGATTGTTTATTAAATTTATTAAATGAAATCACCTCTAGCATATGGGCAATCAATATTTTTAAGAAAGGATTTACAAATGGGCAAAAATTAAATGGAAATCCTAAAAGTATAAGAATGGTAAGTGCTGACATTTATACAAAGAACACAATCTAATTTAATGCAACTAATTTTAACTGAATACTAAAAATTAATTTGTTTTATTCACATCTTCCCCCTTCTCATACATATAATCTTATAAAAAGAATAAATTATAAGGTTATATTTCTTTTTTATTCTTAAAGAATGTTCTAAATAGTATTAGAAAAAAAAATGGTTTCTCTGGTTAAATATACAAATGCATACAAAGCACTTAAATTTAATTAATAAGAATTATTTCTTACTTACATACTCACTCCCTTGTGTTGTTATGATTTTAATCATTTTGTTAATTTTGAAACCTGCAATTAATCAAAGAACAAAATTTATCAATTAACAAATGTAGAAATAAAATACAAATGCTTGTGCACACATTACTCAAAAAATAAATTCAAATAAAAACTAATAAAAAAAATGTAAAAAAAATTGCATCATTGAATTTTATGATCATTCAATGTAATGAGAATTGATAACAAAGTAGAAGAGGTACAATTTTTGATTTTTAAAATATCACTCTTCGATTTTGCTAAGCATGTTTGAAAATGCAATTACTTATGGAAACAATGAGTTTAAATGAAGATTAATTAAGTAACATCTAATTAATTGTATTGTGAAGCACAGGCAATGGTTGTACTTAAATAATATTGGTAGTTTTATATTAGATTATTGGCAGTTTAGATTGTTAGTTTTAAAACCATCAACGAACTGTTCGAAAAATATATAAAATAAGTATTTTTTAAAACTTTGTTAGAATTCAGCTATTCATATTTAAAGAAAATAAGTTTAAGTGTTACTATTCAAGAAATAGTTAATTATATGATATTTTGTTACTATTCAAGAGAAATATGCAAAATTAATATAATATATTTAAGTTTATTATATTTTAAGTTTGATTTAATACGTTTTTACTACACAGATATTTTTCCGACCAAACCTTGACAAAAATAAAGTTATTCACAAAATTTGAAGTCCTGATAAAACAAAAAGTACAAAAACATCCACAACGTAACAAAATGTCATCTCTATTCTTACTCGCATGTTACTTAGCTGTGTAAGAAAAATGAGCAACATAAATTTAAAGAGAAAAAAGACAAATAAAAACAAAAACGTTGTTAAAACAGTAATAAACTAACAGAAGCAGTAAATGAAACGCACGGCCAATAACAAAACTATTATAAGAACTGCAAGTTTAATTTTTGTAGAAAGTGAAGAATTTTGATGTCATTACCTGTTAACGATGTTAACAAATGATTCCTTATTGAAATACTTTTAATCACAATTTAGCACGATTTAGCACATGCTCACACTCTTTTTCATGGATCCAAAATGATCACAGTAAAATGGTGGCAGCGCAGAAACAAAAAAAATGAATTAACTTTAAATACATATATATTTATCATCACTTATTTTATTTACGATTTTTATATATAAATATTCACATATTTTAACTTCTTCCCTTTGTTATTTCACTTAAAAAATTATTAATTATACACAAATAATACTCCATTATTGCAGCCGTCCAACACGCACTCTTGTAATTCTCAGTGCAAACCACAGACCATAACAGACTGGTAAGAGCGGCGCAACTATATGAATAATCGGAATACTCTTCTAAAATGTGCAGTACCACAAAAGAGAATTGAAGATAATTTTTATTTTGTTTTGACCTGTTTTTCTTTCGGTTACGTATTTTACTTTATGCTTGCTATTCGTAATTTTAAACATATGTAGATTTTAAGTAAGTATATTTATTTAAATGTTTATTTTTTTTAAATTTTAAGTTTTATTGAATATTTGTTTTATTCAAAGCTTTATATAAGAAGATATATAAATATTCACATATTTTAACTTCTTCCCTTTGTTATTTCACTTAAAAAATTATTAATTATACACAAATAATACTCCATTATTGCAGCCGTCCAACACGCACTCTTGTAATTCTCAATGCAAACTAATGTTAAGTGTAACTGAATCTGCAATAGTTTGGAGAGCAAAATGGGTTAAATCAGCATGTGCAAGTGTTGCCATTGCAGGACGACCAAAGGAGTTTATTCCTCTTCTGTGACGATTAGCCAGCAAATAACAGCAAGGCAACTCGTTTATGAAATAAACAGAGAGATTTTTAAATTACATCTACTTGACCTTGACTTTTACCGACTTGTGTAGTTGTTGTCAGACAACGTCTTATGATGTGTTCACAGTGTGTTACAATTGAAATATTTGTAAAATGTTAAAAAATTGTTTAATACCTTTTTGTTTTCGTTTAATAATGTCCTATTTTTTTTTTTGTTTTTGGGTGAGAGTTGCAAAGAATGGGAAATAAGACAAAACTGTTTTAGACTAATTAGACATCTTTATCCGCAATTGAAAGTGAAAAAATCTATAAGAGAACTATTGTAAAACTTAATGTAAAATTAATTATTATTTACTTATGATTACATGTTTAGCGTTCTTTATTACTGACAGAGTTTGGTAACGTCTTGTAAATATGCGAAGGGTGACAGTGATTAACATAAATTCCCATACTTTTGAAAATAATTATAATTAAATAAAAGTTATATGTTTTTCGTCAGAATAAATTAAGAAAAAGGTATAAAAGGTAAGTGCAAGCAAGCATTTCTTAATTGAATAACTAAAAAAATTTCAATTATCAATCACAATAAATAATACAAATAATACAACATATTTCATATTTATTTTTAAATTTATAAATTTTCTTTAATATATTAAACAGATATAAATGGAAAGTATGTACATATATATATATATATATGTAGAATATAGTATTTTAATTATAATATAAATAAAATAACTAAACAGAGTATAACGCAATTATTTTTTAATTTTGTGAATTAATGTTCTGAAATTGTTTACAACTTAAGAAACAATTAAGGAATCCATCTTCTTTAGGAGTTTAACTGTATTCTTATAGTTCTTGGAGAATTTGTTATATAAAAGTTCGCTTTCGCGAACAGCATTTAAATTTTTTCATTTAATGTACTATCCGAGCTCATTTTAATTAAAAAGAAAACAATAGTTTAAGCAATAACAATAATCAGATAATTATGTATGTATATTGGTTTGGCGTGTCCTGGTACGCCGTACAAACACTGAAAAAGTTGAAATCGATTGAACTTTTTTTGCGTTTAATTTCTGACGTCGTTGAGATTAACAGCTCTCACACAATTTCATACATTTCAACTTTTTTTTGACAGTTGACGACGTTAAGACGGCGTTTACGACGTCGACATTAACTCCAGCATTAGTATATTTAACTAATTTTAGGAGTTACAGAGTTGTATATAGGAGTACGTTTTCCTTGTCATGTTATTACATATAAAAAATCTTCACATTCATGCCACTGTGCCAACCACTTCGTTGTTTCTCTCATATACTCACTCTCAATAAATTCATAAATGGATCTGTTTGTTTACATTTTTAATCAAAAAGATTTATTTTATTATACTGCCAGATATTGTTTATGGTTGGCTTTTGTATTTGTATTTGCGTTTGCATTTGCCTTTGAATTATTTGTTTTGCTTTTAATTGCAAAAACTTCACTTTCGCAATTTCCAACAGTTAAGCTGCTAAGCTTATTTGCTAACTGGGCACTACTGGGTATTGACATTCTACCTTTAAAACGTTGGAGTGTGTTTTAAACAGTACTTAGTTACTTTCAATGTGGCAATAGAGAAGCGTCGATCAGTTTGCTGAAAAGACTTTAATAAAAAGTGATACACCCATATATTTTCAAAATAAAAATTGAATATTGTTACATACAAAAAATATATATTCACAAAAAACAAGCAATGTAAGATTATCTTCATTATTAATTAAATGGATTTTTTCACCTTTTAAATTATTTGGATGAATGAACTTGTATGCATTTGCCATTTCTATTTGAATACATGTGAATTTGTGAATCAAATCAATTTCGTTCAGTGAAATTTAATGAAAAGAAAACTTATTTATTACAAAATATTCAAAGTTTAACAAATTCATATAATTTTTTATGCTTAAAAATGCTATCAAGCTTTTCAAATAAAACAATTCAAAATGATTATCAATTTGTATCTAATAGGCAATATTATTGAAAAATTAATTTAAATTTAACGTACTAAAGCCGGAATAATAATTGTCAATCTCATTTGTTTTAAAAAATTCAAAATTATATTCAGTCATATTTTTTCTAAGCAAAAACTTTAAAGGACTTTTAACAAAAATTTTTAAAAATTATTTTAAACAAGAAGTAGTAACCGCTTAGTTTTAACAAGTAAAACTTTTTGCTAATTCAAAATGTTATATATGAATATTTTAAGCATAATTTTTATCAGTAATCGATTAGCTTTGATAAGTAATCTATGGTAGATTTATTTATAGAGAGAAATTAAAATTTTCAAAGCTTGCATGACTTTACTTCTTATTTAAAAACAATAAATTTGCAAATATTAGTTTGCAGCACAATATTAATTAAAAATGTATTGACATTTATTATTTCGGGATATCAGGAATTTCCTTGAAATAATTAGTTTCGATTTGTTTTTACTTTGGCAGATCCGCTATTTCGCCGAAATAATCAAAATTAAATGTATTCTGAATTAATAAATTTATATTCTGCTAAGAATTAATTTTTGCGGCATAACTTGGAAGTTTTGTTTATACCAATAAATAATATAAAAAAGAAAAAAGTTTTTTTTAATGTTCAACAGTTAGAAAACAGAATAAAAAAGATATATTAAAAGTGAAATGTTTTTTAAAAATCTTAAAGATTGATATTATATTATGGAAATCTTTATAAGTTAACTGTGTCTTCTTTTCTTCTCAGTCATAAAATTATATTATTAAGATCATCAGGTAAATTCCAAGTCACATTATTTATAAATTATATTAAAACCAGTTAACAATTTATAATTAAACGAACTGCTCAACAAAAAATTTTATATTTTAAGGTAAGCCATTATTTTTAGTGTCATCCATTGCATATTTTGGTTGATATAAACCAAAAAATATGCAAACTTGTAAAACTTTTTATACAATTTTAAATCAAATAATGTTTATGGTAAAAGCAAAGTAAATGGAGAAAAAACTCTATTATGCTAATTGTTATTTTTTTTTGTAGAAAATATTAGCTTCCTAAGCAATGGAATAATTGTTATAAATGTGTACTGTTTATAAAACTAAAAGCCACTTTTTTAAATAAAAATATTTTTTTTAAATAAAGATTTTGTTAAATTTATTGTTGGTTGCAAAAAACCTTCATGATTTATTTAATTAAATCCAACATTTCTACAAATAAAATTTATTAATATTTTTCAAAAAGAACAAAACGCTTTTAAATTGTAATCTTTTAATTTTTCATTTAATATAAAAGATTCTAAATGCAAAGTTTTCATACACCAATTTGAGTCATTTATTTAAATTGCCACTTCAGCCATTTGCCTGTAGCCATGTGGCCGCAAATCATGACTTGTTTAATATGAAACTTAATTACATTATATTGAAAATTATACGTACATTGTATAGATATATGTATGTATGTACATTGGTTTTGTTAATTCAGAAAAAGAATTATTTCACAAAACCTAACTGGACATGATAGAAAAAACGTGAATTGCTTAGAACACGACAAAAGATTTTGCATATCTTATCAGTAAAACTACACAGAAACTACAAGTTATGACATTTTATGCAAATTAGCCTTAAACGTAAGCATTGCACTAGTAATTGCCAGTAGAAAATAGGCGGTTACTTTTACATTATTCCAATGCCGATTCTCAAATGATTCAACGTGTGCAATGAAATCTATAGATGGCCTAGCATGAGAGGAAGGAAACTAATTATTTATGCAAGTGCTTGTTATAAATACTTGTTTGATTATTTCAACTAATGCCTTTACGATTGAAATACTCATTTAAAAGATAAATTAAAATACAGTCTAAAAATATTTTTAATCGTTTATTTTCTGTTGCAAATCTGCAAATGCTGATGCAATTTCTAAGTATTAACGCCATATATTTTTCTTATTAGACAGTTTGATTATGTATTTAAATATATAAGACATCTTAAATACTTTTATTTATTTTCAATACTATCGTATTTTCGATTTAAATAATTTTCAAGAGCAATTGAGTATTTTATATCAATGAGCGTCATATTTAAACTGGACAAGTTTTACTTTTGTCAACGTAACTAATTTGGTTAAGAAGATAAATTAAATCTTGATAAGAATTAACGCAAATATTAAATCAATTCAAAAAAATTACTCCGTATAAGATTTCGCTGAAATATGAGAAGATTTTTAGAAAAATCTTTTATTGCTTTAAGAAAAGTTCCGAAATTTTGTGAACTGAGTTTGATTTTAATATTTAAATAAATCTATAAAATATTTAAAATATTTCTTGTATTTTTAATATTAAAATGAAAGAGCATATTTAATTGTTCTGTAAAAATTAAGTATTTATTCACCAGCGAAATTTCATGTTATAACTTGATTATTATTTGCTTCAATGGAAAATTAATAAATTAATCTGCTTACTAATCTACTTACCATATTTTTAGAGTTTCTTCTTAATTTAGTGGTTTATTTTATAAGAGCTTTTTAATCATTTTGTGAGTAATTAAAATTGCACTGAATTCAGCAAAATATGCTTTCTACCGGACCCAATACATTACCATACATTAGGGTAAAGGATAGGGTACTACATTGTGCTGGCAATGGTTCTGTCGCTAAAATAAATAAGTCAATAAATTACATTCGAGATGGTATAGTAAAACAAAAATCGCCTATAGTTTTTTTTATGATTGTCAGATGTATGTAGGGATCGATCCCGACTTAGGCAGCCAGCATCATGTAGATATTACTCTTAATATATAATTCGAAAAACGAATACATACAAAAATATAATTTATATAATTTCTTGGCTTATTTAGGCTAGAATAAATATTATTTAATAATATTAGCCGCTGAATACAAAAATGCCTAAATAATGGCAATGGCTTGCGCCTGCCATTGATTAAGTCAGCAATTAAAATGATAAGAAAATCAATATTAAAAAAATCGTGTGCCTTCTCTTGATTGCAACTCTCTAATCTACAACTAAATACGAATATAATTAAATATTTCCAACATTTCGCATCTAGTAATAAAATAGATATTTTTGATAAAAAAAAGAACACGAAAAATAAATCAAAATTTAGAACAAGCACTTCATACAGATAAAGAAATGAAGTATGTGAGTGTGTGAGTGTGTGGAGTGCCGGTTATGTTTCCTGTTTAAAAGCATACAAAACTTAATTTGTTTTTGCTTTTGTTGTCAATCAAACAAAAGAGGTTTAGCTTGTTGGTTTTTTATTTTAATTAATCATAAAAGTCCTAAAGTATTTTTTTGTCAATCAAGTCCTTAAAGTTTTTAAAAATTCTACCGGTTTCTTTTTAATTGTGTGTGTGTGTGTGTGTGTGTGTGTGTGTGTGTACTTGTATGTTTTATTTTATTTAAAAGTGTTTGCCCCGTTTTATTTTATTGTACCAGTGCCGTTAATGAACTTGAACTTGTTGGCCGCAATGCGTCTTCTTTTCGATTACTATTGTGGTTGTTGTAGTTGTTGTGGTCGTTGGTGGGGCTTGTATGTATTGTATGCCTGCTTATTACTTTTAAACTCACCACGTTTGGCAAAATGTTACCACAATGAAGAAAAAGTTGAGCAGAGCAAGAAACCGAACATTGTTATAGTCTTAATTGACGACATGGTGAGTATGGCGAAAGCTTATGCCAAGTCAAAAAGCTACAAGCTTAATAAAATTAATGAAACGTCTTAATGCCGATATCAAATAAGGGGTTCAATGATGTCAGCTTTCATGGTTCGAATCAATTTCTAACACCCAACATAGATGCTTTAGCTTACAATGGGATTATACTAAATAAGAATTATGTTCCCAATTTGTGTACACCCTCAAGAGCAAGTCTGCTAACTGGCAAATATCCGATACATAATGGTAAGTAAAAAAAAGATCTGTATCTTATTAAAAGGATTTCATATAATATTTCACATATCTCTGTTCGTGAAAAGGTATGCAGCATTCTGTCATTATCAATGACGAGCCGTGGGGTCTTTCACTGCAGGAACAATTAATGCCCGAAATATTTCGTGATGCTGGCTACAGCACCAACCTTGTGGGCAAATGGCATCTGGGGTTTTATCAAAAGGAAATGACTCCTTTATATCGGGGTTTCGATCATCATTTCGGTTACTATTCGGGCTACATTGGCTATTACGATCACACCTTAAAAATGTTGGTAAGTTTTTAAAGTTTTTTGTTAAAATAGTATTAATAGATGTTGCGTTAAGGATCGCAATTATACTGGTCGCGATATGAGATGCGATCTGCAGCCGTGTAGAGAGCTGACGGGAACTTATGCTACTGACTTATTTACACAAGAAGCAATTAACATTATTAAGAATCATAATACTGGGAACCCTCTATTTTTGCTTCTGAGTCACTTGGCAGTTCACACGGGTAATGAAGATAATCCCATGGAAGCTCCTGCTGAGGAAATCGAGAAGTTTATCCATATTTCAGACCTTCAGCGGAGAAAGTATGCAGGTATGGGCATTTAGTTTCCTGCGAGTGTTTATATTGAAAACAACAACGAATACCAATAATTTTTTTATTGTGTTCTCTATTCTCTACTTCACTATAAAAAAAAAGTTAAAAATTTGGTACAGAAATGGAAAACCGAAACCTCAAAAAGAAATTAAAAATTTATAAATTTTATAACTTTTAAAAGAAATTTAGAAATGCAATGGAGCTCAATTAGTTGTTATAATTTTATAACAGTTTTAAAGTTCTCTTATATGGTATTTAAATTATTTTAATTGATTTTATTTCATTTCATTTTATTTTTTGGCTTTCAATTTTATTTAAAATTTATATTATTCCCTTTTATTAAATTTATATATGTATGTTTCATGTTAAATTGTTATATTTTGTATTGTTTAGTACAGTAAAATTTTATTAAAAACGGCTTAGTCTTATTTAAAGAAATTTAAAAAGTTTAGAAAGTTTATTTTGTGGTAATGAAAATGTAATTAAAAAAATAATTGAAAACTAATTGAGAACACATAAATGACAAGTATTGAAAAAGTTTTTTTAAATCTACTCAATAAACTTATTTTCTCCAATATGAATCTATTTTATTTTATTTTTTTCTCCATCAGTCTCCCAGTTGTGGACAATAAAAGTATTTGTCGGCGAAAAATAAAAAAGCTTTCCTCCTTCCTATTTTATTTCCTTTTTTTTTGGTATTTTATAATATTTTATATTATATATTTATATTATTTATGTTATCTTTTTATTTAGGTAAATTAAATTTTAATTTGTCGTATTTAATTTCATTAAATTCATTTTATTTTACATTAATTTTATTTTACATTATTTTACGTTGTTTATTAAAGTATATCGTGTTATTTTATTTTATTTATTTCATTTGAATTCAATTATATTTTAAAAATTTAATTTATTTATAGACTTTATCTTCTGAAATACTGTTTAGCACTTTCAGAAATTGAATTATAATTTACATATTAATGTTATTTACTTTGATATTCCCCACTTAATTTATATTAATATAATTTTATTTATTTTAAGCCATGGTTTCACGTTTGGACCAGAGTGTTGGAGAGACTGTAAAAGCTTTATCAGAAAAACAAATCTT
Source organism: Ormia ochracea (assembly GCA_963402855.1). Taxonomy (NCBI): domain Eukaryota; kingdom Metazoa; phylum Arthropoda; class Insecta; order Diptera; family Tachinidae; genus Ormia; species Ormia ochracea. The sequence goes on from OY727106.1 coordinate 46,584,211, forward strand.
AAATAACACTATAATATTATTATATGCTGATAATGGTGCACCTACTGTGGGAATACATTCGAATAAAGGATCAAATTATCCTTTTAAAGGGGTAAGCTTACGGCATGTAAACTGTAAAAACAAATAAAAACAAATATTATGTATTATCTTTTTAAGCAAAAAGAAACTCCTTGGGAGGGAGGAATACGTTCCGCTGGACTTATATGGAGTCCTTTGTTGCAGCATAAAAATTATGTTAGCAATCAAGTCGTCCATGCCACTGATTGGCTGCCTACTTTAGCAGCTGCAGCTGGTATAGAGCTGCCCGAAAATATCAAAATAGATGGCATAAATGTTTGGCAGGCTTTAAGTGAAGGCCAACCACCCCAGCCCCGACGTCTGCTACATGCTTTTGATGATGTTAATGGTTACAGTTCTTATATGAATGGAAATCTTAAATATGTCAATGGTTCAACATTCGTAGGAATATATGACACTTGGTTGGGCAACATAAACGAAACGGAAACAGATCCTTTGAGCTTGAATTATGAGAATAGAATATTAAGTACTATAGTAAATAAGAAATTGGGATCAAAAAATCTCAATAAGGAGGTGATAAGAAAGCTTAGAAAACAAGCCACCCATCGGTGCCCCTTTAATACAGAGAACTATAAACAGGATATTTATAAATGTGAACCCCTTAAAGCACCCTGTTTGTTTAATCTTGATAGAGATCCGTGTGAGAAATTCAATTTAGCCAGTTTGTATCCTTTGCAAATCCAATTTATGGCCCAAGATATAGAAGAATACAGAATAGGCATGGTATCGCCAGCGAATATAAAAATCTCAGATCCTCTCGCTGACCCGAATAGGTTTGGAGGCAACTGGCAATGGTGGTATGGTACACAAAATTCCAATGGGGTAAAATTATCTTGTTGTTTTTGTAAATTTTTACTACTAATTAATATTTTATTACCACTTTTAGGCGAATTCGGTTGCTTAACAGTTTTTATGTCTTATTTACGAGTATAAATAAAGACAAGTGTTTCCAACATCTTTCATAAAAAAATTATTTCCTTTTATGTTTTGACAGGGAAAAGTTCAAAGAATAGTTTGTACGATTTCGCCACATGGAATTTAGAGGCTACAATTAACACATTACCTTTACACTACTTTTACGTTTACACTAAACAACTTTGTTGCATCCAATTTTCATTTCAAATAAAATCAACTGGAAACTAATGTATGTGCAACAAACTTTCATATTGCAGGTGTGGGAAACTCTTTATTTTATAGCACATGAGAGGCATATGGAGGTTTCATATATGAGAACAAGTTTGGTTCACTTAATAATATACGGTATCAATTAATCTGACATGAATTGAATATGCCTACTCGGCTTCCAGTGAGACAAAATACTACTCTTTTTTCTCAGCTGTTAGACCTGATTGGAATACATCTAGTTTTGCTTTTGCAATGAGCAAGAAAGAGAGTTACACAAACTGCATTTACTATTTACACATTTCAAGTTGCTCTCACAAAAACACAAAACTTGACTTAAAAAATTGGTGTGTGTAAATCAGGTCTAACAGACAACTATAAAAGACTACTAAAATCTTTAGTTGAAAGCAATAATTACTTGAAAAATAAATAAAAATTTATGTAATTTTTGCACAGGCCAAAAAAATTGGGTAAAAATAAAATGCTTTTAAAATAAGTTTGCATTTAACTCGCCTGTTTAACTTTATTGCAAAAATTTAATATTATAGAAATATTTTTATATTTATATATTTCATATATATTTTAATTTTTTAACTTAATTTTAATTCTTAAAATTAAACAAAAAAATATTGTAATGAAATGAAAATTGTGCAAAACGAGGAGTGGAATAATATGCAAAAGTATTTATTTAAACTATTTTATAAAATATGTTTAACTTTAATACTCGCATATCTGTATTCATGGGCGAATGTAACTTGTATGCGAGTATAATAAAGGAGTTAATGACAGCTTCAAATGAAATATATATTTATGAAGAAAATGTGTTTAATACTTTTATATAATTTTGAACAAAATTTATAATTTTTTTTAATGTGAAATTTTATATTTTGTACAAGCAAAACATTAATGGACTTTTATTATAAATTTAACATAAACTTAACATAAATGTGACAGTAAAAAGACAGGTCAGCTGATAAGCAGGCACTATTGTTATCGTGTTTTCAAAATCCTCTCAAACATTTTAAGTACCAGCTGGCTTTTAACGATATCTGCTCTCTGCTTTCTAATATTAATTGAAAAAATTTGAGCTTTTCTTTGCCTTAAAACTAGAAAAGTTTTTACAAAAATATAATAAAGGTGAAAGAATGATTTATATAACTTGTTCTTTATTATTCAATCATGTTGAATAAAAGACAAGAAAAAACCATTCCAAAAATCTGAAAAGAAAGGCAACCACAAATAGTAATTACAACCATATAAAAAGATATAATTTATTATACATTGTTAAGAAATTTGAAGATGTAAAGCATAAAAACGTAAAAAAAATTATAGCATTTCATAATAATAAAGACAAATATGTGGAGACATAAATTGATTAAAAAATTCATTTATAAAAGCGTAGCGGATCCGCAAATATACATGCTTGAATAAGAAAATGGCTGTTTTATATAAAATATGTCGCACTATTTTTCTAAGTGTATCTATGTATATTTGTGCCATTGCCCCCTTTTTTATACATTTTACATATGTTGATTTAGTTTATCGCATACTCAATAATGGCCTAAAAACATGTCCTGAAAACATGTCGAGTATTAGTGGGTATATTTTTGCATAAAAAATATGTTTGCAGTGGCTTACTAGCAGATTTTTGAACTGTGGCAACACTGGCTCAAGTTTAATAAATTTAAAACTAATTTGATAAAATGTTGCATATCATTCATTTACAAACTAACAATTAAATTAAATTTATTACACAAAATTACATCTGTATTGAAATTTTCTGCCTTTAATATAATTTGAGAAATAATTTTATTATTATTAGACTATTGAAAATAAATCTCACCCACCTTCCAAAAAAAAGCGTTCATGAATATGCATATAATTTATTATAATAATTTTTTTGATTTAATTTTAAAATTATTCACTCATTTTTATTTCAAATCACTAAAAATTTAATTATACATACATACTATATATTTTTCTTAGCTCATTTTTTTGGAAAACTCCAATGATTTTTTTCCTGAACCGCACTTTATGCGAAAGGTATTCCAACGTTATATTACTTGCCATTAATTTACTTTAGACACTTAACACAATTTTATATAAAACAGGTCATAATTTGCAACAATTTAACTATCTTCAACATTATTTCTATTCGAATAAATAAATATTGTGTGGAACAAAAACAATAACATTTTTAAATATGTTTTGATTTTATTTTCTTCCATTTTCTTCTTTTTATTCCACACAATACTTAGCAACTCACCGCATGATCGTGAGTGCTATACTATACACCTTGTTCACATACTCATTTAATTTCTATTTAAAATGTTAACATTTTATCATTCACAATAAAATCTCATGGAAGTTTAAGAATGGCATTGTGAGTGGATAAATAAAATGAATTATGCATTAGGATGGTATTACACGGGCGAAGATTCTGCCAATCACGTTGGCCATTCGTTTCTTTTACAGTTTGAAACATTTTAGCGAACATCGTTATAAATAAATTTTAAAAAGTCGCACTTGTAGATTAATTCGTTTTTCATTATCATTTTTATTCATTTGTTTATTAATTTTTGTTGGAATGTTTAAGTGTTATAATAATTTTTTTGATTTAATTTCCAAATTATTCACTAATTTTTATTTCGAATCACTATACTACATATATATTCATTAAGCTCATTTATTTTGCAAAATACCAATGATTTTTCTCCTAAACCGCACTTCATGCAAAAAGCTTTTCCAACCTTATATTACTTGCCATTAATTTACTTTAGACACTTGCATAGCAACAACTTTTAAGTTATGGCCTTAACTATACCCTTTTGTACTACTTGGAAGAACCACGTTATGGGTATGCATTACTTGCACTTAAAAAAAGATTTGCTTACCATTATTATGGCCACCGCTATGGAAGTACCACCAATTATAGCTGCATGATCTCTTATATAATTTGATGTGACATATAAACAGCCTTGACTATATAAATTCGTGATAGTAGGAAAGTTTATACACTCTTTGCGTTGGCCACCAAAAATTTCCTGACAACAAGATTCGGGTATGAGACCAAAACGATTCCAATCGTGCCAAGTATCAACGCCACAACATTGCAAACGTTCCTGTGTTTGATCCCAAGCCTGTGTGACATCCCGACGGCTACCATACAAAGCCATAGAAGAACGCATTTCCTAAAAACAAAATGGCGTTAAGAGAACTTTCATTATTATTTCAACTTTAAAAAGACCAACTTGTCTCATGGTTTGCTGGACTCTTTCTCGAAACACATATCCCAATATGCCGCCTATTAACATTGTAACAAACACCAGAGCCACAATTATAAAGTACTATAAAATATATAATAGATTAAACCAGAATCAAGAATTAATTTAGTAGCAATTTAAATCAGATCCATTAATGGGACTAAAATCCTGTATAAAAACTTTCTTATTAACTTACGGTCACTAGCAAACATTTCACTTCCTTTCCTGCTCCCACACAGCCCAAGAACGATAGCAGACATATAGCCACTGAAGTTATCAGCAAAACATAAACTGCGCCGGAAAATAAATTTGTACCCAGCAATTCATTCATAAAACTACGGTCGACTAGGGTCCATAAACTTAAGCAAAACACTGTGGCACCGCCCACCTAAAAGATTTTTTATTTCAACAGGAGTTATTACAATGATTTTAATTGAAAGTAAATAAAAAAAAATAAAACACTTACAAACATCACAAAATTGGATATAAATAGACCATATTTGACGAACTGCCCACAGCAGTCCATACGTGAACTGAAGCCCATGTTATCGTCCTAATTAAGAGATAATAATTAAAATAAAATTTGACATTAAATATAATAATATAATATAATATAATATAATATAATATAATATAATATAATGTAATATAATATAATATATATTAGAAGGCCCTAAGTAGAAAGGCCCTATTTTATATTCAGTTCATACATTGAAATAACTAAAAGATATCTTTGGCCGAAAAAATTAGATTTAGGGCCTTTCTACTTGAAACCACCGATATGTACGAGCATGTTATTATGTATATTACATCAGTATTGAATTAAGTAAAGTGGAATATAGTTACAAAAATTAAATATAAAGTAAATAATATAAAAACTTAAAAGCAATATAAAAAAATAGATAGTAATTAAAAAAAAAATATTATAGAATTAAAATAAATATTTTAAACAAATAACGTCATATATGTAGAAGTAAAAATTTAATTTAAAAATTAAATAATAAAATAATAAAAAAAAAATATAAATAAAACATAATTTAAAAATTTATTTAAAGGGCATTTTTACAACTTGAAATAATATCTTATCGGAAGGAAAATCAATTTTTCTCAATGCAAATTTTCTTCAAACTAAAAGTGATCGTCATGTTATCATGAGGGTTTGGTCATTTGATGTTTTCATAAACAAAATATCTGCATACCTTTAGGGGCAAAATTAAATAATTACTCATGTGCGTTTTTGTAATAGGTTGAAGTCGCGACATTATTTTCTTGTTTGTATATTTTAAAAAATTTATTATTATTTTATTATCGACAATTTCTGGCAAAGTAAAAATATTATTAAAAAAAAAGCTAGCATGAAAAATGCGGAGAATCGAGTTGTTATTTTCTCGAAATTTACTAAATAAAGTTGTATTTCAAATTTTATTTTTTGATATTTTTAATTAGTGACACCGCCCACCTAAAAAAAAGTTTTTTTATTTCAACAGAAATTAATATTATAATTATAATTGAAAAGACTTACAAATGTTACAAGATTGAAATAAATAGATTGTATTTGACGAACTAGTTTTCAGAAAGAATACAGCGCATTAATTCTTAACGTACTTAATTCATACGGCCTTATATTCAAATTAATAATAATTTGCTGTGACTTAAGCTTGTTTTTTATTTCTCAATTAAGTTTTTTACAACCAACAATATTCATAAAAATTTCGTCATACTGGTTAATTGCAAGTCAGGCACTTACTTAGTGCAATTAAATTGATTTATTTTGCAAATTTTTAGATATTTTTTTATGTAATTTTTAAATTATAGTAAACAGATGTCAAATTTATATCGCCTGTTGAAAATGTTATTAAACTATTTAATACAATAAAGAAAAAAAAATATATCCCACACTTTCATTAATACTTAAACATTTTCTCATAATTTATCTTGATAGTTACAAGCACAATGCAAATGATTAAGAGTAATTAAAAGCTGTCTAGAAAGCTGGCATTAAAGAGGATTTTTATCAATATATAATAAAAATAATTTTAAAACAGAATATTAGTATTCCAATAATTATTCTTTGCTGTGACTATTTAAATTTATTTTCATTCAATATAATATTTAGAACAATAAAAGCAGCAAACAAAACAGAAAAAAGCTCGCTATGAACTATAAACAGGACCTTGAAACCACTAGAAACTTAACTAACTTTACTGTGCATTTTAACATACATTATAAAAGGTTGTTGAAGATAGAATTGTGTCTGAGTGTGTGTATGGGTGTGTGTGTGTGTTTTTTTTTGGGTAAGAAATTTTATATTTTGATTGATTGTTTATGATCGTAATTAATTAATGCAAAAAATTAATGTAGAAAAATGCCTTCAGCATGTAATTTACCACATCACTGATTAATTGCTTGGAACATATTTGCAAAATATATTCAAAACTATATACATCACATATTCGAAATCCCCTTGCAATGCCCAGAAACTTTCAAACTAATCAATTTATATTATAGAAAAAAATATGCCAAATGCTAGCAATGCACTATGTAATAGTCTGATATGCTATTTTCACATACTAGAATCTTTAAAATTGGAAAGTCTGTGAAAATATGGAACAATATCTCGGAGCATGTTTTGAAAAAAATTACTCGGTATCATATCAAAGTATTATAAATGGCAAATCTTTGGAATCGCGTAAAACGAATCCCTTGCTGGAAAAGCCAACCTAAAATATACTGAGTTGAAATATATTTAACAACATACTGTTGTAGCTCGCCTAGCCGTTTCTACAAGCGGATATTTTTCCCTGTTGTTTCCTGCTCCATTCGCCATTATTCGTTTTATTTTTTAAAACTTCGCTTGTAATTGTTCTTAGAAAATGTTGTCTTGAAAATGTATTAACATCGATTTGAAATATTTCTTCACAGAATATATTTTATTGTTCGTTGCACTTGAGTCAATAATTTATTTATATATTTCGTTTAACAGGTGTTAATTTTTTAAGGTATAATTTATTTCTTTTTTTATTATCGTTTTAACAACTTCCACCACAACGTTCTGCCTTTAGCGATATATTAAACAGAAAAAGTGATTGTTTATCTTGAGAAACATCTTCATGGCTTAAAGAATTACGAATCAAATTGTCAATATAAAAAACGTTTTCTGTTTAAAATAAATCAGTTGATTTCGATTTGAATTTATTTATCATTGTTATTATTATTATACGAACGTATTTGGAATTCCATAGCATGCATAATATTTATCAGCAGCATTAAGTACATTTAACCCTGACCGACATTTTTCGCTATAAATACTTGTGCAACTAATAGAGTCAGTCTCTGCTCTATGCATACTCGCCAAACCACCATTATTGTTTGCACACCATCATTACCATCATTACCATCATTATCATCATTATCATCATAAAGCCAGCAACCGTTCATTAGGCCAACAATTTATCATACGAGTACAAAACGACTTGAATACATTTAAAATTTTTGCTAGATACGAGCACTTTTCATTTTAATTTATTCTTTTTTTATTTTTATGTTGTAGCTGAAATGTTATAACAACTTATTTGAAAAGCTTAAAAAAACTGTAACTGCGTTTACGCAAAAGCTTTAATCAAAGTTAGTGAGAGTTAAGTTAGTTACATGATCTTACAAAAGTGAGAGGGGGCTTAGTTTTCTACAAATATTTTACATAAAGTCTGCATCAATAGTAAACCGCTGCTTACTATTCCATTAATGCACAAATGAACGTGCCAGTCTCCATTAACTTAAAAGTATGCGAGATACCAATTTGGAAACACTTTTTATCTCCAAGTGCAAAAATTTAAATACACTCGTTTTACATGTTTGGAGTTTTAAAAACTAGATACTGCCGTTGCGAAACAAAAATATACTAAGCAAATTTGGCAAGAATCAACTTATTTGTCTGATACCCCATCCCCCTACCACATATTTGAAAATTCAATTAATTTATTATTATTCACATTTGACACTTGACTCTCAAAAATATTTTAAAATACAAAAAACGCAAATATATATGTAGACATACTAATTTTACGAGGGAATTTAGAATACTCTGAGAGTCATCCGCTACCTCAGTAAAAACCCCCGGCGAACACATTCTTTTATTTAAATAGGAACAAAAACTTTTAATTGGTGGTTGAGAATGCAATTTTCTGTGTAATTTTTCACTTTATTTAAATTAGTGGTATTTTCATAGATCTGTGTGGCAAATTTTTTTGACCATCGCAAATTTATTAAAGTTTTCATCAAAGTTAAAAGTCATAAAAGCAATATTGTAAGCTGTTCTAAATAATTACTTTACTGTAAACATAAATTGCGAAATTAGTATGACACTGCCATTTTATATATATTTTTTAGAAGAGCCAAAGTTTTAAGCCAATACTTGCTCGAATAAAAATTCACTTAATAGATTCGAATTTAATAAATGTTAAGTTAAGTTTGAAACAGAAATTAGTGTTTAAATAGGAATTTTGGAACTTTACTTGAAAGTTACATACAATTTTTCACGCAAATATCACTGAAAAATCCCTACAATGGCTTATATACATATTAACATGTAAAGATTAGTCCGTATTTGAAATACTCATTTTTCTAATAAACTTTCAAATTTCAAAATGAATTTCAATACGTTTGTTTTTTCTATTTATGAATATTTATTTAAAAATATTTTGATAAATTTTACTTCTCATTGCGGATACGGAAGGTTGTTCACCTTCAATTCTTCTTGAGTAGGTTTTCTATTAAAAACAAATGTTGCTGCATTCGATTTTATTTATTGAAAAAATGTTATTAAATATTTTTATATCCTTCAATTTACTTTCAAATTGTGTTTAATTTATTTGTTTAATAAAAATTATAAATTTATGTACTTACACACATGCATACACACACACATAGTATATAAATTACATTTAATTTGGTATACACTTACCCGGAGATCACTTAAAACAAATGAAGTTTTCGTAAGGCGACCAATTTTGCCGGCTTTTAATAAAACTCACAAACGACAGCTAAAATTCACTCAAAATTTAGAAACAAGAAAATCTCCAGAATTACGGAACACTGAAATTTCAATAAATTAAAATTGTTGTTTTTGTTATAAATAGTAGTTATTAAGCCAGATACATACATACATATGTAAATATATGATTTCATGAAATGAAAATATGTTTCTAGATACATATATATGTATGTACATATGCATATACGTATTAGTTTTTAGTGGAAAAAAAGAATTAAATATGTCTTACAATACACTGCGACTTATTCAAACACTATGCACATGTTGTTTTAGAATTTCAAAACAAACACTTCACTGAACGACTACTGAACCATACAACCATATATATAAAAGCAGATCCTAGTAAAGAGAATAAAATCGGAGAGGACATCCTTAAACCAGAATCAACTAAAGGAGCATTTCTAGTGTAGTTTTATTAACTATTTTTCTTATTGGTGTTATTCGTATTTTTGCTTTTTATTAAGCGACACACAAATAAAATTTTATTTATTTATTCATTTAATATTAAAATTATATGAATATAATTATAATATGAGTAGAATCACTGGCGCTCAGTCCATCGGCTACCGGAAAATTATTTACTTTTTTAACTTTATTTATAAAATAAAGTATTCACTGTTTTTCTTGAAAAAAAATAAAGATATACAAAAAATCGTGAATGATAAATTTAAAGGTGACCGATGAAGTTTTCGGGAATTATATTTATTTCTATTTACTGTTTTTTTTTTTTATTTTGTAGCAAAAAAAAAATAATTTTTTTTTAGTAATTAATAACTTTACTTATATAAAGACCGACTAACTATTGTGGTATGACCACTGTGCCAGCAACACCGGTACTTAACTCACATATTATGTGTAAATGTTCTCTGCTTGATATGATTTTGTTGCAATTCTCATTCTAAAACACAAGTCAAGTTCTGTCACGTAGTGAAGCGAAATCTTTTCAAATGATTCAAAGTTTTGTGTTTTATGTGTGCAATGAAGTGTTTGTTTTTCGTGGAGATTGAAGTAGAACAATATGCTTGGAACTACTGTGCAGCAGTGACATGAATAAATATTACATAAATATATATACATATGTGTGTACATGACTGTTTGTATAAGTTCAATTGTATCAATGTATTTGTTGTTTAAATGGTTTTTTTTGTTTCTGTACTACGCAGGTGTAGAGGTGGTTTGCTTGTGTTATAAACACGAACCAAAAATTTGGTGAAGGAGGCTCGTACCGAATACAATAAGCAAACGAGATAATTATGTAAAGCAGCGTTGCCAGAATGTTCATTGTCACTCATTATAAACATTATTAGTCTAAATAAATAAATAACTTCAAAATTGATTTACCATTTTATTAGTTTTTCTTTAAATATAGTTATTAAAAGTTTTTAAAATTTTCAACAAATTTAATTTAAAAAAAAAAATAATAAAGTGGAAATCTGATAATATTGTAATTAATAAGACAACTAAAATTGCATTGAACAATATTAACACATCTAATTTTTTGTATAAAAATTATCAAAAAATTTCAATAACTCGGTTTATTAAAGATATTCTATCAAGTAACGTTTTCCATAAAATAATGGCTATGAAATAAATTTAAATAAAAACGAATTCAATGCAAAATTAACTTTTATTGCAGGATGTTTTGCTTTACTTATTAAAAACGAATATTGAATTAGATTTTAAGTTAATTAAGGTTTTAAAAGTTAATAGATTCCAGTGAAGTTTAATTCTTAAATGAGGGCCATTCAGTCCAAAAAGGTTCGCAATTATTTTTATTAACTTTGTTAATTGTTTTTAAATTATTTTTAATATTAAGAGAAAATGTTGTAACATAAATTGAAAAAACTATAAAATGGAATTGGTCACATCCAGGTACTGATTTTAAATAGAAAATTTTTTATTAACTTTCAACGTTAATTTTTGCAGCTTCTGGCAACGCTGTTTAGGAATTTTTTTATACACACTTTATAGTTTGTTGTTGTTTTATTGATGTAAAAATAATACCTTTTTGAACACAGTTAAGTTTTTGAATGTGTTGTTGTATTTTTTGTTTTGTTTTGTGTTTTAATTTAAACAAGTTTGGTTTTGTTTTGTTTTTAAAATGTACAATATTTTTTTTAAGAAACAACAAAAACCTGTCTGATTATAAATTTTTTTTTTGTAATTGTATTTAATTTTATTTTAATATTTGGCATAAGAATTTTGTGTCGAATTTTAAAATCATATAAAAGAAATGCATACATGCGTATGTGTGGATGTGTGTATGTCTCGTATGGGAATACTTGTATTTACAAAAGAAATATTTGGTTGAATTTTATTAATTGTATGGTTATTAATACTTTTTATTATTTATTAACAAATACGTATGTACGAGTATTTGTTTCCAAAAACATTGTTTTCGTGGTGTTATAATTTAAATTTAGGTTAAATATATTTTTTCTGCATTTTAAAAACTTGTTTTTTCTTTTCAAAATTACAACAATAAAATGTAGATTAATATTTCTTCTTATTATGAATAATTTGTTTAAAACAAAGTTATTTTTTATGGGCACATATGTATGTATATTATAAATAAAACAACATGTATGCACATACATACACACATTCATCTGTACATAGAAAATCCTTTTAAAACAGCAAATTATTTGTTAATTCAACAATTTATTGTACTATTTTATAATTTTTAAAATTTTTTAACACACCTTAATTACGTTTAACAATGAGAAGTTTTACTAATATTTTTATTTCTCTGCTTATGGAAATTAAATAAATTATCCGTTACGTTTTAGAAAACCGTTCGTTCACGCGTAGCTTAGAAATCCAACTAGCAGTGGGAACAGTTTGCTCGCTTAGTTTTTTATAATTTTACCAACAAAGCCCCGCTTTGTTCGTTTTTAAATTACAATAAAAATCTATGAGTATTTTTGACACTCTTAGCAATTACGTGAGAATATATCGATTCAAAAGCTACAACAACCACAACAAAAAGCCCCATATCAACTGCTTAATAAGAAATAATGAAGTGGAAGATTATAATGATCATTACTCTAAGCACACATACATACATACATATGTACATATGTACATGAGCAGGTAAACTGGGAATAAAGTGAAATACTTATCAAAAAAATGTCAACAAATAAAAGTTAGTTTTTCATAAAATAGTGTAAAAAAATATGTACTCGTATGTTATTTTAAATACACAACATTTTATATAATGCATAACTAACAAAACGAATATGTAATACAAACATGCATAAACATAAACCGACAAAACATGACTAAAATGTTAATAATTTTCCCTTGAATTTGTAAGGTAAGTTAATAAAAAAAAAAGGAAAAAAGCAAATAAAAACTTGTAACTTTGAAATTCAATAAAAACCGACAATTTAAAATACACAAACAAGCGATCTTGTCACCAAATCGTATTCGGTTTAAATGGAGGAAGTTATTGCTCAGAAGTGAAATAATAACCAACTAAAAGTGGGCAAGTCTAATTTTAAACCACAAAAAACACCGTCTTGGTTTTCAATCAACATGTTAGTCATCACAGATCCATTCATAAGAATACCGAGATATTTTTAAAAATTTACAATCTAAGAACGCACAACATGCCCAGAAATGCAATTATAGTTTAATTTATCTTTCTTTCTGTTTACAAGTGAAGACTGTGTGAAAATGTAATATATGTAATTATAAGAATTTTCGTACATTGAATATAATATTTTTATAGAGTTTTTTAACTATTTATAAATATCTAAATTTAAATAATTTATTTAAATTTCTATTTCGAATTCAATTTTTTTTTTTTTTTTTATAAAATTTTGCTTCTATATTAAAAGAAAGTTCGAACATTCTAAAATAAAGGCAGCAAAACCCTCAATTTGATATGAATAACAAATTTCATGACTATAAATTTATAAAAATATCAAGATACTTTAAATTTATACAAAATTCGATTCTCGAAAACATATAAAAACAACTGAGTTTTAATTTCTTTTTGTTTAGAAGAAAAATTCAAATTTTCGAACATAAAAAAATCTTTCAAAATTATCTTCGATTTTAAATGTAATAAATTACAAGAATTTTCTCAAAGTAAACATTTTATAAGATTTTCTGCAAAGAAAAACTGTTTGACAATTATTTGCTATTTAATTAATATTCGTTTATTAAGAATTGCACAAGAAAAATAATTTTATAGAAATAGAAAGAAATTAAAAAAATATTTTTATTCCAGCTCTATGATTTCAATTAAAATTGTTGCACAAAATTTAAGTTAATAATCAAATTGTAGTTGCATGTAGGTTCGAATTTACACTTTAAACTGCTTTGAAACCCACCTACGATTTCACAACCAGCAACCAGGATTCTTGTACACTTTCTTCACTTCCGTAGTTTTCGCACTGCCCGTGTGTCGAAGCCTTTTTAGTGTTGTCGATACTCAAAGTTCAACTTCTTATAATTTTCTATTGTATTAATTTAATGTTTTGAAATTAAAGACATAAATTCTTTCAGCTAAAAAAAAGGCAATTCGATTTACAAAAGAACCATTTAACAAATGCTTATAATTTTTAAGGATATTCTGTCAAATAGTAAAAACTGCCCTTTTTATAAAAGGTACGTATGCTCAAGAATTGTTTAAAAATTAATTTTAACAATTTTGAGCTAAGAAAATCTTTAAAAAATAGAGCAGAGCATTCGGATCAATTCAAAAAAACAAAAAAAAAAAAGAATGTAAATAAGAGCTTAAACGAATTCTATTAGCATGCTAAATGGTGTCTATTAATCTATAAAAACTGAACTTAGACAAAAGCGAAAGCTTTAAAATCATACATATTAATTAAATATTTTTTATTGTCAAAATTATTATTCAGGTATTTGAAATTATAATTAAAAACACAAATATTTAAAAAGCAGAAAATATTTCATTTTTGTTTTGATAAGAAGGATTTCTTAAGCATTTCTTATATCTGATAAAATGTTGGCCAATATTTCACAATTTTAAATATTATGAATCATTAACATTTTGTAAAGCTCAAACCACATTTACATATTTATTTTATTTCCCTCTTTAAGGTCAAGTTCATTATTTGAGGGCCAATTATCTAGTTAATATTAGTTAGATGTTCTCTCTTATTGACGCTGGTGTTGGTTTACCTAACTTTTGAATAACTTTGTTTGTTTAACAAATTCTTAACAAATTATGCTGCCATTTGAAAGTCTTGTTCCTTTATGAACGAAAAAAGAGTTCATTGTTTTCGGGCCGACGTCTTAAAGTAGATCTTTGTAAATGTGAATTTTTCGACACTTCACACATCAGTTAGCACTTTTTGTTAATTGTACAGAAAATTTAACATTAACAAAAACAATCTTATTATTTAAAATTTGTCAGCAGAAAATCGTAACCTCATTTAGCGATTCTCAAAGTACATCCCGCCGCACTTAAAGTTTAAATAACTTTTAAAGTAACAATTTTTTAAAGGGGTTTGTTGGATACCTGATTAGTAGATAAGAATTTAAAGGGATTGTTGTAGCTTTTATATAATTTGTTTTTTATTTATTACGCATTTGAAGTAGGTTTTTAATATCGTTAATTTAAATCGCAACATTTTCGTTATAAATTGTTATTTTTACATTAAACAAAATACATATAAGTATGCATATGTAATAAAAACGAGAGTACGCAAAGGAGAGAAGTATGCCCAATTTAAAAAAAATCGGTATTAAATTTATTAAATGTATTTTATAGCCCCGAAAATAATAATATAATTCAAAAAATTTAATTTTGTGGCGGGAAAAAGTTGTAATATATTTTTTTTTAAATGTTTATAAAATAACGGAATACGGATAGAACATTACGCGGCTTTAAAACAATATATATAATAATAAGAAATGAAAAAAAAACTTTTAAAAAATTCTTAAATTGTTTTTTTATATCACTGCTTAATAAAAGCAATTTAATTTCTGCAGTAGCCTTCTTATTAAAAGTTTTTACAACTTTTCAGTTGTCCAAAAATTATTTGCAATTG
The DNA here is from genome assembly GCA_963402855.1 of Ormia ochracea. Taxonomy (NCBI): domain Eukaryota; kingdom Metazoa; phylum Arthropoda; class Insecta; order Diptera; family Tachinidae; genus Ormia; species Ormia ochracea. Next base: position 46,599,753 of record OY727106.1, read on the forward strand.
CAAATATTCGTCTTGTTTGCGCAATTTTACAAGCTTCTCTATATTTTTACAATAAATATTTTTTCATTAAAATTGCTGAAAATTTCCTGCCAGTAGTGATCTACTAATGCCATCATTTCCCAATTTAATGTTTTGGGATTTAGGAAAAATTAAAATTTTGGAAATTATGGACATAAGTCCTTTAGCTAAAAAACGCAATTCTATTTATAAAAATACTATTTAATACATGTTTTTACTTTTAATGAAAGTCGTGTGAAATAATAAGGACGGTCCTTTTAAAAGAAGTACGTATGGCCACCGTAACAATAAGTCCCAATCTGACCTCTTATTTTATTTTATTTCCTATGATGAATTCCTTCCAAGAATTTAAGTTTTAAATATTGTGGAAATATTATTTTTATTATTATTTTTACTTTAAAAATTTATACATTTAGCCGAGCTATCCTTCCCGTTTCCCAATTCGACTCACTTTTGGCTTTCTTATATCAAATTAAATCTCGTGTTTAAATTTTCATGTGTGTTTTATTAAATTACTATGTAATTTAAATGAAATGATTCTCAGCTCGAAACTGAAAAGACGTTTTTAATTCAAATAAATGAAAAAAGTTAATACGTGACCTTAAAATCATTATTTTTAAAGTTTTATTGTACAAAAATATAAAATTACATTAAAATAACTAAATTGAAAACGACACATAGACGGATGTTAAAGGAGCATGACTGCAGGTAAATACTTGTGCTTTGTAAAGCAATTATTAAATTATTTAAAGTTGAGAATTTTAATTATATTAACATCTTAGTTTGTTATTTGAAAAATTGTATTTCACTTAAGCACAATTTAATTGTCCTGAAGTAAATCAATTTAATTTAATACGAATTAATATTTCCGGGTCTTTAACTCAAAGAGAAACTTCTAATCCAACAAGAAAATTTTGAGAAGAAAAATTATTTGGCAAACATTATTCTAATTTAATTTTTTTTAAACCCTGCACTCAGTTCATGGCCACCAATAATGCAGTAAAAAAGTTATTATCCGATTATAAATAATTTATATTCCATATTCCAGTTATATGAACTTGATTCGAGGATAACTAATCAAATAAAATTCTTTAATAAAAATTTATTAAAAAAAAACTTTTCAAATAACAAAATCTAATAAGAGTGAGAACTAAATGCATTGAATAAAACTATTTAAATAAAGTAATGCGAGAAAAAATTCTGCATATAAAATTAGTCGATGAACTTTTTTTCTTAATTATAATTTAAATGAAATAAACTTAGCAAAATTTTTTGTAAGCAAAAGTCATTAAAAGAACGTAATTTAAATAAAATTAATTTGAGTAAGTTCCTCCAAAAAAAAACATTTTTATTTAATAAAATTATTTCAATAAAAAATTTTAAATTGGTATTCGCACAAATTTTAATTTTAATGAATTATAAGTAAAAATTTTATTTTATAAAATAATTATAATACTATTTTTTGAAATTGAAAAACTTAAATCCAAAAATTAAACACTAATTAATTGACATTTATTATAATAAAGCAAAGCAATAATTATGGCATAAAAATTACACAATTATTTATTCGAATAAATTTTTTTCAAAATTTTTTTTTTTTTTTGGGTAAGCTATTCTATAATCATATAATTGAAATCACAATCAACTTATGCTCTTTAAGTATTTTCCCTATTTTGTTAACTAATTTTTGGCGATTTCAACAAATTTATTAATATTATTATTTAAGCTCTCGGGACTATAAAAATGTTCTTTCCTGCATTTTGCGAAGCTTTTAGATGCACATTCTAAAGAAATAATGAAAAAATTTTTAAAATTACTTATTTCAAATGAAGATTAAAACAATTATTTCATGACAATTAAAAAGCGAGCAAACTTTAGCTTTAAAATCAAACGTTATACTTTAAAAAATAATATTTCACTTACTAATAATAACTCATTTGAATTAAAAGTCTTTTTAAATTTCAGTTTAAATTAACAGTTTATAATTTCGTTTTTATATTTTTCTTTTCCAAAATACTTTTAATTATTTCGATCACGAATTCAATAATTCGTATTTCTTTCTAAAGAAATTTAAAATTTATAAATATAATGTTCATAAAGTAAATAATTTTTTATTTAATTAAATTATAAATTTATATCGATAAAATATCTAAGGTACAATATGTTTCAAAAACATAATTTTACAAAAGTACTTCATTCAATAATTTATAGCAATCTGCAGCAACTTATATTAAAATGATTGAAGAATACAATTTAAACATTTTCTTTGATTGTGAAGACGGATGGATGCAGTAAAAACTTAAACCAAAAATATGCACATATGAATACATACATACATATATCGCTACCTTAATAAAGAAAGGGTTTCTCAATAACAAATTACTTCCATACTTCTAGAGATTTTTGCCCAATAAGCTGCTGTTAGCAAATTACTGTGCTGCGACTAAAAATGTCGTAAGTACAAAAAGATAAACTGAAAACTGTCAACTAAAAAACACTCTCATTTGTTCTTCTGTAAAGTTGGAAAACCTCTGGCCGGGGCCTCTCCGCATTAAAGAAGGAATATATATTTCCAACAAATGTTAAAAACAATAAGAAATTAAAAAAAAGAACACTAAGGAATTAAGTACAAACTTGTTGCTACCAAAAATTTATAAAATATGTTACCTCCGATAGAGGGCTGAGAAGACTGGAAATGTTCTATAGAAATATATGCAACTCAGACTCAGTTTAATGTTCTTATTAAGAAAGTTTTCAGTAAGAAAATATTTCAGAGCTTTTTTTTAAGATTATTTTTTTTTTTGTTGAGAATATATACATATAAAAATTGATCTTAAGCAAGGCGAATTCATACAAGGCAATCCCACCCACTACAACCATTATTTCGCTTCAAACCCATACCAACTAATTCGGCTTTCTTATTTAAGAGAATAGTATCAAAAATGAAAAGAATAAAATGAAGTTTTAATATGTGATAGTGTTAAAAAAAAGTAATCAACTGATTGTCAGTTTAACCTGTTATGAATTCGGCTTGGTATTCTATAATAATTATTTTCTTAACAATTGAAATTAGTAACTTAAAACAACCAGTCAACATAATTCTCTTGTCATGATGACAATTTATCTGCCAAAAAATCCATTATCTCTAAATATCACGCTGTCCGACAGGCATTTGCATACTCAACGGCATCATGGAGGGTGGGGAAAATTTCGAACGGGCCATCGCCCAAGGCCATACTGTGAACTAAAGTATCATAGACCTTGTCAGCTGGACTAGCAACAAACATGCGTATGCCGCGCTTTTCCAACTCTTTTTGAATATCAGACAAGAGATGACTGCCGGTTACGTCTATGTGGCCTAACATGGAGAAATCCAGCACCAAAAAACGGAACGAAGAATTTAAATTGCTAAAGGCACTCCCACCGTTAACGACTGTTATAGAACCATTTTGTGTTATGGGCATGTACGAAGCTTTGCGCATTTTTTCACTGTCGAAACCCAAAGCATTGTAAAGGCTTTTGCGAAAATACATTGAGGTAGCAAAGTTGCAGGAACCAATATAACGAAATATTTTCGTTTCAGGCACTTCGAAGGCATTGTGATGATGACTAATGTCTACATAAACTGCCGAGGCTTCTGGTATGTAGCCTAGAAGACATGAATAGGGTCTTAAACCTTTGATATATAAAGTTAGCAGTGAAACAGCTACGCCCACTAGAAGACTAGAAAAGATAAATAAAATTATACGAAATATAAAAAAAAAATATGGATAAAATGTATAAATTATAAATAAAGACTTCGTATTTAAATTTCATTTAATATTTAAATGCTTTTATACGCAAATGTCAGTTTTTGATATCAAACTTAAAGTAAATTTAAATAACAAATCTTGGGCATTCAAATGCTATTTGAGTTTTAAAAGTTGTCATTGTGTGTATGAAGCAGTTTCTTAATGATTAGTTTTTTTTTTTTAGATTAGTTTTTGGCATTTGCGAATGCCGCCATTTAATAAGAACAAACATTTAAGACTGAATACCTAAGAACGTATTAAAGTACTTATTATATTTAAATGATAATTAACTAATTCGCCATATAACTATGAAGGCAAGAAACTCGCCAATATATGGTCAATTAATATCGTAAAATCGACATTTTGAATCGAAAATTTAATTTAAGGAATTTTAAATACTTCAATTACAGTTACTTTGTTTATTTAAAGCAAGTCAAGTAATTTTTTTTTTTTATTAAACAAGAATGTTATTTTTATTATTTCTTTAAACTGATAAATTTTTGTTATATCTCTAAAACCTCAAATAAATATTTAAGACTTATTAAAATATAATATAATTTTATATGGAAAACTTTTATAGGACTATAAATATGAAGCTCTTAAAATTGAAAGGGGCAATTTTCCGTCTTAAATTGCTTGGCGAGAAGGTTTAACGTTTTTCATATGCAGAAATTTAGCAAGGATAGAAAAACTTTTAAATTAATTTCACATGCTCATCTGGTTTCGCATAATTTTATTAATTATATGCCAAATATTGCTTAATTTTTTTTAATTAGCACGATTTTTTCCAGAAATTCATAGCATTATGCAATCATTTATAGAAAATCTCTTCCAAGAATTACAAATTTTCCTTTCAAATATTAAGACACTGTTAACGAAATATCGCAGAGAATTAAAGAACATATTGAAGGCAATCTTAAGTTTAAAAAGGATATTGAAAATTTTTAGGAGGATATATTTTTTATTGATATTTTAATGTATTTGCTTTGGGAATTGAAATACACTATGTGATGAGAAATAAGAATTATGATAACTTACCCAATATCAATATCTATCAGTACGACACACACAAAGGTGCACAACCACGTTAATATTTCCAATTTGCCTTGTTTAGCAAATTTCTTCAATTCCTTCGCTTGCATAAACATGGGCTTTAAAGCCACTATTATGACACCAGCCAGTACGCACTGAAAATGGATGTTATTACTTAAAAAGAAGAAACTTTATAGGAAAAATTCTGTTGTTACCCTGGGCAAAAATGCGAAAAAAGGCCCGGTCCAAAATAAAGTCATTATAATCAAAAGTGCTGACACCAAAGAGGCTAATTGACTTGCACCACCAGTTTGTTCTTGTATCAGAGATCTAGAAAGCGATGCTGCCATGGGTATACAGTGAAAGAAGCCACCCACTATATTGCCAATACCCATAGCAAATAATTCCTGATTTGGTCTTACTTCGTATGAATGCTTTTTCGCAAAATTTAAGCCCAACGACATGACTATGGAGTAAGTTACAATGGCTATGGCTATAGAGTCCACGACTAAAGCCGGCACCAATTCTAATCTAGGTATAACAGGCATAGGTAGGCCGGTGGGTACTACGCCAACTAATTTAATGCCGTACATTTCATTGACATTGATCAACATAGAGATGACAGTGCCACCAGCTACAGCCAGAAGTTCAGCGGGCAGAGGAAAGCGACAAAATTTCCGCACACAGGGCTTAATTAATTCATTGCAAATGGTCATGAAGAGAATAATGCTAAAACAAAATATCACAGTGGCTGGATTAGCTTTAGTCAGAGACTTGCATAAATCAATGATGGTGTAAATGATCTTAAAAGTTCCCTTATAACGCTGTACCGAAACACCAAAAACATCTTTTAATTGGCTGGTAACAACATGGCAAGCAGCACCGGTGGTGAAACCATTTATCAGAGGTTCGCTTAGCAAAGATGACAAGGTGCCCATTCTAAAAAAACCCATCGCAAGCTTTAAGGACACAAAGAAAAAACAAATTTAATTTCTATCACTTTTTTATCTCTATCAAACTTACATGCAGTAAGCCCACTGTAAAGGCCAAAGTGGTGACTATCTCTAAAGGCGTAACAAGGGCCACTTCCTGAGTACCTGCCGTGAGGGCTCTAGCAGTTACTCCACTTTCTGTTGTATAGGTTTCCACCACCTTTAGGGTCATCATACTAGCCACTGCAAATGTGCCGATTGATATATGCTTCGAGGTACCCAAAATCATATAAACAAGGGTAGGAAATATGGCCATGTACAACCCATTGCCGGGAGATACCCCTGCCAAGAGGCCATAAGCCATACCGTGCGGTATATGCATAATAGCCACTGTAAAACCAGCCACAATATCACCCACTAAATCCCGTTTGGGTGAATATTTTGGTAGCCACTGCAGGATGGGTACAATGCCAGCAAACATGGCCCAAAAGGAATAATTCTGCCAGCACTGCTTTAACCCATAGGGTATACTTTTGTCGTTGGCATGATAGCCGGTTTGTTTTATCACCACCTCATGTGTCAAGACCTCACGATGCACATCGTACTTAGGCTGGATTTTTTGTTTCACATTATTCGTTGCATTTAAAGGTTGTTTAGCTCTGGCAAGGAAGTAAAAATTATTCACATCTTTCTATTCAGTTATTCAGTTTCCATTCCACTTACTCATTATTTTCTTTGTTATTGTGCATATTTGTTACTTTAGTGCCTTTGAGATACTCATTGGCGTAATCAAATGTATAAAAATTTGATTTTTGTAATGTTGCGGACGTTTCTAGACTTAAAGCTTCTTTGGAGGTCTGAGGCTTTTCGTGACCCTGTTGCCTCGATATGGGACGTTTAAACGTTGTTAAATTTAGCGAAGTACCAGTTTCGTTCAAGGAATTTTCTAATTGTCTGCCTAAATTATGTTGAAAATAGTTAAAAGCTATTTTACGTACAACATTTAAGAAAAAGGGATCCTGTAAAAAGCACAAAAAGTTATTAAATATTTTTCGTCCGAAAACGTTAGAAAACTATCAAAATTAAATATTCTATTCTAAGTTAGCGAAAATTTAATAAAACAATTTGGAACTTAAATTGTATGTAAAATAAATGAAACACAAAAAGGGTTACCGAAATATTAAAAATTATAAATAAATACTTTTTCCATACTTATAAAGTAACCGATAAAAAAAACATTTAAATTTTGTCAAATAAAAGTTTCTTATACGTTTTGTTAAAAAAAATATGAAAAATATTAAAATATTATATTTTGTGGAATATAATAAATTTTAATCATTTAATGCCTTTCATATATCAAATAAAACCAAACATTTTTATAACTACCAGAACTAAAGCATTAGAATTTTCTAATACAGTGGTCTCGCACAAACGTGAACATTTTATTTTACATTGACTACCCAAAGTGTGAACAAAAATTGAATGATCTAAAATGTGAATTTTTTGCGAACCTTTCAAGTTAACTTTATAAGTCCATCAAAAAATGTACGATTATAGGGAGAAAAATAATCTCAAGGCATTGAATGCGTTTTTCAAGAGGCTGGAACAAAAGTTAAGCCAAAGAATGCTTTAGAAGTCCTTAATAGACCGTTGATATGGCTTTACACTGGAGATGTATATCAGGATGATATCAGAGTATTAGGAAACCAGAAATGTTCCAGCACAAGAAATCACCGAATTTTTTTTATCTCCTCCAATCAGTATCTATCATTTAGCTTTAAAATCATTTCTAAAATGTTACTTTGAATGAGACAATTTTACCACAGCCTTGTTTTCCTTCAAATATATATAAATTTTTTTTTTTTTTTTTTTTTTTTGTATAGCCAAGAATGATTTTCCTTGTTTTTTTCTCTTTTTTATAAAAATGTATCTTTTTTTATAAATGTATAATTAATTATATATATAAATGACTACGTTAGGTTTGTAACTTTTTCTATTCCCTTCACTTCTTTCTCCCAAAAACTCAAAACATGAGGAATCAAACCTGATGTGTGTGAACGGGGACTAATTAAGTTAGCCAACTACCAATTGGTAAGGTAGTGAGTCCGATCTCTAGCCCCTTCCGGCAATTATAAAAAAAATAAAAAGGAATGACTCAGTAAAGTAACCATCACTATAGTATAATTACTAAATATAATCAAAAATATATACATACATACATATATAAGCCCTCATGCACACCTGTTGTCAATTTTATATAAAAATTCTATTAAAATTGAACTTTATTATATTTATTTATAAAAACGATGTGGTATTCAATCAACTCAATTATTTCCAAATTATTCATATTCCTCATGTTAAAGCAGCGAACTTATCGCTGTGGTTGATAATAATGTTTATTAATCAAATCAATTTGATAAGAATCGTTTGAAATTCCCGATATTAGAATTGAAAATAGCATGCAAAATATTTTATTCTTTATTTTATATTTTAACTTAGCCGTTAAATTAATTTAGTTTTAAATTAACACTAAAACACATTTCCATATACAATCCACAAGTTCGGAAGCAATCAATTTGTTATGTACTCGTATATATCAAATGATATATGATATGTGCATATATTTATATATGTACGTATAAATTTTAAAGCATTCTCTACACAATTTGTTGAACTAAAACTTTGCTTTCCTATAACTACACGATTAGCTTTTTTACTTCAGCAATAACAACGATGGTTTTCACGAATAACAGCATATGTGGGGTTCTCTCAATTTCATTTCCACAGTGAGAGTAATGCAAAATTGCATTGCTTTGGCAAGAAGAGCGACTAAGGTAAAGTGAAAAAAACCTCTCTAGTTGTCGAAACATAAGCGGTTATTCTTTGAAAATCATAGATTCCATTAATCAACGAAAATTGTTTCTGTTACCCACCCGTTTGTTAGTACCCGCCTTATCCATATTGCTGAGCACTTGAAGAGTTCTTTCTATTTTTTTGAAGTTTTTTAGAAGAGAGTCTTAAATACTTCTTTCTCTTAATCTTCAACGAAACGAAGGAAAATATATATATTTATTTTTCAATCGTTTAAGCCATATATTAACAATTAATAGTTTCAAATACAATCAAATGAATCAGAACAAACACTTTTTTAATAAATTTTTCATAAGTTCAGCAAATAAATAAAAGTCTAGCAAGAATTATTTAGTTGTGCTTTATTCTTTTAGGTTAATGACAAACTTAAATAAATGAGTTGTTAAAAGCTAGTGGAATCAAGTGTTTGCAGCAATGTGTGAATTAATTTATTTAAGCATGAATTTCACAAATTAAAAATATAATAAATAAACAAATACGAGTGATGGCATAAAAAGTGTCTTCGTATATATATATTTTCTTAGTTTAAATAAATACGAAACTTTCTAGAAAATTCCACAAGCAAACCTGGCAAATTATTTAATAGGTTTCTAAAGTAAATATCTGCGTTTTATTACATAATAAAATAATTTATCAAATAATAAAAACAGTTTTAAATAAATAAAATAAAAATGATACAATCAAAATATGCAAGAAATTATAACTAAAATTATTAGAAAATTCTTAAATACTTTCTGTAAAAAGCCACTTAGGAAAACCGCAGATGGATATAGAAGATATAGAATTATAAAGCTCCGGTAACCATACAAAATTTTGAGACCTTAGAAAGAATTTCATATGCGATATAGCTTTAGCCTTGCATTAATTCGTAAATGAGAGAGGAAAGAGAATATTTTTTTAATTACTATCCCAAGCATACACTCTTACATGAGCGAATCTTTCTATTTATACATATGTATTTACAATAAATTCTTTCGTATCTGAACACAAAACACAATATAAGCGAAAATTGAAAAGGGTTTGTCAGTGTTTGTACATCAGAGTTTTAGACAATTTTCTATTCCTGCTTGAAAGCATGTACAGCATTTTTTAATTCTTCCTTCATAAACATTCCTTACATGGAGATTAAAATGAACACAATATTGATTGCAGTAGACGGGAAAAATTTTTTTAATAGAAAAACTCAGCGATAATCTATTTAATTAGTAATTGTTCAATGTTCTACAGATGAAACCGAATCCAATACACATTTAAAGTTTACAACTTGTTTTTAATTACACTTTAATGTAAAAATAAAAAGTCATTTAAATTAGACATGATCACGTGTTTGCAACAATAATTCCACTCATACACATTTCAGTGACAGATAACTGCATACACATGCATGCAATTGTAAAAAATAACCGTCACACATTTACAAGAGCCTGAATACACTAGTAGAAATATCCATATATGCATACATACAATGTATGTATTTGTGTATATGTATGGGTATTTTCTGTGCATACATTTAAATCACTAAATATATCTAATGAAAAAAAGATGCGAATTAAGACCTTCCTACTTAAGACCATCGTTATATACGAGGTGTGATCAAAAAATAACCGTTATTTTGGCATTTTTTCTGTTATGTTAAGCGTTGGCAATATCAGTCATTTTGGATTGTCAGTTTGTTTTTGACAAATAAAAAGATTAGTCATGTTTTGATGTGCTCTTTGATTTTATACTGTTTTATTGTTTGTTACTATTTTTTACTAAATTTTACTAAATCGCGTTTCAGAAGTGTTTCGAGGATTGGAAAAACGTTGGCTTAAGTGTATTATATCTGAGCGCGATTACTTTGAATCGATAAGATAGTTAATTGAAAATAACGGCTATTTTCTGTTCACACCTCGTATATACAAGTGCATACAATATGCGCATGCCAGCGAGTATTTCAGTTGACTAGAACACATTTCGAAGACGTCAGAGAAAAATCATTTAAATTTATTGATAATAATTTAAATCAATAATTTCTCTTAATTAACACCAGCCAGACACAAAACAATTCGTAAATGTGTATTTTACAATATCGATGTTCTGCGTTCGGTGCGTATGGCGAGCAACTTTGCAATAACACATCCAAATTAGGCAACATCAACTATGGCGTATTATGGCGAAAAGTAGAAGCGTAAAATATCATGTTCAATCAAAAAGAAATATTTTTTTTTATTTCCGCCAATTAAAACAATTCTTGATTATTTAAAGGAACGTAATTGCCAAAACAAATAACACGAGTACTTCATAGAATAATAATTCTTTTTTTCGAATGTATTAAATAGAGTGCAATGTATCAAAGAGTGTATTGTGTTAAGAACTCAATACGTTTAAAAAACCAGATTATCGTTAATCCCTTTACAGTCAGTTAATAACAACATATGCAAGTATTTATTTTGGAAAATTGCTCGAGTTTATTTTAATAATATAATCTTTATAAAACGTTTACGAGTATATCCATAATTTACATTTTCTATTAATATTTACTTTCTGAACAGTCATGGCCAATATAAAACACATTGAACTCTTGATAACAATGACTGTTCTGTGGTCTGAACACATTTACACACACTATACGCGACTGCATTTTGTAGAAAAGAAAAGTTTAAAAATTTCATGCAGGCTGCATGCATATAATTTATTTTATGCACAAATGCTTATGTACATACAAATAAAAAAGAATATTAAAATCTATTAATAAATAGAAATTCATAAATTATTAATTGTATAAAATTAATTGCTTATCCAACACAAAAAAAAACAGTCGCTACATCTGATAAATTTACACTACAACTCGAAATATGCATCGCCTGGTCAACAATTGTCCATTTCTCATTGTTATCGCATTTGGGGAAGACATTGAAAATTTTATATCGTTTTATGCGGTTTTCTGCCGGCTTACCACTTGTACTTTTTGTGTTGTTCAAAGTCTATTTGTGATTTTCTTTTTATCGAAGTTATTTTAATAAATTTTATATCGGAAAGCAAAGTTCTTTTCTAGTGTGCCCAACGTTATGCATAACAACCTTCACTTTTAGATATGTGCGTATGCATTAATCAAAGGCCTTACGTCAAAGCAAATAACTTTAAGAAGTGTATAAAAATTGATTTGTATTATCAAAGGCGACAAGCTGACGAAGAAACCTTCCACAGTCAACCAGTATTGATAAGGATTTTTTAGTAATCACCAATTGCCCTGCTTAATTTGACTTGTGCCTACAGCAGCTAGCATAATTCACTACATATGCAGCAGTACAGAACATGCTGAACAGTTTAAAACTCATCGCAAGGCAAAACTAAAAACTCAGCTGATGTATTTTCTTTCTCTACATCATCAGCTGTTTCGGTTTTGGTTTTGTTTCTGTTGGATTTATAGCATGAGTTATGAACTCGGTATTAGCATGCAATACAATGCGCTTAAGATATGTATGTATAAGATGTGTAAATAAGAAAAAATTGTATACAGATGTCAATTAAATAAAAATTTAAAAAGTACGTTTGGATTTTTAATCGTTGAAAAGTAAATAAATTCAGAGAATCTATTAATTTATTTTTATTCATTGAAAAGATTTGAAAAGGGAAGCATTGAAAAAAATTTGTTCCTGAAAATAGAAGAAAAATATATTTCGCAAGAATACAAAGATCGCAAAAAAATAAAAAAAATAGTAAGTATGAAAATGTAATCTAAATATTGTAAAATAGGTTGTGGTAACGTGATATGTGAATTAAATATATGTAAATATGTTTGGAAAAGACAAAAAGTTTGGAAATGATTAATTTTTTATATGAAAAGAAGAGGTTCGTGAATGTGGGCATGGAACTATGGTGCGAATGTGAAAGTAATACCAATTTGGCGATTTTTAAATAGCAACTTGGAACAACTGGCCTTTGAACTCCTGAGAAGCGTTTTTCCAATACAAGAAAATGTATATGTATGTATAAGATGTGTAAATAAGAAAAAATTGTATACAGATGTCAATTAAATAAAAATTTAAAAAGTACGTTTGGATTTTTAATCGTTGAAAAGTAAATAAATTCAGAGAATCTATTAATTTATTTTTATTCATTGAAAAGATTTGAAAAGGGAAGCATTGAAAAAAATTTGTTCCGGAAAATATAAGAAAAATATATTTTGCAGGAATATAAAGATCGCAAAAAAAATAAAAAAAATAGTAAGTATGAAAATATAATCTAAATATTGTAAAATAGGTTGTGGTAACGTGATATGTGAATTAAATATATGTAAATATGTTTGGAAAAGACAAAAAGTTTGGAAATGATTAATTTTTTATATGAAAAGAAGAGGTTCGTGAATGTGGGCATGGAACTATGGTGCGAATGTGAAAGTAATACCAATTTGGCGATTTTTAAATAGCAACTTGGAACAACTGGCCTTTGAACTCCTGAGAAGCGTTTTTCCAATACAAGAAAATGTATATGTATGTATAAGATGTGTAAATAAGAAAAAATTGTATACAGATGTCAATTAAATAAAAATTTAAAAAGTACGCTTGGATTTTTAATCGTTGAAAAGTAAATAAATTCAGAGAATCTATTAATTTATTTTTATTCATTGAAAAGATTTGAAAAGGGAAGCATTGAAAAAAATTTGTTCCGGAAAATAGAAGAAAAATATATTTTGCAAGAATACAAAGATCGCAAAAAAAATAAAAAAAATAGTAAGTATGAAAATGTAATCTAAATATTGTAAAATAGGTTGTGGTAACGTGATATGTGAATTAAATATATGTAAATATGTTTGGAAAAGACAAAAAGTTTGGAAATGATTAATTTTTTATATGAAAAGAAGAGGTTCGTGAATGTGGGCATGGAACTATGGTGCGAATGTGAAAGTAATACCAATTTGGCGATTTTTAAATAGCAACTTGGAACAACTGGCCTTTGAACTCCTCAGAAGCGTTTTTCCAATACAAGAAAATGTATATGTATGTATAAGATGTGTAAATAAGAAAAAATTGTATACAGATGTCAATTAAATAAAAATTTAAAAAGTACGCTTGGATTTTTAATCGTTGAAAAGTAAATAAATTCAGAGAATCTATTAATTTATTTTTATTCATTGAAAAGATTTGAAAAGGGAAGCATTGAAAAAAATTTGTTCCGGAAAATAGAAGAAAAATATATTTTGCAAGAATACAAAGATCGCAAAAAAATAAAAAAAATAGTAAGTATGAAAATGTAATCTAAATATTGTAAAATAGGTTGTGGTAACGTGATATGTGAATTAAATATATGTAAATATGTTTGGAAAAGACAAAAAGTTTGGAAATGATTAATTTTTTATATGAAAAGAAGAGGTTCGTGAATGTGGGCATGGAACTATGGTGCGAATGTGAAAGTAATACCAATTTGGCGATTTTTAAATAGCAACTTGGAACAACTGGCCTTTGAACTCCTGAGAAGCGTTTTTCCAATACAAGAAAATGTATATGTATGTATAAGATGTGTAAATAAGAAAAAATTGTATACAGATGTCAATTAAATAAAAATTGAAAAAGTACGTTTGGATTTTTAATCGTTGAAAAGTAAATAAATTCAGAGAATCTATTAATTTATTTTTATTCATTGAAAAGATTTGAAAAGGGAAGCATTGAAAAAAATTTGTTCCGGAAAATAGAAGAAAAATATATTTCGCAAGAATACAAAGATCGCAAAAAAATAAAAAAAATAGTAAGTATGAAAATATAATCTAAATATTGTAAAATAGGTTGTGGTAACGTGATATGTGAATTAAATATATGTAAATATGTTTGGAAAAGACAAAAAGTTTGGAAATGATTAATTTTTTATATGAAAAGAAGAGGTTCGTGAATGTGGGCATGGAACTATGGTGCGAATGTGAAAGTAATACCAATTTGGCGATTTTTAAATAGCAACTTGGAACAACTGGCCTTTGAACTCCTGAGAAGCGTTTTTCCAATACAAGAAAATGTATATGTATGTATAAGATGTGTAAATAAGAAAAAATTGTATACAGATGTCAATTAAATAAAAATTTAAAAAGTAAGTTTGGATTTTTAATCGTTGAAAAGTAAATAAATTCAGAGAATCTATTAATTTATTTTTATTCATTGAAAAGATTTGAAAAGGGAAGCATTGAAAAAAATTTGTTCCTGAAAATAGAAGAAAAATATATTTCGCAAGAATACAAAGATCGCAAAAAAATAAAAAAAATAGTAAGTATGAAAATGTAATCTAAATATTGTAAAATAGGTTGTGGTAACGTGATATGTGAATTAAATATATGTAAATATGTTTGGAAAAGACAAAAAGTTTGGAAATGATTAATTTTTTATATGAAAAGAAGAGGTTCGTGAATGTGGGCATGGAACTATGGTGCGAATGTGAAAGTAATACCAATTTGGCGATTTTTAAATAGCAACTTGGAACAACTGGGCTTTGAACTCCTGAGAAGCGTTTTTCCAATACAAGAAAATGTATATGTATGTATAAGATGTGTAAATAGGAAAAAATTGTATACAGATGTCAATTAAATAAAAATTTAAAAAGTACGTTTGGATTTTTAATCGTTGAAAAGTAAATAAATTCAGAGAATCTATTAATTTATTTTTATTCATTGAAAAGATTTAAAAAGGGAAGCATTGAAAAAAATTTGTTCCGGAAAATAGAAGAAAAATATATTTCGCAAGAATACAAAGATCGCAAAAAAATAAAAAAAATAGTAAGTATGAAAATGTAATCTAAATATTGTAAAATAGGTTGTGGTAACGTGATATGTGAATTAAATATATGTAAATATGTTTGGAAAAGACAAAAAGTTTGGAAATGATTAATTTTTTATATGAAAGGAAGAGGTTCGTGAATGTGGGCATGGAACTATGGTGCGAATGTGAAAGTAATACCAATTTGGCGATTTTTAAATAGCAACTTGGAACAACTGGCCTTTGAACTCCTGAGAAGCGTTTTTCCAATACAAGAAAATGTATATGTATGTATAAGATGTGTAAATAAGAAAAAATTGTATACAGATGTCAATTAAATAAAAATTTAAAAAGTACGTTTGGATTTTTAATCGTTGAAAAGTAAATAAATTCAGAGAATCTATTAATTTATTTTTATTCATTGAAAAGATTTAAAAAGGGAAGCATTGAAAAAAATTTGTTCCGGAAAATAGAAGAAAAATATATTTCGCAAGAATACAAAGATCGCAAAAAAATAAAAAAAATAGTAAGTATGAAAATGTAATCTAAATATTGTAAAATAGGTTGTGGTAACGTGATATGTGAATTAAATATATGTAAATATGTTTGGAAAAGACAAAAAGTTTGGAAATGATTAATTTTTTATATGAAAGGAAGAGGTTCGTGAATGTGGGCATGGAACTATGGTGCGAATGTGAAAGTAATACCAATTTGGCGATTTTTAAATAGCAACTTGGAACAACTGGCCTTTGAACTCCTGAGAAGCGTTTTTCCAATACAAGAAAATGTATATGTATGTATAAGATGTGTAAATAAGAAAAAATTGTATACAGATGTCAATTAAATAAAAATTTAAAAAGTACGTTTGGATTTTTAATCGTTGAAAAGTAAATAAATTCAGAGAATCTATTAATTTATTTTTATTCATTGAAAAGATTTAAAAAGGGAAGCATTGAAAAAAATTTGTTCCGGAAAATAGAAGAAAAATATATTTCGCAAGAATACAAAGATCGCAAAAAAATAAAAAAAATAGTAAGTATGAAAATGTAATCTAAATATTGTAAAATAGGTTGTGGTAACGTCATATGTGAATTAAATATATGTAAATATGTTTGGAAAAGACAAAAAGTTTGGAAATGATTAATTTTTTATATGAAAGGAAGAGGTTCGTGAATGTGGGCATGGAACTATGGTGCGAATGTGAAAGTAATACCAATTTGGCGATTTTTAAATAGCAACTTGGAACAACTGGCCTTTGAACTCCTGAGAAGCGTTTTTCCAATACAAGAAAATGTATATGTATGTATAAGATGTGTAAATAAGAAAAAATTGTATACAGATGTCAATTAAATAAAAATTTAAAAAGTACGTTTGGATTTTTAATCGTTGAAAAGTAAATAAATTCAGAGAATCTATTAATTTATTTTTATTCATTGAAAAGATTTAAAAAGGGAAGCATTGAAAAAAATTTGTTCCGGAAAATAGAAGAAAAATATATTTCGCAAGAATACAAAGATCGCAAAAAAATAAAAAAAATAGTAAGTATGAAAATGTAATCTAAATATTGTAAAATAGGTTGTGGTAACGTGATATGTGAATTAAATATATGTAAATATGTTTGGAAAAGACAAAAAGTTTGGAAATGATTAATTTTTTATATGAAAGGAAGAGGTTCGTGAATGTGGGCATGGAACTATGGTGCGAATGTGAAAGTAATACCAATTTGGCGATTTTTAAATAGCAACTTGGAACAACTGGCCTTTGAACTCCTGAGAAGCGTTTTTCCAATACAAGAAAATGTATATGTATGTATAAGATGTGTAAATAAGAAAAAATTGTATACAGATGTCAATTAAATAAAAATTTAAAAAGTACGTTTGGATTTTTAATCGTTGAAAAGTAAATAAATTCAGAGAATCTATTAATTTATTTTTATTCATTGAAAAGATTTGAAAAGGGAAGCATTGAAAAAAATTTGTTCCTGAAAATAGAAGAAAAATATATTTCGCAAGAATACAAAGATCGCAAAAAAATAAAAAAAATAGTAAGTATGAAAATGTAATCTAAATATTGTAAAATAGGTTGTGGTAACGTGATATGTGAATTAAATATATGTAAATATGTTTGGAAAAGACAAAAAGTTTGGAAATGATTAATTTTTTATATGAAAAGAAGAGGTTCGTGAATGTGGGCATGGAACTATGGTGCGAATGTGAAAGTAATACCAATTTGGCGATTTTTAAATAGCAACTTGGAACAACTGGCCTTTGAACTCCTGAGAAGCGTTTTTCCAATACAAGAAAATGTATATGTATGTATAAGATGTGTAAATAAGAAAAAATTGTATACAGATGTCAATTAAATAAAAATTTAAAAAGTACGTTTGGATTTTTAATCGTTGAAAAGTAAATAAATTCAGAGAATCTATTAATTTATTTTTATTCATTGAAAAGATTTGAAAAGGGAAGCATTGAAAAAAATTTGTTCCGGAAAATAGAAGAAAAATATATTTTGCAAGAATACAAAGATCGCAAAAAAAATAAAAAAAATAGTAAGTATGAAAATGTAATCTAAATATTGTAAAATAGGTTGTGGTAACGTGATATGTGAATTAAATATATGTAAATATATTTGGAAAAGACAAAAAGTTTGGAAATGATTAATTTTTTATATGAAAAGAAGAGGTTCGTGAATGTGGGCATGGAACTATGGTGCGAATGTGAAAGTAATGTCAATTTGGCGATTTTTAAATAGCAACTTGGAACAACTGGCCTTTGAACTCCTGAGAAGCGTTTTTCCAATACAAGAAAATGTATATGTATGTATAAGATGTGTAAATAAGAAAAAATTGTATACAGATGTCAATTAAATAAAAATTTAAAAAGTACGTTTGTATTTTTAATCGTTGAAAAGTAAATAAATTCAGAGAATCTATTAATTTATTTTTATTCGCAAAAAAGATCGCAAAAAAAATAAAAAAAAATAGTAAGTATGAAAATATAATCTAAATATTGTAAAATAGGTTGTGGTAACGTGATATGTGAATTAAATATATGTAAATATGTTTGGAAAAGACAAAAAGTTTGGAAATGATTAATTTTTTATATGAAAAGAAGAGGATCATGAATGTGGGCGAGATAGTATGGTGCGAATGTGAAAGTGATGTCAATTTTGCGCATTTTAAATGGCAACTTGGAACGACTGCAGCTTGTAGTTTTGAGACTCGTTTTTCCAAATATAATAGAAAATTTATATTTCAAAAGAAATTGTGAAAAAATATGTGTATATGAAAGAGAAAACTATGTGCATACATATGTGTGTATGAATGTATACAATATGTATGCATGTATATATGTATACATGTATAAAATAAGTTCCATTTATATAAATATTTATGTATATTTATATACGTATGTGAATATGAATAATACATTGTATTCTATTCATTTTTTCTTTTTAGGAAACAGTGTAGTTTCGCAGCATTGAGATAACATATATTGCTGAAAATTAAAAGGCCTTGTTCTGAAATAATCTTGAAACGTTAAATACATATCCAAAACAGAAGAAACTAAAAAAAGCCGGTAAGTTTTGAAAAATAAATCAATAGATTAAAAAAAAAATTTATTTTGTTAAATATTATTAGTTATTAGTTAATTACTTAATATTTCTAGAAAAATTTTATATATCTTGTTTAACTAAAAATATTCTCTATTATGTAGGTCTTCGAAAGATACTTTTCATATATACGTTAATATGTTGGGTTATGGAATGATGCAGCAACAGCCTCTGCATGAGCATTATCGTGGGCCAGTGGCATTTTTAAATCACCCATTTTACAATGTTGGGCCAGTGGCTCATGGCTATTGGGGTGGTAACAATGTTTGTGTGGCAGGGAACCAATTTGTGTACTTTGTCTATCAGAGACCGTACCAGCCCCCGTTGCAGCCACCTTCCATTTTAATATATAACTCAATCTTTGGATCACAGCAAGTACCAAATGTGAATGCAACTGCATTCCAACAGATAGATCAAGGATCGCCAATGACACCACATACTTATATGAGTGATGATTCGCAAGATGTTCCCGCATTAAGTTCAATAAGTAATGAGAGTTCTGTAACTGAACCGATATTGAGTGATCGGTCGAAATCGCAGTCAGACAAATCAACACAAACGGTTGAAATGTTCTATCCAATTCGAAATGTGGATAAGGATCATGATATCGCAAAGTCGTCACAGGAGTTTGACAATGCAGACGATATTCCTAATACAAGCAAGATTTCAAAGGATATAGATGGTAAGTCGAAAATTAAAAATATTTCAATTAATATTTAACAATTGCTTATTTTATCATTCATTTTACCATCCGATGAATCAAATTAATTAAATCAATTAATTTAACAGATTCATCGGATGTTAAAATGATAAAAATTGTATATGTATTTGGAATTGTTTATTGTTATCGTTTTTTTAATCGATTATGCGTTGGAAATTACTGCTCATTAACGTATTCTATTAACTGCATTTACATGAAATGCATTTACATTTCCATTTACATTATATTTATATTATGTAATTTACTGCCGATTTTTAATGAAATCAAGCTGCGATAAATATGTATAACTGATTGGTAAAATCGGTACATAATATTTCTTGTAACCGTTCAATTATCCTTCCTTTCTTTGGTTTTTGAAATTTTTCGTTTTAGGCGTAAATCAAAAAATCAAGCGTATGACATTTCTGTACAAACATCCTTAAAAAAGTGAAGAGAACAAAAGCGAACACATTCCTGAAGAATTGCAGCCATCTACGGCCTCCGTGTTGTCAGCGAGGCGAAGAGTAAGAAAAGTAATTGCATTCTTCAAATATGCTTTTGTTGTAAATGCAGTTAATAGAATGCGTTAATGTGCATCCTGTATAATTTTTGAGAAAGAACAATTTAATTTTTAATTCTCTTTCTTTTTTTTAATTAAGGCAAACAAGGTGGAAAGTGTGCAAAAAGCAAAAAAAGTAAGCAAAAGAAGTTGAAGAAGCAGCAAGATAAAAACAAGAATGGTATAAATTGAACTATGCATTAAAGTCACATGCAATTTTTTATACTATATTTTTATATTTTCTTTTTCTAGCAGGAGGTCCACTAAATGAGGAGCAGAAGACGGCCACTGGGTCCGAGAAAAAGGATTTAGAATTGGAGGATAAGAAGTGTGGTGAAAGCATGTATATTTCTTTTTATATATTATTGCAGTTGCCTAAAGCAGAATATATTGAGCCAATACTAATACGTTATTCTTTGGAAGACCTTAAGGCTTTTTCCAAATCAGATGAATCACGTAGGACTCTTGTCTTACCAAAACATGTAAAAACATTTGTAACTGCTGCTAATACAAAACAAATTAAGAAAACTAAGCAGGACATACAAAGTAACTTGCCCTTAAATACTGAAAGCAAATTGCGGCCAGAACTTTTATCGAACAGTTCTAATAGTAATTCTCTTATACCAGAACAAGCTCGAATTGCTAATGACGATATAGAGGACGTATTGACAAAAATAAAGAGACTCCTCAATACTATTACTTCACGGAACTTTTATGTTTTCTTGAAGGAGATGACTAGCATAACCTTGAATACGGAAGAAAAGATGGAAAAGGTAACGATATAATTTATATATATTTTTTGTGTTATTTTTTAAATGCATTTTTTTCTATCTTTCAGGCTATGCGGTTAATACTTGCAAAAACGTGTGCGGTGCCCTATTTTGGACATGTTCATGCAAAATTTTGCAAAATTTTATTCGAAGAGGTGCCATTGGAAAAGAAAAGATTCTACAATAGCTGGCTGGTAAAAAGATTGGAGACTGAGTTTGAGTTTACTGTAAACAATGTAAATGTGAAAAGACAAAAATTACAACAAATCAGTAAAAAACTAAGTAACGCTAAAGATTACCAAGAGAAAATCAAACTAGAAGATAAAGTTAGATTTCAAGAGTTTGAATATCGTATTCGAGCATGGGGCACAGTATGTTTTATAGCTGAAATGTATAATTTGCGGGCGCTGTCGGCACACCGGGTCCTGTTATGTGTGGAGTCGCTACTAAAGTACGGTACTGATGATGAATTGGTTTATATGTGTAAAATTTTGTCTATTGTTGGCAAAATGTTGGACAATAATAATCAGAATACCTTTAATAATGTCCGAATAAATAAAATTTTCGAAACGATGCATACTTTAGTTAAGGCTGCAAAGGATACATCTAAGAAGGAAAGCAAAATCTGCAGACGTGTATGTTTGTTGATGCAAGAGCTAATTGATTTAAGGTCTAAGGATTGGGGTGAATCATCTGTGGGATAATTGCCTGAAAGCACGATAGGATGAGGACAAGAATAGCAATTTGGAGTTAGAGTCTAGTGATGTTAACTCATACGAAGGGTGGTCCTGGCAGCGTACGTCCTTTAGAAATAACATCTTTACAAAAAATTATACAATTTTACATACATATTTTCTATATTTTATAAATATTTTTTATATATTTTATATATTTTTATATATATATTTTTTATAATTTATAAATTTGTATTTTATATATTTTATTTTTTATATTTTAATATATTTGCCAATAATTTTTTATAAAATATTTATTTACATATACATATCTTATAATTTATATAAAAAACTCAATTGTATAATTTTTGTGTAAAGATGTTATTTCTAACAACCTCCTTTGCAAGCAGCGCCTTTCATGTGGGTCAACATTACTGGACGCCAAATAACTGTTCTTTTACTCAGCCTATATATATATAAGTTTTCATTATATTATAATTAAGATATATATTATGCTAAGATCTTTAATTGTTTTTAAAATGTTTGTTTTATATTAATATTTTTTTAAGTAATTTTGATTTTCTTCAAATCAGGTTAAGTAACATATTAATGTAGTTGAAAATTAAATTATAAAAATTAATTTAAATATAATCTTTATATTAATACAAAATATATATTTAGGATTTTTATTATTTAGTATGTACTAGATATAAATAGTTATAATTAAAATAAGTAATTACTAGGCATAAAAAAATAAATGTATAATATAATTAATAATATTTAATATAATTACAAAATATATAAAATAAAAATATTATTAATTATACACATGAAATATGTATTAGATAATATGTTAGTATGTATTAGATACAAAGATATGCATGTATTAGATATAAGTAGATTATAATTAAAATAAGTAATTACTAGGCATAAAAAAATAAATGTATAATATAATTAATAATATTTAATATAATTACAAAATATATAAAATAAAAATATTATTAATTATACACATGAAATATGTATTAGATAATATGTTAGTATGTATTAGATACAAAGATATGCATGTATTAGATATAAGTAGATTATAATTAAAATAAGTAATTACTAGGCATAAAAAAATAAATGTATAATATAATTAATAATATTTAATATAATTACAAAATATATAAAATAAAAATATTAATTATACACATGAAATATGTATTAGATAATATGTAATATGTATTAGATATAAGGATATGCATGTATTAGATATAAGTAGATTATAATTAAAATAAGTAATTACTAGGCATAAAAAAATAAATGTATAATATAATTAATAATATTTAATATAATTACAAAATATATAAAATAAAAATATTATTAATTATACATATGAAATATGTATTAGATAATATGTAATATGTATTAGATATAAGTATATGCATGTATTATATATAAGTAGATTAAAATTAAAATAAGTAATTACTAGGCATAAAAAAATAAATGTATAATATAATTAATAATATTTAATATAATTACAAAATATATAAAATAAAAATATTATTAATTATACACATGAAATATGTATTAGATAATATGTAATATGTATTAGATATAAGGATATGCATGTATTAGATATAAGTAGATTATAATTAAAATAAGTAATTACTAGGCATAAAAAAATAAATGTATAATATAACTAATAATATTTAATATAATTACAAAATATATAAAATAAAAATATTATTAATTATACACATGAAATATGTATTAGATAATATGTAATATGTATTAGATATAAGGATATGCATGTATTAGATATAAGTAGATTATAATTAAAATAAGTAATTACTAGGCATAAAAAAATAAATGTATAATATAATTAATAATATTTAATATAATTACAAAATATATAAAATAAAAATATTATTAATTATACACATGAAATATGTATTAGATAATATGTTAGTATGTATTAGATACAAAGATATGCATGTATTAGATATAAGTAGATTATAATTAAAATAAGTAATTACTAGGCATAAAAAAATAAATGTATAATATAATTAATAATATTTAATATAATTACAAAATATATAAAATAAAAATATTATTAATTATACACATGAAATATGTATTAGATAATATGTTAGTATGTATTAGATACAAAGATATGCATGTATTAGATATAAGTAGATTATAATTAAAATAAGTAATTACTAGGCATAAAAAAATAAATGTATAATATAATTAATAATATTTAATATAATTACAAAATATATAAAATAAAAATATTATTAATTATACACATGAAATATGTATTAGATAATATGTAATATGTATTAGATATAAGGATATGCATGTATTAGATATAAGTAGATTATAATTAAAATAAGTAATTACTAGGCATAAAAAAATAAATGTATAATATAATTAATAATATTTAATATAATTACAAAATATATAAAATAAAAATATTATTAATTATACACATGAAATATGTATTAGATAATATGTAATATGTATTAGATATAAGGATATGCATGTATTAGATATAAGTAGATTATAATTAAAATAAGTAATTACTAGGCATAAAAAAATAAATGTATAATATAATTAATAATATTTAATATAATTATAAAATATATAAAATAAAAATATTATTAATTATACACATGAAATATGTATTAGATAATATGTAATATGTATTAGATATAAGTATATGCATGTATTATATGTAAGTAGATTAAAATTAAAATAAGTAATTACTAGGCATAAAAAAATAAATGTATAATATAATTAATAATATTTAATATAATTACAAAATATATAAAATAAAAATATTATTAATTATACACATGAAATATGTATTAGATAATATGTAATATGTATTAGATATAAGGATATGCATGTATTAGATATAAGTAGATTATAATTAAAATAAGTAATTACTAGGCATAAAAAAATAAATGTATAATATAATTAATAATATTTAATATAATTACAAAATATATAAAATAAAAATATTATTAATTATACACATGAAATATGTATTAGATAATATGTAATATATATTAGATATAAGGATATGCATGTATTAGATATAAGTAGATTATAATTAAAATAAGTAATTACTAGGCATAAAAAAATAAATGTATAATATAATTAATAATATTTAATATAATTACAAAATATATAAAATAAAAATATTATTAATTATACACATGAAATATGTATTAGATAATATGTTAGTATGTATTAGATACAAAGATATGCATGTATTAGATATAAGTAGATTATAATTAAAATAAGTAATTACTAGGCATAAAAAAATAAATGTATAATATAATTAATAATATTTAATATAATTACAAAATATATAAAATAAAAATATTATTAATTATACACATGAAATATGTATTAGATAATATGTTAGTATGTATTAGATACAAAGATATGCATGTATTAGATATAAGTAGATTATAATTAAAATAAGTAATTACTAGGCATAAAAAAATAAATGTATAATATAATTAATAATATTTAATATAATTACAAAATATATAAAATAAAAATATTATTAATTATACACATGAAATATGTATTAGATAATATGTAATATGTATTAGATATAAGGATATGCATGTATTAGATATAAGTAGATTATAATTAAAATAAGTAATTACTAGGCATAAAAAAATAAATGTATAATATAATTAATAATATTTAATATAATTACAAAATATATAGAATAAAAATATTATTAATTATACACATGAAATATGTATTAGATAATATGTAATATGTATTAGATATAAGGATATGCATGTATTAGATATAAGTAGATTATAATTAAAATAAGTAATTACTAGGCATAAAAAAATAAATGTATAATATAATTAATAATATTTAATATAATTACAAAATATATAAAATAAAAATATTATTAATTATACACATGAAATATGTATTAGATAATATGTAATATGTATTAGATATAAGGATATGCATGTATTAGATATAAGTAGATTATAATTAAAATAAGTAATTACTAGGCATAAAAAAATAAATGTATAATATAATTAATAATATTTAATATAATTACAAAATATATAAAATAAAAATATTATTAATTATACACATGAAATATGTATTAGATAATATGTAATATGTATTAGATATAAGGATATGCATGTATTAGATATAAGTAGATTATAATTAAAATAAGTAATTACTAGGCATAAAAAAATAAATGTATAATATAATTAATAATATTTAATATAATTACAAAATATATAAAATAAAAATATTATTAATTATACACATGAAATATGTATTAGATAATATGTAATATGTATTAGATATAAGGATATGCATGTATTAGATATAAGTAGATTATAATTAAAATAAGTAATTACTAGGCATAAAAAAATAAATGTATAATATAATTAATAATATTTAATATAATTACAAAATATATAAAATAAAAATATTATTAATTATACACATGAAATATGTATTAGATAATATGTAATATGTATTAGATATAAGGATATGCATGTATTAGATATAAGTAGATTATAATTAAAATAAGTAATTACTAGGCATAAAAAAATAAATGTATAATATAATTAATAATATTTAATATAATTACAAAATATATAAAATAAAAATATTATTAATTATACACATGAAATATGTATTAGATAATATGTAATATGTATTAGATATAAGGATATGCATGTATTAGATATAAGTAGATTAAAATTAAAATAAGTAATTACTAGGCATAAAAAAATAAATGTATAATATAAATAATAATCATAATAAAAAATAGAATTAAAAAATATATAAAATAAGTCTTATTAATTATAAAAAAGAAATATGTATTAGAGAATATGTAAGTATGTATTAGATATAACCGTCTAATAAAAAATACTTAGAATTGGTTTAAAATAACAAAATAAATATGCGTTGAGGAAAAATTAAATAAATAGATATTTTAATAAATAATAGAATTATTTTTTAAATATAGATTTTTTGATTTATTTTATACTTAATCAAGCCATAAGAAAAATTAAAGACAGGAAGAAAAACAAAAATTGAAATAAGTAGTTGCTAAGGAAAATCGACTTTCCACACTTTGATTGTTAGATAAAAAAAATTCATTAGAGCACACCGAACTAAGTAAATTCTATTGTATTTTTGAAGAACGTTCTGGTGATACCGAGTGTAAAACTTTTGTACGTGACGGTCATGTGAACGGATGTCTTTTAATGTGTCTGCATTAGCCAAGAACATTGTGAGGGTCTTTAGCGGCCGAAGTATGGCGACGTCTAAATAAATTCTCCCTTATCGGGAATGCGTTTTTCACTCGAAATATTTCCGCTTTAATCGGTAGCAAAGTAAAGTTTCTATGTATATAAAGTATATATATTTTGGATCCATATAACTATTATGGATACGTCTGTCCGTCTGTCCAATTGTCCGTCTGTCTGTCTGTCTGTTTGGACGTGTTTGGTATTTTTGTTGTGGTGAAAATTATGCTCAAATTTTGCTTAAAATCATACTTTTCTATATTTTTCTACAGTGTCAAATGCACCAAAATCGGTTTAAAGAGGCAAGACATATAGCCGAAGAATTATATTATATATTTATATTTATACAAAATTAAATTTATAAATGGCAACTTGGAACACCTGGCCTTTGAACTCCTGAGAAGCGTTTTTCCAATACAAGAAAATGTATATGTATGTATATAGATATGTAAATAAGAAAAAATTGTATACAGATGTCAATTAAATAAAAATTTAAAAAGTACGTTTGGATTTTTAATCGTTGAAAAGTAAATAAATTCAGAGAATCTATTAATTTATTTTTATTCATTGAAAAGATTTGAAAAGGGAAGCATTGAAAAAAATTTGTTCCGGAAAATAGAAGAAAAATATATTTCGCAAGAATACAAAGATCGCAAAAAAATAAAAAAAATAGTAAGTATGAAAATGTAATCTAAATATTGTAAAATAGGTTGTGGTAACGTGATATGTGAATTAAATATATGTAAATATGTTTGGAAAAGACAAAAAGTTTGGAAATTATTAATTTTTTATATGAAAAGAAGAGGTTCGTGAATGTGGGCATGGAACTATGGTGCGAATGTGAAAGTAATGCCAATTTGGCGATTTTTAAATAGCAACTTGGAACAACTGGCCTTTGAACTCCTGAGATTTAAAAATTTTATGAAAACTAAGTTTCATGTCATTAAAGTTGCATTTACTTCATAATAATTGTATAACAGTGTGGTACCTACAACGAAAATTTGATGTGATTTCATAAAAGATTTTCTTGTGAGGGAATCTACAATAACTTCTTTTAATTTTTTCATACCTTATATATCAAAACACTTTCTACTTAAATTTATAATTTTATTTTTAGTAAATTTTAAAATTTTTAAATGATCACATGTTTATAAAATGTTTAAATTTGAAAATAAATTAAGTGCTCTTTAGGTGATCGGATTGAACTCATTACTGACGGCAAATAGTTTTTCGAAATCCGATCGACTAAATTTTTCGCAAGATTGCCTTTTCAAATACAATAAACGCCTCCACTTTTATATAACAGTTGAAGTCAAATACATTGGAAAATTATTTTAATTTTTTATTTTCTATTTACATATATAATATATAATTTTATTTTCTAATAAACTTTTTAACTGCAATATTACAATGTACATTTAATATTTGCTTATACATATAAATTATTTGCAATCGTTTATCAGTTTTTTTTTTCTTTCAAATGATAACGATAAATTTGTTTTTAGTATTATTCTTGTTTACTTTTATTTCTCATGTAATTAACTTTATTATTGTTTAATTCTAATAAAAAGTTATTATTATTATAAAGTACATTGAAATATAAATCTTTTTTAATTTTTTTTTATTTTAATTAAATAATAGTAAACAAAAACTGCCTATATGTGAATGCGTGTATGTGCGAGGTGTGATCAAAAAGTAACCGTTTTTCAATTTTTCCAAAAGAATTTATTTATTTATCAATAACTAGCTTGTTCCTTCAAAGTAATCCCGCTCAGTAATATTACACTTATGCCAGCGTTTTTTTCCAATCCTCGAAACAGTTTCTAAACGCGGTTTTTCGTATCGCCAACAGACTACCAATCCTGTTTTGATTTTTCTTTCATCTTCTCAATAATAGCAAAATGCTTTCCCTTCCTCGATGTATTCAGTTTTGGGAAGAGGAAAAAGCCAGCGGGAACCAAGTCCGGTGAATACGGAGGTTAAAGCATGATTAGTTTTGTTTTGGACAAGCATCGATGTGTGAGTTGGTGTGTTATCATGGTGGAAAATCTATGATTGGTTTTCCCACAATTCTGTGCGTTTCTAACTAACAGCACTCAAAAACACGACGGTCAAAAACAAACTAACAATGCACAATGGCTGATATTGCCATATTGACATAATACCAACATAACAGAAAAAAAAAGTCCAATGTCGAACAATGTCGTACGTAACTCACGAAATTTGAAAATAACGATTATTTTTTGATCACACCTCAAACAAGTAACTAGAAAATACCTCGAGAATATCAAAATTGTTCAGTTATGCAACAGAACATAAACGAACTTCTTTAGAACAAGAAATTGGCCAAAAATTGAGTGGTTCAATTATAATACACTAAGACCCCGTTCACACCATTACCGTATTTAAAAACTGACACTACGAGTACAGCGATGATTGTGATTGCTGTCACATTGTGAACGGGGCACACTGCATTTTGTTACCATTTCAGAAACCATAAACGCCTGCACGGTGGCTTACACTATGCAACCTAATGTAAATACACTTCCAAGTAGGAGTAGCGCTTTGGGAAAGTAGTTTTGGGCATTATGAAAATACTCACTAATCATTATATTAATACTTGTTATTATTACACTTTTAAGAGTGACACGGAAAAAAAAGATAAAAAATTTTTATAAAGCACTACCGCAAACAAGAAAACTTATATATACATCCACAAAAAAATTCGAAATTTGGAGTTTTTTGTGCAGTATGAGAAGCACTAGACAGTATGAGAAGTAGACAGTTTTGCGTACTTAAATTTGTAACTGTAATAAAAGTAGTACAACTAAAACAAAGTACTGCATATTGTATATCATTTGAGAGGTCTTGCAGAGTAGTTTTTAAATTCATTTATTTTACTATAATTTATCTTCTTGGCCAATTTTTTTAAAATTTTACTATGAGGCTGTTTTTTTATTTATAAAAACTTAGGTTGTAAGGCCTAACTTTAAGCGCCATTTAGAGGGCATTAATCAGACAGTCAACGAAGTTTTGGATTCCCTAAGTATAAAGATATTAATAATTATCATTAAGTTTTATACAATAAATATATTTTCCTTTCTTGTTTTTGTATTTAATAAATTAGACAAATCACCTGAAGAGGTGGACCAATAATCCAGGAAACGTTGGGATACAATATGTAATAAAAATTGTTTTATTGACATAAAAAAAGTTAGGCCTTACAAGCTAAGTTTTTATTTATTTTACTTTAGTTCAACAAAAAAAATTGTATAAGGTCAAATTATTTTTAGTTATTATTTAATCTAAACTAAATATAATCTAGATGAATTTCATAGCTGGAATTTGACAAACAATCCACCAAAATAATCTAATCACATTTTATAATCTTATAAAATCATTCGCTATGCTTAATCGATAGTTTTTTATTTACTTGGTAACAACGATTTATCTTTTTAGGAAAATGTAACTCTGAAAGAATTACACAAAATAAAATATGGTTTAGGGTCATTATTATAACTAAGAGATACAATACGGCAATAAGACAAGAACACTTCAAGAGGTAAAGGATAAGATAATTCGGAACATCAAGGCGTAGTTTCACTATCCTATACAGAAGTACGATTGGACAAATGTAACATGTGTGCTAAAAAATGAAATAGTGTGACATAAAATTGTGAAATTTTTATAAAATGGAAAAAGATTATGAAAATGTTCATAAAAAGGTAGTTTTCATGCGCTAAGGGTTGCTTTTACTTCAAGAGAATTATTCTCTTGTGGCGCAAAACAAGAAAACACGTTAGTCTGCTAACAACAATGCCATTTTGATTTGATAGACCTTGTTTCACTATTCTACAAAGTCGTACAATTCATTCACGCGATACCCTCCTATTTTAAGAAATTACACCAAAAGGCGTTGCTAGTCGCAGACTATCATTTAAATGAATTACAAAACCAGATGATTTCTGGTTGTAAAATATAAAAATATAAAATTTATTATATTTAGTGCTGTAGAAAAGAGTTGATTGCTATAACAAATACATAAAACTTTAATAATAATATAATTTTTCCAGGTTTTTCTTGTTTTGCGTGACAAAAGAATAAGTCTGTATTAAGCTGCTTGAATTAAAAGTATTATAGTGTAACCCAAACCGATATTATCTTTTTGACATTCAAATCCATTTGCAAAAACTTTTGAAAATTTTCATAAAATTATAAATTTCGTCTGATAAGGTTTGATTTCCCTTCAAGCGGCTTAACAAAGAATTATTCTTTTGGAATGTTAAGCCAGAAAAAAGTTCAAAAAGTATATTATTATTAAAATTTGTTTATAATTTAAACTACCTTTTCTACAGCGCCCAATAGAAAAAATTACTATGTTTGTATGAAACAAAATAAAACATATTTTTTCGTAATACATTTCTTCGTTCAACTTGTGTGGGATAGTGAAACAATCCCTTTAGCTGCATTGAACTTCAATTATGTCTCAGTCATTGAAAATTTGGCCTGCTGGATAGAAGCATGCCACCGATCCCAGCACTTGCATTTAGCCTATAATTTGTTCGACATACATACTATAATTCATATATAATTCTCTTTAATCTTTCTCTTTTATTTACAATGAACATCGTGCGTTTTGATTGCAAAGAAAACAAAAAATATATTAAAATAAAAAAATCATGACGCATCTAACAAATGCAAAAACAACGCCAGCATATGCATGCACGTGCAATCGACGTGCAGTATTCATACTGCCAGACTTTTTAAACCTGTTATGATGCATGTAAATTGTTTTTATTAAATTATAAACATTTTATTATCATCAAATAAAAAATAGAACACAAGAACATGTGCCCGTTCGCTTTGTATTCATTTCATAAGCATTTGTTGCGTTGCAATGACTTTTCACCACCATAAACAAAATCTCAAAAGAAAATAAACGTAAAATGGATTAAACAAATGTACAGAATATACATTTACATTGCAAAATTTGTTGCAATTAATATAAATGCATACATAAACATTGTTGTAAGAAACGTAAGAAATAACATTTGAATAATATTATGTTGTTACTTTTGTGTGCTTTGTGTGGTTAAGCTAGTCTGGATGCCAGCATATCGTTGGTATTAAAACCAAACTCGTCAGTAGACCTTCAACTAATTAGCCTTAAAAAACAATTCCAAGACTCGTTATTATATGCCCATATGCTCAAAAATCAATTGAGAATTACAACAAATTTTATTCGATTGTTCCACATATCCGGAACAGTCTCCCAATTTATTGTAACTTAAATTAGTTAAAACTTCTAAATAAACTAGAATTTTATGCATATTAGTATAAAATTTTAAGCCCGCTATTCAAGATAAGGTCTGATCAACTGCATGAATTAATTGAACATTGTATTATTCATGATAATTAAAAAGTAAAATTGTATTTGAGAATTTTTTGTCACATTATTTAAAAAGATTTTCCCTTCCGTTATTGTAATTTTATAAAATTTTACATTGCGAATTACGTCGTTTTGTATTTCAAATGACGGCAAGCAATGAACCGACCACAAAAGGAAACTTATTTTAGTTTTAAAAAAAAGTAACTTTACCTGGTTTTAGAAATAATTTGTTTCCTAGAATCGTTGCATTACAACCGTCGTTTTATATTAACAACTTCCTGAAAAAGGTTGGCTGCTGAAGATCTTCTACTGATATCACAGTCGTCACAGTATATATATATTATATATATATATATATTTGTATGCAAGAACACTAGTATAGAGATTTATTTTATTATTTCTGCTGCTATTTGCTTCTTTTGTTTTAATTTGTTGTTCCCGTTTTTGTTGTATCAAATAGATTGATAATAATCACGAATGTTTGGGAGAATTGAATGGTTTATTCTGTCTTTCCTTTTTTTTGCTCTTGCAATATTGCAGGTATAGTAGATTTATTTACTTTACTATTAATTTCATAATAAAATTAAAAGAAAAAAAAATTTTTTTTTTGCTTTACATGGAATTTAGCAAAAACCAAACCATATTGATTTCAAATTTTAAAATATGAGTGTATAAATTGACCATTTGTTTAGTATAAGTTATATACTATAATTTTTCTTGTTATGTACCTTTACTTTTGTGGTGTGAGGGCGACTTTTTTGAAACACACAAATGCCTCATTAAAACTCACACCTGCATTATTTTTGTTTAATTGCAAAGCCTTTTTATATTGCAAATCTTTGCACATGTATGTATGCATACATGTGGAACTATCGAAACGCGCGCGCTACTCATGTATATGATGGGCAATATCTAACTGAACGATTATATATTGAACAATTTGGTTTGGTGATATCGGCGGAAATGTACAATCAAAATCACGAGTGTACTAACCCAATAAAAATATAAAATTTATATATTATACAAGCAAGAGTAAAGCCAAAATTAATAAAACAAATTACACACACATCCATCCAAAGCACTTAGAATCTTGTAATTATTTTTCGTAGCAATCAAGCAAAATTTCCCCGTGTAAATCCTTTTAATATATTAAAATACAATTTGTTAATGTAGTTTTTTAATTATTTTATTATATTTTTTAGTTTCATAGCACAAACACACATTTAATTTAATTAATTTCTGCAATGATTTTCTTTACTACATTTCCGTTTTCACTTACGAATCATAAAAAACTGTCAACAGCTGTTCATTTAGGACAGAATCAGCTAATGTTACCAGAGTGTAGGAATTTGCCGACTAACAACATGGTGGTTCGTAACGAAATTACATATGTTCATTTAGGTGATTTAGTAAAATTATATTAAAAATAATAAAAACAGAACAAATTGTTTTCCATTTTACGAAATACAAAACAAGCTCAAAAGTTCTTAAACTATTATTCATTTTTACAATGCACCTATACCAAAAATAGAATTGCTTAATAACTTTTTCGGCTGCAAAAAACTTTTATTGTAGCATATTCGTCTTTTTTGCAGATTTAGCTATCTTTTTGTTTACAAGTATAAAGACCGCCACTTTATTCAACTACTTTGCTGTACAATAGGATGGTAATCAAAATGGAATATACAAAGTAGGTATTAGGTTCTTTCATTTTACAGTAGGAGAATACTGTCATTTAATAATAGAGCAAGTACACTATTATCAGCTGTACTACACATTCTACCTTAACGAATTCGTCTTGATTTTTACCGATAACAACAATTTTAGTTGGTTTACAGCTGGTACCTCTTTTTCTTGTTTTGTTGGAAGGGAAAATCCGATTGTGTTTGGATTTTCACTGTTGTAGAACTGCATATACATATTTTTTGTCGTCATTAATTCAACAAGAATGGATGTAGAAGTGAAGCCTGAACCTGTCGAATTTGATGGCCATATTAAAGAGGAAGGAGAACTTATAATTGAAACCGAATGGCTGCCAATAAAATATGAGAATGAAGAAGTTGAGTACTACAAAGAATTTATGGAGGAATCCAGTGAGGATATGTTATTTAACCCAGTTGTTAAAAGTGAGAGTGACTTTGAACAGTTTAAAATAGAAAATCTAGATCAAACTGTTAATTTGGGTGATAATGATTATACTGAAAGTGAGTTAGATGATACATGTACTGAGAATGATTCCGACGAAGAAACAAATGATGACGGGCCTGAAGAAAATTCATCAGACTCGAAGGTGTCATTATATAAAACAGAACTGTGGCATTGGATTGATGACAATTTTATTTATCGTAAATGCCCAGTGTGCAATGAAAAGCTTGAAAATTACTACATATGGAAAAAGCATATGATATCCGAACACAAGGCAATAATTGAACAATCTGAATCTAATTATTGCTTTATTAACGATGATTCTGGAATATGCAAGAAATGCAACCGAGAATTCATCTGCAAGTTTTCGCGCTATACTCACTCAGCTACACATGCTAAGGATGGTAGCAAAATAAATGTTTTCTATACAATCTGCAAAATATGTAATTTTAATTCGAAACTCTTTCTGTTGCGAAAGCATATATTAGAAAGCCATCCGGAAGTAATAAGGGACTTCAAAACTTCGGATTCTAGGAGGACTATGAAATGTCCGATTTGTAGTCACACTTCTTTAAGTCGCAGAGAATTAAGTTATCATTTTATGGAAGCACATCCAAATGAGTATAATGCCAGATTTAGATACAACTGTTGTATATGCAATCACGAACCCTTTAATGAAGAAAAAACCTTTTTACAACATTTGATTGAAAAGCATGAATTGAATTCATGGAAAACATTGCATTTCCGCAAAATTTTCCACGATAAAGAATACATGGCATGCACAAAATGCAATATGCTTTTCATTAAAAGTGATATGACCAAATTATTAAGACACTTTTTGAGTCACAAGAAACAATTTTATTGTTCATGTAGGTTTTGCTCCAAAAGATTTAATTTAAAGATCTTTCAACTTAGTCATATGTGTGTTGAAATGGTGCGACATTTCGAAAAACACGGCAATGAAGCCATTGCTATCAAAACTGATAAAAATTCGGAG
The DNA here is from genome assembly GCA_963402855.1 of Ormia ochracea. Lineage (NCBI taxonomy): Eukaryota > Metazoa > Arthropoda > Insecta > Diptera > Tachinidae > Ormia > Ormia ochracea. Next base: position 46,635,268 of record OY727106.1, read on the forward strand.
AAAAAAAAAATTAAAATAAAAAACTTAAAGGAATTTGAGAGTCATATTACTCATGTGTGTCCATTCTGTAATAATCACTTTCGGAAAATGCTGGAATGGCATCAACATTTGAGAACTAATCACGAGATTGATACATTGAAAGGTTTACAAATGAAAGTAATTGTTAATGATATTAGTAAATTGTGCTGTACAATTTGCCACACAGCTGTAACAAATTCTCCACAGCAATTACATGAACATCGTTTTCTACATTTGCCATATATACCGTACCAATGTTTATTTTGCTCAAAACAATTAAATACATTTGGAAAGGCCATTACTCATTTCCTGAAACGATGTAAAGAAGAAGATGTGCTAGAGGTATTAGATGTTCGTTCCGTTGTAGAAATTGAATGCTCATACTGCAATTACCAAAAATTTCATGGTTTGAAAAGTGTTTTAAAACACTACAAAGATGAGCACAACAACTTCGAAAACTTTTTCACACATTCCAAAAATGCAATGATTTGCAAGGTCTGTCGCAAAAAATGCAAAAAGGATAGTAGTTTCGAACACTTGCAGCATCATTTAAATGAGAAAAGTTTCAAATGCAAATTATGTTTAAGATCGTATACTACATATAAGAACTTTTATCATCACTTTTCATATCTTCATAAGACAAAACCTTTGGATAACCAAATAAATTTGAAGAAAGATAACAAGGAAGAAATAGTATCGAATGTTACGAAATTATATGAGAGGATCAAAGGTTCTCATAAGGCACCTGTTTTAAATGAATTTGCAGATTTCGTAAATTATGCTTGCCCAGAATGCAATGAAGGCCTAACGAGTCAAGAAAACTGGGATAGTCACATTGAGACATATCATACATTTTTTGAGGAATCTAATTTATATGTCAGAGTAACTGAAAAAACCTTTAAATGTCTGGCTTGTAACATAAATTTGATTGGTTTAACAAATACTAAAATACACATATTGACCCATATGCCGTATAAAGGATTTATATGCAAAATTTGCAATGTTCGCGCAGCTAATCTTCCTAATCTCTGCAGTCATTTTCGCAGGAAACATTTTGCGGACGGCCAATTCAAATGCCCCATATGCAGCGAAGTTTCAAAAACTGAATATGCGAGAACAGTGCATTTGAAAGAAATGCATCCACGAAGTGAATGGCCAGAAACCGTCTGTCTAGTATGTGTAGCAGTATTTGCAAATAAATTTATTGCAAATAATCATATGGCTACACACGACGTGGATCGCGTTAAATATACCTGTGACGTTTGCGGATTAAAATTAGTTGCTTTGAAAGCATTTACAGAGCACATGGAGAGGCATAAAATGAGAAACGAAATTAAGGACAAAATGGTGTGCTACCGCAAACGGCTTTCTTTTAATACAAGTACCCAATCAAATGCATCTAATGATATTCACCCTATTCCTAAATCAAATGAATTTACAGACTTTATAAATTATGCTTGCCCAGAATGCAATGAATGTGTAGCAAGTCAGGAGAAATGGTATTCCCACATCGACACTTATCATAAGTTCTTTGAAGAATCTAATTTATATATTAGAGTAACCGATAAAACTTTTAAATGTCTAACTTGCAACAATATTTTCAGTGGTTTGGCAAATACAAAAATGCACATATTGTGCCATATGCCATATAAAGGATTTATATGTAAAATTTGCCTTGTGCAATATGCTAATTTTGCTAATCTTTGTAGTCATTTTCGCAAAAAACATTTCGCGCACGGTCAATTTAAATGCCCCATTTGCAGCGATGTTTTAAAAACTGAATATGCGAGAACAGTGCATTTAAAAGAAATGCATCCCCGAAATGAATGGCCAGAAACCGTTTGTCGAGTATGCTTAGCGGTACTTGCAAATAAATTTGTTGTAAATAATCATATGGCTACTCACAATGTAGATCGCGTTAAATATACCTGCGATGTCTGCGAAGCAAAATTGGTTACCTTTAAAAGATTTATTACACACATGGAGAGGCATAAAACGAGAAACGAAGTTAAGGGCAATGCAATAAGCGATGGCAATCTGCAAACTTTTAACACAGGGAAGCAATCAAATGTCCGTAATGATGCTGAACCTATTCCTAAAATAAATGAATTGTCAGATTTTATAAAATATGCTTGTCCAGAATGCAATGAAGATTTAACTAGTCAAGAAAATTGGGATAGTCACATTGAAGCAAATCACAACTTCTTTAAAGAACCTAATTTATATATGAAAGTGGGAGATAGAACTTTTAAATGTCTAACTTGCAACTTTAAGTTGCATGGTTTACCAAATACAAAAATGCATATATTGACCCATATGCCGTATAAAGGATTTATATGTAAAATATGCAATGTGCGGTCGGCTACTCTACCTAATCTTTGCAGTCATTTTCGCAGAAAACATTTTGCGCACGGCCAATTTAAATGCCCCATTTGCAGCGAAGTTTCAAAAACTGAATATGCAAGAACAGTTCATTTAAAAGAGATACATCCCCGAAATGAATGGCCAGAAACCGTCTGTTTAGTCTGCTTAGCAGTATTTGCAAATAAATTTATTTTAAATAGCCATATGGCTATTCACAATTCAAATCGCGTTAAATATACATGTGAAGTTTGTGGAGTGAAATTGGTTACATTTAAGAGATTTACTGAACACATGGAAAAACATAAAGTGAGAAACGAAATTAAGGACGATCGCAATATGCACAGTTTTAATGCAAGCAGCGAACCAAATACTATTGATGCTGAACTTACCTATAAGTCAAATGTGACTAAAAGAAAATTTGTTACATATTTTTCTATCGAGAAAAAGAAAAAATAAAGTAATAACTTTTTACTATCCTAAATTAGCCTGATTGGTTGTGGATTAGAAAAGGAAACTATAAAACTGAATAATACATTTGGATTAATACTTTTAATGGATTTTTATAATAAATAAATTCGAAAGAATTTAGATGAAATAAAAACAAGTCTTTGTTGCCTATAATGTCTCGTTTATTGTATTTTTTGTGGGCATGGTTAAAAATATTTTGAATATATTAGGCAATTGTTTGAGCCTTGAATATGAACTGATATTAATTTCAAGCCTCTACTACTTCTGGTTTTGCCGTTATGAGATGTTACTTATAAGCAACATTGAGCATTGGTAGTACATTTTAAAACACAAAGATATATTGATATTTTATGTTATTTTTGTTAATTTTTTATACATTTCATGTGTGATATGATACAAAACAATTTTTTTGTGGATTACTACCTAAGCATACCTTACATTTTGATTTTGGAATACCAGTTTGGCATAATCTACACCTTCCTTTTGCTCCCCATTCAACCCAGTGACCCACTTGATCAAGATGCATGGATTTTGGAGGCTCCGATATGTATGATCGCTTTACTGATGACGATGAACTTTGTGATGAAACGTTTGAAATGTCAGAGGGTGTTGGAGACGGTGAATCAGATTGCATGCTTGGAAGGATTGCCGATGGGCGCCCACTTTTACCATAGTTTACTGGAGCTATATCAGACCCGTGTAGAAGCTCGTTTGCTATACGAAGGCGAATTCAACTATGGGCAGCGATTTGCAACTCTGAAAAATACATTTGCACACGTTTACCTGCTTTAGTACATTAGCTCTACTGTTAAATGTTCTCAGCAGGGTTGAAATTTAAAGAACACACCACATTACAGGGCTACAGAGATTTTATAAAAGTTTTTAAATTTGCAAAAGTAGTAGAAATTACAACAGTAAAAAGTTACTTGTTTTATTTTTAGCGTTCAAGTTAACCAAAAACTAAAGAGTATTGGATATAAGAACTCAGAAATATATTTCGTGTAAAAAAAATAAAACAAACTTTTTTGATAATAATTTATTTAAGTTTTCTGTTTAATGATATAACGTTTTGGTTTAATAATAATTTTTAATTATCTCAAACACCGTTTTTTTAAATTTTTGAAAAATGAAAATAGGGTTAAGTTAAGGTTAATAGAGTTCATTTTTGGATTTGGTGTGCCATATACTTTGCAATAAACACAGTTTGTTTTAAGTTTTATAAATAAAAGGCGACCACTGATACGTGTACTATTTCTCCAAAAAGAGACGTCAAAATTGTGGTTGTCAAAAAGTTGTGCTGTTTCGTGGTTGCCGTCGCAGCAACATACATACATGTGTACAAATTTCATTGGCGTTTCTCAAACTAATAAGCCAAAGGTGATTGGTTTAGAGGGTATATTTCTAAAAAAGTTTACTGCATTATAGTGAGGATGCTCATATACATTTACTTGTTTCGTTACAAATATATTATTTATAAAGAGTGCCCAAGTTCAATAAAACAAAAAAGTAGTAATTGTCATAACTTCAGAAGTTTAGTAACATATTTCTAAAAAAAATTCGACGTACAATAATAATAAACAACTTTTGACAGGATGATGAGAAAATTATCACGTGACTATTTGCATTAGCCTTTTATTGGGAACATTTTCAACCAAATTCGCCGACATTTTGAGTAATATTATCTGCTCAGAACAAAGTGGGCCAATTTTGATTCTACACAGTTTTTATGTGGAAATAATAAGAAAAATAATACTGCAATGGATACCAAAGTAAATAAAGAATACGTAGAAATTTTCAGGGACGTAAAAGAGGAAAAGGAACTTGTAATTTTAGATGATTGGTCGGAGGGAAATCAAACGGAAAGTGAAGAAAGCGGAGATGATGATTCTGTGGAATATAAAGTTAATAATACTGCTGAGATTGAATCTGATCAAGGTGATATTCAATTGGAGAAATTGGAACCCCATTATGTTGTTAAAGAGAGTTCTTCAAATTTCAAGGTACTAGAATTAAATAACTGGATCGATGACAATTTAATATATCGTGAATGTCCAGTGTGTAACGAAAAGTTTTCAAATTACGATGTATGGAAAAGTCATATTTTGAAGCATGATGAACTGTTTCACGAATCCGAATTGATGTACTTGGTGAGAAGCAATAATACCGGTAGGTGCAAAAAGTGCCACCAAGAATTTTCTTGTAAGTTTGCACGGTACACACACTCGGCCACTCACACTGAAGACACCAGCAAGCTGGACATTTTACACACAAAGTGCAAAATATGCAATTTCAATTCTAAACGATTTATTGTTAGAGAACACATTTTACAAAAGCATCCGGAAGTTAAAAACGATTTTGGAACTTTTATTTCCACAACTACTCCGAAGTGTCCACTATGTGCTAACCTTTATAAAAGAGTTACTGATTTATGTAATCATTTCATGGATGTACATCGAAAGCATTACAAACCAAAGCTTAAATATGAGTGCCAGTTATGCAAAAGTTTATCATTCAGTGAAGAAGATACTTTTTTTCAGCATTTAATCGAAAAGCATGATTTAAATTCATGGAAGGCATTAAATTTCCGGAAAATTTTAATGGACACCGAATGTTTGGCATGTTCAAAGTGTAGTACCATATTCTTAGAAAACAACATACATAAATTATTGAAACACTTTTTAACACACGATGTAATGTTTAACTGGATTTGCAAGTTTTGCGGGGAAAAATTTAGTTTTAAAAGTTTGCCATATAATCACATGTGCGTTCCGATGTTACTTCACTATGGAAAGAGTGGCCAAATAATCAATGATGCAAAACCCCAAAGCGTAGAAAAAATTAAATGGAAAATTAAATACTTGCAAGAGTTTGAGAATCATGTCACGCATGTGTGTCCGTTCTGTAAGAAAAAGTTTGCCAAAATGTTAGAATGGCAAAGGCATTTGACAGCGGATCATGCAATTGACACTCTAAAAGGGCTGAAATTTAAAGAAATTTCTAATGATGACGGAAAATTGAGGTGCACAATTTGCCACAGTATAGTAGCAAACACTCTGGAGCAATTACACGAACATCGTTTTCTACATTTGCCATATAAACCCTACAAATGCTTATTCTGCTCGAAATCATTAAATACATTTAGAATTGCCATTCATCATTTTCTGAAGCGATGTAAAGATCACGATGTTATTCCTCGATCAGAAATTGTTCAAATTCAATGTTCGTGGTGTAACTATAAAAAATTCCATGACTTGAAAAGGGTTTCTAAACACTACAAAGATGAACACAATAACTTCGAGGACTTTTTCGGCAATTCGAGCAGTTTATTGATTTGCAAGGTTTGCGGAAAGAAATGTAAAAAAACTAGCAGTTTTCGTCATTTACAATATCACTTCGAGGAAAAAACTTTTAAATGTAAATTATGCTTGAAATCATTTACTACATATAAAGATCTTAACTCGCACATCACAAAGCTCCATCAAGTCAGGCCTATAAATGCTAAAAATACTGATAAAATTACTAAAAAGGACAAAGTAAAGAATGTTAAGAAAACTGTATATCAGATAAGCGAAGACAATTTTAACACACCGGTTGTAAGTGAATATGCAGCTTTTATAAATTATGCTTGCCCAGAATGCAATGAAGTTATGACAACTCAAGAAAAGTGGACCAATCATATTGAGACGCAACATAGTTTCTTTAAGGAATCCAATTTATGTATAAAAGAAGATGATGGAACCTTTAAATGTTTAACGTGCAACTTAGCCTTTCACAAATTGGCATATCTTAAGAAACACAAACTAAGACATATGCCGTATAAATCATATATCTGTACTATATGCAATGTGCGATCTGCTAATTTCACCCACCTTTGTAAACATTTTCGTAGAACACATTTTGCACATGGCAAATTCAAATGCCCCATTTGTTCCGATGTTTTAAAAACACAACATGCAAGAACAGAGCATTTAAAGGAAATACATTCCCGAAATGAATTGCCGGACACTGTGTGCTTAGTATGTTTTAAAGTATTTTTAAACAAGTCTGGTTTAAATAAGCATAGTATTACTCACAATGAAGATCGTACCAAATATTCATGTGATGTCTGCGGAGTCAAAATGTCTATATTTGCAAAATACATTGCGCATATGGAAAATCACAAAATCAGAGGCGAAATGAAAGAAAATGTGCTAGATGAAAACATTTCAGAGTCTGTTAACACATGCCCCCAATCGCATGAACCAAGTGCCGATCAGCATATTCCTGAATCTATTCCAAAAATTGCAATTAAAAGAAAATTAGTGCGAGTTTTTCAAATAAGAAAGAAAAAATTAAACAATAATACGTAAGTTAAATTCTATAAAAAAAAAACTTTGTGTGCCACAGTGCTCTGCCACTTTTTTTTCTAATCCTTATAATTGTCGGGCACTTTCAAAAGTTATACATAACTACATATCCTTTCTTCGAATGCAAAAAAATTTCGGAGTCATATTTACTTAATTTATCACTACTTAATAGTCTCCAAATATAATATTTAGGATTAATAAAATATATTAGTTTTAGATATCATGTATAAATTCTGTTATTGTCTAAATGTATTTGTATGAGTAGTTATTGTCTAATAAATAAATTTTTTTTAAGAAGTTTATAAAAATTGGTTTTTATTCCAATCACTGAACGCCAAAGGAAAGTGATGCCGTCACTTATATACTACCAACGATATAAATCTATTGCTAGTAATTAAGTGACCATTGTCTATGCCTTCGTCGCATAAATATCAATTTCAAATAATTTTATCCTCGCATAATAATTTCTTCCAAATTATATTTGTGAATTAAATCACCGCCGATTATTTGTGTGCACTTAAATCAATGGCGCTCATTATTTTTGCGCATGTACGTCCCCAAAACGCTTTATTAAATGATGTAAACACTTTTGCAGGATTGTTGCAATTCCCCTCTTTTTTAAGTGACTAACAATGTATACCACACTTTCGTATTTAAATACAAATAAGGTCCTTTATTATGAATATTACTATTGATATATGAGTACTGCTTTTTTCATAGTTATATAATTTTATATTTCCGCTTTCGGCTCTAGCAATGAAACCGCCTGATTCAACAAGAGTACTTGGCAGCGTAGTACCACGCCAATAACATATAATTTTACGATATGGCAATACCCCAACAGGTGATTTTATTTTTAATCTGATAATAAACTATTTAAATTCCGCAGACATTCTGATTTGTCAAACTAAAAAACAAGAGGAAGTACAATTTCAACTCAACGCTGCTCGTTTAGGTTCACGCCGGCTTAGACTTTGTTAATAATATATCTTAGCAACCTGTAAACAAATGCTTCAATTCAAATTTTTTCTGTGAAAATCGATTAAAGGAAATATTTATGAATAGAATATGGATAAGCCGCAAATGATTGAACATTTGCACCAAGCGCTCAATTATACAGTGTATGACACGAAATGGATTCCCTGCTCAGCAAAATTTGTTGTGATGGGATCAAAACCTAACAGTCAAGGCATATTGGAAATATACGAACTAAACGAGAATAAAATGGAAAGGATAAAAATAATAGAGAAGAAATCAGCATTTAAATGTGGAACATTTGGTGCTTCCTCATTAAGAAATAGGCATTTGGCCATTGGTGATTTTCAGGGAAGAATGCAGGTTTTGTAAGTTCTCTATAAAAAATATAAAACGATATAAATATTATTTTTTTATTATAAATATAGAGACTTGGAACGTCCAGATCTGCCCGTATATAATGTGGAAGCTCATTCATCTATTATTAATTGTATAGATGCTTTGGGTGGCAAACAAATAGACTGTGGTGCACCCGAAATTGTCACTGGCAGTCGAGATGGTTCTGTTAAGGTTTGGGACATAAGGCAGGGAAATGCACCTGTTGTTGATATGACTCCTGAACATTCAGAGAGCGATTCTGCAGTTGTTAACTCTACAAGAGACTGCTGGGCTGTAGCTATAGGCGATAGCTATAACAATGAAGAACGTTGCGTAGCTGCCGGCTATGATAATGGTGATTTGAAGCTTTTTGATTTGCGACAACTGTCTGTCAGATGGGAAACATCTCTTAAAAATGGTATATGCAGCGTAGAATTCGATCGTAAGGACATACCAATGAATAAAATGGTAGTAACAACTTTGGAAGGCGGATTATTAGTATATGACATGAGAACCCAACACCCTTCCAAGGGCTTCACATGTTTAGAAGAACGTAACGCTGGACGTTCGGTAGGATCAAATGGTGTCATAACTGGCCCTAAAGCTACGGTTTGGTGCGCAAAGCATTTACCACAAAATCGTGATATATTTGTGACATGTGGTGGTACGGGTTCTATAAGATTGTGGAACTATGAGTACCCCGAAAGAAGAACAAAAGATGGCGCAGATGGATACTGTGAGGGCGTAACAGGTTCCCTTCAGATGCTGCATGCTTCAACATTGTCTACTCAACCTGTGCATAGTTTTGATTGGCATCCAGACAAAATGGGCTTAGCCGTATGTGGAGCATTTGACCAAAGTGTGCGAGTATTAGTAACAACTAAACTTAATTTATATTAAATAAATTATATGTAAAATAATTCAACGTATTTATTGAGATTTAAAATCAATAAAAAATTTTCCAATATGTATCTACGACTTTTACACGTATAATAAAATAAAAAAGTTTCTTAATTTATACATTCATTCTTTGCTTGACAAGTGCGGTTATTCGATCAAGCAAATTTTTTACTTGCAGTAATAATTCTTCATTTTCTGGAAACTTTAACACTTCATTTTCTATGGCTCTGATACAAGCTTGATTGGCCAATCGTGCTGAATTCAACTGGGAGGTAATCATTGCCTCACTTTCATCTAAGTTGTGGTGATTAATAGCTTGCAAAGACTGTTCACTGAGTTCTTTGCACAACTGTAAAGCTTTTTGCGCAAAGGGTTTTTTAGTAGCCCATAGGAATTCTCTGGCGGTATAAGATCGGAAGGCTTTAACTAACTTTTCGCCCTTTTTTAAAGGTGTACAAGCCAGTAACGCAGATAGTTCCCACACTTTCGGCTCTGAACCATGTTTAATACATTGATGAGCCATTACAGCAGTGGCTTTCTTTAGCAATCGGTCTGATGTTTGACCGTTAGCATCGTGTTTGCCGTCTGCTATAGCTTTGATGGTAACACATAAAACCTCTAAATCTAGATAGTGAGTTTTTAGCTCAGAAAGTCTATTATAAGCATTCATGGCATCTTCGAAATGCCCTGTATCCACTGAGACTACCATAAAGTTTTCCCAAACTTTCCAATTACTGTAATTACACTTTAAGGATTCGCGCAAAACCCTATGGGCTTTTTCCTTCTCACCTAACTTAATATAAGCTTTGGCCAGATTATTCCAAGATTCGAATCCTAAAGGTTCCAAGTGTGTGTAAGTAATATAAGCACGCACGGCTAATTCCCATTTCTCCAACATTATAGCTGCATATCCTAAGCGTAGCCATATTTTTTCTTGTAAGGAATTAATTTCTACCGATTTTAAGTAGTGTGGTACAGCCTCTTCATATCTCTTACGTGCAAATAGATAATTACCCCAATAAGCCTTAGCTTTTGCACTGGTGTGTTTAGAAAATTCCCAAGCAGTTTTGTAGCATTCGGGATTATCGGTTGTATCGCCCAGCAAACAATATAACAAAACAGTTGGCTTTTTATTTAATTCTTGGTGTATGATTTCTGTAGCCTTATGTGATAATTCCAAAGCTGCATAACAGTAAATAACATTTTGCCAAGACTGAATTTTTAGGTATATATCTAAGGCAGATTTAATCATTCCCAAAGACAGCAATAATTCACAGAGTTGCAATTGAACCTGCCACTTTGGTTGGAGGAAAGCAGCAAATGCATAAGAAAATCTTTCTTTTACAGAATACACGTTAGCGGATAAAAGTTTCACAGCTTCTTCACATTGCTTCCAACTACGTTCTACTGTACGACGATGATTTGATTCTTGTACACAGTTTAACAGCAAAGACGACTGGCGGACTTGCAGTGGTCCGTGTTCCTGATACAGTAGAGTTTGAATGTACGGCTGCAGTTCTTCATCGGACAAATTATCTTTGGGTTGAGAACGTTTCAGTTGGTGACTAAAATAAAAAATATTACTTTTGTTAAACTTTTGCTACTAAATTTACATACACTTTGGTAAGGACAAGAGCTTGGTAAATGCTAGGCAGTGTCATGACTTCATTATCTCCTTCATCGATAAATTTAATTCTTTCTAAACGCGTATCATCATCTAAAAGCAGTAGTTTTGGTATCTCTATATTTCCATTCGTAACTTTGGCGGTAGGTATTTGTTTGACGGTAGTTGGAGACTGTTTTACTTTAAGGCATAGTTGGGGCAAAGCTTTTACTTGGAACTTCGTGCGTACACCTAATACACCTTCAACATTTAAAACTACTTTCAAATTTTCACACAAATCCTCTAATATTTTTTTACACTTTTCACTTCTGTGATATTGAAGATAAGCATTAGTAACTTCTAAGTATAGTAAAGCTTCGAATTCTTGATTTTCTAATAGCGAAACATATTTTAACAACCAAGCTGTTTCTGTTTTAACTTGTTCCCATAGGTTGGACGCCAAGTCATCAATACAATGTTGATGTAAGCAAAGATATCGCAGATACCACCAGTGAAGTACCTACGGAGATCAAAAGTATTTAAAGATACAAAAATAATTGAGTATAAATACTATATTTACAATCGAATCATTTTGTTGTGCCAATAATGTATTTAAGATTTCTCGTGCCAATAATAAAAATTCAGCCAATACTACATTGGCATTTATTTCTTCACCATTTACTTTCAACTTTTCAAAGGGATCACCCAAGTCGCATAAATTTTCTTTAGCAAATAGTTCGAACTCTTCTAAGTCATTGAATGGGCCGGTAAAATTAAACTTTGTAAAAACTAACAATAATTCAATAGCGAATATTTGCAAGTCCTCAATGTTTTCACCAGTTAGACCTGTACATTGGCAGTCCTGCCACTTACATAGAAGTTGCCTTAAATCAGAAACCTTCCATTCTTCATGCCAAACACGCTTGAGCGATTCATTAGCGAGATCTTAAAACAAAATAAAAGAAATTTAAGATAATAATTTAATAATTAATAAATCTTACCTTCTTTTTTTGTTTGATCATTGAAATTACACAAGTATTGCAAATTGTTATGCATTTTTCTAAGCACGTTTATTTTCTTTCTTTGTTTTTATTAAATATGATTGTTTTTTCACTTTCCAACACAGTAGCAGGAATGCCATTTTTATACCTAATTCCCAACTTTTAATTACCGTATCCCCAAAATGGGGGATAATGATTGTAAATGAATTATGTTTATTTTTCTAAGAGTTGGACTCTGAATACAGAATCCCTACTCATGGAATAAATTCTACCAGAATTATGAGGAATGTATAGTGATAGAGAAAACAGAGAGTAACTTATGATAATGATAACTTCTTTTTATTACCGCCGGAGGTAGATGGAGAAATTATTAAATAGTTCAGCCAACGATACACTAAATATTAAATAAATGTTTTATTCGTTTTATTTGTAGTTTGGTCTATGAATATATACGGTTTATGAATAATGTATTATCCATTTTGAAAGAATCAAAGGCTCAAAGAAATTTACGAGAAACATATACAGTTTTTAAAATTTTTCAATTTTAATAAAAATTATTATAGTATTTTATCTTCCAAATTCTTCAACGAAAAAGTTTTTTCGCCGAAAATTTACATTTTCTTTTTCACAAAATTTTAATTCCCAATCCCAAATAGAAAGTATAATATATACGTATATTTGAAACTAAACTAGCAACGATGGTCGGGTAACTGACGTAACAAATACAATAAACATCTACATATAAATATTTTTTGTTACACCCTGTGAACAAAATTTACGGTACTTATGATTTTTTTAGTTTATTTTAGACAAACAGGAAAGAGATATTGACAAATACATCTACATTTTGTACAACTTAAAGCAAATAATGTTTAGAAAACAAATGCGAAAAATTAACTTATGGCGTTTTCTTTTCTACAAAAAAAGGCAACACTACCCGCAGGGAGGGCAATTTTGTGTTCTTTTCTCGAAAATGCATTGCCCTGTGAAAGGGTTGCGTGTTCTTTTCTAAAAAATGTTGCCCTTTCGCAGTGCAAAAGGCATTGCACTTTTGCCCTGAACAAATCAACAGGGCAGAAATTGCCTTGTAAAACACATGGTTTTTATTCTTGCACAGCGTTACCAGAAAATGTTCAAAAAAAGTCTTTTGAGTTGAAAGTGTCACAAAATTAGATTTTAATAATTATTAAAAAAAAAATATTTGTTTTCTCAAGCAGATGAATTAGCAATCTGGCAACTGAACATTTTTGTATATACATTTCATAAAATATACAGAAAATGTTTGTTTTTCAGCTGTAAAAAAAAGGCATTGCACTTTTTTCTAATTTGTGTTCTTTTCTCGTTGTAAAAAAAATTGCACTTTCACAGGGCGGGCAATGCATTTTAAAAAGGCACCTTTTCACAGGGCGACATTTTTAATGTAGAAAAGAAAACGCCATTAGTAATTTCTAGACGTCCAACTCATTCCTTTTTCATTGAATTACTCCTTAAGTTGAATTCCAAACGTGAAAATACATTAAAATGGCAAAAACTTAACTAAAAGTAAAGAAGATGCTCTATTTGATGATTACCTTCTTCTGGAAGTCAGCCTTGAATTAAATTCCTAATTTTTCTAAGCTGAACTCACGTTTTATTACTTTTACTAGTCAATTTTTTGTGTTAAAATACGAGTATATTTCTTATAAATTTGCCACTTATTAAATAACATAAAAAATTGCGATTTTTATAAGGTAGCTACCTTAGTAATTTCTAGACGTCCAACTCATTCCTTTTTCATTGAATTACTCCTTAAGTTGAATTCCAAACGTGAAAATACATTAAAATGGCAAAAACTTAACTAAAAGTAAAGAAGATGCTCTATTTGATGATTACCTTCTTCTGGAAGTCAGCCTTGAATTAAATTCCTAATTTTTCTAAGCTGAACTCACGTTTTATTACTTTTACTAGTCAATTTTTTGTGTTAAAATACGAGTATATTTCTTATAAATTTGCCACTTATTAAATAACATAAAAAATTGCGATTTTTATAAGGTAGCTACCTTAGTAATTTCTAGACGTCCAACTCATTCCTTTTTCATTGAATTACTCCTTAAGTTGAATTCCAAACGTGAAAATACATTAAAATGGCAAAAACTTAACTAAAAGTAAAGAAGATGCTCTATTTGATGATTACCTTCTTCTGGAAGTCAGCCTTGAATTAAATTCCTAATTTTTCTAAGCTGAACTCACGTTTTATTACTTTTACTAGTCAATTTTTTGTGTTAAAATACGAGTATATTTCTTATAAATTTGCCACTTATTAAATAACATAAAAAATTGCGATTTTTATAAGGTAGCTACCTTAGTAATTTCTAGACGTCCAACTCATTCCTTTTTCATTGAATTACTCCTTAAGTTGAATTCCAAACGTGAAAATACATTAAAATGGCAAAAACTTAACTAAAAGTAAAGAAGATGCTCTATTTGATGATTACCTTCTTCTGGAAGTCAGCCTTGAATTAAATTCCTAATTTTTCTAAGCTGAACTCACGTTTTATTACTTTTACTAGTCAATTTTTTGTGTTAAAATACGAGTATATTTCTTATAAATTTGCCACTTATTAAATAACATAAAAAATTGCGATTTTTATAAGGTAGCTACCTTAGTAATTTCTAGACGTCCAACTCATTCCTTTTTCATTGAATTACTCCTTAAGTTGAATTCCAAACGTGAAAATACATTAAAATGGCAAAAACTTAACTAAAAGTAAAGAAGATGCTCTATTTGATGATTACCTTCTTCTGGAAGTCAGCCTTGAATTAAATTCCTAATTTTTCTAAGCTGAACTCACGTTTTATTACTTTTACTAGTCAATTTTTTGTGTTAAAATACGAGTATATTTCTTATAAATTTGCCACTTATTAAATAACATAAAAAATTGCGATTTTTATAAGGTAGCTACCTTAGTAATTTCTAGACGTCCAACTCATTCCTTTTTCATTGAATTACTCCTTAAGTTGAATTCCAAACGTGAAAATACATTAAAATGGCAAAAACTTAACTAAAAGTAAAGAAGATGCTCTATTTGATGATTACCTTCTTCTGGAAGTCAGCCTTGAATTAAATTCCTAATTTTTCTAAGCTGAACTCACGTTTTATTACTTTTACTAGTCAATTTTTTGTGTTAAAATACGAGTATATTTCTTATAAATTTGCCACTTATTAAATAACATAAAAAATTGCGATTTTTATAAGGTAGCTACCTTAGTAATTTCTAGACGTCCAACTCATTCCTTTTTCATTGAATTACTCCTTAAGTTGAATTCCAAACGTGAAAATACATTAAAATGGCAAAAACTTAACTAAAAGTAAAGAAGATGCTCTATTTGATGATTACCTTCTTCTGGAAGTCAGCCTTGAATTAAATTCCTAATTTTTCTAAGCTGAACTCACGTTTTATTACTTTTACTAGTCAATTTTTTGTGTTAAAATACGAGTATATTTCTTATAAATTTGCCACTTATTAAATAACATAAAAAATTGCGATTTTTATAAGGTAGCTACCTTAGTAATTTCTAGACGTCCAACTCATTCCTTTTTCATTGAATTACTCCTTAAGTTGAATTCCAAACGTGAAAATACATTAAAATGGCAAAAACTTAACTAAAAGTAAAGAAGATGCTCTATTTGATGATTACCTTCTTCTGGAAGTCAGCCTTGAATTAAATTCCTAATTTTTCTAAGCTGAACTCACGTTTTATTACTTTTACTAGTCAATTTTTTGTGTTAAAATACGAGTATATTTCTTATAAATTTGCCACTTATTAAATAACATAAAAAATTGCGATTTTTATAAGGTAGCTACCTTAGTAATTTCTAGACGTCCAACTCATTCCTTTTTCATTGAATTACTCCTTAAGTTGAATTCCAAACGTGAAAATACATTAAAATGGCAAAAACTTAACTAAAAGTAAAGAAGATGCTCTATTTGATGATTACCTTCTTCTGGAAGTCAGCCTTGAATTAAATTCCTAATTTTTCTAAGCTGAACTCACGTTTTATTACTTTTACTAGTCAATTTTTTGTGTTAAAATACGAGTATATTTCTTATAAATTTGCCACTTATTAAATAACATAAAAAATTGCGATTTTTATAAGGTAGCTACCTTAGTAATTTCTAGACGTCCAACTCATTCCTTTTTCATTGAATTACTCCTTAAGTTGAATTCCAAACGTGAAAATACATTAAAATGGCAAAAACTTAACTAAAAGTAAAGAAGATGCTCTATTTGATGATTACCTTCTTCTGGAAGTCAGCCTTGAATTAAATTCCTAATTTTTCTAAGCTGAACTCACGTTTTATTACTTTTACTAGTCAATTTTTTGTGTTAAAATACGAGTATATTTCTTATAAATTTGCCACTTATTAAATAACATAAAAAATTGCGATTTTTATAAGGTAGCTACCTTAGTAATTTCTAGACGTCCAACTCATTCCTTTTTCATTGAATTACTCCTTAAGTTGAATTCCAAACGTGAAAATACATTAAAATGGCAAAAACTTAACTAAAAGTAAAGAAGATGCTCTATTTGATGATTACCTTCTTCTGGAAGTCAGCCTTGAATTAAATTCCTAATTTTTCTAAGCTGAACTCACGTTTTATTACTTTTACTAGTCAATTTTTTGTGTTAAAATACGAGTATATTTCTTATAAATTTGCCACTTATTAAATAACATAAAAAATTGCGATTTTTATAAGGTAGCTACCTTAGTAATTTCTAGACGTCCAACTCATTCCTTTTTCATTGAATTACTCCTTAAGTTGAATTCCAAACGTGAAAATACATTAAAATGGCAAAAACTTAACTAAAAGTAAAGAAGATGCTCTATTTGATGATTACCTTCTTCTGGAAGTCAGCCTTGAATTAAATTCCTAATTTTTCTAAGCTGAACTCACGTTTTATTACTTTTACTAGTCAATTTTTTGTGTTAAAATACGAGTATATTTCTTATAAATTTGCCACTTATTAAATAACATAAAAAATTGCGATTTTTATAAGGTAGCTACCTTAGTAATTTCTAGACGTCCAACTCATTCCTTTTTCATTGAATTACTCCTTAAGTTGAATTCCAAACGTGAAAATACATTAAAATGGCAAAAACTTAACTAAAAGTAAAGAAGATGCTCTATTTGATGATTACCTTCTTCTGGAAGTCAGCCTTGAATTAAATTCCTAATTTTTCTAAGCTGAACTCACGTTTTATTACTTTTACTAGTCAATTTTTTGTGTTAAAATACGAGTATATTTCTTATAAATTTGCCACTTATTAAATAACATAAAAAATTGCGATTTTTATAAGGTAGCTACCTTAGTAATTTCTAGACGTCCAACTCATTCCTTTTTCATTGAATTACTCCTTAAGTTGAATTCCAAACGTGAAAATACATTAAAATGGCAAAAACTTAACTAAAAGTAAAGAAGATGCTCTATTTGATGATTACCTTCTTCTGGAAGTCAGCCTTGAATTAAATTCCTAATTTTTCTAAGCTGAACTCACGTTTTATTACTTTTACTAGTCAATTTTTTGTGTTAAAATACGAGTATATTTCTTATAAATTTGCCACTTATTAAATAACATAAAAAATTGCGATTTTTATAAGGTAGCTACCTTAGTAATTTCTAGACGTCCAACTCATTCCTTTTTCATTGAATTACTCCTTAAGTTGAATTCCAAACGTGAAAATACATTAAAATGGCAAAAACTTAACTAAAAGTAAAGAAGATGCTCTATTTGATGATTACCTTCTTCTGGAAGTCAGCCTTGAATTAAATTCCTAATTTTTCTAAGCTGAACTCACGTTTTATTACTTTTACTAGTCAATTTTTTGTGTTAAAATACGAGTATATTTCTTATAAATTTGCCACTTATTAAATAACATAAAAAATTGCGATTTTTATAAGGTAGCTACCTTAGTAATTTCTAGACGTCCAACTCATTCCTTTTTCATTGAATTACTCCTTAAGTTGAATTCCAAACGTGAAAATACATTAAAATGGCAAAAACTTAACTAAAAGTAAAGAAGATGCTCTATTTGATTATTACCTTCTTCTGGAAGTCAGCCTTGAATTAAATTCCTAATTTTTCTAAGCTGAACTCACGTTTTATTACTTTTACTAGTCAATTTTTTGTGTTAAAATACGAGTATATTTCTTATAAATTTGCCACTTATTAAATAACATAAAAAATTGCGATTTTTATAAGGTAGCTACCTTAGTAATTTCTAGACGTCCAACTCATTCCTTTTTCATTGAATTACTCCTTAAGTTGAATTCCAAACGTGAAAATACATTAAAATGGCAAAAACTTAACTAAAAGTAAAGAAGATGCTCTATTTGATGATTACCTTCTTCTGGAAGTCAGCCTTGAATTAAATTCCTAATTTTTCTAAGCTGAACTCACGTTTTATTACTTTTACTAGTCAATTTTTTGTGTTAAAATACGAGTATATTTCTTATAAATTTGCCACTTATTAAATAACATAAAAAATTGCGATTTTTATAAGGTAGCTACCTTAGTAATTTCTAGACGTCCAACTCATTCCTTTTTCATTGAATTACTCCTTAAGTTGAATTCCAAACGTGAAAATACATTAAAATGGCAAAAACTTAACTAAAAGTAAAGAAGATGCTCTATTTGATGATTACCTTCTTCTGGAAGTCAGCCTTGAATTAAATTCCTAATTTTTCTAAGCTGAACTCACGTTTTATTACTTTTACTAGTCAATTTTTTGTGTTAAAATACGAGTATATTTCTTATAAATTTGCCACTTATTAAATAACATAAAAAATTGCGATTTTTATAAGGTAGCTACCTTAGTAATTTCTAGACGTCCAACTCATTCCTTTTTCATTGAATTACTCCTTAAGTTGAATTCCAAACGTGAAAATACATTAAAATGGCAAAAACTTAACTAAAAGTAAAGAAGATGCTCTATTTGATGATTACCTTCTTCTGGAAGTCAGCCTTGAATTAAATTCCTAATTTTTCTAAGCTGAACTCACGTTTTATTACTTTTACTAGTCAATTTTTTGTGTTAAAATACGAGTATATTTCTTATAAATTTGCCACTTATTAAATAACATAAAAAATTGCGATTTTTATAAGGTAGCTACCTTAGTAATTTCTAGACGTCCAACTCATTCCTTTTTCATTGAATTACTCCTTAAGTTGAATTCCAAACGTGAAAATACATTAAAATGGCAAAAACTTAACTAAAAGTAAAGAAGATGCTCTATTTGATTATTACCTTCTTCTGGAAGTCAGCCTTGAATTAAATTCCTAATTTTTCTAAGCTGAACTCACGTTTTATTACTTTTACTAGTCAATTTTTTGTGTTAAAATACGAGTATATTTCTTATAAATTTGCCACTTATTAAATAACATAAAAAATTGCGATTTTTATAAGGTAGCTACCTTAGTAATTTCTAGACGTCCAACTCATTCCTTTTTCATTGAATTACTCCTTAAGTTGAATTCCAAACGTGAAAATACATTAAAATGGCAAAAACTTAACTAAAAGTAAAGAAGATGCTCTATTTGATGATTACCTTCTTCTGGAAGTCAGCCTTGAATTAAATTCCTAATTTTTCTAAGCTGAACTCACGTTTTATTACTTTTACTAGTCAATTTTTTGTGTTAAAATACGAGTATATTTCTTATAAATTTGCCACTTATTAAATAACATAAAAAATTGCGATTTTTATAAGGTAGCTACCTTAGTAATTTCTAGACGTCCAACTCATTCCTTTTTCATTGAATTACTCCTTAAGTTGAATTCCAAACGTGAAAATACATTAAAATGGCAAAAACTTAACTAAAAGTAAAGAAGATGCTCTATTTGATGATTACCTTCTTCTGGAAGTCAGCCTTGAATTAAATTCCTAATTTTTCTAAGCTGAACTCACGTTTTATTACTTTTACTAGTCAATTTTTTGTGTTAAAATACGAGTATATTTCTTATAAATTTGCCACTTATTAAATAACATAAAAAATTGCGATTTTTATAAGGTAGCTACCTTAGTAATTTCTAGACGTCCAACTCATTCCTTTTTCATTGAATTACTCCTTAAGTTGAATTCCAAACGTGAAAATACATTAAAATGGCAAAAACTTAACTAAAAGTAAAGAAGATGCTCTATTTGATGATTACCTTCTTCTGGAAGTCAGCCTTGAATTAAATTCCTAATTTTTCTAAGCTGAACTCACGTTTTATTACTTTTACTAGTCAATTTTTTGTGTTAAAATACGAGTATATTTCTTATAAATTTGCCACTTATTAAATAACATAAAAAATTGCGATTTTTATAAGGTAGCTACCTTAGTAATTTCTAGACGTCCAACTCATTCCTTTTTCATTGAATTACTCCTTAAGTTGAATTCCAAACGTGAAAATACATTAAAATGGCAAAAACTTAACTAAAAGTAAAGAAGATGCTCTATTTGATGATTACCTTCTTCTGGAAGTCAGCCTTGAATTAAATTCCTAATTTTTCTAAGCTGAACTCACGTTTTATTACTTTTACTAGTCAATTTTTTGTGTTAAAATACGAGTATATTTCTTATAAATTTGCCACTTATTAAATAACATAAAAAATTGCGATTTTTATAAGGTAGCTACCTTAGTAATTTCTAGACGTCCAACTCATTCCTTTTTCATTGAATTACTCCTTAAGTTGAATTCCAAACGTGAAAATACATTAAAATGGCAAAAACTTAACTAAAAGTAAAGAAGATGCTCTATTTGATGATTACCTTCTTCTGGAAGTCAGCCTTGAATTAAATTCCTAATTTTTCTAAGCTGAACTCACGTTTTATTACTTTTACTAGTCAATTTTTTGTGTTAAAATACGAGTATATTTCTTATAAATTTGCCACTTATTAAATAACATAAAAAATTGCGATTTTTATAAGGTAGCTACCTTAGTAATTTCTAGACGTCCAACTCATTCCTTTTTCATTGAATTACTCCTTAAGTTGAATTCCAAACGTGAAAATACATTAAAATGGCAAAAACTTAACTAAAAGTAAAGAAGATGCTCTATTTGATGATTACCTTCTTCTGGAAGTCAGCCTTGAATTAAATTCCTAATTTTTCTAAGCTGAACTCACGTTTTATTACTTTTACTAGTCAATTTTTTGTGTTAAAATACGAGTATATTTCTTATAAATTTGCCACTTATTAAATAACATAAAAAATTGCGATTTTTATAAGGTAGCTACCTTAGTAATTTCTAGACGTCCAACTCATTCCTTTTTCATTGAATTACTCCTTAAGTTGAATTCCAAACGTGAAAATACATTAAAATGGCAAAAACTTAACTAAAAGTAAAGAAGATGCTCTATTTGATTATTACCTTCTTCTGGAAGTCAGCCTTGAATTAAATTCCTAATTTTTCTAAGCTGAACTCACGTTTTATTACTTTTACTAGTCAATTTTTTGTGTTAAAATACGAGTATATTTCTTATAAATTTGCCACTTATTAAATAACATAAAAAATTGCGATTTTTATAAGGTAGCTACCTTAGTAATTTCTAGACGTCCAACTCATTCCTTTTTCATTGAATTACTCCTTAAGTTGAATTCCAAACGTGAAAATACATTAAAATGGCAAAAACTTAACTAAAAGTAAAGAAGATGCTCTATTTGATGATTACCTTCTTCTGGAAGTCAGCCTTGAATTAAATTCCTAATTTTTCTAAGCTGAACTCACGTTTTATTACTTTTACTAGTCAATTTTTTGTGTTAAAATACGAGTATATTTCTTATAAATTTGCCACTTATTAAATAACATAAAAAATTGCGATTTTTATAAGGTAGCTACCTTAGTAATTTCTAGACGTCCAACTCATTCCTTTTTCATTGAATTACTCCTTAAGTTGAATTCCAAACGTGAAAATACATTAAAATGGCAAAAACTTAACTAAAAGTAAAGAAGATGCTCTATTTGATGATTACCTTCTTCTGGAAGTCAGCCTTGAATTAAATTCCTAATTTTTCTAAGCTGAACTCACGTTTTATTACTTTTACTAGTCAATTTTTTGTGTTAAAATACGAGTATATTTCTTATAAATTTGCCACTTATTAAATAACATAAAAAATTGCGATTTTTATAAGGTAGCTACCTTAGTAATTTCTAGACGTCCAACTCATTCCTTTTTCATTGAATTACTCCTTAAGTTGAATTCCAAACGTGAAAATACATTAAAATGGCAAAAACTTAACTAAAAGTAAAGAATATGCTCTATTTGATGATTACCTTCTTCTGGAAGTCAGCCTTGAATTAAATTCCTAATTTTTCTAAGCTGAACTCACGTTTTATTACTTTTACTAGTCAATTTTTTGTGTTAAAATACGAGTATATTTCTTATAAATTTGCCACTTATTAAATAACATAAAAAATTGCGATTTTTATAAGGTAGCTACCTTAGTAATTTCTAGACGTCCAACTCATTCCTTTTTCATTGAATTACTCCTTAAGTTGAATTCCAAACGTGAAAATACATTAAAATGGCAAAAACTTAACTAAAAGTAAAGAAGATGCTCTATTTGATGATTACCTTCTTCTGGAAGTCAGCCTTGAATTAAATTCCTAATTTTTCTAAGCTGAACTCACGTTTTATTACTTTTACTAGTCAATTTTTTGTGTTAAAATACGAGTATATTTCTTATAAATTTGCCACTTATTAAATAACATAAAAAATTGCGATTTTTATAAGGTAGCTACCTTAGTAATTTCTAGACGTCCAACTCATTCCTTTTTCATTGAATTACTCCTTAAGTTGAATTCCAAACGTGAAAATACATTAAAATGGCAAAAACTTAACTAAAAGTAAAGAAGATGCTCTATTTGATGATTACCTTCTTCTGGAAGTCAGCCTTGAATTAAATTCCTAATTTTTCTAAGCTGAACTCACGTTTTATTACTTTTACTAGTCAATTTTTTGTGTTAAAATACGAGTATATTTCTTATAAATTTGCCACTTATTAAATAACATAAAAAATTGCGATTTTTATAAGGTAGCTACCTTAGTAATTTCTAGACGTCCAACTCATTCCTTTTTCATTGAATTACTCCTTAAGTTGAATTCCAAACGTGAAAATACATTAAAATGGCAAAAACTTAACTAAAAGTAAAGAAGATGCTCTATTTGATGATTACCTTCTTCTGGAAGTCAGCCTTGAATTAAATTCCTAATTTTTCTAAGCTGAACTCACGTTTTATTACTTTTACTAGTCAATTTTTTGTGTTAAAATACGAGTATATTTCTTATAAATTTGCCACTTATTAAATAACATAAAAAATTGCGATTTTTATAAGGTAGCTACCTTAGTAATTTCTAGACGTCCAACTCATTCCTTTTTCATTGAATTACTCCTTAAGTTGAATTCCAAACGTGAAAATACATTAAAATGGCAAAAACTTAACTAAAAGTAAAGAAGATGCTCTATTTGATTATTACCTTCTTCTGGAAGTCAGCCTTGAATTAAATTCCTAATTTTTCTAAGCTGAACTCACGTTTTATTACTTTTACTAGTCAATTTTTTGTGTTAAAATACGAGTATATTTCTTATAAATTTGCCACTTATTAAATAACATAAAAAATTGCGATTTTTATAAGGTAGCTACCTTAGTAATTTCTAGACGTCCAACTCATTCCTTTTTCATTGAATTACTCCTTAAGTTGAATTCCAAACGTGAAAATACATTAAAATGGCAAAAACTTAACTAAAAGTAAAGAAGATGCTCTATTTGATTATTACCTTCTTCTGGAAGTCAGCCTTGAATTAAATTCCTAATTTTTCTAAGCTGAACTCACGTTTTATTACTTTTACTAGTCAATTTTTTGTGTTAAAATACGAGTATATTTCTTATAAATTTGCCACTTATTAAATAACATAAAAAATTGCGATTTTTATAAGGTAGCTACCTTAGTAATTTCTAGACGTCCAACTCATTCCTTTTTCATTGAATTACTCCTTAAGTTGAATTCCAAACGTGAAAATACATTAAAATGGCAAAAACTTAACTAAAAGTAAAGAAGATGCTCTATTTGATGATTACCTTCTTCTGGAAGTCAGCCTTGAATTAAATTCCTAATTTTTCTAAGCTGAACTCACGTTTTATTACTTTTACTAGTCAATTTTTTGTGTTAAAATACGAGTATATTTCTTATAAATTTGCCACTTATTAAATAACATAAAAAATTGCGATTTTTATAAGGTAGCTACCTTAGTAATTTCTAGACGTCCAACTCATTCCTTTTTCATTGAATTACTCCTTAAGTTGAATTCCAAACGTGAAAATACATTAAAATGGCAAAAACTTAACTAAAAGTAAAGAAGATGCTCTATTTGATGATTACCTTCTTCTGGAAGTCAGCCTTGAATTAAATTCCTAATTTTTCTAAGCTGAACTCACGTTTTATTACTTTTACTAGTCAATTTTTTGTGTTAAAATACGAGTATATTTCTTATAAATTTGCCACTTATTAAATAACATAAAAAATTGCGATTTTTATAAGGTAGCTACCTTAGTAATTTCTAGACGTCCAACTCATTCCTTTTTCATTGAATTACTCCTTAAGTTGAATTCCAAACGTGAAAATACATTAAAATGGCAAAAACTTAACTAAAAGTAAAGAAGATGCTCTATTTGATGATTACCTTCTTCTGGAAGTCAGCCTTGAATTAAATTCCTAATTTTTCTAAGCTGAACTCACGTTTTATTACTTTTACTAGTCAATTTTTTGTGTTAAAATACGAGTATATTTCTTATAAATTTGCCACTTATTAAATAACATAAAAAATTGCGATTTTTATAAGGTAGCTACCTTAGTAATTTCTAGACGTCCAACTCATTCCTTTTTCATTGAATTACTCCTTAAGTTGAATTCCAAACGTGAAAATACATTAAAATGGCAAAAACTTAACTAAAAGTAAAGAAGATGCTCTATTTGATGATTACCTTCTTCTGGAAGTCAGCCTTGAATTAAATTCCTAATTTTTCTAAGCTGAACTCACGTTTTATTACTTTTACTAGTCAATTTTTTGTGTTAAAATACGAGTATATTTCTTATAAATTTGCCACTTAT
Source organism: Ormia ochracea (assembly GCA_963402855.1). NCBI lineage: Eukaryota > Metazoa > Arthropoda > Insecta > Diptera > Tachinidae > Ormia > Ormia ochracea. The sequence goes on from OY727106.1 coordinate 46,660,457, forward strand.
TAAATAACATAAAAAATTGCGATTTTTATAAGGTAGCTACCTTAGTAATTTCTAGACGTCCAACTCATTCCTTTTTCATTGAATTACTCCTTAAGTTGAATTCCAAACGTGAAAATACATTAAAATGGCAAAAACTTAACTAAAAGTAAAGAAGATGCTCTATTTGATGATTACCTTCTTCTGGAAGTCAGCCTTGAATTAAATTCCTAATTTTTCTAAGCTGAACTCACGTTTTATTACTTTTACTAGTCAATTTTTTGTGTTAAAATACGAGTATATTTCTTATAAATTTGCCACTTATTAAATAACATAAAAAATTGCGATTTTTATAAGGTAGCTACCTTAGTAATTTCTAGACGTCCAACTCATTCCTTTTTCATTGAATTACTCCTTAAGTTGAATTCCAAACGTGAAAATACATTAAAATGGCAAAAACTTAACTAAAAGTAAAGAAGATGCTCTATTTGATTATTACCTTCTTCTGGAAGTCAGCCTTGAATTAAATTCCTAATTTTTCTAAGCTGAACTCACGTTTTATTACTTTTACTAGTCAATTTTTTGTGTTAAAATACGAGTATATTTCTTATAAATTTGCCACTTATTAAATAACATAAAAAATTGCGATTTTTATAAGGTAGCTACCTTAGTAATTTCTAGACGTCCAACTCATTCCTTTTTCATTGAATTACTCCTTAAGTTGAATTCCAAACGTGAAAATACATTAAAATGGCAAAAACTTAACTAAAAGTAAAGAAGATGCTCTATTTGATGATTACCTTCTTCTGGAAGTCAGCCTTGAATTAAATTCCTAATTTTTCTAAGCTGAACTCACGTTTTATTACTTTTACTAGTCAATTTTTTGTGTTAAAATACGAGTATATTTCTTATAAATTTGCCACTTATTAAATAACATAAAAAATTGCGATTTTTATAAGGTAGCTACCTTAGTAATTTCTAGACGTCCAACTCATTCCTTTTTCATTGAATTACTCCTTAAGTTGAATTCCAAACGTGAAAATACATTAAAATGGCAAAAACTTAACTAAAAGTAAAGAAGATGCTCTATTTGATGATTACCTTCTTCTGGAAGTCAGCCTTGAATTAAATTCCTAATTTTTCTAAGCTGAACTCACGTTTTATTACTTTTACTAGTCAATTTTTTGTGTTAAAATACGAGTATATTTCTTATAAATTTGCCACTTATTAAATAACATAAAAAATTGCGATTTTTATAAGGTAGCTACCTTAGTAATTTCTAGACGTCCAACTCATTCCTTTTTCATTGAATTACTCCTTAAGTTGAATTCCAAACGTGAAAATACATTAAAATGGCAAAAACTTAACTAAAAGTAAAGAAGATGCTCTATTTGATGATTACCTTCTTCTGGAAGTCAGCCTTGAATTAAATTCCTAATTTTTCTAAGCTGAACTCACGTTTTATTACTTTTACTAGTCAATTTTTTGTGTTAAAATACGAGTATATTTCTTATAAATTTGCCACTTATTAAATAACATAAAAAATTGCGATTTTTATAAGGTAGCTACCTTAGTAATTTCTAGACGTCCAACTCATTCCTTTTTCATTGAATTACTCCTTAAGTTGAATTCCAAACGTGAAAATACATTAAAATGGCAAAAACTTAACTAAAAGTAAAGAAGATGCTCTATTTGATGATTACCTTCTTCTGGAAGTCAGCCTTGAATTAAATTCCTAATTTTTCTAAGCTGAACTCACGTTTTATTACTTTTACTAGTCAATTTTTTGTGTTAAAATACGAGTATATTTCTTATAAATTTGCCACTTATTAAATAACATAAAAAATTGCGATTTTTATAAGGTAGCTACCTTAGTAATTTCTAGACGTCCAACTCATTCCTTTTTCATTGAATTACTCCTTAAGTTGAATTCCAAACGTGAAAATACATTAAAATGGCAAAAACTTAACTAAAAGTAAAGAAGATGCTCTATTTGATGATTACCTTCTTCTGGAAGTCAGCCTTGAATTAAATTCCAAATTTTTCTAAGCTGAACTCACGTTTTATTACTTTTACTAGTCAATTTTTTGTGTTAAAATACGAGTATATTTCTTATAAATTTGCCACTTATTAAATAACATAAAAAATTGCGATTTTTATAAGGTAGCTACCTTAGTAATTTCTAGACGTCCAACTCATTCCTTTTTCATTGAATTACTCCTTAAGTTGAATTCCAAACGTGAAAATACATTAAAATGGCAAAAACTTAACTAAAAGTAAAGAAGATGCTCTATTTGATGATTACCTTCTTCTGGAAGTCAGCCTTGAATTAAATTCCTAATTTTTCTAAGCTGAACTCACGTTTTATTACTTTTACTAGTCAATTTTTTGTGTTAAAATACGAGTATATTTCTTATAAATTTGCCACTTATTAAATAACATAAAAAATTGCGATTTTTATAAGGTAGCTACCTTAGTAATTTCTAGACGTCCAACTCATTCCTTTTTCATTGAATTACTCCTTAAGTTGAATTCCAAACGTGAAAATACATTAAAATGGCAAAAACTTAACTAAAAGTAAAGAAGATGCTCTATTTGATGATTACCTTCTTCTGGAAGTCAGCCTTGAATTAAATTCCTAATTTTTCTAAGCTGAACTCACGTTTTATTACTTTTACTAGTCAATTTTTTGTGTTAAAATACGAGTATATTTCTTATAAATTTGCCACTTATTAAATAACATAAAAAATTGCGATTTTTATAAGGTAGCTACCTTAGTAATTTCTAGACGTCCAACTCATTCCTTTTTCATTGAATTACTCCTTAAGTTGAATTCCAAACGTGAAAATACATTAAAATGGCAAAAACTTAACTAAAAGTAAAGAAGATGCTCTATTTGATGATTACCTTCTTCTGGAAGTCAGCCTTGAATTAAATTCCTAATTTTTCTAAGCTGAACTCACGTTTTATTACTTTTACTAGTCAATTTTTTGTGTTAAAATACGAGTATATTTCTTATAAATTTGCCACTTATTAAATAACATAAAAAATTGCGATTTTTATAAGGTAGCTACCTTAGTAATTTCTAGACGTCCAACTCATTCCTTTTTCATTGAATTACTCCTTAAGTTGAATTCCAAACGTGAAAATACATTAAAATGGCAAAAACTTAACTAAAAGTAAAGAAGATGCTCTATTTGATGATTACCTTCTTCTGGAAGTCAGCCTTGAATTAAATTCCTAATTTTTCTAAGCTGAACTCACGTTTTATTACTTTTACTAGTCAATTTTTTGTGTTAAAATACGAGTATATTTCTTATAAATTTGCCACTTATTAAATAACATAAAAAATTGCGATTTTTATAAGGTAGCTACCTTAGTAATTTCTAGACGTCCAACTCATTCCTTTTTCATTGAATTACTCCTTAAGTTGAATTCCAAACGTGAAAATACATTAAAATGGCAAAAACTTAACTAAAAGTAAAGAAGATGCTCTATTTGATGATTACCTTCTTCTGGAAGTCAGCCTTGAATTAAATTCCTAATTTTTCTAAGCTGAACTCACGTTTTATTACTTTTACTAGTCAATTTTTTGTGTTAAAATACGAGTATATTTCTTATAAATTTGCCACTTATTAAATAACATAAAAAATTGCGATTTTTATAAGGTAGCTACCTTAGTAATTTCTAGACGTCCAACTCATTCCTTTTTCATTGAATTACTCCTTAAGTTGAATTCCAAACGTGAAAATACATTAAAATGGCAAAAACTTAACTAAAAGTAAAGAAGATGCTCTATTTGATGATTACCTTCTTCTGGAAGTCAGCCTTGAATTAAATTCCTAATTTTTCTAAGCTGAACTCACGTTTTATTACTTTTACTAGTCAATTTTTTGTGTTAAAATACGAGTATATTTCTTATAAATTTGCCACTTATTAAATAACATAAAAAATTGCGATTTTTATAAGGTAGCTACCTTAGTAATTTCTAGACGTCCAACTCATTCCTTTTTCATTGAATTACTCCTTAAGTTGAATTCCAAACGTGAAAATACATTAAAATGGCAAAAACTTAACTAAAAGTAAAGAAGATGCTCTATTTGATGATTACCTTCTTCTGGAAGTCAGCCTTGAATTAAATTCCTAATTTTTCTAAGCTGAACTCACGTTTTATTACTTTTACTAGTCAATTTTTTGTGTTAAAATACGAGTATATTTCTTATAAATTTGCCACTTATTAAATAACATAAAAAATTGCGATTTTTATAAGGTAGCTACCTTAGTAATTTCTAGACGTCCAACTCATTCCTTTTTCATTGAATTACTCCTTAAGTTGAATTCCAAACGTGAAAATACATTAAAATGGCAAAAACTTAACTAAAAGTAAAGAAGATGCTCTATTTGATGATTACCTTCTTCTGGAAGTCAGCCTTGAATTAAATTCCTAATTTTTCTAAGCTGAACTCACGTTTTATTACTTTTACTAGTCAATTTTTTGTGTTAAAATACGAGTATATTTCTTATAAATTTGCCACTTATTAAATAACATAAAAAATTGCGATTTTTATAAGGTAGCTACCTTAGTAATTTCTAGACGTCCAACTCATTCCTTTTTCATTGAATTACTCCTTAAGTTGAATTCCAAACGTGAAAATACATTAAAATGGCAAAAACTTAACTAAAAGTAAAGAAGATGCTCTATTTGATGATTACCTTCTTCTGGAAGTCAGCCTTGAATTAAATTCCTAATTTTTCTAAGCTGAACTCACGTTTTATTACTTTTACTAGTCAATTTTTTGTGTTAAAATACGAGTATATTTCTTATAAATTTGCCACTTATTAAATAACATAAAAAATTGCGATTTTTATAAGGTAGCTACCTTAGTAATTTCTAGACGTCCAACTCATTCCTTTTTCATTGAATTACTCCTTAAGTTGAATTCCAAACGTGAAAATACATTAAAATGGCAAAAACTTAACTAAAAGTAAAGAAGATGCTCTATTTGATGATTACCTTCTTCTGGAAGTCAGCCTTGAATTAAATTCCTAATTTTTCTAAGCTGAACTCACGTTTTATTACTTTTACTAGTCAATTTTTTGTGTTAAAATACGAGTATATTTCTTATAAATTTGCCACTTATTAAATAACATAAAAAATTGCGATTTTTATAAGGTAGCTACCTTAGTAATTTCTAGACGTCCAACTCATTCCTTTTTCATTGAATTACTCCTTAAGTTGAATTCCAAACGTGAAAATACATTAAAATGGCAAAAACTTAACTAAAAGTAAAGAAGATGCTCTATTTGATGATTACCTTCTTCTGGAAGTCAGCCTTGAATTAAATTCCTAATTTTTCTAAGCTGAACTCACGTTTTATTACTTTTACTAGTCAATTTTTTGTGTTAAAATACGAGTATATTTCTTATAAATTTGCCACTTATTAAATAACATAAAAAATTGCGATTTTTATAAGGTAGCTACCTTAGTAATTTCTAGACGTCCAACTCATTCCTTTTTCATTGAATTACTCCTTAAGTTGAATTCCAAACGTGAAAATACATTAAAATGGCAAAAACTTAACTAAAAGTAAAGAAGATGCTCTATTTGATGATTACCTTCTTCTGGAAGTCAGCCTTGAATTAAATTCCTAATTTTTCTAAGCTGAACTCACGTTTTATTACTTTTACTAGTCAATTTTTTGTGTTAAAATACGAGTATATTTCTTATAAATTTGCCACTTATTAAATAACATAAAAAATTGCGATTTTTATAAGGTAGCTACCTTAGTAATTTCTAGACGTCCAACTCATTCCTTTTTCATTGAATTACTCCTTAAGTTGAATTCCAAACGTGAAAATACATTAAAATGGCAAAAACTTAACTAAAAGTAAAGAAGATGCTCTATTTGATTATTACCTTCTTCTGGAAGTCAGCCTTGAATTAAATTCCTAATTTTTCTAAGCTGAACTCACGTTTTATTACTTTTACTAGTCAATTTTTTGTGTTAAAATACGAGTATATTTCTTATAAATTTGCCACTTATTAAATAACATAAAAAATTGCGATTTTTATAAGGTAGCTACCTTAGTAATTTCTAGACGTCCAACTCATTCCTTTTTCATTGAATTACTCCTTAAGTTGAATTCCAAACGTGAAAATACATTAAAATGGCAAAAACTTAACTAAAAGTAAAGAAGATGCTCTATTTGATGATTACCTTCTTCTGGAAGTCAGCCTTGAATTAAATTCCTAATTTTTCTAAGCTGAACTCACGTTTTATTACTTTTACTAGTCAATTTTTTGTGTTAAAATACGAGTATATTTCTTATAAATTTGCCACTTATTAAATAACATAAAAAATTGCGATTTTTATAAGGTAGCTACCTTAGTAATTTCTAGACGTCCAACTCATTCCTTTTTCATTGAATTACTCCTTAAGTTGAATTCCAAACGTGAAAATACATTAAAATGGCAAAAACTTAACTAAAAGTAAAGAAGATGCTCTATTTGATGATTACCTTCTTCTGGAAGTCAGCCTTGAATTAAATTCCTAATTTTTCTAAGCTGAACTCACGTTTTATTACTTTTACTAGTCAATTTTTTGTGTTAAAATACGAGTATATTTCTTATAAATTTGCCACTTATTAAATAACATAAAAAATTGCGATTTTTATAAGGTAGCTACCTTAGTAATTTCTAGACGTCCAACTCATTCCTTTTTCATTGAATTACTCCTTAAGTTGAATTCCAAACGTGAAAATACATTAAAATGGCAAAAACTTAACTAAAAGTAAAGAAGATGCTCTATTTGATGATTACCTTCTTCTGGAAGTCAGCCTTGAATTAAATTCCTAATTTTTCTAAGCTGAACTCACGTTTTATTACTTTTACTAGTCAATTTTTTGTGTTAAAATACGAGTATATTTCTTATAAATTTGCCACTTATTAAATAACATAAAAAATTGCGATTTTTATAAGGTAGCTACCTTAGTAATTTCTAGACGTCCAACTCATTCCTTTTTCATTGAATTACTCCTTAAGTTGAATTCCAAACGTGAAAATACATTAAAATGGCAAAAACTTAACTAAAAGTAAAGAAGATGCTCTATTTGATGATTACCTTCTTCTGGAAGTCAGCCTTGAATTAAATTCCTAATTTTTCTAAGCTGAACTCACGTTTTATTACTTTTACTAGTCAATTTTTTGTGTTAAAATACGAGTATATTTCTTATAAATTTGCCACTTATTAAATAACATAAAAAATTGCTACCTTATGGCGTTTTCTTTTCTACAAAAAAAGGCAACACTACCCGCAGGGAGGGCAATTTTGTGTTCTTTTCTAAAAAATGTTGCCCTTTCGCAGTGCAAAAGGCATTGCACTTTTGCCCTGAACAAATCAACAGGGCAGAAATTGCCTTGTAAAACACTGGTTTTTATTCTTGCACAGCGTTACCAGAAAATGTTCAAAAAAAGTCTTTTGAGTTGAAAGTGTCACAAAATTAGATTTTAATAATTATTTTTATATTTTGTATCATATAAAACAAACAAAAGAACACTATGCGGCTGCTTATTTGTATGAGATATTAAAAAAAAAATATTTGTTTTCTCAAGCAGATGAATTAGCAATCTGGCAACTGAACATTTTTGTATACACATTTCATAAAATATACAGAAAATGTTTGTTTTTCAGCTGTAAAAAAAAGGCATTGCACTTTTTTCTAATTTGTGTTCTTTTCTCGTTGTAAAAAAAATTGCACTTTCACAGGGCGGGCAATGCATTTTAAAAAGGCACCTTTTCACAGGGCGACATTTTTAATGTAGAAAAGAAAACGCCATTAAAAAGCATCATCTGTCTTTTTTAATTTTGCTATATTATAAGAAATATTGAATGTGTATTGTATTGAAATATTGAATTTTTAAACACACGACGAAAATGCAACAGTTGGCAACGCTTGTAAAGGGTTATCTGGACGTATAGCTTTACTATAAGCTTTAATGTACTTAAAATAGAGTTTAAAATTTTTTCTAAACATTTCTTATTTTAAGAAATTTATCTGATAATTGAAATTTGACGGTTTAAAAAGTATTTGGAATTACATGTTTGTTTTGCAATTAATATTATATACTTTGAATTGATGTTTTCTTTCGTTTAATGTTTTATTTCAGCTTATTAAATACATACAGAACCGATCATTTAGTTGGCTTACAAGGAAATTTATTGCCAACTATTTTGACTATGATTATTAAAAAAATTAATTCGATGTCAAAAGAAAAAAAACAGCAGTCAACTGTCGGAGTTTGAGTTAGTTTTGAGACAATTTAGTTTTAGTCAACTTAAAGTTAGTTAATTGGCAGTGAATTTAAAGGCAACTACAATGTTCGAAAATTGTTTTGCAAATGAAAGCAGCTTTTAACGCCCACTGTTCAAAATGTTGAATAATAACAATTTCTTTAAAATTAGAATGATACCTCAATTTTTGACACCCTATAATGTTTAAATTACAATAAAATATACTTACTAATGTTAAATAAACTACTTATGCCTTTTTCAACAATACAGATAATATTAAGGTCACTGATTTTTGGTTAAAAACATTAATTATTTTCTAATTTTTACTTACTAATTTTTATTACCCATTTTTTGACAAAATTGTCAATCACATTATTTAATAAATTTTGGTCAATGCTTGGCATATGATGGATAATGTTGGCTTTTAAAGTGTTTTTTTTAAAAAAAAAAGTATTTTATTTTATATTTTATCATCAATAATTAAAGTTTTGATTGTCCACATTTGCTAACCATTAAATTTTTGCAGCGCTGACGTTAATACGAAATACTGAAAGCAGTAAAGAGTTTTTAAATAAGGAGTTTTCTCATTGTTGGTATAAATATAAACTAAATTTAAATAAAAATATTGCAATATGTCAGGAAAATGGTTTTATAAAACGTGAGATTTGTTTTAATTTATTATATTTTACTCAATGAGTTATCTATAATTAAATCACTTTCCTCAAATGCTTATTGTTAATGTAATATTTATTAGACAATTAACCGCAATTACTATTTTTATTAAAAAGCATTGCCGCATTATATTTTCGGGGAACTGACATTCGTAGGACCCACTAGTGTGTTGCTTCACAGCCCTGATATAATATCTGAAACCGGCACCCTCCATTTTTATAAAAAATCGCCTCGAAATAGCAATACCGGTGCCATCCTTTCATACAAAAATGAAGAAAAAATTTTTTTCTTTTCTGATCGAAATAAAAGCAACTCTGATCACATGAAAGTAGTCCTTTTATGAAAATTTTCATAAACTTTTGGTTGTCAAAATAATCTGAAATTTTTAGGCAACACTTTCCGATTTTTCATTAATGAAAACAATTAATTCAATTAATTGAAAACAATTACAGCTGTAAATAGCTATGATGTAATTTTTACTCTTTTGTAGAGAGTACTGTTTTTTTTTTATTAATTTTATCGACTTCTTTTTTAGTTCAAGTCGGAGCATATTAAATTTCAACATCATTATTTTATTGTGCTCAATACTAACTTTTTTCGCCCGTTTAAATAATAATTATTTGTGCTCCACTTTCATTATTGTCTTACAAAACGTCTAGTCCAAACTGCGTTTTCAGCCAAAAATTATTATTGATGTGTATTTTAATGGCGTTTTGCTTTAATTTACAGTGCAAGAACAACATGAACTTGCGTGTTTAATTAAAATGTTGTATAAAAATATCGGTAACCTGAAAGAAAAAGAACGTAAAATTATTTTATAATAATTTTGTAGAAGAAGCAAAAAGGTAAATAATAACGAAAGAATATATATGAGAATTTTGTTTTGGGAAAATTTTTTTTTGTAACAAAACCGCGTTTGAAACCAATTCATAATTTGCTTGTATAAAAATTTTTCACAATTTTTCCGAACACTTACACATTTAAAAATGGTTTTGAATAAATTGTAAGCATTGAATTTTTATTTTATTTCCTTAAATTTATTTATTTATTTTTTTTTTCTTACAACGCGGAAGTTGTAGATGCGACCTTCTAGTGGTCCAACAAAAAATCGATTTCTTTTCAAGACCATCCTCTAATTTAATAGGCTTTAAATACATACATATATGTACATACATCCTTAATGAAATATACGCATTTTTATTGATTTCCCATGTATGGCTTAAAGGCGTGCGCCTTAGTGCAATAGAATATGTTGCGAAAGCAGATATAATACATACATTTTCATATACTTATTGTATAAATGTGAGACTGAGTGGAACCGCTGGAATACTTATTTAGCGGTTTTACTCGTAAAACTGCAAGTGTCATTTGCGGTTTGATGTTCAAGAAATTTTTGGAACGGTTTTTGCTTATAAAACAATTTGGTTTGCTTTATTTTATTATACAGATCCTGTAACACTAAGTTGAGCAAATACATTAAAATCCATAACAGTAGTGTTAAAAAAAATATTATAATTAAATATGCACACACATATGCTTAAGAAAAGACTGTGCTATCATAGCCTTAAAAACAATTTTTTTGGTTAACCAAGTAAATATTAAAGCCACTAAACTATTATACCGATATATATATATTTGTTTTATTAATTTTTATTACTTCTCCTGTTGTTTAATAAAAGTCTTTTCATATGTTTGTACATATATCTTTATTCATATTAATGCAATTATATGCAATAAGCATAATTATATGCAAAAATTTGTATAAAGCAGAGGCAAACAAATGCGGCGTTGTTATGCTCATATTTTACTCATATCTGTTGCAATAAAATCCAATAGTAACTTTTAACTGAAACAGTGAAAACAATATCTGAATGCACTGATATATAAAACCAAAGAAACGGTTACTGCTTAGATGCACCATTGCACGCCTTTGGAATGTGCTGCTTTAGCTTGTTCCTTAAAAGATTCATATAACAAATGAAATAATCTAATATGTAAGTGCGAATGGGCAAAGCCTTTAAGCCACAAACTATCAAACATTCTACTGATATCACTTTGCCGTAAATAAAGTTATTAAAAAATTATAATGTTTAAGCTTGAAAAAATTATTTACATACAATATATAAATAAGAAATCGTTTCCACTAGTGTTGTCAAAATTGCGCTACAGTGGAACCCCAAAAAACTTGGCCGATATATACCAAACGCAATAAATTTTTTTAATACTACGAATTTTTCTAATAATTTTTTTACAAATTGAAAACGAACTCAATTTATTGTAACGAATTGATTTCTCATCTTGGATTTGATTTGTACGGGCTGTCTTAAAGTTCACAGTGCCTGTTGAGCTTTTTCAAAATCTTTTTTAATTTTTTTCCCCAATATATGTAATTCACAATAGCCCAATTACGAAAAAAAAGTAATAGAAAGTTGAAGATAATCATATATATAGGCAAGATCATTCTAGAGTAGGCACGAAAAAATGTGTAAAGTATTACCCCTCTCACACTCCTCTTCTCTCACCCAAAATCACAGATCATTAAGTAAAAACAGGAATAGTTGTGAGCCAAGGATAAGTAACGAATATCCTTATGATCTTCATAATCAACAGCTCATAATTTAAATACACTGAAAGAAAATTGAAAAAAAGAACACTCACTCGTTCGGTAGCCATTGAAAAGTATTTATTCATCTAATTGTTGTTGTTCTACTTGCTAATATTCTCGCGCATATTTTAAATATCAGGTGACCTTGAAAGTATTATCGTTTGTGTGTATGTTTATAATCACGAGTAGTTTGATTTGATTTTTTTTCATTTTAAATTTTATTAGAAGTTTTTGTTTTATGTTTTTTCCTTGTTCCCGAGCATTTTCGAACTTATCGTTTTTCTGAAATACACAACTGAATTCGTTGTGTTATTTGAGACTATTTTTATTAATAGTAATTTTTATCTCCAACGTCATAAACTACACGTGTCGTGCCGAAATAAAATGTGTTTACACATTCAAGCACAAATAAAAAAAATACTAATAACATCTAATAGATGGAAAGAGATTAATAAACTACTAGAAAGTTCAATTGTAGAAATATTAATTAAAACTTTATATATTTTATAATTTTATTAATATGGCAAATATAAATTAAAATATTTTATATCTTTTAAATTTGAACAGTTTAACAGTTTAATACAACAAAGAGATGTTAAGGAGAACCGAACCATGTCAAAGTGGACCAGCTCCAGGAAATGGACTGTCATCTCTTGCCATTTATTTAGGCTGGAATTTCGACTTAAATACGAGTGTTTGAATTTTCAAAATTTTTTTATGTTAAGATGATTTTAAAAACTCAAACAAACCGCAGAAGCAGTTCACGACACCTTTTATAATTAGGGAAAGATGCGAGATTAAATGTGTAAGAAAATACTCGCTAACATGTTGAAGACAGCTAGCCAGCTTTACATCTACATGGCTACGAGTAAAGAATATAAAGAATTTCCATAAAATGATTTATTGAAAATATACTGGAACTAGTCCCATACAATAGAAACAAAATAAATCTCTGGATTGGTAATGTATTTTATAATAATAATTTTGTGATTATTATTTACTAATATAAACTTTTTGTACTGGCTGCCCTTTTTCATTGCCATCAATAAATAGAAAAGCAGTTAAAATGTTGCCAGGTAAATATATCGTAGTAAAGCTTCGTTGATATACAGCCTGTGCAGGCAAAAGAATATCACTTCGCCGTAAATAAAGTTATTAAAAAATTATAATGTTTACGGTTGAAAAAATTATTTACATACAATATATAAATAAGAAAGCGTTTCCACTAGTTTTGTCAAAATCGCGCTACAGTGGAACCCCAAAAAACTTGCCCGATATATACTAAACGCAATAAATTTTTTTTATACTACGAATTTTTCTAATAATTTTTTTACAAATTGAAAACGACTTCAATTTTTTGTAACAAATTGTTGAGCTTTTTCAAAATCTTTTTTAATTTTTTCCCCAATATATGTAATTTACAATATCCCAATTACGAAAAAAAAGTAATAGAAAGCTGAAGATCACAGTTCTCATATCAACGTGTGTAATATATTTTTAAAATACTGTAATCGGTAGCACGGCTGGCGGTTGTAAAAGAGGCTGCTCTTATTACAAGGATGCGAAGAGATAATTTTCAGCCTGCGACTTTGCAAAGTTTATTGCAAATTAATTAGTTAATTAATGGTATCTTAAATAAAAAAAATTGTTAAAAATATATTCCAATGATTTATATTATAATCGTCAAATATTTTTTTTCTCATACATTTTGAAGTTATGTAGGAAATGAAGGTCTAAAGGCAGTTACATAAAAAAAATTAAAAAAATTTATAGAGAGATATATTTACTTTAGTTACGCTGGGCGAATTCTGTTTTATTGTCGAGAGCGAAAAATGTTCATATACAAAATAAATTCCCTGAATGGGGCGATTTACTGAATTCTATAATTTTTCCACTGTGTTCAAAATAAAACATTTTTCTAGGCAATAATTTGATAATGGGCATATGGCAAGTAACTATTTTGATTAATTTTAAGCTCGGATAGCAACTGTTGTTCGAAAAACTATTTCACTATTTATTTGGATTTTGTCTGAACCTAAGCGAGAATTATATCGAATTACTTATATTACACGCATGTAACGCAACATTATAAATATTGTTAGTCGTATGTGTTTCATGATTATGGAAATGTCTGACTTGAGGCTTTAATAAAAATTCAGCAAAAAATTAAATTATTTTAGAGAAACCGACATTGAATTGAAATGTGTTTGATTATTTAACAGCAAAACGCTCTATATGGCACTGAGAGGATTTCATTACCACTTACACAAGATTTCATTATGACCGAATTTTATGTTGGCTATTGATTTCTCTTCGCTTCTCTTCACTACATTTTGTATGCATATTAATTTTTACATACACATATACATATTTCGATTTACGAAGTCAATTTAACATTTTTCATCATATCCGATTAGTATGCGCGTTTATTTACAAATTAGTACAAATTTCGCAAATTAATAAACAATTCGTTACTCTCGATCTCATTTCGCTGTAAAATGTCCTTGACCGAAGCCAATTATAATTGTTTGGATCAATCGAGTTCATCATATTTTATATATTTAATTTTTTTTTTTTTTTTGTTTCCACAAGAAAACAAATGAAACAAAGACAAGAACAACAACAACAACAACAACAACAATGATAAACATTGTGGGTTACTAAACTTTATGTGGATGTGTTTGTATGTTTATAATTAAATAAATGCAGTCATGTATCGTTCGTCATATTTTGAAAATGATTAATAATTAATACTTTACATTTAAATTAGTATTAAATATTACAACGAAAAAAAAAAAATGTTTTTGCGGCGACAATAGCAAAATCTAACAGAATGAAAGCGACTCAACAGATGCTCTCATTTTAATTTCATTTAACAAGTGAAGAGCAAAACGCGATAGCAATTTGTAGCTGTTACGAGTATAATAATAATTTAATAAGCGACTTGTTTCAGATATTCCGCCAGTGCGTAAAAGTATGTAGAGTATCCAGATAAAATGAGCACCTGCATAGAGAATAATTAAGCCAGCATATACTTTTTTTGAGCAGTGGACCAAGCAAATAAGAAGTGTTACAAAATTTTTATGCGTTAAAGTCTTGTTATGTCTCAGGGGTAATGGGTGGAATGTATGCTCGATATTTTCAAACTTGAAATTTTTCCACTTGAAACACAATTTAGATAACTCACTTTTTTTTTATTTCAAAATTTAGTCAATTGATTTTGTTTGGAAAAAGACAAACGGCTACTGTCCAAAACAGAGTTTAAGCGATTATTATAGTTTACCTTCATTTTGTAAAAATTATTTGCAATGTAAATTTTTGAAGAGATAACGCTCAGCCTTGCTGCTTTGTTGCCGACAAATTATTCATTCTCATCAAAATGAATAAAATATTGTAGCTTGCAGCCTGCTGCTTTGAATCTGTCAAGCTCCAATGATTTTAATATTTCTTTATATATAAATTTTGTGCTTCAAAGCAATTCATTCTACAATCTTTGTACACTATTCAGATTGTATATTTGATAACGCCTTCCATGATTCCTTATTGAACTCACATACATGATGCAATTCCTCATTTTTTTAAAAGACTCATTGATAGCCAATGCTGTTAAATATCCATCAATCATTTAAATAAATATTTAACTTAATAATTTGTCACTTAATTTGAATGCTGCGGCATACAATGTTCGAAAAAATGGAAACAAGAAATTTGTGTTTGTCAGTGTCGAAATTTATTATCACCTTTGAATACAAAAATCGGATAAAAGAACCAAAACAGAATTTTTACTTTGCCGCAATAACCGCTCAAGTCAACTTTTAACGGTTTCAACCCGTTAACTATTCTGCTTTGTAAAACTTTTGGTATGTATTTTTTTTCCAAACACCAGCGCTCAGGAATGGTTCCTACTCATGCATTGCATTTGCAAAGGATTTTAATAAAGAATTAGTCGTAGAGAATAGTTTTCATGTAACACATCTGGTGCTGTTAATGAAATTTTTCTAAGGATTTTTACTTCGTCAGTGAAAAACTGTTGCAAAAGTTTGCTGCCAAATATTAAGCGACCCCTTAAATATTCCAGCAGCAATTAACAAAGGAGAAAAAGGTTCGCTGTAAATATGTATTGCCAAAATACTAAAACAAAAACCAATCCATTGGGTAGATTTTAAGGAGCTTTTATTATTACTTTCCTCTCGATCAGCGACATTTCGGCCAATCCAATAATGAACTGACAAAAGGATAGCCAGATCGACAACAATTCACTTGGCCTTAGTAATAATATAAGTAATCCAATTAATTATTATTCACTCAGAGCCCTGCTGGTTATACTTACATATCGCTGGCCTAAAGTAGAAAGGGCTTAATTCGCATTTTTTTGGCAATAAATTTTTTTAGTTGTTCCAATGTGTATTCAGTATATTTCTCTTGCCAAAAAATTGAAGTTAGGCCTTTCTGCTTGAGATCAATGATATTTACTTAATTCATTTGAATTCAAATTTAATTCAAAAACTAATTTTCAGACATATGCGGTTTCGTCCTAATACGTGAATATACGAAATATACTTGTCAAGCCAGCAAGTCTTAATAATTCATTATTTAATTGATTAGGCATCTGCTTTTGTGTTTTCACTTCGTTTCAGTTGAACACGACAGCATTCGTTTGTAGACGGCCCATCGTCACCGCCAAGCCATAAATATCACCCGCGATCCATTCAGTGCTGCCTCAATTTGTTGTTGTAATTATTTTTTCCTGAAGAATAATTTGACAAAATTTTATTGTAAAAAATCAAAAACTCGCAAATGTTATTGTTGTTGTTTTAAGCAGCAGCTGCGGCTTGCTGAATGAACTGACTGACTTTTTTGGCTGTCATTGTTGTTGATTTGTTTGCTGTTACCGGCGCTGTTTGCCTTGATCTTGGCAACATGATAACCCTAACCTTGAAATGTTTTTGTTGTATTTTATTTTTAATGTTTTTTTTTTATTTCATACTTTTTGCTGTTGCTGCTATTGTAATGAGGCCTGTATTTATATTGGGCTACAGTGTCGTCTTTGTGTTGTTGTATTTGTTGTTGTTGTTGTTTTGTTACTGCTTTGCTTTTTAAAAGTGTAGTAAATTTATTTGATTTTTGTATAAATTTTTGCATACGTATTAAGTTGTTGGTTTATTTTTTTCTATTTTCTGTGTTTAGAAGGTGAGGGGATTGGTAACTTCGTATGGCGTTTTCGTCACCATTTAGCAAAGGGCAAATAGTCTCACTGGCAATTTGTTTGATTTTCATTAATGGCAACAATTTTCTTAATATGCTTTTTATTTTAATTTAAGCAGTTCAAGATTCACTGTTCTCTACACGAAAATGTAATGAGATGCCACATTATTTTAAAAAATCGTTTAAAAACGGCGTTTTAGGTGTAACACTATTAAACAAATAAAATGATGTTTATAGAATTTTGTAAATCGTTAATTACAGACATGCCATATTAAAATCCACAAATCGTACGATTCTGTAGTATCGTGAATCACTACCGCACTTAATTTACATTGTTTTCATATAGTACGGGAATACTGAATTTTTAGCCAATTCAATTTGGGGCACCAAAAAAAAGAGAAGAAACAATTTCACAGAAGTTTCCCAGTTGCGTTAACTGCGTAACTCGAATTATTAATTTAATTATAAAGTTTTAACATTTGAAAAAAATTTTTTACCTGGGAAGAAGATATTTTCAAATTAATATATTTACATAAGACTAAATTTCCAAAACTTTAATTTTCTGTGTTATTTCTAATTGAGGACAGTTTTTAGTTAAATATTATTTCCTAATGTTTTAAATCTATAAGCAAATTGTAACAAAAAAAGGGCTGCAGTTCTTAATGGGAACAGTTTAAAATTGAAGTATTTTTTAATTAAAATTACAAGTAGTTAAATTAATATGCGTATGCAATTTTAAAAAGTTTCCTAACTGTTGAAGGAATTTATTTATTTTAAATAGAAAAACATAGTGATTTCTCATATAAAGAAATTTCTTATATAAATTGCTTATAAAAAAAATTTTTTCTAGCGATTTTAAGTTTTTCTAGTGGGAAGATTTAATGCTTTCTGTAATTTTAAAGACAATTTTAAATAAAAATAAAAATTAAAAAAAAAAAAATAAAACGCCATAAAAATTTTTCAAAAAAAAAAATTTCAAAAATTTCAAAATTTTTCTTGGAATTAATATTTTTGGAGAAACGATATTTTTCCTAAAATCCATTTTTAGAAAGTTGAAAATTGAAACACTGTTTCTGCTGCTGCCAACTTAAAACTCAAAACTTTTTATTCATTTATTTTCATTTCATCTGGGATTAGCTTTTATAGAAGAACATTTTCTATTTATGTGTTTTATTTTGGGGGGGATGTTTCGAAGCTAAATTTTATATTTGAAGGTAAAATTAACTTTGTAGGTAAATTAACTTAATTGTTATTTTCATTCAAAATTAAATTAAAATGTTAAATTTAAAATGTTTTTAAAAGTTTTAAGAAGGCTGCTTGTTAGTATCTAAAAAAAATTATTTCATTTATTAAAGTGACTTTGATAAGAGTGCTTATAAAAATCTATTTGTTATAAAGAACACTTTAATGTAAAATAATTAAACATTTCGACTGATCCTGAGCTTTGGCTGGCCATTAAACTAAAAGCTTTAAATACATAAAAATAAATATTTATGTTTATTACTATATCACTTATTACGTAAAGTCTGATTCTTACTTAAAGGTTTTTTTCTTTTTTTTTTGTTATTTCGGTGTCAAAATATACAACAAGTTTCAAAATCCTTGAAGAATCTAGCTTTTGACTTCCCCAATAAATATGTCCGTCTACACGGTTTGATTCATTTATTCATACAATATCTGCTGTCGTCTGCGCTTAAATACTTCATTTGATTTCCTTCTTTTTTGTCATTTAATTTTTTTGGATTGAAAGAATTTTTCAACTAAAAGATTTGATAAAAAAAAAAGGAAAAAACAAAGGTGTCTGGAAAATTAATTTAAAATTCTACAGAGCAATTGATAAGAAGTTTAAGTACAATTTAATATGTCGAAAGCACAGAAATGTTACGCCATAACTGATGCGCTGAGGCATGGTGATGCACGTTATTTAGTTGTATAACTTTTAAGCGCAACATAATTTTTTTATTTCTTGCTCAAGTTTAAGTTTATGGTCAAGGTTATTATGACTCACTGTTAACTGTGTGGTTGTGCGTGCGTATTCCACCTCTGTGTATACACAACTTTTAAAAGAATATAAAATGGCTTAAGATTTTAAGCTGCTATTAGCTTTTTTGTTTTTTTTTGTTTGAATACATGGGAAGCATAAACGTTAGGCCTTGCTAAGTTTTCAGCTGTAAATGAAGGCAGCAAGCAAACCAAGTACGAGTATTTAAATTTTTCTCTAAACGACAGGCTGCTTGCAAGATTAACTGGCAACTTTGTGACGTTCTCATGTCTTTGAACTTATTTAGTTTAATAATTATAAAGTTAATCTTGAATGTTTAATGAGTATCTGAAATTGTGTATGTTAATGCGTTTGTGTGCGTATTTAATTCTTCTAATTATGAATTTTTTAAATTAACACATTTTTTTTAAGGTTTAAACATGCTAAAAATATTTTAATGGCATGTGCGAGACTTCCACAAGGAAGCTTAAATTCGAGACAAGGTCTTTCACCCACCAATCAGCAATGAAATGGAAATGTTACTAGAAAAAAGTGAGGGCAATTGTTCCCCAAAAATTTTAGAACTGGTAAAGCTTGTTCTTAGAACGTTATTGAGATTCAAGTGCGTTTTCGTTTGCTACATCCTGGCACGGAAGTTTCTAAGAAGCTGATTACCAGATCAAAGAAGTATAACAAAATAATTAATAATAAAACTAGAATACGGTTTTTATAAAATAATTATAAAATAATGCTCGCCATTAAAATTTTAAAAAATTTATTTTATTTTTTTATTTGTATTTAACAATTATTGGCATTTGAGAGAAACTTCTCATGCAAACTTTAAAAATAATTAAAATTTTAAAGCGCTTTTTTTCGAACAGAGTGTGAGATAAAACAAACGTCGTAATAATTTGATTTGATTCACATAAAGTGACTTAAAAAAAAGCTTTTCAAATTGTTGAAAAATTTTAAATGCTAAAAGAAATAATTTTTATAAATCACTTGCAACCTTTAAAAGTCTGTTAAAGTGCTAAAAACAGAGGGAAGGCGCGTTTTAATGATTTGTTCGTTTTGGCGCAGTTTTTAATCGCGTTTTGTTTAGTGTTTTCCATTTCTTTTTTGTATGCTTTAATTGCCACAGAATAAATGAACAGTTTTTTAATTTAATTTTTTTTTTTATTTTTAACACATATGCCTATTTAGTCCTTTTTATCAGTTAGTTTCCACATTTTTTCATTTAGACGATTTTTCCATATTAATTTTTTTATTTTCGGATTTTTTGCCCATTTAATTGGTTTTTCTATCTTGGCGATTATAACGATAAACTATCGATTTTTTATTTCATTATTTTGTTAATGTTTAAGCTGTTCTTAAAATTTTTCTTTTGGACTATTCTCACCTATTTTTCTCTTTAGTAATTTTTTCTATATTGAAGCATAGTAATCGCTACGATGTTTTATTTGCCCCATTTTTATTCATTTCCCCCTGTTTCATATAGACGATTTTTTCTATATTACTTTTTTTAACTTTTAATTTTTTTGATTTTTCTATATTGACAATTATCATAAGCAATTGGCGATTTTTCTTATTTCATTAATTTGGCTAATCTTCAAGCTTTTTAATAGGCGATTTTTATCAATGTTAATGATTTCTTTCTTGACTGCTTTTTTCTTTTCAATAATTTTTTTTTTATTTGCACTCATTTTTCTATGGAGTACTACGTTTTGTTATCTTGCCGATTTGTCGTCATGGCGATTTTTAATTTTGAGTTTTTTTTTTCTCACACTTTTACATTGAACCGAAACTTTTTCTAATTTTACTATTTCTTGGGGAACTTTTTTATTATTACGATTTTTTGTATCTTTATCTGTCTGTCTGTCCGTCTGTCTGTCCTCGGTATTTTGGTTACCGTGTAAATAAAGCTTAAATTTCGCTTAATGTCAACAATTTGAAAACCAATTTGCTTAGACTTTTCTTAAATTTATTTCAATTTTTATTTTCTCAAATTAATTAATTTAAAAGTAAATATGCAAAAGTAAATATGGAATATTAATAAGTATCAAACACTCTTACGTTGCCCTCTTGCTTCAAGACGGCCACTGTAGATTATAGAAGAAAAGAAAATTGTAGTAGAAGCACATACTTTTTAGCATCAAATCGCGAACGCTTGCGTTACCAGACACAGCACTTGTCTTACAGTCAAACTCGCTATCAAGTTTCAGCATTTAATTTACTTATTTTCATTATTAAATGTTTTTTTTTTTTGAAATTTCCTATTAGTGAGATATATATCGCAAATTATAGTTTACTTCAATCCAGTACAATTGTAGTATACAGAAATAGCTACGGAATATATTTTCGGAGAAGGGTATGTAAGATTCGTTACAGTCGAGTTGTTTTAATTATTACGGCTTTCTCACATTGAATTTTTAATTTCCGGCGACTTTTTAGTATAACATTATATTTTATTTATATTTATTTTATTTTTTATTTTTTTACTACAAATAAGTATTTTTTATGGCTCTTTAATTTTATAGTTCTCCCGATTTGATGATTTTTTGATAAATTGCCGCACACTTTTCTTTCTAACTGTGGCGATTAGAATTCACATTTTAACTTTTTCATACTTCTATCGAAATAAATAAAATAAAAATAGGCAAAACAAAATGAAAGCTTAAATGGAATAGAAGACAATAATTCACTAAGCGAAATCGCATTTAAAGATAAAAGGCAACTGGGGAAAATATAATGTCTGTCTGTTAACTGCTAGCAAAATTGAAATGATGACACAAGACAGAAGGAATATAATGTTGGAAGGACATTTTTTTCGAATTATTTGAACGCACTAAATTTTTAATTACTTATAAATTATTATACTTATTATTTTATTTATAAACTCAAACTTACAACGAAACTCAAATGTAAACGAAAGCCAGAAAAATAAAATCAGATAATAAAAACCGAATGCCAAAATACGACTCCTGGCATACGCCTGTCGCGGAGTCGAGTTACAAGGTCCATTCAATTAATGTAATTTTTTACTACTTTTGCCAATAAATCTGGCCGTAGGCTTCCAATGTTGTCTGAATTCCCGCTTTGTCGGCTTTAACTAATAACTCTACACCAAAATATTCTAAAGGCGTTAAATCGCACGAGCGAGGGCCCAGTGAATACGAAATAAAGTTGTCGCCAAATTGATTTTTCAGTATTCATATTAAATATCGTTGATGCTTAGCTGATTTATTTTTGGGTGCAAAAACTGTAGCCTGCATAGCTCGATATTAATACTGGCGAATTCCGAAAGGTGTTGCCAATTTTGCTTATTGTGGTAGCGGTTATGATGGCATAAAAAAATATTTCAAATTTTCCATCAAAGTGAAATATAAATCTTTGCTCGAAATTGTAAACAGAAAAAGCAATTCAAATTAGAGCAAATTAAAGAACCGCGTAATCAATGAAATCAATCTTGATATCCTTCACCCATATTTAATTGCTATTCAATAAATTTTAAATGGATCTTAACAAAACAAAATATTTCAAAATTGAACAAAAACAAAAAAAAAAAAATCATGGTTTATGCATGTTTGTTTAAAAAATATAAACAAAATCAGAAAAACGAATTTAAAATATTCAACAAACAAAAAGAAAATTATAATTGTTTTATCGCTGAAAAGAGAACGCGCCACCTAAACAAACGGAATTGGCACGACACAAAAATAAATACAGATAGTTCTAATATATGCACATAATAAAATGATTGGCATTAAATTAAGGAAACAAAAATCAGAAAATAGATGAATTTCGACTTGATCTTGAAGAAGACAGGCAACTTCAAGTTTGTCGGAAGCGAAGTATTGCTTGGCTAGGGTTCTGTTAATGATTGATCAATCACGGCATCAGGCTACACGAATATAGAACTTCAAGAGCCGCTGTCTGCATTTGTAGTCCTGTAGCCCTGTAGCCTGATATATAACTATTTTGACAAGGGGCAGTGACAACACAACTATCGTATTTGAAAAAATTATATTACTTATTTAAAATATAATTGCAGAAATTGTATACAAAATATTTAAAATATACTTGTAAATTGTCCATTTTTTCCACCGCCGGGCCGCTTTGTTATAGTTGAGCAAGTACAAAGTATATGTATGACGTATTCTACCTGACTAGGCCTTTATTGATAAATAGCATACGTCGTATGTCATGTGGAGGCGTTTTCAACCGTACTTAACTTGGCGACAGAAAAGGTAGTACTTGAACTTTTCAACGTACAATTAGGCTTTGGTGTATCTGTATATCTCCACCAATTTAAATTATGCTAAATTTGGATAACTTTTGATATACTCGTACTTTGAGTACTTTAACAGAAGTTAATTGGTTATTTCACAAATAAAATGTTTATAGTACAATTTGTGGCCATTTGAAAAAGTTGGCGCATGACGTATTCTATATACCTGGCCTAAGAAATGGCTAAGTTTATTAGTGTTTCCAATATGGATTACTTTCCTTTAATATATAATTATAATAAATTTATTTTGTATTATATATTGCAATTGTTCATCGTTCTGATAAAGTGTTTGCACATTAGCGACATATTAAGGTTACTTTTGATTGAGCAAGGTCGGTGCAATTGCGCTATATAGAACACTTCACATTATATAAATTGGTATCAATATTATTAAATTATGCCGTGTAGTTCTTTTAGCTTAAAAGATTTCTTCAACCTTTTTGGATTTAAACATAAGCATTTACTCGAATAAATAATTGAAGCAAATGAGAATTATAATTATTAGTGTTTGTTATTCTTACATTATATTACACATTCAAACGATGACGATTGAGCTGAAAAGTATTAGAAAAGTCCTTTCTAATTCAAATATTCAAAGCCTTTAAAGTAGAATTTACAGTATAAAGAATCGTGGATTCAGTACGTAAATGCTGGCAAGCCTTGGAAGAGATGAATCGTAAATATTTTACAGCAGTAAAATTATGTGCAAGGCTTGTTAAGTTAAATATGCCTAATTAAGTTGTTTATGAAGGCACGTGGGCGTTGATGGCATGCGTGGGAGCATTAAAATGCAGCACTAATTTGAATTTGGTTTAAAGATTATCGTATTGATTAGAAATCATTTAGACTCCAAATAGATAACGAAGACTCGCACATGAACCCAACCGAAATTATGCATTCAGCTGTTGCCTCTGGGCTTGTCGTTGATGGTTTTCTTTTTATGTCAAGTACGTTCGCTAATAAAGGTGTAGCTGTTAAAATGATGTGCTCATTTTCAATCAAATCTTCTTCTAATCAACCAATTTAATTAATTTGTCATGTTCAACATTTTGTGTTTTTGGGGTCTCGCACTGATATACATATTTGTATTATTGTTTTCGTCGTTGTTGTTTTTTGTATTTACAACTTAATATGATTTCTGGCGATTGATTGCCGCCGGATAATTAGTTATGACTTATAATGGCACAGAAAAAATGTTTAACAAATAATGTGTTACAAACAAAACTTTTGTTTGAATTGGAAATTGATCTGCATTAAAGTTTTGTTTTTTGCTCCAATAGCTTTTATTTTGCTTTCTTCTTTCTCGGGGCACACTTATTAAAAACTGCTTGCGTTTGTTGATGCAGAACAAGCCAATAACAACAATGACGGCATAATGTTTTTGAAAGTTATTTTTATAACAGGACTCATATCGGCTAATAGCGCTTTATGGCGAAAAACAGCGGTTTTTGGGAAACCACTAAATGCGCTCAGATAGATAGAGAGAGAGAGAGACAAAAAGAGAGAGAGAATAAATATTTTAATTCACTGCTTTAAAACAGAGGAGTTATCATGGTTCATATCATGACGTCTTTTGTATTTCTTCATTTATAATATAACATAATTAATTATTAACGGATGTCGGCGCAATAACGAATCTTTTATTATTTGACAGCCATTGAAACACATTCGTTTAAATTTGTCTAACGTTTGCATCGTGGCCATTCATAGTTTCCAGCTTCCGATGACCAAGAATGACATTGATCACTTGCTACACTGTCCTCTTCCTTTTCGTTTTATCTTGAAAAATTCAAAAATGTTAATCAATTAAATAATTATTACATCAAAAAAAAAAAAAAAAAAAAAAAAAAAAAATAAATAAATAAAAAAATAATAAAAAAATAAAAAAAAGAAATAAACAAGAACTTGGGTGAGGTCAGTTAAGTTTAAGTAAACAACTTTTCAAGTGCTTAAATGTGTTTTAATGATCGTTATTTGTTTAACAAACTTTTAGCTGCTAACAGCTACAAACAGAGCAGATGTTAATCGTGGCAAGCTTTTGAATAATATTGACTCTGCATCTGTCTAGCAGCTCGTCCGTCCAGTCATTATCATTGCTTATATCTAAATTAGTGGGAAAACAATAAATACATACATACATACATACATACGTACGAACAAGTACAGTGATTTCCAATGAAGCCGAAAAATAGAAACATTTTACAACGAAGCTTTAGCAAACTTTAAATAAATAAATAGTTAAAAAACAACGAATAGCATTTAGTTTTTTCTTAATATATTTTTAGTGGGCGAAGCCTTCAAAAAGTGGAAAAAAGTTATTTGTTTTATTCGTTTATTTACGGTCTTGATATTTCATTAATTTTTTGTACCTTGAGAACGGCCGCGTTTCAGCGATGTTAAAACCAAATTCAAATGCTTCTTAAATACTGTTAAATGTTTAAGCGGTTTGAAATAATCTCAGAATACTGCCTGCCGTCTCTTGTCTGTCACCGGATTGCCTTTGTTTGGGCAAGAATGTTGCTGAAAATAAAGCAACAACAACAACAGCAGCAACAACAACAGCAGCAGCAACAACAACAATATCAACAGCAATGGGATCAATTATAATAATTTGTTTTGTTGGTAACTAAAATTTTTTTAGTGTGATTTCCTTTATCTTTTGTTATTGTTGTTGT
This sequence comes from Ormia ochracea, assembly GCA_963402855.1. NCBI lineage: Eukaryota > Metazoa > Arthropoda > Insecta > Diptera > Tachinidae > Ormia > Ormia ochracea. The sequence continues at coordinate 46,686,150 of OY727106.1, forward strand.
TGTTGTTGTTGTTGTCGTTGTAGTTGCTGTTGTTGTGCTTTTTGTTGTATACATAAATATATTTATTTTTGTGTACTTGACCCAGTTTCTTGAAACAATTTTTAGGAGGAAGAAAAAATACTTTTAAAAACTACTTACAGTCAGCCAGTCAGTCAGCCAGCCAGTCAGTCAGTGTTTTAGTATTATTTCTTGTTGAAACTTTGGTGACCTTTTTATCTCTCGTTTTTGTTGTTGGTTTTTTAGAGTTTGGTAAGTTAATTTTGTGCAGCCTGTCTGTCTGCATGTCTGTATGTCTGTCTGGCCGCGTGCTTTTGGCTTCATTTGTTTGCTCAATGTGCGCTGCTACAACTGCATACATACATATATTATTTACACAGCATGTGCGTGTGTGTGTTGCTGCGATCGTTTTCATATGGAAATTAAATTTAAATCCATTTACGTGTGTGTGTGTGTGAGTGTGTGTGTTGAACTATTTATCAGGGAATGAACAGTGTCTGAAGAGTTGTAAACAGTGAGTGATTAAAATTCTGAAAAATTATTGCAACTTCGAAGGTTTTAAAAAGCCAAATAAGACTTTTTAAAACACATTTATCGCTATAAAAATTATAGCGGCGGAAAAGTACACTTGAAAGTTTTTATATTCGCTGTTGCCATGCCAACTATTCATTATTTCTCAACAACCAGAAAAAACTATATATCAATTGATTTTAAAAATAAATAAATCGTAGATAAGCAAATAACTAAAGCTGTGGCCAAACATGCCTTAAAAGCCAAGGAGCTTACAGCTGTCTTCTCATTATAATTCCCGTCCTACACGTTTCTAGTGCAATGCTTTGCTTGAGCTGCAGGTCACGCCATGACTACAGCAGCATCTTGAGAACAAAATTAGTAATTTTTCTACGCAAAATGGTAATGGAATATCGAACTTTTTGTAAATAACTTACGATTTATTATGCGCTATCGAAATTGTTTATTAATTTTTTGAAATCACTGTTCAAGTTCTTTTAGTCAACAGTTTTTTCTCAAAACATTTTTTCGCGCAAATTTTTGGCGACTCTCGAGCACATGATATATTGCAGACAAATAAAACATTCAAGGAAATTGTAATTCACTGGCGGGAAAAAAAATTAATAACAATAATTTGGTTATTTATGATCACACTTCTGCTCTCCCCACTGACTGATTCAATGTTTGTAAAGTTATTTAATGTCATCAGTTTGCTTCAATGTTAAGCATGCCTTAATGTTGTCATTGTTTAAATCCTGCAGCTTTAAATCTTTGCAGGTTTCTTTTGCGGATGTGAAGCTGAAGTATGCTTTACGATAATGGGATATTGTGGTTAATAAAGGGACTGAATGGATGAGTCATGAACCATAATGTGGGAATAGTCATACAGAATTGAAAGAAATTTATAATTTGAAAAGAAAAAGTCCTTGAAATCCTGGAATATTTGCCTTAATTTATATCTTTAATGCAATTGCAGTGTAACGAACTTTCTATAAGTTCCCAAGTATGCACTTCGTTGTGACAATGAATCAGTGAGTGGATTAATGCAGCGAATAATAAAACAGCCAGCCTTGTAGTCTGTCGACGAAGGCATCTTCATCTTCAAGAAACATTTTACTGCAGTGTGGCCTCTTTCATTTTTGGTTTGTAAATTTAATGTGGGCAATTTTATAACAGCATCAGAGATTTAATTAATACAAAAGAAAATTTACATTAAAACGGAAATCTTGAACTCTACTTCAAAGGCCAATACTCCTCTGCAGCCGGCAGTCAAGTTTAGCAAGCCGCTATACCGCCAGGCAATCATTTGTAGCGGCATTAAAGCTCAGGGTCTTTTGTTACATGTGTACATTCTTTATTAAAATTTATAACGCAAAGACGAAGAACAAATAAATAAAAGGGCACAGATGCAAATAAGAAAAAGGGCAACTGCTTCTTCCGCTTCTACCGCTTCTTCCGCATCTTCAGCTTTCTTTCTGTCGTGTGAGCTGCATATTGCACGTTGCAGCTCTTAAATGTCTTGCAGTCACAGGAAATGCTCAAGAATCTCAGTGTGTCTTTCGCATTTTATTCTCCTCCTTTTTTGTTTCTTAATAATATTTTCAATAAAAAAAGCTCTGGCAACAAAGACACACAAATAACCATCCAGACATTAACTGACCTTGAGCATTACTTGACTCTTGAATAGTTGCTGATTCTGATGCTAATTTTAAAGTTAAATGTTGATTGCCAATTGCCGATTGCTATGGGAGAATAACTTAATATTGCTAAAGATGTTGCAAAAAAAAAAACAAAAAAAAAAAAATAAAAAAATAAATAAATAAAAATTAAATCAAAATATATGACTGCCATGGTCAAAGTTTATGTTCGTCGCGTTGAGACTTAAATGTTCCCTCTTAATTTATTTGTTATTTCAATGTTCTCTAAATATTCTTTTTGACTTGCTAAAGTCAAAGATTAAAAAATTAAATCGTGTAGAGTCGGGGAATGCAAGATATTAAGAGGCATTATTTGATTAGGAACTGTTTTTAATAAAAATTAAAGGAGTGCAGCAAATGCCTTCGTTCTCTCTCTCTCTCTCTCTCTCTAGATCTCTTGGTGAAAAACATAATTTATATTTTATACTTTCTCAACTGATAAATATAGCGATAGAAATGGTTGATATACACAACTCTTACTTAACTGATACTAAATCAGCTGTTTTTATCGCAAGTCCTCATGATAAAAAATTTTAAGCTAAATTTTTTCAATTGTCAATGTACGGACCGTAAGTATTTTTCCGATTTCTCTAGCAGAAGTATATAAACAGCCTCTTTGGGGAACAGTTTAAAAAAACAGGCTATATTATATCAGCTCTACATATGCCGGATTAGCTGTAACGGGCACACTTTAAAGTATTATTATTAAAATTTCAGATGTAGAGAAATACTCGATTAGAATCCGAAAATTATCTTCAGTTATGAAATCAAGCCAAAAAATCTCAGATGTGCGGAGATTGTCTAACGTATTCTGAAAATTTTCCTGTTTTCAGTTAATAGATCTTTTAAGAACGATATTTAAATTCCGACAAAGCCACACAATACCACTTATTTCGCATTGGAACTTCTGTATACATGCTTTAATGCCATAAGGTAAAGCCATTTAAAGTTTATACAATCTTTGTCTTTTGAGCTTTCTTAAGATGCAGGTTCTTATGCCAACAACTCACAGACCACATAGGCTTTGAACTCAAGTCATTTTTTCCGGGTATTTTTATTAAAATTAAATACTTTCAAATAATTTGAAAAGAGTTGCCTGACATCAAGAAAACAAAAACTGCAGTGTTATCGCATTGTGAAATCAAAATTGTTCGAAATGAGTGATTCGTGCTCTGCGTTGTCAAGAGCTCCAAGTGATCACCAGAGTTAATGACATTATATAGTTAGATATATACAATATATATATAGATAACATATAGTTAATGGAATAAGTATACATATGTTAACAATAAGAAAATACATAATTGCCACAAGGCAAGGTCACAGGATAATTATAACTAGACAATGATCTAGACATAGAAATAGGAAACCAAACCATCTGGTATACAATTGATATTACTGAAATATGGTACAATATTTTACAAGAATAAATGTATAAATAGACGTCAGGTAATAGTTATTCAGGTAGTTAAGATTATGAAGTAAAATAGGACGAATTTTAGGACCTATGTAGCTCTTCAATAAAAATAAAATAAAAAGTAGACGCATACGCGTCGAAAGAAATTTTTTTTTTTTTTTAATAACAGTGTAAAAATTTTAATTGGCGATCCTGCCAGGAGGATAGTAACCTTTATCCTTCATTGAGCGGACTAAGCAAAGTCTTGTCGCAGCAAGAAATGACAACACTTCCTATAAGAGGAGCACAAACTAATCAAAAAAGGAAGATGGGAGTTAAAATATTCTTAATGATCTCAAGAAACAACCTGTACGATAAAAACAGAGTAGCCTTAAGAAAAATGGAATAACAATTTGATATGAAATTGAAAATATGAGAATGGAACACCAAAGCCAAATTCATGGTTTAGAGGAAATAGTCAAGCAAAGCCAACGAAATCCACACATGGAAACTATACCACTAAACCAAAGATTATTAGTGGAACCTAATATCACTTATGAAAACCAAAAGAAATGGGACATTTTCAAGTCATTATCTGTATTTGATGACCGTATCAACAACTATAGAATTTGGAGAGAAATGATATTATATTATAGTAATTTAGAGGAAATGGTCAAGCAAAGCCAACGACATCCACACATGGAAACTATTCCAGTAAAGCAAAGGTTATCGGTAGAACCTAATATCACTGATAAAAACCAAGTGAAATGGGACGTATTCAAGTCATTAACAGTATTTGATGGCAATATCAACAACCATAGAATTTGCAGAGAAGATGCAACCAGAATGATGGAGATAATTGTGACTATACGCAATAGACTCGATAAAACCTATGCAAACACTAGACCACTATATATTCTGCAGCAAAGAAAAATATTTCTTTTATGCAATAACAGTGTAAAACCCTTAGTTCTCGTGAAGGGAGCATGTATTAGAAATGAAGTTATCTTATTCTTATACTTGCAGGCGATTCTCGTTTTTAATTTTAATTAAGCAGAGCTTTAATACACATAAAATAAAGAGCTTTAATAAATTTCTTTCATACTACTTCTAACAGACTTTAATGTTTAATTATTTTACTAGATTATCACAGGGATAAATGAGTCCATATTTAACCATCACTTCTTTCAACCTTCAACAATTTTAAATTGCGTTTTACTCATTTCACAAGATGATAAAATCTCATTGCGAAATGTCAGTAAACTTTTTCCAAGCAGCAGAGCGTAAGAACTCCTGCGAACGCGTCAAAAAATATTATACATAAATATGCAATCCCATTGATTTAACTAATTATATTTCTTTTATCGCATTGAACGCACTTGAACTGTCGTTGACAGTAGCAAATCGCCAGCAGCATTAATCAACCAACAAACCCACCATCAACAGTCCGCCGAAGAAGTTTAAGTGCACTGACAGCAATCAGTAGAGAAAATTAAATTGCAAATTTAATAAATTTGTAATTTTTCTAACATTATATTTAATAGTATTAAACACTTTTAATACGTTGTTGTTGCTTTTTCTGCATGCAATACTCGCAACTACGTATGCACACTCACACACACACTCGCACACACCTCTTCATTATTCATTTAATTTTATTTTATATTTTCTCATTCTTTATTCGTATATTGCAATTGTTTTTGTTTGGTTTGACGTCAATGTCAGGGCCACCATATAAAAAATGCACTAGAGAACAAAAGTGCACTGTGAAAACTATAAATAGAATTTAATGAATGTATTCAGATAGTATGAGTAAATATTCTGAAAATCGCATGTAACCGGCCGGCAATTCTTGGGTATGATAGTGCAATAGAAAACTTTTCAAGGACTCTTTTGGACGAGCAGATGTGTGAAAGTGTGTCTGGCTGTGTGTGTATGGGAGAGAGAGAGAGTGAGAGACAGAAAGAGGGCGAGAAAAAAATTGCAGATATATTAAGAGAATTAAAGTCTTGTTGGTTTTTTAACAATTCAGCAAAAAAATATTTTTAAATAACCGATGTTTGATTTTTTATAAGTTTTTAAATTTTCTGATTATTTTCAGCTTAAGAAAATTTTTGTTTTATAAGCACTCATAAAAAATTATTTTGTTTTTTAATAAATATTGTGGAGTATTAATTTAATATCAAATTGACTTTTAATTCAGCTATGCAGAATGCATATCCAGGAAAAAAAATATTAAGCTACACACTTTACTAATTGAGCTGCATACTATATTTTATTCAGCCCCACATTTATTCAGCTGCATAATTGATTTTTTTTTATTGAGCCCCTTACCTTCTTCTACTCCTTATTTGATGTTTTATTCAGCCTATGGTTTTCTTATTCAGTTATATGCCTCTTAAGAATTTATTCAGCTACAACATTTTTTAATGAGCCACATAGCTTTTATATTCCGCTGGCTTTTTTAACTTTTGTTCAGTTGGCAATTCTTATATTCAGCTGCATGGTTCTCTTACACTGCTTTCTATTTTATATTTTATTCAGCTGTAAATTTTTTTTATTACGCCACTAGGCTTTCTTATTCCTTTTATTATTTAATATGTTATTCAGCTGCAACATTTTTTAATCAGCCACATAGCTTTTTTATTCGACTGCCATATTAAGTGATATTTCATTCAGTTATCATTCTTCACTATAAGTTACATAGATTTCCTATCTGTTGTCAATTTCTTACGGGGATTTTTTGTTCTTTTGTTTAGCCTAATTTATTTTGCTTTGCTGTGGACAGCAAACATTAATTGGATTCGAATTCAGCAATGGCAGTTGTTTTTTTAGTTAATTGATTTTCGTATTCAAATAATGGTCAGTCTATTCAGCTGAATAAGCATTTTTCTAATAGGAATTAATAATTAATGAGATTAATTCGTTGGATTGTAACTGCATGAGTGTATGTGAATACTTCCCTTTAATTCAGCTGAATGCATGAATATCTTGCGATTTGCTTTGGACGAAGAGAATTTTACCTCTTTCATAAAAAGCTTAGCTTGTGCCAGTCCGTAGTCGAAGCCTGATCTAATAATTTACTAATGCATATGGGAAAGTTAGCAAAAGCAATTCAGGCTAACAAATTTTATATAATTATATCTTTTATATCTGCTACTAGAAAAAGAGCTTTTTATTAAATTGTTGTTACTCTTCTTTGCTAATTGCAGAGGTTTCGCTCTTCATACTGAGCTCTTCTTTTAGGTTTTTATTTGTACTGATTCTACAATTCTATAATAAATATTTATGTGTGTTTGCCTGGCCACACGAGCATACTGAATAAATAAAGCTTTTCTTTACAGCAACGAAGGTCAGAGCTCCCACTCTGAACTTTTATGTTAATATTATTGAAGGCTTTTAAAATAGTTCCAAAATAACACAAGACTACAAAAAAAAAATTATTTAAAATGTATTTGATTTTAAATGTTCTTTAAAGAGTTTGCTTTTGTTGCTGCTGTAATAATAAATCCTTTTCGTTAAGTTGAATTATAAAAACGAAATAATATTATTTATCTCGGATTTTTTACAAAAAACACCGCAATAAAATAGAAATGTCGTCATTGTCATAGATCGTTGGGAAAGGTCACGTATCTGATGAAGAACAATAATTGTTTTCTGAACGACTCACAGAGGTTGCGGTGTCGTCTAGAAATTGTAAATATGATGCTGCTGTCTTCCGTTATATGGGTGTTTCCATAAAAATTTGCGCTCTCTGCCACTTACCGCATATTCTTTATTTACTTGTCCTCACCGTACACTGGCCTATGAGGAATATGTACGTGTATGTATGTTCGTAACTTTAGGTTTCCCAATTTCGTTATATATACATATATTTTTTTGTAAATTCGTTAAACGTTTTATTTTAAAATTATCTGATTCGATTTACTTATGTAAACTGTGCCAAAATTTTAATTTGTCCACTGTCCGGGTTAGCTTTACACAATAGCTTGAAAAACTGCATGGGGAACCAAAAAAAAAAAACTGTTAATTTTGATAATAGTTTCAACTATTACTTAATTTGGAATGTCTTCTCAGGTGATAAGTCGTGAATTTCAAAAAGTCAAAAATTTGTCGCATCGCTTTCATTTGTAAATACAACAGCCTTCCCTGAAAATACTTAAATATGAAAGTTATAACTCGTATTACATTTTTATACAAAAAGAACTCTTTTTTGAATTATATATAATTGTCAAAAAGTGTCTCTTAAGAATAAGTGTCGGTTCACACTATGGAAGTCTTGTTAGGTATATTTTCAACTTATAATTTGTTGTCTTGAATTTTATCTGCAATACAGTCTGCCCAATTCTTATTGCAGAAAATTTGATTTACATATTAAGGTTTATTGTATGTATGTATGTGTGGATTTTTACATTATGAAAGCTATAGCAAGCTCTATTCGAAAATATATCTGTAGTATTATAATCGCATTAAATAGATAAATACAATGAACATTTAGCGAATATACAAAAAGGTTAATGATATTCACTATCGAAAGCAATCAGCTGTTGTTTTTCTCTCTTTCTCTCTTTTGCCAACTAAATGAGTTTTTAAATCTACAAAAAGAAATTGTAAATTACAAGAAATTGTAATTTATTGCTTTCTAAAGTCCAATAAATAAAAATAAGAAATTGTATTTATATATGCAACATGTATATGCATGCACGCGCACGTACATATGGATCGGTAAATATATGGAGATGCAAATATATAAGTATATCATATACGTATGTGTTATTTTATATGGTTGTAATATATTAAAAAATTTCCATGACTTTTCTCTTCCACAGCATTGGTCGCTACTCTATAACAATGAAACTTTACTTTTTGAAAGCAACGAAAATTCACATTCAAATTCAAACTTTTTGTCTGCTGGTCTTCGCTTTTGTGTTTTTCCGCATATTTTCAGAGTGTTGCCATATGAGGGGAAATTATAACGAGACCAAGATTGTTATTGCTGAGAACAAGAAGTTACTGAATTATAAAATTGTTACTGCAACCGAAAATAATTGTTGATAAAAGTTGCTATTTTCAAATCGTTATAAGTTACAGAATGGTATTACTAAGGGGTTGTGCACCCCTTTCTCTTATTCTATCTTTTAAACTTAAAAAAAAATAAGGAGACTTGCACTATTTGAACTTAGACTAAATTTATGGCAATTTTATACTCTCTTATCAAAGAACAAATTCATGTTGAACCGTGTAATAAAAAATTCACTGATTATCCTGCACTGACATACACCAACAAAAGCATACTGTACGTTCGTAGGTCACCTAACCAAGCGCAAAAAGCAACACAAAGCTCTCTGTAAATTCTAGAAAATTGCCGTGTTTTCAAGTTCTTGGCCATGCAACAAACTACAGGTGTTCTAAAGTTCATGTTCATGGTTTGTGGTTTGTGGTTCACCTCCTCCGGCATACGAATTGTTGTGTTCCTCCATTCCCTGTGCCGGCAGTTGTGACCTTGTCATTTACGTTTGATGTCATTTTTTATTTCTTATAATTTTATTTTCATATTAATTCCTACTAAAATGTGCCGTGTGGATGAGATGCCGTTGAAGGTTGCGACCAGCTGCCATCTACCCGTACAGGCTCTCTTGCTAGCATGCCTTTTACAAAAGTCTCTACAATTCGTGTGGATTTCTCTAAACTACAGTAATTTTATATGGGTGTGTGTATGTGTTTGGACTCTTCCCAACAATTTCTGTGGGAAGTCCTTTTCTTCTTTTCATTGTTGAATTGTTTGTTTTTGATTGTTATTAGTTTTTATTTGCTCTCTTGTTTCTTTTTCTCTAAAGGACCTTGGATTTACCTAATGTGCATGTGTAATTGAATGGTTGAATTAATTCTGAAAATAAATTTTATACTCTATTGAATCAAATAAATTTTGTTGCCTGAGTGGTTAAATTGGTATCGAAACTGCTTTACTTAAAAGTTAATAAATTAAATTTGTTTTATAAGTTTTTAATATTCGAAAAGGATATCCTTTTTGAATTTTTTTTTTAATTTAAGCCGAGAATTTAATTTTTGAATGTCTTTTTCCTGCTTTTGTTGCAAATCGAAAAAATTACTTTCACACTTCTTAGTTTTTCAGTCCGTTAAATGTTCAACATACGAAAGGAATTCTAATCCTCTTCATTTTATAGAAATTACATGTAATTTGGGATTAGTGGCTCAAGGAGTCTGCAGTTGATGTATTAATATTTTGTGCATCCCGCGATCATGATATTTTTGGACTCAGTTATTAAATTTCATAACTCCCGATATTTTCTTATTATACGCAATTTAATTTAATACTCTTGTATATTAAGGACATTTTCAATTTGTTCAATTTCAAATCTTTTATCTGAGATGAAGATCACCGCTAATTGTGAAGCTTTTCCTTCACTAAATGAAATGATAAAAAAGCTTGAGTAAAGACGTCTTCAATATGAAATATGCAGTTATCAGTAAGAATATGCACAGTCCATATACGACCTTCGACATTCAGTCGATGTGGAAAGGATGAAGCCGACTGCCCATCTTACTTAATCCCCAATTCATGTCCAAGCGTACACTTTACATCGCCATCGTCCGCAAACACTCATGTTGGAGGACTTTGATCTGTTTACCCCCTGGAATGACAAAACAATCTGTAATCATATCACAAACAATGGCCGCAACAAAGGAACAGGGATGGAAACACCACAATATAATTTCAAGACACATTTAGATTAATGATACCAATTTTCTCTAGCTTTATGTATGAAAAAAGTAGTCCAGAGTACATATTGAAAAACTACAAATTGAAATGTCTATTCCTGACTTGTATACATACAATCCTTCTATCAAGGCAGGATCATGTTTAGATAACAGAATCTTTGACAAAGTAAAGAATTTCTATCTAACTATGTGTTTTATTCTAGGCCTTATTCCCAGTTTTCAGTTTGTTTATCCCCAAAATCTCCTTATTTTCAAAGAAATATTTGTCTTTAAAGAAGTTTCGAAAGAGGATCCTGGTGCTCAGCTGTACCCTTTCATTCACACATGAGATGTTAAAGCACTTGATAAAAATGCTTGACAATTAAACTTATTTGGTTTTGAGCACAAAAACTTTTAAAATATTTTTGTGTTTGTTTTTGTAAAAAGTAATGAAAAAAGTCGCAAAGGAACTATCCAGAATAGTCCTTTTACTTTGAATACCCAAACGCTACTGGACCAAATGAAAATGTTCTTATTTTTGGGCGAAACACAATGAAACTGGCAACGCTGCAATTAGCTGCAATAAGCTCTCCTCATAGTCCCTACAAGGCGAGAACTCAGCCCCATAACTTTGTTCTCCGGTTTAAGGCCATATAGGTCCAATTGCTCTTTTTGGACCGAGGATTGGTACACCTGTTCCAATGTGCCAACAATTAGTACTTATAGTAACATAAATACGGATGAAGTCCGAGAGGCAAGCTGGTGTTTAGCAGTAATATTGTTACAATTCGTGGAAATAATAGACATTGGCGTAGGCTTTAAAATACCCTTCACTTATAAGCCTTCCACATAACAAAGGCGTATAACGCAGTCGGATTTTGGAATTGTTATTGGTTAAATGTTATCGTTATCTACGCAATGTGCTTTCACTAAAGCACATACCCCGCAGTAAACCCCACAACCATTTGAGCGAAAGAAAAATAATAAAACCGAAACAATAAAAACATTAACCCGACTACTGCTATTCTTATATTTATTCAAAATACTTTAGACGACTAACAATGCATAAGTTCGTAAGTGACGTGTAAGCATCAATGTCCTTTTATTGACCTTTAAGTGCTGTCAAAATAAAAAATCAACAGCTTTATTTTGTTTGGAAGCGGTGCGAAGAAATATTTCTAATCATATTCGTATTAGAGAGTGGAATTATAAATAGCAATGCCACTAACAACAATAAAGGAAAAGCTACAAAATAAAAGTCTTTGTGAAGGACTATTTCACCTTCATCCTTCATGATAAGTTGAAAGAAAGAAATCTAATAAAAATAAAAAATGGAAAGAAAAATTAAATCAAAAACACGCGCAAATGTTTTCTTAACATGTTGTCAGCATCCTTTGGAGATAGTGAAGGCAAAAAAGGACGCCGGTTAAAAAAAAAATCAAAAGAAGTAGCTTGATAACAATGTGTGGGCTGAGCACACTTGAAAGCTGAAGGCTAAAGCCAAAAATTAAGTTTGGCCGTATAAGCTTGAAGATACAACAGCGAATGAACAGAAGCATCTTGGAAATGAGAGAGGTGTCCCAGAAAAACACAAGTAGTAGAACAAGCAGCCAGTGACATTTGAACGAATGAAAAAGCCCAACAAAATATTAAGTTAAGAAGTGCTTTTAGCCACTTTACCTTTTACTCACACAATTCAGAAAAAGTTGTGGTAGGAGAAGGAACAAATGCGACCATAATGGCATGTGTTAAAATCATCATTTAGAACATGTAAGAACGAACACCAGCTGCAGCCTTCAGCGGCAGTAACCTTGAACTTCAACTGAAGTAAAAAAGCTTTTCAGGCAAACAGGGTTCACGGCGCAATTTTGTAAAAAGTACAAAGAATTTTGGTTTTCTCATTTTTTTTTCGTTATGGGATTTTATTGTAAACAAAAATTAAGAGAGCTTAGTTTCTGTATCTGATGCGTTTGTGAGAGAGACGGACACAGAGAGAGAGAGAGAATGAGCGTGTAGTAAAATGTAAATAAGCGGCAAAAGTAATTTACCAGCCACGCGCTGATGTTATAAAATTTAACCTTGTCAGGCTAAAATAGCAGAAGAGAGCGGGGCAGGGAGTAAGAGCGAGGGAGATGGAGAGAAATTAGGTGGCTGGCAGCAAGCAAGTCCTTGATGTTAACAATATAAAATTGTCGGCATTTGATTTATATTTAAATGGCTCTTAAAGGAATTAAAATTAAAAATTGGAAAGAGATGCGAATTTATTAAACGTCGTTAAGAGTATTTGAATATAAAACAAAATTCAAATAATTTGCCTGCAACCTGTTAGTTCTCCTGCCACGAAATTCAGCTGTGGAATTTTTAATATACGAGTGTGTGCGTAAATTACATATGAAATATAAAATAGAAATTACACGGCAAACTTAATCTCATCTACTTGAAGACAATTTTATGCTTCCGAATTTATTTTAAAATATTAAATTGAACTGAAGGAACCTACAAGTGCGCTCAAAGCTAAGCCGATAGTTTGCTAAATGTAAAATTTTTATTACAAATAGCAAAGTCATCACTAAAAATTCTTATTCAGCTAAACTATTTTCCTTTTATAATATCCGAAATAATTATACAATCGTAATTTAGTCGGCACTTAATAATCAATACAAAAGAATTTTATTCAGCACGTTAGTATTTCTTGCATACGGATTATAGTCGTCGAAATTAATTCAGCTGCTAAAATAAATTAAGACTATTTTATAAAACAAATATTATTAAAAAAAAATGCCTCTGTAACTTTAAATAAAATTCCATATGTTAGTGAAAACTATTCAGCTGAATGATATAACTAAAGAAGTGTCAGAGTATAATACCTGTTGAGACCCCATCTTATGAAGTAAAATATTTCTTAATTCCATTATAATATTCTACTTTGGAAATTCAGGAAAATTATGTATTCTTTTAATTTAAAAGATATTCAATTTATTCCTTATTCATATTTTAATTATTCAGTTTGATTTAATATAAAAAAAATTCAATTTTTCAAAGCCAAAAAAAAATTTTGAAAAAAGGGTTTTGTTAAAAATTTGCCTGGTTTTTTATAAAGTCAATTTTTTTTATTCACTCTCAATTCAGCTAAGAAAAAGCTAATTTTTATTTTGCCATTCAGCTAATTAAATTGCATTTAATCTCTTTGAAAGATTTTCAATTCAGCTTAGGTGTTGGTTGCTAATATAGCTAATTAAAAGTATAAAAATTCAGACCCAATTTTTACAATTCAGCTAACTAAATTTCCAATTAATCTGGTTTATTGGGGAAAGGAAAAAAATTGGTAATTTCACAATATAGCGGAAAAAGCAACATTAAGGAAAAATATTTAAAAAATTATTTTTATTTATAAAAATTGAATTCAGCTAATAAATAATTTTCAATTCAGCTGAAGTGGTACCTGTAAGGATAGTAAATTTAAATATAAAAATAATACAAACTAGTAATTAAATTTACAATGCAGCAGAGTAGAAAAAAGAATTTATTAAAAGGGGATTAAGAAAGTCATTTTTTACAAAATTCAGCTGGCTAAATTTGTTCAACGTAAATCATTTAAAATTGGCGGAAAAATTTATGAAAATTAATTACTGATAGTCAGTAATTTACGATTATATTACAATTTTATTTGGTTATTCAGCAAAGCGTTCCTAATGACATGAATTTATAATTGCATTCAATTATTTCAGAAAGATTTAATTTTTTTTGGGAGATTATATTTATTTATTTAGCAAAAGAATTAACAAAATATGGAAGAAATAAAATGAAAGAGCGGTAAATGTATCTGTTACTCTTAAATGATGTTTTAAAAGCTCTGCTCGCTTTCTCTTTTATTGAGCAGTCAGAGTGGGATGTATTTTAAATTATTGTTTCTTTTTCTGTTGTGTTCAAGCTCTTACCCCATACTTCCCTAGGATGTTGACTGTTGTCATTGCTTGAGGTCGCCTTCATATAAATCTTTCCCAACAACGACCGCAAAAGTCAAGGATACTTTTATTTTTATTCAATTGTTACCAAAGATGATAATAAATTATTATAGTTTATTTACTTATTGAGACTGTGACATTTCATTATCAGTACATAATATTGTATATTGTAAAGGGAACATATAATAAAATTCTAATTCAAAAATGCCGGTACTGCCTTATATACATTTTGTAACGCGCCTAAAAGCATGCTTCGCTTTTGCCGACACATCACATGAAGCTACGAACTTCTGCCCAAGTATTTTAAGTTTGCTATAAATAACCATTTCCAACGCATTTCAGCATTTAATAAGCAATAAAAATACGCACTATTTTACGAGATTTACGTAATATCTAGAGCAAAGGAAGGAATCGGCCCTACACACATTGTAAGTGACCTTGTTTTTGTTAAATGATGTGTATGTAATTTAAGCAGTATTTCATACCATATTTTTCACAATTCGTATAAACGTATACATTGACTTACCTCAATAGCGTTTCAGGCTGTTTTTATGTGTGGGGCTCCGTGTGCAAAAGAGAGCGAACAAATTTTCCGCTCAAGTCATTTCCTCTCCAAAACGGCGCAAATAAACATAACTTTTATATACAAGTTATTTTCCAAACAATATTAATTCTGAAATAATTTATTTCACTTACGAGTAAATTCCTTCAAAATGAATAGTATTTACAGAGTGTTTTAGGGGATTTATAATTGTTATTTTCTAAAGCATACTTTTGGGACATTTACATGGTAAATAACATTTATGATTCCAGCAACCATTTAATTTATTACACAGTAGACTCGAGGAAAATTTGATATGGTATTGATAATTAAATGCTTGGAGTATATTTTAGCGGTTTTATTCTATTCAGAAGCGCAATAAATATAATTACAAGGATTTTTGGTTAATTGGATATAATTACGGCGCGATAACGGGGTATAACAAACAAATAAAGAAAATTGCCGTAAGCTGATGTACAAGAACACATAAGGAATAAAAAATTCAAAACTAGTTTTGCATGAATTAAAAAAATGGCGATGTTGATCTGTTATCAGTTGCCTGACTTTGCAATTCAGCTAACGCTATATTCCCACTTAGCCGTCTTAAAGCTGAACATGAACAGTTTCTTTAAAAAGTAGTTTTTTTAAACTAACTTAACTTGCAAAGCTTTCAGCTTGAACGCAGGAAAACACCCAGGGTCTAGGCAGGAATCGAGCCCCCAACCTCCGGTTTAGTAGGCTGTGCATTATTCATTCGCCCAATTCAGCTGGGAAAACATTGTAGAGTTCCATACAAAGAACTCTTGAAGCATTTAATATTTAAATTAACAGAAACCATTCTGAAGTTAAGTATAGAAATTTTAAATATCAGTAAGAAATTGAAAAAATTCTGTGGTTTAATTTTATAGCTGAATTGCTAAAAGTGTTTGCTGAAATGCATTTTTCATTTATAGAAGTTCAACATATTTCATTCTACGTATAAATTGTTAGCTGAATTATCATTTTATTCAGCTGAATAGCATATTTGAATATGACACTTTTAAAAACAATACATACATGGTAATTAATGTGGCATGAATTATTTTCTTTGTCGAGCTTTCAAGCTAGTCGATATGCTAATGAATTAATCCGGCCTAATAGACTTTTTTCATATTATATAAACTCTTTGAATTTTCATGTTGTTCAACTTTAATTCTAAATACCAATCTTGTGAGCAATACGAGAGCTAGCAATATTACTGCATATGTGAAATGCTTGATTAGTAGTGATTTCAGCTAGCATCAGATCATTAATTCTAAATTTCTTCACTCTAAATACTTAGATTTTTCAACTTGTATAATATTTCTGCTGAATAGTCTTGATGATTTAATTCTTTTTCATGATTTAATATTTTTATACCTTCTATTATTTATTAGCTGAATTGTAGATTGTGATATCGTCACCGGTGAAAGCTGCTAGTTTAAGTAGCGTTTGATTTAACATTTACATGTAAAAGAAGCTTTAACAAAAGCTTGTATTATGCGAAAAGATTTGAATTCACCTTCCAATTTCCAAATTAATTTTCTTTCAATATAATATGGTTTTAATTTAAATAATATAAATTTACATGAAAAAGCTATAAATACTATAAATGAAAATAAATTGAATTGGTTTAACATTATATAATATAAATTTTACTGTTCACGTCTCTGGGTATTGTCTTTAACTATAAAACTAACTTTCTATCAGATGCTGAAAATAGAATTTTAATACTTTCCTTTAAAAATTATTTTTAGAATAATTCCTTAATTTATTGCTGCTGCCAGCGTTGACGTATTCATTAAATTTCTTCTACCTTTAATCCATTATTGCCTCCCTTACCGCGGTTTAACTTGGTTTAGTATCGTTACCAAATAATTGTTCGGTATTCTTTATTTCCTAACACGCAATCATATTCTGACCTTGACCACCCTCAATCTTGACTACGACTACGTATAAGCTTTCCGTATTTTTTTTACTTTCTCGTTTAGAATCATTAAAGTAAATTGTATAATTATTATATTTGGGCCCTTAACGTCAATCGGTCATAATTTTCTGTAAATAAACTTCGAATTTTATTGTTAAAGTGCGCAAAGAGTTTAGCTGAAAACTAAATTAAGGATGGTCATATTATTCAGCCAACTGAATAATATGAAGCAACAATTTGCTACTAAGTTTCCTTAAATTAATGTGAGCAGTTTACCCAACAATGTATAACTGTTGCTGAATTGTTTAAGTGGCTGTAATTTTTCTTGCAAAGCCATTGGAGAAATTGAAAAAATTAGTCTTGAATGACTTCCAATCTGTAATATTTTAAATTTTAAAAAATTATACAATTTTCTATCAAACAGGATGGAAGGATATAATATATATAAAGGCTAGATGTGGGGATGCTATTTTCTACAATATCAGTTGAAAACCCTGTAGAGCATATATGTATGCTCTATAGGATTGCATATATTTTGGATCAATATAAGAAGCGAAGCTAATTAAGCTTTGTATGTCTGTCTGTTCATATTTTTTTAATTTTTAAATTTTGCTTAATATCAAAAATTTAAAAATCCATCTGCTCCGACTTTTCTCAAAATTTTCCGGTATGAGACATTATAAAAGTTGAGTAATAAATAAAAGAAATAGTGTCAATAATTTTACTATGGCAATAATTTTAATTCAGAAAAAATTAACAATTTAATTTGCTTAGCTGAATATGTTAAAATTGCTACATATTGCTGAATTGCTTCAAAGTTAGCCATAACCGATAGCTAAATACTTTCGCTGTATAGGTTAAAATTGAAAGTGGTTATGCGACATATTGCTGAAGTACTTAAAAGTCAGCGATAACCGAAAGCTAAATACTTTAGCTGAATACGTTAAAATTGAAAGTGGTTATGCGGCATATTGTTGAGTGGCTTAAAAGCCAGTTTTCAGAGCTAAATAATTTAGGCACATTATATGAAATATGAAAAGTTTATAATGCTAAGTTTGTGATATAAGGTATGCTATTCAGCTAATAAAAACTGAATATACATAAAGCTAATAATAATTGATGCAATCAATTTTACTTCGACTGAAAATTTAAATTTTCATGTTCATCGATATCGAATAAAAAAAATATATATATTTTTTCGTTTTATAACAGCCGCAATATTTTATAAGGCCTTTTTCGCAAGCATATTTATACCACTCTATATCCTTAAAAAGGGTGTCTTTCCCTGCTGGAAGGTTACCATTTGAACTGAACTGAATTTTCACCATTAAAAACTTAATAAAACCGATAAAAGAATAATTAAAATACCTCTGCTGAATAGTTGCAACCGAAACAACGTTTTTAAAAAGGACTTCTTAAGACTTCAAAAGGACTTCCAATTTTCTTTTTTCTTTTGTTGTGTGAATCTTCTTTCTACTGGAACGTTGTATCGAAGTATGGAAATGTTAAAATTTATAACAACGTGCTCTGGCTGCTAAATCTTTTTTTCTCGCCATTTCTTTACAAAAGATTTGATTGATATATTTTATAGGAAACAGGACAATGACCTGAACACGAAGGAATCATAGGAATAAATAATATATTTTTTATCAGTACAAGTA
Source organism: Ormia ochracea (assembly GCA_963402855.1). Taxonomy (NCBI): domain Eukaryota; kingdom Metazoa; phylum Arthropoda; class Insecta; order Diptera; family Tachinidae; genus Ormia; species Ormia ochracea. The sequence goes on from OY727106.1 coordinate 46,704,582, forward strand.
AAAAAAATTTTTGTTGTTGAAAGAAAAAAATAAAATACCGATTTGTTTATACTTCCTCTGAATACTTTCGCTGCCTCCCAACACACCTCGATAATTTTCCGTTTTACGACATGTATAATAAACCGTAAAATTAAGTACGAGTATTTAAATACATTTCCAAGAATTTTTTTTAGAAATTGATATTGGAGCTCTGCTGTCTTCCGTGGCCTTCATAATAATAACAAAGACACGTTTCCTTACCTGCCTACCATCTCTTCCACTGCTAACTAATGTAGAGTTTTTGCTTTTGTTTGTTTTTACAATCCACCCTTAAACATGGAAGCTTTTGACTTCCGTATAATTCAACGCCAACGCCACAGCTACGCAACGCATGTCAATGGCTTTTAAAGCTTCTTCTCTAAAATACATACGTACGAGTACAAGGAAGCGTGTAGGTGCGATTGAGTGTAAAAGCACAAAATCATCCTTAAATTGCTCCAATAAAATAAAATGAAATAAAATACAAATACACGCGCCCCTCGTTGGTATAAAAATAAAACAATAAACGAAGCGGCAAAACAAGCTTTTTATTAGCCATGACGTTCTAAGGAACCTACGTAGTGCATTACTCGTAAGAATAATCCAGAAATACAAAAGCCAACAGACACTAATGAATACTGAAAGTCACTCTATCAATTAAAATTAATTAAATCTAGAAAAGCGATTTTTTCCATTTGTATTATCAGACTGACAGATATTCGGTTCATGGAACAGGCAAATCCAAACTAACACGAGATTATAAGAAAGCTTTCCAGGGTTAAATTAAATTACTAATTTCCGGATTAAAAGCCTTTTAATAGCATTTTTGGTTAACAAAATAAAAAAAAAATTGTCTAAAGAAAACTTAAAAAAATATCGTTAATCATTAATTTTCACTTTCTTTTCTATTCGAAAGCTTGAGCTTTTGTAGTGAAAAGTTATTTTAATTATTATTTCAATTATTATTGTTGGCAAGTGAAATTATCTATATTATTATTAGGCTAGTTTTCTATATATAATTTTTCGATAACTGATATTCTTAAAAAAAATTAATGATTGCTACAATCGATAATAAAGGAGATGCATATATAGGCCATTAACACACTCCTTGATAACTAAAATATCGTGGATAACATTTATTTCGATAACACAAATATTCTGTAAATCATTTTTCTAAAACTGACATTTTTTTCCGCCCTCACCATCCTATCGGAAATGTAACGATAACTATAAACTGCATAAAGTTATACGATGACAAAATTTTTTTTTTTTTTTTTGAAATAACAAATTTTTTATAAATAATTTTCCGATAACTGCTATTTTCATAGAAAAAAATGTTGAGAAAAAAAGCAAATTTTGCTTAGTACATATATCGATAACAGAATAAATAACAAAATTATAAGATAACTGGAAGCAACTAATTTCGATAACCAACATTTTCTATACATTATTTTTCCACAACTCAACTCTTTTTTGATGATTTATCGATAACTATAAAAATACAAGATTGTAACAACTTTTACCGATGGCCAATGGCCATTTTTAACCAATTATAGTTATCGATTTTTTTATTGTTATCTAAGTAAAAAATTGGATAATAAAAATAAAAGATTATTCAAAGTGAATAAAATAAAAAACACAAAATTGAAAAAATCACTCATAATTCAATTTCTTATAAAAAAATAAAAAATAAAAATAAAAAAATAAAATAAAAAATTAAAATAAAAAAATAAAAACAATAAAAAATTATTAAAAACTAATAAAATAAAAAACACAAAGTTGAATAAAAAAACAACTCATAATTCAATTTCTTATAAAAAAAAATTATTAAAAATTAATGAAATAAAAATACAAAATTAAAAAAAACACTCATAATTCAATTTCTTATGAGTTCTTAACTTTGAATGCAATTGAAAACCTAAAAAAATCACTGCAAAGACAACTTTCAGCATTAAAATACTTCCTAAACGATTATCGAAACCCCAAAACAGGAGAGGGTGCCAGAAAGCGTTTGGAATGTTGTGTACACGAGTAGAAGCCATAAAATAGGCGAACGTCAAGGATGCTCATAAATTTTTAGCAAAAACCTACGCGAGGAGAAAATAATAAAGTGATATGAAAATGGGAAATGGATAGAAAAAAGTCAACAAAGAGAAATAATAAAATTTCAGCATAAAATAAGTAATGAAAAGACAGGAAAAATAGTAATAATAATCAAATAAAATTGTGGCACAAGATCCCTACACAAACCCCCGGCTAACACATGGCCCTGATGACACGTGTTGGAAATGAATTGCGGATTTGTTTGTTTATTTTGTAATTTGGCTTTCTGCTATCCTGCGAACATAAAAATGAAAAGGGCAAAATACAGTTTTCTGAAAATAATTTTAATGCCACTACCCTCGTACGTGTAAAGCACTGTAACGGCTCTGAGGAAATAAAAGAAATAGAAAAGAATAGAGGAAATAAAACGTGTATGTATGTATTTCCTGTTGGAGAGTGGGCGAGTGCCGTTAGGAAGTTGTATGTTAATTCACATGTCCACATGCCAGCAATAAGAAACATTTTAGGAAATATTTGTTGCTTTCTTTTTACCGGTTCTGCGGTGTCACTGCTCTCCCAGGCCAAAAAGAGAGGAAACGTTGGCAAGTTTTACAGCTTTTTAGGTATTTTGGAATTAGAGGCGAAATGACGGGGGGTGTATTATTCTTATAGAACTTATGACATCAGCTTGTTATAAATAGGTCAGCTGGCTAACAAGTGGAACATGTTTTTTCTTTCATTAATGTTGACCTTATTTTGGATTGCATTTCCAACTTATTCAGAAGCAAAACATTTTTTTTTTAATTTTTTAATTTTATAAAATACTTATAAATACAAAAATAGTTCTTTCAGAAGAGAAATTTGAAAATCTTTTCTTAAATTACAAATATTTTTTTTGTTTGTTATTCAGCAGAATTTAGCGTTAATAAATAAAGCATGACCTCAATTTATTTCCCTACTGTAAAACTAACCCGCTTCGTTATACACGGATTTAAAAATGTCCAACCATGATCATTGTCTTGGCATCATTATCATACATTAACTATTTTATGGTTCATTTTGCAATATTTCTGAAATCCTTCTTATATTTAAATTAATGCCGCTCTTGTTATAGTTCACTTTACACATGTTGCACCTTTTGCAGCACACCGTGGCTCAGCGACATGGCAGCAGCATTAATAAGGAAACAATTGCTTTAAACTTTCACTTGTAACCCATAAACCTTAAAAACATTTTTGAGCAGCGAACGCCAACAGCAACAACTTAATCAGACAATCGTTATCAATACGCACAGAAAAATCAACAGCAACAAAGTGACAACCACAACAACAGGCAGCAACTTTAAATAATGTGTAACAACAACTGCTTATGAGGTCAACGAAAAACGTATGAGAAACGTCACAGTTGCTGTATCTGTGTTGTAAAAGACTGATTTCTTGAAAATGAAAAAACTTTTTTTCTATTCAGATATCTTATTTGCTAATCAATTGCGGTTTAATTTTTTTTTTAGTTGATCGGAATATAATTTATATAAAATTCATATAATCTCTAAAGAAATATTTATCGTCAAATTTTCTAAAGCAATTTTTCTTTACGATAAATTTTATTTATGTAAAAATATTCCATTTTACCGATAAATATTTTGTAGAAAATGTTCAATTTACATGTTATCGATATGTGTCAATTACACTTGACGTTTAGAGTCATTTTTATAGAAGTATTTCGTTATTTATTTGTTTTATTATATAAAGAATTTCCAACCGATATACTAAATCACATAATTCTTTTCTTTATCGGCAGATATAGAATATAAATTTTTCTCAAAAATGATTTTTAAATACACATAAAACCTTTAAGATATACATTTATATAAATAGTCATCATGTAAAATTCATGATATCGATATATCTTAATTTAAAAATATTTGTTTCAAAACTTTCTTCTATACGCAATTGAATGCTTTTTTCCGTAAATTTTGTGCCGATATTTTTGTTAAGGACAAATTTTATACATAAAATATTTTTGTCGATATTTTTATTATGAAATTTTTTTGGTTATCGATATATTTAATATTGATAATTTAAAATCTGATAACATATCAGAAAAAAAATATCATAAAAAAATGTTTATAGTGAAAAAGTGTTTAATTTTAAAATCGTTGCTTAAGGCCTAAATTTTATATACAAATTATTATCGATATTTTTTAGCTATTAAAAAATTTTTCATTTTTCAAGCAATAATATCGAAATTTTTTATATAAAAAGAAATATTTTTTCTGTCCCTTATTTCCTTATCAACTGCGGTTCACAAATAAAAAAAACGTTAATAAGAATATTTTTTCGATAAATGCCCACTAGAAGATTTTTAATATTGTGGCATTCCTCTCAGACATGCTGTCATCGTCTCGATTTTGTTATCGTTTTACTTAAATTAAATCAATTCCCATAAATCATTATTATAATTTTTTTAAACTAACTTAACCTGCAAAGCTTTCGGGTTGAGCGCAGGAAAACATCTAGGATCTAGGCAGGAATCGAAGCCGCTACCTCCGGCTTAGTAAGCTGAACCGCGACATTTCCTATACTCGTACATGAAGTTTTCATCGAAGAAACATCAATCAATTTTTTCATATCCAAGCCTGGATAATAATTGCATAAAAAAGTTTGTTAAGCTTGGAGCCGTAAAACAGATAATACCAATTTAAGGAATTACATAAATCCCTGACTCTCGCACTGACTCTATTCCCTGTTAGGTTAGCATAGTTATGAGACGCTGGTTAATACAACTAGTTGGGTCCAAAAAGACTCGAACCGGCCAACTGCAGCTAAAACTTCATGGAACGTATCAGCAAGTAAACAATGAATTTGTTCTTTGAAAGCACTGTTTGCGAACGAGCGACCTTAGGAGACAACATCCTGTGCGTTGTGGTTCCTTTACTAAAACGACAACGATCCCGCATCTTAAATTACAGTCCTATTTTTCCTTCCTACTCTTTTTTATATAATTCGTTCATATATTTTTTTTGCACTTCTTACGGCTTTAAAGCGATTAAAATGTCGTTAACTTTTTCAACTTAATTATGATCGTAACCGATTTTAATTTGAAAGAATTGCAGCTGTTTCGGTATTAAGAAATCTTAAAATGTTTTTGTTTCGCAATGAAATTATTTTTTGTGAAAAAGTTAAAAGCCTGAGAAATTGTTGGCTTCAAGAAAATTACAAGATCTAACGAAACTGAAGATATTTTGCTTATACTCGTATCCGATGGAATATTTTATATATAATTTCGTGTTGTCTGAATTTCAGATTTTGTTATTTCAAAACTAAACTTTCTATTTACTTACTTTCTTTTCAGAGAGCGTTTAAGTTTATGCTTAACATTAATAATGAATATTTATTTAAATTTTTATGCTTTTATTTCTTTGATTGCTAAAGCTCTAATCATTGATCGTTAACCTGACGAACGTTTACAATAATGCTGATCGGTGACTTTATAGTTTTTTCCCGTCGCATTACAGATTAACGTCATCGTTGCATCTGTATATTTTTGTGGTTCAGTGCCGTTCAGTGCCGTTCAGTTCATTGGCCTTATTATTGTTGTAAATGTCACTTTCTTTCACGAAATATTTACATACATTTACATATACGTACATTATGTCTTGCCCCTCTGCTTGCATATTAGCGAGCTTGGTCTGCTGTAACAATTGCAACACTCTGATTTCACTTTCTTTCACTTCGCTTATTCAAATTTAATTGTCGCTTCATCTATTTTTTTATCTATTTTTTTAATACTTCAATATGAATTGAAATCGCTACTTTATATAAAAAAAAGCTTTTAAAATTCTTAAAATATATTTTTGGATTTTTAAAAATTACCGAAAAGTGAAATTTATCACTACAACTTTTACCGGCAGATAAAAGCTGACTTCTTTCTAGAAAATTTATCGTCAACAAAAATTTTTCTAAAGAGAATTTATAAAATTAACAAAAAAAAATTTTTTTAAAAAAATTGGTTTTTCAAAATTTGTTCAAAGAAACCATTTAAAAACTGAAATATTTTGTTAGAAAATTGTAAAAAATTTTTAAACTTTTTAAACGAAATAATATTAACACAAATGCTACTTTAATAATAATTTTTCAGGTATGGCAACACTTTTAATATTTTTATTATATTTTTATAAATTCATGTTAAATTTTTATTAAATATGAGCTCAGAACATTTTTATTATTTCAAAATATTTGTGTTTGTTTTAAATTCAAGACGAAATATTTATCGATAAATTTTATTGCTAAGAATGTTAAAATTAAATATTTCTATTTAATTATATTTATTAATTTTTTTTTGTATAATTTTTATTTAAAAATATTAATGTAATATTATTTAAATTTAAAGCGAAACTAATAATGAAATATTTTTGTTGTAAAAATTTACTTAACGAAAAATGTCATATATATATTAAATATTTATTAATTATTAAATATATATTTTAATTAAATTTAAAATTTTTTTTCCGTCTTACATAAAATTTTTACTATTAAGAAATTTTTTTCAAATTTTTTTCAAATTTTTTTATCAGAAGTTACTATTTGAGAAATTTTTAAAGAATAATTTTTCTAAAATGGTTTTTCTAAGAAATTTTTGTTTTACATAAAATTTTTCTATTGAGAAATTTTTTCAAATTTTTTTATCAGAAGTTACTATTTGAAAAATTTTTATAGAAAAAATTTTCTAAAACTGTTTTTCTAAGAAATTTTTGTTTTACATAAAATTTTTCTATTGAGAAATTTTTTCAAATTTTTTTATCAGAAGTTACTATTTGAAATATTCTTTAAGAATAATTTTTATAATATTGTTTTTCTAAGAATTTTTTGTAATCAAAAATCACTGTTCTCGGGAATACATTTTTGAAAAACTATAAAATTATAAATTATAAAAAATTATAAAAAATTAAAATAATATTATTTTTTTAATAATTTTATTATTTTTATTATATATAATTATAAAAAATTAAAAAAATATTATTTTTTTAATAATTTTATTATTTTTATTATTTTATTATTTATTAATTATTATATTTTTATTAAAATTTGAGAAATAAAAATTTAAAAAAAAAAATTTTAAAATAAAAAATTTAAAAAATAAAAATTTAAAAAAATAAATTTACTAAATTAAAAATTTTTGGTTATAGAGGACATTTGTCATATTAAATTAAAGAAAAAACTTAAATAAAAAATTATTGCAACTTTTTAAAACTTTTTTTAACAATTAAATTTTAAAAATTATTTTGTTTTAAGTACTTGACGGAGCTTTCGCAAGCTAATTATTTATAATTAAATATTGTGAAAATATACTAAAAAAAATAATTAATAAAAAAATATTTTTAAAAACTAATATAGAAATTTCTCTTAGAAAATTTACTGCCGATGAATGTTTAAAATCATTATTAATACAAAAAAAAAATGTGTAAAAATAAAATAAGACTTTAAAAAAAACATTTTGCTTTAAAATATATTTTTCTTATGACGAGTATGATACGATGAGTTTAAAAAAAATGTTTATTTTTAGTTTTATACAATTTTAACGAAATAAGCTTTAATTTACATATAGCTAACACAAGATCTAATGTTAATGTGCAATTAACGTTTATTTAATTAATTTTTATTCATGTTTGTTTTTCCGCATAGCCAGTCAAAAATCATTGGAAATTGTAATAAAATTAAATCCATATTGGTTTCTTTAATCGAAAAATATAAAACACGCTGACGACAGCCATTGAGTTATATTGCTTCGCTCTTGAAGCTTTTTTTTCAGCTCCCGTCATTGTTAAAGCGATAAAATTTAATATAAAGTGTAAAATACATTTAAGTATTAACTATTTGGTAGTCGATTGCTCTGGCTGCACCCTTTGACCTTTTGCTGAATCAATAATAACATCTATTATAATAAAATAAGTAAATTATTTTATTTAAGCTCAAGGTTTCCAAGCTTTTTTCCTAAACAACAACTATAACAACAATAATACAAAAAGCGCAAATTACTATTTTTAAATTCGTTTAGTCTAATTCACTGTACTTTATTTTTCGTTATAAATTTTTTTTTTTTAATTTTCGTACAAAAAATGTTGTTGTTGTTGTGTTTTGTATTTATTTCGAGCTTGACATTGAATTTGATATTTTTCCCATTATTTCAGTAAATATTTTATTTGTGTTCGAAAATAATGAAAATTATACACGCAGTTTTAATTGTATTTACAAAAATGTATGAATTATAAGGAAGCCTTTAAAGGCAAGAATAGGAAATTGTTGTTTAGAGTGGGAAAAGAGAGGGGGGACATTAAACTTAAGTGTTTGGCTATAAAAGTGTTAATGATTGCTAATGCCGATGTCGACAGTTTTGTGCTCTTAACCCGCTTTTAGCCTTTGCACTTATTCTAAACAGGTGGCAACACCCACCACCTAAATGAAATACAACTCAAATTTTCAACTCCAAGAATTTGTTCAACAAAAAGTTGCCCGTTGATTTTCTCAAAATGTTAATCCACAGCCATTAAAAAAAAAACACCCTTTATTTAGCCACAAGTTCCCAGAAACTGGTAAAGCTGTTCTTAGAGTTTGGAAGTTCACACAATAAGCGATTCCCGTTTATGAAATTTGTTTCGTGTTGCTTATGGGTCCAACAATTGGCCAACTGCGCATCATATCGTAAATTTGAAAGTGCACGTTTTTCAACAAACATTTTATTAAAAACGCTGCTTTGCAATATTATTTTCTTATCAAGTTGAGCCATTGCCCGAGTGTCTTAAGCTGGACTAGAAAAAAATTTTATATCGTAAAAATCTCTTCCCATATGCCCAATACCGGAAATAAAAAATTTAAGATAGTTCTCGCAAACTTTTTAATATCGTACATGAAGTCTTAATTTTTGTAAAAAATCAAATTTTAATGCCTGCAAACTCCGTTTCTATAATTTCCATTTAGCTTAAGAAAACTTAAGTTTTTCATTTCTTTTCATATGTAACGTCGTGAAATGGAAATTTATTTCGATTTAGACAAAAAAAACCGTTAAGTTTGATAAAAAAAAAATGTAATTTTTAATAAAAAGTTTTTTAATATCGTAATTTTTCATTATATTTTTAATTAATTTTATTTATTTAATTAATTTTATTTGTAAATTTTTATGCCAACAAGCAAGTCTTAATAAATTAGTTTGAAAATATAAAAATTATTTTTTAGAAGGTTTTTTTTTTGTTATTCCACTAATATCGTATTTAGAAAAACTTATTCTTTTTTGATATTTTGAAGTAAGAAACAGAATTTTTCAATTCCTTTTAAGACATTTTATATGGAGATTTGTTAAATAAATATTTTAATAAAAATAAAATGTTTTAACAAATTGATGAAAAGTAATATCGTAAATGAATTAATAAGCTGAAAAGTTTTAAAATTGCCTGATTCTCAAATGTAAAAAAATTATAATTTTGTATTTTTAAATTTAATAAACATTTATGATTGTTGTTAGTTTTCTAACTCATTATTGTTAATGTCGTAATTTTGATATCGATATTTTAATATCGTAACATTCACATATTTCCGCTTTTAACTTTTAACTTATTCAAGATAAGTTAGCAAAGCTGTTCAAGGCAAAATATTTCTCAGTTTTGATTTAAGTGTGAGCCCATATATATACGATATGCGCAATTTGTAAACTAATAACGTAAAAAATTCAAAGCTTAAAATATGCTTACAATTTTCCTAACGCGGAGTAAATATCTTGAATGTCGTTCCAGGTTTTTTGTTGAAATAATTTCAAAAAAGTTCTCATTTTAATCAAATAAACAATTTCTTTCCAAATTATTTCAAAAATTCTTCACACATTTTATTTCGCATTTCCTTTCATATTTATTACTAAAAAAAAAGCTTTTGTTCAGCAAAAATAAATCTTTGCATTTTTGTTTTAAACTAGAACGGGCATAACAAAAAATTTATAAACAATATTGACGCCTTTGCTTACATTAAATTTATATATATATGTATATATTTTTTTCAACTAACAAAAGTGACGATTTTGTAAATTTTTTTTCTCCCTCGTCATTGAGTTTTGTATAAATTATTTGCATTATATTTTTTTTTTTGTATTCTTTCGTCTATATTATTATTATAAAATTAAAGCAGCTTAAGATATTCAGGTTTAAAATTTCATTAAACTGGATCTGGACTTGTGAAATGCAATTGAAAGCCAAATAAAACGTGCTAAAGTTTGTAATCACAAAAAAAAAAAAATTGGGCGAAATATTCAGCTGGAAAAACTTACGATATTAAAATAACATAAATATTTCAAAGTATTTAATTAAAAACTCGCATGCTAAAGCAGATTACCAAGAGAGCTGCACTCAAAATGCAGGCCGATTTATCCAACTGCCTATAAAAAACAAATGAGAAGTTTACGAAATATTCCATTGGGGTTTTTATTCAACAAAATTTATCACTTTAAGGGCCACTCTAAACCCTGTTGAAGCATTATATTATAAATTTATGGAAATTGTAATTTGGAAAATTTATGATATAAATTAATTAGTTTTTTTTGAATATAAAATATATTAAAAATTCCATAAAATGTTTTTTTTACTTTAAAGTAAAAACTTCGTAAACATTCATATGTTCTCCATAAAAAATTAAAGGAAAATTAAAAAGTATTACGATAAAAATAAATTAAAATTTTACATTTATGTTTTGGTTTTTTAGAGTAACTTTTTAAATAAATCTTCTCAATTAGCACAATTATTTTATTAAAAATAATTCAAATATCGTAAAACTTACAGGCAGTAAATTCCTTTAATATCGTACATTTTTCACAATATCTGGCATAAATAATCTAAAGCGAAATATATAAATTTATGTTCTCTTCAATACCGTAAAAAATTATAATTTAATAACGTATTTTTAAAAAAAAACATCTTACTAATACGAGTATTGTCGATTTTAATATCATACATTTTTTTACAATATCAAGCAGAAATAACTTTGAAGCAATATATACTCGTATATATTTCTTATCTCTTTAGTAAAGTGTTTTTAATAACTTCTGACTAATACGAGTATTACCGATTTTTAAATCATCTTTGGCAATATGTATCTAATATCGTAGATTCTGTATAAGCAACTGAAACCTCTTTATCTCTTTATACTCTGCAAATATTTGAAATATTAATATCAAAAGAGTTAATATCGTAAATTTTTTTTGAATATCAAGCGGAAATAACCTTAAACCGATAAGTACTCGTATATAATTCTTATCTCTTTTATAAAAGTATTTCTAATAACTTATGCCTAATGCGAGTATTGCCGATTTTAATATCATCTTTGGCAATACGTATATAATATCGTAGATTCTGTATAAGCAAGTAATAAAAAGTAATATCTGAAATATTAGCATTAAAACCGTAATATATATAACCTGTGAGTTCCTTTAATATCGTAAATTCTTTTCACAATATCAACCATAAGTAAACTTGTAATACAATCTATAAATTTTTCATCTCTCCAATAACGTAAATAAATTTAATAACGTATTTTTAATACCATCTAACTAATACGAGTATTAAAAACATTTTATGTTTTTATATTTTATGTCTATATACTAGCACTTCGAAAATGTCTGAAATTTTTACCGTAAATACAATTGGAGTCTTTAAATATTTAAATGTGTTAATAAAAATTGTAATTTTTTAACATCGTGGTTGTATTTTTTTGTTTGTCTAATTTTTGTTAATTTCTTTTCCAATTTTTTATTGAAAGATATACGATATTCATTATTATCTTATAATTCACACTTTATTTATGCTTATAAGTTTGATTTGAAAACAACTTTATGCATCAAACACTGCTAAGTGATCGTAAGTAGGTCATGCACAAATCACTTTCATTTCAGCTACGATAAGGCCAGCCAAGCAAACACACGCGTCACTGCCAGCCAGCGCAATAAAACTTTTGTTAAATACTTTGAAAGTTCAATGACTTTTGTTTTCATTTGCGATCGATCAACTAAAAAAAGTTTCCCCCGGCACAATATTTCAACACAAATCATGGCTTTAGAAACACAAAGAAAATAAAAACGATCATAAAACAATACATATCGAATGCAGCAATGCATTCATTAAAAGAAAGTAAAAACTAAAAAATGAAAAAAAAAATATATAAAAAAAAATTTTAAAAAAACAAAAATCACTGATGGTTATTATTTTCTTTCTTTCTTTCTATGTGCGGTTCCGCTCTAAATAATTAACAGCGCATACGCTTGCTTACTCATACAACGACAGCGAGACTTGCAAGTAGAAGCAGCAGCCTTAAAAAAGTAGTTTGCGCATGCGTGAATTAGAGTGCAACTATTTTATTGAATAGTGTGTTATGCAGCGTAGTAGTTTCGACCCTCTTTGCTAGCCCGCGCTCCACCACTTGCCTCTTTTTGGATCACTTTCGCTTAAAACTTGTTGTGATAGAAATTACAGCTGCTACTGCTGGTGCTGCTGCTGTTGCTGCTGCTGACGTCGGCGCGGTTACAAGTTTGGAAAAAAGTCAAAAACCTTTTGGTCGTTATAGAAATTTCACTTTTCTTTCATTTCATTGCTTGTCGTTATTTCTTAACCAGCGCAATACGGTAATGACTTGTGATTTAAATTAAGCCTAAAGCCCATGCAGAAACATTGCAAGTAACAATCCCATAATTTAAGTTTGGATAAAAAGGCCCACACTTAAGTCTCCGCTAGAGACCGTAAACACACACACTCACACGCACACGCACCGCATTTAACAGCTTAAAAATTAAAGTGAAATTTTTGACTGCAAAAGTTCAATGACTCGCTTACCGCAGTTGTTGAAATATATAAATAATAAATGACCCACATTTTAAAAAATTAAACTGCATTTTAATTCGAAAATGTTTGACAATTTAAAATTGAAATTGTTTTTTTTTTCTTATCTCAATCTAAAGCAAAAAAAAAAAGCTTCACTTTCTTTTACTAGTTGTTCAAGTTTAATGACCTGATTTTTCTTTCAAAGTTTTTTTAAATTTTTTTTCTCTGTTAACAGTAAGCGAAAGTTTATTTATATGTTGTATGTTTTATAAAAGATTTTGTTAAAAAAAGGGGCGAATCGTTTTTAGATGACAGCACAGCAATTACGATGAGTAAATAAGTGACTTGGCAAATTATCTATCTGGCAAATATTTTATTTATTTTTTTTTTTTTTGAAGGATTTTTTATTTTTAACAATCTTATATTGACAAACTATTAATTTTTTTTTTTATTACTTGAGCGCAATTTGTCTGAGTTGCTTATTTTATCATCAAAATCGCAGTTCTCTAGAAATGAAACAATTGAAAATTTAACTAAGTTTTCTGAAAATTCATTTTAAATTTCCTGTAGTAGTTTTAAGTTTCCTTACATTTTCCAAACTTTTTACATTTTTTCGTAATTTTTTGGTTTGACGATTTTTTTTTTGTTTTGACGATTTTTGTTTTTTTTTATTTTTGTGGTTTTTAAACCATTTTAGTTTGCTATTCCATTACATTTTCCTTTTTGCAATTTAATTCTTCATTGGCGTTTCGTATTTAATTTTCATTTCATGATTTATTTAATTTTTGTATATATTTTTTTTTATTTATTTTCATTTTTTCGTTTCCGAAATTCGATTCTTCCTTAATATTTCTTTCTAATTTTTTTTATATATTTTACATTTATTCCTACATTTTTTGTTAGACGATTATTTTTTTGGCGATTTTTAGTGTTCCTTCCTTTTTTACATTTTCGATTTTGCAATTTAATTCTTCATTCCCGTTTCTTATTTATTTTTTTATATAAAATTTTTTTTTATTTTTTTTTTTTCATTTCCGAAATTTGTCTCTTCTTAAATTTCTTTCCAATTTTTTTTTTTATATACTGGCGGATATTCCTAATTCTACTAAATTTTTTTATTAATTAATATTGAAAATTATTTTATTTCCAACGATTTTTTAATGAAAAAAAACCCAATCTTAAAATTGATTTTTGAAAAAAAAATTAATTCTACTAATTATAATTCTTTTTTAAAAAAAATAAAAATAAAAGTAATTTTGCCGCTTTTTTAATTTAGCGATTTTATTTAATTTTCTTTTTTATGACCACGAAGGAATTTTTTTATTTTTCTTTCATGACTATCATGGCATTCTTCTCTTCTGTTATATCTGTTACTGTTTCCCCCACACCTTAGCAGCTTTAATAAGAATATTTCTTTCATCGAGAATAACACTAATTGGGCCTCCTTATTTTTTTTTTTTTTTTTTTTAAATATAATTAGAATCTATGAAAATTCTTAAGCAGAATGCCGTATTTAAGGCTCGACTTCGGGTCGGATGAATAAAAATTCATAAACCAATTCCCTCTACAGAAAAGCTTTTAATTTATCAAAGTAAATTGAATTTCTCTTAAATTGCATTTTCATTCAAATTGAAAAATTAAAGCATAAAACGGCTGAAGTTTATTTCGGTCGCTTTTGTGCATGCGCGCACTGCTTTTATTATCACTGCACAGATATAAAAGCTTAAACTGGCTGCAAATGTGACCGTCCGAAACGAAAGTGTTTTGCATTCACGTTTAATTATTTTTTACAACTTCGTTTTCACTTTTAATTGTTGAACTAGAAAAACTGAAGGAAGTAAAAAATAGTTTAAGACGCAGAAAAGAAAAAATACGAAAAAATGCTGAGAAAACGAAACACTCTTAAACACGTTTCACACAAAAAAATAAAAATAATCGTTTGTCATTTCATTGACAATAAAATGAAAGTGAAATTAAGTTGTTTTACAAGAGGAAAACGGGGGTAAAAACCAAGAGATTTACAACTCAGTCTTCAGACCATTACCATATCTCATGTTCTAAAGCATGCGATTTAATTTTTACTTTGCCAACATGATAATAAAAAGATTCCCGCAATTATTTTTACAAAGCTTTCCCCTGCAAAGAAATGCGTTGAGCTTTCATCGCCTGCTTATGTTTATTTGCATTCCTGTTAATTTTATTAGTTTATTTTTCTTGCAACCAACTTCACCTTCCAAGCTTTTGGCTGGTCGACGAAAAAATTTACAATCAGGGAAGGAGTCGAACCCCCTATCCCCCGTCTTAGTAGGCTGGGCCTTACTCCTTTAGTTAAAGCAAACCCCCACCTTCCCTTCTATTAAACTGCTACCGCATTTTCTCACCTCTAAACGTAATTGCTCTTCCCAGCGAAGCTTTTTATTTCATTTCGGAATGGAAAAATTAATTGTGCATTTAAACTCACACAGCTTTCGTATTTCTCAACGAGTAGGATTTCTTTATTTTATTGCAACGATTAAAATAAATCACCAGAAATTAAAACAGAAATTGTAAAAATCAGCAAAATGTTATAAAGAAAAATAATAATAAAAAAAATCGTTGTAATTAAAAACAAATTAGAAAAATTAAATAAAATTCTAGAAAGAAAACAACAAATCGTTAAATTTAAAATAAAACTTGACATACTGAAAAAATTATTACAATTAAAAATTGGCCAATTAAAAATAATATTGAAAAAGAAACGAACAGCACAACTAAAGAAATCGCTGAAACAAAAATAAAAATCAACATAAGAAAGCAATAAAAAAAAATTTCAAAAACACAAAAAAAATTAACACTAAAATAATAAAATAAAAAAATATGTCCACATGAAAAAATTTACTGAATTTGAAATTTATTAAAACACGTATAAAAGAAAATGGTTAAAATAAAAAAATCGCCAATTTAAAAAAAAATATTAGAAAAGATATCATATTGAAATTAAAAAATCGTCATGTGTCTTTTCTTATTTATTTCGAATTTGCAATAATCCCTTCAAATAATTAATCATTTATAAATATTTATTTGGCCCAGATTAAAACAAAAAAAAGGTTTCGACTTTGAAATAAAAATATTAAAAAAAATCGTAAAAAAGTGAAACTGAGAAGGAAGAAGAAATTGAACAAATAAGAAGAAACTGTCAACAAAAATTTTTTTTTGTTAGCAACTGAAGTATCAAATCAAAGCTTTCGGTTTGACCGTAGGAAAACACTAAGGGTTAGGCAGGTATCGAACACGCGACCTCCGGCTTAGTAGGCTCTTGCAGTATTCATTCGCCTACGTAGAAAAAAAATTAAACAATTGAATGGAAAAGAAAAGTGGTCATGATGGAAAAAATCGGCTAATTTAGGAAATCGCCTAAAGAAAAAAAACAAAAAAAAAAATTGCCAACATTAAAAATATATATACATTTTTTTTTTTTTAACTAACTTAACCTGCAAAGTTTTCGGCTTGACCGCAGGAATGTCGAGGCGGGAGTGGAGCTTGCGAGCTACGGTTTTGTAGGCTGCGCATTATTCATTTGCATGCGGAGAAAAAATTAAACAATTGAATGGAAAAGTAAAGGTGCCACTATGAAAAAATCGGCTAATTTAAAAAATCGCTTAAAGAAAACAAAAAATTGCCAACATTATTAATATATATTTTTTTTTCAACTAACTTAACCTGCAAGGCTTTCGGCTTGACCGCAGGAAAATACAAGGAGGCAAGGAGTCGGTCCCCCCAACTTCCGGTTTAGTAGGCTGTGAATTATTCATTCGCCTACGCGATTATTCATTCGCCCGGGACCTTCGGTTTAGTAGGCCGTGGATTATTCACTCGCCTACGGAGGAATTATAATAATGGGAACTATAATAATCTGAAAAATGTTAAGTTAAACAAAAAAATCGCAAGAATGCGAAAAAAATTACTTTGAATGAGATTTATTAATCGTTTTCCGCATTAAAAAGCTTCACATGAAATTAGAAAATTTTCAGAAAAACCCGAAAAATATTATTAATGAAATCAAAAACCGGAAAGAAGAACCAAAACTAAACTCCGATTTCAGCCATCACATGTGAGAGGCGGAGTAGATTTAAAGTCCAAGAGACACACATTTGCCTCTCAAACACTCTCATCTTAAAAAACCCCTCATTGCATTTTTTCCAAGTCCTTTTTTTTTAAATTTTTCGCCGACTTGCACAATTTTATCATACACTTTTAAAATGTCAGCATCTTGCAGTCGTTATAAGCTTTCCATTCGTCAGCCGCAATTAAAATGAAAATATTAAATAATATTTATTTATTTATTCTGTCTGCAAAGAGATCTTTTTACAGCCAAAAAAAAATATATACATATATATAATTATAAAGTTTTGTTCATTAATTGTGGATGCACAAAAGCT
The DNA here is from genome assembly GCA_963402855.1 of Ormia ochracea. NCBI lineage: Eukaryota > Metazoa > Arthropoda > Insecta > Diptera > Tachinidae > Ormia > Ormia ochracea. The sequence continues at coordinate 46,721,910 of OY727106.1, forward strand.
TTGTTGCGAATTCCCATGCTTTGGCCCAAACGAGCAGAATGAGCTGAAATTGAATTTTCTCTTTTGGCTGATTTCAGCATTTATTTTCCACACGTGTAATTGAATTTCGTTATTTTTGTATTCGAAAGCAGCGCTCAGACAGCAGACAGAACGTTACGAAACAGACCGAATACACAAGTAGAATTGAAATTATTTGTAAAAAAAAAGTTTTTAAAAAAGTTTTAGATTTCTTTTCAGGAGTTTTGAAAGGCATTTAAATAAATTTAAGAAATAAATAGAAATAAGAGGCAATCAATTCGGGTATTCACGCGGTGCCACATCAGATCATAAAAGTCAGGCTTCAGGCCGAAATGTCATTTAGTGATAAGAATTTTTGAACTTTTACCCTTGCCGGCGTTAAAAAAATTATTTAACTCATCGGCAACAGCTGATTTTGTTTATATTTATTTAAGCAGAGTTGTAATTTGTAAATAATTTTCATTGCAGCAGTTTGAATTTGAAAAAAGAGGAAATAAACTGCATTAATTGGCTTTATATAAAATGAGCAAAGTCGTTCTATTATTGCATGTCGGCAACAGCTGATTTTGTTTATATTTATTTAAGCAGAGTTGTAATTTAAAAAAAATATTAATTGCAGCAGTTTGAATTTGAAAAAAGAGGAAATAAACTAAATTAATTGGCTTTATATAAAATGAGCAAAGTCGTTCTATTATTGCATGTCGGCAACAGCTGGTTTTGTTTATATTTATTTAATTTGTAAATAATTTTTATTGCAGTAGTTCGAATTTGAAAAAAGAGAAAATAAACTAAATTAATTGGCTTCATATAAAATAAGCAAAGTCGTGCTATTATTGCATGTCGGCTACAGCTGATTTTGTTTGTATTTATTTAAGCAGAGTTGTAATTTGAAAACAATTTTTATTGCAGCAGTTGGAATTTGAAAATAGTGAAAATCAGCTAAAATTTTTAAGTTCATACAAAATGAGCAAACTCGTTTTATTAGTGCGTTTTTGGGGGCCAGTGTAGCATATACGAGACATTATTATGGATTTTTCGCTTGTTTTTGGGTATTTTGGTATCAAATAGATATTTAAAATTTTTCTTATCAGCCTTTACAATTATGAAATATCACACTTAATTATGGCGGCGTATACACAGCAGTCGTATTCATACAGTTATATTCTTTTAGGCCATATGGCTTTTTGCCCCACTCTTTGAAATCCCTAATGTTTCTTTATTGTCAAATTGCATTTTATTTTGAAAAAAAAAATTGCAGCTTCTAAGAAAAAACTGACTAAATGAAACGGATGATTGCAAGTGCAGCCGAAATTCTACCGACTGCAGGCATGCACATTTTCGACGAAAGGACTAGAGAGTAAATATTAATTAAATTGAATTATGTAAAGTAGGCGAATACCTCTCAATTTCTTGCAGGCGATTTTTAATGCCGCTGATGTAAAATAATGTTGAAATTTAATGTTGATGATGCAGTTCAATACTCAATACTTTTAAAATAAATCGCAGGCCAATGGCAGTCCTACGATGTTGCAAATCTACATCATACAATTTAAAAAAGGTTATTTGCATCGTTGCATTTCAGCTAACGATATTTGATAATATTTTGGCTCTATTACAAATAAAATTGGGAGTTTCCCATAAGTGACCAGGAACCATTTTGTCCCCACTGTTGTTTGTTTTTGTTTCCATGCCGTATTTTTTTCTATTCATTAGAAAATAATAAAAACTTGTCAAAATTTTTGCCCAACATTCCGAAATTGTGAATTCAGAGTTGAAATTATATATTAGCCTAAAGACCATGTTGCCTTACAAAAACTTGATTTAATAAGTACGCTCTCTGACAAAGTCTGTTTATACACTTTTATAGGAGAACCGTATTCATGTATTATTCCCGTTTGTGAATGCATTTCTTGTATATTTATTTCGCAGGGGCCATTGAAATGAAAGCTTAATTATAATACGAAAATAAAACACACTTGCCAGGTTGGAAGATTTATTTTCATTTGGACTTTCTTTCTACCGAATTTACACGCAAGGAGTATAACTTAACCCTTTCAAGGATGAAAATTGTTGCCGAGCTTGGATTGCGCTGATTTTGATGCTTTTCATTAAACTTTTTTATATTAATAGTCAAAATATCCTTCGTGCATTTTACAGTATAATTCCTACTTCCGAAGCACGGACACCTGCATCTAAGGCCGAATACCTTAAGAAAATGTACTTCCCCGTGGAACAGGACTTATAAAAGCTTTTGAAATGTATAAGAAATATGTTTATCATATTAGTGAAATAGTTGATTGGAATTTTAAATTTGAATCGAAGGACTAATCAATTTTATTGAAAGCTGAATTTAAGCCGCTGCGTTTAGTAATTTACAAATTTCAATAAATCTTTTCCATTTTTCTTATTCTCCTAACGGCTGAAAGTAAGCAAATTTTCTTATTTTATTTTATATCATTTTATTTTATTTTATTACACTTAATATGGGAAAAGTGGCGTTATTAAAACTCATGTAATTTACAAGTAAATTAAGAAAACAAAAATACTGGAAGCGAAAGGAGAAAGAAAAGCAAATATTCAACAACAGATTTGTGAGCCTTAATGGCGGTAAAGCAATATGATAATCAACTGACAGTGAGGCCACAAGAAAATTTAAAAGTACAACGATACAGTCTCCTTCGTCAAGGTTAACACCATCCAGCCACATACAAAATTTAAGTGCAAACGTTGAGCCTACGAAGGAATTTTCTACACCCAAGCCAGCTAATAATGGCACTAATTACGGCAATAATTGCAAAAGTGTCCTTGACAGCTAAAATCCTCCCTCGTACATTGTGCAATATGCCCAACAGGCAAATATACTTGTATAATAAAATTAATATAATGAAAAGCAAAAACAAAATGAAGACACCTTAAACTTTAGCAATTTTTGTTTGTATCTCCTCTACGCCCACATAAACACATACAAACAACCACACTGATACTCACATGAGTGGGAACTCGGCAAATTTGTATACCAGCAGGACACCAAGCCAACTCGGGACTCAGTGAGCAGTATGAGTTTCTGAAGTTATTGCTGTTGTTCACGTTGTTGTTGTGGTCGCTGCTGTTGTTATAACTGTTGCTGTTAATGACGTTGCAAACGCAAAGAAATGGCAAATGATTAACATGGTTGATTGCTTATTTCCACGTGCCACATCAAATGCTGGGTGACATGCATACTCACAACTATCTAGTCAAGGTCGTGTGGGTGTGTGTGTACAGGTATGCATGTGTGTGACATTCACTTACTGGCTGCTCATCAACTCCTGCTTACATGCCAAAGTGAAATAAAAAAAATGACAACATTTTAAAAATCCTTAACCAGGCATGTGCATGCATATTAGGGAGGCCCACTAACAAATGTTAAATCTCAAAAGTTTTTTATTGTTTCATTATACAAATATATTTCTAAAGATTTATATATATGTATGTGTATATAAAGACTTTTGTTTCGGTTACTCTGCCATTCATAATTGAATTTGACGCAAGTTTAACGCTTAAGAACTGCCTGACTATTAATTTTTTGCTCACTTCTATAGTCAGTCGATGTCATTACAAAGGAAATATAATATTTGGGGAAAAGTGTTTGCTATCGTGGGCTGCGCCGAAACCAATTCATTCAATCTTTTGAGACATCTGATTTAAGAAAATTTCAGAAATGACCGGATTTTGATTAGAATTTCACATTGGCTTTGCGATTACCATGCCCTTAAAATCACTTATGATATGAACTCTCGCTTCAGCAAAAGAAGTTCGTAATGACGATTAAATAAAAATATAGACAAGGAACTTCGACATTCCAAATTTATTTCGCGTTGTCGCAAATTCGATAATTTACAAACAGCAACTAGTTATCGCTATAAATATATTTTCGCTGTTATTGAATAATTTGTCTGCCCTAAAGGCGGACTGGAGGAGTGACAATCGGGAGCAAATTAATAAACTGTACGAGTAGAATCCGTAATAGGCGATTTATTTAGGAGAACTTTTGAGCAATATTCCTTTCAGTTTATAAACATATTCCTTTTCGACTGTGACGAGTCCCGTATGGGGAAAAATATGTCCATTGATTCTACATGCAATTGGGGATGTCTCTAATATAAATAAGCAAAACTTGTATTCTTGCTACTCAACAATTCGATAAGATATTAAATTGTCGTTAATAAGTTATCCTGTCAAAACCGCTGAGGATAATTAGATGATTGCAGTTCATTAGGAATAACTTAAGTTTTGTCACTCTATTTCAATAATAATATAAAATAAATAAAAATGTAGCGTAGAGCAGCGTGACAGTGTCTTATCGGGCATCAGATAAGTTTTAAACAATTTTCTAAATTTTACTTTACTAAACGAAGAAACCACTCTTTCAATGAACTGAGTATATACTTGCTTATTTTATACTAAAACTGATAGTCTATTCAGCATTCACTAAATTTCACTACACCGAAAGGCTTCTCGTATGCCGTTTCCCAGCATGTTTTGCAGAAAGCGAAATCTAAAATCACATACAACCGAGTCAAGGAAAAAATTACGGAGGAATACTACAATAGACACAGGAATAGATGTGATATAATATATAATAATAATGTCGCTGCATACGTTTGTATATAAGTTTGAAATGGTTGCCTCCGTAGGCGAATGAAGAATGCAGAGCCTACTAAACCGGAGGTCGCGGGTTCGATTCCAGCCTAGACCCTGGCTGCTTTCCAGCAATCAAGCCAAAAGCTTTGCAGGTTAAATTAGTTAAAAAAAAAGTAGACTACGAACTTCAGTCGCAGGTTATTTCAGCAAATCTTGTGTTAAATAATGCTTTCGATTTCCTTTAGCCCCTCAGCTTCTTTTTTATTTTTAAGATTTGCTTTTTGTAAGCAGCTATTGGAATATTAGACTTGTGTCAATTCCTTTCAGTTCTAAAGTGGGAAACGCAGAAATTGTTTATTTTAAACTTTGCGAAGTGAAACGAGACACAATAAAATTTCAAAGAGAATTTTTTGTCTATTTTAATTTTTTTTTTAATTATTTTGTTTTTGTTGTGTAGAAAATTCTAGTTTTATTTTTATTTGATATTAATTTGTATAATAGTGCGAGATCTGTTGGCACGATATCTTTCAGGGATTTTAATAATTTGCTTGTTCTTTATTTAAACTAAAATTATTCCAAATGCAGTGCATAGAAATTAATTAAGAAAATATTACACATAAAAATAAATAGATAAAAAGTATTATTTATTTTCTCACACGTGTTGTTGAGCACAATGTAATTAAAATGTATATACGATTACTAAATAATTTTCTCACTACTGGCGTCTTTACTTTTAAACTTATTTATTTATTAGATTATATAAAAATATATTAATTTTTAATATCTGAAGAAGTTTTATCTTCAAGTTAAATTTGTTTTTATAGAAATTTTCTTTAAGTGCAGGAGAAGCTTTGTGGTGCAGATTGTAGGACAGGTTAAAATAATAGGCATTCAGATGCTCAGGAAAAAACAGACAATTTCCATTTTGCGATAACATATAATAACATATTTCAGACTTACTTGCTTGACATTTGGAAGGCATCTGTGTTTTTGAGAAAAAGGATTTTTGAGGCTCAGGCTGCTATCGCGGTCCATCTGATTGTGACAACTTGCGTGGCTTTTCGTCATAAACATAAAATTCTTTTTATTGAAAGTTATATAAAACACATAAACTCAAATACATTTAATTCAAATGTAACTCAAAAGTAGAGTGTTCTAGAAGCTGTCAATCAAATTATAATACAAACTTGTTTAATAAGTATTTTATAAATCACAAATATTTTCCATGCATATGTTTGGTAAAACACTAAAAAAAAATTCTCCAGCCAAGTTTATTTTAAATTCACTTATAAAAAAAAGGCTGCTCATTTGATTTTTAATAAAATTTGAAAACACATTAATTAATTTCGTCATAAAATGCACTTAAACTCATAAACACATAAAATTATTCGCGTCATTGTTAAACCAAACTATCACCTGTTCAATGCATTGTCAAATGCAGCAGTGCTGCCAAATCGAAGGTGCTTGGATATGTAAATCTTGTTGAATAATAGTGTTTTCACACTGAGGATATAACCTGGTTTTAAAACAAAATTTGGTTTTAACTTTAAAACCAACCCTTAAAACCTGGTTTTACCATACAAAATAATTCTCATAAAACCATCTTAAGCCCCTTTTTTGAATTGGTTTTAAGTAGATTTTATAATATACAACCTTGTTTTATTCAGTGCTACCAAGTTAGAAAGATTGAAAACAGCAGATAAATCATTCACAATTCACAAATATTCATTCACAAAATGTAAAATCATTTCAATTTTAGATACACATTTTTAAAATTTATGTTTTATATATACAATAACAGCTGTCGTACAGTTTCTCAAATAAATGTGGGAAGAATAATTACAACAAACACATCTATTTCTTCAAAAAAATGTATTTTTCATTAACAAATTTATTTGACAAACTGTATTATAAAACCTGATTTTATAAAAATTGTTTGTGAACACAAAATCAGCTGTTTGTAGGTTTTAAGTTCAAACCAGGTTTTAACTTTAGGTGTGAAAATACTATAAAAGAAAAAATTCATAAAATTTAATTCGAATAAAAACTTTTATAAAATGTATTTTTAATTCAACAACATATTCAAAACGACTATTTTATTTGACTATTCGGTAAATAAAGTAAATATTCCTATTCACCTGGACGTTTAAAGTTATTCGATTAAAACTACTCTGTATTTGTGATTCAAAATTATTTCAAAATTATTTTAAAAATTTTTTGAAGGGCGCGATTAAAATTTTTACTTGAAAAAAAAATTTTAGAAATTTAAAAAAAAAAGTTTCGTTTAATTACTAACAAAATTAAAATATTTCTTTTTTTATTTGCTTTCCATTTGAGTAACACTCTTAAGACAAAATAAGAAATAATTTTAAAGTTTTGCGCCTGAACGAAAAAGTGAGAAGAACAAGAAGACGATATTTTTGTTTCTTGTTAAAAAAAAGAAAAGTTCGGGAGAAAATTGCATTAAAGGCAATTAAATGTATAGAAAAAAACATACTACAACTGAGTGGAATTCTGGCTGGCAACAAAAAAAAGAACGATGAAACCAACAATTGACAAAAGAGGGCAGTCGGCAGTTAAAACCCACACACACACACAGTATAACACAAAAGAATATGACTGACTATTCAAGGACACTCCAGTCTTAAATTATTTTCCCCATAGAAGAATTATTATGGAAAAATACTTGTATGTATTTCTAAGAATAACAAGAACAATTTGCAATAAAAATTCTCTGTTTGTTTTTCTAATATAATTTACTTGGAACTTCAACATGTGTTGCGGGCAAAAGGAGTGTTTGGGTGTGTGTGTGTGTGTTGATGTGTCTATGGGTGTGTGAGTGCGTGTGCGAAAGAAAAATGCTTACAAATAGTTATTTTTATCAGCAACCGCTCTTTCCACTTACTCACTGAAATCACTTTAACGAGTTTAATGACCCGTTATCTAGGAGAATGAGTGGCAGAGAGCAAAATTAAACAGCAAAAACGTGTGAAACTATAAAATGGGAGCGGATTGATTTCTGCTTAAATTGTTCTTGCAAAATGTGTGGAGGTGTGCGAATGTTGTCCGTTGTTTTGCATGCGTGTTATACTTCGGCAGTGTTGCCATTGCAAATGTTTAACCATTAAATTTCGATAGTTTTGCATCCAACATCCCTCAAACTTTTCGTTTATTTTTTATTCAAGTCTTAAAGCGTTTATTTGAAATAATCACGCTTAAACATGCCAACCTTACATGTAAGCAATAGCTTTAATGCAAATAAAAAATCTTTCCTCAACACTATGCCTTCTACATGGATTTGTTTATGTTTTGTATTGAACTTGTACCTTCTACAGGGCATATACATATGTGATTGCTTCTCTAACATTTTTATTATATTATTTATAAATATTTATTAAAAACACTTACGCTTTGAATTTATAAAATATTTAGACTTGAAAACCGTAGAGGACAATAAGTCATATGCAAATGTGAAAAAGTTAAATATAGTTTTGCATTCCAATTGAGACTTTTTAAAAATATTATATGTAGTTAAATACATACAAATTTCTTTCTAATTGATTTTGCTGACAATAAAAGTAAGCGAGTTATGAGAACGTAAAATAAAAAAAAATAAAAAAAATACTATAAATACCTGAACAATTTGAAGTTTTGTTTGTTTTTTAATTTTTACACTGTAAACCATATTTAAAAAAGTATTTTCTTAAACGTTAAATAGTTGTAAGTAGAATTTTTAAAATGTTTAATGACAGGCGGTTACATTGAAAAAGTATATAAGTCGCTAAAGACATTTGTAAATTTTTAAGGCATAATAGAAAATATGTAAAATTATTATGTATTGTTAATATTGCAATTAGAGATGAGTGAAAGCACTGCCTGCTGAAGACATCGGGTAAGAAATGATTAATTTTGACTTGTTGATAGGTAATATGTTATTCCCCACTTTTCACTAATTTTAATTTTCTGCTCTTAAAAGTTATATTGTGGGCGGCAAAAAACATTTTTTTTATTTCTGTGAAGTACAATAATTATTTTCCCGGAATTTTGAAGTGTGATATAAAGATCGAATACAGTGTAGCTAATAATACTGGCACTGGATTTTAATGCTTTCCGTGAGTTAAAATTAATTAATTGATGAAGTGATCATAACTGTTACAAAACTTTGCAAGCACAATTTTTATTGACATCAACTCGACAACTGTTTTTTGCGAGCGGCAACGCTGCTCATCAGGAAATATTAACACATGCTTGAATCCCAAAATCAACAAGAATATTAACGCACATTTAAACATAATTGATATTGTTGGTTGGCTGTTATCACTTTCACATGTACAGGCATTAGTTTCTGGTTCTTGTTCTGTATTAAAGTGGTGTGTATGTGTGTGTGCGTGAGTGGTATGATTAAAGTGTAAAGTTGCCGGCGCGTGTTTTTGCCCCCTTACTTTACCATTCATTAATTAGTGATTCCTTTATTGCTGTTCTTGTTCCACTACGTTACTACCATCAACTCTAGATAAATAGATTGTGTACATTTTGTTATTAGATATTAGAAAATAATTTTGCCAACGTGTGTGTATGTTCTATATGCTTTTAATATATTTTTTCTTCATCTTTTTTCTGGATATTTTAAAAAGTTAACCTTGAAAAATTTTATACTTTATACGAAGAGTTCTGTTTATAATTTTTAGCAAGTTTGAATTTAACATGTAGTTGTTATTGTTGTTATTCCCACCGTTACAGCCGAAACGTTTTTCTTGATAAAATTTTAAGCTAATTTCTATAAATTTCTAAATTTTCAATATTTGTAATTAAATTTAAAAATATATGTACAGTACGAGCTCGATTTGCGCCACCGAAAGGAAACCGGTGTTGTTGCCTTTACCGAGAAATTGTGATAACCGACCACTAAAAATCTTAAATTTAAAAATTCTATTTTTTTAACGTGAAAAAATCACTTATAAAGCAAATTGATAAAAATTAACGTTTATATACATATATATATATATTTATTTAGGTACACATATGTATATGTATATGTGTTCTATTTATGAAAATATGTTTCAGCTCTTAGTTTAAGGGGAAGGATGTTGAAATTTTTGTTTGAGTTTTAGACTTTTTAGCCTTTTGGTAAATGGAAGCTTTCCCGATTTCTAGAAGAGCGATAAATTTTTCATAATAAACGTCTTTTTCTGCTCCCCACACCATACAAATGTCAAAGGAACTTAATGACATCATCTGCTTTAACTTTTTGTTTTTGTTCAATTATTTGGTTCTTCGTCTGAAACGTCTTTAGCTACATTTTCCTCTGAACAGTCTTCTCTGAGCCACTCTGCAATTTCACCATCTGTCAAGTTAATATCCGGTAAAACATCCAGCAACAAATTTGAAATTGTTGGTGTAGTTAAGGCCTGTCTCTTCTGCTATCTGATCTCATAACAAAATGAATTCAGATCGTCTTCGTCAGTCCATGCAGCCATACAATTTGACAAATTTGGCTTCTGTGCTGACATAAAACTGTGCGATTTTTATGACAAGCAAAAGCTTATGAAAATTTTCCTAAAATGGAAGCTTTTACTTCAAACAGCTGAACAATGAGAAGAAACCCCTAGAAAAATTATATTATTATATTATGAAAGTTTTGTTTATAGTTTAATTTATTATGACCGTCAAGCCTTTTCTACAGCACCATATTATAATGAATTTTATTTGTATATAATTTTCAACAAGAAATCATCTGGTTTTGTAACTCATTTAAATGGCAGTCGGCTACCAGCTACGCGTTTCATAAAATAGGAGACAATCTGTATCATCTTTTGGTGTGAATGATTTGTACGACTGTGTAGGATAGTGAAAGGAGGCCTTAAGCGCATTTCACAGCATGCTAGCCCAGATGTTCAGCAAAGCTTTGCCCAACAACTTAATATTTTGCCAAAAAGTAAAAGGAAAGTTTATTTAAATAAATTAAAGTTGTAACAGGAACAAAACAATCAATTTAAATAAAATCGTTTTCTTACACGGTTCTACAATGACTGCTATTTTTCAGCCCATTATTTTAAATTTTTAATATTATTTGGCTTCAATCAGTTGCCTAATTTTCTTTTTAATTGTGGTTCTTCTAAGTTGTTTAATTTTTCTTGCGAGCAGTAACACATTCATTAACACATTAATTTTTCTATCAATTTATTTAAAATCTTTATAATAAATAAAATATATATTAATATTATTTAAGTTAAAAAATTGTTTTTAGGCAAAAAAAAAATTATGATGTACAAAAAAGCGATTTACTTGTTTCAAAAGAAATGAATAATTTTTAAATTAATTCGTATCTAAATTTCCTTAATGACTTAATTTGATTTGTCTCGTAAGTATTTTTCTTAGAAAGCTGCTGCAAAAAGTACGTCAAATACTTTAAGCAAATACTTAAAAAAAAATCCTTCTTTTTATTTCATAATTAGTAAAGAAATAAACAAATAAACCGAAAATAGTTGTTTATGTGTTTCTTTTCAAATCAATTCCAAAAAGTGTGCAATTGTTGCAAATGCGACGCAGAAAGTGAACACAATACAAATTGCGCACATGCAACAAAATTTACTTTTTATATTTATTCTTCTGCTGGCTTTGTGCCTGCCTTTTCAATATACATATGTACGTATGTAGATGGAGAAGTTCAAAAATCAAACCTTGAAACAATCTACAATGACGGTCGGTCGGTGATCGCCAAAGAAAAACAATATAAAACATGGCACAGTCAAACTCTTCAGCGGCTCTTCGTCATAATGCAGTTTCAAAGGAGTTGAAGCAAATAAATGATTGTAATTAATTTTGTACTCTAAAGTAATTCTAATTAGGCTAATACTTTGTCTTATAAATATATATTTAATAATTATAATATTATATTATAACATTACTTGAATTAACTAATTCATTTAAAGCAATTCATTTAAAGAATTTTTATTTAATATATATAATAATAAAATTGAATAGACGGGGTTGATTGCAGGCTTCACTGTTGAAAGGAACAATTAATGTATTCTTAAAAGAGTTTTAGAAAAAGAATAATACCAAAACTGTGTCATACAATTATAATATTTTTGCATTTTTTTTATAAATAATGAATTGCTTCCTTTAAGCGCCTGCCCTTATGCACGTACGTAAGAAGTGCATCGGCGTATTTGTTTAAAGCAAAATTACTTGCACTCATACGAGTACACTGATTTAACAGAAATTCAAAAGCAAATATTATAGAACGCAAATGTAAAACTCTTTCCCTCCCATCTGCCACCTCCCATCATCCACCTCCTTCCAAAACAATTAAACGACTCGAATAGAATGGAATTGAATGTATTGTTGCACTTGACATTGAACTTGAACTGCATGCAGTGTCGTGTAAAGTGTATTGTACGGCAATATGAATGCGCTAGAATGAATTGTTGTTGTTGTTTTGTTGTTCTTGCTGTTGTTTTTGTTGATTGATTTTTTTCAACTTTTCATGAAATCGTATACAACGAACAACATGCAAATAAACAAACGCTTATTTTATATTGTTTTTTTGTTTTTTATTTTGTTTTTTTCTTCATTTGTTGTATTAAATTAAAATGCGCAAAAATATAAAAGCTTAAAATCATGTTTCCATTTATAATTTTTGCTTTAAAACGATTTACTCTGATTGAAAACTATTGTAAAATATTTACACTGAAAACTTATTGGATTTTGCGTCATCATTTATCATTCATTTCATCACCGAGCTTATAATTATTTCTTATGCTTTTATTTATATACAAAATTACGTCGAATTACTTGATTTTTGTTGTTTTCCTTTATTACGCGCCATTTTATTATCGCAAAATGAATAATTTCCCATACTTAGTTTGCGGCACGTTTAGAACGATAGCCGGTCTATGAAATTGTATTCACTCTCTCTGTCTCTCTCTCTGTAGATTCTCGTGCTCTTAATATAAAAGTCTCACTTGGAAAAGCAATTATCAGAAATATTTGCAAAGAGAGAAAGTAGAATTATTTTATTATTTAATTATGAAGTGAGTCAGTTTAAAATGAAAATATAACTGAATAAGCAGGGAATTAAAGGAAAACCCGTTTAGCATACATATAAAATTCTACCACGAAAAAATTTGAATGGAAACTTTTTATGGTGTTGCAGATCCCTTCTAAAGCATCCTTCTTCTGCATAAATTGTTTTGGTGCAGCTCAGCGATAAGTCCTTAAACATTATCGTCATTTAAGCAGGACTTTAAGAATTCCGCTCGTCCATTTTTCATAAGATCTATTCAAAAGCAATTTTGTGAAATTTTATAGTGATGAAATGAAATAATAATATAAAATTGCTTTAGAAGTCTAGAAATTTTTTAAATTGGAATTTAAAAGTCTTTTCTAGCACAGACCTCTTTTCCCCCAAAAAATATTTTCCTTTTATGAAATCCAAACAAACTATACATTTCAAGTATTGGCACTTTCTTGTCAGTTGTTGGGTACTTATGGCGTTTTCTTTTCTACAAAAAAAGGCAACACTACCCGCAGGAAGGGCAATTTTGTGTTCTCTTTTAAAAAAAATGTTACCCTCTGAAAGGGTTGCCTGTTCTTATGTAAAAATGTTACCCTTTCGCAGGGCAAAAGTGCAATGTCAACCCTGGATTCCACAAGAAATTGCCCTGTAAAACATATGGTTTTTATTCTTGCACAGCGTTACCAGAAAATGTTCAAAAAAAAGTCTTTTGAGTTGAAAGAGTTAGAAAATTAGATTTTAATAATTATTTTTATATTTTGTATCGTATAAAACAAACAAAAGACCACTATGCGGCTGCTTATTTGTATGAGATATTAAAATAAAAAATTTTTAGTTTCTCAGGCAAATGAACATTTTTGTTTACAAATTTCATAAAATATACAGAAAATGTTTGTTTATCAGCTGTTAAAAAAAGGCAATGCACTTTTTTCTAATTTGTGTTCTTTTCTCGTTATATAAAAAATTACATTTTCACAGGGTGGGCAAAACATTTTAAAAATGCACCTTTTCACAGGGCAACATCTTTAATGTAGAAAAGAAAAGCCGAAAAATCGATCGAAAAATATTTCTTCATCCGAGAACGTTCATCCACTCCATCATATTTCGTTACGTCACGTTATGACAGTCATACAAAATGTTTTATAAACTCTTATTATAAGTACGTGAGAATGAAAATGTGTTTAGGGACCGTTTTTGTAATTTAGAATAGTATTTAAGCTTACAAGAAACACTAGAGAAATTAAATTCGTCTAATTCCTGCAATGCTTACAGCACTGCACTACAGTAAACACAATTGATCTGCCATTTGAGTATGAACTCAAAAAAAACAACAAAAAAAAAACCTCTATTTTAATTATCAATAAAAAAATATTATATAATATTATAAAATGTGCACAAAATAAAATTAGCGTACAATGTTCCATACATGGCTGGAATTAAAAAACTTATTGAGTTTGTAGTATCTTTTTAAAAAATATGTATGTATGTATGTATGTATATGTATTTCAAAAATGTTCAAACTAGTAAAATGATAATTCTTTTTGAAATCGTTGTCTCATTGTGTAATCATATAAGTAATTCAGCAACGAGTCACTAAATAAATATTTTAATTTTCAACGTAACTTTGACATTGACTTTCATGATAAGAAAAATAAAACAATTGTTAAATAAAGACGTCAGCAACAGTTTTACCAAGAACACAATTTCAAAAAAAGAACTAAAGCCGCCACATTAATTCGAAAACGTGTGTATATAATTTTCTCCCAAAGCCCCGCCCCTCTACTCATTGCTAAACAACTAAGAAAATTACACGTTTAAAACACACGCACTAACACCAAGACATGACGCGATTCCAAATAAAATTCTTATAAATATTGGGATTACTCATTTGTTTATTATTACCAGGCAATTTCTACATATTCGTACACTTAAAAAACATGTGTCAGTGAAAACTACAGCAGCCATAACCATAATATAGAAAAGTTTGAAAAAAAAATGTGTCAGCTGGAAATATTTCGGAGCAAAAGCAAAGTAACGCATATAATATCGGCTATTGAAATTGCATAATCTCAAACCTGCCCGCCCACTGATCTCATATAAACTTAATCATAACTTCAGCAGTAGCCATTTATAAGGATATAGAAATAGCATACGAGAATTACATTTTTTTTTTGGCATAAAAGGCCAATGATTCTAATTTTTTCACCTCTTTGCTTGGAATTCATGACAAATAAAGGACCATTTGAATTTCCAAATTGAAAAACACCAAATATAAATATGCCAGTGTCTTCAAAATCGGAAATGGTATTCCATAAATATTTTTATTGATGGCAATAAATAATTTACCATATAATTATTATATTGCAAAAAAAGTCACTCTTTTTTAATTTTACGTTCTTTACATTGGAAAAAGTTTTCATCTAATTTTAATTCTTGTACGTTTCCCACATTGGCGATTTCTGAAGTAATTCAAAATAAATATCTTAACACATTTGATTATAGAGCTGCCAGGTTCAAATACAGTGATTAAAAGTAGTCAGATATTAATTAAAATATATTAATTTTAACATTAAAATATTGAGGTATTTTCTTAATTAAAAAATTCTGTTTATAATTTCTTTATAGGAATTTTTCTCTCTTGTCACTCTCATTTCTGCGTAGAAATTAGCTACAGGTGTTAATTTCAGGTGTACTCCTTACATTGATGAATTTTTCAATGTATTTTTATTTAAATCTAATTTAAACTAACAATTAGTATACAGATCTTCTGCAGCAAAAGATTGTTTTCTGCTCGTTTTGAATCAATAAATCTTTTGCATTGTACAATTTTTTTTAATAATAACGATTTTTTTCATATTGGCGATTTTTTCGACATTCTGGCGATTTTTCATGCCGGCATGTTGTTTTCACTTTTGCCTATTATTTGTAAAGTTTTCTTTTATTTTAAAAGTTGTAATATTTTGGAGACTCTGTTTACATAGAGATATTTTTATAACAATATATATACATATACATATATACATATATGTAAATATATTTTATAAAATTTTTACAAAATCACTATAATAAATTTACTTTGATACTCTACGAATCTTAGAAATAATTTTTGTGTTAATGATATTCAAAATTTTTAAAAATTCCTTTTTCAAATTAAAAACACAAAACTTAATGTATTTTCAAGCCATTAACCAAGTTTGTATGCAAAAGTTTTAAAGATATAAGTTATGTAAAATTTAAAAAAAAAATTTTTACCATTTTCTTAAATAGTTTTTATATGTAGACCACTTTTTTTTAAATAAATCTTATTTATTAAAAAATTATAGTTTAAAATTTAATTATTAAAGTTGTTGGTAGATCACACTTTTAAAAAAAAATTGTGTATTGCGAGAAAATATCGAAAAAGCTCTTACATTTCGTACCTTCAAAAATTGATCAGTTGTAAATTTTTTTTTATTAGTCCTCCTAATAAAACATATCACACAGTTAAGCAATTTATGCCAAAGTTTAAGTGGAAATCAAACACTGGCGAAAAAATATTTCAACTCATTATACACAGAAATTGGTTTTCACGGAGCCTTAACTAGCAATAAAAATTCCTCAAATAATAAAAAATCACTCAAATAATAGACAGCCGGTAAATATCATCATAAAATTACGAAAAAAAAACCATCACTTGTTCTCTCTCACATGCTCGTACAATATGCCGCTATTGCTTCTCAGTGCAAAAAAAAAACAATTAAAAAACGAAAATGTACTCGTATGTGTGTGAATAGAAAATGTGGTTGTTGGTACAAGTGCGGAGTGTGCAAATTATCACAGTGTGTAAATTGTTTTTATACGTTGTACCATCGTTGTTGTTGTTTTATTTAATTTTTTTTTTCGCTTCCTAAGGCTTCTCAATGTCGAATTTATATTTTAACCGTGACCTTGAGATAACAGACGCAAAAAAATTGTACAACTACAACAACAAGTCATAAAATTAATAAAAAAAAAAAATTAAATCGACACAGGCACGAGTAACGAATATAACAGCAACAATAACGTCAACAGTTTTCGTTCGTAAACGAGTGTTCTACGAATAAAGAAAAGATTCGCAAATAATAAAAAGTAACAACAAAAAAACTTATAATTATTAGGAATAGTATTGGATTCTAAACAACGACGGCAGCAACAATAACAATACTCGTAAAAGCATAGATAAATAAAATTGGAATATTTTGTATTTTAAGGTGGAATATAATATTATTGGGTAAATTCCACAAAAATATGACAAAAATTATGATCTCTTTTAATTTATTGAAAAAGCCTACAGTGAAAGAAAACTGAATTTTAGTTTAATAAAAAAAAATTTTTTTTTTTTTTTTTTTTATTTTTTGTATTTGCAATCTATTTTACAATAATAAGCAAATGTGATAATTTAAAAATAAAAAATTACATGTCCTATTGGTTCCCTTTGGAACCAATAAATTAAATTATATATGCATTTGGACATCATATATAAGGATAATGTATTTTACTAGTTTGTTATAATTATTAATTTTTTTTTTTTTTTTTTTTTTTTTTTAACTAAGAGTTTGAATATACATATAATATTGAATTTATTAAATAAAAGGTAGATCTAGAATATGATTTCTTTTAAGTCTTCTAGTCTCATCAGTATCATCAAGTAATGCAATTGCCAATACATTATTATGGTTACTAAGCCTTTCCAAATAGTTAGAGCTGTATTTTCTTATTTCTGGTTTTATGAAGGGAATTTTAAGGTCGTTATGTAATGATTTGCTTGATACATAAAATGGCGCGTTTGTAATTGACCGTAAAGCTTTAGACTGAAACCTTTGTAATATTTCTATATTTGAGTTGCTGGCAGTCCCCCAGAATTCTATGCCGTAGGTCCATATAGGTTTTATAATTGTTTTTAGTAAGAGAACCTTGTTTTCTAGAGAGAGTTGAGATCTAAAAAAAAATACTTTGCGATTTATATGCAAATGCTATTTAATATCATTTAGAAAGTAAAATTATCAAATTGAATTGAAAAGTTTAATATTATTGCTGAGTTATTAAAATGAAAATTTACAACGCCACTTTAAAGCTACTTTTTCAAGTCGCACGGATATCTGTTCGATTTTCTTATGAGTAAACCACATGATTGTATGGAATAGCGGATCAGGGCCTTAAATTGCACCAGTAGGTACAGTTAATTTATATTATAATTGTAAACAGGGCGTACCTTTACCTGCAATGACTTTGAGCTAATCTTGCTAGACATCTTATAAATGTTCCTTTTAGAATAAATATATTTTGTTTATATTTATTTTATATTATTTATTATTTCTTAAAAATTTTTAAATAGCACAGCCACTCACACACATACATACATATGAAATCACAAGATGTAGCAGGTAGTGCATATACTTTCCCCCTTTTTACGACGAGAAATTTTATTTTGGGGTCTATTCTGGGTTTCGATTTGAATCGAAATTTTCTTCGTCTGGCAATTTTGATATTCTGCGTTTCGTTTCCGCTTAGTTTCTTTCGATTATATGTATTCTGCATTACGATCGGAGCTCCGTTTTTCTCAGTTGTTTTTTTGTTAACGGAAGAGTTTTTTTATCTGTTTTTTTTGGTTAAAAACTTTAAAATTGAAAAAAATTTAAGTAGAAAATGAAATAAAATGTTCAGAAGCGATTAAAAAAACACTTAAAAATATTTTTAATTAATTTATTTAATTAAATTAATATTTAATAATGGTACAGGTCAAAAACAACAACACCACAGCAGTATGAAAAAAGGAGTCATAGAATTTTGCTGCATCTCACGAGAAAAACTTTTTGCATTAAATTTAAGATTTGTTTACGAAAATGATAAAAAACTTACTTATTTTCCTATTTCATTTGAACATTCCACACTGATGTTATTAATTTTGTAAACATTGTTGTCTTCTTCTTTTTCTTTCGATTCCGTTTTTCTTCAGAATACCAATTTTCGATCGCAACGGAACTGAATGCGGAGACTTAATCGAAACGCAGAATAGAGGGGTGTTTATAATTTTTAATTTTAAACAGTGTCCGTCTTATATTTAACCATTTAAATAACAGCAAGTAATTTTAGAATAAGTTGAATGCGGCCTTAGAAGTTTATTTCATAGAGCTTATTAAGTAGTGATGGTTGTGCATAGTCTGCATGCTGATAGAGGGTTTTATTTAATCTGCCATCGCCTGAGATTGAAAAAAATTCAAATACACTTTACTTTACATCTCTTATCTTGGAACGAAGGTAGTAAGGAATGCTGGCTAATGGAAAAAATTAAGCCCCAATAAAAAATGATAGAGTTATGCTCCTTGCATTTTCTTTTTTAATATCTATTATGCGTCTGTAGGATGTACTCGTATGCTTAATTTTCTAAGGTAGCCATAAGCATGGAACCTGGTGGGATATACATTTTTTTATTATGATTTAAGGAACAGGCGATATTGTATATTTAACAAGTTCTAAGAGACAGACAAGAACTTTAATGTAATAATATTAAAGCTCGATATCTGACATGTATTTTAAAGGCCACTTGCTGATCACATTTACTACATCGTTTGGTTGCATACCTCCCTCCATGCCTCCAATACTTGCCGTGTTTGTTCTGAATCTCATTCACTGCATTTTATTCCCATTTTTTTTTTTTAATAATAAAACTAATTTATTTGTTTTTTTTTATATGTTTAAATACTTTGCCATTTTTTTATTTTTTATTTTTTATTTTTTTTCTGTTTTTATTCACATTTTGTTGGTTTGCTTCTTTTTGTTTTTTAAGTTTTTTAAAACAAAAAAAATTTTAACTTATTTAATTGTATGTATAATCTCTTTACAATTTTTGTTTTTGCTTCTTTGTTATTTGGTTTTATTTCTCTTTTACACACACGCCTTCTCTCATAAAGAATTATAGTTGTTCTTATGCTCGCTTAAATTTTCATGCATTTTCTTAAAACTTTTCGCCTTTTAATTAAAAAAAATATTTTAACTGGAATTTTGTTTTACTTCTAAAAGTTTTATGTTTTCCAAGAAAAAATTTCTCTCACAAATTAAAAAACAGATGAAAGAAAATTTTTGAATTGATTTGTTGTTGTAACTTTTTATGCATTATTTTCAATATAATTTTATTTTTCAATATAATTTAAATTTAAACTGCACTCAAAACAATAATTCAGAGTGTTTGTTTGTTCTTTTAAATAATTCGTTTCTTGCTCTCTTTTAATAGTTTTTCAGTTTTGCTTTTTATTAACAATTTTTAACATTCATTTTCATTTCAAATCTTTTGTTTGACATCTTAAATTTGTTAGACAAGTACTACGTTTGTTTTTTCTTTTTTCCTTTTTCTGCGAATATTTTTTAAATACTTTTACACAGATTGTTTTTTTTTTTATTTTTTAACAAAATATTTTAATGTTATTTGAAAAAAAAATGTTTGTTTGTTTGTTTGTTTGTTTAAGATTTTTGATCAAATATGTTGTGTTATTTATGTTGTTTTTTTTTTTTCTTTTAAATTTAATGTTAAAAATTGTCATCATTTTCATTGTTTCGGTTTAATAATTATTTTTGGTTTTCTTTTTGTTTTCAAATTTACAGGGGTTTGTGTTTGTTTATATTATTTATAATTATTTTAATTTAACGGACAAATTACACTCATACACATAAAATTAGAATTGTTATTTTTTATAATTTAATTCTTTTTATTATATTTAAATTTGATATTTTGTTTTCATTTGTAGACTCTTTTTTTCCTGTTTATAATTTTAAGAAAATATTTCTGTTTATAATATTTATAAAGATTTTTTTCAATTTTTTTCATTCAACATATTAATTTTCATATTTTCTCTTTGCTTTAAAAACTCTTTTCTCTCCGTATCTCTTTTTTTCTCTTTTCTTTAAATATTAAAATTTAAAATTATGCTTGTAATCGCTAAATACTAAATTTTTGTGTATTTTTTTTTTACAGTTTTTAAAAATGTTTGTGCTTTAATTTACAGTTATTTCGTTTAGTTTCCTTCTAACAAATTTACACAAAATTATTGTTGTTAAATAATTAAATTTCTTGATACATTAAAATACATACAAATGAAATTTATGTACAGGCAATTTAGACAGAATATTAAATTCTGAAAAATATATTTTGCTTAGCGCAGATAAAAGAGAATATTTATATTGAAAGCAAAATTATATTTTATATTTTATACAAAGCAAAAATCAAGAATAAAATCTGGAATATCAAAACAGTTGCAAATTTATAACACAGACGAAGTTGTTGTGTTCTAATTTGCTCTCATACAAAAAATGAAAAGACAATTGTGAATTTACGGCTTTTTTGGCAACACTACTTTGAATATATAAACACTACCCCCTTCCCACCAACAAGCTAATAAAATATACATTCATTTCATATAAGATTTTATGGAATTGTTAAGACAAAAAAAAAATGTGGTAAAGTGATGAAGCGGAGTCATGGAATATGAAAGGAGAAGACTTTTTGTGAATCGTCCCGGTTTTTCCTTGCAACTTCATAACTATTCGAGTTATTCCAATAATTCAGAATACCTTAGAATACTTAATAAAAAAATATCGTAAAAAAAATCTTGTAGTAGCACACAATCCATTTGGAATTAATGTTCCCATTTCTGGTCAAGATTTGCATGAAATACTTTAATATATTTTCCGTGTTATTTATATATATAAATATTTCTGAATAAAACACATATCTGCGAAGACCTGCGAAGCATTAAAATCAAATTATTTTATAAGAAAAATTTAATATAGAATATGTTGTAAAAAATGGTGCCTACTTAAGCTGGAATTACAACGCCCGCTTGTAGGGATATGAATTGTAGCGGCTGAATTATAGAATTTTTTGTAAAATATTTTTTTTTTTATAAGAATATCTGGAGCTATGAATGTGATCGATACTGAAGAACTTTTTTTTTTGTGATCTTTATCAGTGGGTCATAATAGGATAATGTTGGACTTCTGTAAAAAAAATTTTATATTTTAGAAACAAAACATAAAATAGTCGAACAAAAAATATTCAATAAAAAAATAAAAAGTGGTTTTTTTAGGATTTTTAAAAAAAATTGTTTTTTATTTTATTTATGAAAATAAAATTGGAAATTATTTTTTTATTTCTGTTTTTTAATTATTAATAATAAAATTTTTTCTATACAAACTTAAATGTGGTCATAATAATAATAATAATAATAATAATAATAATAATAATAGTAAACTTAAATGTTTAAACTTAAAATTAAATAATAATAATTATAATAAAAATATAATTAAATACATAAAACAAACAAAAAATAATAATAATAATTGTAAAACAAAACATAAATTTTTTTTTATTAAACATGTATGTATGTATGTATGTATGTATGCATGTATGTTGTTGTGGGTGTGTGTGTGTTTTTTTTTAATTAACAATTAAATTTTTTTCGCTAAAGTTTTTTAAATGTTTGTTTCCTTGAAAAAGACTCAAATTTCATAAAATTAAACTCGCAGAGTTCTTCCTTAAATAAAAATAATTATCCTTTTAAAAACACGTTTTTTATGTTAAAAAAGAATTCTTAAAAGATTTATAACCCATTTTGTTGTTTTTTTTTTTTTATTTTATAGAAATAATTAAAACTTATATTTGTAAGATTATTAAAAAACTAAAATATTATTATTATTAAAAAAAATAAAAGCTTAGAAAGAAGTAAAAAATAATATTGTATTGACGTGAAAACCCCAGCAAAAAAAAAAAAAAATAAAAATTATATGAATTTTTTAGTTCTAGAATGTGTAGAACGAGAAGACTTCGGAGCCAAGTATTTTAACTCCAAGAGAATTATTTATGATGAGGAGAGCGTATCAAAAAAAAAAAAAAAAAAGCTTTAAATGCTTTTGACGCCGCTGCATAGTTTCAATACATTTTAAAATTGTGAGAACTTTTTTGTACAAAAAACTAAATTTGTTTACTGGGAATTAAGCATTTTTGCTTTTGAAAGGACAAACCAAAAGAATTTAATAAATTGTTTAATTTTTTTCTTTTTTTTTTTTAATAATTAGTACAAGCTTAAAAGTTAAAAATATTTGTTTGTTTGTTTGTTTTTTATTTGTTTCTAATTTTTTAAATAACATTTAATTTATATTAAAAAGGACATTTTCTTTTTTTTAATTGCATGCATATTTTATAATTAATTAATTAATTATTATTACTTTTGTACAATAAATATTCTTTTTATAATTTATAGTTGTTGTGTTTTCTTTTCATATTAAATTCTAATTAACAGCAAAAAAAAAAATATTTTTAATAAAAAAATGATTTTATAACTTTCTCTTATTTGATTTAAAACCTTTTCTTGCCCGCCCCTGTAAGTTATAAAGTATCCATTTTTGTTTTTCTCTCTGATTCAGTTTAAGGAAATTAGTTTTTATACAATAAATAAATAAACCCCCCGGTTTGCTACTTAAAAGATCCTCCATTTTGTGGTTGTTTTTTTTTTAAGTTAAATGATTTTCCATGATTTTTAGGTTTTAATTGTAAATTTAATGGTTTCAGTCTCGATCATTTAATTTTTTTTGTTTTTTTTTTTTTTTGTAAAAAAGAACAAGCACAAGTGTTAAGAAAAGAGGAGAAAAAGAGAAGTATAAATACTGAAATGAGAGAGACGTTATCGTTTGCTGTAACTGTCTCTTTCTCTATATCTCTCTGTCTCGCTGTTCCTTGACTAACACTTGGCTTATCCAATTTGCTCGTAACTCTGGCATACAAAATTATTCACACTTACGCTTCCAGCATGACTTTTTGCTGTTGTTGCATAGTGGAGTTGTTGGGGTTGTTGTTGTTGGTGTTTACTGAACTGCTGGCTGAATTGTTGACGTTTGTGGTGGCTGTAACTGTGACATCGGCCGAAACTGTGGGATAACGGTGTGCCGCTGTGGCAGCCGCCACTAAAGCTTGCAGTTTGCTGGGCGGTGGTGTCGGTGATTTCTTGGATAAATTTAAGGGCTGCTGAGAGTCGGCAATGTCGACCTGTAGTTCGAGCAGGCGGGGCGATGTAGTCATTTGTGTTGGTGAGGGCCTAGGCGGTGAGACTGATGCTGAGGTGGAGTGGGGTGACTGGAAATACTGACAACCTGACGATGAGGCCGTGGAGGCTGATGAGGCAGAGGACGAAGTTGAAGACGTTGATGAGGAGGAGGAAGAAGAGCCATTACTGCTGGGCGATACCGATTGTTGGCGTTGATTTATGGAGGTGGTGGTGATGACGGAATGTCCAGGCCAACGTCCGGCCGCTGGGTTGCTTGTGCTATTAGCTACGCTGGGCGGTGAGGCCAAGGCGTTGTTTATACTGGTGGTTGTCGAGGGAGAGTTCGGAGACGTGCTTGAATTTGGTGAGTTGCTCCCATTATTGTAGAGACTGTGCATTTGCATTTGATGATGCAAAGGTGCTGGACTACGACTACCTGGGCCATGTGGTGAACACACCAACAAAGTACTGCTCGACGAGGATGCAGCCTGCTGACTGTCTCGCATAATGTAATTTTGTATAATATCCGAACGTTTCATTTGCTCGGGAGTCATACGAGGCTCAGCCATTAGAGATTTAGCCAACACTGAATGGGTGCTGGATAAAGACGAGGACTGTTGCGCTCCACTATTGGAATTGGTGGGTGTTAATCTGGTCAAGTGCATGTGCAGTTGGCTTTGGTGTTGAGCAATGGCTGGCGGTGAGGCCACCAAAGGAGCTTGCGGGGAATGCGTGGCTTGTGGTACCATTATTACTTGATTTTGGTCCGACGTGTTGCTATTATTTGCCGCTATTAACTGGGCTGGAGGTGGACTTTGGGCAATGCTGTTGTTTTGCTGCAACGGGCTGGTGGCAGCGGCTGGTATTGGAGTATTTGTGGAACTGCTCGCTGCATCACCTTCTGTGCATTCATATTCGCGATGCCTTAAAGCTCTGAACTTTTTATGAGGTTTATAGGCCTCATCCATTAAAGAATTAGTGTCGTATAGAGGTGGTGCTTGTAAAACCCTCTTCAATACCGGCATATCATCGACTATTTGTCTTTTTAAATTAGCCGAGTTGTTCGTCGTGTTGGACGTTGAACTGGCTTGCTGGGATAATGGTTGAGGGGATCGTATTGGCGATACGGAGACTGTGACTTGTGAAGTGGAGGCATTTTGTCCATTGTCTTGGCAATCCAAAGCATCGTCAACACTGGAGCGGGGACTGGAGCAAGAGGAAGAGCCACCCGAGCTAACATTTTTACTGCACTCATTCTTCTCATTACCCGATTCGATGCCCGAGTCGGTGGGTGAATCTAATTTACGATATCTGTGGGCTGCATTCCCTGTTGTCAAATGATGATGCAACTGTTGATGAGAATGTGCTCTAACAATGGGTGTAATGGTCAAACCGTTTTGTGTTAGATGTGCATGACTGCCAACAACTAGATCCAATTCATTGGTGGAGTCACCGGAAGATCCAGAATTAGCACGATTGCGCAGAGGACAAGTTCCCGACAACGTAGCAGCCAATAAGGGAGCCGATGAAGCCAAATTTGAAGTCTGTTGGCTGATATGATGTGTTATATGATGATTTGAGCTGGTCGACGAACTTGCGGCATTATTAGTAGTTGTGGTGGCCGTCTGATATTCCAAATCATTTGATTCTGTACTAGAAACAGAGCCCAATGGACTTTTAGCTTCCACATCCATACGGTGGTCTTCCCACTCATTCGGACTTTTGGACAAAGACGGCTGTTCATCTTCCATTGACCACATTTGTTGTCGCAAAAGCTCTTTATGTTCGGTACGGAATACCACCAATTTTTCTGTATGCAAAGTGCTCAAAGTGCGTAAATCAGGCATTGTCTCTAGTAGTTTGGTCATAAAATCTGGCTGATCGGGACGATTTTGATTGATGATGGTCTGCAGACAACCTTTCAAGCGGCTATACATTTTCTCTATCAATTCAATATTGCGTAGCCCCGGTCTGTCTGGCGTAATCAAGACTATAGCACAGAATAAACCGATTTCAGCATCGGTTAAGTTCATTGAATTCATGCGTTCGGCAAAATTGAAAGTTGAATCAACTAAGAAACGGGCATTGGCACCATTCTGTATAGCATCCCGCCTCATCACCTGACCATTCAAGCAAATAATGCTATTGATGGAATTATCAAACATACAAATTAAACGCACAAACAAGGCATCAAAAAGACCAGCCTTCAATAGCGTAAATTTGTCATCTTGCGAAAGCAACTGGAAGCCAGGTATCATGCCAGCAAAATCAATAACGCCACGTATAACATGAGCGAAACGCTGAGAGAATTCCTGTTCGGATTGCAATTCTGGGGCGGGATTAAGAGGACAGGCCTAAAATGTAATACAAAAAGAAAAGAACAAAATATATTTATTTGTCATTAAAACTTGATTTATAGACATGAAGTATTTCTGTGTATCTATGAATTATATACAATTTATGCAGAAAAACTTGAGGTGTGTAAATCAGGTCCAAGGGATCTAACAATTTTATTTCTTAATTTGTTTGTTTCATCCTCACTCTCTACCTCTCCTTGTCTCTTTAACTGATACCTTGTCGGAGTTTGTAATGCTGCCTGTTTAGTGCGGAAAGACCTTGCATGTTTTAAGGAAACTATTAACAAAAATTTATTTATAATTATGCTAAATTACAAAACACATCTGTAGAATAAGTTCACACGAAGGTCAACAGGAAAAATAATATTTATTGTTAAGAAATAAGGAAACCTTTTGTAAACAACAGATTATTATAAATAAAGCCACTGCCAATGCCTTCCATAAATAAATTTCATTTGCAACAACATGCTGCTCTAGTGGGGAATTATTGAGAGAACTTCTATCCGAACTATATATTTGCTACTAAAGGCCGAGTTTAATAAACCCTATAGTTCAAAGTTCAAAATTTTAATTTTTATTTCAATCTTTTTACAGCGAAACAAAACTATTCTCGCACACATGCTTCCGGTTTGCTACAAAAAAAATGTCGGCGAAAAATAACTACCAGCCAGCCGTCGCAAGCGTACATTAGAAAACCAAATTATGACGTCACTTCATTAAATTTTTAGTCACACACTTGCACACACACACACGCGCTGGATTTTTTTCCATTTTTTTTGTTTTTGTTTTTTTTTTTTTTTTTTGTATACAAAAGAATAGATAAAATAAAAATATCGCAGCAGCAGCAGCAGCAGCAGCAAGGTAATAAAAATAATTGTTAACCTTGAAATTTTTAAATTTAGTAGAAAAAAATTTGCAAATTTATGAGTGTGTGTTAAATTACTACCAATACACGTGCAAAGCATTTTTAATAAATAACAGAAACAACAAGAAAATTCTAAAAATGAAAATTGTGTTCTTTTGCTCGTGAGCTGATGCCAAAAACAAATTAGAAATGTTCAAATCACGGCAAGATGTTGCATAAATGAGACACGAAAGCAACAAGAGGGAGGGAGTGTGTATTAGAAGGCATACGAGTGAGAAAGAGAAGGTAATGTGTAGCCTTGGTCAAGTGCAAATTGCCGGTATTGTAAGCAAAAACTGTTTCTTATTTTGCATTAACAGAGAAAAATAATATGTACATATGTATGTATGTATAAAGACCGGTCGTTGCATGCACTGACATGTCTGACAAGGAAAGAATAAAACGCATTGAAAAACTTGTAACTGTGCGAAATAGAAATCGGAAATCGCTTAAATAGTTAAAATTGCAACTGTTACAAACTAAAAGAAATAATTGAAAAAGAACAATTCTTTGGCTTTGACAAAATCGGTCAAGCTTAAAAAGCGTTATATATCACTTGTAAATGAAATCTTGAAATCTTTTGTTTTCCAACTAGAATTTTTTCTAGAATGTAAAAACCGGTATTAACAATAGCGGTATTGGTTGGTACTGAAGATAATGGTTTCATTAAATTTAAAGTTCTGTTCAGTTCAGTTTTTTCTTCAATGACAGATTGATTCCTTCCTCCCAGTATTTTGAAGTCAATCAAATTCTAATTATTGCAATACAATTACAATTTTAATAGTACAAAAAAAAGGTTGTTTTTGTTCAAAGCTAAATTTGCCAGTATTTTTATGGTTAAAAACAAAAGCACTTTTTAAAACTGATTATATTTCGAAAACCAATATTTTCATTATTTATTTCAAATTTTCAAGGCCTCCTTCTAATAGGAAACGTTTAACGCCAACAAATTTCGAGAGAAAAGCAATAACAATAACCATATCAATATTTCTACAAGTCTCAGGTGTTTCTTGTAAAATCAGCTGTTAAAGCGATTTTATTGAGATAAAAATTGAAAGAGGCGAAAACCAGTATTTTTATGAGATATTTATTTTTTTTTTTGCTACTTCAATTGGATTTGAAATGTTGAGAAAGGTTTCACTGAAATTAAACAATAGAGCCAGTCACCATTCAGGTCATTTGAAAAACTGGCTCTTTTAGAACAAGTTTTATATATTATTGAAGTCCTTGAAGATTCCCAGAGGGAGGTGGCAATTTCTTTTTACATCATATGCCTTCCAATGCATTCTTTTAATAAATATTTATTACAACTGTTTTATTATTTTCGGTTCTTTCTTCTTTTCTTTTATTGGTTTTTGTTTTTTCGTTGTTTTGGTTTTTTTTGTTTTTGTTTTTGTTTTTTTCTTTTTGTTTGTTTTTGTTTTTGATGCAGTCAAGGTCAAATTGACCGTCAGTTTTTCTAGTTGTTTTTGTAAAATTCTATTCATTCTGTTTTAAAATCACTTGTGCGAGTGTGCATGCATGTGCGAGCATCTGTGTCCGTTTAAATGGAACAATCGCATTATTTGAAATGATAACAAAATTAATTGTTTATCAGAAGTAGATTTTTTTTTTTTTTTTTTTTGTTAAATAAATATCATGACAAATGTTTATTTAGTTAAGATATTTTTAAAATTCCAAGAAAGCAGCACATAAAAAAGTTTAATAATGATTTAAATAATTAATGTTGTAAATAATACTTTGTTAATTTTTTTTATTGTATTTTGTTTTTTTCTTGTGTGTTTGTGTTTTGCTGTTACGAATTAATTTGTTATAAATTGTATTTCTTGTTTAAACAATTCTTTATAAACAAATTTGCACTTGCCGGAATCTATTTTTTTCTTTTTTTTTTTTTTTTTTGAATAAATATAAAACGCAGCACAGACGACCTTGAGAGTGCTATTCGTTAGCCTTGAAATTTTTTTAACAGAGAAAAAAAAAGTAATTAATTAAAAAAGAATTATATATTCGTATCTGTACAAATACAGTATAATAAAGAAAAGAAAGAACAATAGCAATATTCTTACAATTTAGACTTTGATGCAATGAAATATAAATTTAATACTCTATTCAAATATGAAATGAAAAGGAATACAGTGGGCCTCAAGAATGCAAAAAATTTTTTGCATTAAAAAAAAAGAGAGTGGAAATAAATCAAAGAGAGAATTTCTAATTTATGGCCTGTAATTTATGCCTCAATATTTTAACTCGTAAATAACAACAACAAATTGCAATCATGAAGAAAATAAAGTCGCTTGTCGTTAAATCTGCGACCTTGTAAAATTGCATATTTACAATTAAATGAGGAAATATTTCTAATTTCTAACACACAATCTATTCATTTATTTGCAAGCTGTAATTTTTTCCTTTTTATTATTCACATGACATTTACATGACACCTTATACAAGAGAAACAACAATATAGAAAGGGTGGGATCGAGAGAGAGGAAGAGAGAGATAGAGAGCGAGAGGATGAGGGAGACGTAGAGTGAGAGGCAAAAGATTAAAAATATTTCCGTTTATCAGTTTGAAAAAACAATATGCATATGCATTCACCTCAAATGATATTTTGCCTTTGCAGTCATTGGCAATTTGCAAAAAAGAAAAAATAATAATAAAATAAAATAAAATTACAATAATTAGTATATCTGTATTACCGATTTAAGGAAAAGCCTTGTGTATATTCTCTCTTTGTGTATTAAAATCACTTTATTACTAATTATTTTATATTGAAGGCTGCGTTTTAATAACGACAGTTTATATATATATATGTCTGTATAAGATTCTTCGCTGATGTGAAAAATCTTAAAAGAAATAATTTCCTGGTTTAAAGACCTTAAACCAAAAAGAATAACGCACAGCTTAACGATTAAAACCTTAAGAAAAAAAAACATTGAAAAACTAAAGGTTTCTTTTCTAGTTAGTGTGATATTAAATATTTAAAAATACAATAAAAAATGTTAATCAAACAACGACTAGTGGTTAACCTTGTTGTTTTATTTATTTAAAATAATATTTAAAATTAAATTAGAACTCAGAAGCATAAGCAAAAGTAGAGAAAGACATTGAAGCCGCAACGACTCTAAGAACACACTTCACTAGAAAGAAAAACACAATTAAATTTAAAAAATATTTCAATAACATTTAAAAAAAAAACTAATTACTTAAAAAAAAATTTTGTTGCGTTATGACTTTATCATAATTGAAAAAAATGCTCTCCATATTTTTGAAAATACGGGGAAATTCCAAAATACTAATAATTATTATTTTTAAATTATCTTACTCGTATAAGTCAAGCGTAAAATCGCTTGTTATTTTAATATATTATCTTTCTATATCTCGTTTAGAAATTGTTAATATCATCAGGGAAATAAAAAAAATTAAATAAATAAGAATTATTATTTTTATGCCAAAAAAAAGCTAATGATTATACCTTTCAAAGTAGCCCATATAAAAATTTTAGAAATGCAATTCGAAAATAAAAATAGGGGACACCATAATAAATACGGGTCTTTATAATAAAGAAATCATATTACCCAACTTATATATATTTATTTTAAATTTTTTGCTATATGATTGGTCAAGTCAAGCCAAATGAACCGGCCAAGCTTTGCTTAATTACACAGAAATATTTTGCAAGACTTTACTTAACCAGATAAAAACCAAAAATTCACCTGGCATGCGGTTACATAAAGACTATTGGAATTATCGTGCTTTTATTTTGGCATGTTTTCCTTTAGCACTTCAAGCCAGCCAGTATTTCTATGCATGCACATGCACTGGTCTCTTGAAACAACTTTTAGAAGGCAGATATGCTATATTTATCTTTTGGCCACTATTCTTAAAAATACTGGGAGAGTATTCAGTATTTAATGGCCTCGGTATTGAATTTTTAAGCTTCATGTTGGCTTTTTCTTATAATACTGGTGGATTTACAAATACATTTTTTTATGGCTGGAAATTTGCGGGAAGACCGCCGAACTGGCGAAAAAGTACATTTTCCTAAATTCTGGGCTGTTTGGCAGAACCCTTTTTGATACCAAAATATTATTACTAATGTGGCTGAAGTTAAAGTTGCCGATTTCTTGCTTTGCTTTCTCTTTTATATTTATTGAGTTATGGTAGGGAAAGAATTGTAAAAGTCTAGAGAAATGCAGTTGGTGAGGCAGTTTAGTTTTTACAAACAATTTAAATTTTCACTAAGTTATTGATCCTTTTAAAACAGCTTTTAAGCTTTAAAATTTATTACTTGAACTTACCAATAATGTGGGCATTGAGTAGGAGGGGCATTCACGTGCTCTTTGGCGCATAGCAGCCACTTTCTCTTTTGTAAATTCACAGGTTTCCAAATGAGCTCTCAAAACGGCCGACAATAGACGCGGTTGATCATCCAATTCACCGGACAAGGCTCGCTGTTGACCACGATTCTGTGTTGACTGTTGCATGGCGGCCAAAATGCGAGCCTTTTCACGTTTCGGTACCCGACCAAATCGTACCGCTAAAAGGAGAAGAAAAACACAAAACAAAACATTAAAAACTATACAAATTTTCAAAAAAAAAAAAAAAAAAAAATTAAACTGAAAACAACAGGTGGTTTGGGAAAAGAAAATATTCGTACTGCTATACATATAATATAGTGTGAGAGTGTGTGTGTGCGCGAGTGCGCCCTGTGTGTGAGCAAGTAAAACAAACAGCTGTAAGCTTTTTTAAAATTCCCAAATTAAGGGTTGAAAGTTTTAGCAAAAGACGTTACACAGCATGTGAGTGTTACACATTGTTTGTCATTGAATCAGGAGTTATTTATCGTGTGGTATGACTTTAGGGTGTGTGTGTGTGGTGTGTGTGTATGTTTTTTGTTTTTGTTAAGTGGGTCATTGCCTTGAATTTTATAATTATTTCTTTTTCTACATACAATTTCAAGAGACTTTAAACACGACTGTATGAATTTTGCATGCGTTTTAAATTGTAAGTTACAGCTGTCATTGTTTTGAATATTTTGTTTTGTTACACTTTCTCTTTTAGCTTTTTGTTATGCTTTTTTTTTTGTGCTGAAAACCAAAAACTATACGTTTTTGTTTTTCCTTTGTATTTGGTCTGACAATAAAACTAACTTAACTAACTATTCACCCACATTCGAGAGTTTATTTTTCGGTTGTTGCCTGCTTTAGTCACGTTTTATTTGAAATTTAGTTTATAAACTCCAAATAAGAGGTCATGACCTAATTAAATAAATAATTTCTTTCTTTGTTAAATTTGGTTCTAGTATATAAGCTTCCAATGCTTCGAAGAATTGTGTGTTTGTGTGTCTCTTTATACATACATATGTAAATATGTATATATATATATGTAGATATGTATGTACATATATTGTAAATATATTCCAGTGAGTAAATTTAGGAGAGCGAGGCTGGATTTCGGTCATAAGAAAGGAACATTTTCTTCAAACAAAAAGTCTTGTTTTTTTTAGGGGGAGACATTGCAAAGCCATAAAGACTTTTTTAACTATTCAGGTTTAAATGTAGTTTTATAAATTTGTATTCTGGTTTACATAATAGGACAAACGCAACTTATGACGTCAAAATAAAGTAAATAAACTGTTTTGGTTTACTTTCTAAAATTGAAAAGACGAGAGATGGTTTTCCAAATGATTAGTGGGCTCTTGTAATTGCAAGGTTTTCAAACATGTTGGCCTGTAATCGTACTCACAAAAATAGTAGACTTTTAAGCATTTAAGGTCTAAATGAATTTCAATAAATGCCAAAACAATTTATGGCTAATTTTTCAAGAAAAAACATCTATCTGAATTCAGTGCTTCCATTGTTTTAGCCTTTTTAGTTTTAGTTTAGAGACTTGCCTTTAAAGAAAGATCGCCTGAATCTGAGCATGAATATAATCAAAATTATCCAGAGTGTATAAAAAGCGTTTTCCCCTTTTTCGCAAGTAAAAGAAATTTCTTTTCGTTATCAAAATCCTTACAATTTATTCATATTTCCTCTACTAAATTTTACTTTTGATTTTCAAACGAAAGAAATGTCTTGTTTGCACAAGAAAATTTCTCTTTTATTCAAACTTAAAGAAGCTGGTTGGTCTTCAATTTATATTCACGTTTTATTGACACTAAAAATCGTTTTTTTTTTTTTAAAAACACCACAAAAAAAGTGAAATACTTCTTTGTGAAAAAAAAAAATTATATACATTTATTTCTTTTCTTTCATTTTACTAATATAATTGATTTGAAATACAGAAGATAACTTGAATGCAACTGAAAGCAAACGATATAAAGTGAGAGGAAATCTCTCTTTTTTCTTATTTTTTTTTTCTTTTTTAGCAAAACGAAGAAAAAAATTAAGCCAAACCAAGACTAGCTTTCAAATAACCATCATAGCACTACTAACATACTTTTCTTTTTTATTTTGTATTTATTTCTTTCCTTTGGTTTTTTTTTTTTTTTTTTTTTTTGAATAAAAAGCCGGCTTTTACTAAGCAAATACTACGAGTCTTTTACTACAACTAGTTAAGCAGACACACTCCGCACAGAGGCTTTAAACAAGCAAACAAAACAAACCAGGTCAAATGAAAATGAAAACTTGGTGAAAAAAATTTACAAACTTAAGCAGGCAACAGCAAAATTAGAGCGCGCTTTTTAAGACGCACACACATATATATATATATATATATATGCACTCAGTAAGAAGCGGACTCACGCTTAACAATAGTTAACTTTCATATGATGATGATTGCAAAGAGCCAGCGAAAAAGTTGGTCAAAACGAAAATAAATAAATAATTAAAGAGAAATTTTGGTTTTTTTTTTTGTCTTTTTTTTTGGTTTTTTTTGTTTTGTTGTTTATAAAACTATTTTAAATTGAGGCATTTTAAAAGCTTTTTAAACAAATTTTAAAAACTGTAAACAAACTTTTGCAATCATTATTATTTTATCATTAAATAAAATAAAATAAATTAAACTAATTTGATTAATTGATTAATTTAACAAATAATGTTTCGAACAGATGCGAACTTCAATTAGAATAATTAATATATACTTTCGATCAATTTTATCACAAAAATATTTGAAATTTACATTTCTAAATAGATTTTACAGCTGATGACGACAAGTTGGCAACACTTTTTTTTTTTTTTTGTTAAATTGATTATATTTTTTCAAAATGAACTTTGCACAATTTACAATTCCATAAACTGCATTTTAAGTAGACGATAGCGACGGCTAATTTATTTTGAATGCTTTTTGAAATAAATTAAACTGAAATTCAATAAAAAGTTCAGAATCGAAAAATGTTAACTCAATAAAATAATTTCATAAAATTGAAAAAAACATTTTCTTTACCAGAAAAAAAAAATATAATAAAAATAAAAAAATTGCATAAAATCGAGAATGTATATCAAGTTCAAGTGTACTGAATTAGAAAATTCAAGAAAATGGAAATGAACATTTTTTTCTTGTTTAAAAATAATTTAATCGTTGATAACAATTTCATTAATAAATTCTTAAACAAACTTTATAAAATGGGAATATATGCATGTTGCCTCAGTAAAATATATTAATAATATATTAGTAAATATATTTGAAATTGTTGAAATATTAGATTTTTTTTATATAAAAATTTTAAAAATGTGGAATTACCGACAGATTGGACAAGCGCAGAAATTGAATTTTTCCACAATTTCTTAGTAAATTTATAATTTCAAATTATTGCAATTGTAGAAAACTGAAAACCCAACATACAAGAACTTACAAGGAATATAGAGGAATATAGTTTTTAGCAAAATTAAATAATTTTTTTATTTATTATTGTTATTATTTATTGAAATATCCTAAAAATTCCTTTTGAAAATGGTTTTAATTATTGAAATTATTCAGTGTTAAACGAGCAGCCAAAATTGTAATTTGGAATCTATTTATTAAGTTTTCACAAATTATTGTAATTCTCATATATTTCTAATAAGTTAAAAAACAAAAAAATATATATACATATATGATTATGAAATATTAACTTAAAAATTGTTTCAAGAACATCTTAAATAATTTTGTCTACTTTGCTTAAATAAAATAATTTTCTTAAAAAGTTTGGTTTTAACTATAAAATAAATACACATTTCGATTTTAGTGAAAAGCACTTACGCGCATTGTGATAGTTGACATTCCCTTTTAATATACTTTTTAAAATTGGTAATTCTTCAGCCATTTTTTTCTTAATTTTACAATTTTTGTTTTTTTTTTATTTTAATTGATCAATAAATGTTAAAACATTTTAGTTTGCAAAAAAAAAAAAATTGGCACAATTATTAGAAAGAAAAACTTATCACTTTCTCTTCTCTTAATGATTCCTTTTTCAGCTTTTTTAAAAATTTATTCAGTTGTGTTTTTAAACATAAAACTTTAGTAAGTAAAACAGCTAATTTCTCTTTTAAAAGTAATTCTTTTTTAATAAAACAATTTCTTTCCTTAATTTCAGCTCTTTTTTTTGCTTTTCTTTTGTTGAAAATTTGTTTTCACAGATAGACGAGTATGTAATTCAGATTTTTTTTATTTTGTAAATTTTTATTATAAAACAGGAACTTTATATTTCTTGGCTTAATTTATTTTTTATGAAACGAAAAATTTTTTTTGGATCTAAATGAATTTTAGCGCGTAATCCTCTGGGCAATTGCGTTAAATCCAAAAATTTCTTTATCTTTTTTTTTATATAGAACTCAACGTGTTCTTTTGTTTCTGTTCTACAAACTGCTTTTATTTCTTGTATTAAAAAAATAATTATTTTTATAAATTTAATGCCATGTAATTTATTTTGCCGTGTTGCTCTTACTGAGGTTTATTCATAACTAAGATTTTTGTGTTTATAAATTTATTAAAACCAGCTTGTAATTTTGTTTTTCCTTTTTTGTTCAAATTTATTTTTTAATTTGTTGCTAATTTGTGTTTGTATTTTTTCATAATTTTTTCTTTACTTGTGATTATGTCAATGTTGTTGTTAAAAAAAATATCATGCAGTTTTGTATAAAAAAAAATTAATTTATTTTTTCTTTTTTCCAATTAGCTTTAACATGACAAAACTCGACAAGGTCTCGAACGCGACTAACTGTAAATATCTTAAGCACGTTATGAATATACCAAAAAGGTATCAACACAACCAACACAAATTCGCCACTGTAAACACATTTCCATATACACACAAGTAAACACACACTTGCCGTATACATTCATCGTATTCACTCGCATTCAAAATTAAAATCCAAACAACAAAAAATACACACAGCAAAACGAGCAAAACGAACCCAATAACAATTTGCCACTTTGTTTTAATCTTATAAGAGTAAATTTCAAAGAAAATTCAGAGCAAAGAGCGGAGTTCTTTAAATACACTCTTAAATCCTAAGCAAAGTAAATAAAATGCTGAGCAAAAGAAAGTAAACAATTTACTTAACAGACAACTAACAGGAAAATGAGAATAAAATAAACTAAAACAAAAGAAAAGGTTAAATTACTTATTTTAGTTTGTTTGACCTTTTACTGAAAACATTAGCAATAATTAACTGAGCGCAGGGTCGTCTAATTGTTTATGTATTTTAATGTGATTGTCATTTTTCTCAGTATGGTATGCAATAGTGAGCAACAAAAGAATTTACAATTTTTACTTTAATAAAATAATAACTGTTTTAAACTCAAATAACTAAATTTTTATTACTTTGGCTTAAACAATTAGTACGATATGATATAGACAAAAAAACAAAAAAAGGAAAAAAAGAAATAGGGGCAGAAAATAATTTTATTCCAACGCCAATAATAATTGCAATATTTTTAGAAATATTTATTTAAATTTTTATTTTGGAAAAGTGTACAGATATTAAATCATCATTCATCATTCAGTTTCTAAATCGATTATATAGTAATCGTGATATATGCGAATATATTTTATACACCTACTCTAATCGAAACTTAGAAGAAGAAAGGAAACTTTTATCACTACAAATTATGTATAACAAGATCTTTATATGATGGCAAAAGTTTAAGCGCATTTGTTTTTTCTATGAGATAAGCCTTTTAAAACTAAGTTGACAATATAAATTTTTATATTTTATAAATAAGTAATGAAACTTTTAATGAAAACTTTTCACAAATTGGGCATCATTATAATGTCCAACATGTGTGGAGTGCAAGACAATTCGTGAAACCTCTTGGCATTCTCGCGACTAAAATGAATGTGTGGGAAATAATTTTTCTAAATATTTAATATTTTTATTTTCGTTATAAGTAAATAAGTAAATATTGAAAGCAAAATTACAAATTACAAATCATATACATATAAAATATTTAATTTTTAATTATTTTGAAAATATTGCGTTTTTTGAAATAAATACCGGCTTTTTAGCAGCATATCATTAAAAGAAATCAAACAATGAAAGCACCCTTTTCTCTTTCAAACAGATTTGGCTCTTTATTTTTAAGTTGAATTTCTCTTAATAATACAAAAAAAGCTTTTTCACAAAACTACCACTAGTGTTGAAAAGTGAAAACTTTAAGAAACACTTTTCACCTCCCTGTTGTATTTCATATTAAAAGCTTCTCAAAAGCTCACCAGTTATAGTTAAAGCACTAGCCTACGAAAAGCTCGAAGTGGGTAACATTTTGAAAGAATATTTTTTAGAAGTATTTAACAAGCATTTTGCTTGCCCGCCTTCTTGTGTTGCAATTTTAAGTTTTTCCGTTTAAAAAATAGTTTAAACAAATTAAAATATAAACAGCCACCTTGAACTTCAATTGACATTTTTATGGAACGATATGTGTGTGATGTCTGTTATGTTCTATATGTGTGTTATATGTGTGTGTGGTATGTGTGCACATGTGCCATTTCAAATCACTTTAAACAATCGCAAATACAAAACGAGAACGAAATCAGAAATAATAAATAATTGTTGGTTGTTGATTTCATTTAAATAACATTTGTACGTTTAATTATAATTTGTCCTTTTTTCGGCAAATGCCTGGTTGTGTATATGTGTATGTGAGTGTGTGCGTTTTTAATTTAAAAGTGGAACGAGGTTAAAGTTTATTGCTTTTTTTCATGAGTGATTGTATTTCATAGAATATTGCCTTGGGTTCAATGACTTAATTTGCTTGATTTGCGAACATTTGTAAATTTTTTAAATAAACAAATTGTTGAAAAGTAAATAAATATTTTATTATTTTACAAAAGTGTGTGTTTTCTTTGCTGCTTTTGTATATTCGCTTATTATGTGTGAAATATGAGGTTAATATGTGATCATCAGAAAAATATGAAATAAAAATGTTTAAGGTTAATTTATGTAAAATATTGTACAAATAGGCAATACGACTTAAGGACAAATTGATGTAAATTATTTTGTTTTTTTTTTTAACAATGAAAAATATGCTTAAAAAAGCATTGATTGTCATTTAGACTGAAAATAAGTTATTGAGCTAAAGTACACTTGGCGAACAGAATAGCAGTACTAATAGAGACGGGCATCATGGGGGGATGTTGCAAAAGTGAAAAAGAAAGATATGAAAAGCCTCCGGCATTTGGCATAACCTCACCGAAAACTCTTATAGTACTCACGATCCCGTTTTCTACATTAAAGCTCTTCAAACAAGATATACTGCCCCATCGAATGAGCAATTTTATTAAAAACGTATAGAAAATTATTTTGAGATACTTCGCACATGTTAATTTTATTTTTTCGTTTTTTCAAATATTCACTTTTTCGTACTTTGCCGCCGAATAGTTTTTATATAAAAGAAAGCTGGCTCAGTAGGTGCTTCATAAGCAAAAATAGCTGCTTGTTTAATTTTGTAGGACTTTTTTATAAATTCAATTTAATGTTAATTGTAAGCAATTACGAGGGGTGCAATGAAATGAAGTGAAATAAATGAATGTCATACCGAAGAAAAGACGTATTCAAAGTTTATAAAATTTTGTAGTTCTATTTTGTTCACCATTTTTTTTATAAGAAATGAAATTCTTTCTTCGGACAAACGCAAAAAGTTTTTTTTTGATTCCGAAATAATAAACAATTTTTTAAATTTAATAGTTTAAAGGATTTGTATAAAAAATATCAAAATATATACATATGTACATACGTATGTATATATGGAATTTGCCGCATAAGTATGCATATTAGGTAGCACCTTATTTACACGGGCAAAAATTTATTTGGAAAAGTTCTTCTAAGTGGCAGAATGGAATTTGCCAGAGTCAAATGATTTACCAACTTTCTTTTAATACGACTGCATTAAATGTCCTTTTCATTTTGAATAAAATTCTGAAACGTAAAATATTTGGTTATGCCATTTTCTGAACTGATATAATTTCCTAGATTTTCATACTTCTCATACGGTTTGTTTATGTAATCAAATGTCTTGATAATTTCTTTCTTAAGACTACTAACAAGCAAATGAAAGTGAAACTACTGTTTCTCGGTTACCAAACGAAATAGAAACTTGATGTCAATGACTTCAAATAAAACGAAAAACTGAAAATATGTAAAAATTTTTTGAAAATAAGTAAATAAACAAAACACGTTTCGATTTGATTTTTGTTTGTTTCATGAAACTAAAACTTTCACTTTTACTTTCGCATCATTAAACATAAAAAACAAAAACGGAAAAAAACAAAAATGGTTAAAATTACAGCGAAGCGTATACGCGTGTGCACGAGTACCTCCACTTTCATTACTTTGTTCGTATTTCTGTATTAAACTGTAATAATTATTTTTAAAAATATATTTTTTATTTTCTTTTTTTCTTTTTTTGTTTTTCTGTTTTTTTTTTTCTTGTATTTAATTAAAGTCATTTTTTACTAATTTGGCCTCATTACGGCCCCGGTTCAATGACCAGTTAAGAGTATGTTGTAGCGACACACGTCTGTTATTTTATTCGATATAAGTTTTAAAAACAAAATTTTGTTGCTTTTTGCAACGGAAATTTGAAATTCAAATAAGAAAGAAATAAATAAATTATTCAATCTCTTCGAAATGTTTATTCAATGATTTTATTTTGATGGATTTGATTTGGATGTGACATAAAAAAAAATGTTTTTATGACACTTTAAGTTTGGCAATTGTTTTTTTTTTTTATTTAAAATTTAAATTTTTTGGGTTACAGCCAACGAGTGCACACAGTATAACAATACTAGTATGTTGCATATAATTGAAACCGAACTTTCTCCGTTAATATGAAACAAGTCAGGTTTTGTTTTAGCACTGAAAGTGTTATTTGAGAACATTATTTGGAAATAAATAATTTAAATTTTAAAAAGTTTTTTCTAAAGGAAAAGAAAATTCACTGAGCATAAGGGAAATTAAGTAAAAACAGGCTTTAGCAGTTTTATTCAAAAAAAAGCTGCAATAAAATTTTTTTTTGCTTTTTTTGAATTTTCAAATTTAAAAAAAAAAAACAAACTGTCATACTGCACGATATAACAAATAAAGAAAAAAAATATTTGGATTTTTATGGAACCGTCTCAATTCTCTAAAAGAAAAGATAATGAAATAGAAGAACACATTGCAAGTGATAAAAATAAAAACTGTTATAATTAAAGTAAAAACACACACACATCGAATTTATAGAACTTTCAAGCACAATATTATTTCATTCAAACTTTATCTCAAATGCTTTTACTACTTCTAAATTTAGGAAAATAAAATAAATAAATTGGGAAAGGGAATCTTTTTCCTGATAATTAATTTATCTCAAATAAAAATAAAACACTGCAGATAACGAGATTTCAGCTGGCATATAAAACTATTATACTGGTATATTTAAAAATTATTTTTAAAGAATTTATTAACACTGATCAATCAGAGAACCAAAACTCAGTTTCCACACATTATACATATATTAGATGTTATGCCTTAAGAACGAAACTGTTATACATGATGTATAGAATGCAATGACACTGAAATACTAAACTTTCCAAATTATGTATTATAAAATCATGCAAACTGTTATACGGCCAGGGGCATACATATGTACATAGACGACCTTTTGTTTTAATGAAAGCTTTACGATTTACAAGTGATGAATGGCTGAAGGCACACCTTCCAATGAAAGCAACATCTTTTTAACATCTTACAAAACTATTACAAAATATACATGAATTTAAAAATTTCTCTTTCTGCAATAAATTAAATTGTAACAATGTTTTGTTATATTTTTTTAATAACTACAAAAATTGTTATGCAACAATTTCATTTATCGCTTTAACTTTCTAATTATGTATGTTTTATAAATTATTTCCATTTAAAAAAAAAAACGTCTGCATTTTAATAAAAGCCAATGAAAATTGTAACGGCAGACAAGCTTTCAAAGAAAACTGTATTTAAATTAAGACAAGCTTTTTAACTTAATTTTTCCCCCTTTTGTTTCTAGTATTTGTGTAAAAAAATGAAGTTATTTTGATTTATTAATTTTACATAATAAAGAAAAAACCAACTGAATAAAAATTTAAAGCCGAGCTTAGAAAAATGTAAGCAGAGCCTTCTGTCAGCCCAGTGGAAAATAATGTAACGGGCCCTGCGATCAGCAAAAAGCAACTCTCACAAAAACTAACAAAAAACAAATAGTTAGTGAAACAAAACGCCGTTAGGTCAGTTCAACCGACAAACTCAAACCCAAACTAAGATCAAGTCGACGTACTTTTGACTGGCTGCCATTCAAAAAGATACAAAAAAAAAATAAGAAAAAAACTGAGCCATCCATGATGATGATAATGATGATGATGATGATAATGATGATGATGATGATAATGAGGAAAAAGTTGAATGACCGTGCCTGACCCACATAAAAGTCTTTGCACTTTTGCACAGACAACGACTGTCAGCCATGGCTGCAGAACAGCAGCAACAACAACAACAACACCATCATCATCATCAACTAATACTGAATGTACATAATAAAAAGCAATAAAAGTTGAGTGCACTTTTTTGCAAATGCAAATAAAACCATAAAATAAACTGTTCGTTTTTGTCACTACCTCGTAGAAGAAAAATTGCATTCGTTTTATTTGCTTCTGCATGCCACCTCCACCAAAAAAACATTCCCCCGCATCCTAACCAAAAACAAATAAAAGAAACGAGGCTAAATATTAAAATCGTTTAATATGTAACGAGCGAATACGATTGGTTTCATCAGAAAGAGCAATGAACGGCATTCAGCGCAATCACTTTTTTTTATCTCATTGTCGTTGCGTTGTTGCTGCTGGATGAAAACTGCATACATATTTATTTAACAATGAGCATGTGCACGTCATTGCTGGTAGGCTGCTGCCAGCACGGCTGCTGTTGCTTGCGCTGCAACAAGACGTTGCTAATAACTGGCTGGCTGGCTGGCTGGCTGGCTGCATTTAGAGAGTATTTCATATCAAACAACAGCAACAAAAACAAAAAAGAGCGCCAAATTGTTTGAAATACAAATTTATGTAATCGTTGCTGTTGTTGCTAATGCATTTAGCAAAGCACTTGAAACCTTCGAGAAAATTTCCAAGAGTCGTTGAACTGCCTGCCAATCGCCAGCAAACACACACATACACACACTCTGCACACAACCAAAATGCATTTTTTAAACGACAATTCTAGAGCAATGCAACGTGATAATCTGATACTTACAATGATTACAAACACTTTTACATGCAGCCAAAGAGAGTTTCATATACTATGCCTTATTGAGTCAAAGAGAGCAAGCGAGAGCGAGAGCGAGAGAGAATACCAATTGCACTGTTAGTAAGGTAGGGTAGGGTATGGTTTCTGCCCAGTATGCTTTTTCAGCCAAGAAACGAAGTGGAGCAAAAATGGTAGAGCATAACACAAGTTCGAGAGGCATTGAAAAATGAAAGTGTTTCAACATTTGAGTGACTTTTAACTCCCATACAAATACGAGCAACACTTATTCAGAGAGCAGAGACTTTATTCGTACACGAGCAGAAAACAAGTTTTATCATATTGTTGAGGTAAACGAACTTTTTGAAGGTTCACTTAACATAGTAAAACACTACAATAACAAAATGCAACAACAACATTAATTGTATGTACTTATACTTATTTTTAAAAGTTTAATAAATTTGATAATTGTTGAAAAGCAGACAACAACAACAAGAAAAAAGCAACAAAATAAACTTGTTATTACGTTAATGGAAGAGAAGGTTGTTTATTTATTTTTATTTTTATATTTTTTTTGGGGTTTTTCTGTGCCTCTGTGAAGATTTTAAAAATGCAAAAATTTCACCAGGCCTTTTCTTGTTTTACTGAGTTACTGTTACCTGCTTGCGTTTGTTTATTTATGTAATCAAACGTATAAAGATTAACAACAATTTTATTGTTAACAAAACAAGTCGATAATATCTCAAACGTAACGAGGAAGTCAAGGAGATGATTATTCAAGAAATGATAATTTTTACAAAAAGAAAGTTGAAAAGAAATTTTTTTTTTAACAGCGTGCATGAAAGTAACAATTGCTTTTGGTGTCAAAAAATAAATATTTATGTATGCATTGGTAGAATAAATAGTAATAAAGAAATGTCATAAAAAAATACATAGGTATGTACATATGTGAAAAATATTTCAAGTTATATTAACTGTTATAAAGTGTTATACATCGAAAAAAGTTTTGCAAACACTAAATGCATTGTTTAACTAAAGTTTACGAGAAAAAAATTGTTACATTGGCGAAAATTAGGTGCGTAGAACAGTTTCATTTCGTATTACTTTTAAATGCAAATAGGCGAAAGAAGGATTAAATCATTTAAAAATAAACTTTCAGTATCTGAAATTTTATTATTTCCACTCTTGTATAAAAACCATGTTTTATCAAATTAGTGAACGTGTCATTATTTACTGTTATACGCGTTTACACATTAATTCAAATATTTTTAAATATTTCTGGGGCCAGTAAATAAAATTATTACGCTGTAAAATAATGGAGAATGAAACTCTTGTACATAATAAAAAATAATCCTTTCTAAAAGATAGATACAAACGCCTAAAATAACTTTTCAATTAAAAACTTTTTATACAATCAACTGCCTCTTTATAATCAATAAAAATCAA
The DNA here is from genome assembly GCA_963402855.1 of Ormia ochracea. NCBI lineage: Eukaryota > Metazoa > Arthropoda > Insecta > Diptera > Tachinidae > Ormia > Ormia ochracea. The sequence continues at coordinate 46,765,997 of OY727106.1, forward strand.
TGTCATAATTATATATTATATAATTAAATTTTTTATAAAATTGTTTTATATTAAACATACTGTTATACTGTTATGAAAACCCTTTAATATATTTTATTTGTTTAAAACAAATCTTTAATATCTAACTCATGTAAATTATTTTATTTTTTACAAGTTGAAGCCTTTGACAGCAATACATAAAGTATATGTTACACAAGTGTTATACCGCTCTGCTATATGTATGTACATCAGCTCATATGACATTAAAAAATATTCTTAGTAAAATTTTGTTTGTTTGAATTTTTCTATATTTTTATAAAGTTTATAATTCTAAATTAGTTTGATTATAATTTTTCTCTTGTTTAAATGCAGTCGACATTTTTTTAGGGACAACATTTACTATAAAGTCCTGCCTATGCAGAATTCATTTCACAAACCTATTGTTACATTTTATTGCCAATGTACAGTGAATTATTCTCGCCTTTATCCCATGAAGGCGCAAGAAAATTTTTTTTTCATGATAGCAGTTTTTGTCATATGTTTATATGAGAAATATAATTAGGGTATTTCCAAATGATCAAGGACTAGATGATAGAAATTACAAAAATTATGTATATGGTATAACACCTATGCTAAGCAGACATTGCTAATTAAGTGATTTGTAGTTTTTCCATCTGACCAATACACGTTACAGTTGTAGACTCTAAATGTGTTATAAACTTCTGTTGGCGAAACCAAATTAAGTGATTTCCTCATGCCAATGCAGGTTCATTAAAGGGAAGTTCTACTGTATTTATTTATATACATATAGGTATTATTTGTTGTAGTTAAAGTCAGTCATGTACGCACATTATTTTCGTTTCCAATTTTATTGCCTTAATTTGTGTGTCACTTTGCTCTTATTAAGCGTAAAGTTAAGTTGGAAGTGGATACAACTTCAAATATCTGTTTGTCTGTGTAGTTATTGCTTTTATTGTAGTGCGTAGCCTCCATATCTTTTTTACTTTACATACAGCACTGTTAAAAGGTAGTCAGCCGCATGTTTGAACGTGTGTGTGCATAAATATTTTTGTTATACAATCATTTGTATTACTGTGCTGCTGCAGCACACGTATAGATTCCGAATTTAATATGTTTACTGAGAGTGCGAATGTCTGTCATCAACAGCAGCAGCCGCAGCAGCAGCAGCAGCAATATTTAAATGTACACAACCACAGCAGCTGGCTGGCAGCAAAAATACGTAATATATTTGTAATTGACCTGAATAAAGTTCAAATAACTTTTATGGTTTACAAAACGAAAACACTGAAATCTTTCCTCCTACTTTTTCTCCATCTCCTCGACAAAACTAACAGTGCCCGGTCACACACGTACACATATTTTGTGTTTATTTTGCTTTTGTGCACATAAAACTGATGCGATGGCATGTGTGTTTGTGTAACGAACTCATACATGCGTACATGCGCCTGTTTGTGTAATTGAGCAACGAAATAATGAAAATGAAAGGCATTTATAATTACAAGGATAAATAAAAATGCTGATATACAAAAAAAAACCTAAAATTTTGGAGAGCAAGTCAAGTAAAATTGGCAGCAAATGTTTGAAAACAAAACTGTTATACAAAACAAGTACAAAGAAGTACTTGAAAAATTTTGAAAATCCCTGTTTTTCAATTTGGTACAAATGAATATACAAAATTTGACATACAAAATGAAATACAAATTACTAATCCCAGAATGGTTTCCCTAAAATAAAATAATGCATTTTAATTTAATGGTTTCACACATATTTTATAGAATTATTTTTTAATTAATTTTATAATTTTAATTTTATATAATTAATTTTTATTGCCAATTTTCTTTATTTGTTTGGAAACTTTTGTAAAACTTTGCAGTAGCGAAGTGTAATGCAATTTTAAATTATTCAGCGTCATTAAATAATTGAAATAATTTTATAAACTGTTATACTCAATCAATTATACGTAATTATTTTATTTCATTTATTTATTTACTTATTTAGATATTTTATATTATTCAGATATTTTGTATTAAAAAATGTTTATTTTAAATTTCATTTATTATAAAATTAAAAAATTAGATTAAATTCAAATTTTCAATTATTTTTTTTCATTTAAAGGAAGTTCTTGAAATAAATTATTTTTTCACAACTTGCCGAATGTGTTTCTATTAAAGGTTTCAAGAAAACCTTTTAATGAAAATAAATTTATAAATCAAAGTTAAATTGAGGACGAGCCTGTTTCTAGAAAATTAAATTTGTAAACATATTATAACCGTTGAATTATTAAGCTACAATTCTTTGTAAACTGTTATACATATATGTATGTAGCTAAGAAAGAACACCACTACAGCCAAATTGTTATCTTAAAACTCAAACCAGATACAGGTATTTTTTAAAACTGAAATTTACTACTTAAAGTGACATTTTTTTGCAATAAGAAACAAAAAAACATTTTTGTCTGCGCCAATTGATACGTATGAACGGAAATTCTTGTGAAATCTAGAATAGAATTTTTGTTGCTCGACAATTTTTTTCTTATTTTTTATGCAAAGTAAGATTTTTTAAGCAATTTATTACAGTTTTTTTTCTAGCCTTTTCCTTGCTCCAATATTTATACATTAATGACTCGATTTGCGGCGTGACTATTTACGTGGACAAATTTTTATTCGTTTTAAATTGGATTCGTGATGTCACTTTCATCATCGTAAAAGAAAATAATTTTATATAAAATTATATATATACATATGTATATATTTTTTTTAGAATGATGTGTTGCTCCCATTTTATTCAATTGAAGCATAAGATTAAAATATGACAACACTTTGAATGGTGTTACAACACTAATACAACACTAATCTTGACGCAAATTGAGGAATTGTTGTAATTATGAAACTTTTATAAAACATTTTGTCTAACAAAATAAATTTATTACGCTTCGAATGAGTGTTAAATTGGCATATTTCTTAATATATAATTTGTATTGCCTAAGAAATTCTTTAAAATTCTCCTTGACATTTTTTTTCTTAAATTTTCTAAAATTATTTCATATCAGTTAAGTTTCATTCCAAATATTCTTTGTCTCGAGCATTTAGAATGATCTCAAAAAATAGAAACAAAAAAACAAAAAAAAAAAAACCATATAAAATAAAAAAATATAAAAAACAATTTAATTTTTCTATATTTATTTTCAATTCATATGACCTCGTGCTAGTTTAAGTTCATTTTAATTAATACAAGACTGAAGTAAATAAAAATTTATAGAACTTTTTTTTAGATAAAATTAAACCCCGCAAACCTAAAAGATCATACTTTTTTGTGCTCTCATTAATTTTTCTTTTTATTGAAATAATAATTTTTGTTTTTCTATTTAGTTTTATCAATACAATAATTCGCCTTTTTTTAAAATTTTACTTGGAATTATCAGTCAATGCATTTATGGTGTTTGCTTGGTTATGTGGTGTAGAAAAAGTGTGGTTGTGCGCGCGAGAGTGAGAAAGAAGAAATTATTTGTATAAGTGTATACAAAAAAAAAAAAAAAAAAAAAAAAAATATATATAATAAAAATGGCTGGCTGATTGTGACCCAGTTTTACTGAACCAACGTCAGACAAACGGTCAATGAACTTCATTTTTTCTCTTGAAATTTCATTTGCTGTTGGTGTTGGTTTTGGTTGTTGCTGTACTTTGCAGGTAAAACACATCCATATATACATACATACATACATCGGCATGTGTTCAGATGTATGCACAAACCTATTTACATTTATGTATGATGTTAATATGCCCTCGTAAGTATGTATGTATGTGTGAACGTGCATGAATCGCTGAACATTGAAATGATGAAAAGAAGCTTTTATATGAGAGCAACACATAGAAAATAAGTTCAAATTAAAATACGTACTCGTATGCTGCTACACAGGCACGCACATCCCTATACAAGTAGGTGCATATGTATGTATGTATGGACGTACATGTTTTTCATATGCTATGTTGTGTTTGGCTTGTTGTTGTTGTTTCACTACTGTGCTACACAAATTTCATTTACTACTACACACTATCCCTGCGTTTCATTTAGCTGACTAAGTGGCAATCAGTGCGCCTTTCTAGAGCAGAGCAGAGCAGAGCAGGGCAGAGTCGGTTATGGCGGGGGTTTTTGTTGGAAAGAAATTTCAGTTTCATTTTCATTTCACGTTTCTTTTTCGTATAGTAATAGTTTTTTCGTTTTTTTTTCCTTCACTGCATTTACGAAATTTATTTAGCTGCTACATACATGCTTACATATGCATATACATATGTATATGTATGTATGGACAAATCAGTGAATATTTTAAAAAACATACAGAGCGATATTTTGATACTTTTATAGTAAATAAAGTGCAGATAGATGTTTAAATATAAAAAAGAAAGTGATAAATTATGTATGTACATGCATTCATACATACATAACTACGTATGTATGTATGCATGTAGTTGCCTGTTGAAAGTGAAAGTTTTCTTTTTGGCCTTACGAAAGCTTTTGTAGTCGATATGGCAAAAATTTTTAAAAACATCTTGTTTTGTTAAGCCAGCAAAACATTTACTCATTTCTAAATAAATGTAAATGATGTATGAGAAAATTAAATGAAAAGTATTTTAAGGACAGTTAAAATAACATAATTTTTATAATTTTACATATTTGTTTTATGGAGCTAAGCAAATATTTAGAATCATGTAATTAAAATAACTATTATAATACAATTATTGTTATTAAGCTATTCATTTAATAACGCAAGCTTATGTTAATTATTGCCAAACTTTTCTGCTTCAAAGTTTCTTTAAACAAATTATTAATTCAGCTCAATTTTATTAAATCACTGAACTAATTTGTAAACAGTTTATGTTCGAAAAATATTTAAAATTTTAAAATTAATTTTAATTAATTTTTTCTATATTCATTTTCGTTTTTTTTTTGTGGTTTTCAACTGAATTAATTTATTTTAATCAAGTAAAATTTATGTAAAAATTCGTTATTCTCAGAGGCCACGAACTGAGGGTGCCTGCACACAATATGCAAATTGTTTGCAGGCGATACAATATAATCCCCGCTAATTATTGAAATTTGCTTAAGAAAACTTTTTATAAATCAAAAATATTTCTATAGTTCTGTAATCTGAATTATTACGAATTGCTTTAGCCCTATTTCTGAAAATTTATAGCAGATTTATCCCACTCCAAACTATTTTTTGTAAATGAAAAAGAAAATAAACATACACACATACATACAACTGTATGTATGCTGGTGTGCAATGTGAAATTTTTTCTGCAGATCAATTTATCACTTTAGATAAAGAATAACAATAATTTTAGATGCATATGATTTTCTATTTGCTTATGTTTATTGGACTTTTTCGTAATTCGCCTGAGATTACTTACTCATTATTTAACTACAACTATTTTTGAGGCATGCACAGATCCATACATACATACATATGTATGTGCATGTGTGTGTACATGAAAAAGACCTTGTGTTTGTTAAAATAAGTATGTTTTTCGTAAGTTTCCTTGAAAGATAATGAAAAAATAAGCACATGGTCATAATTTTTTTTTTTTTTATAAATTATTCTTTGAATTTATCAAACATTTGATGTTATAAAAATCTCTTATCAAAGAAAAAAAATAAAAAAAATAAATAAAAAAAAGAGGAAGAAAAAACTTTTGTTTTCTTTTTCGCTCCCAAAGGTTTTTTTCACTTCAAATGCTCCAACAGAATTTTTCTGCGAAATATGTACTTTTTTTTTGTGAATGAAGAGAAATTATAGTATTAAATACTTAAATAGTTGACTGAAATTACTTTAAACTTTCAGTTTATTGCACATTTCCTCTTTATATTGGTATTATATTTTGTGTAAAAAAAATTTTTTTTTTTTAGTTTTTTATTAATAACAATCAAAACCACAAAGTTTAACTTCTTTTTTAACAAAAGAGATAAACTTTTAATATGTACGGACACATTTATGCATGCATACACATGCTTAATACGAGCCATTATTTTTTGAAGGCCTCTCTAAAAACACACTCACTTCAGTCTCTTATGCTCTCTCTTCCGTCGCACGACTATCCTACCCACACAATCAGTTCATGTTTTCGAATATGTAATCTTAACTGTAAAGCTCGTGCATATAATAATAATAATAATATTAATAACAACACAGCAGTAATAACGCACATGTGTGTGTGTGTGTATATTATGTGTATTATAAGTATGTTCGGCATGTGTGGATGTTTGATGTTTATATAAATAACAGAAAAAAATGTAGCCTGCAAAAATTTAGGTTAAGTGTGTTCATTCAACTTTTAGCACCATTTCATCATAAACATACACATACACATGCACACGTACAAAGTCGTACACTTGCAGCTCTCTTATGAACAGCAGCCATTTATCAAATAACGGAGAGAATGAAATAAAACGAAAACTAACAAGACAGCCAACTAAGCAACCACCCACTCGCACAATGTTTGTTGAAATCAAAGTAGGAATGCAGGGACGGCATGGACAATTTTCAAATTGCGCGAACTGGCTGCCTGCAAAAGTTTTTCTTCTTGCTGGCAACTTTACATCTGGACATTTTACGGAGAAATAATATATATCATTTATATTTCCTACACATCTTAAGGGTACATTGCTAATGCTGCAATAAGCAGGTAAGAGCTTGCGGCCCTCTCCGCTCTACCAGCAATTAATTAACAAATTCATGTGGCAAAGATTGTTATAAAGTTTTACTATGATTAATTCTCTAAGAGTGTAAACTTTTTAATATTACTTTTTAATTACTTCTTGATTACCCTACACTTCCACAATTATTTCTTTATAAGTATGCAATTTGACCAATATTATTATGAAATAAGGTTTCGTATAGGAAGGACAGTCTACTAAATATAGAATGCAACAGAAAATGTGTAATTACGATTTTTCTAAATCCTGAAGCGCATGAACTCGAACAAGTTACTTGTTTATTATTGTTTTCTTGGCTTCTCGGCAAAAGCTTACAAACAAAAAAAAGCTTGATTTGCAATATGTGTAATTATTGTAATCACATGGTTTCGCAAATGTAAATCAGAGTAAAAATAGGAAACGTCCTAATAAGTCACAGAAGCATCATTTTATACCAACTTTCCAGCTCTGCAAGAAACTATTTTTTTTTGGGTTAAACACACGGCTTGTTTACAATTTAACAGACTGAACCCAAAAAAAAAAAAACAAAACAAAAATAATAAAAATAAAAATAAAAATAAAGAGACAGAACGTGTTACGCAAAAATACATTTCAAGCAACAACAAAATGATTTTTTCATATATTTTTATATTTATCATTGAAAAACAACAAAAACTACAACAACAACAAATAACTTGAACTAAATAAATTTGTTTTGATTGCCAGTTTATTTTCAAGCACTTATGTATGCCTCCGCTATCAGTGAATCATGTTTCAGTTCTTAAGAAAGACCAAAAGAATGAATAAACAAACCTGATTTCAATATTTCCCCCAACCTCTGGCTTGTGTTTCTTTCCCCTTTTTGAAGATCGGGTTAATGAACTTGAGTCTTAAGAACACACATTTACTTGTTTAAACAAATGCCGGAGTGTTCAGGAAATTTTCGTTTTTCCCCCCCTCTTTTCTTTAAATTTTTTATTTGCAATAATTTTTGGCACATGTTTGCTTAATTTTTGCCACATTTTTACACAAATTTCTTGGTAAATGACCCCAATTGATAAGTTAAATAATTAATGGAAAAAGCTTTTTTAAATAAGAGATGATGAACACTTACCATCACGGCTCATGCCGACGGCAATACATTTTTTCAGGCGGCAGTATTGACAACGATTGCGATTTATGCGCAGAATGCTGCACTGTTGGTTTTTTGTACAGGGACGATACTGAATTTTCTGTTGGATGGAGCGCCGGAAAAAGCCCTGGAAAAGAAAAAAGAAACGCTGTTAAAAATAATGTCTGATACTTGCATAAATAAATACAGATATAATGTGTTTTGTTCTTAAGGAATGATCAAATAGAATGATCAATAGAATACTACTTTTAAATAAAAGAAAAAAAAATAGATCATTTTTGTGGCTTTTACTATCAAATAAAATATGTACGTAATAGTAAAGTGAGTAACGATCTTTTATTTTATTTTTAATTTCCCTAAGTTTTATTTATTTTTACTGCTAAATATTTCAAGCCATCAATTTTACAATGATCGTTGTTTGATAACCGATTACTACCACAATACGCCAATAAGATTAGAAAAATTTATTTATATAATGTTCAAGTGTCCTAAGAGTCTCACTGTCTGGAATGCCTTTAAATACATTTTTATATTCCAAATATATGCCTGATTGTATTTGAGAATTCATAATGAATAGTTCGCTAACAGAAACATTATTGTATTGATTCAATTAATTTCTTAATTGAACTTTAAAATGTTAAGGAAATTTTTTTTTAGCAATTAAAAGTTCAAATGAAAGCGTTACGATTTTTGAATATGAAAATATTTTGCTGTTCTGGAGTTAAAATTTGTTGTGAAGGATGAAACTTTTTTTTAAAAAATTCTTTAATATTCAATTGATTTATCGAAATACAATTTTAAAGTTTGGAAAAAGCGTTTGTAAATTTAAAAAAAATTTTAAAATGTCGCAAAGAAAAATTTTACTTGGTGTAGGTAAAGAGCTTTTAAATGTCACTAGCAAAATTCATAAGAATATAAAAATAAATCTTACAAATAAAACATATACTAAAAACAAATTTAAAAATAATTATTTTGAAAAAGTAAGAAAATTGTGTTTATCCACCGAAAGTTTTTTTTTTTTTTTTTTTTTAATGTTGCAGGTATTAATTTTAATGTTGAAAATTTTTTATGGAATTTTTTCCATAAATTTCAAAAAAATTGAAAAAATCTTGGGCTAAAATTAATTAAAAAAAAAATTTATTTAATTAGTTTTTAAAGAGTTGAAGCAAAAAGTAACTGCGTCACACTTTGCGCCTTAAGAGCCACTAATATATTTTATTTGAGTCTCCGTATAAACCTACATCATCCTTTTGCTGTTTCGCTTGCGGCTGCTGTTTTAACTGTTCTCCTTTACTTTCCAGAAACTTCTCCTCCCTCTTAACTATGGCCACTTTATCTAAATCGGTGGTATTATTTATATTTAAATTTGTATTTGTGTTGCAGTGTTTGCCTGTTTCCAAATTCTTATCAAATTTCTGGCACAAGTAATTCAAAGTAGACTGTTCCTCCTCCTTCTGATCCTCATCGCAGCCCGAATCGTCCATATGCTCCAAATGACAGTCGTTACATTGGCAGGATATTGTCAGAGTGCCATCAACTTCTTCCTGTATGAGACTAGAACGGCGCGAGTGCGGTCGTGATGTTGCTGCTGCAACATCCAGATAAAGATCATCATCACTGGTGTCCCGTTGGGCTTGCAGCTGTTGGGGTGTGCATGTACAACCATTGCTGAGGGAATGTGTACTGGAGCTGTTGCTGATTAGTGATGAATTGCTATCGGAGCTGTCACGTCGATGTTGATGTTGATGTTGCTGTTGTTGGTAATTTTTATGTTGCTGTTGTAATAATATGGCAATTTCTTTGTGGGTTTGTTCGGCGAGGTTTAATTCGTAGTTTGTATTTGTGGCAGAGATGGATGGGGAGCAGTTCGTTGAGGTGTTGGAAATTGTCTTAATGTTGCTGACGGTGGTGTTGTTATTAATGATAGACATTTTGCTGCTGTCATTATCACATTTATTATTTGTGGCCAACTCATCTTTAAACTCCTGCTGTTTTTGCATTTGCTCCTTCTGCTTTAGTTCTCTCGCAAAACGTATTTTCTTCCACGGACACTGTTGCGGCTCAAAGGGCAATTCCTTTGGATTGTTGCATTTCTGGTGAGAAATTTCCTTTTCCTCTGCAGTTTCACTGTCATCTATAACTGTTCCATTGTCATATTTACGAGGCAGTTCTTGTTGTGGATATTGTTGCTGTTCGTATTTTGTTTGCTGCAATTGCTCTTGAGGTTTTTCATATTCCTGATTTCTGGCTAAATTTGTTGTTTTAATTGTACTAATTAAGTTGTGATTAGTAGAGGTGTTTAATGTCTTTATAATGTTGCTTTTATCACTGTTGCAGGTGCTGGTGCTGGTGCTGGTGCTGTTGCTGTTGCTGTTACATGGCGCTGGCACTGATAATGATGCTGATGATGATAATGTCGTTGCTGTAGTTTTTGATGATGGCGGCGATAATACTACTATTTGCTGGTGTTGAGTATGCCTCAAAGGACTGCTGGAGGAATTTGTTAACGATAATGATAATGATGACGCTGCTGATGATGATGATGATGGTGGTGATGATGATGAGGAGTTGGTTTTCAGTCTTTTTGGTTGTGCCAACTGTTGAGCTAATTGTGGCTGCTGCTGCTTTAATGTTAACGGCTGCGGTGTTTGTTGTTGTACATAGATAATTTGTTGTTGTTGCTGAGTTTGCTGCTGCTGCTGCTTTTGTTGTTGGTGATGCTGCGGCTGTTGTAATTGAGGTATTACAAGTTGTTGCTGTAAATGAGGACTAGTATTTTGCGTTTTGTTCACTTTTAAAGATTTCTTCGTTATGGGCGCGGATTCCAAAAGTCTAACCAAGGAAGCATGTTGCTTCTTTAATTGCTGACTTTTACTATTATTTAAATGCCGCTGATCCTGATGATGCTGTTGCTGCTGCTGCTGCTGCTGCTGCGGCTGTTGTTGTTGTGGCAGAGGCTGTTGTTGTACATTTATAACAGTTTGTTGTTGCTGGCCTGCCCCATTTGTGGGTGTAGTTAAGACCACAATAGTGGTCATTTGGTGGGGAGCCATATTTGCATTATTATTGCTAAATTGCGTGGGCAAAGTTCTGACAATTTCAACCTGTTGTGGCATTTGTTGCTCATGCATACTTGTGGTTTGATGCAGATGATGGTGATGATGATTCTGTTGAGAATCTGTTATGGCCACCGCCGCACTATTTAATTCCTGCATAGCACACACCATTTTTTTAATTGAAAAATCTTAAAAATTTTTTTTATTTTTTCTTTTTTTTTTTGGCTTAGATGACACTTTGTAAGAAAAATTTAATTTTCTTTTTTGGATTTTTTTTTTCTAAAATTTGCTAATGAGGAACATTTTTTCAATTATTTGGAAATTTCCTGCGGTTTTGAATATGTATTCCTTTAATAAAATTTTTGTTTAATAAAAACACGCACGCGCCACTTCGCTTTTTTTCCTTTGTTTGGTTTAAAATAATTTGATCCTAAAAATTTTACTACAGACGCACTCTTGATTGAAACAAATTTTTTAATTAAATAATTTGTTCCCCTTTAAAAAGGGTTTTCAGTTCTTGTTTAATAAATGTATTCCTTTAGTTTAAGAACTTTAATTGTTATATTTCAAAAATAAACTTTGTAAAATATTTATTAAAACGGCGCGTTTTTATTTATTTATATAATTGATTTCTTAAAATTGTGTTTAATTTTATTTATTTTTTAATTTTTAAGACTCTCTCACGTAAACACGTCCGTTACGTTCGACACACAATTTGCGAATGATTGTTTAAATTTAACTTCTCTAGATAATTCACTAAAAAGCACTCAAATAATTTTTTGAAAAAGAAACACTCAAACTGCAGAGTTAAATGAGAGAGGAACTGACTAGTGGCTGAGGCTCGCATGAATGTGTGTGCGGGTAAATGAGTGTTTTATAAACACGTGAGCATTGTAGTTTATTTTCTGTTAATGATTCTACTGTCGGTGGACGACTGTAAGGGGATTGGAAGGGAACTGTAAGGGGTCTTCAACTCACGAGTGCATATTCTGTAGTGAAGGCTCCACTTCTGTTTTAGTGCAGTATTTTTGCATATGCACTTTAAAAGTTTTGCCAAGTGCTGTTGTTTGTATGCGAATGTGTCTACTTAGTTCTGTAAAAGGGGGCCTTTACATTTTTTTTCATTGCACTTATTTGTGTGCATTTAAGACTCACAGCTCTGAGTTGAGCTGAACAGTCGTCAACCTCGCGCTACATTATTTTTTTTTTTTTTTGCGTTTTGTTGCTTTTTTGATTATTTTTGTGGGCTAACAGAGGACATTCACATTTTGCAAAATAAATGTGCAACGAAAGAAAAAAATTAACTACAAAACTGTTCTAAGACAACATTAACTATTACAGAAAAAATGAAACAAACAAAAAAAAAAATAATAATAATAAAACTAAGTGTTATGCTTTTAATTAACAAATTTTTTAATTGTTTTATAAAAAATTTGAATGCTCAAATGATATTTAAAATTTTTTTTTATATGTATTTATCAAAAGAAATAAATCTTCATATCTACAAAAGATGTATATTTAGAGAAAGCAAAGCTCACCAGTGGCGTGCCAGTTCAGTATTACTTTAAATCAACATTAATGGGTGACATTAGAGGAGCGCCAGCTGGCTTTACAAAAATATAATTTTAGAATTATTTGAAAATCACTGAACACATACTGAAAAACTTGTTATCGTAGAATTTATTAATGCTTGAACGCAAACAAAAATCTTAGCAAATGTTTTTTTTTCTCAATTAATTCTAAACACTTTAGAGAAAATATTTTTATAAATACTCGTTTCAATTATACATTTCAGGTCTACAAAAATTATTTCATACATTTTGTGAAGATTTATTTTCTAGTAGAATTTACCAAATTTTTAAATGCAGAGAAAAACTGTTCACAAACATATTTAGAAAATATTTCATGGCAAATAATTTGCTAATTGTTTTACAATTCATATATATTATAAATTAAATTTGAGAATAGAATTTAAAAAAATATTATATTATTTGTTATATACAAAGTAAACTTTGCACTTATTAACAAGAAAAAAAAAATTTTAGTTTAAAATAATACGAAAATATGTATTATTAATATTAAATATATTGACAAGATTGAATTTTTAAATGTTTTCAACGAGTTTGCAATATTTGCAATATTAAAATATAAGTTTATGACATTATCGCATTATAAATAAAGCATTTGACCTTAATTTTCTGCTGGTAATTCGATATTTTCTTTATATTACTTGCAAACAAACCGACATTCAAATTGTATTTTTTGTCAATTATTGGTAAAATTTTTTTTATTATTATAATTTTTTTTTTGTAAAATTTATTATTTCTACAAAATATATTTAAATTCTTTGATCTATTTATGAAATTCTTGGTTTTGTGAATTTCTAATCACTTTTAATCTACACCTCCATGTCTTACTAGAACTTCTCAGAAATTATAAAAACAAATGGGTACTCCCTCCCTCTTCCTGTTCTGTGGCTATGAACTCCCACAAAAGAAAAAAAATTTTATTCATTTGTTTGTTTTTGTCGAACTCTTAACATCATTAATTATTATTTAAAATTACATACAACAACAAAGCGATACGAGAGCCATGCACAAACGCACACACGTGCAAGAACAAAAAAAAACTGTAAGACACCCAGCAGACACATTGCTACGAGATAACTTTTTTTTATCTTACATATGCAAGTATATCCACTCGAATCATATTCAATTATTAATTCAAAGACTTTTCACTGCGCTTAAGTTCGCAACATATTTATTTAGATAGGTCTACGACTAGGAATGATATTCCAACGCCATATAAAAATAATAATTTTCATTCATTTTAAATTGGTCTCATATATGAAACAACAGTTGGTACATCAAGTTATTCAGATATATTTAATGATTTGAATTTGAAAGCCGTTTAGTCTATTTTTTTTTTTTTTTTTTGGAAAGCAATATGCACTAATGTTTATCCACGTATGCTGGAACAAATATCAAAGTTTGGTTGCAATCGAATATTTTATGGTTTTAATTCATTCTTCTTCTTATTCATAATTCCATAACTTTAATAGCAATGGATAATTGTATAAAACTACAGAAAATGGTATAGCAATGTTAGTAATGTATTACATTTGCGATATAACTGAATGAACTAGATAAATATTGCGCAATATTTGTGATACTAAAAATAAACTTGGTTATATTGTTGCAATAGAAGATAAATATTGCGCAATATTTGTGACACCCATAATAAACTTGGTCATATTGCTGTAAATTGTATATAAGATCACACAATGCAGGGTGTATAGTGATCCTTCTGATTTATAGATATGTAAATATATTAAATATGGCGTAATTGCCAAATAAAGTCCATCAAGTTGAAGCTAAAACCAGTAAAACTGTGTAAAAGAAATTGATTTTATGACCTTGAAAAATAAATAAATAAAATAAAAAAAAAATTAAAAAAAAATTTTCTTGGATTGTAAAATAAATTTAGAAAGCAACCTGTATTCAAAAAAAAAACCAATTAAAATACATTTCTAATTATATTTATGTGCTAGATAGTGTGCAATCAACTTCTTCACTACAGAAAAATGTACAATTTGTACATAAATTGTAAAATGGTAATTATAAAATTAAAATGGTAACACTTAAAAGTAAAAAAGAAGAAAAATTATAGCAAAAAATGATTTACAATGGAATTACGGCCAGCACACTTTTTTTTTAATTTGACTGTTGCAATAAATTATACAAAAAACATAAAAAAATATCTCAATAAAATAAAGTGACAGTTTTTATATACATACATATTTCTGGAATTCGAAAAGAATTATCATATGAAATATGTTTCAAAGCATTCAAATGAAAATGCAAAACCTCGAAATATGAAGCTTAAATAGAGCAATTTTATTTTGGTTGAATATTATTAAACAAAACTTCTTGTACACGTCCAATATATAAAAGATGGCTAATATGACAAATACAATATTACTACGAATTAGATTAAATTTATTAAAAGAAATTTTTTAATGCATTTCGAAAAATTACTTTCAGTAAAATTGTTATAATTTATACTGCTATTGCATTTGTGTTTGCTTGTTGGGTTATTCTAGAAGCGCACAGAACAACATTCTCATACACACTTAAGCAAACATTAACGACATCATACGAAACTAAGAAAAATAAAATAAAATAACATATAAAAAAAAGAAAAAAAAAATAAATTGAATGAATGTGTATTATTATACGACCGACCGATTGTATTGCTTTGCTTGTGCTTAGTTCATCGAACTCGCCATTGTCGTGACCCACATTTCGGTCAAAAACCTCGAAATGTGGAGCTCTTTTTTGTTTTGTATTTTTGTTATTTGTTGTGTGAGCGTGTGTTCAGTTGTGTTTGTTTATTTGCCTTTTTTTCAACTTTGCAGTTCGTTTCAAACGATGTAAAACAACTCAGAAAACGAACTTTAAGCACTATCAGTGATGCATTTACAAATTATATTGTAGAGAGAGCGTAATTGTAATTGAGAGCGTATGAGTGATGGAGCGCTTTTTCAATATTCATTCACAATGATATTTTTCTTGGAATTTTCTAGACATTAAATGCATTATTTTTTTTCGTGTATAGAAGCAATTGGTTGTGCAAGTTTGTTTTGTTGACAAGATAAGTTGTGATGAACTTCCAGAGAGTGAGGGAGACAGAAAGATTGAATGAGAGAATGAGGATAAACCGTAGAGAATTAAAAATTTGTGAGTTCTGTATGCGATAGCATTCTTTGAGTACACTTTGAGCATTTTGAGTGAATTACAAAAAGTATTTTTTCAGTTAGAAAAAGTGCATTGAGCACCATTTCATATTATACATACATATGTATCTACGAGCATATGTATGGAGATGCATGCAAACAAATGTATGGGCATACATCCATACTTACATGTACATGTACGTACATCAATGCATATGAAGACCTGTGTTTTATAGAAGAAAGAATTATTAACAGAGTTCATTTCAGCTAACAATAGTTCAATGACCTACAAAACATAATAACACACACATACACTTGAATTGAG
Source organism: Ormia ochracea (assembly GCA_963402855.1). NCBI lineage: Eukaryota > Metazoa > Arthropoda > Insecta > Diptera > Tachinidae > Ormia > Ormia ochracea. The sequence goes on from OY727106.1 coordinate 46,781,935, forward strand.
AGCTGCTCGAATATTTTTAAAATAAAATTATGCTAATAACATTATACAATCAAAGACACGTATGCACATATTTAGGAAAACTTAATGTTTTTTTTTAGAATTCTTTATCTTTCAAGCCTATATTGAACAACATATAGAACTGAGAATATAGCATGATCCCTTTAAATCATTCTTAATTGGAGAGAAGAACTAAAAACTACTTTTACATTGAACTCCTAGACAGCTTTGAAACATATTTAACTTAAGACTTGGGTAGAACTCCCTTATTAGTTATGCATTGGATTCAAATCTTTGATAATATCAATGTATTTTATATGTATATTATATTGGTACTCGATCTAAACAAAGGAAGAAATTCAAATAATTCTAGAGACAAAAATTTAAACTATTTCTATACAAATTAATTCAATTAAATATATTTAAAACGTATTTTTGGATTCGAAACCTGATATTATGATCAAGCTATAGAGTCGAAAACTTTGTTTCTAAGAAAAGCTTTCCAAACCCAACAATAGAAAAGCTACATTTGTTAACAGCTGATAGCAAATTCTATAAATTAGTTAAATTCACAAACATTTTATAGCTAATTTTCAAAGTTTTACAATTTAGTAAAAGATGTTTTTTCAAAAAAAAAAATTTTCCAATTTTGTTTTTTTAATATAATTTTTTTATTATAATTGTAAAATTTTTTCTCGGAGTTGTTTCAATAAACCTAAAATGTGACAAGTAAAACAATCCTAACTTTCTTAAATGGCTATACCTCTGTAAAGCTTTGTGGCCCGCCATTAAATCTCTGCTCCCCTTTAAATAAAATAAAATTAGCGCCATATTTGTTTTCGTTTCAAGTGTCGGCCTCTTTTTCCTCTTTTCGTTTTACTCTATTTTTTGTTCATTGTATTTTTGCTAAAGCAAAAGTGAATGAACTCAGCTAAAGTTGTTTTTAGTTTTCCTCTTTGCTTTCCTTAATAACAACATCATAATGATGTTTTACATGGCGATAATGAGTTCAGTAGCTTTTTAACTGAAACTAACTAACACAGAAATGGATGACAAACAAGGCAACAGAGCTGCCAAAAGCAGATGCGGCTAAGATCCTCTTTATGTGTGCATACAAACAAACTAAAAACCCAGCTTTCTTCTGCTTATCCCCCCCTTTTTTCTTCCATTGCTTTGATGTGCCGTGAAAAATCAAAAGAAAAAAACTTGTATTCATAGAAAGTGAGAGCAAAATTTTCACGTTATTACAGACACACAACACAGCCACTCATACAATGATAAACATAAAAAACGAACGACATTTACGTTACAGCATCATCGCCATCATAATAATAATAAGCTGAAGGCATGTAAAACAACATCACAAAACTGTGTTTAATATTATGGTTGTTGTTGTTGTTGTTATTGCCTTTCTTTTTATGCTTATCATGTTGTCATTTCATTGTTGTAGTTCGTTGCTTCATTTTGATTTGTTTGGAGACCATAGACGGCCTGTTTCATAATTTGTTTACGTTTTTGGAGCCACAGAAAAAAAAGGAAAGAAATTTAATGATTTTTTATTATTCACATACACACATACACACATACACACATACATGATTGTTTTTTTGTTTGGCTTAACAGCTTAAGGTTAAAAAATTGTTTTCAAATTTTTTGGAATTTATTAACAATTTGGGGCAAATGAATCATTTAAGAGCATAATTTATGTTAAAAGCAAGAAATTTAGTCATGCTGGGAATTTTTGAAAGAAATGCTTTTTAAAACTGTATAATTTTGAAACTAAATTAATTCAGAAAAAACTTTAAAACAGGTTCAGTTAAATTTCCAATACTACAAATTAAAGTATCTTTTTAAACAATGAATGGAAAGGTATTTAAAAGTCAGAAAGAATTCAGTTTTTAAAGCTTCTAAAGTGCTTCAAAATATGGGGAAAACTATGGGTGGCCGAATACCAGAAATTTTCTTAAACGAATTACAAAAACGCGATTTAAAAAGAAAGAAAAATGTTTTCCACTCTGAAGTAGTCCTGCTTATTTCAATGCAAATTGAAATTCTAATGCAATTCAATTGATTGAATCTAAGCAAACGTTCTGAAAAGTCAAGGAAGAAATCCCAAAAAAACCCACAAAAAATCAGGAAATCCCATAAAGGAAAGGAATCCTTAATGAAAGAAAATGAATTCAAAATCCGTCTATCATGTAGCAGGAAAATCGCCTAAATTTGCTTATGCAAAATAGAAAATAATAAATTAAAAGTCTGAAGAAAAAAATAGTATTTAGATTAAAATTTCTAATCAAAGGAAAGGAAATGAATTCGAGGAAATTCTCTAAAAGCTCACAAGTCGTAATCACATGCTAACCACATTACTAACTCAACTTTTAACATACTTTTGAAAATAGTTTTGGAAAAGCTAAAAACGTCTTTTCACTTCTTTTAGCATACTGAAAAGATAGTTTTAAAACACACTTTTTAGGTGGTACAAAAGGTACGCCCTTGTCCAGAGAGCTATTGCATCAAGCTATGCAATAGTGCACTGCTTCGAAAACGCAGCAAATATTTAAATTCAGCAAAAGGAAATGGCAATTGAAAAGCAAATAAGACTATTATTGTGCAGGAACTAATTTAGTTAACCCCTTTCTAATATCCTTGCAAGCTACCTCACTGTTAGAAAAGAGTAACTTGCCGCACACACACAACAATACAGACTGTCAAATCAAAATTTTCCCTCCATAATTCAGACATGCTGTTGCACAACGAATATGGTACTCAGGCAGCAATGAAGAAAACTCAAAGCAGCTTTTATTCAACGACATAGACTTTGCGCCTACCACACCCCCTCCTACCTTTTAAGGAATACCAATGGCTGGTTCTATAACTAGTAAATATTTATGTGCGTCGAATTGAATATCGCAATAAACTTTCTCTCTCTAACTCAACTGTGAAACACTCGATTCTTCACTCAGAACAACTGGCAGAACGAACATACGGGTTTTCTATTTGGAAAAGGCAAACAGAGCAAATGCAGCTCATAGAGTAATGGCCATGGGAAGCAGCAGCAAGCACTGTGCAACAAACAAATCACTCTGGTGCACATCGTAATGATGATGACGTTGACGATAATTATAATGATGAAGTTGTTCGTAACCACAAAAAGGTAAACGAACTCGAGGTTATTGTCTACTTGTTCTCGTAACTGCATACAATGACGTCAATTGTATATTTAGCAGCGTTGCGATGGTGGAAGCTAAACGGACACACACACACACATACCCACACACACACACATGCACCTAGTGACAGAGAAGAGGGCCAATTGTAAAATGGGGGAAATACTAAGAGGCGCAAGTAGAATTTTTAAGTAGAATAGGAGCTGAAATGCATACGCGACTAGAAACAGGCAAGCAGCAGGCAGGCTGTCAGCCTACAAAACTAACACAAGTGTTTCAGAGAATTAACGAAAGAAATTGCATGCATCTGACAGCCAAGTTTTACACAACAATTTGCTGTATATTGTGTTATGACTGAAGACAGGGTACAACAAATTCGTTCAAAAGTCCCCCAAAAACTTTTTGCTACACGTTGCAAAACAACAATTCTCAAGGAAATGATGTTGCTTAACAATTACGTGTACGTACACTCTCGATTTTGCATGTGGCATGTTTTTTTTTTCTTCTTTTTGCTCCCTATTTTGCTTTCAACTGTTAATTGTCCTATAAGTTTTTAGAGTATAGGTACACTTGAATGTGTTTGTGTTTTTGTGTGTGTGTGTGAATAATTTTGCGCTTAATACAGGAAGGAAGCTTTATAGCCAAAACCACCACCACGCTCATCATAATCACCATTCGTGCAACCTAAAAACAAGGATAATTAGTAGTTGAAGTGAATACATATTGGCATGTGTGCGTGTGTGAGTGTGTGTTGGTGTGTGTTGCTCCCTTTCACCCATATCCTTAGCAGATGAAGTTCGTTGAACTTTAACCTGATTTCCAAGCAAGCCAGCAAACAAACATTCCTCTTCACTTCATTCGCTGCGTAAATATTTAGAAAATTAATTTTTGGGGAAAATTTATTAAGCTAATTTAATATGTACAACAAAAGCGCAGAGGAATGAAGAACTGTCACCAGGTAAGCAACAGCCAATAAACATGAACCTTTTGGAACATTTTTATAGAAATTTACCATACCGTGACTTATTTATTTCTAATTCTTTATTATCTTAAAATAAAGTGAAATGATATTTGTTTTTTAATATTTCTAGTCGCCCTTCTTTCTGCGCAGCTGTATACGATAACTTTACTTCACAATCCGCCTATCATGCAGCTGAAAAATCGCCAAAAATTTTGCTTATGCAAAATAAAAAAAAAATTAATTAAAAGTCTCAAGAAAAAAATTGTGTTTAAATTAAAATTTCTTAGCAAAATATTCTAAAAAACGAAATTTTTTAAACGAATATCGCCAAACCTTTTCTTAAAGCAGTGAATGAAAAATGTATAAAAGCATTGCATGTATAAAAGCATTCCCTTTTTTGGCGATTTTTAAATTTACTTTTAAAAGTAAATAAAATAAGATAGAAAATTTAATTAAATTAAAATATCTGTGGAATAATAACTTTTTCATTCAACTCCCTAATGTTTTGTCTTACGTTTGGCCTTTTTTAAGCGATTTAATAATCGCTGAAAATGAACAAAGAAAACAAAAATGGAAGAGGCATGAAAAGAAAATTTCCATATGCATTTTGCTTTTGATAAGTAAAATATCGCTCAAAATCGCCAAAGGCATACGACTATCAGTGTGCATAGCAAAAATCGCTTAAAATCGTAAATTAGGATTTTCGAAAAAAAATTTCATTTTACATTTTTCCCACGTTGCTGCTGTTTAAATTATTCCAGAGGAGAGAAAGCGCCTTAGCGAAAAAAATCGTCACGTTATTTTGCGAAAAACAAACCATTTCAAGACAAAAATATTTCCAAAATTTTTTAATGACTACCGGTAAAGGGTGGCAGCTTGGAGGAACGTTAATGTAATGACTATGTAACCGCCAGGCACAAATTTTAAGGTTTTAAAATTTTTATATATTCAAAATCCACATAAAATATTTAAAAATACGAAAAAGCAGCTTTTTTTTATCTGGAATTTAGGCTTTGGGACTTTAAAGCTTTCGGGGCATTCCAGTTGAAGACGTTGGCATTCCGGCCAACGGAATTGTATATTTATATCACACACCAAGCCACCAGCAAACAAACATAGTTAAGCATAAATAAACATATTTAAGCAGGGAGTGCTTATTGAAGCTTGTAATTGAAATGTCAACATTTTGCTTGATTTGCTACCACGTTGCATTTGCCAGCGCTTGTTGTTACATTCATTTGCTTCTTGGCCTCACTTAAAATGGGTTGGTCAATTTTCAACAAACAACGAATGTTATTGGCCTTTTATAGAACCACAAATTTAATTCTAAAATCTACAAAATATCAAAAGTTAATACATGCACACAAACAAACGTATAAATAAATAAATAAATATATAAACAAATATTTATTTAATATAATTTTGTATTCCATTTCATTGATAGTATTTTATTTGCTCTAAAGTTAAAAGTCATTACACTAAAAGCTGATGCAGCCAAAGTGTGTTATAACCCAGTTAATAGTTAAATAAAAATAACAATTAAAGCCTTTCATTCATTTATGTAGAACAACAAATGTCAAAAGTTGTTTGTTGAAAAGAATTCAGAAAGAAATATTGATATTTATAAAAAATTATTGACAAATCATTATTAAACCTAAAAGTACTTGAATTGAATAAATGAGTGCGCGTGTATGTTTATCTGTGGAAAGGGGGGAGTGTACGTGTGTGTGCAGCGGAAATGTGTTATGTGTTCGTATGTTGTTCAAGTGCTTCTTTGTTTGAGTGTGTTGTACAAAAAGTTTTTGATGGGACCAGGCAGTTGCTACCGCTGCTGCTGCTGCTGCTACTGCTGCTGCTTCGTACTGTCTGTCAGTCCCTGTGCTTATTCTCCTCCTGCTCTGTATTTGTTTTCTTCTTTGTTTCCCTTTTAAAAATATTTATATGCTCATGTGTATGTATATACATATGTATGTATGTATGTATATATGTATGAATATATGTATGTATGAATATATGTATGTATGTATGCATTTTATATTGATATTTGACTGACACTAGTCAGTTCGTCAGTTAGTGCAACTGCTTGCTTGCATGCACGCCTGCCTGCCTGGCTGGCTGCATGCCTCTTTGCCACCCAATTGTTGGGCTGTGCAATTGAGGACTTTAAACTGAAATAACCTATTGCTTCAAATTTTTTAATTTTCTATACCGTAAGAGGATAGAAAAATGTTTGCTTGCAGCCGAGAAGATGCGTGTGTTCACATGAAACTTGCTTTGATCCAAAAAGCTTTTTATTACACAAAAATCAAAATTTTCAAAACTAAAAGCTTTTTAGCTATTTTAAATTTTATTTTAAAACGAATTTTATTATACTTTCTGACTTAAAAATTCATCTTAAAATATCATATTTCGCTAAAAAAAAACTTATTGAATCGTAAATTAAAATAATATCGCTCAATTTCTATTTTAAAACTTTTATTTTTATAAATTTGCACATGGAGAATGCTTTCAAAAATATACGATTTTGTTTAAAAAGCTCACTTCGTAGGAGCTTATGTTGTGCACTTTAAACCCTCTCTGAAGTTTTATTTTTTAGGACAATCGTGTGTGGTAAGAGATCATGTTTGCTAATAAGCTTGCTTCACAGCTTTTGGAGCAGTCTTTTAAAAAGTTCTCTTATTTCACTTATACGTCAGAGTGTGAATATGGATCTACGCTTGATTTTAATTTCCAAAGTGGGCAAAAAAAGCTTGAGAGCTTAAAATACATTATCAACCGTACTTAAAAGCAGCGTTTGTCCGCCAATATGAATAAGTTGTATTTTGAAAATTTTTTATCTCTGTGGCAGAAAAATTAAACTGAAACTTTAAGCTTTTCAATATTATTTGTTAACAGACGAAATAAGTAACTATTAGTTTCTAAATGTACAGCAAAAGATCTTTTTAGTTAAGACTGGCTGGCTATATGACAAGAATTTCAGAATCTGAGGAACCGATTCCAGTAGCACAGCTCTCAGCATACTATACGTTTTCATCACCTGATAAAGAAAAAATGAAATCAAATATATTCCAAAAATACAATAAATAATTAAGTGAACGAAAACTATTAAATTTGCTTAAAAGCAAAGTATATAAAAATTTCAAGCTTTCTTTGAAACCTTTTGAGCTCTTAAGTTCATAAGGCTTTTTTCAATGAAATTAAATTTTTACAGATTTTCAGTGTTGCAGTGATAATGAGTGAAAATATTCGAGTTAATTCTTTAGAATTATTTTCAGCAGTGTAGTTTCGACTTGAATGCTTCAAAATGTCTTGTGAAAGAAGTGCTTGTGGTTGTTTTTGTTGTTCGTGCCCATACCTTCGGTGTCACTGGAGTTCAGTGTGCTACATTTCATATTGATAGAGTTCGGCTCAGTTTAGTTATGTTGGGTTTATTTTCTGTGTGTTCATTATGTTGGGATTTTTTGTTTTGCTTTTGCAGCCAGGGGTTGTTGTTTGCTTTGACCGACTTAACGTTCATTGACCGCCAGTGTGCCTCAGAACACTCACAGCACGATATACAGCAGCCTTAGCTGCAGCTTTTTTTTCTTTTTTGCTTTTGGTGTTTTTCCTTTTTATTGCAAAGACCGCTGCTGCTGCAGTTAAAATTAAAAAACGAACAAAAATATTTTCACATGTTTGCTAACACGAGTGTTGTTGACGAGAGATTCGTTACAAATCGTTTAGACTTCGTTTTGTAGAGCGATTTGCTGGGTTCGTTACTTGAGTCGTGTGCAAGCATACATGTTTAAATGTTGTAGCTCTTTGCATGTGTTGCCTGCCAGCATGCATGACTAGACTTATCTGGACTGGGTGTTCAGAAGGTTGCAAAGAGCTTTTTTAAAATGAGTTTTTTTTTGCACTGCAACGCACTCAAAGGGTTAAACAAAATAGGGGGTGCTTTTTAACAACATGACTATGTAACCTTAGAATGAAAATATCTCTTTAATTCGAGCACTTTCTGCTGGAATAGAAATATAAAGGGAGAATGAACAACAACAGCAAATTAAGGGCTTAACAATAACAAGTAATTTGTATTCGTATGAAAAGTATGTAGGAAAATGTCATGGAGGTCGGTGAACTGAGCTGGTCATAAAATACTTTTGCATACATTTCTTTCACTTTTCATGTGCTAAAAGTGTTGTAGGTGAAGGGAAGTAAGTAAAAGGATTTGCACCAGAAAAAAAAAATAATTTTTGGCAACGGCAAACAATTTAATTTGTGGCGAAATTAAATTTTAATCCCGGAATATTGCAGTTCCAATATTTCCCTTTTGAAGTGCATAAAAACGAGTAACAATTACAATTTTACATTAAAACACAGGCAAATAAAATTGTACTAAAAACTGCTAAAACTTTAGTACTGAAAGTGTTAAGAGCACAAGATTTAAGCAATGTTTGGATACAAAAAAAAATTAGTACTAAAAACTTTGTGGTTAATAGATTAGTATGAAGTATTTCGCCAACTTGTGAGAAAGAAGTAAATCCCTGCTTAATTCAGATAAATAAAAGACGCTGTAAAACTAAAAATTGAAAATACAAAATTCTGTTTGAAATTTTAATTGTTTCCAGCTCAAGTTCTTTTTCTTGTTACTGAAAACTACTAACTAATATATACTAAAATTTTATTTCACTTCCGTATGCGTTTATGCATTTAGCAAAGTAAGTTGTTAAACAAAAATATTTGAGACTAAAAATTTTAGTACTTAAATATAAGGATACTTTAAAGATTAATATCCTTCGATACAAAAACTGCAATTCCTCAAATAATTTAATTATTAACAATTAAAGTACTAAAATTTTGTACAAAAAAAAATTTTTCTAAAATTTTTTTGTAATTAAGTACTAAATTTTTTTAAAATCCCAGGAAAAAAATGTTACTTCAATGATTAAAGATATTTTTAAGACTTTAATAATTATCTGCTGCGTCGAAATAACAAATATCATTAGAATTTTGCAAGATGTAAAATATTTTAGTACTAACATTAAGATCCTTGAAAAATTTTAGATATAATTTTAATACTGATCTTAACAAAAACCTTTTTATGCATATTTTCTTTTTATTTTATCATAAAAAAGTAAATATAAAAACAAATATGTTCTAATAGTATAATTTTTTTTTAGTACTACCGGAGAATTGAGTTGATACTTAAAAACCGAAAATGTCAAAAAAAAGGGGGAAAACAGATTATGAAGTTATTAAAAATATACTCATATGTGACAAATATCTTTTAGTACAAAAACATATAGAGCAGAAAGTTACTTACTAAGAAATTTGTTGTTTTTTTTAGTACTGGAAATGATTTTTGTCGTTTAATTATTGTGCAAAAGATTTTAATTCATAGAAAAAACATTTCTAAGCAAATTAGAATATTTTATTGCCCTCGCAAAAAAAAGCTTTTTAATTAAAACAAATTCTTTATCGTTTAATCCCTGTTATATTGTTGTTAAAAAGAGAAATATTCCAGTTTTTTTTATTTTATTTTTTTTTTGCTTGTCTTTTGGGTGTTTGTCTTAAGTCTTGAAAACATTTTCGCAAAAATTTTAACAAAGTCAACTGGCTTAGAGGTTAATGAACTCTTAAGTTGTTCAGATACATTTGCAGATATAAAATAAACTTTATTTCTAAGCCAACATATTTGCCAATTTTTTAATTTTTTTATTTTTTTTTTTGTTTTGTCCATATTGGTGTGCTTTGCTAATTCTATAAGAAAACTTGTTTAAATTTTCTCATGTGTGCGTAGACGTTGATTTAAATTAAATCACAAAAATGCGTTATAAATAAACATAAAAAAAACAATTTTTTCTTTGATTCTTGCAAATGAGTCATGCAATAAATGTCCAAAATCAAACAAAATAATGAGTTGTGTTGGGGTTTTGCTTGTTTCATTATCTGAAGCATTATTAATAACTGAAGTTTTCAAACCCGCAAGTACCACTACAGCTACACGCTTTTATTTTATAGTGCTTTAATGTGGGGCTTTCAAGCACCTGGTCTTTATGGTTGTTTCATTTTATATATTTAGGGCGTTTTTATTGCATAATGTTGAACAAGAAATTCATTTTATTTTTACCAAACGTACAGAGGCTTGAATAAAATTTATTTAAATAATAATATTATGAGTCATGTTTATAGTGGCCTTACGAAAGTTTATTTATTTTAATACTTTTCATATTTTTCATTATTAAACATTAATGGCTTTTGGAGCTTTTTATCTTAATCTATCAACACATGTCAGACGTTTTACGTTTATGAAATTTTATATTTTTCAATAATAACTTGAGTAAACAGAATTCAAATTGTTGACGCAAAATGTCAATGGACGTTCATATAAGGCAGGCAACTGACATTTTTCATCTACTTAATTGCTGTATAGAATAAATAAAATATAAAAATATATTGCAGATTTTTTAGTAAAAACCTAGATTGCAAATTAGTACGAAATTTAGTGAAACGACTTTTCTTGTAATTTAATTAATTAAAAATTGTGCGACAAAACCAAATTTTAAATAATTAAAATTTAAAATATTTGACAATTTTTTGTTAAGCATTTTTATAACAAAATGTTTTAAATAATTAACTTCTTTTATTCGTAATTTATAATTTATTTTGTACTAAAATTTATGCTACTAAATGATCGCTAATAACGTCTATCTTTTGTCTAGCAATCAAGTGCTCAACAGAAATATTCCTACTCTACAGTAATTACACATTTTTTAATTTAATTAAACTTTATCTAATTTATTACCAAAAATTTACTTACATTAACAAAAATTAAACAATTAACGAAAAATTTTATAAAAAAATATCTTACATTGTTGAGCATGTACGTAAAATAATAATGTACTAAAATTTTCTTTTTATACATTAATAAAAAAAAACATCTATAAAAGAAAAACTTTTCTCTGCCAACTATAAAATTTCATGGGATTTTTTATGGTTTAAAAAAAATTTAAGCCGATTAAAGATACATAAATAAATTTTAGTACTAAATATTTCAATACAGATAAATACAGGATATATACTAAAATTTTATATATAAAAATATTGCAATCGTGCTTTATTTTTTTTTTAATATTTTCATATTATTCTTATTTTTTTTTTAATAAAAAAAGAAACTCTTTTTATGTTCATATTTTTCCAATAAAAAATCCTTAACTTGACGAAATAAAATGAGAATTAAAAGGTTGCAGTGAAAAAGGTTTGTCCACATGACATTGTGATGTTTTTAGGATATTCATATATTGAATAGAAATGCAATATATAACAAGAATTTTCGTACTAAAAATGGTATAGTATAATTTTAGTACACTATGTTTAGTACTAACTATTTACAAATTGAGTGTTACAATTTTAATGCTTACAAAGGAAAGCCAACATGCAACCAAATACCGTATATTGCCTAATATTTTATCTCTAAGGATTTTGTACTAAATTTTTAATAATTTATGAAAAAAAATTTTGGCTGATAAAATTCTTTACATGCTCTAAAATTTGTTTAATACATTTTAATATTTAAATCTATTGTTATTGTCAGTATAAATTTTATAACAGTTTAATGTTATTTACTTCAGCTTAAAAAAGTCTCGTATTACAAAAAAAAAAAAAGTATATCCCGCCTTTTTCCCTATAAAAGAATAATTATATATTTTATTGTAGAAAAGAAAGACTTTTTGTCATTTGAAGTTACAATTTGCTTCTGTTGCCAGCCATTTAGTCAGCCAAAACATTATCATATTTAGAGACACACCAACCAGTCAGCCAAAGTTTAGGTCGCTGGCGTTCAATAACCTCAACGTAAAACTTACAGCGAAAAGAAAAAGAAACAAATTGTGTGCACTATAAAAATAGTACAATCAAAATTGTACAACAACTGAACAACAAGAACAACAACAATCCAGCTAAATATGCAAGGCAAGCCAGTAAAATGCATTTTGAGTGTAAATGTTCAGTCATCGAATTGTTTGAGTTAAAAATGAAAAAGTCATGCGCAAAAACTGTTTTTAAGCGAAATAATAGAAATTATTTAGAAAGGAAATGATGACCAAAAAAAATTGTAATTTTTTTTCATTATTTACACCAAAATGGCTCTAGGAAATTGAAAGAGTAGTGAAGACAGGTACACAGAAGCTTTGATTTTGAAGAAAAGAAGTTCTTGGTGTACAAAAGTTGATAGAAAAAAAAGGATTTCATTTTGAATGAAAAGATATCGAAATATCAAACAAGTTTTTAAAGTTTTGCATCAAAGAAAAATTTTGTTTTTTATGTATTTTTATTGCATTTTAAAGGAATTATTTTACTAAAAAAAATTAATCAAGTGACAAAACTATTTCTCAGTGAAATTGTTTATTTATAGTATGTTTTCCTCTATTTTTTTTATTACCAGCATTTGTAGAAGTAAACCGAAAGCTAGAGAGTTAGAAATAGAAGCCAATGTTTTAGAATTCAATGTTTTTTGGCCATGAGTTTACACACCCGATAGCAAGATATCGTTTATGAATTTACACAGGCACTATTAGCAAAGGCTTTGTGGAAAAAAATTACTATTTCTCTTAACTGATGTGGATATTAAAAGCATTTACAAGTAGAACCAAATATTCTAAATTTTATTCAAAACAACAAATATGTAGTTTATATACAAAATCATTTCAAAGAGAATCCATTTCATCCTATACCAATACAATAATTAAAAAAAATTTTTAGAAATTCCGCTACAGAACATTCTAGACGATTTAGGCACTTAAAATGTTCAACTTTTATTTAGTTTTATTTTTCTTTTCAAATTTAAGTGTGTGTTTTACAATTTTTTTTTATACCCACTCACTCAACATGCGTGTGCATGTATGTGTGGATGACTTTTAGTGTGAAGTTCTTGTTATTGTTCTGTTTGCTTATTAATAATAAAAAAAGAACAACAAAAAAAATTAATATAAGAAATATGTATGTATGTATGTATGTATGTGCCCCTTTTCGGTGTCGAGTCCGTTGCCACTGGGTTGGTGTTTATTATTAATTACATTTTTATTTTATAATTATTTTTATATGACCATATACAATATTCTTTGTACACACATACAAACATTTTTCATTATAAGCTTATCAAGCCTCTTATTTAACCCAATTACCCATTGTATTGGTCAATAACCTTTAGTGCAGTATCATAAACATACACAACCTACACGCACTCACACACAACCACCAGTATACGTACTCCACCAACCATTGTAATTTTGACGGAGCCAACGACTACAAAAAAAACCCCTTTAATATACACATTATTAAAGTTGTCGTCATACTTGCATATAATTCACTCACAAAAATCAAAAACAATAAAAAGGCACACACACTCGCAAAAACAAGCATACGCGCACGCACACGATCCGCATGCATTCTATTAGAATAGAATGAACACGAAAAAGTGCCCAGTATAAGCCTGAAAGTATGTTTTTGCAAGTGCAAATTTACAAAGAAAAGCATAAATTTGAGAAAACACACGCACGCACATACGCACGCACACACAAATGCTCATCGTCGTCATCAGCATTCGCCATAATCGTTATTGTAAATAATATTAACAACCTCGTTATCAACTTCGTTTAAACTGCCGTATCTATATCGTTGTTATTGTGTTGTTGTTGTTGTTGTTGCTGTTGCTGTATATGAGTTTGAGTATCAGTCGTTTGAGAAGGCAAATGCACGCACACTCATGCTGACTGCATGATAAATTCATACATTTATTTATTTATTATTTTGCTCATATGCGATTTATGCATTTAATTTGAAATGTATGCATCGTTGTGTGCGTATGCATGCCTGTGACATATGACAACAGCTTGTATGTGTTTGTTTATATTTAAGACAGTAAATTTTTTGATTAGCTAAAGAATTTTTAAACTTTATTTCAACTCAACATAAATACTTAAATTAAACAAATGAAATGCAAGTCTCAATACACATAAATCTACATACACTCACACACACACAAAACGATTCTCTTGTGATAAGCTAAAAACAATTTTATATTAAAAAATTCTTAACGTAGTTTAGCAATAAAATGCAGGCAGGCGTTTAGGCAGGCTAAGCGCACAAATGCAATAAATTTTAAACACTGACAAAAATTCTTGCAGGAAAATTCTTGCACAGTGACTTTTTAGTACACATCGAGTTACAATTGATTTTTAGGCATTAAAATTATTCTCTTTGTAAAGCAACTTTAGTAATATCTTTGTACACTAAAAAATTTAGCTTTGAGAATTCTTTGTAGAGGATTTTTAATACTAATTCTATTAGCATGCCTTTAAGCATCAAAGAAAAACAGCAGCCTAAGGCTTTGCTTAACATTTTCTGAATTTTTTAGTACTTTTCGGTTTTAATGCATATTTTATTAGCAACAAAAAACAATATGATTTCAAATAAACTGGCGATTTCCCTTTTTTTTAATTGATTTACAATACAATATGATTTATAATATCTATTGCGTTTTTAATATTTTATCTAGCGTAAGTACAATGAAATTGCATTGTATGCATTGTGTTAATGTTGTGTCGTAAAATATAAGGACTTGCAAAAGCTATGAATTGTACAAAATCTACTAACGATAACTGTGAATAATAGTAATTCTTTTTTCCTTAATTCTTTGTTAATTTAATTTTTAGTACAAAAATATCACCATAAAAAGTCTTAGCCAACAAATTTAGAATATACATTTTTAGTACAAAACTTGTGATTACAATAAAAATATTTAGTATAAATAAAATGAAAAAATATTAGTACAAAATATAAAGCGACAAAATTTTTAGTACAAACATATTGCGTACAAACAAAGTAAATTTAGACAAAAACTAATAGTTTAAAACGTATTAATATCAAAATATTTAGAACTGATATATATATGAAGTAATAACATTTTTAGTACTAAAAGTTATCCCACCAAAAGTTGAAATATAGTTAACTTTTGAGTAAAAAAAGAGAATAGAGAGAAATATTTGCTTGTATCAAAAGGAGTAAAATAATGGAAATTATGCTGTGCTGTTAGAATTAAAAAGTTTATGGAAGGAGTTTTTAGAACACACGGTTTCGTGAAAAGTTTTGTTTGCCTAGGTATTGGTTTGTCAATATTTTCAAAGGATATCACAAGGCGTAGTGGCACATCCAATAAATGTACTCGTAACATATTTTTAGCATATATATTTTACACTAAGGTTTTTAGTACAAAAATCAAATTTTAGAGCCAGACTTTGCTTTCACTGTATTAAATAAAAGTTCACTGACTTATTAGCAGTTTTGTGCTGTTCTTGCGCTCAGTTTTCAGATTTCTGTTGATTTGTTATTAAGTCAGAACAAAAAGTAGATGCCACAACATCAACAAAAACATATAAAGTCAGTTCTAATTCTTTTTTTTTTTTTGTTTCTACTTTTGCCTGAGCATGTAGAGTGGCCGTCTGCCAGTTAGTCAAACAGGCTGTGTGGCTGTCTTTCAAGCAGTGAGTGAACGAGTGTGTTTAAATAAATTGAAGCTAATGTTACACAAAATAACAAAGTAAAATAAAATTGTAAACCAACGACCGCTTGCGACCTACAAGTTTAAATACATACATTTACTCACACTTACACAAACACTAACACTAAAATAGATATGTAAATTTGCTATTTGTGTATGTGGTGTGAGCCTGTGTATGTCCATGTGAGCGTTTTAGAAGTGATAAGATACCCATAGACCTAAAACGAAAACCGTGTATGAAATATTCTTACTTAGTTACTGCAGTCAATTACTTGGTAGGCAGTCAAGTCAGTCATTCAGTCATCCAGTCATTATGTCACTAAGGCTTACTTCAAGTCACAGTAGTAAAATGACAACAACACTAACAACAACTGCAGCAGCAACAGCAGCAACAGCAAAAACAACAATAACAAAATCATCGAGGAAATTATACAATATGCATTATTATTAAATGAAAGAACCAGAACAAAATAAGAAAACATTTTAGCAAAACTCAAGAAGCAACAAAGTTTCATTTCCTTTTTAATGATATTCGTGACGTTCTTCTCTTTTCCAACAAAAATATAAATTTTTTGTTGCTGTGCTTGTTGTTGCTGTTGTGGTTAAAATATTTTGTTTAGTGAGGTAGGTTGTTAGTTGTTGGTTGTTGTCCATATCTTTTCTTTTTTTTTTAATTCTTTTCGTATGTATGTATGCATGTTCTCCTTTGGTGTTGTCGTTTTATTTTAGGTGCTGAAAAACGATGGCGTACGTGTAAATAAGCACAGTCGGCGAACCAGCCAGCCGTGCAACCAATCAGCCAACAACATTCACTGTACAAAACTGCATGTTATTTAAAAATACAATTTCTTTATTTTATTTAATTTTTTTTATTTTCTTATTTATTTTTTATTGTCTTAAAAAGAAAAAAAAAACTAAATAAAATTATATATTGTATAAATATAACAACAGCAACAAAAAATTTTCCACTGGCCTACAATCATCACTTTTCAGTTTAATAAAATAACCCAGCAAATAATATGTAGCAGCAGTTACACTACATTTTGTTACCTTCATATTTATAACAAATTTATACAGAGATAATTGATAGAACTAAAACAATCTGTAGGAAATGTCTATTATAAAAATTAAAAATTGAAATATAAGCCTACGTAGATGTTTATATAAAAATATAATTAATAAATTTAGTACTAAAATTTTAACTTGAAAATGTTACAGCGAATACTTTCTTATTCATATTTTATAATCATTTCATAATCATTCATATTTTATAAAAAAATATATACAAGAATTTTAGTACTAAAAATAGAAATTTTACTAAGTTGATTTGAATCAGCAATTTTTTTAATTGTTAAGTACTAAGTATTTTCGATGAAACTTTTTCAAATTGAAAATTAGTACCACATTTATTTATTTGTTTAGCTATTACATATTTTTTAATAGGAATGAACCAACATAAATAAAAATAAAGATAGAGGTGAAAAATGTTATACTAAATATTAGTACTAGCACTTTTAGCACTAAATAGTTCGTAATTTTTTATATATTTTTTATTACAAAATGTAATACAATAAAAAACTATTAAATACATTAATAGTTTTCGCCGAAGCATTTGCAAATTGAAAATTAGTACAACATTTACTTGTAATTCTTATCAACTTTTGTTTTGTATTAAAACATATTTATCTGTTACTTACTTTTCAGTAGCGAAGATGCAACATAATGAATAAAAATAAAGATAGAGGTGAAACATTTTGTACTAAATATAAGTACAAAATCTCTTAGTACTAAATAATTAGGAAATTTTTTTTATTTTTCTGTTACAAAACATACCTACAATACTACAATAAGACAGTTTTCGCTAAAATATTTGCAAGTTGAAGTTTTAGTACAACATTACATATGTAGGTTTTTGTAAATGTAGGATATGCATTTCGTTTGTTAAACATTTTGCTGGGTTGCTGACTCTCATTAGAAACACCAGTGGTCGGGTCGGTCTTTCGAAATATTTCTGCTCAGCACCTTATTAAAAAAGGGTGATGTATTTTCGTTTATTTAATATTCGTTTTTTCGTTTCTCGTCAGCATTATTTTCGAATAGAAGGTAATTAAAAGTAATTTTGTGTAACGTGTTCTACAGCAAAAGCGATCATTAAAAGTCATGCTTGTCGTTACAAATTTGCGTTGGCCTTTTTGGCAACACGGTCTCCCATCCACTTTAACGAAGTGAAAAGTGTTCTAAATTCAAAATCTTATGATTGAGAAACAAAAATAAATATGCAAAAATCTTGTTAAAAATTAATATTCGTTTGCGCTGAAGTACAAAAATAGGTTAGATGTTGCTTTGCACTCGACTATTTTTAGATGAAGAAAGAGAATTTAATTTTTTGTAAAATCTTGTGACATTTTTAAGTAATTTTATATTTTCAGAAAATGAGAGCAAACGATTTCTATGAAAATAAAGAGTTTAAAGAGGAAGTATTCGGTAGAAGAAATAATTTGTTGTTATTCTTAAATGTTGGTAATAAGCCTTTAACTACTTAAACAGCTGTAACAACGAAAAAATTGTTTAATTAATTGGCCACATGTGGAGTTATTATTTTCCGGTTTATGACTCATTTGTTTGGCCATTAAAAAGGCCAACATAAACCAAATAAAATTCTTTACGAATGAGTCTTATCAAATCAAGCAATCAAAAGCAGGAGTTGCGGGAGAAGCAATTCCAACAGTTGCAGAGGGGGGCGTTTAGTATGCTTGTGGCGCGTATTTGTGGCGGAAATGATTTAGTTGCATTTGTTGCATGGCGTTTTGCATTTGATACAAAGCACACATACACACGCGCCACTTAATAAGGAGAGACAAACATCTAAAAGCAACACATACATTTAACGAATTTTAGTCATCAAAATAGAAATAAATAAAAATTAAGTAAAATATGCGTTTAATAAAAAATTCACTAAAAATGCACTAATCACAAATATATTCAACAAGAAAGACTGCGTATGGGTATGAGCAATGCACATGCACATACACACATACGCTGACACGTTGTGTTGCATAATTATTATGCAGCAAGTAGGATCGTTAAAAAATGTAGTGTTGCGGCTGTCCGCCTGGTTTATCGCCATCACCACAACACTGGCGACAAATGGCTTATTTTAAGGCGTTTGCTGGCGGCGGTATCGATTGCAACCATTTTCATGTTGTTGTAATCCCCCTCCTCAATCAGTAACATATCAAAAAATGTGCGTAATAAACTTAACAAAAGCATTTGTTTTGGCATGCTTGCAGCACCACATGTTTTAGACGAGTCTTCCTTCATATGCTTAGCGAGTCAGTCTGGTTAAAATAAAATGCTTTTATTTTTGCTGATTTACAGTTTAGTTGCAAGTCTGACTGGCATGTGCACAAGCATACATACACTTGCAAGTTGCACTCTTGTTTATTGTTTTGATTGCAACGTCAGCTTTATGTTAAATGTTACTCCGGCCATAAAAGATGAAATTAAATGAAATTGCTTTAGATTAAGCCACGTTTTCAAATAAAAATGAAATACTGTTAGAAAAAAAATTCATCAAATTGTAGCACGTTTTAAAGAGACAACTAACTCGTTGTATAGAAGTCATTTTCATTAGACAACACTTTTTTCTAATATAATAATTTTTACAAAAAGCAAATAAATTCATTTTTAAATTTAAAAAAATTCTTTATTAAAGCAAACTGTTATAAAGCAGAAATCACCAAAAAAAACAAATATTTGGACAGTTGACAGCTTAGTAAAAATGGGTTGTTAGTTTTTGGGGCACCCTGTATACACGATAAAATAGAAAAGTTATCTTAGGGATAAGCCTTTTACGCCAGCGTTTCGGCAATATCCTCGATATTTTTTCTTATCATGCCAAGTTCTTATCATGCCAAACATGCACTTGATAACAAGCGTTGCCAGGGCAAAAATTTCAATCTAAATTTTGGAAATCAGATAAAGCTGAAAGTTGGATTCAATTGATGCAAATGTTGGGAAAAAGGACGTTTCACTATTTACTATAGCTCTTTATGTATATAAGTGGATTATTTTAGTCTTTGGAATTTTCATACTTTTTCAGCATACCAGTATAACAGTTTGAATTTAGGAAGTAAATTATTTGAACAAGAAAACTGTTATACTTTGAATATGTCTAATAACAAGGTACGCTTACAAATGTATTATTTTAATCTTTGGAATTTTCATACTTTTTCAGCATACCAGTATAACAGTTTGAATTTAGGAAGTAAATTATTTGAACAAGAAAACTGTTATAATGTATTATTTTAGTCTTCCACATTTTCATACTTTTTCAGAACAACAGTATAAACGTTAAAATTTAAAAAATCAATTATTTGAACCAGAAAACTATCATACTTTGAATATGTCCAATATTTGCTATAACTCTTTACGCATATAAATGTGTTACGTTACTCTTCAGCATTCTCGAATTTTTCTCCATACCAGTATAACAGTTTAAATTTAATTAAAATTGCTTGAGCAAACTGTTATACGCTCACTATTCTAAAACTGTTATACGTTCTACTCTTCCCCATGCAAAAGTATTATTTTACTGCTTAGCATTTTCATAATTTTTCACTATAGCAGTATAACAGTTTAATAACTGCTCCAGTTTGATTTTTTCATGTCTAATATTGAACGAAACTAATTGATATCGATATTAAATGGTGGAAGGCACTAAACAATGCAAATCTATTATGTATAAAAACTTAGATTGCACAATTTCCACATATAACAGTTTGATTTATAAACTTGTCCCTCTCTTTACCATTTCTTTGATGTATCACTTAATAAATAAACTAATAAAATTAAAATTAAATTTCGGCCTATCGTTAACGCCATTTACTGTTATTAATTTTATTTTTTTTTAGTTTTCAGAAAATTGTTAAGTTTTTATAACAGATTTTTACAAAATGTCACTACAAATTTTTGGCCTTTTTTCTTTAATGAAGAATAAAAAATTAAACCTTTTAAAAACACCTCTTTTTAACGCCTGTCATAATCAATTCTTTTCGTTTGCCAGCGAATTGAAATAGAATGTCACTTTGTGTTCAAATCATGTGAAACTATTTTAACCCAATTTCATTTTTTTCTTTTTGTTTTACGACAAATTTGTTTTTCTACAGCTTTTAAGATTTGCAAAAGAATAAAATTACTAATAAATCCTGCTTAAAAAGCATAAATAATTTTTACATTTTAACTAGACTAGCACGTATGCATGCATGTTTGTAAAATTGCAATAGAAATAATATCGAATAGCCTTCAAAAATTCGTCTCGTTAACTGGTACAATCAACTTACAAGCTAAGCAATCAGTAACCTCCACAAGCGAATGCCTTGTCGCATACAGTGCAACAGTGCGGCCGTTAGACAGTCGAAAACTTGCAGCACTTCGTTTCGCTAACTATTGAAATGAAATATTTAACAATTTTCAAGATAATTCTGCTTTTTTCATTTTAAATTGACGTTTGTACCGTGAAAAATAATAATAATACAAAAAAAATTAATAAATCTTTAGTCTCAGAAATATTTCTTTTATTTTTTATTAAATAAAAATGGTTAGCAGTTCCAAAGTGAAGAAAAAAAAAATATCTAAAACGTGACTACTTCAACCGAATGGGTGCGTCTAAATGGAAAAATTATCACAAAAAAGAGCAAAAAAAAAAAAAAATCAATGATATTTTCAGAACAACAATCAAATAATTTTAATTCTTTTTTTTTTATTTTTTTTTTTTTTTTTTAGTTTTTGTGCTTCAACGTCTGTCTTGTTCTGTTTTTCAACAAATTGAATTTAAACAAAAAAAAAATTTGCATTTTTGACGGCACCAATGCAAACATTAAAAAAAATAATTTACTTAAGAAAATCACTCATACACTCTTATAAATGAAAAAAAAAAACAATTCTAGTCTTGGTTGCGAATTTCAGTGAAACAAATTTTTGTCTTCTCAGTCTACAGAATTGAATTTAAATTCATGCATAGAGAACATGTGTATGTTGATTTAAAGTCAACTACCGCAGAAATCATTCACCTCAAAAAAGTTCATAAGCTTTTTTTCTCTTTCTGCAGACTGCCAATAAATATTTTAAATAGTAAAAATGTTGACAAAAAAAATATTAAAGTATTACGAATTATTGCCTTAAATCGTGATTTGGTGGATGGAGGATGGAGGATGAAGGATGAAGGAAGGAAGGCTGCTAGTTAGAGAACAATGAGCAAGTGTGTCGCGCCAAACCAATTAACAATAATTAATAACTTTAAATTTCTTTATGGTCCTTCGCAAATTGCTGCCGCTGCTG
This sequence comes from Ormia ochracea, assembly GCA_963402855.1. Lineage (NCBI taxonomy): Eukaryota > Metazoa > Arthropoda > Insecta > Diptera > Tachinidae > Ormia > Ormia ochracea. The sequence goes on from OY727106.1 coordinate 46,803,935, forward strand.
TTGCCGCTGCCGCTGCCTGCATTGCAATATCAGTATTTAGGTTGCATAAAAGACTATATTGGCATTTGTTGAAAATACATAATTACGCATACGAAAATTACCTCATCGCATAAGCGGAGCCCACGTTTTAAAAAATCTATCACGTTTTTCATTTATTCATTAAAAAATGTTGATAAACTTATTACGCACACAGAAACACACACACACACACACACACACATCTATAGATACACAAATCACACCACACACTACACTCACTATTGAAAACTATTCAAAACCATTACCTCAGTCAATTTCAGACCAAACGATAATCATAGTCAAAGTCTTGGTTGTAGTCACAGCACTCATACGCACACTAACACCTGCAAAAGCGTACACACACACTTAACAAAAAAGAAAGAGTTCATTAAACTTTTACGGTTTTCAGTTTAAGCCAGGCCAAATCAAAACGAAGCAAACACACTACACGGCTAAGAAAAGAAAAATAAAGAAAACACAGAACCCTAACCTAACGCACAACGTTGAGAGTTGAGCTTAGCAATTGGAAAAATTGAACAAGTACGAGTACAAAGCAGCAGCTTAGAACTTGAGCCGCATCGTAAGGCCAATGGCCACGTACAGTAAACGCATACTTAAATTTCTTTTAAATGTTTTCTTTTCTTTTTACAATAAGAATAGATAATAAAAAAGGCACAATATTCAAGCCGCCAGCTAGAAGAAAATAAGCTCGATTCCAAAAAGCTGATATAAAAACTTTTCCAAACAACAACATTCCCAGCGCATTTAGAATGGAAAAAGAATTTACTGCTAATGAATAAACAAATTATAGCACTGAAATTTTTCCACTAGTTTTTTTTACATTTACATATTTGTTATTGCCAGCATAAGAAATTTCTTTAGTACTAATACTACAAAATTTTTAGTACTCATTCCTTAAAAGGGAATTTTTTTAATAAAAATCCAATTAAATATAAAATATGCTTTATTTTAGTACCCTTTTTTAGTACTAAAATATTTCAAAAAAAATGTTACATTTTTAGTACTGAGTGTTAATTCTCATAAAAATAATTTCTTAATTTATTAGTAATCAGCTTAAAGCTTTAGTACCTATCACTTGGTAATAAAATATTCCATAAACTTTTAGCACTCGATATTAATTCTTCATTTTTAGTATTAATTAAAATAAGCCTTAGGTTTTAGTACCAAATGAACATATTAGTATTATGATAATAATATATTAAATTGGGAGAATAAATTAATTGGGAGAATGTGTACTAAAAAATAGAAGTTCGTAAATTTTTTATTAAATAATATATACACTGAGTTGTTTTCAATGAAATTTAAATTAATTTTAATTAAAAACTAAATAATAAGTATAAATATTTAACACTTCATATACCAATACTGTGTGTTGTAGTTATAAGCGTTGTAAGCTAAAAACTGCAAGAAAAAAATAAATTTAGCACTGAATTCATCAGTACTGCTTTATTTTGATTAAAAACAATTTTTGGCAGCAAGTTCAATTCATACGAAAATAAATTTTTTTACTTCTAGTATAAAACTAAACGATTTGAAATTTTTAGAACTACCAATACTCGCTTTTATAGACCCAATATGTAGTAAAATATTTTCGTACTTAGCTAAAGTTAAAAAAATTTCAAATTGCCAGAACTGAACGAATTATTAGTTTTATTATCAGTAATATATTTTTTAGTACAAAGCTTTACTTTTAGTAGAAATTAAACAACAAATTTGAGGCACTACATTTTTAGTACTTCACTTCTAGTAGCAAATTGTTTAACGGCAATAAAATCCTCCATTTTAGAAAAAGGGAATGATAACTATTAATTCTCAATACTTAAAATCTTACACCAAAACTAAATTGTTAGCTTTTAGCACTAAATACATATTAGAATCAATTTTTTCTCATCCCCATATGTATATTTGGAATCAAATTTTAAAGGAAAATTTTACAACTTCAATTTGGCATAACACTTTTTTAATACTAATTTTTTTCCAACTTAGCTTTTGTATATATTTTTCAGAAAGTAAAAATGTGCGATTTAAATTTTAGAAAAAAATTCAAAAGCAAGAAAAAAAAATTTAATATACTGATATGTTCGTCTAGTATGAAACATTTTATTCGTTTATTTTAAAACTTAGATTTTTGCATTACATTTTTAGATCTTTTAGAAATCAAGATAACTTTTATAGGAATTTACAAATACATACACATGAATGTACATACGTACTCAATTGGTAGAAACTTTTTAAAAACTTAAACTGTCGTTTTAGAACATAATTATCCTGCCTCCGTAGGCGAATGAATAATGCACTGGCTACTAAAGCAGAAGTCACGGGTTCGATTCTTGCATAAGCCTGACGTGTTTATCTGCGAGCAAGCCGAAATCTTTACAGCTTGAGTTGATTTAAAATAACACATACGTCCCCATACATACATACATACATACACAAAAAACGAGGTTCATGTACATAATCAGCTCTACATAACATTTAATATTTACATTTAACATCATTTAATATTCTATACAAAAAAGTCGTGGCAGCGGCATTATTGTTCAGAGTCGTAGGCCAAATATAATGCCAATTCACACATATATGTACATATGTAACCTTTTATAACCTGTAATAATTATATTATTATTTTTAATATTTAGACGTAATTTTTGCTTTTTTTTGTTCTCGGTTCGCTTTAGTGCTTTTGCACCTACAGTCACCTTCAAAATCGCTAAAAGCAAATATAAAACAATTGCAGCACTGGAAGGCACTTGTCTTTAAAGTTAAAATTTTACTTGTGTAAATAACGATGCATAAGTATATTCCAGTTGGAAATGCAAGTAGCTCGTGTAAAAAGCACACCCTTTAAAGGTTCCATTCATGACAATATAAAAGAATGTGAAGAGGTTATAAAAAAAGCCAAAGAAATCGTTGGCCGAAGGCAATTGTAAGTCATGCCATGAAAATTATATTAAAATTGTTAGCAAGAAAACGATTTTCTTTTATTAATGATTTTAGATTTAAAATTTAGTTTTAATTTTAATTTTCTTTTTATACTGGAAAACAGTGTACACTGGATTAGAGCCCTTAACACTCACCCCATGGGAAGTCAGTACTTGGTGGCTGTTCACAAACACGTATGTAAGCATGACCTATTACTTTTAATGCTGCATTTAAAAAGTATGTACATATATACGTAAGTATGTATGTTGTATGCATTAAGATTAGGTTTGCTCTGCGGCGCTTGTTATAGCCTTTTAATTCACTTAAGCTGCCATAATTTAACACCAATCATTCCAAAAGAAGCATACGCATAAGCTCACACATCCACTCAAACCCAGTGTAGTCGTTCACGCAAAGAATTAGTTCTTAATATCTATGAAATTTGGTTTAAAGAAAATTGTTAACAATACTATTATTACATATTTGCTTGTGAACGGGCCATCATATCGACTCCCTGTTGGTGCTGTTGGACATACAAACATGTTTGTTGTACGTGTCAACGACCCAAACAAGGCAGCAATGAAAGTACCGTATCATGCTGCCTCAACAAAGTGCAATGACTTTCATTATGCCTTTAGTTAAAGCATACACATAACCAGGCATGCAAACACATGTGCATACGTGTTGCTGTGTGTGCGTGTGTAGATAAACTACTATAAAACTACTAGAAGTAGCAGTTGTAGTTGTAGTAGTAAAATGCACAAAAATATAACTGAACTCATTAAAATGTTATGGCGACTGCAAACAGAGACAGAGCGGTAAATGAGAGAAAGAACTTTTCGAGTGCGTGCGTGTGTGTGGCAGCGATAGAGAGAAAGAGTGAGTGAATGAGTATGCTTGGCATAGAGTTTTATTTAGAGCCAAAAAGAACCTACATATTTGAAAACAGGAAGATGTGCCACTAACGTCATCATCGCTATCATGAGCTCAAACATCATTATTGCTTAAATATTCGCACGCATTCTTTTGGCTGGTCTCCCCACGGCCCCTTCGCAATTCTTATGTTCTATGCCATGCAACTAGAATACTTCTATTAAGACTACAGCAAACGGTTAATGACTTTTTGTAGCAAAAATTCACAAATAAAATAATACAGCAATAATCATCATCATCATCCTCATCATTATCACCATCGTAATCATCATCATCATCAGTTTTTTAACAACTGCATTTCTTCTCTGTTACTACTGTTCATGGGTTTTTTCTTTCTACAATAAAAAATAAATATTCTATGAACTCCTCTTTTTTTGTTTGTTGTGTAATGTGGTTTGTTCACCATTTGTATGTTTGCATGTGTGTGTGTGTGTGCGTGCGTGTGTATGTGCTGAAGTTTTATAAGGTTATTGGCTTCTTTAACATGATTGCATGTTAACGAATAACACAACAATTTAATTCACGTAACTCCTCTTCGTACAAACAGCCAGCCCAAAGCACTTTTTCCTCTGTATAACTTTATTTTCTACATTTACAAGCGCCTCATTCTATAATTCTTTGATTTTCTGGAAAACATCTTCAAGTTCTAACACAACGGGTTTAGTTTTTTACTACTTTACCAAGCCACAGAAACGTCATCATCTATAATTTCATAACGTCATCATACGTTGTACAATCGTTATTATCACACGTCACTTGAGCAACGTAAAAAAGCTGTTTTGCGCCTTCTCAAATCACATGTTGCACATTGACAGCATATAAATTTCAAACAATGTGATCTCAGAAGACATCAAGTGGTTCTTAATACGGCGATAATTTAGATAATAAACAATTTAAAAGAAATTAGGAATTAAAAGTAGCCAGGCGGTCGAGCCCAGTTAATATGCCTAAGGTATCCAATTTCTCCGAAAATACTAGATATATGTATATTTGTATGAGAAGTTCGAAACTTCGAACTTAATTTTCAACAAAAAAACCTATCAGGCTAATTTTAGAAGTATAGAAATTAAATTATATTCTAATGTTCGAATTTTCGAACATTGTATAGCATTTAGTAGAACACGTTTTTTAACATTTGTATTTTATAAAAACTGTTTATTGGCAAACATTTAAATCCTTAAAATCAAGTTCGAAAATTCGAAATTGCTTTCGATTATTGAAAAGTGTTAATTAATATGAAAGAACTCCATGACAATTTAAAAAATATGATTTTAAATTTTTATTGATTTAAAACGATTTAGGATTTTTGAAATAAAATTTTCATATTATTCATTTACATATATAATTTCGAAATCTTTGATATGAATTTTGTTTACCGAATTTAACTAATTTTTGATATGAATTTTATTTACCGAATTTAACTAATTTTAAAAGTAAACTGTCAAACGTCATCGCAATGATTTCTACTATTATTGGCACTAATCGCTATGCGAATCGCTTTTTTTACATTCTTTACTTTAGTTTTTACACGAATAATCGATTAATGCAAAATAGTTTTAAATATTTCGATCCGTAAACTTTTCAATTTTCATTTCTTTTTCAATCAAGAAATTGAAAAAAAGTCGATTTTAAAAATATGGAAACTTTTCATTTAAGCCAATGTATCTACTGCGAATAACTTCTAGTCGTATCATTTCATAAGATCATTTTCAAACAAACACTTTTATTCGAATAATTCACTTGCTTTTTATTTAATTACTTTTATTATTATTGTTTATATATAATGGCCTTTAAAATTAATAAATTAATTAAAAGTTGTTAAAAAATTAAAGAAAAATACACAACAAAATAAATTTTTTATTTGTACAAAAAGCTTTCATTCTAAATAAGAAAAATTTTACAACTGATAATTAATTTTAGATCATTTTTAGTAGAATAATTTTTCCAAAAAAAATTAATTATTACAAAAAATTTTACTGCAGTATTTTAAAATCATCTTCAAGGGACGGACATTCTAGCAATATTAACGCGTTATTTACATAATGCTTTGCTTTCCAATTTCCATACATGGAAATTTTACTTCCTAAAAAAGCTCTGCGTTATAAGAAAAACATTTTTCATATTATTTTTTTCTACAAAAAAAAAAAAAAAAAAAAAAAAAAAATAGCGTGAAGCAATTAAATAACAATTATTTCCATTTTGTTTTTAATTCTGTGTACGATAAGAAAATTTTTCTACTATAGATTTTCCCTACAATTTTTGTAACATTTATGTTTTTTCCCCCCGATTTTTATTTTCTATGACCCTCAAACCAAAAACTGAAATAACAAGAAAATAAATATATTTTTCGTTATAAGAAATGCTTTCACATAAAAAGGAAACATAATCGAAGAGCAGCAAACAAATAAAGTGAAATCTAAAGAAAGTATAAGGCAACCACCAACCCTTTTTCTAGAACGCCCGCACAGGAAACTCTTTCCCACACCCAAAATTGCCACCTTTTACTCTCCCTTTCTCTTTCTTACTGCAACGAAAAGGAGGTTGCTTTTGCCACCTCAAAGAAACACCCTCCTTGTGGCACATAACGAAATGATTACAAGTGCTTGAAAAGGTGAATAAACCATATTTGGGTCATGTCATGCTCTTAAGGGTTGTTGGAGCTTTTTGTACTACTTGAGTAGTTGTTGTTGTGTTGCAATTATAAATTATTAACAAATGAAAATTTTCGTAAATGAAGCAAAAACAAACAACAAAAATTTTGCCAAGGCAAAATACATTTTAAGAATAAATTATTTTTTTTTTCGGTTTTTTTCTTTTCAAAATTATGGTAAATTACCAAGACGATTTTATCAGTTTTGTTTTAGATTTTTTAAGTGTTTTCAAATCGAGGCAGAGCTCCGCTTAAAACAGCAGCTGCTTTAATATTTTTGTACAGCATTGCATTCACGTTAACATAAGTGAATGGCTGGCTGGTTGGCTGGTTGGCTGGCTGGCTGGTTGGCTGGCAAGCTGCGAGACTTACAGCCTGTACATGTGAGAGCTTTGCTGTGTTAGTGTGTGCGTGTGTGTGTTAGAATATGAACAAGCATATACATATTTTTGAGTGCACAATTGTAGTTAGATTTGCAGCAGGCAGTAGGTTAGTTCATTGCACTATGCCCTCGCCCCAGATTTGGAGCAACAGCATTAAAAGTGTAGTGGCAGTAGCAAATCAGCAGCACTAGCAACAGCCCGCAACAAAAGACATGTAGCAAGCAATCAAGTAATCAGGCGGGCGGGTAGGCAAGCCAAGCCAGCCATACAGCCAGCCAGCATGCAGCAGCACTGAACACACACATATGCACTTATAGAACATACTTGTATTTGGAGAATTATAATAAATTTGTTAGTTTTTGTTTGTAAGGTGATTGTTAAACAAATATTATTTTTAAAAGCAAACATTCACACATACGCACACACACCCATGCACCAAAATTACATTTAAAATTACACTAAGGAGTGCAGCAATGTGCATTTGTTCGAATGTCTATGATTGTTTAATTCAAGAAAAAAAAAACTAAATTAACTTGATTTGAATACCTTGAAATACATAGTGAACATAATAAAGCAAACAAAAAAAAATTTTAAATCTAACGAAAACTAAACAAAATATTGCATAAACTCAGCAAATTATTAATAATGGTAATTCAAATTAAGCAAAAAAAATTCATATTCATAACATGTTTACTATCATTTCAGCAATATTAATATCACAAAGAAAACAAGGAATTACCATTAAAAAAGAATGATCACTGGAAATAAATTAAATCTCACGTCGTTCTAAGAAATGCTGTCCTTCATTAAATCTCACGCCTTAACAGCAATCGATTTTAAACAATATTTTTCAAAACTATCGAAGCCAAAAGCTTATTTATAATTTTTAAAAAACTAAATGAGAATTATAAAAAACAAACAAATAATTTTTATTTATTTCTAATCAGGCATATTATAATTTATTAATCGTTCCAGATTATTATGTTTTATGAATTTTCAGTAAGTTAAAAAGAGCCCATTTTTGTAAAAAAAACAGTTTTTTTTACATATACAATTACAGTGGAACCAGTTTTTTTCTTTTTGCAAATTATGAAAAAGGATGAAAATGGGAAATAAGTGTGCGGTTCCTTTTTCATTTAACTAATATCTTTAAGTTTTTGGCAAAAATATCGCTAAAAGAGCAAACTTTACTCAAAGAAAATTCATGTATATCTTGCAGCATTGCAAATCGCGAACGCCTACTTTAATTCGCCTTGTGGACACCCTCTTTCTCAGAAGAAAATATAAATAATCTTTTAAAAACACTGGAGCTTAACTCAGATATTCTTTGTCAATGCTTTGCTCTCTTACTATGCTTAATATGCTGGACGATTTATTTCCTTCATTTCCGATCTTTTCTTTTCATATTCCGTGTAAAACAGAAGTCAAGTAATGCAAGAAAATCTTTTCAAAAGCACTTTACAGAGAAGTTGTTATGTTTTCGTAAAGATTTTAACTACAACTACTGTGCAGTAGTGAGTTAGTTACTACGTAACGTATTAGGGGAATCACCGGAAAGCAGAAATATATATTTTCTACTGGCAGATCTATTCAAGATTTTCTTCATTTCCTACCGATGCCAAAAGCCACTGTCCCTCCAAAAAACGAGTAAATTTATGTATTTTGTACCGCCTAATAGGCATGCGGTCCAACGTTAGTAAGAGCATTGCAAGAGCATTTCAGCCTGCCTCACTCTAACCTTCCAAAGCATATACAAGAGAGTCACCTACTACTTGCAAACTTCAGATAATTAATCAAGATAATTCCTGTTTTTAACAAGAATTTCGCCCCTCGATAGTATAATGGTTAGTATACCCGCCTGTTGCGCAGGTGTCAGGGGTTCAATTCCCCGGGGAGCCAAAAGCCAAAGGCCTCAGTAGCCAGTGCTTCTATACATATTGCAATTATATTCATATAATTGTAATATTTGGTAAATAAATAAATAAATAAACAAGAATTTCGGAGAGGTATCCCTATTCGACACTGGTCACCCAACCTCACTCTCCCAAATGAGCTTTTTGTTGTCAGCCACAACCAGTATATAGAAATGTGTGCAAGGACAATAGAAATAGAAAATCTAAATATAAAACTGAAGAAGAGGTATAAGATATAGTTGCCCAACTGAGGTTCGAATTAACGGGCTGATATGAAAATTACAGATCACTGCGATTTTATTAAAGACAGATTGATAACGAATATTCGCAGAAGGCATTTTGTTATAGAAACATATGTACATACATATGCATGTATGTGCATACGATAAAAGCTTTCAAGAATTTCATAAAACAATTTTTTTTTAAATTTAGGCTGACTTTCAAATATTTTTTCGTAATGAATTGCAAACAAAAACAATTTAAAAATTAAAATGTCTGGTTTTTTCAATATTATTGCACATAAATAAAAAAAAATTGAAAATTTACTTGCCATAATTATTTACAAAAAAAAAAAACAAAAAAAAAATTTTTTTTGGTTAACAACCGAAATAACTTTAAATCATTAACACAGTAGAAGGCTGCCATATTTTTTTTTTTTAATTTTGTTTTGTCTGTCTATATTTTTAATTTAAAATTGGTTTAAGGTGTATTTAAATAAAATATTTTAATGTGCTTTTATTAAAGCTTTACAGCTCTTTTGTTAAAGTCAATTTGATTTGCTTAAATAGGTGATGTTTTTTTATATTGTTTTTATTCAAAATATTTTTCTACATTTTATTTAATTTTTTTTTTCTTATTTTCAATAATAATCACAAAAAGCGGCGACGATAATACATAAAATTTAGTAAAAACTAACGATTTTACCTCAACCTACATAAAATGCAATCAACTTCGTACTTGTCAATTACTTTTTTCAGCTTTTTGTTTATTTATTGTTATTATTGTTGCTTTCATATATTTTGTTCAATTAAAATAAAACCAAATCATTTTCATACCATAAAAAGCTCAAAAAGCTCCTCCATATTTGTTAATTTACGTCATTAAAAGCTTTCAAAATACCAGCCTACACACTGGTGAATTTTGTTAAAAAGCAAAATTAAAAAATCTTTTACACATTAAAAATTTAAACGAAAAAATAAAGCCTACCTTCGGGCTGGTGAGGAGTAAAATACCAGACAACCAAAAGTAGGCTACAGAAAATGTAATTATGAGCCTAAAGCTCGTAAAATATTACTCATTCAACCCCGAGATGATAATGATGTTACATATTTGTTCAATCAGCTCTCTTCTATTGCAATTTGCTTCTCTCAAGCCAATTTATTTACTAGATAAGCAACACAGAGAACGTGTTTACATGAGAATATTGGATGTATTATTGTTTACGTTTATGCCAACCATTTGTATAAGCAATGTTGCCAGTTATGAAAAATTTTTTTGAGAAAATTCCTCAAATAAATTTAGTAGTACAACATATATTAAAAAAAAATTAAATTCATTCAAATATAGTTATTGCCATATAAATCTTAATGATAAATTATAAAATAACTTTATTTGAATATATAAATAATTTTCCTAAACCAGAGTATTTACTTTCTACTTTGAATTATATAAAAAAAATTTAAAACGAGAAAAATTTCTGTTTGTTTAACAAAAAATATTAAGGAAGATCAAAAATGCTTTATGAAAATAAATAAAATAAATAAAAATACATCTAAAAAGAAAATATGAAAATGACAAATAAAACTGTAATAAATATATAACACGAAGAATTTTACAAAGTATATTCATAAAAAGCCGATATCTTCCCTGAGCGACTACAAAACTGCTGCTAAAGTAAAGAAAAGATAGTGATATTTTATTACTTTTACAGCTAGTAAAATAATTTCACCAATTGGCTATTTTTATATATAAAAAGTAATAAATAATAATTAATTTTGCAATATTTGGTCACCCACTTGTAAATAGAAAAACGATATCGTATATCGATATTTGTGTATAAGAAGAATTGGCTAAGCTTTAGTTGTAATACTAAAAATTAAAAAAAACTTGAAATAGGCAATAAAAGCAGAAATGTTTAAAAAAATGTTATAAAAAAATTTTGTTTTTACTATAGGAGCATAATATCAAATTAAAAAAAATATATATATACTGATGTCCTTATTTATACTAGAAGTATTACAATAATACATATGCAAGCGCCCAATAATTTGGCTTTATGGAAATCGGTGTTTGGAAATAACCTGCATTTACATATGTATGCATGCTGCTATGGAGAATCATGTAATAAAGAATTTTTCTTAAAAATAAATACAAAACGGCAGCTCTGCTTACTTACGCCAATCATTATCGTTTTTATTTTTGTAAATGGGCTGCATTTTTTCATTTTCATTTTTATTATTTTTATTTACACTTATTCCCTCCTTTCTTGTATAACCACGAGCGTGAGTATTTTTGTTATTGTATGTAAAACGTTGCTGTATTCATCCCTGCCTGGTCTTAACCTAAATAACGAATACACACTGACAAACACACTTCTTTGCTTTATGGTTGGTTTAAGGTTGTTGACCTAAATAGCAAAGTGCATTGAACTTTTAGTGTAAAAATAACAAAAACAGAATCAAATGGGAAATAGAAGTATGAATGTATATGCATGCATGCATGCTTCAAAATCCTTGTGGTGTGTGTGCGCGCGTGTGCGTGTAAGATGCTTTTGCACGGTAGGTTGGTCTTTTATGTAGTATGTACACAGTCGTTTTTATTGCAATCAAGGAGAATCTTTTGGGAGGTTTAGTTTTTTATTTAGTTCAGCAAACCACCCCTAAGATTTTCTTTTTATAAATTTCTATAAAGGAAAAGTAAGTACATTTTATAGAGTTTCAAGTGTATTTTCGGTCGTTGAACTTATTCTCAGGCAAATCGAATTGACACAATTTTGGAATTATAGAGGGGTACATATTTCCAATACATCAAAAAAATACACTTACTCTTTACATGGATCTGCATGTATGTATGTATGTTTATGTATCTATGCAAAGATGTGTGGTTGCATGTACGTAACAGAATATATATACATGCATATGCATATATATGTATGTATGAATATGTGGCACACGATGCATTTTAAATTAATATTAATATAGTTTATTTGTAAAAAATATTTTATTACAATTAAAAACAAAGTTTCCATTAAATTTTATTGCTCGAATGCACTTTATACGCCTCGTTTTGTTACAATAACTTTCAAGTGCATTACAGGGCATTCAACTTGACTGCTTGTTATGCAAAGAAAAAAAAATATAATAATAATAAAATTCAAAATAATGTGTCAGCATTTTCAGCTCTACTTGTAGTATATACAAAAAAATATAGCAGAGAAAGCAATAAAGCAATAAGAAAACAGGGAAAACTTTAAAAGGGTTCAAAAGATGGCAAATTCCCAGTCAATCCCAATCGCCCATTTAATATGTTTTGAATAATGTTGCAGACAAGGAATATAATATTACTTACTAAACTGATACAAAATTTTCAACTTCTTGTTTTTAATTAATATGTGTATGTAGGCAATAAAAATTTTAAAAACTATGCACATATATGTATGTAATATGTAATATAAGTATGTATGTATAATTATAAAAAAGAAAAAAAATTTATTATAAAATCCTTGCATTATTTTCATTTGGCTAGATATCCTAAATAATTTTAGGATAGCTGCTGGAATGAATAATAAATATTTGTACTCATATGTACATACATACATGCATATCTATGTTTATACATATCTATGTACATACATACATATATACATATGTATATGTTTATGTTTTTCATATAAGTATATAAAATTATTTACAAAATATCGATTTTCTTTCATATGAATACGCATAAATTGTATGTATGTATTTATGTATGTAAGTATATATATATGTATGTATGTTCATTGATATGGATGTATTTATGTATAAGTGTATGCAGCTACATAATATTTTTATATGCATGCACATTTTCCCCCTTTTTTTTTGTTCTGAAATTATAAATTAACATATTTATTTCCCCATAACTTGTCATCTACTGGCTTAGTTGTGTATAACTTACAGACTATCAATTAATGTGAATATTTAATTTAATAACAGCGAAAAAAATAATACACCAAAAGCCGCCATAAATTGTATTCATAAGTAATAAATATGAAAAACCTGAAAACATCTGAAATTAATACAAAAGATGTAGAACGAATCCAAGTATAATACCAGTAAAAAGAAGGAAGTAAAATTCAATATTAAAGAAATACGTTTTTATAAGAAAAAAGACGTTCTCCGCTTAATAAGAGAGAGTGAGAGAACGCGAGAGAAAGACCCACATTTGAAATCTAAGCCAAAAACAAAATGCTGCTTCAATTAAACTACACACAGAGACAAACAGTGTTGCCATTTTACGCTAAGCCAACAGCATGGACGGATTGAATTTCATTTGACGAATTTGATGGATTTCATATCATTGAAAATCATAAAAAGCTTAACCATATTAAAAATTTAAACTAGAACTCCATAGTATACGAAATACTTAAATTATACCGAGAAATCAGTCTAATTTCAATGTTCTGGCAACACTCAAAGCAGCTCACACCATTCCTTTATTACGAGAGAATTTTTAGTTTTGTTGTGCTTATAAATGAAAAAGAAGGAAACTGCAAACGAAAGAATAAAACTACTACGCGTTGACATTGAACGAGTTCATTCACACTTGGGGTCTGGTCAACTGCCCATGTTGCTCATCCATAGTATGTAGTATATGTTCGTTGGCAGCATGTATGAACGTCTGTGTACGTTAATTGTACGAAAGTACCTTTATTGTATTTTGTTATTCATGTAGCTGTGTCGGGAAAAGCTGTGAGTAAAGCAGAATAATTGAACGAATACAGGTACAGCCATGTACACATGTACACGTGTATGTAGGAAAGTATATGCATGTACATACGCATATACATGTATGAATACAAATGCATATACTTTTGAACCTATAATGTGTATATATGTACATAGGTATGTACATACATACATATGTATGTACATATATGCATCCAAATGTTTGTATGCCAGTGTTCTTAACGTAATAAATCTATAACGAAAACAATTCCAATCTGATGATTTTAGTACAAACACACACACACGCATATGCATACTACAAATTAAAACTATTAAGCAAATATTCCTGTACAATACAGTTTTTCCATGTATAGTATTTGCGTAACATGTCTGCATACATCCATGGATACATACAGATTTGTGTATAGATGTACATAATTATATATATATGTATGTATGTATGTATGTATATACAGTGGAATCACGAAAAATTTCACTGAATTGCAATGGAGTATTTTTATGCGATTGTTAAGATTGCAAAAATAACTTAATATTTCAGCTTTTTTATTTTGATTTAAATTGCGCCGACCGGCTTAAAGCTTAAAATGTCTTTCGATCATTTTCTTTGTTCAGAATACCACTCGCAACTTGCTTCTCTTTTTCTTGTGCGTCAACTAATTGTTTTCGAACCACTGTATCAAGTTACTGATACATACATACATACATACATACATATGTATATACAACTGCTGTTGGGAAATTAACCATTGGTTGATAAACACATGTCTCTTTGAATTACTGTAGTGTCGTAAAGTAGGTATTTATCGCAATGTGTACATTGCGACAAATTTCAATGTTGTAAATACTGATATAAGTCCATTAATCTTAAAAGGTTACTTTAAAAGCCCACTAAGTTAAGTTCAAGGTTTAAAGTTTACTTTTACGAGTTTCTACTGGATTTATTAATAACAATAATCAGCACATATCTTTTTTCCATATTGATGGCAAAATTTACCTTCATTTCCCGTAACCAAGGAAATTGAGCTTATGTAACACTGATACCTGGCCAAAACTTCCACCTACATATTTCAATTAAATCCATACATACATATGTATGTGTGTGTGAAAGAGAGACCATACAAAATATTTGATTTTAGAAAGTACCAGTTTTCCCCATAAGAAAGTATACTACACATTTGAAGATTAACTTAGAAGATTAGCTTAGAAATGTTCCGTGGGCACGGGACATTTCCAGCCAGTAAATATTTACATATATGGCATGTAAACGTTATATATGCAAATATATGAAATTTATAATGCACAATTTTTTGCCCATGGTTAGCTGGAGGCTATTATCTGTAATATTTATTAAATGTATCCAAAAAAGTACCACATTTCATTCTACAGGGTTTTGCATTATAAGTAAACAAATACGTGTGTATATGCATACATACAGACTATGTATGCATGTATGTATGTAAGTATATTAATTTTTTTATTTATAATATTACGATAATAAAACTTATGGATTTATAAGTACATACTTACAGCACACAGATTTACATACTTATATATATATTAATTAAATACAGATGTATGTATATACATATACAGATATACATACATATATATGTACATATGTACATAACTTGTACCGAGAGGAAATTAAATACGCAAAAATAAAAATGTATTTATTAAAGTAAACAACATAAAATACAATCAGAACGCAAACGCTAAATTTTCTCAATATTTTTGTATATATGTACATATGTATGTATGTATGTATGTACATCAGAATGTATTTAATAATTATTTACGCGCATATTAACCGTCATTCCATGAGTACAGATTTTTTTTTTGTTACTTAAAAAATGCAGTTTTATAAATGTGCCAATTTTACTTTTTCCCACTGTTCGAACGCCTGGAAATAACAACTCAAGTACGTTGTTACATATGTACCTACATACATATGTATATACACTTAGGCACACAGCCATACATACAAAAGTATAAATTTCAATCAAATCGGTTGAGCCTTTTCCACACGGTTGTGGAACCAGCCAACAATCGAACTTAAAATGTGGCGTATTTTATTTGAAAATATTTCGGATTTCAAATTAAAAAAATTGTTATTGCTTTTACTTGAACACGATATTTTTCAAACACCGCAATAGTGAGAAATAAACAATGTAAGTACATAGAAAATATACAATATTCTGAAATTAATACGCAATACTACTTACAGAACACTTCCATACATACAGGTGCAATTAAATACGTAAATTATATAAATATATATACGTATATACATATATATGGGTGTCTGTGCGACTACAAAGTATTTTTTAGACAGTATTTATTGTATATTCATATATATTAAATTTAATATGATTTTTGTTTTGATACAAATTTACTTATTACGTACACATATGTTTTATGAAGCTTTTTTGATAAATTTCAGAAATCTTTTTTATTGGGTTCGGATTCCCTTCCAATACAACACTGTAAGGGACGGCCGTATTTATGTACTGAGTATTTTTCTAAATATTTATTATTAATTAATTAAATACAAATGCGTTAAACTGGTTATTGCGATGCAATCGCTCTGCGCTAAAACGATGCAAAGAATATAGTCAGTAATTTGTCCAATATTTCATAGTTGCAAGTTAAAATTTTTACTACAATTCTTTTACCATTTCAATAGTTCTTCATAACAAAAATTACAAACACAACACTTATGCTGGAGTTAATGTCGACGTCGTAAAAGGCGTATGAACGCTGAAATTGTGATGTTCGATGTTTAATTTCATTTTGCTGTTAATGTAAACGCCGTACACGACGTTTAAATATAAACTGCTAATTTGAACATTTATTTACTGAAATATTTGTAATTAAATACTTGTTACTTACTACTCTCCTTTAAGAGCTGTATTCTTATAGTTCTTGGAGAATTTGTTATATAAATATTTTTGTATATTTAAATATATATCTTTTTATAGGGAGATATTACCAAATTTTAATTATTATATACATATATAAAAAATAAATATTATCCTCCTATAATATCAATATTAATAAATTGAACCCTCAATTGTTCGTTTTCGCGAACAGCATTTATAATTTTTTCATTTAATGTACTATCCGAGCTCATTTTAATTAAAAAAAAAAGCAACAGTTTAAACAAGTACAATAATCAGATAATTATGTATGTATATTGGTTTGACGTTTCATGGTACGCCGTACAAACGCTGAAAAAGTTGAAATCGATTGAACTTTTCCAGCGTTTAATTTCAGACGTCGTTGAGATTAATAGCTCTCATACAAATTCATACGTTTCAACTTTTTTTTTGACAGTTGACGACGTTTAGACGGCATTTACGACGTCGACATTAACTCCAGCATTAAAATACTTTGAAGTTGTACCTGATCCGATTTAGTTAAAATACTGCTTGCTATAAGCAAGAACGCATTAAAGTATTCCAAAGAATCTTCTCTGAATGACAGCCCTTTACCATACTGTAATTATGGTAAATTATAATATTAATAATATGGGCGAAGGGGGTCTTTTTAATAAAATTTTTTTACTAATTTGATGAAAGCCAAAGTTTTACTTCGTTTTGTTTAGTTAAAGTCGTTCTTACCATAATGAATGTATTTGCTCTGTAGACTGCTTTTATTAAACAGATTTCAGACTGATTAAAAATTAATTTGATGAAAATGACCCCCCGCAAAATTTACAAACATCTGCAGGAATTAGGCTACATTTTAAAAGTTGACAAACTGTCCGCCATAACACTGAAATATTTAATAAAATTGTTTGTTGTTACTCTAACAATTGGTCCTGAGTAAAAATTCAGATCCAGAATAAACACTTATTATACGAAACAAGAGTGTTTGGAAAACATTTAAGGACTTTAATTAAAGTTCTTTTGTCATGTATTTGCTTTTAAGAGACATTTAACAAGATTTTTTTTTGTTAATAATTTAAAAGAAAAAAAATTCTAACAAATATTCTATGCTCTAATTGAAAATGTGCAAAAAACGATCTAAAACATTCAAAAGGTTAATAGACATTCTGAAGGCCATTTAATAAACTGATAGTGCAGAAGATATAAAATATTTCAAAAACAATGAGAAGCTTCCTGGCAAAAAAAAAAAAAATAAAAAAATAATAAAGGCAATAAAAATTATATACAATAAATACCAACAGACACACATCCATACATTTTTAAACGTACGCACTTTGTCGCTGCCGAGATGCATACATCCATACTCACATCGCTACAGACGGCCAGGCCAATTTTAATGAACACAAATAAATGTCTGCGTGAATACTTGCAGTTGTCTCATTTTTTTCCCGATTCGTTCAAAATCTCAAAACACGTTTCATATGATTTGATTTTAAATTCAGTGCAACAACTAAATAACAAATAAAAAGGCCCTTAAACAACAACAAGCAACAACAACAACTGTACCACGAACACATTGTCGATCGCTCAAAAAACGAAAAAATCACAATCCGATGCTTCGAGTAGAGAACAGAAGTTTATAAGAAAATGATTTCCAGCAGAAAACTTATTTAACCTTGAACTTCAAAAATGTTTTTTTTTTGTTTTTTTTTCCAAATTGTTGTTGTTATTATTCTTAGTTGGGTAATAAGTGTTTAGAGATCGTGTAGAGTACTAAATAAATGAGGTGTTCTGGTACACTCGTCCAATGTTGTTGAATAAGTTTGTTATAAAACTGGGGTGGTTGCTTTTTCTGTTCGTTGTGTGTGTTTGTGTGTGAGTGTGTGTGTTTTCAATAAGGGCTTTTGTTGCTTTATAAGCACTTGTAATAATCACTTTAATCTGCTGATTTTTTTCATCGTACAAACATACAGGCATAAATTTATTATTTAGCATTTATTGCATGTATGCATGTATGCAAGTATCCACTTACATACATATGTGCATACACGTCCATATGTATATGAATGTTTGTTGGGATGTGTTGTTATTGCTGGTTGTTCATCAATAAGAAGGGTTCTGGTTATCAGTTTTCTTTTTATAGAATGAAAACAAGTACTCGTACACGAGTGTGCAGGGGCATGAAAGGCTTATGCATGAGCGTGTTCTACGTTCGCACACACACACTCACACGCATCCTCATGTATGTACATACATATTTGTATGCATGATCGTGCATGTATGCTGAGTTAACCTAAATCAAGGACGTCATTGAGACATTTATAGAACACTGAGTCTGGTCGTCATAAAAATATATACAACAATGTTTGCAAAAAAAAAAAAAACAAAAAAAAGCTTTTCAGCACAAAAAACTAATATTGTATTGCATTTATGTAGAGATATAAGGGAATAGGGCAAACTACTTTTTCAAGGTTGCGCACGAGCGCAATTATTTTCATTTTCTTTTGTTCCCAGCAGATTAAAGAAACAAAAAAAGGAAAATAATAACAGGGAACAGGGAATTATATGTGGCATAAAAGGAACTTTTTGAGGACTATTATTATAATTCAATGTGTGCTTGCTTGTGCATGCAAACATTTCAAGGTGTTGAAAATAAATTGCGCAAAGCTTCCTATCTTACAACCAGTATTTCTTTGCAGCTGCACCAAGCGACTTAAAAAATATATTTCCCAATGTGCTCATAGGTGCGTGGGTGCATGGAAAACTTCTGTACAAGAAATTAAGCACTCACTAAGAATTCAAATTAAAATAGGATTTAAACAAATCTGCCCCTCTGGTAATGAATTTCTAGACCGGAACAACTGCAATCGCTACAGAGGGGCTGCCATTATGATCGCATATAAGCTTAAGTATCAAATATACTTGAGCACTTTGCGTGCCACCGTTTGCTGTATAGGGTGCCAGACAAAACGCCAAGCACTAGCAGCAACAAAAAAAAAGCTTGGCTACCAAAACAAAGGGTTTTTGTTTTTTTGCCTGTTAAGCAAATAAACAAAAAAAAAGTGAAATCGAACAAAATTATTTTGATAAAAAAATAACAAAAAATTGTCTGTCTGGCTGCCAGACAAAGCAGCCGTGGTCAAAAAGGAGTTTTCGAGCAAATGAACTTTTAACTTTTGGTTCAATGTCAAATTCTAGACAACATAAAGTATAAAGGATTTTTGGGTTTTCGCTTTATACTTCTTTTGAAGGTTATTTTTCATACATTATAAGCATATAAGCCTCATACATCTGTATGTACTCGTAGGTATACACATATAGAAATGATCACTTACCTTACAGCCTTCACAGGAGTGGACGCCATAATGGAAACCAGAAGCCTTGTCACCGCAAACACGACACAAAACAGTGGTACCATCAAATTCTATAATGAACAAGAGAGAAGACAAAAAAAAATTTAATTTTGTGAAATGCATACTTTACAAATAAAAGATATCGGATATTAATAAGTTTTAAATTGTGCCCACAGAAGAACTGACTTTAAAACCAATAGATGAACGGACAGATGGAAACGTCGTCGTTATAAACAATGCAGACATCCTGCAAATGAGTGCGAATAAAAATAAAGATTTCACCATAAATAAATGCGATTTGGCAAATAATTACAGTATTACTTTTTTTGTACAGTATTTACGATGAATAGAACATTTAAGATACAAAAATTCACAACTTCATTATTATTTTTATTATAATCATCCTGTCACAGGTATTTTACGTTTACCACTTTTTTGAGTTGCTATCATAAGGTTTCAAAATATATATATATAAATATATTTTTTTGTCATCAAAATTTGTTTTCTGCATAATTTTTTTTCCAATAAAAGGTTCCCTGTCAAACCTTGTCAAAGTTGGAAGTAGTGATGGGTCATATAGAATGTCCATGGAATACAACAAATAAAAACAAATTATTTAGCATATAATTATAAATTCATCGTAGGAAAAAGACGCTACAAAAGGTAGACGGTATAGGAAAAAAAGTAAAATTAAAAAAGGAATAATCGGACGTGCATACAAAGTTTACGATATGTAACATATTTTCGATATACATATAAGAAATTTGATGCATAAAAAAATTTTACAAATATGTAATATTACGATATAATATTTTATACGCTAAATATATATTACGTTATAAATTACGTTACATAAAACATGTATGCCATATAACATTTTTGCGATATACAATTTACGATAAGTGATATACTCGTAACTAAGTTATATAAAAATGATGCTACTCGTAATCGTTTGACGATATTGCAAAACATTTACGATATTTAAGAATTCTACGATGTTTAAACGCTTTACGATATGTAAAATATTTACTAGATTTTTTTACAACTATGAACAATGAATCTAAAATTTGAGATATCCTACTTGCGATATATTATAAAATTTACTATAACTTATAGAACTTGCAATTTTTATTTAATTA
Source organism: Ormia ochracea (assembly GCA_963402855.1). Lineage (NCBI taxonomy): Eukaryota > Metazoa > Arthropoda > Insecta > Diptera > Tachinidae > Ormia > Ormia ochracea. The sequence goes on from OY727106.1 coordinate 46,825,098, forward strand.
TGCATTTATTATTTTAATTTATGCATTTGAAACTTTAAATAATATTTATAAAATAATTATTTTTAGCTATCGAACTTTTTAATATCATTATAATATTACGATATGTAATCAATTCACCGCAAAAGAAAAATCTTGAGATTCAAGCAATTGATTTTTTTTTAATTACGAATTTTAAAATTTAATTATTATTGCAGTATTTATGATATTTAACAAAACTTGCAATCCGTTTGGTTAGAATTGCAAAATAATAAAAATAAGAGTTAGGGCCTTTCTACCTGAGACCAACCATAAGCAAGTAAGTGACTTCAAATTAATTTTTATACGCTGTATGAATACAACAAAATTCGTTTAGAAATATATATTTTTTTTCTTTACAATTTTTTACTTTCTTGTGCCGCAGACCTAAAATATTTACTTTCTTTTTTAAGGCTAAACACGCACGTACACACACACACACACACACACGCACACGCAGCCAGTTGTTTACAAATATTTAATAACGTCTCGTCTGCAGACTGGCTGGCTCAAACTAAGAAGAAAGTTCACAACATAATCAACAAGAATTTAAGCTCAAGCAATATTACATAACTTTCTTTTCATTCATAAACGTTCACTCATTCATGCCGACAATAACGAATGTTATAATCAGCTTGCTTTAGACGCTTAAATAAAAAACACAAAAAAAAAAAACAAGTTTTATCGTATTTCAAACGAAGAAAGTACAAAAATAAAATAGTGAAAAAAGAAGAAGAGATAAAAGCAAAATCCAATGAAAAAAGTAAACAAAACTGGTTGTCATTTTTTCCCCCTAAAGTGAACACCAATAATCGTGATTCTGCATGTTTTTCGTATTATACACGATTAGCACTGGGAAAAGCCGAGAATGTGATGTTGTTGTTTTATTGCTACTAAAATTGCTGCGGCAACAACTGCTGGCAAAAGAAAGCCTTTCTTGTGTGTATGTGTGGGTGTGTGTGTTTTTCATATTCTTTCTATTGGATGGGGCATATCATACTGCCTATATGTACATGTAGATGCATGTATGTACATATGTATGTGTGCACGGTTTTGTTTATTTTCCAAATTCACTGCTTATCATACCGTGGAATTACTGAACGAGCGTAATTAGGGTTTGAAATATATGGAGCCCTCCTAATGCATATTTGAGAAAGGGAGGGTGTGTATGGTTGTGTGTGTACAATTTTTGTAATTTCGTTGCATGTAAAAATTTTGTTTATCTGCTTTTATGCATTGTATTATTCAACTATCCACACATTTATCTTACCGCATTAATATGGGTGAACTTGAAAATTTAATTGTTCATTCATCCAATGTATACACACACACATATACGTATATAACCATACATATATATATTAATACTGTATTTATACATTCACAACTCATGTGCACATGTAAATAATGTAAATATTTATATAATTTGCAATGAAATGAAATAATTCCTTTCGAGCATGAGTGACATGCAGTCAACGTCCTGAGGCAGTTTGATTGATATTCTCCACATACACGTATATATGAGTTTGTTCAAACAAGTTTTGTTTGGTAAGGAAAATTTATACTTTAATGTTTCAAGTGTGCATTTGAAGAAAAACTCTATGCTGTATGCAAACTGAATATAAAATAAAATCAACTGGCAGCAAAAGAGATAAAATTTGATAAAATATGATAACGTTTATCGAACAGTTTTTTCTTTTTCACAAATTTTTAAAAATTATAAAAATGTTATTGATTATTCATTGCAATCAATTCAATTGAAGTCCAGTTGAACTTCTTTAATATTATTCCCTCTTTTACTTCTTTTGAAGATTTATAAAATTTATTTTCAAACTTTTTTCATAGTTCTGATAATTTGATTTCTTGCCGATTTGTATGGGATCATACACGATTGCAATTAATTCAAATGCAATTGTGCCAGATGGAACAGACATTTTCTTGGCTTTAATTCAAGAAAAAATTTCTCTTATAAGCGCTTAAAATTTCACTTTTACCTCTTTTGCCGGTTCAAAAACAAATATTATTGTACGTAATTGGCTGAGCTCACAACACGCAACATTTATTACTTGCTAAAATAAACTCTCGTAAATTACAAACATTTTGCAAAAGAAACGAATTGACGTTTTAATTTTTACATTGGCAATGAACTTTGAATTTTAATTTAAAATTAAAATTAAACAAAATAAATTAAAATAGCAACAAGGTCTGCGGAACCGTACAACTGCATTTATAAACCGCACTTGTTGAAAAAGCTTTTCTATTGCGAGTATTTGCCAAACTTTCGTATCTGAAAGCCGAGCTAAAAATTTTAAATGGGGACGCTCGCGCCCTTTCATTTGCAGTTTTTGTACTAAAAACTTATTAAACATTTTTCAAAAAAAAAAAAAAAAAAAATTAAATAAACGAGTTCACTACAACATTAAAAAATATTATTACTTATAAGCCAAATGATTACGATATTTAAAAGTTTTGTATTTACGGGCGAAATATCAATACAGCACTTGTTCAACAGCTTCCACCCATTTTTTTGACACGCTATTAAAAAAGCTCATTATTTTGGTATGAAAAAATTAAGTGCTTCTCTGCCAGGCAGCTGTTAAATTAAGCTCAGGACGAAAGTTGTAAAAAGTTACGGTATAAATACGATTTTACGATATTAATAAAATATGCTGCTGCAGAAACTTGCAATATTTATTTTAATGCAGACATTTCCTAAAATTAAGTTTGTTAAATCAGGAATATTCCCCTCTTCCATCAACACTGTTGTATATATTGAGGGTTCTCAATTTTGAGCTCATAAATAACTTTTTCAAAACAAAAAAAAATCATGCATAATTAAAAACTGTTAAAATAATTGCTCATTAAAATTAATTGAGAACTATTGAAAACATTGTTAAAAAAAAACATTTTGTTTTTATCTAAACGCTCGACTATTCATTAATTTTTGATGTTGACATTGAATGGAACTAAAAGTTCAATAACTCCTGCGTGTCAGTAAAAAATAAATCCATAAATGAAATTTAAATACATTTTTTGCTGCTGCCATTAATAAATGCGGAAGGAATATTTATTTCCAAATAGTTTAAACAAGTTTCGAGCAACCAAAAAATGTTTAACGTTTTTTTTTTTTGTTTTTCATTTAGCAAAAATTTAAATAAAAGTTCAAAACCCGCCAGTAAGGTCATTTTGGCGGTTTTCCTTTTAATTCGAAGCAGCTGGTTTATTCACTTCATTTGCTTCCAAAAGATCATTGAATGTAGGAAAAGGTAAATAAACTTTTGTTTAGCTGAGCAGGTTGTAAAATGTTTACATTTTTTATTTTAGGAAGGGGCTTGTTAGCCAACAGATAACGACAGTCATACTCGTATTAAAGGTGAATGAATCTTAATGAAAATATAAATTTTTTTTTTGATAAAAATTATGTAATAACAGTACAGTGCATTTAATGTTTTATTTGCTGTTGGGTTGAATGGCTTTTCGAAATGCAGTCAATGAAATCAACGAAAACGAGAATGAAATTTACGAGATTAAAAATGTTTGAACTCATGCATTTTAACAGACTGTCTACAGGCAGCTTTTCTTGTCAGCATTCTTTTCCATTTGGAGTCGCACTCTCAATTGAGAAGAGAAATTCTTGTTAAGAAACTTTGAGACGAGTTTTTTTTATTGTAAATATTGCTTTTTTTCGCTACACAGCTTTAAAATTAATATTTGTAATTGAAAATTCGTAATTGAATATTTGTAATTGAAAATTCGTAATTGAAAATTTTTAATTGAATATTTGTAATTGAATACTTCTAATAAAATATTTGTGATTGAAAATTTGTAATTGAGTAAATATTACAAATTGTAATTGAAATTTTACAAATGAAAATTTGTAATTGAATATTTGTAGTTGAATATTTGTAGTTGAAATTTGCAATTGAATAATTGTAATTAAATATTTGTGATTGAAAATTTGTAATTGAGTATTTGTAGTTGAATATTTGTAGTTGAATATTTGTAATGAAATAACTGTGATTGAATATTTGCAATTGAATAATTGTAATTAAATATTTGTGATTGAGTATTTGTAATTGAAAACTTGTAAATAAATAATTGTTATTGAATATTTGTAATTCAATATTTGCAATTAAAAATTTATAATGAAATATTTGTTATTGAATATTTGTAATTGAAAATTTATAATTAAATATTTGCGATTGCTAGTTTGTAATTTAAAGTTTGTATTTGACAATTTGGTATTGAAAATTTATAATTATATATTTGTGATTGAAAATTTATAATTAAATATTTGTGATGCAAAAATTGTAATTGAGTATTTGTAATTGAAATTTTATAAATGAAAATTTGTAATTGAATATTTGTATTTGGATATTTGTAGTTGAATATTTGTAATTAAATAACTGTGATTGAATATTTGCAATTGAATAATTGTAATTAAATATTTGTGATTGAGTATTTGTAATTGAAAACTTGTAAATAAATAATTGTTATTGAATATTTGTAATTCAATATTTGCAATTAAAAATTTATAATGAAATATTTGTGATTGAATATTTGTAATTGAAAATTTATAATTAAATATTTGCGATTGCTAGTTTGTAATTTAAAGTTTGTATTTGAGAATGTGGTATTGAAAATTTATAATTATATATTTGTGATTGAAAATTTATATTTAAATATTTGTGATGGAAAAATTGTAATTGAGTATTTGTAATTGCATTTTTATAAATGAAAATTTGTAATTGAATATTTGTCATTTATTATTTGTGATTAAAAATTTGTAATTCAATTTCTGTAAATGAAAACTTGAAAATTTGTAATTGAGTGTTTGTAATTCAATTTTTATAAATGAAAGTTTGTAATTGAATATTTGCCATTCAATATTTGTGATTAAAAGTTTGTGATTAATTTTTTGTAATTTTTGTAAATGAAAACTTGTAAATTGAAAATTTGTAATAGAATATTTGCTGAATTTTTGTAAATGAGAATTTGTAATTGAATATATGTAATTAAAAGTTTGTAATTGACAACTTGTTATTGAAAATTTATAATTATATATTTGTCATTAAATATTTGTAATTAAATATTTGTGATTAAAAATTTGTAATTGAGTATTTGTAATTGAATTTTTATAAATAAAAATTTGTAATTGAATATTTGCAATTAAATAATTGTCAGTGAATATTTGTTATTAAATATTTGCAATTGAATATTTACAATTGAATTTTTGTTGATTTTTGTAAATAAAAATTTTTAATCAAATATTTGTGATTAAAAAATTGTAATTGAATTTTTATAAATGAAAAATTGTAATTGAATTTTTATAAATGAAAAATTGTAATTGAATTTTTATAAATGAAAAATTGTAATTGAATTTTTATAAATGAAAATTTATAAAAATTGGGCGGTAATATGGATTGCTGAATACAAAAAGGAATAGGACAATATAAAAAAAAATCAAGTAGCTTTTGAAATAAATCATAAGTATGGAATTCCACACAGGTGTAGACAACATATAGCAATAATTGAGTTTTGTACTTTTGTAGTTTTGTAGTGTGGTTAAACATATGCAGTTATATAGAAACAGTTATTTATTATTAGAGTAATTATGTAAATTTACGAGTAGATTTAATGATTTCAATTCACTTTTAAATACCGGACGATTTTTTTACTACACAATTTGAAAAAAAAAATTAGAAAGTCTGAATTTTAAGGGCTTTCTGAATTAATGTCTGAACTTAGAAGTAAATTGCTTTAGGGACTGCTGGTAGCAGAATAGCTATACCTCCTAGCTTTCAAAGAAAATTTCCATGGCAAAAATAATTTTAAAAACAAAAGGCAAAAACTTTAAATCTATTTTAACTAATTTTAAAACACTTTTGAAAATGAATTGAGAAAATAAAAATTTTAGAAACAAACTTTTCTTAAGATAAAGTTAAGCATTTAATTATAAAATAAGTTTGAATCATCAGAATATAAAATACATATTGGACTGTAATTATTTAAACTTTAGGGTTTCAAGCAGAGCTCTGCAGAGAAAGCTTCAGAGTTGCTTCGCAATCCAAATAGTGAGGTTAAGTAGAGAAACTTTTTACTTTGGGATTTTAAGGGAAATTTTTAAACCAGAAAAATTTTAAATTTTACAACAATAGAAAACTGATCTCAGGAATTTTAAACAAATTTTATTAATTATTAAAAAAATATAATTCTGCTTACTATACAGCTGTTGACAACTAATTGGAAACGCATTGTAGTATAGACGTGTTAGGTGTATAACTGTTGTATTATATACTTTTTTTAAATATATTTCACTATATTATATTCAAATATTATCTAATGTAAACAAAGAAGATAAATAACTTAAAATAAATATTCATTATTAGCTCAATTTTTAATTGTAGGTCTCAGTCTTCAAATTATAGAGCGGCACCTAATTGGAAACGATAACACATTATATAGAAATAAGTAATGTTAACAAGTCAATGGCCTTATTTTTGGTTAATATTTAGTTGCAAATCCCTTTTGCTTCAACACTGCTTCACACCGGCTACGCATTTAAGATATTAGGCGTCGACATCGCTCCACTGGTATTGACTCCCACGCCACCTTTATTTTATCAAAAAGATCTTTCATATTTGTTATATTTTCCCGGCTTACAGATCTTTTTACGTCACCCCATAGGTGTTCAATAGGGGCTAAGTCCAGGCTGCATGATGGTCACTCCAAAACATCAATTGAATTCTCTTGAAAAAATTTTTGAGTCAGCTTTGTCATGTGGTTCGGATCATTATCCTGCTGATATTTCCATATAACAGGCAAATACTCCTCAGCCCATGGCAGCATTATGTTTTTAAGAATTTCGATGTATTTTTCGGTATTCATAGTTCCATCAATTTTACAAATTGGGCCAACACTACTCCAGGAGAAGCATCCCCACACCATTATAGACCCTCCACCATGCTTCACAACGCGGGAAACATAGCGAGGGTTAAATTCCTGATTAATGGGCCGCCGTACGTACCTCCGACCATCAGGCCCAAGACGATTTACTTTTGTTTCGTCGCTCCAAAGAACATATTTCCATTGGCTATCTGTCCAATTCCAATGTGCTCTGGCAAATTCAACTCGCCGTTTTCTCTGAATTTTACTCAACATTGGCTTCTTTCGATCTGCTCTCCCATGTAAGCCAGCTTCGACCAAACGGCGTGCAATTGTTCTCTTGGATATTGTCACGTGGCTCGACTCTTGTATTATTTGCTGAATGGCTGTGGATGAGAGTTTTTGATCGACTTTGGAGATACGCCTTATTAATCTGTCGGTCTGCGCTGGTGTTTTTCTTGGCGTCTTCTTTCGCAGAACGTTATAAACCGTGTCGTATTTATGCAAATGACGTATTGCATTGAAAACCATTTTTTTGGAACATTTCAGCTGCTCCGCAATTTCTTTGTATGACTTTCCAGCTGCACGAAGCTCAACAATAGCGCTTCGCTGCTCCGGAGTACAACTTTTATGTGTTCCCATTAAAAATCTTAAAAAAAATGATGATTTTAGGTCTAAATCGAAGTCCACTAAAAAATAATTACCAAAAACTTTTACACTTTTTCGTTTTAATTCGAAAATTTTTATCGCAAAATAATCGTTTCCAATTAGCTGCCGCACGTCTACTGAATTCAATATAGTAAGAAGTGAACAAGTTTCAAAAAATATAACGATATATGAAATTCACAACAAAAAAAGTGTATGCGTTTCAAAGCAGAAAGAGTAACGAAAACAATGAAAGTATTTTAGGAAAAAATATAACGGCCATTTAGGAGACACATTCAAATAAACTCTTTTGGTTGTCATTTGGTACATGCGTTTCCAATTAGTTGGCAACAGCTGTATATTGATTCAATATTTTTAAAAGATTTTCCATTTTTTGTTTAATTTTAATTCGCTGCAATTGTGTTTAGACAAAAGTTTTTGCGTAATTGTGTGAACTTGAAAACTTTTTGAAATATTTTAGTTAATTTTATTTTGCTTTCTTGTACGACTTTGTAAATGTTTTATGGCAAAGTCCAACTCAAGAATCTTTTGTCAATACATTATAAACACACATTAAATGCGATTTTGCTTATTGACACTGTGTTGCTCTTATTAATGGGTTATAAAAAATTATTTTATTAACAAGTAATGACAAATAAATATGTTTTCTGAACGGAATTATTTTTTTTTTAATTTTTTTTTTTTTTTTTTTTTGAACTGCTTTGAACTTCTGATTTAATTAAAACTCACTACTGGCTTCGAAATATGCGGAATTAAAAACTGACTGACTGCTGACTCTTTTGAAACGTGCGCGAATGACTAATTAAGAGAAATGACCTTGTCGATAATAAAAATGGAAAAAATATCAAACAAGAAACGTTTAAAAATGTTTTTTTTTGTTTTAAATAAAATTGATAGATTAAAATGCAGGCAGCGCATTGTGCAAAAAATAGCCCCCATCTGTTATCTGCTGTCTAACGAATTCCAGTTCTTTCAATTTCCGTGTTTGAAAGCCTTAAACTGGTTGCGGCTGTATTCACTGACTTTTACATATTTCAAATAAAAATTAATGTCAAATTTTGAAAATTACTATGGGAACCAACGAACTCGATTAATCGCTTAGACCTCTTAAAAGGAAATTAGCTGCATTTTGGAAAATGCTTAGAGCTTTTAAGAAAATTAAAATATAATTGGCGATTCTCTTAAGTATTTGATATAGATTTTCTGTGGCCTTCATAACTTGGTATTAATTTTTAGGAAAAAGATTTTTCTTCTTTGAACCTCTGCAGAAAGTTTGTAAAATTGATTAAAATCGAAAAAAAAAATTAATTCAAATTAAATAAAAATATTTGTATTAAAGAAAGAAGTTGAAGGTGGATATGCTCCTTCGAACTGTTACGTGGCTACGTGGCCGAATGGCCTATAACTTTCTTGCTCCTCCGAAATATGCGATAGCTTGTAAGTCAAGTATTTTCAGATTAAGTTTACTTCTTTCCATTGTTTCTTCATTATTTATTGAATTATATTTTCTGCCTATTTTGAGGGACCATTAAATTTTTCACGCTTAAATTTAAACTTCAATTTATTTATTTTTTTTTTCTGTAGAACTACATTGAGAGCTAAATCTACTTTATATAAAACTTTATTTATAAACAAAAATTTATCCAAAATTGCAAATAAAAGGCGAAAGAAACTCTAAACACTAAATAAATAGTGAGGTTAGTTAGAAAAAAATGTGCTTTTTTAGAAATTTGGTAAAAAAAATTTTATTCTAAGAAAAAATAATTTTGAAAGACGAATAAGAATATCCGCATAATATTTTTTTGCAAGTAAAGAGAACGCGACTGCTGGCAAAAAACATATTTTTAGCAAAACCTTTTTAAAAAAGCTTGTTTTTCACATATATTACTTTGCAAAGCTTTTTCCTTAGTAACGCAATGTTGGAAAATTAATTTTATTTTCAATTTTTGAATTTATTAACTATAATTGGCTGAAATTCATTAATATCCTGATTGCAATACATAATTTTTTTAAGTGTATAAAAATAGTATGAAAAATCTCCAGCAGCAAAATAGTATGAAAATTCTCGTTTACCGATAAATAAAAATTTGAATACTCCAGCTATACTCTAGCTATAATTTGCCACCCAACTTCGGAATATTTTTCCAATTAGAACACAAAGAAAAAAACGCTTTTAAATAATGGAACCCAATAATTTGTAGGGAATTGTTTTCATTGAAAAATATATTTCGCAAAGCTGATGTCGCGATCATTTCGCAATTCTTACCAATATTAAGTTCCGGCTCGCCTTTAACCGAACTGGCCACTGTGGTATCCATAACTGGATAAGACTTAATATAGTCTGGCGTTTGGGGTCTTGAGTCAGCTGATACCACAATCACACTCGAGGTATGCTGATGTTCCAAAGCAGAATGTTGCAAATTGTTAGCGTGTTGCTGATGAAGATGGTGATGGGGCTGGTAAATGCCAGCATTAGAATTCTGATTTGCATGATGATAATTCAGAAAATTATCGTATGAAGAGGAGTTATGATTTTCTGAAGTGGATACAATATTGCTGTTGCTGTTATTATTAACGGTTGGATGATAAATGCTATTGCTATTCATCATAGTAGGTTGCTGCAGGGCTTGGGGCAATATTAAGGAATTGTGGTTAGTTTTTGAATTATAAATTATGGAAGTGGAGTTTGTAGAGTTGGAGGAGGTGTTGGAATTATTAGGTTTTTGTGTCATAAGAGCTGTTGAGGATGATGCTGGCGACGTAGAGGAGCCTGTGGGCACAGTATCCATGTCTGTGACAGGCGTATTATTTGATGAGGCTGCTACTGGTGCTGTCAAGGGATTTTTAAAAAAGTTTATGTGTCTGTTTTGATATTCGTTTATATTTAAAGAGTTTTGATAGATATTAATATTTAGTGGTTGTTGTTGTTGTTGTTGTGGTTCCATATTGGCATTATTTTGATTTGAATTTTGGCTTAAAAGTTTGGTATTTTGATAGTAAGTAGAAACACTAGTATTGGGTGGCAGTTTTAAAGCATTTTCTAAATGGGAACGACCCATTATTAGTTGCGGACAGGAAGTGGTAGATGAGGCTGCTGAAGCCTCCACAACACTTAAATGTTGTTGCTGATTATTAGCTATTTGCGATTGTTGTTGCTGTTGCATTTGATTTGTTATATGACAAATTACTGATATTTTTGCACTTTGATTTGGAGTCTCGGCTCCCACTACAGCACTGCTGCTAGAAGGATGACAGTCCGAACTGTCGGCTGACATGACCATTTTCATATTTTTCTTTCTTATTGAAAAATTAATTTCAAAATCTTTTTTTTTTCTTTATATACCAAGTTATTTTACTTTAAAAATTTGTATTAAAAATGGGTACATTTTTTTATATATTTAATTATTTTTTCTTGTTTCTTTTTAAATTTTTAAAGCATTTTTTTCTTCTTTTAATATTTTTTTAAAAATATCTTCCTCCTGTTAAACAACAATTGTTTTTAAACTTTTCTTTCACTTAATTTTTTCTTTTATAAACCTTTTTTGGGGCTTTTTTTAAACAAAAAATTCGCGTTTATTCCGACAACCGTATTTAACGATCTGCACATTACGAAGCGCCGCTTGTTAATGAAAGGAAAATCAACATTTACGTTGGATCTTGTTCGTTTTCAGTTGAAAAGCAACACATAATCAAACTGCTATATTTGATTCCAACCACACACTCAACAAATGTATCTGACACCCCTTATTATTCGTCAGTAACCCTGAGCTTATGATTACTTCTCTCAGTTATAATTCTCACTGTTTCTTCCTTTATTGAGACAAAAACAATTGTTGAACTCTCGTGCTCTTGAAATTATTAATACAAAAGAGGCAGCAACAATCATCCACACATTCCTCAGAATTTTTTTTATTCAGATTTAAATTGTTTCTTTTTTATTTTGTTTGCATAGTCCGCAGTTAATGATTTTCTTCATACGAATACTTTGATCAGAAACAATGTTGTCAATAAAGAGCTTTTGAAAGAAGATAATTACGAGTAAAAATTCATTTTGAAATAGACGGCAAACTGAGTGCTCATACACGACGAACACAATTTGTTACGCAAATTAATACTTTTATGCAATAGAATAAATATAAAAAAGCCATAAGAAGGGGAGAAATATAAAAACGCAGAGTTGTATATTTTGTTTTGTAAATTCTAGAAATTTGGGAAGCTTTTTCACAAAATTTTTATTAAAATTCAAGGGATTTTTTTTATGCAAAATTTTATAATTTTAACGGATAATTAAAATGCAGGATATTTTTTAATTTCTTTTCTATATATTTTTGTTTTTTGCGATTTTTTATTTCTTTGGGGATTTGCAATATTTATGATATTTTCTTTTATTTTGTAATTTTTTTTTTGTTTCGGGAATTTTTTTTCTAATTTTTTACCATAGTAGAGCCGTTTATTTTGCTTTAAAGAAGATTTTTATATTAACGCTGTTAATTTGCACAACTTTTTTCATTTCAGATTATAAAATATTTTTATCCTACTTTTACAATTTCCTTTCATGGTGATTAGTGGTTTTTTGGTTTTGAATATCGTTTTTATAATTTTGAAAATTTTATGAAAAAATAAGAAAATAAGAAAAAATAAGTTAGAATGTTGTAACTTTCGAGATATTCCACATTCAATACAAAATGTATATTTAGCTTTTATAGTGTATAGAGGGCGAAGTGCTCTCAATGTTCTGTATCAGAAATTAGTTCTACTTCAAGAATTTTGTAAGAGTTGTAAGTTTTAAGAATTTCGCTATTCATGTTTACTACACTGTACAGGATCCCTTCAATGCCCAGTTCGGTTTTTTACATCTCGAACTTGTCCCAAAAGCTGTGCCTATTTTTGTGCCCGTTATACCCTCTATGTGACCTGATTTTTGCTTCTCAACTAGCAACATTTTGACTTAAGAAAAGTGTTAAATGGCAATTATTGGAACACCCCCTATTCCTTAATATCTTACCGCATATTTTCCATAAATTATTTTTAAAACACATTCATTTATAAACATTTTCTGATAATAAAAAAATGATGTATTTTTTTCTAATTTAATATAATTGTTATTTTTTCACGTTCAGCGCTTTTCGGCTTGAAATAAATTTGCATCACCATTCCAACGATACATGAGTTCAATGTGTGAGAGAGAGCAGAAATAATTTTACGCTCAATAGCTTTGCATACACGTACATACATTTGTTTTTGGTATCAAAATTATTTCGTCAAATTGGTATTGATGATTGGGGCTGTTGGGTATTAGTTTGCATGGTGAGTATTCAATGTTAAATATTAAAGTGCCACAATTAAATGAGTGAGAAAAAGAGAGAGGAAGAGGGCTTTGAAATGCAACTAACACGTGTGAATAAGGATTTTGTACTCAAAAAGTATGTTCAATAACCAAAAAGAGTTCGTTCACACAAAAATAAAAAAAACAAATTTTTTGTGCCTCCCCCACACAAAGTGTGAAATGAATGTGTGCGTGTGTATTACTTTGTGAAAGTATGAGTTACAATGGAGCTCTAAGCAGCCTGTAACTTTCTCTATGTTGTCCTAGGCTTAAACGAAGTTGTAGGTTTCATCCCAGTATTCCAGCCGTAACCACCCTCCCCTTCCCCAAAAACACAACATTCATTTTTGTACAGCCGTATGAGAAAGCACTCGTAAATGAAACTTTTGAAAAAAAAAAAAAATAGTTTTTCATTAAAATTTGTAGGTTAACAAACTTGGTTTCTCGCCCTTCAAAATTTAATGCCTGCCTGACTGACTGATATATGTGATCTATCAGAAGCCATTGTGATATTTTATAACTTTTATAGAACAGTTTTATATATTTATCAATATGCAGACAGACATACCCACATACTTGCAGCACATGTGCATATGCAGATGGATGTGTGTGTAAGCGCGTACATGCATTTGTGTGTGTCATGTGTGCATGCTTGTAAACATTTGTATTGATAAAGTTCATTGATCGTCAATTTTTAGTAGTACTCAAGTGTTTCATAAATAAATTTAATTAACTGATGTTTTTATTTTATTTTTGTTCCGTTTCATTTAGTTTAAAGTTTTATTTCGATTTTCACCTCGATTAAAGAGTCGTTGACATGTTTTGTTGTACTTTAGATGCACTTGTTGATACTCTCTGAATAATTTTTTTTTTTTTTGAAAGAGCTGAAGAGGAGCAGCATTAACATTCCAGTGAATATAACACATTACAATGCTAAGAAGTGAGCATGTAACGGGTCGCATTTATTGTACAAGGGCCATTTTTAGCCCATTAGGGATTTTTACATGTCCTGCCATTTGAAGGGAGATTCTTCGCCGCCTATTAAAAACGGTAAACATAATTTAGGCTTGTTAGCTTATTATAAGCTAAGACGCACTGGTTAAGGTGAATGGAATATAAGATCGGCAATAACCCGACTAATCAATTTTTATATAGTTTAAACAAATACTAAATATGAATTTTCGGTTCTAAAGCAAAAGAAATATTTTATCAGGCTTAATAGGACATCTTAAGAGTTCGCCTGATTGAAGTTAGGCGACCTCACAAAGACCACTGTGAATCCACAACGTTACGATCAGCTTAATAATTGATCACAGGGGCGAAAAATAATCTTGCAATATTATAAACTTCCAACTAAAAACTGATTTCATAATATTTATGAAAGTTTCTTGTATTCTATGAAAAGATGCATTGCTTTGCAGTTTTTTTTATTTTGGAAAACATTAAAGTGGTTAATATTGAATGCTAATCATAGTCAATGATCCTCAAAATTTTTACAGAATTGTTTTCAGTCCAATATGAAATCCCCCAAATATTTACAAATAAAAAATTAAAGCATAAAATCAAATGTTGCATTTTAGTTTTAAACAAAGTCGTGCAACCACTTTCTTTTCTATTTGATTTTGCAAACATAAATAAAAAAAAAAAACAATTGTGGAGAAAAAATGTTAAAGAAATAAAAAATTAAGTGGAAATAATTTTTTTTTATTATTTTTCCCTCAATAAACTCATGCCAACAGATGGACAGACAGCTGTGGGCTACACAACACTGTGGGCTACTAAAAAATCCATAACAATTTGATTGTTTGCGAAAAAAAGCCAAAACAACTAAAATTAATTTTTGCAAAATAGTTTTAGTGGTTCAATGAATGTTGGAATATGTTGCCAATAATAATGAAAAGAAAATGCAAGACTTTTAATGACATTTTCCATAAGCAGCAATTAAGCTCAACTGCCAACTGCCAACATAATCAAAGAGCAACAACATCTACAATTCCAACAACAACAAACACAATTTTGTAAATAATATTTAATCGCAATAATCTAAATAACAGTAACAGTAACTGAAATAAAAGCAATTTTATATGCAATCGTAAATTACTTGCAGCAACAACAATAACAACATACAACATGTTGTTAAACATGAGCATGGCATTGATCTTTCCAGTGAGAGTGTACTGAAGTGTATGATCATGGTTTTTGTTTGTATCCATGACATTGCGCGCCAACAACATAACACAACAAATTACAATGACTTTACCATATTACCAACAACAACAACAACAACAACAACAACAACAACAAAGACAAACACCCCATAAACACAAATGCAACAATAATTGCACCACGGCAAACGAAACAACAACAAGGCAAACAAACAATCACAGCTTTTGATAAAGTTAAAATGTCATTGAACGTTTAAGTGTAATTTTTTTAACGAGTGCTTGTCCACAATGCCAACAGAGAAGTTAATAAAAAAAAACTTTGAGAAGTAATAAAAAAAAAAAAAAAAAATTATTTGGGATTAAAGTGAGTTTTTGAATTTATAATAAAAATTATTTTAAACAAATTCTTAATAATTGTCAACCAGAAATCGATCAGCTTTAAAGCACTAAAAAAAATGTATAAGTAAATTTATATTTTCCACAGAGGCAGATGTATGAATTAAAAAGCTTCTGAAAGCTTATTGAAAATTTGCCAATAAAATAAAGCTGAAAATTCTAAATTAATGAAAGTGGCTTTGCAATAGGTTTTTCTGCAGGTTTTCCAAATCTACATTTGTTTTAATAACTTTCATTAGAGTTTGCTCTGTTAAAAAGTTATAAAAAAGCTTTTAAAACTTTTTTGGATTTATATGCTTTTTTTTAAAGTATTTTTAAATTTTTTTTATTCTTCTAAAAGATGTGCTAACTATGAATGATAGACTGATTTTACATTAGTTTCTGTTGAACTTTTAACATTTGTAGAAAAGCTTTTAAAACTTTTTTGGATTTATATGCTTTTTTTTAAAGTATTTTTAAATTTTTTTTATTCTTCTAAAAGATGTGCTAACTATGAATGATAGACTGATTTTACATTAGTTTCTGTTGAACTTTTAACATTTGAAAGCTTTGAAAGAAAGGCTTTATTTGAAAAGTCTTAAACTGTATTTTTTATTATTATTGAAAATTCAGAATCACAAAAACCTTTTTAGGCCCCATTAAGTTTCCAAATAGTTTTGCTCAGTTTTTGGATGTTCATTTTAAGAAAAAGCTTTTAATAAAATTCACAGATCTTTTGCACTACTTTTTACAAAGTTTTTACATTCATAAAGTTTTATTTATTTACTTCAAATTTCATAATTTCAATTATTTTCATTTGTTTTTTATTCAATGCATTATTTCTTTAAGAATATTAAGATTCGGTACATTTTTTACGCTTTCTAAGAGAAAGCTTTACGTAAAAGTCTTTGAAGCTTTAATTTATTTCCTGATTTAAAATGTTACCTTTAAATTTAAGATTTTTTTTTAATTTGATAAAAACACTGCTAATAAATTTGAAATAAGTCTACGTTTTTATTTACAAACATTTTTAGCACACCCAACTATGCACTCACGTGCTCTGCTGCTTTTCAAGTTATAAAAGTTTAAAATTGAAAATTAACGTTAATTAAGGAAATGAAAAAACAAAAAAAAAATTAGTAAAGAAATAGTTTAAGCAAATGAAGAGAATGTTTAAAAAAATTCAAGTGCCGGCTTTTCGAGCTTTAAAAGCTCATTTGACTACTTTCAATAAATATTTCATTTCTACAAATATTTTGCTTTGAAAATATGTTTCTATTTTTTTTTTTTTTTTTTTTTTTAATAATTTTGCAAAAGGTTTATGAACTTTTTTTTCAATAAAGTGAAACTGTTTATTTTATTTTGCAAAAGTTTATTCATCTTAATTTACAAACAAAATAAATGAGAAAATATCAAAAAATGCAATAATGTTGCAATCGGTTTGTGTGTCTAATACATATTTTGTTTTTATTTATAAAAGTATTATTTTTTTTTTGTTTTTATTAAACAAAAATATTACTCATGTTTTGTATAAACAAAAATCGTGTATTGTATATTGTAAGGAAATGCCAAGATTTCATATTTTATTTTCTTCGCAATGTCGAGAGGCGTTTGCTCAACCACTTAATTTTTATATCTGTCTCTTGTTTTAAAAATAAAATAAATATTGAAAATGTGCGAAAAAAAATACTCCACTGAACTTGGCTTCGTACCATTGACCTTTTGCTGGCTAAAAGTGGGAATGCACTTTTTTATTGCGTTTTAAAAATAAAAAAGCTCGTTGACGACATGGTCGTTCTCATCATCATCAACATCGTCAACTTTTTCATTGTTGCTGATTTCGTCATAAGATTCTTATCAAGTGGTTGGGTAGGAATTTCGGCTCAATGTGGTGCAATTTCGTCGTATTAAACAAAAGAAATTCGGTGTCGTCCGTTTGTATTTGTTGTTGTTATTATTTTTAGAAGCTGCAAACAACCAGGAAGTTTCATATATAACAATTCTTCAAGGATGATCTCAAATTAAAGAAAAATATGGAAAAGCTTTGAAAATTAAAAATCCTGGTAAGTTTTTCACCTTTATTTTTTTGTTGTTAAATTTTTTGAAAGAGGATCCTAATATTTATGAAAGCAAATATCTTTGAAGAGGGCACTTTCATTGTATAGAAACTCACATATAACGTAATTAAAAAATAAAAACTATAAAAACTTTAAATAAGTTAAAAAAAAAACAAAAAAAAATTTTTACCAAAAAAGCTTTTTGTCCCTTCCACTTACAAAACTGATTACCTTACAAATAATTTAAGTTAACCAGGTCTTTCGAGTCTTAGCTTTCAAGTCTTTTAAACAAACTTATATATAAATTTCTAAAAAAAATTCAGCTGATTTTTAAATTTTAAATAAAAAATAAAAGTATTTATTTTTTCATATGAAAAGACCTGAAACAAAATAACTAAAAGCAAATATTTTTAAGCATTCCCAAAAAAATACTACCATTCCTTTTCCCCCTTGAAGCTTTCCTATGGTATTTTATATTAACAAGAAAAGATCTCAATCTTAAACAAAAAAAAAAAAAATTAAATTAAATTGGACATGATTAAGAAATTCTAGTTTTATTTAATTTAATTTTTAAGAAAAAGCTTTCAGGCGCATTTAAAATTTACAAATGCTTTCTTAATAAGAGTTTAAGAAAATAAATAAAAAAGATCCTGTATCCAATTATAAAAAATATTTTTCTTATCATTTTCAGAAGCTTAAAAGCTCCTATTTCGGAATTATATAAGGAAAGAGAAGTTTTACAGCTCAATTTATGAAAATGCATTTTTTTTTTGGAAACGAAATAGTTTTCATCGGTTTAGTAGGATTTTAAAATTCCAAATGGGAAACCATTTCACAACCATAAGAAAGCTTTTGAAGTCTTTTAACAATTTAATGAGAACTTATTTCAGGCACTTTAACATATAAATTTTCATTTAAAATTTTGTTTATGGATGTTGAAACCGATTTAAAAAAGAGTTTGAAGTAAAACTCCACATATAAAAACAATCAAATTTGACTTGAACAAATAATTTCTTTAAATTGTTTAAACTAACAAGAAAGCTTTTTAGGATAAGAAAAAGCTTAATTTAATTCGATCTTAAACTAAAAAACTATATTTTGGAAGGATATTTGATATCGAAAGCTATAGTTTGACAGCTCTTCATGCAACATGAATCGTCTAGCCTAGAAAAAGCTTCCAAGCTTTAATATTTAAAATCGTCAAATTTACAGCCAACAATATGCTGCGTAGAGCATCCTAAAGACCTCAAAGAATCAAGATTACATGCACTAAATTGACTGCTTGTTTGACAAAATATATTTCGAAGTGGTCAAGGAGCTGCCATTAAGGTGAATGTCAGGGGTTATCGAGTCATGCTGATTCGATTAATATTCCCAGTAATAAAAGAACTTAACACATTTAGCTGATTGGATTCGAATAAGCTAACTGGTTATACACTAAGGTTTATAACAAAATCAGTTTGATGCCAACTTTATTTACGGAACTGATTCTCTTCATGGGGTCTCTCGTTCTTTGGATTTGACTCCTGTGGATTAAATTTTATGGAACCACATATCGAGAGATTCGATGATGGAGATTCGAATGATTTATTGGAAAAATTAGTCATAAATTGCTCCTATCGAATGGACTCACGTAGCTTGCAGGCTTTGACTTGTGTTACCACTTCAAGATGTCATGAAGCTGAGAAAACATTGATTACATAAGAAAACATATCTTTTAAAAATTCCAAATTCCCAGGAAAGCTTTCTAGACTGTAATGGAAACTATTTTACTTTAAAGTTTTAAATACAAATTTAAAATTTATTTGCATCAAAGGAAAATAAATTTATACTGGCATAGAAAAATCACGCCTAAATTATTTTTAAATATTTTTTTTTTTTTTTTTTTTTTTGTGAAAAAGCTTAAAAAAATATTTGGCATGGAAAAGCAAGTGAGTGGCTTATTATTTTAATTGTATATTTGCTTCGATTTTAAAAACATTTTAAAACAATTTAAGAAATTGTTTACTTTTGTTTCTAATGAAAATTGAAAACACTTCCGTATTAAAATTTTCTCAGATTTTCTACATGAATCATGAAATCCTGATAAACTTGGCTAATTTTATGAAGTGTGAAGACTAAATTGTTTAAGTTCATGCGCCGCTTTCAATGACACAAATATAATTATCTTATCTGTGCTAATAAGCCAAATATGTTCGTATTTGAAATACGAGACTAGTAAATATTGAAAAATTATTTTGCACACTAAAATATATTGGGCTGTTGAACTATTGAAAATAATAATTCTCATCAAGGTCTCTTGTTATTAAGCTTTTTACGCACTTATAAAATTGTGCATTAATGTATTAGTGATTGATATATGTACGCCCATTATCGTTATTTGGTATTCGGGGAAGAGGAATGGACGTTACTAAAATATATTTTGCAGAAGATAAACTTTCAACTTTTTATTAAACGTCTAGGAGAAACTATAAAAGTTCTTTTTAATTTTTCTGCCCACGTTAATTGTGATTCTTCTTGTAACCGACAAAATGGAAACTTTTATGAACGAGACTGAGAATTAAATTATGTTTTTATATAATTATTCAAATTCTAAGAAGAAAAAAAAAACAATATATATTGACCTTGTTTTGAAAGAGCGTGGCAGGCAACAACAGCGAAAAAAAAGATTGAGTGAAGTAATTTCTTAAGCAAATGCAGAGTGCGTTAAAAGCTTCGGTAAGGCAGATTTACTCTCTTGCTCCCATTTTTTCATTAGTTTATTTATTTATCTAATATTATTTCTCTCTTTCTATAATCCATTTCCAATAAAAATCTTTATGCTTTTATGAAACCTTGAAAACGTGTTATCAAATCTTTAAATGTTGCGAAAAAGCTCTAGAAGAGACGTTTTCATTTTTGCTTTCAGCTATAGAATTGAATTTATTGTTTTTGTTAGGTGCGGTATATTTTTCTTATCAGATGGAATTTGCAAAGCAGTTGCCACATTAAATCAGTAAAAGTATCAAAGCTAATTAAAGTGTTTGCTTAGCTTTGCAAGCTCTAAGTAATGAAATCTTTAATTATTTTAATTATTCCTTAAGCATGTTAAGCCTGCCGCTTTTTTATTATTCCTATATATATATGTTTAAAATTTTAAAAAGTAATTGATAGTTTTCTTTTGAAGCTTTCCGTAAAGCTTAAATAAGTAGAAATTATAAAAGCAAATATATAATTTTACAATTAAGCAAAAGGAATAAAATTACATATATATATACATATAATTGTTTCAGTTTGGTGTATTTATAGAAATATTTTTGTAGAACTTTCAAGGAACTTAATTAAATGGCGGTTAAGAAGCATTAGCATTTGTTAAATAAATAATTTGGCTTGTTTGTGTTGAAATTGTAAATATTTTAAATAGTTGTTGGTTATTTTTTTTTTTGAAGCTTTTATAATGGAACTTAAGCCAATAGAAACTGGAACCAATACAGAATTTGAAAATGACGCAATGAAATAAATACGTGAATAAGAAGCAAAGCTTTTTTAAACCTATTTTTAACTTTATAGGGCAAAAAGATTTCTGAAACCTTTTAAATCAATGCAATCCCTATTTTCCTACCTTTAATAAGCTTTCTTTCCTTATTGTGTTTTGGAACAGTCGCAATTCCTAAAGAAATGGCATCTTCATGGCAACTTTTTAAAACTAATCAAAGTAGAATTTTTTTTTCAACAAAAAAATAAAAAACAAAATTAAGCAAGTGATAAGGAAACAAACTTTTACTACAGATATTTTTACTAATTTGTGCTGGTGACCTTCATTTTTTTTTATTTTATTTGCTTTAATAAAATAATATGGAATAATATTTACTTTAAAATAAGATAAGAGGGCACACGTAACAAATTAGCAAAAAAAAGGGGGGAGGACATAAAATTATTTTGCAAGCTTTTAAGCAAATGTTGTTATCGACTTGCTAGACAGAGAAATTCCTACATAAATAATTATGTCACTTACAAGCTATTTCTGGCTAACGAGCACTCAAATCGTCTAAAGAGTGAATTAATTGCCTAAAAGCTTTCTTCTCGTTTTAATAAAAATTCTAGAACTTTCAAAGATCTTTTTGTTTTTTCGATTTTCACATATAATACTTTTCTTTTAATGTTTAAATTACACACCAAATCATAATTTTATTGTTGAGTAGTTGAATTTTTTTAGATTCCACTGTGCTCTGCTTTTTTAATCTCATCTGTTTGTTTGGCAAAAGCTCTATTCATCAAGTGCCATGAACTCGATCAATTTAAAGGCACTTTGAAATAGAAATATTAAAACCATGTTCACAATTAGCTTAAACGGCCTCGGATTTTGAACTTTAGATCTATTATTTCATTTATAATTTTTACGTGTGTTTGCCAAAAATTTGTTTTTCTCATGTACTAAATAAGTTGATATTTTTTTGTTGCAGATTAACTCTTCAATGATGTCATTCTCATAAATTTAAGGCACGTGTTGTCTTTTTGTGTGCTTACAATGTTTTCAAACCATTTACACTCTAAAAATTTATGCAAATAATTTCATTTCAGTTTTAATTACAATAACTAGAACGTTTCTTTCATAGTTTTAGTTTTATTGGGAAGACAATCGTTTTATAAAAAGCTTTTAAGGGGTTAATGAGAGGCAGCAGATACAGTTTAAGTTCTTTTTGTGGCGAAAAATCTTAAATGCAATATTTAATTTGCTTTAATTCTAAATGCACGCCTACTGTACAAGGAAATAAAACAGTGGAAAATTTACATTAAATTGTAAACAAAAATTTTATGAAAAGCTTTCAATAGTGAAGGAAAAAAAAATGGTAATCAAAAGAATTTACGGGGAGTATAAACTTTATAAAATTGATTTAAATTAAAACGTCTAGAAAAAGTTATCGGTAATAATTAGTTTTACTATTATCTACAAAAAAAATTTATCGATAACACATGTATATGTATATGTATACTCGGCTTTAATTGATAAAAACATTAAAAATGTACTTGAAAACAAAAAAAAGTTGATAATGAATCAACTGTAAAGAGAATAACAATACCGATAAAAAAGCAATAAAAATAATCGATAAAAAATTCTTTAACATTTCATCGAGTAGTAACAATTTTTTGGTAAAGTATATTATGTTTCGTTAAGCGTAAATCAAATTAGATGTAAATAATGTTTTTAAAACAAATACTTTTTTTATTAAAATATATTGGCCACTTTTCTCTATTGAATTAATTTCCTTTTCAAAAAATTTAATTTATTTTAGAAATGGTCGAAGCACAACGCAAAGCTTTTTAAATACACATAGAATTATCGAAAATATATACTCCATAATATATACTGTATAAAATGTATTTGAAAGCCTGAATTTATAAAAAATTTAGCCGTATAAAGACTTTTTAATTACGAGTTTTTAGTGAAGTGTTATCGATATTGCTTATAAAACTGTTACCGATATTGCTTTGTAAACTAAAAAAAATATACAATTACATTATACAATTCATATACATAGATTCGTTGTCCTTTACCTTTTTTTTTGGAAAAACTTTAAATGACCTAACAACACTTGTTATCGATAAATTTTGTTTTCTTTAATGAAAAATATTTAAAACATATTAATAATAAACGAAATATATATATCATAGAAGGTAATAAATTATTCTTTAAGCAAATACACTCGTTTTCAAATAATGTGTTATCAACAAATTTATAAAATCATATGTGATAAAAATTTATCGATAACATTAATGGAATAGATAAATATATTAATATACATACTTGCAGTTACAAAATATATATATTTTCCTTTAAATTCTCTACGAAAGTTCACTGTTCCTGAAAAATCTTGATCAATACTTGTCAATAAAACCGGGCTTGCAATTAAAGTAGAAACATCACTTAGAGCCCTGCTACACATTTTGGTAGCCGTTACATTCAAATACTTAAATTCTTAGATTTATAAATGAACATAAAATTGATAAATTTCGAATGCTGTAGGCAAACCTTAATTTGGAATAAGTGGAACTTTAAGATTTCTAAACATTTTTAACACATTTTTTAAAAAAAAAGTAAAATTCTAAAAGTTCAAATTCTAACAATTTTGGTCACCATCTTGACACGGTGCAGCCTTTTAAAACTTTATCATTCATTAACACACAAAAGTTCGTCTAGCACCTGCTTGCTTTAAGCTTCAAAACCACTCCATTTCGTTCAACCACCTGTTCCTTTAAACCACTAAAAGTAAAACAAAATTCTAGCAAATGGCCTAAAGAATCGGCCAAAATTTAGCAGACCGTCTTATTAACTGAAACAAGACATTGAAGTAATTTCCTCCGAAAACCCAACCCATAAAAACCAAGAAAGCGAAACACAAAAATCAAATAAAGAAGTCAAAAGAAAAAGACCTAATAACTTATAATACTCAAAAAACAAAAAAAAAATAAAAAAAAAAAAAAAGCAGTAACAACAACAACAAAAGCAAGAAATGAAACCAAGTGGGTTATTTTAAGCAAAACAAAAACAATTAACGAATACATGTATGTATGTGTACGTATAGAAAACCTTTCTTTATTGCAAAAAAATAAAAAATAAAAAAAAAATCAAAGTCCGCCTTTTGAAGACAGTCTTTGCAAAAATGAAAATTAAATTCAGCAAATGGCAAAAATAAACAGAAACATTACAATTCGTGCGAAAGTGAATGACCTCCATTAACCGCCATTATGGCACACACAAGCGTACAGAGCCACTCACACACACACACACTCGAATACACAAGCTCGCCCAAACAAGCACGCACACACATTTTATAACTTATCCAGCAGATACTTAAACTCTCATGTAGGCATACGTACCCATGTACATCCATCTACACCAGCTACAGACAAGCGGACGGGCAGCCAATTCAGATATTCCGAATTCACACTCGCATTTGGAATTATTCAACATTCCTATTTTCTATTTTTTATAACTTGGTTAAAATAAGCAAAAACAAAACAGGCACCAGAACCTCATCAATTTGCAGAAAAAAATTCGCGTGTCTTTTAATTTAATTTGTTGCTACAATTTTTTATAATTTTTTTGATTTTACATAATTTTATTAAAACGACTCATGGCTGTTCCATGTTGTGGCTTAACTGGCGGCTTTTGTCTACTTTTCACAATGCCCGGCTTTCACACGCCACACCATAACAACTTCAACAACAACAAAAACAAAAAAAAATTCAAACACGATTAAAGATAAAAAATAACACAAAAACAAAATCTATGAAAACTATAAATTTAAATTAATTTAAAAAATTTCCAAAAAAAAAAATATTTATTGAAATTAATAAATAGTTTCGGCAATTTCAATAATTATTTCATCCATACTTAAAATAAATTACAAAAAATTAAATAATTTATATAATTTATATAAATATATATTTATATACTTATTTATTTATAATAATAATTTATTAAAAAAACGCCTTTTAAACTTAATTTCCCAAAAAATAATCAACAATTACAGAAAACAATTTCTAAACAAGACATTATATGTGAATACTATGCCAAAAAAAAAATATATATATATATAATTACTCAAAGAAATTTCACAAATTGGTATCCGTTATCGATAACAGAAATATAAAAAGAGAAGAAAAAAAAAACTCATATCACAAAAGAAATGCTTGTAAAAGTGTGAAAGTTATGACCTATACGCAATAGAATTTTTAAAAACATACATACATATGTTATCGATAACAAAATGTGTTGAAATGCTCTTAAAGGTAGAAGTTCATTCCATGATAAATTTTTTTAATATTATTTTATAATAAATTTGCAATATTAATATTATTAAAATTCTTTTAATATTGTAATATATTTCATTAGCACACAAAAGTTATCGATAACAAGTGTTGTTAGATTACTTTAAAGTTTTGTCAAAAAAAATAATAGATAATCGATCAATAGGAAGTATAGAATAAACACAAAACAAATTATATTTAATAAAATCGATAACCCACTTTATAGTTCTTTACAGTTCATAGAAAAAAATATATATTGAAAACAATATTTCAATAAATATTTTTATGAACACTCAATTTTCATGTCAAGCACTTATCGAAGTTATTAATACAATTATTATTACAATATTATTCATATAATAAAGTTTTATTAAGTT
Organism: Ormia ochracea; assembly: GCA_963402855.1. Taxonomy (NCBI): domain Eukaryota; kingdom Metazoa; phylum Arthropoda; class Insecta; order Diptera; family Tachinidae; genus Ormia; species Ormia ochracea. The sequence continues at coordinate 46,850,755 of OY727106.1, forward strand.
TATCAATAAGAAAGATTATCGATAAATAGCTTAAAAAAAAACTTGTAAACAATATACAAATATCATGGCAAAGAAGCATCGATAACATAATAACATACAAAAGTATTCTATAGCATATTTTTTTATATATTATAGAAAAGAGAATTTGTTATCGATAAATTTTATATCATTTCATTACTTTACTTATCGATAACTGGTTTAAGGTTTGTAAATATAATTAAAAATATATTGTAAATAAATGTGTAGAATATAAAATTCGAAAAAAACCGATAACAAAAAGCTATCGAACGAGTTTAACAGAACTACAAAGAAAACAAAAATTAAATTTAATTTAATAATTTTAATCTCTTCAAATTAATTTAAAAATATTAAGACCCCACTTGGACACTAAAATTTTTCAAATTCTTTTAAACTTTTTTTTTTTTTAAAATGGTTTTAACGCATTTTAGATCCCAAATCGATTATACAATTATTTTAAAAAAATTATATAAAAATGCTGAAAAAAGGTAAAAATAAACACAAACCACTCACCACTACTAAGCACACAAGCCCGATTTGTGAAGTTCTTGTGGTTGTTGTTCATTTTCTAACAGATCATTGCCGTCATGCCTTTTTTGCCAAGACTTGTGCCATTGAAATGCTTTTCTTTTAGTAGAATTTCCTGTAAAATCTTCGGTTTTTCTAAAATTTTCTTTTTCTTGCATTTTTGCTGCTGCAACATCGTTGCACTTGAACTCAATTCCAGATTACCAAACCGAACTTATAAATAATGCATGAAACATGATCATGAAATAAAACGTGCTCATGAAAGTTCCAACTAGAAGGAAAAACAACATGAAAATGTTTGCTAGAATTTTCCTCAAATGCTGTAAATCGAGTGGGAATTATTAAGGAAGGCTTTACGTTAAACCCAATTAGAAATAGAAAAAGAAAATATCAAACAAACGAGATACTTTTTAAGAAGAGAAAAAGGAATTGTAAGGAAAAATAAGAAAAAATGAAAAGAGAAATACTTGGAAAATGTTGTTTTGTTAAAGCCATTGATGTGGGTTGTTGGCTTTTGAATTGATAAATAAAAACCGAAATAAAATAAAAATTCCTCTTGAGTTTAATCTTTTATTTTACATTGACTGTAAATGCCAGCGTTATGTGTGGTTTGTGTGTGCGTGCACTCTAAAGTTTGATCTTTTTTATTTTATATTTATTTTTGTACAATAATGGATCATTGTACTTTGTTGTGCTGCATGCAGTAAATCGCTCCGTTTAAAGAAGCAGCAGCAAGAGAAAGAGGGACAAAATACAATGATTACGATTCACTTCAAAACGTTCAATGATCTCTTGGAAACGAGATTTAAAAAGCCTTCTTTTCTCCAACTTCACACAGATGCACTGCACTGCACAAACATACCCACACACACACACACACACACACACACACACACACTTGTGCAGTTGCACTCAGCAATGAAACAATTTGTGGTTGGTTGCAGGCATTTTCGAAAAGAAATAAAAAGTGATCTTTAAAAATGATCTCGACATTGAAACTACAAACTATACAGATTGTTACTACACTTGCACATGCACAAACGCACTCACACCCGTCTGCAATTTACATGTTTATACAACAACAGCGATCTCTTTGCCATATAATCGAAACAACACAACAACGTCATTGGACTCCTCGCCTCGTGCATTCACTGCATCATTTGTCGTTTGTGTGAATGCAGCACATTGCAGCAGAGGAATTAAGATCCAAGAGCCATTGATCTCATATATGGCGATAATGATGATATTGAAAAAGTAGCAGTAAATGAAGAAGCACAAGATCATCATAATGATGGTGATCATCAGCTAAATATTCAATTTTGCTGGTTTGTTGAAGCAGTTTGGAGTGTCAGTGATTGTTGGCATATAATTATGTTATATTTTCACTCGATTTTCCATTTCAATCCGTTGTAAACCAATCATCTGAATTGTTGGCCCTGTTATAACGAGTATCCAGACACGCTATAATTGATCTATATAAACGTAATGCAGGCAAAAGTCTGAGAAAGTAATGCCATATTTAAATTTTTTATTAAATTTCGTCCGCAAGATCAAAGAAATATTTTTAGAAATGACCTCTGTGGCCCAACATTGAATGCCATTCCTTGAATGAATATTGAACAAAGTTATGAAAAAAGAGAGTAAAGTTGAAACAGATAAAGTTGTCGATTATTTATGTTTTTGGCAAAGCTCTACCTCTAAAGTGTTTTTTTATCGATAAACACAAAATATATACATATTGATAAATTTGTGCAAAAAAAAATTATCATAGAATCTATATCCACTTTTAATAGTATTTTAATATATTTTGTTGTCGATAAGCCAAGCAATACTTTTTTACATCTACTTTTTTTTGTAAGTGGTTTTTTTAAATATATTTGTGTTATCGATAACTTGGTTTATAATATATAGAATTTAATTGAGCTCTTACAATATTTTAAAGACTATTCTTTAAATTTTTAATATAGATGTTTTTTATGTTATCGATAACTGTGCTGTAGATTTTTTTCAAAGTCCTTTATGGTCTCGCCAAAAAACATTTTTTTGTGCTATCACTAATAACAATTATGTGAGTTTGTAATACAAATATAATAAGTCTCGATAATTAATGCAATGTTATCTTTAATGTTAGGTTCTCAATTAAACTATCGTTTAACTTATCAGGCTTATTCTTTAATAAATATTTTTTACATTTTCATATAATTGTTTTTTTGATAATTTTTATATTTTCCTTAAGTGTTTTGTAAGTTTTTAATATAAATATTGTTTGTTATCGATAACTATTGTTATGTTATCGAGATTGTTAGGAAATATTCGCTAAAATTTTTTATTAAAAATGTTTCTCAACATTAAGGACCTATAAATATTCATAGTATGTGATCGATAACAACAGATAAGTTCTTTAATTTTTCGATAATTATGCCTAACGCTTTTGATAGCAATTCCTTGAGCACTCATCCCGAAATGCTGAAAGAAATTCATCCCATTCTTTGAATTTGTAAACGAAAAATTGCATGAAAGGGAGAATCCCTTCGTACGAGTACGTGCCGTAAGTACGAGCCTCTTCATATGACGCACTCGCTTATAGGGTATTTCGTTTTTGCCATGAAAACATGTATCACATGCACAGTGATCTTTAATTATTTCCAATTAATTTTCATTCATTTGAAGTTCAAAGCCATTAGATTTCTTTCTGACAACGTTTTTCTTTGGTTGCCTCAAAGCTCTCCAACAACGACAACAAATTCAAGATGACAATGATAATGAAATTATTGTCACAAACAGCATCTTCATTATGATCATCAGCGTTATCAGCACTTCATTATTGTGTTCTGCTTGCATTCGAATGTTGATGCAGGTTCAACAATTTACGAAATTCGCAATTCACAGTAAACCAACCACTACAGTATAAATAAATGAAAAAGAAATGAATAGTAAAATTTAATGGCGGTGATTTGAATGCACTTTTTCTTAAAGAGTTTTCTTTGACTATTTCTTCTTGTAAAACAAAGCGCAATGATCTTTTTTATCACATCAGTAAAACTGATTGTGTGGCACGTTTGTGGTTGTATAACTCAATGCAACACCAACCATGATGATAACAACAATTGCATTTGGAATTGCAAATGCTTACGAACTCTACTAAAAACAAAAGCAGCAGCAAATGCATCTCTTTTGCGATTATTAAAAACACGTTTAATTTTGCTTTGGACTGCCTGAATGTTGTTCGTTTGTCAGCCACTCAGGTTGCATGTCTGTCTGTGTGCCTTTCTAACAATATAGTTTACAAAATTGTGTGCCGGCTAAGTCCCCTCCTGCGTTTCATGTGCCTTTTCCTTTACAATCTCCTTCGTTGTTGCTGCATACAAGGGTCTTTAACCCTTTACAAACATGCACAAAGCGTTCAATGCACTTCTTTTCGCCAACAACAACAAGCAGCAGCAAGAATTGTAGGCACAATAAAAACGTCATCATTTAATGCTCTATTGCAAATAGCAATTCTTCTGGTTCTTCTGCTGTTTGCCATTCGTGCCTGCCGTAAACAAGCAAGATCACTTACACTGCTCTCCAATTTATGCCCCTCTCGGTTACGTTTTACCGCGCATAAAATACAGTCGGCGGCAAAATTAATACACAAAATGAAGAATTTTGAAACATATTTTTTTAAATCGAAATGTACTTTTTCAGAAAAGTTTTTCAAAAATGAAAAGTACTCTTTGACAATTATCTTTTAGAAAAGTGTATTTTAAAAAATATATTTAGCCGATGGCCTCAACAGCCATTGCTTCTACTCATATTATAAATAAATTCGTATAATTTTAATATTAAGTAAACAAATAAATAAAAAATGACCGCAATAGAAAGTGTGTTTTATATGAATTATACTTTGGAAAGTACCATTTTAAAAAGTTATATTTGATAAGGTACTTGTTTACCGAAAACTTTGTGAAAAGTACTCTTTTACGAATTTAAATTTGAGGAATTAATTTTGTACAGGAGCTTCTTTAAAGGAGCTTTGCTAAAAGCTATTTTTTGCCAAGCACATAACTTGAAAAGCGTACACCTGAAAAAGTTTCTTTTTAATTTTCATAAAGTACCTTTTGACCATATATTTCAAAATAATAATATAGAGGCTAATTTTTTTCAAAGATAATTTCCAAAGCAAGGAAGGAAAATTTTTCGAAATCTTTATTCAAATGATAAGTTTTTAAAACATAAGTTTTGAAAAGAGATTTCTTAGAAAGTTGTTGTATTAAAAAGTACTTTCTCAAAATATAATTTCTAAAATGGTAGTTTTTTTCAAAGATATTTCCTTCAGAATGAAATTATATAAAAGTATACATTTTAAGACACCTTTTTAAAATCCACTTTCGGCAAAAGGCCCTTCATACTTTTGTAAAACCATTTTTTAGAAACTATTTCCAACTCAAAGTTATTAAAATTAATTTTAATAAAAATTCTATATTTATTTGCGAATTTTAAATGTATTTTTGAATAAATTATATTAAACAAGATACTTTTTATAAAATCAAATATCTGTGTACAGCTTAAGAATGCGAAATTTTTTATTATTTCAGAGTATGTGCTTTTTCGGAGCTTGTGAAATACAAACATTTAGTAAAATGGATCCTTTTTTCTATCAGGGGCAAAAGCTGAAAGGTCATATCATCTCTCGTATGAATTTTCTGCTTTACACTTTCTCACCAAGCTAAGCGTTTTAGCGTTCTAATTAAATGTATTACGTTTCTTTCTCAATTCTTTTGCAAATTGGCGGGGAAGGTAGAGTTTCTAGTAATGAGTTTTTTAATCAAATTTTTTTCTTCATTTATATTTCGTGTTCACTGTTCTTCTAGCACCGGGGGGACTCTTTAGCAAATCCAATGTGCACGTAGTGTGTGTGGTTATGTGACTGTGGGCCTGCCAAGGTTTGGTTTAACACACGTACTAGTCACATACCTTGTTTGCCACATGAACCAGCCACAACTCGCTTTAGTATAATTCACATATAAACACAGTTTTGTAACTGTTTTATTTAAAATTGCATTTTTCTTTGCTCATGATCACTGATTACTCTAGTACGTTCCCCTTTGGCCACTCCTGCCACGTACTCTTGGAATTCCTGCTTCATACACTTGCTATCATATTTTTTTTTTCTTTTAACTTCTATAATTTTCTAGAAAATTTCTCCCAGTGGCCGGCAATATTCGCAATGTGTGAGCAGCATGTTGATTTTTGTTGTTTGCATGGAGTGCCCTGAAGTGAGTGCTAATGATGGGCGCTGTGGACTTGATTTGTTATTACAAGTGCTTTGCACGTGATTACTGGAATATTTGCGCGTGTGTCTACAAGCATTAGAAGCACCAGCCATGTGGTAGAAAAAAAAAATATGCAAACAATAATATTTAAATACGCAGAAGGAAATGAACTTTGGGCTGAAGTGTATGGGCAAATGGTTACCAATGGCTGGATTTTAATTGCGATTCATGGTTATTAAGATTGAAAGGTAACAGTACAACGGCAATTGAAGTTCTTTGGAATGAAGGAGCCATTGCAGAAACTTATATTGAAAATCTATTTTATTTATTTAAGGTTTGTTTTTATTTTTCAAAAACACTCGCACCACTTAAAAGCGAACAAAAAAAAACAAGTTAATAAAATTATATTTTTTGAATTGCTATATCTTTCCAGCATACGAGTACGATACCACTTTAAAAAACTGTGCCACAAAGCCTGATTTAATGGACTTTATTCTTTCTCCAGTGCACGAGCGTTGGCCATTTTTTATTTATTCTATTCTCTAATTTCGTGGCTGTAATAAAACTATTATGACATCAGTTGTATAAATATTTGGCCAAAAAACTTAAATAAAAATAAAAAAAATTTATTTTATATATTTTTAAAGTTGTAAGAAATATGACGAGAAAACAAATTAAAAAAAAAATCATTATTTCTAAATAAAAAATATTATGGAAAGAGTGAGTTTGCTGAAATGCGGGATGGGAAGGCGTGCAAAAGGGTTGCAAAAAGCAGAAGAATTAAGAATAAAAACGTTTTGAAAAACAAAACTATTAAAATGTTATGCATAACCCAAATAAACAAAATAATTTGTTGTCCGAAAAACCTGTCACGGTTTAATGAATCAAAAATTGTTAGAAAAGAAAATTCAAAAGATTTCGTTCGAAAAGTATTTGCTTCGAAAAGCAAACAAAGCTTGCTAAAAGAAGTATCTTTAAGGAATGCCACTAATTCTAGAATATAAGACTTTGAATGGAAGAGTTTATCAGTCGAACCAGAAACCTTGAAAGCAGACTTCACTAAAAGTAATAAATAGTGGACGATCAGTACAGATAACTTCCTTTGCCAAGTAAATGCAATACAAAACTTATTTATATCAAGGCAAGAGTATAAGAGTTTTAAAGCCGAATTAAGTAAACGTATAAGAGTGCAATAGATGAACTGACAGATAGAAATTGTTTAATAAAAGGTTTTACCCAGAGAACCGTATAAGAAAAAGAAGAAAATATAAGCAGAACCGATAATTACGAGTTTTCTATATATCGAAAACATTTTTAACAAAGAAAGAGTAAGAAAAAAACATTATTCTTTTGAGAATTCATTTTCAGATCTACACTTTTACAAAAATATTGTAAAGCTGAAAAATAAATATTGCATACAGAAAACTTCTTTTATCAAGTATAAGAACAACACTATAACAAGTATAATAGTATAAAAAAGACTATATTCTGCTAACAAGGCACAATCTGCTCAAAAAAATGTAAAATTGAATGTAAACGAGACGAAAGTATAGACCTTTGAATGCAGAACGGAATAAAAGTATAACAGCTCAATAGCAGAACCGATAAATAGTTATTTTATAGTAAGAACTTCTTTTTGCCACTAAAAAGTATAAGACTCCACAAAAATACATTTCAACGTTCACTGTACTTTGTTTCAAACCATGAAAACATATAAAATGGTATAAGAGTGTAATAAAACCAGAAGCACTTATACTCGGAATTTTCTTCATTATAATTAAAGAATATAACTGAAGTATAAGCAAACCTTGAAAAGGGCTTTAAAAGTTATTCGAGAGTATAAGAGTTATGAATTAGAAGTGAGCAAGTGAAGAAATATAAGTATAATATAGAGGGACTATGAACTTTAAAAGTGAAGTATAAGACTTTTTGAATAGCATAAGAGTTACGAGGATAATATTCAATTCAGATCAATAACAAAACACTCAGATGTCAATGTAAATTTCTTTTGATTTTAAGACGCTTGCAACATCGGCTTAACCAACTGTTTTTACCGTCCTCTGTTATTCTTCAAAAGTTGTCATAGTTTTCTTTTCCACTTGATTTAAAACTTTCTTTAATTAACAAATCATTATTTTGCATTTTCTTTTTATTTAAATTTAACAATAACGATATTTTATGATGAAATGCTGTAATATTAACAAATATTTTTTTTTAAAGCAGAAAAAACTTTCACACTGTAATGAAAGTTCAATATATCGAACATAAATTACGCATTATAATTTTCTAAGCGGTTGTTGGTGGCTCTACCGAAGTTGTTTAACACAAATAACAATAATTACAACAACAAAATATTAACCCAGTGTGTTGCCAAGTGAAGGTGCCGCCAACTGCAGTCTTTTTCTTTGCAGGTAAATGTTGATTTGCTAAAGGTGACTAAACTCTTCACAAAAACAAAATGCACTCAAGACAAAACAAGACAAGGCAAGGCAACAACGGCGCCAGCAGCAGCTGCAGCAGCAGCAGCAACAGTAAAAGCAACTTTACGAAAAGTTCACAACATCTTTGACAGAGACATTCACCAAGAGTTACACATAAACAACGTTGGCACATGCAGTAGCAACGGTGGCAGATAATACAAACCCACATAATTTTTTATTGCTTTAACAGGCACACAAACACATGCACATGGCCACAGTATAGGCATGACCACTGACTATCAGGCAGGAGAATGATTGTGCCAATGCCAATTTTTCCCAACTGCCAGAGAGCCAAAAAGCCAGTCAAACCACAACAAAAGACCTCTTAAACTATTGATTAAAATCATATAGTAATAGAAACAGCAACAACTAATAATAAAAACACAACAACAACAGCGACGACGGCAACGGCAACGGCAACAGCAACAGCAACTTCACAAATAGATATTTTAACAATAAATAAATTGCAAATGCTGAAATCCCATTGCTACTCCTTACCTGACTGTGCTGCTGAGCCTGGGCCACTTAACAGCAACCACACACCCGTAGTACGACTCGACGACAGACAGACTTTGGCTAGGAACAGCAACCGACAGCCAACTTTGTACAAGTGATGAGAATGCCGAGGTCCACGTTCATCGCACCACTGACTCTCAAGTGTGTCGTTTAGATGGTTGCTTCTTTGAAAAGGAATACAAAATAGCAACAATAAATTTTTTCCTTTTTTTTTTTTTGTTATTGTTGTTATTGTTTTTGTTTGTTTGGAATAAAGCCTGTCCACGAAGAAACCAAAGTCACTGATCGTTTGAATGAAAGTTGACTGACTCATGGAGCAAAACACAATGCCAAGGAATGGATAGTTAATAGTTAGCAGGCAGGCTGGTGGGCTGGCAGGCAAATACCAACCAACTGGTGGGTATGACTGGCTAAATTATAACAATTTTGTTTTGAGCATTTTAGAGCTTCAAAAAAACATCAACAACAAAACGGAGGTTAATATACTGCACAATATGCAGCGTATAAAAGAGGATTTTGACCTTCCAAACTAAAGTGAAAATATGCAACTGGTAGGTTTTTGGTGTTGCCCACAAACACAAACACAAACAGAGACGCAGCGACGTGCCACACGCACATATATAAAGCGAAGCATACGAATGCCAATGGCTCTGCCAATAATAATTAACCCCCTGAGAGAGTAATTGGGCAGGCGAAAATTGCCAACAAAATAATTAAACAAAAAAAAGAATTAAACAAATTAAAAGTGATTGTTAAATTTATAGCAAACTGGTGAAATAAAAAAAGGCATGGCTTTCCATTTCTTAAGGAAGGGTTGTCCTGCCGTTGCTCAAAGGTTTAAAGTAGCCACTTTCCAAACATCTCATCTCATCCCATCGCCATGAAAATCTCAAAATGCTTTTTTTTTTATTGCTCTATTTCTTTTCAGTGGAAACTTTGAAAGTGAGCAGTTGCCATTTAGAGTTCATGGCTGTTTTGCCCTGCTACCAAGCTTTTCTTTTACTTTTGAAAATGGAAAAAAACAGAAGACAGCAATAAAAGACACAGTTTAAATTTGACTGTAATTTAATTTTGAAAATATTTGCATTTTTGTTAAAGTGTCTCTCTGTCCGTCTGTCTGTCTGTCTGTCTGTTTGTCTCTCTGTATAAAGTTAATGAATGCATTGAACGAACAGCCAGCAATTTAAGTTGACTTGATAATTTAAAAGTCACATTGACTCTTGTATCTGTTGTCTAATGTTTCATGCTGAAATGCTACAACTGCAAACGTCGTGAAAGTTTTGGCATTTTATTATAAAAAAAAAGCCGAAAAAAAGTCGAAAAAAAACCGAAAACAACACACATTTTGTAAAGTTTATTCACTTTAGATTTGAAGGAATATAAGAAAAGCCTTAAACGAAAGTTTCACCAGATTCATTAAAGCGTTTTCCTAACAAAAACAGAAAACAAAAAATATTAATAAAATATCAAAAAAAAAAAAAAAATTATAGACCATTAATTCCTCTCGATTCTGATTAATTTTTACACAGCGAAATATCTTTTGGCGAATTAAAAAAACAATTCAAGAAACATGAATTAAGTAGACACTGAGAAAAAATTTATTTTTTATAAAAATTGGCTAAAAAAAATTCAGAAAAATTTCTTGAAAAAAAAATCAAAATGAAAGAAATGATTAAAGCCAGAATTAAAAAAAAATTATATTACTTTTAAGAACGATTAATTTGAAGCTTAAAAAAAATTGCTAAAATAATAAATAAATTAAAAAAAAGCTTAAACAGTTTTGCGCACTTTTGCAAGAGAAAATAATTTACAAGCAGATAAGAGCAGTTTTCCAGCGAGAAACTGCTTAAAAACTAAATATTTTTAAAGAAAAATCGGCAAGAATCACACTATGCAACCTGTTCTCGTAATTTCTTGCCGTTTCATTGGCAACTCAGAATTACGGCAAGTAAAGTTGTAAAGTGTGTATTGAAAAAACCAAACGTGTTTACAGAAATTTTAAAAATCATTCATTTCTACTAAAAATTCAATTCTTTAACTTTAATTGTTAAATAAAAAAATTTCCAAAAAAAAAAAAAATGAAAGTATAATTTTTTTTTCGCGAAGCATTTTTAAAATACTATAGAGAAATACAATTCGAAAATTAAATTTTAAATTAGAAATAAATTAAATTTAAAATAATTTAAATAATAATAATAAATAGTTATAAATTATTATAAATATTAAAAAAATATGAATTTATTTTTAAATTTAATTATTTAAATAACTTTAACTCGCCATACTTAACTTCCTTTACACGTACTTTTCGTCCTTTTAGCGAAATTTACGAAAAATTTTAAATTCTCTTTGAAGGAAAAAAAATATAAAAATAAATTGAAAAATAATATTTTTTATTTTTAAATACAAAAATCTATTTAGGGAATAATTGGCTAGAGCATTATATAAATATGGCAATACAGAGAAAAATTTTATAAAAAAAAAACTACTTAAAATTTAGAAGAATATGTGTAGTAAAATATTGTGAAAAAAATTGTCTAGAATAAGAGGAAAATTTTCCAAAAAAATATTGAAGAATTTGGAGAAGGATCGTTATATATACATACATATATATATAAAATGAGAACAGTATAGAAAAATTTATTGGTAAGAATATATAAAAATTATGTGAAGAACCGATATTATTTATAACTTAGAAATTAATGAGAGTATCCTTAAATAATTTTTGAAAATAGAAATTTTTAAAAAAAAATTCCTAGATTTTATGAAAAATTGTCTGAGAGTTAAGAAAAGTCATTATCAGAAAAATGTATATTTTAAATTATACTGAACCACATTTATACACAATAAAAAAATGCCCTCTTTTAAGTATGAGACTTTTTAAAATTTATGAGTGCCCCGGTAGTGTGAAAAATAAATTTATAAATATAAAAATGTGAAAAATATGATTTAAAAAAAAATTATTTGGGGAAACTTCCAAGAATCTTACGCAAGTTCGGCTAGAAATACAGTTTGAAATTGCTTTTCAAAATAGTGTTTTTTAATAGAATTTCGAAAACCGGAAAATTCAATTATTGTTTTTTATATATAAAATTTCATATATAAAATTGTTTAAAAATTTCTACAAAAATTAGGGATAAAATATTTAGCAGAAATAATATAAACTAGAAACAAAGATAAAAAAAAAAATTGAATTTTTAAAAAAATTTCAAAATTTTGAAAAAAAATTTTCTATAATACAATTTTGTTAAAAAAAATTTCTTTAAAATATTTCCCCAATTGGCCAGTCAAGCAAATGTCGGTGCACAAAATTAGTCAACTTCAAACATTATTTCCCTTTTTATTAAATTTTTCTGCTTAATTTTTTCTTCTGTAACACATTTTTAATGCCTTTGAACTCATTAAAACGCTTCCCTACATTTGACGGCAGCTAAGAAAAAACGTTCACTTCGTTGCCCGCTGATTGCAAGAGATCATTGCACTTTGCGTTGTTTTCATTTTTTTTGTTTTGTTTTGTTTTTTATAATTTTTTTTAAATAAAAGAACAAATGCAGTGCAGTTTAAAGCAACGCATTGAGAGAAGTGTTCAGGGATCGCGAGAACGAGCTAATAAGAGAGAGAATAAAATGCTCATTTAACGAGCAAACAAACAAAAAAACGAAAAACAACAACAAGTAAAGAAAATGCAAAATTACACCGGCAAAGAGGCATGAGAGATGAGACAAGAGGCATGATATAATGACGATGCAGTGCTGCAAAACAACAACAAAAATGCATGACGGCAACTCATACATGCGATGGCACACTGCAAAGAGCATAAAGAAGATGTTGTTGATGTTGTTTTGTTCGTTGTTGGTGATTATGGCGATGACGATGTGTTTATCAGTGCTTGCTTGCTTGTTGCTGCAATGCAAGCCATCACACTTGATATCAGCGATGGTTGCTGGTTTGCTGGTTTGCTGGGTTTGTTCGTGCATTGTGTTGTGTTGTGTTGGCTTAACTGGTCATTGGTGCTCTGGTTCATTGCCATCAAGCATGGGGTAACTAACCCAACAACAGGGAGCCCCATACATATTTCTAAACTTTTATTTCATTTTATTTTATTTTATTTTTTTTTATTTTTATTCTTCTTTCTTTTTACTTTTCTTGTAATATATTTTTAAATGGCAAGACTTGGAAAAAGCATACAAATATTTATATATATTCGAAGGAGTGTGGTAAAGAAAAACGTCATAAAGAAAGACTCTGCGGAGTCTGTGTGTGTGTGAGCGTGTGTGTGCTTGCAATATACATACATATAAAGTGTAATTTCTGCTGTTGTTATTGACTAAAATAGAAAACAACGATCGTTTAAACAACAACAAGGACAGCTTGAGCAACTAAAAAAGACCAATAATTTCTTTAGTGAGTGGGTTGTGGAAAAATAACTGCAGGCACATTTTGTGACAGTTGTGCTGTTGTTGTGTTTTAAAGCAGCCGCAAATATTTGACGAGGCGGTTAAGCTCACGTTGTTGAACTTTATTTTATGTTGGTTTTTTTAATTATTATAATTTTTCGAAGAAAAAAAATTTTTTTTTTTTTTGGTTCCTTGCAAATGTTGCTTTTTACGTCTTACTTCAGTGAAATTGTGGGAGGTGACATCAAAGAGGTTTGCAATATTAAACACTGTACAACAGCAATATTATAAGTGAAGGAAAAACAAAGATTTTGTATTTTGAAATTATAGGGTCTCCATTAAGAAGTCTAATTATGATATCTTAAGGTTTTTAGTGGTCAGTAGGCATGATATGATGTCTTGGATTCTTCCTCACTTGTCTTAACAGCTGAACCTTTTCCACTATTACTGGTAGAAAAGGTGCTCAAGCAGAAGGATCACTTTGAGCCAGGCTACTGCTAAAATAGAGGCCTATTCAAAATGAAATGTGATCTAGTCACTTGGCAACTTTTATAATCCAAGAACTGGGTAATAAGCTTTCCCATCTGCTCAGGAAAAGAAAAAAAACTCAGAATTTGTCTTTAAATCCTCTTTAGAACTCATCAATACTCTCCTCCATCTGTTAAAAAAAATATTAAACATTCATTTCCATATTGCAAATTTTATAAGGAAATTTATAAGAAATTCCTAACAAACTGAAACCAACTTTGCCATCAGTAGCGACTATCCTTGTCTGAAACAGCAGGTATTTTTCTGTTTGAAAAATATCTGTTACCCTGTGTAATTTTATGTTTTTTAATATTGGCTCGCCTCAATAGGAGATAATAATCTTTTTCACATCGTTTAAAGGAGAAATTTTATTTATACACGAAAAAGCGCTTTAAGGAATAAATGGCTGCAATTTACAAAATGGAAAAAAAAAGCTTTCAAGGTGAAATTTGCCAAAAAGTTAAAGAAAGTGAAACAAATTTTACAGCAAAATATAAAAGAGAAATCATTTGTCAAAATCGTTTTATAAAAGTTGAACAGCCTTGAAGAGTTTAAAATTTTCTTGAACAGAAAAACAACAATAATCGTTGTAAGAAAACTTCCTGCCGTCTATCTGCCAAAAAGCTTCAGCAGACACAAGTAAATGTCAACTCCAGTTTTAGAAGGAAACAAAAGAACAAAGAAAAAGAAAAGCAAAGAAATGTTGTGTGAAGATGACTGAAATGAAAAATAAATAAATACCGGCAGTGAATGAGGCAGGCACGCTGGCTGGCAGGCTGACTGACACTCTTTCATGTATTGCAAAAGTACACAACAAAAGTTAATGACCTCGTACTCTTGTCTGTGCAGTCCGTCTATTCGAACCGTGTGCATTTAAAAATAAACACATTTATTAACAAATAAACAAATAAACAAACAAACAAACAAACAAAAAAAAAAAAGGGAAGCACACACTGTGATGTGTAACATTCAAAAATAACATTACACAAGTTTAAGAACGAGCATTTGCCGCCTGGGGTTGCACTGGGCTGATTGCAGTGCGACTGAGTGCAAGTATGATTGGGAAACAAGTTCAAATTGTTGTTCCTGCCTGCATTCTTTTATTATTTTTTTTTGTTTTTTGTTATGCTGCTCTGATTTCAACTTTCTTCGTTTAGAATTTCAAGTATCGAGCATTAAACACATTAAAGGCAGCAGGCCACTGACTTCAATCTGTCATGCTTATCTGGCCACTTTGGATATTTTCAATTTTTATGAAGCACAAACAGGCACAGTGTTGCCAATACAACACTAAGAGAGAAATTAGTAAGGAGCCCGTCCCTGCAGCCGCTTGCCAACTATTACAACAAGTTTTCGCCTTCTACACAGCATCAAACTGCCTACGACTATCAGAAGAATTTTGATAAGTCACCCTAAATATAACTTTGGGATTGAACACAAAACCAGCGCTAAAATTGTTAGTCGCGTAGCCCTCTGCGATTTATTTATTTATATAGCTAAATATTGTTTTTTTTCTTGTTGTTTCTTGGCAGATTTGAGACAAGTTTGTTGCAAAAAGAAAAATGTGTAAAAAAAGGTGGATTTCTAAAATATTTTTCTTTCCTTCCGTCCTCTGTGAAATCGTGCTAAAAATCTAAATGGTTTGATTTCCCATACAACATTGTCGGTGTCACACATACAAACATATTTTCACTAACACCGCCACTATGATTGGCAAATGTTTGACCGTGCCCTTGAAAAAAGCTATTCAAACTTTTTAGCAGCAAAACTAAAATGATTAATGACGTTTAGCACCGTATTTCTAAAGTTATAGCCGAATTAGTACTAATTTCTTTAGTTCTAAAAGTGTACGAAAAATAAAATTTCTTATAAAGTTTTTTTTATAAGTTTTTTCCAAAAACTATAATATATAAATCTTTTAGTACTAAGATTAGAAGTACGTTATGCATAATTTTGATGAAAACTAAGTAAAGCTTTTAGTTCTTTAATTTAATTTTTAGCACTAAAAATTCAAGTACAAAATTTGTAAATTTAGCCCAAAAATACATTTTAGTATCAAAATTATGCTACAAAAGATTTTATTACCAAACATTTTTAGTACAAAAACTATTAATGATGCAGTTTTTAGAACTAGAAGTGTTTTTTACTTAAGAATTACTTTAAGGCTGTTGCTTTGAAGCTTTTCCCATTTATTTATTAATAAAGAAATATTTTATTTTACTTAAAGTCGAGGCTCATAGCAGTGATGAACTTTCCTTAAGCAGGTGTTCCCTGTTTAAGCATAAAACTGCAGAGGGCCAAGTTTTGACTTTTGACGTAAATTGACTTCTTTGGCATATAAAAGCTTTCTGTGATTTAATATCCATCTACAAGGGATTCCCCGTAGCTGTTGTTACATGGCAGTCCGTTTAAAAGTGGCGACGTATGAGGACAGGTTATATGTCACTCGACCTTTACCGACAACTAACTCCAGATCTTTTGCTTACTCTCGCTCTCTGCATACGATAACGTTATAATGACATGGCGGAAAATGCAGTCTTTCCTCTTTTGCAGTTCTGGTAACTTCAACATCAATAATCCCAATAAATGCACTAAAGTACAGATATAAAATTAATTTTTTTCGTTAATGGCTCGTTCCCTTTTTTTGGTTTTTATTTTAGTTTCTGTGGTTGGCTGCCTCTCAGAGCCTTCTTCTTTTTCTTCTATTGCATTTATTTTTGTGCACATTATGTTGACTTTTTTAAGCTCTAACAAATTGGGGTGAATGTCACCAGGATGCTTTTGTACTGTTGCGACTTTTTTTGTTATTGTCACTGCTGTTGTTTTGTTTTGTTCTGATTGGTTTAATTCTGTTTTGTTTTGTTTTCTTTAAATTTTTTGCATACGAATGAGTTTAAATTAAATTTTTAGATTTGGGTTGCCGCATGATTTTTCATTAAAATGTTTTGTTTAATTTTTTTTAAGTTTTGAAGTATAAAATGAGAAATTTTTCTGCAGGTAATGACAAGTACTTTACAGGAAGAGAAAAAATTTTTGTAAAAAAAACTTGTAAGAAATAATTTTAAGTCTTTGAACGAAAAAATGGGAAAGATTATTGCCGTACTCACCATAGGTGGTGAGTTATAAAATTTAAAATTAAAAAATTTTTTTTTGTTATTTTTTTTTTGGTCATGTGGCCGCTATTTTTAATAAAGTTTAAATAAACCGGAAGTATTGTATCCATGAATCATATCTCTTCGGAAAGTCGAAATTCTAATCTTTTAAGAGAATTTTAAATTATTGCCATATCCACCATAGGTGGTGAGTAATAAAATTTTAAAATTAAAAATTTTTTTTTTCTTAACTTGGCGAGAAAATTATGGGAAAGGATTACGGGCAGCTAAAGTGCAATAAAAGCAAATTTCAACCTGTGGAATTTTTTTTAATAATTTTGATTTTTGCATAAGCAAACGAGTTTATAGAGTCATATATTTCCTATGAAAGAAAATAAATTATTATTTAATGCCTCCGAAATCCAAGTTTCTGCGCTTTAAGGAGGAACTTATGAGAAACTCATTGCAGCAATCAATCAGAACAAAAAAGCTTTTAATTTATATTAAGAAATCTGAAAACATGTAAACGTAAACTTACGGCTGTTTAAGCTGAATTGCCACTAGCAAGCATTTACAATAATAATTTGAACAACAAAATAAATAATTAATATAAAAAATAACAATAAAAATAATATAAAAAATACGCAAACAACTTTTGTTTATAATAAAAATAAAACCTGCAATACCACAAAATTTCTTCTCCGTCAACAATTTCAAGCAAAATGGGTTATTGCGTCGCAAATAATTAACACTTGACAAACAAAACTATTGTAAATTAAGGCAACAAAATTTAAAGTTGAAAAACTGTTTACTTGTATTGAATTCATTAAACTCGCCTTTAAATGTTATTCACAAACTGTTTTCTTACTTTCTTTTTTTCTAATATTTACCATTCTTTTTCTAGAATGTATTCGCACTTCCTTTTGAGTCAAATATTTTTCAAATTTTTATTCGTGAAATGCAAACAAACACACGCATCTATGGAAGTGCATACTTTAGTCTTCAAAATAATTATTAACCCATAGAGAGGTGAGTGAAGAGGAAATCATCAGATATGAGAGCTTGTTTTGGGACTAGCCAGCGTTGGAAGCTTTTCATTTATATAACTAAATAATGTGTTTTCCGTGAAATTCATAAAAACACACGCATCTATGGAAGTGCATACTTTTGTCTTCAAAATAATTATTAACCCATAGAGAGCTGAGTGAAGAGCGAATCTTTAGATATGAGAGCTTGTGGGACTAGGAAGCGTTGGAAGCTTTTCATTTATACAAGCAAAAATTGTGTTTTCCGATTTATAAAAAACTGCTCTCTCTAAGTGCAATCTGAGGTTCCTAAGAGCTTTTAGATAAGTTGAATAAGTTTCAAATAAACTATATAGCCTGTAAGCGATCCAAAGAAACTAACCAATAATACTGCAATCAATAGCAAATACGCACACAATAAAGTTTATACAGCTTAATAACTGTAGAAAGTATGCCAAGGCGAATTCAAACAGCTGACCTTATCACAGCAAATGATAATCATCTCTGAATTAGCTGAATTAACATATTTTCTTTGCCGGCTTGTACTTGTTGTTCTTTGTGGCCAATTTCACTGGTGATTGCAGGCCAGCTAACCGCTGTTCTTTAACAAAACATTCTTGAAATTTCAACTCTCCTTAAGAAAATCTTTTAGCAGCAGAGCGACAACTTAAGTTAATTCGCCTTCAAGTATTCCTTTACTTTACCAACTTACTTGGCGGCCGCAGAATAAAAATTTAAAATAAATACTGACTGTCATAGCCTCGGGAAGTAAAATTTGCTTGAATAAACTACGAAAAAGGTGAAAATATAAAATATAAGCTGAAAAGCTGGCTGGTAAATTTTATTTAGCAGTTCGCCTAATTTACTTAACATATTCAGCAAGATATTTATTAAGACTTTATTTCATCAGATATACACTCTGCTAATAAAACATATTCATATCTGTATCACAATCTGATTTGCTGTACAGAAATAAAAATATCGAAGCAGAATGTGCCTGCTGAATATCAAAATATATTGACTTAATTATATACTAAGCAAAAGTCACAAATCCAATTACCTGACTATGAATAAGAACATGCTGAAAAGTCATCAACTTAATTAAAGTTTTATATGACAGTATGAAAATAGTTTGCTGAATACGATTTTCATTGGCTGAATAAGCAAAATTTCTTTTTACAAAATTATATATTTCGATTAATGAATAAATAGATTTTATATGAACTTTCGTTTACAGTTTTTTGCCTGCTGAATAAGAGTTTTAATTGCTGAATACGACTAATATATATTGTGAAAGGTATTTGCAGAATACCTTTTTGGCAGAAATTTCTTTAATTTCCAATTGATTAATCGCTGCTAAAGTATAAAAAAAAATAATTTTTACTCGTGTTAATTATTTAGCATTTCGTATGGGTGTACGAGTATAACCCGCTTATACACCTCAACTTAATAACTTTTCAAAACTTATCGGTGTGTATCGTTGTCTATGTATACTGTTCGGGCAAACTTGAGTATCTGTGTGTATTTCGAAACTAAAGATTATTCATACACTCCACACGTGTTTCAAGTTCATTGCCAAAATTTGTTTTTTTTAATACTTTTTTTTCTCTTCTTTTTGTTAATTCTGTCATTTTTCCTTCTTTTATGTATTCATGAGATACTGCTGTTAACAAAAAGTTTAATAATAATTTACCGTCTTTTAGGTTTTTAAAGTGTGTATTTTATTATTCATATCAAGTTTAATGTTTTTATACTTTCGAGTCAGCGGCAGATTTTGCGAAACATTTCAGATATTTAAAATAAAAGGAAAGTGTGAATAGAGAAAAAATTCTTCAAGCTTTGATTGATCAAAACAGATTTAAAAGATTTAAATTAAACGGCCTTTTTAAGATCAAACTGAATTGTATCGCTGAGAGGAGCTTTAACGATTCCATAAATTTTTCTTTTTTCCACATAAAAAAATATTTTAAAAAATTTATTCTAAATATTTACTTACACTTGATTTAAGCTTAAATAAAGTTACTCAAGAAATCTTGCACTTACCTAAAAAGAGAAAGAAAAAAATAATGAATTAATATTATTATTCAAAATAAAATACAATTTATTAGTTAAAAGTTAATTCAATTAATTTATAAATTTTAAAACTTGTTAAGTAGAGCTCGTCATATTTTATTACACAAAATATTTACTTATATTTCGTAAAGATTTTTAGTCTTAAATTCTGTTGAACGAACCTAATAAATTTTTTAAATTTAAATTTACTCAACTAAATTAGTAATTATTAATAACCAGAAACATTTTAAAAACAAGTAAATTCAAGTGGAATAAAGTTGTTCATTTGAATTGGCTCAGAGAAATTTGAGTTAAACTAATTCCAAAATTTAGCTTTTACGAAATTTTCTACAGCTGAATCAGGGAGTTAAATTACAAATTTTACATATAAGAAATTTTATTAATTTAAAACATTTGACTCAAATTTCTCAATATTAAGCAATTTAAATTATTTCCTAAATTATATTTAATATTAATTTTTTTTTTTTAAATTTAAATTAAGTGCAAAATATATTTCTATTAAAAATTTTTTTGTTTGCTGAATTGAGGTATTGTTTAATAAATTAATTTCTTTAATTTAATTATTTATTGTTTATTTATATTTTCATATTACATACTTATATTTAAATATTATTTTTTATGATTTTTTTTTTGCTGAATTGGAAAATGAACAACTTTTAGATATAAGAACAATGGCTGAATTAAAAACTAAATCTGTTTGAAATAAAGTTATTAAATGATAATATTTAATTAGCAAAAACAATGCGGAAAAACTAAATTAAACTTTCAGTAGAGTTTTCCAAATTTCCAAAATATAGCAACATTGATTCAGCTAAATTAGGCTCTCCCGGCTTAATCTCGATTTAAAATAGGTAAAATCTTATAAAATACTTTGAATCCAGCTTAATTGAAGGGTGGGAATAAAAAAAACAAATTTTTAAAGCTGAATAAAAACAAAATGAATAAAGAAAATGAATGAATGAGAATTCACAATTTTGACTTTATTTATACTTCTCGTTTATTTGAAACGAAGTGCTTTAAGTCTAAAGCAATCAACTTCAGTCTACTTTATTTAAATAACGCTTGAGCTACACAAATTAATATTCAGCGAAATATTAAAAATGCTGAATATTAAATGGGGTATCAGACAATTCTTATGGGCTTTTCACCCCACCCTACAGCAGATCTTCAGGCAACCTTTTAAGCTTTAGTAATTAGTACTCGTATTTAAAAAAAAAAATTTATTCTGCTGAATTGGCATTTTAGAGTAGAAATAATTCAATTTTGCTTCATAATTTATGAAAAAATTATGTTAAATAAGGAAAGCGAAATTATGTTTGATTAGCTATTTTAATAAAATGTTTATAATGCCGAATTTTATTTCTTTTTTAATTGTTCTTTAACGAATACTCGTTTTAAGAACCACGCTAACAGCAATCACGAATAACCTTAAAATTTTGTTTAAATTTGTCTGCTTTTTGGCCAATCAAACGCGCGTTCTAATTTCATTTGTGTTTGTATTAAAAATTGCGCGCTTTTAGTGACGTGTGCGTATATCTGCGACTACGCAAGTCATTTTTTTATTACAATTTAGTTTTTGTTGTTTCATTAAAAGCAAAAATTATCTCATCATAAAAAGCAAACGAATATTTTTAACTGAAACACAAAAGGCCGCAACACTCACTTTCCACAACTGCCTCTCTCACACTGGGGCGCTCAGTGCGTGCAAGAGGAAACATCTACGGACTTGTGCACGTCTAGTAACGATAGATGTCTAAACGAATGACAAAAGCGAGGAATACAATTTTTTTTTTTATTAACAATAGTTTCGATGTGTGGCGGCATACTCGTAAGAGCAAGTTTACTAACCTTGAACTTCATAAAAAAATGTTTTTAAACCAATTTTGCATTTACCTGATATGAGAACGTGGCCCAGTTAAGGCTCACGATCAATTATACTGGCACATTAGAAAGCTTTCTTTGCGTATGATAATGCGTGAACATGGACGATATTTTTAATACCTCTTTAAGCATTGGGATGTGATTGAAAAGGGTCTGCAATTGCTTTGAATTAAACTGAATAATAAATACTCGGTGTCAGCTGTTCCCAATTAAGAAATTGTTAATTTCAGCATGAAAAGCTTGCACTCGTATTCAAATGCCAACAAACTTCTATATTCCAAGAATTGATATCATATTAAATATTACGTAAAGAAAATAAATTGGAACAATATTATCAATGAGCAAGTGTGAATCTATATGAACCACAAAGCTTTAAAAGCTCATTAAACCAGAAGATAGAATTTCCATATGAGCTGCAGCAGAATAAGCAATTATGGCCAAATTAAGCTTAATAATACCCCTCCTACGAAACCAACTCTAAGTCCCCTTTCACACACATCAATTTTTCTTAAATTTTCTTTTGAAGCTGCATTTACGTGCATACACGAACATTTTGCTTCATCAAGTTTCGTTTCTTTCCTTTCAAATTTATATGGTTTTCGGCACAGAAATGTCATATTACGATTTGCAGC
This sequence comes from Ormia ochracea, assembly GCA_963402855.1. Lineage (NCBI taxonomy): Eukaryota > Metazoa > Arthropoda > Insecta > Diptera > Tachinidae > Ormia > Ormia ochracea. Next base: position 46,873,177 of record OY727106.1, read on the forward strand.
CAACTTCAAGTATAAAATTTTCTTAAACTTTGTGCTACTGTTCAGGTTTGTACCTCTTTTTATTCTCTTCACATCTTTCTACGAAATACTCAATAATTGCCGAAAGCCAACTAATTCTAATATAATTAAATTTTAAATATAGAAATTTTAATTTTTAATAATAATTTTAAAATAATAGCAGCTAAAAATAATTGAGCCAGAATCAGGAGGCTCAATATAAGATTTAACTGATCAGAAAGCATAAGTTTTTTAAATAAAAAAGTTTAAACTATAAAAAATATAAAATTTTGAAGTTACTATAAAATTATTTAATAAATAAAAATTTGTTCCAACAATTAATTATCTTTAATAAATAAAAAAAAATCAAACCAAGATATATAAAATAATAGATAAATCTCAGCTGGCAAACGTTCAGGCTGGTACATCATGCATACAATTTTCAAAAACAAATAAAATATATATTAACAAAAAAAAAAAACAAATTTAAAACTAAAAACCAATTTAAATAATTATTAAATTTAAATTTTGATATCAATGCATTAAGTAAAATTAAATAATTACTAAAAATAATTTATATTATATTTATAATATATAAAAATAATTTATTTTTACATACAATATTACAATATTTATTAATTATTAAATATATAATAAAATTATTATTATTTTATAAATATATAAAAATTTAATTATTAGGTTATATAAATTTAAAAACATGTAATAAATTTGAAATAATTAGTGTAAAAATTATTCTTCCTTAAAAAAAAAATTAAATGTAAATAAAAACATTTTCTTCTAAATTAGCAAGAAAAAAAAATTAAATGAGTGCGTTAATTAATTAAAATTAAATAATTTTAAATATTGTTGTCGATGCGTTAATTAATTAAAATTAAATTAAAGTGGTAATTAAAAAAAGAGATATTCATATATTATCGGATGAAAACACAGGTCAGAACATATAGAAAATCCTGGAAGCTTTGATTTTACCAAATTACTATAATTAATTAATTAATTAGTAATTAAATTAATTAAATGCAAGGAAAAGGAATATGGTAATTTCTTTGATTTCATCAAGTTTGAAACGGTACTTTTAATATTTTCATAAGGTTTTTTAACAGTTACAGTATAAATGGGTGAAAATATCAGCGATATTTTATATTCTCTACATTCTAATATGCAGAGCGGTGTTTCTTTCATCAGGTGAGAGTAGCTGGCACCCCAATCACCTATTCCGATTGAAATCTAAAACTACTTCTGAACTAATTTTCTATTTGAGTTTTACAACCGCAATTTATAATTCTTTTTTTATTTAGAAGCATCTGCTTTGAAAAGCTTCCATTTAAATACTCTTATTCTCTATCCTACAAAATCGCACGATTCATTCACAGATAATTATGGCCGACGTATGAGCGACGTCAAGAAATCATTTCAAAATGGCGTAGTAGGTGCTACAATGGAAGCAAATTTTCGCTCAATTTTGCTGTATATAATAAAAAGTCCCTCAAAGCTTTTCTAATTTTAATATTTAAAACTTCTTTTAAAAACTTTTAATATTTAAAACTTTTCCAGCCGACATGTCATATACAAGTTTGGTAAATAATGCTTTTGCGTACCATTGTTGTTCAGAAAGAAATAGTAATGATTTTTAAACGATTGTAGGTGATCTGTCTTGACTCCCACCACTTCACATGCGAGCTTTACCCACCACCAGCGTATACAATCATTCTAATTAATTTCTATCTTTAGAATAAATGCATTTGTATTAGTGCGTGTGTCAAAAACGCGGCAAAATTATAATCATGAGTACGTATTTGTTTAGAAAGTTTACAGTCGAAGATCTACAATTTTGTTTAGAAAAAATGGCCAAAAAGCTTTTACATTTATTTCCAAATATAGTTTAATAGTTTTTTGGGGTACAATACATGCATGGATGCATACATATGTATATACACTCAGAGACACATCCGTACACACAGCCATACGTAGACAATAATTAGTAGTGATTTTTTTTGGGAATAGAAAATTAATAATCAATTTGTGGGAACTGTTGCGTAGGAAAAAGTGGTAGAGGTCAGTATTTGGCAAACTTTCGAAGAAAATTTAGGACAAAATCGGTTTTATGGGGGAATATATTCTGCAATTAGCTGCCACATGCCACATATATTATTGTATTGCATGCCCAGTGCAGTAGGATACTTTGGTTTGTTGGGAGAGTAAGTTTTCCATCAACTAGAAAAAGTAATATAAAAGCAAGTTCAGCATTAAAAACTATATAAATAGGCTTTATCAATAAAAAGCGTTAATATGACAAATAAGCGCTAAAATCACTAATAAAATAGGAATATTAGAAGCGCTTTTAATTCATTCCAATTGCGGTAGAAGAACGAAATATACTGCTCTGATGTTAAACAGATTCAGCCCAGCTGATCTGTACAACTACAAAAACACCGCTTGCTGAAATTGTCGCTTTGCAGCGAACGGAACTAACAAAGTTTTAAAGTTTAAAAAAGCCAAAAGTAAATGCAACTCTGATTCGATGTATATTATGATTTTACGAATATTTTCATAAAGTTTTGTAAATCGTACAACTCAACAACAACTCCGTATCACAGATGTAATTTTCGGACACACTATTATATTTTTCCAGCAGACATATCAGTTTTGACAAGTCTTACGATTGCGAATAGTTAATAGTGAATCACACTCTTAAATAGTCCAACAACATTTTCAAGCCCCATTATTCGCTCCCTTTATATGACGGCATCACTATTTCTGTCTTTATATATATATACATAGATTCCAAAAAGCTACAGATATCGCGTATATTTAGCTGCGTTTAACCCATAAAAATAAGCATAAAGTTTTCTTTCTTTTTCTCTCTCACTCTCTCAATCTATTTCTCTCACTATAATTTCTTAATTACTTAAGTAACAAACCAGAATAGTTTCTTTTATAATTTCTTGAATAATTTGCTTTTATTTTGCTTTTCTATAATCATTTCTAACAATATATTTAACATCAGCTGTTTGACGAATTGTGAGCTAGAATTTGGGTTCACAGTTTTAAACAAAATTTGATTTATAAATTTTTGCTGAATCTGATTATTTCTAGGAAAATCTTTTATAACAGTTAATTGATTTGCAAATCATTTATAATAATATATAATATTTTTAAAAAGTTTTATGATTTCCCAAATTGTTTGCTGAATTGCGGAAAAGAATTCCTCACACAGTTTCTAAAAATATATTTTAATTGTAGTTGAATGACAAGATAATATTTTTTCTCATTATTTCTAAATGCATAAGATCTAAAAATGTTTTGCTGAATTGCGAGGCATAAGTTTATCTGATCATTCCTAATTAATTGCTTTAGTACATTTTTAATATTTCTCATAATATATTGTATATAGTTGAGTGATTTACAAATACTTTGCGGAATTGCAAGTTCGAAAATTTATTGGCAATAAAATCTCAGCTGAATAGTAAGTGGCTAGTTTACTTGTAAAGTAAATTGCAATGCAATTGTACAAAAATAATATATAAAACTATTTGCTGAATTCAGCAATTTTTCTTTAGCTGAAAACCAAACAAGTTGTTTCGCCAAAACATTTTGTGAATTTTATAAATTCATAAATTTAAAAATAAATGTTTACTGAGTTAAGAAGGAAAATGATCAGCTGGATTAAAAAAAATTTCTTGATAAACAACGTAAACTTAACTTGCTGAAATAAAGCAGATACCACAAAACCTAAAGACTGCCTTTTTAAAAAAATTGCTATATTTTTGTAATAAATTTTCATTCTTATTTTCTCAAGCAGTTGAAAAGGCAAAAGGCGTGGCTGTAATGATACATCACTGGAGATCCGAAGAACTCAAAAAAGTAGTTTCATAGGCAACCAAATTCTCGTTCAGTTTTCTCAATTACTACAAGCACGTCTCTGCAAAATTAAATAGCTGAATTTGTAATTAATCTTTTGCTTAAAAATCAAATTATTTCATGAGCTTTTAAGGAGATACAGAGAAATCAATTTTTTTTTCTTGTGCTGCCGAGTAGATTTCTATTGAAAACCTCCTGAATCCTGATCATGAATGTGAAAGAGCGATATATATATATATAGAGAGAGAGAGGAACTACTTAAGAGTGTACTTTTTTTATCTTTTACACTTTTTTGAAGTTCAAGTTCATTATAAGCAATTCCCATTTAGTTTCAAAGCAGATGACTGAATACGTTTTTGGATGATCTTCACTTTTTTTTTTTATAAATAAAAATGTACTTATTGTTTTTTAAGTGGAAGTGCATGCCTACAAACTTACTTACAGACAGACAGACATTATATCCTCCATTTTCATTACGTCTTTTTTCTTTGAAAGAACTTCAGGTTGTTCTTTTTTTTTTTATTTACTTTCAATATTTCATCATTTCAAGGGTAATTTTATTTAAGTAAATTTTTTTTTTTTGCTGCAGCACTCTGTACTACCCTACAAACAAGTAGACCAGGTATTCCTTTAAATGTATTTCCTGTTCTTTTTCTCAATTCATTCTTAAACCTTTAAAAGGTTCATTTTAGAAATACTACAGACCTTAAAAACAAATATAGTACGTATGAGTTTAATGGAGTCGTAAATACTTTTGTGTACAACAATAAACAAAAAAAAAATAATTATATTTGAAAAATAACTTTCTTTGCTAAGCAAACAATGAAACAGACACTCTACTTTTTACTAAAATAATTTAAGCGACAAGCAAACTTTTTTAAAATTCATATCTATGACAAATAAAGCACGAGAAAAGCTGTAAAATAGCGAACTACAAAATTTGCTTGCATTAGAAAATTCGCTTTTTCAAATTAGATTATTCGAAGCGATATTTCTACTCGCCTGGTTTTATTGCAGCACAATTAAAGAGTATCAGCATGGCGGGAACTTTAAAGGCCTCGTTTAGAAAGCCAAAAATAAAAGACATATACACTACTTCATAAACACGAAAATCTGACATAATATCCTTCCTATTTTAAAAAATCGCTTTAAAAGGGGCTTGCTGCTGCCACACTATCATATGAAAATGATACCAATAATTTCTTCTTTGCGGAGTGAAGTAAATGCAACTCTGATCAAATGAAAATTCTAATGTTATGAGAATTTTCTCAAACTTTTGCTTGTCAAAAAAACTGATACCTTTTTAGGCCAGACTATCCTTTTTCTTCACACAAATAACATATTTGGCATATCGTACGACTGTGTAGGATAGTCTATCTAGGCCTTGAATGAGATCACTGATGTTTTATTTCATTTTAAGCAATATCACCCAACAGAATATAGTCCATGACTACAAATGCTCAAGAATTTATTGTGCTTTAATTTTCATTACAAAAATCCCAGCATAAAATGAGCCTACCTAATGCACATACAAGCCAACATACATGCAAATGCCATACGCATATTTCAATCATTTTGCAGTTTCTCTTTCTTCAGCTTAAATATCATGCGAATGAGCATGAAAAAAGTAATTATTATGTTCCGCTTACCTTCAAAATAAAGTTTCGAAACGAGCAAAGAGAATTAAAAAGAACGATTCTTTTTTTTTTTTTTGGGCAATACAAGAAAAATGTCAATGTCCCAACAACCTTGAAAGAACTTAACAAAGTCAGCAGTTATTTTTGTTAAAAACACTATACAAAATATCTTTTATGATCGTAAAAAATAAGTAAAATTTGCGAAAAGCAAGAATACGAAAAATTTGCCGAATTAAAATAATGATCATTTATTTTTACCAACTTCCAATAAGAAGAGAGAAAATTTTTGCACGCACAAAAATGGGAGAGGTGAGGAGTAGGAATAATAAATTAAGTAATGGAACTCTACATGAACATACACACATACATACATACATTCGTACACGTGTTAGACATTTGAGGATGTGTGGCGCGGAAATATTATTAAAATAGTGTCCAAATGCTGAATGGGTCGATCGAAGAGCACCACTACTGGTTTTCAGTGTTGACATCAACGTCATGATTAGCATCAGCCAAAGCTGGGGAAGTACAATTTTAGGGGCTTCCCCTACATCACAGATACATATATTGTAAGAATAAAAAACCAAAACAATTGATTTAAAAGAATTAGCAAATTATCGTGAAGGTGTCCGAAAGAAAATTATTTAATTTTACTTAAAACTGCACTTTAATTTAATTTAATTAAACCAAATTAATTTACTTGAATTAATTTAATTGTCATTGATAAAATTCAATATGAATTCAGTTATTTGAATTTACATTTCAATTTGATTCAAATTTTGCTTCATTTAATGTATATAAAATTATTTCCTTTTTTAATTTAATTCAAATTAATTAATTTAATTTTTTTTTACTTAATTTGAAATGTATTCTAAGTAAACTATTAACATCAATTTGAATATTATTTTAGGATTTTTGAGCGATTTGTATATAAATAAAAATTGATTATTATTAATTAATATAATTTTATTATTTAAATGCAGAGTAATTTTTTTTGTTTTATATTTATTTTTAATTAGTTGGATTTAAATGAATTTAAATTTTTTAAATATATATTTTTTTTATTTTTAATTTATTAGAATTACATTAAATTTAAATTTATTTACTTTAATTTAATTTTATATATTGATTTATTAATTAATTTATTTATTTATTAAGTTATTTAGTGTTAAAATCAATTTTATTTTTAAATGCTTTCGACTTAATTAAAATTTAATCAAAATAATAAAATTTTTTGTTTTTATACAAAGAACTCGGGGGATAGTGCCTAATTATGCAAATCAATGTGCCGAACTACAGAATCTTACGAACTATTACAGCAGCGCCCTGGTATATTAAAAACTCAAATATACACAAAGATTTGGATGTTCCCTTGGTGAAAGCTGAAATTAAAAAATATGCAGGAAGATACCTAAAAAGGTTAGAAACGCATCCCAATATTTTAGCCCGTAATATCCTAAGCGATAGGGGATATACGCGTTTGAGTAGGAGGGACCTGGTTGCCATTAGCCAAAGCTAAATAAGTAAAAGGATACAAAAACAAAAATCCAGCGCAACACATATTTTTTGTCTAGCAATGGCTGGACATAATACATATTAATTTTTTATATATTAAGATTTGAATAATTATTGCGATTTCAATATTATGAAGATACAGTAAATAAATCATGTTAAAAAAAAAAAAAAAAAAAAAATGTGCCGAACTAGGCTTATTTAATTTCTGATTTAAATTGTTTGCTGGGTCATTATTAGTGACTGGCGACTACTGACGCTGACTTTGTCACTTAAATATTCCAATAAAAAAAAAATTCATTCAAATCCATTTTTATACTTTTAGTTCAATTTAACTTTAGTGAATTTTTTTTTTTCTTTAATTTTATTTAAACAGCATTTATTTTAATCCAAAGCAAATTAATTAAATACAAATTAGTTTACCACAATTAAAATTCTCAATGGTTTTTAATTACAGGAGTAATTTAATTATTTGTAAAAATTTACAAAATTTAATTTAAGTTTTGCAATTAAATCATCTTTCAGAATCAAATTACCGAACGAAACATTGAAAACTGATACGAAAAATTAAAATTTAATTTAACGAACTTAAGCCAGAATAATTGAAATACTTCTTTGTTTATAAATTAATTTAATTGACTTTTTTAATTTAATTCAGTTTAATTTAATTTGAATCAATATTAAGATTGTTTATAGCTTAAGAAAAAAGGCTTTATACTGTTTAAGCTTCTCATTTGTTTTAATTCAATTTTAAGATAAGTATCTGGAGTTGTTCTTGGAACTACTTGGGGGTAAAGTGTCTCTGAGAATCTGCACTATTGCATAAGGAAATTGCGCAGAATCACAAGTATTTCCTCTTTTACTAAATATTAATTTCTATCATATATTTTTCGGAATCTCAATGGGTTTGTACTGTACTAGAAATAGTAGACACCTTAGAAACACATGTAATGGGTCTTAACGTCTTATTCTCTTCTCTCAAAAAATCACTTCTATATAATTAATATAAAATTGTAATTTCTTACGTTGTGATGTTCTTCCAGTAAATAAGAATTATGTAATTAAAATTTTTTTCTTATTCCATTTTCAAAGCTTTTTAAACTTTCTTCTGTTCTTATGCTTCTTGTAGAAATCAAAAGTAATTTATTTATTTATAATACTCTTTATACGTTTTAAGGCTTTCTTCGTGAATTATTGTATTATTTTGCCTTTTACTTTCTTCGCCGGTCAGTTGCCGCGCAGCCGCTTTGCATTTGTACTGGTGCTTATGTAGCTTTTAAGAATATTATGAAAAAAAGAAAAACATTTTGTGTGTCTGTTTACATGATGTCATGTACGAGTATTTATTTATGTTGTAACCACTAACTGCCTTTTACGTTTCTTTAATGCAGGTCAATAGTAGTGAAAAGAAAATAATTTGATGAGAAGTCGAATTGGGCTAAAAAGGTAAAATTATATCAATTGTGGGCCTCTTGCAGTTTTAAATTAACACAACAACTTAAGAAGGAGGAATTTAAAAAGTAAATGCGGATTCATATGTTTTTTAGAGAAACTCAAGTTTAAGTTGGTCACACTGTTTCATTTGACAAACAGCTGACATTGGATTTTTGTTTAAACTTCTCTGATATTTCATTTTGGTTGGACTGATAAAAATTTTCTTCTCAGATGAAATCTATTTTTGGTTGTATGGAGACGTATGAAGATATAAGCCAAATTGATGCATTTGGAGTGAGACAATCAAGAATTTTTTTCGAAACTGAACATATTAGTGTTTGCTGGGTTTTTCTAGGCTGGCGGAAACATAGAACAACATCTAAGAATGCTGCTGTCAATAATAAACGGATCCACAGAAAGATTCGAAATTTTTTCTTACCTCAATTAGCTGGCGTTAATCTTGCCCACATGTGGCTCTAATAGGGTGAAGCCCCGTTTCACAAATGATGTACTTAAATAAACTTTTGCTTCAAGAGTAATTTTATGCAATTTTTATAAATTGGCCGCCAAGATCGTGTGATCTAAGCCCGTTGCATTATTTGTAGAGAAAAAAAAAAAAATAGTAAAAATAGTAAAATTTTATGTTAGTAAAGAACTTACAAGAATTGTGAGAAAAAGCTCTCCGACATAAAATGAAAAATTTCCTTCTTTATTTCGATTTTTTTTTTTTTTTAAATTCTTGTATACCTTTTCAAATTGATTTTGACAAGAAAATTAAAAATAAAATATTCATATAAAATCTAGCTTAAAATTTCTTTCATAACATGTATGAAATATTCATAATTCCTATAAGAAAATTCTGTTCCCTAAAACGTTTAATAGCAAATAGTTCCAAATACAAATTTTTCATTTTGTTTTTGTTTTATTTCAAGTTCAATGTCAAAACAAAATTAAAATTCTAAATTGAACGTGTGAATAATTAATAAAATTTACTACTTACACGGATTTAATTAATTGTATGCTTATTATTTTCTTTTCATACAGATGTAAAATAATTCATGCTGAGTGTGTCATTCATTTTTAAATAGATTATATTTCCGCATATTAGACCCCAATAAGTTTTTGTTTTATATAAAAAAAAAAAAAAAATTACAATTTAACAATTAGAGAGAATTTACATGTTTTGTTAAACTAATTAGGCCTGCCTTGAGAACAATTGTATAAAGAATATTTTAAGGAAGTAACAAATCTATACAAATGAGTGATTTTTTAAAACTTTTTCTTTCTAAAAACAAGCAAGTCTTGTGGCAACTTCACGTTAAGACACAACAAACTAAAAAAATTTTTAATTACATATTTCCAAAGTAAAATTCAAAGTTTGGCATTAAAGTCGTTCTGTTTGGAGGCAGATTATCCAAACCATTCACAATTTAAACATTTTCTCACTTTGTGACAAGCAAAGACAAGAAAGAAAAGCTTTTTGCAGCTTTTATAAACAGCAGCAGGTTATTTAATAATAGTACTGTTGCTCACAGTACACAACAGCAGCGCCACTTTAGTGTTGGCGGCAACTTCATGAACATGTCTGTATATAGTCTTGTTAAAAGCTTTTAAACGAGAAGAAAACAGGAAAGAGAGCTGCAGTACAAATTTCAATATTTAAGCCACTACTCAACGCTAGATGGCTGTCGCTGAGGCGACATAAACATAAGTTGAATTTACTTGAAGCATGCTTGCAGACAATAAAAGCACATTTCAAATCAGTATTTAAAAAAAATTTTATTTTTATTGGTAGTCTTCAAAAAAAAAAAAAAAAAAAAATTATAATAAAAATCCTATTAAAATAATTCAACTTTTTTTCCTGCTTGAATTTTGTTATTATTTTTGGCATAAAAAAGCCAATGAGCTGCAAATGCAGAAAACATTTCATTTCAAACTTGAAAATACTTTCTTTGATGCTTCAGAAATCTTTTCTAGCAAAATTCGCTCGCATATATCGTTTCTCTAGCAATGTAAAATTATTTCAAATTAGATTTTTTAATAAATTTTAAAAAGATTAGAAAACTGATTTGTTTTCTTCCATTTTTGCTGTTGTATGCACAAAAATTTTTTGCAAGGAAGTTTGTTTTATTTTCTTCAAAATAAAAACTTTTGAAAAGTTAAATATATAATTTAAAAAAGTCTATTTTGCAGAGGCAATATATTTATTTTGACTTTTATTCTTTTACTTTTTTCATAATTGACGTCACACAATGCATTGAATTTTACATTTTAATTGAAAGAACAAAAAAAATATTTATTTGTGTATGTATGCAAATGCATGTATATATGTATATGTATGCATGTGTGTTTGTATATAAAAATTGAGTTCATGAACGTTTGTCGACTTCAATTGGCTTGACTACGGTGATTGACAAAGTGCAATAACTACACCAACACAAAAACAAGACAATCAAATATAACTAACCAACCAACCAACCGCAGCAAAAAAATAATCTACAATTTTAACCAACAACAACGAAAGGCTTCACTGTAAACACAACATTCTAATTGTAACACACTCACAATTACAAACAAGCTTAACGATTGCAGCAGCGAATAAACACGATTGCAATTGGGTGGAAACAATAGAAAATGCATTTCTCATGTATCAACACAGTGAGCAGGGCTGCCAGGTTTCGCCATTTTGCTTTGGCAAAAACACTAATTTGCATTTCTGAGAGAGTACTCAAAAATAAATATTTCCCCAGAAATCTATTAGAAAAAGAACTCTCTATATTTATTTAACTACTTTACTAAAAATGTATTCTCAAAATAATTTTTTTTTACGAAAACTTTTCACACTCCTTTAAAAACAATTTTCAGAAAGTCCCAAGTCTGTATTTGCTAACTGCGTTAAATCGCATACAGTTGCCGATTTTAGTTTTTTTGTGGATTTTATAAGGGGAACCACACTTTGCTCACTTGCTGTAGACTGGCACAATACCGTGCAATGTCTTTTAAAGCAGTTTAGTGAGCACATAAAAAAAATCCCCTAATTTGCGATTCACAACCTACATCTGGCCGCCCCTACAATGAGAAAGAAAATGTTTTAGAGGGAGAAAAAGAGTGCGAGTATGCAGTCGGCCAAGCACGTGCAGTTGCTGAATAAACAGCAACACATGAACAGCACATGAATGCAATTCGAATCGCAAATGTGTAGTTGTGATGTAGAATCTATAAAAACTATAAAAATTAAGAAACAGTAAAGACAATTTAGCGGTTTTTTTAATTATCATTTCTAAAATAAAAACGTTTGACCTTCAAGTTACGTGAATTTAAAAATTGTGTTTTTCCCTGCAGCTGGAAGGAAAATTATTATTTATGTGAGTTGGGGTACACGGTATCAAATCCAGTTTGATAGGCCACCCATTTCATTCGTCTCTTTTCACGTTGAACCTTGAATGTTCGGACTTATTTAAACGCAATTAAATCACAAAAATTTCTACTCGATAAAACGTATTGAAAGTGATTCAGCTGCTTACTGTGGCCAATTGAAAGTCTGTAGCAAAAAGGTACTACTGAGGTACTATTTGTTAAAGGTACATTTCTGTAAAAAACGACCTTAAGGAAACTTTTTAATAAAATTTTCTTATAAGAAATTTAATAAAATTTTTTGTCTCTGATTTTGAACGACGATACTGAAAGCACGTTTAACAACTTGTGTTTGTAAAAAGTAAAAGTTGGCCACACTGTACGCTGAAAGCAATTTGCAATTGCAATAAATGATTTGCTTTATGTCGTTACGCTTTACAAGGTTAATTTTTATATTTGAAATAGAAAATGTTGTTCACAAATGCTTTTGTTATTGTATTATAAAACGAAAGGAGTGACACTTTGGCGAGCTTTTTGTTAAAGCTTGCTGATAGCATGAAGGCGAATAAACTAAATTGACCCGCTTTAAATTGACCTTTAAAAGCAATTCTTAGCAATAGATGTTTTTTTATTTTTTATTTTTTACTTTTTTTTTATTAAATATTTACAGTGAGGCGATAACAATTATTTGCCAAGTGATTTATATATTTTTTTTAATTAATCAAGTGCTTTTTTAAATTAAGTTTTTTTCTGGCCTTTACAAAGCTGGTCTTACAGAAGGGCCTCTCGGAAAATGGTATATTTTAAAATAAACTCTTTAGTTTCATATCTATTAAATGTTACAACTATGCCCATATAGAAAGCTTCACTATCGCCATTATTTGAAAGCATATCGGCATACTTCGGTTCAATATTTTAGTTCCCCACAAAAAAAAAAAGAAAAAAAAATGGAAAAAAGGAAAAAGGCCAGAGTCAAATAATCCAAAATCAAACGAATCCCTATATAGAGTTTGGAAATCGTCATACGGAAAACATAACAGAAAAAAGCGCCCAAAATTTAAAATATGCAAATATGCGCTAAAATGCAATCTTATGCCCATTTTGAGGTATTTCCAATATTTTTCCAACAAATTCAAATTATTTGTTTGTTTCGTGGTTTATTTTTTAATTTTTAGGTTTGCATAGAAATTTTTTTAAATTGAGTTTTCTTTTTTGCGATTTTTCCGCTTTTAATATTTACTTATCTTTTTTGGCGGTTTTGCGTTTTTGTAATATTGCAAATTTTACGTTTTTGTTTAAGTTTATTTATGTTTTATATTTAATTATTTATTTTTATTATTATTTTATATATTTTTGTAATATTTCAATTTTATTTTTTTTAAAAAAATTTAGAAATTTTTTATTTTAACAAATTTTTTATTTATCTAATTTTTTGTAATGACAAAATTTTTTAAATTACAAAATTTTTTCATTAAAAACAAATTTTTTATTTTGAAATCCGTTTAATGATTCCTTTAATTATTTTTCTAATTATAAAATTTTTTTTTCTCTAGATAATTTTTTTTTATATAAATTTTTATATAGAACTTGTCGATATTCCGTCAAGAGCTTGTTATTAACGGCAACTGACGAAATACCGAAAAAATATATTAGGAACTTATATAAAACATTAACCTCAAACCTAAAATAAAATATTTGGAAAGTGAATTTATCGATTCTTATATTTTTTATTTTTTGGCGTTTCTTATATTTTTTTTTCCAAATTTGTCGATTTTTAAATTTTCAAAATTTTTATTTTTTAATTTTGTGATTTTTTGTTGATTTCCCGCCAAGTGTTTTTTTCTCGTAAATATTTCTTTTTAAGGATGTTTTAAATTACGAAAATATAATTTTAATTTAAGGATTTTTATTATTTGCAAGAATTGTGCTTTTGACGATCTTTTTTAAATTTTTTTATTTTTGTTTTTGAAAATCCTGCTGAATTTACAAATGAAATATTTTATTGGCTCTTTTCCATTTATTTTTAATTCCTAATATTTTTATTGGCTTTGTTTTTGCATGCATAATGAAAATTATAAATATTTTATTATTAAAACTATTTCTCGATGTTGCCAAGAGCCCAAAATTAACAATTTAAACACTAAAATTATTATTATTTTTTTTATAATTTCGTTGCATGTTCTTTTTCATCTTATTTTAATATGGGAAATGAGTTCAATGTCGTTCATTGTTCACCCAGTTGAAAATATATTTTATCTTGCAATTTTCTGCAATGCTCTTGTTGTTGGGCTGCTGTGGTGTCCTCCTGCTTTGTTTACAATTTTGCAATTTCTAAATCATGCACATGCACGCAAACACATGACAACATGTTCTCTTTTTTCTCAATGCAGATTTAATATTTTATTGCACAATCCGTGTGTGTGGCGAAATTTCTTTATACATTTTTAATTTAAATAATTCTCATTGTGTCATGTGGGTTTTGTTCGATTGCAGGTTATTGTTGCATTTCATTGCAGCATTTCTCTTTTAAGAGGAATTTATATGACATTCTTGTTTATATCAAATTTTTAAGTACTTTTTTGAGCGATACCCTTTTAAGTACCAGTCGCAGATGGTACAAACAACCTAAAATTCCCTGCTTGAAGCTTCATAACTTTTCCAAGCAAAAGCTTTTTGGTTTCTTAATTCCATAATTTTCTGATTTTTTTCCTATTTTTTTTTTAGTTGCAATCATTTAATTAAATGCAGCTTTTTTAATTCAGATGCACTCACATTCACATGCATACATATCATTCGTATGCTCGTCCATACTCACACACGAATCCCTGCTTGTTGTCATCAAGCGACAATGATTTTTGTATGGATGTATGTGTTTGTGCCTCGTGTGTGAAAATGCATTTGAGTATTGCTACATATGTAGAGAGCCAGTGAGTGCAGGAGTGAGCGAGTGAGTGCAGTTTTCTCAATGTTTACATATTTAGATCGAGGTTATTGAGCTGCATTGGATGCAAAAGTTTATTCAACTTTTGCAATAGTGAGTTGTTTGTTGCTTGTTGTAAAGTATATTCATTTTCGCTGCTCTCAAAGTTGTTTGCAGTGGATATTAAGGTTAAAATGGAAAAGAAATATTTAAATATTTGATGACAGCATTGGGAGCTGTTAAAGGAAAATATCCTAATAAAAATGATGGCGAATATTATAATTTTGTTATAAAACGAAGGACTTTTCAATGCATTTTTTTTTTATTTATTTTTTTTTGTTTTTAGTCTCCTTTTTGTTTTCTTTCCAATTTATTTAATCATTTCCACGTCCTTCAAGTAAGCCATTAGCTTGTGTTTGTATCCTTTTTTAAATGTTTTGTGTGCATGATAAAAAGATTTATGTTATTTTTAATTGAATTATTTTCTAGTGTCAGCGATTGATAATATTTTTTTTAAAAAAAGAAAATCTTGCAATAAAACTACGTGACGAAAGTACGACAAAAAATTTACCTAAAACTTTGCAAAGTAAACCTACTCCATGCTTTGAGAGTGTCTATCCTCTGTTACGTATCACAAACAATGGCTCTGATTCCATGTTATGGGCAGTTGACTTTCTAGGTATCTTATTCTAATAAAGTACTTTATAAATCCATTAAAAAAAAGTACATTTCGGAAAAATAGCTGATAAAAATAAAAGTGCAAACAGTAAATTTAAGCGAAAGTTTTTCAAAAAGGCACAGACAATATCATTTTCATAAATGAAATTCATACTCGCCAGAAAAATAGCGTTCAACAGAAAAAGGCCCGAAAAAGTACTTTACTCTTCAATCTGGAAAATTATAACAAAAAATTCCCCTTTACAGAAATATTTTCTCAGGTGGAAATATTTCTTGCTGGAACTACTTTGAAACAAAAGCATTTGAAATACTTAGAAATAATTTTAGCTTTTGTAAAAGTATTGACAAAAAGTACCATAAAACAAAAAAAAATTTTTCATTAAACTCACTTAAAAAGATTTTTCAAAGCCATCCGGCAGCCATAATTTCCACTTAAAAAAAAACTCAGTTTTTCATTTCATTTATCTTTTCAGTGCACCATAGAAAAGTACCTTATAAACAAATAATTTTTATAAAAAAGTACTTTACAAAAATTAGTTTTAAAAGGCTTTTTTTTAAAGTTTGTCATATATTTTTGTTTCCTAAATATTCTATGTATAAGAAAATCCTAGAAAATTACATATCTATAAAAAAGGTACTTTTCACAAAAGCACAGAAAAAATTACTTTAAAAAATAATTTGAAGCCTCGTGACTTTTAAAATTCTTACACAGTACACAATATTTTTTTTTATATATATATGAAAAAAATTAGATATTAACTCGTATAAATAATATGAAAAAACCTTTTTTTTCAAAGTTGGCTTTACATTGCAGACAAGTTTTTAAGCTTAAAAAAAAAGTTTATTTTATCTACAACAGATCGAAATTGTTTTTCTCATCACCTTGAATTGGCAATGCATATGAAAGTATACACATGTGCATGTGAACTTACACACGTTTGTATGAATAGCGAGCTTTTAGTTGCCACTACCAAGAAGCTTCGTTAATATACTTCAAATAAAAACAGTTACAAAGCTTAAAGCAAACATTGCCAATAAACTATAAAGTTATTAAACTTCATTGCCTGTTTCAGGGTTACAAAAAAAGTTCAAATTTACGCACAAAATAAAAATGCAGCACAAATCTGCATATAAGTGTGTGTGTATGTATGTGTGCGATATGCAACTAACTCAAGTGCAATAAATTGTTTTTCCAATAATCACCTCCATCCATACAATCAACTATACAAAGTAAATATTAACACGGCTACTACTGCATCGCTTTGAGCGAAGGTTACATGTTGCTGCACCTCCTTCCCTCGCACATTCTCTAACTTGATTATTAATCTATTAGAAACATTTATTTATTAATCATTAAAATGTGTTACATCGCATGCACTCGCATACACACATTAAGAGATGCACAGAACAGAACAGAGAGACATGGAATAATGAACGCCAGGGATGGCAACTTCAACTCTATTCTATTTTGTAGTCTCAATGGTTATTTAAAAGTTCTTAAGGATTTGCTATTAATATTTTAATATTTTTAGAGTATCAAAATTTGTATACACCCCTCCGTCTGGAGGAGCAACTTGCCATTATTTGTAATGCCCACAAATAAGTAACATTACAAGGAAGATGAGCGTGTTTCCGTCAAAGCAAAATTAGGAATGAGTTTTATGAATTCTTAATTAGCTCAAAAAATTTTCCTAATGTGAAATTATTCTGAACCAGGTGTGAGTAGTGAATTGCTTATACGTGACTGTTTTTAAAAAAAAAGTCTAGTTTGGAGGTCTGTTTAAGCTTCCGGTTTGTTGGACCTCTGGTGAAGAGAAGTGCTATGGCATTCAACCAAAAATTTCTTTCGTTTTCTGATTGTACAACATTCGGCTTAGACGAATACACTTCATAAGAAAAGTTAATTGTATAGCAATTGAAATTTTGGAGTTTGTTAGAAACCCCGTTGCGAAAACTACCAAATGAGAACTTGAACCAGTTACGGCCGACTTAATATGGAATTTAAACGATGCTGTTGAAAGATTTCCTTTCCGTTAGAGGGATCGCTTTACTAGCATGATTTCTCGTAAGCTTTTTATTAGAATATAAGTCACAAATAGCGGCAATAAATTCTAATCTTTAGATGTGAAGCAAATAAAATCTCTTACATATTTCCCATGGCTGGCACACATGTAATTGGCAGAGAAAGAGAGCGAATAAGACAAATATAGAACGAACTTGTGCTGCTATTTGTTTCTCTATGCAAATGTTTTGAAATAAATTTTGCAGTTTTTGTTGTGATAACATTTAAGAAGAGTTTGCAAAATCTAGAGCAGGCTTTATAAAAATATATATTATATATAAATTAAACTAGTCAGGCTATACAACATAAAAGCATTAGAAGGTCGTACAATGGCCTGTTGCACAGTGGCACTCATTACTAATTTATTGGCTTATCACTATTTTTGTTCTGTTGATTTCTTGATTATATAAAAAAGCTCTTATTACACCATATTACTTTGTAATTCTAATAATTCTGATTGGCATTCATTTTTTGGTTTATTGTAGTATAAAATATAATTCATATATAAAATTTGTTTCTTAATGTTTCTTTCTTAAAAGGTAATTTTTAATTTATGTATTAAATAAGCATTTAAGCTGGAAGTTCATTCGTTATATACTTTGACGGATTCCAGAGTAATTTTATTTGTCAAGTTACGGAGCAAACTCACTAGAATTCATACTCGCAATAAGCCCATGAACACGATTTACTTTCTACTTTTCTATCCATCGCATGCATGGTGAAAAAGTTTCAAGTGCTTTTAATATCGATAAACGATAACGATAAATGTGGTAATGAGATGAATTGTTGTTTCCTTTTTTGTATTGAAGAAGTTGTTAATAAAAAAAAATTTTTTCGTAATAATTATTATTACTTTAAAATTAATTTTCTCATTACAAAATATGCTCTCTGGTTATCGATTAATTCTATAGCTCGATCCCTATTTCACTAAATATTTTGTTACAAAATTTAATTGTAGTTTTCTCAATTTCTTCCTTTTTAAACTAATATTTAGCAAGCCTTTGATGACCTCCCTCAAGGAATAATTTGTTTATATATATATATACATATATATGGCGAGATATTGGTATTTACAAATAAATAGCAAAAGATAATTATAACTTTATATATACATATGTATATATGAAACTCTATATGCATGAATATATATAAAGTTATAATTAGATGTGTATTTATTTAATATATATAATTATATACATATATAAATATTTTATATATAATTTCATATATATATATGTATATGTATATGTATATGTATATGTATATGTATATGTATATGTATATGTAATTTTATTGCTCATTTTAAAAAAAAAATAATTATTTTAATTGATTGCAATTTTTTGTTTTTTTTTGCCTTTTACTTTGAACGGGTGCGGTGCCACTGTGTTTAATGCATTTGGCGTCAGAGGCAGAACAAAATATTGTGGAGGTGGCTCATAACAGAATTATGCAACATTAGAACTTCTATTGCAGCGCTTAAATCAGATTTTCTGGAAAATTAATTGCTTGTCCAGCAACTGTATACTAAGAAGTCGTAATAAATTGTGCCCCACCATATTTTTAGCGAATCTAAAAGACTAAGCCTAAGACTTTGTTTGATTAAACATTTTAACATCGTACCAGTTTTTTCTCATCAAGAAATAATATGGCCAATCCAGACATGTGAATTATATTATACAATGTATTGCTAGTATTGTGCATTAATTCAAAGTCAAATGATTGCCATAAAAGTATTCGAAAGTACATTGAACAAACTAATTTGTCCAAATTTTAAATGAACTGCTGCAAAAGTTTTTATCAACAAGCAGAAATGCATATTTATTTTAGATAGCAGCACTGATATCCGTATATATGTATGTATGTGCCTGTGACATTTATGTAAGTTTTTTTTATAAATGCTTTTGACTAGTTGGGTCAACAAACGCTACTTGCTGTTAAAAGCAATTCCAAGGCTAAAGCTTATCAAGTTGTTAATTGTTTGGTAGAAATTATCTGTTAGAAATGTGTAAATACATACACATAAAATGAGGCCGTTATTACAGGATAAAACGCTACTGTATATATGAGTGTGTGTTATATGTATGTATGTTTGAATATAGTATATGCCATGGGCTTAACAGAAAAGTGGCAACTGGATATGAATTATATATTGCAGTAAAATTCTTTTTTCACACTAATATAAATGGATCCTTTTACGAGCTACAAGGCCAACTTTCTGCAAATTGTTCTAACTATTTAAGTGACGATACAAAGATGTGAGACACTCAAATGATTACTTTCACTTGCAACATTATTCAAAAGAACCATGAACAGTCTAAATTGTACAACTCAGTAAAATAATACAAAATTGAAACACCCTATAATTCCTGATTTCATCTTCATTTCATTATTTCAATTAAAATATTTAAAATTCTAGTGAATACTTAAATTTTTCTTTTTAAAATATAATTTTGAAAAATTTGCCATTGGCACCTCCGGTTGTAGAAATAGGCCAGCTAGTCCCATCAGGAATTTAGGTATTTTTTGTTTTTGTTAGTTGTTACATTACATGCTCAGTATTTGCTTGTAATGACTGCTTTCAGTAAATTAGAAAATTTCAAATCACAAGAATGATTTTTTTTGATTTTGCTAATTTCCATTAAAAAATATATAATTTAATTATATTTTAGATTTTCGTTGAATTCAATAACATGATTTCAGAAATTAATATCAAAGTGCCCCTCTTGCAACTAGAGTAGCCTTACAGGTTGCTCTGAACTGTTGCAGCTTACAACAGCTGAATGCATTCACAGTTATACGTGGTGACCATCCAAAATGGCTGACATTGCCAACATATATAACAGATATGTGTATCAAAATGACAGAAAAACATGCGGAAATCGAATATATGTATATACGTAACTCACGAAATTTGAAAATAACATTTAATTTTTAATAACACCTCGTATATATCAAAATGTCGCAGATACTTGCACAATTCCAAAACAGCGAACTTTATTTTAAATTCAAAAAAAAAAAAGATAAAATTAAGCCAAAAAGGTAAAAACATTTGGTAAAAATCAGTTCACGTTTCTGCGACTTCAGTGTACTTCAATTTTCCAACTTTAACCCAAACCAACCAACATTTTAATTATCTACAGGAAACCGCTTTTCCTTTACCTGTTCGGCAATTCTCACATCCTCATCACAAACTCAATATTTGCAGAGTAAGAGCTCCATTCTTTACATGCATGTGTAGGTGTGGGTAATCAAAATATCATTTGACCTAAAGCCTCACTCGGAAGAAATCATCACTGTCATCCACAGTTCAGTTGCTCCCTTTTCATTTACGTTTTAGGAAAACGAAAATTTTGTCTTTTTTTTGGCTAAGCAGATAAGGGAAGCAAAAGAACACGAAGACGACGTAGAAAGAAACTTCGTATTTTAATATTTCTCTATTGAGTGTAACATTCTCCTCGTTACTCCCTACACATATTCAAGCAGAGCATGTGTACGTATGCATGTGTTTGTGCGTAGGAAAGTGTGTGTTTGTGTTTGCATTACAGGCATTTGCGTTGTTTGAAAATTTAACAGCTAGTTGGTGGGTGGAGGGGAAGATAATAATATTTTCTTCTTGCATTGACATACACACAGAAATGTAAGTGGATAACGATAAACACACAAATGCACATTTCTTCACACACATTTGCTTGCTCACAAACTAGGCCATGGATATTTGCGGCCATTGAACTTTCGTGTGTACACGAGAGTGTATTCGCTTGTAGCTGGCTGTTGTTTTTGTGACATTTATGTCATTTTGTAGTTTTTATTTTATTCATTATTTCATTTATTTTTACTTTTCTTTGAAAACAAAAGTAAATGTGAGACTGAAAACGAATGTTTTTTTTTCTTAAGAAACGAATGCGAATTAAATAAAGTGGCCATGAGTGCCAGTATTAACGAACGTTTGGTCGGGAGTATGAGTAACGAAGAAATATGTGTTGCGTATTCAAGCCCACACATGTAAATATGTATGCATATACATATGAATGCCTTTGCATATGTACATATTTACATATAAATTTCGTTTTCATTGGAATGCGATTAGTTGTTAATTAAGAGCACATGAGAGAGGGTAATTAATTTTTTTATGGTTTTCCAAACTTATGGGAAATTTAAGTAGAGCATTGCAATGATAACTTTGTCAATACCATAAATATATACACACAACCATATATACATATGTACACATGCCATATGTACATACATATATGCATGCAGAATAGGCGTATACACATCCCCAGTTATGTCATTTGTAGAATAATTGAGAAATAAATTTAAATACATATCCCCACTCGTACATGCATATGTATATATACGTATGTATGTATGTATGTATATATATTTTGAAAAGTTAAATAACCTTTAATATTGTTTATGTTTTTTTTATTATAATATTATTTTTATTATATTACTATTTTTTTATAGTATTTTATGTTTTTTTTTATTTTATTTTGTTTTAATTTTTTTTTATTTTTATTTTTATTTTTATTTTAATTTTTTTTTATTTTTATTTTAATTTTTTTTATTTTTATTTTAATTTTTTTTTATTTTTATTTATTTTTTTAATTTTATTTTAATTTTTTTTTTTATTTTTATTTTTATTATTTTTTGAGAAGTTGTGTTTTTATGCTACATCATAGGCAAGATGCGAGTATAGTTTGTTTATCTAGTACAATAGTGGTATTCACGTACATATATACGTATGTATGTACGTACATATGTATATACATATGTTGTCGGCCGATATCAAATTTGAATTTTTCAGTGTTTTTTACATTATAGAACAATGAAATCCACATATGTGAAAGAAATATTATTACAGAACTTTGCAGAGTTTTGGATACAGTAATTCAAATTTTTGAGAAAGATGAAATAATAACACCAACATCTACATATCTGCTTGACCGTAAAAATCAACAGATGGTAAATTCGATGGGGTCTCTTATAAAGAAAAGATTTAAAAATTTTAAAAGAGCTGCATCGCAAGAATACAGCATTTCATATCTCTGATCACTTGTACTCCGCTGGCTAATAAATCTGTAAATATGGAGTAAGTTAGCAGGGACCAAAAGCTTTGGGCAAGCCGCATTTGATGTCTACGGGCTAGTGCGGCGTAGGAGAAGTGCCGCTGTGAAAAGCATGGCAACTGTAGGAGTGGACAGTTCGCAGTTTATTAATGTCACAACCGTTAAATTGCCAAAAATGCTAAATATTCATAATCGGAGTGGTTCTACAGATTATTATTTTAAAGGCGACCGAAGCCCAAAAAACTCATCGGAAATTGTTAAGCCTTGGCATCATTGCACATAGAACACATATTACTGCATCAAGTAAGAAAATACTAGAAGAAGTAATACAGTAAGAGTAGGAGATTTCCCGCAAGGGAACCTCTCACAATTACAAGAGTTATTAAGAGTAAAAAGCAATACTAATCGTACTTAGTAAGACATCTAAAGGAATCGTTTGGAACTGTTTAATGATATTCTAATAACACATTCAGCAAAAGCTTTTTTTTATAAAATCCTATACGCTTTTAAGTAGAAAAGAATTTCTAGCACTCAAATCACCGTTTAAATTCAATTTTATTATAATCGTAGTGCCAGAAGCACTAATTAGTTGTTAAGAAGTTTGTATTAGCATGAGTAAAGTACCCACAACTTAATTTAACAAGAAAGCTTTAATATTTATATGAAGTATGAGTTTTTTAATATTTTACTATTATTTTTTCTTTTTCTTTCAACACAATTTCAATTGAAAGCCGCAACTAACATGTTACCCCATTTTCGATATAAAATCAAAATATTCATATAAATTTTATTTCTAACATCCACTTAATCGATTCTACTAATACCTCATACCTTTCAAATTATGATTCAGCACAAAAAACATTAAGAAGCAAATGAGTGTATAAATTATATTTTATCAACCATGAAAATAAGTTTCATTATCAAAATTGACTAAAAGCATTAGTTTAAATAAAAGTGATAGTATTCGCACAACAACGATTGCAAATAAACACTGAAATGTTTAACAAAAAGTAGGTTAATTTGCCAAAAAGTTCAACGAACTCAAATGTATATTGTCAAACGTATACGCTTAATCATCGCATACATATTTGTACTATGCTAAACACACACTTAATTTTATATCAATTTAAACTACTGCAAGCAAAATTCCTAAATAAACTTTTATTAACTTCAAGTGAGAAGTAAAAAATCAACGCTTGTGTAGGCAACAAAAGGGAGAAAGAAAGAGGCTGTACAAAAATTATTTTAATTTTTTATATTGTTGCTGTATGGCAACTCTGTGCAGAGAGCTTCACAAAATGTATAGAATTGATAGAACTAATATGTTTGATAGAATTGATTAATGAATTCCTTTATTTAAACATCTGACTTATATGATAAGAAATAATAAAATAATAAATGAGTCAAAGTAACAAGTAAGAGGGCATGGCAAGCAGGCAGGCGGCTACTCCTTCCAAACTAATCAAAATTACCTTTTCAAGGAGGTACAATTTTAAAAAATTACCATTTAAAATTTTTTTTATTAATTTTTAGTGCCAAATAAATTTAAAATAAAAATTATTTTTTTAACAAAAATAAGACAAATTGGAACAAAAAAAAAACGCCGTCCAAAGGAATCTACTTGCTTATGTGCGCATTTTATTACAAAATAATAATTTAAAAAAATTTACGATTTTTCAATCATTTTCTAAATTCACTTATTAGAATATTTTAGTAAAGATACTTTTCCTAATTGAAGTTTTGTTTCGAAAGAGCTTTCAAATACAAAAAGCACCTGGTAATTATCGTTTACTCACCCGCCAAAACACGTCCTATCAAACGTTCAGTATCGTCAATGGGCTTTGCATTAGCAAAGAGATCTTCACGTGAGCCGACTGTCATTTTGACTAGTCGTTCTTTTTGAGAGCCTTTTGAGGGAATTTTTGTGCAGAGTTGGGCAACCACTAATAGAGTCTATTCTGCTGTTTCACTTTCTAGCTGGCAGTGTGATTCTGGCGATTTTTAACACCTAACGAGAGTTTACAGAAATTATTTGAGCTTTTTCAAGATAAATTTTTTGTGGTAAATTTAACTTTTCCTTTTGTTGAGATGGTTTTGTTTTAGTTTCAGTAAAATATGGCACCTTCTGTTATTTACTTTTTGAACTGAGCGGTTTTAATTCATAATTTTATCTATTTGTTATTCTTATTAATTAATTATTTAGTTAAATGAGATTTTTTTATCAATAAATTATTACTAATTTTATCACAAAATAGAATTTTTTCGTTTGACTAAAACAGGTTTTTTACGGGTTTTATTTTTTGTCAAGACTTTATGCATTTTCATGAACACCACAACATTTGAGTGAAACTCACATATACAATTACCAAAAGCGCCGAGCGGACTTTCAAAGTTTTTCTGACATTTTTCTGCACTTTCAAAAAGTTTTGATTAACACTTTACGCGCAATTTTTCAGAAAGCTTTCCTCATTCCCTTATATTTCCCAGCTAGTTGTCGATTAGGGATTAATTGCTTAAAACTTCACAACTTTTATAGATTCTCAGTACTGCCTTTTCGTAATATATATAGTTTTCGAAGTGCTTTTTAAGCTGTTCTTCGGTTTTTCGCCTAATGGTTTTAGACTCGCTCTTCTTTGTGATTACACTTTAACACTCTCTTTTACTTCTTTTAGATTTTTCTTGCGGTTGTCCTAACTACGCCACTGATCCAATTTATAGCCACTTGTTTTGTCAAAAGTTGTCGTAATTGCGTAAATGTTGTGCAAGGAAAAGCTTTCTATTGTATCAAATGTGAAAGCTTTTTTTATTCCAGAAACCTTCCAGCACGTTTTTTATAAGTTATATTAAAAACAGAACTTTGTACGCTCCTGATTTTAGTATAAATAATAAGTATTTAAGATCGCTTTAATTTTAAATAGTAAATAGTACTTTTTCAATTTCGCACCAAAAGATTTTGTTTATTTTGCCCTACAAATGTTGTTGAAATACATATTTTATTTTCATATTATTATTATCATTTTTAGTTCATATTTCTAATTCGGAGAACTCTTTAGCCCGCAATAAGTACCTTTTTTCCTTCGTACTTTTTTAATACATTTTTATATTTCTCGTAAGTCCATTTGTTTATTTCTCTTAAATTTTTTATAACTTTAAAAAAACAAACTCTATTTGTTTTTTGATGTTTTTAAAGATACATTTTTATGCAGGTACTTTTCAACGACAAATTTTTGCAATATATTAATATTACTTTTTTTTTTGGTGAAAAGTCCTTTTTTGTACCTGCTGGTTTTTTACCTTTTTTCCAGAAAAATGTGAAAACATTTATATCTCCTTTTTACTGAAATCTGTTGTATTTATTTATTTTGTTGAATTAGCCATAAACGCACTTCAGTGCTTGCTTGGTACTTTTTCTAGTAACTATAATATTATTAAGCTACTTTTGGTTCTAAAATTTTTGTAAATTTTATAAAATCTTTCACATCAGCTTCTTTGTAAGTTTTCTTAAAAATACTAAAAAGAATGCATTTTTTTGATTTTTGGACTTCTCCCGAAACGTACTTTTTAGTAATTAAAAAAAATATATGGCAGTTTTCTAAATAAATTTTTGGATCACAAAAATTTATTGCCAAATTTTCTTTAAATTACGTTCTCCCATTTAAGTTTAAAATCCGGTTTTTTATTATATTTAACTGTTTGGAAATATTTATGGGTTATTCTGCAAAAAAGTACTTTTTTACTTAATTTTTGTAATATTTTTGGATTTTAGAAAAAATTTTATTCCTTTTAGGCGTTTTCAAGCACTTGTAGAATTAAAGTTTATGTCGGATATAAATTTGTCAACTTTTCTTTATAGTCATAATTTTGTAATTTTTTTTTCTGCTGCTATTTAATCCGTCTTGGTACTTTTTGTATTTATTATATATATTTCCTTTACATTTAATACTTTTAATTTCGCTACAATTTCGCTAGTTGTTGCAAAAATCCGTTATTAAGCAAACAGGATTAATAATTTCTTACGTTGGCAGTTTTCCTGCGCCTGACTGGAATTTTGGTACTTTTTAAGATTTTGTACTACAAAATTCTTTTCTGTTTAGCACTTTTCTAGCTTTTTTACCTTCTTTCGGCTTTTTGATAATTTACTTATTTTAATAAAATTTTTTTAAATTTCATTTCGTCCTGTCTTGACATGTAATTACATTTTTAATTCTTTTAAATATCTTTCAATCACATTTCACTAATTTGAACTTTAAATTTGATTGATGGCAGTGTGAGTACCACTTTGACTCAAAAGCTTGTACTTTATGACACTTCAAATGAATTTCCTTATCTGTCGCTTTTTTGTGCATTCGTTATAAATTTTGTTTAATGCTTTTTTACTCATCAACTGCTTTATAGTTTGCAAAATTTTTAATTATGCATTTAGCTCCGCTGGATGTGTCGTTGGCGCTTGACGAATGTGGAATAAAAAAAATTTTTGTCTGACCAATTGGCATGTGCTTGCAACATGTTAGAATCATGAATAGAAAACAAACATTTTTAACCAGTTGCTTGTTCAAACTTGTTCAGAAATTAAAGCAAAACAAAAAAAAAATTAAAATAAAAATAACAAAAAAATTATGCCACCCTCTTTACAATGAAGCTTTTCATTTGATAACTGTTCTGGTCAAAGCTTCCTGAGCTCAGACTTGTTGCAGCGCGTGCGTTATTTAGTATGAACTTAAGCAGTTTGATGCTAAAAGCTCATTGTATTTGTTTACTTCAGTCAGTATGATGTCCTACAGCTTGCAAATTGTTTTCATTAGATCATCTTTACTTGTTTGTTTTCTGAAAAACAATCTTTGCAAAGCTTTTTCAAAACAAAGCTTCGCATTTTTGTTTTTTAAAAATAAAGCTGTTACATTTTACACACTGACGGAAAAGTATTTACTCTATTTTTAGCTTTTAATAATGTTGATGTTTTCAGATAGAAAAGCAAAAGCCATACAAATTTCCTCAATCAATATTTTGGGCAAAGGCTACCGAGATCCATCCTAGAATTGGGCTTCATCGAAGAATAACAATTTTAAGTTATTTTTCAAAAAAAAAAAAAAAAATAACATTGCAAGGACGAAGTCACACTTCAAACTTTTCGGTAATTCAATCTGTGTTAGGCAAGCCAACGAAGCACAGAAAGGTGTTGGCCTTGCATTCGCTTTAAAAGGACATTAACCTACACAATACATACAACACGTACGTTTTTGATTTCTCAATAATCACGATATCTATTATGGAAATACTGTCTTTGTAGTGGTTTTGCTCGCTGTTCGTGTTCAAAGTTAAAGGAACTATAAAGATGTCAATGGCACCAGCTGGCTGTCAGTATGAAAAGGCAGCACCAACATACAGAGTCCAAAATGTTTTCAAGGAAACCCACAGACACCATACAAACAAGCATACAAACGTATGCGTGAGTGTGCAAAGAAGACATACAAAATATTCGGAACAAAAATTAAGAACAACATTTGTATAAAGAAGTCCTTTTAAAACTCGGCAAGCATACAAAATCTGTAGTGGTGTGAGCTGAAATAGATGCCCTTCCATGTCACCACACATTTGCATTTGCCAGCACACACACACACACACACACACACACACACACACTCAGTCGTATACAAAAACGTTCAGCTACACTGAAATACATGTACAAAAGTATTTTAATGCCAATGTACGGAGCCATCTGAAAAGCATTTCGCCTTGTTCTAAATTTTGTCGTTTCTTACATTTTCATGCAGAGCAAAATTTTTATTTTGCAAACAAAAATTCTATTTTAAAATTGTATTTCTTCTCTGTTTGTTGCATTTTAAAATGGAGCCTAAATAGAAAAGGACTTTCATGAGATTTGTGAAGGTTATAGAGTATTGAGATGAAAATATCAACAGCTGGTACTTTATGTGTAATTAAAAAAATTAATTACGTCTTTAAATTTATCATAAAATAATTTTGGGTAAATATTTTGTACTAACAAATATTATTTTTGTAAAAAAAAAAATTTAGTACACAATTGTACAGAACATTTGTTTAGTTTTTTATACATTTTATTTTCCGCTATATGAAAAATTACAATCAATTTAGTATTAATGAACACTTTAGTACAAAATATGTGCACAAAAAATTTACACATCTCGTTTTTCTAACTACCAAGTTTGAAAATAAAGTCTTCTGTGAAAAAAACAGTGCAATACAAATTTAAAATATATCTGAAAATAAGTGGCAATAATTCTATATTTTAGTACTAAACTTTTAGTACTGACTCTGTAACACAAAATTTTTAATAGATAGTTTTACTATACTACTGTACTAGATAGGTACACGTAAAAATCGTGTACCAAAAATTTACTACCGTATGTTTTATATATTAGAACTTGGTACTAAAAAATTTAGGTATATTGCAAATTCAATACTAAAAGTTAAGCACTAGAAATTTCCAGATTTTTTAAAAAAAAACAGTCAGCCAAATATTCTTACATTTTATATTCTTACAATTTGTTACAATAAATTAGTACTAAATTTTAGCGATCAGTTTGTTTAATTATAAAAAAGGTATAAAAAATTTAGTACGTGTCATAGAATTATTAGAAACAGTCTAATACAAACAAATGCATTGGTAGTGGCAGCTGAACTAAGTAAAAATTAGTACCAAAAATTTAATGTGTACTAAAAAATGTTATACAAGTTGATTTTACACCGGAATTGGAAAGTGTTAAAACTTAGGAGTGAAACATGTGATAAAATAAATATAAAATTCTTTTTAGAATTAAAAACAACTGAAAAGTGTTACAAAATAGTACAATAGTAATTTAGTACCACAAGCTCTAAAATATATTTTATGTATAAAGTATATTGCTAAATATATTTTTCCCAAAAGGGTTAACTCTTCAAGAACTAAATAAATTCAAAAGTGAGGGATACACATTAAAAAATTAAATAGAGATTTTGTACTAAAACAAAAGGTTGAAGTATACACTTTTTTAAAACCGCAACAAACTGCAGGCGCATCATTTTAATATAAAAAATTTAAACCAAAATTAAATATTAATCATTTGTACTAAAATTTTAATTTACTTTAGAACATAAAAAATTAGTACTAAAAATTTATAACGAACGGTATGGTGCTAAAAAATTGTTAATTACAATGCTGCAATAAAAAAATTGTTAGAAAAAATTATAAACACATTATTTATTCGATAAGGAGTTGCCATAAGAGGACTTAAGTTTCACAAAAATAGTTATCGGGGGAACACATGCAATCTGAATAACTGTTTATAAGTCAGCGGGCTAGTTCATTCCGTTCATATACATTTTTTCCTTTGCCTTCTGTTGACATGGCAGGTACCATTCAAGCTATTTCAGTTCTGCCGATTAAAGGGTTGTCTGTTTTTGAAATGTTAGACTTAAAAGCTGCCCCCTCATTTTCCCAGAATTTGTTTAAAAAAAAAATTATTAATTTCTACTCAGTGACCAGTCCTTTACGTCATATTAGTTACTATTATTTGCACATCTTGTTGCTCTTGTGGCCTCACTTCTGAAGTTTGGCGTTTAAATTACAAACCATTAAAATATTTACGCACGCCTTTTTTTTCTAATTTGTAGGAGGTTTTAATTTTGTGTAATTTTGTAAAAGTAATAACGAACCACTTCCATTAAGAAACTATTTCCCTAATTTGGTAAAACAATTAACAAAAGAGCAATAAAAATAGTTTAATATAAATTACAGCAAAATAAAATAATAAAATAAAATAATTTTTGAATGCAGTAAAAATTGTAATTTTTATAAGAATTGTAATGGGTGAGCAATCTTGTGTGTGTGTGTGTGTGTGTAACTTTTGTATGAGAAATTGTTATTGTTGTTGAATGTCGTTGTACTAAAAATCGGTTCAACGACATAATCAATGACTTTTTACAAAACTTTACAATTTAATTTACATGATGCTCAAGTGTGTGTAGACACGAACTCACTTATACACATGCGCACATACACGCATCCAGATTGACGTATGCACATAAAACTGTTTGTAGCAATCTTGCGTTTGAAAACATTTTTAATAGAGAACATAGTAAAAGGTAAGCCCAACTGACGAACAAAACTAAATACAAAATGCAAATTTAACAGAATCTAGAAAAACGTCTTTTTAAAAAGCACTTTACAAATCGAAATGATTGTATTCGTTAGAATGTGCATACATATTTTTAATAAAGCAAATATAAACATTAATGCATAATAAACCTCCATGTTTATCAAATTTGAAATGTCATGAACAACAGCTGAAATTCTAGAGTGAGAATGGTTAGCGTCGGGTCTTAAAACCGCCTCAACATGTATGTGTGCATGTGCATATCAGTTGCTACGTAGTAAATGCATTCTCTGCTAGTATTATTACACCTCATCCTGTTTCTGCAAGGCCTGTACGGCAAGATTTTAAAATAATATGGATTCATGTCAAGTCACATGATATCAGAAGGCCGCTCTGATCACCGAAAAGAGAGAATAGGCGGAGTGGCTGTATGGCAGGTGGCACTGTCTTCTTGCCTTATTGAAACTACAAATTTGTCACTCAATTATCAACCAATTTCGAGAGATACACCTGTGTTAACATGATCCGACATCGTACACCATTTCCCGTTACAACTTAGCCAGCCCCCTTCCATAAAAGAATGATGCAATTAGAGGCTTTCAGGCCAAAATCTAGAGCAAAATCTGAAACTTTGTGGAAGTATTTGTTTTTCGACAATTTTATTTAAAAGAGAAAATTTTTGCGACACACACAGCTGTCAACATGGAAATGTGTCATACCGCTTGGAATGATGCTCCATTTTTAGTAGCCCTAAACTGACAGCTGTCAAATAGTGTTTTTTTTTTGTAGGGTTGACAACACTTTACAACGCAAAAGGCCGCCAATTCAAATGTTCCGCTAAATCTGGGGCCCCCTTTACTGCCAGCTGAACCACACAGAAAAAAACAAAACTATATTTTATAAATAACTGAGCGATAATTTGAAATTATTCCAGTTGAGAACTTTTCTTTAACTCTTCTATCTCCTTACAACACAACTCTGCCTTCCTTCTTGCCTATTTTAAAACTATCACTTACGTGTTAGTGCTATTGGAGTTATTTCAGCACAGCTATATGTATACGTGGCAGTACAAATATCGCCCAGCCAGTCTAAAACCGTCCTAAATGTAATGCAAATTAAAACTTGAATGCACAATAATGAAAGCACGATTTTAAGTTATGTGCCTTAGAATATATTTGCCGCGTAAAGTAAGGCTTGGTTGTATTATTATTATTATTATTGCTTTTATTTTTTGTTACAATTTGGTTCTTAAGAGTGTATGTTCGAAAGAAACGTTTAGGAATGGTTTTAACACTATTCTGCCTTTAACGACTCATACTCGTATTCTGCAAAAGAAATATCATGTTTGCACAGCTATTCAAACAGCATTAGAAAAATGCTGCTTACAACTACATACACACACACACACACACAAACACAGTTACATATTCTATTAACTTTATCATTTGTTTAATGATAAAGAAATTAATTGAAAATGATTAAAAATTGAGGAGAAAGAAAATATATTGCAATGGGCAGGTCTGCGCATGTTTCACTTTAGTTGAGACATTCGTAAAACGTTTACAAACACACATATGTATGTACATATATACATGCACAAATACACACACACACGCATGACTTTAGTTGGATGGAAAATGGGTAAATGAACTTAAGAAGGTCACAATCGCAACAAATACACACTAGACAGTATAACAAAAGCAATTTGCTTATTTTGGTAACTTAATCAAACGCAATTTTTAATATGCTGTGTAAAATGTATGTCTGTATGTGTGTGCTTTATTTTTTTAATATAAAAAATATATGTATATGAATTTTTAGTAATAAAAAAGAACAAAATAATAAAAAAAAGCCAACAAAATTTTTTTTATAAGCACATTTACAATAACATTCAAGAAAGTTTTTAACTCAGTAGGCCAATATATGAGCTGATTATACAAAAAAAAAAAATCAACTTGCAAAGAATTGTTTAGTATTCAAAATATCGTGCAAGATACTATAAAGATATGGAGCACGAAATATTTGTGAAATAATGTTGCAAAATTGCATTTTGGAAACATTTTTGGCAAAAAAAAATTTTGCTGGCAACACTTGTCTCCAGCTGCGTAATTACTTTAGCCGTAAACAGCTGATAAACTTTTGCAAAAAATTACAAAGGATGACGCAGACTTTTTACGTATTCCTACGGTTTGTGTGGCTTAAGACGTAAATAACTCAGAACGTGTCATGTATTTTGAATAGAAACGCATTTAAAGAAGTATTTGAATATTTAATTACCTGCTGACAGAATGTTTGCATGGCTATGGGTATTTCCATAAAAATCTAAACTGTCACATCCATACGCACATACATATGTACGAGTATATTGCTTTCATGATTTTATTTTCTACAAAAGGCTAGTGGACATTTTACGTATATAAGAAAAGTGTTTTTTTAACGGGAATGACATGGCTACGGGTATGTCCATAAAAATCTAAACTATTTGTCACATACATACGCACATATGAGTATATTACTTTCTTGCGTTTTATTTTCTACAAAAGACTAGTGGTTATATTACGTATATGAAAACCAGTGTTGTTTTAACGGGAATAACTCTAAGGGAATTGGTAGCCAATTTTTTATATATTCATTTGCTTTAAATATTATGTACTAAAGATTTAAAAGATTTGGTATATAATGTTTTAGTAAAATACTTTTTTTATTCATTTTTTTTAATTATTAAATATTTAAAAAAAATTTCATTGCATTAGTTTCACATTTGCAACTGTGAGCCCACTGTCAGTATACGCCTAAATTGCTCTTACAAATGCAACTCGCTTAATAAGAAGGAGGTTAAATTGAATGTTGGGAGAATGCAAAGACCTGAATGTAAAACCATTTAAATTGCCCCTGAACTCGTGCAACGACATAAAATATTTTTTTTGAGCGCAGCTACAAACGCAAGAGTGCATTGTGTATATAACCCAGTCATTAAGGCAAACAGTCAGTGAAACAGTGAGCTAATCATTTACCAGCACCCAACTACATTCACGACATCACTTCTTACAGCGAGTACACAATTCAACCCCCCGCCTGCAACGCAAAAACGGCAATTTGCAAGCAACTGTGTGGTGGTGGCGTTTAGTCAGTTTTAAGATCAACAAACAGTATTGTTATCATGATAACTGAACTGGCTGTTGCCATTTGCTTGGTAAGTGAATGCTGCATGCCAGCTACCTTTTGCCTTCACACAGTCAATAAAATTGTATCATATATTTACAACCTGTGCTCAATTCATATTTATTGCCATTTTAGTCACGGTGTGAAGTTGGCTTTTAAGGTTGTGTCGTGTTCGCATTGGCTGCTCGTTATAATTGCAATACTGCAAATATTTCTATCTAATATTGAATGTCTATAAAGAGTATCTACGTATTTTGTAGGTGTTTGCGGTTGTCACTTGGCATTAAAATTATTTTTAATTATTTTTTTTTTCTGTTTTTCTTTTTAGTTTTGAAGTGCCTGTTAGTAAACACTTTGGGCTGGCAGTGACGTGAGTGATTGTATGCAACATTAAGTTTTATTTTTATTTTTTTGAAGGTGGTTGCCTTGTAGCCTTAACAGCAAAACTAGATATTACAATACGTTAACAAAAAAAGTTCAAAAGCGTACATTGACTCTTAAAACCTCGTCTAAAGAACGATTGTGCAAAGAAACATTTAAAAAAAAAAAAGTGTTAAACGGCAGTAGAAAGAAAATACAAAATGAGTATGACGTAAAAGGATTTTTATAAACTGGATACAGCATACCCATCAAGGATACTAAAATTGTCAGCAACATTGAGGTAATAAATAGGAAACATTATAGTATTTTTGGAATCAATTTCAAATTATTAAAACTTATCTAAACTAAATATTTGTCCAATAAAAAAAAAAGAAAAAAAAAAAAGGTTTTTTTTTACGAAATGGCAGCAGAAAAATATTATTTTAAAAAACTCGATTTTATTAACAGGTTTTTTTTCTACAATATTGTGAAAAGTAATTTGAGACCAGATTATTTTATTTTTCAATAGAATTAACTATTTATATTTTATTTAATTTTTAAATTTTATAAATGTACAACTATTTTGAAAATAGTAGGCCATCAAATTTTTCTTAAAATTATTTTAAATAAAAACAAAGTATCCAAAGAAAAAATAAATAAAAATGACTTTTAAAAAATCTACTGGTAATATTGTACTGGAATCAAAACTTTTTTTCGTGAAAATATTAAGAAAATTTCTAAAAACAATTTTTGTTTAAAAAAAATTTTAGATTTAAATTTTTTAAATTTAAATTTTTTTTTATTTTTTTTTATGTAATTGTAATTTTAAGTACATAAATAAATAAATTAATTAATTAATATTTTTTATTACAATGGACACACTATGCACACAGAGATGGAAAGTTGAAATTGTGGATAAATACAAAACTGAAACTGTACTAAAGCATGTACTTTGACTATCTTAAAGAATATGATTTCAAAATATAATTTTATATATAAACTGGTAAACGCTTGCAGCGAATTTATATTTGTATCGTAAAAATGCAAGCCGGTACTTTCGTTTAAATACTAAAAAGATTTTTTTTTTGGCAGGTTTTATCTCCTCGTTATCAGACTCATTTATAATATATATAATTTAAAACTAAACATAGCTGTAGATAATTCATGAAAATTTGTTACACACACTGATAAATAAGGAAAGGAATTAAGTGTTGCCTTCAAACCACATAAAGAAGGAAATTTATATCTTTTTATAAAAATAAACTCAATAAATATTTAAAATAAAAATTATTTTTAACAGTTGTACTACACGCTCGTCTATATACGATATTGCTTCTTATTGCAATTGGTTTATTAGAAGGGAAACAAATTTTAATCATGAGAATAGAAGCAACAAATTTTTTTAAATGATCGTAGGAGGAAAAAGGATTGACAAAACAAAAATGATAAATTACAAAATATATATGGCAGGTAACACTTTTGAAATTAATTTTCAATATCCTGTACAAACAAAAAGAAATTTTATTAGTTCAAATAAAAACAATTTAATTTTTATTTTTTAAATAAATAGAAATTGCAATTGTTAGCAATGTTTTTTTTCGCCGGAATTTATTTTTATTAAATTTGATTTATTTGAGTTATCATCACTTTGTGGAAAATCTCTTCAGCACAAGTGATGAAATTAAGAAATTTCATTAAAATAATTTTGTTTCTAAAAACAGCGAATTTCTATTAAGAGGTCGTCCTGTTCATCAGAAAGCAGTATTAACACACGATAGTGGTAAATTATCCATGCCTGGTTTGTAAACAATAATGTGTCACGGCATTGCCAGTTGCAAGAGATATAAAAATTTTCCAATATATGCTTGGGATACAGAGTGGGAGGAGAGTGAAAATGCTTACACAAATAAGAGCGTAAGCACAGAAAATAGTAATAACATTAAAAACACGCACACTCGAAAATACACGCGCGCTAATGGAAAAAGAACACAATAAATACTATGTCACTTGGCCCAGATTAAATTTGAAGGTCGAGTTCTATCTACGGTCGTTCACCTATTTACGGGTTTTTAATATTTATTTATAAAAAACAAATAAAAATGTATACACACTCACACAGATATATGCCTAAAAGCAGAAAAATTTAGGCTACACGAAGCACCATACATACGTACACATACAAACCCATCTACGCACTTACATACAACCGTGTTCTCTAACTACACACATACCAATTGCCATTTCACAGATGATACCTTTGTATGGATGGGCGTATGTATGTGCGTATGGATGTATGTCTCACAAGTGAACCAATTTGTTTATGCGAGTTGTTGGGGCAATACGTAGGAATTTTTCCCCCCTAAAACTTTGTTGTGTACAGATTGTTTTTAACAAATGTCATAATAGAATTACATATGTATGTATGTACGAGTGATTGTAGGCATGTACACACTCATGGGTGAATGTAGGGGCATAGAACATTGAAATAAATTACTAAGTACAATGGCATATATATGGATGTGTATGTGTGTGTCTGTGTGTGTTTGTATATACAAATGTACAAATATAATTTTTAAGTTGAAACACGTGTAGCTTTTCCAAATTGAATTTATTTATTTTGTAAATAATTTATGCGGAAAAGTCTCATCATCATAGACAATATATAGCTGGATTCATAAGATTAACAAGAATATCCCTAGGGATTATTAGATTAATATCGATATGTATGTATATGCATATGCATATATATGGGTATATGTGTGTGGGTGTGGCTGTGTATTTATATGTATGTTTATTTGTATTTCTTTAACATTCCGACTTCAATTTTTTTTACACAAACTTCTAGTGTTTTGAATATTTAGAGATAAATTCCTTTTTTATTGTAAATCTAATCGCGCATATCCACAATCCATAACGAAAGTTGTAACTAGTAAAAGATATATTAAATATGGTTCGCAGATAGTTATAGATATTATTCACAATTCGTAATATAATATTTTGAACAGTAATTATATACATACATTTAACATACATTTGTTTAGATCTTAAATTGAAATCAGGGCCAGTTATAGGAAAGTTTTCAAAAAAAGCTTTTGTTCAGGATAAGCCCATAAGCTATTGAGAGAATATATGATAGAATCCATCAGCTAATCACGGAATGTATGCAAACTTTTCCTGGTGCCGGTAACCAAATGCGAATAACGTAGGCAGTTTCTTCACAATGTTTATACGTGGTGATCATTTGGCTATAAAGCCAATATATATCACACTTTGAAAGGTCCAGAAATGAAAATAAATTTTGTTTAATTTTGCCTGTATGAAAAACAAGCACCACTAGGCAAATGAGGAAATACAGAACTGTGTACATACACATGTACGTATGTGTGTATATGTGTATAAATATTTCTAGAGCATATAAAAGGTATGATAAATTTGCATTCTTATAGGGTTTTGTTGACATCCAATCCATAAATAATAAAAAAGAAACGTAGTAGTTTTAAAATTGTTCAATTTTATTAAATAAATTTTTCCATTTCCTTTTTGTTGGAATTTTTTGAATAGAATTTTCCTTGAAGAAAATTAACATAAAATAACTAAAAATAAAGATTTTAAATTAAATTTACATTTTTGCTAGGCTTCGACATCTTACATTTCCGTCTACTATTCTCATCCAGTCGTAATACCGCCTATTTGTAAAATCTTCAAATACTACATTATTAGCTTTTATTTAAAGAAAATGTCTTCAAAAGTTATTAAATTAAAAAGAAATATTTTAAAATTTTGATTAATTTCGGATTTCGTATTAAAAGAAAATAATAAAAAGTTATTGGTGTCCGAAGGGGCTGACCGTAACTATTCCCTGCGCGATTTGCATAAAAGAAGTTTACAAGTTAGGAAAAGTTTTAATTTGAAATTAAAATTCCTCAATTGTTCTATTTCATTCTATAAAGGTTTTTCTTAAAGCTCGTAAAACGAAAAGTTTTATTTTTTTGTAATTCCAAATGCTGTTATTGTTGATGTTGTTGGGAAGAGTAATACAAAGCTGTTTAATATTCAGTTTGTGCTCTTTACAAAAATCAACGTAATAAAACACAGCCAGGAAGTACTGTTTAAAGCCACACTCATACTTGCCGACTTTTGCTGGCAATTTCGCAACCCCACTACAATTTTATTTACACCCGGCAGAAATGGCACGGAACATCAAATCAACCACCAAAAGTTTCTTTGTTCGTTGAACTTTTGTGTAAAGGCAAATGGAGTATTCGCCAGCCCTAACCATACCCAATAAATATTCACTGAGCATAGAATCAATGCTAGTAGCGTTGGTAAGAGAGGAAAGGAGAATAAAAAGGAGGAACACGTGGAACATTTTTTTCTTTTCTGCTTTAAAATTATGTAATGCCTGAACAATATTTAAATGCGCAATTTTTCGGCTTAAAAATAACCTGTGGTGCTTGTTCATAAAAAATAAGTCTTCTTCAGCTAAGGGTTACTTACTTTTGCCTTATTGAAGGACTGTATGTTACCAAGACCGGGAAACGGTTTTTTATTTTCAACATTTGGTAATGTGCTGACCGAAAATGTTTCACATTCGGCTAAAAAAGGGGAGTAAATTGCTATTGGGGTGGTTAGCAATTATGATAATAAATATACAAAAATTAATATACACACATCCATCTACATACATACATACATATATGGATCTCTGTATAATGTGTACAAGTATTGAACTTCATAATTTAACATTAAATAAGAAATTAGTTTTTGTTTCGTTACGTCCCCATAAGTATGTATGTATGTATGTACGTATGGATATTTGAAATAATTTGCGCAATAGTTGTGCATCATTGTGAAGCCGGTGCTCCCCATGAAAATTGCATAATTTGTTTCGAAGCTCCCTCTAGTAAAACAAAGTTGAAACTATTGTGCTACATAATGCACTTCCGGTTATTTAAATCTAAAAGCTTTGTCTATCTCCCTCTCTCACACTCTCGCTCTCTTGCACTGTAAAATGCATCGGCATCTAATGGCAGTTGCAAGAAGCTGCATTAGACACATTGCAATGCAAGAGCTTACAGTCACAAACTTAGTTAAAAGCTTAAAATGCAAATGTGCAATTTATAAGTAAAAGTTTCTATTGTTATAAAATAAATGCTTTTGGAAAAGCTGCCACATTAATAGAAATGTAAATAAAATTAATAAAATCTACAAACGTTACGCCTTATTGTTTCCGTTAAAAATTTAAAAAAAAGAAAATTTAAATCAAAAAAAAAAAATTTATTCAATTGAAAATTTTGCTTCTGTTAAATTTATTCTTATTTTATCTCATTGAGTTTAAGATATTTTTTATAAAAATTATTTTACTGAATTTTTAAATTATTAAAATTATTTATTTAAAGTATTTTCAACTGAAACAAATAAAATTGGAATAAAATTACGAGATGAGAAAAAGTGAAACGAAATTTGAAATGAAATAAAATTTATAAAATTCAAGATAAAGAGTATAAATGTTTGATTTTTAAAAATCCGAAAATGAAATAAATATTTTGCAAATATAATTCGAATTACTTGGAGAAAACTAAACTCTTTAAAAAAGCCTTAAAAAACCAAATAAAACATCTACAATCATAAGCCAAATGGGCACGAAAGACTTAAAATTGGAGAAACAGAAAATCCCAAAACAGAGAGAGCTCGATTTGAGCAACCACCGAAGAATAAAATTATTAAAAGGAATTTTATGCAGCTAAAAAGCAATAGAATATTTAGCTGTGTAGATATTTGTTTAAGTTATTCCGATTTGTTTTATATAATTTCAATAATAAATACAGTGCGACGTCGATGTACACAACTATTGAAAATTGCATTATACCGATTAAGGCAACAGAATTTTTTTTTGATTGTATTTTAGTCTTTATTAAAGAAAACTTTTCGCATAAATCGTCTCGATAGATGCAACCTTTTCTTTTTTTTTAACTAATTATAAAAAATGTGACTAATAAAGAAATGGGCTTAAAGACACAGAGGTAATAAATTTTGAGTTAATTGATCACCAAGATAACTAGTCCACAGTGCGTAGAAACAAAAAAAAAAGAATTATAAAAACTCGAATTATACTTAATAAATGAATTTTTCTTGGTTAAAATAATAAAAATTAACAAACCTGAATTAAATAGAGTTAAAAATTAATCGTAGTAGAATAGAATGCAAAATCGATAGTAGAACTCAAAATACGGCCTATTCTTAGTTGCTTAATTTTCGACAACAAACCTTTACAGATTTAAATAAATTTTTTTTTCACTTTCTAGTGATTTTAAATGTGCATTGGAAACAGTGTATTTTTTATCGAGTGTATTTTTATCGCCTTTGCAACATAAATTAAAAATTGTGCTATATATGATTGATCAAACTCTTAAGCTAGAACCCAAACCGAATTCAAAATATTCTTTTACATTTTCTAGTAGTTTTAAATGTCTATTGGAAACAGTGTATTTTTTATCGAGCTTTCAGCGTAAATTAAAAAGTATGCTATTGATGATTGCAACATCAAACTCTTAAGCTAGAACTCAAAGAACAGCAAACCGTTACAGATTTAAATAAATTTTTTACACTTTCTAGGCGTTTTAAACGTGCATTGGAAACAGTGTATTTTTATCGCCTTTCAATATTCCTGAATTTTAGTAAAAAAAACCTTTTTAAGCAAATTCCTTTGACACCAAGTTATACACTGTTTACATTTTCCTCTTTAGTAATCAATTTGCTTTTTAATTAGCAACAACAAGTGTAGTCGCAAATTTTCAATGTTAATAAAACCGGTTGTAAAATAAACTTCAGATCTCTTTCTCTTTGAATTGCTTTTAACAGGAAAACAAATAATAATTAAATTTACTCTCTTTCTTTGTTTCTTTGAAATTCATGAATCACTATATAAATTTTTTGCATACAAAACCATCTCTTTCTCCCGTTATGTTAAAAAACATTTACAGTTATAGAACATACAAAAACACTTTACATTTCCTATAGAGTATTTTGTTATGTGTTTATAGTTTTTGTTCTTTTCCTGATTTCCGGTTTTTCGCTTTACCACCCACAACTTAATCTAACAAGTTGCAGTTGCGTTTACATGTAGTGGGCTAACCGGAAGAGGAACCTTCAATGTGCCGGCTTTGACTAAACTGTTGAAAGTATACACGAGTGATAACATACTAAATTGAGTACAGTGGGAGACATTCGCTTTTAAGAGAGACTAAAGTGATTCGTCTTATTGCAAGTACATAGTTTTTCTTTTCCCCTTCTTTGCTTTTACTAAAACCGAGTATTGACTTTATAATGATATCAACACGGAAATAAATATTGGCTAAACAAGTAAAGGTTAATAACAAGTAAAAAATTCAAAGTTAAGGTTACATGCAAGCACCTCGACTTAAGTGCAAGCTAATAGAAAATGCTTTTAAGGTAACTCTCCGGCATATTGCAGAGGTCATCATTGATACTGGCACTGAAACACAACGTTCTATTAAACTTTTATATAATTTGATTTTATTTGTTCTTTTTCTAATGTAATTAAGCGTAATATGAAATCGAATTTATTGCAAGGAAATAAAAGTTCATTTCCGCTGCAAATGAAGGGGGCGTTGCCAAACAAGAGCCACAGTTTTTCAGTTACTTGTATCTGCAAGTAACTGAGCTAATATTTGCTTATAAATAAAATTTTAATTTTTTTTTACGTATTACGCAAATTCTAAATTTTACGTAAAAAAAATATTGAAAAAGGGTTTTTGAAAATTTTTGCCTCCATAATTAAATCGAATATACAACAAATACAAATCAAATATATTCTAATCGATGTGAAAAGTAAATAAAATGTAAATATTGTAGGAAATGAATAAATTGTATTGAATTAAAGTAAATTATTTTAAAAACTTACATAAAGATTAGTGTTAAAGGCAATAGAGTACATACCTGTAAAGAAAAGAAAATTCATTATTAATTTATTTTTATTGAAATAAATAAATTGAAATTAATTTAAATTATATTTAAAGGAATATAAAATTAATTTATTAAAAAGCCTAAGCAAAAATATTTCCTAACCCTGCTTTCAAAACAGCCTTCCAAGGCTCTAAACAGCAACAAGAAAGTTTCACCAATCGACAGCCATAGCAATAGATCATTTTATAACCTATATGTTGCCTTTTATCCGAATCTTTGCTTTTCCCCCCCACCTAAGGGCAACCCATTATTTGTTGGGGATGAAATATTTTTGAGAAACGAATACAAAATTATAATTTCCAACCATAGGCTCTTTTAGTAGCAAAGAAAACACCAAAAAAAAACTACTTACAACAAATCTGTTTGATCATACCTCTATATATGAACATATATAAAAATGACGTATGATTTTGTAATCGATAAACTCAAAAACTACTGGACCGATTTTGACCAAATTTTATATACATGCTCTATGGCCCGTTTCTGTGTAGTTTGAAGTTCGTCAGACATATTTTGCAATATTTAGTTTCTTTGTGTTTTGTCCGATAGAGATTAGCGCCATAACCCTATACTCTGTCCTTAATCGGTGTGCAGCGGCGGTAATTAGTAATTTATAATTAAAAAATTTAAAGTTTTACTTTTTAAAATACATAAAATATGAAAAACAACACATAAACTGTGTGTGTTATTACAAGTAATTAGTTATTAATAAATACCTAAAAACATTGATTTTCATTTTCATTTTTCAAAATAAAAGAAAAATTGGCGGCCAGCAACGCGGATAAATAAAATAAATAAAATTGGAAAAGTGCTAATTTAAAGTTATCTTTAGTTGTTAATTTACTGCCGAGGGAAAGAATTTTATATGCCAGGAAATACTAATGGAAGGATTAAAAACCAACTGATTAAAATACATTATTAGTTTTAGAAGTATACACCAGTTCCAGTTGGCCACAACCTCAATATTTCTGTTCGATCACACTATGAAGTAGCGAAAGAAATAGCTTCAAAAACAAAAAAAAAATACTACAAATTTTTAGTGGTTATCCAAATTTTGATACGATACATCGTATTAACAAGCTTTATGAAATGTATGACCACGACTCTATCCGTGTCAATTTGTATCGTTACAAAACTATTTAATTTTAAAGGATGTATTTCAAGATCAAAGCAAATGGCAGTCAAACTTCATAAAAGTTTACAGCATACATAATCGTCTTCTTGAGAGCAGCAGCATTAAGATTGGCTTCAATGCACTGCACCTATTAATGTGACGTGAGGTGTATTTTAAATGTATTGTAAAAATTGCTATATAGTTAAGAAAAGTGAAGTTGCTCTCAAAAGAGGCTTGCCAGTTTTCTTGACATAAAACTTGATAGCGAAAACCGTGATATTAAATATATTACATTTAACGAATT
The DNA here is from genome assembly GCA_963402855.1 of Ormia ochracea. Taxonomy (NCBI): domain Eukaryota; kingdom Metazoa; phylum Arthropoda; class Insecta; order Diptera; family Tachinidae; genus Ormia; species Ormia ochracea. The sequence goes on from OY727106.1 coordinate 46,916,756, forward strand.
TGTAATTTTCCATCAAATATTTGATTAAAGTAATTAAATTTAGCAATACATATTATAATTTTTATTTATGTACATCCGTAACAATTGCAACACGTGCAATATATCACCTTTGATTATCTCACCTTTCCAATACTATATTGTATGATATAATTTGATTGATAGCACTGGAGGAGATGTACGACTGCAATTACATCTAATGACAAAATACGAAAAGACTTTTTCTACTACCGAATATTAAATGCTTTCATAATTTGTAGCGAAAAAGGAGGGTTAAAAATTCTCAGCATTCATATTTAATATAAAATATGACGAATGATATTTACCTTATCTTTCCTCAAAAACGTATCTATACATATACACACACACACACATACACATAACTATTTATTTTTTAAAAAATTGTAATACAAACACGATGCCATTCATTTAACACTTTAAAAATTTTGAACGCAATTAAATAATTAAAAAAAATAATTAAATTTCAAAAGAATTCATTACATAGATTAACCGATTAATTAGCACAAATAAATTTTTTAATTAGTAAACAATATTTTATTTAGCAGGGAAATTAAACGGAAGAAAACATTTTTTTTTTTAATAATAATTAATGTGTCATTCGATTATGTATGCATTTGTATGTGTGTGTGTGTGAGTATTATAAAACAATGTAGCAGCTGACAAATAAATAAAATTAACAAGATGGTAATTTGTAGAAAAATCTAGCCATAAATACGAATTTTTCTAAAATGAATAAATAGAGAGACAAATAATTTAATAAATTTTGCACAATAAAATCAAAAAACAAGCCAAGCAAGCACACACAAAAGAATAAAAAAGCAGGAAAAAATATGCAGTGATACTAATGTGGCGCGTTTTACATTTCAAACAAGCGCTTTCTTGTTATTTTGTCTCCACAATTTAATCACATTTGAAATATATTAAAACGGCTGGGGATATATTAATTATTAATTGAAGAAAAATATATTATTATTTTCCAATGTTACGCTCCGATATTTTTCGTGGTATCGTAAGCGAATTAAGCTACGAAAGATTATATTAAAAAAATACATTAAGAAATTATTTAATAACTAATCTTTTAAAAGGGTTTGTGTACTGAAATATGGATACAAAAGCTTTTCACAGCTCTTCCTTAAGAAAATTCCTTGTAATTGATTAAAAAAAATTTTAAGTAATACAAAAAAGTTTTTTTTTTCTTCTTCCAATTAGTACAATCATTGTAATTTGAGTCTGAATTAAAAATTGAATTTAAGGAACTTAAAGCCGAATAATAAAATTATTCCTTTGAACAAAACTAATTTTTTTTTACAAAAACTCGATATATTAAGATTTTTTTAAAAATAAAAAACATGAAATGAATTTTTGAATTATAGAAATTCCATTAACTAGAAATGCCTGATTTTGCGACGAGTAATTTATTAAGAAAGTGCCATGATTTTCTCTGAAAATGGTTGAATACCTTATACACTAATGGTTGTTGCAAGTACTACACTACCATGCACTAGTAATCGATAACCAGCAAATGATTGATGGCAACGAACACGTAGCCTCATACACCTTCTTTCGCAGTTCTTTTCTAGCAAAATATCATAAATAAAAATTCTAAATCACTCATTTTTTAGAAAGTCTCATGTTTTGAATAACAAAAAAAATTTTTATTGATTGTAATTATTAATTAATAACACTCGGAAAACAAAAAAAAAAAAAAATTATGGACTTTAAAACTAAAAATTCATAAATAGAAAGGAAAGGAAAATCAATTTGTAAAGATTAGATAGACTAAGGGACCCTAAAAGCAATCAAAAATCACATAAATCATTGCATATGTGTGAGTGTTGTTTGAAGGGGCACACTCAAATAAACTTCTTAATCATCATTTTCCTTTTCGATTAGTGTTGGAGAAAATCAAAGCACATTATCAAATTAAAATATCGAAAAACACTATGAAATATACCAGGCAACATTTATTGAAAGAAGGCAAATGGCAGATCTGGATTACTATTCTTATCAAACATTTAGGTAATTAGTGTAATTTTAATAGATTTATGTATTTTGATCGTCTTCAGGGCACTTAAAAGTTAATGCAAGCAGGTGTGAAAAGTTTTTACAATTTAATTTAATACATTGCTTTTCTTCTTCAATTGCATTTAATTTCTAATTTAATTTCTACGCATACAAATTCACACACCTCCTTACACACAAGCAAATACACACTTGTAATAAAAAGCGGGAGTGTGAATTTCTTATTTATAAAAAACTGAGGAAACAAATTGACGAAAATTTAAAGACACAAATCGAAACGACGTACATCGTTATCGTATTTAAAATTTCCTCATATATTTTTAAAGCTCTTTATTAAATTTTTTCGCGCTTTTATCGCGTCTGTTCTACCTATAGAGAGAGCAACACTAAAATCGCACATACGGCAAAATAATGAATGTATGTCTGATGTTTGTAAGAGCAACTTGTTGTTGTTGTTTTACTTGTTCACTCTCAAATTTACACAACCACACACACTCAAATACCCGATTACGTACGAGTATTTGGCATCGGTGCGCTAGCGCCGCAGTCGACCTTGACCATCACAATAATTTGTTTTTATTTCTCATTACGTGTGTGAGTGCATGCTATTTTATAATATTTTTACTTTCTGTGTTGTTGCTATTATTGTGATCTGCTTTAATTTGTTGTTATAATTTTTGCTGCTTATTAATGTTTTTGAAAAGCAAATATTCAAATGAAGCAAAAAAAAAATATTCGTATGATTTTAATTACTTTAGAAAATAACATTTTTTAAATTTCTAGAATCTAAAAGTAAGTAAATAAAAGACAACAAAAAAAAAACTAATTGAAAACGATTACATGGATACAAATTTTTGGCTTAATTTTATGTTTAATAATTAATTATTTCAAAGCAATTAAACAATGTGAAATCAAGGAAATCAAAAGCAAAACCAATTAAAGAAAAAATTAGGCAAATTAATTAATTTTATAGATAAGGGTTTTATCAATGTAACGATTCGCAATTAGAGGAAAACGAATAAAACAGTATCAATGACTTTTTCAAACATGTTTACTATAAGGATATACATACTTATATAGATAAGGATACTGCAATGTTTGTATATAAAATTTGTGAAATTTCGTTCAGCAGATGTATCTTTAAAATATTTAATCCAGTTGGTTTTTGGTTTCCCCCAAAATTATGCAAAAAAAAGCATAGGCACCAAACTCCGGAAATAGTTATTTAATATCCACTCACCGATTAATCGGAAGACCAGTAACTATATATTAAAAAAACCTTTTTGTGGTTGCTTTTCTCCTGTTAAAGTAATTAAAAAATTATTTTCCCTCAATAATTTTTTTTTTTTTTTTGAATTAGTACAAATTAAATTAGTCAAATAAAAATTAAAAAACAAAGTGTATATATTTTTAAAATCAAAATTTATATTATCGACTACTATTTTTATTGAAGCAGATACTAATAATGAAATGTTCATATAACACAATATTTCTATTTTCTTTTGATTCATTAGACGACTTCAGTCTTATTAAAATAATTAAACGGTTTTCTCCAATAACCAACGGATAATCGGTATATACAAACGCTGCGGATTATTTTAGAGTGTCACAATTACGGAAACGGTTAACTCAATAAACGTAGATTTTTTTAAGAGCAAAAAAAAATACGTTTTAAATTAAACGAAAAAACGTATTCGAACAATTTTATATAATTAATTATTGTATGACCATTTCAGCTTTCTGGAATCGTACAATCAATTAGTTTTACATGTGTAAATGTATAGATTTCACACGAAAATCTGAAGTTTTAATCCTCTTACTTTAAAAAATTGCATCAAAATGGCATAACTGGGGACACACTACTACTAAAATTTCATAAACTTTGAAAATTGTCATAAAAACTTCATACAGTTTTGTCCACACTATTCAATTTTTTCAGCAGAGATGCCATATTTAACAAATCGTATGATTGTGTAGAATAGTGTATCAGGGAATTTAACAAAACAATTGGCTTTCGTCATTAGCAAAGTATGAGGCTAATGAATTTTTATGTAATCCAACGCATATTCGTTTATTCGAATAATTTCATATGCAAAAAAATACATAAATAAGTTAATTTTTTAAAATTTTATTTCGCAAAATATCGAAATATTTCCTAAAATATGCGATATTAGTCGATTAATGGCACACAACCAATTTTATATATTAATTCTGTTTTCAGAAAATAAATTATTATTAAATAAATTTTTTTGTCACCAGGAAACATTTTCAAAAACAATATTCTCATAGTGCGGTAGTATATTTTTATAATTTTCTTAAGGTCATTGCTATTGACGTATCTTTTCTAGTTTTTTGCATGCACGGTTTTTGTTTTATAATATTGTTTTTTTTTTTTGCTTTTTTTATTTCTATATAAGTACGTTTGTTGAATGCAACACAGTCGGCAAATTGCCAAGTTAAAACAAAATGTGCACACACAAGTGCACATAAATTAAGCACAAGTGACTGCTACTGCTACTGCTACTGTGTTACGTGTGTTAAGCCACGAATAACGAATAGTATAAATGCAATTTGAATGCATATTAAATACTTTAGAGAGCGCACAGTTTAATAAATTATAAAAAAATAAAAAATAAATTATACCGATTTTACTTTAACAAAAAATATAATAACGTAAATTTTATTTAAAAACATATGATAAGCAAAAAACATAAATTAAATATAAATCACTTGACGGTTTCACTACTAAACATGTTGCTAGCAACTTGTTGCTGGCCAAACAACTCGACAAGACGACAGTGAAACAACCTCAAAGGTCACATACTAATTAAACGATTTCTGTGTAATGCACACAACATCTAAGCAAACTAAATGTGTACAAAGTTTATATTTATTTGTGGCATTAGCAAATTATTCAACGAACAAATAAGGAAATTCTAATACGACCTTGAAACTGAATTTCAAAGTGAGTGTAATCGAGGGAAAAGCAAAACGCTATTTGCTACTTTGAATTGTTTTTGCACTTATTTAAAAAAAAAAAAAAATGAAATAAATATATATGTATATATATAAAACGTCAGCAAAAACAAATCATTTATAGCGTTGATGAAAGTGAAAAGAGTTGAATGTAATCAGGAAATAAATTCAACATTTTTTCTATTTCATTTCATTTGAAAGTGAGTAAAAAATATCATGCATAGCGAATGTAGAGCAATTTTAAATTGGGTTAGTGGGAAAAGTGAAAATAAATAAATTACTTTTTAAATAAAATTCAATAAAATTAAGCTTGCCTTTTACACATGAATATACATTTTTGTTTTATAATAACAAGATAAAATTAAATAAATATTTAAGAAATTTTTGAAAATTTTTAAATTAAAAAATAGTAGCAGATTTACTTTAAAAAAAGATATTATAAATAAAAAAGTATTAAAAAAAAAATTCTAATTGTCAAAAATTTAATAAAACCATTAACAACAATATTGCGTCAACATGTATCTTAAGTCAATACAATGTTGCAGCAATATTTCATAATATATGTTATTATATACAAATCTGACGTTTTTATTCAAATTATTTTTTTGCTGGGAAAAAATAAAATAATTTTAAAAACGTTTTTTGAATTAATTAAACGCAATTGAATTTTTCAATATAAGGAAAATATCAAACTGTAAAATAATTAGGAAACAGAAAGATTTTAAAATTTTGAGGCGTCGTTCAGTTATTGCTGTCATTGCCGTGAGTATTGAGAACATTTAGGGAGCGCAAATCAGCTGTTGACACAGAAAATGAAATCAAGCCATGTTGAACGACTATATGGGCATTTATTGCGGCCAACTTTCAAGTTTATTGGTTTTACTATGTGGCAAAAAAAAAAAAATGTTGCAGCAACTTGTTCCTAATGAATAAATGTTTAAGCTGTCAAATTATTTTAAATAATAATTTTTGCAAGTAAATGAAAATCATGAATGCTAAAACAAATGTTTAAATCATTTATATTTAATAACCTATTAATTGTTGTTTTGCTTTTTTTTATTGGCTTTTAATTTTGCAAAAAATTACCGGTGTAAGCCTTATCCACCACAACCTATTTTATAGCTGGTAAATATATTTACACTTTTCCTGCCAATTTAATTTTATTTCTTCACTCGTGTAACTATTTTGCTCACGAGCAAATGTCAAGTAATTTGTCCATGACCTTAAGCAACCTTCGCCTTCACAAGCACTAATACTTTGAAGGTAACTCTATAGAGCAGCGATGCACTTGCAACAACAGAAAATCAAAAGTAATCATTATTGAGTTCAGTAAAATACAAAGAAATTAAAAAACAACAAATATTGTGAAATTGGCCAAATGAAACGTGGACTTAAAAATAGTGGCAAATAAAATGACAACGCCAGAGTATTTCTTAAAAGAATGTTGTGTTAAAAATAATAGTTCACAACAAAATTTCAATGCCAGCAAATGAAGAAATCAAATTAATTTTCTTATTCAATGCCTGTCATTAAACGTTGGAAATTTACTACCAGACCATGAAAAAAGAAAAAGCTAAAATTTTGTACAATCTTGCTCTTAAGTGAACAGCAAATTAAGAGCAACTGAAATGGCTCTCTTTGGCAAAAGATATATTTCTACCTCATCTCCAAATTCAATCTAACTGAAGGGCATGCATCATTGTAAGAGGCAGAAATAGGAAGATTTTGCATTATTTATGTTATTTATGTTATTGTTGTGTTCTTGTAGTTGCGTTTTTTTCTTTTTGCAAGTTGTGACATTGGCTAGTTCTTGTTCATGGTCAAATTCGGTAAAATCTATTTCTGCCTTTCTCTATCATCCGTTCTTTCACTCTGTTGTATGAACAGAGAAACAATGGAGCAAAATTTAAAGGGGTATTCTGCCGCCATTTCTTTTTGAAATTTTAAATTTAAGTCTAGTGATGCTCAGTTAGTCGTTTCACAGTGTCACAGTTTCACAGATTTACAATTTTCTATTTTCTCACACTGTTAAATTCGATGCGAGAGTGTTATCTGCAGTGTGTGTTTTCTGTTAGTAGTCGTTGTTGTTGTCTGTGGGGGAATGGCAGGGCATATTTATAGGGCGGCAAGAAATATACAAGGCCAAGGACTTTATCGTTCAAGTTCATTTTGACGCTACGTTAGTATAGTGTTTGGTATAGACACCATTCTATGTATGTATATGTATGTGTGCTCTGCAACATTCTACTTGATTTTGTTGTACTTGTATGTTTGGCTGGAATTACTACAAAAAAAAAAACGTCAGAAATCAGCAGTTTGACAGCAATATTGTCAAAGTGCATACGAAATAAATTATTTTGAATGTATGAAGTAATTCTGATGTTGCAAAAAATATTTTAAATGCAACCAGCAACATTTAATGATATGTATAATTTATATATTTTATCTGAAATGAGTTAAATAGAATTAGAGAAAAAGCAATACTTTTTTAGTAAACCGTTTATACAAGCTCCAGAAGCATAAAGTAACATATATACGAGTATGTGCTAAGACAAGAACAGCCATATTGTAGTTTAAGCTTAAAGAATTATCAGCAACAAGAACATGTTGATAATACCATTATTCCCTATTGCAGGATATCTAAATATTGTTAATCAAAACAGTTAACAATTTCAAGGAAATTAATAATATTATTTTATAATTGTAATCGTAATAGAAATATTAGGCCAGCATGGAAATTTGGCTTCGCCAAGCTAAAAACCAAAATCTTGCTCGCTAAACAAAAAAAAGGGACTTAAAAGAGGCAATAGTTATAAATAAAATCCATTCAATGCAAACATACAAAAATACAAAATTCCTGCAACATAATGCTAAACTTTTAACACAATTTCAGATAGTGGCATAAGAAACTACGAAACAGATTGATTTATATTGTAATGTTGCAGGATCATATTTCCACTATAGAAACATATTGCTGCAACATTGCTAAAAAAAATTATTGTGCACATATTTGAAATGTTTCCAAATATGTTTTATCTTTTTTACCTATTTTTCCACATTTTTCGCTATCTCAAGGCATAATGGTTTATATGTATTTAATTTTAGAGCCGAATTGTAACAGTGCTCACCAGAGGCACGGCTGCACTACTATATCTGCCTACTTGCCCGTCACTAGGGCTGTGCTAAAATACCCTCGCAATGCTTTGCAGCAGTATGAGATAGCCCCTTCAATGCTATTCTTAGGAAAATAACTTAATTAAAATTAGTATCCCAGCAACATGTTCTACTTGTGGAACACAACTTGCTAACCATTTTTGAACACAAGGAAACAAGGCTCATAAGAGAAGATGAGGAGCAAAAAGTCAATTTAATAATAATATTATAAAAATATAAATATAATAAAAACAATACAGTGTTGAGAAAAGCACTTTCACATTTTAGACGCGTAATCACAAAACAATTAAGATTTTCATTATTTTGTTTCAATATTATTAAAGAATTCTTAAGCGCATTTCAATGCTGCCAAAAGAATGCATAAACGTAGACAAGCCACATACAAGTAACGTTTCGAAGAATGAATGTATTGAATCATCAACAAATCATTGATTATTATATTTATTCAACGTACGAGTATACTGTGAACAGATGAACAATATTGGCTGATGAATAAAAACACGAGTACAGGCGGTAAAAATCAGACTGAAAACGCTCGAACATGCAGACATGAAAACAACAAAAAGTGAAAAGAACGCATATTTAATGTTGCTTAAACAAAAGGAACAAGTTGAAATGAATCGCAAAAACCTTGAACTTTACAAAATTCTTAATATATTTTTTTTACTCATTGAAATACAACAACGAATAAGAAAAGAACTAAAGTAAAATATAAAGAGAAAATGATATCAAAAGATTTTTATAAGAAATCTACAGTCGGCATAATTTGTTATTGAAAGCTTTAGCAACATTTGGTAGGGGAAAAAGTTTTAAATCATTTTCTGCAATTAAATCACATTGTGTTTTGTGAGAATTATGCTACTGAGAACAACCACTAGATTTTACTATGCAACATGTTGACTAAACATGGTTACATATGACTAAGGTTGACACTATTTATCTAAAGCAAGAATTGTTTATGTAAAATGTGAAAAAAAATTTCAAATTTGTATTTGAAATCAATCCCCTGTTATTAATAATAAAATGAAGCATTTGAGCAACTGTTAACAGCAACATTTTGCCATGGTAAGGCTCTGATTTTGCAACATTATTTCACACACATTTCATTACACATTATTTGTGCAAAATTTGCACGACAATTTGAACCGACTACAATACCAGTACTTGAAGCAAGGCTTTTACGCTTTTATCTCATTTTGTAGCCTTATTTTAATTTGTATATATCTTGACGCCATCAAGTTTTTAAGAATTTTTCAGCAATTATACAATTAGTAATATCAACAATTTTTAATTTGTGCAGCAACACATCAATGAGATTTAGTTTTTAACTAAAACATTTTCATTTTTTAATACCACATATGCAATAAAAATTTTTTATTTCATTACGAAATGTTTAGCAACATAATACTAAGACTACTACTTCGTCTTAGTATTATTACAAGTCCGTCTTTAATTTACTGATTAATGTAAATTTTGCTTTAATATAATCCACAGGTTGCTTAGAGGCTTTTTTTTTGCATACTGTTAAAGGCTTTGCGGCCTAGTACCGCAAATCAACATGTTGCTGCAACACTCCAACATGAAATAGGAATTCAATCCAATTCAGATTTTCTCTATAAATTTTATTAACAATATCTTATAAATGCAAATGCAACTGAGCTTAAGCAAGAAGGATTTTTTGTTTTCAACTGTATTATGAAATTTAATTTAAAAAAATTTTTATTATTTTAATTTTTGTTTTCCAACTTTTAATTTTTTAATTATAAAATTACAATTTTCAGTCTTAATTATTTATAATATCCAAAATTTTCTCCAAACTTTGGAGACTTTCTTTAAGGAATTATTTATAATACAATATAAAAATAAATAACTTCCTGTATCCGATATTTAACATTCCCATTATAGGGTGCAATTAAACAAACAACTAGATGAGGTATATCAACCGCAAAATAAAGCAGACTGAATATAAATTTAAGAACTGGGACAGAAGTTAATTTAAGGGGTTTTTTCTTTATATAAATGTATAAATACATCCAAAAGAGTCTTCCTTTTTCCGAGTGTGAAGAATTATAGAATATTTTTTCTACGCAAGCCTGCCAACCAATGCAGTAACGCTTTAATTTAGAAATAAGTCTGCTGCAACATAAGGTGTTGCAGCAACATTATGTTAATGAACTCTAAGGCATGAATGATCTCACACTTTATAAACAATACAAGTCTGCTAGTTTTTAAAATTATATGTCTCATTTTTAATTTAAATTAGTGCGTCAGTTCTTTTCTTTCTTGCTTCGTTATTTAAAGGAAAGGATCTTTAGTTTGTAGGCAGTTTATATAGAGAAAATCTCTGAAAAAGCAGCTCCAAAGATAACAGAAGTACAAGGCAAAAGACCTTGATATTGTCAACGACTTGCTTTATAGTCTGCTTCAACATGATGCAAGCTCGATACAGTCGTGTCAGCCGCTGCTGCAGCACCAGTTGCTGCCATTTATCATGGAAATTTAAACAAAAGTAAAACTTAATAACAAACAGCTCGTCATGGTTTGGTGAATTTTATTTAATAACGAAATTAAAAACGAGATGCACACTTAAAAAAAAACCCCTCATGAATAAGTATTTAGCCCGGTGCTGTATTTATTGGTTTCGTATAAATCAAGTCACGTTGCCCAACAAAGAAATAAAATGGAAAAATAAAAAGATTTTTAATGCTTCCTAAGATTTCAGTTCAATATTGGATTTTTATTACATTCTTTGCATTACGTTGAGTTGGGAAACTGGTTGAAAAGAGGCTTGTTAAAATAGTTATTGCTTTAGTGCGAGCATCTTGCGTTTCTTCTTTCATTCTTAGGCTGGGCTTAAAAACAAGTTTTTATATAGATTTCTGGTACAAGTGCAGTGCCCTTGACTTAGGTCAATAACATGGTTCTACTTTATGAGAACAATGAGCGTCATTAAAACAAATGAAAAGGTTGCGAATAATTTCAATGCGAGGGGTGCAGAAACTAAAATGCATAACGCCAATATTACGATGGGCAACATAATGTTTGGCTAATATTCTTTCTTAACAAGGCGCTGCAGCAAAGCAACGAAGCAGCAGTTAATTGTTATTGCTGGAAAACATATATAGCAATATGTGTTAGCAACATGTTGCCAAGGCAAGTAAACTAATGGCGTTTTCTTTTCTACATTAAAAATGTTGCCCTCTGAAAAGGTGCATTTTTAAAATTTTTAGCCCGCCCTGTGAAAGTGCAATTTTTTATATAACGTGAAAAGAACACAAATTAGAAAAAAGTGGAATGTCTTTTTTTAACAGCTGATAAACAAACATTTTCTGTATATTTTATGAAATGTGTATACAAAAATGTTCACTTGCCAGATTGCTAATTGATCTGCTTGAGAAAACCAACATTTTTTTTAATATCTCATACAAATAAGCAGCCGCGTAGTGCTCTTTTGTTTCTTTTATACCATACACAATATAAAAATAATTATTAAAATCTAATCTTCTGACTCTTTCGACTCAAAAGTCTTTTTTTTGAACATTGTCTGGTAACGCTGTGTAAGTATAAAAACCATGTGTTTTACAGGGCGAATTTCTGCCCTGGTGATTTGTGCAGGACAAAAAGTGCAATATCTTTTGCCCTACGAAAGGGCAACATTTTTTAGAAAAGAACACGCAACCCTTTCACAGGGCAACACATTTTTGAGAAAAGAACAGAAAATTACCTTCCCTGCGGGTAGTGTTGCCTTTTTTTGTAGAAAAGAAAACGCCATAAAACCATAGTAATAATGACTAATAATAATGACTAATTTAAAACGCTCTGAATAAAAAATGCTTGGCAACATGTTTCTCAAGTATTTTTCTAAACCCAAAACTATGAAGCGACGAAACAAACAATTTTTTGCAAGTAAATGGCAACTCTAAAATCTATTTGTCACAACAATTTTTTATATCGAATGATGGAGTTTAGTTAAATGACCCCCCAGCAACTTTTTAACTTTTGTACAAGTCAACGTTTATAAGACTGGTGAACCTCAAGGAAGCATTTAGGATTCACTCTGTATTGAAGCCTCAAATATTGATGATATCATTGCCATATGTATATAGCAGGTCAAAGAATCAGCATCTTAAGCTTGCATATATTTGAAAAAAAGTGGATTATAATAGCTAATGCAGTTAAGTTTACTCATGTTACCTGGACTTCTTGTATATTTATCTCACAGGGATTGTGAGGCTTAAATCCAATTATTTTAAACATTTTTTTCTGAATAATAATTGAAGTTTAGCATTGAAAACTCATTTACAATTGAAGAGAAATCTGCTTGATATAAAAAGCAGAAAACAAATAAGAATTAAATGCTAAATAAGACAATGTTAAAGCACAACTAAAATGGAATCCATTAGAATTCAGTTATAGGAAGCAGCATTCTTTGCAACATTGATATCAGTCAAAAAGAAATCAGTCAAAAATTTGAAAGCACGAGCGCCTGGATCATTAGGAACAAGAATATTCACAATGACTATTGTGAATTATTTGCCCAGACTTGGCAACCATGAAAAAACTTTAGTTAAAAAGCCTACTTGTCTGATTGCATTGAACAACTGAAATCATTTCAATGAATTCGTTTTGATGCAAATGTCTTTGATTGCATTCATTGGGATTTAACGTTTGTTTACTATATATATAGAATACTTAAAAGACTTGCTTATTATTGCAAAGAAATTTAGTGTAGAAAAAATAAAGTTTAGATTTTCAAAAGCAGAAGGAAAGCTATTTTGTTTCAAACTATAAACTAGACGCAGATGCATTTTGTAAACAATTATTTTAAGGAAAATTAGAAAAAAGCTACGAAGTACTATTCTAACAGCTCTCAATTAAAATCGTAATAATGTTACAGAGCAAAGAAAGACCGTATAACACTTCCGCCAGTACAAACGTCGTCATCATGTCCTGCTGACGTAAAAAAATACTGGATAATTATTTGGTGGGAGAAAGAAATTACTTCATGTGGACGAAACAATATTTAAAACACAACTGAAAACTAGTAAATATATTATTAGTACATTGAAATGTGGCTAAAATGTTGCATCAACATGTTGCTCTGTGTAGTTTAATGTGTAGTACAAAAGGACGTTCTCTGCTTAGTTTTAAAATTTTTAGATGCCAACGAAATATGGTTAATATAATGTTGCAACTCTGAAAGCGGTGTTGCCGGAAACATTTTGCCGTTGCAGGTGAATGATCTCAGAAACATTTCTCGACTTTTGAAAGAAAACAAGAAAGTACCACTTTCGTCAAGTTGTATCGCAAATAATTCGTTGCAATTATTTTTATAAATGAGTTTAGGGATATTTCGCCAAAATATTTCGCTTTCCACAACCAAATTTAAAAAGCAACAATTTAAATAAAACAATTATAATAAAGAAATTATAATCAAGAAAGCATAAAAAAAAGTGTTAAATCATTATTTATTTAATTGAAAAAAAATATTCTAATTTTGTTCTAACTAAAGAAATAAAAACGGAAAGAAATGGAAATTGATAACAAAATTATTTGTCTGTGGGCATAAAATATGAATTAACTGATACGCAGCACAAAATTAATCATTGTCAGCAGGATTTGTTTACGAGCTTTAAGCTTTCTTCACTTTGTAGTGGAAAATAAAATATCGTACACTTGAAATTAAAGCCACGTTACTAGCAAAAATCTGGTTCAATATTTTAGTAACACGTAAATAATTTTATGTTAGTAGAGAAATTTCGAATTATCATTATTATATAAATTAATTACTATGAGAATTATTTTTTTATCAAGCATATTTAAACCACATTTAAACGGCGTCATTAGTAAATTTAATAAACTCAGTTGAAAATTCTCATCCAGAATTCCAAATTACTTTTTTTTATTGCTTTCGTTTATATTAATTTAGTCAGTAATCTTGTGCTAAAAGCATTTTACTAAAATCTATATAATGAAATAACAGTAAAAGTACGAGTATACAACTTTACAAGCATACAGCAGCCACTCTGTGCTGTTAAGACAGACACTCGCCTGTGCAAAATAGAAAAAGTAAACGACCTTGTAATAAAAACTTAAAAATACTCGTATCTACAAGATACATTTACATCTAAATGAAATATAGTATAGCGAAACACCTTACACTTTATATAATAAAAAATAGATTGATTACACATTCGCAGTCATACGAAATACAACGGAAAACCAAAACAAAATTAAAATAAAAAATATGAGAATAAGAACAGCAAGAAAAAAAAAATACGGAACGGTTGTATGGCATGAATTAAAATAAAACAGGCAAAAACTATTGATAGTTATTAAGTGCACTGAGAAAAATTTAAGCGGAGTAAATAAGTGGGAATTTGCTTAAATAAATTATTACATGATATAAAATTTTTATCTTACAACCCCTTCCCCTCGTATATGTTCCATGTATAATTCTCATTTCAAAAAATTGTATTAAAGGAAGCAACTCGCGCAGTAATGCGTTTTATTTGCTTGAGTGCTTTTAAACTCTTACCTTAATCCCAGCTCTGGGTAGTGCAAAGGTTTCCTCGTTTTGTTTTTAATATTATACTGCGTTTCTACGCAAAACAGAGTATTTAAAGCAATAAAAAAATGCACGATTTGCTCGGTTTCTACTGGAAAATATAATTAAATGTTTCTCTCAAAATATTTTTCAATGGGAATATATTCTTGGCAGTACTTTTCTATGCCCCTTTCCAACAAAAAGAATTGTTAAAAGCTTTTACAATATTATTTTATATGCTCTATAAAAAAGTCCAGTTGATCGACCCTTGTCCGTCAGTCTGTCTTCGGTATTTTTGTTGCGCTCTAAATTGAGCTTAAATTTTGCTTGAAATTTAAATTATAAAAAGCCATTTTTTATAAATTTTTTCAAAATCATACAATATGAAAAGCACCAAAAATCGGATAAAAATGGTTAAATGGCGAAAATGCCATGGTATTAAACCACGAACAAAGATTCGCAGAAATTGGCCTGCTGTCACTGCAATAAGTAGGAAGATGCCTGCATTTTATTATTAAAATTTTAAATATTTCCTAGTAATGAGAAATATACATATATTGCAAAGTTAAAGTTTACTTCAATGCACCATATTATTGGAAAAGTTTATATAAGATTTGACACAGTCGATCTACATTTAATAAATTTTTTCTTACAAAATAAAAAATGTGCTCTACAATTTTGCAAAAATAAAATGAAACAGAAATATATTAGAGTTTAATATTTGGCAATATGTTGCTGAAAAATTGAATACCGTTTACAACAATTTTTAGCATTAAAAAACAATACGAATAACTAACAAACTATACATTTTTTTCAATAATATTTTTAAGATATACTCCTAGTCTTTTGCTTGCAAAACGTTGCATTTAAATTTTTTTTTTTTAATATTTATGTAAAATTTGCCTGGTAGCTTGTCTATTTTAAATGGATTAGTAATTATAATTAATTTTTTATAACATGGCATTTGTATTGCAACATTGTTGCAGTAAAATAATAAAATTTACTATTTCTATTTCCCTTTCAGAAATAGAATACATATGTAAAAATAATTATTTGCACGGTAAACGGATACGTGGCTACACGTCCACTGCAACAATGAAAGGAAATAGTGTTGCCATTATAATAAAAAAAATTAAGTATGGAATTTTGAAATTAAAAGGTTCGGTATTACAGCAGAATACCAAAACATGTTTTAATACTTTTGTATATTGCAAATACATTTTAGATAAATCATTTCATTCATTAAATGGAAAATTTTAGAGAGTGGCATCATCGAAATATTCAATTTCCGCAGCCTCTTTGAAAATAATGAAGCCTATTATATGCGTGTGGGCTACTGTGGGGAATGCATTTAATGCCACAGAAATATTCCATTCAATTTGATAAAAATGTAAAATTGTTCCAGATATGCATGCTTCATGCTGGAGATTTATGTACATTCTTGTACATTCTATTTTAAATTTCCTCTTGCTACTCTCATACCATCTTCTGCTCTCTCCATCTATTTACTTTTTCGTACTGCGGACACAAGTAATTACAAAATGGGCAAAAGAGTAAAGTTGCAACAAGTGGGTTTAAAATTATCATTAGGCGCTTATTGGAGCTGCTATTGCATTAATTTAATTAAATTCTGGTTAAATCTAAAATAAGTTCAATTTTGTTAAGTGCCAACCGCCGCAGCAGCTTAAAATAACTCAAGTCGTGGGTGGCATTTTAATATCTATATTTTATTGCTGGCAGCAAACTATTGACTTGCCGGTAAAAGTTTATAAATTTCCTTGCTTCTGCAAAATAGAATTAAATCAGCAGAATGTCTCAAAATGATTTTTATTATTTATTTTGAAACAGTATTTCAATAACAATTTTCAGCCAGACAATTTTAATTTGAACAATTAATTCCAGTGGGATATTCAGTAAAAGCATAATAACACCACTTAAGGATAAGTTTAGAAAAAAAATTTTTGAAAAAAATAATAGAAAAAAGTATATTTAACAAATTAAAAGAAAAGCAAAGACCCCTCATAAAAATCACAATATCCATTTTGTTGGCAACATGTTGCAATATAATTTTTTAAGTAGCATGCTAATTGGTATTCAATGTAGTACTCTTTGTTGTTTATAGGAAAATTTTTAAGACATACGACTTATTTCTTTGTTGCCAAAAGTGTTGCCAGAATTTCTCTGTAATTGGAGAGCGCAATTTACTTATTACCATTGAAATAAGCGATTTGGGAGCTACAATACTGGCTTTCACAGCCAAAAATATAAATGAATTAACAATTCACAAACATATTTTTTGGTTTTGTATGTCGTAAATTCATTTCAGGAAATTTTGTATAAAAAACCATTTGTTGCATTATCTGTCATCTGCAACATGTTGAGAGAAAATTTTTTTCACTTTTATCAAAATTGAAAATATATTTAATAAAATTTCATTCAAAACTTCATTTCGCTGTGATTTTTAAAATGAAATCATAAAACTCACAAACCAGTAGTTTGCTTCAATACATGCTTAGAAAATCATACACATACAGATATAAAACAAATACAAAATCAAATTCCCCTGCCCGCTGCCAGAAACATAACATTTTAATATTCTAACTCTTTTTCCTTTTATTTTACTCTGATCATTGTCTGCTTCACTGTGTGCGTGCTTGTGTGTGTGTGTCTTTTCAAATTTTCTGTGAAACATTGTGAACAACCTTGACTTTTTATAGCAAAAACAAAAAAACACACGCACAAACACATACAAAAAAAATAAAAGTGAAAAAACGCCAAATACAAGTAAATAAATATAAAATCAACATCAATATGTGTCATATTAAAAGCAACAACAAAAAAAATACAAAAAAAAATAAAAATATAACAAAAAATATAACAAAAAAAACCAATAAAATGATTAAAATAAAACCAAGTTAAATTATGAAAGTTGCTTAACGAACTTTGAGAACACTATATGGGAACAGTGTGTTTAGAAACAATGTGTTGCCAGTGTTTTTTTTTTTTTTTTTTGTATCAGTTATTAAGATGCCTTTATTTTGTTTATCAAAAGAGTAGCAAAAAAAAAACACATTCTTGGAACAGTAGGAATAGAAGCTTTAAATACGAACGCACATACTGTCACTTTTAATTTTCTTGATTATTTGACCAGCAAAAAATGAGACGAGCAGACAGACAGACAGATCGAAAAATTTTAAAAAGCTTATTGTTCCATTTTTTGTTGTTCTGGTTTTTTTTTTAAATTTTTTGGCAGGGTATTTCTGAGAATAATTAAATAACCAGTTTTAATTAAACGTTTGAATCGCTTAAAAAAATAACAGCAGCAAACAGAATATGGCAGATTGAATAAAGAGGCGAATAGCATTGAATTTATTGTGCACATTGGGAAATTCATATTTTGCTTGTTATCCAATAAATGAAATTATATAATAATTGCGGTGGGAATATTGCAATTAAAGCTAAGCAACATTTAAAATTGATTACAGCAATATTTAGTTGGCAACATTGTCACTACTTAAAAAGTCACACAACATTTTTATTCGAAATTTGCCAACAAAAAATGCCAAAAAGAAAAAGGATTCAAAGCTGAAAATGCGAAAAAAAATTTAAAGATCCTTCAGGATTATAAAAATTTAAATAAAAAATTTTTTTCTCATTCAACACTTAATTAGGAAATTTGGTAGAGCATTACATGCTACCGGCAAAGGTTTTAAAATTTTCCTTCAACATTATTAATATTCGAAAAACACCAAAAAAAAAAAAAACAAATTAAAACAAATTGAAATGAACGCGTTAAAGTGTAAAATCACGGAAAAAGTAATTAAAAATTTTTATAAAAAAAAATTCAAATAATAAAATAGTAATTTTATAATTATCAATCTTATGCAAAAATATTTTAAAAGTTTACTTGCAATCGGAAAACAAAAAATCGCCAAAAAGAAATTGAAAATAACTTGAAACGGATCGCTAAAATTAAGATAAATTTATAAATTTTTTTTTATTTCTTTTTTAACTAACTTAGCCTGCAAAACTTTCGGCTTGACCGCAGGAAAACAACCAGGGTCTAGGTAGAAATTGAAACCACAACGTCCGGTTTAGTAGGTTGCGCACTATATTTGAAAACAAATATATATATATTATCTAAAATTCTTATCATTTCGAATATATTTTTCCCAAAGAAGAAGAAAAGCGACTTAAGGAGATCTTATAATAGATCGAAAGTTTAATAATATATATGATTTTGAAAAATTAGTTTGGAAAAACAGAATTCATTTACTTTTGCGCGAAATTGATAATTTTATTAATTAAAAATTAATAAATTAATTATTTAAAAAGGTCTCATGATCAATCTCCTGCTCCCTGACATTTATAACGACTTTTTCAACAATGGACTTGCCTGATCAAATCATACTATCAATCACATATTAAAAGCAAAAAATTAAAATTTTTTTTTTTTTTATAAAAATATTGGGATTTCCTGAAAAAGTCAAATATGATACCAACGGAATATAAAAATTGTGCAATATCTTATAGAAATAATAGTAGTCACACTATAAAATATTTCATAAATTGTGATAGATACAAAATTATCAAAAATAATTTGAATAGGATAGAAATAGGAGAGAGTATTATACCATTCACCGAAGACTAAGGCTATTCTTAGAAGACATTAGATTTACTATCATTTTCTGGTATATTTTCAGAGGCAGCAGGTTTTGTACACTTAACGAACCAAGGGGAAGTTGAAATAATTTCAACATCATGTGAACAAAAATCTTTTTAAATTCTTTGTTGCCAAAAACTAAATGAGAATTACAGCAGATCATTACAGAAGTTTTGTTGGTGAAGTTCTACTGGTCAATTTCCTATAAGGCAAATGCAGGGATTAACTGGTCAACAATGTTATAAAATATATTTAAAATATATATTGTAAAATATTTATATAAAAAATGACTTAATGAATAATAAATAATTATTATAAATAAACTAATAAAATCTCTCAGTTAATAATAAGTTTTGTGAAAAAATCTTTTCATTTCACATCGATTTTATTTAGATTCGATTTGCACTGAAAATTTCTCTGTTCGAGTTTAAAGCCCTCCGAGTTCTTTATCAGAAAAGCAGAATATTTTTTAATAATTTGTCAATACACCCATTGAGGGTGCCGCCGTAGGCGAGTAAATCATGGTCAGCCTAATGAAGCGGAGGTCGCGGGTTCGATTCCTGCCTAGACCTTGGGTGTTTTCCTGCGGACAAGCCAAAAGCTTTGCAAGTAAAGTTGGTTAAAAAAAAAAAAAAATAAGAAATTTTAAAAATTAATAATTGCAAAGCTTAAATATTAAATCGTCTCTTATATTTTGGCCCCACTGTTTTCATTCTTTTGTTGTCATAGAAACAGAATTCTATACTTCCTGATTTGCCTAAATTATTAAGTCTGAAATAAAACAATTGTGAAACAATGTAAATAAAATGTATAATTAACTTATTATTATTCTTATTGACTCTCTAGACATGTTTGCAAAAAAAAAACCAACAACAACAACAAAAACATTAATAACGGAGAAAACAATAATTAATATGCAAAACTATGAAGAAAAAATGTGTTTTATTTTTAAATTCAGTTTCTCGTTTGAGTGTATCGAAATGCTTATAAATGGCATTAAAATAAAGAAACTGCACCACAGCGAGAACTAAAAAAACAATAAACAAATTCTAAAATGGAATACAAAGTTGGAATGGCAGTATCTGTAGACAATTAAACAAAGAGAGCGAAATAAATATTTATAAAACAAAAAGACGCGTCATGAGATTTCAAATAGAAATATTTGTACACAAAACGAAAAGCCCATAAAGAGAGTTGAGCTTTTTGCTTAAATAATTATGTGATTTTACAGCAGCAGTACATTTTATGTCAACCACAACAATAGTGGCATGCAATTTATGCCCGAGTGCTTTAATGCTAATGTAATTCTCATTTATTTTCAAAAGTTTAAAACAATGAAAAATAATTTTATTAATTTATCACACAAATGTGTTTTAAAATATTTTTTTTAATGGATTGAGACATAATATTTCTAATGAAATAAAGACCATTGGGGTTATCAATCAAAACACAGCTTCAACAAAACTTTGCCATAAACATTTTATAATCTTTCCACAACAGCATGGATAGCCTTGTTGGCCAAAGTAGAAAGTGTTTCCATTAAATAAGGATAATACTATTGATTTGATTCCCACATCCGAGGAGAAAAACATGCCATGGGGTTGTCTCAAATATGTGTTGTGCTACCAGCATAGAATTAACATTTCAGGCTTCCTTCTGTAGCACTATTTCACTGGTGATGTAAAATATATCAATAATGGCTACCAAAAACAATTTCTTAAAAAAGAAAAATTGTAAAACACCTAAAAAAAATTTGATAGGATTTTGCCTAACCAAACACTCTGGCAATACAAGTCTATCAGTAGTACCATATACCCCAACATTTAGAGCAAACTGCTGCGAGTATCAGGTAAGTGCTTTGACTTTCATACTGTGCTTAGTAGCCATTAATGCTGCTACACAATATCGACAAGAGAGCGTACCCTGACCATAAGCGACTTTCCTCTATCTTTCGTGTATTTGCCCATTAAACTGTTTGTTCTTGTTATAGGCTGAGGCTTGTGGCTCTTAACGCCTTTGTGCTCACGTAAATTTCTTTAAGTGTATGTGATGAACAAACTGTTTATTAATTCGTTTTTTCTATATTTGAGAAAAACAGTTCCTGAAATTTCACATAATTTTACACTTTTATTAAATTAAATATACAACTGGCGAGGTTAAGCAACGGCATTATTTGTAAATAATGCAATCGTGATAACTGCATTCCAGCTGGCTGTTCTCTGAATGAATTTTGTAAAATAAAACCAATGAAATTGTTTTTTATTTTTTTTGTTTTTCTTTTTTACTAATTTTAAACAATAAACGTTTCATATTTCAAATAAACATCCGCTTAAATGAAATACACATTTCATTTTTCCACTGACCTTAATTAAGCGCTCTAGTACGTCATTCTAATTAGTTATAATGTTTTTCCTCAGGTAGTTAGTTAATTATTCGTTTTTGTATAAAACGATAAAAAAAAAACTAATATTAACATTCTTTATTGTTGTTGGACAGCAGTGCATTTCCTTGTTCGCTAATTTTTATTGTCAACTTGACAGCAGCTTGTTTTCTAAAATAAATCTGTAAAACACTTTCATGTCAGAGCAAGTGCATGCGAGCACAAGTATCTTACAGATGAATGTGTTAAACTATTGTATCTAAATGTTTATCTTTAAGGCCTCAGGGTCAACTAGTTGTCTTTTCTACACAAATAAAATAATAAATATTGAGTCTCGGATTTTTCTATTCAATTCCATTTTAATTTCGTTACAATGACTGTAAATTATTCTTTACAACAATTAATTATAGCTTTAAATCTGGTTAACTTCTAAATCGAATACCGTTAGAATTCAGTCATAAATCAAATGAAATTGATTTAATGCGATTTGAAAAGAATATTGTGCAAGGCTGAGTGGGAGGCGCTGGCAATAATGAATCACCACTTTGCAATATCTTACAAGCAGAATTAAGAGAATAGGTTTATTCTATGGAACCGGGCTCAAAACGTGGTTAGAAAAACATAATAGA
The DNA here is from genome assembly GCA_963402855.1 of Ormia ochracea. Classification (NCBI taxonomy): domain Eukaryota; kingdom Metazoa; phylum Arthropoda; class Insecta; order Diptera; family Tachinidae; genus Ormia; species Ormia ochracea. The sequence continues at coordinate 46,939,165 of OY727106.1, forward strand.
GATGATTGGGGGCATAAGCGCTACCAGAGGATCACAAAATATTCTCACATTTTGATGGTGTACCCTAACGGTATAATCATTTTCAGTAGCTGGCTAAGTACGATAATTATGCCATGTTAAGATAACGTGGCCCACTATGTGGAACAAGCCATTTTCACTGAGTATTCCCAGTTCTCTATGAATGGTCACAAGATATTCTTACATTTTGATGGTGTACCCTAACGGTATAATCATTTTCAGTAGCTGGCTAACTATGATAATTATGTTATGTTAAGATAACGTGGCCCACTATGTGGAACAAGCTGTTTTCACTGAGTATTCCCAGTTCTCTATGAATGGCCACAGGATATTCTCACATTTTGATGGTGTACCCTAACGGTATAATCATTTTCAGTAGCTGGCTAAGTACGATAATTATGCCATGTTAAGATAACGTGGCCCACTATGTGGAACAAGCCATTTTCACTGAGTATTCCCAGTTCTCTATGAATGGTCACAAGATATTCTTACATTTTGATGGTGTACCCTAACGGTATAATCATTTTCAGTAGCTGGCTAACTATGATAATTATGTTATGTTAAGATAACGTGGCCCACTTTGTGGAACAAGCTGTTTTCACTGAGTATTCCCAGTTCTCTATGAATGGCCACAGGATATTCTCACATTTTGATGGTGTACCCTAACGGTAGATTCATTTTCAGTAGCTGGTTAAGTATGATAATTATGTCATGTTAAGATAACGTGGCCCACTATGTGGAACAAGCTGTTTTCACTGAGTATTCCCAGTTCTCTATGAATGGCCATGTCCATAAAAAAAAGATGCATTTTAAGCGAAATCAACACCCAACGGTGTCTTTACGAAAAAAGCCACCATTCATTTAGAATTTTCGACTGCACGTTGTGTCTGCCTCGTCATCACCGGCAACATATCAACAATACTAAAGATACCACATTGTATAGTTTGCACGAGCAATTTAACGTCGTGGTTACCTCCCGCGACTTTTTCTTAAGCCGTAGTTACACGCTATTAAAGGCCATAAGGCTCTAAGAATTTAATATCTCGGAACCACTTGATGCTACTTATGATAAATATTAAGAGCAGGTTAATGTGCAGAAGGCGGTACAGTGTCACGTCAGAGTGCTGTAAAGCGTAAAGGGAATGTATAGAAGATGGCAAGTCTTAGAAAGTGGCTGATTTTTGTAATAGGGGACACGCTTGATAAGATAATGGTTGCGAAATTGCTTACGAATTCGAAATCACATTTAAGTGCTTTAGATACGGAACTTTTAATGTTTTAAAACGGTATATTGACCTGTATATCCAGAATCTGGGATTTGGAATATTTGTCTGGAATCCAGACAAATTTACTACTGGGATATGAAGGGTTTCATTAAGAAGATCTAACTTTTGATCGTGGTATAACTAGACTTTCCCCAAACTTTTGGTGATAATACCTTCGCATCGAAATATATCAAATAGAGCATAAGTCTGCCAACGCCCGAGTTGTGTTAGAAAAAAATCATGCTGCTCCACCTAACACACTTCTCTTCCTCTGTTTCTCTCTTTCTTTCTCTACCTATCTACATCAATTGCCTTCTGTTTCAAACTATTTGCCCCTCCCACTTTATGAATTTTTGTTATCTCTTTACCGCCGATATTTTTGCCAATCTCAAGTTGAATATTTCATTTAATTGTATGATCAATTTATAAAATTGTAAATAATAAAACTCACCTAAGTCCGGTATCGAGCTGGAGGGCTCCTCGAAGTTGCCATTTAAATTGTTGATTGCAGAGGATGAAGAAGTTGATGGGCTGCATTGTGCGGCTGCTGAAGATGACGAAGACATTGAACCGCTGACTATACTGCCACTACCGCTATTACCGACAACAATGGCGTGACTGTTTAGAGCCATTGAAGTGTGCTTCATTTTGTGAGGGGGCGGCGGTGGTGGCGGGCGCATGGCAGTGTTGCAATTATTAATCTGATTTAAACTTGAATTTGATAAAGACATTGTTGATGGAGAGGATGATGAAGAGTGATGGCCGCTGCTGCTGGACACTACAGGAGGAGTACGAAAGATGTGAGTAGTAGTAGAAGCAGTGGAAGAAGAAGAGGAAGTAGAGGATAACGGAGAAGATGGCGAAGAATTATGGTGACTTGTTAAGTGATGAGTACTATTTGAGTGAGTGTTGTGATAGATGGAAGAGTTTGTAGTTTGCTGATGATGGTGAGAATGATGGTGTTGTGATTGTGGAGCTGTTGGTATTATAATATGCTGGTGCTGCTGAGAGCCCGGTGATAACAATGATGGTGATGATGATGATGACGATGACGATGGCGATGTTTGTGCAGCGGTATTATAGCCTGATGCTGAAGGTGAATTAGAAATCAAATTGACTACATATTTTCTTGTGGTCGGTGTATTGGTTATGATATATTTCTGACCTGTTGCTGAACCGACTGCTTGTAAGCAGTTTGCCGATGTTGAGGAAGTGGCAGCATTAAGTTGGCTGATAGGATTAGATGGTGGTGGTGGAGGCGGTAAAGGAGGCGATTGTGGTGTATAACGACGAACGAGACTAACACCATTGGCTGGTGAAAGAGGCGCGGAACGCGTATAATGTTGCAAAGGCGGTGGCGATACCGAATGTCTGCGCAAAGGCAAACTTGAGTTTGTATGAGCTTCTTCATACAAACGGCCATCTCTTATAACACGCACATGTTGCGAACCTGAGTTAAGAACAGCTTGCTGTTGCAATTGTTGCTGGTGATGTAAAGGCGGTGGTGATGAAGGCGCTGAATGACTATTATTATGGTTATTGTGGGTGACGTTTAAAGAAACCCGGTGATATTGCGAGGGGCTAGCCGAGTGTCGGCGTGGTATGTGATGTGTATGATGGTGATGTTGATGTTGCAGTTGCGGTTGCGTATTGTTGGTTGAAGAGACTGATGTGTTGGCTGTGGGCAATGTGCGCGTTATAATGATTTGGGGAGACGCATTCGAGCCCGCACCACCACCACCACCACCACCACCACCACAACTGCCACTGTTTGTTAAAGATCTTTCCGAGCTATTGATCGGTATCTGCACATACTCTACGCGGGGTGTTAATATCACCTTTTGCGCTGCCCCAGAATTTGTGATGCCCTGTCGCGGCGGCACAGTTTGCACTTGCACATGCTGCTGATATCGTTGTGGAGGTGTGTTTGGTGCGCCATTACTATTTTGATTGTTATTGCTGTTTAAGCATGATGATGAGGAGGATGATGTTATGGCTGTGATGGTCTCATTATCCCGGGTTAAATTACGTTCCCTTAAATCGTTTTCCTCCAGATGCAGCATTTCGAAATCCAATGGCTCAGTTTTAATGATCTTAACACTGGTTGTGGTCTGTGCTAAACTGCTAGCATGGTTGTGTTGAATGGAGGCTGCAGAGGCTGCGGCTTCGCGAGCCAAGTTATTGGCCGCTTCCAAGCATTTAAGTTTTTTCAACATTTTATGTATTTTGGTTTTATATTTACTGTTCCTTTTTTAAATTATTTCTTTGTATAAGTGGATTAAATCCAAATCACTTGTTTGATCTTAAAGAATTTTATTGTTAATGGCTGGTTGATTGATTTTGATTCCTCAATGACCTTTTGCGGCGTTTGCTAACTTATGAGAGTGAGTGTGTGTAAATGAATGGATTGTATTGAGAGCTTATTTACTAAGAAAAAAAATGGTGCTGGTTCTGCTTATCTTGTCGATGCTGTTACTTATTTTATATTTCCTTAATGTACTCAAAAATCAGTCTCTTCTCTTTTAATTTCTTTGAAATACTTCTGCTTGATTAAAACGTTTCTATTTCTTTTGTAATTGTTGCTCTTATTTTGATAGTATTTTTAGTTTAATTTTGTTAGTGGTTTCTCTTAATCAGCCTTCAGAGTTTCTCTTATCATGAATTGTCTTCACTTAAGTGTTAGCAAAAATATTATTAAAAAATCCTTAACGTATTGTATCCTTTTAATCAATATATTCGCTATAAAAATATATTTGAGATTTTAAACTTTTCTTTTATATGTTACAGGAGGTGTCCTTTATTGGTTTTTCTTTATTATATAATTTTTTTATTTTTTTATTTTTTTTTTTTTTTTTTGAGAATTTATATTATCCTGGTTTCAATTTCCCTTTAATTTGTTTATTTAATTATTCACGTTGTTCTTAAAACCTGCTGCTGTTGCTTGAAACTTATGTTGCTAATGAGTATAATTATGTAGTTAGAGCTGTTTAAAGTTGAATGAGAGTTTAATTGACAATAATAATTCAGAAATTATTATTTCGACAAAGTTTGCATATAAAATGATTAGAGTAATGAAGGGATCTGGGAGCTTTGCTATAATATGCTGCTAATTAATACTTGTAGTGGTAGATGATGTAGTTTGTTGTATTCTTCTTAAGGAAATTGTTGAATGAACTCTTACGTTTTATGGCCTTAGAAATTGTTAATTATGTAAAATATTAGTTTAACATATAATTATTTTTTTAGATGTAGAAAACTGGAAAAAACAGGAAAAGAAAAAGAAAAATTAGGTTTATAAATTACACACACTATTATACAATAAGGAAAATTTGCTAAAAACTACAAAAATAAACCAATTTATTTCTTATTAACTAACAATTTAATCTAAAGCTACTTAATTTTTGGTTTTCGTTTTTCGAGTGTTTTTTAGAGGCCCAAAACTTTGATTTGGCCACCCCTGCTTTTTTGACAACCCATTGAACATGTGATAATTGCTTCTTGTTTGGATAGACTTTCAGCAACGCAATACTTATGTATGTACTGAAGCTCAAAGTGATATTGGCAGTGAATTACGATAAAATAAAATTCGAAACGGTAGAAGACGAAACCATAGCCCTTTTCTAAAGTCAACTTATTAGGGTTTGCTGTAATTCATAAAACGACGGTAACATTGGTACACATGTTATACTGTTACTATCAATTGTGAACTGTACAGGGAAATGATTAAACCTTTTTAGTAATCTGGCTGGCAATACAGCGTGCTGTAATTGATTTACGCCAAGAAATTTTTGATGAAAAAAAAAAAAAAAAAAAAAATTTTGAAGAATTTTAATTAAAAGGACACCAGTAAATATTGTCTTATTTAACCGCATTGCATTTGTAGTTCTATGAAGTCACTTGTCTATGTCGACAAGCGGAAATGTTTTAAACTGTTTGTGAATATTGATGCTCTAGATTGCGCCTCGTACGCGCCATTCATAGCGCCTATATGACCAAAATCGAATTTAAAAATTAATGTCATCATATTTCCCATCGAAGAAATTATATATTAATATATGTATATCTTTATTTATTTTATTGCGAAATAAACAATTGATAATAATTAGACATCAAAAAAAACCTCATTTACACGACAAAAAATTATAGTTTATTGCAAAATTATTTGATAACAAAGCAGAGTTGCTTCCAACATTAATATTAAAAAAGATAAAACATAATTATTTTTCGTTATTATTATAAATTTTCATGTCTATACATGCGAAAAACGTTATTGAAAAATTTTACGGCATCAATTTTTTACTGCTGGCGTTAATACTGATTCCATAACAGACGCAATTTAATTATCATTTTGCTTTGTTTTCCTTTTTTTGGTATTCTGGGTTTACTTTATTGTTGCTTTGGAAGCTCAAATCATACATGGCAAAAAAAAATCCAAATTTTATATTACAAAGAAACATAAAAAACAAGGATCGTGTAAAGGACACATAAAGGATGTTAAATTCTTTTCAACTCACCTTAATAATAGTTGTTGATTAATTGAATTGAATATATATATATATATATGTATATATATATTAAAGGTGATTAAATAATATTCCAAAAAATATATTATTTATAATACGAATATATAATTAAATTATAATTTTTATGATTATAATATAATGTATTATTTAAGATTGACTTTATACACTCATGTGAAAAAGTTTTATAGAAAACTTAAATTTATTTTGTTTATGTTTAAAGCAATTACTTTTTATAAAAAATATTTAAGTTTCTTATTTTGGTTTATAATTACTAGTTTTTGCCATTTTTAAACCTAAAAAGAAAAAAAAAATTTTTTTTCGATTTTTTTACTTATTTGTTTTAATTATTTTGCTTTTTTTATTTATTTATATTTTGTAATTTAATTTAATCACTACACTTGAAATTACTTTACTTAATAATTTAAACTCGTTCCCAGTTATTTATTTTTCAGTTACTTATTTATTTATTTATTTATTGGTTTTATCATTATCAATTAACGTTTTGTCAGTTGCTCCCATTAATTTTGCTCTGTGCATTTTTATTTAATTTCGCAAATTCTTTTTTTCATTTCACTAAAGGTGTTTTATATACTTTTAGGTGAGATAACCTTGAAATATTTTGCTGTCGCATACTTATAAATTCATATTATTTTTAGAACAACACAAGCAAACACATATTTCTTTCTATTTCATATTTATTTTGTTATCTAATTTGTTTAATTTGAAAAGTACAATAATTAATATTATTATTATAATTGTTTAATACATTTTATTAATTTTATTGACATCCGTTAATCATTGCAAAAATTATAAATTTAGAAGGAATGAAATCTATAACAAGATTGAAAGAGCCTTAAAATTTGTTGATTGAGCAAAAAAAAAATATATTTTTTAAAGTAACTCTGACGACGATTCCAGTTTTTAAATAAAGAAAAAGCCCACTGACAAATTGTTATTAGAAGCCTAATTTTAAAATCTTCAGCACGTCTGCTTATCGCTTATCTAAAGTCGGCCAAATGCGCAGTAGTACTTGCTTATTTAGCAAGCAAATTGTACAGCCGATTATTGTATATTGAATGTAAACAAACCGTATGGCACAAAAAAAAGTTACAAATTCTCTGAATAGGAATTTAAAAATTTGTCAAATTAAAACATTTTAAAATTTAGAATATTTTTATTTTAAGTATAGAAATTAAATTAATTCAAAAATTAAAAGAATACAATTAATTTATTATAGTTAATTTTTCTAAGACCAGCACTCAACAGATAGTCCACATATTATGGGGAAGTTAGAACAAAAGGATATGCGTGGAGAGAACGCACGTACATATGTATGTTAAAGAATGGGAAAGGTTAACACAACTGTAATCTCTTCCTAATCAATTATTGTTAATCTGTGTATTAAAAATTGATTTCTGCTAAATGTAATTTGTTGCATGTTTATTCTGTTTTAACAATAATAAAACCATTCTTAGAAGTCGTAAAACAAAAAAAAAATTAATTAAAGTTTGGAAAACCATAGGCAACGGCTTTAATATTAAAAGCAAATTTCATATAAAGCAGTTACTTAAGTGTGTAATTTGATCATCTTCCAAAATGAGATAATTAATCATCTTTCTGCTGACCACAAAATAAAAAAGCTCCGCTAAATGAAATCCCTCTGCAATTCTTAAATTAAATAAAGTCGGTTAATTTCAATTATCATACCACTCTGTTAATTACACGCGTTAACATTTCAACGCACTTCCGCTGTTATGGATAACAATAACATGGCGAAAACAAGCTAAGCGATCGTTTTTGTTCATATATAAGACTCAGGGATGGATATCTCTGTGCTATTGTATTTCAATATTTTGTGCCTTAGAAATGAAGCTTCACAAGTTGTAATTCTTGTAACGAAATATTCTAGCAGAAATATAGAAGAAAATTAAAGGAAAATTGCCGGCATAATAATTATAAGTTTCTAATTAAAATTGTTAAGAAGATACCTGAAAAATGGTTACAATTTTCCGTATGAAATTTACAATTGCTATTGACGGTTATATTTTTTGAAGTAAAAACTAATAACTCAGTGTAAAAAGATTCTTAATATTCTTCAAATTGTTTATTCAAAAGAGGCAAAACAATTAATTCTTACGATTTGCAATTGAAAAATATAAGTAAAAAGGAAGGAAAAGCTTTTTACAATACGAAGCATATTTAGATTGTAGTATTTATTTTTCAGTCCGTTAAGATTGGATTTCTTATTTGTGGTGTAGTGTCTTATCTTTTTATTTTATTGCTTGCCGGAGAAAAAGAGCGTAAAGTTGAGGGTTTTTGACTGTTGAAGAATGTAGAAGCAACTACACAAAACACTGCCAAATTTCAATCTAATGCATTTTGTTGTTGTTTCCTTATAGAACTTTAAAACTAATTTTACGTATTTTATCCTTCGAACTTACACCTTTTTCCAACAAAAATAATTTATAAAAGTAGCCTATTAGCTCAGCACCCACAACTTCTACTCATATTATAATTATATTCATGAAATTGCAATATTAAGTAAACAAATTAATAAAAAAAAAATTTTTAAATCACGCATCTTTTATAAATAATGCCATACAATAAACTCTTCTTTATTTACATCGTTTACAAATCTCTGTTTTCCATCCCTGTCTGTAGTATGAAGTGGTGTAATCACACTGTTCATAAAATAATAAAAAAAACTCGTATATACACACACGTGCACATTCAAACACACATGCAAAAGAACCAACTTTGACATTGGCAGTGACAGTGAATGACGACAATGAGAAAATCACTAAACAAAACAAGCAGAAATACTTGCCTACACGTTTGTAAATGTAACATTGAAAATTTTATTGCAAAAACAAAACGGCAAAACTTAAAACTTGTGTGTATGATGTGCCATGTGGCTATGGAAGTGGAATGAGGTGGGTATAACAGTTTAAGAGAATGGCTAACATTTGCTTATTAGCAAATAGCAAGTTTTTGCAAGCTGTTACTGTTAAGTTAATTACTGTATTCGTTCTTGTTTATTCAGTAACATTTTAAATAAATTTTTTTTGAATCCCAGTTGCTGTTAAATGTGTATATTTAATGTTGTTGCTTTAAATTTTTTTGTTGTAAGGAAGGCTTATTTGTTTTTTTTATTATTTAAGCCTTGTTATAACATTTAGTATTAACCAAGGACAAGGACACCTTTTTCTATGTGTTATGCACTCGTGTCGATTTTTTTTATTATTTAATTATTTGTTTATATATATATACATACATATACATATACATATGTATATGCATATATATTATTTATTATATAATATGTATATACATACATACATTCATATACATATATTTAAGAAACACCGTAGCATATGTATAGTTTAATAAAAATCTACCTCGCTTTAAACACTTTAAGTACTTTTTATTTATTTGCAATATTGCAAGGAGAAAAACTCATTGGTTTTTTCACTTTTTTATTTTTCACAATTTGATAGCAAATATTTTTTTCTTTCATTTTTTCCAAACACTTATTTAGTTGACTTTTTATTGTATTCCCGTTTAATTACACAAAAATATTTCGTTTAGATATTTTATATTTAACAGATCTCTTAACTGTTTCATTTAACGTACTTTCTCTGACTGAAATTTGCTTTCATTTGCCAACCATTATGAACCCCCTTTCAAATGGATTCCCAACACTCACACACACACACTATACAAAAAAGCTGTCAAAAGATCCACTGTAAACGTTTTATATATAAAGAGCTTCCATTAGAATAGAATATAAAAATCTCACTCTCAGTATCTATGAATGTTCTTAACAGATGAGACATACCCCCACTAACACATTTAAATTCGTTCAACAATGAAAGTGAAAATTATAACAGAACCTGTTAGTGTTGTACTCTTTTTAGTTATTAAGAGCAAAAGTAAATATACGATACAATTTTTTACTAGAACTGTGTTAATGCAATTTGGTTAAAAGACAATTGACTGTACAAATATTTAATTATACCGGTACAGTGAGAGAAAATCAGATAAAAGCACGCGAATTAAGTGAGAGGCCTTTTAAGCTTATTCGCGATAGCAATCGATGTATATGTATGCATGATTTCAAATGCCGAAAGTTACAATTGCAGACGTGCTGATGGCTATATTATGGGTTTTCAATAATAAAATATTTTGCATTGCGGAAAGTTAAATGTAACTGTCCATCATAACGATATAAAATATCCCGTATTTGGCCACCAATTGGTGTTCTAGCCACGTAGCCACGTCGCCGTGTTTTAAAAGTGATCATTTTCATTACGCACATATACATATTTCATTGACAGGTTGCCTCGGAAGTCTTTAATAAGGTTATACACCCAATGGAACATAAATTATGTTTGCTAATAAAAATTAACAGCTTTTAATGCAAGTCTAAAGCATTATTATTTTCTTAAAAATTTATAATAAATAAAAAATTGAAATTAATCATTTATTAATTTGTTACAAATTTATAGTATAAATTTTATTTATTTATAAATTATTTGTTTTTATTTCCTTGTAGTTGCTATGTGGGTAATTTTGTAACAAATAGCATTTTTATTTCATTTTAAAACTACTTGGCAGCACTGTTGCCATTTCCTAAACTTTCAGTGTCAAATAGATTCTGTGTAACAAACACACAACACTTGCAATAAACACACACTCATCCCCATGTAAATAAATGTAGGCATATATGTATGTAGGTACATACGAATACATGCATCTGCCTTCAAAGGAATATAACTGTATGTTTCTAAGGAAACGGGGTTCTTGTGTTTTTCGTGTGTCTCCTCCACATACTCTTAGAACGGTTTTTTACTTTTTCTCTCTCAGTAAAGTTCTCTTTCTAACAACACATACATACGTATAGTGTGGGTCACGTCTGTAAATTTGTGTTGGGTTAGGAAGGCTTGTTTCTTCTTATTTTTGCCATACTTTTCTGTACGCATTCAAGAGAGAAAAAGTGTGTGTGTGTGTGCGTGTGTGTGTTTACATTCTTTCTATTTAATTTTTGCCTGTGCGTGCATGAATTTTTTGCTATTGTTTACTTTTTTGTTTTGTTTTAAGCTAACATGTTCAGTTTATTCGTTTTTTGTTGTTGAGGCAGGTTGAGGTTTAGAATTAATTGGATTCTCTATTGTGCGTTTACGACATTGTTTTCAATGGGCTGTTTTAATTTAAATTTCAAATAAAACAATGCTTTAGTCAAACTCGTGTTAACTTTAACAAGAAATCCATGTACAAACTATAATTGAAAAATTGTAAATATTCATATGTATCAAGCAAAAAAATTTTGAAAACATTAAAATACAAAATGTTAAAGGATCTTAATAATATAGAAATAAAAATATATTTTATTACTTGCCAATTAAGGGATCAAGATTTGTACGTGTATATAATTTATTTATAATTCTGATATGATTTATGTATTTTTTAAAGTTGCCTAATTTTTACTGTTGAATGATTCCAAAACTCTAAAATTTTATTATAGTTATGCGAATAATGCTCGTCCTTAAAGTTATAAAAAATATATTAAAAAGGTATCTTTTCGCTTATAAATATTAAAGAAATTCCCTTTTCGGGCAGGAGTGAGCTGATATTACTAGAGACCGAATTTGTTATTTTAAAATGGGCTATGTATCTATTTAATAGAGCGTATAGTACCATATGTACGAAACATACAAGAGGGAAACTTAAAATGAGTAATACAGTACGAAATCGGTAATCGCAAGCCTCGATACACGCAATTCCTCGATTTTTGCAACCCTGTGAAAAATAGCATTGTAACCTTAAGACGTGGAGATTGAAGCCGTAGAATTGAAGGTTCAGATGACAGCGAAGCGGATGATATTCCACCCCCTAAAATAAAAGCGTCAATTGCAATTCATGCTTTTAACACCTGCATTCAGTTTGCTGAAGAAAACGATATTCCAGTAAAAGATATCCTAGTTCTGCAAGAGCTTCGTGAGACGGCTATTATAACAAGCCTTAATAAAAAGAAAACAGACAACTATAATCGATATGTTTAAAAAAAAATAATTTTTTAATAAAGAATATACTTTTTCTTTCATCAAATGGTTTTGATATATAATTTATCTAGTTATATATTTTTCCTCGCTGGTTGCAACACCCTCAATAAGCGCAATTATCTAGATTTCTATTAGTTGCGCTTACCGAGTTCATATTGTATAACATTTAATACAAATGTTTTACATATGCAGGTTTCAATGAAGCTAATGGTCTATGCTGCTGAGACAAAAATTAATTTCAAAAAATTTGAAACTAAATTGAAAATATTTATTTTTGTGCTAAAAGCTAATAAACCATTTAGACCCAATTAAATGCGAGACTACAAATAAATCTAAACGCATTTCGTAAAAGAAAAAAAAAATTAATACTAATAACATTTGTATTTGCTATCTGAATCTCTTCTCTAGCACTTATCGAAAACTTTTATATTAGAAGTTACCGAGATAAAATTGATCCGCGTGAACTTACGATGAACGTAACCTCAATGTTTCTTTGGCAATTAAAATTCCGACCAAAATAAATTATTTATTTCCAAATATATTGTTTAAAATATCAGACAGACAAATGCGTAAATGTTGGTTAAACTCAAAAGAAAACGAAAAACATAAATAAAAAATGAGCGTAAAAAATTTTCAATACACTGCGACCTTAACACTGAATACTACAAGTGCATATTTCTGTGCATGTGTGTATGCATGTGGGTATAAAAAGCCAGTTTTTGTTGCTGTTATTTACTTTCTGTTACAGATGTAATAAATCCGCACAAAAACTGCTCTATTAAATTTCCTAGCAAAACTTTATAACAGTTTTACTAACACACTTACGTTGACATAAAAACAAAAACACAAGTGAAATGCCCTCTCATCTATATAAAAGTGTAAACACATAAACTTGAAACTTAACAGTGCCATTGAGAGCCATGGTTGAGAGATTACAAAATTCTCAATGTCGGTTGTCTGTCATGTTAATAGCCCAAACAGCATTTCTTTTATGCGTTCGTTGCGATTGCAAGTTCCAGAGTGCCAAAGGACGAAGCGAAATTTTAAGGAAACGTTAGAAAAGATTCTTTAATGGTTTAAGTAACATTGAACAAAACTTTAATAATAATATAATTTTTCCCGGTTTTTCTTGTTTGGCGTCGCAAAAGGATAAATCCTTGTTCAGTTCTTTTTGTGAAAACTTTCATCAACTTTTGCTCATCGTAAAAATTGCACAATTTTACGTCATAATATTTCGTTTTTTAGCACACAAGCCAAATTTGTCAAATCGTACAGCTTGGTAGGCTAGTGAAACCGGAAATCAGGTGAGTCCCATGCTGGCAGCAAATTGTATGTTTTATCATTATTTTGTATGATAATGTACAGACCCAAAACTTATTAAAAGCATCAGCATTTAGCAATGAAAAGTTTACTTATTATTGTTAATTATTTTATTTGCAAATTACAATTACTTTTGCCCAAATCAATTACAAATTTAATTAAAAAAACTTTTCGTTTTGCAATTAAATTATTCACAATTGTTGTTATTCACAATTGGTGTTGCTAGAAAAAATATTTTCTAGAGTTTCGTAAAATTTTAAAGATATCGTATATTATATACATACGTCTGTATGGTGAAACACTTTCGTGGAACTTCTTATACTCAGCCGCCAGGAGGTAAGAAATTAGCATGTTTGTGATCCCTCATAAGTGGTTTAATATGTCATATATTTCTTAACATGCTTGTTCGCCTTCTGAATTATTGCAAAAACCCTCAATTATTTTCATGTATCACAACAGCAATTTCTGGCGCTTTCTCATAACCTGTTTGACTGTAGCAATAGTAAGTGCTGCTTTGAGTGTGGAGAAAAATTCTGTAAACTTTTCTCGCAATTGAGTTGTATCATTATTTATATTTTAATTAGAATAGTAGATCTAGGCGTCAGTTACTTATAATTATCTGTTGTAATTATAAACTTAAATGGCGGCCGATTTATTACATTTCAAATGCTTCAGCACAATTGATGGCTGGGTTGCATGCTCAAATATGTTTTGTATACAATTTTGCACCAGAAACCCCTTTATTCAAATTCAAGTTCAATTAAACATGGAAGGTGTTATTAACATAAACTGTAAAACGTTAACAGCTTGCATTTGCTGTTAACAAGCAACTGCAGAAATTGGCAAATGATTACGCTGATGCACTTGTAATTGTGAATTTTTTTCCTTGATAGAAGAAATTTTCAAAAATATTAAACAACAAATGTTAACATTCGAGCCAATGACACTAAATTACAACAAAATAGTATCCTTGTTACTTGGAAATTTATATTTCTGTAAACACATTTGTCCTTCACTGTCAGAGGTTGCACTTAAATAAGAGTTGGTATAGTTTTTGTTTATAGTATACAGTGCATTGCATTGTCCTTTGACCATCACAATGAAAAGTCAGTGGCATTGATATTTAAACACTCGTGTGAACGGCAAGGAAACTTAAAGTCTGATGGAAACAACTACCGAACAGAATGCATGGCAAAAAATATTACTTATATGCATTTCAATTGCCAGTAAAAAGTGAGGGTAATAATAATAATCAGCTAAAGAAAAATGCATTACTACTTTAATGACATTCATTTCGTAATGAATTATTTGACATGAGGGCTTTTGGAGCAACTTTTTTTTAAGCAATGGAGCGATGAAAAGTATTTAAATTTTTACTCATAATATGACCTTTTGTTATTTCCGTGGAGAATTTATTACTTGTGAAGGACATATTTTCTTACAAAATGTTTTCTTAAAAATTATATAGTAGAATATTAATTTTTTTCGTTAATATATTTTCTAAAATATGAAGAAAAACCTTTCAAGTACGATACCTGCTACATTTGTGACAGATTTGGCTGCCTATCAATAAATGTAAGAAAGTTAAAGTAGACCAGTTTGTTTTTCGTAACTTGAGCAAAATTTCAGTAATCTCGCTACAGGCAACTCAAGATGAAAGTTTTTATTAGGAAACATTTTATCTTATTCGCACTATTATCAATTGGCAATATTTAAATTCAAGTTTTTATTTGTTTACTTTACGCTAAAAGCTGTCAGAAGCTAAAGGCAACATTGGACTTAACCTCAAACGTAAGGATTAATAACTATAAGTTAACCGATGGAAATGGTGTCAGAATTGGTTCAATAATAATAATAAAGTAACACTGTTGCAAATAATTGCAAATAAGACTACATTTTCCAGAGTTAGAGTCATAGCACTGGGAACAGTTGTAATAAAGGCAGAGAAAACTTGCATGATCTCTTTCCAAAAACTGAAAATGGATTTTTTGTTTTTCCACAGTGTTTTATGGCGTACATTTTTTTAAAACGAAACGAATTTATTTTTCCAGAGAAGGTTTCTGATTTTTAGCGTCAATCTTTCGTAACATTCTACTAGAAAAATTCAGGGCTTCTAAATTGATTTCTAAGCTCGCACAATCTTTCATAACATTGTACTAAAAAAAATATATATATATTTCAAAACAAAAAATACGAGTCAGGTCCTTTCCAATTGAAAACAATGGATTGCACTATATATAGTCGTAGGTTTCATTACCCCCTCGTAAAATTCTACACGAAATAATCTCTCCAAAAAAAAAACAACTGTTTCTACTAGTGAATTTTGCTTGATGTCTCAACTTTATATGATCGAATTCGCCTTGCACAGCTGATGACTTTTTTGCAGCAGAATTTTTTTAAAATGCTTCTTCATAAAAGCAAAAAACACTGTTCAATAGTTTGTAATTGGTCAATTTATTTGTATGTCGTAATTACTACCACAGCTGGCTTAGTGGTCCCTTTTTATACAATTCTTATACAATCTCGTTTCATTTATTTCTTCTAGTAAAAAAATTTAGTAATTTTTTTTTATTTCAAAGGAGATTTTGTAATTGGAGAAGATTTACTTTCCTCAAATTAAATATTACATGTAAGATAACTTCTTATAAAAACTAATTTAAAATTTGTGATTACGGCCAAAAGATGGCGAAGAAATTGTCATTAAAAAAAAGTCACATTTTCTTATTGAAATTAAAAACAGAAATAAACAGCTTGAAATCCTAATTTCCTGCCAAATCCAATCCGATAAAATACGTCAAACAAACTAAACTATGTAAGGAAAGGCCCATTTACCCCACCAAATGTGTGCATATAAACATACATATGTATGTATGTATGAATATAACATATAAAAAAATATTAATTGGTCAAAAATAAATTTCACATTTTTTGTAATAATTTGAGGAAAAAATGTCCAATTCCTTCTTGAAAACAAGCAAGAAAGCCGTCGGCTAATTGAAAGCGTTTTAATCCATTTGCATGCTTAATTGCTTGATGTCATAAATAAATTATAATTTATTTCAATATTAATAATATTATATTTTTTCACTTTGCACTTTTCTTATTGTTTCGGAAAAAATTTGTTTTACAACTTTTAAAGCCAATAGGCACCTCTTATTATTCGAATTGATATTTACTAATCGATTTGATTAATATGAAAACTTTTTTAATTATTTTTATATTATATTTAATTTTATTACTCTTTCCTCATTACTTTGCAGCAATTAAAAAAGTTCGTTTTTACAAACAAAAGAAACGAACACACACACGGAGGCATAAAGAATTTATTCTTTTCTTTTCATTACATCCCATCTTTGTGCAATTTACATATATATGAATGTATGTATGCATATGTATGTATACATGTCAGCACGTACTTCATTTTATTCACATAACCTTTTTTTGAAATGCAACTCTATGTTTGTTAATTATGAATGTTTTTTTTTTAATTTCTTTAAATTACACAAAAGTTCCATATTAATTTCGTTTTTATTATTAATTTTACTTTTAATTGCAATACAATTGTTTTTGCACTCTGCTTAGCCAGTAAGAAGTGTGTGATTTCAAAGAACTGAACAAAATAAAAGAATTTTAAAGAACTCTACTCCACATTCACTGAAAGCGCGATAAACGTACGACATGACGTCGTTAACGAGACTGAAATTGAGAACTGCGGCAAAAAAAGTGAAATACATTTGTTGCCCCAACAACAAAGCTAAAGCCAATGAAAGCATATACTCTCATTGAATGTGCATAACTTTTGCTGCTGGCTCTTTGTGCAACCACACATATGTACATACATACACACATACATATATTTCCATGTATAATGGGTGTAGAACAGAACAAAATCTAAAGCTGCACAGAGTGTTCCAGCAAAAACATTAGCAGCAGCGGGCGCTCAAGTTGAATGGGGTATGGGTAGGTCGTGGTATGATGGTTTATTGATGAGTAGTGCAAGTGCAGAGTAGACAGACAGCAACAACAAGAACAAAAAAGCGAAAAACAAAACACAACAGACATTGCAGACGAGCAATTTCAAGTAAACTTGAAAACTAAACATAAACAGATACACACACTCAGCTGTATGTTCCCTTACAAAAGTGATGACAACTTTTCTGAAAATATACGCAGAACAAGAAAACAAAACCAGACCTGCGTAACCCACCGCAAAATTAGGCAATACAATACAGCGTATAGAAAATTTTTTTGTAGCTTTTAAATATATACATACATACATATGTATGTATGTAAAGCTGAATTGTGAATTTCTTAATTAATAACAAATTGTTTTTAGTGATTGCAATGTATATGAAGTTCATACATTCGAATCACTAAAAAACTCTGTTGCAAAACTATATATATAAGAGTTAGGGCATTTCTACGACATACATACATACATATAGAATATACAATTAAAATAAATTGTAAAATGTTAGCCACTGAAGAAAATAATTGATTTTATAACAAAAGCGCTAATAAGAATATCAAAAGCACTACTTCATCCCTGACTTGGTGTTTATGCAAAACAGAATAACAGCACACATACACAAACCGCAAATGAAATAAAGAGTTTTATTATGAAAAATGAGTATGAGGCAAACAAACGAAATAAATGCACATACATATGCACGAACATACGTACAAGTGATGAACAATGTGTGCATGCATATAAGTATGTATGAATCTCAAAATACACCAGCATTACATTAAGTACTGCCTTACACACGCTCGTACATAAATAATCATACATCTAAATATGTAAATATGGATGTGTGCATGTATGTATTTATTTATACATATGAGTACAACACAAGAATAAAACATTAAGGGATAAAAGAACAAAATAAAATATAGAAAAGTCAACGTATTTTATAATATGAAAAAAAGATGTGTATGATATTGTATGTACATATGTACAAACGTTTTCACAAAGAGCCAAAAAAAAGCTACATATAAAATAAAAGTAACAAACTGACAAATCGGCAGATATTTGTAGACGCTCATGCATGTGCTTGCTTGTAAAAAAATACAGTGAAACACTTTGTCATTTAGACCGAACTGTCAATATGGAACACTGAGTGTACATCAGAATGTATGATTTATTTTATTGGTATCAGTAATTCGCAATCTTTTATTACTTTTACATGAAAGGAGCGGGAGGCGCAATAACTTTGAACACAAAATAGAGTTTTACTTATTTAAATGCTTATACAGAATGTAGCGTAACTTCAGGCATATTTCAAACAATTGCTGTGTTAATGAATGAAACCGTTAAAAGGCATGCAATATGCACACATACATACATATCGATTTTTAAAATGTCTTTTTAATACACATGTATGTATATAAATAAGTAGATTCACACATCAATATACAATGTCTGCAATTCCCTAATCAATTTCTATCAAACAGAGTTGCCAGCGCATTTTTACATCAAATTAAGAATACAAATTATGAAGTGTAAGCATTATTTTCCCTAACAAAAAAACACGATAGAATCGTTCAGAATGAAAAAAGTTCATAAAATAGGAAGTATCAAAAAATTTGATAAAACCAATATTGTAAAGCTTTATTTAGCGGGGAATCTGAAAGTATTCTCCTAAGAGTTCATTTTAGAAAAATACTTTGAACATTAGCGAAATAATCAAAAAGGACGATCATAATTTTTTTTACAAGTTTCGAAAACATTGTAAATTTACATATAGAATTGCCATTTAAAAATTTTTCAATATTCTGACATTTGAATGGGATTAATTATTCAAGTTCTGCACAAATGGTAATATAGTTAAGCTCACTTTTCATAATTTAAAAAAATTCTAAAAAAAATTCTTTATTTCAAAATTTCTATTAAAATATTGTTTTTCACAAAATTTATTAACAGTGGCTCTTGCCATTTCACTTAGTGTGATATACTAACAGAAGCAAAGTGGACGTATTTCTCGAAAACTTTAAAAGGGGGAAAAAGGAGCAAATCGTTACTTTGATAATGTGTTAAGAAATTGTCTAACTCGGCATACCCGCTTTGAAATTTTATATATAAAATATTTAAAAGATTTAGAAGCCCAGAGAATACTTTGGATTAGTTGAAAGCGAAAGTTAAATCAGTTTTATACATACAAATTATACATACAGGCTCGGAACTGAGTCGGTTATGAATATTCTTTGCTATTTTCCATTAAATAGGCAACATCATATTCTTGCCTTTTTAATCAACTCTCATCATTTGATGCAGAGAAATGTAGGTTTACAAAAAAATATTATAAATATCTATATATGTATGTGTGGGTATGTATGCATACCTACTCATACATATACTTTCAAATGTTATATTTCATTATCCTAAATAATTGTACGATTCAATCGCACCAAAATCTGATAGCAATAACATCCTATATTAGAAAATCGCATAAAAAATTCTTTGCTGCTGCTACACTATCATGCAACTATGATGCAAACAAGATTTTTTCTTTGTTGATTGAAGTAAAAGCAACTCTCATCGCATGAAAATGGTATTTTTATGAAAATTTTCATAAATAGGTGCTTGGCATAAAAATCTGTGGTGTCACATTTAACAAATCGTACGACTGTGCAGGGCAGTGTATTTGAAGATTAACTAAAATTAGCAGAGAAAACCTTCAACCTTCAATATTAGTTTGATTTCAGGTAACGTTGTGCTTGACGTTTGTGAAACACTGAGCTTTCCATTGCTACTTTATCCTTCCTGCAAAATCATGTTCTATTTAGGTTTTTGGCTAGGCAGAACCCTGTTTCTATTCGATTCCTTCCCAAATAGAAATTCTTACAAAATGCACTTTTGTGTTGTTGGCGCTGCTGCTGTTATTTTGTTATTAACATTCCTTGTTTTTCCTGATTTCCTTTAAGCAATGCTTGCTGGCTTGCAAGAGATGAAAATTTATTTTTTATGTGTAGAGCGAATATATTTTTCGTTGTGTTTTTTATTGTGAATTTTCTTTCTAGTTTGAATTTCAAGTTTAGGGTATGAGGTCAGTGTCGCAGTTTCAAGTTGTACTTGCCGTCTAGCGCACTGTGAGCAAATAAAATAGAAATTTCTTTGCTTTCGCAGGGGTTGATTTCTTTAAATTTCATTTCTTTTTTTACTTTTCTGGCTGTTTACTTTTGTGTTTTTTTGTTATTTTGTTTTTTTTTTTTGGTAACATAACCTATTTCTGTGGAGTATGGGCAGCGTGCCGCTCGCTGTATATACATACATACATACATACGCAAATGTAGAAAGTTTTAAGGCAACTAAGAAATAAGGCAGGAAGAATTGAAAAATTGTATGCTTGTTAAACATTTCTTTTAATCTGGTTAAAAGGGATTCAGACAATTTTTGGCCATAACCACCCTTGTCTATATGGTTACCAATTTTATGCTGCACTTTGCTTTTGTTGTTGTTGCTATATGTTGTTCAACTTGGCAAAGCTTGTTTTATGAAATTAAAAATAGTTTATTACGCTGCCATAATGACAACATCAAATTAATTGCTAGTTAAGGGTTGTAAAAAGGAAACAAAGAAGTTTTTTTTAAATGCTTTCGTTGGAAAAACATAGTTGTGAACTGAAAGCTTTGAAATATTAAATCATGTTTCCTTTAAATGTTTGTATGGCAAGTAGTTTTAAAATACATACATCTGTGGCAAAAAAAAAAAACACCAATTAGAAACAAAGTAAAAAAAGGACAATAAAAATTAAATTAAAAAACATAAATTAAAGATATAAGATCATATAAACCAATTTGCATGTTGACATTGTAACAGGCGACATTCAAAAGGTGAACACACGTGCATGTTCAAGCAGCAGAAATCACGAAATCAAGGATGTCGCCTCGCATCCTTAACTACATATGTATGTATATGTATGTGTATGCTTAGATGAACTATAGCATGGCCATGAGGCAAATTATTAAATTCAACACACAAGGGCAAGGACACTTAAGCATGCGCACAGAACAAACAAAGTGAATGGCAAGGATTTTTGGTTGTAGACTACTCTCTGAACTCTCTGGTTATGTTAATGCCTTTTGCTCTTGCCTACTTTTAGAAAACAGTCCGGCCGGTTAATTTTATAAATTTACTGAGCGTGTTTCTTTTACAGACATTTATAGAAATATTTTTATAAGAATACATAAAAACCTTGTTGAACTATATTTAATGTCAAAGGACCTTCATGACTCCCCTACGCCTGTATATGTATGCACATGGTACAACATCTGTACATTCTATCATGTGCATATATATAGAGAGGTCCTTGTTTTAAGGTTAAGCATTTGTACATTCGTCAAAAACGACATTGCTATAGAAATAGACTGAATTTGACAATAAAAATATTTAAAAAATTATGAAAATATTCTTAAATTTATATTTACTATAATTCAGACTATATCTACTCTTATATGCATATCTACTCTCTATATATAATTCTCTTTTTTATAAAAAAATTTTGATTGAATAAATAAAAAAGAAATAATAAAAATAAATATTTAAAAATAAATAAGGTTACTGGTTTTTTATACGTATTGAGCAAAATCGAGATTCCGGAATGAATTGAAAAAAGTCTTCCAATGAATTCAGAGCATTTCACTTTGCAACTTCCTTACATAGAACCAAAGGTCAATAACGATGTGATATATTGTAATACCCAAAAAAAAGAAGAATTCCCAGAAGAATATCCGAATTATCAACTTCGATCTCTTCAAAATACAAGTATTTATAAAAGAAATTTTTGTACGATTCAAAATCTTGAAGGATGAATTTTTTTCTCGAAATTGCAATGATACCTCAATTTTTAACACCCTGTAATTCGTAATTTATCATTTAAAATAATTATGAATATTAAACAAACCACTTATGGGTATTGCAGCAATACAGATAACATTTCATTGCTAAAATGTATTATTTTCTTAGTCGTATTTCGTGGTTCTAATAATTTTTACAAAAAAAAATTAACTAAGTATTGGAAAAGTTAATAAAGTTATTTATTATTTCTATATATATTTTTCTTTTATAAACAAAATTTAAAATCGTAAATATTAGACAGCAAACAGACTATGATAACTTACATTATTTGCCTTCACCCTACAGTTTCTTTATTCACCAAAAATCTGGTAAATCACAATATATTTCCTTTGCTGGATGTTTTCTGTACAAGCGGGGCGTTTACTAACTAAAAAATTCCGCTTTTTGTAAGTTGTAAAAAAAAAATACATAAAAAGTTTGGTTATCAAAACATTTAATATTGAATTTTGAATAATTTGAATTTTGAAATTCGAATATTAAATAAATAAAAATTAATGTTTGAAATTTATTTGTTGTGGCATTTAGTTGTAAAAATGTTTGCTTTTCATTTTGTACAGTATTGAATTGGTATAGAAATATAGCTGATGATGTCTTATCATATCTTATTGCAGTGACGCAAAAAGTAAGCACATCCGATTTGAAAACAAATACATATGTAAGAGAAAAATGTTATTAAACTTTTTAAAAATTAATAATAAAATAAAACGCAAATTGTTTTTAGTGGCATAAAAAGGACAATGAAATTAACATTAAATGACGTTAATATTTCTGCAGTAATATGTGTGTGCATGTACATTCATGTAAATACTAAAGGCGTGCAATGGTGCGATGGACACTATTGAGAAAGCATGCGGTATATAAAAGACGCACTGACTGCAAGTGCATTAATATTTTTTAGGTCTCATATACTCATTCTACTATGAGGACTAGTGTTATTTGTGGTTTTGATTTGAAACAAGTGAACTGTAGTGTACAAAGCACTTGTACTGTAAGTACTACAAATATCTGTCAGTTACTTCAAGTACTGTAAATAATAGAGAGATATTAAAATGAGAGGTGACACTAAAGTGAGCTAATAATTGTTTTTTTATATATAAAATTGTCATCATAAGTTTTCACAAATTTACACACATGGCATATCCTTTACTTTCTTTGAATTACTTTGTTTCTGGTTAATAAATATATTTACTTGTATATATTCACATTACTTAAGTATAATTATTACTATTTAAATACTGTACTTTCTTTGTTATATATACTTATAACGAGGATATACATTAAATATAATTTGATTTTATAATTGATACCAATTAATTTGTTTTGTATGAATAATTTCTTATGTATACTTCTGTATGAACTTACCTATTAATATTAAAATAATGGATTTTTAGTGGCTGCATATAATAAGCACATAATTGCAACCCTGTGAATTATTTCTGTATGCACTACTAGCTGTAGCCACAGAGACTGTTTCACTTAAGATGCATCGCTGCAAGTCTTTACCAAATAAAAGTCATTCAATTATTTGCCAGTCAATGAAAAAGATATTACCTACAGGGTGCTTACAGCAGCATGAGAGGATAATTACAAACCTCTTCAAACTATTCTTTCCACAAATTGTTCTTAAGAAAAGTATTTCTAAAAAAGGCATCGTGCGACTCAATAATTTGCTCACAGTCAAAACAAATTAGGTAAGTTAAACCTTGAATTTACACACATATACTTTTCCATTTTCAATAGTATTTTAGGGAATTCCCCCTTTTTTTTAGTTATGGTTATTGAATTGTAGAAGTTATTCAAATTAATGGTTCCTTTCACAGTCCTTCGGAGTTGTAATTCTCTTAATATTTAAATTGCAAGTATGCATATTATTTTGAACTTTTCAATTTATGATTTATAAAATTGAAATAAGTAACAAAAACCTACATATATGCATATGTATGTATGCATGTGTATGGGTATATGTATATATGTACATATGAATATTTACATATGTGTAAGTGTATATGTACATGAAATGTGTTATACTTACCTTCGAATTAGGAACTCATTTTATTTTCCATGAATTCCTACGGTAAAAACTAAAAGAAATTAGTCGTCATAAGACTGAAAAAAGCCGTGTGGTCTTTTTAACTTATTAAGGGGTAACAAAATAGTTAATATGATATGTTACGAAAAAACAAATTCATTTTATTTTATGGCCGATAGAATTCCGCAGAAATGAGTTCTGACAAAAAAACTTGAAGCAGAATAAAAAAGAAATAAACTGCAGTCAGCTGATCTGAGTAGGTAAAAAAAAGCCAACTTCGTACAGTCACATTACATACATACGTATGCAACTTGTCACCGATTACAAATAACAACTATTTAATAAACTATTTCTAAAAATTTTATTAAAAAGAATTTATTCATTTAAAGTGGATTTTTTATTTAGTGTTATATGTTGTGTATGCTAGTTAAAAACTGGGTGGTTCTATTCCTTGCAAACCTTCTTCAATTCTTGTGCTATAATACTCATTATGTTAATTCTCAAAGGAAATTTATCTCTCCTGGGTATCTGTCTTAAGGAAGGCAAAAGACTCATAACAAAATGGTAATCATCATCTTTAACATTAACATCTGTTTCGATTTCTGTCGCAGAACGTATAGTTGTAGGCAACGTTGTATCTGAAATTTCTTCTGAATACCGGCAAGGTCCTTTATTAGAAGAGGTGGAGACGTAAGATTCTTGAAAATTTATGGCAGTTTCATTTTCTTCCGTTGGAACGGCTTTCAACTGTTGCACTGTTTCAATAGCACTCTCAAATTCCAGTTCGTTATCCGGCTCTTGTTTAGCTACATTTTCATATCTCAGACCATCACTTGTAGGCGGCGTGCTATCTTTGGATGAATCACAATTTGCCGCCAGATCCACTACATCGATGGATTTTGGCAATTTCGCAGGGCAATAGGAGCTTGTTGAGGGGGCATCATAGTATTGGAGCGGTGGTAAATCTTGTGCTAAAGGTTGCCATTGCTTGCTTAGAACAATGGGCTGAAAAGGTACCATATTTATAGGGCATGCGCTATTCATTGCATTCATTACTTTAGTAGAACCGCAAGTTGTCCTTGTAGCCGAAATATTTGTCGTTGATGGCTGAGTTGTGTTAATACTTTGTGTGTGAATGTTTGGATTGTCGATAACATCAAGTTCTGAGTCAGAATCGCTAAATTCATTCTCTTTATATTCATTTTCTTTGCAAGAGACCATTGTCCGAATGAAATCCATGTCGGAAAAAAATCGCCACTTAGATTTGAACCCAAAGCGCACTTCACGTTTTAAGTCGCGCCTATATTGATCACGTAAATTTTCCCACGTACGACGCAGCTTGTCAACTGTAAAATAATAAGAATTTCAAACCTCTATATATATATGTAAATATGGATGTATGTATGTATGTGCTAATAAACGTGCAAATATTATTTTAAGAGCACTCAGTTATGTTTTATTCAATAAGACACTAAGAATTAGTGTAATTAGTAATTATAGTACTAAATTAAATTATTAACCCTATGTTGACGGCGGTACCAATATGCACGTGCGCATGTATGCATACTAATGTACATATTAATACAAAAGTGAATGAAACCAAATCTATTTTAAAGACTTGGTATACCATCCCATACATGGGTGTATGTTAAATAAGTATAAATTCGTATATGCATACATATATCCATACTGACGTATCTAAACATTTATGTATGCATACACATCCATGCATATGTACATACCCTGTATGTATGGATAATCTTATGTAATCGTGTGCATGTATGCGTGCATATGAGTATGTTTGAAAATGTGTCTATGGATACTTCTATGAGTAATTTTAATTCCCTTCGCTTTCATTTTCTTACTTACCAGTTATATCTAGTTGTTCTGATATTTGATGCCACGCCAAAGTCTTCTGTGGCCGATTTCTGTTGTAGTTTTCTTGTGTCTTATTCCATAATATTGGATGCTGCTTCACCAACATTATCAGTTTGCGACGGTAATTATTTCGTTCTATAGTAAAAGTATTCATTTTGTTATAGAATTCCCGTCCACATAAATTCTTTTTTAGAAATTAATTGAAAAAATCTATTTAAAATGTATTTATGTACGAGTATGCGTCACTTTCATAAGGAGGTCATCGGTACTTCAATACACACTACACAATGACGATGTCTGCCGACTAACTGCTAATGTATGGGCATACGCATAGAGTAAATAGCCCAACAATTGAGAATAAAGCACGAGCATTTGCTTTAGTTGTATGGTTGTCTCTTTCTCTCTTATTGTGCATTAAAATTCATACAACTTCAGTTATTTTGTTTTGGGATTATCTTTCTCTCTTTACGAATATATAATTTGTATGTTTATATTCTCTTTTTTTTTATCAGTTGTTTGTTTTTTTATTATTGTTTCTTTTTGTTGGTTCTTTCGCTGTATGTATTCACAAACAAACATACACATGAAGATATCGACTTGTGCGACTATTTTTGATTTGTTTATTTTTTGTTTGTTTGGTATGAAAGTATAGTGCGGTAACTGGTTGAATTTTGTTTTTTCTTGTTTAATTTTTTTTCGGTTTTTCGGTAAATATGCTGATGGTATTGTCTGGCAAAAAGGCAAGCAGTCAGACTGATGCAACCTTCTATTGTTTAGGCATACATACGCCAGCTTCTAATTTTTTATTTTACCGTGTAACAGAAAGTATTCACACATGCATACATGTAAATACATACATATGCATTTATGTTACGTATGGATACATACATATGTATGCATGTGTGTATATATGGATATACATACATATGTATATGGAAGTAAATGTGTTTATAAATGAGAGTGTGCCGAGCCTTAAATTTGCCTACATATGTACATACATATGTATGAATAACATTGTAAAATATACAGTACGACCTCGATTTGCATAACCCGAAGGTATCACTTTTTAACTCAAAGGATATTATTTTATTAAATAAAAATTAACTTATTAAGCAACTTTATAAATCTGATATTACATACATATGCACGTGTGTATGAGTTCGTGTGAGTTTTTTTCCATTCTTGGCAAGCGCAGCTTGTTTTATTTCTTGTATAGCAATTAAATTTTCATAACAACTACTATTTTACTTCCCTTCAGTCCCAATATTTTAATAGTGGCTGCCATTGCCTGGAATTCCCTTGTCTGAAATGTCTGTAAATTCATTTTCGTCTGAGTAGTCTGATGACTATATTTTTACTTCAAATTTCGTAAAATATCTGGTAATATATATAAAGTAGATGGTCTAGTTGAGCTCTGTCCTCCTTCCATCTCATTATAGCGGCGTGGAGATCAAAACTAAAACAATACAAAATGTTTGTGTATTACGTTGGCTTAGAGGCGTTTTTCCTTAAGCGATATTGAGATTAGGATGTGCTCTTGCAAAAACCTTAATTAATCTGAAATGGCGTTTCTGAACAAATAAATGACGAGAGCAAATTTCTTAAAATATGAAAAAACAGAAACAATTGTAGTTATCGAGAGAATTTTATGAAATAAGTTCCACTTATATGGTCTGTAAATTAAAAACTGCTTGTTGCGTTAACCGGGCTTTTTCAACAATGTGAGGTTATGCAAAGAGATCTTGTTTGATTGTATACATATCCTTTGAGTTGAAAGTTGAAATATTTCGTTTTTGTGATTAAATTTGTTAAATAATAATTTAAATTTAGAAGGGAATTTTTTTTAATAACTGCATTAAGTTACAAATACGACGTCACTGTACGGCAATTTGCATTTTCCATACAAAAACAAACAAAATAAATTTTACTTTTCCTGTCTTTCATTTCCATAACAAAAAACTCTGCAGGATTGAAGCTTAATAAACATGAGGCAAAGCCAACCAACATAATTCAACATTAATTCATTGCAATTAGCAAATGCACATACATATATGTATACATATCGTTGGTCTCAAGTAAAAAGTGCTTAACTCGCATTTGTTTGCCATAATTTTTTTTTTTTCCGATAATAATGTATAATCAGCTTTAGGGGTGGGGAGGTAAATCTGCTGTAGTTGAATTTCTGAAGTAGTTTTCCTATTTATCTTCATTACGTCCCAGGGATTCTTACTGCACCAATATATTTTATCGCTATATATTTTGTCAATAACTAATGAAACGACAGATGCACGTTATTGTATTTCTAATGGCGAAAATGTAAAATTAAATTCTCATTAGCTGGATTTTATATTCTTATATTCATATTATTATTAATTTTAGCCTTTTTTGTAATTTTTTCAGTTAAACATAAAATCAACATTTCGTTGGTGCTGAAACTAGACTCGTCAGTAAACCGTTACAGCAATTTTCTCAACAATCAATTGAGAATTTCATAAACACTATTCACAGCGAGCAAGTTTTTCATACCTACAGAACACTTAAATTTTATTCGATATGAATTTATTTCATTTTTATTATAGTTTTATATAATAATAAATTTCTTCTTCGCATTTCTTTTTCGAAGTGAAACGATTTTGCAGATATCAGGTGGGGGTCTGGAAATGCAACAAATGCTTAAAGCTATTTTTGGAATATTTTAAAAGTTTTCATTTGAAAGTCTGAAAAATTTTCCTATTAAAACTTTTTTCCATAAAATATTATTTTCATAAAAAATTTCTTTTGTATGTATGCATGTACATATGTATGTAGATACGTACGTGGTGTGATTAAAAAATAACCGTTATTTTAAAATTTTGTGATTAGATTATTTTTTGATCACACCTCGTATGTATGTTGGAATGTATTTTGAAGTTGACTCATAATGCATTCAACCCACATTTGCACAAGCAGCATAGTGTGAGTAGGGCATTAACCTTTAACTTGCGTCATACTTTGCACATGATGTCAGAACAACAAAACATATGTAAGTAAAATTATAATATATAAATAACAATTTAAAAGTGTTTGCCTGCAGCATATAAGTAAAAGGACAGAAAGTGTGTGAGTGATTGGATTAAAGTGATCTTTACACAAGCCAGACAAATAATACGAGTGTGGAGAACTTTTCACATAAATTATCAGCTCACCTTGGTCGCCTGGGTTATGAAAACGGCTGTGACATGAATTAAACACACACATCCGTACTATGTAAAGTTTGCAATATTCAATCAAGTCAATACATGATTTTGCATAAAACCTCACGATTATCAATTAATTATTCCCTCAAACATTAAACGTATCGACTATGCTTGCTTATGAAACAACATTAAGTTGCGTTACGTTTCATTCATCAGAATGCACAATTAGTGCAATGCATGTATGCATGTGTGTGAGAGAAGTTTTGCAGAGAAAGACATTTTGAAAACATGAGAAATAAACTCCCTTCAACCAGACATGACGCCAACTTATTATTATCAACAGCACTGTAATAAATGTATGAACTGTTGCAATTACATGTTTTTATGACTTACGTGTTGCAAACATTAAATTTAACAATTTATGGCAATTTGGGCACACTCCACATACTCGTGCATACATATGTATGTATGCTCATAGAAGTGTATAAAGGAGTGTTTGCACATGCGTAAATGTATGTATGCGTGACGGAAAGTTCATTAAATGTTGTATTATTGTTGACAAATTTTTTATAATTCTACTACGGGTTTTTTGCCTGCAGAAATTTTATAAATTGAAATTATGTTTAGACGCTAAAAATGCTTTGAGTTGTCATTGAGGTTAAAATGTATTTATCTAGATATGTATATATATATAATCAGAAACATACTGGCGTATCGCCATCTTAATGCTGTTTTGTTGCTTAATATTTCAAAATCGCATTTACGATAATTTGCAGATACCAGTCAGCAAATTTTTAAAACCAGCCAGCCCCTAATTTTAATTTTATTGCCGTCCTTGTCTTCTCCCCAATTGTAGAGCAATTGCTTTTAAATATTTAATCTTTTAAATAATTTAATCTTACATATACATAAATGCATATATATTTTTTTTAATTTTTTTTTTTATTTAATATTATTTTTTATTTTATATAAACAAATTTTTATTTTTATTTTCTATATTTCTACAACTCTTAGTGGATTTCTTCACGAAATACAAAATTTTTACAAATGTCACAAAAAATTAATTTTTCTACGACTTTTAACTCAAAATTAATAAATAAATAAAATATATTTTTAAATACAAAAGTGTTATTTGTTAACTGCAGATCTATAACAATGAAAAAAAAAAAAAATAAATATGAAAATGAAAATATATTTACAATACGAATAAATTTCGTTTTTGCTATTAGATAGCTTTTCTTATATATTTAGAAAAATATGGCAACACTTTGCTTTCTCAATTGACGCTTTACAAATAAAGTTTGCGCAAATTCGTCACGCTAGGCTACACGAATGCACGGTATTAGCGCTGTCTGCTGTGCTGTTGTGGCCTTGGAGCCAACTAATTAATTTATTTTGCTAAAAATAGTGAAATTCTCAGCTAAAAAAAATTTTTTTTTGTAAATATATTTCTGAATTATTAATCCACTTATAATATTGGTTTTGTAATGATATCAGCTGTTAAATAAAACTATACAATCCTTTCCCCATTATCATTATTCCTCATTTGAATACCAGTTAGCCTAAGTTAGCCACGCCCACTGCCACGCCCACTGCACGGCCACTTAGCTCCGTAGTATTAAAATTATTAATTCTCATATACATACACGTATTCAATTGTGTCGGCTTGCAGCTGGTGGCCTGCTGTGGCGGGAGTGTTTATTCTTAAAAGCAAACACCACTACAATTGCATTGGAGCCATTGCATGGAGTCTGTTTTCTGTTATACACACGTAATGAATATGCATGATTATAAATTTTGATTTGAGTTTTGTACGAGCAGTTTTTTGATTTGATAGATATGCACATTAGAGTCATGTAAGTTCTCCTTTAAAATGGTTTTAATTCTAACAAAAATAAATAAAAAAATATGTGGGGTGGGGGTGTGAATGCCGGCATTGAGTGAGTGAGCTTTACACAAATCAGTGAAGCTAAAGCGTTGCCACTTTTTCATTGTTTATATATTAAAAAATGGGGACATTTACTCTTTCACTACACCTGACAAAAAAAAAAAAAATAAATAATTTAAGTTGCAGAGGCGCTAAAAGCTTGGTATGCAAGCTACAAAGCTTTTTCTAAGCTTTAGTATTTAAATTTATTTGTAAAACAATTTGCAAATGATTCTTGTTTTTTTTTTAAAAAAATAATTAATTTTTTAATAAATTATATAAATATTTAAAATTTTATAATTATAAATTATTTAAAATTAAATAATTATAAATTATATAATTATTATATATATAATTTTACGTTCACTAAAATCTAACAAAAAAGATTTCCTTCATATTTAAAAATAACATGATCAGCCATTGTACTGCTAATATGCTGACAAATTCCCACAAGGAAATAAAATATTAATTTATTTCACCCCATCTCTCTCTCTCTCTCGCTCTCTCTTTTTATTAACTAAATCTATTATTAATTGAAGTATTCACCGAATATATTTATAGTTATATATATTTTTTGTTTGTTGAGTACATTTGAAAAACTTTTTCAAAGCTGAAATTACATATTTTCAATTCTCAATTGATTTTCAAAAATATAAACATAAAAAAAATATATAACCTGTTTAGTTACAGGTATGAATAGGTTTGCTGCTCCTAGCGAAATGAGAGCTTATAGAATTGCTTAGCCGTACAATAATAAAAATAAATATTTACTTAAAGTTTTATTTTATTAAGGGCAGTCTCAACTAAGAGTTAGTTGTCATTTATATTACATCCTAATTATTTTGGGGTGACGATTTCAATGCATGCTAAAGCAGACTATCTGGCAACCTTGAGCCAAATAATTTTTGGGGAGATATGAAGTTTATCTAACTTCGAATTGAATTGAATTTGTATCGAATTTATTTAGTATTTAGTTAACGCTAACTTTTTGCAAAAATTAGCAAAGATGACTTGTACATCATTCGAAAACTATTGATATACAATAAAAATTAAAAAAATTAAAATTTACGTTATTTATTCCAAAATACTTGTGTAGCCTACAGGGGAATAAAAAAAATTATGCTGAAGATTGGATATGCTGCTTTCATATTAGAATATATTTTCCGAGGAAAAACAAATTTGTTATAGAATGTGAATTCCTCTACTATTATCGGGGATTTCCCCTTTCTCGGGTGGCAGCATTGATTTCCATTAAATGTAAAAAGGAATAAATAAAATTTTTCATTTGTGCATGTGTGTAAGTGTGTGTGAGCACATGGCATTTCCATACATATTTTTGTATGTTAATATGTATTTATGTATGAACACGCTCATAAAAAATCTGTTATCGGCTAAATATGGGGATTTGTGCATGGAAATAACATAAAGTACAATAACCTTGACATGACTGCAACAATGTATAACAACAATAAAAATAGATTGGTTGGGAAATTTATAATAAAATAGGGACTTTCCAACGTAGAAAGGAAAGGCATTGAAATTGAATTCCTTAGAAAGCTGCCAGAGTTAGTTTGTTTTGCGTTGAACAAGAGGAAATGGAAAAAAGTCGGTGGGCAGGTAGCCCACCTGTGCATGAAAACATTTATATTTTGTTTTAACAAACATCCTACTTTTCCTTGTTTCTTTAGTTGGTTATTGTGCAGTTTTGTTTTGTGCAATCCTGCCACCAAATAGAACCAGGGCCAACACCCATTTCAAGTGTCTGCTGCGGCTTAAGGTGTTTTTATACGTTTCATGCTTTTTGGCGTTCTTTTGTTTAAGTCTGTGCCATAATATTTTTTTTGCGATATTTTTTTTTTTTTTTTTTTGGTTTGTAATGCTTCACTGCATTTTTGTTAAAATACACAAAAACAAATTTTGCTAAAATAAAGTTTTTGTTTTGTTGTATCCCTGGAACGGAAATGAAAATTCAAGTATGTGTTTATGTTTGTCGATTTGTTAAGGTTTGTATACGCTGTATTATTTATTTAATTAAGTCAACGTCGGTTTCATGTACTTGCGGTAATGACTCACTGCAATTTTAAATGAAAGTTATGAATTGGTGCATGGTTGGTGAAGTTGAGCTTTCTTTGTTATGAATAAATGTGTAGGGAATATACACGCACAAGTAAGTGACACGATATAATTGCATTAAATATGCTCTTTATCTTATTTAGCTTGTGTAGGAGTAATAAGTTACGGCTTATTTTATGGTTACGTAAGAAGAAATTCAGACGAAGTGAGCTTGGTCGGGATACATATCCATTCAGTTAATGCAGATATTCGACCTTCAGTGATGGTGAATAGGCGGAAATATATTCCAAAGATTGCAAAAGGATCAGTTTTGTTCTTTTGAAGAATCACAATGAGCTCACAGATAGTTTTGGGGCATGTTTCTGAGAATTCAGTTCAAGTTGACTTGTATTGCCTTAAATTCTTTAAACATATTTTTAATAAAAGAAAATGAAGTGCTTAGACGGTGGTCGCTCATATAGACGATATGAAATTGCTGCGATTGATACCAACTTCTGGAGGAAGCATAGGAATTGTAATGCTGGAAACATCAATCGGCTTGGGGGTTATTCATGCTATTATGACTTTCCCCTTCTTTTATCTTTTTTACAGTTTCCATAACTTGAGTTGCCTCTATTTGCAATGATTACTTTATTTCGCTTTCAGGTCTCTTTGGCAAGAAAGTGAACTTGACTATGCCCAACTATGGCCTCGATTTGTTTCTATTCTAATGTATTCGCATTCTATCCATTCTTTGTCAATCTTACTCGCTCCACTTATTTTTCTGATTTTATTCGGGAACGAACTGCCTCAAATGCTTTCAAATCCAATTTTATTGCCTTGTAGTCTGCCTACACCTCACTATTCTCTCTCTCTCTCTCTCTCGTTCTTTATTTCTTATCCATAAGGCTAATAAACTATTAGAAAAGTCAAGGCTAAGGTCTTTGCCATTCCTGTTTGCAAATGCTCGTATAGCTCGCATAAGATCATTGTGGAACATTAAACACGCAGCCATTGCTTGTCCCTGCATTAGCGATAAAATCACATTTTATTAGAATACAACATAGACAGACAATTTCAGATGCAACTACTAAAAAAAATATAAAATGCAAATGTTGGCTCTGAGTATGGATGAAAATACAAAGTCTTGCAAAATTCAATTGTGTAGCGCGATGGAAGCAGAATTTTCTTATAGAGTGTGTGTGAGTGTTGGAAATGTGTTAACGAAGTTCTTTGTTAATTGAGGGGAAAGAAGTTGGAAATATTAGAACATGTTTCTGTTAAATTTGTGAAGGAAAAGTAGTTATCAGGCTACAATAAAAAGTGAATGGGATATTATGAGACGAATAAGTGAAAATGTGTTAGAATCAACATTGAATTTTCACTTTGAATTTTATTATTATTTTTTTTTTAGCTTACGAGCTAAGGATAGGAAATCTTCAAAAGATACTGACAGCCCGTACTGTAAGTGATGTGCGACTCACTGCTAGCATTCTGCCTGCATCGTGCCTAAGCACTAAAACATACCCTGATCGTCATCCATCTAACCATTTTCCCTCTCGGAACTACCGCTAAGAATTACTTCGACAGGTGGTTTCACAGTATTATTTTCATCGATATTTCTCTGTAGCACGAGGACTTCTTTTGCGAAACCGCCCACCAAATTCCAAGTCTTCACTGATGACAGCATTAATTGCACTATGTTGTCAGGCGTTATCTAGGAATGGATTTGCGCCTTCAAGGACATTCTGATGCCATCATATCTCGGGCAATCAAAGAAGACATGCTCCGCTGTCTCACTCGCATTCACACATTCTGGGCACATGCCGCTACTATCTTGACCGAACTTATAGATGTATGCTCTGAAGCATCCGTGTAATTCAGTAACTGACGATCGCCCATCATGACCGTGGAAAAGAAATACATTTTACAAAAATTTTTCCAAAACTAATGAAATGAATTTTTAATGAAACCACTTCCGCCAATGTCTTCTAATAGTCTCCCTCAATTGCATCGACGTAGTTGATGGCGTGAATCTCCTGGTTTGTGCTCAGGAGAACCTCTAGATTGTGTCAGTCACTATTAAAATTAGATGGTTTCACAGTATTATTTTCATCGATTTTATAACGAGTATTTGTCGTAGTGGGAATAAAGAATCCAAGAAGGACGATATATATGTAATTCTCTACAATTTTCAATGTGTTTCCATATACATACATACATACATACATATATGCATAGACATTGTCTTAAATTTTCACACTTTTAAATACGTTCTGGCAAAAGTGGCGCGCGGAAAGAGAATTAACATTTATTTCTTTCCCTCTTGTGTTGCTTTTTATAGCTCTGTACGAAAGTGAATGGCCTTAAACCAATTAGCCCTTAATTGGACTAGATCTTAAGTATATAACATATTTTAATCATTATTTTAAATAATTAGTTATATTAGTAATTGGGCCATTAGCTTCGATTGAAATAATTAAATTGGTTGTACATACTCATTTTATATTCTTTCTCCCAAAGAAAATACAATTTTCTAATGCTTCTCTTGAATCTGCTAAGCATTGAAGGGAAAGTCAAAGCCAAT
This sequence comes from Ormia ochracea, assembly GCA_963402855.1. Taxonomy (NCBI): domain Eukaryota; kingdom Metazoa; phylum Arthropoda; class Insecta; order Diptera; family Tachinidae; genus Ormia; species Ormia ochracea. Next base: position 46,974,859 of record OY727106.1, read on the forward strand.
AATATACTTAAATATTAAAATAATACTTTCATTGTCAATTCGAAATTGGGTATTTTGCAACGTAATTAAAAGTTTCCTTAAATTATTTTTATATTTCAAGTAACACCAAGAATGATTATTCTTTGCTTGAGTTAACATAAAGTGTTACATATTTATAACTGTCATCTCTCACTCTCTTTCTCTTTTTAAATGATCGATCATCTCTGGTACCTTAAGCATAAGTAGGTTAAGTTATTCTTTAGTTTCTAAGCAATACGGTCGAAGTGTACAGGTCTTCATAGAAGACACGAATTAGCCAAATATTAACATGTATTATAAGCGAATAATATTGTGAAGAACCGAAATAAAATAAATAAAATCAAACACACATAATTAAAATTGTGAAACATGGAGACAAACTTAATTCTTGCTAATTTATTTTCGTTATAAATTTTACTTTCAATTAAAGTGAACTAAAGAATTTAGATTAAAAGTGAATTGCAAAAAGTTAATAATAAATCTATGGATTTTGGAGGTGTGAGAAGGAGAGTAAAGAAAAATATTAAATGTTGAAAGATGGTTGTACGTAATAAATATGTATGTAAGTATATACGTATGTATGGATATGTGCATACTTATTTATGTCCTAAGGGTGGTAAAGAAAGTATAAGTATGTATGGCTATGTATTTCATTTCAAAAAGTCTTAATATATAAATAAAAAACTCTGACATGGCAATTGCAAATAAAAAATCTCATTTATGCAATGTAGTCCGCTGCCAGACATGTCTTTTATCCTTCAAATGCTTACACATGTTCATACACTTGTTTACTGCAAATTCAAAATCAGACAAAATGTTTCTGTGCTAGACAATTTTATTTTTGTTACGTATTATGCACAACCCTTAATGGACAATATTAAAATTGTTCTAAACAGGATAAAACAGAACAAATTCATACATATGTATGTATGTATGTATGTACGTACATGTTGTTTTGCCGGGATATAAATATATATTTATACACAGTTATGAACATATTTATAGATATGTATGTGCATACACATGGGTATGACAATTGCATAGTGACGTATATAAATACATATGTAAATATGTATGTATATTGGCCAATTCATCTTAGCGAACAAGGGCACGTACATACCTACATACTTTGGTCAAAAAAATCTCATTGGCATAATTTGTAAATATTCTATACTGGCAAAAAAAATTTTTTTTACAAATATTTACATGTTAAAATTAAAAATATTCCAACATCTGCCCACCCTCCCCTACTACAACAAATAATTTTAATGTTCATTTTAATATAAAGAGATTGCTATTGAAAAACCACACACAACAAGCATACATCCATGCGCTCGTAGATGCATACCCATACTCACATCCGTATGCAAATATTTTTGCATCCATATGTATGTAAAATATATTTTCAAATCATGTATCATTGTGTAGTATGAATACATGTTTGGAAAAGCAAGTAGCATGGGTAGGTCAACCACCAGACATTGAACCTGTAAATATGTAAATGTGGTAGTGTGAAAGTCTGTTGTTGCTATTGTTATTTGTTATGACTCTTTTTCCTATCTGCATGCAATCGACATCAAACATTCATAGTCATAGACTCTCTCTCTCTCTCTCTCAGTTTTCTTTAAAATGTTTACAGAAGTATGTCTGCAAGCATGAGGGAGCATGTTTATGGGTTTGTTTAACAGAACCTAAATTTTCTTTTTGACTGGCTTTGAATGCTGCCGTGTATGTAAAAATTTATTCTAAAAGTGGTTGAGATGTAAATTACATTTAAATTGTATATTATTCGGTTATACAAGTAGACGAATTGAATTTCTCGAAATACTAGAAATGCTCAAAATAATAATAACTTTTCATTATCGGATGGCCTCAGCAGCCAGTGTTTCTACGCATATTATAATTACATATGTATATTCATATAATTATGTTACAATTAAGTAAATAAATAATGTAAATATATATATTTTATATTCGAATTTTTTTGTTATAAACTAATGAACCACTAATTCTATAACGACTGCGAGAAAATAAAATAGATTCATAACGAATAAAATTTGTGTGTTGGGGAGATTTAAAAAAATTTTACAAGCTACTCTGTGATTGCGTTTTTGTTATTCAAATTGATTTTTAAGAAAGATAGTGAAAGGAGGCCTTTAAGGCGTATAGCAGTACATAATTTTATTGTTATAATTCCACTCAAGGTTTATTATTAAAGCTCAAGTTTTTGTTTTAGTATTTTCGTATTTATATACATATATATATAAATTATTATAAATGTTTAATATTGTAAAACTTTTTCTACTTGTGTAGTTTGATTGTTCGATTGTGGCAACGCTGTTTTGCTCTCCTTTTTCTGATTTAAAATCTCACAAAAGCAAAAGCACTCTCATATAATTTTTAACTTGGTTTTACTTCTACAATGGCGATGTGTATGGATGTGTGTGTGGTTTGTGTGGGATTAATGCATTCCATTCGCAATAAACAAACATTCTAACACAACTGTGCATTGATGAACAGAGTATTATATTATGTTACAGCATGACTGTGCATGTTTAACAGTGTGTGCAGTTTTCTCGCATACATGTAAGTATGTATGGATGTATGTTAAAAAAATGCCTGCTAGTAGAGTAGGGCAAAGGGAGTTACAATTTTTGGTAGCAATGACCTTCACCGCGTTGTTGAGCTTGAAAATGATTACATATTTTATTTTTTTCTTCTGCCTTTTGTTATTGTTGTTATTTGCTGCAATTCCTCGCAAGCCAAATTCGAAATAATAAGAAGAATATTGAAGGTTTTGCTGGTGATGAAGTCGATAAAAAGAATATACAGATTTTGCTCTCACATTTGTATGCTTTTGTTTTTTTTTTCTTTTTTTTAAAGAAAGAAGAGTAAAACAAAGTTAAATATTTTTTATAGTAAGTTTGTGTGCGTGTGAGTTGTTTTTTTGAACATTTACCAAAAATATTATTTATTTTAATTGGTGAGTTATTTTACAAATTCTTGATGTAAATGAAAGAGTTCCAGTTCGTTTTATGATTGGATAGTTAATATGAACTGCAGGAGATTTCATATTGAAACATGAGCATTATGTAAGTAAGCAAATGGTGGAAAATGCAAATCTAATTTGATAAATATGTTTAATTAATGTGGAGTCAAAGGCTTCTGTTCACTATCCTACACAGTCGTACGATCAAACAAAGAAGTTTTTTGTCAGTTGCTTGGAGCAAATGCAACTCTAAAAATGATCATTTTAGGAAAATTTTCATAAAGTTTTGAAAATAGTAGTACTGGCCAAAAAATCGGTCACGCTTTCATACTTTTCCAGCACACATGCAACATTTGACAAATCGAACGATTTCGTAGGATGGAGAATCATGATCTTAAATACAAACGAATTAAAGCCGCGATCGAAATCATATTAAAATTTTCAAGATATTTTCAGTCTCTCATATTTAAAACACATGCATTTAGAATGCGTTTATTTTGAGGAGTAGTACACAAGGACTAGTAAAAGGATTAGTATTACAACTTTGATTTATTGAAAAAACTTAGTTTGATAAATATATTAAAAACTTAGGTGTTTGTTTTTAAATTTTTATATGATATACATACTTTAAATAAATAATTTTATTTTCGTAAATAGTGAATATTTGAAAACGGCAACATTGATAACAGCTGTTTACAATATTGACAGTATGTTTACTATAATGATGGGTATAGTCCGCTATTATCTGAGTATATGATTCATTTCGCTAAGGGAAATACTTTTTAAGCTCTTCTATTATGAGTAGAGCAATGAACCGATTTCATTTTATTTTATGTGCTTTAAACTCTCTAGCAGTTCACGTAAATCTGTTTCGATCTCTTGCTACCCATTATTTGAAAATGTTTATTTAATATATTTTAAACGTTTAATTATTAATGATTCTCATGAACTCTTAATTATAAAATTTTTTTCAAAATGTTAGTATAATTTCGGCTGCCATTTTGCGTTGCCAAGTAGCGCCTCTAATTTCGTATTCACTGGACAACACCACTCATCATTGCATAGTTAGCTCTAATTTTCCCATGTATTTGTTGCTGTCATTATTGCTGTTGTTGCGCCATTGAGTTCATGACCACATAAACTTGACACTGCTAGAAGAAAATGGAAATGAAAAATCATACAAGAATGAATAGAAGTAGAAATAATTCCTGGCTATATTTACTATTTCGATGGGAAAAAGCTCTACAAAAGAAGTTTTGTGAGCAACAGAGGAGAAGGAGTCGAAGGAGAAGTATATATGTGCATATGTATGCATGTTCATGTGCATGGTAATACACAGAGAGTTTGAGGCATAACACAAGAGGAGTTGCCACAAAAAACTCACATCACGTTGCGAACACTATATTAGAATAAGAGGGAAAAATAGTATTAGTGGATGTGCAATAATACTTTTTTAATGCTCGTGCTCTAGAGTACATTAACTGCTGATGACTGTTAAAGGTAGCAGTTGAGGGAGGTGAAGAACACGGCAAGCAACTGCACAAGCATTAGTAGGGAATTGCAGACGCTTTTGGTTTGAGTTAGTTTCAATGACCTGCTCCATGTTGGTGTTTTTGGTTCCATTGGCATGTTCTTGCTTAACCAACTGCAAACTCATAACAGATAACTTCTGCGTGCCACTACCACATTCACAAACTCGCGAAATTTATATTTTGCAAGTATATTTCATAATACTCTACAAGACAAGAAGAAAAAAAGAATAAAATAGAAGACAAACGTTCGTTATTGCGCTGCTCCTGCATTTTTTGTTCTGTAGATCATCATCATCATCTTCATCATCATCGTCGTCATGATTACAAGGTACATTTAATTTTCTCATTGGTATTTCCTTTGTTCTATAGGTTACTCTGCTTTTCAAGTTCTCTATGTTTTTGTGTAACAAGAAAAATGAAAAGTGAGGTTGAGTTTTCGCTGCTCTACTGATACTAATGGCGCTGATGACGATGACTGGCTGGTTGGCTTCACTTGGTTTCTGGTTGCATCATTTGCAAAATTTTCTTTTTCTATTCATATATTTCTCCACTTTCCAAAACGAGTTTCCTCGCTGGCTAAGCAAGCAAATGACTTTTGTTTTTAACATTTTCAATTGCATTCTTTCCATTTCCATTTTCTTTGTGGCTTTTGTTTGTCTTGTGCTTTCCTGCTGAAAATAAAATTTCCTAAGAATTATTAGACGAATAAAAAGTTTATAGTTGTTATGAGCTGGCATACAGCGAAACTTGATGGAAGCTGGCCACGAAATGCAAACAATTACAATTTGGTTCTTAAGTGCCAGATGATTATCACTCGATATAAAACTATATATGTATATTCAAAATCACTTACTTCCTTAATAAAGTTTCAAATGTAATAATTTTTAATTGCTTCTAAAAACGGCAGGATGGAATAAATGGAGTTTTGTTACAGATTAAAGGGAAATAAAATATTTATGGCGAAGCTAAGTGTCCTAGGTATAGGACCCTGGAGTTGCCGAACAAAATTCTGATTAATTTATATTGTTTTTAAAATAAAAAAAATATGTGAGTAGTATAAACGATTAAAAGTTAAGAAGTAAAACGAAATAAAAAAACTGATAGCAGTGCTTTGTTTTTGAGTTATGGCCCATAAAGGGTTAAGCAGCCATGTCCTGGCTTAAGGATGTTTTCACCAGGGTACTTTCCGCAATGGTATTTATTTACACAGTCGGGCTTTGAAGGAGCAAAAGGTTACAGGCCAAATATAAAATGGAATTTTGCAACATTTTACAATTACCTACCGATCCAAAGATTAATGCAGGGTGTGGCCATTCTAAATTTCAGAGAATTCGCCTGAATGTAAACACTTAAGTATTTTTTTTTTTTGGGAAATATTAACCGGTTTCTATTTAATTGTTTAAATGAAAAGTATTGAAATTTATTACTTAGTGGTAACAGCTGATTTACATATGCATTTAACAGCTGTCGAAGGCAAATTATAGTTCGGATTTCATCTATAGACACAGGGAGCCTGAATGTGAACAGTTAAGTTTTTTTTGGGAAAATTAACCGGTTTCTCTTTAATTGTTTGAATGAAATGTATTGAAATTTATTACTTAGTGGTAACAGCTGATTTCCATGTTCATATAACAGCTGCGTTTCCATGTTCATTTGTATGTTTTAACCAAAAATTAAAAAAATTTTGTAATTTTATAAATTATTTTTTATAATTTATTTTATAAATTTATTTTAATTTCAAATTTTAGGAAATTTTATGTCAACTTAGCAAAACGCCGCTTGCGCACCATTATATTAAGAGCAATACAAATTGAAAATTGCGATATTCGACTGCGTCGGATCTTACCCTTCTTTAAGAATATGTTCCATATCCATTTTTGTAAACCATAATTAAACTGCACTGCATTAATTTTTTAATATATATTTTACTTCTAAGAAATTTCTAAAGATTTTAGTATTGAAAATCCTCTTGTATTGCTACTTATATTATAGAAACTTAGCAAGTCCTGTGGCTGGCAAGCCAAACGCATGGGGTTTGTTACTTGCCGGTATTCATGTCTTATTTTTGCACTTTAGCTATAAAGGTTTAAATAATTGTTTTTTTTTTTTGGTTATAATTTTTTTGTGTCTATTATCCGATTTTGAGAAATGTCTGGACAGATAAATTCCTTAATTTTAGATTTTAGGCCAAACTTCAGCTCAATTTATAGTGCAACAAAAATACCGAGAATAGAGAGACAGGAAGAAAGACAGGAAAAAAGACAGACAGTGAAAGGTCATAAACAGACACTTCCCTTCTCATATACATATATGTATGTATACATATATCTAGAATATATAGAGCCGCAATTTAATATTGTAAAAACAAACATTTCCATATCAAACCTGTAGGCATCCTGCAATCCTTTTTGATGGAGAAAATTAAATTAAATTTATTTTAATTAATTAAAATAAACAATTAAATTTAGATTTTGATGTAGGAAAATTCTAAACTCACAGAAATATTAAAAAAAATAAGAATTTTTTAAGAATTGAAAAATTATTGAAAAAATTATTAAATAATATTCAGCGCATATTGAATGCCATTACAAAGGAAATATACAACAATATTCTGATGCCGTCGAAAGCTCAGCTTTTCCTGTATTAGAACTTTACACAAATATGGCAGCACATAATTGGCTTGAAGAGTGGTGCTTACCAAATGAGAGAGAAGAGAAAAAGAGGTGGAGTGAAGCTAAAATAAATAAATAAATACATGTTTTATCATGTTTATTTAGTTGGCGTTCGTCGACCTTGCGACTCGTTTGTGTTTTCTATTATAGAAAATATTGTCGTGTTGCTGCATTTCGTATTTATTCTTTTCTTTTCGATATTTTTTCTCATCCCAGTGATTGTTAAGCGCCAAACAAAAAGAATTACCGGCTTGATTACAACTTTAGGCTCCTATGCATGTATTGTTTTTTCTATACACACTGCAAACTTCATGCACTTCATTATTTGCATAAGCCAGCAATGCAGTTACTTTGTGAGTGTTTGACAATTGATGTCAACAACTTCATAATTATCATTAAAAAGTTGTTATTATTGAACAGCAAATACTGTTGATGTCGATAGAGCGTGTTTTTATTGCTGCTACGAAGGCTTGACCATTCACATTGATTAGCATTCAAATAGTGTGTGTGTGTGCTGCGTCAACATTATGCGGAAATACAATCTGAAAAGATATCAAATGATTGGCAACGCCTCAATGTCACTGCTGTTACATTGCTGACATTTCGATTAAGCATGTAATGAATTTAATTGTACGTAATAAATACACACACAATAATGAAAAAATTTAAAGCACAAATAATTCTTAGATTATATTTTCGGTGTAAAAAATAGTGCTGGCAAAGTATTTGGCCATTTTGCGACTACTTTTTACTCATAAATAATTTGCTTTAATTAGTAAGCGATGTTTTTCTTCCTAAAACAGATGAGCTTATTATCAACGAAATACAACTCTGTGTGTAATAATGTAAACATGGAGTAGCCCAAAGAAAAAAGTTTAAGGCATCGAGTACGAGTGCAAGGCTCTTTGCATGCATTATCCTTTTGCCATACTTTAATCTGCTTCCTTCAGAAAATATTCCACTACGAAATTATTTATATTTCATTCACTAGAAAACTCAAGTTAAACATTTTGAAAGCATTCTCGCTCATACTAATTTATGTGGAGGGAATGGTGTTGTGTTTTTTTTTTTTATTTTTTTTTTTTTAATTTTTTTTTTCACTTTGTCAAATGATGCAATGTGGCAAGAAAGAAAGAACATGTTTATTTTTTTTTTTTTTTGCATTTATGCTTCAGTTATTCCGAATAGTACGAGCCAAAAGTAAAAGAAAAAAATTCAACTGACAATAGCTGAAATACTGACAGACAAAGTGGAAAAATTAAATTCGAAAAAGGGGGGAGCCGCATTGACAACATTGCATTAATACTGAGCAAAAGCATAGAAGTAAGAAAAAATCATAAATAATTGCATAAATAACCAGTCCAAGTCAGTCGAAAGCACTACAAACAAACACGGCTCTTTAAAATTATTCATATAATTGAATAAAAATTCCGTATTACCTTTTTAATAAATTGGGCTTAGCAATTTTTACAAAAAAGTTACTTTTAACAAAACCAATTCTAAAGTATAAGATTGAGATAAGACGGCTTTACTCAAATTGATCCTGCAGAAAAGCAATCAAATTGTTCCAAATATTGATCATATTATTATAATAAAAAAAAAAATTAATTAAATATTCAAAGAATTTGTTTTATTTTATATAATAAACAAAATAATTTGAGGTTAAAAAATTAATAATTACTAAACAGGAAACAATAACTTGTTTAAATGTTTTAAAAAAAATTTTTTTTTAAAAAATTTTAAAATTTTTTTAAAAAAACATTTTATATTATTTTGAAGGGATTTCGGGTAACAAATTCATTTTTAAATGAAAATCTTTTTTTAAAAAGAATTTTCTATAAAATATTAAAATATTTTTTTGGTACCTAAGCTTTTTGCTAATTTATAATTTCTTTTTTGGACACGAAATTTTATATAATAAAAAAAAAGGTAATTCTTGATTTTTCCTTACGAAATATTGAAGAGATGAAAATTTATAAAATATCGCAGATCTTTCTGTAATTGTTTCAGCTCGACCACATTTTTTTTTTATAAAAATGTAAATAACGATATTTTTGATATTTCGTCCTGTACATCATCAGGAATAATATTGGATGCCTCCGTAGGCGAATGAATAATGCGCAGCCTACTAAACCAGAGGACGTGGGTTTGATTCCTACCTAGAGCCTAGGCGTTTTCCTGGCTCTTTACTAAACCGGAGTTCGCGTGTTCGATTCCTGCCTAGACCCTGTATGTTTTCCTCCGCTCAAACCGAAAGCTTTGCAGGTTAAATCCGTTTAAAAAATATAGATATGTATATACATAGTATATATTAATTAATAATGTATTTGCGTAAAAACTGCATGTGTGTTTATTTCTCAACAAGAATTAGCTCTTCCTAAATATTACCTTGTACTTGAATGTCTATAAGCATGAATGCTTTTAAGCAATAATCTACAGTGTGGTTACTGTAGGGTATTTGTTGCAAGAAAACAAAAACAAAAACCAAGAAAAAAAAAAAACTCCAAATGGCAATGGCCCTGAAAACACTGCTTCAATAGCTCCCCATATTCACATGCAACCAACAAACCATTCAACACATGCAAAACCGACAGCACCATTGAACATGAAAAGCAAAACTTCCATTAAAAAAATTCGCTTTGCCTTTCCTCAGTAGTTGGGGTGTGCAGAATGTACTAGTGCTGTATGAAATATCTAGATGCAATAGAGCAGAGACAACATTTGAAAAGCATGATTTTTCAACGCAAATATATGAATGTTGCAGGGAACAGACTTGCATCCGCACAAGCATTGTAAACAGTACCCTACCAATGCCATTGTCAATGCCAGGAGGTTGCTTGGTAGGTTCTCTATCAATATGTTGTTCTTCTTCTGCAGACAACACCACACCATCACCTCGTACTCACAGATACTCGTGGCTTGTGGCATGAGCGCGAGTTTTACCATTTTTTTTTCCATACGTGCACATATACATACATTCGTCACTGTTCAGTGGTACTTTACTAGTATAACATTGGAATAGTGCTTCAGTTTGCTTCTATGACTCTTCTCTCATTGCAAATGTATGCTTGTTGTTTTCTATTTGTTTGTTTTTATATATTGCTTGTGGCTTGTGGCTGTTGAGGCCATTAGCCTCGTACATACATAGGCTCTCGTGCTGCTGATTTTATGAAATGCAATTTTCAATGTCTCCTGTACCACCAAAAATGTTTTCATGGCTCCATTAATGGAGCATGCGCTTCTGGGGCCTTTAATTGTACTCGCATTTTGCAATGCCAATGCAATTTCTAGCGAATGTTAAGGCCAACTCTTTTGTATTTTCTACAGCCATGCTCTTCGTTCTTCCCCCGTTGGCGGTAGCGGTAAACGACCGGCAAATAATGACCAAAACGACGTTTCATCATACTTATTCGGCGAATATTCGTACAAATCGCCTTTTTATACTTCAGACTGGCTTGAAGTATTTTTTTTCTTATTTTTATGAAATATTTCAAATAACTTTTTTTTTAATATTTCAGCAAAAATACTTTCCTTTCAAATCATTTTTAATAAACATTTTTATAATTTTTTTTAACGAGTTTCATGTTAATTAATTTTATTTGTGGGCTTTTCTTATCAAATCGATGAATTTGTAAACCGTACGACTTTACGATTATCGATCGATTTTATCGATTATCGCTGATCGATTTTATATCTGTTTGTTGCATATTTTTTCTATAAAAAGCATTTATTATTTATAATACTTAAATAATAAAAATTATTAATAATAAAAAAAATCTATATACATTTTATTTCATGAAAAGGATACAACATTTTCACCGTTTCCCTCTGTTGCTGTTGTTTTCCTCTGTTCGTTTTAAGCAAAAATTATCCTGAGCTTGAAATTTAAAATCGTAAAAGCTCACAGGTAAAATCGATACGATTTCATTGCATTTGATTATATTGCAAAATAATAAAAAAAAGAAAAAAAATGAGTAATAAAAATTATAAAAGAAAAATGAAAATTTTGTCAGTGATAGTTTTTTCCTTAAAGAGATCGGCAAAATAATACTAGAGAAAAAATTAAATAAATTGGAAATAATATTTTAAAGACAAAACAATTTTTTGAATGGCTGCCACTGTAAAGAATCCCTCTCCCTCTGTCTCTCTCTTTCGCCCACTCTCCATCACTCTCCCTCTTTATCGTTAGCTTAATATCCTAGAATAAATTGTATTTCAAGGGCTTCAACTTTTCTTCTCGAGGACTCTTTGATTCTCCTTCACTCATGTCATGTCAAATCTTAAAACTAAATGTCATGTTGAAAATTCAGAATTAAAAGAATTTCAGAGTAGATCTCTCTCTCTTCTCGCGTTTTCCCAGCAATCTAAGATACCATAGAAAAATATGCACATTGTAAACAAAGACTAATTTTGGTCCTTTTGTAAGGCAATAAATTGGTATTAGCTTTCTAACCTCCTAGAACAAACATTGGCCTCAGTTATGGATTTAACTCACCTCCAACTTTGCAAAGCATCACTCTTCATTCTTTCCTAATATTTCTAATGAAAAACAATTTCGACTACCTTTCCGTTTCTTTGCAGACTTTCATTTCCCTTTAATAATTTTAGCAAAAAAGCGAAAAAAAAACCAAAAGAAAAAAAAAAGGAATGCTGGCAGTGAATAGAAAACCAACTGCCTGTAGAAGCATACAAATCTATAAATTATTCAAGTCTAATATTAAAATAATTTGCAATGTCAACAGCAGCGGCCGCAGCACCACCAGCAGCAGCAGCAGCAACTGTGGCAACCAAGCGAAATTGCAGCAGGAACACAATCGACAACAAACGCAGTGTAAGTGACTGAATGAATAAACGATTTTTGCGAACACCACGCCTAGGGCGGTGGCAGGCTGGCAGACTGGCAGACTGGCGGTCGTAACTGCCACAACACAACTTATATACACACATTGCACATTTATCGATTGAAAGTTGTCTCAGAATTATCAAAATACAGGTCATTGATCTGCTCATGCTTTTTGCAATAATACGCAGACGGCGAAACTGGCGACTACATCTTAAGCCTTATAAGAGGCGACGTAATTTGGAGGGTTGTTGCAAGAATTCGAAAAACATCCTTGTGCAGCTGGAAAGGACGAGAAACTTTAAAAAACTAAAACCTAAAAGTATTATCTTTTTTCCATTTATGTGAACAAAGACGCGAAAAGCTTTTGCAGCTAAAAGCAAAGTCCTTTGTTGTTTACTTTTTATTTTTTCCTTCTTCCATGCCACGTAGTCACGTAAACGGAATTATTTGTTATACGGTTTTTCTTTCCTCGCATTTGAATAGTTTTTCTTGTGGCGAATATTTTAAAAGATGACACCGAATTAAAAAAATCACATTTTTTATAGTGATGAGAAAAAGAATAGCACACAAAGAAGAAAGTCGAAAGTATTAAGAAAAGGGATTCCCCTAAAATATTCCTAAGCAATCATTAAACATTTTCCCATTCCGTCATTAGAATAGCAGAAAAAAGTTCAAAAGTTCAGATAAAAATTTAAAGAAAACGGGAAAGCGAAATTGCAGCAGGACCAAGCCCACATTCAAAGAAGGATATTTTTTCTCATCCTGTAATTGATTTTTTCAAATTAATTGATTAATTCGTTTTAAGGGAAATTCATTGACACACCAACGCCATTAAGATTGCCTCTAAATCCTAATGTTTGTTTTATTTTTATATATTTTTTATTCATATAAAATTAATTGAAATAGTTTTAAATTATGAAATATTTTTCCCTTAAGATTTTTAAAAAAAATTATATATATATATATATATATATTTTTTTTTACTTCTTCAGTAAAAAGATACTACAAGTTATCGGTATTTAAAAAATTCAAAATTGTTATAATTTTTATGTCTCATTTACTTCCTGCTGAACCGCGTTTCGCCTATTTTGATTGAAAATTAATTCTTATGGTGGATTACTAAATGGCTACAAGGATTTGGTGCAACTATTCCAGTACATTCTTATTTGAATTTTTATAAAAATGTAAATAGTAATATTTCGCTACTTCGTCCTGTGCATTCTGAGGAATGTATAATGCCCAGCCTACTAAACTGGAAGTTAAGGCTTTGATTCCTGTCCAGACCCTGGAAGTTTTCCTGCGGTATATATACTATTTATCACATGTCGCTTTGCTATTAGAACTACACTAGACTCTGTATGAAAAGAATTCCTAAAAATCTTAAGCTTGAAGTTTTGAGTCTACAGAATGAAAAATAGTTTTTTATTCATTTAAACAGTGACAGAATAATAATAGTAGGGCTTAGGCCCACTAATTCTTCACATTTTGTTGTGTAGAAAATAAGTATACTCTTTCACTCCACCTCATATTAGAGGTGTAGTGAGTCCAATACTTTCTCCGTCTGAAAGAGTTTGAAGTGTGCCCAACAGAGCCTTGCAGCTATTTTTTCTCAGAAAGTTCTCAATAGAAATTTTAAAATACTTCTTAATATTTGATATGCTTCAACTATTGGCTCTTAAAAGAGGTCCTTTGATTTCATCTTTAGCGACTTTGCCTGCCAACTTAATGCCCTTAATTCCTCTATGCAATGGGCTCCAACTAAATGAAAAAATAAAGAAATTAATTAAATAAATCCAATTCAAGTACTTTTAAAGTCACAGTTAAAAAAAAATTTTTAGTGAACAAAATAATTCAAATACTTTTGTAACGACAATTAAAATTTGGAATTCAATTAATTTATTAATTGACAACAATTTATTATTTGACGCAATTTCACTGAAATGTAATGAAATATTTTATAAGATTCATTTGAAATCTTATACTTAATATTTTATAAAATCACATTAAAAATAATTCAAATATCCTCTGAAGGACAATGAAAGGCTTCAATCATTTTATTCATCAAAACAAAAGTGCTGTTGAAATTCCTCTAAAACATGCAATGCAGTATTTTATAAATAATTAATTGAATTTTATAAATAATTTAATTGAAATGTATTTTTCAAAACTGAAAAAAACATTTCAAGAATTCAGATGTTTTAAAAAATTATTTAGTAAATGATTTTCTTTCCTGCAGGAATAAGCATTGATTTTTTAAGTTGTTCGTTCTCCGCCAGTTGGAAACAGGAGTCAAAGATACAGAAATCAGATCATCCGAATCAGAATTTTTGTAAAGTCTTAACACGGAATCATTCTTAAATGCACATTTTGCTAATTGCTGATTCTATATTGCCCATTACTGTTACTGTTGGTTGTTGTTGTGTTGTTCCTACTCTTCTTACCAACATTGGCTATGTGTTTGTTGTTGTTGTTGTTGTTTTGTTGTTGTTGCATGTTTCTGTGTTTTCTCTCGACGACATAAAACATAAAATCATGTTTTCATGTAATTTTCCTACACGTTAAATGTCGCATTCAATTTGTTGTTGTAAACTGTGTGACACTGACTTTCATCGTTTCGCAACACTTTGGGGTAGTGGAGCAATTGCTTTTCCACACACGCATATACACAAAAGCTGACATTTGACGTTGAAATTCTCCAACACAAGTGTACGATTTATTTTATGTATGACAAGCAGCATAAATGAAAGCATTTGTTAAACTGTACCAGAAAAAGTTGTCGCAAAAGCAAGAAAGAAAGAAGGGGAGCAAGAACGTATGAGTAATGTTGCTCTGGTTGGTTTGTATGTGTGTTGTAACACGACACGTACTAACTCATACATTTAACACAAATTCTGGCATACAAACAACATACGAGTACAAACGAAAAAAGAAGAGAAAGAGTGGAACAAGCAAACAACTTAGGAGTGCTTTGCCATGCACTCAACTACATTGCAATATATCCGTTTGGCTATATATCGTTGTCCGTCCGTCTGGCTGCTTATGTGTGCCTTTCTTTGTCAGCATAATACTGCTGCTGCATCATATAGTTCATGCACATTTATTTGGCTTTGCTTGTATGTATGTGTTTGTATACCATGTTTTTATTATATCACACACACAAACACACACACACACGCGCGCGCGAACAAACAAAATAAAATATTCCCCAACCAGGCCAGCAGTGTAATAGAGTAAAAGCTGAAGTTGGCAAAAGAATTAGCCACAACAACAAGAACAACAACGTCTTTAATTTCTCGCACAGCAATATCAATGAATGAGACTGAGTAAATATTTTTTACTATTACAAACTTGCTCTAGACGTTGGTAGAAAGGGAAATCATTATAGTCATCATTATCATCATTAGCTTCATTGTTGTTGCTATGATGGCGATGACGGACTTTAGATAATGAATGCTGGAGCATACATTAGAATTTTCTAGATACATACGTAATAGAAAAATTGTTAGAGAACTCCATAAAAAGAGCATACTCGTCCAAAATCAATACATTTATATAAGTAATCGAAAGACTGTGTGGGTATGTATGAGAAGCGGGAAAAATGAGAGAAAGGGAGATAGAGAGAAGGAGTTGTATAAGTTTCAAGTGAATAGCAGAGACACGCTTAAGCCTGTATAAAAATTAATACATGTGTAATAGATTAAAAAGCAAAAGTTTTGTTAAATCATTTAATCGCTCTAATGGGTTTATTTCTGGAAGTGAGACAAAGTATTGCATGCATAATACGTAACAAGTTTAAGGAAATTGTAGCATCAGCAATCTTCAGGTGCTAAGATCTGCGATTAATTTGATAACCACATATCCTTTATTTATAAAACTTAAATTTAGCTAAGGTTTTTGATCAGAATGCAGCAATCACTGGCTACTATTTCGTTTAATATTCCTTGAAGGTCTTATTATATCTTATTACATGGTTTAGTTGCTACAGGACAGAGTATACCTCCCATGTATCCTTTATTTCAAAAATCGAATTTTATTTAAAATTATTTCTTTAGTGGAATAGAAATAGCGTACTATTCGTATAATAAGGATATAAACCTCTACAACAAATTTCAAACAATTCGGTGCAGGAATATGGTTGCTTCCCATATATCCTTTATTTATAAAAAATAAACTTTGCTAAGGTTTTTGATCCAATCATTGCCTGCTATTTCAATAAATATTCCTTGAAGATTTTATTACCTTTTTGGTTTTGTTGCTGCAGAGTCAAGTGTACCTTCCATGTATCTTTTATTTTAAAATTTAAATGTTATTTAAAATTTCTTAATTTATTTTTAATTTCTTGAACGAAATGGAAAAGGCTAACTATTCGTATAATAAGGCTCTGAGTCTCTGTAACAACTTTCAATCAATTCTGTCCAGGAGTATGGTTGCTTCCCATATATCCTTTATTTATAAAAATTAAACTTCGCTAAGGGTTTTGATCAGAATACAGCAATCATTGGCTGCTACTTCGGTAAATATTCCTTAAAGGTTTTATTACATTTTGACTTAGTTGCTACAGGGCCAAGTTGCTACATTTTTAATTTAGGGAAAAGGGTACCTTCCATGTATCCTTTATTGAAATGGCTTACTATTCGTATAATTTTCCTTTAAACCTCTGTGACGAATCTCGGAAGATTTGATGCAAGAATGCAGTTACTTTCCATATATCCTTTTTTCATCAAAATTAAACTTAATTAAGGTTTGGGCAGAATCTAGAGAATATTGCTTGCTATCCTCTTAATATCCTTTCTTAGCTGCAATTGCACTTACAATGGAGTTGAATTTAGATTTTACAATTAATCATGTATTAAGTTTTGTTTTTACTTATTTGCAGAAAACTGTATAAAATATTGCTGAATGTCATGTGACGCCAGCGTTTTCCATTTGCTCCATTATCCTTTAAGCCCGTATGTTTTATTTTAATTGTATGAAATTTCTTGTAAAAGCAAGAAAACCTCATACCTACAAAAGAAGCCAAAAATTTCCCTTAATTTCAAAATATATTATTTTTAGAATTGTTTTGCGACAAAAGGTATGAGTTCTCAATACTAAAATAAAAATAAAAGCGGGGAATACTAAGAAACATTGAAATGTTGGCTGCGTGTATGCAAAAACATCATCTGTTTGTGTGTGTGTGGGGAAGTGTGTATGTGCGGTATAGGATTTTGTGTCTGCATTTCCTTGTACTGAAACACTTGCTTTCAGTATTGCAGTGCTTGCAGAGTTGCCAAATTACTTGATTTATTTTCCAAGGGGCAGTTCCTTTGTTTGTGCGCCAGTAACGCTTTATAATCAAGATTTTGAGGTTTTGCCAAAGTTTTATGCTTTAAAGCGATAAGTGAACAACCGCAAATTAACATTTTACTAAATAGTTTTAGGAGGAGAATTTTATTGAAGAGATTTTTGAACAAGGAGAGTTCAAAATGTGGGGTTCAGTATTGAGAGCAGAACTGGCAGCCGTGAGGTCTTGTTGAGCTTGTTACTTACATATGTATTTGTGTTAAATTTGTGAGTTGGATGGTGGGCAAAGTTGGGTACGAATATTTGTTGTGTTTGGTCAGTAATCGGGTATGAGCTTCCCAGACAACACCCTTCAGAGTTTTAAACTCTAGAACACATTAAGATGTTGTCGATTATTTTTTTCCTTTTATTTATTATTTGAAACATCACTCTGCAAGTGTGTGTGATTACTCTGTTTTTGAGTGCAAGTGTGTCTGTGTGTTGGTGTTAAAAAAATCTTCCAGACAAATAGTTTGAATATGGCACTTTACGGTCTGAAATGCGAATAAAAATAAAGAAAAGAAGAAATTTTGTTGAGGTTGCATTTATTTGAAAAAATTATATGACAAGTAATGACATTATTTTATTTGCACAGGATTTTTGCGAATTTCTTGCAATCTGTACTTGCTTTCGAGGAGCCATAAAATTTATTGGAAATTATTTTTAGTCGAAAAATCTTGAAGGAGTTTTTCAATTAAATTATTTATTGCATTAAAATTTGAAAGGAAGGATATTTTTTATCTTTTGGTTCTGGCCCAATAGTTGATACATACAATGAAATCTAGTAGCATGACAATTAAGTGTGCACGCTACGCAGCCTCTCTTTAATTTGAAGGTTTTATTTGGTTTATTAAATTTTTTATTTTCACGCTTCGTAGATGTTTTGTTTACTTTTTCAAAGGACTGTACCCATTTAAATAACAGAAACATTATTGATAATTGCGCATACATATATATTGTTAAAAGTAAAAAAATTATTTTTTATTTAAAATATTTGCTGATTTTAATATAATTAATTTGGTTCGCTTCAAATCATATTGTTTTAACGTTTTTTTAACTAGAATATAGTACAGGACCTTGTCTTTATATAAGTTTCCTGTCTTACTTACTTTTCGTTGAAATCTTAAGCTCTCTATCACTATTTTCTCCACTATTTTTTATGGCCTCTTCTAAAGCCACTGTGCGGCCAAGTCGTAGTGTTTCGCCCATTCTTGTCTCTAAACTTAGTTTTTCTCTTCCGATATATGAAAGTTCAAAAAGGATATCTTTGAATCTACCTTTTACATCGTAGACCATAGTAGCTTGTCGATCCTTTTGTTTGGTTTATGGCTGCCACAGGTGTTTTTGATAGTGGAATTTTAACGCCACGCCGTGCTGGCAAAGCAAAACGTTTTTTATTGCTCATTCAAGAATCCTTCTGACGGGTTACGTTTGCCAGTTGAAGCAATTTATGAGACATTTTTTAAACAAAACAATATTTACGATCATTTAATTATTCGGAATAGATTTTGACAATAATCTCTTGTAATAATTTGATTGATTCCTAAAGATGTGCAAATTTATTAAATTGAATGAAAGTTCTAAATTATGCGAAATTTACATTCTGATGTTTGGTTGAGCATGTTTCGGCATGTTTAATTGGAAGCCATATCAGTGCTGCGAAGAGCAACGAAGAGCAAAAATACAAACATATTTATTTGCGCATTAAGGAATGTGTGCGAAATTCAACAACTGTTACACAGACATACTTTCTATACAAACTCCTCTACAAATACTCGCGCAACTCCAATCTCAGGGAGTTTGTAACACAAATACATGCATGGCAACATTTGGAATATGCAGTCATATTAAATATGACTGGATACATAAAAAGTAAAGGGAAAGTCTGAAATGTGCTATAGATGACTGCAAATTTCCATACGGCGAAGGAAAAGCATAAAATGAAATATTCGTTTTATTTTCTTGCTTTTTATAAAGTTCACAGATACACAAATTCGACTCATATACGAATGGAAATACGAATGCAAGGGAGGAAAGGGAGATTGTGCATTGAAAACTCCAAAAAAACACTTGGAAAAATTCAAATAAATATAAGATTAAAAAATTAACTAAATTGATTATATTTAACTATAGTTAATAAAAATTGTATTCAAATAATTTTATAGTAATTCTGGCTTAAGCTTAAAAACAAGTCCTTTTCCACCACTGATTTTTATCCTTTCCATACAGATTGCAAAGCCTTTATTATCAATAACTTGCCAGCAAATCTGCTTAATATTTAAAATATTTGCTTTGCTTTTCTTCTACAAAAAGAATTATTACAAAATCAAAAAGATTAAGGAGTCGAACTCACACCAGAGTTGGAAACACTGGAATCACATTTTTTAATGTGAATTTTTAAAAATACTCGCAGGAGGCTGCAACCGCACAGAAACCAATTCGTGAGAATTACGGAACAGCCGTCCGACCCACTTCAGAGCTTCTGAGCTTAAGTATGAGTTTTTGTTAGTTGTTGTAGTTTCTCGACTTGGAAGGGCTGCTTAAGAATTGAATATCCTTGTCAGTGTTTAGTAAAATATCCTTCTGGCACTCATCTTGCATATTTCTCTGAGTGTTTTAAACAAAAAGGAGTTGTTGGCCACAACTCCATTTGCCAGGAATGAGTACAAATGTAACTACTGTCTGGCTCATGTGCGCAAATGCAACAAAATTTTAATTTTATTTTTTTCCTGCACATTTAATACAGAGGGCAGCTTTTTTCATATAAAAATAATACTTGTGTGCCCGGATTAAACTCACTAGATCACTATTAGCACCTTGTTTTTGTTGCTGTTACTGTTGTAATTTCTTTGTTATATACCAATTTATATAGCACTAAACTTCTCTTATTTACATGCAATATGAAATAAATATTGTCATTCATGGCTCTGGCAAAGTAATTATAGTTGTCATGTTTAAAAAAAAGGGTGTGAATGGGTCATAAGTACGAGTTAAATTGTCGACTTTTTCCTTTTGCGCCTTACCTCTCGATATTAAAAAGTTTCGAAATTTGTTGCAGACATGTAAATCCGCCTTCTATACAAAAAAAAAAAAAAAAAAAAAAAAATAAAGAATAAAAATTATAATGTTTAGTAACAAAATGTGTTACTTTCGTGGTGCAGACAGATAGACGGTGGAGTTGAGTAGACAGTAGTGTTTTTAATCAGGATTTTGTTGACTCTTCAAAGGGTGTTAGTGGAAAATTGCTTTGTTTGTTGAACGCTTTTTATTCTGCCACTCATTTCGGTTTTTATCAATTTAAGGGAATGAAAATCAACAACAAAATTTTATCTCTTGGTCAGTATAGCAAATGATTTCGCTTTCGTTAACCATGTTTTTTTTTGGGTATTACTAAATGTACTCGTGTACTTTGGACACTTGGTCAAAGTAAAAACTAATACATTAATAATTTCGTCATAATTTCTGGAGCAATGAAGATAGGGAACGAAAGAAAACGTAAAATTTAACGACCATTGGGAGAATTCTCAGATGGTTGCTGCGTGCAATGTATTCTCTAGTCATAGCGTGGAAAAATTTTGAATGGCCCTAATGTGCAAGGGAAAAAAATGATCCTATTTTTACTTTAGGAAAAAGTTAACTTAATTTTTTTTTGTCTAAATATAAAATATTTTACGTTCAGACATACACATACATGTATAACTTTTAATTGTGTTTCATTATAATTGTATTCCTGATTAATCAGGAGAGGATTGGCTTTGAGCTCCCCATGACTTACAATAATTTCGTAATGGAGTACATGTTTTTTTCTATACTTCATTTATCCCTCCCTAAGCGAATTGAATGGATAATGCGCACCCTACTAAACCGGAAAGGTCGCAGTTTCGAACCAAGCCAAAAGCTTTGCAGATTAAGTTAGTTTCAAAAAAAAAAACAAAAACAAAGACAAACGTTTTAGAAAATACAGAAACAAAATTATTCAAATAAAAATTAATAAAAATGAAAGAATTAATTTCTATTTTAAAAATATTTTCTGAGATTTTTTTCCAAATGAATGTAAATTTGCAAAATAAAATCACCATTTAACGTACAGTAGAAATCTCAACCACTAAGGATGTGTCTTTACTACAAAGAAACAAAGACATTAACTATTCCAACCAACGTTTGCAACATCTATAAGGTTTTATCTTAGTACAGACCATAACCTTTTTATGCTTAAATTAGTGGTTTTAAATATTCCACATCTTAAAATTACGGCATTCACAATTATGCTACCGCTACTGCATGAAAGAGACAACATTACTGTTTATCTCAAAGGAGGATACAAATATATTTTCATTCTTTTATGTTTTCGGTTACTGTACTTGTCTGGCATGTCTGCATAGTTTGTGGTCTGTAAAAAAGTATTTTTTTGTTGAAATTTAGAACAGGAATTAATAAAGAAATTTTTAATATTTCCAGTTAAATGTTTAATTTCAAATTTATGAGATCTTAAATATTTCGCTGCAAAAATTTATTAATAAGAGAGAGAGAGACCTTTAATGGTCCTTTGCGTTTTGATTGTGACTTAACGGGTGAGTATTTTTTTAATATTTTGCTGATGCTGGGACGAAAAAATATTGGTTTGCGCTCTTAAAGACTGCCATTGTTTCTTTTTGGTTTAGTGATCGGCGAACACTGCAGCTTTCCGCTACGGCTGAGCAATACCAGAGGTAAATATGTGGTTGCCTATAAAACTTGTAACTTATGAATTTTACCATTGAAAAATCGCATCGCATCCTTAATTCCATTTTGTTTGCAAGCGTTCTACATGCAGAAGGATTCTATCAGTGAGTCGTGACTTACACGGTAAATAATTTTCCATCTAGTTTACCGTATTCGAAGCGTAGAAGAAAATGAGAATTAATTTTTATAAAGTACTGAAAAAATAATTGATATAAAAACTTGTTGTTTAATTACTGAATTATATTTAATTATATTTAATTTAAAATTTGTTCTTATCTGAATTGATAATTTATAGCTCCCATTACTTAGTCTTTAAATTGCTCTTAGATCGTATGGTTCTTGTACAAATAATATCATTTAGATAACTTTCACATACGTAGGAGTAGATAAAGACCATTTTCTAATGATACATAATAATAATTTGGCTTTTATTATTGTCGCGAATATTTGCACTTGGATCATCTGTGTGGAATTATGAGCGTTTTTGTTTAGGCTCTTCTGGCTCAAGTTTGATGGAGATATTAAATGAATGATCTTTATTAGACTAGTGTTATCTAAAAGAATTTTCGTCTATAAAAGCGAACGTAATATTGGAGGAAACATCACATTTCAGTTTTTTGCTTTGAAAGAGTTTCATACAAAAAAGAAAGTAAAAATGCGCTTTTTCGTAGTGATCGCTGTAGTGGTTCTGGGATGTTCCTTGGTGATGAGCAAACCAAATGGGGAAGTACAGGATGGTAAGAAACGAATGCTTTATAAGTATAAGAACTCACAAAATCCATTTCTTAAACTTCTTACCGATTTATCCTTTTTCATGATTGTCACGAATAATAGAAAATATGTAAATAATTTAAAAGAATAGTAAAAAATTCCCAGAATAAGCGAAGAGCTATTCTGTCAGACAGCGGCTGAAACCCAAGGACACCGCAATTTAACGCCAAAAATTATTATAATTATTATTTTTTTTTTGTGTGTTTTTCGTGTGCAGTACAAATTTAAATGAGAATAATATAAAATTAAATTAAATTATATTCATTTTTAATATATAAAACCCATTTTTAGCTGCCAATGAACCATATGCTCTACCATCTAGTGATGATTCACCTTCAAATGTCTTGGATAATGTTTTAGAAAACGCTAGAGAATCAATAAATAATTTTACGGGTCATATACGAAGTGGATTTGAAGGATTTTTTTCAGGTGCTGCCCAAGCTGGTAGAAGTGCCATGGATAAAATAAATTTGATTATAAAAAAATCCCAAAATAACAGCACCTCTACAGTTGCAGAAACTTAAAAAGTGGCTTAATGAGTCTTGTATTAAGTATAAACTTAAATTATTTAGTATAATGAATTTATATTAATAGAATAACAATTTTCGCAAGCAGAAAAGCTGAGTTTTAATCACTATTTACGATATTAAATTTAAAAATTCAATTATTAATAATAGTTTATTTTAAAAGTGTCGTTTTTAAAAATAATTTTTATAATATGCATAAAAACTTTTTAGATTTTATTTTATCTTCAAAAGAATTTTTCTGTGAAAGGCATTTGTAAAAAAAAATTAATGTATTTAAAACATTTTTTTGTTGTTGTTTAATAACGCAAAGCAATATAAAATTCTCTTTTATCTTTATTATAACTTTGAAAATAGTTCAGATTTCAGTTGGCAACTGGTACGATGATGGTCATGTTGCCGAGTGGTTGTGTGGTTTTGGAAGTAGTGGGTTCATACATACACACTTATCTTATCTATTTTTCGTAAGTGTAGTCGGTACGCTGTTATGCCGAATGTGCCAAGTATAATGACATTTCTGTGTAGACTGTCTATTCTTGTTATGGCAGGCCATAGATACGAATAAAATTAGTTTTGCGCGTAGAGTGGATTGTATCTTTCCAGGAAGCAATGCAGCAGTGACATTTACCGTTTAGTAATTTAATTACCAAATGGTGGCTTAGCGCAGGCAATAACCTCGTCAACCTCAATTTGTTATGCACTTAGAAGATTAAATCGACTTGAGCGATTGTAGACTTGTAGTTTTCTTTCTAAAACGCTCAAAATGCAAAAACTAGGTGTTGCAGTGTATAAAGATGGGAAGAGCCTTTCCCTTCCCTTGAAAATTTGAGCATTTTTTAATCTAAAACATAAAGTGTTAATGAAAAGTTATCGAAATAAAAAAATTGGTTGGGCTGATCAAACGAAATTGGTTATTCATTTAAAATGGAAATTCATTCAATTGGCCTCTGTCTTTTTGGATATTAAGCCGCTGGTTGGCTGAGGCTTGCGATACAAAGGAAATTATTTAAATATTTCCAATACAGAATTCCCAAAGTTTTAAATTGAAAGTCTTATAAGTGCGAAAGTGAAAAAGACTTTTAGGAAACTCCCCCTTTTTATTTGTTTGAAGGGTTCATTTTGTAAGTGATTTCATTTACTTTTCTGTTACTCATGCAATATCAACAGATATTAAAGATACATATCTAGTCACATAAAAACTTTCTTTAAATATTTCATAAATTTTATTTCAAAATATTTTTATTATCTTTAAACTTATTATTAATTAAATACCTTTTTAACAATAACTTTTACTTTAAGTTGTTTTTCTTATCTTTTTTCTGTATCATAAATCTAACAAAAAAAAATGCTAAACTTAAAATCAATATTTTTAAAGTGAAATAGAAATATTTTTAATGAATATTTGAAAATAAACGTAAAATATTACACATGTTTGCTTAAATTGTTAATTTTTTTTTTGTTTTCTTTATAAAAATCTAACAATTAATAAAATTTTTAAACATTTCAGAGTAAATACTAAAAATAAATAAGATCGGTTTGTGCTTGCTTAAATTTAATTAACTACTAATTATTATACAATCGAAAATATTTAAAAGCTACAAATAAAAAACATTCAATACATTTTCTTTAAGAAAATATTGCAATAATTTTATATGAAAAAAAAATTAAAGAATTTTTTTTAAAAGTTGCGTTGGTCGTTGGTTATAAATTCAAGACTTTAAACGTGTTAATATTAAATACATTTGCCTTTTAAATTTAAATCGTTTTATATTAAGGACGGATTTGAAAATTGTCTACATTTTCTCTTAAAATGTAACTGTGATGTAAATCTTAATTTAGCTTTCAAAAATTTCTAAATAAACAGAGTGCAATTTCGAAAACTATCGTTTAATATTTGGAAGACAACATATTTTGAAATATTCTATAACAGACTACAGAAAACATTCTAATTCCGGAAAATATCTAAGAAATGAATATTAAGCTTTACTTTCAAACAAGGTAAGCTTTATCTGTACACAGTCTTTTTATCGAAATTATAGATAAAATAAAAAATTAAAACTTTTACTGTTCTGGCGAAGGCACTAAACTTCCGTGCTGTGCGTTTGTATGCGAACTTTTTTAACACTGCCATTGCGGCGCATAGGCGGTGAATTGCCTGATCCTGAGTAGCCGGGATTTTGTATGCCCAATGCATTTTCGGGCCTTGGTCGAGGTTTCTTTAAACTGGACCGTAAAGGTGAGCGTGTAACCGACTCAACTGTGGAACCATTTGACACGCTTGTGACCATTGTGCTCATTGAAGCGACACTGCCCGAGCCATTGCGTATGCCAGCATATGGTTTGCCCGAAGCATCAGTTACTGAAATGCCTGCCGATTAAATAGAAGATAGACACACTTTCATATATGACATAGTTTTTCATTAAATTCGATTACTGTGTTACCATTTTTAGTTCTTGGTTCCTTGAAGCCTGGATTATTTATTGTTGTTGCTGATGATGGGGAGGCAGCATCGATCATCATGGTGGGATCGCCACCGGGCTTTTTAGAATACAAAACGTCATATAAAGCCAATACAAACAGAGGTATACTAAGAATAATAACAACAATCTGCAAGAAAGAAATATATAATTGTTAACAGCATTTCTTAAACTTCCAAACATCGTATTGAAAAGCCAAAAATCTTTTAGTTAAATAGATTTTTTAAATTTATCATATAAATTAAAAAACTCTGTATAACATTTAATTGCGATTAATATTCAGTTCAGTTTTTGAGTTTATTTTAAGTCAAAGATGGGTTTCTTTTAAGCTTTTCAATTTCCCGGCAAGTTCAGGGACATTAAAAATTATTTACAAAAGATATTCCTCTTTTTTAAATATTTTGAAATATGCTGGAACTTCTAATTTTCAAAAAATAATTAATGTGAAATAGCAAATTTAGGCTCTAATATAAACTAGTATTAAAAATAGAAAAATCTATTAAAAATCATAATTTAGCATAACTATTCTATAAACCAATTCTTAATTAATTTTAAATTTTAACACAAAAATATAAAAATAATTACTCATATGCAAATAAATACAAGGCTACTTAATACTACAGAAATTAACATCCAGTATATCTGCGCATATAATAGAAGTAGAAAGTAGAAAGGCCCTAACGAGCATTATTTTTTCAAAAATTTTCTTTAATGATCTCAATGTATATTCAGTTCACATCTATTCCAAAATATGCGAGTTAAGGCCTTTCTATTCGAGACCAAAAATATAAGTCTGATATACCCAGCATTAAAAAAAATTTTATATTATTTTGTTACTTTAAATTATTATTACAAAATAATTAAAAAAATGAAAGTTTGTCCTTAAAATATCGTAAATAATTTTTAATTTCCTGATGATATTACCAAATTATTGACGAAATATCGGAAAAATACATTCAAAAACTAAAAAAAAAAAACAGAATTTAAGCCTAACAAAATTAAAAATTAATTAAAATACTTATGCTTTGAACACATTCAAGGCTGCAACTGACGACTTTTGCATTATTATTTTCAAACCGATAACGGCAATATATATTACTATTTAAAATATGTTTACAAGATACACAAGTAAATATAAACATGTAAAGAAAATGACGACTCAAATTTTTGTACCTGCACCATCACTTAACAGTACCATCACTTGTGTCATCACTTTATTTAATTTTAAGTAAACTGCCTTACCTATAGATGATACATATGGTAAGGCAGTGTCACAAATGATGTTGCTGTCAAACATGTAAATATACGAAATAAATAGATAGAAAAATCACAGAGATACGGAGTGAATTAAAGTAATTGGTTTGTGATAAGAATAAAAGCGGAATAGAAGCATAAAATTTTATTTCTAATATCTATCCAGGTATACATATAAAATTAATTCATTATTAATTTATTTCTAATACTAAACTTATAAGTGTGTTGCCATCAAAAAAAAAAAACATATTCGTATAAGGAAGTGCATTTCATTTTGTGTAAATAATATTTCTTCAATGTAGCCAATTTTGGTCCAACTGTGGTTGGTGGCCATCTTCTGCCTATTGTTTTTTCACTTTTGTTATACATACAGGTACACTAATATTGCATATTTATTTATAAAATAATCTGAAATTACACTAAAAAAGGAAATTCACATAAGGATGACTGCACATTGTGCTCTAAAGATCTCTAATAGGGCAAAATTCAAACTGCCTGAAAGACGTATTGCTCGCATCCTCTCCACATACGACATCAATGCGATGTCCGCATACATATTTTTGGAAGATTTGAAAAATATTTGGAAATCATTACTCTACAACAACCAAGAAGTAGAAGCAGCCACACTATCAAACGCAAAGTAACAAATTTGTAACAAAAGAACCGCTTACGAAAAATTGAAACGGGTTTGATGCCTTGATAAGACAACTAAATCACCAAAAAAAAAGGTCAATCACCTCATTACTTGCTCAGACCTTGCATTGATGAACCTTGACACTGTTACAATATATTTTCAGTGTATTTAAAAAAACAAAGTGTTTATTTTAATTTATTGCTGCTTTTAACTTAATAAAGAATTATGACCGTTTGTGTTTAGCTACCTTCGATTAAATTTGAAACTATTTTCCAATATAAAAGCACACTTCATATTTTGCGCAAGATCATATATCAGTTAAGTTTTGACCGAGTATTATAAAAAAAAATGCGCATTTTCATAGTGATTGCTCTGTTGGCTCTAGGATTTTCGTTGGTGACGAGCAAACCGAAGCAGAATGTGGAGGATGGTAAGTGCGGAAGGCTGTAAGGGGTAGTAGAACTAAAGATAAGGATATCAAGGATAAGAACCTCGAAAATCCTTTTTTGCCTTCTTATCAATTCACATTTATCTGTGGTGCAACTAAAGTTTAATACAAAAAATGAAAAAATTTAAATAAAAAAAAAGTATTTTATAAAAAAGGAAAGTGATCATGTGAATTTATAGGCTGATCCCATTATATAATTAGTTTTTGGGAGCAAAAGTGGAATAAGAAAAAAATTTTGGACATTTTTATGCGGAAATATTTTTTCTATAAGAATAATATATACATGATGTTAACAATTAGTTCTTAAAATACAGATATAGCTGATTACCCATCAATAGCTGATCAGCCAGCTGCTAATCAACCAATTGCTAATCAACCAATTGCTAATCAACCAATTGGTAATCAGCCAATTGCTAATCAACCAATTGCTAATCAACCAGCTGCTGATGCACCATCTGCTTCTCCTCCAGATGCCGTGGATAAAGCATATAAATTTGCTAGAAATTCCTTTGATCAATTCAGGAATAGCGTAAAATATAATGTCGACGATTTTCTGACAGGTGCGGAGCAAGTTGGAAGGAGCGCTGCGGATACAATAAATGATTTTATATCTCAAGGGCGAAGAGGTTAACTAAGTCTTGTATTAAATCAATAACTTAATAAAGAATTTATTTACTTTTTCGCTATAAACTTTGGTTTTAATTGCGGCCTGAATACAGTAGAATACGAAGGGAATCTAGAAAACTTTCTAAATGTCATGGCTGATATTTCAGGTTTCAAGTCTTAGTCTTACACTTTCGTAATTCTCAATTGCTTTTTAGGAATAAGAACACAACGTTTGGTAGCATTTTTCCAACATTGTTTGGCTGAAGATCTACTGTCCAATTTGTCCATTCCAACAAATATATTTTGCAAATTAAGGAGTGTTATAAAGAAGTTCCTTTGAGAAACTTGATTTTGTTTTATTTTCTTTTCTTGCCACATAAGATCGCTAGGAGGCCCTGCCTATTTTAAACTTTTATTACTGAAACTTTTTTTCTCATCACATGGATTTTTTATGCGAAAATTCAGAAGTTTCTCATACATAGTTTTACAATGTGGGCAGGCTGTAAAGATATGGTTTTAAAAGCCATGTTGCGATATCAGCCGAAGGTTGTTCAAATACCCTCCTTATTCAATATTCTTAAACAACAGATTCTTTCATTTAAGAACGAATTAAAGTTCTTCGAAAATCTTCTAGAACTGTTTTTGGGAACTCTAGCTTTCCTCCCCAAAACATTTAAATATCCTTCAACTAGGAATCAGTATTGCACTAACTGAGCCAGATCGAAGTCGGCTCATTGGTGGAATCCTCACGTACACAAATCAGAAGTTCTGAATTAAAATTTTTTTACAATTTATGTACCTGCAAATAAAATGATGTTCCCCGTGATACACGAAAACCATACTTTTCCGATTCATCAATTTGTACAGCAAACATAACAGCGGCCACCAAGGCCAGTATACCTAAAATAAATATGTATGTGTTAATATATTACATATATATGTATGCATATGTAAGTTTAAATCCGAAATCGTACCTCCAACCAGCGATAAAACCATTTTAGTCATCACCAGTGAAGTATAGGACATGACAACTTTTTCTCTCGATGAGATCATGGCGATTTGTACAACGGACAAAATGCAAAAGATACCAAAAGCTGCAGAACTGAGAATTGCAAAGATGCCGCTTATAAAAATGGCGGCTGAAATGACAGACAGAGGGAATTAATTACAACTTGACTATAAAATAAACATTAAGTAACACTTACACGACAATCTAAATTTTGAAACATCGTTGCCGCATTTCTCTCTGTTATAGGCCAACCGCTTGCACACCTTGAAGGGCCCAAAGTAGCCTTTGTCGAAATCGTAGCCTCCCGAGGGTGAGTCATAATAGCCCCATATGGGTATACCAATGGCTGCGGAAGCCAAAGCAAAACATATAAAACCCAAACAAGTTACGCCAGCAGCATAGAGAGCAATTTTCGATTTGGCCATTTTTTTAACATCAGCATATTTTAGTGAAAAATCACCGCCAAAAATGAAAATAACTAGAAAGTCTACTTCAAAATTTAGGCTCAGCGGGCAACAGCATTAAATGTGATATGAAAGCAGTTCCGCAGCTGAAATTAAAAGATATTTTTTAAATCACAATATTAGAAAATAATTAGTTCAATTAATTTTTTCTTCAAATTCTTTCTTGCAAAGCACAGAAAAAGTACCAAAGTGCGATATTTATACCGCTTTCGCGGTCCAAAAATTAATTTTTTTTATTGTAGGCTCTCAATTGTATATAATACAAGAAGTCCCCAAAGAAAATTTATATTAGATGAGTCCATGAAGGAATGGAATATGAAAGAAGCCGGTGGTATGCCAGTGGGCAAAGTGGTAATGCGAATTTAGTCGTAATGGAGCTTTTCTGTGCAACCGTAGCTTGCAGAATTCTTTGCATGATTCAAGGATTTCCTCTCTTCAATGATGTTTCCAAAATGGATCAAACACTTTTAAGTGACTGGTTCAGTGTTAGGAAAACCTAAACCTAAGAGGCCAAGATTGTCACGAACCAATACGCGGGACACTATTTATAAAAAATAAATTCCCCAAAAATTATAATTTTTATCTTTTGAAATACATTTGGTTAGCTTAAGAGGTCATGAAAGCTTTCCAACACTTGAGAGCTACAATTTGGATACTCTTAGATCCAAGATCACCACGAACGAATAAGTGTGATATTATTTATAAAAAATAAATGCCCCAAAATTTATAATTTTTATCTTTTGAGACACATTTGGTTGGCTTAAGAGGTCATGAAAGCTTTCCAACACTTGGGAGCTACAATTTGGATACCCTTGCGATGCTTGTGGTTAGTGAAGCGCTAGAGTAGAGAACAGAGTAGATAAGCAGGGATGTATGGGATAGCAAAGGATAATCAAAGCGGTAAATGGCAAAAAGTATCGTCCTTTTTAATTTATATGTCTGATACTTCGAAGTTTTCAAAGCATCTTTTGCTTAGTAAATGAATGCCTAGGCCTCATATGTGCATAGAAGCTTTGTGTTCCTCTTGATGCCTAAGTATGTTTGGGATCCATCTATATTCTAGTGTAAGCTATAACAAAAGAATATATCTAATCAAAATTGATTGTCATATATAATACCCACACACACAACGACAATTCAATAGTCTGACAAAGAGCAGCAGTACAAAGTATTGACCATGAACACATTCAGAAAACGCCTTTTCATGCTGACTTCTTTTTAATAAAAAATTATCATAATTATCATAATCGTGAAATCGGATTTTATTACTCAAAATAATTTTGATAAAACTATTTTAAATCCTAAAACTATTTGTTAATTGCTTTTAAGCAGCTTTTACGAGAGAAAACTCGTTTTCGCTGCACTAAATTCGGTACTATCAAATTAAAAGTTGATAAAATGAAAATTAATATTTCCAAAAAAAAATTCGTAGTGGAGGAGCAGCTTCAGGGCATCATTGGAGAACCGGCTTTAGTTTTTCTTTGTATAATAATTTGATATTGAAGCAATTGCTCACTTCTTATAATTAGTGCCAGAGCTGGGCAACATTCATTAACGATATGTCAAATAAATAGCAATTCGGAGTACGTTCTTTAATTTCTTTATATTTGATATAAACAAAAACATCTGTTTTACGGTTTGTCACACAAGGGGAATATATATTTTTTAATGAGTACAAAATTGTTGATTAAACTGTACTTGAAAATCAGATTCAATGAAGTTTGCAGTGGGAATGCAACATCAGATGTTTATGATTCTTAACTTTTGGTGTTAAAACGACGCAGTAATAGTGCAAAGGGAGCCTCATTTAGTCCAGCAACTTTGCATTCTCCCAGACTTTCACACAGGTCATAACTATTCCCTATTTGTAATTTTCTTTTATTTTAAAATGTCGTTCCATTTGCAAGGCATGCCCTAATACATAGTTCAGTTTTGAATGGAATGTTTTATTGAAGATCATTTACGTTAAAAAGGTCAATCGTCCACACCGGGGAAACAGGTCAGCCATATTGCGTGTCTGCTGGATAATTTTATCAAACTATAACTTTCGTATTTATTTAATTTTCTTTCCAACACCAAATAATTAATATCCAAAATTGAATGTCAATGTCAGTGTCCAGTGTCATCAATGACAAATGACACATAATGTTTGATAACAAGCTACAAGCGTCAAGCAACGACTAATTGTGGCTTGTTTGTTGGATTATTTCATGTTTGAAATTATTTAATGAAAATGTTTATACTGGCGAATTAAGTGAATTAAATGGAAAATATAAGAAACCACTAAGAGAAAAGAAATTGTAGAATATGTTGTCAACAAAATTTAGGTCAAATGTGAAATAAATATGACTGCTGACGAAAGAATAAATAAAAATTAAAAATATTAAAGTAAATGGAAAACAAAATTATTTTGTATTAATTGACCTCTTTCTTTAGTTTTTCATTTAATATTTAAGCAAAGCTTTGGTTTTTTATATATTAAAAAAATCTTTTTTCTTTTATTTCGTAAACAACTTGTTAACATTCTCGGGAAAATTTTTTAATTTTTAATTTAAATATCGTTAAAAAAAGTAGCGATTAAAAAAAGAAATACAAAATCAAAGAAAAATGACGAATTCTTGTCCCACCTTGTAAATACTTAAATCGCTTTTAATACGAGTACGAACACAATTGCCGCTTTAACTACTGTTATGGATATAAGCATTGTCTTGTATAAAATATATAAGTCTTTCCACGAACATGCCGTTAAATGGACTTTAGTGTAACCAGTTATCAAAGACACATAGTAATGCATTTTTTGAGACATTCTCCTTTAAATAGTGCAAAGCTTTCAAGGCACATTTATATATATGAACTTTTTATATCCCTTCAGCCCAAAAGCCAGTAAGATTGAATGTGTATATTCTTATAGTTACTTTTAGAAAGAAATCAACATTCTGGATTTTGACAATACAAAAGTTTTTATAGTTTCATGACGATTTATTTTGTACGACCAGCTGCTCAGGTGACAGCCGCAGTCATGCAGTCTATTTTGTCGGAATTAGGAGACGGCGAAAGTTGTTGCTCTGCAGTGCAACCTTATCGGTTTAAACATTTTTGTGACATCATTTTATTATTGGTTTAGTTGATTTTAGTTGGAAGAAAGATTTTCTATGTGTTCACACGTATTTAATAAAATATTTGAATATGAATTTGTTCAGTGGTTATGCTTTCATGGGTTAAGCATACCACCAACAATTAACACATGAGATTGAAGCACTGGAGACATATTTGTAGAAACTTTTTATTTTATTACTGCCGCAGTTAGGAATCGGAACCACGATATGAAAAGCTCCACTACCCCCATAGCCACTGGTATTAAAGACGCCCGATCTCTATTGTCAATACCGAAAGAAATTTTTCAATGAACAGAAATATTCGCAGATCAACTCCTAAAGAGTTAAATAAATTTTTAGGTTTCTTGGATAGTGTGTACGCTTGCCGTCTAACGCTTTCTTTCTGTTCAATTTTTGCAAATCTTGAGATTTTCCATTTATTTTGCTCGTTATCGAAAATTACTGCTCATTCAAATTCTCATTTATTCTCACTTTTGACTTGCTTTTTTTAATTAATTATTTTTCTTACAAAATAAATAACAAAATAATTAGGACGCACATCAGCTGGGAGAATGCAAGCGAACAATAATCTTCAAAATCGTGGGACAGGTTGCAAACTTTTGAACAGATTAACCGACAGAACTTTTAAATTCATGTTTTTCATTGTCACGATTAGATACGTTGATGGCCCAGAACCTCCAAAGCAACAGCCGTAACAATGAACATTGCAAGACAACATTTACACACAGCGAATAAAAATTAATATGTGGGAGCGAAACCCCCTCTCAAAACGGATTAAAGATTTTAAAAGTTGTTTTGTTTTCCAAGACGCCCATTAAACCAAAGACCTACAAAAAAGGAAACTTTGAAGAAAGAAAAACGTGAGTTAAAGGTGGCATAAAAGAAAAGTTATTAACTTTAATGGAAATTGTTAGGAGACTTCTAAGAATATTAAGTTATTCCGCCAAGAGAAATGATAATAGACATAAAAGAAGCCAAGTTATAGATCTCAGAAAATATTGAAAAAAAAATATGGGCCAAAAATTTTACATCAAAAGAATTTTATATAAGGAAAAAGAAAAGGAAACAAAACACAAGATTGAAATGATTTATTAAAAGGAAAGCCTTAAGATGAAAAATAGAACGGCAAGAAAGTGCAGACTTGTCAAAGATTAATGCAAATAAAGCTCAAGGGGAGCGATAGAGCTGTTAAAGTTGCATTCACATTTAGGATAATGACAGTAACGGTGGGTTCACATTTGCATGGATTGCATTAACAACATATTGAGTGTAATTTATTTGCGGCACATTCCTTTCCAATGAATGCAGTTGTTACTTTTTAAATTGAAGTTAATGTTTGCTAATAAAAGAGTTTTGTACACTCGAAGAAATTTTAGCACAATATGAAAGCTTTTTGTAATTATGAAATGTACCAACTTCCCCGTTTTCGATGTAAAGCCCTTGGAGTCAACTTAGTCAAAGTTAGAATATTGTTTTAGTTAGTTCAAAGTTTGGTGGCAGCCTAAACTTTTCTTATAAGCTTTTTCTTAATTAGAAAAAATATATGTTTATACAAAATCTTACTAATACTGGACAATGCGATTGTGTATTGAACAATAATTCTTTTATAATTCATTTCACATCTGTTCGTTGCTTTTTATTTAATTCAATTTTATATTTCATTTTGGATAGACTTGCACTAGAGCACCGCCGGCGAAATTGATATTGAATTTTCCGATCTAGTCCGATATGTAAACAATCATAATTGATAATCCATAACTTTTTAATGGATTAGAAAGTTATAGTTTGGTGGGGTTTGTGGCCTACTAAGATCGTTGGATTAATTTCTTTCGTATTATGTAAAGTGACTTGTCTACGTCGACAAACCTATTGGAATTTCACATTAATGTTATCAAAGATTGTATTCAATCAAACTTTCTTCGTTGATATTAAAAAGGGAATTTTTTATTTTATTAAAAATTGAACTTGAACTCTAAAAAGTTTTCACAGTTTATGTGAAATAAAATTTTGAACATTCAATGTATTTACACACATATATAGTAATTTCCATTACAGCATATACTAATTAAGAAAAAGCTCGTCAAAGCTTTTAACAAAATATTATTAATTGGCATCAACCCGTTTACATATAAGTAATCACCACGCTGTCAAAAATCAGCTGATTAGCTTATTGTCAATTAATATTTTTGGCAAAATAAGATTATTTACTTATTTGCTTAATTTATTTTCTTTTGTATTAAAATATTATTTCAATTTCTTGTGAACTAATTGCGTTTTTTAACAAGTAAAAGAATTTTTAATGGTTGACCCCCCAAAAAAACCCTTTTCCTTCGGTATCGTAACAAAATAGGTTTCCGAAAACATACATTAAGCAAGCTTTCAAAGCTTAAGTTCAACAAGCTTCCATTAGGGATTTCCATTAGTGCTGGCAGTGCACTGCGAAATTTTAGGGACTTTATTATAGAAACTACATGCCAAATATCTTTTCTAAAAATATTTACATGCCAACATACAAATAAAAAAAAAAGGTTTATGATCAGTACAACGAAAGCTAATAGTTGTAAAACTTTACGGCAACAGTTCGTCGCTTATTTTAACGATACGGTTTTCGTAAATATATTAGTTTTGCACACCACTGAAAAACATTCATAACTACGCTCATATGCAGATATAATTTTACAACAAATGTAGCATAGACTATCCAAAGCTTTTTGAAAGCTTTTTCATTTAGGTTTCCCTTATATGTTGCATGACTTTTTTCCCAGCGTATAATTTAATTCCAAATAAAGTTCTTTAATGATTTCAATGAAAATATCTATTACAAAGTTAGCAATTTATTTCCTCTTCAAACAAGTTTCACAAAAGTTGCCACTACCACCCAGGTGGATTTCAAATCAAAATTTTCTTTTGATAGTACTGTTAGTTGATACATAAATTTTTCCAGATTAAAAGATTTATGCTGGCACTACTTTGTTGGTGTGCGTGATGGTTTAGTAACCTTTCTAAAACATCCACTAAACATTTGTACGACTAACCTTTTTTTATGTGTTCCCCTCAATCTTATTATCTTTTCACGCTGAATGCAGGGAACAAGAACAAGAAGAGCTTTTCTACAACACAATAGAACATACAATAAGAAATTAAGACAAATGAAAAAAGAAATAATTATTCAGTTTGTACGTGATACATTTAAATTTATACCTACGACATATGAAACAGTTATAGTGGTTCCAACCAACTGATCATAACATTTTTAATAACAAGTTATTTAAGCCCCCTTTGTGTGGGGAACACTAAATAGAGTATACATAAATTAGCAGTAGAATATAATAAATCGTGAGTAGAACAAACAACTTTTTATATAAACTTAATGATACAACAAAGCAGTCAGTAGAACTGCAATACGTAGAACTCTTAAAAGATGGAGTCCAAAAACTCATTGTCTCTCTTTGATCTGTAAAACTTAAGTACGTTTAAAGCTTTGGAGCTAAAATAAGTTTCAGGCATGCATTGACTTTAATAATCGTTTTAAATTATACATTGTTAAAATTTAACTTTGACTAAAAACTATTTGAAAGCATATTGTTGCGAAGAGAGTGAGCGCTGATGACGAGCAGAGCCTAATCGAGATTATTTTCATGCGAAAAGAACATTCGTTTATAATACAATGAATCCGGGAACCAGTGCTAAAATTCTGTTTATTCACGCAAAATACCATGAAACTGTTTTCTCGGACTCATCGGCTTTGCTCTCAGCTATTGTCGGCGTTCACTGTATTATACACCATCTAGTTTGTATTGACTTGTATGTAATCAGTTTTATGGCAATGACAATTTTTATTGCACTGACAATCTCGGCTCTGCTTTCAGCGCTCGCTCTGTTCGCACCCTAAGGATGTCGTCAGCTGGACTACAAATGGCTCGTATAGCCTCATATTCCACAGCTGGTCAAAAAAAAATTCACAGGAATTTTTCTCATGTGCTTTAATGTGCCATGTGTTACTTGCTAACGGAACGTATAAGTGACAAAGGACAATCACGGCTGACTTAGCCGTTACTAGCTAACAATTCAGAACAATGATAGCAGCAGAATCTGATAGCAGTAATTTTGGCAGTTAAAGAAAATAACCACTGAAATGGTTAATAAAGCAGTTCAAGAGCCCTCAACTTTCAAACCTTTCTCTTAATCAAAATCTTAGAAGAAAATGTTTCAAATCTTATGAAAAGTTTTATGTATTTAAAGCCAAATATTTTCACTCAGAATAATATTTTTAATATTTGGAAAATCATGAAAGTTATTCAATTAAAAAATAATCAAACTTTTTAAGACATTAAAAAGTACACTTTAAGATTTTAAAATCAAAGCTGGCATACAAAATGCGTTCTATACATTCTCTACATTCTATGCGTTTGTACATTCAAGTTACATGCAACACATTTGTACAGAAAAGGACGTTTTCCCATCTGCCGAAACGACACCGACACGACAACGTCAACGACATCATTAGGTGCGCAAACGCAGTAATCACATGGGCATGCTTTCACACTTGCCGACTTTCAGATTCGGTCAGAATCATATCGGTGCCGTTGCTGGTGGCATGTCGGCGTCCTCTCGCCTGATGTGAAAACGCACAAATAAAAAAGCTCAAAAAATCAGCTGATATCTCTTTCTATGAGGCATGGGAAGGATAGAAAAGTAGAAGGTGAAATTACTTCATGTGTATGCGTTTCGGACTATAACTTGTCACAAATGATTTTTACAGATGCCTGAAATGCAACACTGCATAGAACAGATGGTGTGAACCTTAAGCTTTAGGATTTTCTATATTTTTATCATACGAATCAAGCAATTCAAGCAATTCAAGCACAAAAGGGCTAATTGTTCAGGTATACGACTACAAAACGTCAAAAATAAAATACACATGTTTATAGGGGGATATTTATTTTGATGTCTAAGCAGCAACACTGCCACATGGCTACCGATAACGCTTTCGCCAACTTATAACTCATATATATGCCATTTTCAAAGGATATTTCGTCATTTTATTAAAATTTTATTAATTTATTTCGTTAAAATTAATATTATAATAAATTAACAAATTGGTTTTTAGCTTTTTGGCAAAATTTTGGAGGCGCATCACAGAAATATTTAATATCACTTCTTTATATTCACATCCTTTACATATGTTGTCGCCGTCGCTTCTTAAATAATACAAATGCGTTTAATGCATTATCGCCACAAGTTTAAAAACGAATTTCCAGTATAGTGTAATTCGAATTCGTTTAGTACTCTTAATTCAACGATATTCCCATTAACTTTATTTATTATACCCCTCTACGGCAACATAGTAAAGATGACATAAAAAATGCTTATTAAATATTATAAATATTACAAAAAAAGTATCGTACAATCTCACAGCAAAATTATTATTGTATTTTATGGTTTTACAGACAGATTTTTCTGCTTTATTTTTGCTTCTTGCTGTTTCTTTACTTCCTCCATTAATCTGAGAGCTTAAACATCTCGTTTTACAACATTTTCAATGAAAGCCATGAGCATGTTTAAATGTCATTTACAAATGGTGTTTAAAATTAAATTCTATACGTTTTTTTTTTTTTTTTATTTTTTTTACAAATGCCATCAAGTATTTGTTGTTAAAAATAAACCGTTACTAAAAATATTTTTTCTAATTTTTTTTTAATTATATTTCTTTAGACATGACTGATTTTTTTGTTGATATAAATCACGCAATCCTTGTAAATTTCTTTCAAAGCTTTTTTTCAGCCAACTAAAGGTTATTTATTTATACAAGAACAACTTTGTGTTCAACTACGATACGAGTATTCCAGCAATGACTTTTATTTAAGGAAGGATGTAAGATAACATTTTAAATTCGTTGCCAATAGAAAAGCAGTCTTAAAATAAATCAAAAACTTTTACAACATATATATATATATATGTATATATATATATTTTTTTTTTTTTTTGGGTGATTTACCATGAGACCTGCCTCGCCCTTAAAGCAATCAAGTGGACTGGCGAGAAAAACTCAATCAAATTAAAGAAACTATGGAAACGACAACAACAAATAAACGAAATCTCTGCACTATTTTCGTTAAATCGCTTCACCGGAGGCTTTAAAGTGTTTTGAATGCCGACAAATGCCAATAAAGCCGTTGTAAGTCTGACGTCAGTAATATTGACCATAAAGCCATGAGCCAGAACCTGTCAGAGGTCATAACAAGACCAACGTGTGAAAGCCCAATTTAAATCTTTTTAACCTTTAACGAAAGATCGAACAAGAATTCCTTGTATCCCAATAAGGCCGTTGTAAATCTGATGTCAGTAGTATTGACCATAAAGCCATGAGCCAGAACCTGCCAGATGTCATTACGAGACCAACGTCTGAAAGCCCAATTTAAATCTTTTTAACCTTTAACGAAAGATCGAACAAGAATTCCTTGTATCCCAATAAGGCCGTTGTAAATCTGACGTCAGTAATATTGACCCTAAAGCCATGAGCCAGAACCTGCCAGAGGTCATAACAAGACCAACGTCTGAAAGCCCAATTTAAATCTTTTTAACCTTTAACAAAAGATCGAACGAGAATTCCTTGTATTCGACAAAAGAGAAATTCTTAAAAAAAAAAGTTTTTTTAGACGTTTATTTCTCGAGAAAAGGAATTATGCGATTTCCAATCAATATTGCGTATTTTCCAGTTGTCTTTGTGAATTTTCAAATAGAGACTAATTAAATTACTTAATTAAATTTAACATTTTTTGGACATCCGCCTTGATTCACACTTTGTGTGCGTATGTACGAGTTTGTATCACAGGCCGTCAAGTTGCCACACTTTTCTTTAGCTAAACCTCACACACCCTTACAAAGATGACACCAATTATTTGTGCACTCCAATTCCTTATTCATTGTATATCGAATGAATGTTCAGAAGCAGCAATAACTAGAAAAAAGAAAACAATAACACTAGAATTTAGTTGACAATATCGATTTTCGGAATTTTTTTTTGTTTTATTTTTTTTTTTCTACAAAGAATTTTTTCGACGTGCAATAACAGTGATTAGAAATAAATCGTCAGACGAGCATACTTAGTTTGAAATATTAAGTCCACTGTTAACCTTCTACTGTTAATCGTTTAAACAAGTTCGAATCATCAATATCTGTGAGACTCCAGCAAAATTTTTTTTGCTTTGAAAAATGTTTAAAATAAATATTTTCACATCTAAAAACCAGGATTGGAATAATCACCCTTTACTACAATGTTGGCGCTACAATGCACTTGTTACCATGGCATTAACAAGTACTATCGTACGTTCAAACACAATGCAGGTATCAATGTGTAACACTTACTCCAGCAATAAATACCAACCCCGCTTCCTTTTATCCTTCAGCCAACTGGCTCTCACTGTCACTCACTCTCTGCGTTGTAGTTTTGAATACTAAGTAAAAACGACAAGGATTTTTTTGGGAGGTTATTATTACCCATTAAAGTTTATTTAACTTTTACCTACATTTTTTAGTATTGTGGTTGTTGTTGTTGTTGTTGTTGTTTTTTATTTCTTTTTAATACACATTTCAGTAGCAAAAAATATTTTTGTAGAAAATAAATAGAAAATTGCAAATTACTTTTGTTATCTTTTAGTTGAAATTTACGTTTAAGCCCGAGGGAAAATGAGCTTTTTTCTCAACACATTGTTTTTACTAATTTGTATAGCAATTTGCAAAAAAAAAAAATTATAGTTTAAAAAGTTGAAGGTTTAGTAATAAGAAAAAGCAATTTTAAAATCCAAGCAAATTTTTAATGGTGGGAAAACACAAAATAAAAACACGAAAACAACCTCAATTCTTAGCAATTTGGTGAAATTAGACTCATTAACTAAAAGTGCTTAATGTATATGTAAAAATACATTGTGGGCTACAGATTAGACAATAGAAAATTAATTCACAATCGCCGACTAAGTGGTGTCTTAAAGTTTTACAAAAGTTGGCACACACAAGCTCGACACAACTGATTATTTTTTGGAAACACAAATTCAGTCAGTGCTCGCCATTTACCGCTGTGGCAGCTCCTTGACCATTTTCAAAGATAATCCAGGCAGCAAACATGTTGTGTTGAATTATGAACAGCTTTGGGGTGTTCTTCACTGCAAAAGCGGCAGCTTTGCGAACAGATTTATTCTTATCAAAGAAAGCTTTCACAGCTTCACATTTCCAGCTATCGAACAATAGCTATCGATATCGATAACTCTCAGGCAATATAAACACTTTTATTGATATATATATTACCACATATTAATATATAATTACAGTAGAATCTTGATAAAGTTAAATTGCTTAAAAGCTAATCGATCATCTTACTTAAGTGCTGCTCTAAGAAATCAACTTATTATGTTGACTTGCTTTTCATATCATACGATAAAAGATGAGCAGCAGTTATATATGTGTATGTTGTCTGATAAATTAAAAACTTTTTACAAATAATGTTAGCAAGTGTCAGTATTAATGACATTGAAAATTTAAAGATAACAATAACTTTAAGCTTTCAGATAAGGAATTGAATAAACTAATTAAGAAAATAGATGGTTAAGAACCAAAAATATGAAAAAAAAATTGTTAAAAAATAATATCAAAACAAATCAGGTGTCAATACAGTAATACGAGCACGAAAGCTTTCCAGTAATAGTCAGTAAATCAACAAGTGTCGGCCGCTTTATTAAACTACGCCGCCAAAAATTAGTTTTTGTGTAGACAGCAATTTATCAATTCAATACACTTTGTATTTTGCAATTAAGAATTATGCATTTCTTTTTACTATATATCAAGATTCTACTGTAGTTATAAATTAATCAAGAATTTATACATGTAACCTTTCAACTCTATAACAAATATTTAAATTTTGTAATTACACACATACATATTTTCACCAATTACTTAAGAAATGTTCTCTTATTTAAAGTTGCATAATTCCATTCAATTTATTATGTTTCCATTTATGTATGGCTGCGTATCTAATAAATTAGGCTCAATAGGTTGATCATTAATTAGAATAACGTGCACCCATACTCACGCATTTGTGTATCTTCATTTCTTGCAAATGGACTAAGTTACTTATTTGGTCTCATCTGATATTTCTATTAAACAATTCAAGTGCAAAATTACAATTTACTTTCGTATAATTAATTAACTTTCGTCCAACTACAAACGTGTGCATGTATATGTGTATGTATGCATAAACGTCAACACATACAAATATTTTTGTTTGTATGTGAAACCGACACGAATATCTTATTTGAATGTCTAAGATAGTACAAGTATCTGCAAAAGAAGTTCCTATTTAATTAAAAGTTCTGAAAACAGAAAATATTAACCTTTGCGATTCTATTATTCTCGATTTCGAGTCAAATTGCTGAGATTGTATTTTCATTGTTTTCTAATTGCTGTTTGTTGCCTTTGTAAAATCTTTTATATGCAATTGATTTTTATTGCTTTTTAATTAATGGCACGGTTTGTTCTATTTTGATTAGATCTACGAAAGAGCCCTACAAACTATATTGTGCAGTAATAAAAGGGTTAATTGTTAACATGAAATTCATGTGTTGTAATGTATAGAAACAGAATAATATTTTAGTATGTCAGTGGGCCACAGACATAAAGCTGACCCCATAAATAGCAATCAAGCATCCATTAAACGATAACTTTGTAAAGTGTTGCCAGCCTCATATTTCTCAATATTGAAATCATTCTGCCTACACAGTCCTACGACTCATGAACACGAAAATCTAATGTGATACCCTTCCTATTTTAAAAAATCCCATCACACTGCTACACTATCATACAAAATGGATGTAAAAAACTTTGTTTTTGCTGATTGCGGTACATGTTATTTTATAAACATTTTCATAAACTTTGCAAATATGCAAATTTTTCCCGAATCATACGACAGTGTAGGTTAGTGTATCGGGGCCTTAAGAATCATTTGCTCATTTTTTGAGAATTTAATATTTAAATATTTTTTCGTAACGCTTGTGTTACTTTATCTCACAGTCATAATTCCGTTCATACCATGTATATATAATTCAATTCCAGTTTCTTAATTCACTTCATTTCTTTAAAATGATTTAGTACTTTTCACAATATTACATACATACTTATATGTACGTATACAAACGAAATGATTTATTCACTTGTGTGTAGGCATTCGAGTGTATGTATTATTAAGTAACATTCCAAATTTCGTGAATAACGACTTATGTCTCACATGATTTTTTCTCTGTGCACAGCGGAAAGCAGAAGATTTCTTCTATTCCTATATTGTTGATCTCAAGTAAAAAGGGCCTAACTTGCATTTTGCTTTTTCCCATACACTTCTTTAGTAATTTCTATGTTTATTCAGTTAATACGACTTATGAACTTTGTACTTGAGACCAACGATATATCACTACATAGTTTTTGACAGATCAAATCGTTATTAAATGTAACAGCTGGAAAACATAATTCTTACATAATTTACATCAGCTGTCGTGTGAACATCTCTGTTATGTGAAGTTGCTTTTGACAAAAAGGCGAAAAAAATTATTAATTTGCAATTTGTAAAGTAAAAATCTTTTATCTGGCAACATGAAACAACCGTTCTCTTTTAAGCTTGCATTTACCTATTCATCCACATTCGAACAAATTGAGCCGAAAATTTTAATAAATTTGGAATACTTATGAAAACAATTTTGTACGAAAACAAAGTATTACATTTATCAGGGAAGTGTTTAACACAATACTCTAAATATACTAAAGTTATGCCCTTTTTCGTAGTAACGACAGACTACACCGTTGCATTTTTTAATTTCATTGTTATTGTATTCGTGTGCACTTTTCATTTCTGTTTGCAAATAATTTTTTATTACAATTAATGGTTTTATTGCGCATTCACAACAAACCTACTACGTGGTTGCAGGAATGAGAAGGATTTAATACTTTTTATTATTTTTGTTATAATATAAGAAAATATTAATATTATTAATCAATATATTTGATTATTGATTAATCGAATTTAACAAAACTTTTTTATTTAAAAATTGTGTAAGCAGGATAAAATGAATTAAAATATTGCACAATTATATTGCAAGTCTGTGAGATGTGAAGTGGGAGCATACCTCTTTAGTAAAAGTCTTTGTTGTAATTGCGTACAACTGCTTTTCTAAGGAAATCAATAACTCAGAAAAAAGTTGAGGCTAATTAGTGATTTGCTAGATGGTAAGAATGTATCATACGAAATATCAGCTCTCAAGCAAACAAAACGTCATTGTTGTCGCATTCATTTTCACAGTTCGCGTCAGAAAAAAGTGAGTCACTTGAGTGCTGTTTAAAAGCCAAAGTAAGTAAATCACTGTGTGATTACAGTTACTCACTGGC
Organism: Ormia ochracea; assembly: GCA_963402855.1. Classification (NCBI taxonomy): domain Eukaryota; kingdom Metazoa; phylum Arthropoda; class Insecta; order Diptera; family Tachinidae; genus Ormia; species Ormia ochracea. The sequence goes on from OY727106.1 coordinate 47,019,685, forward strand.
TTAGACACGAGTAACGCTTTAGTGCCACTTTGGGCACTTAATTAAATACCACAGATGTTAATATCGCGTCATACCGGAGAGTACAGCCAATCATCTGCCAATTTCCTACAATTGCTGTAATACGTATGCACATACATATGTGCATATGAGTACATGCAAGTATATGGCACTCATACATACACCATACATATACGTATTATTATGTTTATAAAGATAATGAATTTTGCCAATTGTGGCAGCAGAAATCTATTGAATCATGAATTGCATATAAAATATTCAGACAATGAGCAACAGTTGTAGAATATTTAATTACTGTGAATAATTGAATTAATGGTAATTACACACATACATATGCACAAATTTCAACCTCAATATGCCAGTATAAAATATTTATATTATCAAAAATAAGGATTATTTAAAGCAGATATAAAAACTGTTTCGTGCATTTTCACACCATTTGAACTGGCCTTGCCAATTATTTTCTATTTTTTAAAAGTTTGTTTATTATTCGATACTTGATCCCCATACAAAGTTGTTTTTATAAGTACATACATACATACATACATTGTGCATACATACATATATAAATATCTAGATGTAAATCTGCAGTTTAATATGCCCCACAAATGCGAACACACTAAGCAAAAATATTTAAATCAGCAGAAAATCAGCTTAACTAGGACATGGTTAACGTGGCATTTCAGCTGGTTCCATACTATCCGTAACTTTTAACGCGTGGTTAATTAACTTTGTTTCCATTCGTCAAATCTTTCAAGTGACTTTAAGACTTTTCCGTTACTGCAACGTCCGTGCATAAAGAAGCGTACGTACAATTACATTGTATTTGTATAAATAGTATGACAACTTAAGAAAATGCCTCAACGTCAACTTACTCAATATTACGTAAAAGTAAGTAAAGGTAAATGAATGTTACATTTAGCTCACCAACTACTCTTGACTTAAGGCAGACGTGTAGTAACGAAAAACTAAACTGTCTGCCCGATAACATCTTAACTTTAACTATTGGCCTGAAGGATTAAATATATAACTTCAAATACGGCTGGCTACTATTGTAACCCCACATATTCACCTCTATAATAATTTTGAAAAGGACAGCTGGTGCATTAAGAATTGACCGTGAACTGTTCAAAATTTCGCATTTCAGAAAATAAAATTATTTATTTAAAATATGTTTACAATGAACAAAAGTGTAGAAATATTTTTCCAAGTTCTCAAGCCACGTATACGTTATGCAGCGGAAATAATCATTTTCATAGGCACCATGTGTTCTATTTCTGACAGGTTGTAGTCGATAGCATGCTCGCACGAATGAGATAATCCTTGAAGTAGCAATATTTTGTGTTTCGTTTGGATTTTCCAAATACAACCAGACCATGTTTCTTTTATTAAAGCAACATTTAAACATTTTCCATAGTACTCAATCTGCAAAAAGAACCTCTAAGAAAGTTTGGAACTGATTGAAAATAAAAATATTGCCAGTATATGTTGTAAAGGCCACGATTCGCTGTTCTAACCAATCGCACAAGTTGTCAAATAAGTTTATCTGCAGAAAAATGTATAATAGTGGCTTCCAAAAATGAATCTGTGTAATAGATTTTTTGACAAGTCTCACGATTTGTAAAAGTCTATAAAATAAAAGTTCATAAAATGATCTTCTCCATGTATTAACTTCACATCGAGTAAAATAGTATGGCAACTACAATGCGAATTTGTTCCATTTTTTTTTAAATAGGGTGGAATCAAATCAGATAAGATCAGATAGTATTTATCCTTCCATCATTTTAAATATGCTTGTTTGATTCATTTTCACACTCACGTTAATTTTTTTATGTTTTTTTTTAATTGAAAATGTCAAAATCAGCTGTTTTACTCTTATTAAACCATTGGACGCTATTGACAGGAAATTATTTTAATATTTCCTAATATGATAAAAGGATCCGTGACAATTATGAGTGAAACAAAATAACGGTGAAATGCTCGCCACGCACAAAAGAGCCAGTGCAAGCATCGTTCACGGTAACTGCTTGACCGAGCTCATATTCGAAGAAGTACAGCCAGATGACGTCGCCATATTATAAAACGCATCAAACGGACAATCACTCGCGGATTCTCATTTGTTCAAAGGCGGCAACTTTAATTGTTAAAGAATCCAGCGAGGTGAGCAAATGGACAATTATCATTATGTCTTATGGTTGGACCAAAAATTTTTCACTGTGCATGACTTTGATGTGTGCACTGCATACTCAAGCATACTCAAAAGCTGATGTTTTAGATACATACATACTTGTATGATAAATAATTTTTATTCCGCAAACTATTTCCATGCTAATCATTTTATTACAACCGGATTAGAGCGTGTAATGCCTCCATTAGTTTTATTATATCAATTCAAGGTTAATATTATTTAATGCAAATCTATTACTTTCCCACTGTATCATCAAATTTTAAACATCTGCTGAAAAATTCATGTTAAATATTAAATATTTTTATTCGTGCAGCCCTCAAAAGCAATTGTTTAGCACAATTTGAACAAATTTACTGCTCACTTGTTTTAGTGGAAGCAAAAATGCCAACCAACCTGTTTCCAAACGGGTGACACCTACTCATATTAACTCGTAAGTAAGTCTCTCCATGATCTGCATTGTAGAGACTGTAGAAATGCTTAGATTTTAAGAAGACACTTCAGAGTTTCTTGCCAACAATTGTTTGAGTCGTTTGTAACGGTACAACGGTTTCCTCATGAACTCAATTTTATTGGTGAATTGCATTTTTGTTGTTCTCTTTGTTTTGCAATTTCGCAATTTTGCAAACTATTAATTCAAATTTGGAGTCTGTGGTGTTTGTTTATTTTGTGGATTGGATTGTTTATGGTCATGCTATCATGGTCATACGAGTGAATAAATTCAAAGCTTTTTATTTGATTGCACGTCTGTTTGCTGGTGCGCTGCAACGATAAATGCAACCAATACGTGCAACATGAATGTTTTCTCAACCGGCAAATATGTATTATAAACAAGAATATTAGAATAGTAAGCCCACAACAGCAACAACAAAAACGACAACAACAAAAACAACAACGCCACAACAACGAAAGATCTAAATAACGTGTCGTTTTAATACGAAATGTCTGTTAATAATATTAAATTCTCGCATCTGAGCGTACAGTAGAATATAACAAAGTAGAAGAGTCAGCAAATATTTGTGTTTTTTGTCGAAACATAAAACCCAACATTAACATTAAGGTTCGTTCAAGGCCCTAAAAAGAGGCCTAATGCCTTTACAACTCCGCAAACTTGATACAAAGTGGATAACAGACTTCAATAAGATAATGTAAATAAATTTGGAAATAATATGCTTTCCATTGCAATCACAAAGTTTGGTGAACCTGTGAGGAAGCTCCGCTCGTCTCTGGAGATGCCTAATCTTTCTACTACATGCAAATGAAGTAGAAATATCAGAAATGGCCAAGAAAAGGCGGAGATTAGTAAAAATTTAACCAAACAGTTTTGAACTAATGAATTGAAATTTTCAAACTCTTTGAGAATTTCAATTCTTTGGTTTTGAGTTTGCTGACAAGTTTGATTTTAGCAACAACGAAATGCAGGCATCTACACTGGCTTAATCATACAGCCAGCAAAATCAAATGACAATAAATGGGGGAATACCCGTACAAAAATAAATTTCCTTAAATGTTTAACTCGTTTGTTTCAAAAAATGTTTATTTTAAGTTTAAATATACTCCTTTAATGGAATCTTTTGTTTTTAATGCCTTATCTATTAAAAACCTGTTAAAAGGTTATTCCTAAAATCGCAAGATGCGAATTTAATACGTCACTGTCAGAAGGTTCACTAATTGTTGTTTTCTCAACTGAGAACTATTTTTAAATTAAAGTTCTGTATTGAATCTCTTGGACGAACCGTACGGTTTTAATCAGAGGCTTAAATCGTTTGATAGTTTGTGTGTATGAATATAAATTATTTGAAAAATTAAATCAAAAATTTAACGAACTTTGCCAGAGTAATTAAAATATTTCGACAATCTTAGGCGAGGATGCATATTAGTGGCTAATATAGAGATAGATTTCATTGCTTCTATTTTATCCACTACTGTATAATATGTGTTATGTTTGTACCAGTTGCGTTTGTTCATCGCAAGTAGTTAAGCCGGCTTTAAGCCAGTAACTCGTTTTTACATTTATTTGAAGTTCGAATACATGTAACTGTCTATTTCTAAGTGTCTAGTTAAAAAGAAACTTAATGCCGTTGAAATATCATTTAATTTATTTGCATGATAAACAATCACTTTTCATAAGACTTCGAAATTTTTAATACTTTTCACAGAATGAGTCGAAATTAAAGGCAACATTGCGAAAATGCGAAAGATAAAAAAATAATTTTTGACGAAACTGTAAACTCGTATTAGTTGTTGAATTTGAGGCGATAATTATTTTAATTTCATTATTTATTTGTATTTTAAATTATATTAATTTTTGTTTACTAAATGCATAAGAAAATTTCATATATAAACTACAGGCATACATTTTTCATATATTCCGGCGTATAAATGGTACCCTTTAGTCATGTCTGGCAACTATGGATTTGCCATATGCCATAAACATTTAAATCAAATTTTGCAGCAAGTTTGGGCGCTTGAATTAATTTTTAAATACTCGTAAATGTAGTAAGAAAGTGTGAAAAGTAATATTGAAAGTATTTTTATTTCTGAAGAAGGTATAAATTAATTGTTTAACGCCTTGTTTTACTATCCTACTTAGTTGTATGGTTTGCTAAATATGGCATCTCTGCTGAGAAAATAGAGTAGTGTGGCCTAAAAATGCCAGATTTTTATGACAAGCAAAAGTCTATGAAAATTTCCATAAAATCAAATACAAGAAAAAAAAGCGAGACTACAAACAAAAATTTTAGTGATAATTTTAAAATTTTTGGGAAACATTTTCGTTTAAAAATATAATTTCCTTTTAAATAAAACTCTAACGTTGCATCATATTTTTTTAAGAAGACTGTACTCAGTTCTTTACATATTAACCGTTAGAGTTCAATGTCAAGCTGAGCTAAATGGAGCCAGCGACTTATTACGATCAACTACGAGGAATTTAAAAATGGAAATTCATTTTTTTAAAATCGATATTCATTTGTTCATTATGAAATTGTTGAAAGAAGCACTTCCACTATCCAGATCTTTCTTCGTGTATGTATGTGTGTGTGTGTGTGTGTTTGCGTGGCTGTGTGTCTGTGGGTCTGTGCAGATGTGTTTTGACTTTGTCGTTAGTTTGTTATGTGGTTTAATTATGCTGATTGCAAAAGCAACAGCTACAACAACAAATGAATAAATGCAACAGAATATGACGAAGACAATATTCTTTAGTTTAAGTTCAATGAGATTTTAATTAAATTATTGAACAAAAGCGGAATTTAATTTAATTATGGCAATTATGTTGCAGTTTTATTAATTTCAGACAGTGTTTTTGTTTCGTTAACTGCAAAGATGGGGAAAAAGGGGGAATCATTTTTAAAGTGAAAAACCATTTATATAATTTAGCCCATATTTTCGATACAGAAGAGGTAGTTTAGAGGAATAAACAATCTTAATTCGTATTACATTGGCCCTGAACCAGGAAAGCATATTCAGTTGTTCGAATTTCGTATCTGACAACAAAGACTTGCAAACTCCTTCCACAGATCAAGATATTGGACGCCGCTGCAAATATTTTACAAGAAGGAAACAAAAACTGCTGAGTGGAAACTGCTGTATGTACTCTGTAATTTGCTAATTTTAACTTGAGTTTAGAAGGATAAGCAATGATTAATGCAAGAAAGGCGGGGTGTGCTGAAAAACCAAAAATACAGAAATCAATGCAATTCTCAAACCAAGATTAACGAAAAATGCAGAAACAAAAACTGCAGCTTGGAAATGAATGTATTCACCTGCAGTGATCCTTTCGTTTTGAGTTCATGTTATTCGCTTTCATTATTTTACAATTTTAAAATAATTTTTAATTTTTACTTTACTTTACTTTATAAGCTCAGCACATGTTTTTCGCAAGCATGTGTAATTTATGCTATCGCAAAGCATTGCTGGTTCTGTTTTACAGATCTGGTATAACCATTATCTTTTATCTAAACAAAAATCGTTTGTTAATACAGCCAATCTTGTTTTTACACGGTATAAAGCTTCCAAAGAACACTGTATAACAAAAAAATCGTGGAATATATATTCGTAAAGTTGTACGTTGATATTTCATTTTTTCAATCTTGAAAATACTAATATTTCTTTGAAACACAAAAGTTGTATTTCCTTATAGCAGCGTTTTTTTGAAAAACACGTCAATCAATTCGTCAAACAAGATCAATTTCGTTAAGCGTTTTATTTCAGAATCATGTTACAAAAGTTTGTACAAAAACAGGATTGGGTGTAAATGGAAAAATATATAATACATGATTATTCTGGCAACGTTGGCTAAAGTTGCCATTGTTTCTAAACCTTGCAAGATTTGTATTAATTCAAGTTGCCATCTGTCCAACCTTCCCTCGAACTCATAAAAATAGTCATCTTTCCCCTCCCAAAATGTTGTATTTAAAACACCGGAAAACTATCAAATTTTACAACATCTTCAGAGGCAGCGAAAACAATTAGCTGCTTATTAACAATTAGCTATTCAGGCTTATGAAAAACTTTCACCTCATTTCTTTATGCTTATATAAATATATATACATATATATGTAAATGTATATATATGTATACATATGTGTATGTACACATGTGTGTCATATGCTTTCTGCAAACAAACAAACAAACACACGATAATTTATTTAGCATACGACAACAATGAGAAAAGATTACTACGATTGTATTTTGTTCAACTAAAAATATTTTACACAAAAAGATTTATAGTGGATCTTCTTAAAAATTGATTTTCTATTTTCACTGCTAAGGAAAACTTAAAGAAACTAAACATTTGAAAATATTTGAGACTGTCCAATATCAGTCGGCCCCTTGAGTATTTGTTTCTATAACACATTTAGTTATTATCATTAGTTTTCTTTGTTACTCAACTCTTCTCAACAACTAAATAAACAGACTACGTCTTGTGGCAGTAAGTTGGTTAAGATGTTTTTAACCAACTAGGCAACCAGCCAGCTAACAAAACTACCACTCTACTGCAACAAATGTGCATGAAGATTGACCCAGTTTCCCCCCAAACAGTCGTCAAATTAAAGTAATATTACAGCAATAGAGGAACTGGTAAAGAACACAATAGATGATCAAACAGAGCAGACGAAAAACTATTTACATACGTATGTATGTATGTATGTATGGATGTGAGGCATGTATAAACATACTCTTTTCGTAAGTAGTCGCCAGTCTTGGCTCGTCAGTTTTTTCATTATTAAAAACGACATTTCAAAATGGTCTCACTCTCAAGAACACTGCAGTTGTCATTTTCAAATTGGTCGTTATTTAATATAATGAATTTCAAATATAAATATTTGTTCAGATGTTGAGCATTGCAACAAGACTTGCAACTGTTTACACACGTTTCTAAAAGCATTGCAATTTTATATTTTATATAGAAAAAGCGGCGATATTTTTCAAAGTTTTGCCTGGTTTTTGATATTTTCTTAAAAATGAAATTTATTGTCGTGTTGCAACAAATGCAGGGTGCGGATACAGTCACAATCTTACAGGATGTCAGAAAACGTTTACTGTATAAATATAATCTGCATACGATTACTTAAATATTTAATTGCATCACTTTAAATTTAGACTTTTTGCAACACCCTTTCATATGAAACTCATTTTTCATGCATGCAGTTTTTCTATGGATGCACATTTGAAAGTAAAACATGGTTAACATTTGCATGCACAGATAAGCACACACAAGTGTGTGAGTGTGTGTGTGTGTGGGTGGTTGTTTGGCTACTATGCATTTAAGTGAGTATGTATCGAACATGTCTAAGTGTAAATAATGCATAAATAGTTAAATAAATTTCATTCAATTTCACTTTATGAAATGTATATCTTGGCAAATAGTTTGACATCTGCGTATTTAATTAAACTCTGCTTTTAAATTTGCCAGTTTTTCTTTAAAGGTTATATAAGTTATATATAACTTGTTTCTGCCACAAAATCAATCTCAATACTTGGTTAGCGATTTTGTGGTAGCACTACTGTTTATTGTTAATACGAAAATTCGATTGGTAAGCAAAAATCGAAATCATTTTAGAAAAACCGGGTCGTTCACTGACATTTCATGAAAGAACTACTAAAAATAATAATAATAATAATAATAATAATAATAGTAATACAATAAAAGAAATAAAAGTTTAATAACAAGCAGAAAGATATACTGCACTTCACTCAACTAATTAATTTTATAGTTTTGAACGAACTCTATTAAATACACCCGATTCTTCGCATTTTATGGTCAAGTAAAATTATTATTTTTTCTGTTTTGTATAACAATTTAAAAAAGTTTATATATCACTTTGAACCATAAAAAATTAATTTTATAATAGTAATACAATAAGAACCTTTAATTATTTATCTATAAGTCGCCTCAATTCGCCACGGGGAATGTGAACCGCAGTCTGCCGCTTGACAGGCGGTCATACTAACCACTATACTATCGAGGACCTCAAGTATAACATTTACGAGGGCATATTCATAAATACTGATAACATAAAATTCCTTATTTAAGTGGTGCGTAGTGTACATATACATATATATCTACAATGCATTCAATTTATATTACTACATACAGATGCATTCATGCATGCATACGACCAATGCATTTTTAATCGATAAATATTAAGCAACAACATGAGCGACAGCATTTAACCAGTCAACCAAGCAAACTCGTTTCTGGTTTTTTTATGGGCCTTGATGTCTCGCGTCTTGCCACAAAGATCTGGCAACAACATTTATTTATTTACTATAAATAACAACAAATTCAAACATACGCATGTAAGCGCACACACGTAAGAAAAATACCGGATCGTTTCACAAGAATGCAGCTTTAGGAGTCAGTTTTAATTTTTATTTACTTTGATTTATTTATTTGTTGTGAGTTTTGATTTCGTTGAATAACTTTTAATCGCGCTGGTTATTTTTATTATACACTCTTTCAAATTGATAGAAATAAACGTAACATTTTATAACATAGTATGAGTATGTGGTGCCTGGTGTACACGATGGAATGGCATAAGGTGGGCTTGGCTTTGACACATACAGCCGCTTAATAGTTCTATCAATTCCAGCAATTAAATGCAGTACGTAAAGAAAAAGTGTTGTTGTTGCCGTTGTGAAATATTGCTTTTTAATGATCATGTGACCAGCTGAACAAATGGAAAAGTACGTTTCTCGTTATATAAACCCAGTTTAGTTTTACTGAAATACTAACTTGACTTATAAGATTTAGATGAATTGGAAAAAAAATTACCGAAAAAAATATACGAACTTACCGCACGGCCAATTAAATTGGTAATGAAGGCCTGGAAAGTAAAATAAATAAAATTCATTGAATAGTTGAAAATAGTAAAAGGATTTTTGTTTAATAATATGAAATAATTGAATTGGACAGATTGTATTATTTTCCAAAATCGCAAAACACAAGAACAAAAATTTAGGCAAATTTCCTCTCCTTTCGCTGACTTTCAATTAAATATTTAATTGCTTTTCAGTTGCAAAACTAAATTAATGCAAACAGAGCAATTGTAGGCATAAATCATAAGATCCTTTTTAACAAAAAGTTAATAAATAATTTTATATTGTACGAAATAATTGTAAATAAAAATATTGCACAATAAACTTAAAGTAAACAGTAGTTGTATAAAAACACTTTTGTTTTCATTAGAATTTTCATAGATTTTTTATTTGTTTTTGAGGGGAAATAGTTATCGATTTGATTCCCATTCCGCTGTGCTGAACATTACTGGCCAAACTTTATTTTCCACCATTTCCGCTTACGGCAATGTCTTTAAATCCACTTACCTGGCAGACTTTAATTTGGCAAGTTCTCTTTCCATTACTGGATCAGAACAACAATTTATTCAAATTTCCTTTCCTTTCGCTAACTTTCAATTAAATATTTAATTGTTTATCAGTTGCAAAAGTAAATGAATACGCTATATAGGCTGCTCTCTACATCAGCTAGTAATGTATAATTAAATATATTTGAACAACATATGAGTATTAATATATTTTTTTAGCTAAAACAAGTTTTCCATAATATAGAAACAGCAAGTCTCATAAAAGCGACTCTACAGAACTTTAAAAAATTAGTTGGTCACATTTCAAATGTGAAATCGATTAAATAAATATTTTATTAATTAAACTGTAATTAATTTCTTTATTCATTTCTAAACCAATTTTAGCTCTACTTATCTATCTCAGTATCTACTGATCCTAAGGAAACAGTCAACTCTTACAAATAGGAAACCTGCGCGATTAATCTAAGCAATCGATTGACAAACAATAAGCAAATATTTTTAATTTTCACCAAGAAAAGTAAAGAAGCGAAAATATTTTAAATATTTAATATTATTTTACAACGTTGCGGGTATTAAAAAATTACCTTCATTGTTAGTTTTTTATTTTAAATATTTTTTTTTAAATCCAATTACTCACCTTAATTTTGTTTTCTTTGTTTGGAAGACAATAGACTTAATAAAAATTAAATAAAAATTCACAGATGTCACTCAACCAACGAAAAAGTTTTTTACAGCGAACACGTTTTATATTAAAATTGTTTAGTTTTATTTCAATTTACTATTATGACATGTGAGTCTGAAGTGCAGTTTTAATTTTACAATTGATTTAGTTTGGAATGCTTTTGGCAGCAGAAGCATGTATTTGTTATGACAAATTCACATTAATAACGCACAACTTTCATTAACACTTCAAAAAGAGAAATTTTTATATTTTTATTAAAAAAATTGCAAGTTAAATTATTAAATGTAATCGTAAATGAAAATCATTAAATATTCAGAAAATATTTTCTTTGCATGCCAAGTACGCATGAACACCAGCTGTAAATAATTGCTTTCAGAGATATTTAAAATCCTACTAATTTTCTCATAAATTCATTAATGGAAAATTTAAACATCTGAGCTGTACAACCTGCACCAAAATTGTGAATACTTACATATATAAAAATTTGTATATGAGAGTTTTTATTTAGTGACATTTTCAAAGCATACTCGTTAACCAACGGCCTGAAATTCAGCTCAGTAATTCCGAAGCAGTGGGATATTATGGCGCAATTTAGAAAATGAAAGCAAACATTTTTGGCAGATTTTAGAAATTTTTACCAACTTATTTATTTCTTAGAGATCTCGGCAAAGTAAAATATTTTACGAAAATTAATATATCGATATAAAAGTTTGAGAAAATAACTATTTGATTGAATATTTGAAAATATTTGAATTAAACTTTTTTTCATAGAGTATGACTATTCAAAAAAAATAATTTTAAATATTTTTAACTAAATAATAATAATTAAATTTTACAAATACTTCGTAAAAAATGCTCATTTGAACACAATGATTAAATCCTAAATTCTTCCATCAAATGGTTAAAGGGGGTTCCCAATTTTCACAGCATTTAATAGGATTATATTAATATATACAGGATGAGGTAAAAAAACCAACCAACTTCAGACTGCTGTCATTTCTAAACATCTCGTCCGACAGTTGTGAAAATTATTCCAGTGACAGCTCATTATATTGTTTACAAGCGTACCAAAGCCTTTTTGGTGAGAATTTTCCAAAAAAAAAAAAATTATTCGTGATGGAATTTAAGCGTGATAGTGTGATTTCATTATATTTGGCTGGAAAACCACAAGTGGTTTTCGTTAGAGCACTCCAGCATTTAAATGTAAATAAATCTTTTGTGTCTCGTACCATCGCTCGTTACCGTGATACTGGTAGCATAGCCCGACGTCAAGGAAGTGGACGGAAGAAAACAGCAACATCAGCAGAAATGGTTCGAAAAGTAAAGAAGCGACTTGATCGAAATCCGCGTCGGAGTGGCCGAAAAATGGCTCGTGAGCTGAACATATCGCAATATTCCAATCGGCAAATATTGAAAAATAAGTTCGGGGTAAAGCTATTGAAATTCCAAAAAGTGCAAGAGATTACACCGCAACAGAAAGAAAATAGACTCAAAAGAGGCAAAGGGTTGCTTCGCTTGGCCGCAAGTGGTGAACTGCCGAATTTTGTTTTCTCCGATGAGGAAACATTCGTTCTCCAGCATTTTGTAAACAAACAAAATGATCGTGTTTACTTGCCAAAGAGGTCAGCTGAAAATGTGCACCTTCGGTTGGTGATGGTGTGGGGCGCCATAACAACCGATAGTCGCTCTCCGCTCGTATTAATCGACCGTGGCGGCAGAATAAATGCCCAATATTATCGCGAAAATATTCTGGAGGGTGTATTGAAGCCTTGGGCATGCAAACATTTTGGCCGCAGACATTGGACATTCCAACAGGACTCAGCTTCATTGCACTCAGCATGCGCCAACCAGGAATGGTTACAAAATGAGGTTCCTCTCTTCATTTCCAGCGCACAATGGCCACCGAAATCTCCGAATACCTATCCGTTGGACTATTGTGTCTGGAGTATTTTGGAAAGCAAGGTTGGCACTAAAAAATACCAAAGTGTCGATCACCTCAAGCAAGCGCTTCTCCGGGAATGGGCCAAAATACCGTAGAGCAACATTCGGGCAGCGTGTGGCCGTTTCATTGGCCGTTTGAAGACCATAATTCGTGCCAAAGGTGACCAATTCGAACAAATCTAACCTTATTCTAAAATTTGCCGACATTATTTGCTTTCATTCAATAAAATTTAAAAAAAAATGAAAAAATTATGGCGTTTTACTTGGCTGCAGTTTTTCCAACTCACCCTGTATATATACTTTTTCTAGTTGATTTTTTGTCTTAGATATATAGATAGATATTTTTGTATATATTTCTTATATATTTGCCAGTAATTAAATAAAACAAAAATGTGCGATTTTAGTAAGGTGCTACCTTAGTGCTTTTTAGCCGTCCAACTCCTTCTATTCTCCTGAAGTAACTCCTTAAGTTCAATTCGAAATTCAATAAAAAGCTAAGAACTTGACTGAACAGAAAAGAGATGTGTAATTTGATGATTCCATTCTTCTGGAAGTCATCCTTTAATGGAATTCTAAATTTTCTTAAGCTGAACTGGCGTTTATATTACTTTTTCTAGTTGATTTTATATATAATTATTATATGGTATATATACCAGATTATCAAGTTGTATTTAAATTAAATTAGAAGAAATCTTTGCCAAAATATTTCACATTGTATTAAAATTGTAGAATTCATAACGTCACGACATAACGTCAATCGTATAAAATACTTAATTTATTTGTATGTATGTAAGCCCTACGTAGCAATAGGAGCTACGAGTACATGCTTTGTTAACAGTATGCATGTGTGTGTAAATAAATTTTTGTCGTGACATGCCAACATTTTTCTAAAACAGTCCAACTATAGAAGAGAAGAATAAGCTAAATGTTAAAACACTAATTAGCAGTTCGACATAGACTTAATAGGAAGGTAAATACTAGTAAAATGTTTGGCTTTGTGAAGGCGAATGGCAAAGATTGGAAGGAAGCAGGGGTTGGTTTTTATGACTAAAATTTGTTGACCCACATTTTGCATACTTATAGAAATAAAAAAAATATTTGAATATAAATTCCCTATTCGGCAACGAAACGAAAAGTGTACTATTGTTCTGCAAATGAAAATAGGTTTTTAGGTTATGTTTACAATCCAATAGAGAAATAGACGTAATTTTTATTACTTTCCGCAACCATAAAAAAATTTAGTTTTACTGATATGCGTGAGGGAGAACTGCATTTTGAGTAATATCTGTATCAAATACTTCTAAAAATATATATCTCAGTCTAATGATAAACGAACAACGAGTTTTATCAAGTTCCGTTTGGCGACATTTTCTGACCCATCAGCCATTTTGTAAATGTTTGTAACTATTTTACGTAACTGTACGGTGAAAAAACAGATCGCTGTTTATTTTATTTTTTATACAAAATCAATTGTTTAAAAAGGTATTAAAAACTACACTGTTGGACTAGTAGTAGCTCTGGAAACTTGATCCTTTTCTATTTGGCTACAACGAGTTGCATATGTATATTTATAGTGACCGACAAAAGTCTGCGTATGATCTCAACGTCAAACAAAACCAAAAATTTACAATGTAGCACACTAATATAGTCAAATAAAATTTTTTTTTCCAATATATGAGACATGGGCATAAAAAAGTATCCACTGTTTCCCGAAATTATAAGCAGTATATTTCTTATCGCTTATAGAAGTTGGAAGCAATGCCAACAGTAGGCACTGCTTGTAGCGTACAAGCATACAAGACCAATTTAATACTACAACGTCTATTTTCTTCAAAATCTGCATTGTCGGAAATTAAAACAATAAGGAACACTTCCCTATTGGACTATGACGTAGCCAAAGAAAATAGTTATCAGCTGTGCTATACTTTTTTCTGCTGGAAGTAGATTCGCTTAGCATACGCTTATAAATAAATACATTCCATATTTTTATTTATTTTTTATTTTATTTATTTATTAAAAAGAATTATAACATAAATCGAACTGTCACAAGAGAAATAATTTACAAACAGGAAAAGTACAAAATACCGGTTTTCGAGTGTTTAAATAAAATAACACTGTTTCCGGGAATTACTGTAGGTGATGTAAAATCTACTGTTATGCGACAACCCAGCGAACACCATTGAATTCATAACAAATATAGTAATCAGTTCAAAGGAGAAGGAATTGATACGACACTTATTCATTTAACTACTTCTTTCTTTCGGAATTGTATAAAAAGGAATTGATGGAAATTTTATTAGGAACTCAGTCTCTCAATATCAATATATAAGCAAATATATCTATAATACAATCATATGTAACAAAACCGTAATTAATGGCGTTTTCTTTTCTACATTAAAAATGTCGCCCTGTGAAAAGGTGCCTTTTTAAAATGCATTGCCCGCCCTGTGAAAGTGCAATTTTTTATACAACGAGAAAAGATCACAAATTAGAAAAAAGTGCAATGCCTTTTTTTTACAGCTGAAAAACAAACATTTTCTGTATATTTTATGAAATGTGTATACAAAAATGATCAGTTGTTAGATTGCTAATTCATCTGCTTGAGAAAAGAAATATTTTTTTTTTTAATATCTCATACAAATAAGCAGCCGCATAGTGTTCTTTTGTTTGTTTTATATGATACAAAATATAAAAATAATTATTAAAATCTAATTTTGTGACACTTTCAACTCAAAAGACTTTTTTTGAACATTTTCTGGTAACGCTGTGCAAGAATAAAAACCATTTGTTTTACAAGGCAATTTCTGCCCTGTTGATTTGTTCAGGGCAAAAGTGCAATGCCTTTTGCACTGCGAAATGGCAACATTTTTTAGAAAAGAACACGCAACCCTTTCACAGGGCAATGCATTTTCGAGAAAAGAACACAAAATTGCCCTCCCTGCGGGTAGTGTTGCCTTTTTTTGTAGAAAAGAAAACGCCATAAGAAATTTTAAAAACGAAGTATTGGGGACTGGATTCGGAATTAGCGCTGGCCACTTTAATATGCAAAGAGGCAAATAAAAGTTTTAGGAAAAAGCAATATGTGGAATATGGCAAAAGATATGTAATACGAATAAACTAAATAATAATATATGTCTGTTCCAAATTTATGTCATTTATAGTAAATGAAGAAGAAATAATTATAAAATTATCAAGAAGTTCATTCAAATAATTTGAATTGTCTTGAATAATTTTTTAGCCTCTTGACGCTTAAAATTTGATTGGAATTTCAATTATTTACGCAACAGTAGTTCTGATAATCGAGTGTCACCTGTTGCATGGAGCATAGTTTTCACAGCCGGATCGTACATCAAGTTTGGTAGGCTTCTGTACATACACTCCTTATGTACGAGTTCTCTTTGTAGATTTAGTTTCGGGATCACAGTATTTTTACACAAAATTAAATTGCTAACGAACTTAAATGTCTGCTGGGACAGACAGTCGACAAATAAACAATTAACCAGTTAATAATTTCGAATTTTGGAAATCTATTTTAATACAAATAACAAAAATAATAACGAAATATTCAAATATCATTACCAGCAATGTAACGTAAGCCTGAGGAACTACTTGATTTGGTGTTATAAATACAATAAAGATCAATCACTAGACAGCAAATATGTGGCAAGTTTGAGTTCCTTCAAACACCAGGCATATCCTGTAGACTATATATACTCTGGTAATCCTATTCATTGCATGCAATAAATAAATAAAATTAATATTTACAGAATTGCAATTCAAATCCAATTCACAATGGTTCAACGCCGATCTAGAATCTAGATCGGTCCTACATTATAACTTGAATAATGAGAACATAATTGACCAACTAGCTCTTCAATGGTTTTGGGATAAAAGTTTTTTTTTTGCATAAAAACTCTTCACTCCTTTGAGGAAGACAATGCAGTGCAAAGTAGTGTTGAGTATTCATATTTAGTCGTCCTGTTTTGTCCTCTGCTACTCGTTTAATCTCAGTTTTACTCAAGCCCACCTCTCTCATAATGTTTAAATGCTAAGTGACGTACCTTCAACTAAATAAGTCAATTCAAAATATATTTCACTCATTGTTGTGCGGGGAATTATGAACTTTGGATTTGTTGGGCTTTACCTCATCCATTCAGCGATCCGAAACAAGTCAATGAAAGGGAATTGGGTGCGGCAATATAATGTTATCTTCATTACGAGCAAGTATTAAGTTAATATCTATCGAACATTGCATTTGCTCAGACCAAAAACACACATGACTTTAAAATGTATCTTTACATTCAAAATTGCTTGCACATACCATTTTTAAACATTTTAATAGAAAAATATATTTTTTTATATCAAATTTAATTTGAAACATGGCATGAAATTATTTTTGTTCATTGAATAAAGGGGCAGACACAATTCTTTTTTCACTGGCATAAAAACACAGTGTACGGTAAAAACCGGAAGTGAAACAATTGTTTACACAAATGTCAGTACTCACGTGTGTGTGAGTTTTATGTGTGTATTAAATTTTACATATATAGAGTTTAAAATATCTTTTATTGTGTTAATAAAACATTTCATAGTCTATCTTGTATGGCTCAGCATTTTATCATTTTATCTCTAATCAAGAGAATATTCACAAGATTTAATAGAAATTAATATTGGGAGGAGAAGAAGAGGAATAAGAAAATTTTGTGTAGGCTTGAAAATGTTCTGTAAAAGAATTAAATGAATATTCACCAATTTAGAGGAAATTTTTATAAAAAGCATCAGATCCATATGCTAGAAATGAAGTATCGCTTAAATTGCTTTTTTAAATTTTTCCATGTCCAGCTAAAGTTGTAACAGCTGTAAACAGAAAAAGCGAAAGCAATAAATCTGTCATGGCATAAAAGACCTTTAAAGTCTAATTTTCAATTTCTACCGATTTCCTTTACATTCCACAACATCTACATCCGGACGACTCGAAAACATTAATACTTTCTTTTTTACATTGAGTGCTCTGTAACGTAAAGACAGTAAAAATGTACTAAAACGTGAAAGAATCTGTTTTATTTTTCAAATTAATTTATTTTTGGTTCTGTTCTTGAATCATTTATTTGTGATAATTTATTATAAAATGTTCGTAATGTTATAAAAATGAGTTGATGTTTTTGGGAGCCCACTGTACAAAATGAACATACTAGTAATGAGTTTAATTTTTGACAGCCAAACTGAAAGTTTCACAGGAAAAAGTGTAGAGTTTAAAATTAAGAAAATTTTTCACATTTTACATTATTCTTCACAAAGAATTTTCAAAAAAAAAGAAAAGTATTAAATTTATCAAAATTGCTCCAATATCGGAAAATGGTAAGCGGAAGTTATATACGCACTATTCGCCCACAGGAACATCTGAAAGAAAAATATTCGTTTCAAACTTGTATCGTTGATATACACTATTATAGAAAGTTGATGGAAAAATTCATTCGGTCTGGTGCTTGGAATGCTTTTTCGTCATTTTATGAAAAATGTTCATCCATTTTGTTTCATCGTCCCAAATCATAATCACTCCAAGAATTGCAGAGAGGCCACCCTCAGAGGGAAGAACCATCTGCTGCCTAGTAGCGTCTGTTGAATGGCAACAGCACCTAGATAACTAATCGCTTGACAGGATCGTATCGAGCATTAGCATCAATGCGATACCAGCCACTCAAGAGAAATCTGCCAAGCAACTTTTGGTATCAACCACATGCCACTACGTGATCTCCTAAGAGGCCTCACCAAAAACCGACCACAACTTCATTCTATGTTGTTAGGACGGAGCGAACTTGGTCTATGGACAAAGTCACTAAAGCCGCACAAATTTATCCACGAGCATAATCAATTAACTCCGTGGAGTGTGAACTAAGACCGTCCTCGATAAAAGTTCGGTTCAGGTATTGTGCAAACCCAAAATCACCCATAAACCTACACGATAGAAATTCATTGCAGGACTGCCGGTACCCGTGGTGGCAGTATATAGCCACTGGTGGTGCTTTCGGAGAGAACTCTCCTACAATATTCAACCCTGAATCGATTAGGTTATGCTAGACATAATCCCAGACCAACAAGCATAGCTTGCTTCTACGTTTTAATTACTTGTAAGCACATCCCTTGCCATGTGATTTCATGGATTGGGCAGTGGCAGACAAGTTTTACCGGTGTCTACCAAAGATCATGGTCTGGAAACGCGGGATACCGTCTCCCCAAAGTGCACCCAACCAACATGTAAATTTCACCAAGGTGCATACCGTACTACCCTGGGGGTGCTACTTTAATACAGAAATGAAAGTAATAATATTTGTCTTGGTAGAAAAAAATTTATGTTTCTTAATTGATACTTTTTGTTTAAACTTCTTTTACTTTAGCCATTTTCAAAGCAAATATAACCAATATATCATATGCTGAAATGAGCAAGAAACGCTTATTTTGTTATAAACTGAGTTAGGCCCTTTTTTATAATAAGGCAACAATGTGTACACAAGCATATGGTTTACCAGAAAATATTATAAATAAGTTCTCGAGAAAAGTATTTCACATTTATAAATAAATAAATTTGTACGATCCTCGTTTTTCAAAGACTTATTGACCTTCCCTCGTGTACTTAAGTTTTACCATAAACAATAGCAACGTTGCAATACAAAGTATGCACTTGCAGTTTAAGTATTGCACCAACCACCTCTTTATATTTGTTACGAAACAATTTTTTAAATAATTTCCCCAGTCTCAGACGAAAATGATTGATTTTGTTAGATCTCCGGCTACTTTTTTCAAAAAAAAAAACCTTCTTTAAAAACTGATTCATAATAATTATAAAAAAAAGTTGTCTATTGTCGTTTTACATGTTTCTTTCAAAGCAAAGCAACTTCTTTTGTATTCGTTATTGTATTAACATAATGATATGCCCAGTGCCACTTGTCTCCGTCTATTCTTTGTTGCTTAAAAAAGAATCTACAAGATCTTTATTGTGTTTTCTCCTACTCATGCCACCGTAAAAGCCACTTAAAAGTTCAAAAACATTTCGCTTTTTTTTCACTCTTCAAGAGTTTAGATTTTTGCACTTTATTTATAATGTGGTAAAATTTTCAATAAATTCTACTAAAATGTGCCACTAGATAAATAAATAAAGCGTGGGGTGGTTTTTCAGGTATTGTTGGCCCCCGGACTGTCAGTGTATTCATCTGGGTCTCTTGGGTTTTTGTACTAAAACATCGTATAATATCGGCTATATTCTTCTCTCAGAATAAAAACGTGTTAGCAGAATCTGTAAAAATTTGTAGTTAGTCACTTTAGTAATGTAGTTAGAAGTTTGTGTGTGTAACTGTAGGCAGTGGCTGTAGAGGAAATGTAAATGCATGTCTGCAATTTTATTCACATTACTGATACTTCGTTGTATGGGTGTTGCCAATATCGTAGAAATGAGAAGCAAGTTAATTATGAAACCAAGCAAAGTACGTTTTTACACGATAAACACTTTATGGATGAAACGGGCTTAGTCAAGTATTTTAGATGGAACTGGTTGTACGCTTTGAACTCGAACTGGATGGCGGCCTTCGTACTCAACGAAAATATTAAAAGCGCCGTACTTGACTTTGTATTCGATTCCCATTTTTTATAAATATTTTATTGAATATTTCCCATGATCTCATGCCTTGACTCAACATTGTTTTCTTACTTTTATTTTTATCCCATACTCGTATAATTTTAATATACTGTCAATACACTTATCAGTTTACTTTAATTATTCTAATGTGTGTATTTATTATCTTTTATTTATTTCTTATTTAACAATGCAAACAAGTGAGGCTTTTGTTTGAGCAACATTGTGGGGTAGCGAAGCACAGAGTTGCGTTTGTGCAAAATAACAATAGAATGAGCATTTTTGTTAGTTACTTAATTTGAAAATTTAATAGAAATAGTAATTAAAGTAATTTCATTTTTTAATTAGACTGGCTTTTAGCAAAACAATGATTTCTAATATCGGAACAAACTAGCGAAATAATTATACATCTTTAGTATATTTCCCATACATGTTTACATGCATACGTATACAGATACAAATATCACCTTATCAAAGTAAAAGGAAGAAGTTAGCAAAGAACACAATTCACGCAAGGCGAACCAGCTAACGTCACCTTTTCTTATGACCTCACATTCGATTTACGTATTAAATTTGATTTCATTCATTCTTACCTTAATAGAAGCACAAATAACAAGGACAACACATGCAAAAACGATTTGGTTTTGTTTATTGCGTTTCCCTGATAAAATTATCCTGACCGAACGAAAAGTGGAAAACCAAAAAATTGAAATATATAAACTGAAAATAAACAAGTTTTCTATGCCCCACACAACCTTGACCAAAACTAAATTTTTGATGGTGTGAATACATTTTTTAATACAGCTTTATTTTTTTCACTTTCTGTAATGTAGCCGATTTTAGGAACACACCCAATGACTTACCCCACATGTTCATTTCGGACAGGGAGAAATTTGCGCTCGCTAAAGGTTACTTTAAACGATTTCTTCTTCCACATGTAATTCAAGGTTGCCATTTTTACATGTAACTTGTCATTTTTACATATACTTACATGCAATTGGCAAAGATGGCAACTTTGTTACTTCCTCAAGTGTTTTAGCGCTTTTGCTCTTAAAGCACTTTCAAAACAGCTG
Organism: Ormia ochracea; assembly: GCA_963402855.1. Classification (NCBI taxonomy): domain Eukaryota; kingdom Metazoa; phylum Arthropoda; class Insecta; order Diptera; family Tachinidae; genus Ormia; species Ormia ochracea. The sequence goes on from OY727106.1 coordinate 47,041,040, forward strand.
AAAAAATAAACAAAGAACACGTGCGTTGCACATATGGAAGACACGTGATTTAGACATAGTAAAACATTATACTTTTACACGTGTAAAAGCCAAATGCGGAAGCAAATTCCAAATCAAATTTGGAAACGTTTAGGCAATCCGTGTGTATTTTTCTGCTGGAAATCCGAGTTCCTTGGCTAAGGAACAGATTGTTTAAAGCTATCACAATGTTTTCAATAGAAGAATACTTGGCTTTCAGAACAATTCTGAAAGCCTTGTACGAACCGTCTGAACAGAGATAATGCATACTTATGATGACAATTAAGGCCATGTAAAAATAGTGTCCACTGTTTTAAATTTAGATCTCTTTGGTGACATAAAATTTTTATGAGCAGCAAATAAGCGTACGGCATGCAAATAAATCGGTATATAAATCGGTATTCGCATTTACGTTTTCTTATCACCGCCATCTGTTTGAAATGTTGCAATTTGAAGAGGAGTGTTTCTTTCAAGGAGCAAACAATTTTGTAAAAGCATATTGTACACAAGCGACACTTACAAATTTCCCTAAAGCCCAATTACTGCACAGTACTTGGAAAAAGATGTACTGTGAATGGCATTGCAACCAAGCGAAGAATAATTACTAGTTTCAAAATAAAGCGTTTGCTTACAAGGAAATATTAAAGGCATTAATTTCAGATAAAACCCAAATTATAATACTGTGCAGTAAATAAATGTAGGGTTTGTAATTTTAACCAGACCCGCAATTCCCACCTCAAACATATCAAGGACTCTTTAGTTATAATTTCAAAGGGACGAAATATAAACTATCCACTGTTTTCATAGAGAACTCTAAAAACTTTAGTATATTCCAACACAGACATAACTTTGTGTTTATATTAAAATATTAATATCAGGATCGTCCAGTTCTGAAATCGAAATTTCGAGAGTAACTGATATAATGCTGTGGTGGCATGACATCAGCATAATCCCACAAAACACACGTTTACTAAAAGAGAGGGGATTTTCAGCTCTTGGTAAGCTAACTAATGATTTTTTAAAATAGCTCTGAAAGCAGCGAAAGCTTTCTCTTTTATCAAAAACCGACTAAGGCTTAGAAGAAATTCAAACAAAATAAAATGAGGAGACCAGCAATTTTTGGCTGACTTTGGGCAGAAGATTAGGCATATAATTTCAGAAAGCACAGAGGAACTATTTCCCCTAACATGCTTCCCCTGGTTGCTGAGGCTGGTGTTTCTATTTTTAATCTGTATTATGTAAAAGTATAAGACTACAGAATAATTAAAATTACTACATCTCAGAACTGGATTAGTTATTTTTAAAGATGTTTCTTTACTTTTTAAAACATTTCCAGCTCTTCTCGTTGTTATCAAATTAATGGCAGCAAATTCTCCGCTTACATTTTTAGAGCTTCTTTAGCAGTAAAACTGGAATTGTTTGCTAACTGGTTTTATTCCGCCTCCCTTTTATAGTCTTTTTCACTCTCCCTTATTATATTACCTTATAAATTAATTTAGGTTTGTTACGTTAAAATACGTTTAACACATTTTAAGATAACTGACAGTCTTAACGGTATTTATTACCAAAAAAAAATCCAGAATAAACAAACAATTGATAAATAAAAACATCTGTTTTTCCAACACTTGCTTCTGGAAAAGAATGTGTGTTCCTTTCCTTTATGGTATGGGTGTACTGCATATGCATGTGTGGGTGTGGTTAGTTAATTCTTGAAAGGAAATTCGAATATATAATGCAATTAGAATAGAAAAAACTTAACTTGGCAGATTAACTTGGTGAGATTTTTCTATATCACGAAGCCTGCTCGACTAAAAAAAGAAGTCAATTTAGCGATTTATCACATTAGAGCGATTAATACATGTAATTGAAATTTCCTGCAAATAGTTACCCTGCCGTGTAAAACTAGCGAAATAGTAAATATTTAAAAGAAAGAAAGTAAAGGCGACAAGGAAAGCATCAGAGTTATTAAAGCAGATGCCGTCTTTAGCTTTTGGTAAAATAACTGATAATTTATTTTATCAAGAACTACGAAAGGGGCGAAGGATATCAAAAGTTTTGTTTTTATAAAACACGGAGTACGGCTTAGAAAAAATTCAATCCAAATGAAATAAGAGAAAATACTTAGGGCATTTCCTTGCGTACTTCATATACTGAGCTACTATTTCACCACGTTCTGCTGGACTGCAACCAATCTTTCTTTCTAGCTCCATTTCATAAATTTTTCCTAATTCTAATTCAGACAACGTCTTCTAGAATTTTATCTGTACAGCAACAAAACTCAATTGGTGCTAAATGTATTAGGGGCTACTAATTCATTTTTTGTTTATTTTACGGGGAAGAACCGAATTTTTTCCATTGCTTTAAGATGTCACGTGCATTAATTGTTACCTGGAATATTTATGTGACGAAGTCATAGTCGAGATGACACACAGCTGAGTATATAAAACCTTAAATAGCGATTCTTTTGACGCGAAGCCAAAACACAACTCAATAAATTTCAGGAATTCTTTCTGCTCATTATCTTTTTTTTATTAATAAATTTACTGCTTATTTAAAATATGGTTTTTTTCATATAAAATTACACGCTGATGGTTTTGCATTTCATTTTACCGATTGCGTAGTTGAATTTAATTAATTTGAAAAACTGAAGAAACACAAATTGCTAAAAAATACATCATATTTGGAGTAAATAGTTGTAATCTCAAATTATCTATCAGATTATAATACAAAATGTATCTCTGTGTTGTTGTATAATTTTAATTTTTATATGTTTCATATAAATTATTTCCAGTAAAAAAGTAATTAATTTTGTTTTGTAATTTTTAAATATTTTAAATTAAAAAAAATTTTTTTAAGGAAATAAGTGTTGAGTCTGAATTAGCAAAGCTTATATTTTTTTATATATTTTTTTTAATAGTTACGAAAATTAAAGGAATGTTTTTATAAATAACGGGATATCCATTTCGCGGTTTCAAAAGTAACACAAAAAAAAATTTTTTTTCATAATATTTTTTTTTTTATTATAAAATTTGAAGTTTGGCATTATGTGTGAAACAATACATCATTTATGTGATCACCACGCGAAGTGTAACAAGCATTGATTCTTTTGAGGTAATTTTCGACCGCTTTTTTATACATATTGAGTGGTACCTCAACCATAACTTGACGAAGGTTGGTTTCTAAGTGCTCAAGAGTTAAAGGTTTATCTGCCTAAACACGGTCTTTCGAAATGGATAACTCGCTACTAATAAAACATACAAATATAACAAAGATGATAGTTTTGTTTGCCTAAATTCGTATATGCAGTTCATCAATGCTTGGAGTCATATCCACAAAAAAAAAGCAAGGCTACCGCTCACTTTAAACATATAGAAGAATTTTTCTTTTTGGCTTTAATGATTACAAAAATTAAAGGAGGATATTTAAAAGCATTAATAAAGAAGAAAACAGAATACGAGACTTCTAAAAATATGGAAATAAATTTAAAGTAAAATCAATCTAAAAAAAATTTTTTTTTGCTTCAATCCTGTTAACACTAAGGAAACTTCAAAGTGTATTTCAAAATAAAAATATATGTATTTTCATTAGAAACTATTGTTAACAATTCAATGCTAAGTTGATTAAATTATTAAAATAGTTATAAAAATAGTAAAATATAACACTCATAAGGTTTCACTCGTGTTAATGGCACCATTAATAATCGAATGGACCAATTCCTTCTACGCTCTTCCAGAATAATTATATTACAATACAGTAAGAAAAAAAACACATTTCAGAATCAAGTAAAAAAAGTTGGATTCAAATATTTTTATTAGTGACTTGCTTTGCTTCATGAGCGTTTTATGTTAATTTAACGTGAATTCAAATGTTAAAATGTTACATTTTCACTTGAGAATGACAAGAAATCAAGTTGAATTAACATTCTAGTAACAATTGAATCAAAAAAGTGTTACCATGTAGTAGTAATTCTGGTCCATGTTAAATCAATATGAATTCGATGTTGGCTCAACTGTTAAACCATTTAGATTTAACATGATGGTCATGTTGAAATAACATTATGAAATATTGTATGCATAAGATATATGTATGCACATGTATGCATATGGATAATAACATATGAAAATACATACAAGCACGAGTTCTTTAAATTTAATTGCAATATTTATATCCTAAATGTATTTTGCAATTATTAATTGGCAAAAGATGCAGAGGCGGACTTGTAAATTTATGCAGTTCCCTTAAAATTGATTCATCCTCTATGTTGCCTACCACGTGCGATTGGAAATGTTTGTCAAAATTGTTAGTTTCAACTTCATACAATAAAATGTAAATTTTATAATGAATTTTTATAATGAAAGAAAATTTTGTCATAAAATACAATAATTTCAAAACCGGAATTTCTAAATGTGCCAGCAAATATCTTAATTCCTGAATGTCATGGACTATATTTCTGTTATCCACAAGAAATTTGATAAAACTGATGGCCGCCTTTTTAAATAGCGATAAGATAATATATTATTATGATATATTTTTGTGTCCTTATGCTTTGCTTCAATTAGTAAGTATAGGGTGCTACAAAAAATTAGCTTTGGGATTAAGTGATCCATATACGAGTAGTTCAAAATAAATTGAGTTTATATGCTCGTACACCACGGATTTAAGCATATTTGTATGAAAAAGACAAATATGTTTGAACTTCGCTGATGAATGCAAACGCTTTGCTCTTTGCTTTGTACACTTAGAACAACTTTTGCGGCCAGCATTTCATTTCATTGCTCGTGGTATAAAATTATTTAGAAGAAAGTCTTTCTACTTGATTCCAACGATATATACATATGTGCATACATAAATATATATGTGAAATAAACTGGCTGTGAAAATCTTTCCTATCGCTTCACATTATCAAAACTAAGATCGACTTCAAACAAACACAATTTCGCACATCTTTTACACCATAACAAAGGCCTACAAATGGCTGGCCCTCGTATATGAATCAGTATGAAATTTGCATACAATCCATAATCAGTCCAATCCAATGGGGAGTATATTTCATTTATATTTGCTGGCAACTAAGGAAAACAAAAATTGAGATTTTCATAATTAGCGCTTTTTCCCATATTAGCGCTTTTTTCTGATAAAGCCTTTTGTATGGTTTTTAATGCTGATCTTGGGTTTATATTACTTTTTCTAGTTGATTTTATGTCTTAGAATACGTGTATATTTCATTTATATTTGCTGGCAATACTGTTCCATAGAGAACATTCGTTGCACTGTTCTGCTATGCAGGTTGGAATGAAATTAATGTTATTGCTTCCGTTTTAACATAGAAATTTCCCATATGGAAATTTGTATTTTAAGCACTTTAAGATCACTTTTTGCGTTTTCATTGCGTATGCAATGTGCACAGTGGGTTTTATTGGTTATGAGAGCGAAGAACAATAGTTAGAAATCTGTAAATTTATGCTGATGGTGGGTGAGACACGGTTAATGGAAACTAATTCAGCATTAAATAAACAGCGGACTGCACCAGCATTAACTAACTCATACTCGGGGCAGCAAACGAACGTGTACATGTATAAATACAGACATGCATACAAACATACATACATACGAACATTCATGCATACGCTTAATATTTTCCAAATGTACAGACATTTATTTTGTTTTAGCATTTTAGATGTGATAAAAAATGACTGTCCTGCCCTTCAGGTTTATTGAATTATTGACAGATAATAAGTTCAAGTACGTCTTAATGAAATATAGTATATGTACGTATGTAAGAAACTTCTTACCTGTTATTTTACATACAATGAATCCACTAGTAATGATCCAAAGAGAGTCCGCCTGTATGACTGTTATTTTCTATTTGCTTTGCTCTTAGCGGTATACCGAATTATGACAAAGACGTGTTTCAATGCCACCAGTTGCTTTGAAAACAATCTACTGAATGTTCCATTTCTCAGTCATTCACATATTTCAAGCTTGTTATTGCTGGCAGTGAATTTAAGCTCGCTCACTCATTTAAGCGTCAGGAGCACTGCCGTCTTAACGTTGTTACCTAAATTTGTTTATGTTAAAATTAAACCGGGTTTAATAGAGTTTTAAAGCGACTGTAGTTTTTCTTTTTGTTGCTGATTTGTGTGAAGGGAAAAAAGGTGTGTGGGAATTTTATAAATATTCAGTCTCTGAGTAATGTACGAGCACATACATACATAGAACTTTAGTATATATTTTCTTGCTTTAACTGCTTTAAATGAGAAGCTTATGCTGTATTTTTTTACTTCTTCCTCTTCTTGCTTTTTAGTTGTGTTTGTTGTTTTGTTAAAGCCAAGTTGTTTTATTATTTTTTTTTATTATTTTTTTTTTTGTTATTTCAAAACGTGTTACTGTATGGGTGAGTTTGAAAGCCGCGTTGAATTAATTGAACGCGTATATAGACAATTCATTTCATATTTTATGCAGAAACAGTAATACTCGTATATTTATGCACTTTTTCAACAATATGAAATAACAGATGAATGAAGACGCCTTTTAAAATTTTCCTGTTGCTTTTGCAGTGGTTGGTGTTTATTCACTCAACCAATATTTTTGCTGAAATGAAATCATGCAAGTATTCAGAAATTCACTCGGTTGTAACAAATTGCTAAACATTTGAATATTTTTTTAATTTTTATTGCTTTTAACATTTATTTTCTTACTAGAACTTTCTAATTTTGCAAGAGAACTTTATTAGAAATGAATTTTTATTAGCTTAAGTATAATTTAAATATGGCTGCATAAGCGCTGCCCATTTTTCATTTAATATTTCTTATTTAAAACACACATTTGATTAATTCGTATATTTTTAGACAAAAGTTACTATTTTTATTACAAACAACTTATATTCACTTCATTCTTTATTTTGTTTGTAATAAACTTACATTTGCAACAAAAAGCCTACGTAAGTTTGGTTGCTTTTTGCTACACCACATAACAACAAAACGAATAAATAGCCGAGCGTTACTACAGCCGAGCTAACGCAACTAAACACGTCTGTTACTTAATCACAACTAACTACTTTCGGAAAACTCTTCTGCTCTTACACTGAATTTTGATGTGTTGTTACTGCAGGGAGGAACGTTATGGCAACGAAACTGTTTTACGAGATAGCTTTTTATTGAAAAGCTTGCAATTCTTGAAGAAATTTGTTAAGAAAGACAATCTTGTAACATTCAGCTTTATTCCTTTATCCTCAGCATATTATTTGTTTCCTGCTTCATAATGCAGTTCTCTATCTCTGCAGCTCAAACCAACAATAAGCTGGCGCGATGATAGATAAAGTTTGCAAGCAAATAGTGTTGCCATACAAATGTTTAACTTTGACCATTAATAAAATTTTAAAACTACCTTTGCTGTAAAAATATATTTTTATATATTATATACATTTTATTTAAGAAAATTGTCTTTTCTCTCGTTTCAATATGCAAAGCAAAAGCCGGAGAGTATGGTAGATAGTAGGAGAGATCCTGCTAAAAAAGAAATCTGACAGTGAAGCCCCCTTTTTTTAAAAATCGCATCAAAATGGGGTTCCTTTACACAAAATTTATGCAAGCAATTTTTTCATTTGCTGATTGAAGTAAAAGCAACTCTGATCGCATGAAAATTATTATTTTACGAAAACTTTCATAAACTTTTGCTTGTAAAAATCGGGCACGATCCTATTTCTTCGGCAGAGGTGCCACATTTGACAAATCTGCTCTAGGAGGTCACATGTTCATACATGAACATGTTGAATTTCACATTTTTTAAAATTCCATTACTCATAAAAATGAAAAATTTAGAAATTGTTTAACTTTAAGTTTCAACAACATATCATATCATATCACATCGTATCCTAGAAGTCCTTGTCAATGAAACCAAACCAATATTCTTGTTTTTTGATCGGTTTTGTTTTTTATTTTTTATTTTTATTGAGTTATTTTATGATGATGATTTTTAAGTTTTTCATTTTTTATTAAATATTTTTTATCAACTAAAATACAAAAAAATAAAGTTTTTATTATTATTTTCTCTTAAGAAAGTTTCAAGTTTATTCAACTAACAAAATGTAATTGATATTGAAATTGGTACATATTACATATATGTATGTATACACATACATATATATGTGTGTACGTGTACATACATATGTCCTAAATATTGTAAAGTCGAAGTATTATAATAATGGTCTCATATTATGCAGTTTTATTTTAGTTTTGATTTCAATAAAAGCTCCATCATATCGTTGGCCGCATTGCAAAATTTGGTACACGTCAGTTTATATCATATACAATAATTCGTTTTTCCTTTTCTTCCCAAAATTTATAAAACTGTTGTTAAATTCTTTTGCATTTAAGCTAACGATATCATATAATCTCTTTGGAGATCAAAGGTCCTATAAAAAATTAAGAGAAAAATCGCAAAATTTCTTTTGAATTAAAAATGTTCCAAAATGATTTTCTTTTTTTTGCAAATTAGGAAAATTAAGACCTTTAAGCTTTATAGTACTTCTTTTTTTAAGCTAATGGTTAATCTCTTGTTTTCTAGAATTTGTAAACTTACTCGCTACTACACATAATTATTATTATTTATAATTTTTATTGAAATCGGTATAACGTTTCTCTTCTCCATTAAAACTTTTGTTTTTAATAATTTTTTTAATTGTAAAATTTTGCTTCCAATTTTCTTTATCACGATTAAACATTTACGTCCACAATATGCCATTTTTTAAGCTGGCAAGACTGGTTAAAAACGCTAATACTAAAGGTAACGTTTTTTTCCAAGCACAATCACATTTATCATGATTACTGGCATTTTTAAGGCGCAAGATAACTATTAACCCTAGTGATATACAGAAATAACAATATCGCCTGTAACGGCACTACACCTACGAAAAGCGCTAAAAGTTATTTAACAAGCTTAGATCAGTTTGGCAAAGCTAATCAATCCGAAGACTTGATTTACACGCATTAAGTTTCGATTTTTTTATGAGAAAGAAAAAAAGGAGTGTGGTATATATTTTTTAATAGCTTTCATATAAAATGAAAACTTTGTGTGTGTAAATCAGGTCAAACAAATGTGAATATATGAACCAATAATTTCTTCAGCAATTCCTATTTGAAGCATAACATATGAAAAATTAATTTGAAAAAATAAATAATTATAATATTTTTTCGATCATATGCTTCGTAATTTTTTAATAAAATATGCGAATGACGTTTTTACACTTGCCAACATCTCTCATCTTTCATAAACTCAATTATAAAAAAAAAAACTTAGAAGCCTTACAAGCCAATAGTTTCTCATCCTGTTTTCCTGAACATCTTTCGATTATTTCAGTTTCAGGACTAGAAAAGAGGAAAAGATCTGTAAGAAAGTATATTCTATCACTAAGAAGTAACTAAAATATACATATAATATAGAATATTTATGGGCTTTAGCAAAAAATATCCTTCCATTCTGAATACTATAGTCTTTACACGCTTTTCAAGAACAATTATTAAACTATTTAGTATAGGATGTATAAATTTGATTTTATTCAATATTTATTGGCTCAAAGACGTGAAAGCAAATAACACAGAGAAAGGATCTTGTATTGTAAACCACTTGTTCCCATTTTCAACATCTTCCACGGACCCCTCCAAGTGTCTTAATTTAATTGAGAAATCAACACTACAAGCTTGCCACAACGGCAACTCGGGCATCTGTTGCTTGTAAGAAAATTTTAAAATTGCCATCTTTCGCCATAGAAACGCCAACAACAACAAAAATGAATTGCATTTTTCAAAAAACCCGTAACTTATAAAGTAAACACTTTAAACATGATAAGAGCGGCATTTTTCTTAAAAAATCCATCGATTTTTTTTTTAATAAACTTTAAGATCACATATAATTTGTAATTAATTATTCGGTTTGTTTTTTCCTTAAAAAATTATTTTACGTGTACATAATTTTACTTTCTTGTCTTGTTAATATCACTATATTTTACTTCATATTCGGTTTATTTCCTTAAGCAAGTAGTAATTAAACACAACAGAAGCCACAGCTGCGTACGTTATTTTCATTAAATGTGAACTAATGCGTAGCACAATTGAGTGAATGGTGTTGTAGTTAAAAAAGAGTAACCGAATAGTCGACTTTTCTTACTTTTTCCGATTCAGGCCGACTAACAGTTTCTACACAAAGTCTAAAATTATCAGAATAAATATATATTTTTCAGATATATGACACAGGTTTTGTTAGAATGTTCGACAAATCGGCTATTATAAACCGATTTTATTATCGATTATAAACCAGATTTGAAGATCGAAAACCATTATTAGGATATATATGTATATATATTTATTTTATGCATTTAATATTTCGTAGTGTAATAATTTCAATTTTATGTTTTTTATACTAATTTTTGTTTTCCAGATTTAGTCCTGCTTAATATCATATTATTCATTTCATTTATTATATATATATTTATTTAATTCTACAGAAAATATTTAAAAGCCATTCAGCAGGAGAAATAAATCAAAAGCTAAAGTTTTGTGAGCATTCTCTTATTTATGACAATCGAATTTCACTGGGGTCACTAGTGGCTGAAAACATTCTTCCAATTTATCAGCACGATTTCTTCATTTATTAGGTATTAAGCAACTTTATATGCCTGCTAACAAGCGATTTAAGGTCTAGTCCCACTCACAGAAAATAAAAAATTATCAAAATAAATTTCGTGTATTAAAAATTTTAGGTTCTAAAATGGCGATTTGAAAAGTTTGATGAAATTCTAAAGGCCTTGAAAGTTATTTTAAAAATGATTTAGTTTAGCACACTGGAGAACAAAATGCCAGCAGTATAAAATCACTTTAGAAACGAAAATGTTGGCAAGCCACAAAAGAAGGATGAGCTCATCATTAGATATTTTTTCCAATCGATTTCCATCACGTGAGTACATATTTACACTCATTGTGATTGGTGTTTTTAAGGTGTGTTTGACATAAAATGCCAATAAAAACTATAAAAAGAGCTTTTTCCCATCACAGTGAAAGAAAAACGTTACCAAACACAATATGAATGAGTAAAAAATTTATTTTTAACAGAGAACTTAAAAAATCGCCTTATAATCGTATTTACTTAGTCTTAGAGGAACTTTAAATAACGTCCCATTAAAAAGTTAAATTTTTAATAATTACAATTATTTAAAGAGAATAATTTGTTAGAACATATTTGATAGAAAGAAAATCTATATATTTTTTAATTGGTTATGGGAAAGGATTTCTTTAATAAATCGGTGCCGCTCCGCTTTTGTTGTGTTTACATACTTGCGTATCTGGTAATATTTTCTTTTCTAGAGAAATGAAAAACAAAGGAAAAAAAAACAAAAAGTGTATAAAACGTAATAAATAATTTTGAAATGAAAAATATTGGAAACCAAAATACATTCCATACACATACTTACATACATATGCGTATATGTATGTATGGATCTATGCTAATGCGCATTTCAGCTGCGTTTTGGTTTTCACCTACACCACCATAAAAAACCATTACAGAACAGACTTTCAATCGTGAGCTGCCAAAACACAGGTATGTATGTATGTATGTATGTATGTATGTATGAATATCGTTGGTCTCAAGTGAAAAATTTCTAAGTCGCATTTTTTCCACAACATTTTTTTAGTTATTTCAAAATACTTTCAGTTCATACATTAAAATCACTAAAAAAAAAATCTATAGTCCAAAAAATTCTCCTTGGGGCTTTTCTACTTGAGACCAGCAATATGTATGTATATATAGTATACGCAATTTGTAATGGAAACTTAAAATAACAAAGACGCTTATAAAAATATATATGTATATATGTGTGTATGTATGTATATAGTAACAGTTTTACAGAGGAAGCTATTAAATTTTCAATTACATTAAAATAAATTTCATTTCAATTAAGTATTTGTTATTAGTCACTGTATTGAATAAAATTAAAACTAGGATTTATTTCTAAACATACAATAGAGTATAAATAAACAATTTTCTTAAATATTATTTGCTACTATTTAGTTTGAAAGGCTGTTTGCTGTTTTGTAATTGATTTTACACATAAAAGTATTTATATATATTTTTTTTTAGTTTTTATGTAATTGCTTTTAAATTAAATTAGTTGTATTAATAAAAAAAAAAAATAAAACCATAGAGAAGTCTTTAGTTTTAACAGGCAAATTACGGAAATAATTAATTATTCTGTTAATAAAAGTTTTTACCAGAAATAATTTCAAGTCCCTACAACAACTTTTTATTTTGGGTGGTTAGTTTTATTAATTAAACTATTTTCTAATTTAGTAATAGTTACAATTTAAGTTTATAAAATTTGTAAGTTTTTGTTATTTTTTTTTTTTCATTTAAGTTATATGTTTTGTATTTTCTTTGTTTATATAGCACAGGAGTGGACTTATATATAGCAGTTATAACACTTTTCTTTGCTTTCACTGTTATACTCGTAGAGGCAAATATATAAAGCATTTCTGAAAGAAAATTGTAATTGCTTGCTATAAATTTTCTATAATTTCTGTACAGGACTATATGTATATGTATGTATGTATATGTGTGCCCATCCCTGATTTAGCATTTAATATTAAGCTAAAGTTTTATTTATTTATTGATTATTTCTTTTTGAATTTATAGTTTTACTTTTGATTAAATTTCTTTTCATTGAATATTTAATTGGATAAATCAAACATTAAACTAAAACAAAAGATTGAATACAATTTTAAAAGAGATCTAAAATAAAGAGAACACAAAACCAGTAAATAAAATTTAAATTTTTAAAATTATTTAACAAAATATAACACGTCTGTGTTTAAATCATAAAGAAGAATTGACTATTAACTTTATGTTCGAAGTTTTTATTTTGCTAGCGAATAAAATGCAGTGAAATTATTTACAAATTATTACAAATAAAAAACCAACATTTTTCAGTTCAAATTAAATTTTGAAAAACTTATATGGTAAATTGTTTTCTATACTTAAAAGAATTTTATGATAAAAATGCCCGTGTTATATTTATGTCAATTGTAAAGCGTTTAAGGAAAATGCTGTTTATGTTGGCAAGAAGCACCATAAGCACTTATTATTTTCCCCCTTTTTTAAAGATAAATAAACTTCGAAGCAAAAACCCCCACCATATTGAGTGTGAAGGTTATGGTTTTCGTTCTTTTACATATATCTTTTCAAACTGAGGTGATGTGCTTCACTAAAATAGTAAGTTATTATATAATATAGATGTTTAAGGATTTTTACATGCTTTTTTTTATATATTCATATAATTGACATTATGGTAGCAAATAAATTGTTAAAAAGAGAAAAATAATTTTACAATTTTTTACATGATTATCCAATTCAAAGTAGTCTCGTTAATACGTTGTAATACCGTATTTAGTGTTAATTTACGCATGCATATTATCATCGTTGATAATTAAAATAGCACACAAACTGCTGGTGTAACGAGTACAACTCTAGGCAAAATTTACAAGCATTTTGCTTTTAATTAAATATATGCTGATTTGAAAGACATATTTTACGTAGGAGTGCAGATAATAAGGTGAGAGGAAAAGGTTTTTCAAAAGCAATAGGAAGGAAATAAAATAAAATATTTATTAAATTAGGTGAATAAAAATAGGTATGCCAAATAAACAAAGTGGGTTTTAAACATGTCACTCACGTGCGCACGTGTTAAGGCATTATGTCTGCCTTACTTATTAATTTTCAGAAGCCTCACCAGAAAAAGTTATCGAGTATACAACGTCTGCACTACCATTTGTAATATGAAAAAATTATATATCTATTTATATATACTCAATACAAGAATGCAATACAATTGGAATTGTATAGTGTGCAGATAGATGTTCTAGGAAGAAAGGGTGACAATCTTATAAATAAATGTATTGTGACTACGGTTAAATCATAAAAAAAATTAATTATTCAAATTAACTTCAATTCTAATGATCATAATCTCTAAATCTTTTTTTTTTCTTCAATTTCCTAGTCAAATGAAATTTATTTTAATAAATTAAAAAACATTCGATCTGAAAGAAAAAAAAAACAAAAGTTACACAACAGTGATTATTTTTACGTAATTTTTTCCTAGACAAAATGCACAGGTTGCATGCAAGTACTTTTTTTTATCTGTTTCGTGTTGTTTTATATACCAATTATAGATTTTCATTTCTCAATATTCGGCACACTGCAGCGATACAATTTTGATGTCAAATAACAAAATTTAAAACATGAAATTCGGAAAGCCTAATACATACATTATAATGATGCAAAAGTATTTGGTAGTGGGCATTATTTTTTATATTCAACAGGCAAAAACCACTTTAATTATGACTTATTTCCGCATTTCTTGTCCTTTTTTATTTTAGAATTATAAATGATTCAATTTTACGTGATTTGATATTTCGTGTTTTGCAGAGTTTTAAAATATTAAGTAAATTTGTTTACTCAAATGGAAAATATTGGCTATCATCTTTTTAAAAGTATTAATCTTTCGGAAAGATATTTAAAATCTAAGTATTACTTGAAGTAATCAGCATATCCTAGTAGTAAGCGCTTCAACATCACTCTCTTAGAAAACCCTGTAGATAAATTTAAAAATAATCAAAATGAACAATTTATGTCGCTTCAAGCAATAAAATTTTAGTCTATATCCTACAATTCTTGAAAATACAAGTTCGTTCGCCAACTTCATGAGCCATTTAGAATAAATTTTACAAAAAAAAAAAAAAACAAAAATAAACATTTTCGCATCCCTAATTCATAACCAGGATCGGTTTAGAATTCCTCATAAACTTTATTCAAGTTCTATTAACGTGCTGTTTTCTTATATTTCTTGTTGCCTTCTTGAAATTATGTGTGTTATGTGTGCGGTTAGTTTGTATAAGGATGAAATATCGGGACAGCATAAGTTTTCAAAAGAGGTAAGTTGTGGTATGCATAATAATTCTATTAGTTATTTGTTATATTAAGTTATACATATGAATGCAATTAATTGTTGTGTGTGTGTGTGTGTGTGTGTGTGTGTGTGTGTGTGTGTGTTTCTTTGTTTTCCCCTTTATAGTACATTAATAATACGATATCATAAAGTTAAGCCTAAACACAATTTTTAAAGATAATGCTAAAGGTTTTCATTATTTTTTAGTTAATAATAAGTTGGTTTCCTTTGTTTTTTGCTTTAATAATAATTGTATATATATTTGATGATTATAAAAAAAAAAACTTAAATAGAACTACAAAAAAACTAATAACTATTTTTAATGAATAAATAAGTATTGATTTTCTGTATTCTTTAGTTTTTATGGAGTAAATTTAACAAATTTATATTTTAAATAAATTTTTTAGTACACATTTAGATTCATTAGTATTATTATTACTTTTTAATTAGAGGTATTTTGAAATGTTTGCATTTAGTTTCTTGATTGGTATGTTTTGTTTAAACTAGTTATGTTTTAAGATCGTTTAAAGTATTATTGACTGCTTATTTTATAATTATTATTTGTGATATTATATAAAATATATTTTCTTAATTATAAGTAACAAAAATACAAATTATAAAATAACATTTTTTAGTAGGAAAAACGTAAAACAAATTCTTTCTGATAAATTGGAAAAAAAATATAAATGGAAAAAACATATGTATTATGAAATAGACTTAAAAGATTCGAGCTCAATTATTATATATTTTTCTTTTAACAACTTAAGAAATTGTTTTATTTACTTTTTAATTTTGATACAACTCAGCAAGTTTTTTTTTCAAATAATAGATATTATATCACATTTGCAAGCAAAAAAAATTATTTAACTTTTAACAATTGTTACTACTATAATATATAAAAAAAAAACAATTACGAACTCACATTGAAATTTTAAAAAAATCGAAATAAAAATAATTTTTAAATGGATAACAAGGAAATAAATTTTTTACACTTGTTGCATTGTAAAATATTTGGCTTGAACTTGTACTAAAGTTATTTATAAGTTTGTATATTATTATCAAAACATAAAAAAATATATATGTTGGTGTTTTTTCTTAGTTACATTCTGTAACAAGCGAAAATCCCTTTGGAAAAAGTGATGTATATTTGATAATATATGATGGTATTTAAAATCTTTTTAGAATTACCATGAAGATGGCATTCAAATAATTTTTTTTCTTTGCGAAATACTACATTTCAAAAATAATTGTGGTGTAATTGTGCTTTTGTTCTGATTTCAAACCAAAAATAATACAATTTTTGCAAGTTTTAAATTAACTACCTTGTCGAAAAAAAAATTAAAAATAAAAAGGCACACGTGAAATGAAACATAAAGAAATTTTGTATGATTTTTAAATTTTTGGTACAATTTGGCTAAACTCAAGTGTTTGTTTTTAACTTTAAAAAAAAAATTTTAAATTTGCAAATTCAAAAGGATGCGTAGGAAGGATATTTGTATTTAAATTAGAACAATTCTTTATGGTTTCAATTATTTAATTTATTATTTTTTAATTTCGTTGTATAAGTGGTATTTTTAAAAGTGTTTTAAAGTGAACAAGTGAGAAGAGACGATTAGAATGAATTCATACTTTTCTTTGTTTCGAATTTTTTTTAGTTCTTCCTTTTTATTTGTATATAATTTTTTATATGTTTTAATATTTTTACAAAGCTGAGTAGTAATTATTCAATTTTTCTCTACTTTTATAAATGAAATTCCTTATTGTTTCGTAACTTTTCTCTTCTTTATCTGGTGTTTTTGGTTAATTTGGTTTACTTTGAATACTTCTGTGAACATAATTAATTATGCAATTGTTAATTAATATGTAGTTTTCTCTAGTCTAAGTGTGTAAGAGTAGTTGTTGTATTTTGCATAATAACCTTATACTTTTTTTATTTAAATTTGAACTTCAATATAATCATCGTCAGTACTACTTTCTTCACTAATGCTTCGCATATCCTCTGAGAAATCACGACTATCGATAAATTCATACAGATAGATCTACAATGAGAAAAAGAAAGTTGATAGAATGAGTAAAATAAATAATTTAAAAAAAAGATAAACACGAAGCTTAAACATAAATTATATACGAAATAAACCAAAAAAAAATATATTGTATATAAAAGAAGAAATATATATAAAAGGTAATTTTATCTCTAGTTGCCCCATGTGGCAATTACAATTTCAGTACTTCTCCAAAATGTTCTTTCAGGTTATGCTACTAATATTACATATCTTATGTACCTATGATAATATGTTATCTAATTGCGTAACATATTACGTCACGTATAATATAAATAATATTAAGAAACATACTTAATACTGCTAATTAGCATTAATTTGCTTCAGTATTTACTTTCTTACGTTTTTTAAATTCGAACCAATCATAAATTTATTATTTCTAGGTGTCAACGATGTTTGGCACGTTCTAAAATTATATTTTGAAAAAAAATTTTTTCAGAGTGTGCAGTTTTAATTGAACTTTTGATATTTGTTTTCAGTATCAGATAAGATTTGTTGTGGTAAGAATTTAAATTAAAATGGTTCAAGACGGAAATTTAAAATACCGAAAAAGATAGAAGAAATTGAATTAAAACAAGGAAAGAAATTAATATTATCAATTTTATGCTGGTCATTGAATGATTTTCAAAAACGAAAAAATTAAAAAATTTAAAGATTTCGATTAACATAAATTTTCAGAAGTCTCAAAAAATTAGAAATTCATACAACCGTTTGTCTGTTGCTTGTGTAATCCGCTTTTAAAAATCTTTTAATCTGCAAATCCAGCATAAAATATTAAAAATATTTCTAAACTATTTTAATGACTTCAAAAAATGTAAGACGACATTACAATATTGAGTTTTGACGTTATTCAATTGAAATTGGAAACATTATGCTCCAAATTTCATATCCTATTCCCAACAACATTCTGAAAAACATATACACAGTTCAAACAAACAAAATTATAATTTCTTTTTTTGTACAAAGTAAATTTTTGTCTGATTTTGTAAAAAGTTCGTAGGCTTCAAAAAAAAAAATTAATGAAAAAATTAAAAAACAGATGAATTAACAATTGTTTTAAGCACACTAAAATTGTATATCAAATGGTATATAAATACAACATTAAATACATTATTACTTTGATAATATTAAAATTATTAAATATATTTTCATTATAAAAATATACATCTTTGTTGGTTTCTGTCAAGATTTGAAAGGTTTTATTAGTAGATAAGTGTTATTGTGCATACACTCGAATTCAGAATATGTATGTACATTATATTAATATCTACATATATTACATTTGAAGCTAGAAAAATTTGAATTTTCCAAATTCCCAGAATTTACCACAAAACTGCTTATAAAGTTTTCTGTTTTGCAAGGTTTTATTTTAAAATTTTCCTTTTGCGTGTTGTGTTTTATTATAAATATATTGCCCTCACTCAGAACGAAAGACATTGATTTTTTGTTTCGTATAAGATAATGTTTTATTTCTGCGATGTTGTCAAAAATGGTTCGAAACAGGATATTATATTAAGAATATTAAGTTTTAATAACTACATATCTTAATATCTGTTGTTGTATAAAAAAAGTATTGGAAAACCACACAATTGCCAGATAATCAGTGACAAACAAAAATTAAAGATCTTCATAAACAATAATTTTTTTTGTATACTGATGGTAATTGTATATTAATTTAATTATTGTATAGTAATTAAATATTTAGGAATAACTTTACAAAGCAACTTAAAATGCGATCTTTCCATTCATGAAATAAAACATCAAAATAAATTTAAAGTCTCCACTTATAATCGATAATGCCTTGAATGAATCGCATCTGAATTACATATTGTGTGAATACTTGCAATATGAATAATGTCTGCCAAACATCTTTATAGTCTTCAGAATAACGTTCTGAAAATTTTTATATAACCTACCAAAAACTCATCTCACAATATCGATTTATAAGGAAATTAGCCAAAGAGTTCTTCCTATATACACCATACGTGATTATTTGCTTTTAATGCCCCTATTATGGTTCACAACACCTAAGTGTTATGTTGTACAGGAGACAACACAACACTTATAGTTTTTCTGATTATGGTTTACAACATATACATAGATGTTGTGTAAGTCACAGGGTTGTTCTTCAATGTTAGTATACTTTCCTTAAAAAATTCATCTTTGGGTACACAAAACAGACAGTTGAAAACAAAATTAACACGTTTCAACATATTTAGGGCCAAGTGAAAATTTAAAAAAATAAGCAGAAGTTATTTTCCTTAATATACAAAACATAAATAAGTAATATAAATATATGTAATATATTTATGAGTAATATAAATAAATAACAAGTTACAAAAAAATTTTAAATAATGGACATTAGCGTCGAGTTATTCTTTGATAGTGATGAGCATAAAAATACAAAATATAAAAAAGAAATCTTTAAAATAAATAAAAAAAAACATTTACTAAAATAAAAGTTATTGAAAATAAATAGTAACCAGAAAAATTTGTCAACGAATAATTTCAGAAACAATTTTCTCTTCTTACAGTGAATTATATTGAGAAGAACTTCTTTTTTTAACGACACAACGCCTACTTAGCTGTTGTAAATTTTTAACCGAACTAACAGCACTTAAAAAGAACTGTTGCGAACCATAATCGTAATTTCAAAAATACAACATCAAATTGACAACTATTGTGAACCATAATAGGGGCATAAATATATAAAAATAATATTACTGAATACTCAACGTTTTGGATACGGAGTTGTAATATGTACAATCAATTCATTTCTTCACTTGAGGTCTATTCAACGAATATCTACATTAGCATTATTTAGAAAATATATTCATAGCTTAACCGAATCTCTTCTAATATAACAAATCAATAATGAAATCTTATTAATTAATAAAAATTGAATATTAATTTTTAATTGAATTTAAGGAAAGTGTTTTATTTTGCTAACTTGCCTCAAAAATTCAACTTGAGGTGCTGAGGTTATATAAAACATTGTATAACATAAAATTAAAAAAAAATTGAACTTTATTTTTAATATTTTTTTTTTAAGAAATGAAATATATTTCAGTGGCTAGGAATATTAAGCTACTCCGGCAAAACATATAACCAATAAAGAACAAAATCAAAATTACTAAAAAAAATTTTTTACTATGTGCAAAATGGCTGCTTTTAAAAGAAATTAAATACTATTCCGAGTTATTGATTTTATGAATTGAACTGTTCCCAAGATGGCAGAGATTTTACTGATCGATTTACAATCATATAAATTTAAAGCATGCTTTTTGTGAATTCAATTACTTTTCACAAAAAGTAATTTTCAGAACATGATACCCTTGATATTCTATTTAAAATGCATGTTTTCTACACAAATTTGCATTACGAATATATTAACGTTTGTAATAAATATAACACTATAAAAAATTAAATTAATTTCATTTATACTCACATCAAGCAGATCTATCAGTTCATTATTACTACGATTTATTTTACGAGCCTTTTTAGGACAGCCGACATCAACCAAATCACCATTGCTCAAAGCATGTTTGTAGAAACATTTATTACCAAAAGGACATTTACCTTTACCCTGTAATAGGAGAAAATAAAGAAATATATAAATGCATATATTCTTACATATTATCTATTATGAAGAAAATATTAAAATATGCAAATAAGTATGGCTTTCGTATATTATGAAAATATTTTTAATTAGTTTATAAATTTTTACAAAGAATTATTTTCTATGAAATGGGCATGAATCAAGTGATTTTAACATATATTATCTATCCTGTCAAATTTTTATTTTACATTCAATTTGAGTTGTTCTTTTTTAATTTAATATTTTCATAAAAGGCGAACCGTACCAACCTTTTTAAAGTACTTGCAGTCTTTTATACATAATGCTTTGCGGTAATCACCCAACAGTTTGTCTTTTTCGTCTTTTGTTTCTACCCAAAAAGAACTAGGGCAAACAAAATCCGATGCTACACGACACTCCGGGCATGATCTATAATACAAGTAACCAAATTAAAATTTCTTACATAAATTTCTAAAATTACTAAAAAACTAATTTACCTAGTAATTTTATGTTCAAAATTTTTTGCTTGCCGCCATTTGCGTATGCACTCTAAACAAAAGATGTGATTGCAATTGGGTAGTATGCCAAACCGTTTTTCGTGGCGGGCTTTTTCCATGATGGTATCAAAACAAATTCCACAAGTTTTATCTTTTGAGCGTGCTACGGCAAATGAAAGCTCCATAGCTTGCTCGTGCTGTTGCAGACATTCCTTTTTATGCATTTTTCGTTGAGCATCGTCATGGGGATTGAGGCAAAAGTGGTCACACATTTCACAAAGTTCTAAATGAATAGGATAGAGGCAGTACACGCCGTAAGGGCAAGGACCTTCGAAGGGACAAATTTCATTGGCAGAACCAGCTCTATTAGCATTGAGCAAATTTTCTGCCGAATTTCCCGCACTTGCACGTGCACTAGTTGTGCCTACCACATCAGCCCATGAACGTTTCGTGTTTGTGTTCAAAATCTCACCTCCACACAGATTAGATTCAGGTATAAATACCGGAGCATTGACCCAACTACGGTGGCTAGTACTAGGACGTTCATGAGGTATGTTAAAGTTCTTACCTCCATCTTCAATGTTTAAATCATGTGAAAAACGACACATTGAACCAAAACGACAAACACCTCTCGCAAAATAATGGCAGGGTGCAGGATTTAAAGGCAGGTGTGAAATAGAAAATGAACTAGAGGCATTGACATTTAATTCCCCACTCTCTGTTACAATTGGTTTTGTTGCTGTGGTAGAAGCTGAAGAAGAACAAGCAGCTTGACTTGAACTTGAAGGCTCCATAGACAAACCATTTTTTGTTGTTGTTAATGCTTCAGTACTCATTGTAACAGTGGTGGTTTCGTTTTTTTTTTATTTGCTTATCTTTGTTTTGCAAAACTATCCTTTATTGGCTTTGTTCGCACACTACAACACTGTGCTTTGCTGATTCGATCGCAACTAGAATTCGGATGCAATGGCTTTAGTACTCCTTCGGTAAGGACAATAATAATATCATTTCCTAAATTCCTATGGCCTGGCCTTTTTTAGACACTGTTGATACGTGTGAAAACTATGCAGCATAAAACAATAATTACAAAAATATTTCTTTTAAAAATATTCTTTCCATAATAACCTATAACGTTAATTTTATTTTCTTTTCTCTTTTTTTTCTTTTGTGTTTGTTTTTCTTCCTTAAAGTATGATTAGAAAATGCTGTAACTCACCGACTTTATTAAACGTATTATATTTGTGATTATTTACATTATTCACATTTCTAAAATTCTAAAATTCATTATTTGAATGTTTTCTTACCTTTAATTCACTTTTTATTACAAAATAAGTTTTTTTTTTCTTTCAGTAATTACGTTTTGCAGAGAAATTGCGTCTAATGAACAGGAACGTCAATAATACAAATAGTCTTTGTCATTAGTTTGTGGTGGATTTTTATGTTTTTACTTTTTTTGCTGAATGCTGACATAAAGATGGAGAATTGTTATAACTTAATATATACAAATGTGTATACACAAAATAACCAGTGATTTTATTTGTAATTTTCAACAAATATTTGCAGATTAAGCCAGTGCATCGAAAAAAATATTTTACAAACAAAATATAACGGGGCTTATTAAAGAATGTTAAAGTTACCTCCAACATAAAAAGTATATAACTGTTATACAACAGATCGAAAGTCTTGCTAGAAAAGTTATGACATATGCTTTTGATGGCATTATAGACTGTTGATTCTTCCGCAAGTATATATACTCGTACATATATATATATATATATATATATATAAATATATGTATATAAATTCGCTTTTTGGATGTATGTACTTTATTTATAACACCAACACTATATTCGGAGTAATATTCCTTTAATTTTTCTCGCTATTTTGATTTAACATTATGCTTAGAACAGCTAATTATTAACACCTTTTATTTTAAACCGTTACGTATATAAATCTAATTTCCCCCTCTTTAAATAGCTATTCTTATTTGTTTAACTGTAATAAATACTTATGTTGTTAATGTTAGGGGCATTTTAGCTACTTAAATTAAATTATAAATCAATTAATTTTATTTCATATCTGTCAAACAAAACACATATATGAAAATTTTGCTTTTTTTATATACGTATGCATTATTTTATTGCAAGTTCTGTGTTAGTAATTACGGTTCTTTCAAAATTTATATCATATTATCATGTATAGTTTTTTGCTACAAATTGATAAATTTTTTTAATTGATGTAGTTTGTGTTAAGCTATTATGTCCAATTCACCACTTTTTGCAACTATATATGATTTATATTGTTATTGACCCCATTGTAATTCAACAAATACCAATATTTTGTAAGTGCGGCCTACTCTCTCTAAATTTATAACATTAAAATAGCAAACTTGGCATCACTTGTTATCATACTTCTTTCCTCAATATCTATCTATTTAACAAACGACTAATTGAAGTAATTTTTGTGAAAATGTATCAAAAATCTGCTGCGCGATTATTGGCTCCTGTTGTTCGTAATGTCGTCCAACGACGTTTTGACTCAGTCATTTCCTCACCACCAACCCAAAAGATTTCCAAAGCAGTAAGTGTACCTGCAATAGTACTCTAATAAAACTTTCCTTTAGGTTACGTAAGTAAAATCACATATATTTCTACATTTTGTAATTCGCAGGAAAAATTAATTCTTGGAGGTGGTATGTGCCTTGCCACATTGTTTATTCCCGGCTGGGTATTGGTTCACATGAAGGAATACCGTGGATTGAAATAAAACTCCAATGTATTAATATACGTATCAAGACAATGAGAAATTGGTGAAAAATATATATTTAAATAAATATAATAACAAAATAGCCTTCTATTGATATTGTGTTAGATGGATGCTCTTGTCAAATTTTTTTTATTTATTTTAATCCAGTGTTCCACATAATATTCATAATGGGATTGAGTGGATCTAATACTCATTTGTGTAAATGCAATTTTTCGTAATTTGTTATAAACACCCATAGATAATTTAACTGCTGAAGACTATAATGTGTGGGAGAGCCCTTATTGATTTTGAATTTAGCTTAGTACAGGGACATTTAATATAGAGTTTATATATAGAGTTTAAAATTAGAGAAAAATTTACTTTTTCTGTTGTTGTATTATTTTTAAAGAGTACACACTTCTAAATAGGTTCATAACTGCATATTTTAGAAAGTCTATATAATACCAGTAATGATTTATTTTAATATTTTATTAAAATCCGATGTAGGAAGGACTAAGAAAAATTTTGATATTGTAGTTTAATTTTAACATCATTTTCGGCACGCTAACACAGATTTTAATGAAATATAATATTTTATTTATCTTTGTCTAACAAAGTTGCGTTTATTGTTGCTTATCAGATTTCTCGCTATCACTCTTTTTATTTTTATCCTTACTAAGAGATCCAACTGCATCGCGAACAGCATCAGATTGCGGATCTACACCCGGAAGATTTTCTAAGACACTCTGTAAGAATGCCGGATCGCCAATGACTTCGGAATAATCTTCATCAACGTCCATTGGGGCAGTTTCTTCGGTTTTTGGACGTTTGGCTTGTTGCGAAATTGTTTCATCTTGTAGATAGAGGGATTTTATATTAAATGTTGATACCACTTTTTTTTATATTAAGACTCAGTAGCGAAGTGATAATAAAATATACATTCATATGTATATATGCACTTACCAGCATCCTGCATTGACATTTGCATGGCAAAGGCGATTTGCTCTTCTTCAGTCATGTTAGCGAAATCTGGCAAATTGTCATCATTCTACAAATATATTAATAAATATTTATTTTATTGATATGTTAAAAATACTACCTGTTCTGTGGACATGGCCAGAGCACGTTGCAACATTGCTTCTTCGGAATTTGGTTCCTCAACTGCCGATGTTGCTGTTACGGCTGCACCAGTAGGAGCTTTGTCATTATTGCCTGCATCTGAATCACTTGCACTGCCTATTGCACGTCGCTGTTCTTCTTCTTGACGCTGCCTTTGCTCCTCCATAGATACTCGTAAGGCTAGTGCTAATTCAGGATCTTCATTGGGATCAACACCAAATTCGAAACCGGCACCACCCAAACCAGCTCCACCCATACCATCCTCACCTTGTATAATGGGTGATGATAACAAAGCATCAGACAGACCTGAACCACGCGGAACGCATACTAAATGCGATCCAGTGCCATCTTTGCCATTCAATGTATTAATAAAGGATTGTAAAATTTCATTATTTGCTTCGTGATCACCAAAGCTAACAATATCAACATTAACTTTTTCCTTCTTCAAACGTTTGCCCAACTTGATAAATTCTCCTTCATCATGTTTAATGGGTGAGCCCACAAAAACTACAATGCGCATTTTGTGGTTTTTGCCTTGACGATGTTTTAAAACCAACTAATAAAAAAAAGATATATAATACGTATTTATTGAGATAAACCAAATACTTACATGGGCAATGCGGACGCCAGTAAGAAGGTTAATTTCTCCTTTTGGTTGTACTAAATGCATTTTCGAAAATATACGACCGACTTCACTGGTTAAAGTAGCCAAAACTTCGACAGTGCTAACAAAAACAATATAATTTTGTGTCAATAAGTTATTAAATATGTAAATTTAATTGATTTAAGACATACTTGGAAATGGTCATAAGACCTACGTTGTTTTCTGGGTTAGCACGTACTTTAGTAAGACAAACTAAATTAATACCATCCTTTTGTACATTCAGTCGAGTAGGAAAGTAATCACCATTCCGCTGGTAATCACTGTTATCAAAGCTTGAAAGTGTTTGGAAACAAGTATATTATTTTTACTCATGTATGTATGTATGTATATAATTGGTAATGAACACAGAATAAACATTTTCTAGACATACTATCTACGAGTCGAAATTACTGATTTCGATGAATTTTTATTTATTTAAAAAATAATTATTTGTACAATTTTGGTGAATATTAAATATAATTTTTAATAAATATTTACCATATCATTGTACTTTCCAAAACCATTTTTAATAATTTTGCTTGTCACTAAGCCACAGGGTAGACACTGAGCAGTAATTACAAATTCATAATAAATGACATTTTTATTTGACTATGTTTTTTCATCATAAATAAACAAAATTTTAGGGTTGTATTTTCATTAAATAATTGAACAAAGAAACTTTTTGAATTGACGAAATGTGGCAACTTTTAGTAACAGTCTGTCATAAGGTTTTTGTCATGTGATATTTAAAGAGCAGAATTGATTGAAATTATTTCATTTAACGAAACAAGTGTTTTAAGCATTTTTTTTAGTTTAGAATATTTTTAAAAAATTTAAAATGGTGGAAGCATTTGTAGCACCTGTAGTTATGACTTGCATCTGGGGATTCATTGGAATTATATGCCCATTCTTTGCCAGAGGTCCCAACAAAGGGTATGATTTTACTGACAAAGTAGAATGAACAACAATAAGTTCAATGTTTTTTTTCAGAGTCACTCAATGTTGTTTAATGTTGACAGCAGCAACTTGTTGGCTTTTGTAAGTATTTTTATACGCTCCTTTTCTTTTTTCTCATACCTTTTAGTTTTTCTTTGTATTATTAATTTTCTTGGGGAAAAACATTTTTTTTTTATTTTATACGTTTACCTAATATGCAATGAGTTATATTTTTCTCTTTCAGCTGGCTGTGTTGCTATATGACACAAATGAATCCTTTGATTGGGCCAAAACTATCAAAGAATGAAATCATGATCATTAGTCGAGAATGGGGGAGTGAAATTAAAGATAGCATCGATATTATATACCACTAAAGCTGTTATGTGCAAAGAAGAAAATTTGCGTCAATTATATTTGGTTGTTCAAAAGTTCTTAGTGCCTTAAATATATAACTTAGTGACCCTCAAAAATATGGAGCACAAATGTATATATGTACTTTATTATAAAGATGTTTTCATTAAACAATGCAAAAAAAACCTGGTGTTAATACACAATTTGTTTTTATTTATATGGATATGTGGAATATCAGCTCATTAAAAAGTGAATCCAGTTCAAGCATTTGTGTCGTAAATTTTTGTTCTCGTTTGATTACCGCTTTAAAGTAATCTCGAACGTTTGTTACTTGTTCCTTAATGAAATCAGTAAAATGGCTGTAAGGTTCATTTAGTATTTTCATACTTTTGCCGTACAATATATATGCACAAAGGCAGATGAAAATTAGTATTTTGTTTTCAGATATTTCAATTATATAAATCTTATAAAAACTTGTAATTGAGCAGACGCAATTTTAAGTGTGTACTCGTGGATTACGATCTTTATTTTTTATAATTTCTAAACAGTACAGCGAATGAACAACTTGCCATTAGGTTTGTCATACCACGACAAAAATTTGTTACATTCATTGTCAATAAAAATCACAATTTTTAAAACGCGAACGTTATCTTTTCGAATAAACAGATTTGATGTTAAATATATATTTGCGAATTTACTCGAACAGACCGAAACCCATGTCGTCGTCTTCCTCTTCTTCAGATTCTTCCTTTTTAACTTCCTCCTTCTCATCAACAGCACCAGCTGCAGGAGCAACGGAAGCAGCTGCAGCAGCAAACTTGCTGGGATCCTTAATATACTCCTTAATTGTCGCTGCCTCCTTGAATTCAACATCGGTTGTAGCGGCAATAGCCAACAAGTTTTTGAAACCATTGGCAATGCTATGGGGAGCAGATGCAACAGTGGGATACCCAATTTCCAAACATACAGCAGCTAAGTTGGCAACACCAGCTTGGAATTTAGCGCGCAAATCTTCTGGTTTAATGTCCAATATTTCAGGAGAAAATATGGAACCAGAATCGTATACTTGACTTACTACCAAACCATATGAGAATGGAGATATGTTCAACATGTTAAGCAAAGTAGCTTCTGAGGCGCCGACCTTATCTCCAGGTTTCAAAATTGGTACATCGTTGATAATTTCAATTGTACCTTTCGAAATCTTTGTTGGGATGGACAAAGCTTGAAAGAATGAAGTTTTTTCGGGTCCCAAACCGGTGTTTTGAGCGGGAATAATAACGGTTAGAGGTGCAATAGCACCAGCACGAGCGGGAGCGCGTACTTTGGATTCCAACAACTTGTCTCGGATTTCAGCCAAATCGCCCTTAGTGAAAACAAAACCTACATTTCCCTTGATATGAGGTAATAATTTTTCCAATTGTGCGTTTTGCTCCAAATGACCACGAATTGCTTTGCGTATCATAGTATTCTTACCCATAAGAACAACACCCATTCCGCGAAGGCTAGTACGGATGGTTTGCATTTGACGCGAACCAACATTGTCTGCACCTACAATGAAGCACTTGGGATACTCGTTGAAGAGATCCTAAAAGAAAAACAAACAATATATAAAAACAAACTATCATTGGATGTGGAATAAGCTGTGATATTCTTATTCAGACTGCTCTTGGAGCATTTTCTCAACTTCTTGTTCTACCAGAATACCTGGGTTCAACTTTTTCAAGCGTGGCATTCAGACGATAGACATTAAGACATTTCTAATGGATTCATCAGCTTATTTTCTTAATTTTTCGTTTAAGACAAAATACTTACGACTACTTTTAGGAAATATTGTGCTTTCCAGGCAGCTTTGTTCTCCCTAACCATCTTGAGTTAAAATGTGCAATTAGGGACTCGTGAAAGTGAATTTAAGAACTGTAAAAATACATCAAAAATATAAAAAGTTAAAGAATTTTCTATACACATCTTAACAATAAACGTTTAATTATTCAAGGATGATCTTAAAAAATGCGGATTTTTAGCACCACTTAACATTTTTTCACTTACCAAAGCTTTACGTTTTTATACGTTGGCGTCTATGACGAAAGTGACCGATTTGCCTTTATTTTTTTCACATTTTAGTGTGACTGCGGCCAACTTCACTCTATGTTTTATGTTAAAGGTGTTACTGAACATACCTCCAAATTCATAAATTCCGCTAGGAAAAACTGTTAGCACAGCCGTCAACCTATTTTTTATTAAGGTGATAAGTACAGTGTACTAAAGCGAATTCATGTAACTTCACATACTACTGATAAAAATGCACTTTGAGTTAAGCTTTAATGCACCACAATTGGATTTTTCTAATTCTACATCCTTCAGCCATATTTATTTATTTTTTTGAATTGAATTAAGTCCTATATTAAACTACTTTAGAAATAATTTGTAGAATGTAATGAATATTGTATAATCGCAAAGCTTTTCGTTAGTCTCAAAAATGACGCCGATATTTTTATAACCGGCTGAATTATTTCTACCTTGGGATGAATATTCTGGGTATTTTGATTGCTGGCGAAAGTAGTGTTTTTGGAGGATTTGTAAAATTACTTAAAGATGACTGCCTTCGAGGGTATAGTTTTAATTATATATTTTGGCTTTTTTTTATATTTTTTTGGGTTTGTGATGGAAATATCGTTTTTTTTTCAGAATTTGGCGTTTTGCCAGAAATTGGGAAAGCTATTGAGGAAATGGAATGGACGTATGTTTTCAGTAAAATGATAAAAAAAATATTTATATGTATATGGCCTTTTTGTACAGACTACCCACTGATGTTCAGGCAGAGGCTATACCTTTAATATTAGGCGGTGGTGACGTATTAATGGCTGCCGAAACAGGTTCTGGAAAAACTGGTGCGTTTTGTTTACCCATTTTGCAGACAGTGTGGGAAACTTTAAGGGACTTGGAAGAAGGTAAGACCGCAAAAAGTAGTGGGGGAGGTGCAAGTAGTGTACCAGCATGGACCATGTCGTTTTTCGATCGTGGTTCAGCTTTAGCTGTAACGCCGGATGGATTACGTTGCCAGTCACGTGAATTTAAAGAATGGCATGGCTGCCGTTGTACTACTGGAGTAAATGGTAAAGGAAAATTCTACTATGAAGCTACAGTAACTGATGAGGGCTTGTGTAGAGTTGGGTGGTCTACGCAACAAGCTAATCTAGACTTAGGCACTTGCCGTAATGGGTTCGGATTCGGTGGCACTGGTAAAAAATCTAATAATCGACAATTTGATGATTATGGAGAGGCTTTTGGTAAAAGTGACGTCATAGGATGTCTTTTGGATTTGGAAAAGATGGAAGCCTCGTTTAGCAAAAATGGTCAAAACCTAGGTCTAGCATTTCGTATTGGGGATAATTTACGCAATGAGACTTTTTATCCAGCAGTTGTTTTGAAAAATGCTGAAATGTGCTTTAATTTTGGCAAAAATGAACTAAAGTATTTACCTAAAAATGGATTTATAGCCCTTTCAAAGGCGGCAGCACAAAATATAAAATCCAATCCTCTGGCTAGCCCCTCATCTAATGCAGCCGCAACTAAACCGGTACCAAATGCACCACAGGCCATAATTATAGAACCCAGTAGAGAGTTGGCTGAGCAAACATATAATCAGATTGAAAAATTTAAAATACATTTGTCAAATCCAAATGTTTGTACTCTGCTTTTAATTGGCGGAGTTAAATTGGAACAACAAAAAAGTGTATTGCAGCAAGGTGTCCACATTGTAGTCGGTACTCCTGGTCGATTGGAGGAAATGATTGGTGGTGGTTTTGTGCAACTGACACATTGCAGGTTAGGATTATTTCTAGGCATTCAAGTAAGCATGCTGTAGAATATACTGATTTTTTTCAGATTCTTTGTTTTAGACGAAGCTGACGCTCTATTAAAACAAGGCTATACAGATCTTATCGATCGCTTACACAAACAAATTCCCAAAATGACTTCAGATGGTCGGCGTTTACAGATGGTGGTGTGTTCTGCAACACTTCATGCTTTCGAAGTTAAAAAAATGGCCGACCGTTTGATGCATTTCCCCACTTGGGTGGATCTTAAAGGTGAAGATGCTGTACCTGAAACAGTTCATCATGTTGTATGCATGGTGGATCCACAAAAGGACACCTCTTGGTATAATCTACGTCAACATATACGTACGGATGGCGTTCACGCTTGCGATAATGTTCATCCAAATAATTTAACACCCGAAACATATTCTGAAGCGGTTAAAATTTTGAAGGGAGAATATTGCATTAAAGCTATTGAAGAACATAAAATGGATCGCTGTATAATATTTTGTCGCACGAAATTGGATTGCGATAATTTGGAACAATATTTAAAATTAATAGGTGGTCAACGTTATTCAAGTGTTTGTCTCCATGGAGATCGCAGGCCTCAAGAACGTAAACAAAATCTTGAACGTTTTAAAAGAGCTGAAGTAAAATTTTTAATATGTACTGACGTAGCTGCTAGAGGTTTAGATATAACCGGATTACCTTACAGTACGTTTCCATTCAAACAAAGCTATTTCAATTTATTAATGTACATACATTTTTGTTTTATTTGTTTTTTATTTAGTGATTAATATCACACTGCCGGATGAAAAATCTAATTATGTTCATCGAATTGGTAGAGTAGGTCGTGCTGAACGCATGGGTTTAGCCATTAGTTTGGTCGCTAGTGTACCGGAAAAGGTGTTTGAATATAATTTATTTCATTTTAAAATTTTGTATCAGTATTTTTTTTTTAATAGGTTTGGTATCATGGTGAATGGTGTTCAAGCCGAGGACGAAATTGCAGCAATACCAATTTGACAGATGTTAAAGGATGTTGCATTTGGTACAACGAGAAAAATGTATGTATTTTCTATGTTTATTTGGTGCATAATAATATTTTATTTCGATATTATAAAGCTTTTAGCAGAAGTTGAGGATCATTTAAACATCACAATTCAACAAGTTGATAAAAAGATGTGCGTGCCGTTAAACGATTTTGACGGTAAGGTTGTGTATGGCGAGAAAAATATAAGCACTGGTACAGGCTACAAGGATCACGTTGAACAATTAGTACCGATTGTGGGAAAATTAACAGATTTGGAGTTACAGTCCCAATCCTTATTTCTGAAACGTTTAAAAGTTTAAAATGCATAAAGAACTTGGAAATAAACCTTTGTTGACTCAATCAGTACATGGAAATTACAAAAACACGTAAAATGTAAATTTAAGTAAAAGAAATTAATATATCATATTGCTATACAGCCGCTTTGTTCATTGAAATATGCATTACATCATAAATTTAAAATACATAATTATCCATAATAAATAAAAAAAACACATTCTCAAATTCAAACTTAATTTTAACACTTATTATTACAGACACCATCTTGCTACAAAAACGATATATGAAGTGACCCCTATTAATAAAATATATTTCATTCTAAACAAGGGCACTTATTAAAATTCCATTCAAATACTGATTGGGCAGTTGTCGATGAGTGGTTTGCTTAGAAAACAGTTCAGTGCAACCAATTTAGGTTGAAGTTTCTATGCTTAGTGCCTATAATGTTACACTGTTGATTTAACATTCTCATGGTCACCTTCTTCTTCCAGCCCTTCTTCATCTTCTTCATTAAATTCAGTTCTCATTTGTTGCAAATTCAATAACTGTTTACACAGCTGATTTCCAAATGACTCTACATATCGTGGACTTATTTTATCCAGTAAAGCATAAGGTGTTTCAAAACGTTCCTCTTCTTCACATATTTCCTCCTTATCAGAATCAATGGTATCATACGATTCAGATACTATTCGAAATCCCGAACTTGAGACATGCACGCAGTAAGCATTTCCTTCATAAGTCTGTATGTTCAGATAAATATCTGCTGCATTACTGGGTAACTTCTTGGATATAACTATTTCAGCAACATGCGTCCGCACATCCTTTATAATTGCTGTTGCTTCCTCTATCCAATTTATTACTTGTTCACTGTTATCATTTTCTATGGGGAAAGTTTCAATTCCTGATATTGTTGGTGGTGGAGATGATGTTTCTCTGTTCATAGTTTTCAAAGGAATTATGAAGGGGTTTTTCCTCTAAGAACAATATATTAAACACAAATATTAGAAAAAAAAATAAAATATTTAAAATTTGCTGGTACCGTTTAAACTTTTTAAAGAAAATGTCAGTGTGCATAAAAAGTTGTTGCATTAAGACGACAATTAAATACTTCCAAAACTTTTAACTTTTTTAACAAAGTACAATATAGCAATTGGCCGATTACTTTCCACAAAATACTTTCTGACAACAACAATATATTTGACATTTCTATGTACTTATGTTAGAAAAAAAAATTGGCTTACCAGATGTTTAAAAACCAGAGGTTTAATAATTCCTTTGTAAAAAAAATTTTTTAATGTTGAGTTAAACAATGTCTTTTAAACGAAAAATAAAGTTTAATAGATATAAATATGTAAACTATGAGTATGCATCGTGTTAAATACTAAACACAATAATTATATTTGGCAAAATTTTGAAAAACCATTAGAAACTTTATTGTAATATTACATTTGAACATATCTTTTAAAAAGGATTCGAATAGACGTAGCTAACTTCGTATGCAGTTAAATACGATAAAGTAGTTTTTGAAACGACTATGTGGTATATTCCATATATTGGTGCATTCAGCTGTTCTTAAGTTTCACAAAACTGAATTTAGTGAGATAATAAAAAATATCTTCGTTTTTGACCTTCTTTCAAACTTGATATAATTCTCTCCGGCTCTATATTCACATTGTTCCTGAACTAATCACCATTCCAACTTGAAAAGGTTTCAGTTTCAAACTATAAACGTCGCTTTATATTACAGATAAATAACATACCAACAACACAAAGAATTACTTTTACGGCTGACAGAAAAATTAGCTCATATGTATACGCATTTACTACATAAGAGAATTTAAGCGGTTTTTATGAATGTTATTAATTAATTAAGTTTTCTTAATGTTAATAATTTGTATAATTTTATTTTTATTAATATTATTATTCCTATTTAAGCATTTTGCTTAATATATCAAATTGTTTTATTTGTATTTATCAATTTCATTTTACATTCAAAACATTTTTTCAAATATTTATATGTTTGTATGTATGGCAAATTAAAATTTTATTTGGAATTAATATTTTTGCTGATGATGTTACACAAAGATGTAGCGATATATCGAGAAATAAAACTATATATTTAAATTTTGAATCAAAAAAAGAGGACCTTAACGGGAAAGAATTAAAATAATAAAAAAAAAATAATAATAATATAAATAATAAAAACTGAATTTAATATACTACTAAAATAAAACAAAACATGTACCTGATAGTGTCGTAATGATATCGTACCATACAGTAAGAGTTATATTATCAACTAAAAGTTTTCCTAAATTATATTCACTGGCAACGCTGTCACATCACTTGTTACTGCACTAAGGCGAATTAAGTAAATGGAAAATAAAATAAAGTGCGCTATAGATGTATTGCTAAACGAGGCTAATGATTTGGGTATCGGTACACAAGTCGCGGAATTACATGCCGTACCCGACGCGAATGAGTTTGCATGTAATTATTTTGCCAAACAGCAGCCACTGGTAATAAGGAATGCTGTAGCAGAATGGCCGGCCGTAAAGAAATGGAACGCGGAATATTTCAAACAAAATCTGGGTAAGAAGGTAGTGGATGTTGCAGTAACACCGAATGGTTATGCTGATGGTTTAGCAGTCAGATATGAAGACAAAAAAGAATATTTTGTTTTACCTCTGGAAGAGCAGTGTACAGTTGAAGATTTCTTGGAAAAACTTGACGATCCCACGGATGCAGTTTACTATATACAAAAGCAAAATTCAAACTTTTCTTTGGATTTTCCTGAACTTAAAAATGACATAGATCGTTCGGTCTTAAAATTTGCTGAGAAATGTTTTAACAAATCACCAGATGCTATTAATTTTTGGATGGGTGATGAAAGATCTATAACATCCATGCATAAGGATCCCTATGATAACTTATATTGTGTTATAAGTGGCTATAAAGATTTCATACTTATACCACCGCATTGCATGCCATATCTCCCTAAGCAACTTTACCCAACTGGCGTGTACAAGCGTAATTTAGAAACAAATACATATTATATAGATCCTATTATGTGCCCAAAGGCAGAAGGAAAGGCGTCAACTCCCGTTCCAATGTTTACGGAGTGGATAAGTATAGATCCATTAGCACCGAATCTATATAAATATCCTCAATATTCTAAAGTAATGCCTCTGAAGGTGCGGCTTAATCCTGGTGATTTGCTTTATTTACCAAACTATTGGTATCATCATGTCAGACAAAGTCACAAATGTATTGCTGTTAATTTTTGGTACGACATGGAATATGATATTCGCTATTGCTATTATAGAATGCTGGAAGAGTTAATTAAGGACAAACAAGATAATAATAAAATTATTCAGGCTTTCTGATGTTTTATATCGTTAACCTAAGCTAATGATAATAGTGTTATATATGTTCTTGTAATTAACAGCAAACAATATGTATTTAACGCTTTTAGATTACGTTAGGAAGGATATAGAAAAGTCCTTAAGGACTAGTAATATCAACTCCTGTGTAACTTTTGAACTTCGTACGTTTTATGGAAATATTCCTAATTTTAGTTTATTTTCCCACTGTATTTATTCGTATTAGGCT
This sequence comes from Ormia ochracea, assembly GCA_963402855.1. NCBI lineage: Eukaryota > Metazoa > Arthropoda > Insecta > Diptera > Tachinidae > Ormia > Ormia ochracea. The sequence continues at coordinate 47,076,732 of OY727106.1, forward strand.
TAACGCAATTGTTTACTGGCACTGGTATTTAGAACTGTATCTAAATGTATAGTAAATTTAATTTTTAATCATTATTATTTTAAAATTTTATTAAAGGGGAATATGTTTAGATATATATGAGTGTATTTATATATAAATATGTATGTATATATAAGTATGAATAAATATATTTCTAAAGTGAGAAATGTAAGAAATTGGGAATGCTTGGTGCCAAAATGCAAAGTATTTATGAAACCTTCGAGATTTCATGTTCCAATTTTAATAATAAATAATAAAAATAAAAGTGTTTTTGAGTAAGCATATTTTAAGCGTTATTAAAATTATTCTTTTTCTGTGTATTCGGAGTCTTCACATTTTATATCAGACTTTTCTTTAGTGGATGCAATTAATTTTTCTTTTGGTTTTATATTCAAAACCGTTTGTTGTGCAGTTGTCGAATTAACTTTTTCATTACCACAATCAGAAATTATCGCAGAATTCAGTATATGAGGGGACTCTCGATTATTTAAAACGTCTAGCGAATGAGCTTCATCGGGATTTTCATTATTTTCATGTTCAACACTGCCATTGGAGGATTCAGTTTTATTTAAAATTAGTGCACAGGATTGTGCTTTATTTTCGTCAAAAGTCTGACAATACGTAGAACTAATGTCATTACTCGTTAAAACACAACTACCACCGCTATTATTTAAGGAACAATTTTGATCTGCTTCAGCTAAATCGCCGTCATCGTTTGGTAGCGTTGGCAAATCTTTTTGTTGTTGTTGTTGGTCTTGTTGGTTATTTGCATTTTTAGCTGATGACTTACCTTTATCTGTAGTAAGCTGGTGGCGATGATTACTAAACAAGGTATTTTCCAAATATTTTTGATACCACCTTAAAAATTCATCTCTTTCCTTGGGTAAAGATAGTTTTTTGATTTTTGCATAAATTTTTTTTGGTGAAATATTGCTGGCGTTATTTCCCAAATTAATATTATGCACCAAAGGCTGGGCATTTGAAGCTACAGTTGCTGTTAGTTTGGCAACATCAACTAATAAAGCATCATTAACTAATGTATTAGTATGGGTTTGGTTGCGGATACGAGTAATTATATATTTTATAAAATCATATTCTGTAGAATGTTGTTGTTTTGTAATTGCTACAGAAGCAGAGACTGATGATTTGGGGGAATTTGCTGAAGAAGTGTTATTTGTTTCGTTCTTGTTATCATCTTGCTGAAATAATATATGGGTAAAAAAAGTATTTGTCAATAATCATTAAGAAAATATATTTATTATTATTCTTTAAAATATATACCATCTGTATTATTTGGTGAATTCCCAACCAATTTTTATGTAAAACTCATATACAAGTATATAATTGAACCATTTTAAATTCAAGAACTCATCTTAGTTTCTGAATTTATTAATTTGAATGATAAATATAATGTCTGGTTTGAGTTAAATTTGTTTTTAATATCAATTTGCTTACAAAGCTTACTTTATATATTTATATGTATATGTATATATTTTTCCTTATTATTTCAGCAAGTTTAGTAAACTGATACTGTTCATATTTACTTACTTTGCATTTAATTTCCTGTTGCAGTTTTTGATGTTGTTGGGCCGCTAGACTACAAGCACCTCGCAAATTGTCAGTGCCATCTTCTTCGTTGTTTGAGACATTTACATTAGTCTGATTTAATGATTGTTTGCGTAAATTTTTTCGTTTTTTAGTTACATTTTTCCCTGCAGATGTGTTGTTACCTGTTGCGTTAGTAATAACATTGCTGCGTACTGTTTGGTTTGGATTGTTGCAATTATTCCTTTCACTTTCACGCCAATTTGTATCCTCTTCCGGTTTTTCATTTTCATTGTCATTATCATTGTTGGATGAAGATAGATTCGGCTCCGCCTCATTAGTATCAATAACTGCAGTAGAAATTTGTAGATCTTCTTTGAGATTTTGGCCAGCGGTATTGTCTAAATGGCTCTGAAGTTGTTGTTGTTGTTGTAAAAGTTGATCCCTTTGTTCATTTAAATTTAACTTGCGCAAAGATATGTTGGAAATATTATTAAAAAGTAAATTTTGTTGTCCAGCGGTTTCGTTATTGATGTTGTCCTTATCTAATAACATACTCTCTAAGCGACGAAAAACATCTTCCTTAATAGATTCATAGAATTTCGTAGTAAATTTGTCATTTTTCAAAGCATTTACCAAAAGATTACGTTTAATTTCTTCGGAAGTCGTATCATCTTCTTCCTCATCGTCGTCTTCATTATTTTCATTGGTATTCAAAATCATACTTTCATTGTTATGCTGCTCAGGATGAGAAAAGGGAAAAGGTAGTTGTTGCTGGGTGTTAAGAAAATTGTAATTTGCTTCTCGTATGTCTAGATCGACAGCTGGCCGTAATAGAAAATCTTGATTTCTCGCTTGAATTGCTGTTGTAGATTGTGGATGCTGTTGACGATTCAAAAAATGCTGCAACGCCTGATGGTGTTGCTGTTCTTGAAATGTATTTTGATATCTTTGCAATGGCTGTGCGCTATGGCGACCATTCTGTATACCTGTGGGATTATTGTATTCCTCATTTAAATTACGAAAACTCCAGTTGGGTTTGGGCCCGACTTTATTACTTTGATGGATGTTATAATTATTATACACCAAATCTGCAGTGTTTGAACCAACATTAGTACTATTTGTATTGTTAGTAGTATTTTCATGTTCTTCTAGCCAATTTAGTTGTTGCAAAAAGTCCCTTTGCTGCTGATAGACATTTTGTTGATATTGTTGTTGTTGCTGTTGGTTTATGCGCGATCTCTGAATTATGCGCAAGTATTTATTTTGAGCGGCAGAAGCTGATTCATTATTAGGAGCAAAATTTAAATTATTGCTACATTCGGCGAGATTTTGATTTTGTTCTTGAAAATTATAATTATCATGCTGCGGTTGTTGGTGTGGTATTGCCGTTGCTCTTTCAAAGGGTGTTTCTTGTTGTTGGTGCTGTTGGATTTGTTGTTCTTCATTGCTTTTAGCAGAATTAGTTGATAACAAATTTTGACGCGAATAACTTTAGAATTAATCAGCCACATTGAAGAAATGCATATGTACAACGCCAATAACATTATTATCATAGCAATGAAGAAATTATAAGAAATATATAACATAATAATTAGTTAGTAAGAGGTTAGAAAAAATTTATAGCATGCTTGGAAAAATTTATTTTAAACAACGAAAAATAACAATGTTTTTAAAAGGAGATACATATTTTTATATATGTATACACATAGTTACATTTTAGGTGGGCTTATGCGTAATTCAAATTATCGAGAGGTTTCCAATGCGAAACTATAATTTCCCACAGATTAGAAATTCAGTAAACGTATATTAAAGGTACACATAGTATTTTTTAATAACAACAACAACACGAAAATTACAAATTTTAATGAATAGGAAATTAAATATTTAAAAAAGAAATTTTCTCACTTTATTGCATCCCAATGTATTTAAGTGCATATGTATATATGTATGAGGTGTGAGCAAAAAAAAAATGTTATTTTCACATTTCGTGAGTTATGTATGTTCGATTTTGGCATTTTGTCTGTTATGTTGGCACACATGTCTATTAGATATGTTGGCAATCATCGTCAAAGACGATCCACATTTGCTCAAAAAGGTCACAACTGGCGACGAGTCAGGGTGTGTGGGTAGGAAATTGAAGCCAATGCCCAATCTTTCCAATGGATGCTTTCTTCGATAGCAATGCCGTGGTGGATCATGAATTCTTGTTACAAGGTTGTACGGTCAATAAGGAGTACTACCTTGAAGTTATGCGTAGTTTGCGCGAAGCAATTCCTCAGAAACGCACAGAGTTGTGCAAAAATAAATTTTGGATTTTGGACCACCTCACACATAGATGTTTGTGCGTCAGTTTTTGGCCAAAAACAAAACCGTAATCATGCCTGGAGCATCGTATTCATCGTACTTTGCCTCCGTTGACTTTTCCTCTTCCCAAAACTGAAGACACCGATGAAAGGAAAGAGTTTTGCTACGATTACTTTAAAGGTGACAAGATAGTTACTGATGAATAAATGCTTGTGGAGAAAATTGAAAATAACGGTAATTTTTTGATCACGCCTTGATGCAGGTGTGTATGAAGTTATTGTTTCCTATTATAAAAATATTTTTCTGCAAGGAATGAATTTCGTGTTTGTTTTGTCATACAAAATTTAAATGAATCCGGCAAATTATAATAATATGTAAATGTAATACATATTAAATACTAACAAAACTCTGTTTTAGCTAGCTTATTGTTTAGTTTAAAAATTTATGGTTAAAAAGGCGGATGTTAATAAACACAATAAAAAAAATAAGTATAAACCAAGTATTTTACTTACATAGCCTTACAATTTATATATATATATATATATATATATGTATATCGATACATATAACTGAATAAATACAATATGACTAAACGAAAACTCTTTATTAACAAATAAATAAAATTAGCCTTCAAAAACATAATTATTTTTTTGATAAAGTATAATATTTTACCACCGAGTTTTAACTATTAGGCAATTAGATTCAAAAAAGGTTTTCGAATTGTGCTGTTAAATACAAACACATTCAAACCGTTTTATATTGAATCGAGTTACAAAATAGTACTTCAGGTACATTAAACATTCTGTAAAAAATATTTTTTATGCAAGAATATTATATTGCCATTTCCTTTATATTAAGTATATGCTAGTAAAATAAATTGACTGGTATGTATTTACCTTCTAAAGTTATCCCAATAGTTATTTGCTCGATTGCCGGGTGGCACCTGGTTGTTTAGTGTATGAGATATATTACTGTGATGATGGTGCTGCTGTTGCTGATTTTGCGTGCGCAAGTTTGCGTTATTTTGATGAATGGCATTGTTGTGGTGGTGCATAAAAATGGGTGCTGGACCTGAGCCGACAGCTGGCGACTGTCCAGTAGGAATTTCATTATTAAAATGTGTTGATGACACTTGTTGCGGTTGTGGTATAGCATTGTTAAGTGTCGCGTACATGGTAGAAGTAGCTGCTGTAGCTGAAGTGTTATGTTGTTGGCTTTCAGAAGTAAAATTGAATATAGTTTGAGGGTGTGCCATACGTTGATGACGATATATATGCTGATGTTGTTGCTGATGATGATAGTTATTAAATGCACTATTTCGATTTTGTCCAGGTAGGAAAGGTATTGGTTGTTCAGACTGTGATCTGTTCACGCCAACATACAAATTATTGGGCAAAGCTTGATTGGTTGGTAAGCCACTCAAACTGGGCGGAGGTACTGATTCGGATCGTAAACTATAACCCACATCATTAGCATTGCTAGTTGTATTTATATTTCCTGCAGTAATTGACAGTAGTCTTTCCTGAAGCACATGAATTATTTGATTGAGATTATCGATCTCCCTTTGTTGATGCCATAACATTTGGTTGCATTGACATACCGAACTAATTAGCATCTGTTGAGTTTGTATAAATTGTTGCAACATGGGATCGGTGCTGACCATTGGTGCATTTGTAGCAGCACTAGTAGCTGTAGATGATGATGTGGCTGCACCCAAATTATTGGCATTGCAAATGCATTCAGTGTTGCTTAATGTAGGTGCATTAACATTGGAAGTATGGCTTATACCAAACGATGTTTGTGGTAGAGGAGGAGGTGGTGGCACACCAGTAGCATAATAATATTGATGAGGATTCCAAGCAGTTGGTAAAGGTGGTGGCATAGGGCCGGCTAAAGGAAAGTAACAATAAATTTTTTTTATCTAAAAATAACACATTTCGAACTTACGGAAGTTCATGCCCATGGCGGACATTGGTGGTGGTATAGAATAAGATCTCGAACTACCCGACTGCATACTAGCTGCTTCAAGTGATGCACCGTCATGAGTACTGCTTGCTGCTTGGGCTATGTGGGTAGCCGCATTAGATGACGCTCCTATTGAGTTCAGTGAATCCTTGACGTTTCTGCTTGCTTGATCACTAGTTCGTTTCCCTGCTGCCGTGGAAGCTGTGACGAATTTGTTGCTCGCGGTATAGTCCGAATCATTGTTGTCTTCTTCGGCCTCATCATCTGCCTCAGATACAACATCTTGGCTTCTGGTGGTTGTTGGTTGTTGATCTTCTTGTTCTAATTGTTTGCAAAGCAGTTCAAATTCTTTTTTCTTAAGTTCATACTCTTCTTTTAGTTGATCTCTCTCATTTTGTGTTTCAACATGAACATCCCATCGAATTTCTTGAATGCGTGGTATCGGTGTCGGTGTTAAGCTACTTCTCTTTAAAGCCTCTTCCCCCATTTGAGCCGCAGCAGCTGCTTGTTGTTTACATCTTTCAATTTCGTTTTTCAATGCTTGTATCCGATCTTTTTCCGATTGTAAAGATTGGGCTTGAGCTCTTAAGTCAGAAGTGACTTCATTTAGCATGCGAACCTTTCGTGCTATTAATTCATCCGTGTTATTAGCATCCTGATAGCGATTGGGTGTAGCTTCCAGTGTGCGTTCCCGATCGTATCTAATGGGTATTTCCCGAGATGATGTATCACCAACGAGTTTGGGATCTTTTGCAGTATGAGCTTCAATAATATTGACAGTCTCCATCATATCTTTTAAACGTTTAAGTTGTGCTTTCATTGCATCAATATCAGCTACTTTTTGCTGTATTAAAGCTGCTGCTACCTTACGCTCTTCTTCATTATCCGCTGCTCCAGGTTCACCTTCAGTCTCAGATTCTGATTGTATGTGACCATTAGTGTTAGCTGTCTGCTGTCTTTGGACTTCTTGCAATACTTCAATTTGAACATTTCGACTATATTCAATAGGCACCTCCCTTTCTCTATCTACATTAGATGGCTTTTTGCTGCACATTAACCCTTTATCTGAACTTTGAACATTTTCTTCTATATCTTTTTCCTGTTCGTACTGTCTCTGACGAGCTTCTTTTGCCGTCTCTTCCGCCGATCGATTAACAGACTGCAGTTCACTGACTATATTTCGCATTTCATCGCGTTGCGCTCTTAAAGCTTCCAGTTTTCTTTGTAAAAGTTCTTGTTCAGCTAAAATTTCAGGGCCATCGTCGCCCATTAATGATGATAGTTCATTTTGATTATGTATGAAAGTTGTAAGATTTTTCATGCGCCCTACCAAAGCAGCCATATCTGAGTGAACTTGATCAATGGATTGATAGTCAGGAGTGCCGTCGCTGCCATCAGCGCCTCGCTGCGAACCTGTGGGAAAACTCAATGGCTGCGCTTGTTGTCGCAATTTTTCCATATCACTTAAGTGCTGTTTAGCAGCATTTTGCAATTTAAGCAACTGTTGCTGCTGTTCTTGCATATTTTGTATATTCCGATTGGATGCTTCTAATCGCTGCTGTAATTCTTCATACGAGGGCGTATTATCAGGCGTTGGCGTTTCTATATTACTGTGCAAAGACTGTATAGACTGGGCACGATCACTCGTCTAAATTTAATTAAAAAAAATATTAATGTATGTATACTTTATATATTTCATATTTTTTAATTGTAAACCTCAACATACTTCACTTAGAGGTACGTCTTCCAAACTGGTTGAATTTACAACAATATCTCGTGGTGTCGAGTTTGGTGGTATTTCGTGAACCATGACGGAGGATTTTAATGCCTTTAAATAAGGTAAAATAATGATTTTAGACAACAATTTAATATAAAAAAGAGCTTAGTATTACCAAAAATGATTAAATGTGGTTTAAGTTTGTTATATTAATTTGTTTTTAGTACAAAATTTAACTCGTATAATTTTGACTGTTCATTGAAAGGAATATCAAAAATATTATTATTTTTACAATTTTTCAAAATAATTAAAACAGTATATTTTTGTTTAGTGCTTTTAAAATATAAAATATATGCTGGCAAGGGGTACAAACTTTTGATTTGAAATTTGTTTATATTCTCAAAATTTCTAAATTAAAATTTAGCATTACACCGATTTAATTACAACAAAAATCTCAGCAGAAGTAAATCGCCAGTATTATTTAACAATTGGAGGAAATTCTTGATCTTTGTCTTAACCATAACTTCCTTAATTTCAAGTCAAGTAGAAGTAAATGAATATTCGCCAGTTGCCGGAATCATTTAATTATTAGAGGAAATTGTTGATTTTCCTGTTTGCTAAGACCTAAATTTCAAGGATTTTCAGGCTAATTTCCATTTTTTTCTAACATTTCTGTTTCATAAATTAAATAAAATTTATCAGGATATTAGCAGATATTTTATATTTATATTTTGCAAATTGACTTAAAAAAAAATTTAAAATTTAATTTTAGTATGTAGATAAAGGAAAGTTAAGTTAAATTTTTTTTATTACCTTTTGCTGCGACTGTAAGGAGTTTTCCAAATTAGTTTTATGGTTATTATTGCTATTGCAAGAGTTTAGAGATTGTTGAAAACGTTGAGGTAATGGATTGAATTCGTTAGTGTTATGATTTAAAACTGCATTCGCCAAATTGGCTGACGTCGAGGATTGTATATTGGGCAAAAAATTGGTGGTTAAATTTAAAAGTGGTTGGCTCTGAGAATTTTCGAATAACTGTTTTAATCGTTGAACCAGCAACAATTGCAGATGCTGCTCAAACTGTTGACCCAACAATGAATTCTCGCTTTGCGTTGTATTTGTATTTGAAGAGATCGGCTGTACCGTGGTTAAAGATTGGGTAGTTGCTGCATTCGATGCGGTGGGTAAGCCAGGCGTTGTTGGTATGACTACACCAATGGCCGTATTCAAATTAGAATTTTGGCAACTGTTTAAGAAATCACCTTGTGATTGTGGATTATTATGTTGTTGTGATTGTTGTTGATTGCGCCTTGGAATTGGTCGTACAGGATAACAGAAGCGTTGTTGGTTGTCTTGCGAACTCTCTACAAAATAAAAAGAGTACATATAAATATTATTATACATTATATATGCCTATATAATTAAAATTTTAATCGAAAACAAGACACATTTTTGATACCGAATAAATGACTGTAAAAACTGAATTCGTTTTGGAAAAAATTTTTAGGGAAATTTTTTACAATAAAATACCTTGAAATAGTTTAATTTTTGTTTAATTGAATATTTTTTTACGATTTCTTTTATTTACATATAGACCTGTTATATATTTATATATATAAAATGTATCTTTTATGGTTTAGGGTTTATATTTTTAACTCAATGGAAATTAAATATTTCTAAAATAGTGTTAAAAAATTTTTTATACTCAAATAAAGTCTTGTCATTTAGAAAAAATTTTCAATTTATTTTTACAATAAATTTTTTAAAGAATTTAAAACAGATCTATGAATGACTAACACATTATTTTATTACATATGAATGGATGAAGAAGATGTAGTATGCAATATAAAAAACTAAAATCTAAATTTAGATCACAAAATTTTTTCAAATACTAAAAGTTCGAGATAACTTAGATGCAGACACAATTAAATAGGATCTAGTCAGTGACACTATGTTAACTCATAGAGAAACTTACCAAAATCACTATTGGTAGCTGTTGTATTAATACTGCTCTGTTGTTGTTGTTGTTGATGCTGCGCTATTGTAGTCTGTAACTGGTGCAAGTGCTGCTGTTGTTGATTATTATTTAAATTATTATTTGAAGTGGTTGTTACCACCGTTGTTAACAAATAATCCTTAAAAGAATACAAAAATATGACAGATATATGTATATATATATATAAATATCCCGCCTGTAATGAAAATTTTCCCTTAAAATTTAATCCATTTATTCGAATGTTACTTTTCGTTTGGTTCGTTATTGGCCGACGTTAGAAGTACAACTGATATGAAAATAGAAAATCATTTTCCATTTTCTTTGTTCAATATTTCTCTAAATAAGAGCATTTTAAATTTCCCTAAGAGAATTAGAAAATTTTTTCTAAACCGGTAAATTTTTGCAAAAAAAAAGTTTTCTTAACATCGAAATTTTTAGTAAATATACTTTAAGAAATGTAAAGAGGGCACTATAAAATAAGCCAACATACTTTTGCAAAATAAGAATTTGATTATATATAGTGTGTGAATGTATGTATGCACATACTATATTATATATTATAAAACTTATTGTGGGTGTCTATTCAACTTGCTAATTTTGAAATCTATGATGATTTCGCTTAATTTTCTATTTAAGCTAAAAATAGGCATGAACATAGGCATACTGTAAGTATGTACGTATAATTAATGTATAATGAACTCATAATACAGTAGAATCTTGATTATACGAGCCTCTATAAAGCAGTTATATTTATTATTGGTGATGCTGGACGTATTTTTTATAAATTCTTTTTTATGATTTTATTACTAGTTTTCGATTTATGTGTATTATTTACGATTTGCTTTCATTTATAAATTAAATATTAATAAATAAGTAAAATATAATTTGTTTTATTTCTGAAGGTATCAAAAGCGTGCTTTTTTCCGAAACCGTCTATCATTTAATAAAGAAAAATTGTAAAATTGTTCGAAAAGTCGTTGCACATAAAATTGCAGATAACTTCACTTACTGAGATATGTATGTATCTAATCTTGTACATGAAGACTATAATTTTATGTGAAAAGATCATAATAGGCTCGTTTCTACAATTACTTTATGTTATGCTTCATTACAGCATTTATTTGAATGTAATTAAGGATATTCGAGGAATTATTTCATGTCTCAGCCAAAGCTTGTTTTATTTTAATCCCATAATCTATGTCATTATAAAAAACTGTTTGTATATATGTACATACGAGTAAAGGATTTAAAATCTTACATTTAAATCTTTAAGCTCTCTTCGTATAGGTGCAACAATTTCAGTATTTTTATGTTGATGGGTACGAGGATGATGTTGTTGTTGCTGGTGTTGTATTGATGCAACTATGTTTAAAGGACTGCACCGATTTGCTTTTTGACCAATCCCAGATGGCTGCAATAATGGTTTTGTCCCACTTGCATTTGTAGAAGATTTTGTTGATGCTTTAGGCACAGTCCCTGTTTGTTTACGTTGGGTAGGCGTAGTATTTGCAGAATAACAATTTGTTGTATTATTGTTAGCAGTAGCAGGTGGGGGAATACTGTTATGGCTTTGGGAACTATGATTAGTAGTAACTTTATTTGTTGTATTGGGGTTTTTAACCGGAGCCATTTTTTAGTATTTATAACTATACTGTTTTATTTTAATTTCTCATTGATTTTTTTTTTCACGCCACTTTAATCAGACTAATTTTTATGTAGTCTGCAGTAGCCAATCATTTTTTGATTATATTTTATATGCTGTTATATTTGCAATATGTGCATACAAACATTATGCAATTCAAGATAGTTCGAACGCAAAATTATTCATATTAATTGATTTTTTATTGAGATTTAATGCAAACACATTCGATGCAACTTTATCTGCAAAAATTGCTGCGGCTGCCTCTTTCGTCGAAGAACTAGTGATGCCAGTTAACACTAATTATTTTATGAATAACCAGATCAAACGGTTTATGACTTGACAATGCCAAATAACAGTAGAAAATTTTATAAAGTATTTGGATCATCTCACAATAATAGAAAACGATTATTCTAAAACATGTTAGATATTTAAATATTCCCGAATGCATCTCAAACATTAAAATACATACAATATTTATTACGCGAAAATTTTGCGGAATAAAAAAATATTGTTTTTTCTAAAAACATATACTATATCGAAAATATGTATAAATTCATATATGTATATGTGTACATACATTATATAAGAATGTTCTGGAATTATATATACAAGTAAAACCAACCATGGAGTGATCGATATATAGTATACCATGCACTAAATTAATTGAAGATGAGCTCTATTTTCTGCAATTATTCATAAAATGGAAATAACTGTTCAAATTTCTAAACCTTACATACACACATACATACATGTGTACATACTTATAAAAAAAATTAATTTTACTGTAATTACATATATAATCTTTCAAATTTTATGACAATCGGTTGGTTTGTGTCAGTGTAAAGTAAATCCTCCCTTAGAGCGCGACTATTTTTCATTTTTAAAACGTACATATTATAAATTACTCTAAATATCCAGATCTACTTGTAATTAAAATTCATGAAAACCATTTAGGGTTGTTTAGGAGAGAAGTAATAAATATAATAATTCTATGCCGCTTTACCTTTCCGATTTTATGAAAATTGATTAAATCGTTTAGGTAAGAAAAAATAGCGGAACTGACGTATTTCGCAGTATTTTTTTATATGCAGATATGTAATGGTTTTAAGAAAGTAGAAACTGGAAGTATCACCGCCAGACTCCCAATTGATAGTCTCTCCTAAAGATAAAAATAGGTAACGATCTTTTCCAAAATCTTCTGAATATAAACAAAAAATAAAAATAATAATAAAAAAAATATATAAAAATAATAATAAAATAATAAAAAAAAACTAATGTGTCTTTTCCATATCATTCTCATAATTGCGGGATCGCTTTGTTTAAAGGACTGTTTCAAATGCCTAGGCAAGAATCGAACCTATGATTTTCGTATTAATAGTATAGTTTAGCTGTCAAATAAGTTGGAATTGATTTTCTTTCAACATTATTTAATATTTAAAACATTACTTAAAATATTCAGCAATTGTGTGACTTGATTTATTTTATATTATATATTGCAGAGTTCTGAACTACGTGCAAAAAGGATATAATGTCTTAAAATTGTTGAATAAGTTTAACATGACATGATTTTATTTAGGTTCTTCCTTCTTGGAGCGTATAATACTTTCTTTTAGTTCTTTTATACGTTCTCTTTCTGCCCTTAAATTATCGGCTTGGGATTTTAAATCTGAGGAGAAATCCTGAAACATATTGAGCATTGTCAAAATAAGCTGTTCCTTTTCATCTGATGTTGTAGCTGTATTTAAATCATCCATGGTAGGCATATTCGGCAGTACAGTTAATTGTGGGCCATCTACGTTGCTATTAATACCAGTAGCTGAAGAAGAGGCTTTAGATTTTGCTTCATTTTCTGGTTCAACTTTTGGCTTATTCGTTACTTTTGGTAATTGAATTTCTGTAGCCTGATTTTTACTGAAATGATTTTCAATTAATTCCGTTGTATTAATCATGTGTTGTACTCGTTTAAATTGTGCTTTTAAACGAGCTATTTCTGCCACTTTTTCTTTAATATAATCTTCTTCTTCCAGATGATCTTCGACGTTGTGTTCCACTTCCTGCTTTTCCATATTCTTTGTAGGATTTCCATTTTCGTTGCTAGTTTGCAAAATATCTGTGGCCTCATCCGAATTTTGTTGGAATTGTAATCCTTTTTCTTTGTTCTCACATTCCTGCTGCTGTCTTATGCGCTGTAAATCTTCAGCACGTTTACGCAATTGTTCCATTTCCTCTAACAGTTGGCGATGTTCAGCTTGCATGTTGGCCAAAGCTTGGTTGGAGGCTGCTAAACGTTGACCTAATTCTTCATTTTCCATATTTTCTTGTATTTTGTTGCTTTCGTTTACCATTTCTGAAATAAATTTTTAATTTTCATTTAATGTTGTTTGCAATAATATTGAACTTTTTTCACGAAGCGCAGAAAAGAAGAGAATTAATTTTATAGTTTTGCTTTTCTCTTCTCACTGTTATGCACAATATTATAAAATTAAATCTAAAAATAGATTCTTTTTCACCATAAAAATTTAATAATATTTACACAATATTTTCTGGTACTTAACTTTTAATAAATATTTTATTTTTGATAAATAATACCTGATTATATTTACTTTATAAAAAAACAGCGTATTTAAATTAAAATATTTTAAGCATTTTGCAAAAATGTTTGTATTTCTATGCTTTTTAAGTACAGTGATCAAAATACATTGAAATACTACGTTTTGTAAAAATATTTTTCGAAAGCTTGTGCTCGCACAAACGGTTTCAGTAATGTTAAATGTGTGATTTTTATTTGATATTTAGTGATTAATGGATATATGTACATACATATATATAAGCACATGTAAGAATATTTCAGCCGCAGCCTGCGATAAACGTTCCGCATCTCCATAAAAAATTAAACTTCAGTTGACGATATCCAAATATATTTAGTATAATATTACTAAATTATAAATAGAAGTCTACATATAGTCATATTGATCTTCTCCATCAAAAAGGATGAAAGTATATATATGTATACTCGTATGCATGTAGATTAGAGAATAGAGTTACTGCAATGTTAGTTGGCGAACCTATAAGAAATAGCATGAATCCGTATAAGAGGAGAAGTTAATTGTGCTTTTTGCATCTGCTTGTATGCGGTTTAAATAAATATTAAATTTTGTTTAACACTAAAAATTGAACACGAAAATAGAGCTAAAAAAATTATTTTATACATATTAACAATTATCAAACGAAGAAGGCTTCTTTTACCAGGTACAACACTGCTCTCGTAGTGGAACTCACTCTTAAGCAATACAATTCAAATTCTATATAGCAAAATACAATGTAGTATACAGAAGTTGTTGTTTGCAGAGTATTTATAATCATCATGGTAAAACTCATCAAGTATTGTTACAAAAAATATAATAAGTTGTCATTCTGAAGTAGACCAATTACAAACAAATACTTAAATATTTTAAATAAATCGAAAAAAATTCGAAATTATACGAGAAGAATATAAAGAATATAAATTATAAAAATTTTTAAACAGTAATTGCAGGCCAGTAAAATTGCTTTATTCGACTGTACCAAATCGTATATAGTTTTTCTCCAAGAATATGTTCCTTGGCTTTTTTTATACACTTAAATTATACTGCGTTGAAGTAAACATTAATTTTGCAATATATTTCTTATTATTAATAATTATTCAAAATTTAATTTATAAAAATAAATATATAAAATGCTTTCATCTGCTTCCTTATATTATTGAAACTTACCCGAAACACGTTCCGTTAATTATTTCATTATTATGTTTGTCGCTGCTGTTATTTTCATTGTAATAATTCTTGGCTTCTAAACTTTATTAATGTGGCATTGCCAGGTGTATGTTATTTGGCTTACCATTACTGTTGTTACCGAAATTTAAATTAACATTCACAACCGGAAACTTCCCGAATGTATCCGGTGCATATAAACGGCGATTATCAAACGATTAGCATTGAAAATAGAAAATATCGTAGCGAACCTTAATATTTGCTATTCATATGAGCATGATATTAATAAAGTACCGAGTTGTTCAAAAAGCTAAGAAAAACAGCTGTTTCTTATTTTATTTAAATTAACGTTTATTTGAAATTACATACTTTACAGTAATTTATGAATAACTACAAAAATGTAATGACATTAACAAGAGAAGAAGATTCTGATGATGAAAAACGATGTAATTATATTGCTTGCATGAAATACATTGAATTAAGACAATTGCAATCTTACCGTCATACACATTTTGTGTAATCAAGCAAACATTTACGTTAAAAGAGAAAAAAAAATTAAAGGAAAGTTTAATTAGCAAAAGTCAATTGACCGTGGCGATTCTAAAATCGGGGTAAATAAGTATGGAAGATTAACATAAGATTTATGTATATTTATATCGTCCATATATTATATATATACATATATATGTATTTTATTGTAGATATTTGACTTTGAATGAATAAAATAGGTGAAAGTAAAAATTTATTACGTACATTAAAGTAAAAAGTATATTTCCACATTAGAAATAAGAAAACATATGAAGGGGTTGTAAAAATTCTAAAGTTTTGAAATAAATAAAGGTTACATATCGCGGACAAGCAAATATTTAGTATTGCCATATTTAATATAAAAAAATATACGGGCACATTGCTCTCATATGAGAGGCCTTAAAACGCATGACCCTTACACAATAGGCACTCTCCCTTCAAATCTCCTTCTTCTTACATTCTGTACTGTTATTTACGTGTTCGTATAATTTTCAATAGGATGTTGATGCGAAATCATTTCCTTTTTACATACAAACTCGTATGCCACATAGCACACGGAAAGAAAAACAAAAAAAATTTTAGTTAATTGTTTTCCATTAGAGCGATGTATACATAAGTAGTTAAAATAAAACAAATCAAAACAAAATGCAGTTGAAATATTATATATATATTATATGAATTCTTTTTTAATTCCAAGACCTTTAAAAATAGACATTAATGTGCACATATGTAATTTATCAATAACAAAAAGAAATAATTTATATGTCCTTGGTTCCCTTTCTTGAATGCCATGATAACATGTGATGAAAATGTATGCTCAATATTAAAAGTGAAAATATACATTTAAATAAATAATAGAGAAAATAAAAAGAAATATTAAAGTAAATTATAAAGTGAAAGTAAATATAAAAATATTTATTGAAAAAGTGAAACTGCAACTGCCATTGAAAGAAGCATAAATTAAAAGAAATATTATTCATCATTATTGAATATTTAAGCAAAAATGTGAAAAACCCTGTAATGAAGTCATTGTGCTAGAAACGTTTATGAAGGACGTAATTACCAAAAAATAAGAGGAAATCTAACACAAACGATATGTTTTGAATACAAATGCAATTGCAATTGTAATTAATTTTTATTTTAACACTATACTAAACAGGATATTTAATATTAAAAAGGTGAGTAATTTCGTAATAAAAGCAATATATGACAAATTATACATAAACGCAATAGTACCCCTATGAGAAATATATTATATAGATGAGACAGAGAAAGAATTTCTTAGATTCATTACTTGGTATATGAGTGGGTAAAGATATTCGTATAATATAAAATAATATTCTTTCCCTCCAGCCTCTTTTGTAACCGCTAGCAAATTTTTTTTCGCTATTTATTCTGCAACAAAGAAGTTAAGTGACTAGTTAAGTTAACGCATTTTCGTCCCAAATGAAGTTAATTGACCTCTTTTTGATAACAAAGAACTAAGAAAAGTAAATTTGGAATTAGGATTGCTTACAATTTACAAAATTTTTAAACTTGAGAAGCGAATGAATAAAAAGGAAATTGTAATACGAGTAACATCAGAAATTTACAGCACAGACTATCAATCCGTTTTGAAAATAGTATGGAAATTATTATTTATTACAATTATTTAATTTTTATCCTGTAGAACGAGAAAAGTCGAAATCTAAAACAAAAGCTTTTGTAACTGCCTACAACCACTGTGCTGTGCTTGTATAGTTTGACAAATCGAATTTCCTGGATTTTCTTTTACAGGCTACAACATTCGTTAATTTAAATACATTTAAGCTTTTTTTAAAAGTATATACAAACCTTTTTTCCTAGAATTTTCAACTTGATTGCATTAATTTAAATTAAAAAATTTATTTATACTCAATTTATAATTTAAAGCATACTTTAGGGGATAAACAAGTATAACAGCAGTAAAACTTATAGGCCATGGAACTTATAACGAAAGCAACAATATCAATAAATACTAAATGAAATTATATTTCAAAACAGCGCAAAGGTATTCATTGCTAAGTAATAACTTAGCAACTTAATAATATGTTAACATCGTATTTAACTCTCTATTTTAGTTTTTTTTTTTATTCGAATGCAAGTAAAAATACTTTTAGATTCTATGCACATACATAGATCTGTATAGGACATATATAGGTCTGTATTTTATGAATATGACTAAATTTTAATAATTTTATTTTTATTTTTTATGAATACAACATTCTCATTCGCTAAATTTTTAGAACATTTTTAATTGAAAACCAATTAAAAACATTATGATATCAATTAACATGGTTTTAAAAAAAGCAACTGAGGACTGCCGAATTTTTTCATGACCATTTGCATTATACTCTTTAAAAGAATGTGAAACCTTCCATAAACCCTCTTTTATAGACATGCAAATATGTTATAATCTTGAAGGGAAAACCTCGTCTTATAGTTATTAATAAACTTTATATAATATAAATATTTGATCTCATAATAAAACTAAGCAATATATTCTTGATATCAATGACACGGACCTTATTATAACATAAAAGCCAGAGCGAAAAATTAATTTCTCTAATTAAACTTATTACGGAAGAAAACATGTTCTAAACAAATAATATAACAAAAAACAATATTATAACTAACTTATAATTTGCGAATAAAATCTGCTTCTTCTAAGGAAGCACCAATAATTTGTCAGCAATTTGGAACTATAAGAAATTTACTGAATCACTGAAAACTAGCAAATAAAACCAAATTTTATTAAAAAAGAAAAAGAAAATTTCCAACTTAAAAAATTGAAAAAATTCCACTCGAAAAAAAGTGATGAAAACTTGTCCGACTTTATCCGATGCAGAATATTGTTGCCTATAAATTTGAATGTTATCATGCTTTAGAATATATCTTTACGCTCGTCATTACTTTTTTTTTGCAGTAGTGTACACAAGTATAATAATATATACATATGCTAGACATACATACGTATATCAGAAATCATATATCAAGCGAAGAAAATTATTACAACGATTTTTGCTGAAAGAGAAACGATGCCATTACTTGCTGTCCTTAAATAATTTCAACTTTTTTCGATTTCGCATTAACATTTTAATAAAATGGGATTTTTTTCAGGAATAATCATTATAGAAAACTACAAGGATCATGCATTTTTGGATTGATAAACGTTCGCCGCAATGTGGTTTTGGTAGATCTCGTGTGGCTGCCTCCTTACACACGGGAAGCTCAAGTCTCAGCTTTGGCCATCCGCCGAGGCGCAGTGTTGGATATAAATCATCATCGTTGTCCACAGCACACTTAGGCAACTACAATGCAAGTACACAAGGACACAGACAACAGCATCACCACCATCAACAGCAACAACAACCGGCCTCAGTAGCACAATGTCATACGCATTCTGCTACTACAAGTAATAATACCCCATATCGCGCTACAAATCATCCCAGTGGCAGCAGCAATAACAACAACAACACGAATAATATTGTCAGTCATGGAACAAATCGCAATTTTGTTCGATCGAACCCAATATCGTCTCACCACTATCACAACAACAATCGTCACCAACAGCAATCTTCTGCTTGCGTCTTACCAAATTCTAGCAATAATAATCAAGCAAATTTATCCGGAGCAGCGCAAAGCCTAGTGTCACCTAATTACAATAATTTCAGCACTCCCTTAAATACTGCCTCAGTTGCGAGCTCAACAACCATAGTAGGAACACACCACCATGCTCAACGTTATCGCCACCCACAGTTTGGAAATTTGTCCGTAAGAACTTATCAGCCTGCACCAGTAACAACTTCAACGTTGGCATTCCAGCAAGCACAAATGCAGTTGCAGCAACCAAATGTCCATGTTACCCCTACCACCATCATCTCCACTAACAACGCTATACCCCTTAATTCTGTGGGAACAGCAGCCCTACAAACAACTGCAACCACAAATCAATTACAAGAATCTCTAGATGCATCCCTAAATACTACATTAAACGAACACCGATTACATGAAAGGTATGTAGATACATGCATACAGCCATACATACATACTTCCATACATGCATTAATATGCATGCATGTAAATGAAGTATGAGGTTGCGTTTATAACAGTAGTAAATAACAATACGATATTCGTAGGTTGATTGAACATTTCGAATAATTAGAGTATAAAGTAGGAAAAATATTTTTGCTCTATTATTTTAGGAACTCTTCAGAAATACTCAGCTAATTTATAATTTTTTTTTTCTTAGTCCCAACCAAACTGCCAATCCTACTGTGGAATTATATCAACAACAGATGTCACCTAGAATTGCGAGTACATTTAATAGAAACTTAACGGCCAGTACAATGTCGCCGGCCATTTGTGATTACAACAATGTTTCATCCAATCTACGCACAACTTATGCAAACTCTACACTCACTTCTACGATCACCAACACCAATCATCATCCTCATCATTCCCAACAGCCATATTTCCGACGACGTCGCAATTCTCTCGCTATAACCCAAGCACGCCTTCTCGTCCTAATGCTGAAATGCGCTGCGTACCTATCGGCAATCTTAGTTCTTGCCTTCTTTGTTGCCATTAAATTCGATATTGAAAATCATGCCACGAATTTTGAAATTGGCATATTTTGGCTGCTAACGGCGACTTTTATATTTACATTTTGTTTTGTTTCAATCTGTAAAGTACCCAAGAGACTGTTTGGACTGACCACTTCGAATCGTTCAATTTCACGTGATCAAACAAGAGATCATTGTAGTATGGATGAGGCAATGGGACATGGTTCGTTGGTTAATTCGCTCGATGATGCTGTAATTACAGGCTTGCACGAGTTTCAACAAGAACAAATACAAAACATAAATATAAATGCCCAGGCGGGACCGCCACCATATCATATCGCTATACTTCTGCCAGAGACAAAAGCCAAAGAAGATATAACCACACTGGAAGAGTCGCCGCCACCGTCCTATGACAAAATATTAATTTAAACTAATATTATTACAGCAGAGCGCATCACAGACGATTGAAAAATAAAGGATATCGCATATGTATATATAATATGAGATGTTTTTTGTGGAAATTCATAAAAATAATAAAATACAAAAGATACATGCGTATCAATACCTTAATTTAATTAAAGGCATAGCAAAGTTTTAAATAAAATTCCAGGATAGAGCAAATATTTCAATAAATTAGCTCCTAACAAAATTACAGATGAATAAATCTGCATCTCACCAGGAAGCCACTTCATTACTCAACAAATAATCGCGTATTTAAGTTTAAGTTTCTACACCAAATTTCTCCTCTCGTATACCAACTGTTAATACATTTCAAATTTGAAGAATATTGATCGGAAGAGGCTTCTGTTAATGTGGATAACACCTCATTCATTTCCCTTCAATACTCTCGTTAACTGCTGCCGTAAAATATATCAATGGAAACTTCTTCATTTCTTTCTTATACTTTTTTTCTTATCTTTTGGGAACGCCCTCATAACTCTTATATTATTCTAGATGCAACATTTTTGTCTTAATATAATTCTTTATATGGATACAAACCGCTTTCAAAGCTAGATTTATTGTTGATATATTTTTTTGAGAAAAAAATAAGATAAAATAAGATAACATTTTTTTTTTAAGTTTTAACTTTTCCGAAATGACAGATACACCTTTTCTAAATTGAGGTAATAATATGTATGCATTTAACAAATAATTCTATGTTTAAACTAAGCAAATGAACTAAACTACTTAATAATAGAAAAAAACAAAAACAAAGAAATTTTTAAATTTATCAAAAAAAAAAAAAAATATTCATATATTGTAATAGGTGCCAACTTCAAATAAAACATGTCTTAAGATTTATGTATATTGCGGTCAATAGCAAACGCAAATAACGTAAAATAATTGAATAAATCAGCAACTAATTTTAATAGTTTACTTTCAGCACTAGTTTTTTGTAAAATCGACAAAAAAAAATTCCATTGAAAATTTTCCATTCTTTTTTTCAATATATGTAAATGATTATCATTATTTTATATACATACCAATTAAAGATATGAATTCAATGAATGTTTTTTAATCAAAGCAATTTTAATTATTCTGGCTGAATTTTGTTAAATTCAATTTTCAATTAAATTATTTAGTTGATTTCTACCATTAAATAAAAAAGGCTTTAATTGAGATGAAGCTTTTTGTAGAAACGGAAGTCATTTAATTTGATTCGATATTATTAACTGTTGATGATCAAGCAATGTGAGAGTTTTGAAAGTCAAACTTTCGGGCAGGCGAAAAAAATATTACTTTCCTTGTGTTTACTTATTTATTATTATTTATTTACTTAACATTACAATTATATGAATATAATTATAATATGGTTAAAAGCACTGGCTGCTGAGGCCATCCGCTACACTTGCATTTTTACGTTCTTTCTACTTTGAATAATTTTGAAATTTTTAATAATTATGTATATAAAATAAAAATCCAATTTAATGAAATTAAGCCCGGGTAAAAAAAATATATATTTTGTTTTATTTTCAATTTCTCTTTTGAAAACAAAATTATTTGAAAATACTCTTTATAAAATAGACTCAGACCGGAAAAAATTATCTTTGTTGTTTCTCATTAATTTTCTTTGTTATTAGTACTGGTTATTTAAATAATAATACAAAATCTATCTTTTTAAAACAAATACCTTTTTAAAAGGTACTTTAAAAAAAACCAAATTGTAAATAAATTTGTCCAGCAAATGTGGAAATATAGTTCACATCATGCAATGAATTTCATATCAAGGTGGTAGTAAATACACAAATATCAACCAAATAACCAATATTGGCGATGTTTAGCTTTTAAAAAATGGCTGTTTTTAGCGCAATTAAATTTGCAACTTTTGTTTCGTGATCATTTTGATTTTTTGTTGTAGAACATGGCTTGTGAAAAGACATGTGACACTATTCCTCTTTTGATTGGAATCTATTCCAAAGAGCTTTTAAGAAAATATAAAATTATATAATTTAAAGGTTTTTATATTTTCATTTTTTATACGGCAGAGGGCAAACCTCAATAGATTTTAAATTAATAATTTCTATATAAGAAATACACTTTACAGGCTAACATAATGTATAACAGCAGCTGTTATACATTCGCCTTGCTTATACACATGTACGCAAAGCGAATTCATACAATGTGATCTTAAGAACAGAATAACATCTTAAGAGCCTAAGTGGCTTTATTATTATTATTATCTTAAATAAATAAAACAACAAATTTTGTTATTTAAAAGTTTTAATTCTAAGTTTTTTGTTGTTTATTATAAAAAAGAAAAACGAAAAATATGAAAAAAGTGTTCGTTCGTTGTTCCATATTTTCATGGTACGATTTAAAATGAATTTAAGTTTGCAGGTCAAACTTTTTTTTATTAACCTTTTTATTGTTTTAGCTTTAATTCTATATTTTACTTTAATCAAAAATTAAACGTATTTGCATTAAGAACATTATTTCACATTTCTAATTATGAGATTTGCCTTATTTTTTAGAATAAATTTACTTTCCTGCACTACGTATCAATACACCTTATATATACGCAAGCATGTAATTTTTAACGTAATATTGAAACTTTTGCTTTACTTATAATAATACTAAAATGTGTAACTATTACAAAATAACTTAAAATAATATATTTTCACTAGTTTCTATTACCTTCCATTTATTCTAGAAAGTTTAATTAATTTTAGTGAATTGCTACACCTTCTAATTAATTTTTATGAAAATAAATTTAAAGATTATAAATAGTTTTTTAACTAAAATAATAAGATTGTACTGCTCAAATTAGTTATAGTAATTAATTGTAAAAATTACATAACTAAAAAAGGATCTATATATAAAATCTATACATATGTGCACAGACAAATTTTTTCTTACATTTAGTAAGCAAATAAATCTCTTAAAATGCTCTATTTTTTTAAAACTAAAATTAATGAAAAGAATTATACATAAAATAAAATAGTAATTTTTTACAACTTGCTTCTTTTTATAAAAATATTCGAAACAAAAAAGCCCTTATACATATATGTACAAAAATTAAAATAAATGATAAATAAAACATACATATATGGAAATAAGATTTGCCAAAATTAAAGTAACAATTTAGTCGACTATTTCTTTGATTTAATGTAAAAAACTATCATTTATGTTCTGTGATATATCATGCGAACAATGACATTTTTTTATTAATTAGTTCTACAGTGATTAACGGTATAAAATGAAAAATATATGATATCTACTGAAGAAATAAATATATATATATATATTATAAAAAAATCTATTATTAATGTTAATTTAGGCAGAGATTATTAATTACATTACATGAAAATATAAATAAACATATATATATATATAAATGTTTAAGATGAAAAATGTTGTTTTAAATATATTGTACAAAAATGAAATAATTCCGATTTCCAGAGTTTTTGAATTTATTTTCTAAGCCGTCAACTGGATCGTTTTTTGAAACAAAATTTATTCTTTGTATTTTACTGAGTGGCGCACATTTCGTTAAGTATGTTTTTATGGGGATAAAATAAAAAGAATAACCAATATAATATAGTTGTATATAGTTGTATATACATATATATATGTATATGCAAGCCAAATATTAACATACATGTGTGCTACATGGGACATAGTATAATCGAGGTTCAACTGAAGATTATTTAATAGATAGTCTTTAATATTGACGTCCAACTGTAATTCTTCAACTTGGTAGCACTTTAACTAACAACCAATCACGACGGCAGCAATAACAATAAAAATACAACGCAACAGCTGCTCGGAAAATACACAATTCCAAAGTTTTATTAAAAAACCAAACAAGTTGAAAATTTAATATAATTAAAGGTGAAGTTTATTAAACCATGACTAGGCATGCAAGAAATTGTACAGCTGGTGCAGTTTACACATATAATGAAAAAAAGAAAGATGCCGCTGAGTCGGGTTATGGCACCAATGCCCAACGTTTGGGTAAAGATTCTGTAAAATCCTTCGACTGTTGTTCTCTTACGCTGCAGCCCTGTCGTAATCCAGTTGTAACTAAAGATGGTTATTTGTTTGACAAGGAGGCAATACTTCAATACATCATCACCAAGAAAAATGAATATAGTCGTAAGTTAAAGGAATATGAACGTTTAAAAAAAATGGAAGATAATGACATCAACAAAGAACTAAATCGCAAGCAGCAACAATGTGTGGAACAATTCGTCAAATCCTCCAAACCAGTAAATGCAAGTATTCAAAAGCCGTCTTCTTCCAGAGAACTTAAAGAGGAAATTTCTATATCGAATATGGCAAATGGGCACGAAAAAAAGCTACCTAGTTTTTGGTTACCATCCGAATGTCCAAATGCTGGCTTGGCTAAAGCTGAGAAACCTGATGCCACTATATATTGTCCCATATCGCAGAAAGTACTGAAGGCTAAGGATTTGATAGATGTACATTTTACTTTGGTAAAAGATGGTGATAAAAAATCATTAATCTCCAAAGAGGCCAGATATATGTGCCCAGTGACGCATGACGTTTTAAGTAACGCCATACCTTGTGCTGTTTTGAGACCAACGTAAGTGAAATTTTTATTATATTAAATTATGTCAGATTTGCATTAAAGATTAAGGATACATTTTAAAATGTATTTCAAATAGTTCGCTATACAGATGAAATAGATGGATATATAAATAATTTTGCAGGTTTTAATAACTTAAAATATTTTTCAGAGGCGACGTGGTTACCATGGAATGTGTTGAAAAATTAATTAAAAAAGATATGATTCACCCTTTGACCAGCCAAAAACTTAAAGAGAAGGATATAATACCATTACAAAGAGTAAAAAAACATAAAAAACATTACAACATTTAAGTTCTAAATAAATTTTTTATGACATTTTCAGGGTGGCACTGGTTATGCTTTAACGAATATTAACTTAGAGGGAAAGGAGAAACGTCCTATGTTGCAGGCATAAGTTATAAAATTATCTTCAATGACAAGTTGACCCAATTTAAAAAATTAATAAAACACATAAATACAATATATTGTTTTTTTTGCTCGAGAACAATTACTATTAATATTAAAGATAACAACTCTATGACCTTGTTATAACTTAGTTAAATTCTTGAAAACATCTAAATTTTTATCTTAAAAATTGCCACCTTCACCTGAAATTGGTTAGTTTCTTTGGAACAAACGTTAAACACAGCCATTCTTAATTGTCGAAATAATAAAGAAAAAAAAAAAATGATTGGTGTAAATATTTTCGCTTTTTCAGTTTTAATATTATCACCAGTATTAGCAGAATATTTTGACGATTGTACAGGTATTGCAGTAGACTCATTTATACCTGTAGCCGATGATTGCCGTTCTTTTATACATTGCAATGATGCAGGGGAATCATTCAAATATACCTGCCCAGATGCAACATATTTCGATGAAGAATCCGGAAAATGTAAGTTTGATTTGGATAATATTTGCGTAAGTTCCAAGGATACTGAACCAAGTGAGGAGTTTGACCAGAACGAGGCAATAGAAGACAGTAATTCATTGACTACTGAGACAACTAGCACCGTAACACCTTTTCTAGCAGGAATATATGGAAATATTAATTACACAGCAACGAAACCTAAATGTGATCGTTATGGAAATGCCTATTATCCACATCTTAGACGTTGTGAATATTATTACAAGTGTGTTACTGGTTATTTGACAATACTTAGGTGTGATTCCTATCATGCATGGGATTATAAAAAAGAATTCTGTGTACCTTATAATATGGTTGAGTGTGTCAATGGATCTAAGATGAATACATATAAACCGCAAGTGATGAAAAATAACTTCCAATTTTCAAAAAAATAAAAAATAACAATATCTGTTGAAAGGAACAAGTATTGCACAAAATTAATTAATTATTTATTAATTAAAATTATTTTTAACCCAAAAAAAAAAAAATGCTTAAATTTTTTTTGCTTTTTGTAAGTTGTCGGCGAAAATTTTGCAATGAATAGGTAGGAGAAATCTCAAACATATAAGCAGTATAAATCCAAAAAAATAAATATATAACAGGTAAATATTTCCAATTCTGCCTGTTAAAAAATTGGAATAAAAAAAAATTAGGCTTGCACCAGTACAAGATAATTTCGAAACCTTTTTTTTTAAATTGCCACAATTAAAAAACACTTCTTTATGGCTTGAGTTTATTTAAATTTGATTGCAATATTTCGTCAAATTAAACCAAAAAACAAGAGGAAGAAAAAAAAATGAATTTTAAAATAAAATCTGCGCCGGTTGCATTCAAAATTGCAAGTGTGTCTAGTAAATAAATGCTTTTTTATTTACAAAATTAATGTATTTAAATTCCACAATTAAATTTGGCGTATGAGAAGATATTAGACAACATACAAATTTGTATATTTCTTGCGCATCTTTAGGTTGTACAAAGATTTTTCTTATTTAATTATAATTATTTATTTTTTAATGCATGTAAAATATTTAGTAATATTAAAAATTAAATTCAAATAATGAAGGAATTGTTGAAATTTAAGAGAATAACATAAACTTTGGCTGAATTGCTGAGCAACTATTGTCCATTATATTTGGATATGGATCAGATATGAATAGAAAATATTTGCTAATAATTTTAATAACATGAATATAAATTAATTTAATTAATATAGAAAAATAATAATAATGTAACAACATGCATCCATACATACATACATATGCATGAATGAACGTACACATGCATGGCCACATATAACATATGTAGATGTGGCTATACCGAATCCTATGTACCTTATATTGACGAAAGAACAATTTTTTGTCACTTCTTAATTTGAAATTATTTTTATTAAGAGGAAAAATGTAATTATTTCTGACATATGATGATTTCACAGAGCATATATAAGCGTTTCAATATATTCTTTTCCGCTATACAACATTTGTAGTCGATAGCTGTCACGCATATTTACAATTTCTGCATAGGAATTCATTTAATAACTAAACATTGGAATTTTTTCATTTTTTATAAAAGAATATTAACTTTCTAAAAATACGACGTGTCTAGACTGCAAATTCCACTCCACATTAAACTATTTGCCTCTAAAGGCATGCACTATTGCTAAGCTGAAAAAAATATATATTTAATTAACAATAAAAGTTATGTTTGGGTGAACTTTCCCTTATTTTCGTTATTTACTTTCCTATCGATGCCGATAACAAAATGTTGAAAGTAAGTACGGATTCTAATCCTCCTGCCTATGCTACATACCTACACATACCCACACATACATATACTTCCATTTTCCTTCAAAATAATGGAAAACATTGTTTTTGTTAACTGGGTATAATAGGTTGTCAACAATTCATCATAAAATATGTGATAAAATAATAGTTAATAGATTTCATCTATTATCCTTAGTCAAATTAGCGCTTTTCTTGATAAAGCCTTTTATGGTTTTTAATGCTGATCTTGGGCTTATATTACTTTTTCTAGTTGATTTTATGTCTCAGAATACGAGTATATTTCATTTATATTTACTGGAATTCAGGGAAAACAAAAATTTGTAATTTTCATAAGGTAGCTACCTTAGCCAAATTAGCGCTTTTTTCCATATTAGCGCTTTTTGTTGATAAAGCCTTTTGCTATGGTATTTAATGCTGAACTTGGGCTTATATTACTTTTTCTAGTTGATTTTATGTCTTAGAATACGAGTATATTTCATTTATATTTACTGGAATTCAGGGAAAACAAAAATTTGTAATTTTCATAAGACCTTAGTAAAATTAGCGCTTTTTTCCATATTAGCGCTTTTTCTTGATAAAGCCTTTTGCTATGGTTTTTAATGCTGAACTTGGGCTTTTATTACTTTTTCTAGTTGATTTTATGTCTTCGAATACGAGTATATTTCATTTACTGGAATTCAGGGAAAACAAAAATTTGTAATTTTCATAAGGTAGCTACCTTAGTCAAATTAGCGCTTTTTTCCATATTAGCGCTTTTTCTTGATAAAGCCTTTTGCTATGGTTTTTAATGCTGAACTTGGGGTTATATTACTTTTTCTAGTTAATTTCATGTCTCAGAATTCGAGTATATTTCATACATATTTGCTGGCAACAACATTTATATACCTTAGTCAAACTAGCGCTTTTTTCCATATTAGCGCTTTTTCTTGATAAAGCCTTTTATATGGTTTTTAATGCTGAACTTGGGGTTATATTACTTTTTCTAGTTGATTTTATGTCTTAGAATACGAGTATATTTCATTTATATTTACTGGAATTCAGGGAAAACAAAAATTTGTAATTTTCATAAGACCTTAGTAAAATTAGCGCTTTTTTCCATATTAGCGCTTTTTCTTGATAAAGCCTTTTGCTATGGTTTTTAATGCTGAACTTGGGGTTATATTACTTTTTCTAGTTAATTTCATGTCTCAGAATTCGAGTATATTTCATACATATTTGCTGGCAACAACATTTATATACCTTAGTCAAACTAGCGCTTTTTTCCATATTAGCGCTTTTTCTTGATAAAGCCTTTTATATGGTTTTTAATGCTGAACTTGGGGTTATATTACTTTTTCTAGTTGATTTTATGTCTTAGAATACGAGTATATTTCATTTATATTTACTGGAATTCAGGGAAAACAAAAATTTGTAATTTTCATAAGGTAGCTACCTTAGTCAAATTAGCGCTTTTTTCCATATTAGCGCTTTTTCTTGATAAAGCCTTTTGCTATGGTTTTTAATGCTGAACTTGGGGTTATATTACTTTTTCTAGTTGATTTTATGTCTTAGAATACGAGTATATTTCATTTATATTTACTGGAATTCAGGGAAAACAAAAATTTGTAATTTTCATAAGGTAGCTACCTTAGTCAAATTAGCGCTTTTTTCCATATTAGCGCTTTTTCTTGATAAAGCCTTTTGCTATGGTTTTTAATGCTGAACTTGGGGTTATATTACTTTTTCTAGTTGATTTTATGTCTCAGAATACGAGTATATTTCATTTATATTTACTGGAATTCAGGGAAAACAAAAATTTGTAATTTTCATTTTGACCTTAGTCAAATTAGCGCTTTTTTCCATATTAGCGCTTTTTCTTGATAAAGCCTTTTGCTATGGTTTTTAATGCTGAACTTGGGGTTATATTACTTTTTCTAGTTAATTTTATGTCTCAGAATTCGAGTATATTTCATACATATTTGCTGGCAACAACATTTATATACCTTAGTCAAACTAGCGCTTTTTTCCATATTAGCGCTTTTTCTTGATAAAGCCTTTTATATGGTTTTTAATGCTGAACTTGGGGTTATATTACTTTTTCTAGTTGATTTTATGTCTTAGAATACGAGTATATTTCATTTATATTTACTGGAATTCAGGGAAAACAAAAATTTGTAATTTTCATAAGGTAGCTACCTTAGTCAAATTAGCGCTTTTTTCCATATTAGCGCTTTTTCTTGATAAAGCCTTTTGCTATGGTTTTTAATGCTGAACTTGGGGTTATATTACTTTTTCTAGTTGATTTTATGTCTTAGAATACGAGTATATTTCATTTATATTTACTGGAATTCAGGGAAAACAAAAATTTGTAATTTTCATAAGGTAGCTACCTTATTCAAATTAGCGCTTTTTTCCATATTAGCGCTTTTTCTTGATAAAGCCTTTTGCTATGGTTTTTAATGCTGAACTTGGGCTTATATTACTTTTTCTAGTTGATTTTATGTCTCAGAATACGAGTATATTTCATTTATATTTACTGGAATTCAGGGAAAACAAAAATTTGTAATTTTCATAAGACCTTAGTAAAATTAGCGCTTTTTTCCATATTAGCGCTTTTTCTTGATAAAGCCTTTTGCTATGGTTTTTAATGCTGAACTTGGGCTTTTATTACTTTTTCTAGTTGATTTTATGTCTTCGAATTCGAGTATATTTCATACATATTTGCTGGCAACAACATTTATATACCTTAGTCAAACTAGCGCTTTTTTCCATATTAGCGCTTTTTCTTGATAAAGCCTTTTATATGGTTTTTAATGCTGAACTTGGGGTTATATTACTTTTTCTAGTTGATTTTATGTTTTAGAATACGAGTATATTTCATTTATATTTACTGGAATTCAGGGAAAACTAAAATTTGTAATTTTCATAAGGTAGCTACCTTAGTCAAATTAGCGCTTTTTTCCATATTAGCGCTTTTTCTTGATAAAGCCTTTTGCTATGGTTTTTAATGCTGAACTTGGGCTTATATTACTTTTTCTAGTTGATTTTATGTCTCAGAATACGAGTATATTTCATTTATATTTACTGGAATTCAGGGAAAACAAAAATTTGTAATTTTCATAAGGTAGCTACCTTAGTCAAACTAGCGCTTTTTTCCATATTAGCGCTTTTTCTTGATAAAGCCTTTTGCTATGGTTTTTCATGCTGAACTTGGGCTTATATTACTTTTTCTAGTTGATTTTATGTTTTAGAATACGAGTATATTTCATTTATATTTACTGGAATTCAGGGAAAACAAAAATTTGTAATTTTCATAAGGTAGCTACCTTAGTCAAATTAGCGCTTTTTTCCATATTAGCGCTTTTTCTTGATAAAGCCTTTTGCTATGGTTTTTAATGCTGAACTTGGGCTTATATTACTTTTTCTAGTTGATTTTATGTTTTAGAATACGAGTATATTTCATTTATATTTACTGGAATTCAGGGAAAACAAAAATTTGCAATTTTCATTTCCTATTACTTCTCCCAGGTTCATCGTGAAAACGAGCAGTTAATGAACATTTTTAAAACACTTCAATAAGGCAACATTTTAATAAAATCAGAAATATGAAAAATTAAGATCCGACATTAGTCGATGACAAATCTAAAGAAACTTTTAATAATGAATCCTTATAGAACAACTCTAACAAAATTAAAAAAAAAACTTTTTAAAGAAATACAAAAAGTATCAAATGGTATTGCGAAAACTATATTACCAGCCAAAAGCGAGGCAGTGTGGCGACAAATACCAAACAAACATTATTTCATTTGAATAAATTCTCAACTTGGAGGATGGATTTTTATATGGAGGGAGGTGGTTATTTTCATTTTGGGTTTCTTAAGTTTTTGCCTTGTTATTCATACTTTCTCGGTCTTATAAATAAATGCGTTTGCTAGTTTCTGCAGTCTGCCTTAAAGTACATATTGTCACTTATTTATTTAAAATTTTTTTTCTTTCATATTTTTTTCTCACAAATTTTGTAATCGCATATAAAAATTTAATTGAATGTTGCTGCAATGTTGCTGTTATTATTGTTGGTGTGCTTTAGTTTATGCATTCTGAATTTATTTATTGTATTTTTAGGTCTGTGGAAAGTATACAATTTATTGTTGTCATTTGTTTTTAGTATTTAAGATTTCAACATTATTTTCAGCTTTTACGCTCTATCATATATGCTTCTTTATAGACATGCTTTATTTTATTCTGTGGATTATTTTGGGTTAAAATTTTGATATTCTGCGTTGATACATAGTTAACATCTGGGGGGAAAAATTTGATTGCATTCCTTGTCATTAGTGATAAGATGTAATAAATATGATCCGTTTGGTCAAGCATGCACAGCGATAAAAACATTTATCTACTATACGGCATTGAGTGGCAGATCATCAATGTGATTTTAGGAAATTAAGACTTACACTCAGTTGGACACAAATACGGGGTGAACATTTAAAAAAGAGATCAAGCTTAAAAAATTATATTTAGTTTAGCTGGCATATGAATGATATTAAATCGCCATTCAAATAAAAATTATTTGAGAGAAATATAATAAAAAAATAAATGCCCAATTAAAAATTATGCTTTATTAATTTTACCATAAACATCTGGGGGGAAAAATCTGATTGCATTCCTTGTCATTAGTGATAAGATGTAATAAATATGATCCGTTTATATATACATATACATAGAAGAATTTCTGATTGGACAGGAAATTGCCAGTTTTTAGATGCTAAGAGCAATAAATGATTGATGAATGAACTTAGTTCAGTAGCAAATATGTATTTAGAAAATCAATTGAATTACTATATATATTATTTACTAGTGGGGTTTTAGTTACAATTGGCTCGAGCTTTCAACGTTGTGGATTTAAATAGAATTTTTAATTATATTTTTTTTATAACAATATATATACATATTCCGAAAGCAGCTTGGATATTATTAATTTTATTAAGGATTTCTTTTTATATATAGATATTTTTAAATGATTGGCTTTCTTTGTATAAACATTTATTTCAAAAACATCATTAAGACCAGATTTGAAGAAAATTAGCCAAGAAAGTTTCTTACAAGCCAAAAACAAAAAAAAAACATATAATGAATTCTGTTAACCTCAGCAAAGGCCTCTCAAGGAATTATTAACTGCAGATACGGCCCTGCAGAAATTTACATAATAATAAAATCTAATTTCTTTTATTTACCTAGTAGCATGAAAAATATTGTATGTGTACTTGCATCTAATGGTAATATATAATTTTTTACAATAATATTAAGTTTCTTTAAAGTATACTTATATCTTTAGAAAGCCAAATATTATTGTCAAATAGCACCACACATATCTTTTGTTACTACAAGATAAAATATATATAAAAAAAAAACGCTCTAAGAAAGTTGGAATAAAAAAAAAACTTTCTTCAAATATATAATCTTAAGACTTCGTTAAAATTATTTTTTCAAATTTTAATCAATAAGACAGAAAAAAATGTGAAAAAATATATTTTATTATTGTTTTGAGTATTCGATTAACAGTTTAAAATTATAGTAGTATTCGAATAACTAATGAATCTCACGAACTGTTGAAATAATTTGTAAATTCGCATACGTAATTAGCAAGGCGATATTAAATATCATTTTAAGTCATTTCCATATAGAATATACATATATTACGAAAAATTTTTCCTTTTTTAAATAAAATCGCAATACTTTAATATTTTTATTTTAAATATTCTTGTAGTATAAACAAAAATAATTGCTGATGAAGAGTATGGGACAAAATATTTAGGAATTATTAAATAAAAAAAAATACATTATGTAAAATTAAAAGTCTAGATGAATTGTGCCTCTCGAAAATGACCTTTCTTCTTAAATTAATTAATTTAAGAGTGACTCAGTAGGCGAATGAATAATGCAATGTCTACTAAAGCGTAGGGCACAACTCAATTCCCGGCTAGACCCTTAGTATTTTACTGCGAACCAGCCGAAAGCTTTGCAGAGATTGAGTTGTTTAGAAAAAAAATTAAAACTATAACTGGCATTTCTCCTGGCTTGCTCACACAAGATAAAGACAGGACATAAAAATACTAATTTTCAACTGACTAGTAATATTATGCAAAGATTTAAATATCGTGGCAGATGTTCGCAAATAAGGCATTTACCGAGTTAGCACGTTTACATATTCTGCCGTAATAAAAATTATTTTTCAAATATAAATAATTTAACTATAAATTATTTTTTCTCACAATAAGTGTACTAGTTGTTATTTGATGGAAAAGTTTTTAATAAAAATTCATAAACTCGTAGATATTATTAAATTTTAATAATTTTATTATTGTTAAATAATAATCGAATGAGTCGTTCACTAAATGACGATTAATTCTAATTTATTATTCATTAGAATAGAATTTTTGCAGTTGTAACGTTCTTTGAGCAAATGAGCGGCTCATATTAAATTAACTAAAAAAGCCAAATGTTTGTAGCAAGGAACCATTTAATTATAATAAATAAATATATACTCGTACAGTATATGAACTATATACTATTTGTAAGCTATATTTAACGCAAAGAGAACAAGTACTACTTTTGAAAGTAAAGTACACTGTATATTAATATGGCTATTAATTGTATGCATTTAAATCAAAGTAATTTAAAAACGAAGAACCATTATGCCGCATTTTACGCCCCACCAAAAGTTAAAGCATATTGTAATATAGACCGACATTTCAGGCAACGCAAATAAGTGGTGCAACCAGTATACAAACTTTCACATTTATGCGATTGGTGGGATGTCACTTCTGTTTCCAAAGTTCTGGCAATTGAAAATTAATATTCCAAATAAGTGAAGCCAGTCTTTAAACACGAAATAATTTCAACTGGCTGACTTCAAAGTATCGTTTAGAACACATCAACGTTTTATAAACAAAACGTTTTATAAAGTATTATTAAAAATTTTCCTTAACAGCAATGCACGAGATTGAAAATGTCTTATTCAATTTCTTGCTCATTTACAATCATTATGCATTAGATTAGACCAAGAGATAAATATTGGAAAGAAAGTGCGACCGACAGAACGACAAAATGTCTCTTTGAAAGTAGAAAACACTAACGGAATACTCTACATTATAATAAAAGCAAATAATGATCAGATTTTGTTCTTGTCATTTCTTTTATTTTAGTTTTCTTTTTCAGAACTAACAAGAAATAAGGGGCACGAATGTATTGGACATTTGGGGAAAAATCTCCAACCTCAGACAAACTAGAAATTTTTGGCAAATTAGAAGTGAGCAAACACGATACAAAGGTGGTGGACACGCAAAAAAATTCGCGACGCAACGCAAAATATATAAAAAGACATTTAATGCATAAAAAGACCCGTAACTCGGAAAATAAATAAGACTTATTACATACATATTAATAAATAAGTAAATAAATAAATAAAAGAATTTCTCATGGTAACAGTAAAAATAATTAAATGAAAATTTTCGAAAAGTATTAATCCTATCCTATAAGTGTCATACATATATAAAAAGTGTAAAAAAATATATGTAATCAATATTTGTTAAAAAAAAAAAATAATAATAATAATTGCATGATCGGCATGAATTGAGCTTTGCAATGGTTAAAAAGGCGAGACATTTTTCACGTGAATGGTTTCCCTTAAAAAATAAATGACGAACAATTTTAAAAAATTAAACACAAACACAACAAAAACACGAAATTCGAGCAACAGGAAACACAAGTCAAATGATTTTTATTATGTATTAAAATAAGTGAAATAGAGGATCCTGAAAAGCTTATGCTTCACAGACTTATAAAGAAAACACTTTGAAAAACAAATTCTCTTCTGTGCAGTTCACTCAATGAAGGCTTTGATGAATAATAAACAATGGAAATTTATCGCTTCCTTAAAATAAATATATATATATATATATATATATATATTTATATACATACATATATATTATCAATCAAAATAAAAGCTGTTTTACAATTTTCATTTAATTTAAAAAAAGTTATTGTTGTGGGAAAGTTACAAATTGAGAGTAAAATTTATAAAGGTTCTTGTGCTCCTACTAGCGCTAAGAATGGAGTGGTATAGAATAGATAAGGTAAAGGAATCTAAAATTAATAGACAAATGCAGTACATCGAACTACACATCGTTGTATCTAAGACTCACTCTTTAAGACGGATGTATCCCAGACAGTATTTTATTATTAGCGCTGTGATGTTTCGATGTTAAGGACTTAATAAGTCCAGAATTTGCTTGTCTTGCCAAGTGTTTTGGTAGGGGCGGAAGATCACCAAACTCCAATAAGTTGGATTCCACAAAGTATGTGAGTTGCTCTTGGATGTTACAAAAATTCTGGCATATGTGTATTATTGGAAATCCGCCAATTTGGTGTGCTGATTTAGCTCTTTATCTTCATCGATGGAGATAATTTCTTAGTATATTATTTTATCATGTGGTCTTGTGGTTTAATGCTACTTCTGTCCTTCTCGATTTGAACAACAGGACTTAATAAATTATAGTTAATTAAAATAACTCCGCACAGTAGTCTCAATGTGAACCATTGGCAGCTTAAGGAATATGGCATTTATTACATCTAAACAGAGAAACAAAAAAAGCTTTATGTTAGCTTGTAACAAGCATTTTTTAAGCAGGAATCACTTGGTTCGCAAGTGGCCAGGTCTTTATGGATTTCTTTTTCCAACCAATTAATTTTATATATCAACATGTAAATGTATCCAAAGTGAAGAATTAATCATGGACAATCGACTTGCACGTTATAGTTTTTTTAAAAGCAGCCAGTACAGAAGTATTCGATACACGTCCAAGAAGTATAGTGTCTCGTTGTAGAAAACTTAACAACATATTGTATTATGTGAATCTATTTTTATGATTGCTTTGTCATAGGAAAAGAAGTGAAACTAAAACGCAAAACGTTTTAAGAGAAAAACCTGGAAAATATGAATCAATCAGCTTCGAAAAATGGAACAAGAACCACGAACGCAGAATTTTAAACAAAGAAATTGAAAAAACTGAAAAAAGAAATTTTAAGTGAATGTTTCAGCAAACTGGAAACGAATTAGTAAAGATATTTGGCAAATACTACAATGCTTAAAACAATTATCTCTCTTGTACTCGTATGAGTACAGTTAATGCCGCTTTGCATTACCTTTGATGGGGGACTTATACATACATACGTATCTCCTTTTAATTAATTTTTTTCTTTAGTTTTTGGTTCATTCTTGTCAATTTGATTTTAGCTAATGTGATTAGCTACATACATATATTTTCGAAATAGCACAAATTTTTAAAAATAAATAAAATTTACAACAACAAAACAATACTAAGTAGAAAAAAAAAACTAAATGAAAAAACCTAGCCAAGCAAACCAGCAAAAAAGCATCCATCTAATGTCACCCATTCAGCCAGCTAAACAACAATTTAAATTACAAAAAAAACAAAAAAAAAAAAAAATAAATGCAATAAGTGTAGTATTTGCTTGTACCTTTTAGCTGAATCTAGTAGTTTTCAAATAAAATATATTGGAATGAAAAAAATTCCTTTATTCATTAGATGATGATACATTTGTTAAGATACACATGCAGTTTGGGCCATATACACACACTTACTTGACAAGTTACATACATTTAAACATGCATCTGTGTACTTATCCATGGGCGTGCAAAGGATGGCGGAGGTAACACTATTAAAGAAATACTTTTTCCACGCAATTTAGTTTTATATTTGAGTGCATTTATGTGGATTTTAAATACTTTTTTCGTATATAAAACCTTTGCAGATTATGCAGAGTTACACTCTCCGATACGTGATATGTAACAAAATAAAATATACATTATTTACTTGGCTTTACTTAGAATGACACCGATATTCAAAACCGTTCTGGCAGTCATGAAGTATTATGTAAAATGAATTCCAATTAAAAATCGGTTCAAAAATTTTTCGTACTGTATTATATGCATACATTCATTACTATATGTTTGGTATTATCAGTGGGTACAGTGCTTAAATATTTATACAAAATCAATATAGAAAAATATAAATAAATTCGTATATTGAAAGGTTACAACTTGATTTTGATATTTTTTATAAGAACTTTTTGTACTATTGAAGCTTTCAGTGGGCAAAGCAATAACTCCACTTTCGAAGTTATTAAATCCTTTACGTATTATTATATACATTTATGTTTGTCATAACTGCATATGAGGAGGCTTACGAGAGACTTATGAACTGTAACAATTGAAAACAGCCACATTAACGAAAAGGTTCGATGAAAACCCTTCAATATCACCTCGCTCCCAGTTATTTGCATGAATCGATTATATTCATTTATATGATTTAAATTAAAAAATAAAAATACTTGAAAGAAAGATTGCAATCTGTCTTAGACCCTTCTTTGGCGACGCGCCTTTGCTGTGTGTATAAATTTTGAAAAACAAACAAAAAATATTGAGGTGTCTCCAAGTATTTTACGACTTATTGTGTAGCCATTAGAAGAAAAAAAAAAAAGATTTTTGAAGGAAAAACAAAAATGCATTCGCTAAATTCAAATTGGCTAATATATGTATGTAAGTGCATATGTATGTAATTATCGTTGTTGGATGAGCCGGTAAAAATAGCAGCCCTCGGAATATACAAACTTAAAACACATGCATCTTTAAATCTATGTATGTTTGTACTCGTATGCAATATAACACAAAATAATATGAAACCAACATACTTACAATAGAGATTTAATTTTTGGGCAGCAAAAAAAATATTTAAAGCACAAAAAATTAATATACTACGTACCCACATACATACATATATGTACATATGTAAATGTTTCATTTACATTCAACTTTTTTTTTATTATTCATAGTTAATAATATTTTTGCATCATTCCAAACACAATTAAGCCAAATCAATCAAATTTCAATGATACTTAAATGATATTAAAACACAAACGATTTCTGACCACACGACGTATACTTAATTAACGATTCCTTATCACTTATTCAGTCTTTCGTCATTATTTGTAAAAATTCTTTTCTTTAAACTGTAAAAAAGTTTCTCATTTTCGCAAAAACAATTGCAAAGCACAACAAATCTCACCATGTTTGTTTACATTGTCAACTTGACAAGGGAGATGAAAGCAAAAGCAACAAATGAATACAATAAACAGTCTTGAGAGGAGAGCGAATAATTGTTATTGTTATTTTCTCATTATGAGTTTTTTGAGATGGCACACACGCGTACATACACACACACCCACACACGTTTATAATTAACACCTAAAAAGAACCCAAATAAACAGACATTTTACTCGTATTGATGTCATTGATGATTTACCTTAAAAATATTATTTTTACTATGTGAGCCTGCTGCATAAGTATGTGTTTTCGCGCCAAATTATAAAATAACTTTAATATTCTTTTAAGTTTAACTTTTAAAACAGTTCGTATGAATAGTTATTTAAAACAATTAATGAACATATTAACTTTTGAAAAGAAATTATGGAACATAATAATGCAACGAAAACTTCAACGAACTTGCGCCCACAGCAGCAAACACGTGACCAGCAAAAATTGCAAGATCCACAACAACAGCAAGCAAATAATAATAATGAAAATCAACAACAATTTTGTTTAAGATGGCATAATCATCAGGTAAAGTTGATAAAATGAAGACCTTTATTATGTATGTATATGTATGTATGTATGTACGTAATTCAAAATCACATGTAAGAGTTTATTATTTTTATTCTTTTAGGAAACAAAAAAAAAACACACACACACACCCACAATTTTAATTTAAAAATGTACTGTTTAGAAAAATAGTAATTTTGTTTTGTTGTTTACTTAATGTAGCTTTTGTAGCTTTTTTGATATAACAAAATCCTAAGTTTTTTTTTAATATAATATTCTTATAAATTCAATTTTTATAGCAATAATTCTTACACAAAAAAAAAACACTCTTTTTCAGGATATGTTAAGAACAAAAGGATTAATTATTGCATTCCTTTACGAAAAATATATGTGGTTAAGAAACCGTCCTTGAGGCATTGTTGTTACTTTTTCTCTAATAATTTTATTCAAAATAAGTTCCTGTATAAACTTTTATTCAGGGTAAATCAAAGAAATATATTTAAGAAGTCTTGGCTTTTCCATGTTGTTGGTAATTTTTATCTTTTTTTCATATTTAAACAAATAATTTATACATTATATAACTAATTCTTACAATATTTTGTGAAGTATTTTTTTTTATTAAAAGACATCCTGCTATTTAAAACTTCAAGTTTCCTTATCTTTATATTACAAAATTCAGATTTTCGTCGTTATAATTGATCGAAATCAGTAAGTTTATTGCAATTAAAAAGTTTATCTGATTTCTTTCAGTTTTGGAAACAAATTTTTCAGTTTAATGTAAAATTTATGTTTGTAACCCATTTAACTCTGGCAAGAGATAAGAGTTCCAAGAGATAATGATTGCTACCTCTCCCAGTTTGCTATTATCTCACCTCCGAAATAAATTTCCGGTAATAAAAATTACCAAAGTTTTCAAGGAAGATATTTATTAAAAAAAAGTGCTGTTCGGTTTAATTATACATAAATGTCAAATATATTTTTAGTAGATATAAAGTACATATGCATGTATTGGCTTTTGTGAATACACACGAATACATGTAAATAAGAAAAGTTGTCAAATGACTGGACATTTGCGCTTAGTAAATCTGTTCAAAATGCCATTTGCTATAAAATAAAAATAAATAAATATCCAAAAATGCTATTTTTACACACATAAACGAGCAAATGAATCTGTAGTTTTTTTAGTTGTTTGTATTTTAGAATAGTATTCATAAGCAATGGATTTTAACTAGGAAATTTCGCTTATGGGACAATATTTTATTTTTAAAATAAAAACCATCGAATTGGATGAGTTTCAGTGTATAAATGTGTCTATACGTACAGATGTATGTATGCGTTATTAAAGGGTATCAATATAAGAGCACTTATTTTAAACTAAACTTATTTAAAGAAATGCAATATTTACTGCTT
Organism: Ormia ochracea; assembly: GCA_963402855.1. Lineage (NCBI taxonomy): Eukaryota > Metazoa > Arthropoda > Insecta > Diptera > Tachinidae > Ormia > Ormia ochracea. The sequence goes on from OY727106.1 coordinate 47,117,573, forward strand.
TAAATTTTTATAAACTATAAACATACATATTATTAATGAACATTCGAACTTTGTTCTTGTTTTTAATCACAGAGATGTTTATATCATGTTCACCAATTTTTCCCTCTACATGCATTTATTATATACATGTATGTATATGTAAATGTTATACTCGTATATCCTTTGTTCAATATAGAGAAAATGTGTAACTACAATCAGTTTGTAATTTAATCGAATTTGTAATTTTTTAAAACCCACTTCCCTTAAGAAAAAATGTAGCTATAACAGATTTATGACAAGTTTAGAAATTAATTTTTTTTTTAATTTTTTAAATTTAAAAAATAATATAATCAATTCGATGAGAATATTATAAAAAATTTTTTGGAAAAGAATTGTTTTGCACTTACCAATATACTCGGAAAAAATTCCTTTATTTAAATCTCTCAGTATTTTGGGCCGGGAAGTATATAATTTATAATTAGGAGATTACCAAAAGATCACAAAATGTATAGAAATTAAAAATACTTTTAAAAATATTGCATGTTTGGATTTTAGTGAAATTTGATTATTAAATGAAAAAAATTGTCTACAAGTCATACAACTAAAATTAAAAAAATTACGAAAGTTTTTAGATAATTCGACCGTCAAGAAAAAAACAGGAGTAAAATATTTATAAAAATAAAGTTATTAGAATCTAGTTAGTGAACTAGAATAAGGATGCAGCTAAGCAGTTCGAAATGAGGGACAGGTAAAGAATTGGTAGATGCCAAGAAAGTGTTACCTATATGAGGGGACGATTCATTATCAATTTATGTGCTTCGAGTTTTTGTTCATTTATGTATTTAAATATCTAAACAAGTAGGAATGGAATATCTGAGCAATACAATCTTCATAAATTTAAATGATTTTCTGTTCCCGTATATAATCATTATTTTGTAAATAAATGACATTTTCTTCATTATTGGAAAGTATTTTATAAAGAGAATAGAAAAGGAGAGAAACAGTAAAATAATATTTTAATCATTTAAATTACCAGCAATTAATTGAAAACTCTCCAACAAAATTTTCAGGCTATTTCGACAATCCATAATTTTGTCTGTAAAACAAGATTAAGCGAACTGTTGGAGCAGAAAAATAAACACTTTTTGATACCCAGAAAGTACAAATGAAAATTTTGCGCCAGCAATTTGCCAAGAGTATAAAAAACTGTCCAAGAAATGATCAAAAACGAGAAAATATTTTGAAATACTAAAAGTTGATGCTTCACATTGCTCCTTGCAACAATATTTTGAAATGCGTATAAACATATTTGGACAGTTTAAATGTAATGAGATTTATAAATATTTGGAAACACACATGCAAAAATTTGAACAGCGTATTTTTTTAATTACATTAAGATTTTTCTTGCACATTTCTAATAATTGACAGAAAAAGGGGTCCCAGACATTTTTAGTAAGATTAGGAAATTAAATGGTCACACACACACATTTGATTGCAGATGATAGAAGCCTACTCTTAAGATGATTCACATTTTCTATATTTTTTACAGACCAGTCTACTCAGTACACTGCCAATTTTACTTGATCAAAGTCATTTAACAGATGTCACCATCTCAGCGGAAGGTCGTACACTAAGAGCTCACCGTGTAGTTTTAAGCGCCTGCAGCTCATTCTTTTTGGAAATTTTTCGCACCTTAGAAACAACTAATCACCCGGTTATTATAATACCAGGCGCTTCATTTAGTGCCATTGTCTCTTTACTGACATTTATGTACTCGGGCGAGGTAAATGTTTATGAGGAACAAATACCAATACTTTTAAGTTTAGCCGAAACGTTGGGAATTAAGGGTTTAGCAGATGTGCACAATAATGTGAGAATTTCATTAAATACAACGACAAGTTTATGTTCATAATTTACTTTTAGTTACAGAAGGCTACAAAACCTGTAACGGAAAAGCAGCCATTGGAATGCAAAAAGGAAGAGCTGGAAAAATCTCAAACACCACCTTCCTCCCCAACCCCACAATCAGCATGTGGCAATTTTTCTTTGCCTCAAGCACCTACTACAAGTAGCTTAAATACAAATTTGCCTTCCAGCCACTTTAATCCATTACTGGGCTCTGTTTTAAATACAAAATTTCCTTCTCCCCTGGAGAATTTCTTTTTGAAGTCTCTCCAGTTTTATCCCAACTTGATGCATCAACCATTAAATTTTTCCCAAACCGCCTTAAATAAGACTTCGGAGATCTTGGCCAAATACCAACAGCAATGTAATTTGTATCAAGCCAATTTAGGTATGACAAACAAGGAATTAATGCCTTCTGTAATAAACTCTGAAGAAGAAGGATACATAGCAAAAAGGTTTTGTACTGGTTTGGATAAGAAGTCTATTGTAAGTCAGCAACAATTACAACAAAATCAAATGATATTGCAACAGCAAAAAGATCACAAGCGTATAGATAAAATTGTTGAAAATCTTAGGGGTGGTGGAGGACCGAATATCGTTAGTGGTTCAAATACTAAACATGAACAAAATCAAGAAAATTTAGCCACTTCCCCTTTGCCCACACATTTACACAATCCACTAACGCCCCTTAGCATTAAAACTAATATGGAAACCTATAGTTCAAATACCCCACCTGCAGTGGCAACAAAGTCTCCGCTATATTCATCTCCATCAAATACGGATTCTTCAACACAACTACACTCTCAATTACCATACAATATAACTCCCGAAGATCAACTAAAACTGCAACAACATTTGGATAAATACGCCCAATCTTGTGTTCGTAGCATGGAAGCGGCCAATGAAAATCTCAAAAATGAGGCCGCCAGAATTATGTCAAATGAGAAGCTTACTAGCACAAGTCCTCAGACGACGAAGGCAACCTCGAATTCGAAATTGTATGCTACTTGTTTCATATGTCATAAACAATTGAGTAACCAATACAATTTGAGAGTTCACTTGGAAACACATCAAAATGTAAGGTGAGATCCACGCTAAAAAAAATTCTTTACGAAAAATATCTGCCTACAATTTCTAAATGAGTTATTTCCAGATATGCTTGCAATGTTTGCTCACATGTATCACGCAGCAAGGATGCTTTGCGAAAGCATGTATCCTACAGACATCCAGGTGCACCTTCGCCTTGTGAGACAGAAGCTAGAAGAAAACGAGCCAATAAAGTTTTGGCCACACAACTAAATGCTGCAAATTTTGCTCACAATTCATCCTCATCTGGCGAACTGACACCGACTTCACCAAACACTTTACCACATTTTCAAACAACAGGGGGTGCCACCACAACGCCTACCAGCACTGATTTAAATTGCAATGAAAATCCGCCACTCACACCGGCTCAATTAAGTTCCGCTTATCAAATGCTAATGCCAAATCAATTTCATTTAGCAGTAGCTGCTGCCAATGCAGCACAACAACAACAACCTTCTTCTGCAAACCAAACGACACTCAAAGATTTCAATAGCTCTTCAGTTTCGACATCAACTACTACTCATAGTTCAAATGCGGATGATACGGTTCCAACATTAATTTTGAATAATTCACCCATACCAACCACCATCACCTCATCGAATAATTCTAACGACCTACAAAATGCTACGAATAGCAATAACAGTAACATAGAATCCTTAACTAGCCCAAACACTCACTCCTTAAATTAAAAAAATTTTACTCGAATTGAAAACCAAATTAGTTTAATAATACAAATTAAACCATCCCATTGTTTCTAGTCCCAACTGTGATATATTTGAAAAAGTCATCCCCAAAATAACTTTCCTAGAACTCTGTTGCATTAGCAAAGGAGGAAATCCTTCCAAGATATGCTATAGATTTCTCAAATTTCCTTTCATGTCTTTTTGGAGGCTTATGTTTTCTATTATATTATTATTTATATTTTTATAAGTTATAAATTTATACTGAATTTTTTCCCACATTTTATATTCATTTTATTGCTTTCCCGTTTTTAGTTCTCTTTCCTCCACATAATTTTAGCACAACAAATAAATTCACTTATTCACATGTATTTACACTTCTCTACACTCTTAGTTTAGTTTAATTTAAGACAAATTTTATACACACAACTACACTATGCACACAAAAGACAAATTTATACTTTTTATTTTAAAATTTTAATGAATGAATAATGCACAATATATTAAAAAAAAAATGTTTGGAAAATTCAATTTATGCTCTTTCAATTTCAAATTTCGAATACAATTTTTCACAGGTTAATATTGCAATTTTTGTCAATAATTTTTTTTTCCTTTTCTATGAAACGTTAAATGAAAACTGAATTCTGTTACTATTATCACTTTTTTCTTTTCACGACATTTCAAGGCCACAAATGAATTTCGAAATTCCGATAAATTGAAATCTTTTACCACGAAATTGTTAATACATATTTATGTTTGTCTGTGACAAAAATTATACTTTTTAGCGCTCAAAACAAATAAAGAAAACTTTGCAAATATTTTATAAGCCAACACGAATTTCGACTTTAGCAGTACAATACGGAATTTTCACATGTTTATCGGTTTATCGATAAGTAAGGTTAAGTTATCATCTATACTCCATTCTAAGAATGGAGTCAATAAAAAATTCGTGAACCGAAAGATTGCCAATTTGTGAAACCATTAATCAATATCTTAGAAAACCATTTTTGTGGGCGATTTTGAGAGTATCTGGAGGAATGGTTTGAGTGCAAAGCTTCTATAGCAATTACACAAACTATTGGGCACTTTTCACAACGCCTTTCAGCTCATCCTGTGCGTCTGCAGTGTAAGAACATTTAAATTTTTATTTCTGAAAAAATTAAAATAAATATATTTTATGTTATATCATTTTACAGGGGCTTTCCATTTCCTTTAAATTTTATAAATGTATTAAAATATGTCTTTTAAATCAGAGATAATTTTTGTAAAAAAAAATTTACATTCCTAAAATTTGTGATACGCATCATTTTAGCCGTCATTACTACAAATTGTCAATCATCTTTATACTCATTGAAACTCTCGTTGCCTTTCGAAAATTAGAGAATTTATTATGAAGTTTGCAGATCACTTTAGTGTTTATAAAACATAATTAAAAAAATTACAGAAAAGAATTGGACAAATTTGGTGCCATTTTGCGATTCGAATCGAAATGTCTGCCTTGCCTTGTCTGTATAATTTCGGATAAATATATTCTATATTACGATCGTAGCAATTCTGTAAATTGTTAATCTACTAAAAGAAACGATTTTGTTTATTTAATTTAAAAGAAGTGAGCAATTAAAAACTGAGTTCGAAATGCAATAAATTTATTTTGTAATTATTTTTTTGTTGTACTGAAATTTTAAAGCAGGTCGAAAATCCAACATCCGAGCAGTACTTGTATTCTGGTTCTTTTCCCTGTTTCCGCACTTGCTGTTTTTTTTTTTAATTATAGTTCTTACAATATTTAATTTTTATTTATTCAATTTATTTTATCACTGTATTTTGTTTCGATTCACCTTTTCTTTCGACATGCAGAACATGGACAATTAGCCTGAATTATGACATTTAAAGGCCAAACTCAAGTCAAATTATTTAATCATACAGTTCGAAGAAACACACACACATTAAATATAATTTAAATATATATAATTATCTTCTTGAGGTTCTCGATAGTCAGTATTACTGCCTGACACGCAGGAGTCTTGAAGCTTAGTGCTTGAATTAAAATATCTTGATTACTAAATGTAAAATACAAAAATATAAAATATAAGAACTTAAAATATTTTGAAATTCTCGTACTTCTATACAAAATTTTCATTTTACCTTTTCATTTGTAATTTTTCCATTCAATCGAAGATGAAGAAATTAATGCAAAATATTTTATTTTGTTTCTTGATATAAAATTACGTTCCAAAAACGTTATTGAAAAGTGTATTTAGAAAAAGCAAAATATAAAATCTACAACAAAAAAAATTTACATAAAAGCATTAAATGTAATGAATAAATAATAGAAGCAAAAAAAAATATACCAACTTCTTGTTTTGAATACTTTGTTAAAACTTAAAAGCAAATGCAAACGGAGATAAGTTTCCGATCAGGAGTAGTAATAGCAATAGGAGTAGATAGTAGCTATGATGCAAATAAAATGCATTTAAATAAAAACGGGGAAGATCTTTTTTGACTGCAGTTCTTAATCGTTTTGTGAGTTTTAGTCGAAAACTTGCGAGCCTTAAAAACGAGCATTTACGAATAACTTGTGTTTTAAGATACATAATTAAAAATGCTGAAACTTAGTTGTAAAAAGCTTATATAGTCTCAACATGCCAGACTTTGGTATTACAATCTTGACCAGTAGAGATCACAGTATTATTGTCCAACCATATTAAACGAGTAATTTGCGATTGGGGATGAGCGTCTAAAGCAACAAGAGAGGATATATGATAATTGTCATTTAAAATACATCAATAACAAATAATAATTTACTTTTAATGATGGTGTGCTTGGAGGGATTTGATACCGACCAAATAATAATAGTGGTATCCAATGAACCGCTGGCCACCAACAGAGAATTGGGAGACCAGGCTACAGTATTCACTCTAGCGTTATGGAAGCCCCATTCCTTATTGTGAGCTGGTTTATATTCCTCTACAGAATATAAAACTACTTTACGGTGAGCATCACATGCCACTAAATATTTATTGTCCGGTGAGTATGAACAGTCTATTACGGCTCCTAAGTGTTCTAATTCACATTTTAGTTCCAAGCTAGTTCCTTTTACTGAGTAAATACGCACTTTTTGATCATCTGCACCCACAGCAATTTCCAACGTTTCAGGATTAGCAGAAATGCTACTGCCTTCATACTTAATAGGCAAAGAAAACACTTTCTTTTGATCTTGGATTAAAGTTATTTCTTTGACACAGGCTAAAGCAATAATATTTTCGTTGCGTAGAATAGCCAAACCTCTAGGTTGGCAATTTAATTTGACAACATAGTCGGTATAAGCATTGGATTCGATGCTAAATTGACGTAAACTGTCATCGATGCCACAGGTGTATACAAAATCACCCCAAGCAACAATACCGTTCATCTATTTTATAAAATAAAGTTTTCAATTAGTTATTTAATTTATATAGTCATTGGATAGTCATAAAATAGATGAGTAAGGATGGCGAAACATAGCAACATCCGGCAACAGTGTAATTGCCTATGAAGCCCAGCCTCACTTAACAAATATGAAATTCAAATTAAATCAAGGAAAATAAATGAAATTTCAAATCAAAAATTTATTATAATTTTGGGCATTCTCTCAGTTTACAACTAACATTCCAACCCAAGCAAAATTGGTCAAAATTAAAAATGATTTAATATTTTTGTAATATTTTACAAAATATTAAAAATAGTAATATTTTTTTTTGTAATATAATAATGAACGATGAGAATTGAATAATAAACAAAATGTTTGATTAAAACGAATTTATGCAATTACCTGATTGCCATGCCCCGTTCCTTGAACACGGTCGTTAACTCCGCTGCCCGAATTCCAGCTGGTGACTATACCATCATGACTACCCGTATATATAGTACTACGATCGTCACTCAAACCCAAAACAGTAATAGGTTTATTGTGACCCTTAACAATACGCAATGGCTTCGCTGGATCATCTACATTTAAGTAACTAATGTGGCCGGACAAAGAAACCGTCAAAACATGTTCACCTTGCCATAAACAAGATACCTGTTGATCATCAACTGTCGTACCCATTACAAATTCGGTGACCAATTCCCTAGTTTCAACATTCCACAGACGACAAGTCTTATCGCCCGAGCAGGTTAGCAATTGTGTACAATCGGGCTTCCATGCTACAGCATAGACACCACCCTTATGAGCAGGATTGCCAAATTCACCAACCAAATCTGAACTGGTACCATCATACAGAAACACTTTGCCGTCAAAACCACCTGAAGCAAAGTATTTGCCATCAGGCGAATAGCGCACGGCTTGAACAAATCGTGAATGCTCCTGTTTAGTCATTTTAAATTTGAATGGTGGTCCTTCGAAAATACCAATAGTATTATCTTCACTGCCTATTAACAATGAGATTCTTATTTACATATTGAAAGGAAAATGCTCGTTATATATAAGAAAAATACTGACCTGTTACAATACGAAAAGGTCTTCCAGGTCTAAAATCACAAGAATTAATAGGCTTCGACTGACCACTGATTTCTCCCACTGAGGTACCAGTCTCGGTCATAAAAACATGACCGAAACGTTCTCGGCCTTCGCCTACTACCACTATACGTTGATTGTCAGGAGACCAAGCGATATCCTTAATAGGACCGCTAATGGGCTGATATTCATTTTTCAATATATGTTCTTTGTTAACAGTGTCCCAAATGCGGATTTTGCCAGATTGATCTAGAAATATACAAGTTTCAACAAGTATTTATTTAGCGCTCTTAAACTTTGTAAATATATAAATAAATATTATAAATAATTTTTTTTGTTTTTTTTATATAATTTATAAATTAAATAAGGATAGTGCACTAGTAATGTAAATAATTAGGTAGACTTATTTAATACGGTACAGAAAGCAATGATGGGAAACCGGTAGTAATTTTTTTTCGCCAAATTTAAAATTTTCGTATAAAAAATTATACGATTCCGGTGTTAACCATGTTTTACTTTTATGCTTTGAAAATAGAGGTTGTTATTAATGTAATTGTAGAAGAATAAAATCATATTTGTGATTGTTTTCAGTTAATTGTTTAGTATTAAAATATACCTTTACGAAGATCTAGCTGGGACCTGTAAGAAAACACTACACACAAATCCAAAATTAAAAAAAAAAAAAAAAAAAAAAAAAAAAAAAAAAAAAATTTCTTTAATCTGTGTTTGTTAATTACTACGATGATCTGAAAGAAACTTTGTGACATGACCAAAAAAAAATATTTTTTTTTTTGTTATTTTTAGAGAATTAAATGAAAACCCAAAAAGAATCATCTAAAACCATTTACAAGTAATAATTATTATTTTACTTAAAGACTGCCCATTTTAAAAAGCTGTATGTCTATGACTTAATTTTTTAAATTAATCACATCGTGCTTAACACAACTTTCATGTTGTGCTTTTTCAGCTTCCATTTATAATACATTCTAAAATATGCTTAAGATGCACAGAAAAATGTATGTATGTCAAATATTAAGTTCCTACTTTCACACATCGCTGATTATACGTGTATATACATAATTTCATTAGCCATTTGCTGCTGCAGTGCGATTAATAATTATTCTTTTGTGTTAGCTTTGTTCATTTGTAGCCAAGCATTTGTGGAAATCTGAAACACAGTTAAATATTTAGTCTGTAGACTAAATAGATGTGAGATTATGAATGATGAATCATTTAATATTTTTGTGAAAATAAATCTAAAAGCTTATTTCTAATTTGTGTCACAGAACGGTAGATTTTCTTAGTTAAAAATTATTACTAAACTTATAAAAAGTATACAAAATGAAACGGTCATAAATAGTTCAATTGGAAGTATAAATAGAAACATTTAAAGCAGAAAAAAGGGGGAAAAATTAACATAAACAAAAATATTCACAATATAAGATAAAAATTATTATTATTAAAAATTTTCGTCTGTTGTTGAATTTTAAAATTGGAGTTTTTAGAACTGTCTGCTACATGTGTAGAAACAACTAAAAAAAATAGAAAAATAAAATAAAATTGATTTTCTTAAAAAAAAAAATTAGAAATTCCTCTGAAAGATGCAAGTTTATTGTCGCGAGCAGCGAGAAAAGCATATTTGCCTTTTTTAAAAGGCATACACATTGCAATACACTTTATGTTTACTGTTTGTTTGTTCAACAGAATTAAATATTTTACTTAACGATTTTCGTTTGCTTTCACTTTTTGTTTGACCTAGTTTTACCCTGGCTAATAGTTCAGATAACCCAAAAGATAAGCTGTGATAAAAGCTGGAGAAACTAGTATTTTGTGTGCTTCGCAAGCACAATTAAAATGAAGCAACTTAAAACAAAATGCTGAGCACAAATGGGAGTAAATCAAGATGTTTCAAATTTGTGTAAATTTTGTATAATGAATATGTTTACGAGTATTCTTCTGTAAATGTTATTTTCATATTCAAATTTTCTACGTCTTCGCCATTATAAAAATATCTATATGCTATTTTCGTATTTGTTTAAAATTTCATTAAAAGTCATGATTTGGCTGGCAAACGTTTTATACATGATATAACGAATGCGTAGATTTCAGAACAATAACATTTTTTTCTACTTCTGACATTAATTTTAAATATTCATATAATTTATACACTATATTTATTATGTATATTTTAATTATATTTTGTTAATAAATATTATATAGACACGATTGAGCTTATAGCGGAATATCTGAGGTGTGGAAACAGCTTTCTAATAAAGCAAATTTGAATGCAATATTGTGTTTTCAGGGGAAGATTTTCCCTTTCTAAAATATTTTTTTGTTTGATTGTAATTACTCACCTCCGGATGCAATGTAGAAGCCACTAGGTGAGTATTTGGCTACATTGACAGCACACGAATGCTCCGTATAAACATCAGCAATAGCTGGATTCTATAATAAAAAATTAAAATCATAAAAATAAATATGAAAAAAAGTATGTGTATGTATGTGGGTATTTATTTTATTTTGAACTCATGAAAGATAATTTAGAAAGTGGCATAAAACCACTTTTTTAAAAAAAATGTGTTACTCAATAATTTTACTAGGAGAATAATATTTAGAATAATTTTTTCTTTTTTGTTGTAAAATTAAGAAATGATATTTTTATTGGTGTCCATAAAACTGAACAATTTGGTTTGGTATTACCCATAATAATACTTTTTTAATAAACATTTGATAAATAAATTAAAATAAACAAGATACGGGCTTTCCACCGATATGGTGACATCATAGATATGGATATACATTTCTTGTCCACCTATAGCCATGTGAAATATTGCAAGCGATATATTTTATAGTATATTCTAGTTTAAGAATCGAGTTTGACAGTAAAATATGATACAATTAAGAAAGAAAAATGATGTGAACTTCCTTCAGTGTTTTCTGTTTGTATTATAGAAACTGCAAATAATCTATATTTACATTGAACAATTTTTCATAATTTTTTTCGAATCAATAGCAAGCTTTGAATAGTGAGCTTTTATTCGCTTGAATAAAATTAGTTTTCACTGTCGCATAAATCTTGTTGGCTCTTAGTGAATTAAAGGGTTGTGATGGCCTTGGCAATATCTACCATACAAAAAAAAAAAAAATTGTATAGATCTCAAACAGCTGCCATGAACTAACATCACATACATATATGCATTCCCATAGTGTTCCTTTCATTCTGTAAAGTTTATAGTAAAACATATAAGACAAATGATAGATATAGTTTGACCGATGTGGCTGCTACAAAGTCTTAAAACTCGTAAGCCGCTAATTAAAAATGTCGTTAGAATATTAGAAATTTTTTAATATTTTTTGTGGGGGTTTCTCTAATCAAAGAAGTTTTTAATAACTTTTGTGTGGTTATAAATTTATATATTCTTCAAAAATTAGGGGTTAAATCAGCCTCAGACAAATTCTTATTTTTCATCAAAATTGTGGGTGTCTCAAAATATATATATACATGTATATACAAACAATTGTGTATATATATATCTGTATATATTACGTAGGCAACGCAGCCAAAAATATACATTTTTTTACACAAAATATATAAATAAATTGAGAAAAGAAGCATAAAATATAGAACACAAACATTTAAAAATTATGATCGGAATCGAATAAATTTGTTGCTTGACTAAGGAAAAAAACGATTGTAAAGAAATCAGCAGCATATGCAGCTGGTATAAAAATATCATTTCAAATAAAAAACTAATATTTAAAAACTATTTCAAAAATGTCATTAAAACAAGTATACACATCCATACATACATCTAAACAAACTCGTATGTGACTTACCTCTATATTACGTATAATGACGGAATTGCCATTGGTGTACAAGAAATTTTTGCCTTTAGGATCAGAACCCAAAACAATTGGTTGGCCACGTTGAGTGCGAGGTAAAGTGCTATAAATGAATTCTAGAGCAAACAGATAAACAATAACAGTTAACGATTACAGCTATTGCTACTTTGTAATTGCAATTTCCTCCACTTCATTGTATTTTACATTGATATAAATTAAAACAATGCATTCAAAAAAAATTTAAATACATTGATTCTGGGTGCGGTTACAGGTCAAAAGTGTAGAAAGGGGAACGAACTATTGTAAAGAAATAAAGAAGTAGGTAAATGTTTTCTACTTTAAATCATGCTGCTGCCGACAAACTGCTGTGGAAATGCCGGCTATGCGTAAGCCAAAGCAGCACCTTCGACTACGAAATTTATATACAAGTTTGCATGTGTGTATAAATTAGTAAATGTATTAAGAAGTTGGCTTCAATATCAGATAACAAAATGCAAATAAAAAAAGAAGTCAATTTCACACATACCAAAAAAAAAATTTTTTTCTATGTATGGCCTTTAGAAATCAGCAAAATCTGTCTTTAAAATTATGCTTATTTGTTTTTACATTATGACTAATTTCCATTGAAAAAATATACAACAAAGTTAGCAAAATTTACACACGATAAAAATAAACTCTTACTGTTATTGTAGGCTGGTTGTTGCTGCTGCGCCATCTTCGCCTTTTTCTTTAAATTAACTTTTGTTTTCTATTGCTTATAAAGAACCTTGTGTAAAATTATTAGAAAAAATAAATTATGTAAAAATATATGTATGTATATTTCTTATTTTAATGTATAATAAACACCATAAAAACACTTAATAAATTTATACACTTTAACGTCTCGCGGCTGACTGAAGATAAAGTGTAGTATTTTTTTTTGTTTTTGTGTTCTTTCTCGGAGCTGCCAATTCGCCGTAGCTAAATGACCATATAAGGAGCTAAATAGAACAAGAACGACAGGTATTGGCAACATTAAATTTTATAAACGAACACTTCCCACTTGCCAGATGGATTACAATGAATTTATTTTGGCGCTAATTTCAAATCCGAACATATTTGTTTGAAGCTGGTAAAGCAAATAGTTTGTGTAACTAACATCACAATACCTTTCAAGGGTATATATATATATATATATATATATAAAGTCTGACAATAAGATATATATATATATATATATATATATATACAGTTTTTTCTATTCTATTCACGTAAAAAAGAATATTAAATTCTTAAAGTACATAGAGATTTGAATTTATTTGATACCGTAAGTTTTAATCTGTTAGTACGGCATCCCTATTCATTTAAAATATGTTTGGTATTATTACAAAAATAACAGATGTTAGAATGAAATGTCAAATGCTCTTGTTTACAATACATTAGCAAAAATTTTTATTTCCATACATATTTAAGACATCAGTGATTTGTTTCAAATGTTACAACCAGCCAAATTAAAATTTATTAATCCTTTATATGGCCAATTGATTGTGGGCCCTCCAGGTAGTGGTAAAACTACCTATTGTCAAAATGCTTTTAAATTCTATCAAGAATTGGGACGTAATGTTGCTATAGTTAATTTGGACCCAGCTAATGAGAATATGGAGTATACCGCCAATATAGATGTGATGGAACTTATAACGGTGCAAGATGTCATGGACAGCATGCATTTGGGACCTAATGGAGCACTTATGTATTGCGCCGAATTCCTGGAACAACATTTCGACAATTGGCTTTTACCCAATTTACAGAAGCACTCGAAGACATGTAATTATTTCTTTTTCGATTGTCCCGGCCAAGTTGAACTTTATACACATCATGCTTCTATGTCAAAAATATTTGAGAAACTTGAAAGACAAGGCTACCATTTAGTCACAGTCAATCTCATCGATTCGCATTATTGTAGCGAACCTGCTAAATTTGTTTCTACATTGTTGCTGGCATTAAATATGATGCTGCGCATGGGTCTGCCTCATGTAAATGTGCTGTCAAAGGCTGACTTGCTCAAGAAGCATGAAGATAAATTACATTTCAATTTAGATTTTTATACAGATGTTTTGGATTTAAAATATTTATTAGAAGCCTTGGATGATACAACTTCTTTAAGAAAATACAAAAAGTTAAATGCTGCTATCTGTTCCATGGTTGAAGACTATGCATTAGTTTCGTTTCAATTATTGGATTCTCGCAATACACAAAGTATGCTACGTTTGCGAAACCATATAGATAAAGCAAATGGTTATATTTATAAAGCGGGCGAGGAGAAGAGTGTTAATACAATGATGGCATGTGCTGTAGGCGCTGAATCTGAAGTATCAAGACAATCCAATGATATTGATCCTTATTTGTAGTATAGAAATTAAATGTATTATTTTTGAAAATACATACATATGCAAATGTTTTCGAACTATTACTATACATATGTATACACATACATCCAAACATGGTATGTATGATCTGTATCTTAATAAAAAATAAGTATATAATTAATAGTAAGCCAACTTGAACTTTATGAAATCGTAGTTCCAAAATCCCTTTTTAAAGCACATAATGATAAGAAAAAATTCAATAATTTCTTTCAATTATTGCAGTAGTATTGCAGTAGTTGCAGTGGTTGTATTTATTTTGTATAAGCATTAACGGAATAAAAATTAAATGTTAAATTGTGTGCGATGTTGCAAAAATTTAATTGTAATTTATCGTAATATCGTTTTATCTACAGATATGCAACAGCTTATTTGCCTGCAAGCTTTTGTAGCTACATAAATATATACAAAGTCTTATGTATGAATGCACTAAAATCAGGTATGCCCTTTTTGATTGAAAATGAAGCGCTTATGAGCCACATATTTTTACCGGTGTAATGCTAAAATCCTTCAAGCAAAAAGACATATCAGCTTTTTACACTCTGTTAGAAAACAAAGTCAGTTTTAAATAATTAAAATAAATTTAAAAACCATAAAAATCTAACATTTTCTAAAAAAAAAACAAACAGCAAACAATTTGGAATTACTCTTTCATACTCCTTTTTCCATTTGATGTAAAATAGTTGCACGTCTATGTACAAGTGAATTTACAAATATTTGTAGTAGCAAAACTTTATAAATGGGAAAATGAAAAGCTAAAACGGAAATGCACACTGTGACATTAGAAACGCAACATTTTTGTTATTGTTGAGTTTCCGTTATACACAAACCTAAGAACGAAAACCTGCCATAAAACTTCAGGAAATATTTGGTGATACATTTGGTTCGGCAAGACATGCAAAATTTTTTAAGAAAATGATAAAATTTTTATACTAAAAAGAACTTTAATAGAAAGAGAAATTAATTAAAGTATATGAAAAAATTGTTGCTTTATGGAACTTTATATATTCTCGATTTTTTTTTGTGTAAAACTTATCAAGTAAAAACGGTAAACTTTAAGTGTGCTTGGAGAACTTAATGGAAAATAATTACGAAAAAAGTAGTATTTATAAAAAGTGAAAAGGTATATCGTTATGGAAAAGTATCTTTTATATTGGATATTTTCGAAAAAAAGGCATTTGTATAAGGAATGGAATCTTGTTAAAGATAAGAATCATTTAGAAGAAATTTTTTTTATTAAAAGCTACTTTTTGTAAGTAGAGACAAGGGGCTTATTGTAGAAATTATATTTCATAAAACGGGCCTTCGCACAAAAGTTACTATTTTTAGTAAAAGCTAATTCTTATGGGATGTACTTTTGTCGAAAGTTAATTCGCACAAAATATAATATTAAAAAAACATTTGATTTTTTCTCAGAAACTTCTTTTATAAAATAATATAAAAATAGTTATTTGTAAAAATTGCTTCCAAAAGAAATGCTCTCTGTATAAAGGACTTTTTATCTAAGTTATATTTTATCAAAGCTGGACCTAATAAATTGATTTGAATAGAAAATCGTAAAAATTTTCTCTAAAACTTACCTGAGCTTTTTTTGTGAAAATTAATTTTTATTATAGTACAGAAAGAATATTTTTATATAGAATGGTTTATATAATTTATTTTTGTAAAATTAATATTTGTAAAATATTTTTTGAAGAAGCTGATTTTTTCTAAGCATTACTTTTAATAAGTGGTATTTATTGCAAAAGATGTTATTGTATTTAAAACATTTTTTATCGTAAAAACAGGAAACTTTGGTAATAGATGATAATTTTTTAAAATTTATTTTATAGAATTTTTTTATACACAATTCTTTTAGGTTTCTTAATATATAAATAACGCAGTTTTTAGAATTTGAAAAATCGGTTTATATATTTTTTTTTGGAAAATTCATTTCTTTTTCATATTTTATTATTAATAGTTTTATAGTTTGAGGGAAAATTGTTTAATTCCTTTTCCATGCCATCATGATTTATTAAGCTGTCGTTTAGTTAAGTTTTTGTTTTTACATTAGGAGTCATTAAAACAACAGATTCGTGCGTTTCTAATATCTTTTTTGAAATATCATTATTTTCATACTTGTATGCATGGTATTGTTTTGCAACGTTTGACTTCATTTATTCAAAAACCTCCTTCTCACCCGACCAATTCTGTTGCAATTGCATTTTCAAATAACACATTGTTGTATGACCAACTTCCGGTTTCCAGTTGCATTGTAACTGCTGTTGTACTTTTGTTTTTTTTTTTTTTTTTAATTACTTTTATAACAAAACGGAAATTTATAATAAACTCCATACTTTAACGTTTGTTTCAATTTTGTTTGCATATAAAACTTATAAAACTGGCGTCTGCTGTTTTCTTAGGTAGGAAAAACTATTGCAATAAAACTTGTTTCCATATTTACTTTCTTTTTTAAACGTAGTTTATCATTTAATAACTCTTTAAATTATCTTACATGAACTTTGTTACTGAGTTTTTAGTTAAAATTTTATGCAAAGCCGAAGGAACTGCTTTATGCAACACAGCCTTAAAGTATGCCTTAAAAAATATATCGTACTTTGCATGTTGTGTTTTGTTTATCTATTAACATTTTTGTTTAGTAATTTTAAAGTGTTTTTAACGTTGATTTTTAGCAGTTTTTATGATGTTTAAGTTTATCATGAGTGCCAGCCGTTTATTATTATTTTCTCTTATTTTCGTTTTAATAATAAATTCGCGTGCTGTTCGGCATACCTTAAATTGCTAACTTCTCAATTTAGGCATGAACAAAAATAAGGATTTAAATTTGCTATTTAGTTGGTTGTCAGAGTTTAAATGTTTATGTGGCCATGAAGCCGAAAAAAAATATAATTTTTCTTTAATAAAAAATTTAAAAATGCAAATGTTTAACACACGTATACACAAGAAAATTTCAAGTTTAGCATTTTTTTGAATTTCGTTGCTCAAAATGTATACTGATTTTGAAGATAAGCTAAACTGTTCTGAAATCCTCGAAATCTCTTCTTTCAGACACAGTAGGTCGTATTGCCGCAGCATTTTCTTTCTTCCCGTCATTTACATATATAGAAATGATAAATTTCTCATTTTTAAAAAAATTTATTATTATTATTATGTTGTCCAGAAGAGGTTAAGAAATTGTTTTCAAAATGGCGAAAAAATTTTTGAAAATATATAAAAAACCTGCTTTAAGCTCAAAAATTAAATTAAAAATATAAAAGAAATAATTTTAATTAATAAAAGTTAAAATTGAAACTAAATTCCTTTCAGTACAAGTGAATTGAAAGCAATCCTATTCTAGTCTACCTTCACAGATTGAAAAAGTTCAAATCTTTTTATTATTTGGAATGGATCGGATTTCGAAAATAATATATTTTTCTTCCGCAGGTATAGTTTGGGATTCATTTAAATTAAATTGTTATTTCATTTAATAACGAAGAATATTGTTTGATGAAACATCACGTATTTTTACTCTCTAACTTCGGACTGAATAACAATTATTAAAAAAAAAAAAAATTGGATAGAAATATTAAATATATAATCAAAACTAGTTTGTAGACTTTAAGATATAAAATTAATTTACAGCAATAAGACTTAATGCAAAGAGAGCATGGAAGTACCAATGCTGGGCGATGTCAATGTCTGAAATAATATTGACAGCAGTCTTTGATAATAGAACAGTTTCAGCTTCTGTTTATTCGGCCTAACAAGAAAAAAAGAAAAAAAAAAAATAAAATAAAATAAAAAAAAGTTCTAAAAATGTCAGGGAGTGCAACTAAAACATCGCTCAGACTACCTAATGAAGGTAGAGGCCTGCAGGAAGCACTTTCAAGCAAAAAAAAAGAAGCTGCAGACTATTTGAAAGGCAAGCGAGTATTATCTTAAAGATACATAATGTAAATGAAGTCAAATTTGTAATAAAATTCTATAGTTTGTACTTAGTTTTCTTCCTTTTATTACAAACTTGTCTTTAATAATAGATGGTTACAAGTAAAGCTATTTGCAGTGTGTCGCTTCACCAATTTTCCGGCTCTAATCTGTCAAAAATGGAATGCATGTGTGCATATGAAATCAATTATTTTCACGACACTACGGCTAGGCTACGTGTTATGCTAATGACAATAAGCCGGAAATTGATTTCTTCGGATTTGTGTCCTTCCATACTGTTCTACTCATATTTGGCAGACTTCCTAGCATATTTGCCTTTTCCCTTTCAAGTGCGATGTTGTATCATGGTCTGCCTTGAAGCACGAATGCCGGATGTTGCTAATTCCATTGGCAGATACATCAGCTGCTGCCCTCAATTAGGTAGACGGACCTGTAACCATATACGAAGAATTAGTTGCGGCCGATCTAACCAATATGGACATTTTTCCGAACCTTTCAAATAACCTCTCTGTCAAGGTTTAACGCACATTGATTACAAGCAAAAAAAAAAATTAAATTCTTTGAAATGGCTTGCAAAATATTTATTTAGCCATTTTAGCTTGTCTAAGTTTATACTCTCTTATAATTATATTTATTATTATCATTATTATTATTATTATTACTATTATTACTATCAGTATTAGTATTGTATATATTTTTCCAATTTCATATCCTGACCTTAATACATTATTTCCTCAATTTGCTGCATGTTAAATTTTTAACAAGTTTCTCGTTTAGACTTGTTTCCTTTTTATTTGCGCCATCTCTTTCGTTCGTTCCTGATTACAGCATTTTGGCTCCTACCTCAAGCCTAAAATTATTTCCACTTTTTTTTTTTTTACTAGATTTTTTGTCCTTCATTTTCTTTCTTGCATTTCGTTGATTGTGTTTGGAAAGGGGGGCTTATTCATATTTAAAGAGCATGTTAAGTGCTGAATGATTTGCTTGTTAGTTGTAATAATGTTGGAATATGCAAAACTCATATTGCAATGTAAAGCTTTCTTTCTGGACTTTTTAAAAGTAACATATTAAACTTATACTAAGAGATTAAGAGTATTAAAAATGAATAAAAATAGAATTTATGTGAATGAATATTGCATAAGCTGTAATGGCTTTGCAGGTATGCGAGGTGTGATCAAAAAATAACGCTTTTTTTCCCTTTCCATTTTTGGGTCCTTTTGTGTATTTTTGAATGAAAAACTTGCGTTTTTTATTGCTCTCGTATGTTTATTTTATGTTTTCAAATGTTTAAAATATATTTTTGCCAATAATAAAGAAAAAATTTTTTTTTCCATATTTGGGATATATTTCAATTTTAGATAGGGGTACCCCCTTGCATTTTTGAGAAAAAATCGAAATTTTTTAAAAACGTCGGTTTGTGTATTTTTGAATGAAAAACTTGCGTTTTTTTTGCTCTCGTATGTTTATTTTATGTTTTCAAATGTTTAAAATATATTTTTGCTAATAATAAAGAAAATTTTTTTTTTCCATATTTGGGATATATTTTAATTTTAGATAGGGGTACCCCCTTGCATTTTTGAGAAAAAATCGAAATTTTTTAAAAACGTCGGTTTGTGTATTTTTGAATGAAAAACTTGCGTTTTTTTTTGCTCTCGTATGTTTATTTTATGTTTTCAAATGTTTGAAATATATTTTTGCTAATAATAAAGAAAAAATTTTTTTTCGAGATTTGGGATATATTTCAATTTTTGATAAGGGTACCCCCTTTGCAATTTTGAGAAAAAATCAAAATTTTTTAAAAACGTCGGTTTGTATATTTTTGAATGAATATCTTGCGTTTTTTATTGCTTTCGTATGTTTATTTTATGTTTTCAAATGTTTAAAATATATTTTTGCTAATAATAAAGAAAATGTTTTTTTTCGAGATTTGGGGTATATTTCAATTTTTGATGAGTCTATTTAGAGAGTCCTTTATATCCTTTCATAGATGCTTATTTTATAATAAAGAAATAATAAAATAATTCTCTGAAAACTATTTATATTATTTACAATTAATATTGTTGGTTTTGGTTTGAGTATTTCACTGAGTTCTATATTTCCATGGCCTGTATAGAAAATCTTGTAGTAGGTAGTCCTTTTAGTGTTTAATTAAATCGGTGTTTTTAATCGTTCAATTTAGATTTCTATTTTTTGAAAAACCCTTTTTTTGCTTTTTAATATTTGCATTTGAGAGTTTTTCCAGTAGCTTTTAGAGCACTGACAGATGCATACAGTCTTTGGTGTCTCAGAATTTTCAAGTACGATTTATGGACTATAAGAAAGGATAATAAAACTGAAGGTTTGGTGCTCAAACCAGCAGGAATTTTGCCTAGAAATGCAATGTGCTTCATTATTTAGTGTATTGAAAAATTTGCTTAGTTTACAGTGATGGAAAACATGATGCGGAAACATTTGCTCTACAATTGCAATTTCGATAGCTTCCCCTTCGAGCGTGCATAATTTGGCAAGAAATGTTCCATCTTTAAGCAAATGTTTGATCTTAAAACAGAAAGAAATCCAAATATTTTTCCAAATTGTATTGCTATTGAATAACAGCAATTGTCATTATTTTCTTTGTATTTTCCCAGTGGTAAACTCTCTACATTCGTTGTTGTTGTTGTTGAAGTTGTTTTTTTGATTTTTTTTTTTTTGGTATCATCTACAATGCATGGTCCTGCTCTGGCAGTTACATCCTTCACCTTTCGAGCGTGTTCAATTTACTTTCATGTTTCATTTTGTTGAATAATTTGAAAATGCTATTCGAGCAGCAAATAAATGTGAATTATAGAAGACACACCGTCACACAATCTCTTCGCAACTCTGTTTAATATAAACTAAACCATGCACTCACTTACACACACACAAATGCCCTGAGAGGCACACACTCATGCATGCGTGTGTTTAAAGCGGCTGTTTCTTGTTGCAGTTTAAAAGTGTGCACCGTTTGGTAGAGAGTTTTGTAAGTGCAGCTGTTGCTCTTCATGCTTATTCAATACAAAGTTATTTTATTGAATATACTTTTGCATTCGTATTCTATAAATGTGAATCCTGTTGCATTATTTTGCCTTTAACTTTCCTTCTCCTATTTAATATTATCTGCTGCTGGTGGGGTTCTGTTGCTGTTATGTATTTTTTGTTATTGCTTGAAACGATTTTAAAATTGACTGCACGTACTTTTTGAGATGTAAACTCTGTTTTATTTTATTTCACTTAGACAATAAAGTTTCTTATACTCGTACTGGCACATTCTTGTATGTACATTCGCTTCAGCCAACAACATCATTTCTTTGACTTACAATCTTTTCTACATATTTATTTTTTAACAAACATTTGTTCATATCGGTGCATATACAGTTATTTGTTTGTTTGGTTGTTTGTTTGGTTGTTTGTTTGTTTCTCGTATTTATTATAGTTTCACTTGTTTTCATTTTTATATCAAAAAAAAAAAAAAAAACAAAAAAAAGGATATACAGGATACTACTCATATTGAGTGCATTTATTCTGCCATTTTTACAATATTGTTCCTTTTTATTTATTTCTTTGTTGCTGTTATTGTTTTCAATTGCTTTAGCTGTGTATGTTATTTATTTCATTAGTTTCCTTAAGAGACATTCGGTTGTGTTTTCTTCAAAAATTTATTACCAAGTTATTGAAATCTAATTTGCTAAAGTTTTGAGCAAAAACGAAAAAAAAAAAAATTTACTGAAAGGAAAAAGTTATTTGAAATGAAGAAATTTAAATTTATAAAAAGGATATCATAACACAACTTTTCGAAAAAAAAAACGAGAAAAAAAAATTAAGAAAAGCAAACGAAATTGTATGAAACTAAAACTAATTTTAATATTAATTGTACTTTCTCACCAATCTGCTTTGCATTAAATTGGAAAAGTTTTTTTTTTAATTTAAATTTATTATTGTTTTGTTAGGATTGCACTCATATTATTTAAACACGAATAATTCGTGAGGAAAGTTATTGTGGCAATATGGAAAATTTAATTCAGCACGATTTAATTGTTTCGAATAGTCCGCAGTGATCGCAGTAGGTGTTGAAATATTTATTATACTTGGAATGGATAGTGAGAAAATTTCCCCTTTAACCCTTTTAAAATTTTCATTTTTAATTTAATAAATTTAATTTAATTTTTAATTTTTAATTATTTAATTTTTTTTATTTTAAAAAATTATTTCAAAACAAGCTACACCAAGACAAATTATTTTAGAGGGGAAGGATGAAGCCACAATTTATTGTATAGTTTCAAAATTTTTCTAAAAGCTCATGACTTACATTAAGAAGCTCTTTATGTTCTTAACTGGTGTACGAGAATCATAAAAGTAAATTTGCAATCAATCAAATAATACGTGCTCTATTTTGAGTTAAAAGAAACAAGTGGTTTAAGTTAAGATCATTACTCCTACTAGAACAAGCACACTTTTCCAAATTTGGAACACTAAAATTCTTGTAGCATTACGAAGCTGCATGGCAGGAATCTCAGGGAAGAAAATGCCGTTTAAGCTTAGATGCTTACGTTTGCAATAGGAAGCCTTCTTACGAAATTAAGTACGTTTTTATAATCCAATTAAGATTACGTTCTTTCCTCATGCAATAACATGAGGACAATATATTGCATATATTGCAATATATAACATGCAATATATTACAGATATTATTATATATAGAATTACTCTATCTTGACGATGTTAATAAATTGTCCACGAAATAGAGAATATATAATAAAAATGTAAAAAACAGACCTGAAGCTTAAAAATAGGTTGCAAAATAAAAAAAAAAAGAGGTTAATTTATTCTGAATATTATTTTTCAACAAATTTTTTCCGTTTAAATACATCTTTTTAGGCAGTAGAACTAATGCATTAAACACATTCAGCACTGCAAGCTACAAATATCCCTACCAGCTAATTAAGTATTTTATTAGCGCAAAGATGTCATAAACAGCTGACAATGTAAATTTAGGTAACAGAAGTTTTAAAATATTTTACATTAAAGAATAGAAAATGGTTCTTGTAATATGTATTTACTTACAATATATAATATATAAATACTAACTGGGCCTGGCCCACGTAGCTGGCCCCAAATTTTATTTTTATTTTGAACTGCCTCTCGGAGAAAATCAATATCAGTGTTTCTAGTTATTTATAATAGAAAAAATGTTATGTATGAGTCGGTATCGGGCTAATTAACCCGAGTACATGCTGATTAAGGTCTGAACGCCTTCAGTGAAACACAGTATAGTCTTATCGTGCAAATACTTTTTTAACTTTATTTTTATCATGAAAATAAGTTAGATATGATTCGCTATTGGGCTATTTAATGCCGCTACACACCGACTGAGCACTCAACGCTTTCAGTGAAAGAGAGCATAGGGATATCGCGCTAATCTCCATCGAGCAAAACAGCAAAAAACTAAGTATTGTGCCATTTGTCGGACACACTACACAGAAAAACTCCCTACGGCTTATAGCGTATGCATATAAAATTTGGTGAAAATCGGTCTAGTAGTTTTGGAGTTTCTAGATCACGAGCTTTTCGATCATTTATATATATATTTTTTTTTAATATATTCTCTTCATTGGTATATATATATATATATATATATAAATAATATATATATAAATATATAAGAGATAAGAGATGTAAAGATATAAGATGTAAGGGATATAAGGGATATAAGGGATATAAGAGATGTAATATTCAAATAGATATTCTAATACTGTATTTTCAAGCTTTAGTTATTATTATTATTTTACTTATTAATACGAGTAATGCGTTACCCAATTTGGTTTTCTTATTACACTAGCGGGTCCAGTTAAGCTCTCCTCGCACAAGAAATCAGGAATAGGTCTATGCTGGCGATATATACGAGTACACTGGTATTCTGTACACTTGTAGTTGTATAGCTGTTAAAATATTTGTTATTATATTAACCTATTTATTTTATTTTTGAGACGTATTGTGGTTGGCAGTTTGCTGCTTTGAATGTGTTTAACACATAAGTTGGAATTGGAATTATTTTATCCGGAGCGTATGATTAGCAGTCGTTAAGAAGTTACAGAAATTATTGAAGTGTATATTAATTTTAAACATTAAATTAGCATTTTCTTTATGGTTTTTCCAGTTGTCTAGAGATCCTTTTTAACACCATCAAAACCATTCATTACATTTGTAATCAAACTTGATGAGAGGCAACAGAAAGCTCTTCTTGGGTACTTAATAATTTCAACACAATGATCGGCAAAACAATACCGATGCAAAAATAGCCACAAACTGCTAGTACTTTATAAATTATGTAAAATGCACACATCTATACACACACACAAGCATATTATCCTTTGTTATGCAAAACATGGCCTACGCATACCGCAAACACTTGAGGATAAAAAGTAAAAAGAATAAATAGATTTTTCAAATAAAAAAGTAGAGAAAAAATAAAACAAAAAAAAAGGGAACAATACTGAATGGAAAAATATCCTTCAAACAATTGAAAAGTGCCTTAAAGATAATAAAAGTAAGATAAAATCCATTATAAACGCACGTTTAAACTTTACAACAACCACAAACAAACCGATTTGATAACGAGGAAAAAATCAGTTGCACAAAAAACAGAGTGCTGTTTTCCCTACAAATAGAATTGATGGAAATAAATTCCGGGCAATAACAAAAACAAAAAAAAAAACAAACAACAAAAACAAAAACAGAAAGAAAATTAAACCCAAAGAAATATTATTATTGTTGGGCAAATTTCTCTTAAGGAAATATATTGCTTTGGCTAAAAACTTTTATTTACTATTGTTGAAATAAATGTGGAATTTTCTTAAGGATCCTTCTTCTGGCTTAAAATTATTCTCAGCATTTCCTTTAAGTTTTTCCTTTCAATTTTACTTGTGAATAGATTCCAAAAAGCTTTTGTTTTTATTCTTAAAAAACTAATTTTTTAATCGAACAATAAGTATAATTAATTAATGAAAAAAAAAAACAGAGGGAAAATAACTGAATGCTTGAAAGACCTCAACTTTCCGTGTCAAAAGTAAAGTAAAAGTAATTCAATATTTTGGTTTAATTTTTTTTTTAATAATTTTACTAAAAACTTATAAAAAGGAATGAAGTTCAATAAGTGGCATAAGTAGTTTCAACATAACAATTCTTTATAAATTTTAAGGCAATCAGCGTAAGTCTGAAAAGAAATCAATACAGTCCTTAAGAGAAGCAAGTTTGCGTGAATCTCAATATTAGTGAGCGTGCTATTGGATGAACCGGCAATCAGTGATATTCGAAAACAACTTGTTTTGGAGAAGGGCTGTTTCAGTAACCAACTTAGTTATTACAGTAGAATCTCTGTAGAGGCAAACCAGGCCTGAGCGAGCTACTCGATAGAAGAACACTCTTCGATCTGATTTATGCAGAGGAAGTCTTGCAATGTTTGCGCAATTTTCATTCACCAAATCAAAGTAATAGAGGAGGCTGAATCCACTCCCACGTTAATGCTCAAGTTATTCCGCTAAAAATTTACTTTTGGATGCAAATTCACAGCAGTTGCTGGCTTTTTAATTTTTTTTTCCAAATACGACAAGTTTTTGTACATTTGATCGGAAGCACAATATGAAATTGGTGTAAAGGTATGCTTTCGATAGTTCACCATTAAATTCAAGAATCTTTTAGGCCGATAAAATCTCTACACTAAAATTGGTGACAGATCAGTACTAATAATAATAATTTTTTTCCATCTCGATTAACACTTGATTAAAGGTATGAATTAGTTCATCCTGTCGCGGCTTTACTGTACTTAAAGGATATTTACAAAAGTGAAATAAATATATTAAACAAGGATGATATATGAAACCAAAATTTCCTTATTGACCAAGAAATTGAATGATACATTTTGAAACTTATTTTATTGGAAAGAATTTTTGTCCGCCATACTCTTTACCTTTCACTCGCTCTCTCCTCACAGTTTCTTATGCTCTGAGGTTTAATTTTCATAATCGCAAAATAGTTTTAGTAAATACAGATTGTATTATTTCGACAAAAGGCCAGGATTCACTATAATACACAATCATACACAATCATCTGTCAAATATGGCATATGTGCTGAAAAAAGAGGAGGGTTTGACCTAAAATTTATCTGTAAAGCAAATATCCTATGATTTGCAAAAGTTTATGAAAATTTTCTTAAAATGATAATTTTCATGAGATCAGAGTTGCTTTACCTTAAAAAAAAATTGTGTTCATCATTTATGTATGATGGCCTGGCACCAGCAAGGGCATTCTCAGGCGATTTCAGATTTTCGTGTGAATGAATTGACTTGTTTAAAAATGATGGAGCGTATGATTAATATTAATTTGTACTTCTGTTAACATCACCTTCTGTACTCCTCCAACCGTTTAAAGTCTTTGATAGCAGTTCAAGAGTTTATGGCTTAAGAGGTTACGGAGTGAAAGCCATAAAAAGAAGATAAAAAAATAATTATAATTAATAAGAATATATAAGTCCGGATTAAATGCTGAATCAGAGACAGAATTTCTTTCAACCATACAACAATGTAAACAAGGCAACTTCCTTCTCTTTTTACCTTCCTTCTCTTTTCAACTCCCTTCTACAAATTCAAGACTTTGCACAGATAATTCAGCAGGTGTAGAGGGATCTTGAAACTTCATTAACCCTATTAGATATTATTTATTGTACGATATATGTATATTGTGTGCTACAGTTTACGTGAATACCTGCCAGTGTAGCTTAACTTCACGGTGCACTTAGCACTGAGTAAGTTAATGCATTTACTAAGCCCCCTGTGCAAGCACAGGTGGGAATTCTTGATAGGAAGATTCAGTCCCAACCAAGCGCCTTGCTAGAGCGTTTGGCACTGTCCAAGCCTTACTAGTAGGCACTTCGCAGGATAGACTCTCCCGCCAGCTTCGGGGTAATCAAACATCATGCGAATTCTATCCTTGTAACTCAAAAGCAAGTCAAGAATTACAAGATGGGCGCCCTCAGAAGGGGAGAACCATCTGCTGCCTACTAGCGTCTGTTGAATAGCAACAGCACCTAGATAACTAATCGCTTGACCGGGATCATACGATATATGTATATACGAGATATTAATGTATCTGAATTAAACGCCGTCTTAAATTATAGTTATTCTGAATTTAACATTTTCATAAAAAAATTAAGCTTCGCTAACAGTGCATATTATTTATCTATTTCACTCTATTACATTCATAAATGCTTAATAAATCCTCGTTAAAACCTCTGCTAAATTTACACGCACACACACACACACACACAAAGAGAAAATTAGTTAAAATCTACTAATAGAAAATTAAAAGCGAAAATGAGGAAAAACTCTACATAATAAAGAAAATGAGACACATACTGTGTGGTGGTTATTTGCTGGCATTAGTCTAATTATTATTAATTTATGGCATAATTGCCGTAACTGTAACTAAAGTAATACAATGGGAACAACTGTAATTGAGGTTGGCATTTAAAATCTGTGTGTTGTCTCTAATTTTAAACCATAATCTCTAAATGGTTTTGCCTTTGTAGTGCGACTAGCAGGAATTTAACGTTGCATAAAATAATCCTATTTAAAAAGCAACAGCAGTGGCGGCGCTGGCAATAACGCGACAGGCAGCAGCAAATAAAAGAGAACAAGGAAATATTTTCTATACGTTTTCTGTATTGCAAATTGCAAAAAGGGGAAATAAAAAGTGTAAAACGAACAATTTAATTTTATACTGCTGTATGCGAATGTGTCATACTTAGTTAAAATAAATGTCCTGCATTTTTTCTTTTGTTAGGCTTTAATGCTTTTTTGAAAGTTTTATTATTTTTTTTGTTCCTTTTTTTTTTTTT
This sequence comes from Ormia ochracea, assembly GCA_963402855.1. Taxonomy (NCBI): domain Eukaryota; kingdom Metazoa; phylum Arthropoda; class Insecta; order Diptera; family Tachinidae; genus Ormia; species Ormia ochracea. The sequence continues at coordinate 47,145,797 of OY727106.1, forward strand.
TTTTTTTTTTTTTTTTTTTTTGGCTAAAACCCCAAAAACCAAATGAAGCGAATGTGTAAAAAATAATGTTTTTGATGTGAATAAACAAGATAACACAACATGAACAGTTTAATGATTATGCTGGTTTTTTGCAGTTGACGCTACTGAAAAAATCATTTATTAATTCGGGCCTTAATTTTGATGCCATTTGAAAGGACTTGTCTATTTACAAATATTTTATATTTTACTTTGCAGTTTTGAGGACATTAAATAAAAGTTATTTCTGGCTGAATGGAGGACAACAATTAAGACTTACTTTAAACAAAATATTTTGAAAGTTCTAAGTATTAAAGGAAAAGTGGTCTCATGCCTTTAATAAATTTTATTGCCAATAGTTTCTAAGGCAAATACGAGGATGATTGGTAAAATAATTTTTTTTGCTAAGGCCAGCAGTCGGCCAGTAATTAGTGAAACTTCCAACATTGGATATAGCAGCAAAAGTTCTTTCGAAGAGATTTTTTCCCAAAATGAGTGTTCGGCTAAAGAAGCCTCTAATTCGCAAAACAGTTCACTGCCGTATTACTTATGAAAGCATGTAACCGTTATCGCTTAAAGAATGTGTGGACATAAGTTACCAGATTTTATTGGAACGGATACCATAAAACAAGGAAATGCATTCCATATTGCACCAATTTTGCAACAGGCCACTGATTAGCTTCCTCACCCTCCCCTAAAATAACTTCAAAATGAACTTTGCAGCACCGTCTTGTACATGAGAATTGTATTCCATAAACACAATTTTACATCATTACTTTATAAACCGTGACATTTACAACTTTCACTGGAACGATAATCCCCGATAATACAATTTATGATACCACTTAGTACTTAACATATATTTTTAAATGAGAAAAATTTTTTTAAATCTTTATGGCTTCGTATAAATTTTCATGAAAATAATTTTAATTAGAATGAATATTCATTTTAAACAAATAATTCGTCATAATTACAACAGAAACTACAGAAATTTAAAAAATCTAAATGAGTAAATAAAAGCTTGGCATTTATATTGCTTGAACGGAATAGATTGCATTTGGTTTAACCGCGCCTAAATTGCCGAATTTCTCATAATAAATTTAAATTTTAAAAAGTTCAAATAAATTATTTAATTAAATGTATGAAATAATTATTAGAAATATTTTTCATATTTATTTAATACATTTACTATAATTTTAAATAGAAATAGAAATGGTTGCCTCCATAAGCGAATGAATAATGCGCAGCCTACTAAACCGGAAGTCACGGGTTCGATTCCTGCCTAGACCTTGGATATTTTCCTGCGGTTAAGTCAAAAGCTTTGTGGGTTAAGTTAGTTAAAAATATATATATATAAATATATTTTGGAACCTTTTATAACATTTTTATTTATAAAAAAGCTTGAAGTCTGTTTTCATAAGAATAAAATTTCGTTATACTTTTTAAATTAAAAAGCACAAACATTTTTTAACAGTTAAAAATTATATTATCAAATGCAGCAAATCAACGCTAAAAAATAAAATATTTTGAGTAATAAAAAAATTTTGAAATAATATTTAATTTCTTAATTACTATTAAATAACTATTACAATAAAAAAAGAAGGAAATAAAATAAAAAAAAAACGTATTAGTGTATGCATATGAGGGCGAGTATTTTTGTTGCCTGAAGTATTTTTCTCTGGAGGGGGAAGTGTTACCTTGAAACTCCTTTGAGATTTTTCCCGATTCTTATAAGGACAGGGGAATCTTTGAGTGAGATAATTTTTTCACATTTTCCTTCTCCACACTGAATTGCCTGAATTGAATATGATCGCAAATATGTGAAAAGGAAATAAATTATGGCAGAACATTATACACGATATGGGTGATTTGCTTTAACTACCTTACTTCCGGTTTAAAAACTTTCCTTTATCCTTTCAAATCATAAAAATTTTATTTTGACAAAAATTTAGATTAAATTAAATCTAAAAGTATTCATATTTTGTACGGCTGTTGTCATTCGGTCATGTCCTTAATTTTATACGTTTAATTTTTTCCCATTTCATTTGCTGATTTCTCATTGCATTATCCTTTATACAATTGGGTTTTTTGCGTGTTCTTTGCTTTAAATTTTGCATGTCTTTTCATGCATGTTTATTAACATTGTTTACAAGTTAATATAAACAACAATCATCTTTACAAACAGACACATGCAGCCCCCAAATTGCACAGACAAAAAACAAAACGAGTGAAAATTTCTTTCAGCTGAGAGATATTAAACAAAATAAAAACTAAGCAGAGGAAAAAGTAGAAAACTTTATGTAAAATAATAAGAAAAGAAAGCTGCGAAAATTGTTGCTTATTATTTTTTTTTTCTTTGGTTTTGGGGGGTTTTTGCCGCTTGTTCACTGTATGTTTCTTTTAGAGCCGAAAACACGAGAAAAGACAAAAAACATGCTTCTGGATATATGCCAGTAGCCATATCTACACAGAGAGGGGAGATCATACATACATACACACATACATTCATATATGGATATCTATGTACAACCATAATAACAGCAATAAGTAACAACAAATGCATAAGAAGCATCGTACGTATCATACTCAATCACAAAAAAGGCAAATTTTATAAGCAAAAATTGCTCTACATTGCTGTCACATACGATTCTTTGCTGGATGTTGTTCTGTAAACACTCACACACACACACAAACATATTCTCATGCAAAGCTCACACGTCCTTCCATACATTAATAGTCAGAGAGTTTAAACAAGTTTATGCTTGCTTGTTATTGTCTTGTTTCTTATCTCATTTGGCAAGCCACATATCATGTTTGTTGCATGATGAGGCCGCACACACACATATGCACAACTGCATGTAGCCTGTGGTTATTTATGAAGTTTTCAGTTCAATTTTAAGTTCACAAAAATAAAAACAAACATTCTTCATGTTGTATTTGTATTTGTTGTTAGTCTTGTTATTATTGCTATTAAGGTTACAATTACAAACACATCGCACATGTAATTTTATAAATGATAAAGAATACTCGTGCAAGCCTTCCGGCCAAAAAGCATGAAGAAGAGAGTACGACTTTGATATATTTTGTAGAGAGAGGGAGAGAGAGCGAGAGCGAGAGGATGGTAGTGTTCATACATGTGTTTAACTGCTTTTAACAAGATTGTGTCTGTCTTACATTTGGCAACTTTTCCCATGCATTGTCATCCCCCAACCCCCTCCCAAAATCTTCACAACCCCTCATGCAATTTTTTTTTGTATGTGTATTTCTCGCTTTGTTTTTATATCATCGAATATGAAAGTGTTTTTTGTGTGTTCGTTTTTCCATGCCAAAAAATATCATTATCTTTTTAATAAAGCGAACTTTTTCAATTGTTGTGTGCTTTTAATGGGTTGTAATTTAAGCAAGATTATTGAAATAATATTTAATATAAAATGATCAAGATAGTCTTCACACAGCAAGACATCAGGCTGTTTAAGTGCGGTAAGCAAATTAAGGATTGCAAAACACAAGGAAAGCTGGCGAGATTAAGCTAATGAAAGAAAAAGGAAATTATAAATATTTCGTTGTTTAAAAAACTATACACTAATTTTCTTAATTTTGAATGTTATTAAGCAAAAGAAGTAATTCTTTCAACATACTAAGCCAACATCGGCAGAACTTCAGCTGGTTAAATTGAATGATTAGAAATTCAGCAACACGGTGCTGAAGTTCGTAATCCATGTGAATCACTCTAAACATATTTTTTTCACACAGTCTATCTACAAATATAATTTGCGTTGGCAATTTCCGATTTTCTTTTTTATTATTGGGTCTCTAACAACTACCTCAGACTGGCTATATTGAGGAGCTTATGGAATATGCATCTCAAGGTCGCTTCGATACTCATACGCCTTGTATGACTCTGCCTTAAAGATAGACTCTGCCTGCAGTATGGAAATCCTTTCCGCGCAGAAAGTAAAGTTTCAATGAATTCTTCAATAATTTAACTTTAATAAACTTGAAGCCATTTTTATAAAAAAAACAAGATATCAGCTTTAAATTATACATCGATATTCTGGTAGATAATATATATTAGCAAAATTTTCATCGCGTTTTTTTATTTCAAATTTGTTTTTTTTTATTTACCAAATTTATTTGAAATAAATTAGCTGCACATAAAACGAACACCCTGTTCAGACATAAAATTTATTTCGATCAATTTAATTGCATTATTTAAGGCTCTAATACCCTTTTCAGACATAAAGTTAATTTCGGTAAATTTAATTGCAATATTTAAGGGTCTAATACCCTGTTCAGGCATAAAATTAATTTTGGTCAATTTAATTGAAATATGTAAGTGATTACACATGCCATTTCTTTATGTCTGAACTAATACCCTGTTCAGACATAAAATTTATTTCGATCAATTTAATTGCATTATTTAAGGCTCTAATACCCTTTTCAGACATAAAGTTAATTTCGGTAAATTTAATTGCAATATTTAAGGGTCTAATACCCTGTTCAGACATAAAATTAATTTTGGTCAATTTATTTGAAATATTTAAGTGTTTACACATGCCATTGTCCTATGTCTCAACTAATACCTTGTTCAGTTTATTTGAAATATTTAAGTCCTGACACATGCCATTCTTTACTTATCTTCTAGTTAATAATCATAACGATATTATGAGGGGAATTTCTTCTACAGGAATCAAGAAGAGCAACTATTTTTATAGTTTTGATATATTAATTTTCCTGCCATTTCAATTTGCTCTCAAATAAAAACATTCTTTTGATCACTAAACAAACATTCAGAAGCGTGCCAGTATCTATTTTAAAAAATTTATAAGACTATTTGAAATAAATTCCCAATTTATATAATTAATTTTGAAATTAAGTTCAAAACTTAGTATGTCTGAATAGGCTATAACCTCAAATATAGCTTATATTAGCATTACGATTCTGTGTTAACCAGACACTTAATAGATACCATTAAACACGGCTGGTTGCTCTAAAAATTACTTCTTACGTAACAGCTGAGTTTTCACTTATTTATCACGGAAACTCGTTACATTTCTGCAAATATTTTTTTTTTATAGATTTTCAAATAAATTCCTTTAATAATTCCTTGTTTAGAACTCAATAGTTTACGATTGTTAAAATTTTCTAGCAGACTGTGAAAATGCATAATTTTTGGCTCTTTTCAATTAAAATGCAAAAATAATATTTTATTGGCCTCAAGGAGGAGGAGGTTACTTATTTTTTTTTCATCAGCTACATAATATTTCAGCTTCAGATAACAATAATTTAAGCTGCACTAACAAGGAATTATGACGAATATTTTGAATTAAAGTTGCTCAGAGACTCATTTAGAACATTTCATTTTACTTATTTCGTAGGCTTATTTGCTTGGCTCAGTTAATAGTCGTATTACATTAAATATGAAACATCTTAAATGTTTTCTTAGTCCGATATTGCAGTAGCAAAACAGTTTAAGTAAAAACAAATTAAGCTTGCGAGCAATTGTAAATACTGATGTCTGAGAGAATAGTTTTTTAAATAAGAATCTTGTAAATATTTAATTAATTTTCGCTTATGACTATAAGAGGCTTTTTTGCACAGCAAAAGACAAAAGAATACTCAAAATACAAAAATATGTATATATAAATATGATAATAATAAGGATCTGAAGATGCAAATGAAGATAAAATGTGTTCAGCATGAAACCAAAAAGCCAACAAGCTATATAGAAATATACCCAGCCAGCAGGCAAACTTCAAATAACATTTAAATACACAAGTACACAACCGTAAAGTTATAAATAAAACATTTACAGCAGCTTTTCAGCCCCTTTTTCCTTTCTGTTTTTTTTTTTTTTTTTTTTTTTTTTGGTTTCTTATTTTTGCATTTACTTGCTACAATGAAAGAGAAGAAAATCTTATTTGACTTTTAAAACTTTAAGTCGCTTTCAGTTGATGCTCAACAATGGCACACAAGGTTTACAAAAATTATTCAAAAATGCAGCAAACGAAAAAGCAAACAACACCGACTACAAAAATCATAAAATAAACATTTATGTAAAACGACAAAAACATCAACAACAATAACGCACAGCCAGCCCTTTCGTTTATAATTTAAAGCTTAAAATAATCATAATGCTCGTAAGTAAAATATGGAAATTTCTGCACAAGAGCAGACAAAGGACTTTAAGAGTTTTTTGAACTGACCACTTTAAGGTTTTCTTGTGACTCTAAACACGTTCAAAGCTTTAAAGAAGAATTTCATTTTTAGGGTTTCGTCTGAATGCAATATTTTTATTCCAAAACTTTCAAGGTCAGTAAACTTTTTAGGTTGTTTTTAGTTTTTTTTTGTGTTTTTTTTTATGGCTGAGTGGGCACTATGATCCTTTAGATTATTTTTATTTTTGATTTCCTTTTTGCCAACAAGTTTAATATTTTATATACAATAATTCCATATATTTAATGAAACGGGCAGAGTCTTTCACACAGTAACAAGCTTTAAAGTAATTGATCCTATTGCATCAGTTTTACAACTTTAAGTTCAGAAATTAATTTGAGAAATAAGATAAAGTTTTTGTTGCTTAAGTGCTCGTCAGCAGAAAAAATAGTTGCATATTTTGTTTGAAATGGTTAGTTTTGGGCGATAAATTTCAAGATTTGAGTAGCGAAGCAAAAGTTTTTCTTTTGAAAACTTGGCTTAATTTTTAATTTACGCCAAAAAGCAAAACAAAAAAAAAATCGTAAGGATTATTTTTCCAAAAGTCCTTTTTTTAATTTTTTTTATTTTTAAATGTATATTTTTAACAAACTAACTGCCTTCAAACTTATATTTTTATGAAAAATACTCTTTTAATGACATGTATGAGTAAACAATTTTTTTAAAATTTTTTTTTCTTTGATCTAAAATCACTTTTTAAAAGAAATATTTTTTATCAAAAGCGCTGGCTTCCAAAAGCTGAATTTTTCCAAAAAAAAAGTCCTTTTTCAAAACTAGATTTTTTAAACAAAACATTTTTTAAAAGAAAAAAAAACATTCCAAAAGTTATTTTTTTAAGCATTTAATTTTTTAAGATATTTTTTGTAATTAATTCTTTTTAAGCTTCTTTTCTTCAAATATAGTATTAATTTCTCAAAATGCATCCTTCTTAAGAGGTACATTTTTTTAAGAAAACTGGTTTTAAGATAACTTTTTATGCGTAGGTCCAACTTTTGAAAAAAATTGCTTTCTTAAGAGATTAAATAGTATTTTTTACAAAACATTCTCTTAAAATACGCCTTTTTTGAGGGCTTTTTTATTGAAAGGCACTTTTTTTTAATAAACTGCTTTACATGGTACTTTTTGCTAAAAAATATTATTTTGGAAGGCACTTTCCTATAATTATTTGTAAAGGTCGTCTTTTGAATTGTTTTATTATTTAATACATACTATTTTTAGAAACATTAGTTTTCAAATACAGTTTGAAAATTATTTGTAATACATTTTATTCATTATTTAACAGTGTGTCCTTCCATATTAAGTTTTTATAACACACTTTATTTACGAAGGGATACTTTATTTGAAAATAGGTTTTTAAAAGTACTACTTAAGGAGATTGTCTAAATAAACATTTTTTTACATAGTACGTTTTTAAAAGGTACATTTTGTAAGGTACTGTTTTTTAAACATACTGTTTTAAAGGCACGGTTTTGCCAAGCTCTTTTAAAAATTCACTTTTTCAACAATCATTTTTTTCAAAGATATCTTTTTCACAAAAGAGTTTTTCCTTAAAAAAAACTTTTTAATAACAATAATTTTTGGCGGAAACTTATATGTAGATATTGGTTGCCAGTATAGCTTTTTAACTAAATGTTATAACTACAGCTCAAGAAAAAACTAAATGCATGATTCCTCCAGCATATTATGCACCAGAAAAAGAATTGAATGAAATTACTTTTGCTTGTTTTCAACTTTACAATTTTTATTTTTCCTTTTAATCTTTTAATGCAATTCGTTAATAAATAAACTTAATTATGCTCTGCAAACAACTATTTTGTAAAGATATTAAACTGAAACCTGCCTGGAAAATATTTTATTTTTAAATCACGTTCATGTTCCTTGCTGAGTTTAGTTCCTTTTCAGGCAACACAACAAATAAATGAAATGAATTATAACACTATTTTTATCATGTCTAATGATTTAGTGAAAAACTAACAACTACAATAATCAGACTTAACATTTGCAACAACCAACCACAAATAATGCATTATACACATGCAAGTGGTTCTTAACTACACATACTAATAATACAAGAGTTGCACATATGCAAACACACACACACACACACACACATAGAAAGACACACAGTTAAAAAAGCTAGTCAGTCGCCTATTAGAAATAAAATAAAACAAATAGACAATTTTGAAAAGCCAAAAACAACAAAAAAAAAAAAAAAAGAAGAAACAGGAACACAACAGCTTCCGTTTTATTTTTCGCAGTAACATTTTTAGTACTTTTAGGCTTATGTCTACAAAACAAACAGCAGCAACAACACCAGAAATCTACTTATTTGTACAGATGTGTGTGCACGTATGTGCCGGCACATAAAAACAACAACAGCTGTAGTGTACTTAAACAGGCATACAAGTTACTCATCAACATCTGCACATGATAATGTTAATAATTTTTACAAACAATGAGAGAGCATCATGCTCGCAACAACAACTGCAATAAGAAGAGCAAAATAACGGCAAAAATACTTAGAGAAATAAAAACAAAACAATAAATAAATCCCAACTACAACAAATGTGTTTAAATGCACATGCAACGGTTTTTTGTTTGCGTAGATTATTTGCCGGAGGATGGTGAGGATAGAAAAGGGAAGAGAAAATTACAACTATTATTTAAACAAACTCATTGCATTTAAGAGCACATGGAAATTTATCTGTACAAAATACAGTGAGTAATAAAACGTATTACACATACATACATATTATTAAATAGGATTGTGTAGGTCACGAATCTAGCGATGAGAATGTTAAGGATTCGATGCTGAAGGAAATGCCGATTTTGATTGATATCGAACTCGCCAGCTCGGCTTTAGGAGGTTCTGCATTATTTATTCGCCTACAGAGGCAATTGTATAACACATAGTATTATTATTATTATTATTATTATTATTCTGTTATTATTTGAGCCCACAATAAATTACTAGTAAAATTCTCCTTAAGGGCAAAAAGCAGTTGAGATCTCAAGGCCACCTAATAGTGAATTGGTGTACTTACTGTTTTTTTTTTATTTCATTGTCATGAAGGCTAATAACATGAATTAAAATAACAACGAAAATTGCTTATACCTACTGACAGCGAGAAATGTACGTAAAATGTAATTAGGGGATTCCCAATAGAATGTATAACAGAACGTATAAGAATGAAAATTGAAAAATACTGCTAAAAAAACAAAAGTTCTTATTAATTAAGCAAGTTAAAAAGGACATCAAAAGCAGAGTCCAATAACATTTAAATTACCTTCAAATGGTTTGCTGTACTTGGATCCTTTCTAAACTGATGTACTTAAATCTCTAATCTTGCTAATAGGAAAAGAAGAAAAATATAATTTTTGATTACTGAAGGTTCTAATCAGTGGGATTGATCCACTATATTTTCCTCCACTGTGAAAAACTTGTTCCTTTTTCCGTGATAAAAGCCTAGTTTTCGTTGTAGAAGTGATAATATCATATAATGCTTTATATAGATATGCACATAATTTTGTGCATTTATTTGCTGCTGTTGCTTTCACTCGTTTTGTTGCTCATTTTAGTTGCTTTGTTTTGCATGCTGCTTGCATTTAACTACAAGTATGTGGCAAATTTAAAACAATTTGCACCGTATTTCTATCTGTATTTAATAAGAGTTTTTTATACCAGCGTTGGTCTATAAATAAAAAATTATATTTATTTGTATGCATATGTGTCTGTATGTGCAATCTCCACACAAAATTTTATATAATTTTTGGGGCAACAATTTTTCTCGCAAGCATACATTTAAGGCTGTGAAAACTAACTAAGTGCCTTGTTTTAAAGTACGAGTATGTACACGTATGTGTGAATGACTGTGCCGGCTTGAATATGGTTTGAAGCTTGTCTGTAGTTCTTGCTGTTTTTGTTGTTTTTTTAATGGGCTGGTGTTGCATATCACACCATTATTACTAGATTTATCTTGCAACATGCAGCAGTCTTTTCAGTTTGTGAATGCATACATATGTTGTTGATTATTTACTCCTTTTCATTTGTAAGTGTAATTGAAATTAAAGGAAAATTTACATTTTCTAGTTTATTTGGACAATATTTACACAATTATTTTCATATACATATATATTTTCTGTTTATTAATTATGTATGGTTCTCGACGATATAAATGATGTTCGCATTGAAAACTTTTAGTTGGTGAAACAAAACAAATAAAAAAAATTGCAGAAAATATCCGAATAATCTACAATTGTGGTATTTTGAACCCAATAAAAGCTAAATTTGGTACTGCATATTTTTTTATTCTATAATAAATATTTTTTATTCCCTATATGTGAAAGTTAGAAAAAACTGTATTGAGTCCTCGTTTACACTACACTTAAAGAAAAAACAAAAAAGCGGTATAAAAACACTTATAGTAAGATATAAAAAATAAATAAATTTAAAATAAAAATAACAAATGAAACTTATTTTTCTTAATTTTGGTTCTAATTTATTTTAAGTTATCATTTATTCATAATGCTTTTGGATAATGCCATGATATTGAAGTTTTCATTTACGTTTTATATGTTTATACCTAAAAATATGCTTTATATTTGAAATTAGCGTATACACAAAATTGCAGTTGAATATAGGACACTCATGTCCTGGAAACGCGATATCATTCTTAAATACAGCATTTTTTATTCTGGCAACTGAATATTGAACAGATCGTCGTATGCTTAGAAGGTGGTGACTTGTGTAATAAAACGTGTTTAGTACATGAAAGAAAAATATGAGTTCAATTCACAAGCCTGGCAAATAATAAAGTTTATTATGTAAAGTATATGGACGTACAATATTTTCACTATAACCAATTTAGGATTTTTAAATGAATTTTTAAGGCGCATTTTTAAGTGCCTTATAGTACCTAATAAAATAAAAAAAAATTGCCTTACAGTACCTAAAAAAATAGAACAAAATTAATAAGATATCTCTATGCTCTTTTTTTTTCTAGGAGAATATCTTATTATTATCATAAGAAAAACCGTTTTGAAAAAATCAAAAAGGAAACTTACAGATTTTATTAGGTATTCTTTTTGATTTTTTTAATAAAGTTTCCTTCTTGATTTTTTTAGAGTATCTTATTGATTTTTCCAAAAAAAACTTTTTTCCTTGATTTCTTTGGGTATTATAATTGATTTTTTCAAAAAGATTTTCTTCTTGAATTTATTAGGTCATCTTATTTTGGTTTTTTCAAAAAGGTTTTTTTCTAGGCACCTACTAAAATCATGAAGAAAACCTCTTGAAAAAAAATCAAGAAGGTGACATAATGAAATCAATAAGAAAAACCCATTTTGAAAAAATAAACAAGACCTATAAGAAAATTCAAGAAGAAAACCTTATTGAAAAAATCAAGAACAATACCCAATAAAACCAAGGAGAAAAACTTTTTAAAAAATATAATAAGATAGAACAATAAAATCAAGAAGGAATCCTTATTAAAAAAATCAAGAAGAAAACTTAATAAATTCTCAAAGTTTCCTTCTCGATTTTTTCAAAAATGTTTTCCCTATGAAAATAATAAGATATTCTTGCTGAAAAAAACTATAGAGATATCTTATTAATTTTATTCTACTTTATTAGGTGCTATTAGGCACATTTTGCTGTGTTTATAAAAAATTGCAAATAACAAGTTTTCTTCCTGACTTTATGCATTTTCCTCCTTGATTGAATTAATAAGATTTAGCACATTAAAATAATAAGAAATCCTTTTTTTTTCTGCTGCGATACCCCGCTTCATAGAGAAAATCTTCTTGATTCTATGAGACAGTGTTTGCTCTGTGTTGATTCGTGGGATGCAGCCACGAAGTTATATTTATAAGCCCAACAAACTCTTAATATTATCATGATAGTCTTGAGTTATGGCCTGTAGTTAAATGGCTCCTTTTTATATACAAGTCCCTTGCATTATAATTTGCTCACATAAGCGAATAAATAAAACGTTGGAATTGTATTTATTGATAAAATTTGGTTAGAGGAGATTTACCAATGGCTTCATAATATCCTTTTAAAATAGAGTGCTTTTCTGTGTGGCTCATAAAAATATCTCTAAATGTCTTCATTGTCCAAAACAATTTCAAGGCTTTACCAATTAATTAATGAAGACTTAAATATACACATTTCCATACATTAGTAGTCCTTACACAACCTCATATCAATATTCATATCAAATACATGTTTTATGCTTTCATTCAGTAGTGCCGTTCGAAAGTTAATTGTGTTTGCTTAGGCTCGACATTGGTCTCTGCTGGGTCGGCTAAAGGACACTAGTGTCTCCCAATATTTGAAACATAAAGGACGCCTAACCAGAGCAGCCACAAACAGAAAATACAAGAAACAATTAATGTCATCTTGAGCACAAATTGAACACAACTATCCGCATTTGTTCATGCCTCCACACAAATTACATATTCTGGTTGCTGCCTGTTAGCAGTTACTTAAGATACATGATTATACTAACAATGACATTACAATATATTGAAATATATAATTATTAAATGCATTTGTGCGAATGAGTTTATATATCAAAATTTCTAATACTTCTATACTTGTAAAAATTACATTGTTTGAAAAAAATTTAAATTTAAAAAAAAATTGAATTTTAAAATTAATGAAATTTAATTAAGAAAATTCATATTCATGGCCGCAAGACTGATGGAAAAAACAAAAATAATTATAATTAAAAAATGTAAAATATTTTAAATTCTCCTTTGCAAGAGTCAAAAAATTAGGTTGAGGAAAAAGTAAATTCTTAGGATTTCTGAAGAGAGACCCGCTTTTGCTAAATAAGGTGACAAATTAGTTTTGATTGAATTTTTATTTGTACAGTTTTCATCTTCGAAAACAGTTCGTTCGCACCAAAAACAGCATCACTGACGAAAAGTGTGTTGGTGGTCGACTCATTAGCTGTGTTGGAAGCCCAATTCATCTAATTGGTTAATTATTGTTTTCCGTAAATTGATTTGGAATTTAAAAAGAAAAGTAAATGCAGTTACCTTATTTGCACTCTTCTGGAAACTGTGAGGTTTTCAGCTTGTCTGGAAAGAATGTTTCTATTCTCTAACAATGCCTCCATTAGTATGCCACAAATTCAGGAATTTTTTAAAAGTACTTAAAAAATTTAAGCATGGCGACAATGGCGACACCAGTAAATAAATAAAAGAAATATAGAAAAATATTCTTAAGCTCAGCAAAACTTTTTAGCAGACTATTGCAAAGTACTTCCAATTTATTGTACTTTCTAAAAAGTCTGTTTTGATGTCACATGACAATTTACACCGTTTTAAATTAAGTTTAAATTAAGTCAATTTTCTTCATTATTAGTTTATTATTTTTGCAGTGTATTTAATTTTTTTTTTAATAAACAACATTATTTTAAAATATCACATTTGTCTGATACTCTTTAAAAAAGTTTTGGGTTTAATAATAATACAGTTTGTATTTACAAAAAAATAAATTTTTAAGGGCATTTTTGGGGGAAATCCTTTCTATTTTTTCAAAAGTACTTTTTAAGCGCAAAATTTTCTTCAAATAGAACTTAGGAAAAGACAAATATTACAAAATGATAGGGGAAAAATTAAAATTGCGTACTCAAATATTAATTGTTTATACTTCTGTATAGAGGGAAGAAGGGAAGGGAATTTTTAAATTGCCAACGACTGAAGGCAATTTGAGAACGAAGTGTGAACAACCATCCTTTATTAAATGGACAACGCACGGTAAATCAGATCACCTTGATCAAATTGTAAATATCCTGTTGCCAACTTGTGAATATCCTATTGCCAACTTGTGAACATACTGTAGCCAACTTGTAAACATCCTGTTGCCAACTTGTAAACATCCTATTACCAAATTAATAACATCTGCATGCCATTAACTATAATTGTCCAAACACTTTGTTGTCAAAATGAAAACGGATCACCGTCAAAACGAGAACGATTCGTTGCCAGACTGGGCACATCTGTAAACAAGTCAAGGACGCAGTGTCCTTACCAGCTTGACAACATTCGTTGCGAACTGACGTGCTTAAGGCATTTTTGTCAATATCGGCGCTTTTCCATCATGTTGCAGAATCGGTACCACATTCATAAGACGGTGCCGAGTTCGACAAATTGCGCCACAGAAAAAGTTTTGCGTTCTGATTTAATGATTTTATATTTGTTTCCACAATTCTGTCCTCTCACATGTATTTCATTTTAATTTGTTACATTTCTCGTTGGACTTGTATTTTAACCTCTTAAACAATTTTATTATATAATTTTTCTTTGCCCCCTTCACTTATCCAAAAACGATCTGTCATTTCAAAAACGTTCGTTTCATTTGAAACATGTGAGCACCATTAATTTCATTTGCTGTTGAACTCAGAAATCAATTTTGTTACACGAGCTGTTGTTTATTTTTGCTTTTATAGAATAGAATCCAAAAAAAAAAAAACAAACATAAATTGCTCCCATTTGTTTGTTTCGTTTTTCTAAGAAAAAAATTAAACATTTTTATTTGTTAATTTTCTGTCACGTGAACACAGAAGCTGTTGCAAAATATAACCGTCTCAATAAAAATCCTTTATTCTATAACAAGTTAAAACACTTCAATTGCATTGATGTGTATGCAGCAACAGCACTGACATGCCAACAGCAAAAATATAAATTGAAAAATCGTATAAAAAATTTAAGAGAGAAATATTTTTTAACAAAATCTAGTAGAAGGCTCAAGCAAGCCTCAATGTTTACTACATTCAGCTTCAATGCATTTCAAAAATATGAGCTTTTTTGTTCGCCCAGTGAATAGCAGCGAGCAACATTTTGCTGCTTATTGTAGCCTAAAAATAGGCTTGTATATTCGTGCAACATTTAAAGGGTGCAAGTAGTTGTATGCAGTGTATTACAAAATAATATTTTTTGATGGTTGGATTTAATATATTGTTGTCGTTGCTTTAATACGAAGGCCGTTCAGAAAGTATCTGATTAAAAGAAAAGCATTTCTCTACAGAAAAAGTAAACCGCTTTCGTTGCCTACATTTTTCTAAAAATATTTTTCAAAACATTTTCCAAAAAGGAAATTTTTACTGGGTGCTCTTTTAAAATGACAGTTTTCGGACCACTTTTTCATAAGTTACTCAAGAAATAATATTTTTAAAAGAATATTTAAAAGAATATTTATAATGATAAGAATCTGTTGTAATTCTTCTTTGAAAAGAATATTTTTGGCCACCGTAGACGGACTGGAGGTCGCGTGTTCGATTCCTTCACAAACCATGGGTGTTTTTTGCAGACAAGCCGGAAGCTTTGCAGGTTAAGTTGCTTTAAAAAAAATATATATATATATATATATTTTATTAATGTTGGCAATTTTTTGTTTGTTTTTGTTTTCCTTCAGCGATTTTTTAAATTAGCCGATTTTCTTCATCATGGCAACTTTCCTTTTCCATTCAATTGCTTAATTTTTTTTTCTCCTTAGGCGAATGAGTAACGCGCGGCCTACTAAAGCGGACGTCGCTGTTTCGATTCCTGCCTAGACCCTGGGTGTTTTCTGCAGACATGCCGAAAGCTGTGCAGATTGAGTTGAGATTGATTGATTGAGTTGGTACAAGGTAATTTAAAAAAAAGTACTCTTTGCAATATTAATTTTTTACCAGATAAATTTTAAAAAGTATTTAAGTTTTTCCAAATCACACCTTTTTATAATAGTATACTATAGTTTTGTAAGGTAAGAGATAATAAGTTAAAATTTCTTTTGTCAAAAGATTCTTCTTCAGAAGAACAGAAAAAGTTCTTCTTCAGAAGAACCTTTTTAGAGAAGTTTACTTTTAAAAGGTACCTTTTTAAAAAATTTCTTTCTTCAAAGTTACATTTTAAACTTGGCGTTTTT
Organism: Ormia ochracea; assembly: GCA_963402855.1. Taxonomy (NCBI): domain Eukaryota; kingdom Metazoa; phylum Arthropoda; class Insecta; order Diptera; family Tachinidae; genus Ormia; species Ormia ochracea. The sequence goes on from OY727106.1 coordinate 47,161,944, forward strand.
TCTAAAAAAAGAACTTTATTTAAACTGTATATAAAAACTATAAAAACTATATATTTTCGCAAGGTTTTTTATTAAAACATACTTTTTCAGTTATTTGCCCTTTTAAGTCACTTTTCAAGAAAGGTTTACTATAAAAAGGTACTTTTTAATAAGATTAGTTTTTCATTTTTTCCTTTCTTTTTAAGAAAAGTTGTTTTAAAAGTATTTCTTTTAAATAAAATTTCAAAAAGATATTTACAAAAAAGTACTTTTTCAAATGATAAGTTTTAATATAAAATACAAATTCTTTGAAAAGGACATTTTTTAAAAGCAATTTCATACAATTTCAATTTTTTTTTCTCTACAGTGTTAAGTTTTATAAAATATATTAATTTTTTTTAGATATTTTTCTTAACAAGTTCAAAAGGCTGATTATTAAACTAAAAGGCGGCACCGCTTTTAAAAAAGAGTACATTGTTCACAATTTGCTTTTTTTTAAAGCTGCTTTCTGAATAGATATTTTTAAAAAAAGCTGTTTAAAAAGTAAATTTAAATATTTTATTTAATTATTTCAATTTTTAAAGAACTTTTTTTGCAGGCCAGATTTTTCTGCATGTGTTTTCCCAGTTAGATAATTTTACGATCGTCCACGTAAATTAAGTATGTGTTAGTTTGTTTTAGAAATATTTTTTAACTATATATCCTTGATTACGAGTGCTTGTGTAGGTATTTACATCTACAACTAGTGTGCTGGTAAGTCTTTAGGCAGATGCTTGCTTGGGCTTGGGTTACTTGCTAACTAATCGCAGGATATTTTGTATTTTATGCTCGAAAATTTTGTTGGCTTACTGCCAAATATATGACATCCATTCAAACGTTTCACCAGCTACAAACAAACAAATACACACACATATACAGACACACAGCCATACAACTAAGTAAACCTGTTATATTACTTTTACTAAAAAGGGGGAGAGTCCTATTTGGTCTTTGTTAGCGGAAAAAATTCATTTATAGCACGGTTGGCTGTTGGCTGGCAAAAGTAACAGAAAGAAAGAAAAGAAAAGCAGCCGCCACAATCAGTTTTGTAGAAAGGGGACTAATGATGGTTTACAATTCCTTAATAATTAATAAGAAGTGCAAATGCAAGAAAAAAATTTCTAGTTCCTCCTTTTTACCTTTTTTGTGGTATACATATTCATATGGCATTAAAATTAGTTATATTGTGTTATTTATTGCTTTTCGTCAATTAAACTTAATGTTAAATTTTCTCTATTACCACTTTAGTAATCCAATTTTATCCTTTAGCCACTTAAAGTTTTCTAGTGTTACCTAGTAGATTATCCAATAACTTTCCTACTTTTCGGGAAGTTATCTTTCAAATGTTAAATCTAACTTGAATATAAGCCGTTCAAAATTGAGTTGTATTGCCTTCCCGCATTAGAAAACATCCCCATACAAAACAAAACAAAAAAAAAAAAAAAAAAAAAACCACACACATCAATGCGAATATACAAACGTGCATTCTCTTATAAGCAGTTACTGAGAGCACAAAAGAAGAGCTCTAAAGCCAAAAGTTCACTTTAGTGTATAATGTCGATGTCGATGTCGATGTCGATATTTAGGCTTAACTTCTAAATACTTGAACTGTAGAGAACAAAATAAAAAATATAGAACAAATGCAAATATTTTTCATACTGTGGCTCAAGTAAGCAGAGGCAGGCATTCTGGCAGGATGGCAATCTTTTGCAGCTGAAAAAATATTTTAGTTTTCTGTTACCCATTTTTTTTTTTGGTTTTGTCTTGTGTAGGCGGATTTTGCGTATGAGGAATAAAGCAATATCGTTCATACGGACCTACACTTCAGATATAAGCAGAAGTCTGTTTGTGTGGGTGAGGAGTACAGAAAAAGAGGCTGCTTTGAATACAAATGCTCATATGTTGTAAATAGCAAAGTAGACTACGTATGTATGTATGCATGTGTGTTTGTGTATCTTAAGTGTGAACTTAAAAGGAGGTGTTAGTTAAGGAGTTAATATTTTAAAGAAAAATACTACATGGCAGTATTAGTAGAAGCCCGCTATCTTTTACCACACACCTAAAACATTTTCCCTTCATGCTAGTCGGGAAGTGAGAACAAATAAGCAATAATGTTATTTCCCTGCAGAAGCCCCCAAAAGGCATAACCCCTTTAAAAAAAAAATCAGTCTCTATTTATTCAGCTCCATATTTTCTAAATGTGGCAAACAAATTGAAGAAGAATTTAAAAACTTGTCTATAGCTTATAGCTTTCCTTGGTGTATATTCAGCAGAAATAAGTTGCCATTTTGGTATACGTAATTTGATGCACTAAGAGTAAGGAGCAGTAAAGAAAGTACACAAATATATTTATCTACAATCTGCTTTATCGACAATTAACTAAAATTTAAATGGTAGGTGGCGGCTACAGCAACTTGGATCTCTTTAATGTAGCTGTATAAACATCCAGGGTTTATCTGGATTCTGTTCACTACGCCACGGGAATGCTCCTTAGTTCATTAGGGTGAACTATTTATTCAGCTGAAAAAGCTTTTCCACTTGAAGTTAATTTGGTCCCCCCTAAGGTCCATATTCGATCTAAAGACAAAATTTTCATCAGATAAAACTTATAAATATTTCCTTTCATCTTTAGTCGCTTAACCCGTTCTTTGCAAGCACAGATTGCTAAAAGCATGTGCAAAAAATCCTTGGCACACTGCCTGCCACTCAAATTGCACAAGTTGCATTTAAATTTTGAACGTTTATAGGAAAAACGACATAAACATCTACTAGATGTAAAAATACCAATTTTTCCATATAAGATCGTGTTATAGATGTCGATGTGAATGTCTATTATTGCATGCATGTGATTACGGTTGCAATTTATTTATGTGTGTGTGTGTGTGTAAGAAGTATGTTGCCTACAAAAAAGCTATAGAGGCGATATATGAAAATGTTCTACATATTTACTTCGCTTTTTTCAATTTATTTCCTTTTTTTTTCGTTTTGTTTATTTCGTTAACATGTGAGTGGCAATTTATATGCGAAATAAATTGTGAAATACTTAAAAGGCTTTAGATTAAATACACAGCCACATACACAAATGCATACATGGGTGTATCCATACATATAAGAGTACCTGTTTACCCACATACAACTATATAATAATATAAATATAAAACACTTGAGCACATGTTCGCTTTTAAATGTGAGTATGCATGTGTGGGTGTATGTAAATAAATAGTATTTAAGTTATAAACAGCCATCCATATCCACATGTGTGTATGCGTATGCATGTTTGTATTCATAAAGAAATGTTAAGCATTAATTGAAATTGAAAACACTGGATGCTGGCCAACATCAACTACTTGCTGCTCATCACGGCTATGAATGCAACCGATTTTTTTCATACTCGCCCATACAAAACAACTTCCATCTATGAAAATTAATTTTCGTTTTTATGCAAAAAACAATTTGTAAGTGCACCTCCATACTCAAGGGTTTAAATAATTTCATCATTATATTGTGCAATTTGTTTACTTTAATTTAATTAAACTTGTTGTAATACTTTTTATTACTTTGTAGGCTTAAAAACTAGTTCGTTGAAAATTGAAAGGGAAGCATCTCGTTCCAATAAATGTGCAGAGGCTTAATCCTGTTTTATTGTCTACAAAAAAAAATGTTGTGAATTATAAAAAGTAGAATGAACAGTTTTGCACAGCTGATAAATGAAAAGGTCCTTAAATGAGTTGCTGCCGCTTCTGCGCATACTTTCATCATGCAAAACTATGCAAAAACCTCGAGTTAAAAATATCGCAGGCAATATTGGCTGGTTGTTACTTTTGAGGAATGAGTATTGAATTTCTCACTTTTTTGCATCCAATACCCTCTTGCTCTGCGGATCAAACTGTGTGACATTGAAAGCAGTACATGATGCTACTAAAATTTGCCAATGGAATATTTGAAATGTACTTGTGAAATTTCCCAAAAAGCTTTAGAAAATATGACTCAAATACATGACTTCTGGGAGAGATATGACTATTATAAGCAAACCATTCTTCCTAAGCATTTCAAATCTATACATTTATAGGGGATTACCCAGTTTACCTATGCCACGAGAGAAATTGCATTAGGTAAGTTTATTTTAATCTAGCCTTCAGTATTGGGTTTCGCCGTCCATATCCGTGTGCTTTCTATATTGTATATATTCTGCCATCTTTGCATGGTTTGGGATATCAGCTCCGTAGGTTCCACTTCTACAGTTTGCGCTTGACCGCATACAGGACTATGAGTATTTCAGCAGTAAGTGAAAACACTACTGCTTCTGACATCGTCCGGGAGGCTGAAGCCACTGTGAATGCCGCCGTGCGCTAGTACTTTAATTATTTTCTTGTTATCAGGACCTCTCCCAATGTCTGATAATCGTATAACAATAAGGAATTTGTGCTTGGCATAATTGGGTTTCCTTTACTCTGACTTGGGCGAACAATATTTGCCATTAGTTTGCTTAATACTACTCGTAGTTCTAATTACACGTATACTTATTATTCATTCAAAACGGCCTTCCTCTTTGTTCAAATTTCATAAAGTTGTGCTGAAGGCATGATTGCGTGGGTATATTTAAAATTTTTAAAATGGTAAGCTGTATTTTATTATCAATTTAACATTTTTAATTTTGTTAATGTAATTCCATAATGTTAAATCTTGAATTTTCTAAAATTCGATTAATCAAAATCTAAGCAGATTTAAAAAGAATCCTCGAGAGCTTTTTTTTTGAGGCCATTCGCCCATATTTACCCAGCATTTAATTTTTGGCATATATTTTCATTTTGAAAATGGTGATAAGGAAGAAAGGTTTAGATCTGGTATCTAGACCTTTATGAAAAAAAATTTAGAATTTTTAATTCTTTTTTTTTGATAAATAAAATAAATATAAAGTTTTGCAGCAATTATACTCGTCTGCGAAACTTCCTGTCGAACATCAATTGAATGGCAACAAATAAATAAAGTTATTGCCAAACTGTAGTCACAAGGCAAAGCAGTGCCATGTGTTTTCATTACGTAACACATATTGAATGGTTGCTTCTAGTTGACTCTAGCGTAGTCCGTCAAGTACACAAATCATGTAAATATATGTTTTAAAGAAACTAATGCTGAGTTTCGAGATATCGTTGGCTGAACTAATGAATACGTTACCTATGAATGGCTAGGAAGTAAGTTCGATTGTAGCGTGCTTTCAATTTATCTGGTATAACTCATTGTTAGTGGCCACCTAACATATAGCAGCAAACAATTAATTTTTTTGATGACTTTTACTGATCTTTTATAGGAATCTATAAGCTACAATGTTTGATGTTTGCTGCTCTCTCCCTAGCCACTATCGGGAAGTGGTATTTCCGAATAGTTATAATTTATAATAATTTGGCTCCTTTTTGTGTTGTGCAGTATTGTGTTCAGCAATCTGTCTGTTATTATAATTATTATTTAATTTCCTATTCAATTGTGCACATCAAAATGTTGCCTTGGACTCTTTACTTTTGACGGATTTATTAAAAAAGTTTTTGTATTCATTTTCAAAGTTATTTAAAAGTTCTATTTCATTTTATGTTTAATGCCTGCAGAAGTCAGTACTGAAATATTCGTATATAATTGTCTTATATTTTTCCATTTTACCAATCGCTTTAAATAAATATTCCAATATTTCTAATTTTTTTTTGTTTTTTTATGGAACTGCGATAGAGAAAAAAGTAAAGAAATGCCTGCAACATTTTAGTTGCCATTTTGATTTTATATGCAGAGAGTGTAGATATATTTTTTTTGTTAAATGTAAATTAATCAAATATTTTCTTGTTATTTTTATCACTAATTTCTGCAATTTCCTTTTTACTTGTCTATTGCACTTATTTGTTTGTTTATTTGCATTTTTTTCTTTTCTCCAGCATCTTTATTGATTTTCAAATTTCCTTTAATTTGTAGCAATCAAAGGCTAAATATTTATAACCCAATTTAATATTTGCTTTATTTTATTTTTTGTTTAATTTCTCCTTCAGCCGTCATTTATTTTCTAGATTTTATTTTACGTTGCATTCAAACAGCTGAAAACGCTCTGTTTTGTATACTCTTTCTAATAACTTTTGCCAGCTACTTGCCCTTTTAACTGCTTTCATTTAGCTTTGTTGTAAGGAGAGAGAGTGAGAGAGAGAGAGAGAGGGAGAGATAGAGAGGACATGTTGCCTTTTATTTTTGACTTTGTTTGTGTGAACTCATTTCCGTTTCCGTTATAATTCAAATGCAGCTTGTGTTTTATATGCATCTATCTCTCTATATAAATTTGCAATCATTGTTGTTGCCGTTATTGTTATTCGAGCTGCTGATGTTATTGTTCATACTCGTAGCCATACAATTTAAACATCAAATTCAGCATTGAAATTGAGGGAAAAAATTAAAAAATATATATACGGGTGTATATGTGTGCATCAACGCCACTATCGCTGGCAACAGCAACACACACACACATACACACACATACATACGAGTATGAAACATTTTCTACTAGTCACACTAAGATTTCCAAAAACAAGGTTCTACTTAAAAGGTCTTTTAACAGCCAAAGAGAGCTGAAGATGATCGGTAAACGAGAGAATAAACTCTGGAAATCACCGTCTTTAGAGACTATTACTTAAGCCTGGAGCCACAATGTTACAAATAAATGAAATTTTTAAATTATGGCCTGATATTTATGCGTTGCTCCTCATGGCGCATCAAAACTATTCTAGAGGCCTGTGCTTTCTAAACTTTGGTTTTGTGGATGTGTATGTGTGTGTGTGTGGGTGTGTGTGTGCGGCTGTTTGCATTTTACAATATTTTCATTCACTGTGTCAGTTGAGTTAACTGCAAACGTTTTTATGTTGTTGACATTTGTACATTGTCTGCCATTTCATTGTGCATAAAGACTAGAATAGAGAGTTAAAATATCCAGCAGCAACAAAAATTTCCAAATAAAAAGAAAAAAGAAACCTTGCCGGCCTGAATGCCTGCCTTCATACATATGTAAATATGTATGTATGTATATGTTCATGGACTTGTGCATGGGCCTGCATACTCGTATATGTATGTATGTATATGTATTTGTGTCTTATTTTTATGTCTATTGTTTGACTGTCAGTTAATCTAGCAACTGTTTGTGGCTCGTCACCATCATCCATTCAACGGTAGAATGAGCTCGTTTGATTGTAGGTGGAGCAGAAAAAATTACTATAAAAAATCTGAATCACTGGCTCTATGATAAGTTACTATTTAAAATATACTATACACTGTAGTTCCATTCTATTTGTTTTACAATTTATTTTTTGCCTGCCTCTCCGGCAAACTAAATGCATAAAAAGTCAGTCAGTGTATTTTTTTTACTTCTTGTTGGTTTTGCCGTTTTCAAATGTCTATTCGAATTGTTATGTTTAAATAATGAAAATTACAGGCAAATGTCAAAATATATTTAGTTTTGCAGAGCTTTTTAGTTCTTTTCACGTGAATTAATTTCAATTTTATTTAAAACTGAAAATGCATGCATATTTAGTATTTTACATTTTCCGTATAGAAAATCAATTTGTGTAAAAAAGTTAACAATACAAGTTAAAAATAAAGCCATTTGAAATTAATTGTTGTTGTTGTTGTTGGTTTTGTTGTTTTTGCAGTGTATAAATATGCATAGAAAAGGATTTAATTAAATAGTTAAAGCTCTTCAAAGTTTGTATGAAAAATTAGTAAATTTTATTTATTTAATTTGATTAAAAATATTACACGCTCTACAGACTGCAAAGATTTCAAAAAAAAAAAAATAATTTTTAGAAAAGTATGTAGTTTTGCTGTTCGCAATTTTTAAAAAAGTTATAAAAAATTTGTAAAAGGTAAAATAAAAAGCCAGAGTCTATCATTTATCAGCAGGTGGAAAAACTAATCAGAAAGCCCAAAAATATGAAATATTTCTCTGAACAATTTTTAATAAAAAAAAAAAATAAAATCATTTTATATATTTTTTAAAATATGTTTTATGCGAATAAAATTTTTCTAATTGCATTTCTTTACAGCATTTAATAATCATTTACATGCATAAAATTTTGTAAATTAAAAAAAGCTCTTTTTTAAAGAACTTTCATTGTAGGATGTGAAACATTTTTTTTAATAAAATTCTTATAAATGAATTTCTTTTTAAAGATCAACAATATTTAATTTAATATGTAATTTCTTTTATAAATTTTCAAGCAAAAAAAAAAAAAAAAAATCTTATAAAAAATTCTGAATTTTATCTTTCAATAAAAGATAAAATAAAAACTCATGTTATAAAAAAAAGTCTGTAAAAAAATTTTCAATTTCCGGAAAATTTGGGTTTGTATTTTTCCTGAATATTGAAATATTTGGTTTTATATATTTTTAGTTTGTAAAATTTTGCTATTGACATTTTGGATTTTTACGTAAAATTTCTCCCATGAAATATTTTATTTGTAAAAGTTTTATATTGGGGAATATTTTTAAATAATATATTTTTTGAATTTTTCATAATAAAAACTAAGAAATTCAAGAAATGTTTAGAAAATTTTTTTACCACACTTACGCAAATTTCATTTGTTTAATATTTATCTCATGGGATATTTTTTGAAAACCATTTTTAAGTTTCATAAATTTTTGCTTACATTTTTAATATTTGTGTAAAAATTAACACGTGATATATTTTATTTGAACAATTTATAGCTTGAGATATGTTCGACTAATTTAATGGCGTTTTCTTTTCTACAAAAAAAGGCAACACTACCCGCAGGGAGGGCAATTTTGTGTTCTTTTCTCGAAAATGCATTGCCCTGTGAAAGGGTTGCGTGTTCTTTTCTAAAAAATGTTGCAAAAGGCATTGCACTTTTGCCCTGAACAAATCAACAGGGCAGAAATTGCCTTGTAAAACAAATGGTTTTTATTCTTGCACAGCGTTACCAGAAAATGTTCAAAAAAAGTCTTTTGAGTTGAAAGTGTCACAAAATTAGATTTTAATAATTATTTTTATATTTTGTATCATATAAAACAAACAAAAGAACACTATGCGGCTGCTTATTTGTATGAGATATTAAAAAAAAAAATATTTCTTTTCTCAAGCAGATGAATTAGCAATCTGGCAACTGATCATTTTTGTATACACATTTCATAAAATATACAGAAAATGTTTGTTTTTCAGCTGTAAAAAAAAGGCATTGCACTTTTTTCTAATTGTGTTCTTTTCTCGTTGTATAAAAAATTGCACTTTCACAGGGCGGGCAATGCATTTTAAAAAGGCACCTTTTCACAGGGCGACATTTTTAATGTAGAAAAGAAAACGCCATAAGTCTGGTCATTTAAATTGTGACAGTTATTCTATGACGGTTAATGTGACATTTGATTTGTGACAGTTAACTTATAAAGTTTTGTTTAGCATTTTCCTCATGAAATATAATTTCAAAAATATTTTAAAGTTTAGTATATTGTTTAAAATTTCTCTCATGATATTTTAAAATTTTCTCTCATGCGATATATTTGTATAAAGAATTTTTTTTAGTAAAACTACCCTAATTGCACAAACCAGTCAGAATTTTTTGTAAAAAATTATAATACGACGTTGCCATATTACACAAATTATTGCTGATGCAGAAGTTGTTCCAGCCTTCGAAGAATAACTTTATTTGTGTGACACTGTGTTTTACTTAAAATTTTTAAAATTTCCTTGTAAATTATTTTATTTTACTTGAATGTGACGGCCATTTGGCAAAATCACATTCAAAATTATAGCTACACCGATTCGTATAGATGCGTATTTTTGAAGTAGCAAAAATTCTTTTCTCTCAAACAATTTTGGTTTCCAATTTTCTTTCAATTAAGGCCGACCTTAAGGTGGCGACAGAGAAGTTTGTCACAGTCAATACTCTGTAATACTTTGAGCCACTGACATTTGATAAGCTGAATAGAAATTAAGAAAAAGTCAAATGACATTTTTCAAAGTAATGAACGTATGCAAAAAGTTAAAATTTGCCTAACATTAGTACTTTGCTTTAAAGGACACGTATTAGTGAGTTGAAAAATTACAAAGTATATGTATAACGGATTTTATTTGATATGCTTGTTCCTTTACTTTTCTAATGGGAAAAGTAAGAGAAATGAAAAGAAAGGTTCCTTTAGGGAACCTTCTCCGCAGCAAAAAGTAAAATATCTGTCACCATACATTTTCAATAAATAAGTGTTGAGGGAAGTTAAATAAATATTTTCTTTTCTTTTTAAAAATATTACTTTCAAAATGACTTTATCTTTAAGAACTTCTTTTCGAGGCCTAAAAATTTTTGCACAATTTATGCATTTAACATTTCTAAAAGAAACGCCAATTCATGTATTTATTTCAGTCCAAGCACGCAGATGAGAGAAAACTTTTTCCAGCACAGTGGCTACTTGCGAATAACAAGAGAAAATTCATTTAAGCAGTCAAGTATTTGTAGATTTCGCGTAAGAAATATTCCATAATTTATCCTTTATGTATAAATCCTTTCGCTTATTACTCTCTCTGACTCTCCTAATTGATTAGGCAGAGCAAAACCGAGAGAGCAATGGCCTTTTGAGTGAAAGCGGTCAAAACCAGACTGGAGTTCGTGATGAGAATTTTTATAATTTTTATTGCGTTTGATTGAATAATATTTACTTTCTAAATATTTTTTAAATTTTTTTTATGAAGGCGAGTTTGAGAGCTTATTGAAACCCACCATCATCATGCCTGCCATTTAGCATTCCTTGCTTCATTAAGAGAATTCTTAATTGTAGTTGCGTGATCATCGTTTATGTGATGTTTTAAAAAAAGTCGTGTGTTAATAAATTTGCAGAGCACGAATTATGGAAAAAAAGACTACAGTCTATTACGGAGGAAAAGGAATGGAGTGGGTGGCTGGATTTTTTTTTTTTTTTTTTTGGAGAAGCATAATGAAGTTTAAAGTTTTTCCTCACATCTCTTAGTTGAGAAGCTGTAAATTTGGTTGTTGTTGTTTGTACTCCTTCGTGAAGAAGATTTTAGATTGTATTACTTTGAGCGGATGTTGTTAATGTGATGCAGCGCTAAATTAGTATTCATGCCTGCAGTGTCATTTCTTGCGCTCTTAATACACATAAAAAAAAAAAAAAATAATAAAAAACAGTAAAAGGACATAAAAAGTTTTGCACTTCTTCTTTTTTTGTGCAATTGCTTTTGTTGTTGCAGCATGTGATTGATATGCTACTTGTGCTGCTGCTAAAACTACAACCGACTGCTGATTTAACCACTTGTGCTTCATAAACTTGCTGTATACTCGCACTTCTTTTATTTTTCTCTACTAATTTGTTGTTGGCGGGTATTTGTGTTCGTAGTTTTCACTAAAGCCACCAGTTATAGAGGGTTTTTGGTTTTCCTTCATTTGGCTGTGTATGAGTGTGGGTTTGCGTATGCGAGTGTTGTTGCCGCTGGTGGCAGTAGTGGTGTTTGTTAGCTAGTTTACAACCCCAGATCCTCTTGTGTTCAACACAAATGAACTTTAAAAAGCTTTGACTATTAAGGCATGTTAAAAAGTTTTTCATTTGCCAAAAAAAAAGAAAGAAGGGAAAAGTAGAATGGGAAAATGAGTGGTAATGCAAAAAAAGACAGTAACGGTAACATTGCACAAATGGGAGAAAATCAAACTGGCGATCGCCTACTTCTCTCGTTCTCCTTCTCTTCTTCTCAGTTTATTTGCTGCAAGGACTCCTCTAGATAAATACTTTTCCAGAAGAATTTCGCTAGCCGAACCCCTCTTTTAACAATTTTTCTTGCAATGTCTCTGACTGCTGCTTCAGTGTACTTTTGTTAGCTGGTGATGCGTTGTAAAATGTAAATCCTTAATTATGACATTATTTTGCATATTAGTAAGACAAGTTTTACTGACACGTACTCTCTTTGCTCATACATTTTATATCTGAAGTTTGCTAAGGATTTTTCATTTTGATTTTTTGGTTTGTGTTCTTCTCTTTGCATTGCTGTTCTTTCAACTACTTAATTTCTTTTTCTAAGATGAATAATTTGCTGAAGAACATTTTCTGAAATGTATATTGCACTTCACTACATAAATTATATGGTTTTAAATAATAATAATAAATAAAAAAGCAAATGAAATGAAGAAAACTTTTTCGAAAACGTTTCAATGCTTTCTGTTGTGTGTCACAGAAAAATGAGAAAAAGAGATTTTTAATCACTAAAAGTATTAATGGGAATATTATTTTAAATGAAATTAAATGAAAGAAAATTACATAATAAAATGCTTGATAGCATGATATTCTCTTTTTAATAAATTTACTTCTACTTTATTTACTTGGTTTCCTATAAGAGCTTTACTGGGAACAGCTGCTTAAACATTTTGTTCTATTTTTCTTATTTTTAATTACTTTTTACTCGTTATTCAAGTACAAGGCATTTAAATTTTATTTTATTTTTTTTCTCTATTAATGAATGAATTGTATGCTTTTATTAGCTGCATAGAAAAATAAATAGTTTTGTTTTATTTTTTTTTTTTTTTTTGGTTTGATATCTGGGGGAATTTAGTTTTTGTTATCGCTAAAGTTTTTTTCAATGAAGAGGTTAAGTGTGCCCAGCACATGTTGACTTTGTTGATTTTTGCATGATTTTTCTCCTCAATTTTTACTTAAAATATATTAATAGCGTAATAGGTTTTATCGTTTTAAGCATTGCTACGTCAATAAAAAAAACAAAATCTTTTATATGCAGTGCCTTGAGAAGTGTTTGTAACGATAGTGGGAGGGCCTAGAAAATATTAAGTAAATTCTTAAAATAAATTATTAAAGATATCAGTAAAATTATTTTTTGATTTTAATTTCATTGCTTTGGGGCTTCCCCAGATATTGAAAAAAACTTTTGACTTTTCCATTAAATTTGCACAGTATGATTTACATTGAAATCCTTGACATTTTTTCGTTTCGAATTTAAAAAAAATTCGGGAAATAGCGGGAATGTGTATTTTAAGTTTTCAATTAATAAATTTATTAAATAAATAAATAAATAAAAAAATAAATGAATAAATATGTATATAAATAAATAATAAAAAAATACAAAAATATATAACTAAAAAACAAATAAATATATAAATAAATAAATAAGAAAATATAAAAAGAAATAAATATGTAAATAAGTGAATAAATAAAAAAATAAATACAAATATAAATAAACAAAAAAATACATAAAGGAATAAATAAAAAATAAATAAATAAAAAAATATATAAATAAAAAAATATAGAAATAAATATATATGTATATAAATAAATAAATAAAAAAAATAAATAAATAAAAACAATAAAAAAAATAAATAAATAAAAACAATAAATAAAAAAAAATAAATAAAAAAAATAATTGAAAAAATAAATTAAAAAAAAAGTAAAAAAATAAAAAAAATTAATAAAAAAATAAATAAAAAAATAAGTTAAAAAAATAAATAAAAAAAATAAATAAAAAAATACTTAAAAAAATTAATTTAAAAAAATAAATAAATAAAAAAATTTATAAAAAAATAAATAATAAAACACAAAATAAGTAAATAAATATAAAAATAAATACAAATATAAACATAAATAAACATAAAAATACATAAAGGAATAAATAAAAAATAAATAAATAAAAAAATATATAACTAAAAACAAATAAATATATAAATGAATAAATAAAAAAAAAATAAATATGTAAATAAGTGAATAAATAAAATATAAATACAAATATAAATAAACAAAAAAATACATAAACAAATAAAAAAAAAATAAATAAATAAAAAATATATAAATAAAAAAATATAGAAATAAATAAATAAAAAAATAAATAAATATATATATATGTATATAAATAAATAAATATAAACAAATAAATAAAAAAATAAAAAAAAATAAATAAAAAATAAAAATAAATAAAAAAATAATTAAAAAAATAAATTAAAAAAAAAATAAATAAAAAAAAAATTAATAAAAAAATAAATAATAAATAAATATATATGTATAAAAATAAGTAAATAAAAAAAATAAATAAATAAAAACATTAAATAAAAAAATAAATAAATAAAAAAATATATAAATAAACACAAAAATAAATAAAAAATAAATAAATAAATATATATGTATATAAAAAAGTACAAAAATAAATAAAAAATAAATAAATAAATATATATGTATATAAAAAAATAAATAAATAAAAAAATAATTAAAAAAATAAATTTAAAAATAATAAAAAAAATAAAAAAAATTTATAAAAAAATTAATAAAAAAATAAATAAAAAATAAATAAATATATAAATAAATTAAATAAATATTTACTTTAATATATATTTATATTTACTTACAATAAATAAAAAAAAATAAATAAAAAAAATAATTGAAAAAATAAATTAAAAAAAAGTAAAAAAATAAAAAAAATTAATAAAAAAATAAATAAAAAATAAGTTAAAAAATTAATTTAAAAATAAAAATTTATAAATTTTTTTATTTATTTATTTTTTTAAATTAATTTATATTTACTTATTTATTGTAAGTAAATATATAAATAAAAGAAATAAATTATAAAGAAATAAATTTCCAATTAAAATTTTGCGTTAGAAATCCATGAGCATTGTTGACAGCCAGCATATTAGCATAAATTGTGTTTTTTTTGCTAATATTGTGTTAGTAATTCTAATTTAATTTTTAGCTATTTTCATATGTAAAAAAAATCTAATTTATGATATTTTAAAAAATCTATCAAATATAAAATTTAAACAATTTTTGATTTAATAAATTACTGCTTTGAATTCTTAACCATAAAGTGTATTTCAAAGCTTATTATTTTAAAGGTATATTTAAAAAATTTTTTTTTCTTTAAATTCACTTTTTTTCAACAAAAAATACATTCCATAAAGATTACTACATGCAGGAGTCCTTTTTAAATTCTCAATAAATGGTTAACATTTAATATATAAATGTATAATTCGGCAGGTACTTATAAACTCGGCGTCTTAAAAAAACATATAAATTTACATTTGCTAGAAACTAAATGAGAATTACTAATACAAATTATGTGTAATACAAAATGTCTAATTATGCAGTTATGCTCTACATATAAATAAGGGGGAAAATGTATAAGTGTAAAGATGTTTAAAAAAGGAAACTATTTACTAAGAACAAAAAAAGGAAACTGGAAAAAAGTAAAGTAGAAAATAGTATCGGACTTGATAGATGTGTATTATTAAAGCGAGCTCACTCTTTTATATAATGATCCAAATAATGAGCCGCATGAACGTTGATGACAGACTGTAGCAGCCACTGCTTCACTATTTATTCAATAAATTTAGTTAGAGTTGTGTGGAGTTGGTTGAGGCATAGAGAATGCAAAATGCTGGCAGAGATAGTACTTTACAGTTCACAATATATATATCCTTCAAAAACACACACTTCATGTGTCCCATCCATTTGACAACTAAAATAATGCCAAAACTTCCTACTTAATGATTACATTTCTGTTTAAAGAAAGTGGTCGGTTTGTAAAACAAATAATTCAAATTTCAAATTTAATTACTTTCTTTTTTAGGCTCAACAATAATGCAGCTCCAAATGTGTTGTTGGCAGGCAGATACCAACGTTGGGTGACCATTTTCAAATACTGCACATCACAGCAAAACCTGCAGTATCGCTTCAAATGCAACTAATGCTGCACGATTTGGTTTTTTTTCTTTTTTTTTTTTTTGGAAAAAAAAGCGTACAACAAAATATTTTGCATTTTAAATTTAAATACACAGTTGTTGTTGTTTGTTTATTTTTTCCTCCTGCAGCATCAAAATGGTATTTGTGTTCATTTGTGTTCATTCTTTGGAATTATTTTAGTCTATACTTGTGGCGAAACTAAACATTCAACATTTTAAAATTATATTGGTGTTTGCAATACGATACCCAGCAAAAAGAATATCGTGCTGAAGAAGTAAAAAAACGCATGGCTTCGACTGCAGTGCTTCCTCTACGGCCGAAAGCATGAGTTCATTATGGAGAAAGTTATTCAGAGCAAGTTTAAAATCAACTTTTAACGACTTTTTTTTTGTTAGAAACTGTAGAAAATGTCGGTTTAAATATATATTTTTACGTAAGGTCTTACGTAATTACATATTTACTTCACGTTAAATAGCAAGACGAAACGTATTTGTCTTTCTAATTTAAAGAGATTTTTTACTATTCCAGGCAAATATTCGCCTTTCTGAATTGTATATCTGAATAAATTCCAATAAATTCCATTCCACAATAAGATCAATTCCTTTAAACACTAAACTCATTTTGTATAAAAATATGTCGCATATTAAAAATCTCAAGCGGTCGCTGGTATTTCGTTAGTGTAGAAACGCACATAAGCATTCTAAGTGAGTATACCTTGTCTTTTGGAATAACCATCGAATGCTTTAGAGTTGCCTTATTTTTAATTTAATTTGTCAATGATGGAACGGAAATGCTCCTTTATAATAGGGATTATCATTTCAAATATCAGTTAAAGCTGTAGGAAAGTGTGAACCAAAAGTAGAACTGACAAGTAGAACGGATTTACAAAAATTTATAAAATTTTTTATAAAATGATGCTTTCCATGGCATAAGTAGAGCATTTATTTCAAGCAGCTGGATGAAAAAAGTGCTGCCAACTTTTTTTTGGAACAGCATGGCGCTTTTAGCTCCATTACCAATAGATTTTTAAAGTCAGTGGCAGTTGTTGATGAAGCGAAATTGTCGCCTGCAAGTACAGTGTGAATTTTTTATGTACTTACACTCAAAATATGCGGTAAGTAAAATTAAAAAAAATCAATAACAAAAAAAAAAAAATTAAAAATCAGTCGAAATCTGATCAACTTATTTTCCATTAAAATTTGATAAAAATAATTTAATATTCAGTAGAAAAATATTTAATAAAATGATTGAAAACAACTCATGCATATAACACAAGTAAAGGATCCTGTTAACAGAAATAGAATTTTTTTTATGTGTATTTAGTTTTTATAACGGATTTTAAAAAAAATTAAAAAAAATTTACATGCCATTTCTAATAATTATTTTTTAAAAATTACTCAATTCAATATTTCGTGCATAAAATACAATACGTTACTGTAATAATTTTTTTTTGGTAAAGCAATCGGTATTTCTTTATTTCAATACAATATTTTTTAATTGAAAATTTTTTCATAATACAGCGATTTTATATGTTATTTATTAGCGAAAACACTGAGAATTATAAATTTAAAGCATTAAATTATTTATTAGCAAATTGTGGGCTATTGTTTAAAGTTTTTAAAAAATTAAAATTGAGAAAAATAAAAAAAGTAATATATATAAATAAAAATAGCAGCATAAGAGCTTGGTCGTTTCAGGCAGATGTTACCATACTGAGACTGTTCAATGCCAAATGGAATCCATTAGAGCGTTGTTTTGTGGCTCTCCGGAAGTCGTAGTTCTATACGAGCATGAATAGAGCAGGAACTATAGCAGTTCGCGAAGCCAACATGTACATAACTTTTCGGTATTTACGAAATTATAATTTCTTTATTAATTTAAAGCAATGAAGGGTGTCAAGAAGGACTCTTTATAGCACAAATGTCTCCCAGAGCTTGGACGGATTTCCTATGGCCACTACAACTTCAAATCTCGTTTATAAATTTCTTTTTGAGTATTCATATGAAATCGAATTTTAGAATTCTGAAAACAAAATGCGTTTAGAGTTGTTAGTGCAGGATCGGCTCCGCTCATAAGTTCTGCAGTACAGAACGTCTCATAATATTTTCCGAATTTTGTGTTAGTTGGAAATCTTCTTTGCTGGGTGTCTACAATTGGTTTTTGTGGCTGCATCTGAATGTGTACGTGTAACATTTGGAATAAAATCAAAATGACAAAATAGCATACAAGCAGCTTAACATTTTCAAATGAAATGTAATCCATATTGAATTTTCTTTCCATTTTAGAATCCGCTCTCATATAGAATATAATTTGATTTTTCAGAGATCCATTAAAAAATAAAAACAATTTTGTTGTACTTCCATCACACAAAATATTGTTAATGGTTTGGCAAAGTAATATTGAATCCAATAATCGGCAATTGTTTAATTTAGCAGAAATTTATAAAATTGTTAAATGTGCAAGAGATAAACGTTCACCAATGAAATAATAAATAAATTTGGGGATTCCTTTTGTAAACAAGGAATGTTAAATGCAAAAGCTTTAAGCTAATTTTGTTGTTAAAAACTACATTTTTTGTGCGCACTTACTTTTAACATGTAATTGCTTTTCTGACAGGTACAGCAATTTAGTTTCTATTTTACAAAAAATTAATTTTTATAAAATGTCCTTCGTACAAAATGTACTTTTGTAACAGATGCAAAATGCAATTTTCGTAGCAGTATTTTTAAAAAATATTTTTCTAAAGAGTAATTTTTAAAAGGATAGTTTTTAAGACGTATCTTTAAGGTAGTTTTTTAAAACGTACTTTTTTCAAACGATATTTTGGAAAAGGCTAGTACTTGCATAAAAAGTACCTTTTTAAAAAGTACTTTTATATATAACTTTTAAAAGGCACATTTTTTAAAAGATATTTAGGTACTTTTTTTAAACGTACTTTTTTCAAAAGATATTTTGGAAAAGGCTAGTATTTGCATAAAAAGTACCTTTTTTAAAAAGTACTTTTATATATAACTTTTAAAAGGCACATTTTTTAAAAGAAAAAGCAACTTTCTTTGATTTTTCAAAATCACTTTAGTTACTTTTTAAAACTGCTGGTTTAAGTGGTACCTTTTATAAATAGTTTTAAAAATCACTCATTTTAAGTTACTTTCTGAAAGCATATTCTTAAGCTGCTCTTTGCATGGTGTACTTTATTTAAATTGTACTTTTTTAAAGAGAGGATTTTTAATAGTACTTTTTAAATGGACTTTCTCAAAAGCCTGGTTTTATTCTGAAAGATGTTTTAAAAAAAGACACTCTCTAAAGTACATTTGTTTAGAGGGCACTCTTGTAAAAAATCTCTTTCCAAAAGTACTTTTTTGAAATTTTTGTCTGAAAGGATATTCTTAAGCTGCTCTTTGCATGGTGTACTTTATTTAAATATTACTTTTTTAAAAAGGGGTTTTTAATAGTACTTTTTTAATGGACTTTCTCAAAAGGAAGTTTTATGAAAGATAAAAAAAAAGAATGTCTTCTTCTAAAACAGAAGAAGACATTCTTTAAAATAAATTTTTTTAGAAGGCATTCTTGAAAAAAAATCACTTTTGAAAAGTAATTTTTTAAAGATTTTTCTGAAAGGATCTTCCTAAGTACTTTTTAAAGGCACTTTCAGGAAAGGCCGTTTTATGAAAGGTATGTTCTTTAAAATATGTATCTTTTGAATGCCACCCTTGAAGAAATTCTGTTTTCAAAAGCTCTGTATTGAAAATGCTTTTTAAAAGGGATCTTTTAAAAAGGGTACCTTACTTTTAAGTCACTCCTTGATATGCATATTTTTTAAGTATGTTTTTATAATATGAATCAGTGATAATATGAAGCACTTTAAAATGTACCACTCTCGAAACGTTGTTTTTATGGCCTTGGCCTTATTAAAGTCAAGGTTTCCTTAAGTTTTAATATGAAAATAATTTTGCAGTTTCTTACGAATTCATTATCTATGCATGTATGTCGATGCTACGTTCTGTACTTTTTTCGGGTTGATCTTAAAGTTGCTTATTTGCCATTAATTAAAATCTAAATTCTATAATTATTTGGTACACAAACAAAAAGGAAGTTGCGATAAACTGTTTGCAAATATGAAAGAAAAAATTATTTTATTTTGGTCTCAAACATGAGAGCAATAATAAAAATATTGCGATAAAAATTTTGCAAATACCGAAAGTGTGTTTTTATTTCTTCTCCAAAGAAATTGTACTCGTGTAAATGTAGTTCAAGCTCAGAAACTAAAAATTGTGATAAGAAAATAATTTACAATCCACACTGGCATTGAATTACTTAGAAAAGTATGTAAAAAAAAATACAACCCAAATCAACGAATTAAAAGATTTGCAAAAGAGTCACAATGTGAGCGATAAAAGCAAAAACAATATTTTCTTACAAAGACTGGCTTATCCTGGTTTAAAAGTCAGACTTGAATTTGCTATAAAAAGCCGTACTGAAACATTGGAAGGTACAGTTCGCGTTTAAAATTCTCTTAATAACGTGCGGTTTCAAAAGTGTTTAAAATAAAGTGAAAAAAGGAATTAAAAATTGAAGCAAGTTTGATAGCAGCAAGGATAATTTGCAGGATACTGCATTCTTATGGATTATTTTGATATCCTGTTATCCTTTAATAAAAAAGCAAGCAGTGATAAAAAAATATGAGCATTTCAATGAAATAAAATTTGCATTTAATAAAACGAATATAATTCTGCTCGAAAAGGATAATTGCCATTTTTTAAATGGCTAATTTATATTTATATTTATTAGTCCTGCTAATTGCAGTCTTTGGCCACACAGCAGAAATTGATGATATTGTTGAGCCCGAAGAATTAGAGTGAGTGTTCAAAAAAGTGTTTTGTGTGTGTGTGTGTGTGTGTGTGTGTTTGAGTAGGTGTGTTTGTTTTATGGGGCTTTTGGCTTATAAATTTAACAAAAGGAATTATTTTTAATAAAAACCATATGCTATAAATTTCAATTCATTAAAACCAAAAAAAAAAAAAAATAAAAAAAAAATACTAAATAACAAGTTGAAGAGAAAATGCTGAACATCAAATAGATGTTAAAAATGAAATTAAAAACAGAATAATTATGAAAAACTGCTTTTAATGTTTATTAAAAATATTATTATTTAAATTGAAATTATTTGTTATTGAAATGGAAAAATATTTTTTACTTACGTTTATTCAAACTGCCAGACATTCACATCTGTAATAAAAAGAAGTAAAAATTATTTTTATTGCTTTCGAAACATTTATCGGCTGCACTTTTAAGCTTTCCAGCAGAGAAATGTATAAAAATATGATTCACACGGCAAAATAATGGTAAAGCAAACCCTTCAAAAAGGCATATACGTTGTAAATATCATTATCCTGCCTGTCCACTTCGTACAGCAAAAATCAAATGAATAAAAGGAAAGATTTTCCAACGGGAATGTAAAAAATTTCAATAGAGAATTAAAAACATTTTTCGTTTGGTGAATAATAAAAAATAATTAATTTCTGAAATGTATTTCTTAAAATAGTCCTTTGGAAGTATTGGATGAAACTGATGAAAAGGAACGTGATGAACGCGGCATATTTAATTTCTTTAAGAAACCGCAAGCAGTTGCTGAGCCGAGGCCCGAAGCCGCAGATTACACAAACACAAATCCGTAAGTGGAAAAGATATGCCAACATGCTCATTATTTCATCCAAATGATTTTTTTTTTAAATATATTTGGCTTGAATTAAATTATTTTATTTTATTTAATTTCTGATATTGCTCAGTGAAAAATTTTTATCTGAATAATTGTAAGCATGAATATTCCACTGAGCACTGATTTTATGAATTTAGTGGGCATTAAATATTCAATTATTAAGAATTCTAATAATTCTCTAAAACGAAGCATTAACTGCTTACCTTTCATACCTTTGAATACAATATAAAATTTTGAAAAGCAACCGGCTTAAATGTTCTGAAAATTAATTTAAAATAATTATATTTTACTAATTTAACTATTAATTTAATTTAGTTAAATTAAATTTATTTACTTGTTTACTTATTATCAATATATGTAATTATAATATGGTATGTATAGAAGCACTAACTGCTGAGGCCAAAACTAAAAGCTCCTTCTAAAAAAAATTAATTATATTTAAATTTGATATTTCAGAAATTGGAAAGATAATAAACAATTAATTGTTTTTTTTTTGTAAATGAAAACAATATATTTTTTTTTACTAACTTAGCCTGTATAGAACTGCTTTCTATACTACTTCGGGAAGGAGATGACTACTAGTCCCATACAGGAAACTACTTTGCACCCATCGGGTGGGTCCCATTTATTATGACTGAAAGGATAAAATTTACCATAATTTTTTTTCCGGTTCAACTAACTTAACCTGCAAAGTTTTCGGCTTGATCGCAGCAAAACACCCAGGGTCTAGGCAGGAATCGAACCCGCGACCTCGGGTTTAGTAGGCTGCGTATAGTATTAATTATTAATGTTGCATTCCAATTTACTAACTTAGACAATCTTTAGTTAAGCTATCCATTAAGCATTTTAATTAAATGAACTTTCGATTTTTTCCAATAATTCCTCTTCACTCCATTTCAATTTAATTTTACTTTCTAACTCTTCTTCAGGAGCAACTAAAAATGATTAAACAAAACTCATAAGAAGACTTAAAATTGCAAGCAAAATGAAACCATTAAAAATATATTAAAAATTAAAAATAAATAATGATAAAAAAATAAAGATATATATATGTGTACATACATATATATATATTTATCCCGAGTAAAGCCGTCTGTTGTTGATCTTACAGTTAGAATATTGAACAGATTAATTTAATAAAACAAATTGAACATTCAAAGAGTTGATCTAAAGCCTAAAAAAGAAAAAGTTAAAATTTAAATTATTAATATAGTTTAATAAAAACGAGTTCAATACACATTTCTTTTCATTTATGGTTTCATTTTGGCCTTGTGCAATTTAAATTTATTTTATTTAAAATATTTAAATAATAGAATAATTATTTATAGTTATTTAAATAAACATAAATAAAAAGAATTGAATGTGGTTTATATTCTTTCAAAAATAATAATAGAAAATTAACTGAATATAATATAAATTAATATTGTAATAATATTAAAAATTTGAAGTATTCTAATTCTTTCCAGCTCAAGGACATTTTTTATATATAGTTTTTTAAATTTATATTAATTTAAATCATTTCTATCTACTTATTAAAATGTTTACATATTAAAAATATTATAATTAATTAATTGTTTGATTCAAGTATTTATTGGTAGGGGAATGATTAATGCGTAGCCTACTAAAGCGGAGGTCGCGTGTTCGATTCCCGCGTAGATGCTGCGTATTTTCCTGCGATCAAGTCGAAAGGTTTACAGGTTAAGTTAGTTTAACAGGAAAAAAAAATTATGGTAAATTTTACCCTTACAATCATATAAAATGGGTGCGCTACTATAGTGATGGATCCACCCGATGTGTGCGCAGTAGTTTTCTGTATGACACTATGAGTCATCTCCTTTGCAATATAGTATAGAAAGCAATTCCCGGAAGGAGTTTGCGTAGGAAAGAGGAGGGATTGGAAGTGGAATTACCACTCGAAACAGTTGTTAACAAAGGTTAACCACTGGTAAGTTCGTAGAGATATTTTACACCCTCCTCACTGCCAAAAACAAAAATCATATTAAATATATTATTTTTATTTATTACTATTATTATTTATTTACTTTATATTACAATTATATGCATATAATTATAATATGTATATAGAAGCACTGGCTGCTGAGGCCAGCGGCTAAGCTCTCCTGAGGGGAATTGAAACCCGGGTCTTCCCCTTCATAGGCGAGTATACTCATTACTATTCGCATACTATTTTTTTATAATGTTGTTCTGTATGTGGTTCAAAGCCTACTGTGATTATGCTTTTGTAATTCTCAATTGATTTTTGTGTACGGCATAGATGGTTTTTAAATGAATTGTTAAAAATTTTTCGATTAAGGCTTTGCTTACAATAAGTTGAAAATAAGTTTTGTTATTTTAGTTTAGTTGTTTTAAAAGATATATTAGATATATATTATTTGTTAAAAGCTGGTAACATGGTTATTTGGGCCGGGAGACGTGTAAGGTGTCCTTAAATTTTACTTTACATGCAAAATTTGGCTTCTTATATTAATATATTTTTTGCCGAATTTGATTTCCAATACACAGAGTTACTTACTTTTTAGAAATCTTCTTACGATTCGCCAATATGAAGTAGGTTTTAGCTTTCTAAAGTCTACTGATAGTTCAAAATCTAGTTGGCGCCAGTAGTTCTTATTGATGACTGAAAAAATATTTGGATAAAGTGTGGATACTACAAAAATATTTTTTTCTTCCAGAGGCTATGGTTTTAAGACAGCTGGAGGCTACGGTTCTTTCGATGGCTATGGTTCTGCAGGCTATGATTCATCGCCTAATCAAGGCTATGGTGGCTACTCCAAGCCAGGATACGGCTTTAAGACGGGGTTTGTAAACTTATTTTTAAATAAATTTTAATTTTTTAAATTATTTTTGTTTTAATATTAATTAATATTTGTAACGATGTGGATTGCAATGCTTGATAGAAATATAAATGAGGACACTGAAT
Source organism: Ormia ochracea (assembly GCA_963402855.1). NCBI lineage: Eukaryota > Metazoa > Arthropoda > Insecta > Diptera > Tachinidae > Ormia > Ormia ochracea. The sequence continues at coordinate 47,186,327 of OY727106.1, forward strand.
AATATTTAATTTTATATTAGGCACAATCACGGCCACCATCATGGATGGAGAAACCCCAGCCATAATATAAATTCACATGATTATTTACAGAATATTTTGAATCAACGGTAAAGAGAAATATTTAAAACTACAAAATTAATATTTTGTTAATAACTTTACAATTGTTTTGGAACAAAATTATACTGACCAAATCACTTTTCCTGAATCCAATTATGCGTTTATAAAACATTAAAATATATTTTAGTTTTGAAAACACTATTCTTTAAAAACAAGATGCACAATTTGATGTTAATTGTAGAAATTTCAATGAAATATTTTATATAAAATACGATACGAAAGTGGAATTTTAGCTAAAAGGACATTTTTGCATACTAAAATTTTTTCCAAAAGTACAGAACTCTGTAATTGCCAGCTAATACAATTTGGAGCCATTTGTTTATAATGTCCTTTTTATGAAAGAAGCCACTGTGCTGATTGTTCTTTTGCAATAACCTTTAACAATTTTCCAGACAAAGTGCAGGCCAAAGGACTATGGATTTTATACTAAATGCTCGGAAGCAGTTGCCTATGTATGGCAAATGTCCCGCTTATCTTTTGCCCCCCAATGTTTTATACACTTGCCAAAATAATCAATGCCAAGTGACATGCCCGGCCATGTATAGCTTCCCTGATGGTAAAACTTCTCTGAAATTGGTATGCATTGACCGCAATTGGATTGTACGCGATTCTGTTTATTTGGAAGTGCCACCTTGTCAAGCTATTTGTAATCCACCCTGTAAGAATAATGGCATTTGTATCGAGTCTGGTCTATGCAAATGTTCGGAGAATTTCTCTGGTCCATTATGTCAGTTTAAGAAATCCGTCTGCGCTTCGAAAGTTCCCATACCAAAGAATTCTAAAATAACTTGCATTAACAAGTGAGTACTGCTAAATTCAAGCCTAGAATCCTATGAAAAATTTCTCTTCGTTCAACATGTAGCATATGTAATGCCGAGTGTATGCGTGGCTTCCGTTTCCCCGATGGCAGTGCTATTACCAATATAGAGTGTCAAAATGGTCAGTGGATTCACACTAAATCTGGTTTTCATAGGCCACCAGATTGTAGCCGTAAGTGCAAAATGGAATGAATAAAAGAAAATGTTTAATACAATTAAATAAAAATATTCCCTTCATTACAGCCATCTGCGATCCAGCTTGCGAGAATGGCGGCCAATGTATTTCCTTTAATGTTTGCCAGTGTTCTATGAAGCACCGCGGCGATCACTGCCAGCATAGTGTGGCAGCTTGCAATGTCACTAAAGCTAATTTCAATGGTAATTACAAGTGTTCATATGACAGTGAATTGGCTAAATGTACATTTAGCTGCGCTGAAGTGCCGGGCCTGAAAGTTGACGGTCGTTTAGATATTGAGTACAAGTGCAAATATAGCGAAGGACAATTTCAACCTTCTCCTTTGCCCAAGTGTATTTATCGTAAGTGATCTTTAGGTCGGAGACAGGTTAAAGATATTCATTTATCTCCTTATTTTTAAGCTCCGGGCTATACCATACGCGAAGGCGCTAAGAGCTCACACTATAATCAATTGCAAACACAAATATTGAGACAAGGTGGTGATACATATGGCTACCAGTATATGACAGATCGTGAGAGAATTGCGGCTATATTGGCGAAATTTAAAGAATACGATGTTAGAACTGTAAGTGATATTTTTTTAGAATATCAGACTGGGAAAATTTAAATTTATAATTCACTAATTTTATTAAAATTTTCTCATTGTATTTGCTTTTTATAAAAGTTTGCCTTGTTTAAATGTTCTTCCTTTTCATTTTGATTTCTCTAATTTTACTTGGTTTGTTTTAATAACAAAAATTTTTCAATATTTTGTTCCAGCGATCCTTTTGATGCATCGCATCGTTATTCTTCAATCTCTCTTTCGATTATTTTATTGCTTTTCTACCTCTCTCTCTCTCTCTCGTTCTTTCTGTTTTCTTTATTTTTTCCCCCTGGTTTTTATTCTGATCTTCCATAATTTTTTTGTAAACTGTCTTTAAACTTTTTCCCCTTCAATTCCTCTGCTTCCCTTTCCCTTATGCTCTTCATTTGTTATTTTTTAGAATTATCATATTCTTCATTATTAATGACTTTATCTATCCATGATCCATCCCTGCATTTCCATTGATTACGAGTCATTATTCACCGATGTCCCATCTTCTGCTCTACTACCTCTCTATAGATTTGTATTTCTTCCCTTTTTTAATTCTTTTCCCCTTACTTGTATTTCCTTCAATGCCCGTTTACGGATTTTTTCTCTACCTTTCTTTCCACTTTCTCCATTCACTTTTTTCTGAAGATTAATTAAGAAAGAGTTTCCAAATATTTTTCATTCTGTATAAGATTTTCTTTTCTTTTTCTGACAGGAAATGTGGTCTTCTGAAGAGACAATTATTGCGCCCAACAGTTACTCCTTGTATATGTCAGGAGATATGGATGTCATAGTTGATCAAACGCCCAAACCTGCTTTCTGTACCACTTGGGGTGGCGTTGGTATAAAGACTTTTGATGGCCTGGTATTGAAGTTAGTTCAAACTTATTATTTTCTTCCTTTGAAGATTTCATTGAACGCAATAAAATTTTCTTTACAGAGCTCCTTTATCCTGTTCTCATACCTTGATCAATGATAAGCAAGATGCAATATTTGATATCACTATGAAAGCGTGTCCGTATGGTTCTGGATATGGTTGTTCACATGCTTTGAAAATATATTGGCAGTCGATTTTATACACATTCGAAAATCAAAGTAAGTTTGCTGAGATCTTCAACTCGTATTAGAATTAATATTAAAATTTTCTTCCTGGTAGATGGCACTGTACGCTTGTATACTCCTACAAAAAATCTGCCCATACCAGTCCAAGTTATGGGAATGAAAGTTTTCCCGGTGGCAGAACATCTACAAATTGATTTGGAGTCCATAGGAGTGGAAATCGATTGGGATCGTCATCAATATTTGGGTATTCAGGCTGGTCCAGGCCTTTGGAATAGAGTTGGTGGCCTTTGTGGATCTTTGGATGGCGATTATACAAATGACATGACGACCAGGACAGGTGTTAAGGTGGAAACTGTTAAGTCTTTCACAGATTCTTGGCGTGTGGAGGACTCTTCCGATTTGTGTGTTATGGAAAATAATGCTGAACTAGATTTTGATTCCAAGACTTGTGAGCCGGAAAGGCGACAAAAGGCCTTAAATGTCTGTGAGCGTCTGTTGGCCAATGAGAAATTAGAAGAATGCGTCAAGTCCTTTAATTTTGAGGCGTTATTAAAGAGCTGTGTAGATGACTATTGCAATTGTAACAATCAAGAACATCCCGAGACCTGTAATTGTGATGCATTGTCTATGTTGGCCAAGGAGTGTGCATTCAGAGGTGTCAAACTGGAACATGGTTGGAGAAACTTGGAAATCTGTCGTAAGTGTTTTAAGAATGTTCAATATAAGTTCATGTTTATGGAGATTGTCATTTTCAGCAATTAGCTGCAACTATGGACGGGTTTACTTGCCGTGTGGGCCAGATGTGGAGCCGACCTGTGAAGCAGCTGTTTTACCCACAAAGGGCAAATGCAATGAAGGATGTTTTTGTCCTGAGGGCACGGTGCAATACAAAGATGTCTGCATAAATCCTGAATTATGTCCTTGCACCATGGGAGGTAAAGAGTTTAAGCCGGAGGTGACCATTAAGAAGCAGTGCAATACTTGCACATGCAAAAATGGCCAATGGAAGTGTACCGATGAAAAGTGCGGCGCCCGTTGTGGTGCTATAGGTGATCCTCATTACCAGACATTTGATGGCAAAAGGTTTGATTTTATGGGTAAGTGTTCGTACTATTTGCTGAAGACCCCAGAAGTCTCAGTAGAAGCTGAAAATGTGGCTTGCTCGGGAGAGATTTCGGAAAATTTGAAATTCGCTGCGGCCGAAGATCCTTCTTGCACTAAATCTGTTACCGTAAATTTTGTGCAAAGAAATGGCGTGCCCACAAGTATTAAACTAGAACAGGCCATGTCAACTCATATCAATGGCAAAGAAGTTTTAAAATTTCCCAAAATTTTGGGAGCCGGTGAAGTTCTTATACGACATGCCAGCTCTTCCTTCATAACAGTTGAGTTCCCCGGTGGCATTAAGATTTGGTGGGATGGTGTTTCAAGAGTCTACATAGATGCACCACCTAATTATCGCAATAAAACGGCTGGTCTTTGTGGCACTTTTAACTCTAATACTCAGGATGATTTCCTAACGCCGGAAGGGGATATAGAAAGTGCTGTTGAGCCTTTTGCCGACAAATGGCGGACCAAGGACACTTGTGATTTTCTAGTTCAAACACCCTTAAGCCCACATCCCTGTACTGCACATCCAGAGAAAAAGTCTGAAGCGGAGAAATATTGTGCGTGGATAACCGAAGATATTTTCCAAGATTGTCATTGGACAGTCGAACCAGAACAGTATTACGAAGATTGTTTGTATGATGTGTGTGCATGTGAGGGGGATGTATCGAAATGTTTTTGCCCCATTTTATCAGCTTATGGTGCGGAATGTATGCGACAGGGCATCAAGACTGGCTGGAGAATGGCTGTCAGTGAATGCGGTAAGTTCATTTAAATCATTTCCGATTCATTTCGTTTTTATTCGTTGAGTAATTTCTCTAGCTGTCAAGTGCCCCATTGGCCAGGTGTATGATGAGTGTGGTGACAGCTGTGCCCACTCCTGCGAGGATTTGGCTGGCAGAAAAACCTGCAAAAAAGAATGCGTTGAAGGGTGTCGTTGTCCTAAAGGCCAGTACTTGAATGACAACAACGAGTGTGTGCCACAAAGCAAATGCCATTGCAGTTACGATGGCATCACTTTCAAGCCGGACTACAAAGAAGTACGTCCCGGTTCACAATATTTAGATATATGCACCTGCCTGAATGGCGTCTGGGACTGTGAAGAGGCCCAGGCGGGCGATGAGGTTAAGTATCCACCCTCTTCAGAGCTAAGAGCTGAATGTGCAAATCGTCCTTATGCTGAATTCTCTAAGTGTGTACCTGCAGAGCCTAAAACATGTAAAAATATGCACGATTATAAGCAGAATTTAGACGAGTGTGTGCCTGGCTGCCAGTGTATGGAGAATTATGTGTACGATACCGCTTTGAAAATGTGTGTATTGCCCGAAAAATGTTCATGTCATCATGGCGGAAAGAGCTATAATGATGGCGAAGAAATAAAGGAGGACTGCAATACTTGGTGAGTTTTAAAAAATGAATTTTAAATTTTTTCTTGCTGTTTGTTCGCTCTTTATTTTCTTTGATTTTGGTCAATTGTAAATTGAAATGCAATTCAATATAAAACGTGATTGTTTTCTTTCCTTCTTTCCATAAACACACAACCGTGTGTGTAGTGTTTGCCGAGCTGGTAATTGGAAATGTTCTTCACATGGTTGTGAATCAACTTGCTCTGTTTGGGGTGATTCTCATTTCACAACATTCGATAAACATGACTTTGATTTTCAAGGTGCCTGCGACTACGTTTTGGCCAAGGGTGTCGCCGGCAATGGCGATGGTTTTGCTATCACCATACAAAATGTTTTGTGCGGCACCATGGGTGTTACATGTTCCAAATCAGTGGAGATTTCTCTTACCGGCAGCATTCAAGATACTTTAACGCTAACGGGTGATTCCTCCTACCTGGAGGATGTGAATAAATCTGTTATGAATAGTAAGTCGTAGAGTTAAGCACTTTCTGGCTTATGTTTCATTTCTCTCTAATTTCTGCTATTTAGAATTACGCGACATCATCAATTCCAAGTCGCATGGTGCCTTCCACATATACAAGGCTGGTGTATTTGTTGTTATCGAAGTTCTACCACTCCATTTGCAAATCAAATGGGATGAGGGGACACGTGTCTATGTTAAACTCGGCAATGAGTGGAAAAATAAAGTTAGTGGTTTATGCGGCAATTACAATGACAATGCCATGGACGATATGCAAACACCCGCACAAGCGCTGGAAACCAGTCCATTAATATTCGGTCATTCGTGGCGTGTGCAAAAGTTCTGTGAAGAGCCGAAAAAACCCATCGATGCATGCAAAGAGCATCCACAACGAGAAACATGGGCACAACTGAAATGTGGCGCACTTAAATCCAATCTTTTTAAGGTGAGTTTTTCTTTTTATTTTTTTAGCTGCGGAATGAGAGAGGGAATAAGATGGTGATAGAGTGTGCGAAAGATGGTAAAAGCGGAAATTATTTAACTTTTGGAGAATAACGGAAGGAAGTATTTTTATTTACATATTAAGGCAGGATATTCAAAAAATCTCTTCTATTAGACTTATTACTTTTTTTTTTAAATCTGCTTTCAAAATCGTTTTCGCTCATAATAAAAATAAAATCTATATTTTTTGGTTCTACTGAAGTACCAACAGAGGCTTAAGGGCTTGAGCTGAACTAACTTTAATTATTAGATTGAGCAATATAGTGCCACGAGAAATGTCCTTGTTAAGTTTATATTTAAAAATTTTGAACACAAGTAGCTGCGCATCTCCATAGAACTTTTTATTAAATTTGTACGATATGCATCAGCGTAAAAGAGGAGAGAACAATTTTGAGGCGTACCGTCTCCTCTGGGGATAGTGTGTTAGCAGTTCCAGTAACAGTTGATAGGGGTAATTGAAAACACATTAAATAAGTTTTTAAAAAAGGTACTAAAAAATATTTCTTTTTTTTTTTAATAAAGTGATTTAAATAATTTTTTGCATACAAAATATTTTTTCCAATTTTGCTCTACACACATTTCTTTTAAAGATTTCGTCCTTTTTGTGTTTGTATTGGATTTTTAACGCTTTAAAGTATTTAATGTTATTGTTACATTGACTTTTAAGAACCTTTAGCAATTTTTTTATTCAATTTTTTTGTGATAGAAGTCAGAAATTTTTCAGAATATCGTTATCCTAGGCTGGGTGCTATAAGTCTTGGCTCCTCATCCGAGGTTCGTAAGTTTATTGGAAACTTCTCTTCTTATTTTAAATTTTTTGCAAATTTTTGCTTTTTTTATAAAATGTTTATTTTAAAATCATCGAATTATGCAAAAAAAAAAAAAAAAAATTAACAGAATTTTTCTATAAAAAGGGAGAATTTCTGAAAATAAATACTTTTAATTGTATTTATTTATTTTAAAGCCAATGTAAATAAAATAACATTTCTTACAAGACCATCAAATGAGGCAGTAAGTTCGTTCCGAATTCTATTTGCATAAATATTCAAATAGTTCAAAGCAGTACAATATATATCTTATTAGCCGATTTAATGGGTAATAAATTTTCCGGGAGAAATCAGTGCCCATAGCAAAGAGATGATGGGAATTTTCCTTCCATTTATACCAGGCGATTAATGTCTACCATAAGAAATATGTAAAACAAAGAAGGGAAACAATTTTCTGTTACCAAACAAAAATTAAAAAAATTATCTTTCCATGTTTGTTGGATTTAAAATGAGGGATTTTATCAATTCCAGTTTATTAAAAACTTATTTTGTATTGACGGAAATGAGTTAATAATTGAGGCGAATATTCAATGTGGAAAATACGCTACACGTCGCAATTGTGTTTAAGTTATAATGCCAATGCACTGCGTCGCTTTAAGATCATGCTCTTTTCAAATTTGTTTCTTGTTGGAGGAAGAAAATATAATTTTTTGACCCCATTATTTGCAAAAAGTTGTGATGCTTCTTAGAAAGCAATGACTGACGGGAGCGGAATTGTTTGTTCCTCATCAACTTTAATCTGCTTAAGTAATTCATTCAACTTGTTAATTTACTGTTCATAAAGATTTTTATGTTTTTATATTTTTTTTTTCCTTTGAAATAATCCTCTAACCATTCATTATACTGCTAATGTCAAGCAATTATTAATGTTCCTTCCTGGCATATCCTTCCTTTCGTGCAACCAGTGCTGCCGTCGCAATGCACTTAAATTGTGCCTCCTACATGTACTCATTTGTATTTTAGATTTAATATTCATGGTTTTATTGAATAATTTTATTTTCATTTGCATTTCTTTCTTATTTTATGAATTTCCATTGTATGCCTGAACGCTGTGTGGTGCGGGTATGAACACTTTTCGTGTTCGTATTACGGTGCCATTTGATTGTGATGTAATTAAAATTCTTCATTTCTACTCTCTACTTAGTTATTTTCTATATATTTTTTTTTTTTTTTTATAACATTTTGCCATTTATTTCTTTTGTTGTTGCTGCTGTTGGTGTTGCTGCTGCCACTTTTCAGGAGTGTCATGCTGAAGTGCCAGTTGAAATGTATTTGAAGCGTTGTATATTCGATACCTGTGCCTGTGATCAAGGTGGCGACTGCGAGTGCCTTTGTACGGCGGTGGCAGCCTATTCACATGCCTGCTCGCAAAAGGGCATAAACATTAGATGGCGCACACCACATTTCTGTCGTAAGTATAATTTTTAAAACTCATGCACATACAATGAAACATTTCCAAGCACTCGACGACAAGGTTTTGGCAGTTGAAGAGCACAAAAAATATGAAAAAAAAAAAAATTAAACATGTTGCTAAACATCCTTAATACTCTCTTACACATGAAACACTTGAACCAGCTGCATTTACACACATGCACTGCACACTTTAACTAAATCCAACAAGCTGGCCCACTGAAGCAGTAACAGCATTATTATTGTAGCACAGGCGGCTTATTGGCTTAAAGCGCAAGTAATTAAGCCAAAGAATTAGAGTTATACAATCTAATTCTGACTGTAACAGCTTGTGGGAAGTTTTTCGCTGAGGAATAATCTTTAATTTTTCCAAAGCTAAAGAAGCTTTCAATAATATGTATATAATGTTAATGTATATAAGGAGCAAAAAATTTCGGCTCAATTTTTGATGTATGCTCACCACTGTTCATCGCTTCCATTATGTTGTCGATTACAAAGATGATGATGTTCATGTTCTACTATTGTTTTCAATTATTCATTATGGAAAATCGTCACATACTTGTCGTACACTTCATGTGTTCATTGTTCATTGCAGTTTCCTTTTTCAACCTTTTTTTTTTTCAAAAATTTCTCAAAAAAGTAAAACAGGATGTCAAAAAGTGTGGATGTGTGTGTGTGTGTTTGTGTGTGGCTATGCATTCCTAGAAAATTTTTGTTGGTTCCTCACAGAAAGGAAAAAGTCTGAATATTGTTCAATATGTTGCCATTGTTTGACAGTTTTGCATGTTGCTACTTTATTTGGTTAAGGGGTTGCTGCACAGGCACACACACTTTGAAATATTTTATACTCATACCAAGACCGCTCTTTTAATTTAATAGATTCTTAAAGACTTGGTTACTGCAGGGTATCCACGCTACATTACTTGATTTCTATAATCTTATAATCGTTATGTGGTTATTAGAGATTTGATGTATATTTTTTGCTGTGTCCTTGTTGCAACAAAAATGGTACTTGTCGGTGTTGTTGGATTTTTAGCAAGTCTGCCAATAAGATGGAAAGGTCATCGGCAGAAGGTAATTGATTAAAGGAATTTCAGTTAATTCAACGAAATTGATTTTGCTTGAGTAGTTACAATTGGGCCTTGACAGGAAAGCGATAAAGGCACTTATAATTTTGAAAATTGATTTGGCAGCAGATTGAAAAAGTTTAAGAATTAGTTCAATTATTTAAGGCATGCAGTTATTGCTGTTGGCATGATTCAAAATGTTCTCTTTCGTTATTAGATGTCTGTTTCAGTATATCGAAAGAAAGTTTCCTCCGATTATATATATAAATATATATAAATCATATAAATAATTAAAAAATGTATCAATTTGTGCCAAAAATGTTTGCCAAAACTGTTTGTATTTCTCAAGGAAATTATAAAAAAAATTGAAAATTTAGAATGATCGGTATTGCTTTCGAATTTGCAAAACTAAACTTAAAAATGAAATTTTTTGTTTTTTACTATCAGCCATGCAATGCGATCCCCACTGTGCCGAATACAAATCCTGCACTCCTGCTTGTGCAGTGGAAACGTGTGATAACTTTTTGGATCAGAGCTTTGGCGAGCATATGTGCAAGACAGAGAATTGCATAGAGGGCTGTCACATTAAGCCATGCGATGAAGGCATGATTTATTTGAACGATACTTACAAAGAATGTGTTCCTAAGTCTGAATGTAAGCCCATATGTATGGTTAAAGACGGCAAGACCTACTACGAAGGTGAAGTAACGTATCAAGACGAGTGTGCCACTTGCAGATGCTCGAAGAAGAAGGAAGTCTGCAGTGGTGTTAAATGTACGGAGAATCCAACGACACAGGCAACAATAATAGAAGGCACAACGGTAATGCCAAACGATCAGAATCAACCCAAGTGTTCGAAAGGGTGGACGCGTTGGTTTGATGCAGATCACGATGTGTCTGGTAAAACGGTGCGCTTAAATGATGACGAAAATTTGCCACGTTATGACTATCACGAACGTGTCTTTGGTTCTTGTAAAAAGGAATACATGAAGAAAATCGAATGTCGTGTCGTGGGTACTCATGAGTCTTCTGATTTTATGGACGAAAATGTTTCCTGTGACTTACAAGATGGTCTAGCTTGCATCGGCCAATGTCACGACTATGAATTAAGGGTATTTTGTGAATGCGAAGAAGAATTAGAGGCAACACCCAGACCCACGGAAAAACCAGAAATTGGCAAAGTATGCGATAACGTCATGTCTGAGTATAAGGAATATCCAGGAGATTGTCATAAATTTTTGCACTGCCAGCCCAAGATTGACGGCGGGTGGCATTATGTGGAAAAGACTTGTGGTGACTCAATGATGTTCAATCCAATAATGAATGTGTGCGACCATATATTTACCGTACGAGAAATCAAGCCAATGTGCAACGATGATGAAGTAAAGGAAAACGAAAAATTGACAGACTGTCCGGAAGGTCAAATTATGTCGGATTGTGCCAATCAGTGTGAACACAGTTGTCATTATTATGCCACGGTAACTATTTTTTTATTGGTAAAATTACTGATTAATCATGACAAGTATTTTTAGAGCTTAACTTGGCGCGGTTTATGCCAGCCAGGAGAACACTGCCAACCAGGTTGTGTGGAGAAAACCCGTCCGAATTGCCCAGCGGTGGGTAAATATTGGCGAGATGAAAGCACCTGCGTGGAGATGGATCAATGTCCATGCATGGATAAATCCGAGAAATATGTTCAACCTCATATGCCATTTTTAGGTGAATGGGAGGTCTGTCAGTGCATTGATAATACATATACCTGTGTTCCAAATAAAATGGAGGAACCTACAGTAGCGCCCATAACGCATGCCGTCGAAGATGTACACAATGTTACTGTGATCATTCCAGTGACAGTAACGCCACCTAAATATTGTGATTCTAATCTGTGAGTTTTACTATGAAAGAAAAAATTACAACTTTAAAGTAATTTTATAAAATTTATATATTTTCATTAGTTTGGTGCCAGTGATTGAGGGGGAGGAGCCTTTGCCGGATTCCGTTTTCGGTGCCAGCTCTTCTTTAGGTCCTAAATATTTGCCACATCTGGGCCGGCTAACTAAAAATCCCAAAGAGAAAACAGGTGCTTGGTCACCTATGATTAATGATCAAATGCAATATTTGCAAGTTACTCTGCCAGAGCAGGAAGCCCTGTATGGAGTGGCAGTGGCAGGCAATACTGATTTCGATAATTATGTTACTTTGTTTAAAGTAAGATTTCTTTACCTTAAGACGAAAATGTTATTAATAAGGTTTTGCTTTTAAGATCTTATATAGCCATGATGGAGAGGCCTATCATTATTTGTTAGATGAAACCGATAAGCCACAAATGTTCAATGGTCCTTTGGATTCTCGATCTCCTGTGAAAAGTATTTTTAAAATACCCATAGAAGCTAAAGCGGTTCGATTGTATCCTCTTAAATGGCACAACTCAATAGCCATACGTGTGGAGCTTTTCGGTTGTGGCTTACCACAAACCACCACTATCTTACCAGCGGTTATAACCCAAGGGCCTTTTAAGACACACACACCTTCTACCGAACATCCCATTATTATAGAAGAAGAATTACAGTGTACCGACAAAATGGGTGTAGAAAATGGTTTAATGTCACCCAACCAAATGAAAGCTAGTAGTATTTGGCAATTGCCTAAACCTGCCAAGAAGCCTAAACTTATAGATCTCTTGAAGCTATCCTCACCAGTGGGCTGGAAACCGGTAGTCAATACTCCCAATGAATATATAGAATTTGACTTTCTTGAGCCTAGAAATATTTCCGGTTTCATTATCAAAGGTGGACCGGATGGCTGGGTGACAGGTTATCGTATCCTTTTTTCGAAAAATAAACTTATTTGGAATAAGGTCTTAGGTTTAGATGGACATCCGAAAATTTTCCCAGCCAATCATGACAAGGATACAGAATACCTCAGTTACTTCAAGACACCTATACTCACTCAATATATCAAAGTTTCGCCGGCTAAATGGGAGGGAAATATCAATATGCGTATTGAACCTGTGGGCTGCTTTGAGCATTATCGTAAGTAACATGTTCCTCAAGTCAAATATACAGATGAAAAGATTTTGAGACCTTATTTGAACAGTTCTAGAACAGTTCGAGTGATCGCCATATACATTTTTCGTATGAATCGACCGAGTCCTTTAGATAAAGCGCTCTTTATGTAATGAAGAGTTGGTTGCCTGTTCGTAATAAGCTGTCTTTCTATTGCCGGCCTTTAGTCACAAATTTACTAAATATTGAGCCCTTGGCCGGGCAGAAATTTAGCTTCTATTTTATCTTTTCTTAAATTAAATAAAAACCGTTGTTTCCTTTTTTGGAAGAAGCCAGAGAATCTTTTTTTTTGCAATACATGGTGTGTAAAGTGAACCCGATTTTCTGTACATTCTGACTTCAGAACACTCAATATATTTTAAGGACATTGAATAACTATAATCAATTTAATTTTAACTTTTAGCTTTACAACAAGAACGCATAGTGGCATTGGAAAAACCTGTGACCGAGTCTTGTTTGGCTTGTGATGGCGTAACGGATAGTCCCGACTCTAAAGGGAAATGCAAGTGCCAAAATGGTTTGTTTTGGGATGGCAATACATGTGTGCAAAGCAATTTGTGCCCCTGTATTGAGAACTATATCAGGTGGGTTGAAGAGTTTGCAAGAGGAAATTTTTGATTTCATTTAAATAAATTTGCTTTAGCTATCCTATTGGCTCCAAGTTCGAAAACAAAAACTGCGAAGAATGCGTTTGTATTTTGGGTGGCCATAGCAGTTGTAAGCCCAAAAAATGTCCACCGTGTGAGAGCAAAGGCTTGAGACCTTTGGTAGGAGCAGGCTGCTATTGTAAATGTGAGCCCTGCCCTAAACATCAGAGACTTTGTCCGTCCAGTGGCGATTGTATACCTGAGGTATTGTGGTGTAATGGCATTAGAGACTGCGCCGACGATGAAGATGACACTTGCCAGGATAAGTTTGTGGTAACTCCGCATCCAACAATACAAAACAATGAAAGTAAGTAAGAAATTGCAGTGAAAAAGGAAAGTAATATTAAATTTTCTGGTGTAACAGTTGAGGTCATCACTTGTCCTGTACCTGAATGTCCTCCCAAAATGAAAATGAAAATTACCGAGAAGAAACAAAGAAAAATGTCCAGCATGTTTACCTCCACGTACGTTTCTTACATGGATTAAATGTTAAATGCCAAAAAATTACAGTTAATATTAATCTTAATCCTGGTGTTTTGTAGTTTCAACAAACGTGTCACTGTAAGCAATGACGGCAATAAGATAACCAAAACTAAAGTGATATCCTCCTCTATGGAGTATTTGGGCAAACCAGAGGATACTTATGATTATATGCCGGAAGATGAGTGTGAGGAGTTTACTTGTGTGCCCATACGTGAGGTTGTGATACAAAAGAATGAGTCTTTGACTTGCAGTGAGCCCAAATGTCCAGCTAATTATATGATTGAGTTGGATATGTCATCGGCGAAACCTAATGACTGCCCCAAATACGCTTGTGTCTTAAAACCAAACAAGGATGATGTTTGTGAAATAAGCGGGAAAACATTTACCACATTTGACGGTACTGAATTTAAATACGATACCTGCTCGCATATATTGGCCAGAGATTTGATAAATTCGACTTGGGTAGTATCCGGTAAGTAGAAATTGTGAATGAAGAAATCTATTTGGTTTCTAAACAAGCTTCCCATAGTGCATCTGCAATGCACCGATGATAGCCGCAAATTCTGTCGCAAAACTATAACCATTAAGGATTTGGAAAAACAGGCGATTCTCACCATTATGCCCAATATGCGTGTGAATTTCAATGGGTTCGAATATACGGTGTCGCAACTGATCAACTCCCCCATATGCAAAGCTTCTTTCGTGGTCTCCCAACCGGGTAATACGGTGTTGGTTGTGTCGCCTAAGCGTGGCTTTTGGGTACTTTATGATGATATTGGTTACATTAAGATCGGCATGTCGTCCAAATTCATTAAGACGGTTGATGGTTTGTGCGGTTATTATGATGGCAATGCCAGCAACGATAAAAGGTCACCAGACGGTACAGTTGTCGCTAATACTGTTAAATTTGGCGACAGTTGGTTTGACAAGAAAACACCTAAGGATGAGTGTTATGCACAAACTTGTCCTCTGGCTTTGCAAAAGAAGGCTTTAGCCTTATGCAATACTATTAAGTAAGTAATGCTGTCTGTTGAAGGACTCAAAAGGCGAACTCTAGTTGGCAAAACTTTTCTTCATAATAAACTTCTTTTCTCTCTTTTTTGCTTTTGTTGCTTTTGTTGCTTTTGTTGCTCTTGTTGTGCAGACATCCCACATTCCTGCAATGTGGCAAGTCGGTCAATTATAAACAATTCGTTAGTAAGTGCATGGAAACCACTTGTGAATGCCTTAAGGCCAACAACGGCGAAGCAAATACATGCAAATGTAATATATTGCAAGATTTTGTTAAAAAATGCTTAACAGTCAAACCAAACGTACAATTGGCAACATGGAGAGCTGTACATCATTGTGGTGAGTTTTTGCTTTTAAATTTCGTGCCGAAATATTTCCATTGAAGCTGTGCAAATACATGTGAGCTGGTTTTGTTCGCTTGGCTGATTTTTTTTTCTGTTTTGTACAGAGATTTCATGTCCGGCTCCTTTGGTGCATTCAGATTGCTATAAGAGACGTTGCGAACCTTCTTGTGATACATTGAACAGTGACGATTGCCCTGTTATTGAAGATGCTTGCTTCTCTGGCTGCTATTGTCCAGAGGGTACTGTGCGCAAGGGTGAGACATGTGTTCCTATTGCCGACTGCAAGGATTGTGTGTGCAATACAATCGGTTCAACTAAATACTTCACTTATGATCGCAATAAATTTACTTTCAATGGCAATTGCACTTATTTGTTATCCAGGGATATTGTTTTGCCAGGAGTTCATACATTCCAGGTAAGTATGAGGATTATAAATGTAGACATTCGAGAGAATTATTGGGCATTAAGGGAAATAGAAAAATCTAAAGGAAATGGCTGATTAAAGGACTGTGACAGGAAAAAATTTGATTGACATGCAGAAATGAAATGTGAGGCTTTGAGAAAAACTTTTTATAGAATTATAATAAAACGTAGCAGAAAAAATAGGAAAAAAAGTTAAAACAATAAAATTTGAGAGAGACAGTTAAAATAATGAAAGATAAGAAAAAAATTGAAAGGAAAAAATTAAAAAAATTCGAAAAATGGAAAAGGTGTAAATGAAAAGGTGTAAAGGAGAGAATAAGCAAGCAGTGGTAATTCAAAATTAAAGAGGAAAGAATGGCAGAAGATTTGCAAAAAGGGAACAAAGAAAGAGAACAAAGCTAGCAGTCTACGTAAGAAGAGAAGTTAAAGGAGTATCTCAAGATAACCCAGATAACAGATAACCAACATTAATTGTGCTGGCTGAGTGTTGTTTTGATTTTATTAGGAATTGAGCTGATAACTAACTTACTATGAACGACCTTAATGAAAAGTGGTAAATATTTGAAAGATTTACAGCAGGAGAAAACTGCTCAAGATATTACATAGAAGAAAAATGTGAAACGAGAATTGAATCATAATTTTTTATATCCAATTTCTCGAAAGCCCAATTCGAGACTTCTTTTTTTTATGAATTTTTCAATGAAATTTAAATTGAAAAATTCTTTTCAATATTTCAGGTATATGTGAGCATGGACGACTGCCATAAGTTGGGCAAATACTCGGCACCTGAAAACTCCAGCTGTACGAAATCCCTGCATATACTCAATGGTGATCATGTTATACACATACAACGAATGGCCAATAATTCCAAGACCCTACAGACGTTTGTCGATGGGTTTGAAGTAAAAAAGTTGCCTTACAAGGATACGTGGATTACTTTGAAGGAAATTCCCGGTAAAGAGCTAATTCTCAATTTGCCTGAAGCTCATGTGGAGCTGAAGGCTGCTTTCGATGATCTTATATTCTCGATTGGAGTACCCAGTGTGAAATATGGAAGCAAAATGGAGGGATTGTGTGGCGATTGTGACAGTAATCCTAATAATGACTTAGAAGAAAATCCTGCGAAGAAAAAGGGTAAGAAGCCGAGTAAAGAATTGGTCGATATTATTAATTCTTGGCGGGCTGATGAGCCAAAATTGGGCCTGGATGCCGATGAATGTTTGAGTGAAGCTGATGTTGAGGAGGAGTGCCTGCCATTGCCACCAGAAAAAGATCCTTGCATGATGTTGTTTAATGACGAGTTGTTTGGCAAATGTAACATGATTGTCGATCCGTTGCCTTTTATATCTTCTTGTCAGCAAGATATGTGTAAGCCAGGAAATTCGCAAAAGGGGTCTTGCGAAACTTTGACGGCTTATGCAAAGGAGTGTGCTGCTCAGGGTATTTGCTTGAATTGGCGTTCAGTTGATTTGTGTCCTTATGATTGTCCCAGCGATATGATTTATGATTCTTGTGGCTGTGCCAAATCTTGTGAAACTTTGGAAGCTTTAAATGAATTCCAGGCAGTGAATTTGAATACAAATTCTTTTGTAAATACTGTCAGCACGGATGAGCTTTGCCCTCAAGTAGAACGCTTTGAAGGCTGTTTCTGCCCTTCTGGCAAGGTTCTGGAGAAGGGGAAATGTATTAGTGAAGAATTGTGTGTTAAATGTGAAGATCCCGATCATATGCCCGGTGAACGGTGGCAGAAGAATAATTGTACGGAATGCTTGTGCGATAAGCAGGGCAAGACCCAGTGTGTGGAACGTAAGTGTTTAGTGGAAGAGAATATCTGCTCCGAAGGTTACATGCCACAGAAGAAAATTACTGATGATTTGTGCTGTCCAAGATTTATATGTGTGCCAGAACCTAAATTGCCACCGTCAAAATTATGTTTGGAGCCATTGATGCCTGAATGTGGCCCTGGGCAGTTTAAAAAACAAAAAACAGGCCCAGATGGCTGCCCGCAATACATATGTGGTAAGTAAAGATTTGATTGAAGATAAATCTGAGGGACATTGTCAATAAATTTTTTGTACTTTTGCTAACAGAATGCAAACCTAAAGAAGAATGTGAGCTGTTGGTGCCACCCTCCTTGAAACCTGGTGAAAAGGCTGTTAGAATTGAAGAAGGTTGTTGTCCCACACAAAAAGTTGTCTGTGATAAGACTACTTGCCCGTCTAAGCCAGACTCCTGTCATGAAGAATTCTATGAAGTGTTCCAGAAACAGGAAGCCTTAGATTGTTGTCCAACCTACTATTGTGCTCCTCCCAAAGATGTCTGCATTGTAGAATATATACCCTACAAGAAATTCACTAAAAAATTGTCTGAAAAGTGGATACACCCCGCTGATCCTTGCAAGCTTCAGCAATGCCTTTATGGTCCCAATAATTCGGTACAAATTTCTACTCTCCATGAAACTTGCGACAACAAATGCCCTCTTGGTTTTGAGTATACAAACAAAGATTTAAGCAAGTGTTGTGGTGAATGCCTGCAAACTCAATGTGTCTTTGAGGGTGAATTGTTTGCTCCTCTGCAGGAATGGAGGTCATCCGATAATTGTACATTGTATACATGCAGCGAAAAGAATGATGTATTAGTGATAGTTTCAACTACGGAGACATGCCCGGATATCAGCACATGTCCCGACCACTTAGTAACACCGAAAGAGGAAAGCTGCTGCAACTATTGCAAGGAGGAACCTCAACATGAGGATTTAAGTAAGTTGAAAAATATGTTTAAGCGAATTTTATTTTTCAATTTTCATTCAATTTTTAGCAAACTGTTTGCCCGTGTCCTTGGCTGAGGCGCAAACTGAACACATGGTTAAGATCTTAAATGTGGAACACGGCTACTGTGTTAATAAGGAACCCATACAAGGTTTTACCGAATGCAGTGGTGCCTGTAATTCAGGCTCTAAATACAATAAGTGTGAGTAGTTGTCAACGCAAACAGATAAAGAGAATCTATTTATTCTTTTTACTTTTAACTTTACAAATTTCTAGTAACTTTGGGCCAGGACAAAATTTGCCAGTGTTGCAACATTAAGTCTTATAAGCAAATCACTGTGCCTCTTATGTGCGAGGATGGTTATAAGATTAAACAAGAATTGGAAATACCTGCCACTTGCGGATGCCAGCCGTGTTCGGACTCTGTAGAATACTTAAGTAAAATGGGTCAATACACTCTGCCCATGGCCGAGTTTATAAGACGTTAAAATTGCTTTTTGTTATAAAAATAATATAGTGTTTAATTTTTATTAAATGTTATCAAGATTATTTAAGTTAAAGTTAATAATGTTATTAAAAGGCAAAATTTTCACATATTGAAAAAAAAATTCAGTAAATCTTCTTCGATACTATAATAAGTGCTCGGGTAGTCAATAATGCGTAAGTATGTATTCTGTTTTAATACGATACATGATAAATAATATACATGATATTAATGGTATAACAGCGCCAACACATTTCATAATAAAGGTAAGTAGGCATGAAGTAGCCCAAAATAATTTCGAATAGGCAATTTGACAATAGTTATTTAAATACTTTTCCGAGAAAAAGAAATAAAACAAAACTAGCACGGTACACTCCATTTTCTTGAGAACTAAAATAGGATATCTTAAAAGTTGAGAGCATGCTCGAGTTCGGAGTAGTATAACAGTTTACGGTATATTTTATATTTCCATATGTGGGAAGGAGTGGTGGCGCCCATATTTTCATATGTTTTGAAATATTCGCCAAGAGATCGTACGACACAATCTAAAGCCCATAACGCCAATGCAAACATTATTTTTCAAGTCATTTGAGCAAAAACCTACAAGGTTAATTTTTTAAAAATTTTTTTATTTAAATATTTCTGTCGTCAGGATATTAAAGCAAGATATCTGAGGAAACTTTTAGAAGACTTGAAACTGAACAAAAATGTGCATTTGGAATGTCTTATGCAAATATACAGAAATATATAATCTATGATGTTCATCGAGCGACATCCACTGTCGAATATTCCAAGGAAAGCTGTCAATCAAATATATTTCCACAAAATATCAGCAATGCTTACTCGCGTAACATACCATACAACATCAAGTTACAACATCCGATTAAATGTCCTAACTTGCACATCAACCCAATCAAAATAAACCCATCTCTCACTGAACTAAAGAAATCCTTAACAAAGATTTCAAGAAATACAATACCAGTTAAGGACCACGAATTCATATACACAGAAGGCTCTACACAAAATATTAATTAATTTTATATTGGCAGAATATAGCTCTAATTTCTCTGCTGAAATGATAGCAGTGCACGAGTCTGTAAAATATGTTAGACTCTCTCTCTCTCTCTCTCTGCACTAAATGCCATAACAAACTGCAATAACGATCAATTTCACCTAAAAACATGATCAGACAGTTTATTATTAAAAAACAACCTGACATTAACCTAATCTGGACCTCTAGTTACTACGGAATAAGAGGCAATGAGGCGGCGGTTAAGACCGCAAACCGGCTTTAACTGCGCCTGTTATAAGTACACCAAAATTTACTTTCTGACGATATAAAAAAACTTTATAAAATACCTTTTCAAGACACAAGTCAACTTCAATTGTAACACAACAACTGACTGGTACAGGAAAATTAATCCCAATAAAGTTAACGCCTACAAACTGTTCAAAACAAGAAGGGACCAAATTAAAATAATTAGACTTAGAGTAGATCATACTAGAATATCACATTCTCATATAATTGATAAACACTTACCTAAACAATGTCCTTTTTGTGGATTCAATCCAATAAGCATGGACCACCTCTACTCAAATTGTACACACAATCACACAGTTCCGAACACAAATCTCAGTAATGACAACATTTCTCAACTAATTGACTAAACTACGATCGATGGCAACACTAACATTATCTTAAAATTTTTAAAGCTAACAAAAACATTGACCTTAGGGCCACCGCTGCCTTTTCTCTCCTCTCATTATACTAAAAATTTATTTATAAGTATAATATGTAAATAAATAAAATAAATAAATAGAGAAATATTGGTTACTCCTCTTCTAGGAAATTATTTTTATTAATTTTTTAACACGGATTTTTAAAGCCGGACAAGTAACTGTTAATCCAATTATTATTAATTAATTAAGGAATAAGAAAAGAAGAGATTTGAACTGTCATATGGAAAAATATATTTTGATATTTGGAAAGCAGCACGACACTAAATAATGTGATAAAGTTTACAATTATTTTTATACTTCATCTTAATTATTAATTAATTAATTAATTGATATTCTCATTAGTACATTAAAACATATGCGACAGTGCAGAAATCTGTTTCATTACGATGTCGCTGATGAATCACTAGTATGAATCTTTGGCTTGAGCTTGTATGCAGTTGCTCAAGAAATTAGCCACTTAAATATTTCAGGGATAATAAAGACAGGATACTCGTATATAGAGCTCTAGTTGAAGAATTTTTTTTTATTTTTGGTACTGCCAGAGGCAGGCATTAAAAACAATAGTTCAGCCAGCGATATCTTTTAATTGAATTAAATATTAAATCCTTCCTTTTGTACTCTCCTTGTCAAACAATTATAAGAAAAAAAAATATATATTTAAAATTAAAACAGCAAAATTTTCAACCATAAATCTTTTGAAAACTTAATCTAACCAGTTTAAAATACAATTAAATTTTTAAATTAATAATTAATAAATTCTCATTGGCTTGATGTATTTCTCTATTAAACATTTTGAATGAATTCTACTTTGTAAGATTAAAACAAAACGAAAAGATGGAAAAAAATGAATTTTAAATTAAATTTTAATAAAAGAAAAACTTTTAAATGAAATATTTTTTGGCAGCTCGTTTCTCTTTTTTTGTGTGCCATACAAAATCATCATCTAAATAAGTTAAATCATGCATAAAACATCTGTTGCTTCTTCTTGTTTTAATAATTTATTTATATTGTTTTCCATTTCCGCCTTTTCTCTCAAAAGTAACTGGATGCATTGAATGAAATATTACGATGTCTTATTGATAAATGGTGGCAACTGCTTTGGGAGGGGCACAAGTCGTGCGAAATGAAATGCAGATGATGCTGCAACAAACAAAAGTGTACTATCGCAACAACTCCGCTTGCTCTGGAGAAAACTCGGAAATAAATTATAAGTTATAGATTATTTGAAATCAAGGATAAGGATTATCAATTGATAACGCGTGCATCGCTCAGAATTCGTAACATTAAACTAAATGATTGGTCCAGGGCTGCAAACATCGCGTGCAAAGTAGTATGCTTTGAAAAGTACTTTCAGTAAGCAGTTATTGAGGTAGAAAATCTTGAGTTCTACTTTACAGAATCAATCCGATCAATATTCAGAAGAGATGATAACTTTAGAATTCGCTTAAAATTCGTAACATTTTAATAAATGATTGGCTAAAGGATGTAATATCCAGTGCAAAGTAGTGTACTTTAAAAAGTACTTTCAGTAAGCAGTTATTGACGTAGAAAATCTTGGGTTCTACTTTACAGAATCAATCCGATCAATATTCAGAAGAGATGATGACTTTAGAATTCGCTTAAAATTCGTAACATTATAATAAATGATTGGCTAAAGGATGTAATATCCAGTGCAAAGTAGTGTACTTTAATAAGTACTTTAATTAAGTAATTATTGATGTAGAAAATAATGGGTCCTACTTTACAGAATCAATCCGATCAATATTCAGAAGAGACGATAAAGAAGTACGTGATCATAAAGAGCGCTGTTTTAAAAAGTAATCGTTTTTGAGAAACATTTTTTTTTGCAATTAATATTTATCACATCTAGATTTTCGACAAAAAAATTTAAAAATTACTTTTTAAAAACTTCAATTTTCTGCATGATTTAATTTTCAAGAGTTTTTTCTTAAAAAGTATATTTTTAACGGAAATAAATTTTTAAAAATTTATACTTTAAAGGTTGTCCTTTGTTCAGCTGTCCTTGTTCCTAAAAATTATGGAAAACCTTTTATTTAAATTTTTTTTTTAAACTTCACAAGTACTTTATTGGTTCCATGGTTTAGAGTCTTTCTTTGCATATATATGCAAAGACGCCAATTGCTAAAAATATAATTTTCTAAAGTAGCTTTTTAAAACGGTTCTATTAAAAGGACCTCTTCGTTTATCAGCTTATAGTACCTAATAGTACCATTTTTCTTAAAATCACTTACTTTTAATAAAGTACTTTTTTAAAGTGATCCTGTTTACAGCTGCTCTGATCTAAAAGTACTTTCTTAAAAATTGTAGTACCATTAAGTATTTATAAGTACTTTTTTTATATAAGTACTTGTACTTTTATTTTCTAAATATTTTTTTTTTGAATATTTTTCAAGGGTTTTAATAAAAAAAAGTTACATTATCAAGGTAACTTTTATAAAAGGGTACCTTTTATATAAGGGCACTTATCTGAATCGACTTTTTCTTAAAATTTAAGTGTTCGAAAAAAGTAATCCTTATCAAAATATTTTTAATTTTTAGATTTGCTAAATGCTAATTTTTCAAAACATATATTTTATATGAAAAAAATTTTTTTTTATCACGGTACAATTTTTATAAGGTACCTTTTTAAAGTACTTACAGTGATGATAAATTATTTTTTAAAAGTACGTTTTTTAGGATGCTTATAAAGAGTTCGTGTTGCAAAATAATTTCCTTTTTAAATAATTCCTTAAATGGAATTTCCTGGCTTTAACAGTACTTTTTATAAAGTTAACTTTCTAGTAGGAACAACGAGCTTTATTAAAAAGATATGCTGTTAAAAAAGTCCATTTTTGTCAAATCCTTGTTGTTTTTTAAAGTACTTTTTTTTAAAGTACCTGTTTTTAAGTTTACCTTCTTAAAGTAATAAGATTTGTGAAGAGTTATTTCCTCTTTACTACTTTAATTTTTAAGGATAATTTTTGTAAGGATATCTCTGTAAAAGAGCAGGGGGAAAAACTAGCTTCTTTTAAACTGCACTTTGTAGAAAATTTCTTTCTCATTTGGAACTTTTTTCAAGCTTATTTTATTTCTTTGGTTATTATTGCTTAAATTAATTTTTTTTCTTGAAAACGGTAATGCTTTGGAATTTAAATGCCATAAAAAGTATACTTTAAGGACACATTTTTTAAAAATATATTTAAAGTTTTTTTATACTCCATAGAGACTTGCTTTTGCAATTGTAATTTTTTTAAAAGTTCTTTGTCACAAAAATCCTTCTCTTATTAGTGTTTGATTTTTAGTTGTTTATTAATCTTTTAATAAACAACTAAAAATCAAAGATGTCCTTTTTTATTTTGGTTCGAATTTCCATAATTTTTAACTCAACTCCCTTTCGATATTTAATAACAATATCCGCTTACATTTCATTTTGAAATGCTCGCTTATCGCCTGGTCATGTTTCGTGGCAAGAAAATACAAAAAATAAAATACTGCTTTTTATATTTCTGAGTAGTTTTCTTGAAAGATAAAAACTGCCAACAAAAAAAAAAAAACAAAATGAAAGAAATTACGGTGGCACGTTGTTATTTGGCGGCAGTTACTACTTTATGGGGCTTCGATTTCGTGGCATTATCAATGAGGCTGTAGTATTTATTTCCCTTTTAGTAACTGCTTCTTCCTACCTGAGCTTTGTGCGATGAATAATGAAATATGCACTAAAAAAGTTATCAAAAGAAAAAACTTGTATTATTTGTAAAATTTTAAGGAAAGCATAAATATTTCGCTTGACGTGACTTATTTTTATAACATACTCGTATTTCAAATGAAATTAAAATATTTTTTGAAAATTTATTTCTCTATATAGAAAGCATTCAGAAAATGTTAAACTAATTCTATTAAAAACCAACAATCACTTTTGAGTCCTGCAAAAAAGGGATGTTTAATTTGTTCTAATATCGTAAGAAGTCAAATATTTTGCAATAATCATATCCTGAGAAAAAGTTTTATTTAATTAACATAAAACAATTTAAAGATTATCGTATAGCTTTAGCTTAACTTAAATTCCTTTTATATCCAGTTAACTTTTCTTAAATATTTTATTTAAAAAGTTATTTCTTCCTATTTTATAATCCTGCTGACTCAAGAGCTTCCTGGTGAATTTACTCAAACAACAAGAGAAAATTGTTCAATTAGAAAAACAGCTGGAAGCAAGGATTGTAGTAAACACCATTTTATTTATTTCTTCAATATTTTAATGTAGCTGCCTTTTTTAGTTTAACTTTGAAGTTGCACCAAAAAAAAAAAAAAAACATTAAAAAGGAAATACTATTTTCCCTCAACAGCAGCAAACTTGCCAGGCAATTTTAACCTAAAGTTTATACAATTTTATTTTGTTGCGGTTTAATGTGATGTCCTTGTATATCTACGTTATTCTAATTGGCGCGAGTATAACCAAACTTTAGTTTCATATCTTGTTAGCAAGCAAAAAAACAAAAAAAAAAAAAAAAAATGAAATGCAGAAACGAAGCGAAAACAACAACAAGTTTCTAAGTTTTCTAACAAGGACACACCAAATGCCATTACTGTATATGATTATAGCGAGTTTTTTCCTGCTCTTTTTTTGGAGCTTTTATATATTAGGCTTATAACCATTTGCGGCATATTTTAACTGACCAACATAGAAAAAACACCCACACACATATATACACACACACAGACACAAATGCTGGTAATAATACATTTACCTCTCGTCTAAAACTTTAGAGATTCATTAAAATTCCTTTTTGCTAGCGGTGCTTTCTCCCTCTCCTCTATGTGCTGGCTGCTTTTTATGCTTAATTTTGCATTATTTATGAGTTGTGGCCACTTTTTCCCTGATGTTTGATGTTAAACTGCAGAGGTCCTGCCAACCACATCAAGTAATAGTAATATTATTAAAAAAGGGTTTTGTAAACACAACTTGTAAAAATGAGGCTATTTTACAAGTTTGAAAGGACTTTGCGTTCAAACTATAACAATACGTTTAAACCTTGCAAAAACTGAACTTGTTAAGAATAGAAATATTTTGCTGGTAAAGAGCTTGTCAGACAGTAAAACCATAAATAATTATAATTTAATAAAGGGATTAACTGAATTTATACAAAAAGTTTGCAAATTAATTGTTTTCAAATGAAAAATACAATTACAAACACTAGTAAAGGAATATGCTAATTTAAAGCTTTATGCTTTAAAAGCTTTTTCTTCTCACTGCATACGCGTACGTTTGAATGAACCAAAAGTTATTCATAAATTAATCAAGATTTGCCTTGGAAAACCAACATGGATAATAAGGAACTCAGACACCGATCCAACCAAAGAGATCATTAAAAGTGTTGAAAATGTATAAGACATGCTCCACACCAACAGGATCCTGTTGCTACACAAGGCGTTTCTTTTTTGGGATTTACAAGCTTAAAGTATAATAAAAAAATTAAATTTTTTTTAATATTAATGAAACGGCTTTTATACCAACAATTTTCACAAACTCCTTGATTGTTCATTTCCAATTGTTCAATCGTGTTTGGCTTAAATAAATTTTCATAACGATATTGGTGGCCAATTAATTGTACCATTCCATGATATTATTCGTTTATCTGCTTCCTGTTCCAACTGCATGCCCACAAGATGTGCCAAACAATTTCTAATTTTGCTCCTGTACCGATTATCCTGATTATCCTGGTTTTTGACGGCATATTATAAAGCAATGTGCCCGCGATTACCCAACAGTCACTTTCTTGGTGTTTCGATTAACTTTGGAATGCATTCGAATAATTTAATGGGATTTAGTGCACAGCAAAACTTTATTATTGAAGGTTTATTTCTAATGATATGCTAAAACAATCTAAGCCGAAAGCAAATAATATCAGCTAAATTGCTTATTAAATAAACAAATAATGCCAACTAAATGTGGTAAACCTCCAAAATGAACATCCAATATTACGAACTTTGAACCAATAAAATTTAATTCTAATAATAATAAATATTAAATTTTATAAAACACTCAACAATTTAAAAACAGAAGATTTTATAGTTTAATTAATAAATACTAGAATTTATTTGTCCAAGAATTCAATTCAATTCAATTCAATTTAATTTTTTGACTTTGTCCCTTTGAGACAAAGTTTCATTCCTTTCTTTGAGTTTTTTTTTTTTTTTACTTTTATATCGAAATGGAAAAAACAAATGCTCATCACGCAGGACTCTAAATTGGCATAAAAAAATATAACAATTGTTATATGAAGCCACAAGTTAAACTTTAAGCAAATAAACAACAAATCAAAAATTCTAATATTGAAAAAGCCAACACAAGTAAAATTAAGGTAAACAATATGGAAAACTTTGCAAAACAATAGCAAACAAGTGCAACAAACACTTATGCAACATTAATAAAATGCCCAGTAAACAATTACACTTACATTTTTAAAAATTGGAAATTAATTTATTTATTTTGTATAAACAAATGATTAGCCACTGGCCAAACATTGGCCTTGACTTGAACTGAAGCCTTTTGAAATGTTGTTCTGCTTGACGTGTGATATCCTACTCATCATTCAACTGTTTTCATTTTTCATTATTTCAGCCATAAATTTAAAAATATATTTCATGATTAGAAAGACAAGCGATGAGCTTGTGTTTGTTGGGTTAAACCTCACTAACACTGTTATAGGAGAACAGTGCCTGTGATAAGAGGTTTATTTAAAAGAGGCGGCAAAAAAATTTTAAAGTTTAGGCAGAACGAAAAAAGATTGCGGCAACACTGGCAAACATATCAGATTTTATACGGTGGGTCTTATTAAAAAATCGCGAAAATTTCTAAGCCGTCAATAAGAGATCAAGAGTGTAACCACACATAAGCAAATACCGAAAATGTTTACATGCGTGTGTGTGTGTGTTTGTGTGTGTATGTGTGGATGGTTGTATTAACATTTGCATGAGTGGGTTATTTGAGCAAAAACTGTTGCCTTGTATAGTAAAATATGTCATTGATAGAAAACCGAAGGGAAAGTAAACAAGAAATCATAATTGAAACTGCGAGGGCTGTTTCAAATATATTTCATCTGAATAATTGCAAGATGATAATGTAAAAGCTGTAACATTGTAATCATTTATTGAAAAAGTTGCTCCTTTCTTAAAAGCCTTTTCATCACAAGAAATTTAAATACTTTCACTAAAGCTGTCGTATGTGCAAATTGCGAGCTTTGAAAAATACTGGAAAAAATCCTTTCTAAGCTTACCAGCAGACGCATATTTTTTATTTATTTCTTTTGGCTATCCTGATGAAATTTTATATACGAGTGCATTGAGAAATCATATCAAATCCTGGTGTACAAAATCTACTTTTTGTGTTGTGTGGAAAACTGTAAATGTATGAGAAACTGCATGCATATTTTATACGCACCAGAGCTTGTCTAAAGGCTAAGCATGAAATACTCAGGCAACAAATGAAAAACAAATACCAACTTAAATAAATACACTAAAGGAAATACATTTTGTTACCAATAAAAAGCATTGTAAAATAAGGAATGATTTTTTTTTTTATTTTACATTTGAAGCAAAGGTGTGAGTACATAAACATTTGGGCATAAATTAGAATAGTTAATTAAATTTTGTTACTTAAAATCATAAATAAAATATTCAGTTAACAAACATTAAAGATCAGATAATTTATTGAAGTTAAAAAAAATACAGAGAACATGGCCAACAATGCTTTTAAAAAAGAAATACATAAATTACTATGTGCATCTGTATAAAACATCGAAAAAAGGCTGGCACAGGCTATTCTTTCATATATCCTTTATTAGTATATGCTTCAATCATTAGCAAATATTTCCAAAATTATGTTTTTAAGCTTCGCAAAGCTTTTGCTATAATTCTTCATATATATGCTTTTAATAATTTTTTGAGAATATATAAATTAGGTATTGAAGTTATATTAGGGGAATGGGAAGCAGAATAAAATAGTGGCTGCAAAATTTGAAGAAAAACAAAACTTCCAATCGTATATCGTTTTCCTTATAAAAGATAAATTTTAGTTTTAGTTAGTTTTGTATTAGACCATTAATTTTTATTTCAACTTGTGAAAGCATAAGTCGAACATTTTCTATTTTCTTATTTTTTAATATATATTTTTCCAACTACAACCGAATTGCGAAAAATATATAACAATTTGTAAAATAACATTCTTAAACTGTAATGGTAATTTTTTTTAAAATTCAGAAAATATTGCAACTTCCTGCCATATATCCTTTATTGTGAAAATTAAATTTTTGCCTTAATTTTAATAAATACTTCTCAATACATATTCCTATAATAATTTTTTATAATTTGTGAAAAAAAAGACATGAAATAAAATTTCCAAATTTTTAAATACATAAAAATCCGCAATATTTTTTTTCCATCCAACATAAGCAATTAAAATCAAATCGGTGGAACAATAAAGCACCTCTTAATTTTAAGTTTAATTTAAACATAATGAACAAAATTGAGAAACTCATATTTCTCAATATATGTTTTCAAGATATACAACAAATTTGCTTATAATCTTAAAAAGGACACCATGAATTTAACTTGTCTCCTTCATTTTTAAAATTGAATTTCCAAACTTTTGATTATATAATAAGTCGTAAAATTACATTACTAACTTGTATGGAAAATTAAATATGAATTGGTGTAACGATATACCTTCCTCTCATATATCCTTTTTTAAAATTTAATTTTAGCTGGAATTATAAAAATGCATCAAAAGTAAGAAGCTGTTCAAAATTATATCGTGTAATTCGTTAAAGCTCATATTTATGAAATATTTAATTATAACTTAATTAATCAAGTTAATAATTTGATTAAACTTGTTTTGTTAACTAATGATAGCAAAATGTGTAAAAATTCTGAAAATTACTGTTCTCATTTTAATTCCATATATATACTTTATTTCAAATAAAGAATTTTAGCTACAACCATTATCAAAATGAGGCAAAAACTAACAAAGCCAACCAACAATATGTGGTTATGGTTTTTAAGGATGGATTAATTAAGGATAAGGATGAGAGTGTTACGTATATTCTTAACTTCAAAAGTTGAATTTTTTAATAATCAAAGTCTTACTATTTTTCAAATTGCGCTCTTCATCTATGGGAAAAATTATATAACAATTTGTTAAAGGATACTTCCTCCGCCCATATATCCTTTTTGGAAGAGTTTTAATTTTATTATTTAATTTATTTTATACTTCCGCAGGATTATTACCAACAAAAAGAAAATAAATTTGTGTAATAGAATTCATCTTAAATTTTAAAAATTAATGGCATAATTAAAGAAGTGTGGAGAGCGATCAAAAGTTTCTAGAATTACATTATTAAGCTGTGTGATGAATACTTCTTAAGACAATAGAGAAATGTGCCCATCCTCCATATAAATATTAGACATTAAAACTTCTTTTAAGCAAACAACTCTATTGCTAATTAAATAATACAATTTCTATTTGCTGCCATTCTCCTTATTCCTGCATGCTTTCATTTTTAAGATAAATCTGATTTTAACATGCCAAACAAATTTTCACGCTTATTAACAGCAAACCAAACAAAAAAAAAAAAATCTTTTCCGACAACTATTTCATTCATTTAAGTATTTTTTTCCTCTCACGCAGAAACCACTTGATTAATTAACTCTCCACAGTGAATCAAAAAATAATTTATTAACTAACTAAGCCGAAAGAAAAAGAATTTTTATGAAACACCTCTATAATAAATTGTATTAAGAAACACCAATTATAATTACGAACAAGTTTCAACACCAAAAAAAAAAATTGTTTTCTTTCTTTCGTTAGCGAAGAATATTTTCATACACATTTCACGCAAAATTAATTAACGATAAATTGATTACTACTCGTAGCTAAAGTACACACACTAACAGGTAAATGCATGTGTGTATGTGTGTACTATTAAGAGCCAAACAGTCGCGTTAGCATATTCATTCCTACATACTCAAGCACTCTGCTTTATATTTGTATACACGAAATAGTGGAAAACTCCGAAACATAACTTTATTTATCAAGGCATAAATTGTTATGATAGTGCGAAAAAGGCCTTATAATCATTTGTTACAAGAATGCAGCCATTCATTGTTTACTAAATAGCTCTCATCTAAACAAAATTAAAGCCTTTCCCTGATAAGAAACTAGTCATTTCCAAATGCCCCTGTAAACTTTACTACGATATCGTGACCCCTGAAAGCTACTGCTGAAACAATTTGAAAACTTAGTTTCACATGTAAATGCACTTTTGAAAAGCAGGATACTTATATATTGTATCTGAAGATATTTAAAACATTTACTATATACTGGAAAATCACTTATTCTTAATAATATTTTTTAAAAGCTGTTTTGTAAGCATTTCTCCTAGAAATTCGACTGTTATGGGGTTTGCTTCTCTACTACAATAGGTCTCTCTTAAAAGGTGTATTTTTAAAATGTATGAGTATTTTTAAATATGATATTTTTAATTTTTGGCCACGTCTCTATAAAATGATTAATTATCTTTTCCACACACTTAAATGTATAATGGATCCCATAAACGGATTTCTCCATGAAACGGATTCGTAATTTAAACTTATAATTTCATCAACAGCAAATCGCTAGGATCTACATTGGCCCCAGTAAAACAAAAATAATTATATTTATTTCCTTTATTAATTATTTAACAAATTATTTTTTGATTCACCATACAGAGTATAGATTCGTTTAAATTATTAATACATTTCTTTTCGTTTATTCGAGTTACGATTACGAGTTAATTACGATTTATTTATTTCAAAAACAGCTGATTCCTGTACGGAATAAGTTAATTATGAAATATTTATTACAGGACACTGCAGCACAGAACCGCAACAGAAAGTAAAAAATTATGGAAGCCATTATATCGTATACAATTAGATTTTAACTAAAACTAGTAAAATCCAGTATATTTCACAACCTTCTTAAAATTGCATTTTGAGTACAATGACACTGCTAACGAACTAGACTAC
Source organism: Ormia ochracea (assembly GCA_963402855.1). Classification (NCBI taxonomy): domain Eukaryota; kingdom Metazoa; phylum Arthropoda; class Insecta; order Diptera; family Tachinidae; genus Ormia; species Ormia ochracea. The sequence continues at coordinate 47,217,892 of OY727106.1, forward strand.
ATATAATAAATAAATATTTTATATAAGTATTTAATTTATCGCACTTAAAATAATACCTTGCACTACTAGTATGTTCTACAACCTTCAATAATTTATGAATAGTGGGACCCTATTTGTGATATTACAATGTGTATTTATATTTAAAATCGGATTTTTATTTATATATACACTTATATTTATATTTATAACTATGTTTACATTCATATTTATATTTACATTCATATATATATTTATATTTATATTTATATTTATATTTATATTCATATTTTTATTTATAATTAAATTTATATTTATATGCATATTTATATTTAACTTATTATTTTTATATTTATATTTTTATTTATATTTATATTTTTTTTTGTATATTTATATTAATATTTACATTTACATTTCCATTTCCATTTCCATTTCCATTTCCATTTCCATTTCCATTTCCATTAACATTTACACTTACATTTACATTTATATTTATTTTATATTTTTATTTATTTTATATTTTTAATTAAATTTATATTTATATTTAAGTTATTATTTTTATATTTATATTTATATTTATATTTATATTTATATTTATATTTATATTTATATTTATATTTATATTTATACTTATATTTATATTTATATTTATATTTATATTTATATTTATATTTATATTTATATTTATATTTATATTTATATTTATATTTATATTTATATTTATATTTATATTTATATTTATATTTATATTTATATTTATATTTATATTTATATTTATATTTATATTTATATTTATATTTATATTTATATTTATATTTATATTTATATTTATATTTATATTTATATTTATATTTATATTTATATTTATATTTATATTTATATTTATATTTATATTTATATTTATATTTATATTTATATTTATATTTATATTTATATTTATATTTATATTTATATTTATATTTATATTTATATTTATATTTATATTTGTATTTATATTTATATTTATATTTATATTTCCATTACATAAGAAGTTTATTTGTATTCATTTTGTATTTAAAGGTTGTATTAGCATCTGTATTAGAATGCGGACAATACAAAGTACCCCGGTCTCCAATTTCAAAACATTTTTTAGTGGATTTCTTTTGGGAAGTTTTTTTTTCTGTTTATAAAAAACATTCGGTTGTTAAATTTTTAATTTAATTGTTAAGAAAAAAAAAAATTTGCGAGGCATTATAGTGGCATGTTTTAACAGCAATGAAACAAAATAAAAATTGGCAGTTAATCCCCTTTCATATTTACTGCCTTGTAGTTAAACTTAATAACTTAAACATATGGGTGCAAATTATAATAAAACCATAAGAAAATCATATAACAATATTTCAGTAACAAGTTTATGACAAGACAGAACCGAAACGAAACAACTTTTTCCCAAATTTAATTCAACACGCAAGCTTTTGATTAAGAAGCGGTAGCTATTCATACAGACGTTAACGTCTTAAATAATAACAATCCTACTTGAAATAACAAACACCTTCTTTGACATTTCAGCCCCCAACCGTTTCTTTGGTAGCGTAAAACCTCTACAGAAGCCCTGAATATGGCAAACGTACAACTTGCAAGAACTTAAATGCTGCTCTTGAAACTTGGCGAAATTTCGCTAAAATGTTGGAAAGGTTTATTAAGAAATTTCAATGTGTTACTTAACTGTAATTTTGCTATTTAAATTAAAAAAAGGAAAATGAAAAATTAAATAAATAATAGTTTAAATACGTGTCGAAACCTGACTAAAAACTGGTAATATCAGGCCAAAGGAAAAAGCAGGACAAACAAAAAGAACGATTACAAGCCCCTCATTGTTGTTAAAGTGGAAATATTATAGAGTGGAATAAAGCCAGGAATAGCAGAAGTGAAAAAAGTTTTACACAAAAATGCCTGCCTATTAATATAAACGTCAGGACAGTAAAGCGTTCCGTTGTTATTTTTATTTGTCTTATATTTATGTAGTCACGAAATGTCTTTAAAGCTTTTAAATGTGTTGCTCCTGTGCAATAAAGCTGAACGGAATTTGTCGTCGCTTTCCAGATTAAGGCAAGGAATTTTGGGGATTAAAATACGTCAGATCAAGTGATTTCTCACACAGTTCTGGTATTCATAAAAGAAATAATTCTTATCGAGGTTGAAGGAAAAGTTATTACATAAACGAAAGTCCTTTCCGGTTTGATTAATGATTGTGATAGTTATGGAAGGAAGCGTAACACAGGAACACACTCTGATTAGGAAGGCGTAATTGGGTGCGTTTAGATGGTTCATTCTACATATTTTGTGTGTAAACAAATATTTTAATTGAAAATTTAATTTAACGAATTAAAGGCAGAGGAATTAAAATTCCCGGAACTAAAAACGGTCAGTATTAATAAAATCCTTATTAAATAAATGTTAATAAATTTTAACACAAACTCTGCGTTACTTAGATTTTCCATGTTGTTGTAAAGGAGTGTATTTAAAAAAGTACCACAAAGTGAACTCATATAAAATTGGCTTTCCCGACTACAGAATTAGTGCAAGTACACGAAGCCAAATACTCCAGCAGAAAGCTTTCAAATAAATTGAATTGAAACATTGTCTAATAACATAATTTTAAACATTTTCTTCTAAAAGGATCGCAAGAGAGGTTTTCCATTGTCAAGCTTTTAAAAGTATTTCTGTTTAATAAATTTCTTCAAGAGTCAACGAATATCCCTTCTTTTTCAATTAATACCACATCTAAAGCTTCAACCTGCCATTTGACAACTCTTTTCAAGCAAATGTTGAATTCATCATGAAAAAGTACGAAAAAAGTTTATAACTTTATCATCACAAAATAAAACAGTAGAAGCAGCAAAAACCAGGAAGAGCTGGCAATAACACAAAAATAAATATAAACATTATAAAAACACATGTCACGTGACACGAGGTAACATATTACCAACATCTAACAACTATAATAACAACAAGCTTAAAAAAATTGACATGAAAAAACATGTTATGTTTGCTAGATTTTTGCAACAAATCAACCAAATATGCAGCCAACTGAAGGGAAGCAGTGTCCCTCACTTTGCCTTTTTCTCCCCACCACCCACTGTGTCGTCGTAAATGCAAAAAGGAAGACAGTTATGATAAGCTTTCTTGTGATAACAAGTCGGACGTGTTAAGCATAAGCAAGACAAACATGTTGCCTTGAAGAGAGGTAAGAGGATGTTGTGTGTATATAACAAAGGGGGAAATGGATATAGAAAGAGGGGGGAATAAATAACACAATAAAAAAGCAAACATTATGACAATATGAACAAGAATATAAATATAATTCATGTATCAATTTTGTTAAAAGTATAAGCAAATTTTACGTTAGTATGTGTATGTTGCTGGTTTCCAGGGACGCGGGTACTGTGCTGCAGAAAGTTAAATGTGTATCAACTTAAAGGGAATTTTAAATGATCCATAAATGTTTAACTACATTTTTCATTGTTCACAAAATGTACTTTTCAATCTAAGAAAAGGGGAATTTATTTTTAAAATAATACATTTCCGACCAGATAATTTTTCTATAATTAAATTTCTAAATAGTCGTTATAAGCAAAATGCTTTAGAGGTACTTTTTCTAAAGCTGATTATAAACTTTTGTACCATTCTTCAAAGCATAATTTCTGAGCTCTTATTTCTAAAGTATTAACGCATACTTTTCTAGATAAACAGCACTTTTAATAATACAATAAATGTTTAGGAGTACCTTTTAATACTTTTAGCGTACTTTTTTCTAAATGGAATATTCTTTTTATAGTTTAATTGCAAAAAGTTTTCATTGTAAATGTAATTTTATAAAATTAATTTTTTAAAGATGCTGCTTTAAAGGCACATGTTTTTAATATCTACTATATATCATTTTTCAAATATATACTCGTATCAAAGTAAAAACTTGTTATATAAAGTACTTCTTTTCTGGAAAATTTACTTACTTTTACTTTCTGAGAAAAGTACTTTTTGCTTTCAAAATTGTATTTCCTATTTAAAGTGCCATTGCAACAAGTACTTTTTGATTGCAGTTGTATAAAGCAAGACTTTCAATTTCAAATTTTTAAAAGGTACTTTTCGAATTATAATTTTTATGTGAAGTTATCATTTGCTTTGTGGGTTTTTAAAAATACAATCTTTTTCGAAAGTGTAACTTTTGGCAAAGTTACCATGTAAAATGGATTTTTTATAAAAATATGTAACACCTTCTCTCAAAGAAATCCTTTTTAATAATACTATTTATAAAAATTACTTTTCGAAGGACTAATTTTTTGAAACCCAAAATTTATAAAAAGTACCTGGTGAAAATGATTACTTTTCACAAATTTCACTTACTTGAATAATATTTTTGTTAAAAATGGCTATAAAGTATCACCTTGTAAAATCCACATTTTCAAAAATAATTTTTTAGTTCTTTTTTAAAACAAAATTCTATTGAATATTCATTTATTAAATGGAAATTTTTAAGCGTTATTTTAAGGATAGTGTTTAAGCGATTTTACGATTTTTACTGATTTACTTTATTGATGTAGCAAATGAAATTTGCTCGCTCTCTCAAAGGAGATTTTGTGAGAGTTTTTTAATCGTCCTTTTTAAGGACAGTTATTAAGTTCTATAGTAAAGGGATAATTTTAAAAAGTACTTTGTAAATTGTATTTTAAAGGCTTTATATTTAAAGAATCTAAAAAAGAAGTTGGCTTTAAAAAATCCTTGTGTAACTTAGAAAGTGTTTTTGAATGGTGGTCTTATTACAACGAATTTCAATTTGGATGCGCAACATATTTTAAATCACTGTTGCTAAAATGTTCTTTGTATAATTTTGTTTAAATTGCCAGAAGGCCTGTTACTGTGAACGTCACTGTTCAGCAGTTGATAAGATAAAGGACTTGTCATGTTTGTGACACATAACGCTGTTCACATATTTAATAATATGTATGTGCATGTATAAGTGTGTTTGCATACAAATGGTTGATGACTCTTTTGAGTTGCTTTCAGAAGCAACTTAAAATCTTTCTTTTCTACGTGGGATTTTTCCAGTATTTTTATTGTTGAATTTCTGTTGAAACTTTTACTTTCAATGCTTCCTTTAAGCGATATTAAAAAAAATTAAAAGAATTTGTTTAATCTTTTGCTTTATATCATGTTTAAAAGTAAAAGTTATATTTTTAGCTTTCCTAAATGTTAGCAGGAAGAAACAAAGGATTTTTATGTCTAAGAAAACCTCTGTGAAAGTTCTTACTTGTTACAGTTTGATCGAGCCATTCGCAGAACAGTGATGTAAATAATTTAATTATACGCTTCTCGAGAAATACTGCAATTATCTTTTATTATTGTTGTTTAAAATTTTTTTCATAAACGAAATTTAATTACATTTCATATACCTCCGAATTTTAAACGCAACTTGCAAGGAAATCCTTTTTCGAATTACTTAACAAATTTGAATTTTTCTACTAATTTTCAATTAAAACTTCTTAATTTCAGCATTCACATTAAAACAAGATATTAAAATGTCGGGAAAAATATGTTACACAATTTAATTTCAAGATATGAAATTTTAAATTTACATATGTAACTCACTGAAGGTAGTATTCCTTATTGATGGTATTCCTTATTGCAGAACAACCTTGTGGCAAGAATCCTTAATGCACCAAGCCATTGCAATCGAAGAAACCAGTGAACAAAACCTTCACATTTGAACGAACTTGATATGATTTCTTTCGTCTTGATTCTTTTGGACACTGTCATTGGGATGATTGAGCTTTGATTTCAAAGTCATAGCTCTAGCCCCATGATTCGTCAACTTTTATAACATTTTTGAGTAAATCTGGATCGTCGTTGATGACGTTGAACGGCTCTTATTCGACGATTTTTCTGCTCAAAATTTAGTAAAAAAATAGGAACAAAACGAAGAGCACATTAACATGCGACTAAGCTTTTTATCTCTCAAAAACAAACTGACTATCCAAAATGGCTGATATTGTCAACATATGTAGCAAAATTTGAAACTAACGGTTATTTTTTGATCAGACCTCGTGTATTGCCTACTCCAACTTATATACTAGCCGTAGCACAGCCATATTGTAGGTATAACTTAAGAGTGTGTGTGGTCATAGTCTTACTAGTATCATGAAAAAGCCATATAGGCACAGTGCCTTCATAATATCTTATGATATTGCATTAGTCAAGCAATATTGGCCCAATATCGCGCTCATAACAAACTCAGAGCTTCAACTAAATATAGTTGATGGTTAGTCAAACCATATTAAATTTATAGTGTACTCATACTATAGTCATAGTCAACTTATACAACACGAAAACATAGCCTGGCAATTGTCAACTCATATTCTCAGCCACTTCCTCAATAGGTTTTGTTTCATTTTATCCTTTTTTTTTAATTTTTAGTATATTTAATTTTGAGTTAAAAATATAAAAATTTATTCGTCTCTATCCGTAATTTAAGTGTTTCAGTTTAGCTATCGTGCAGTTTTACCCTTCTCATGCTCCAGCTAAGATGCAGTCATATTATGCTAATAGCCAATATATATTCTATTGATCATTTATTGGTATTTTCGTTGCAATCTGAAATCTTGTCATTAATTTGTCATATTTTGACTGAGCCCATTATTGTGTACAAGTTGTGCGACAAGCTTAAGATCTTATTTTGAAAGTTTGTTGAAAACGAAACAATATTTGTTTCGATTTGGTTTTTCTTTAACAAGTACTTTTTGCGCGTTAAAGCAAATAGAAACAACTTCAAATTTGTTATACACATACATTTTCTACTAAACTTAATTTATTTTAGTCTCTTGTGTACTGAATATTTTAAATACTTACTTTATTGCAATTTAGTTACTATTTCCGGCAACTTCTTTCTTTCGATAGCAATTTGTGTTAAATTTAAAATTAAAAGAATTTTTTTTTTTGTGTTCAATTTTGAAAAAAGCAACACAAAGTTCATTCCAGTTTTCATTTTCTTTATATTGTTTATTTGCTTTTTATACTTCTTATACTTCTTATATGTATTGTAATTCTTTTATTTGGGATGGTGTAGTAACTGTTTAACATGTATGTGTGTATTTGGCGACGAACCTCACTCTCTCTTTCTCGCTCTCATACTCTCTTAGTGAAATAAAGCTAACTAGGCTTAAGTTTGTTTTAGCCCTGCGCCACCCAATCAAATGCTTTTATTTTGTTAAAGAAAAAGAATATGAAAAACTGTGCAAACATATACACATACCCCCCACCACACATACATATTTACACCAATACATTTTTAAACATTAAAAACCACGTGCTTTACTTGCATTCAATCGTACTTGCTAATAACACATATACATGCACACATACATTTATGCATATACATGCCCACACATCTTAATGCATTTAGTGCAACAACATGTATTACATACTTACAGGCGCACACATGCATCGAACAGTCATCTACGAGTACAAGCCATGCTCATTGTCATTGTTACTCCATCATACTCACACCCAAAGAGCACAAAACATTTCTCTACTATTTGTTGTTGCTTTTTGTTGTTGAAATATGAGCACTAATAATTGTTTGCTTGCACACATCAAGTATAAACTTATAAACTTATAAACTCTTTTTTCCTATTTTTATATACATACATATATATATATATATATATATATATAGTGTTTTAAGTATGCAATGTAAAATGTTCCAACTGCATATATAAGCCTTAATGCTAACAAAAAAAAACATTCGCAATAATAACAAGCAACATTGTTGTACATACCGGCAACAACTAAAAGAGCACGTGCTAATGCTCACTACATCGACACGAATGCATGCGAGTACATAGAAAATTACTCACACTTGCATATACCAAGTTGGTTGCAGTTTTTGCATCAGGCTCTCAAAAGGGTGGTGGTTTGGTTTGTAGTACGAACTTTAATTGCATTATTTTGGTGTAGTTTGTTGTAAATATAAATATTGAAGTTTTTTTTTTTTTTTATTACATTTTTTATTGATGCACTTTTTAGAACAGAAATTTATTTCAAATTAATTTCGTTTTGGTTCAAGAAAAAATAATTCTTATAAAATGCTTAAGACTGCCTAAACAGGCAAAACTTTTATGAGTTCTATTTTACAAGCCACTCTTTCTTTTTTTTCCAGCAGTTCTGCCATTGCTGGTGGAAAGAATTTTTCGTATTTTTGGCTCAGTTTCAAAAATTATTTTAGTTTCTCATTTTTTGTTGCAGTTGTTATTATTCGTTTATTATTTGTTCTGTTTTTTACCGACTTTTGTTGCATTAATTTTTCTTTTTCTTATTTTTAGTGTTTGTGATTCGCTCATGTTTGGCTTAAGCTGGTTTGTGTTAATGTTTTATGCTTCTTATTATATGGTTGGTGATGTTATTGCAATTCTTTTGGGGGGTCTTCATGGTGTTTGTTGCATGTGTGGCTGTTCTAAAGACATTTAAAAAACGCTATTGTTGTTGTCGCTCATTCATTTGACTGTATTTCTAGGCCTATTTTAAGTTGATGCTGTTTGTTTCAGAGTAACGAGGTGCAACTCAAAAGGTCTTTGAAATGTAGATATAATATATAAAAAGCGAATTATTTAAAATGACATTGGGAGTATATTGCAAGAATATGTGGGATCTTTAGAGTCCAGTTTTTTTTTTAACTGGGACTACATACATATGTATGACCAAGTTAGAGTTAAATTTGGATTCTACTAAGACTGTATTGTGATTATGAAATAACTAATTTGTAATAAAGAATAACGGCTTCATAACTAGGCTATGCGCATACTGCCTCGAACTCTATCAGGTTGGGCTAAAAACAGACTATAACTTTAACTATAATTAGTTTTCGATTAACATGTTACAAAAAAATAGTTACGACTACGCTTTAATAAGATTATGTAAGAAAAATAAATAAATAATTCATAATCTGATAGGATTGTATGGCTAATTCTTATTTCTACCAATATATAAAAAAAGACAAATAAAAATAAAAATAAAAAATTTTATCAGACCACTATTATAGCAAGACTAGAATACAATTGGACTACGATTAGACTACGAATAAATTATGATTGGAATACAACCAAATTATGCTATACGAGAATTGCAACATAGTTAGGCAATAATGAGACTACGAAAGATTATAATTAGTTTGCTAAAAGGCTTTCTCATTAGGTGATAGCTCGATTGTAATAAGTAGACTACGATTATAGCATGACTGAAGAATGGTTAAGCTATCATTAGACAATGATTGGAATAAGAAGAAATTATGGCACTATTTTCGATTACAACCGACTAAGCTAAATTAGACTATATGAATATTATATTATATTATGAATGGAAACTGCTCGCATTATAAGGACAATTAAATGCTGACACTACAGAATGCCTACGATTAAACTATGTTTAATACATGATTAAAATACATCTCGATTACGACTACGGTATGATTCATATAAAGGGGAAATGTTTAGATTTCCACTAAGCTGAGATTACTTTGCTACGCGGCTATGACTAGATCCAAAAGCGAAAAGATTACAATTACGCCATTTATGTACCAATTATATACAACGTAGCTTAGCTTTAAATTAACACTGAATAGATATCTAGATCACAGCTAAAATATGAAAGCTTATGATCAATCGACTGATAAAATACGGCTACGATATTGCCAGATATCAGACTATAACAAGATTAATTAAGAGAGGATTTGAAAATGATTAAGTAACTAATATATGTATCCATACATACTTATATATGAATATATATTAACTGCAACTAATCTGTGAGGATCCTGTCTCACGTCTTGTGATTGGTCTATAATTACAGAACTGTCCGACTGTGAGTGGAATACTACCAGATTAAACGAAGTTTAATCTGATTGAAATTGGAGTTCTACAATATCGTAAATACATAGTCACCAATATCGCGAATCAAAACTGAACTTTTTGTTCCCATGAATTGGCAAATGCTGTCATGAATATCTCGCGAATAGTTTTTCAGTAATCACAGGATATTAAATTAAGGAAGGAGATTCGAAAAATCAAATTTAAATTTAGTAACAAAGAAAACCAAATCTTTGACTTCAACTGAAATTTTTTTATTATTAAAATTATATTTTGAAAAATTCTAAGCACAGCGGGGAAAACTTAATGTCCTGGACCAGACAATAAAGGTGCAGAAAAGAGTTATTCTGAAGGTGTTAACGAATTAAGGAATTAATAAAAAATTTCATAGAAATTACAAAATTTTTACTGAAAAAACCAAATAAGTCAAATAGTAGCGAATATTTAATAACTAATAATTAATTGGAAGGGAAATTTGAAATTATGCGAAATTTCAAAATTACAAGAAGAAGCTTTTGTTTTAAAAACTAATTTTTTTTATTATTGCAAATTTGCGAAAAGCGATAAATTGCGAGGGAAACCTTTTTTAGGATAGAGCTGAAACCACAAATCTGATAATATACGTAAAAACTGACAAATCTGTCACATAATTGGTTTTGCCTTAAAAGTTGAGCGGTCTTCTGCAACGCAGCCTCCTATATTTCTTAGTGTGTATGAAGTATTTGTTTATTTTTCTTTTCTTTTACCACTTCACATCACCATCTAACGCAAGCGCAGGCGAAACAATTCCAGAATTTACCAGCAGGCCCAAAAGCAACAATAATACATCTTCTTCTGTTGGCATGAGCATGTGTATGTGTGTATATGGATGTGTGCCTATGTATGGCAGTGTGTGTGCGTTGCCACAGTTCGTAAAACTTGCAAAAAGCCCAAAATAGAAGGAAAAATCTTCATAAGCAAACAGTATGCGGCATTTTGTATTTGCTCGTATCCTTGTGATTTTCCTTTTGCACTTTTTTTATGCCTGCTGTATATTTTTCACATATTCCTTTCTTTTCTGTTGAAATTGTTGTTCTTATTTTGTCCAATCTCCAGCCTACCACTAACGAATGGCACATGTTTGGTTATTCCTCAATTTTTCGCTTTTCTTTTCTTTTCTTTTATTTTATTTTATTTAATTTTTCCTTTTTTGCTTGCGCCTACAACTTTCTGCTGTCAAAGTCTAACGATTAACTGTCGTGGCATTAGGTGTCGCTGTGTGCAAATAGTTGTTAAATGTTACTCTGTGCACTCACACTTCAACACACATAAACACAACAGCATGTAAATGCAAGGATGGGTATGTGTGTATGTGCTAACTTCTTGGTATGATAAGAAGTCAAGTAATAAAGTGTTGTGGTAGGTTGGGTACGGGTTGGATGTCAGTTGGTGATTATTTCAAACTATTGCAGTTCTAAAGAGAGTTTATCTTTTAAAGGCTCTATTAAGAGACTGGGGTTTTTAAGGGAGAGCCTGAATGTTATTGGTTCTCTGAAAGCTTTTTGCTTAGAAAATTGTTTTTTTTATCATACATTTGATTTCTTTTCAACGTATTGGAGTTTTGAAATTAGAAAAAGTGTCCGATGAATGAATGTGTTGTAATTAGATTAACTTAATACAGGAAATTAAAAAATGTTTATTATTCGTTTTGGATTAAAGCCGATTTGGTATTAAAATATCAAATGAATGAAAGTAATTTTAATTTGGAATAAAAATTTCAGCAGAAATAACAATTTGAAACAAGTATTTGAGGATCATAAAGGATATTCAGAGTAATTGCTGAAAAACACAACTATTTGTTTTTATATGACTGGATTTATAGTTGAGATAATGGCATGACTTTCGTTTCAAATTCTGTTTTAAGGTTTCTTCGTCCTCCATCATTTTATTATACAATGAAGTTTCTAAGGCATGAACATAAATCAAAATATAAAGTATAGTTGTGAGAGAACTACTGCGAAGGACATATAAAGCGAAAGTCATGTTATTTTTGTTAACTGATTTTCTTTTCTGAAAATCTTGGCCAGAAAATAAAATGGCATGTAATTAATTTTGCTGCAAATTGCTTCGTGTAATCGTTTTCGAGTCATGACAATATCGCAGTTCCAAGTCTATATTAACATAAGAACTTGAATACCATATAAGAGGTTACAGGTTAAGTCCGACAGGAATTATATGAAACACATTTTGGTTGGCAAAAATGTATGCCAGAAATACGGACGAATAAGGTAGCTACCTTACTCATATTACCTCTTTTTTCCATATTAACGCTTTTTCTTGATAAAGCGTTTTTATATGGTTTTTAATCCTGAACTTGGTTTTATATTACTTTTTCTAGAAGATTTTATGTCTGAGAATTTGAGTATATTTCATTTATATTTGCTGGCAACCCAGGAAAATAAAAAATTGAGATTTTCATAAGGTAGCTACCTTACTCATATTAGCTCTTTTTTCCATATTAACGCTTTTTCTTGATAAAGCGTTTTTATATGGTTTTTAATCCTGAACTTGGTTTTATATTAGTTTTTCTAGTTGATTTTATGTTTGAGAATTTGAGTATATTTCATTTATATTTGCTGGCAACCCAGGAAAATAAAAATTACGATTTTCATAAGGTAGCTACCTTAGTCAAATTAGCGCTTTTTTCCATATTAGCGCTTTTTCTTGATAAAGCCTTTTGCTACAGTTTTTAATGCTGAACTTGGGCTTATATTACTTTTTCTAGTTGATTTTATGTCTGAGAATTTGAGTATATTTCATTTATATTTGCTGGCAACCCAGGAAAATAAAAATTACGATTTTCATAAGGTAGCTACCTTAGTCAAATTAGCGCTTTTTTCCATATTAGCGCTTTTTCTTGATAAAGCCTTTTGCTACAGTTTTTAATGCTGAACTTGGGCTTATATTACTTTTTCTAGTTGATTTTATGTCTCAGAATACGAGTATATTTCATTTATATTTACTGGAATTCAGGGAAAAAAAAAATTTGAAATTTTCATAAGGTAGCTACCTTAGTCAAATTAGCGCTTTTTTCTATATTAGCGCTTTTTCTTGATAAAGCCTTTTGCTATGGTTTTTAATGCTGAACTTGGGCTTATATTACGTTTTCTAGTTGATTTTATGTCTTAGAATACGAGTATATTTCATTTATATTTACTGGAATTCAGGGAAAAAAAAAATTTGAAATTTTCATAAGGTAGCTACCTTAGTCAAATTAGCGCTTTTTTCCATATTAGCGCTTTTTCTTGATAAAGCCTTTTGCTATGGTTTTTAATGCTGAACTTGGGCTTATATTACGTTTTCTAGTTGATTTTATGTCTTAGAATACGAGTATATTTCATTTATATTTACTGGAATTCAGGGAAAAAAAATTTGAAATTTTCATAAGGTAGCTACCTTAGTCAAATTAGCGCTTTTTTCCATATTAGCGCTTTTTCTTGATAAAGCCTTTTGCTATGGTTTTTAATGCTGAACTTGGGCTTATATTACTTTTTCTAGTTGATTTTATGTCTGAGAATTTGAGTATATTTCATTTATATTTGCTGGCAACCCAGGAAAATAAAAATTACGATTTTCATAAGGTAGCTACCTTAGTCAAATTAGCGCTTTTTTCCATATTAGCGCTTTTTCTTGATAAAGCCTTTTGCTATGGTTTTTAATGCTGAACTTGGGCTTATATTACTTTTTCTAGTTGATTTTATGTCTGAGAATTTGAGTATATTTCATTTATATTTGCTGGCAACACAGGAAAATAAAAATTACGATTTTCATAAGGTAGCTACCTTAGTCAAATTAGCGCTTTTTTCCATATTAGCGCTTTTTCTTGATAAAGCCTTTTGCTACAGTTTTTAATGCTGAACTTGGGCTTATATTACTTTTTCTAGTTGATTTTATGTCTGAGAATTTGAGTATATTTCATTTATATTTGCTGGCAACCCAGGAAAATAAAAATTACGATTTTCATAAGGTAGCTACCTTAGTCAAATTAGCGCTTTTTTCCATATTAGCGCTTTTTCTTGATAAAGCCTTTTGCTACAGTTTTTAATGCTGAACTTGGGCTTATATTACTTTTTCTAGTTGATTTTATGTCTGAGAATTTGAGTATATTTCATTTATATTTGCTGGCAACCCAGGAAAATAAAAATTACGATTTTCATAAGGTAGCTACCTTAGTCAAATTAGCGCTTTTTTCCATATTAGCGCTTTTTCTTGATAAAGCCTTTTGCTACAGTTTTTAATGCTGAACTTGGGCTTATATTACTTTTTCTAGTTGATTTTATGTCTCAGAATACGAGTATATTTCATTTATATTTACTGGAATTCAGGGAAAAAAAAAATTTGAAATTTTCATAAGGTAGCTACCTTAGTCAAATTAGCGCTTTTTTCTATATTAGCGCTTTTTCTTGATAAAGCCTTTTGCTATGGTTTTTAATGCTGAACTTGGGCTTATATTACGTTTTCTAGTTGATTTTATGTCTTAGAATACGAGTATATTTCATTTATATTTACTGGAATTCAGGGAAAAAAAAAATTTGAAATTTTCATAAGGTAGCTACCTTAGTCAAATTAGCGCTTTTTTCCATATTAGCGCTTTTTCTTGATAAAGCCTTTTGCTATGGTTTTTAATGCTGAACTTGGGCTTATATTACGTTTTCTAGTTGATTTTATGTCTTAGAATACGAGTATATTTCATTTATATTTACTGGAATTCAGGGAAAAAAAATTTGAAATTTTCATAAGGTAGCTACCTTAGTCAAATTAGCGCTTTTTTCCATATTAGCGCTTTTTCTTGATAAAGCCTTTTGCTATGGTTTTTAATGCTGAACTTGGGCTTATACTACTTTTTCTAGTTGATTTTATGTCTGAGAATTTGAGTATATTTCATTTATATTTGCTGGCAACCCAGGAAAATAAAAATTACGATTTTCATAAGGTAGCTACCTTAGTCAAATTAGCGCTTTTTTCCATATTAGCGCTTTTTCTTGATAAAGCCTTTTGCTATGGTTTTTAATGCTGAACTTGGGCTTATATTACTTTTTCTAGTTGATTTTATGTCTGAGAATTTGAGTATATTTCATTTATATTTGCTGGCAACACAGGAAAATAAAAATTACGATTTTCATAAGGTAGCTACCTTAGTCAAATTAGCGCTTTTTTCCATATTAGCGCTTTTTCTTGATAAAGCCTTTTGCTACAGTTTTTAATGCTGAACTTGGGCTTATATTACTTTTTCTAGTTGATTTTATGTCTGAGAATTTGAGTATATTTCATTTATATTTGCTGGCAACCCAGGAAAATAAAAATTACGATTTTCATAAGGTAGCTACCTTAGTCAAATTAGCGCTTTTTTCCATATTAGCGCTTTTTCTTGATAAAGCCTTTTGCTACAGTTTTTAATGCTGAACTTGGGCTTATATTACTTTTTCTAGTTGATTTTATGTCTGAGAATTTGAGTATATTTCATTTATATTTGCTGGCAACCCAGGAAAATAAAAATTACGATTTTCATAAGGTAGCTACCTTAGTCAAATTAGCGCTTTTTTCCATATTAGCGCTTTTTCTTGATAAAGCCTTTTGCTATGGTTTTTAATGCTGAACTTGGGCTTATATTACGTTTTCTAGTTGATTTTATGTCTTAGAATACGAGTATATTTCATTTATATTTACTGGAATTCAGGGAAAAAAAAAATTTGAAATTTTCATAAGGTAGCTACCTTAGTCAAATTAGCGCTTTTTTCCATATTAGCGCTTTTTCTTGATAAAGCCTTTTGCTATGGTTTTTAATGCTGAACTTGGGCTTATATTACTTTTTCTAGTTGATTTTATGTCTGAGAATTTGAGTATATTTCATTTATATTTGCTGGCAACCCAGGAAAATAAAAATTACGATTTTCATAAGGTAGCTACCTTAGTCAAATTAGCGCTTTTTTCCATATTAGCGCCTTTTCTTGATAAAGCCTTTTGCTACAGTTTTTAATGCTGAACTTGGGCTTATATTACTTTTTCTAGTTGATTTTATGTCTTAGAATACGAGTATATTTCATTTATATTTACTGGAATTCAGGGAAAACAAAAATTTGTAATTTTCATAAGGTAGCTACCTTAGACAAATTAGCGCTTTTTTCCATATTAGCGCTTTTTCTTGATAAAGCCTTTTGCTATGGTTTTTAATGCTGAACTTGGGCTTATATTACTTTTTCTAGTTGATTTTATGTCTGAGAATTTGAGTATATTTCATTTATATTTGCTGGCAACCCAGGAAAATAAAAATTACGATTTTCATAAGGTAGCTACCTTAGTCAAATTAGCGCTTTTTTCCATATTAGCGCCTTTTCTTGATAAAGCCTTTTGCTACAGTTTTTAATGCTGAACTTGGGCTTATATTACTTTTTCTAGTTGATTTTATGTCTTAGAATACGAGTATATTTCATTTATATTTACTGGAATTCAGGGAAAACAAAAATTTGTAATTTTCATAAGGTAGCTACCTTAGACAAATTAGCGCTTTTTTCCATATTAGCGCTTTTTCTTGATAAAGCCTTTTGCTATGGTTTTTAATGCTGAACTTGGGCTTATATTACTTTTTCTAGTTGATTTTATGTCTGAGAATTCGAGTATATTTCATTTATATTTGCTGGCAACTCATTAAAAATATATCCTTTAAAAATATTTGTTTTTAAGCAAAATCGAAATGTATAAAATTTTGTACGCAAAAAAAAAAAATTAAAATTATAAAAAATAAAATAAATTTATAAAAACTAAAATATTATTAAAATATAGATGATGAGCATTAAAAGAGGGAAAAATAAAATCTGAATGCTGTTGTTAAATTGATTTCGAATTCTTGTCAGACCTGTCTGAGATCCCACGTTGATGCAGCCTTCAGTTGCCAACTGCGATATTTTAAGGTAAATACAAAATTTATATAAAGTAAACTGGTCATAGAAGTCTTCGAAACTGAGCATCGGCCTGAATATAATTTCAAATTTAGGTGAGTCTTAAAAGTCAGCATCTAACAAAATCATCACCATTTTACCATAAAGAAGATAGTTCAGAATAGCTGCAACAAAAAGGTTATTGTTGCTGTAGCAAATGTATAGTTTTTAAAATCAAATTGTTTCTTTACTTTTTATTTTGTTAGTCCTGACAAGAATTCCTTAAATAAGCTTTTCTTTAAATTATAACATAAAACTATAAAGTTCGGTATCGTGGATTTGATCCTTATCTCCGCCATCTATTGTTCTCATCCGATGAAATATTTCATGTATCATTTTACAGCAAGTATGGTATGCAATACTACTGTTAATATGATGACAATATTACACTCACAATATCCTGTAAGTAAAAGTAACTGAAAATATAATTTAAAAAAAAGCATGAGCAAAGGCATGCGCTGAAAATAAATTACATCGATGGTAATTTATATCTGAGGACATGGAACACATGGAAGAAAGATAAAATTCTGTTACAGTCAGTATTTCATTAAAAAATGGAAAAACAGTCTTCCGCAATGTACTCCAGGAGTAGGAAAAATACCAAATTGCTGCTATTAAAAAAATTTTTGTTAACAAAAATATTTTTTGGCTTTATAGTTGGAACATAATGAAGAAACAGAAAACAGTGAAGTTAACACTACGAGTATTAAGTACGGCAATAAATAACCGCTTGTTTATTTTTAAAGAAAATTTCATTTCAAAAAATATTCTTTACTATTTCAATTTGCTGAATTTTATATAAGAACGACAATCATGTGTTAAGATCAACTGTGATCCTTATTTTGGGTAAAGTCTACCTGATGATCTGCATTACCATGCAATGAAATTCACAATCTATTACTGCCACAATTTTCTGGGTGTACTTAAAGTTCCAATTAAAATAAATCTTTGTCTATATCAAAGCAATTATATGAACAAATCTCTTAGGTTTCCCGCACGATTGGTCATACTGTAACGATCATTACGATCTTAATCAAATCACTTTCAAACACTTTCTTAATGATCATTTCACTGCGCTGTATTATATCGTAACAAAGTATTTCAAAGCCTGAATTAAATTTGTAGTGAAATAAATTCAATTGAAATTTAATTCAAGTGCTTCTACCATAAAATTTTTTTAATATAAATTTTCAACTCGCTTGTTAAAGTCAAGTTAAAATCTTAAATGGTTGTATGAAATAACGATGCTCCCAAAAATTTCTTTGTTGAAGACATTTCCATACACATTCACGAGCCATACCTTATAAACACCAACACATGTCACAATAAAAGCTTTTCTCATGACGTCACTAATGCATTCACCTTTTTCTTAAGCAAGAATACAAGTAAAACAAACAGTTGCATATAAATTGTGTGTTTGCTCTCACACGCTCCGCTATTTAACACCCACTATGGAAAGTTGTGAGAGCAAAGTGGTAAAAGAGAATACACTACTCTCTTTGCAATGATGTTGTTATCACATTTTGCTTTATCGCTTGTCCTTTATTTGAAACCTTTGTGATTGTTTTAATGTCCTTTTGCCTGGCTCTACATTGTGTGTGTGCTCATGTGCATGTGTTTGCGCGAGTGTGCGAGTGTGCGAGTGTTTGTGAAAATAATAAGAAAACCGACCGATAACTGTCTAAAACATGTTGGTAAAGTGCAAAAAATTTCAATACATGTTGGCGCTTATTCAGTTGTGTGGCTGAAGTCGTTGCATTCACACATATTTTTTGAATACAAACGTAAAAGCAAACACGTTGTTTTAGCGAAAAAAAAGAAAGAATTGTGAACAAAAACGCGTTGTTTTTATTAAAAGAAATTCGTTTGAAATAAGAACGTGCGATTAACGATAAATTTAAAAATTAATATTAAAACACTAAAAATCATATTAAGGGGATTTTCGAGCAAAAAATTGTTCTTGCTTTAAACAAGTTCATTGAAGTTTTCCAAATTATACATTCGCTTTAATGGCAGTCATTAAAATTATCGGTTTATAACAAAATTTTTATCAAGAAATCTCAAAAGTGCTTTAAATTAAAGAGTCAAACGGAAATAGAAATTGTAATTCGTCTTGCTATTAAATGCAACCCATAAATTTAGATTAAAAATAATATAAAAAAAATTCAATTTTTTTTACCAAGTGTTTTGGTTTGTCTTGAAAAAAATATATATATATTTTTATAATATATTTCTTGCGTGTAAAAGTGTTTATTGTTCAGTGAAAGAAATTGGCATAAAGCATTTCCAAGTCAAAGTAATTTTTTTTTTCCAGCATTAAATTGAAATTTGTTTTGTAATAAATGAAAGTCAATGGAACCAACTGGTGTTGCGTTCTTTTATGCATGAATGTTTTTGCTGTAGCAGCATTAAAGAGAAACCAAAGCAGACAGCGTACGGAGTAAAAAAGGTATTAAGAAATAAAAGCCATATTAAGGCTTAGAATATAAATTAAATTAAGATTAATTTTTATTGAGACTAAACTTTGTGAATATGTTAATTTTATTGTGCAATAGCATTTGAAATGCTAGTGTTCTCTTTGTAAGCTAGTTGGTAACTTGAAAGGCACCCTTAGAGTAGGCAATAAAATTTAAATGTATTCTTTTTGTGCGTTTTAGAAAAGTATACCCCAAAATGTTTTATTTTTAATCTAGAAAGGAGCTTTTGAAATCAACACAAATAGAAAATGTCTGCATATCTTAATACTTTTGTTATTGTATGAGAAAATTTATGCCTTACAGCCTTAAATTATGCAAGGTTTTTAGTATCGTACTAACAAATAAATATTTAAGCTTGAGTAATAACTTCATCAAAATTACTTTAAAATTATTTTTTATTCTTATTTATTTTTTTTTAAAGTTTTCCATTTTTCCACTATACAGGACTTCAAGCATCTATTCTTTGAAGGAAACTTAAAAGTTTTACTTTAATTGCATTATCAGTTTTTACATTAGGCAGCTTTTTTATTGAAACGAAGAATAATTATGGAGTGAAAAGATAAATATATTTAGTATTTAATCTGTATTATTGGAGTTAAATCTGCATTCCATAAGCTCAATACCGATATAAAAAAATTTTAAAAACCATCTTAAGAATCAAACTAAAAGTATAAAACATGTTTAAAATAATAATGATAATAAAACAAAGAATATTAAAGTCCTGTAAACGGCAGGAGTAATACGTGAGTAGAAATTGCTAGCAGATTAACTCTTCAGTCGCTCGTGCAAAATGCCAATACTGGAAATGGATCATGCGTTAAACCTGAAACTATTTTTCAATAATAACATATCCTGAATAGGATAATATGATAGAGTATCCCATTTCGTCCTTTCTTAAATATATTCATTCGAAAACCCCGTTCATATTCAAGCAGATAATGTCAAGTTTATGTAAAAGCGATTTTATTTAATTTAATCCTTTAATCCTTTCCGATTTATCCCTACTGGTAAAGATTTTCTGTGAAACAATCTTGCAAATATCCCCATAATAACATTTCCTTTGCTTCATATTGCCGATAATGCTCTGAAAATGGTCAAAGGATATACTGGATCGAATGAATGAATGCTGTATCGCAATGTCATTGTTCACTGCTACATTCTTCTGAGGGGATTACAACAATCTGGTAAAACATGGTCTCACTAAGATTCTTAAAGGAATCATTTTTTATAAAACTTAATATCAATGCATTTTTAATATTCTACTGAGTATTTTAATTTGCTATCGTTGCTGTAATTAAATATAACACGTAATAAACTATTTATTTTAAAATAAATAATTTTCTTACAATTTAATTAAGATTGCCTTAGCTAGCGATTGAAGAAAGAACTCAGTTTTCCATTTAAGAAAATATTTTTATAAAGTAAGAAGACCTGGAAAAGTATATTTTTCGTAGACAATTTTTTTATTTTTATTTTTTTTTTGGGGATGTCCTTTGAAGAAATTTTTTTAAAATGTCTTTTAAGAAATAAATCTGATAAAACATATTTCAGAAATATATTATTACGACAATTCAATTTTTTTTTTTTTGATTTTTTTTTTCTCTATACAGAACAACTGATATAAAATATTATTCATTGATAGTCCTTTTACAAAATAATATTAAAACAAAACATATGATGTAAGAACTGAATTTTGGTAATGAGTTTTTATGTAAAAAAGGCATTAATTTTAGAAAGGTAATTGCAGGTCAAAATTTGAAGCAATAAATTTTTAAATTAAAATTTCCAATTAATTTGACTTTAACTGGTTTTATAACTGACTAACTGATTTTATAGGATTTAAAGGATTAAACAAAAATAACACTATTGTGTGCAACATATTTTTATAGCACTACATTAATAGTTAAACCTTTAAAACCTCAACTCATTAAATGAAAAGTATAAAAATAATTTTCATTATCCTTTAGGCTATGAAAAAATCCTTGCTAGTATCTTATCAACTTGCCAAATGAAAAAAGTTTAAAAATGGCCTTTATTCCAGTACTCCTCCTGCAAATCAGTTGAAAGAAATTTAGAAACTGGGAATATTTGCTTCCACACTGTTGTGAAATCCTTTTCAGAACTCTTCAATTCCCCAGATGAAAAACATAAAAATTGAAAAGTCAAAAATAGTTATTATCCTTTAAGCTTTAGTAAAGTTCTGGCTAGTATCCCTTCAAATTAGCAAATGAAAAAAGTTTAAAAATGTTCTTTATTCCGGTACTCCTCCTGCAAATTAGTTGAAAGAAATTTAAAAACTGGGAATATTTGCTTCCACACTGTTATGAAATCCTCCCCAGGACTCTTCAATTCCCCAGATGAAAAACATAAAAATTTAAAAGTCAAAAATAGTTTTTATTATCCTCTAAGCTTTAGTAAAGTCCTGGCTAGTATTCCTTCAAATTAGCAAATGAAAAAAGTTTAAAAATGGCCTTTATTCCAGTACTCCTCCTGCAAATCAGTTGAAAGAAATTTAGAAACTGGTATTATTTGGAAAAATCCTTTCCAGGACTCTTCAACTCTTCAACCGATGAAAAGCATAAAATGTGTTAATACTCCCCCTGATTTTTCTACTAACTTTCTTGTGCAAATTTAAATATTTATCGCCTGATGTATATAATACATCAATTATTTTATAAAAATTATTTTATTTAATCCCGTAATGCCTATAAGTGACGGTGCTAAATTTCTGCAATAAATGTCAATAAAAATATATTAACAAGCAGAAAATGAAAACCAAAAAGTAACCTCGAAATCACTTTTAAGCCAAAATATTTCACTATTATTTTTCAATTTACAAGTACACACTTCTGTCTGCCAATATATATTTTTGTGGCCAACAAATTATGATGATGTCGGTTGAAATTGCTTTAACTTGGTTAAAATCAGGCAACGTAATTTTTGCTACAAAATAAAAACAATTATTATCTTTAAAAAAAAGTGAGCAGCAGAAAAGCAATAAGGACGATGCAAAATCACGACGAAACATGAAAAAAAATTACCATGTCAATGTAATTTTTTTTATTTCTGTTGCCGTTGTTTTATTGCTGACTGACTATAATCCTTACAATAAAGGAGGATTTGGATCAAATTTTTTTGCGATATTACTTTTCATACATATTTTTGCAATAAACCATTTACCATATGTAATATCAAAGTAATGCAATGGCTTGAGCGAGGCATCTGTATATAAGCGTTAGTGGGCTTTAAAATGAATTTATATGTGTTAGTGTAAATAAAGTTGCAGATTTGCACTTTGAACCCAGCAAACTGATGCTTTACATCATCATTTTCTTAAAATATTTATTCAGATTTATTTTAGTTTTATCTGCAGGAGACGAAGGCGGCTATAAGGCTGGATATATTATTATTTTAGCGCCAAAGCATTGTAAAATTTTAGGATATTCATATGAGAGTGGAATATCCTTTTTAAGGAACTTTTGTATACGTTCTTTTCTTTACGCTAAGAGTTCATTTTACCTGCTAATTTTCTGCAATATTTATTAATAAAAAGATCAATGTATGAAGGAATGCCATTTGCAAGGGTCAAGGGATGGTACATTTTGAAAAAAGGGAAATCTTTTTTTAAGGTACTTTTTTTAACTGAATCAAATCGTTAGTATTAAGTGACCTTTTCATTTTATTTAGCAATACAAGTTTTTTGGCCTATAAATCATTTACATTTATTATTATTTTTGGCTGTATTTGATAGCATTGCGTGGCCATTTTTAAAATAAAAAAAAAATTTTATTAAATTTGTCAAGACAGTTTCTTTTTTAATTAAAGATACAATTACGATATATAAATGTAAATGTTCTTTCTGTTCGTAAAAGTTACTTTCCAGGACTTGACTTGGTGTAGTTTAAAATAAAAACCTTTGAAGTAATTATTAAAAATGGTACTTCTTTAAAGGAATTTTGGTACTTTTTTACAGACATATTTTGCGAAAAATACTTTTCAGAGTTGCTTTATAGTACCTTTATAAACAAATGTTTATTAAAGTTTATCTTCAAAGTTTTATTAAAACTACTTTCTTATAAACTATTTATTTATTTTAATATTTTAAAATTTTATTTATTTTTATTTTTATTTATTTAATATTTTATTTATTTAATATTTCCGGCTAACCTCTTTTAAAAATGGGCTTAGTAGTTCTAATTTCACAATATAATTAATGGTCGTATGTTAATTTTTAGTATTAAAAAGTTTGCTGGGCAATTTTTGTCCTTTCGATGACTATTTTTTTGCAATTAATTGTGTATGTTGCCTTGTGGGTGGTTTCATATAAAGTAATAATATCTCTATATGTATATGTTTGCATTATAAGCTATTAAAAGATGAAATAAATTTTAATTAAAGATTAAATTTGAAAATTTATTTTTAAAGCATTGCCTCACGAATGTAATAGCAACAATTAAGAGGAAATATTTCCAGCTTATAAAACACAATCATATATAAAAGCAGCAAGTAAACAATTGAATAAAAAATTAAATTTCTTTAGGAAATTTTATATTTATAATGTTTTTTTAAATTTATGAAGCCCTGATTTCGTAAAAGTGCCACAAATTAGAAGCTCTTAATTCCTTAATTTTTAGAATTATGAAATTAATTTCTCGGTATAGATGAATTTTTTAAATTGCCATCTTAAATAAAATTAACGAATTTTCGTAATAAAAATATTTTAGTTAAGCCAAAAAGTAGGCTTTATTTTTTTTAGCACATTGAACGCCTAAGTATGTCATTTTCTTCCGTCTAAAATTCATTCGCAAATAATGGCAGGAATATTTATATTTATTTCAATTTTTCTTTTTTTGAGAAGTAGAACATTTTTTTTTTTATAAACACAAATTATTTGTGGTTTGTGGTTCTTGAAAAGTCCTTACAATAAATAAAAAATAAGAAAAATTGCTCTTGCGAGAGTTGTGACAAAATTTAAGTTTTGTTTTCAACTCTTTTCACCATTACTCCTTGACGCCTAAAAGTAGACTCTAACTAACCTTGCTCGGGATTTTTAAGTGTTTTATAAGTGAAGTATAAATATTAGAGGAAAAAAGAAAACTATTTAAAGACTAGAAGCAAAACAAACACCAGCATGAAATATGAAAGGCACAGGCGGGGTAATGAACTTTGGTATCTTAGTAGTCAGAAGAGAAAATGAAAAGCAGTAAAAGTATAATTCAACAACTAAACGCCACGGTTAGAGAAAACCAACAAGCAAACGGGCAAAAAATTAAAGATTGAACACAAGACAGTATAAAACAACTACAACGACAACGACAACGAAAACGACAACAACTCAAATTGCCAGCCAACCAAACAACGTCAAGGAGTGAATTTGAAAGAAAAAAACGTATTTATATAAAATACAGTATAAAACTCAAGAAACTACCACAATATCAAGTAGAAAATGTCATCAACACAACGACACTGCTGCAGCAGTAGAACCAGCAGCAACAGCAGCACTGGTGGCAACACGAACAAGAAAAGTCTAAGCAACATTTACAAAATGTCACATTCGAAATTCAAGCTAAGAAATACTTCTTCTAGAAGCTCAACAAAAATTTTTAGAAAAGCCCAGAGAAAAAAATTAAATAAATAGCAACAACAACTATAAAACTGATTCATCTTCAAAAGTTGCTACAAATACAACAGCATTCAAAGTGCAAGAGTTTTTCATCACAACTCGACTACAGCAACAGCAATAAGAAAAGATATAAAAAAAAAACATAAAATTATAATGAATTTTTTCCTTTTTGTTCTTTCTATAAGTTTTTACGAATTATTCTGTCTTGATTATTTATATTTTTGCTTCCACTAAACAAGAACAAGAACCAGAAATTGGTTAAAGGTAAAAACTTTTCAACATTTTCTATTAAATAAATCATAAATAAAATATTTATCGTGCTTTACGTTCAGCTGTTTGCTGTAAGTCGATTTTAAATCGCGAGAAAAAAGTAATAAAAATAATAATAATAAAAATAATAATAATAACAGCAATAATCATAATCATAATAAAACAACATAAAATAGTAATACTTTTTTGAAGGTTAGAGAGAGAATAAATTGTGACATTTGTAAAGCATACTTTAAGGCGAAATAAAATGAATAAAAATTCATAACTAACAAGTAATAGTAAAATATGAAAAAGGAAAGTTATTTATTACAATTGTACAAGCAAAAGAGAGAAAATCCTCCCTCAACGCTTAAATGTATGCTGCTTTTTAGTTTCCTACATCCTACACAAAAGCAATTTGTTTAAATATTTAAGTCAAAAGTTATTGTTGTAAAAGGAGAAGAAGTATTGGGCTTTTGGGCTTTTGGGCTATTTTTAGTCTCCATTACTACCGGTCTTAAGTAGCCGTAAGATAATGAAAAATTAGACATTTGGAGAAAAATTAGTCCTTTTTCACATTGAAAAAGAGTTGCAGTTATTTATTGTATTTAATTTAATAACAAATTTAATATTTAATATCCTGTTTACATATGCATTTTAAATTAAGCTTGCTGAAGTTAGCAATGAATAGTTAGTTAGTTAGTTATTTATTTATTGAGGCTTCTTTTTTTTTTTCATTACATAGAATTTTTGTTTTACAAATATTTATTTTTTCCTTGAAAACTTAAAACTATTATGTATTATTTTAATTACATTACTAGTTCTTGCCTATGCAACTTGCTTATCCAATCTAAGAATAATTATAAACTATAATTATAAATACATTAATTAATGGTCTAATCAGTGCTTGCTCCCGGCACTTATTTATACTAATAGAGTTTAATCTATTATTTATAAACTTAATACTAAACTTAAATTCTACACTAAAACTAAACCTTAAAATAAAATAGCTAATAAATCAAAAATTAATAATAAAAATAAAATAACATAAAAAAAACTAAACAAAACCAAAAAAAAAAAAAAAAAAAAAAATCAGCCCCTATGAATGCCGGGAGTAATACGTGAGTAGAAGTTAAGACCGGGATAACCATTCAATTGTTCCTGTAAAATTCCTATACTGGATATGTATTTCGTGTTTGACCAATTGAACTCTCTCTCGGTAGATAAGATATCCCTAATCACTTTACCCTCAAAATGAGGCAATTTCTCCACAAACCTTTTCATTAAACCCAAAGCATAAAATGAAATTGGATCCAATCCTGCCTTTTCATACACATATCTATTCGAGAATCTTTTATTCAAATGCCTATAGTTCCTCTCTATGCATTTCCTTAAAATATGCCTCTCAAAAATCTCCATCTTTTCCATCAAGGTTTTTGATATGGCAAACCATATGGGAAAGGCATAAAGAAGAAGTGGCCGAATGCTCACCTTGTACAAAAGCAATTTGGTCCTTACCGGTAAACTCCTGCTGTTAAATAATCTCGCAAATATTCCCTTCACACGATTTGCCCTCTCTAAATTGTACAGCGCGTGACCATTGAATTTCAGAAGCCTATTAAAGTTCACACCAAGGTATTTCATTGTATCCTTAAATGCAATATTGTTGCCATTCAAATTCAGCTTTAATCTTTTGCTCTCCGGTACCACAAAATATTTACATTTCCCAGAAGCATTTCTCAAACAAATGGCACTACTCTTTTCGGTGTTAATCTTTATTCCCCAATTAGAGTAGAATTCATCAACATTCCTCAGATACAATGAAATACGCTGCAGTGCCACCTCAGGAGACACATCGTGAGTGTAAAGAAGAGAGTCATCAGCGAACAGAATACCCTTACAATTGTAAAATTCATGGGGAAAGTCATGAACGAAAATGCTGTACAAGTGAGGCGCCAACACCGAACCCTGTGGAACACCACAAGAAACCTCTCCCTGACATGACACCACTCCTCCAATACCTACGCAGAATCTCCTTTCGTCGAAAAAACTTTTGAAAAGTTTTATCACATTTTTATCAAATCCGATCATTAGCATTTTATACAAAATACCATCATGGCACGCCTTATCAAAAGCCTTTTCGACATCAAGAGACACAGCTACAGTACATCGACCTTCCCTTAAGTTCTGAACCACATCAGTATGGAACTTCAAGAGTGCATGCACCGTTGAACTACCTTTTTTGAAACCAAATTGTTTATCAGGAATATAACTATCACTCAATCCTACATCCATCCTATCCCTTATTATCCTCTCAAATAACTTCCCTATATTAGACAGTAAAGAAATTGGTCTAAACGTATTCACATCATTAATCCCCTTCCGCTTTGGAATGGGAATGACCTTAGCAATTTTCCACTCCCTAGGAAAATAACAATTATTCAAACAGTTATTGAACAAAATAGTCAAATATTCGAACGCCTTAACCGGAAACTTCCCCAGTATAAAATTCGATATTCTATCAATACCGCACGATTTCTTATTATTTATCAATTTCGAAACATCCATCAAATACCTTAAATCAATTAGACCCAATCTGCCCCCACTGTTCAAAGATGTACAATCCTCGTTAAATAAAATCGGATTCTCAGCCTGAGAGATTGCATCACTTATCGCCTTAGATATTGATTCAGTATTCGCATTAGTAGCAGAATGCCCAAAGACAGCCGAAAAATGATCCCTGAAAACCTGTAACTTATCACCCAACCCCTCAATTCGCACACCATTCACCGATATATCCTTACAATCAGAACGATTCCTATTTCCAATTATCCTAAAGATATCCCTGTAAGCCCATGGACCAGGTCTTATTTTCATCAATCTATCATCAAAAAACTTAGCCTGCTCCCGTTCAACTTGCTCCCTTATCATAATTTTGATCAAATCAATCTGTTTGGAAATTAATAAATACTGTGGATTTCTTCTATTAAACGTCCTAGAAAATATTGTCTTCAACTCCTTCTGCCAATTATATTTAATTCGCAGCATCTTCTTCAATCTATCCGAAGCTACGAATCTCCGCTTCCTATTTTCCAACTTTTTTGAATGAATCTGAATCACAAAATTCACAGAACTATTTAATTTCTCAATAAATGCATCTATTTCATTGTCAGATAAATTCCTATTCTTAGGAGGAAAATGATTTAAAATAGCCTCAATCAAATCAATCCTAAACGTGGTCCAATCAGTTCCCTTCAAAGACACAAACTGATCCGGAGTACCCAAAATACAATTAAAGCTTGGCAATTTCATATATAAACCCAAGGGAACGTGATCGGAGAATGTAGGTAATGTAAATGTTTCAAAATTCCGGTCCTGAAAATCCAACATATTATTGCTCACTATGAAGTGATCCAAATGCGACTCTCCCGACGGATAAGAGGGATACGCATCACAAATTCTCGCAACAGAAAACGCCTCGCTTCGAATCCAAGCCGAAAGAACTTCACCATTAAAATTACTCACATTATCACCCCAAGAAACGTGTTTTGCATTCAAATCACCTCCCAAGACCAATCCATCATAACTATTTGAAAAAACTAAAATCGAAGAAAGTCCTCCACAAATATCTTCACGCTTAAAGTTCGATGGAAAATATACCGAACCACAAAGAATTCTCCTTATTTCACCATTGATTAAAATCTTAACCTCAATAAACACACTCAAAAATCTAATACTCGGAATGTAAATCCTAGAATAACTCATTCCCCTCTTAAGAGCAATCCCTACACCTAAAGAGCTGTCGTCCCTCAACACCGAATAATTATCAAGATATACATTTCTATCCCTTGATAAATGAATTTCCTGTAAAAAAGCAATATCAATTTTAAACTGATCCAGTAACAAATTCAGTTCCAACCTCCTCCCCACGTGTACAAGAGAGCCAACATTAAAAGTCAGTAATCTGAGAAAATTACGGCCCATATGTATTCTGAATATCCTTCATTATTTCCAAACATTCCTTCCTTGCTTGGTCCTTAGTCAAAGACCTATAAGTACTCAAAAAATTCCTAATTCTGTCCTCCAGAGTCCAGGGACTCGTACTACATACTGATGATGCAACCAACAAGAATTCCTCTATCAACGGTGTTTTCTCTGGCCTTTTCACTGTTGGCACCTTACTAAATAGGCTAGCAAAAGTTCTATCTGCAACAACTGCAGACTGTTTGACCGCAACTGCAACATTATTCCTAGCTTGTTCCACTCTCTTCTTTGACTCCTCCACAGACCTCTTTCTCAAGGCAACATAGCTCTTATATGCAGGACAACCCCTATAATTAGACGTGTGACCCTCCCCCTTACAATTAACACAATACGGTACTACCTCACTCGATTTACTAACACGACACTCCCCCGGACCGTGTCCCTCACTACACTTCAAACAAGCAACTGGGCGACTACAATTCCTAGAGTAATGCCCCCATCGCTGACACCTCCAACATTGAGGAATTTTTACACTCGCCCTTGGCTTCTCCCACGACACCACCTGATTTAATACAACCTTCAACGAGATCAATTCGTTAACTCTCCGATCAGGTTTCAGTAAAAACAAAAATAGCCCAGTGTCTATCCCCTGTTTCTTCGAATATTCTGTAGAAAATTTTGAAACGGACTCAACAGTGTCCGGAATCAATTCGTCAATCTCAGCCTTAATTTCCTCAACATCAGACCTGAAATATAACCCCCTACACAGAATACTCTGTCTCCTACACTCCTTAGGAGTAAAAGTATATGCCGAAATATTCTTTTCTTTTAATAATCTCATCATCTCTGCATGCGCAGCCACATCCTCCAAATACAATTTACTTTTAAATTGGGACTGATTCCTAATTCTAAATCTTATCCCCTTCAATTTCAATTGCTCAACCAAAGATCTTACATTCACGTTCTCTAGAAAAATCGGCGGACAATAAGAAATCCCGGCCTTAACCCCAGTCCGTTTACATTTATTAATACCAGGACCTCCGTTCCCTACATTACTCTTACTAATTCCTTCTTCCGCTTCGAAATCTAAATTTCCTAATATTGCAAATCTATTATTATTGTCGTTATAAAGAGACTTATTACTATTTTCATTAACATTTTTAAATACCTCCGCTCCAAACTTCCTCTTTTTGGTTTGGACAACTTGGAAACCAGCGTCAAAAATCCCATTGTCCTGCATTTCATCCTCCCATCTTACTTTCCTCATCTCTTCCTCAGTTCTTTCATTTGTTTCTAATGTTGTTTCGTCAAACACAGCCTCCATAAATTGCTTACCCAGCTGGGAATTTCGGATCGCATCCTCTTTATTTTTACTTTCTTCCGCTTTGGTTTTTAACTCCCCCTTTTTTCCTTCATTTAGAGGTCGTCCACCATACTGCTTCACTAAGGGAACCTTTTCCATCCCAAGCTCCTTACTTCCCTTCCTTCCGAGACCAAATTATGTCTTCTTTTTTTTCAATTATATAAGTTTCGTTTTATATCCAATTAATTTTCAAATAAATAAAATTTTTGTAATTAAATTTTTTTTTTTTTTTTTTTTTAATTTTTTCCTCGTTATATATTTTTGTGACAGCAAAATTCTTAGCAATGAATATTAAAATCTAATTTTAAAAATATATTGCCTACTTTTGGGCAACACAACTCGTATTTATTTAAGAAGCAAATTCTCTTTTTTTTTTTTTTTTTATTAAATTTCGTTAATATTAATATCTTCAATTATATTGTTTATTATACAAGCAATATTTCTTAATATTTTTAGCAAAAGTACAATCAAAGAAAATCAAACAATTTTCCTCTATCTCTTCTATCACATCTTTGAGCTTTCTGGGAGACTTTCTTGTACATTTTATATCATAAAATATAAAATATATTACAATATATAAATATTATTAAATAAATAAATATTATTATATTATTATTATTAATAAAAAATATTATTATTAAATATTATTTGTAATTAAAAAATTTATATTTTCATTCAATTAGCATAATCTTTGTAAATATATAATTTACTTTAATTAATTAATTTAAATAGCAATTATTGAACTTATGCCAGAATCATTAAAATAATCCTTCGATTCACAATCACTTTGTACAGTTAAAGGAAAAATCTATGCAACATTTTAATTAATTGAATACACGATTAATAAAAGTATCAATGAAGAAATTTACTTATGGGATCTAAATATAATCGTCTCAAGAGTAATGACACTTTTAAGTTTCAAATTAATTATGGGAAAAAATTGCATTTGAAAGCTGTGGTGGGGGAAATTTCATACTTTTCATATATCAGACAATTTAAAACATATTCACATGTTAGTCACAATGAAGAAGATATTGCATATTGAAGTATTTATTCTTCCTTTTGTTATATTTTTCGGCCGCGAATAAAAACGGAAGATGTTTAGAATTAAAGAAAATATTTTAGGTACCACGCAATATTGAAATATTTTAAATGGTATTCTATGAACACGTTTTCCTCCTTTATCCTGTTTTAAATATAGCAATAGCTGAATATTTTTCATGGTAAATATATTTTTGATATCCTCGCCCATTGATAAAGATCTGCTCGTACATTTTATATCCTGAAATAATTTAGTCACATTATTTAACGATTTATAAGGAGAAACTTAAAATGAATTATTAAGCATATGGAAGGATTCGTTTTATTGGAATGATTTTACATTTCATTCTGCTAAAAAAATTGTGTTTAAATATTTATTATTACTTTGATTGTCAATTATTATTATGCTTATCACTATTACAATCGGCTTTATATACAAATAAATGACCAAATTAGACATTTGCAACCATTGTAATATAAAATAATAAAATTAGTCCTTTTTCACATTGAAAAAGAGCTGCAGATATTTATTATATTTAATTTATTAGCAAGTTTAATGTTTAATATCCTCTTTACACATTCATTTTAAATTAAGCTTGCTAAGGTCAGGAATGAATATTAAAATCCAATTTTAAAAATGTATTGCCTACTTTTGGGCAACCCAACTCATACTTATTTGAGAAGTAAATTTTTTTTTGTTTTTATTTAAATTTAAATCACATCATTTAAATTTTTTCTTCTGTTATATTTCATGTGGTCTTAAATCTTTAATGTTGTTTAAGTGATACAAAAAAATATATATATTTTTTTCCTAAATATTCTTTTTTAGTACTCGTATTTAATCAAATTTTAGTTACAAACATATATTAAATTACAAAGCTAACCGAAAAAATATGTATCACCCAACTCGTATGTCTGGTATAAAAAATGCAGTTTTTTGGCCTGATGTAGGCCGGCCTTATCTTAAACTTGCATTTTTAAATGTGAAAAAATTATAAAGTAGAGATGTAAAACAGGAAAAATAGCAGCAGCAACAATATTAACTATGACTAGGAAACCGAAAAAGTATGTGACACTTTCTTTATGAAGAAAAAATTACGCTTTTTACACGAGTTTTGTGAAAAATGAGTTAAGTGGCAAATTCTTTATGAAAGAGTATTTATAGTTATTAATTTATATGAACATTTCTTTGAAATAAATATTTTTATTCGTAAAAATGTTTAACAAAATGAATTTTCATTAATGGTTGGGGGATTCACAATTTATAAATGACTTCCTTTGTAACAACTGACTGACTGTAAATAAATCGAAACAGCTGACTAAATGTAAATAAATCGGAACAGCTGACTAGTGTTTATAAATTTTTCACACTTCTTCATAAATACACTACAACATCCACTATATATTAAATATAGTAAATTCTAAAATTTTAATGCCACTTTAAACTGAGCAATACTACAATGTGTATAAGATCCGAAAGTCTACACCGTGGCAGTACTGGCCCATATGTAGTAACATGCTAACTTTACAAAGTAAACATTCATATGGAACATTCATATGAGAAGCTGCTTTCAGTTTTCAACGTTTAAATATATTTAAGCAAATAAATTGATAAATAATTAATTAATTAATTTTATTTAAATTGTAAACAGAATGAATATTTTACTCATTAGGCTTAACTTCGTTCAATAAATTTTTTAATTAAATTATTTATTTCGATAGAAGTTCCAAAAATATTTCTTATCCTTTTCACTGTGAATACAAGCAAAAATTATGGTTTTATTTTAAAACGTGAGCCTGTATTTAAATAATTTTATTTTTTATGTAATTTGTAGTTTTTTAAAAAAAAATTAAATTTATATAAATAAAAAATAAAATGTAATTCCCAAAAACCAAAACAAAAAAGTGCTGTTTAAGAAACCAACTAATGAAACATAATTAAACTGAAATGAAGAATTATCAAAATTTATCTGTTTGATATTTAAATTGGAAGGATTCTCAAAAATGCGCATAAAAGCCCGATAACAATATATTTTAAAGTAAAGAATTTCTACTTTACGAAGAAAATTCGGATTAATTTTTCTTCAATTTATATTTAATTATTTTCCAGCAAATGAAAACTATTAGAGCGAGTATAACTGACACCAAGTAGGACTATTTTATATAAGGCAAATGGAGTCGAAGAAATTTATTTATTGCAATCTTGTTTAGATGCATCCAAAGCTCGAAACCGTTCTAGTATGCTCCGAAGCTCAATTTCTGTGGTTAAAAAAGCCTTCTGGGTATTGGAGAAAAGAGGAGCGGTGGAAGCGAAAGTTGTTTTTGTAGTGACTGAGAATTAAACAATTTTAGCCAAAAAATTACGAAATTCAAATTAGATTTAGTAAAAGCCAAGATAACGAATGTGTATTTCCGGTAATGAATTTCACAAAAATTTAACTACGAAATGAAATCAAACTTTAAATAAAACTTTTTGATGAAATTTCAACACTAAAGCTAAAATAAGACAGTGAAAGCTCTTCTAATTCAGTAAATTCATATTATGCTTTTTTAAAAAATATTAACGAATCACACTTAAAGAATTTATATAAAAAAAATGATCTCTTATAATACATATTTGGTAGAGAAATTAATTTAAATAATTTCTTTGGTTATATACTTTTCGGAATGCCAGTTTAAACTCTTTTGTATATAAAAAGATAGTGATGCAAATATTTAATTTTGCGCCTAAAAGTATGCACTTGCTTGTTTGTTATTTAAATCGAGCCGAATATTAAAAATGCATTGAAATTTATTATTCCAGAGTAGTGTTATTTTGCTAGGGGAAAAAAATATGTTCATAGAAATTAAGTCAGGACTTAGTTGGTATTGATTCTCATAGCAAGCAATATGCGGCTTCAAATTACGCGTACTCATGACAGAGACGTATTAGAGGTGTGTAGTTCTGGTACTCTTGCCAAAGGCAGCACCAATAATTTTTCGTCCTGACATGACTGCTCACACAGTGAATTTTAGTGCCTAAATCCTGCCTCTTATTTTGCTTGTGTTATAAATTCATTGCACCTCTTTGGAAGTTTAGCTCAAAAAGAAAAGTTTTTACAATGTGGAAAAGCATAAGAAGATGAAGCCCTCGTCGACTGGTATGTTAGTGTTTGTGCCAATTGAATTTTATTAATTTAAAATTTCCGGTTCTAATACCCAATGACGAATTGAAAGTTTTAGATGCTCACAAATAGACTAGTTTGTGTTATCCAACTTGTCTATTGCTAGTAATTTCTTGCGCGGCCAAAAATTTTTGCCTTCGAACTAGTGAAGAAAATCCTACACCCTAGACTTATTCCTCGCTTCAAGAGCATAATCCATAGCAAGTGAAAGTCCAAGAGCAATTTACCTGTCTGATTCGCTGCCTAAATGCTGTCAGTTTTTTTTTAAGAGGAATACGTATGAGGAATATTAATTTTCATTTAATTTGCTGCTCATACGGACTGCAGTGTTAGAAAGGATCTTTTAGAAACCAAACTTAGGAAAAAACATCTGTATTAAATCTCAATCTTGTATTTATTAATTGATTGCCCAGTTAAGGCCTTTTACTACCAAACATTGTGCACTATTTGCTTTTTTCTTTCATTTCATTTTATTTGTACATACTTTTTTCTTATATTAACTGCCTCCTGTTTTTGGTCTGACACAGACAAGAAAGGACGCAAAAAAACGGTACGAGAAGCATTTTATTTTCCTTGCATATGATTTGGTTTTTTACCGGATTACAAAGATGTGCATACGTATGAGAACGTGTGTAGGAGGTGTGCATGTGTGTGTTAAGCACATGCATTTAAAAGAATATAAGTATGAGCATGAGATTAAGAAGAAAACTTTTATCTTTTATGCAACGTAAAAACTGAAATGAGCAAAGAGTAAAAAATAAATAACAATTGCAACAACAATAACAATAATAAAACGAAACACCAGAATCTGCCACCCACATTAACAAAACAATTGCCAACACAGACGCTGAGACAAACACATACGAGTATCTCTTGACAAAAGATCACAGTCTTACAGAGTGTGATTGTGTGTGGCTAAAGGATTGCACACGAACACATAACACACTTGCATTTAAAATATTGTACGGGGGGCTGTGTGTGTTTAATATATTCATTTTTCATTGTGTTATAAATATGCCTGCCTGTGACTGCACAAGTTTAACTGTTTGTGCAGGAGCTTTCGTATGTGTGTGTATGTGTTAGTGGGTTTATATGTAAATCTAAAATCCTGTTGTAAATGAAACAAGTGGGCCAACAACGTCTTTATAATTTGTTATTATTTTTGTTTGAATTTTATTATTATCCATCTGCTTTCCTCATTCCCGCACGTTCAGCAAGAAAGATAACCAACACACATGCAGAAAAGTAAATCATAGAAAATATTATGACAAATAAGAGAAATTTGGAATATATAAAATTTGTTTATAATTTTTAATTCTATGCGAAAGCTTTTGTTATAAAAACAATTTAGAAAGTTCATTTGAATTTATTTAATTAAATAAAGCATAAAGTCTGTTACTGGCACATTCCACTGTTGCAAAAAAAGTATTTATTTAAATGTATTCCAGCATTTTATTACTGAGGCTGTAATTTTGCTCCTCCAACTATAAAACCGTGCATGATGTGTTCTTTCTAGTTTTTTTTTTTTTTTTTTTTTTTTTTTTTTTTTTTTTTTTTTTTTTTTTTTTTTTTCGTTTTCGTACACTAGTAGTTT
Organism: Ormia ochracea; assembly: GCA_963402855.1. Lineage (NCBI taxonomy): Eukaryota > Metazoa > Arthropoda > Insecta > Diptera > Tachinidae > Ormia > Ormia ochracea. Next base: position 47,254,230 of record OY727106.1, read on the forward strand.
GTACTGAACGTTGCAGTAGTTGAAAGGGGGGAGAGTTTTTTCTATAAAATATACGACTTTTATATATTTTATGTGGCGTTAAATATTTTTATGCATATTTTATAAAATTTGTGGCAATTCGTTGCTCCTGCTTTATACTCATTGTTGGCTCAAATAACAGCTCGTATACAGTCAGTCAGCTTTATAATAACGCACAACAACGTTCACACTGACATACATATTCGAATAAAAATAATATACGAGTATAAAAAGTAAATAAAAGTCTTACCGGTTTCCACAAAACAAAAGTGGAAGTTGCAGTAACATTTCGTTATAAAAATATTCTATTTTGCCCCTGTTCATGTGTACTTTTCTGACTTGATAGCGAAATTAATTGGATAAGTTTTTAATTTTAATTTTTTTTTTCATCATCAGCTTCCTTTTCGTCATATGGTTGTTTGTTGCAGTTGCTGTTGCTGTTGCTGCGGCAGCTACTGTTGCCATCATCTTCGTTAAGAGTTGCAAATGAATTTGTTGTCATATTTTTCATGTAACCTTTCCTTTTCGTTGTGCCTTAATTTCATTAAATTTTTCCCACACAATGTTTCAAATATTTCCATAAAACTTATTTTCTCTTTTACGAAATTTTTCTTTGTAACAAAATAAACAAGTTACTGAGGAAAAAAGACATTTGCATTTTAAAAGTAGTATGTACTTGTTGTTGTTGTTGTTGTGTTAACTTTTTGTACAAAAGCTATTATGATGACTAAAAAGTAGATTTAAGCGTATGCAACTGTAGAACAAATAAAATACTTTTAATTAATAAAGACAGAAAGTCAAAATATAATTTCTAAATCATTTAAACAGCTTGCGAAAAAATGTTGCAGCAACATGATGCAACATATATAAACAATGTTGCCCTCTCATTTATCTAGTTATTTCCCCCCTGAAATATTGAAGTATTACAAAATATTTAATAAGGTTTTACTAAAAACATTTGTAGCAGACGGGCAGAATGCTACAAATGGGATTGGACTGGAAATGCCTTCATGGCTAACTAACACAGTTCCATCTCCAGTATCTTCTGCTGTACTTTGAGCTAGATAAAGTGAAACTATTTACAGTGCCGCAATACTGAAAATCAAGCAGTTCTGTGCCAGCCTCGCTGTTCACTTACTTCACTTACTTACAAAATAAACACATAAAAACCTTCTAAACTTTAAACTAAAACTTTGAAAAGGCTAATTTTATAACATATTAATTCAGAACAAACAAAAAATACAATAAATAAATAAATATACATCTTTTATAGGGTATTCAATCAATTAATCCTTTGGCCATTAAACATTCAATTTTATCTTCATTTTGTTTTAAATTAAAAAATAAATTGTTTAAAACGAATTTTAATATTTTGAAAATTGTTTTGCCTTTAAAATATTAATAATAAAAAAGAATTTTTTATTTTATAAAAAATTTAAAAAATATCAATTGTGATTATTAAGGCATTAACTAACGCGCTAAATTAAACGTTTAAGCCAAAATCTTGACTAATTGAATACTCTAGCGTTAAACTATTTTCAACTAAATAAAAAACTTAGAAACAATTAACATTTACTTATATTGTTTCATAAAGTTCTTCTTATTTTATTTAATTATAATTAATAAGACTTGAAATAGTGTAAAATGAAGACTAATGCTTGGCCTATTGCCTAACACTCTCCAAGGCTATGATAAGAATCCGGCATAGCATTGATTAGTGTACTTGAAAGCTGTTTCATTAAAAATATAATTGAAATTCAGGACACTGTTATAAGGATGTCGTTTTGCGTTAGAATGGCTACAAATAAATAATGTACCAGCAACACATGGAACTAATTTCAGACCTAATTTTTTATGAGCATAAATTCTCATAATCTTTATTATATTTACCTTAGAAAACAATTTAGTATTATTTCCTGAACAAGCTTATCAACGGTGGGCGAAATATTAAAGGAAAAATTAATAAAATTTTTAAAAAATTTAAATTAAATTAAAAAATTTTTTTACTCAAAAAAAACGTTATTTTTATTTGAAGTTTCATTTTTGTATTGCATATTTTTAGGCTTTTCTAGTTTATAAGAATTTCTTGTTTCTGTTATATGTTAGAACTGCATTAAATTGAATTTTCTTTACAAAAAAAATTATATACAGTATACTCTCTCTTAAGCGGACACCTAAGGGATTGATGACTTTGTCCGCTTATGAGACGTGCCCGTTTATGAGAGAAACACAAAAAGAGTAATCAATAATCTGTAATATTGTGCATACATATATGTATTAATCTTTAAACACTTTTATTACATACATACATATACATATTTGTAAAGGTAAAACAAAATCAACAGCATTTTCATTTACTATAATATTTTTTTTATTATAATTTTTTATTATATAAAAAGAAAAAAAATATAAAAATAAGACAAAGTAAACAAAATTTTCATTAATATTTTTGCGAATAAAAAAGAAAAAGCTTGAAAGACCAGATATTGAAATTAATTTGAAAAGAACGTAATTTTAGCTGGGCGAGTTTTTCCTTTAATTTCAATATCTTGCAAAGGCATTTGAATATTAGTCAGCATTTTAACACTTTCAAGTTCGTTGTGATGTAAAGAAAACGCTTTAAGTTTTCTTATGGCTCAATAAGCCTCTTTATGTTTTCGGGAATCCCCTTCTGCATGCACGTTTTTTTGAAAAGTCAACTTAACGAATAAAGAAATAAAGAAAAATGTAAACAAAAAAATAGTATTACCATGCAATAAGCTGTCCGGTTATGGCGAAATAAAATAACATACATATTGGAAAAAAGTGTCCGCGTCCTCTTATGGGAGGGTTGCCCGCTTAAGAGGGAATTATTTTTAAAATCCCTTACAATTTTTTCGGGTACAGAAAAGAGTGTGCGAATATGGTTGGTGTCCGCTTATGGGAGATGTCCTTTAGGAGAGAGTACACTGTATATGACAAATACATTTTTTATAATTTATATTTTTCCTGAAGATGTACACAACAAAGTAACGAAAAATAAAAAAAAAATTAATATATTATTAAAATTTTTATATAAAAATACATCTTAAGATAAAATAATAAGAAGAATAAAAAATGTACTGATTAACCCCCCTTTGCAAATTTTAAATAACTAATTAAAATATTTAATTAAATTACGTACATGTGTATGCCAAAATAGAATGTAGCATCAACATTCTATGGTTTAATGGATTGGACATTATTAAATATTTCTTGAAATTTCGGATCCATTACTTACATCCACTATTGTTGAAAAATTCATGCGAACGAAGAATGTCTGAGAAAGTGTTGCCAACTGTGGTTTTTTGGTATTTTTTTATTTGTTTTTTTTTTTTTTTTTGAAAACTCCACATTTTCCATAAAGTCTGCTCTACATTTTTAAATATATTTTCTATATATATTATAAATTGATTGTAGTAGTATCTAGAATGAATTAGAGAATACAATGGAAGATTTGATAATATAACGAAATGTTGCCGAAACATGTTGACAATATGTTTGTATCTATATTATAAGAAATTTTCTTTATAATATTTTCTAGTTTGCGAAAATTGTTACATAACATTCTTTACTTCGATTGGAAACATTTATAAGTTGTTGGTTGATATTTTGGTCTGATATTACTTTGTACTTTGGGGGGGAAATGCTGGTACAAAAAAGCAGGTTACAACTTTTGCAACATATTGCACATACATTTTTCTAAAACTTTAAGGTGTTATTAAACAATATTTCACACGAAATTTTGAAAGAAGTAAAGCTGTTCTTGTTAGCTAAACTTGACAAAAAAAAATGCTTAACAGAAGTATAATATATAATTTTATTTTTCATTTACAATTTATTCTCTATAAATTTTTATTAATTTTTTAAGCAAATATTTCTTTTATTACATATATCCTTTTATATCGCTTTATACTCTTTATATGATTAGCTTCAAGTGCCACTATTTGTTATTTCCGTACAGTACCAACTCTGGTATTCGTTTAAGGTCCTTTGTGAGTTCTAAAGTTGAATTTAATTTTTAAGGTGAGTCTTCTTGCTAGCGAGTCACAGACGCGTTAAATATTTACTTTTTAAAATAAAATTAAATTTGTAATTTGGCTATATTGCATTCTTGGGCTATAATGCTATTATTTGTATTCGTAGATTGTACTGCTCATAAGCACTAGTAAAAAGTTACGACATTAGCAATGTTGTGTTGTGGTCCTAAAGAATTTTTCTGGTTCTAATTTGTGACGTTGTGACTTTCATAATAAATTCTATAGTTTCCACAAGTTTATGTCAATGCACGTTTCCCCAAAAGTATGCATTATATATCATACATTATCTGAAATATTCCAGTAAACCAATTCTAGAAGGTTTTTAATCATAGTACTTTATTCGTAAACTAATCGGAGATATATTGGCATGAAATATTAGTGAAATTATGTTGTAAATTTTGCAGTTTATTTATTTTGCCCTTCGGAGAAATATTTGATTGCTGGAATGCAGCTCAACGATTTTCATAAATGCCAGCACTCCTCAATAATCTAACCAGTAAAATGTTACTGCAACACTTTGATGTGTCATACGGTTTTACCTTATTGAACTAAAAATTCTAATTAAAAGCAATTGCAACTTCAAATTCAGAAAATAAATTTTAAAAAAGTTTTTTTACAAAAAAAAACATAAATTTTTTTCATAAACTTCATAAAATTTGGTTTATATGTGAAAAATTGAAGAGCGTATTTGAATACTCGTATTTTGGTATGCAATAAGGAAATTAACTTTATATTTAAATGCTGGTGGTTGTCTATGGCAAACATGTATAAACATGATTGTGAGCTTGCGTGTGCATGTCTCTGGATACGCGTCATTGTTGTATTTTATATTCATGGAGAAATTAAATTTCTTTCTTCTTTTGCCAAGTTTGTGCAAAAGATTTGAAAAGTTATAAAATTTTAAAGTTAATTCTGTTAATAAATTATGCTGGTTATTGAAAAGGAAAAGAAACAAAAAGTGTAGGGAATTTCTTTGCTGCAAAATCGTAAATCTGAGTTTAGAGATGGAAAAGTTGTGGGTAAAGAAAATCAATTTTAATGCATGAAATAGAAAAACTTTTGACAATGGAGAAGCAAATATATAGCAAGACTTGTTTCATATTTTTCAAGCATTAAAATAAATTATTTTCTTCATATTTAATACTGGCCTTTAAAACTTTTCATTTTAGACTGAAAGTTTGTTAAAAAAAATTATTATAAAAACTTTAAATATAAAAATCAAATATGCCAATCCACCTTGTTTGCAATGATGTGAAAGTTTTCCATTTTAGTTCAGTCTGAAATTTCAAGTACTATAAATTTGTTATAATCAAAGTTTATTTTAAAAGTTGTATTGCGATGAATTAAACTTCCCAAGGGAGCTACAGACAATTTACCAAGAACAACTGTGATAAGTGAGACAGAAGTGTATGCAGTTTAAAATATATTTTTTAATATAAAATGAATATTATACATATTATATTATTTATTATAATAATTACTTTGGCACCAATTACTTTGCATAAAAGAATTATTGCAATTCCAATAAAGTTTTGAAAGCTTTATTTTAACTTGTAGGCTAATATTTCTATCTGACAAGATATTAATTATCCGCTTTATTATCAATTATTTTTTCCCATGAAATTTTCATAGAGTTTCAACCATCTTCTCTTTATTCCCTAATTTAGTTTTTGAGTAGGCAAGCAGTTTGCTTTCCATTCAATTTTCTTATTTGGAAAATCCCTCAAAAATTTAATAGTATGCACTTGTGTGAAATCCTAAAAGCATGCTTCAATTTTTGTTTAAATAAACTTAGCCTCATGGTAGAATAAGCAAAAGAAACTTGGGAATACTAAAGTTAAGTGTTCTAGAGAAAAGTTAAGCTTAAAAGTCACAGCAAAAAGTCAATGTTGGCGTAAATGACACTAAGCTGATATAGAAAGTAAAGCAAAATAGAACTTGCATAAGCAAAGCAACAAAAAAAAAAAAAAAAAAAAAAAAGCAACGAAAATGAAAACATTTAAAATAAAATAAAAACAAGATGAACAAAACTAAACCAAATAATAAAAATTTGTATGTGTGTGTATGTGTGTGTATGTGTAGTCGTATATACATATATATAAACGTAGAATGTCAATGAGAAACATGCTGGCTGGTTGGTTTTATATGAATGGTCGTCTGCTTTAGAAATTTCTTTAGGATTTTGATTTTCTAGTTTCATGTGTTTTCTTGTTTCTTGGTGATGACGATGATGATGAAAATGTTTTACACGATATAAATTTAGAGTTATTTTAGTAGATTTTGTTTGGCTTCTCCCTTTTTTACAAAATTTAAGAAAATATTTAGTATAGATTACAGTGGGAAGCAAACAAGCAGAAAGTTATATAGGTAACGTTTTCCTAGAAAATTCGCTAACTTATTAAATTGTGCAAAAAGCGACAGAAAATTTAAAATCCTTCACTTTCGTTCCCAGATGCACCGAAAAGGATTATAATACATTTATTAGATCATGTTATAACACCGTAAAATCTTTTGCCCGCCCTTTTTTATTACTACGTTTTTTTCTCGCATTCTTTATACTTGTATTTCTCTATTTTCTTCACTTTAAGCAAAGTAACCCTTAAGAGGAACTAGAAAAATATATTATTTATTTTGTATACATGTGTGGCGAAAATAAGAGCACACAGTTTATTATTTATGTATATTTTCACCTACATTTATGTTATTTATGTGTATAAAGCACACTTCCAATTTCACACACACACACACACACACACATGCTCACGCACCCATCCATATACAAATATTTTTTTATATACAAAAAGTTAAAGGACGACTATGACTATATAATAAAAATAAATAACTAAAAAACAAAGCACAAAAAAAAAAGAAAGCAAAGACAGAAATAAAAATAAATAAATAAATAAAGCACACAACCCCCTCACGTAAAATTTAAAAAGCAGGACAAGCAAAAGGGGTAAAATGAACCAGAGAAACGAAATAAGCAGAAAACAAGGTTATTTAGTATTAAGATGCACACTCTCCTTTAGGTTTTCGACAATTTATAGCAAATATACGCCTCGTAAGTAGGAAACTGTTAAGGTATGAGTGCCAGCAAGTAGATGTGACAGCCTACAGTGTGTGTAAATATTCCTTAGTGGCACATGGTATCCGGCTTTTTTCATTTTATTGTTGTTTATTTGTATTCTGTTTCAACTATCTTTTGCAAAACACACACTCCGTGTAGTTTTTCAAATCCGTATAGACGAATACACATATATTGCTTTGCACTTATACTATCATAATCCGTTGCTATTATGTTTATGGAAAATAGAGAATCTTAGTTAGATCCTTCTGAACACACTTGTAAGCTTAAGCAGCATGAAATCGAGAGGAAGAGGCTGTGAAAAGGGTATTGCAATGAGGACAGAGGAAATTTTTTAAGCTGGTAGCAGCAGCATTCAATATGCGAGGACCCACATCGCAACAGCCATTTCAAAAACAAAAGGTTATGACTTTTACCAAATTTGGGTAGCGCCTCATCGAAGGCACTACTAACAAAATACTCTGTAGAAAGTAATACTTTCACTGTCATTTTATTCGGGAAGGGACCTAAATAAAATATTTCTTCAGTAATAAGAGAGGTATAATAATAACTGTTTAAAAATACCTAATAAAATATTTAATTATTTGCCTGGACTTCTGGCTCTAACTTTGACCATTTAGGCTGCTAATTGGCTGGTATGTCCTTTTAGCATAAGCAAGCAATTTTTCAATTCATCAATTTTCGTCAGATATTTACTTAACTAGTAGTATTTGTAAATGTAAAAATAGATTGATTGTGAATATGCCTACATTACGAATAAAGTCTGGTTGTTGTGTAGGTCTGCACTCCTTTTTCAAGGATTGTTCAGAATATGACCATAATACATCCCGGATTGGGTTTATTTTTTTTTATAAAAAATTTTGTTATATAAAGTAAAATATTAGCACAAAACTGCAATTGATTTTTTATGCTGCCGTTGTTCCTGTTGGCATATTTTACAAGACCATGTAAAAGTAAAATTAAGTTTATTTATTATACGTTTGTAGTATCTATAAAATGTTAAATATATTTTAGTGTGCTTATTAGTAGGACTTTCTTTTTAAAATTATTAATATATACATATAAAAAGATTTTCGAAAGCCTAAAGAGTAAAAATTAAAAAAACAGAAAAAAATTACGAGAAAATTACTGGAAATAAATTTTATTTCTATAATTGAATTGAAACTTTTGAGAGTCTTTGTTTAAAGCATTTAGAAATATATGATACATAGATATGATTCAGGTATTCTTAAGCAAAGTATACAAAAGGGATGTATCATCACACCAGATGTATAAGATACGGTCATAAGTATCATGGTTGCTATTGGGAGTAGTTTATTGATCGCTGGGGATCTGGTGCAACTTTAGAATTTGGTATAATACCTTTTTTTTAAAATCCAAATATCCAATTTAATATCATTTCATTAAAGCGATTTATGCCTAAACAATTACCTTTAAGTTTGAAATAATAAATTATGCCCATTACTATTGCCATTGGCCTTTTCAACCATGTAATTAACGTCGGAAGAAACCCCTTTATTGAGAGGTTGAACTTGAAAACGTTGTTACTGAAAGGGAATTTAATACACCCTTCATCGTGCTAATAAAAAAGCACGTATTATATTAAGCATCGTTTCATACTGTTAATGTAATATTACATTGAATATATGAATTTATTTTACGACAGACATTCATCTTGAAATTAATTCCACTATCCATAAATCACTTTAAATTATGTATCGTAGTTCTACTCAAGTTATACGCGTGTAGCGCCTAAAACTATGCAGTACACACTATTTATCGTGCACACGCACATTTAACCCTCTCCTAAAGTTCACTTTCTATAAGTTTCTTTTTTTTTTTAGCAAACTTCCACACTAATCACATCGACACTGCACCGCCTTCTCTTTCTCCTCCTCACGTCTCTACTTATAGCATACCTTCTTCCGCAACTGCTTTTGTATATGTGAGAGTGTGTTGTTTTTTTAATTGTAAGACTATGCGGGCCATAAATAAATAAACATAACTTTTTTAATTTTTTTTTTTTTAATTTTATTCACACATACTTGCATACAAACAAAGTTTCTATTTCTTTACAGTTATAATTTTTTTTCTTGACCGAAACATAGATTTCTTTATGTATTTGTATTGGTCCACACTAAAATAAATAATAAATAAAGAAAAAATTTTTTTTGTTTATTTTTAACAAAAATCCATTTCATTTTTCTGTAGTTTCTGTCATACTCGTAAATAATAAAATGGGAAGCATGAAAGAATATTTTTCTTTTGATTTTTTTATTTTTTTTTATGAGAAATTTATGGTCATAAATTTTTGTTGTAAATAAAAATACAAATAATTGTGGTTATTTTCAGCTTGACCAATATCAGGCTAAGAAATAAAAGAGGAATTAGAAGTATTTGTTGTTGAGTTTGGCCTTGCTTTCATATAAATCAAAGGATTAGTTTTTACATTCATGAGTTGCTGGTATTTGGAAAGAACAATTTTACAGGAAAATATGAAAGTTATTGCTTTTTTTTATTTAATGTAATTTTTATTCCGAATTTTACTGATTTTAGTGTATAAAAGTTAATTGCGCTGGAATTGTATAAGATTTAGGTTAATACCAGTCAAAGGGGTCGGCGCAAGTATTCTTAATACTCTCTGTAAACTTTAGCAAGCACGAGAAACATCATAGCACGCAAACATTATGATTTCGTGCAAAAACTGCTTCGAAGAATCTGCCAGATAAATTTCATAATTTAGCGATCCACGGGGTATAGACATCCTTTATATTAGTTTATATTAAAAAACACTTTTCAGATAACTCTCTTTATATAACTTATACACTTAACCCTGTTTCTACAAGGAACACCCAGTAATTTAAGGGGGAAGCCGGGGAATCACCAAGTGGAAAATTTATGCCAATAGTTAACAAGCTTGCAGATGCATACTTTCAGGTATACGGAGGTCCTTTCAAAGTATATGCTGAACAGAGCCATCTTAATATTTAATTGTATGGCAAATATCTACTATTTAAGTTCGTGGAAAAGAAACGAATTCTGCATTTAGTCTTAAGCTCGGTTTGCTGTAAAGGCTAACGTTACTCATTAAGCCTCCACCTCGAACAAAGAGAATTTTTAATTTCATATTTTTTCCACTCTGTTTATCATTTGGAATTGAAAATGTCATTGGCAATGCTGAAAAATAATATTAATGACACACGGCCATTTGTGTTCTCGTGTCACAGTAAACTTTACTGCAAACATCGTCCTTAAAAAATTTCAAAGGGCTATAGTTATGGGAGCTAAAAATCGGTAGAGTAATTTCCATTACCACATTGTAGAAGCAGGTCTACTTCTCTTTCTCTTTCTTTCGCAAATACAACTTTCACTGCAAATGACTTGGCAAAATCTGTCCTTTAAAATATTAAAGGCCCTTAGTTATTGGGCCTAGAAATAAAAGCTTAATGGTATTGATGTATAATCGGCGAAATATTAGATTCCTATAAGCCTTTCAGGACCTAATAACTCATCTAGATGGCTAATGTATATCACTGCAGAATGTTCTAGAGACAATTTGAAATATTAAAAAAGGGTCTGTTGAGCCCAGTGTTTTACTAAACAAATAAATAAGCAAAAAAATTTAAAAACTCTTTAATATATTTAATACAATAATTTTTTAATAAATAAAGATACGTGTTTGATCAAAGAGAATGAACGTTTTAAACAACAATAAAGGAAAGGCAGATTGATATAAAAAAAGCTTTTGATACTGAAATTCTTTACAAAAGTAACATTAATATTTGCCATTCTATTTAAGTAATTGTAAGACGTTGGCTGATCGGTTCTTCTCCTCTACTTGAAATAGATTAGATTGTCTCAAAGGCTTTCAAGAAAATGGAAAATTCGCTTTTCTAAATTCCTAAAGTTTTCAGAACTATTGAGTTGTGGTTTTACACACGTTTGCATTCTAAACCACTTGAAACCATTTCTTTAATGCTTTAGCAACGGTTTTATAATTATCCCTAAAGTATGCTTTACTTAATTGCCGCTGCTTACAAATTTTCCCTCTAATATTTACATGTTTACTGTTTTTTCTTTTGTCGAGTTCATGTTGAATATAAATTTGTTTCCTTTATCAAATGTGTATTTAGGAAATTTGTTAAAACCTTTTTCCATTTATTTCAGTTAAGAGCAAAAAATAGGAACAATCTTAAACTACTCTGAAAAATTAATTAGAGGTTGTCGCTAAGAAAGGCTTATAAATAATGGGGGAAAGCAAGAAAAAAAAAAAAAAAACTTCTAAAAACTTTTCTAAAGAAAGAAGGGGGAACAATATTTATATGCATAATTCAACCTAATATAAAATGAAAGAAAACATTTAATAAATAGAGTTTAAACATGAATGTGAATAAATGCAGCAGCACCATTAGAAAATATTAAAATAAATTTTTTTAATAAATTTATTTTAAATTTTAGAAAATCCTTTTCAGCTTTTTCGAGGTTTTTCTAAAAATAATTTTTTAAAACTTTTCTTTTATTTTATTGTGTTTGTGTTTGTGTAAAAAGCTTGGGATTTCTAATTTTATTATTTCATATAAAAAATACAAATGCTACGTGCTACATGCCGGTGTGCCATTAATATTATTTGTCAGCATTTCCAGTGACATTTACAACTCTAAATGAAAAACGTAGTGGAAAAAATATGAAATTAAAAATTCTATTTGTTAAATTATGACTGCTATAAACAAATTTATGTTTATTTTCATTTTTTATTCACTTAAAGCGCATTACATTGTAGCAATGCTGTGGCACGTTGTCTGCCTTCGATGTTAATGATTACACATCAAAAATATTTCATGAAACAAGAAAAAAAAAAAATGATAAAAAATAAAAAATAATGCAAAATAAGCAGGAAAATTGTGACCATAAAAAATGTGTTAATTTAATATAAAACTAATTTATTTTGTATTTATGGATTTTGAAAATAAAAAACGAATAAAAATCCTTCATTAATGCAGCAGATATAAAAAAACATTAACATGAAACATGAAAAATTATTGAAAATGTGTTAAATACGGCATAAATAAAATGACATTAACATTTATTTTTAACAATTTAAATATTAAAATTACAAAACAATTGGCAAGAAAAAAGTTGGCGACAAAAGTTATTTATAAAAAAAAAAAAAAAATCCGACAAACAATAACGATTTCGTAAAATCGTTTTGCAATTTATAACGCATTCGAATGAAAAAAAAAATTAATTAAAATGCATAAACATAACCGCAGTATCGTAAAAAAAAAATTAAAACTCACTAAGTGTTAATAAAAAAAGGACGTATAAAAAACTGACTCAAATGGCCGTTGGAAAAACTCCGTAAAAAAATTCGTGTATAAAAATGAAAGAATAAATTCGAACTTGGCTAATGAGGCAGCCAGCATGTGAAAAGAAATTCATTTGCTTCTACTGAAACTCTTTATTGTCCAGAAATTCTCTTTTTGTACTCTTCAGCTTAAAGCGAAAAAGTTTTTAAATTTAGATTACTTTGACTCTCTCTAAAGATTCAAGGCTATCAGCGAGCAATAGCTCGAAGTGCACCATAGATGACGGGAGGGAAACCCTCGGCTGGTTCTTTACCTGCCTGGAAGTTTCCCCTTTTATTCCTTGTCCAACTTAATTATTGATAAAAATTGGTTCATAGAATACCTTCTAGTTTATATTCACGCATTAAATACGATTAACGCTGTAGTTGCTCTTATATAGTATAAAGCGAAGTATGTCAGTTCAATTGTATTATATAGCAGATAACGTCACAATATATATTTGTAGTGAATCGCCAAGTTTGTGGATCTAAATTTGAATCAGAAATTTTGTAGAGTGACACAGTGAAAAAAAAAATAATTAGCTAGCTGCATTAGATGGCCGCATTAGCTGTCTTCATTAGCTGACTGCATTAACCGGCTGCATTACTGAACTCAATAACAGCTGCTGAAATTTTTATTTATGAGAATTTTTCTTTCATTTTTATATGGTTTTTCCTTTTTGGGAATCCCCTTATCCACTAGTATTCGTAATAGCATTCATATGCTTATTATAGAGACAAAACTCACTTAATTTTAAATTGAATTGTCATCTTTGAGAGCTGAACTCCAGCCGGATTAGCTTTTTTTATTTTTTTCCTAAAAGCTTTTTATAATAAGAAGTACTGGAACACTCTTTAAAAAAAAATTTTAATTTTTAACTTTTAGTTGGCATTAGTCACCCAATAACTAGTTGACTAGTGATAACTTAAAACTAAATAAGAACAACAAAACTGATTGTAACATGAAAGCTGTGTTTGCTAAAATTAGTCATATGGAGAACAGAATGGATGCAGGTGACTCTTAAGAACGGCCGTAGTTGAGGCTAGTGAGCAAAAGTCTGATTTGTCCATTTTTCAGAGAGTTTATTACAATATATTTGGCATAAAATATCAAGTGCTAAGGATCTCATACTGTTATATGTCGCTTGGGCACCAGCGAAACGGTTTCTGCCTACTTTCGCTTTGGTGGAGACACTATCAAGCTGAAAAGTCATACTTGGAGCTGGAAAAATTTAAATTATTAAATTTAATTAATTATTGGAAGATTTTTTTTTCACATTGTCAAATTACACTTATTTCATAAAGTTTTAATTTCAGGAACATTGGAGAGCATTGAAGCTTCAAGCTTAAAAATGAGACAGAATCGTTGAGGCTCTCGCCCGATGATGGATAATTTTATGTCGTTATTGAAAGGCATTAAGGTGAACAGCGAAAGACAATTGCTTATTTGTTAAACTTCATATTATTCTTAATAGAAATAAAAAATAAAAAAATGGGCCTTTGCGCCTAAAGATATGCTTGCAAAAATGCTTTTGACTCGCAGTTAGTCAGTTGGAAGTTAGTTGGAAGTTAATTAGATTTTGTAAGATTACAGCATAGTGAAATAACTTGCTAAACTTAATGGAATTTAATGCTGCTTCTATTTTCATTATACTAACGAAATTACTCATTTACACCTCTGGCTGCTATAGTGTTAATTTACTAACTTTTTTCCATTGGCATTTTCTTTTTTGCGCCTTTTTTTTGTTGTTGCAAAAATGCAAGTTATAAATTATTTATACAATTAATTAACATAACAAATACATTTTGTTGAGGAAAAAAATTTAAAAAAATTAAACAACAACCTCATTATAAACCATTAAACACATACAAACAGCCAACTGGCGGCCAATGACAGTATATAAATTCACACAGAAAAACCCAATTCAAACTACATAAACACATTATTAAATAGATTTGTTTATAAACTAATACATACGCATGTAATCTATTGTATACCATGGCGAATAATATGTTTATTTATATAAAATAAATGTACAACAACGCATATGAATTGCAAATATTCCAATAGACTAAATTAATAGTGCTTTAAAATCAGTCCGGGATTAAATTAAGTCTTTGATGTTTAACTGTGAAAAACCAGACAGAGATTGAAGTTCAAATAGTAATTTAATTTTATTAAAGGATTCATTTTTCTATTTTATCGAAAATATTTCTTTTCAATTCGGGGAGGGGGGAAATAATTTGGTTTCGAAAGGAAATAGTAGGGGGTTTGAAGCAGTTCTATTTGGCTCTCTATTTGAGTTAATAAACAAATTTAACAATTTTTTTTTAAACAAATTAACCTGGAAGCTTGTCTGCAGGAAAAAAGTTAGGCTCAAGGCAGGATTCGAAGACGCGATCTCCGTTTTAGTAGGGCTGTGCATAATTCATTCGCCTTCCTCTTTATTTCCTCTTTAAAATTATAATTAAAAAGTTTTCAAACATTTCAGACCGAATGCTGACATTAAGAAGTCAGAGCTGAGAACGAAATGTCCTGAAAAAATTCACCATTAGCCATAAAAATCATTTGGTAGTAAAATGTTAAAAAATACGAGGTAAATTATAAAGTATTTCAAAATTAATATTAAGAAAATGAAAAAAATTGAAAACAAGTTATAATGCTGTTGATGTTGTGATGCAGTTTAAACTATACCGGGTTAGTTCTCAATTCAACAAATGTATGGAGCCTTTTAGTGGTAAAAATGTTCCTTTTAAAATATTATACATATCTTAAACTATCATATTTTAAAGAGTGAGAACATAATCATTTGCCAGCATCTGGCTCCAGTCACAAAAACATTACCACACATATTTTTCAAAACGAGTTAGATTCTGATTAGAAATATATTTACTATCTGCTGCTGAACAAGTCATGGAATATAATTTGTGTAACTTTAAATATCTTTAAAACAATCAAGAAGCGGCCACACGCCGCAGGCAATGCTAATTAAAATTTTAAAAATTTATAAAGGTGTCACTGGGTAGACTACGAAATTAAAAATGTGAAAAGGATAAAAAACTCAGTTTTCAACACTTATTTATATTGAATCATTTGTAACTTCTTTTCTCAGCGTAGAGAATAAAGTAAATACACGCACGTTTAAAGTAAATACACACAAACATGCACATGACAGCCAAGATAAATAAATTCGTATTGTCGTTCATTTAAAAATGACAAAAAAAAAAAAAAAAAAAAAAAACAGAACTTATTGCATATCTGTCTGCAAGAGCAAACAAATTTAAAATACTTTTTACACAGTTATACACTTTATTTTAATAGCAAGTCTACGAATACAATTAAAACAAGTGAAATAATCATGCTCATGCATGTACAAACATGCTAATGTATGTATATACGTACGAAACTGCTGCAAGTAGACACACAGACGCTGCATTGATTTTAAAAGCGATTGCGTGTTTGTGTAAGTTAGTGATAACGGCTGTGAGTTTAATGGCATGTGTGTGTGCGGGCATGTAAATGTTTTCCATGTGCCGCTGATTTCTCTGCCAAAACAGTTAATTGCCATTATAACGGGATTTTTTCTGCTGAGATTGCGGAAACTAAAGAGAAATGAAATTGTAATATGTGTCTACTTAAAATTTTTTTCCCTACTCTGCAGCAACAGCATTGAAAATAACAACAACTAAAATGACTGCAGCAACAACAACAAAACCCCATAACAACAACAATAAAACAACAACAAAAAAATGAAGAAAAACTTACACATGAATGTGTAACGGTTTATAGTGTTTTGGTTGCTGCAAAAGCGTAGCGAAGAAAATAGTCGTTATTATTGCATATTGTTACTGTTAATATCCTTTACATTTACGCACACAAACCGATGTAATCACTTGTATAAATATGTAAAGATGTTGATTATAATGAGCCTGATTCAGGATAATAATGATAATGTTGTTCATTCTCTCACCGAGTTGTTCAGTTGTACTTTAATTCATTCTGTCATCCATTCATTCAGTCATGATGATTATGCTGATGACTATTGTAAAGTAATTTTTAAAGGATATGATTGCCTTTTACTCCATTTAAACATGCATAAATGTAAAATGTATTTTAAATGAAATGGAAAATAAGACAATTATTTAAAATGCTGTCTATATTTAATACTTTGCTGAGTTGTGACAGATTTTCTTTTCATATCATGAGATTTTTGTTTCAGGCATTATTGCTTTATTTAAGTGGGTTAATAATTTATATTTGAAAAGATTTTTCCCATTTACTTGTAAAAACCATACATATTGTTTTAGGCTTAAAGAATTAAAGTGTAATTAAGTAAGTCTAAAAGTCTACACACTGGCAGCTTTATAAGTTATTAATATTTAAATTGGTATTAAAACCTCACGGCTGCTACTTGTTGACTGCTAAAACTATATCCTATGAAAGATAATCCTTTTTTTTATACTTTATGGAAATAAAGTTAAAACTTATTTGCTATTTAAATTAGCAAAAAATTTAAATTTCTTCGAAGTGTCGGCTGGCTTCCCATTGCATTTCACTGCATTTTAATACAGTTTATTTGGCACGCCCTATTTAATCTATTTTAGAACAGCCAACTATTAGGCCGACAGACAATTAAAAATAGGTGAAGTGATAACTGAAATGAAATTGACCATTTTCTCAGAAATATAATAAATAAATAATAGATAAATATTGTTTCTTTATAAGTTCTGTATTTATATTTTATCTACTTGCCTAGCGCGTAACGAGTTTGACACATTAACTAGAATGTATTGTTGCCTGACGGGATTTAAATATTTAAGCATTGACTTGCAATAATTATGTCTTCTCGAGCCGTTTCACATTCTTTTTAAGAAATAGTTTTTAATCTTCTAAACGCAAAGTATTATAATTGTATTTCGCACTAATAGATTACTAAGCAAACTTGTATAATATCCCCTTGAGCTATGCTACACTTTTCAAATTTGTTATAATAATTAATTTTATACACAACAATAACTATTAAGTTATTTCTCTTCACTTTTTACGAAAATTAAAAAACAATCTACTTGAAACTTTATTGTTTTCTTAGTGACATCTTAAGCAGCAGCAGTAATAATAACAACAATAACAGCAACAAGGAGGGCACTACAGTTTTAGATGGAGAATTCAAGAAAAAGGGAAGTCTGTATTCGTATGTAAACATGTGTGAGTGTGTGCAAAATATTGAAAAATATTGCCACTTAGAGTAAATGAGTCATTCAGTAAGTAAAATGTTAACATCTCGATGTAGGCACTTGTACAACCTTATGTGTTACAAGAGTGTATTAATGCCGACATGGTGTGTGCGTGTGTGCGTGTGTGCGTAAGAGCATGATCTTTCATGTTTTAATGCTACAGTAACATGTGTGTTTGCTTGAGCGCAATGGAGGCATATCTTACCTTCCATTGTGTATGCATTTGGTTGGATGTGTGAGTGATATTTGCTCTGCATTGTGCTTGTATGTGGTATCAATTTATTTACCTAAAGTATGTGTCTGACATTTATAACCTAAAATTTTAACATTATGTGTACTATGTGTTGTTGCAACGACTACACCACAACAACAATATTTGCATCAACATCAATATCATACAGCAATAACTAACAATAACATCTTCAGCATCATCATTGTAATTTTCTCTAATATCGTCATTTTCATCGTCATCATTCTCAAGCCTTTATGCTCAAATTCCTCTCCAACCTCTCAGCCCATTTCATTCTGCCATTACACAATTTAGATTTACGTGTGTAGTACATCTCGGCAACAATGCTCGTGCCGCATACATTTTAACAGCTGCAGCATCATCATGATTTTTTTTATTATATACATATATTTTTTTTCTTTTTTTTGCCTTCTCTTATACAATATTGCTTTTAGTAATGCGTATGCAAACATGTATTTGTATTCATAGATATTCATATGTGTGGCCACATGTGTGTGTTGGCTTGTATTTTAGAATGTTGCACATACTTAATAACTTAAGTCAACCTTATATTGCCATTGTGCTCGTATGTTCCTCCGTATATACACAAATTGGTATTTAAGTATGTCATTTGCTAATATTACTATCTATATATATATTAGCGTGAACAGCCACACACACACACACACACACACACACACACACATGCACACTTGCATGCATGCAGGGGTATACAACTGTAAGTATGTTGTATAGTATGTATATTGGCTTGGCAAGAGGTACGATACGTACCACAACACTCGGTGGTGGCTGTCATCTGTGATTTAAAAGAAATAGACTATTAATATATTAAAACGGTAACGCTGCTAGTTGAGGCAAGCACGAGGTAGGAGGAATAGAGATATAGAAATTTTAGCAAATCTATGTGTTCTTATTGTTTGATGGCTTTTACTGCTGCCTTGCTGCTTCTTCAAACACAAAAGGCCCAGTAAATACAGATAAGCAGCTAATCGATATTTCCTTCTGAATAAATAATAAACAACGTACCATTTACGCATGCAAAGTAGGAAACAATAATTTTAATAGTTAATACCGATAATCGACATCGCTTAATAAACGCTAAAAGAAATTGCCATTAATAAACCATTTTCTTTTTTTTTTGTATTTTGTTAAAAGCATCCTGTTTATTTTCTATGGCAATATTTTTAAAATCGTTTTATATTCTAAAAATAATATAACGATAATAAATTTTATACAATTTTTATTCTATACAATTTTGTTTTTAAAATATTGCCGACAAAATTATATATTTTATTTAAAACTTTTAATGATCTGTGTAACAACTATTTTGTGTTAAGAATGTAAAACTAAAATTATTATAAATTAATGAATATTAATTTAACTTTTTTCTTTTTTAATTTTTCTTAATTTCTTTCAAAAAATTTTCTATTCAAAAATTTTGAAATAAAAAAAAAAAATTGTAAATCATAAAATACTTAAAAAAGTTGTTGTAATTATTAAAAAGTATTTTAATTTTGTTTATTTCATTCTTTTATAAATAGAGATAGAAAATTATTTCTATAATAAAATTAATTAAATAAATTTTTTTTAAGTGAGTGAGAACTTTCTACGTCTTGACAGGAAAAAATGATTTTATTATTATTTTTTCTTTTATAAAAATATGTTTTAAGTTTTTCCTTTTATTTTTTAAGGGAAAACTATTTAAAAAAAATCAAAATCAGTAACGATTAATACTCTGTCAAAAAAAAAAATTTTATTTAAATATTTTCAATTTAAACAATTTAAAGCAGTCTTTAATTGTTGAAAAACCTTCAATAAACACTATTTTTTATCGATAAATATTTTTTCGCTTTATTATCGTTATATTTCCGGTTGATGCTGATGAGGTTTTCCAAAAAAATATTTATTTGTTTTATTAAAAAATTTTCAATATTGAAAATCATAATAGGACGTTAATGGGTCATCGTTAAGGAAAACAGATATTAAAAAACTTAATACCAAAATTTCAGACAATAAATTTTTAATCGATTAATATTCCCTAGTAAATTTTATTATTCAAATTTTTTATAGTTAAATTTCCTTGAATTTTTATTAGAAAAAATGTAGTGTACGATTTTTATAAATAGTTTCATAACTAATTAACGATAAACTTTCTCTAAAAATTTTTCTTTTCGAGAGAATAATTTATAGCAAACATTATATTCATGGACTCGGCCCAAAGCATATTTTTTGTTAATTAACAACTTTTATTCAATTATTTTTTGTGGAAGCACTTTCATAATGTTTATTAAAGATTTTTCAACAATATATATATAGTATATATATATTTTATTCGATAAATATTTTTTCGCTTTATTTTCGATATATATATATTAAATATATTAAAATATATAATATATATATATACATATATATTATTGAAAAATCTTTAATAAACATTATTTTCTGCCGATAAATATTTTTTCTCTTTATTATCGTTATATTTACTGTAGATGCTGAAGAGCTTTTCCCACAAAATATTTATTTGTTTTATTAAAAAAATTTAAATATTAAAAATCGGTATATGCATATCGATATATACATATATACCAATTCTTAAAAACATTTTTCTGTTAAATATTTTTCAAAAGAATTTTTTGGAGAATCGTGTGCATTTTCTGAAATCTAGCGTGCTTTATAAGTTCTAATTATTCTATCGACTAACTTGAAGCGCAACCTGATAATCTAAATACTCTGAGCCTAAAAAGTTTTTTTAAATTTATTTTTATTTGCTAATATTTTTCAGATAATATAATTAACGATAATATAATTTTTTACTGACTTATTTTTATGGCCACCTTTTATATCGATGTATTTAACGAATAAATCGCTATTTAACGAATAAATCAAAAATATCGCTATATATATTTCATAGAATCATAAGCAGGTTTTGAAACTATAGTGAAATTGTAATTTTCTGTATTGCCAAATTAAAAATAGTATATTCTGTGAGCTTTTAAAAAAAGAGGTGTTACCGTTGGGCAAATAAGCAAAATCGTTAATTTTTCCTTAACTATTTAAATATTGTTATCGCTAAATGTTTTTAAGTAACCTATTTGTGGGATAAATTTTACCGTAAAAATTCACACATGAAATGTTTTTTTTAAAAACTTTATCGATAATATAAATTTGTGAAAATAGAATTTTTTTAAAAAACATTTTACTCAAGAAATTTTTATTACGAAAAATAAGAAATTAACGGCATTTTTCCAAAGATGGTTAATCGATATTTTATGTGTTTATTTAAATACTCGTACATTCCTATTGTTTTAATGGAGTTTTCACAAGTTTTTTATAATAAATTATGGTGTTACTTAATTTTTTATAAAAATATTCTTTTGAATTATCCTTTTTAAAGCAGAAAGTATTTAATAAGTATTTCATTGTGCTTAGCAAGGAATGAATATTTTGAATGAATATTTTTTTTTTATAAATAAAGTTTATGACAAATTTTAACATTTAAAAATAATTCCTAAAAATGCTTTTATTGCAAATAAATTTTTAATAGCCTTCGTTTGTGTGGCTGATAGATAATTTTACACTTTTGGTTTTAAAATGTTATCGTCCTGCTGTACTCTTTGAAGCATAAACATTTTATGAAGTCACATTTACGGCGAGCGTAAAGGATTTTTATAGCCTGCTAGTTCAATTTATTGCCTGCAACAGTTTACAGTTTAAGCGTATCCTTTTTATTTCATTTGCCTGTTTCTGTGCCATTATTTGCATTTTTACCGCATGACCGCTTTTTTATTCATTTCATATTTAGACTTTTAAAACTCATCTTTTGTTATCAGTGAAACTATAAAATTTTGCACGTTTTCATCCTATTTATTCGATTTGGTTTCTTTCTGCTTTTCATCTCCAGTGATGAAGAAGTTTTCTTTTTCTTTTATTTTATATTCCAATGACAGATCCTTAATGGAGATTTAAGTTTTAAATTAAGATGTAACTTTGCTTTTTGCTAATCATAAAATACTTTACTTTTTATCGTGAATACCCTTATTATTTGCCAGCGAGTGCATGTGAATTCGAATTTTATTCTGGTTCATTTTTGATAGTATTTTTTTCATGTCGTATTAACTAAAATATATTAAGCGTAAATCTAATTTTTTATATGGAATTACACAATTTGCTGTGTGCTGTTTTCCCCGCTTATTTCTCATTTTAATTTTATTGTGTCCTGTTGAGGGTGAATATTGTATTTTTTATGCTATTGGATTTGCCATAATAGTTAACTATTGGTATGTGACACGCTGATGCTGATGCTGATGCTGATGGTGATGGTGATGCTGGACACGATTATGACGTTGATGTCTGAGTGGTTATTGTTCGTTTGAATAAATGGATAAACGTTTGTGAGTTTTTATGTTTCGCGTTTTTCCTGCGTGTGTCTGTTGTATTAAGTTGCTTTTGTGTCTATCATTGGTTTTCATGTGGCTACAACTACAGCTCGTACTTGCTAGTGTATGTTATTACCGCAAAAAGTCATTTAAACATTTTAAAATGGGAATTTTTACACATGTTTTCCCTGTTCACTACTTTTATTTTTGCTCTTTTTTCTTTTTTTTTTTATATATATATATATATATTTTTTGCACGATTTCATTTTGCAGGGGGCAGCCACCAACATGTGATATAAGTTTAATAGAAAAATAATTGTTATTTAGTTTGGGGTTTAATTTAGTGGCTTGTTGAAATTTAAACCAAAATAAAATATATGTTGCATATCCTTTGGGCTGAAAAAGGAATATCCCATATATAAAACAGGGTTTGTAGACAAAGCCGTAGGAATAGAAAAAATTTAATTTTATTTCCAGCAGAATTTAATCCAGCAAAATTAGATTGACAACCAACAACTATATTCGTGGTCATTAGAAAAAATTAAAAAATCATTTGACGTACTTATCCTTTTTTTGTTATACTTTTCTAATATTTTAGCCTCTTTGTTTGCCCTGTCTTCAGATGTAAGAATGTCTTTTCAAAAATTAAAAAAATATTGCATAACTTCAGGGGACTTTTAGCTATTGCAAATATATTTATCGCAAAATAATATTCCATTAAATTTATTAAATTTAAAAATAATGTAAATTATTTAAGAAAAATTTTGTGCTTCTGATTTTGTGTGCGTTTCAGACTTCAGGGTTCAGTTGTCAGAAATATAACATTATCAAAAAGAAACAAAAACAAATGTTGCATAAATTAATGAGGGTTTTTATTGAAAAGGGTATACAAAAGAAAAGGGAGCAAATCCAATAATCGGAATTACAAATTAGTTTGAAAACAAAAAGAAAATTAGGGTGGGCTCATAAAATTTATATTTCAGTACTTCATTGAATTTAACGTCATAAATAAATAAATTTAATCCTGCATATTCAAAGGAGTAAAAGTGGATTAACTGAAAATGAGGAATTTTTGAATTTAACAAATAATATAAACTTTCCAATTTGTTGTTATTTTAAACGTAATTCCTGCAAAGATTTTGTAGTAAGTTGGGGAAGCTAAAAAAGTGCTTTGAAAAGTTTATATTTTTTTCGGCTTTATATTTTTTGTTCGGCTTTATATTTTTTTTTGTATATAAATTTTTTTTTTTGATATAAATTATTTATTTTTATAAAAAATTTTTGTTTTTTTCTCTAATTTTCTTGCTAATACTTGACTTTGTGAAGTGAAAAAAATTTTTATACAACAACATAAAAAAATTACTTTAAATCCTAATAATACAAATTAAAAACATATAAAGGATTAAAAAGAGTGACAAAGATTTCTTTAAAAAAATAAAATAAAAATAATAATATTTTTTAACATATATAATAATTTTTTTTTAACATATTGATATATAATTTTAAAAAAAATTATATATCAATAAATATTGCATATTTTTAGGAGACTGCAATAAATTTATAAAAAACATTATCATAATTTAATATCAATATCAATATCATAATTTTTTAATTTATTATTAATAAAAAATTATGATTTATATTATATTTTATTTACAACATTATATATTATGAATAAAAAAAGATATACAATTTAAGAATTCTTTTATATTTCTATAATTTCAAATTCTATGGATTTTCTAAACAACAATTTCAATAATTTTATATTTGCTTACAATACAAGTTGTGGAAAAATTTCAATTTAATTTAAAATTGTTGGTGGTCTTAATGGGCAAGATATGTTTCTACAAGTCTAACACTGTTGCAAGGGGGGCCTTGAAATTTGCAATCAATTAATTAACTGAAATATATAAATGAATAGCCAAATAACAATAATTAAGTAAATAAATAAAGTTAAAAAGGCATAATTAAATATAATTTTTTATTCATTGTTTTATTATATCGATGATAAACGTTTTTTTAGCTGTTAAGTAAACACTGATTACGTTTACGTAATTTAAATACTCTAGTAACAATTAAGACAAGACATATTCAAGGACATGAGATAAAATTCACTCAAAGGCCTTTGGTGATATAATCAACAAACATTTGTGATTAAAGAGCAAAAACCAGAGGGATTAATTTTAAAAGATAATAATCATTGAATAAATTAATAAAAGTTGCATATTTTAGGGCAGATAAAAAAAAATCAAAAGCAATTGCAATTTAAAAAAAAAATTCTAATAATTCTTTTATACATTTTTATCTTAATAGGAATTTTTTATAAAAATCTATCAGTAGTCAAATATCTAATTAATTGCAGTAGAATATCTAATTTATTTTTTCTTTAAAAAATTTACTATAGTAATTAGTTGAGCTGAAGATTTTATAAAAAAATCAATGAATTGAGTTTATATAAAATGTCTATAAATAAAACAATAAAAAAAATTATAAAATTGATTTTTTTTTGTGAAACAGTTTGCAATTGTGTAGAAAAGGTTAAAAAAAATTTTCAATAATTTGGTTAAAAATATTTTGCAATTTCTAGAGAACTAAAGCCAATAGAAATAAAGAAAATATAATTTTTTTAAGGACAATTTAAAATTAAATCCAAAACAAATATTCCACCGAATCTTATTTTGTTATTCCACTGTATCGCGTATCCTTTTTAACCTTGAATGATTTTCAGAAAAAAAGCATATCAGCGCGCCTTTCTTTATCTTATTATAGCAATTTCTTATCGATATAAAATAGAGCTATGGGTTAATAAAAACACGTCTCAGGTTGATAATTTGTTATAGATTTCGTACACAATTTACCTCGAGCGAGGAAGACAGTGGCATGTATAAACGAATTGTTAAAAGATTTCTGTTATTGCTTTTCATTTTATACCTTTACCTCCGTTTTAACTGTTGGCACATGTGTTTCCTGAAATATTTTTCTCTACGCTTTGGGTCATTGTTCTCTGAATTGTTTTTTTCACTGCTTATGTCGTTCCTTCTTGCTTATGTTCTTGCATTTTCCTTAAATGTCCTTTTCCAAAAGGCCTTTGGTGGATGTTTAGTTACATTGAGTGACCTTTGCTGTACAACAACTTGCCCACTACTCATGTATTTATTTTAAGTGCAGGAGGTGATATTTGTTTTATATGTAAATTTCTATTTATCTGGCAGGGTGAGATGGAGGATTTATTTGGTTGTGTGATTATATATTTTAAGATATCCTTTACATTAAGCTTAATCGGTATTCTTTTAAGGTTTTATGGTTTACTCCTCTGTATAAAGCACGTGCTTTGGCTTTTTATCATGGAGGAAAGGCAGAAAAAATTAAAACTACTACTAAGCCATGCACGCTTGAGAATGTGTATGGGTATGTATGTATATGTGTGTGTGGAATTTGTGCTTTTCTGTAGGTTGATGTTTAATTTTTTTTCTTCCTTTTTACCAGCCTTAGACTACAACACGTACTTTTATGCTTGCTCAAGTCTAGTCAGGACTTCTGTTTTTTCTTCTTCTTCTGCTACGACACACTAAGTAGCATTTCATCTTTTAGCTTCTGTTCTGGTGATTCTTCTATGTACTCAATATGCATTCACACACGTATCTCAAGTAACTAAGCCACACACACACATACAAAGCCGAATGTATAAAATATTAAACTGACTCACACATACGCCATCATAGAACAGTTTGTTATGAAATTATATTTGTTTGCATGACTGCTCAGTATAAATTTATTTCTGTGAGCAACACAATACATACATACACTAATGAAAGAGATGCATGTGTTTGTGTTGGAATTTAGTAGAGTTCAAGTTACATTGAATGTGTAGCAGAAGCTGTTGGAGGTTAAAGTATTAAAGCCTAAAACTTAAACTTTTGGAGTTTAGTTTTGGAAAAAGAAAAGTTTTCCCGTGTTTCAGCACAGACACTGTAGGCACAGAAAGGCATTTGTCTAATAGAATATGGGCTTTTTCATGTTTATGATTTAAAGTTCTTCCTTAACCTTCAAAATGTGCTTAAAGTGTTAAAAGATTTAGCAACTTCCTCTGCCCATATCGTTTACTTTTTAAGCAAAAATGTTGTTATTTAATTTTCATTAATAGTTTTTTGAACTTTGTAGACTTTTCAGAGAGCGTATTTAACGTTTGTATTATCCTTTAAGAGTTTAAATTATTTAATTTTCACAAGTAAATATGAACATATTTTGTTTTAGCTGATTTTGGTATTATTTAGCGAAAAATACATTTCTAAATTAGCAAAAGTTCAAGACATTTAAATTGTCTGTTCATACAGAGTGCAGTGCACGAAATTTAGTGGCTTCTGGTATTGTAGAAATTTTTTAGAAATAAATTTTTTTTTGCAAATATTAAACATCAATACATCAATACTACTTCTCTGAAACTGACAATTTCAGGAAGCGTTTTTAATTTTATACAGGTCGTATTCACAAAAAGTAACTGTGCATGATCGGTCTTTATATATTTGAAGAGGATCTGAAAAGTTCTTTTTCTATTAAAAATATTTTTTTCAAGTACCTGCATGTTTTCCAGAAGAGCTCAGATTTAAACTTTTCTAGTCAAAAAAAAAAAAAAAAAAATGCCATCAAAAGGATTAATGAAAAGAGAAAAATTTTTAAAATTAAAAAGGATACTTAAAATTAGAATTTGTTTTGATATTCTCGGAAAATAAAAACGCAAATACAAAAAAGGGGTTAATTAAAAATGCCTAAAAAATATCCCAAATATCCTTTTTCTGATTGAAATCAACAAAAAAAAAATTCAAGTTGTTATATTTTTGAACTCGTTGAATTCTTATATAATTTATAAACTGGAAATAATTTTTAGTATATTTTTTATTAATCTTTAATTTTGAACAGTATAGGATAATGGAAGTAACAGCCATGCAATAGAAAAGTTTCAAGCTACAAACCGAAATGTTGAAAATTTATGAGGAATGCTAAGAAATAGTCCTTAATTTTAACTCTCATTTGAAACAAAAAACATGGAGTTTCTAAAACTTTTGGATTTACAAAATACTAATTTCGTTTAAGAAGAAAAATTAGTTGACTCATTCGGCTGAAATATTGGAATTTAATAAAATTTAATTGCAAATATACTTAGCCAAATTTTTGAATACGAGATTTCTCTGAATAAAAAATGAGCATCCATAATATTTAGAAATATGAAAAGAGTTGCTTTCAAAGGATATTAGTCAAAGGGGTTTAGAATCCAAGTCCTGATGGTGCTGCATAAGCAATCAGCAGCTAAAATACATGGATTAATAAAATTGATTGCCGTTTAGAGATTTATTGAGAGATATTTTGAAATTAAGTTACCAGTCATGTATCCTTTTTTTGGAGCACGTGTTTTTAACACAGAGATACGATTTCGGTTACCATAAAAGGGTAAAGGATATTTTTAAAGGATAATTTGAAATGATTTTAGAAATCATCTTGAAAATAAATTTAGTTTTTAACATTTTTATTAAAAATTAAACAAGAGCTTCAACTCATAGTTGAATAGCAGAACTACTATAAAAGTAAATTATGTGATATTTATCCTTATTTGGCTTAACAATCTATTTTATGAACTCTTTTTAAGGAAACACTTTTTTAATTCTTTTTCTACACTTCTCTACTATTATTACATTGTTATACAATAATAATGGATTGTATACAATTTTTAATTGTTGGGCAATCTTTTTGTGTTTCCTAAAAAAAAAAGGATACACAAGTGGCAAGAAAAATCAAATAAATGTTTTTTGAAAATAAATTGCAAGCTAAAATAGAAAACATTTTTTGTAAATGGCAAGTTAAAAAAACAACAAATGCAAATTAGTGTTTAACAAGTATTTCTCTAAAAGGATATTTGCAGGGTACAACCTGTAATGTAAACATTATTTCGAGAGAACATGAATAGATTTTATATATAAAAATGTATTCAAATTTATTATACAAGTTTGATTAAGTAATAAATTTTGTGAAGAAGCTCAATTTAGCTTATTAGATTATCAAAACTATTTATTGGAAATTTAAATTTATCTTATTATGGTGTTCACATTTTCCATTAGATTTATCTTACATGATTTGCCTCAAATATTTTCCACCTTATTTAAATCTAATAATAATTTGTTGCAGGCAGAGCGCACATGCGAGCATTAACTTATACGCTCCTGCGAATACCAAATGTACTCGTATACAGCATAAATTTATCTAATATTCTTTTTGTATTCTATATTTATTTATACATATTTTTTCAGCTCATTTGTATTTCTGCTATTTCTAGCACATTATTGAAAGCATCCATATCGATTTTTGTATCCTCGAGCAAATATGTTAAAATATATTTCTTTTTTACTTGCAATCTCTTTGTACTTTTAAGCTTCACATACATATATAAGAATATAGAAAATTTATATTAGGTCGTGTTGCTTTGCCACTACTTCTCATCATATTTCTCATTTAAGCCAATCTAAGGAGGCAGGAAATTGTTTAC
Source organism: Ormia ochracea (assembly GCA_963402855.1). Taxonomy (NCBI): domain Eukaryota; kingdom Metazoa; phylum Arthropoda; class Insecta; order Diptera; family Tachinidae; genus Ormia; species Ormia ochracea. The sequence continues at coordinate 47,283,134 of OY727106.1, forward strand.
GTTTATCTGGGAAAATCTCTTGAACACAAAATAGAAAACATATCGAAAAATAACAACTTTAAGCGCTATAACGTCGCCTAATAGTTACTACAACTGCCATCATCTTTGCAAACTAACACCACCAACGCCACCGCCACAAGCATTTAAGAGGCTTCTGCCTTCACCATCCTTCAACATTTTATTTCCTTGACATTGTAAGCAGGTCTATGCACGTTTAGTCAATCTACAGAAATGTGTCTAGGTATGTACGTATGCACGTACATGCGAACGAATATTATGAAATTTTCCTATTACATTTTTTAAGTACGTATCGTTGGCATATCTTTAAGATGTAATCAGCATTTAGGCGTGATAGCACATAGCTCTAGTGCTATAAATGTGCTAAGAAAATGTTGTAGAATATAAAATACTTAAATGTATTTGTAAAAAGATTGCTGCGTTACTATTTATATGGCAATTTATGAAGGAAATAATATTCATATCTAGATAAAAATAAAGTTAATTTTCTTATACGAAATACGATAAAATGAAATAAAAAATAATATATATATATATATATATATATGTATATCTAACACTTTTAAGCATCAAATGATAAATTAGTCTTCACTGTATCCTATAAGTACACTTGTGTGTGGGTTTGTGTCTCTGCTCTCAAAGTAATAAGTGGGCGTATGAGTAATGTGAACGATTTGATTTAAATATTAAGTATACGTATGCGAACTGTGCCAGATAGCAAATGAATAATAATAACAATTTTCCATAAGTTTTCCTCTTAATAACGAACAGCCATGATGTTATTCTTACAGATATAATAAATTGATAACAAATCCTTTTTCATTTTGAAAGATTTAAAGCTTAAAATCAAAGTTTTTAGGGTAAAATTTAATTACAAAAATATACAGAGTAAATTTATAAATATTAAGAAAATTTTATGCATCTTTCGATTTGAGTATTTAAAACTATTCTTAATGCAAACGCACTGACGTATAAAAATATTCAATAGAATTTTGAAATGCAGCCAACTGAATTTAAAAAAAATATTACATGGCATATTTAGCAAAGTACTTTTCCAGCATTTAAACTTTAAAATGTAAATAAAGTTGTAAAATAAATAAAAGAAGCAAAATTTAACTCGATAAAAGCAAAATTTCTATGCTTGGAAATGTTTAACTCATGCAACATGTCCTGACGAATTTAGTTGTATTAACACACTATAGTAAATACCGTGTAGTAAAAAGTAAATTTCTCAATTACATGCTGAATATATTTGTATAGTTTTCTTTTTTAAGGCTTAATGATTGTAATTTGCCAGAGATCCTTTTTCAAACGATATCCTGCAATCAGGTTTGCCAGAGTTAAGTTAAAAATTTTAAATTTTAACAATGATTTTGCATAAAACTTGAGATTCTGCTTCTAAAATATGAAAAGCTCTTTTCTTTTAATCTCTTCAAGAACGATTTCCGGTAGAAATATTTTTTTCGCTACAGGATTTAATTTTGTATTTAAACTTGATCTTTTTGGAGATTTGACTCTTCTGAAGTTTTCAAGAAAAGGTTTACGAGGGCAGTTTGTTAATTTTTTCACTCTTTGCAAGAGTATTTGTTACAACCAAAGGTTTTCTTTTCTCTAAAAAAACCATTTATTGCGCAATAAAACAATCACTGTGTTTTGGATTTTATTGATATTTCCTAATGTTTTGGTTTAGAATGTACGATCCTGTAGGAATTGTAATAACGCACAGTGAGATACCCACTGCGATATTATTGTTTAGCAAAAAAATATTGAAAAGATGATTCTTCGTTAACGTCGTTACATGTTTGTTGGTATGGAATTTAAATAAAATCTAGTGCATACTTTTAGGGGCAAATTAAATATTGTTGAAACAGTTTTAGCAATTATCTAAGGGTAGTATACCATCTACGCTTTAGAAGTGCATATTTATCGTAACGGAACATTTAACAGTTAATTCATTCCTCGCTGTTGCTAAAATGACTACAAACTTTGGTAAGCCAAAAAAAAACAAACTTAATAATATATTTTAAATTAAATAAATAAATAAAGTTTATATGATATTAAATGCACTTACTTGTTAGAATGAGTATATGAAAAAGAAGCTCTGAAAAGAAATATAAATGCAATTAAAATTTTCTGTAAAATATTTAAAAAAAAAAATTACTTGAGGAAATTAATTACTTGAGTTGTGCAATAAGTTTCGAAATTTTTAAAAAAAAAAACTTTTGGAAATTTTTAATTTAAAGAAATTTTAAATATAAAAATTGAAACTTTTCACTTAAATGCAGGATACACAACATATGGGTATGACTTTATCCTACTGCCTACTGGCTGGAAATTCGGTCTGCTTAGAATATTTCAGCAATTACAGTTGTTTCTAAATAATACTTTTTATGATGAAACGTAATTTATTTTCGAATTTATTAAAATGTTAAAGTTTTCTATTTTAAGCAGCATTTCACAATCTACATCAACTCATTTATAAATTGAATTCCTCTTTAGATTTAAAATCGTTATTTCGAAAAAGTTTGCTTTGCTGCCATTTCGTAGTTAATTATAGACCCTCTTAATTTATTTCACATGCAACAATTAATTACTGAGTTATTTGTTGTAACTTTTTCTAGTGAACACATACATTTAGATAAACTACACACAACACACACAAAAACTTACAGAAGTAAATTGCAATTGCTTAACTCTTAATTACTAGTTTTGCTTGAACAAAACTGATGTTATTCTGAATTTTTTTTTAATATTTTATTTTGTTGCAAATAAATAGAATTGTGAGTTCATTTTAAAGGACCCTCATATAGAACTTTTTGTAATTTTTGTTTAAAAATGTTTGTATGTAATTTCATTGTTACGTGCTAAAATAAAATACATCATTTAGCAACAAATTCCCATAAATGCCAAACACACATGCACAACTATTCACACACACACACATATATATATATATATATATTCGTACAGATGTAAAGCATACGTACTTGTATATTCATGGGAAACATTAAAATGTGGCCAGCTACAAGTGTAGAAACGAGCTCGTCATTGCAAAACAGAAATAAAAACATTTAAACTGTACGAGTATTTGCCTTTAATGAATTGTAATGCAACAACAGCAACAACAACAACAGCAAAAACAAAAACGAGTTTCGCTTAGTATGTGTTAGTGAGTTTAGAAAGCATGAGATCGAGGACAGGAGTATAACTTAGGCTTTATAGAGCATTATAATTTTACCAACAAATATTTGTATTTATTCAACATTAATAAAAGAGGGACACATAATCTACTATTTACAACTTTAGTTCTGTTTTTTACTACTAATTGCATATTTGATGTGTAGTAAGTTGCAGCAGTAGGCGCATTTGTATAGTGTTCATTAAGGTCAATGATGTTAACATGTAAAATATTTTATTCAAATAAAGTAGACAAAAAATGTCACGAGTTGTTAGTTATTATACTTTTGATAATTCCACAAAATACAATTCAACTCTTTTGTCAGTGTAATATGAAATTTCTAACCATAAAAGAATAAATATATTTTCAAATTTTATGAATAAGTTACATGACTACAACTCGTCGAGTAAATATATTAATAGCTATGGATGAATATTTTCAAGGATTTCCTAATAAATTAAGGAGCTCGTCTTATATCCTTTTTTCACGGCAAGTTGTGAACCTTTTAATTTAGTGCATTTCCAACTATAATTTTCCAAAAGAAATATATATTTTATATTTAATTTTGATTTAAGTATATTGCCAATTACAATTTATTATCTCATTATTAGCTTTAAAAATTTTTTATAAATAAAAAAGAATCTTTTAATTTATTAACTACAACTTGTAGGATCGTTTCACAAATCATTGTAAAAAATTTTATTAATAAATATCTTATAACTTTGAAGTTGATCTAATATCCTTTTTTAGTGCAAACATTAAAAAACAGCTTTGCTAAACAAACCACACAGCTCTTTTGTAATTATATTTCTTTGGATAAGAAAATACGGATAATTTAAATTTCTAATCAAAATCAACTCATATAAAGGGAGATCTAATTGAGACAACAACATTTTTTTTTTTATATTTTTAATGAACAACAGAGATTATATTTAATTTGGGTGTGTTTGAAGTTAAATTTCGAAATTTATCACCCCGGACACAAACCACATGATTTACAACTGTGTTAGATTTGTAATTCAGGGAGTGCACATTCTAAATGGAATTCTGACTACATTTATTTATGGAATAAGAAAAATTAATTCTGAGACAAGTGAGCAACTCCGAGTAGTTTGTAAAAACACCGGAATCCATTAGAAATGCGCATGGCATAGGTGCTCAGGGAAGAAGTCCAAATTCTAGGAGAACGGAAGGTGGTGGGATTCTAAAAATTTTTGGAAATTATATATCTTAGTTACTATGATGAATGTTTAAAGAACTTTAATCTACTGGACACGAACTGGAACCCCCTCAATACTCATTTAATACATTTATTTTTAAATAAAAATGTCAATATTATTTCGGTGAAATATTTTGATTAAATATATTTTATATTTATTTTTGTTATTTTCATAAAAATTTATTCTTCTCTTTATCAATATTTTTGGTAACATCTATTTCAGTAGAGTATTATCGCTAACAGTGTCTGACAGTTTTAAGGATATTACAAGGAGTTAATTAAAATGGCACGAACTAGTTTCATTTAACGCATTAATTTGTTTTTTTTTATTTTCCAAAAACTTTTAAAATATTTTTGTGCTTGCGTGTCTAGCAAAAGCCAAGTAATTAATTCTCAATATTCAAAGAAATGTTATATGTGATGAAAAAAGTTATAAATTATTTTTTAACAACTAAATTAAAAACTCGTATGCCTACAAAGCTAACTGAAAATCAAAGAAAAGCTTTCAAGTAAATGCCTTTTTACTGAGTGCACTTTTGAATGCAACATCATGAGTATCTTCTTTTGTAAGAACATTTTCACATAAAAGCCATAAACTGTCACTCAAACGTTAAGCAATTGAAAAAGTTTAAATAATACAGAGTTAACTGGGAAAAGTTATACAGTTTACATTTTACATGTTAAAGTTAAAAGTTTTAAATTGAATTCCAACCACATTTGACATGAAATTTCTATGAAGTAATAAATTTTGAAGGACTAAACAAGGTAAGCAAATAATTGCCAGCAAAATCTCTAATAAAATCAATTTTGCTCCTACGACTTAAGACGGCAAAGGACTTTGTGTGTGTTTGTATAAAAATGTGGTTTTGTTTGCTTTAGTTGGTTTAATGATAATTACAGGATTGATGTAACTAATTGTAGTTTTCCTTTTAAATGCTGAGAATTGTAATTAAAGCTAAAATAATTCAGGATAAACTGATGTATTTTAAATTGCTTTAAGGGATTAAGTAGCTTTTCTTTTTTTTGGAAAATTATAAAATCAATTTTAAATTAAAACAGCAGGCATTTGGCTTTCGGAGGCTGCAATCAGCAACTGCACTAATACAATGGTATTAGTGCAAAAGGATGCAAGAAGATTTTGTGCAATTAAGGATTTCTCATATTTTCTCCGTCCTTTACTTAAAGGCAGTTACAACTTATAGAAGATCTTTTCAATAAATTACAATTCAATTCCTTTTAATTCCTTGTGGCGTTTTCTGATACAATTTCATAAAGTTTTTCAAACATTTTTAAAAATTTCATGAAACATTTTTTTTTTTTTTTGGTAATTGTGAAGCCAAATCAAACAAACGACCTGCATTATTTTAAACTAATTACATTCTTGAGTCCTTCTAAAAATATATTTTTTAATATTCACTGAAAACTTGAAAAGTTATAAAAACGAATAGAATAAAAGAAATGTAAATTGTAGAATTTTTTCCTTTTTAAACTCAGAAGTCATGATCTGTTTTATTTCAGCATTTGAAAGGTCAAATTTGTAAAGGAAATTAAAAGAAATTTCAGAAAAAAATTCACATTTCTGCATAATTTGAATCTGAAATGAATAAGATTTAAAAATATTCCTCTTAGCTTAAAACGAGAAACATGGAAACGGAGCATGGAATGTTGAAAAAATATTTTAGCTGACGCATTCTTATAACTCTGAGCAGGAGTATAAAAGCCAACAAAAGGAAAAATAAAAATTTATTTTTCTGTAGTCCTGTTGGCCTATCAAACAATTTATATAAAGAAATTAAGGACTTCCTTGACACAAAAAAAACATTTAAAAATTTTTTCAAGTACCTTTTTGTTTAATACTCTGAAAGTAATTAGAATTAGAATTATGAAAATAGAAATTAATTAGAAATTAATTTTAAACAAAGAAAAGCTTTATAGTTAACTTTAAGGATACATAAATATTGATAATTTTGTAAAATTATATATTTTTTGAAATTCGTTTATACAAATTAAGGGATTTTTCTAGTGCCATCCTTTCGCTGTGATTTAAGAAATCAAGGCTATTTTGAAAACTGTCTTGCGTCGTTGGTTAAAAAGGACTATTCATAAAGTTATTCTTCTTAAAACTAATACACTAGCAGTCCTAGCAAATGTTGCTTCTTAGCAAAATTTTTGCTCATTTTGAAAATCATTTTTAATCAGGATATTAAACAGCAATATATTAATGCCCCTGCCTGCAACCACTTTTCTCATAATCCTACTCCATTTTCATTCACTATTGCCAGGATAATTTTCGTGCTATTGAATTTTAACAACATTTAATATTCATTTGGTTTAACACTCTTCGGCAGGAAATTTTTTTTCATACATTTTCTCTTTTAATTTTTATTTGCAATTTTTAAATATTTACTTATACTTAATGTGTTGAAAAAATCATTTCATTTGTAAATGGAATAAGTGCAATCATTTTACCAAGTTCTTATTTGGAAATGGGCAAACTTTTTCTATACAAATGCATTCCTTTTGTTTTATTTTCAGTATTTTTATATACATTCGAGTTTCAATTGCTTTGTTTTTTACATAAGGATCAGATACAGTCAGACTTTTTAGCAATTTTCGTTTGTAGTGGTCAATTGCAAATTTCGATACTTCACATACAAATGCACAGATGCACAAGAGACAGACATTTAAACATACTCACACCGCTTTTGGAACACCTCAAATAGCATAAAACCAGTGCGATAAAAGTCACGAGGCATTCACTGACAGACGCCTTTCGCAAGGCGTCTTTAACATTACTATAGAAAAATTCTGTAAAAAAGGACTCAGTATAAGTCCTGAAGGATTAACTGCAATTTTGGTTTTAATATGATTTGTCAATTGTTTTTCTCAGGCAGACCTGTGCTTTCATAAAAAACACTCTCTAAAAACAACTTGCTGAAAGTTCTGAGGCATCAACTAAACGTGTATCTTCTATAAGATATCAGTACAAGTCCTGAAGGATTAACTGCAATTTTGGTTTTAATATAATTTGTCAATTGTTTTTCTCCGGCAGACCTGTGCTCTCATAAAAAACACGCTCTAAAAACAACTTGCTAAAAGTTCTGAGGCATCAACTAAACGTGTATCTTCTATAAGATATCAGTACAAGTCCTGAAGGATTAACTGCAATTTTGGTTTTAATATAATTTGTGAATTGTTTTTCTCAGGCAGACCTGTGCTCTCATAAAAAACACTCTCTAAAAACAACTTGCTGAAAGTTCTGAGGCATCAACTAAACGTGTAACTTCTACAGGATATCAGTACAAGTCCTGAAGGATTAACCGGATATCAGTACAAGTCCTAAAGGATTAACTGCAATTTTGGTTTTAATATAATTTGTCAATTGTTTTTCTCAGGCAGACCTGTGCTCTCATAAAAAACACTCTCTAAAAACAACTTGGTAAAAGTTCTGAGGCATCAACTAAACGTGTATCTTCTATAAGATATCAGTAAAAGTCCTGAAGGATTAACTGGATATCAGTACAAGTCCTAAAGGATTAACTGCAATTTTGGTTTTAATATGATTTGTCAATTGTTTTTCTCAGGCAGACCTGTGCTCTCCTAAAAAACACTCTCTAAAAACAAGTTGCTGAAAGTTCTGAGGCATCAACTAAACGTGTAACTTCTACAGGATATCAGTACAAGTCCTGAAGGATTAACTGCAATTTTGGTTTTAATATAATTTGTGAATTGTTTTTCTCAGGCAGACCGGTGCTCTCCTAAAAAACACTCTCTAAAAACAACTTGGTAAAAGTTCTGAGGCATCAACTAAACGTGTATCTTCTATAAGATATCAGTACAAGTCCTGAAGGATTAACCGGATATCAGTACAAGTCCTGAAGGATTAACTGCAATTTTGGTTTTAATATGATTTGTCAATTGTTTTTCTCAGGCAGACCTGTGCTCTCCTAAAAAACACTCTCTAAAAACAACTTGCTGAAAGTTCTGAGGCATCAACTAAACGTGTAACTTCTACAGGATATCATTCTGACATTCTGTATCTTTCCTACCGTTCGAAATAGAGCAAGTTACTCTAAACTAACACATATATTTCTTATAAAAAACATATGTATTTAAATTAATATTTTGTCCTTTTTAAGACGAACAAAAACGACAAATTTGATCGCCAGCTAAATAAGGCCCCAGAAAGGCTCTATAAATCCCACTTTCCTGAAGGATAATGTTCTCCTTTTTTATCTAGGAACTGTATGTTTGTATGTGTGTCTGTGGAAGTGCATGAAACAAAAATAATATTGAGTATTTGGTGTGCAAATGTTACAATTTTATTTTATTTCTTTTCTTCGTCTCCCCTCTTTCTGTTTATATTACACGCACTGTTTGCATAAGCAATGCGAAACGTTTAATAAAAATATAAAACGGAAAACTTAAAAGAGGAAAAAAAGTGATTTATTTTAAATAATCGCCCATTTAAATACTTTGATATTGATACTCATGAAGCTGGTTGGATAAGTTTAAAAAACTTAGCAACCACAGTAACATAATTTGCCATCGATGAAGCCTGATATGACGTGGATTTTTTTCCCTTTATATTCTCTTTATAATTTGAAAAACATTTTTTTCTGCTGGTTTACAAGCATTCAAGTATCATTCAACTTTGGTCAGCATCATAAGCAATGGGATGATGTTGGTTGAAGGACTTACGCCTGCCAGCTGCTTCCTTTAATATTATTTTTGCATTCTGCTTTAAAAAACATATTTTCATATTTAAAAGTCCAAATATTTGGCCGGCAGCTCTTTAGAGTTTTTTTTTTTTCTTTTTTTTTTTGTGAGAGAGAGGAAAAAAAACACTTCCATTTAATTTCGTAAATCAAGTGGTTGAGGGTTTCAAGTGGCGGCATGTTTTACTTGCAGGCCTTTAGTGAAATTTTACAGAATATTTTTTTCCTTTTTTGCTATAGAGCAGACATACTTTAAAAATAAATTTGAGATATTTAAAAGATTTTATATTTAAATAATGAAAAAAATTTCAAAAAATTTTTCAAACGTTAAGTGATACTTTATAAAAAAGCTGCTGCGATCCTCAAAGTATGCTATACTTTTCAAGTTTTCCTAAAACAATGCAAGTAAAACATTTAAAAACTGATATAATTAATTAGTAATTAAACATTTATGAGAAAATAATAAAAAGAAAGTTACAAACGGTGTTGTTTTTCGATCTGGGGGAGAAGAAAAATTTTATTAATGAAATAGGGAGCCAATGGATTAATGCAAAGAATGCAATTCCTAGTCTTCTGGAGTGGCCAGCACAATCGCCTACTGCTGCAATTTCAGACTTCATTCGGTACTGCTTGAAGCAGACAATTGCGAACAGGCTTCAGAGCATCCCAGCTTTATTATAGAATATTTAGATATATCAAAAAAAGATGCCGTCTTTCGTCCTTAACAGTTAAAATCTTATAGTTCACAGTAAAGGTTTCCTAGATCACTCAAAATGATTCGTATTTTTTTGCTTTAGAAAAGAAGGTATCAAAAAATACAGTAGAATAAATTAGTTTGCGCCATCCTATAGAGGACTATTCTGAATGCACCATTATAAAATGGTTTTCAAAGCAAACTAAATCAGTTCACGCAATAGAATTACTATGAAAAATACAGCTGTGAGAAAGTACTGAAAACTCAAAAAGTCTAGCCACGTTTTGGCCTATACAGTAGTATGCGGATTATATTGATACTAAAAAAAAATCTGAACTTGAAAATGTCCGCAGATCCAGTCGAGAACACATGCTAAGAATTAACTTATAAAATAAGAAAAAAAAGAAATACTTAAAAATTAAAGTTTTGAATTTTAAGCAAATATTTTTGTTTAAGGACGTTGAATTTCAGTTTTTGCATTCATTACAACTTGTGACAAGAATATGAAACAATTCCTTCCAATCTTAATGCCTTATCAAGTCTGATAAAAACTCTTCAAACTGTTTTAAGTAGCTACCATAAATTGGCCAGAAAGTTTAACGTTTACGAAGAAAATGAATCTGGAATTCATTTCAAATCACTATTCCAAAATACATGACAAGACTCCGTAAAATATGCAATATATTTATCAATTCTGATAAAAACTCTTCAAAATTGTTTAAGCAGTTGCAATAAATTGACTAGAAAGTTTCCCGTTTACGAAGAAATTGAATTTGTAACTCATTTGAAATAACTTCTCCAAAATACATGGCAGGACTCCTTACAATATGCAATATTTTTTAATTTTAATTGAAATATGTAACCAGTCATGCAGATACTCATTTTTGCTTCAATAACAATTTTATGAAAAAAACTCTCTCTCAGAAACTCCATTATTAAATGTAAACGAATAGTGCTGAGAATTAATTACAATTTATGTCCTTGACAAGAAAATTTAGCAAGTAGAACTAAATAAAAATTAAACCACACTGTTGTTATGTTCACTACAGAATTTCTGATTTCAGTTTTTAATGTGTTTTATAATTCAGATTCTCTTGCTATAAGACTTTTTTCGCTGATTAAAAAATTATTCTGCCATAACAGAGAAATCGTATGATATAACAAGGATATTTCGTTCATTAGCATTTTAATACCCTCCTTCGATCGGCTCGTGAATTCAATTTTCTCAAATTGGTTTCCATTTTTAAACCTTTGCCAAATTATTTTAATATTTGCTTCAGTCAAATAAATCTTCTCTAACAGCAGACTTAAAAGTGTCTCTCTTTTATCTTTAAATTTGAGTTAACCGCAATTTTGTGTGGCATCTTTTTAGGCAACTAAATCGTTTTCATTTCTTTGCTTAAGCCATTCGCAAATACACCTTTTCAATGTTTTCTGTCTGTGATTAAAAATGTTTGCAAGTTTCCGTTTGTGTAAATTGATGCCTCTTGGTGTGGAACGAATGTATAACATGAAGGCGGTGAAAACCTATAAAAGTTTAAAATAATAAAGCACATGACAGCATCTGCTAAGAAAGTATATTCAAATGTTTGAAAAAATTGTAAATTGTGAGCATGTAATTGAAAAGTTTGGTAGCCAAGTTGTTAAGGAAGTTTCAAATCAAATAATCGGAGAGACTTGCTGTGAGACTACGCAAATAAAAAGCTGCAAGATTTCTTCATGGAGCCAAGAGGTTGCAATACTTCTATATTAAAGTATCGTAATATAGTAAAGTTCGTTCGTTTTATTTACTTGATTGGTTTATGTGTCTATTTACGAAATCAGGACTAATTTATTATTGTTTTTGTCGGAGCGGTTCTAAATTAATAGCAGCAAGATTATTTTGATTGCCAAAATGTCAGCTTGTCATTAACATAATGCCAGCTTATTGATATTCTTGCTAATGTTTTTGCGCCAACTTAATTTACTCATTGGTTTCATTCACATCTTACTCATGCCAAACAGGACTTTGGCTGGCATCGTAGTCTTTTTGGAGGGGGGTTTCCTTGAATTTCATTAATTAATATTGCTCATACGGCACACAGTTCAGCAAATTTAATTTATCATTTAAAGACACGAACACGCATGCAAGTGCGCACACAAACATGCACACTCACACACGCACGCAAAGCCAGCATTAAACAAACGCTGAAGGAGAAAAGGAATTGAAAAAAAAATAAACTCATAAATCTTATTTACAATTTGGTAGAGTAAATTGCTGTCTCATAATACTTAAAGCACAGCAAGAGTTCGCTGGCAACAGAACAATGTAGCAGAAACACATTGACATTGCTCAACTACGTTCGTGCGTGTGAATGTGTGTGGCTGTGAGTATGTGCGTCAAATACTCATGCTTCCATACAAGCATTTTTGCCAAAGGACAAATTTTTTTTTTTTTTTTTTTTTTGCAACATAGTCTTATCTGGGAGTATGCAAAATTTTACAACGCACGTTCTTAAGCACAGGAATCGACACTGCAAAAAAAAAAAATATTTCTCTTTTTTGTTTAGCCATGAATGTCAATATCAGTGTTACTGGCAGATTACAAAAATTATTAAATTAAGTGATTCTAGCTATTAGGAGATAACGACAATAAATCCTGGCAAGGACATACATGAAGCATTTGTTTTTTCTTTCATATACTACAAGCAGCCACTTTGCATTTCATTTAAGTCCTGTGGACTAGGTAAGATGAAATGGTGTTACTAATTCAGTTGGCTCCATGCGAAGCTGTCTGAAGACCTTCTACACCTATTAAATGTTTACGAGGGCCTTCAGGCTCAGTAAGTATAGCATTCCTTTGATATAATATAGTAATTCTAGATAAGGCGACATAAAGGCTAACTTCTACAGAAATTATTCTACAAAACGAGTTAATGTCTTATTTTAAGCTGTTCTCAAGGACGACTTAGTTCTACATAAATTATTCTACAAAAGGAGTTAATGTCTTATTTTAAGCTGTTCTCAAGGACGACTTAGTGTAGGCATTGACCTTACAAGGTTAGTTTTGAAACAGCCAAAGTGAAAACTTCATTGACTCTATAGAGTTTGCTCTTCAGCTGAATATTTTTCCGCGATTGTTATTGTAATTCTCAATTAGTTTTTATGCAGGAGCAAACAATTAATTTCTTAGACTTAAAATGCGTCAAAAATACGTTTCACCAAAAAAAAAATTAAATGAATTATTTTATCTTTGCAAGATAAATTAGAAAAATCACAAACCAGAATTTAAAGGTTCTTAACATAGAAAATAATAACTTATACGATGAAGGAATCCTGCATACTACTGGTTAGGTGAAAGATTTATTGAAGACAATACAGAAAATTTTGCCATAAATCAAGATATTTTACTTCAACTTTAAATAACGCTAATATAATATAGTTCAATTCCCCTTGTAATTCTCATTCGCTTCTAACATTTTTATATAGATGTGTTATGTTGAAAGTTTTATATAAGCCTATATTAAAATCTATATTATAAATTCATATAATTATATGAAAATATATATTAAAATTTTGCCAGCTTCAATTAATTTTTTGATTAAAATTTATGTATTATAAAGAAATATTTATATATTATAAAAAATATAAATGCAGGATTTGCTTAGTTTTAGTTTTTAAGAACTTTTTAAATTAGCAATTTTTTTTAACCACTGAAAAATTGACTTTTCTTTAAATTAGATTATTAAAATATATTTCTTGTGATTTCTGTTTATTTTTTCTTTTCGCGTATGCTTGCTTTCAAAATCGAGCTTTCATTAAATTCTAGTTCTGCTATTGAGCTGAACCTCCTTAATTTTTTTACAGCTTTGCTAAATAATTTTATTTAATAGTTTTATTTATAATTTGTTTTTTCTAATAAAATTTAACTCAATTGTTGTCGGCATTTCATTTAGTATGCAGCTCTAATAATAAAATTATTTTAATTTGCACTTGAAAATAAAACAATTTTCATGTCATTTCGTTATTTGTTTTGTGATCGTTATTGCAATTTTTTTAAATATATTTCACCAAATTTTTCAAACAGCCCATTAATTATTTATTATGCCCTTAAGCCATAAACTATTCAAACGAATGATAATAAATGCAAATTTAAAACATATTCTTTTTCATACCTGCATCTTTATTTACATACAGTTTTTGCCTTTTTGGCTGCGACATAATAGCAATTTGGATACAAAACAAAAGCCGAAAAATAATCATAATCGCAATGAAATAACATGTTTATAAATACGTGCATGAACTCGAACAATTACAAATAAAATTGAATTATTTGAAAATTATTTGTTTATGCAGGGGAAGCCGACTCGTTGCTTAAAATATTTATTTGCTGTTAATACAAGTTATAGCATGTGCAAGTATTTCCATATACAAAGAGAGATACTCGTATGTGTAGCATACATTCAGGCTTACAGGTATATGCTAATAAACTGATACATGTGTATACAAATCGTATTACAATTGCTCAGTGCAAATACAATAATAAAACAATAACGCAAAAATAAAAAAAATAATAAAAAAAATAAATAAATAAATAACCAAAAACCATAATGTAATAATCGTGTTAAACAAAATAAATTAAATTGATAATGTAACCAGATGTAAAGATAAATCATAAATGAAACAAAAGCAACCAATGCAATAAACATGCATTTTACAAGCTTAAATACAACCCAGCATACATTTCAATTCGCTGATGAATACTTTGTAGTATTTCTATGAAAAAATAATTATATGAAATGAACAATGTTATAGTATTCCGTTTACTCTTCTATTAAAAAATAATAATAATTCCAGTGATAACAATATTTATTTTTAATCCTTTTAACAAATTGATTAATATTGACCGATAGCAGAATATTAATAAGAAGAATATAAAAAGGAAATGATTTGCTTTTACACAATTTTTATATAAGATAGGCCGCAGACAATATTTCCAACATATAAAATATATTGTATTAATATTAAAAATTATGTGGGCGGAAAAAATATCAAGATTAAATAAATCGGTCTGTTACTACAATTCAATAAATTCTTTTAAAAATATGTTTTGCCTACATTGTAGTCCTTAAAACACAAAGTTTTTGTTCAATTTATTTCTATCGATTATTTTACACTTCCTTTCACACAAACCAACTGAGAATTACAAAATTATTTTCACAGCAACCCCAAATAAAATGTTTCCAAAAGAACAAACTAAAGTAATTTTATTTGATATTAATTTTTATGACCTTTAATTTGTATACAGTTGGCAATAAAAGTAATAATGAAAAAGTAATCGAAAATATTACTACACTGCTAAAACTCTGTTTACCTTCGACACATTTCTGCGTTACTTTTCTCTTTTATCACTTTTAATTCTATCACTTTTAATTTTTATTCCTTTTAATCCTTTCATTACACATTCCATAGTTTACGATCCTTCTTTAACAACATAATCATGTTAGGATATTCCTACCACTCCAATAAATTTCATAATAAACAATTTTATAACTCGTTTGCTAAGATTCCTTAAAGTGTTATCCTTGTTATCAGCCCTTAATAATTTTAAATCCATTATTATGCTTTACAAGTGACCAAACATCGTTTTTCTATTATTTTGCAGCATATTGTTTTTCATCTAAACCAACCTTGCAATTTACTAAACATTTCATTTTGTTTCACTTTACAGGTTGGTGCATACGAGTACATACAATTTCCAAGTTATAAACCTGCACTTAGACACAATTATGTTTCAAAATGTCCTGTAATCAGTCAGCATTTGCACTTTAAACTTTAACTCGAAGCGAAATGAAAGGGAATTACGATTTTGGATTGTGTGTTTATTTGCTGAAATATGAGTGGGAGTTGGCAAGTGTTGTAACAGAAAATTCGTAGTCTATGGCTTAAATAAGAATGCAAGGAGGATTCTTAACGAAGGCTAAAAATACAGTAGGTAACAAAAATATTTGCAGTGAAAAAGGTGAATTTTAATATAATTTTTGGAAGAGTTTTTCATATGCAGAATTTAACAGAGATAATAATTAATTTGTTGAATACTACAAGCTTTCAAAACAGAAATTCTGATGATCAAATTAATATAGTATATGTATAGGTTTTAAGTGGCTCGGTAAAATATTTCAGTGGAGATTGAACACATGGCATAAAAATTAATTCTGCAGTGCTGCGACCAGACATGCTAAAGGATGCTATGCTACATAATTTAAAGTTCATATCAATTTAAATATAATAATATATATCAATTTATCATACAAGGTATCCGATAATATATGGGATTTGTTTTTAAAATGTCTCATAAACTGATAAAAGTGTTCAATGTAAAGGTTTGTTTAGTGAGCGAGTAAGCATTTTGAATTTGAAGGACATTCAGTAAAACTACAGTTTTTATCTTTAATATAATGAGTGTACAGCCAAAGTTGATGAAATGAGAGCGGAGGATTGTTATTCTTGATCAGTGTAGAATATTAATTAGTTGTTATGTGTCCCTGAACATTCAGTAGCAAACATTATTTGTTGACTGAACATACCTTCGCAAGGGTTGCATTCGGCAGTTCACGTCAATTATAACGCAAAATAAATTACGTTCTTTGATGGTTTGAATTTTTTTTTTATTTTCACTGACTTATTTGCAATAGATATACAAATATCTATATACAAATGTATATAACATACATATGTTAAATACTGCTTTCTTTTTCACATATAAGAGAATTTGAACCCAAGTCGCAGGAGTTGAGCAAAGACCTTCTGTGCAATATAGTAGATTACTATCTACTCGCATGTCTTAATAGAATTCTCCTAAAACGCATCCTTATTGAAAGTTATATGAAACAAATAGAATAAAATGGAATCTTCAACTTTGTAATTTCGTTTTAGTGTTACTTGTTTTTTAGCGCACTGTATATTTTTACCCCAAAAAGTCTTCCATTACATAAATTCAAAAATATTTACTTTTCATTTTATATGAAGTAAAAACTGTGTACTTGTAAATACATTTTAATGCAACTAACCAAATATAACTCAGGTCACACGATGTATGTGGTCGTGGGAGTTTGAGGGCTTCAGCAAAACCCTCAGACGGTAGACGGGAATAAAATATGGGTGTGTTCGCAGCAGCATACAGGTGTGGATTTTAAAATATTTTGCAAATGTTGCTACTAGTGCTTATAAAACAGGCAGCAGGAAAATAGAGTTTTGTATGCAGTAGAGACGAATATAAAACCCTTTTTTTCAGGATAATAGGGAAAAGGATAATCTGTAATAAGGAAATCTATATAAAGGTTATAAAAAAAAAATTCTTTCAATTGCAAATATGGATGAGGTTTCCAGTAATTTACCAGATCGTGCTACAGATGATCGCTTATAAAGATGTTGGTAGTGTAGAAAAGGGCTTTGAAGAAAAAGTTGAAAATAAGGCTGCAGCTTAAGATTTATATCATATTATATTATATTATATTATATTATATTATATTATATTATACTATATTATATTATATTATATTATATTATATTATATTATATTATATTATATTATATTATATTATATTATATTATATTATATTATATTATATTATATTATATTATATTATATTATATTATATTATATTATATTATATTATATTATATTATATTATATTATATTATATTATATTATATTATATTATATTATATTATATTATATTATATTATATTATATTATATTATATTATATTATATTATATTATATTATATTATATTATATTATATTATATTATATTATATTATATTATATTATATTATATTATATTATATTATATTATATTATATTATATTATATTATATTATATTATATTATATTATATTATATTATATTATATTATATTATATTATATTATATTATATTATATTATATTATATTATATTATATTATATTATATTATATTATATTATATTATATTATATTATATTATATTATATTATATTATATTATATTATATTATATTATATTATATTATATTATATTATATTATATTATATTATATTATATATTATATTATATTATATTATAATATATTATATTATATTATATTATATTATATTATATTATATTATATTATATTATATTATATTATATTATATTATATTATATTATATTATATTATATTATATTATATTATAAATAATTTTCAGTAGGTACGAATTCTTCATACACATCAAGTTAAGAGGTAATTTTTTTAAATGGCCATTATTATGAACTTGAAGGTGTAGTTGTTGCAATAAAAACTAGCAACAATTATATTTATTTTAACAGTTGAGTTGGCAAAAGTAGTAATTTCTCTCAAGGATTTAAGGATACCAAAGAGTGTAATTATAATGTTGACGAGGCCGACCCAAATTATGTTGCGTGCTGACACACACACGCTGGCGTTACTCTAAGAGTAACGATTGCAGATTGCAGAAATACCAACCAAAAAATATTTTACTAGCAATTGTTTGCTCATACATGTGTTTTCTGTTGCTCGTGTGTCTGTTAACATTAAATGGGACTGGTGAAATTGTACAACAATTGAAAAGTTAACCTTGCTTGTTGGAATGTGAACTTTTGTTACTTTTGCTTTAACATGAGAAAATATTAGTTAAACCCGGCATTATAACAAACAATAACAAAACTGACTTTTAAGTATGAAAACTCGCTGCTGCTTGTTGTATAAACATTTAATGAGTGTAATTGTTGTTGTTAGAATAGGCTTTAAACCATCTTCCTTCAGCTTCGGTGTACAGTAGTGGATGTTAGCCAGAGGCTTTTGGAATTATTTCTCATAGCGCTGGTGGTTGGCTTTTATGTGGTAAATTCTTACGTTCATTTTGCTATAATTTCGGGGTGTTTCACTTTTTTTTCATTTGCAATGCATACAAAAGTATGTAATAATATTATGAATTATTGTTTCTCAATGCATAAAATTAATATCAAATTCATAAAGGCACATGTGGCTGTATATGATGTCTTAAGGCTACTTTTGGCGTTGTAATTTATTTAAAAAATCCCAGTGGCAAAAACGTAAATGAGTAAATACTCTTTGTTCGATGGGAGAAATACTACTCCATTCAAGCTTTTTTATTATCATGCTGCCAGGTATCATAAGTTATAATAAGAATCTTCTTATGACACCCTACAAGTATGCAACATATAATACCTGGTAAAAAAGTTTACACAAGTCCCGGTCACAATGAGATTTCTTATTTACAAGAACATATAACGAATCAAATGGCAATGCAAAAGAAATTGCAATAACCAGCTGAAAAAGTTATTAACAATAAATTAAAACAACTCTGGTATGCATCCATGCCACAGGACATATTCGTGCATGTGCATGTACATCAGCATATTCATGTTAACAATAAAAATTCATATTTATATATTTTCTTATACAACTACAACCACTACCCACAAATAAACAGTTGTTTCAGCAAAAACAGCACCGCAATCATGCTGCCACAGAAAACATATTGAACATACTAAAAAACATGCAACATTGTAGCACAATGTTGTGAGTTTCATTTTAATTTTCCTTTACAGATTTTATAAAATATTGTTGAATGATATTGAATGCAATAATAACGAGTGTTTTACCACAGTCAGCAGCTGAACAAAAACGCCAACAACAATAACAAGAACTGCTACTACTAGAAAAGCATCGTCGGCAGCAGCAGCGGCAATGGCAACATTATTTTAAAAAACAATCCACAACTCAATAACAATTGTTGCAGTCACAATAATAATCACTCGTCAGTCAAGTGATGTTAAACAAGCAGCAACGTTGAGAATAGGAAACACAGGCACAAGATGAATTGTGTTGAAATTTGGTTTCGTAATGAGTTAAAGGAACATTGCAATACACTAAAGGACCAAAGGACTAAAGCATTTCGCATTAAATAAGAAAATTTCTTTTGGCAAGTTAATGAAGGCGAAATATTTTATATGGCAGGCCAGCGCTTCTGGAAATCATTTAAATTCATAAAGAACTCTCATAAAAATCAGACTTTACAACCGGCAGAGATGAGAAACAGTAATTGCAAATGGAATAAAAATATTGAATTCTTATTGAAAATAATTTTACTTTCTGTTAAATGGAATTTCTTTGGCGTTCACACAATTCAAGTTTTTCTCTCTTAAAAGTGTTTAAAGATTTCCTCTTTACAATTTGTGCTTAAACTCTTGCCAATACAATTTCATATTATGAACAGGAACTTATTAGGAATTTTATTTCGGGTCCATTAATATTTTTAGAAATTTTTTTTAATTCCATATTTTTATATAGAATTTCTTTGGCGTTCACAAAATGCAACTTTTTCTCTCTTAAAAGTATTGAATTGTTTCCTCTACAATTTTTGCTTAATCTCTTGCCAATACAATTTCATATTATGAACAAGAACTTATTGGGGATATTATTTTGGTTCCATTAATATTTTTAGAAATTTTTTTTAATTCCATATTTTTATATAGAATTTCTTTGGCGTTCACAAAATGCAACTTTTTCTCTCTTAAAAGTATTGAATTGTTTCCTCTTTACAATTTTTGCTTAAACTCTTGCCAATACAATTTCATATTATGAACAGGAACTTATTGGGGATATGATTTTGGTTCCATTAATAGTTTTAGAAATATTTAAGAAAAGTTTTCCAGAGAGATTCGCGGCAGAATGCCTGCCATAGAAAATATATTTTGCTCAACAGCCATTCACTTATTCACTCCCATTCCCACTCATTCAGTCAATGTAAAGGAAAATTTAATCGAACGGATTAAAGCTTTAAAAGGCCTTCCCTTAATGTTTTTATAACAGGGAAATTGAATTTCAGTCTTGTCAGTTTCTTCTCTCACAATTCCAAGGTTTATCAATAAGAAACATGTTTGATCTCGTATATGTAATATAAAGAGCAAAAGATGATTAAAGGAATTTTAATTTGGTTGTATGGTTTGTCCTTTGAGCTTTTAGTGTTGCTTTAACGAGTATTGGCTTCGTTTTCATACACATTCTTATAAACATTTTAATTTGTCTGTGGTCCATGTTTTTTGCCAACATAAATGGTATTGTGTTCTAAATAAAGGACAAGATTAGAAGCTTTTGCACATATATCTTGGTCTACATTTATCATTATCAGTCGTCGGCCATTAATTTCCTATTAATTAATCAAACTAAAAAAATGATTATTAACTTGAAACGATTTTCATGTTCAGAATTCGCAAATAAGCTGACACAAAAGCAATACAATTTAACACACACACGCAACAAACAAGTTTATTCTTATTCTACATTTAATAATACTAATATTTCAATGTTATTACGCCATTGTTAGTATAATCATGCATCTTAACTAACTGCTAACAGGCAGCAACCAGAATATGTAATTTGTGTGGAGGCATGAACAAATGCGGATAGTTGTGTTCAATTTGTGCTCAAGACGACATTAATTGTTTCTTGTATTTTCTGTTTGTGGCTGCTCTGGTTAGGCGTCCTTTATGTTTCAAATATTGGGAGACACTAGTGTCCTTTAGACGACCCAGCAGAGACCAATATCGACTCCAAGTAAACACAATTAACTTTCGAAAAGCTACTACTAAATAAAAGCATAAAACATGTATTTAATATGAATATTGATATGTAGTTGTGCAAGGACTACTAGTGTATGGAAATGTGTGTATTTGAGGCTTTATTAATTAATTTGCAAAGCTTTCAAATTGTTTTGGAGAATAAAGACATTTAGAGTTATTTTTATGAAACATACACAAAAAAAAAAAAAAAAATTTCATTTAAAAAGATTTTCTTCTAACTAAATTTTATTAGAAAATCTAATTACGTACTTTTTGCTCAAGTAAAGCTCAATGCCTCAAAAAAGGGTACTCGAAAGGAGTAAAACTTTAAGCAATTTTAAATTCAAGCAATTTAAATCGCTTAGCGATTATCATCAGCTGAGTTACATAAAAATGTTTTACGTTGTTTAATTTGAGACGTAATGGAGTGGTTTTTTATGATAGAAGCAATGCTTGGCGATAGAATTTGGCCTTTTATCAGCATTTGAATAAATTCTCTAAAAACTAAAAATTGAAAACATAAAAAAGAAAATAAAAAAAAGAGAGTTTTACACTTTTTTTATTCTTCAAGCTAATTTAATTTAATATGCCCGTATATACAAATTTTAAGTTCCAGTTAAATTAATTTTGGAAAACTCTGGCTTTTCTTCTAAGAGATGCCAGTGCAAAACTTGCCATTAAGGCAGCAACTATAATCCACTGCCTAGTTTTAGGCTTTCTTGAATAAGCTGCACTAACCCAATAATAACACTGAAGCAGTGGAATAGTGACAAAGAAAAGACAGAGTAGTTTTAATTACAGCACCTTTGTAGCTAAACTAGGCCCTGAGCCATTACTGGCCAAAATAAAAATTACGAAAAGGGCTCTATGTATTCAGATGTTTGCCATCAAAAATTTTTTTGTTTCTTTCCTCCTAAAAATTAAGTGGTCACTGACTATCCCCTCATGTTTTAAGCTTTCCAATAACACAGCAAAATCCCTTTGTTTTGTATGTAGGAATACAAAACCCGATTTAAGCTATTTGCAACTGACGGTTTTACTAAGTAGTTGAAGCAACAACGAGCTTGGAGAGAAAACTAGAGATGTAATTTTCCAGAATAATTGCTTCCAAACTAATTTTATTTTCATATTATTAATTATTTTAATGTATTTCTGGCACTGCCGCGTATATTCTATTAGTTTGTGTCACTCATACCTTCTGATTAGTTTTTGGCTAGAAACTCTTATCGATAATTTCTCTTTAATATTAATTTATTTAAAACCAATTAAATAATTGACTTTGTGGTATTGCTAATGATACCTCCATTATTTAACAAATTTAATTTAAGTTAAAATTTGCATTGAAAGATTTAATAATTAAATATGCCATGAAATTGTTCAAAGTATAACATAAAACCGTAATGGAAAATTACACTCGTTGTAGTTGAAATGAAAAAGCAATTTTAATTATAATTATTTTTGCAAATGTTTGGATTCCATTTAGAGAATAAGTACTCTGAAAGCTTTATTATTACTTTCCTGCAAACTGCTTGCATTTCTTTTTTGTATACTTTATCTAGAATACCTGAGATGCACTAAAGAATGATGCACAAAATGTTGATATACTCCTCCTAAAAACATGCTACACATTATTTACTTAAAAGGAAATTGCCAATTATTAGCTGGTCGAATATAATTTACATTTTTAAATGGATTTCAAAATTTCCATCAAAGTTTTACAACAAAATTATCAGACTAATTTTCTTGTCATAAAATCAAACCAAATACACAAATAGTTTGCAGCCAATAAATTACCCTTAAAGTATGCAATATATTCCTTTGAAATTGTTTAGAAATACTTTGAACTTAATGGGAAAATATGAAAACTCTTATTCATATTTCATTACGTTCGATGGCTATTCAACCAAGTAATTTGTATATGAATATTTTTTAAAATGTATTTCCATTTTTCTGCTTTCAATGTAAACTCGAATTAATGTTTAAATGTCAGTTTATTGTATCATGCGCGTATATGTTTATGTAAGCATATATTGCATATACAAATATTGAGCAGGAGTACATTATCAACATCTGGCATTTCACAATAATGACAATTTTCATTGACATTTAAACAAACATGTGTCATATCCTTTGACATGAAAATTTAGTTTTATAACGTATGAATGAACAAACATAAGAATATGCTGAATCAAAATAATGTTCGCAGTGTCCTTTTTTGAATATAAGTTAAAGAATTGAAGCAAAGTTCAATTTATGCAATGATATTTAAGGCGAAAGTGCAGTTTTTAATTAAAACCGTCTGCCAGGTGATAACGTAGGACAAAGTAAAAGAGTCCTGGAAGAACATTTGCTATAACCGCTTCAAGTTCAATTAGCAGAGGTCCTACAAAAGGATTCACCGCTTGATATATATATATTTTTATGTTCTTTGAGATTTTTTTAGAAAGATTTATCAGATTTAAATCAAATTAGTGGGGCAAAAAGGTATTCGAAACTAAGTACATAACTTTTTATAAATATTCCTATTTCAGGATCAAGGCAAATGAATAGTCATACAATGCCGGGAACTTTACACTTCAATCCTCTATGACACAAATTACACTAAGGATCTAATAAGAAAGAGAAAAAATGGCGCGAACTCTATTCAGATATAAAATATATAGATTGTTTTAAAAACTATGATGTTTATATATAAATTTATAAACATTAAAATAATTTTAATATTTAAAATATTTTTTTTCATGATTTTTAATTTTTTATTACAAATTTGTGCTTTACAAGTTCGTCATAACATTCAAAGTTTTTCATTTACATTTCAACGGTGTGGTCAACTAAGCATTTTTCTATCACTATCAGGCGATTATAAATTCTCTTAAATACAACTAAGCAAAAGACGAAAAAGGCCGATTCTGGAGTGTAAAATGAAAAGAATAGAGTACAAAATGAATAAAAATTATTGAAAAAATATATTTATAATAGACTTGATGACTTTCTTTTGAGCAAGCTGGAGAAAAAGTCTTCCATTCAAAACCACTAGATGCTTGTTCCAGGAGCTGCCCAAAGCAGTATTAACACAATTAAAGTTAAAGTACTTAACACTGCCTAAAGGACAATATATGAACAAATTGCGATTTAAAATGTTTTGAACTCTTCTATGCGGACTGAATCCTTTATAATAACTTACACAATCACAATTTTTTTTTTTTTTAACCTCTTGAGGTGTTTAACAGGCTCATCAACGTAATATCGCAAAAAGGATATTAAATAACACAGCGATTATTTTGGCTGCCTATTTTTTGTTCAAATCAATTAATTAATTATTTTATAAATCTCATAACTGAACTTATTTCTCTCATAGCATATTTTCAAATAACGTTTTTGTGGCAAAATTATTTTTAAGAGAATAAAAATGTTTCTTTCACTAATTCAAATATTAAATTTTATTCTATAGTTTTTTGTTGTGGCATAACTTTCAGCTTTTAACAAACTTTATTTGTTTGCGGTCTGCTGTTAAAATAAATACTTTTTATATGTCTAGGAAACCACAAAATGTATTTTAAAATCTGTGATAAAAAAAAGTTCAATAAAGAAACCAAACGAAGGATATTTGAATTACAAATAGGGGTTAAAGGAAAAGAATAAAGATTTATTTTTTTTATTATTTAATTTTCAAACTGACAACGAGCAGCCGTAAATGATTTTTCCTCTTTTAATTTTGTTGTCTCTGTGAAAAGAATGTTTTCAAAATGATTTGCTCTGTCTTGGATTTTTATTACATTTTTTTGTGGTTAAATCTTTTATTTTCATGTTCAGAGAGAATACAATTTAAATAAACTAGACAGACACACTTACGAGCATGCAAGCTAGCGAGCCAGGATATACTCTCTGTGTGTAAGTGTGTGTGTGTGGCAATGGCTCTGTGTGAGTAGATTGGTAACATGTTTCTTTATTATTCCATTTGTAAATGTTTCCTTAAAATTATCACTTTTTATAAATTAATGTTTATTTCTTTATTTATATTTTACAACATCGTTACCGGGTTTATTTTGCTTGAATTGCCAATAAAATATTTTATTTTTCTTTTTATTTTGCTTTAGAATTTAAATTTATAACCAGAGATAAATACTAAGCAAATAAATGCAATAGTAAGAAACAAATAATAAACACAATCAGTTTCAAAAGTATTACAATAACTAATAACAAAAGCTTATCTCTAAAGCCAAAAATAAAAAACTTAACACACATAACTGTAGCAAAAGCTATTGTTACAAACTCAATAAAAGGGAAGGTAAACCAAAAGGAATTAATTGAAATTGAAAATTCACTTAATAAGTTTATATTCGACAGCTTTTCATAATAAAGTTTATTGTCAAATCCAAAACTCTTTATCCTATGCGGAAGTAAATCTGTAACAGGACTATAGTCCTGCAGAGCAAACACCAAAGTGTTTTGCTATACATTTGCAAGACTTATCAATTTTCAACTAAATTTATTCCAGGTCATGGCGTCATTAAATGAACTAGTAAGTACTGGAGTCGTGGGTCTGTTCCCCATCTCCGGCAGTCATAATAAATTTCTATTGGTCATTTGAACATATTAGTAATTAAGGACATTACCCTTTTCACAGTACTACAGTTGTTGTTCATTTTAACATATGTCAGAGCATTATTAATATTTAAGGAGACACGCATCCTCCCTACCACAGGACTACTGTGGTTGGCTATTTTAACATATTCCAGAGCACTATTAATTTTTAAGGACATTCCCTAACTTCCACAGGACTACGAGAGCAGTATTACCTTTCTATCTACTTCTTAGCTATCACTATTGCCTTCAAAAAATTCCTGCACAATACATTAGGCGAACATGACTAGGGTGCATCCCATAAGTGCAGGTCTCTGTAGAAAAGGTTTTACACCATTTCATAAGAGAAGCTTTCGATTACACATTCATTACAAGTAATTACTACAATAGTTATCCACAGAATTAAAATTTATACTCAAGAAGAATATGAGTTGAAAAATGGTATTCGTTAAGAAGGCATACGCAGTTTATACCCTTCTCCTTCAATCATTTCCAATATATATATGTAAGTCGGAAAGCCAGACAGAGGGCCATGCAACTCAAAGGAATGTTGGCTAGAAAATTTTAGTTAAGCCTGCTAAAGGCCGACCCAAAATCAATACAAGTAGTCGTATCAATTCATATGAAGCCACATGTACAAGTTATCGGCAACAAAGTAAACTAAATCGGTATTAAATAATAAAACTAAATAATTCAAACAAAATTATTCAATACAAATTATTTAAATAATATTATTATAACAAAAACTGTTAATAGAAACCAAATAAAAGTATCTTTCCAAATAAAAAAAAAAAAAAAAATAAATATTAAATTACATTGATGCGCTAAAAGTAATATTAATTATATTATATCTACTTAAGAAACATGAACATCAGATCTGTCCTAAGCGAATAAAATTATTTATTATAATATAATTTAATACGATTAATATAACCGAGTAATATGATAAAAATACGACTATTAATTTAATTAAAAACGAATAATTACATTACATTTATTCGTATAAATATAAAAATGTTAAATAACAACTTAAATTACTTTTTATTATTAAACTGAGTAAAATAAATATTAGCCTCATATAGTTTTGAAATAATAAAATGAATGTAATAAAGATTGAAAAAATTAATTAATAAAAAAATTAATCGCGAGGAGTTAAACTGAAATCAAAGAATAAATCGAATAAATATTATTCGCAAAGCATTATTATATATTTATTATTTTTATTAATAGGATAGTGAATAATGGTGTCGCAAAATAAACGCAAGTTTGGAATATTTCCACAAACTGGCCATTTCGGGTTAGTTAAAGCGAATTAGTTAAAGTAATTGGTGCAAATTTCCAAAATAATGAAAATTGATCCTGATATTATTATGTGTCGTAAAGCACATTTTCATTTCGAAGTGTGAAGGGTGCTTGCCGTAGCTGATTGCCATCCACAAAGTGTCACTGTTTGGTGTAGATTTGGACTGGAGGAATAATTACTGCTGATTAAGCACAGGCTGTTGCTAGTGATGGATGTTTTTTGTGATGCAGTTCTTTCTGCTGAAATTTTACTATATTGATTTCGCCTATACGAGTATATACTTTCAACAAGATGATACCAGACGCTATACAGCTCATGAAACAATTTAATTACTGCTTGATACAATTCCAGATCGTATACTCTCTCGTTTCTATCACCAGCCCTTAAGATCGTATGACTTATCAACATTACATTTCACTTTCAGGAGGTTCTTAAAACCAGAGATCTGCGTTAACAAGACAACAAGTAGCCGCATCGCATGTACTTCTCCATTCAATAAGAATGATAATAATATTTCATAATTTCATAAGAATGATACCATAGTAATCTACCCCACCAATTCACGAATAATTATTTTTACGATTTTTATGAAATTTTACATATATACCTACAACCGATTTTACCTGGTTAAACTCTTGCACTAGATACCCTTTATTATTATAAATTAATCGTAAAACATTATTCGAATAAAAAATACTCTGTAAGAATTATTCGAATGAAAGTGAAAAGCTAAGCATTATTGTAATAGCAACTTACGATAACTAAAAAATCGAATACAAATTAATAGCCAAGAATTAATCGAATAACAATGTTTGATACAAACCACATCTCTTCTATTATTATTATGTATGCCTTCTATTACTTAATTTTATTACAATCAGCCAGGATAAGCCAGCATCTTTGAATTATGCTTACAAATGCAGACAGCATTCAACGATTTATTATTTTGCTTCAAAATATATCTGACAAATTAGAACAATCAAGTAAAACATGATGGTGGTACTACTACAAATCATTCGTACAACCATTAAAGAAATAACTAACTCGTTGTTATCGTATGCAATCGGTCCATCAGCATTTGATAAGTTTCTTATGTTTATATTACATAAAATAAGGATATTTTATTAAAGGATATCATAGTTACATTGTTTTTACATGAGTACAGTTTGCTTCTAACTAAAACATTATTTTTATAGCACACACTCTCTACCTTAATCTCTTCATAGCTAACCTAATATTTGCTGATTGACTGTCTGTCTGTCCGGTTACATTTATTCAAAATAACATTTAATTCAAAACACCACTCGTATCTGCATAGAAGAGTAAACGTAATACTATACGAAGAGAAAAGCATATATTTACAATATTATTTATTTATTCATGCATTATTGGCCACAGTTTTCAAGTACAAACGCTGCAAGATCTATTGAAATAAAAGTAAAGGAATGTAGAACGAGTAGAAACATGTTTTAAATCTTAATGTTTTGCCATTTATTTTCTTACTGTAAGTTCTCATTGTAAGCACGTTTATATGAGTCTTTTCTCTATGTGTGGGTGAGTGATAAAGTCCTTGTTATAAAGTCCTATTAATTACGTGTGTGTGTATGTATTTTATGTGGTTAACGGATATTGGTTAAATTAAATGCTATTTTCGTTTACTTTGTGGTTTTCCCCACCCAACATCAGCAACTACAATTCAACAATGTTGTTGCTAATGTTGTTCTTAATATTAACTCATTCTCATTTATTTGTATTAAATATTAAGGATGTTGTTGTTGATGTTTCTATTGCTCTTCTGTTTTTCTCTTTTGTGGTTGTTATAAAAGTTGAGTAAATGGCTGTGTAGTTTCGTTTAACTTAAGTAATTCACATGTTTTTTTTTTATGGTTTTTCTTATTTTAATCATAAAAGTTGAATGTTGCTATTATTTTCTTTTAATTTCATGTAGTGGTTTCTCTTCATAATAAAAATTTTTTAATTACTTTCCTTTGGCTTCATAAATAAAAAAATATTGGCTCTCAACATTGAGGAGAGAAAAAATATAAATATAAATTTATGTATTGTAGTTTGTACAAGAGCTATTAGATATACCAATTTTTATTAATTTGACATTAGATGGTTTTGCTGACACTTTTTTCTAAGCAATAAGGGTATTCTTTATATACAGCAAGAGGGCAATATACAGTTCTCAGCTCAAACTTAGAAATATTGCCATACCCAAAGAACCAAGAAACACGACTGGCTTATAGGTGGCAGAAAAAACATGATATATTTCCCTGACATCTACTGCCTAGAGATTATATTTGTAAATTGATGTTGTAAATTCTTGAACCACGAAGAAATAGTATAGATCCAACTAGAGATTACCACTAAACAACTTTTGATTGCAAAACATCTAGTACCATGAAATATGTAATGGAGAGCAGTGTAGCAAACTTACTTAGATTTCGGTGCTTAAAAAGCCAAGGACTGCCACAAAGTAAATATGGCAAATTGATGTTGCAAATTTACCATAAGGACAGATTTAGCATAGCATTGGTTAGAGATCGCAAACTAAGAAAATGACCATTACACTACGAAACCTACCAGAACTATTGATTTTTAGTCAACTACTAAACTGCTATTCATTCGAAGCTTTGAAATGGTATTGCAAATTTGCTATACCCAAAGAATTGGAAATAACTTCGATTTTTTTTACAAAGAAATGCTATTTCAAGCTGTCTAATATCAGCCAGTATTGCAAATTTGCCATACGCAATGTTACCATAGAACTGATTAGAGATTGCAAGCTATGAAAATAGCCATTGCACTACAAAACCTACCGATTAAAAGGCTTCAACTAAACTTCTATTCATTCGAAGCTTTGAAATTTCAAGAAGTATATCCTGTTGTATGGTATTGAAAATTTGCTATAGGAAAAGGATCTATTTACTCTTAGAAATATATAGAGGAAAGTGATATAGCAAATTTGCTATGAGCAGAAAACTTTGATAACGAAACAAGTGATCTAGTGTATACATTAGTATATACTGTGTATATACATTAGTATATACTAGTGTATACTAAAGTATACATTACTAAGTGATATTGCAAATTTGCCATAAAGACAGAGTTAGCATAAAACTGGTTAGTGAACGCAAGCTAAGAAAATAGCTATTACACTACAAAACCTACCGATTGTTAGTCATCCACTAAACTTCTATTCATTCAAAGCTTTGAAATGTCAAGAAGTATATCCTGCGGTATGATGTTGCAAATTTGCTATACACAAAGGATCTATTTACTCCCAGAATTGTATGGAGAAAAGAGATATAGCCAATTTGCTATTAGCAGAAAGCTTTGAAAAACTTTGATAACAAAACAAGAGAACTAGTGTCAAAAAGTATATAGTACGAAGTGATGTTGCAAATTTTGCTATAAAAGCAAAAGGTTTGCAAAGATCTTGTAAAAGGAATAAATAATAATTTTCTTAGCAAAAACCTACTGATTTTTAATGCTAAGAAGAGCATATCGCAAAGATGTTTTTTTTAAAAAATTTCTCGTGTAATAAGAAGAAAATAAAGCTGGTTCGTAGCAATCTGCCAATGCAAGCTAAAAGCTTATTATTATTTTTTGATTTCCTAAGAGAGGTGCTGCCTTATTTCCTTAACAAAATCAACTGAAAATAAGTGGAAATAAACTACGAGATATAGTTTGTGTGCTCTCAAGTCTTTTCGGAAAGCAATTATTTATTCATCATACAACTGACTCATTAACTTCCCTTCGACTCTTTATGAACAATTTGATCTTTTTTCATTCTCATTTATGGTTTAAGTCATCGAAAGCTTCAAAAAGAATGTTTACTTACTGGTGTTGGTGTGTTACACGAACTTTTTTTTTTTATTTTTTTAAAATTTTTTTTTTTTATTATAAATAAAATTTCCTGAACTAATTAATTAAATTCATTTGATCTTAGTTGAGTGTAGAAGTGAGGGGAGGAGTGTGTGAGCGGCGGAAATGTTCTTAGCTGTAAAATGGCTGCCAAAAAGTGTAGGCTTTTGTTTTGGTTTTGCCTTGCTGGTGATGGCACAAAGAAGCAAAACTTTTTTCTTTGATTTTTGATTTTAGCCAAGTAAAGTTTATTTTAATTTTTTTTTGGTTTTTTTTTTTGGTTTTTTTATTCAACTTTTTGCCATTCTAAATGACTTCTCTACCGCCAATTTTTGTGTTTGCCTGCTTCTTTTCAATTGCGCTGCATGACTGTTTTTATTGCTGTTGCTTTTGCTCTACATTTCCATTTTCTGTTTTGCCACAAATTGTTTGAATTTAATTTAGGTTTGGCTCTTCTCTTCTCTGCTTTTCGAAGGACCCTTTTTTTTAAATTGAAACACGAATACATTTATACAAATGCATACACATAGAATGCGGTGAATTTAATTTTTATTTCTATTTTAGATGCCATTCATGATGTCGTTGCCTGCTTCCTTGCTAAATTCTACAAATTCATTTCCATTCTTGCCCTCTATTATTTTTATGCTTTGATTTTTATCGAAAAACACTTTCATTAAAATTACTTTAATTTTCGTTGGCTACAAACAATATTCACTATTTTCAACTTCTATTTCGAATAGTTTTTATTTCGGCTTTTTTGCTTTTTTCCTTTTTTTTTTTTTTTTTTTGTTTTGAAAATGTTTTAAGGACATGCTTCGTTCTGCTGCTGCTGTTGCTGCTCAGGCTTCTTTTAGTTGAGGACACGAAGGATACTTGTGAACAAGTAAAATTGGTTTTCTAGCAGTTTTTTTATTTTATTTTCATTTATCTAATTTAAAGCATCTTGTTGGTAGTTTACTATACTTAAGGGTAAAATAAAATCAGGCAGTAGGCAAAATATGAACAAAAACGAAAGCCACGAAAAAAAATATTAAATAAATTTCTGTCTCCAGTTGATCTGATTGTAATGGCATCAACACATTATTTATTTGAAATTTTGTTAAATAAAGTTCATTTTCTTCCTTTTTAGTTTTATTATGGGACTCATAGCTTAAGGTCATATTGAGGTTATTGAAAGGTGTTCTGCTGTTTGTACAGTGAAACAGATTTATTTCCATTTAATATCCATTTAGCCCCGGGCATATTTATGAATAGTTTGTTTTGTTAAGAATTTTTGTGAAATGTCCTTGATAAAAATTGTTTGTGTTAAAGCAGAATATTTAGATTCAATAGCTCTAATAATGAGAGAAAACTATTTATTAAGGATTTTTTCAAGACAATGCCAGACAGACATTGAATTGAAATTGAAAACAGGACACAAATGAAATGGATCTATTGATTTTGGAAGTTAAAAACATGTAATTGTAGGATTGAGTGCCAGTTCTCAAATTAACAGAATAAAAAATGTTTATATTTTAATAAAATTTATTTTGGAAAAAAAATGATCAAGTTAAAAAAAATATGTCAATAATACTTTAATGTGAAATTATTATTTTTAAATATAAAAAATTAAAAAAAAAAAAATTGGAAAACAAATGGAGAATCTATTAGCCGGGAAAATATTACTTCATCAAGGACTAGAGCTGTGTAATGAGGTATTGGCCGTTAAAAATGGCTCCATATCTTTTCTGCGGTGTTTTGAGTTGATTTCATTTAACTTTTCTATTCATTGTCCTTCAAAAAGTATGTGTTTTTCCTTTTGTTAACGGAAACATTTTGTTTTTGGAAAACAATTTTTAAAAACAAACTTAATTTTTCTTTTTGGGAAATTAAATATTTACATAATGATAATAATACATCTTTTGTAATTCTTTAAGGACATCAAATTAAGAACTCAGAATAGATGATTAAACTTCAATTATACTTTTTCTATTCTTCCCAATAAAAGTTAAGAAACTACTTTGTACAGCTGAGCTCTCTCTTGATATCAGTTATTAAAATGATAAACTGCCAGCCAAGAAGCTTTTAGTGTGTACTCTTTTACCTGACTGCTAATAAGAGTTTCATTCTCTAACAAGTTTTTATATCCTTCCTTAACTTCTTCTTCATTAAAAGTAATTTCCTCACACACCAAGTTTGAGGGACAGCATGTTGTATTCGCAGATATAAATTTATTTGCTTTTGTATGAAGGATTAAAGGAAAAAGGAAGAAAGTATTTATAATACAGGATGCAAATGGAAAACCTTTTGGATGGCCGGCCTTTTTTACTCGAACCGCTATAAATTTAAATAATAATTAAAATTTTTTTATTTTTATTAATACTTTTTTAAATGATTTGCTTTGAAATTTAGTTTTCTTATTCTCTCTCGCCTAGAACAAACTGCATAGCAAAAAGGACATGCACGTTCGTTCACATAAAAAGAAGCAAAGAATTGTCGCAATTTCATGTGTTTAACCCATATTTTACAATAAAAATTTTATACGCTTTATTATGCCGTATAATTTTTTCGCTTTTGTTAAAGTTTAGCTTGTGTTCTGGCAGCCTCGTAAACTCCAACATTTAATACGTTTTTGCGAAAATCTACTTTAATAGACACTCATTTACGCTTAAAATTGTATGGCACAAAATGAATGTTCACAAGTATGGTGGCTTTTCAGGCCCCGGAATATGGAATTATGTGTTAACAGCAGGATTTCACAAAACAGATAAAAGGAAAAATGGTAAATAAATGAAACACACACTGATAAGATTTTAGATACTTAAATAAATGTGTGTGTGTGTGCGTATGTGTGTGCGTGCGCGTGTGCTTCCTTTTCTGTCGCTTTGCCATTCAATGTTTATTATGATAGCTTTAGACTTTTAGTGCAAACAGGTCTCTACTACGAGAGTGTGTTCGTGTGTGTGTTCTCTAAGCTTGCTATGTATTTGTATGACTCGTACACAAATGCACATGTGTTGGAGTGTTTAACACCATTTAATGTTGGCATTGTTGCTGCTGTTATATTCATTTCCGTTCTTTAATTCTAACAACTCACACAGACTTTAACAGCAGCCAGCAAGATTCCATTTCAAATCCGTTTTATATTTTTGGTATCTTTTAGAGTATGATTGAGACAACACCAACAACAATAAAAACAACAATAAGAAATTGCAATTTTCTGCGCCCTTTTTTGGCAACATTTCAACACTAAATTGAAATTCAACAAAAGCTAAAAAAAAGGATGCACATATAACCGTACGATTACTGAAAGAAGGTGTTGGGCGCCAGATTCGCTGCTGGTGAGAGCTTTAATGTTTATTGAAATGCCATCAAATCACCAGCAAACTTAACAAAATTTTAGTCTTATTATGTGGTTTTATAAGAATAAATTTATTTAAAATGAGCAAAATTCTTTTAAGCCACTGAAAGTAAAACTGAGTAGTCAATGCTCCTCAAAGTACTTAAATCCTGAAAAGTACTGAAATATTGATCACACTTAACGGCTCTCAGGAATAATAAATATTTAAGCAATAAAATCTCTTAAGGACCTCCCGAAGGGAAAAGCAAAAGCACCAAAATGGCTTTGAAGCAGTTTCACAGAACTTTAACTAAATACAAAAATATTACGAATAATGACAGATTATTTAGATACTGAAATGTACCGCTCACTTACTTTCTTCTGTAGGGAAATAAGGCAATTGAAAATAATAGAACTAAGTAAAACACAAAAGTGGGCAAAGCGCAAAAACTCCCTTTAGGCAATACAGTACAAAAAGCACCAGCATGAATGCCAACTATTCCCCAGGTACTAAAAATTTAAGTACTAATATTATATGAATTGTATAGAAAATACTTAAAACCAGAAGGTAATAAATTATAACTAACCGATCTTGAGTGCTTAAGAATTCTAGAATATTTTTTTTTTTTAGTACAAAAAAAAATTATTTTACTACTTAAGTATTAGTATAACTTATTTACTCGTATTAATATTATTTTGAAATTTTTTAGCACTAAAAGTTAAATTAGTAAATATTAGTAAAGAACTACTAAAATATTTTAAATAAAAAAAAAATCTAAAATATTACGTTTTAGTACCAAAATCTTTTGAAATGTGTAGTATATAAGGTAGTAAAAAATTTACGTACTAAAAATATATACGTAAGTAATTCATGATACTAAAAGTGTAGGATTTTAACCTTTTATGATCACTCAATTTTGGTACCAATAGTTATACAAAATGATCATAATAGTATTTTAGTACTAAAATATCTAACAATAACACTGTTAGTGTTAATATAATAATACACGATTATATGAATATAATTATAATATTGGTAGAAGCACTGACTGTTGCCGCCGTCTTGCAAAAATATTGATTCTTGTCTAAATCTGCTTAAATTAAATTATATAAATAAAATTGTTTAATATTACTATAATGTTTTTTTTAAACATTCATGGAGTATTAAAAATGGAATGTTTTTAGATTTTCTCAAATTATTTGCTAATAACAGAATGGGGACGAAACATGATTAAATTCGATATAAACTCATTATACAAGGAAAAATAACGATGAAAATTTAACAGCTGATTTCCAATAAGCCAGCTGTTATTTTATGTTTCATAATGCATTGGCGATGCCCTTTGTTATGCCTTTTACTTTGCACATACTTCCGATCCAAAAGCAGCAAAGGTTATAAACTGCATTAATGGGTTCTGGATGCAAGCCATTTACTCGACAATGTAACGATTAAAAAAAAAATCAAACAAAAACTGTTATTATAGTTCACCATTAAATATTTTTTTATTACCGTAATTATTAACGACGTTCATCGGCGTATGAAATAGATATAAATCGGATGCAGAGTTCGCCGCGTGTAAAGAACTTTCGCTGTTGCTACGATTGTATGAATTTTAGTTTTCATCCGCATAACGTCCACTTTGGGGCGGTAGAAGGAATATGGGAATAATTCAACAATAAGCAAAGTGTTCCGGAATCTAATCCAATGTTTGTCATAGTCTTCCATTTTCCATTTTCCATTTTCTATTTAATTAATTATTTATTTTGTGTGTTAATTTTTTCCGATTTCTTTGCATTTTCTGCCCCAGAGGAGCTACTATCTTTGGAAATTTGCCTCATGTGGGAGATTTATTTAGTATTTCCGTTCATAGGCTGCGATTTTTTTTTCTGATTTTTTTTTTTTTTTTTTTTTGGCAAACCGGCTTTTGACGCCGCCACATTTTCTATGCCACTAATACCACTCTCGCCACACAGCCATCACTAACACGTTTCATTTTAGCTGCAAGAGTGCGGAGTGCGGAGTGCGTATGTGTGAAAGAAAGCATTAATGTTATGACTAGAAAAGGATGTGTAAGCAATAGTGTGCGTGTGTGAGTGAGTTGATATAAAAATCCAACTACATTTCGGTTATAATTTTGCCTATTTTTCGTGCCTGCTTTAAAACAAAATTTCATGTCTATGCATGCTAAACAGACATTTTCCAAAATAGTAATATATGTGGAGTATACTGAGCAATACGTGTTTGTGTGTGTGTGATGTGTGCGCCGAGTTGTTATGCATTTGCTTGGTTTTCCGTTTTCATTGTGTGGGTGTGTGTGGACAGTGTGTGGTATTTTCTAGTGCGTTGGCCTATTCACGTATATTTTAGTTTCATTTTGCGTTCAGCATTTTCAAATTGTTTTGGTTTATTATGAACGTAACGTAGTTTATCACTTCATGCTAAAATAACTACCAGAGGGGGATTTTGCCTCAATTTGAATACTCTTCGCCAAAACAATTTATGCGTGTTTTACTTAACCGTGCCGCTGTGCGTCCCTTTTATCTACCGTTGTCTGGTGATGATTTAGTACAACGAAACTAATCAATAAATATTAAAGAGTACACATTTATTGCCCCATACTAAGTGATAGTTTCCATGGGGCTCTGACGGTGGGCCATAAATAATAAATAAATCAAGAAAAAGGATAAAATCAAGGAAAATAAGAAATCTAAAATTATGCAAAAAAAAAAGGTGAGAAATAATTTAATCAGCTTCGTTACATTAAATTACGTTAAAAGTAAGTACGTGAGCGCCTATGGTAAAGAGGATTATGGGCTTTATGTATCCTTGTAATATTACAGTGGCAAGAACAAAGCAAATGTGTAGTCTTTACTATATTTGTAGAAATTTCTAATTACCAAATTATCATTATTTTGTTTTACTTGCAAACTTTGACGCTTCAAATTGCAGTGAAACTCGAAAATAAGTTTTTGCTCTCCGCATTCGCAGCCATTCAAATATATTTACTTGATTCATTTAGAATTTGAAAATGTTGGCATTTATTTTATACAAATAATGCAATTTTAATGCTCGTAAAAAATCAGCTTCAGTGTGCAAATACATGATTAGTGGTTCCGTTCACAGAGTAAAACACATGGGACAAATTTTGCCAAAAAAAAAATATTATTTTTACTGCCAGGAAAATGTGTTTGTCCATTTTTTTTAAGAATAATACAATCGACAGAAAAATATAACGTTTGTTAATTTGTTGTTTGTGACACTTTACACATTACAAAACATTAATCATTTAGGAAATATTTGCTCATGTTAAATAATACGGAGAAATAAATCAGGTGCTGGCAATAAAGAATCATTTTGGGAAATGGCTGGAATAAAAAGTTGAAATGAAAGTCATGCAGACTTTAGAATTAATTGTTTACACAACTCAATTTTAACGAATACCCTTTAAGATATTTAATGTTTTTTAATGTCCTTGTTCCTTTTTTGTTCTTTATGTTTTATGAAAAATATATTTTTTCTAAACTGTTACAGTTCCTTGGAAAATGTGAAAATTTTTTCAATTATTTCATAATGACATTAAGGTTGCGTATCCTTTTTTCCATTTCCAGCCTTCTGTTATTTACTTCTTTACTTCAAGCAATCATTAGACAAAAATGTTTCTTCAAAGAAAGTAACGATACGATTTTTGCTGCCATTATCAAACATCTTCTACACATCATTGAGCATTTCGGAATTGTATCTCAAATTCGACAGCATCATTTTCTGCTTCCGTTTCAGGAAATTTTTCTTATTTTGGTTTTCTTCGTTCTAGTAATTTTTTGTTGGTTTAGTTAATGGCTCTCAAGATGACATTAAAATTGTTGAGTTTACCAAGCCACATTGAGAAGTAAAAGAAACAAACTTTTAAAATAAATACTTTACTAGAATTTTTCATAAAATAAATGCAATGCTTGGCAAAAATGAAAAGCCACGTTTAAATAAGCGATGTCTGCAAAACAGAATTTTTTTTAATATTTTTCTCCGCTTTTTATTAAATCAGCAAAATTCTCCTTTAAATGAATGCAGGTAAGTAACAGAGTGTGCGTAATATTAATTATATAAAAATATTTCCTTTCATTTCAAATTATAATTACAAAAAGCACTCTTCAAGTTTAGATGAGTTTGAGCAGACAAATTGCCTTTCACAAAAGAAAAATTTAAAAGAAAATTTTTATAAATAAAAATAATATTAATTTGAAAACATGTTTAATTAGAAGCTTTTGAGAACCTCAAAAGTTAAACAAAATGGCATCAATAATGTGAAGTGAAATTAAAAAGGGGAACTAATATTGAAGGTCCTTTAAGTCATACTGAAGAGGTTATTGATACGTAACGCAACCCATTTTAATGTCTTATTTTTATTTATTTATTTATTTTTACATAAAATAAATTAAAGTTCTAAAATTTATTTAAACATTTTTAGCAGAAACAAAATTTTATTTTTTTTTTGATAAACTACGGTTGTTACAGCAATTAAAAGTGTGCTGTGCGTTCTTTTACATTTTAAATCAAAATACATCAGCTTATTTAAATAAGTATAGAAAGCATTTCTTAAAAAATTAATTATTATAAAAATAAATAAATCTGTATGTCCTTATCAAAGAATATGTCAGTGAATCATAAGAAATAATTTTATATTAAAAATTTAGTCTTCACTACAACTAAAGACATACAAAAGAGGAATTTATACGAACAATGTGAAAAGAAATTTTTAGACTGCCATCGACTGCCGGCAAACTCGCAATTTTTAATAAAGAACTCCTATTTTTTTAACTCAATCAGAAATTCTTTATAGATGAGAACTTTTTACAACGATAAAAATATATTTTTTAGACTGGATTGAACATTTTTAACAATGATTACAAAAATTATTTTTATAAAATTGTTTCCATTTATTCGATATTTAAATAAAAGGATTCCTATACTTCAAATAATATCAAATAATATCAAGTCATATACTTCATTAGTCCTGTATAACTTTTGAAGGACTTAGAAATTTTGAACGATTGCTATTTATAAGTCATAAAGACAATTTGAAAATATTTTCAGAGATATAATTTTGAGTTCAGTATAAAGGATATTCCATTAGATTTTTGATCTTATAAGTTTTTGCTTAAAAGTTTTAAATATCTTTTTATGGCGAATAAATTATTTAGAAACAAAAGGATTAAAAAATAAATTCAATTTTTTTTTTCGATTTATAATTTTAAGGACCATGTAAAACTATGTAGAATGTTGGTTCAGGAGGTCTGGAACCGATTTTTGCTTAATTTATATAAAATGTTTTGCAACCTATATATCGCTGTATTAGGAAATGTACTTTGGAATTTGCTCATGCGAAATTAAAGGAATCAAGGAAAGTACCTGCTAAGCTTATTAACTTAAAAGATGGGAAAACGTGTGAGGAAAATAATTTTGTTCATGAGTTGCTGGAATTTGTCTTACAAGCTACAAACAAATGGCGGTCAAGGTTGTGTTTTGCTACCCTACACCCTCGTTCAAACGAAAATCTGAAGTTATTGCATCAAAATGCCATTATAGGTGCCACACTATCATACAAATATTACACACATAAGTAAATGCTTGAAGTAAATGCAACTCTGATTGCATGGAAAGTAGCATTTTATGTAAATTTCCATAAACTGTTGTAAATCGCTAGACTTTTCATAAAAATCTATCACATTTTCAGCACGCAGGCCATATTTCACAAATCGTACCATTGTGTAGGGTACTGTATTACGACCAATGGAAAAACAATATGCCTCAATCTTGAGCATTAAACCTTCTCCACACTGATGTCTAGGACCATTACGGTAAACATAAATGATGTTCCTGGAGCTGTACTTTATATCATCTGTGTATTTGAGAGGTCCTTAGAGATACTGCATTACATAAATTGTTCTATATTAAATTTTTATAAATTTTTATTTAATTTTTTTTTATCATCAAATCAATCAAAATATATAATGAGTGCAAAAAAATAAAAGTTTCACAAAAAAGAGAAAAATAATATTTTTAACGAAAATTTCTACATACTAAATTTTCTTTTTTTTAGGAAAAGAAATAATGATAAAACATTAACAATATCCTTTTTTTCCTTTGCCCTGTTGTTCTATTATTTTTTACTGCTTTATAGAGCAAAGCGTTTTCGTTAGTGTATTTGTGTGTGGTACAACATAGATCATCATTCTGGGCACATCTATTTTATATGGGACAAGGACATTTTATGATGACTTAGCAAAGCAAAAAAAAAAAACAAAAAAAACATACTGGGGAGAAAACAAAGCACACATACTGGATGAATCGAAAGAGTTCTGGCAAGAAAAAAGATGTAAAAAATTATAGAAATGACACCCAAAGTCTTCATTTGTTTTGGAAAATATCCAAAAATGATTTTTTGGAGCTTTTCTTGTGGAAGAGCACAAGACAACAGAAAAATTGTATGTTGCCTTGACTGTTTCCCATGTTGTTAAGTAGTCAACATTAATTTTGTTATTAAATTTGATTTTTTTTTTAATATTCTTTGAGTAAATAATGAAATATGTGGCCAAAAGCAGTCAATAATTTTATTCAGCAAACGGAAAAACGAAAACGTCTCGAATAACAGAAGGCATTCTGTTGTGCGTGTTGAGCTATTTAGGTTTGGCTAAATGCATTACTTTTTCATAGTTTATTCTCTCAAATATATAAAAAGTTCAAATAATTTATATGATTTGGCAACAATTTGCAATAAAGTGATAAAATTTACTGGCAATAAGAGATATATGGCCGGAGCAGAAGGCAAAAGTTATAGCATTTATAAATGTATGCAATTAAGGATTAAATTCTGTAATGAAAGGCATGATTAAACACAGCAGTGATAAATAAAGCGCATTGCGAATAAATCTTATTAAAATAAATCTTATTCAACAAGAATTCTTATTGAAACTTAAAGTCCCTTTTAATTTAATTTCTTAGCAAATTCAAATTAATAACGCGCCTGCTTACCGCTGATAATTATTATTATCCCTTTTGTTTTCGATCTCTTTACAATTTTCTTTAAAATAGTTCTCAAAGAGCAATTTTAACTGATTTTTCTATTGCCGGCTTTTGTTGCAAATAATAGTTTTTCATATCTTTTAAATTTGCAATTATAAAAGTTTAAGAGTTTAAAAGGAAATCGTTGCAAACTTGATTTTCAATATCATTATTATTATTATTTGTGCTTTTTTCTCTGCTTCATATTTTAACAACTTCATTTTGCAGGTGCTGCACACATTCAAATGCAGGTGAGACAATTTCGTACAAACGCGAACTGTCTGAAATGAAAAGAATTGAGTAAAAACGAATTTTTTATACTCTTGATTTAAAAGTTGAAAAGTTTTATAACACCAGCTCGTAGAATTAATTTTAGTGTTGCCACCTTTTACAACGTGCTTTTTCTTTAGAAAAAGCTTTTGTAATTTTCTTACGCAATAAAATTTCTTTTCCACTTAAATACTTTAATTTGCTTTGAAAATGGAGGATCTGAAAAATCTACATCCTTAAAATTAATTATATTTTTAAGCCATTTCATTGTCTTGGCGAAGTCGCCAAGGGATTCACTCGCCTCAACAGGCTAAGCACTAGAGGAAGCATATCCTTGAAACCACCCAACAATCTGAGAGTCATATTGAGGGTGTTAAATTGCTTTCAGTAATTTTTTGAATTCATAACGATCATATGGCGAATTTTTCATAAGAAAATGTCTTAGAAGATGATATTGCAGTTCAGCTTACACTACGAAGCAAACTCTCCAAGTTTTAATTATTCCACAAAAAGCTCTTCAGAAAGCATTTATTCGCCAAGCAGAATTATCTCAGTTGAGTTGTTGAAAATCACTTCACTTGGGGTTTTTTTTTCTGACAACTTGCATAGATGTAGAGGCTACTGACTGCATGATGGTGATGGACTTACGACCTGCAATATTGCCACCCTGAGAAATATATCCAATAATCTGTTTCTCTGATTTAACAGCTTGCTACGACCTTTGAGACTTATACATTCCTGGGAATTGTGTTACAATAAATATCACCAAAGTAAAAATTTCGACAAATTGCCACAAAAGGCAGTTTTAGGGTTAAAGCATATTAGGGTCTGGTGAGTACCTTATATGTCAACTTTTTCAAAACACATAAAGGCCTCAATCAATATTCTGATTTTGGTTGAAGGCTTAAAGAAAATTAATAGAACTTGACAACTATCAAATTATGTCAAATAATAAATGTGTCCCTCTTTGGTTTGTTACCATGGGGGTGATGCACTAATTGGGAATTAACTGATCTCAATACCTGCACTTCAACTTGGTTAGAAGTTGGTAAAGTTGAAGTATAATGCATGATGAATTCTATGCGAGTGGCCCTTTAACAGCAAGAGCGATGCAACTCTGCCTTTGGCCATATTGCATATGGCCAAAAGCAGAGTTGCATCGCTCTGAACAAAACCAAACAAAACAATATTTTGGGCTTAATTATTTTTACCCATTTGGTATTTTCTAAAATAATCTTGAACTCTTGAAGGCTGTACAATGTCTTACATCTGATTTGGCCAATCTATTGCAATTTTGAATACGAGTTTTTATCAATTTAGTTTTTATCTGGAAATTAGAAGAAAGCCATATTGGCTGAGCTTTAAGTGTATTCTCTAGTATACAAATACAATCTGGAAGATTTTTTGTGTTGAAAAGGATTTTCCCCCGCTCGACAAAAGAGTCCACCACTGTCCCAGCTTTTAAGTGCCAAGGAAAAGTGTGTAAAATATCCTCCGGCAATTTTGATCAAGAGTACACAAATTTTATGTGAAAAAGGATGCCGTTTAATTCCTTCATTTCCTTTTAAAATTATTCTTCTACATGACTGCAAATAAGTGAGGATATGCAGACAGGTGCAAATAATAATAATGATGATAATAATAATAATACTCTTGGATGGGAAAAAATGTATTTTCATAACTAAAGATTAAAATAAAATCAATATTAAATAATAATAAGGAAAAATACCTCCATCAGCAGCAGACACATAAAGAAAAGTGCAAAGAGAAACCAAAAAAAATTGTTTTTCTTAAAAAAGAAAAAATATTAAAAAGGAAGCGAAAAGGTAAAATAAAAGTGTTCAATTTTAATTTATCATAAACAGCAAAAATCCTTTTAATCGTGTGTGTTGTACATAAAGGACTTAAAAACGCACATGCAGGATAAGGAACCAAAAACTTGTACTGGTTTTTGTTAATTATATTTTTTCTAGTGTTTTTTTTTCCATTAAAATTTAATTCGTTTGTTATGGGCAACTTTTAAAAGCGAGAAACGAAATAATTTCACAAGTTTTTATGTTTCTCCACCCCACTTCCGGAAGCAACCAGCGGAGTCTTAATGGTGTTTTTTAAATTTCAAAAACAATAAAAGGAAAATTAATGCTGTTTTTCCGACAAAATGAATTTTATTACCACGTTAAATAGACTTTATTTTTGTTTTAAGTTTCATGCGT
This sequence comes from Ormia ochracea, assembly GCA_963402855.1. Lineage (NCBI taxonomy): Eukaryota > Metazoa > Arthropoda > Insecta > Diptera > Tachinidae > Ormia > Ormia ochracea. Next base: position 47,327,185 of record OY727106.1, read on the forward strand.
ATGTTTGCTAAATAAATTTTCTTATTTTAATGTATGCTGGAATTTTATTTCCCCATATAAATCACATGAACTTAATATTGGTAAAGAAAAGGGTCTGCCTTAAAAAAGGTTACTTTTAAAGTGAATTTCTTTTATAAAATATTAAAATAAATGCCAAATTGAAGACTTTAAGATTCGTAAAGCCTAACAAGACTAAAATAATTTTTTTTTTCATGAATAATTAATGCAACTTAAAGTTTTTTTTTGTAGGCTGACTGCCATATCACGTAACTTCAGGATAATAATAATAATCCTCTGAGAGAGATTATTACAGTGAATACGTAAAATGTTAACGTACGATATTAAAAATTAAAAAAGCATTAACCGTAAAAGGTTGCAAGAAATCTACTAACTAAAAGAAAAGAAAAATTGTATATTTATTATCCTTTTTCAGAATTTCAAACTTTTTTGATTCACAAAGCAAATAAACAATTTCTTATTCATATTTTTTCTCAAACATTATTAAAATTTAATGTCTTAATGGAAGTTACTGCAGCCTGCTAGAAATAGATTTACAATAAATACAGATATCCTGTGTTAACACACTAAAAGGATATTTTTCCCAAATAAACAAGTTTATAATTTAATTCTTGTATGCAAGAAATTGTTTAAGGCCGTTAATTTATCTCCGGAATTATTTTAAAAACAAACTTTTATATACATCCTTATCAGAATAGGAACAAGGATAAAATTATTTATGAATTTTAATGTATACTAGAGCTAAGAAAAACTAACTCGCGGTTGAAATCATATTTTTATTACATTTCTTTAGATTCCATTATTAAAATTAACTGGAGATGTTTAAAAGTTTTGTAAATAAATTAATAAAAATAAAAATTTAAAAAAAAATTATTAAAATAAAATAATAAAAATATGTAAATAAAATAAAAAAGGATACATATTGTATGACTAATGAAAAATAATTTAGTGACTTATTTCCAAGCTTAGTCGATCTGGTAAAGGCCTGACTTGTGTAGATGATGTAGTCTTGCATCGTCTCTGGTGTTAAATAGACGATGCTGAGAGATTTTTAAAAGGCCTTATAAGAAACAAAAAACATATTAAATTAGCCGAAATAACGTTAGCACTATAACGATAACAGCCTCATTGATTTGGGGGCAACAACCAAAACTGGACAATAAAGATACTTCGTTTTCAGTAATCAATATTTATAAAAACTTTCCAACTTCGGTACAGTAGTAAAAAAAATGAGTCCTTCTAGAACCCTCGAAATATTAAGTGTTAATCCTAGTAGAGAATTATACGAGTAAAATCATTTCTTAGAATGCAATACGTCAACTTAAACTAATAAAATAATGTTATAATAAGTGTTACTGGTAAATAATTAAACTGTTGTGCGTAAATAATTCGTTAAAGCTTGCTATAGTCACACAAAATGTCAAAATATTTTGAACAGCGTCTTACAAATATTTTATGTATTTAAATACGTTATTTGTTCTTTGAAATAAAATATACGACTGAAGAATATAAAAATGTTTATGGAAATTAAATGAGCAATTACAATATAATTGAGAAAATTTAATTCTCAAATTTTTATATGTGCAGAAAATTAACAAAAAACCAGTAATAACTAATATTATGCCAGACAAAGATGTCGTTTTTGCCAAACAAATTTAATAAGCGCCCCAAAATATGTTTTACTTTGACAACCCCTGGTGGTATGCTTTATTTCTTTCATTTTTATAGCCAGCAATTTTTATTTTTTCTTTAAAGTCTTTGTTTGCTTCACAAAAAAAAAACAAAAAAACAAAAATTAATAAAAAAAAAATTGTAGATGAAACAAAGAATAATGATTTCTAAACTAATTTACATCAAATTTAATTCAATTTACTTAAACCATAAAAATGTCTTCCATAAACAAACAACTTCTTGAAGAAAGAAATAAGAAGGAATCCTGTAAAAAAAGAATAAAAAAAAAACAGACAAACGTATAAAGCTGACAATATGCCAATACTGGTAATTGCTTGAGCAGGAGCACAATGAAAGGAGCAAAGAAAATAAAGAAAGTGTTATTAAACTTTGATTGTATTTAGCATGAGCGAGTATGTGTATGTGCATAGTCACTTACCACTACCCGCTCCTAAAAGCAGGCAATAAACTGCGACAACCATGAATTTATATTTTACGTTAAAGCTGCCAGACATACTCCTATTCAAACACAATTACTGGCAACTAAAGAAATGCATACGAATGATTTTTTTAGATAAAATATTATTGAAAGGCTCTAAAGGATTGTCCTGGCCGCGTGATTTGAACTCTCTTTCCGTACGATAAAAATGTGCTTTTAATAGTTTTCCAACAGGTATAATTCCTTAACTTGCAAAAGTTCAAACGTTCCGCAAAGGTTTTGAAGGGCCAAGATATTCTATCCTTCCATAAATATTTGATTAGAACATGTCATTAATATTCAAAACATCTAAAGGACCAACTTTATTAACATGGGAAATTCACGTATTTGTGTTCATTTCATATTAAAAACATTTTTATAAATCTTTCAATTCTTCCATTTATGCAGCCCTCAACAAAAAATTAGAATTTAAAAAAAAAATTATATTCATACTTTAAAGCGCAGGATTCTTTTATTTAGCAAAGTTGACCAACTTCCCAGCACACATGTTGACCAAAAGTCAAAAGTTTTATGTCCTGTATATAAAATAATTTAGAAACAAAAAGCACCAGCACCAGCACCGCCACCGGCACCAGCAGCAGCACCAGAATCATCATTATATCATTATCATCATCATCATCATCATCATCACATCATCATCATCGTCATCATCGTCTCCGTGCTCGATAGCATTTGCATTTTAATGCATTTTCCATTTTCCATTTTTATGTTTTTCAAATGCGAGTACAGTTGGTTGTTTTTTTTTCCAAACTGCAAGCGGGCAGCAGAAGCCAAAAACAAAATATTATGAAAAATTTTCACACTTTTTTATTAATTTTAAAAAAAATAAATTTTATTTTTTATATTCTAGTTTGGCGCAGCATAAATGTTAGTTCATGTGATTGGGCTTTTGGAGTATGGCTACGTGTGCGAAAGTTAAGCACAGATGTTAGAAATTCCCAGGCTGCTGCACACAACACCACACAGAGAGGCCAAAAGTGTCATTTTAATATTTTTATAATGTCCTTTTTGGTATTTATTATTTCGAGTTTAACATACCAAAAAAAAAAAGGTTAAATGCGACAAAAAAAATCTGAAATATGTTAAATTCTTATAGTCTTCACTCGCATTTCAACTTAAGCAAATATGTATAATGGAAAGTTCGTTTCCATAAAAAAGTGTGCAAGAAAAAGAAAGGAGGGAAGTTTTGACAAAAAGGGGGAAAAGAGACATTTGTTCTGATAGAAAGTATTTGTGGCTTTAAAGAACTTTATACTTTCTGCCACATACTAATTCTTGATAAAGTTAAGCTATTATTAAAAGTACTTTGGGCTGCAAGTACTTTTTTAAAAAAAGGTACCTTTCATATGATAAAAAGTACTATATGATAAAATTCTTTTAATAAAATTAGTCCTTAAAGCTAATCCCTGATAAAATTAAATTATTTATAAAAAGTACTGGTATTTTTTTTTCAAAAAAAGGTACTTTTAATAAATTTAACTTGTGAGAAAAATTATTTTCTGATAAGGAAAGATTATCATGAATAAAATTGCAATATTCCTGAAAGTTCAAATCCAAATTTGAACAACATGTTCTATATTCTTTTTATGTTTTGTAGAAAATGGATTCACACAAAAGAAATGCGGAGCGAAAGCAATCCATTACCATTATCAGATACAGGATTTGTCACATATATATTTAATATGGATTTCGAGAAAAGGTTTCAGAAACGATTTAGGTTGACAAGAAAGCATATAACTTGATATCGTCCCTGCTGCGATATATTAAGAGCAGAGTCTCCAAAACCTCAGAAATTACATTTACCAGAATTTACAATGTAAAACAACTACGTGTTTGTCACAATAATGCTTAAATAAATTTTTCTTTCACTTATAAAAAATATGAGCATATGTAAGAAAGGTCTTATCTGACAAAATTTCAATATTCGATTGATTTCATTCAATTATAAATAAGCCAAATTTGGCTTCTGCTTTATGTTAAAAGGCAATTTTTTAAAAAATTCATTTCGGATAGATTTTTTGAGAAGGACAAAGTGGGTTTTCACTAAACGGTGCCTTTTTCAAAATACGACCATCTTCATAAATTAATAAGACTTCTCAATAATTGGTAAATTTTGATAAAAAGTAGTTTTTTCGAAAAATATTTCTTGTCTTGATAAAGGCTCCTTTCAACACAGTGTCTATATTGATAAGGCGTACTTTTTGATAACAGGTACTTTGTTAAAAAAGGTACCAAGAAAGGTACTTTTTTTAAAAAAAATACTTTTTTAAAAAGAAAGCACTTTTTTAAATAGAAGGTACTTTTTTAAAAAGAAGTACGTTTTTTTGGCTATTTTGTTAGAAAATTATTTCTAAAAAAATTTACTTTTAGAAAAATATCCTTACAGAAGATATATAATAATAAGTAGTCGAAAGAGTCTTTTCGTATTTTGTCAATAGATGTAGTTGCAGTCGTATACTGCCAATCACATTCAGTCATATAGTGTTGGAAAGTTGAAATTTTTAGCTTCATTTAACCAAAAGAGAAAAAAATTAAATTCGGCGAAGTTGAAAGAAAATTTGCTAAAATTTGACAGAAAAAAAAAGGCCAGAAATGATCAAAAGAAAGCGTTTCGTCTTCCATCAGGACAAAGCTAGACCACACCCTTTTTTTTAATGACTCGGCAAAAACTGGAAGACTTGGGCTGGGAAGTTTTGATACATCCAGCATATAGCCCTGATCTTGAAATATCGGACTAGCATTTGCCTCGATCAATCCCGAACTTCCTCAATAGAGTAAAGTGGGCTTCAAGAGAAGCCTGTGAAAATTACTTGTCGGCAAAGGGTGGTGGACCAAAATAGTACATATTTGCTTTATTAAAGTTCATTACAAATATAAAAAAACAAGTTGAAGTTTGATTAGAAATACGAAAAGACTTTTCCTACTACCCTATCTCATATAAAAGAACTTTTTCATAAAAAAAAAATGTTTTTTATAAGAACATTTTGATAAAAAAAATTTCAGAAAACCATAAAATTCTTGATGGAAAGAGTTTTTTGATAGAAGGGAATTTTGAAGAATTAGAAGGAACAAAAGCCTGTTTTATGTAAAATATACATTTTTAAAAATTAAACTTTTTTGATAAAAAGTACTTTTTTTTGGCCATACTTTTTTGGCATTTTTTGCTAAAATAAATTTTCCTAAAATATACCTTTTGATATCAAATTTAATAAATTCAACGAGTTTTCACAAATGCCATTTTACACTATGAAATATTTCGGTTTTAAAACAATAATTTTTTGTAAACTTTTATCCGCTTCATCCGTTACATCTACTCCGACTGTTTATAATATATTAATTATGGCTGGGACCATTTCCTGGATGCAGTTTAATAAACAAAATTGCCTTTTTTGCATGCGAAACTACTTCAAAATATAAATACATATTTTTTTTAGGTTTTCCTTTTCTATATAAAATATAGCGAAGGGGGAAAATTAAATCCGAATTGTTAACAAAACGTGGATTTTTCTTCTTTTTTTTTGAAACATCCACTAAAATTACGATGAAGACAAATTTTATAATTTTTTTTTTTTTTGGTTGGGAAAATACTTTAGCGAATATTTAGCTTGGAAAATGTGGCAAACAACAATGCAAATGGCCAACGAAATCAGCAGTATATGTGGAAGCGAAAGGCTATGAGTGTTAAGGAGTGTTAAAATCATAAGGATTCACAATTTGTTTTTATTTTCGCAGGCCTGAGGCCTTTTCCTGCCGCTGTACTGCCATTAAAAACCTCAATTTCACCTGCCACCTTCACACATGGTGCCCTAATATGAGCAAAACTCTGGAAATAAAGCAAGGATTTCAAGTCCTGCATAGCATACACACAAATGCATTATTAACATTAAAATGATGGTGATGAAGACATTTTTATAGGGGGAAAATTGTGATGTAGTTTGTAATAAAAAGAAATATGGCTTAAAAATTCTCGTTACGTGTTAAAGGCTGCAAATGGTTGGGCTGGCTGTTGAAGTCAACAACTGTGTGTTTATGCTCCCCTCCCCCATTAGTGCAAGGAGGAAATTATGACATTTGTATATACAAGTTTACAATAGATTCACTGATTTCTTTTATTTCACTTTTGTGTTTGCACTTTATTTTGCCAGGAGCAACACCAGCAGCCAGACTCCTTTTGATATCTTTGCCCATTGCAATATAATCATCATTACCTTTTGTTCATGTCCTATTCCAGCCAGTTTTGTTTGCCCGACCCTACATGATGTTTTCGTTATTTTTAAGGTTGTCAGAACTTGAGGTTGTTAAAGGATTTTCCCCTCCTCTGCGAAATTATTGTTGAAAATTAACGATCAATCATGGCTTTACAAGGCAAATTCTTGGGCAAATAAATGCTGTTGAACATTTTCGAATATTAAAATGTAAGAGAAAATATATTTGTTCGCTTCAGGATAATAGAAAATCCATTTCAATGTGTTAAGCAACATAATGAAATTTATAAATAATAAAAGGCTATATTTCGGGGACTTTAAGGAGGCACAAATTTAAATTTTCTTTCAATATAACGAGGCATTAACAAGAAAGGATAATTTAATTATAGCAAGTGCAAAGAGAGAAGTTAAAAGCTGCATACCAAAAATTCATCAAATGCTTACCAAAAACGTACTTACGAAAAACTTCTCTCTATAAAAAGTACTATTTTACAAAAATTACCTTCCACACTAAATTGTCAATTTTTACAAAGAAAAGTACCATGTATTGAAAAGTATGATACATCTAATTTTTAACAAGGCCGCAGTTTGCAAAAAGCACATTTCTTTGTGAAAAGGTACTTATTGCAAACCAGTATCTTCTTTTTAATTTAAATTTTTATTTAAGTAAAAAAGGCCGCCTTCAAAAATGTGTTCTAATAAAAAAATTGTTTTCTTCTTTAATTAATGAAAAGTAGTACTTTTTATAAAAAGTACTTTTTATAAAATTATACATTTTATAAAATATTATATAAAAAAAAAATTTCGGAATTTCAGAAAAATCAAATTTTTTCCAAAAGTACTTTTTAAAAAAGTACCATTTATAAAACAAAAAAATTCTTACACTATAAAGTACTTTACATCAAAAGTACTTTCAGCAAAATACTTTCAGTATTTCTCATCAATTCTTGTGTGATGTAAATTTTTCTGGCAAGAAAAGGAGTATGTTCAGATTTGCAAGAATTTTATTAAAAAATTCATTAAATCCTGTTATTGGATTGCGATCAAAGGAAAATATAACTTTCTTGCAAGTTACTATTCAACCTACTAAAAGACATTTATTAAATCGCAGCACAAGCACTTTATTTACCGACCCGGCAAATGTGACAAAAGTAACTTCAGTAGCATGGCTCTTGATGATTATTCCAATTACAACATTTGGTCTAGGTTGCTGGCAATTGATTAAGGATATGGAAACTTTAACCAAAATTCCTCCGGTTGAACTGCCTGAAGATCTATCAATTCTAAAAGATATGGAATATCGCCTTGTAAGAGTAAAAGGTACATATTTGCATGACAAAGAGCTGCTTATGGGGTCCAAGAAGTTTTATTAGACCCAATGGTAGCGAAACACCTGGAGGATTATTTTCACAGCTCGATGGCGGTAGTGGTTATTTGATTATAACACCGTTTAAGTTATCTGGTAGAGATGATGTGATACTAATTAATCGCGGTTGGGTATCGCGAAAAAATGTTAAACTTGAGTCACGCTTGACTGGACAGACTACAGACGAAGTTGAAATGACTTGTGTTGTACGAAAGGAAGAACAAAGACCTCAATTTTTACCGGAACATAAAAGCGATATCAAAAATTAGTTTTCATCAAAAATTAATTTTCATCAAAAAGTACTTTTCATCAAAAAGTGATTTTCATCAAAAAGTGCTTTTCATCAAAAAGTACTTTTTAATAAAAAGTGTTTTCATTTAATAATTAATTTCCTGAAGAAGCCTATATAAGGTTTAGAAAGAGATTTTAAAAAAAACTTTCTTATTACCAAGTACTTTTAAGTAAAAAAAAATTAATTTAACAAAAAGTACTATTTACCTTTGAGTATATTATATATTTTCCAAAAGTAGCTTTTATCATATAATACATATTTTAAAAAAGCACTATTGATAATAGTATACACGTTTCAAAAATACCTTTTACCAAAAAGCGGCTTTCAAACAAGTACCATTTTACACAAGTACACTTTTGCAAAATGTGCCTTTTAAAAAATATTTTCTATAAAAAAGAGCCTTTTAAAAGTTAATTTGTGTTAAAAAGCTCTTTTGCAAGAGTACTTTTCATTAAAAGTAAATTTAATTAAATGGTAGGTATTATCAAAAAGAGCACTTTTTTCCATTTCCTAAAAAGTACTTTTTTTGTAAAGGTTTATACCTTTTTTAAATTAAGAAAATATGTATTAACGCTTTTAATAAAATTTCATTTTTGGTTAAAGATATGCCTGAGAAATATCCAGTTGGTTTTAATTAACGTTTGTTGAATACTAATTGTGTGCTGAGTTTTGTATGTTTTACTTTTGTAAAGTACTGTCGCCATTGGTTGCATTGCTCAGTCATTTTATTTTAAAACCCATTAGTGTAATTAATATCAATATTTTAACGTGGCTGTTCATTAACTAATCATAAGACTTGATCAATTATTTGAAAATCCTTTGATTAATTGAAATGGATACAAAAGTACTGGCACACGAAGAAAATAATATGAAAAAATAAAAGTCCTTAATAAACACGAAAAGACCATTAATTAAATACATTGTCATTGTTGCCTAGAAATTTAAAGTAGTTTTCAATAGAAAACATTTTACTTACCTGGCCAAACAGTTCGCCTGTGTAAAGTAGATTTTCAACTCAAGCCTTTACAGCCAGCCAGCCTGCCAGCCACCCCCACAAAAAGGACACAAAAATGTCTGGCCTTCAATCATAATTAAAACATTTGCTGTGTCAGCATTAAGAGCAGAACACGGTACGGTTTGGAAAAAATAATACTATATAAAACAATTTAGCATTAAGTAACAAAATTCTCGGTATTTGCTTGCTTCAACCTCTCTCGGCCAAACCTGCAATTGTGCTGTTATAAAAAAAAAGCTCTTAACAATTTGGAAAAAGGCTGTGTTGTTAAGTTGTTTTGTTTAAGCTTAAGGTATTTGTTGTTCTTGCAAGCCTACCTATGCTGCTTTAAAATTCAAGACTGAGGCCAGCAGTTAAAAAAGGATATGCCAGCTATGAACACGTGCTGCTCGAAACTGCTTCTATGACTGGCAATTCGTATTTATTTTTGTGGCAATTGTTCATTCTTTATTTTTATCCCCTTTTCCGTGTTTTGTTTCTCGTTTGGTTTTTTTTTTTTTTTTTTTTTTTTTTTTTTTTTTTTTTTTTTTTTTTTTTTGAGGTTTACTTAAGGTAAACTTTTGTAAACTTTTGTCTGTAACCAGAGAGCATAAAGTTGTTTGTATTTCGAATATATTGAATAAAACAAAAATAACACAAAAAGTTTTTCTTTTTATTAGTGATTCCATTGCTGGGCTGGCCAACAAACAAATATTGTTAAGTAAGAAAACTTGTCCAAAATAAATACAGCAGAAGAAGGAAAAATTTTAGCAATTAGGCATTGAGGAAAAATCGATGGGCTTTAAATAGGAAGTTTATCAAATTATTTGTTTGCCTTTATAAAACATGGGGAAAAACTATAATCATATCAAAGATATTTAAAGAAGATATTTGTAACAATACATTGAAATTAGAAAAAGGATATTCAGGAAATGAAATATTTCCCATTAACAGGGTTTCATATTACAAGATTACAAGAAAAATTCATATGCAGGAACGACTCTTTCAACAAACAGATATAAACTGTTTGTGTTTATAGTTGTTGGATTCAGCTATTATAATTGGCTTAGGCCGTTTGTTCGGGACCCAACTAGAACAATATTTCTTAGACGTAAAATACTACTAAAAACAAATATTTTGAATAGATTAAAATTTTTTAAGGACTTTTTAGAATAAATAGCAATTAAATAAAATATCAATAACGAAAAATTAAAACAAATAAAATAAAAAATAATAATAACAATATGAGAAAGGAAAACTAATGAAAATTGTAGACCTGCTTGACATACAAATGTAAACTTTCAACTTCATTACAAACGCTTCATGGTTTGTATAATTAAAAAAATTTTAAATTTTTGTACAAAAAATATATAATTTTAAAAAATATTTTAAAACGTTAATATTTTTTGAAAAAAAAAAAATGATTTAAAAACTGATTTTTTTGACCAGGAACTCTAAATTTAATAAAATAAATTAATTAATTACATTTTTAATTATGAATAAAAATATTTAAATTTTACTAGTTAAAAATTTTTTTTGCATCCTTTAATTTTTTTTTTAATTTCAATAAATTTCTTTTAATCATATTTCAAAAATTTTTAAACCGAAAATATATTGCTATCAATTAAGATATTGAAAAGTTTGTATTGGAATGTTAGAATGACGTTATAAGGACCAAATGAAACAAAATTGCTTTTGAGCTGATATTCTGATTAAAGGAAGGATTTATTTTTTCCAGTGTAGTAGAACAGCAGAGATGCAACATTAAACTACTTTATTTTCTCTAGATGTGATAATTTCCTTGGCTCCTTTCCTAATTGCAGGACAATGCTATGCATGATTAAGAGCTTTTAACTGCTCTTACTATAAAATGATTATAAAAACGAATAGGTTCCCCAGTCTTAACTGATCTCTAACTAGTTGAAAAAGCAAAAACTTCTTATTATGATTAATGAAGCACAGAAAATTTGCTATAACAATCGATTGTCCTGAAAACAAGAAATTTAATTGCAACTGCTCGATGAAGGACATAGACCACGAAGCATCAGCCACTTATTAATTATGACTCATGTCTCACGCAAAATGAATTATATTGAATTGCAGTTAAATAATTATTTATTAGAACATTTAAAATTCGTCGACCAGAGGAATCCACAGCGAGAAATATAATAAATGATGCAATATTTCCTCACATGTAATAATTCACACACTAAAATAAAATATTTATAAAGTTTACTTTGCCGTTGTATTGGTGTTTGTTTCATATCAAGGATTTTTCGCTAATGAATTTTGTGGCTTTCGTTTCAAAACTAAAATTGCAATAAAATTTAATTTTCTAGTTAACCTACAAAAGAGGAGAAAATTTGCTAAACAGCAAACACAAGCATGAATATTGAAGCAAACTCATACATTTATAAATACAGAGGCCTACACATACACATATGAAAGTGAACATTTGCTATATTGCCTTCCTCTCATTGCTGTTGCTCTCATTGACCGCTTTTTTCCATTGCGTTGTTAGAATTGCTTTGCTGGAAAGTGTAACTGCATTATACACATCGTTTTCTCTAAATGAGTTTTTGATTAAAATTTGTAACGAGTATTATGCCCTGAGGTTTCAGCAACACTGGCTATAAAATATAAATAAATGTGTAAACTCTGGAAACTTCAACGCAGAGGATTTGTAAGGGAAATAATAATTTAATTGCAAAAGCACTTGTAATTTTTTTAAATTATTTTAAATTTAGATGAAAGTGTCAAAAATATATACACAATATTTTTTTTTTCTTTTTTTGTTTCTTAACAAATTATTTTGGCGCAGGAGCACAACACGGCAATATTTGTTTTTATAACATATATGCCGCCTATAAGTTAAAAGGTTTCTCCAAAATAAGCTTTTCACAAGCTTGCACTACGAAATGTGGAAAACGAAAAGCTTGCTGGAGTATAATGATTCTTAATGAAATTATATATCACTTCAGCGAATTCAAAATGTCACGCGCCAATTTGTCGCATGGCAGACAAAAATGCGATTTTATATAAACATATCTGGAAATACTGAATACTTAAATACTCAACAAAATGTGGTCTTGGAGTCAAATGTATGCCTTCCAAAAATTTATTGAAAATAGAGACTGCAAGGAAAAAAAAAATTCAATAAAAATGGAAAAATGGCGACACAATAAAGCCATTCAAAAATAATTCTCGAATGGTTTTTTCGTTTAGATATTTCAAAGATCACAAAACTTTCTTAAAAAAACTTTCTAAAAAACTTTAAAATTTTTTTTTGAACATTTTCCGTATGCAAAAATAAAAAAACGATGACAAACAGTGTGTAGCAAAACTTTATTAATTACCCCACAGCTGGCAATAAAAAAGGATTTTCATACATACCCTTATAACTCATATATCTGAGGTAAGGTAAATTAAGTAAATACAAGAAATGGAGGTTCTAAATTAATTTTTTGGGGAATATTTCTAAAATAATTCTCGAATGGACTTTTCGGTTGGATATTTAAAAGATCACAAAACTTTTTTAAAACTTTAAAATTTTTTTTCGAACCCTTTCCGCATGTCAGAAAAACAGTCGATGACAAACAGTGTCTAACAAAATTTTTTTATTACTCATAACTCATATATGTGAGGTAAATTATGTAAACACTACATAGAAGTTCTAAATTAATTTTTGGTGAGCCAACTGTAAAATAATTCTCGAATTAGAAAAAGTGTCTTAGTAAATAAATAAGAAAATATGTCTTACAAAATAAATACTAAAATTTTTAGGAAGAAAAAACCTTTAAAGTTTTATAAAAATTATTTTTTTTATATATTTTATTATATGTATATTATTATATAAAAAAATTAAAAAAATATATATTAAAGTTCTATAAATGATTAGATATTAGATGGAATAAATCCAACCCCAATATTTCTCCATACAAAACAGAATGAGGTCCTGGGCCTTATAAGATTGTTATTACGTTTGTAATTTGTAGAATATTATTTTCCGGCCAATATTTTCAGAATCCTTACAAAAGAGTTATATATGGTCTGTCCGAATGTTCGACTGTCCGTCTGCCCATATGTCTGTCTGTTCGACTATCTGTTTGTACGTATGTCTATCGGTCTGTCTTTACATGCGCCTTTTGCACATTTTGCTAAACTGCAGAAAAAATTTAGGAAAAATTTTTTGAAAATTAAAAACAACAAAATCGGCTAAGAAATAAAAGAATTAAATTTTTGAGTAAAAATGCCAGCCACAAGAGTTGATGTTGCCCCCAAACACGTTCTTAAATTTAATCAAGTGTACATAATCACAGAGAGTCCCCCGATATCTTTCAGATTTAATTTTTTTCAGGTTAGAATTAAATTATGGCCGTTTTTTCAGTTTTGATATGTGAACACACACACGCACAGTAACAACAGTATGATTTTTGGGAAAGTTTTAAATATTGCAAAGCTGAGTGTGTATGTATGAGTGTTTATAAATACAGGCTATAAATGATTTGTTTTTGTTAATGTGTTGATAATATTCGTATATAATCAGTGTAAAAATTAGAAAAAAAAATTATTTTTTGGAATGGTTTACTTTAGAAAGTTTGCTATTCAAGTGTATTTACGGAAGCTTATGTAGCCTTCGGGGGATTACGGAACAGAAACGTATACATCTTGAAGACAGTTTTGTTAGAGACTGATTTAAATATTTACTGAGTTGTTTCAATTTGTATAAAATTTTAGCTGTTGCCAGTCGACTGCATATTAAAATAATTTTCGTCGACAAACAATTTATTTTCCATTCGCCAACTTTCAGAAAACTTTTCCATTTACTTCCGCTCTTGCACTGCTTTGAGTTTTCTTTACCTCAGCGGAAATGTCTCGTCAAATAAACAAATAAAAGCACACATTTTTCAAATAACTTGTTCAAAAATGAAATTTTATTATTTTAAAATGTTTAAGAAATGCTTCGTGATTACATCAATGGCAGTGAAATGGGAAAATTGAATCCTTAAAATGATTAAAGCAGTTAAATATTGAAGTATTGCATATTGAAGTAATCGAACTTGCCTTGATGTTGTGACTTTGAGCCATTTAAAATAAATGGCCGTCAATTTAAGTTTCTGCCATTTGGCAGAGCACTCACGGCATTGTGCGAAGAGAATTTGTTCAGGTGTATGACTTTGTAATATCAGTTCACACATTTTTCTTTGAAAGTTTACAAATTTTTAGCAGCACTTGCAGTGGCATTTGCTTTTGCTAAAATTTTTTTAAGGATTTAAAATTAAATATTTTGCAGGTAGTAAAGGATTACTATTATTCTTAAAGAATATTTTTTAACAATTTATTGTCTTCTGTTTATTCATGGCAACAGAATCTTGAAACCAGTTCATTGAACTTAAAGCGTCTTTTGAAAAACCAAAAAAAAAAAAGAAGAAAGTTTTAATATTATAACTTTTTCTATTGCTGAGAGATTTTTTCCTCTCGAAGATACACGACAAATATTTATAGCACTCCTTGAAGGGTTGGTTGCCGGCGTTGACACAAAACGAAACCAGACGCATTTTTTAAACAGCAGGCAATTAAGTGTAAGATAATGCAAAAAGGACTCGGCAAAAATAATGTTAATAAAAAGGATACAAAAAAAAAACAAACAATTCTTTATAAACATTAAAATAAATATTTATGTTCTTCTCTGCTTTTCCTTTGTATATGTATGTGAGCATAGATTTTAATATTTTTTCTTTTCTTTACAGGTGTCAAGGTGTCTTAAAAAGGACTATAAAACATAAAACAAACATCTGTGTGCTAAAAACCAATTAGTTATTTTTTAAACGAAAGTTGACAAAACATTTTAGTATTTGTAAAAAAGAAAACAATGTTGGCCTTTCATAACGAACATATAGCCAGTAAGTATTTTAATCTTTTTATGTGCAGTTCAATTAAGTTTTGTTAATTTTATTTAAGGCAGCTTAACAATTTGTTGGCAATAAAATTTTTATTATTTTAAAATACGAGTAATATTGTTAAAAGCATTTACAAAATGCATAAAACTAATGCCCGTTTTGTACACTTGGGGTCTGGCAATTACTTTTAAAAGCCTTTAACTACCAAAAACAAAATATACAAAAGAAAAATAAACAGCCAGTGCTCCAACTAGTGAGCAAACGAACAGCCAAACCAAGCCAACCGTTGAGACCCCAACCAGCCAGCCAACAACACCAGTTCGTACTCGTATCATAATTTTTTCCCCTCAGTCAGCATTTATTTTTTAGTTACAGCCATTAACCAGCAGGGCTGCTTTTTACTGCGCTTATGTGGTAGTTTTTCTTCTTCTTTTTTAATTTTCTATCCAGTTCACATGTGCCTCAATTTAGCAGATGCAGCGGGTAAGTAACTTTTTAAGAATTAAATTATTAACAGAGGTAGAAAATAGGGGAATTGTTTTCTCACGTATTATAAAAAAAAAAATTTTACAGGTGAAAATATTGGAAGGATTTCGCTTTCTCTCTATTATATTTACTAAAATTCAATAGGAAAGGTTTTCCTCCGCTAGGAAGAGTGTGGTATCCGCAATGAAGGCAATAATGCAAAACAAAATCCCACACACATTTCTGCAACAAAGCCATTTAGAGCATTTCCATATAAAAAGGATCAATTAACGATCGAAAGGATTCAATTTAAACATTTTAAAAAAATTTCTTAAAAAGCTTAACTATTTGAAAAATTTTATTAACACCACGAAAATTTTTAATTTATTTATTAATTATATGTAAATAGAAAATATATAAATTTCATATTTAACATCTAGTTTAAAACCAAGACATGTTTCACAATAAAATTTCAATAAAATACAAAAGGAAAATGAACGGGAAGTACTCCAACTAGTGAGCAAACGAATAGCCAAACCAAACCCACCCTTTTATTCAATAAAATCTCCTCCAAAACATGAATGAAATTTTAACGATAACAAATAAGTTATTGTTAACTATTCAATAAGATTTGCAAAGGACTATAGTCGATAACAAACATTTTATTTAACGCGTGTATCTGCCAAACATATTTTTTAATGGAAATTATTAATTGCTAAAATGGATATTAAAATTTTAACGATAACAAACAAGTTATTGCTTACTATTCAATAAGATTTGCAAAGGACTATAGTCGATAACAAACATTTTATTTAACGTTTATATCCTCCAAACATATTTTTTAATGGAAATTATTAATTGCTAAAATCGATATTAAAATTTTAACGATAACAAATAAGTTATTGTTAACTATTCAATAAGATTTGCATAGGACTATAGTCGATAACAAACATTTTATTTAACGCGTGTATCTGCCAAACATATTTTTTAATAGAAATTATTAATTGCTAAAATCGATATTGAAACTTTAACGATAACAAAAAAGTTATTGTTAACTATTCAATAAGATTTGCAAAGGACTGTAGTCGATAACAAACATTTTATTTATTTATATCCGCCAAACATATTTTTTAATGGAAATTATTAATAGGTTAAATCGATATTAAAATTTTAACGATAACAAAAAAGTTATTGTTAACTATTCAATAAGATTTGCAAAGGACTGTAGTCGATAATAAACACTTTATTTAAAGTTTATATATACCAAAAAAGGGACTAAATTTTAACCATAACAAAAAAGTTATTGTTAACTAATATAGTTATAGTCAAAGTTAATGATAATGTAAATTTTCAAAAGAAAAAAAAATATCTTAGAAAAAATTTAAAATAAAAGTTAGATTGTGACAAAAAATTTTTGACAATAATTTATCGATAAAAGATTGTGTGAAAAAAATTTTGCATAACCAAAATGTTCTTCACACCAAAGTATGTCTATTGATAACAATATTTTTAAAAGATATCGATGGCTGCAAAAAATATAAATTATTAACAGCAAATAAAACAGAAAATATTTTATTTATTATATATTATTTATTTTAAATATTTTTAATTTAATATTTTTTTATTGCTGAATAAAACTTCTGATATATCTTTCAAAATGGTATTGAAATAAACAATAATCTACAGAAAACTTGTTAGCATAAAGTTGATTTAAAATAACCTGGAGGTTTTTGGCATTTAAAAAAAAATATATTTAAATGAAGTCAATAATAAAAAATTTATCGATTTTATGAAATTTACTCAAAAAAATTTTTCCTATATCTTAATATTTTAATATTTGGAATATAGCGAAAATGTTTCTTATATTCTAATATTTTGAATATATAGCGCACCAAAGGTTGGCGAAATATTGCTCAAATGGAAAAAATTATAAAATGGAAGGTTGGAAAATATACAACAAAAATATAATAATGTTATTAGAGGCAAAAAGTTATTTTAAAGGCGATTCAAAATAAAAATTTTACGCAGAAAACACTGTAGATAATTTTTAAAACTAATAAAGTAATAATTAATTAAATTTGCAATAAAAATTTGTCGACAATACAAGTTTTGGGAAGAAAATGGTTTAAGGAAAAATCCTTATACAAATTATGTATTTTTAAAAAATTGCAAATAATGATATATTTAAAATAGAATGTAATTAAGGGAAATATTTCTGAAAATTTTCAATTTAAAATCAATTTTTTTCTGTGGAAATTTTTTTTTATAATTTCCAATCGAAGAATAAATTCCAGGAAGTCTCGTACGTTTACACAAATAACATGGCAGGATTTACTTGAGATTTCTCTTCTGAAGGATAGAGGGAGCTTTTAAACATTTATTTTAATGTAAGATTAAATTTAATTGTCCTTTAATTTACGCAAATGCAACAACTTGTGTTATTATTATTTTCTTATTTAATTCGCAGTTATTAATCGGTTTTAATTTAAATTTGTCAGTATCAACTAATGGACTTTGTAAGTTAATTAGCTAATGAAAAAGCTTTCGAACAAAATTAACTCTGCGGATATTACACACATACACCCATTTCCCACTAAGAAAAAACTTTAAGAAGCGCTTCTTTAAGAAAATTAAGAAAACTTTTCAAGCGCTTCTTGCGAGGCCAGGACTTGCCTCTAATCCTTTTACGAAAAGTTTACTATTAAATTGAAGTTTACGTTTCTAAGATAAAAACTTGAAGCTACGCGGATAGAAATTTTGTTCATAAAATTAAATCACAAAAAATAAAAAAATAAAAAAAAAATAAATTAAAAAATTACCAGAAACTTTAAGTGTATTGTGGCCATAAACGAAAAGGGGAATATAAAATTTTGACAGCTCTTAGCTCAGCCTTTTAAATTGGAATGGAAATAAGAAGCGGCAGCCACAGAGTAGCAAATAGAAAATTAGCTGGGAAGAGTAGAAGCTTTTAAAAGTAATTCGTAAATGTACTTGACAAGCGTGCAATTGCCAGTCACTGCGATAACCCTTTTTTGAGTCACTCCAGCCGTGGCTTCCTTTGTATTAAAGGGAATATTTAAAAGGGATTTTAGTTATTCTTTGTTGCCTCGCCGATGTTCAGTTTTTCTTTTTTTTTTGCCGATGGTATTCATATTTAAAAATTTCAGCTTTTCTTGCAAAAAGCTTGCAAAAGCAAGCAGGTGGTTTTGTTTCAACCTTTTGCCATCCTTTTTTTTTTTAAATTTTTTTCTCTTGATAACGTTGTTGCCTTAAATTAAACTAGATTTCCACATATAAATTATTTTGGCTCATATCAATATGCAAAAGTTTTCTTCTCTTCGTTTCTTTTTTCGGTGGCATGTTGGGATGTATACATTTGTGTTGCGCTGTGTTGGTGCAAATGCATGTCCTTTGTATATATTTTGGTATTTAGCCAAAAACAATAAGTTATGTGTTGGGCAAAAAGGCATTAAAAACAATTGCATTTGGCAGTTTCGGGTTAAACACACTCATACAGACAGTGAATAATTTTGTATCTTTAATATCATGAGGTTTCTAATTTTTTGTTTTATCCTTTTTTTTTTTTTTTTTTTTTTGTTGAACAAATTCCTTTCTGAAAGAAAAGAGAAATGTAAATGGTAGAGAAAAAACTCACTGCAACCAGATAACGAACGAGAAATATCAATTTGTCGAAAATTTGTTTTGAAAAGGTTCATCAAGCATAAATGTTGAGGGGGAAGCAGGAGAGCTACACAACTAAAAGGAGGATATTTTTGGTGGAAAAACTTCCGGTAATTGAAATTCTTTTTCAATTTTTTACTTTTAGTTTTTGTTTTTATTTTTTTTTTTTTTTTTGCATGATTCAAATGCTGCCAATAAGCAGAGCGATATAACGAAGTAGAACAAAACAATTTGGCTGTGTTAAGGGGAAAAAGGGGGGAAATTTCTTAATTTATTTTTATAGAACAATTTAACGGGCAATAAATTTGTTTTTCTAATGAAGCTCCAAGATTTGATTATTGAATATTGAAAGAATTTTAAATTATTAGTTTCAATTCATAAGAGATTTTTTTTGAAGAGCTTTAAATGCATTATGAAAACAACAGTTGAAAAAGCATAATTAAATTAATACTTCCAAGAAGCAGGTGCAGCAAAAATTGCCTATAATAAAAATTTGGCTCAAATTCCCCACATTGACTTAATTTGTTTTACTAAATCAGGACTGCTGGAAAAACTGTCTTGTCTAAGCAGTTACTCAAGAATCGAAATGGCATTAATTCTTCAAATGCAATTGAGGCGGGATATATTTGACATCGCAGCTGATAAGTTAAAAGGTCCTTTTTTTTAAGACAACTTTATCTGGAAATAGACCCCGCCATAAAATATTGCTACATGAAAAGGTGCTGCTGGAAAAGCAGCACTGAGTTGTTTCTTTAAAACAACAATGATATCAAAAATTTAATGTCGTAGATGTTGAGTTCAATCTGTAATCGATAGCAATTTAAATGAATTTCTGTGCTTCTAAAAAAAAAATTCCAACTAAATAACACATTCCAAGAAATATTGTTTTCATAATGCAATGAATTTGATTTAATCCTTAAACACAATGAGGATAGCAAATTTCGTTATCACAGATGAGGGATTAAAGTTTAGCTCAGCAGAAACTTAAATAAATTTTAGTTTTCTGAAAATTCCTTTGCAAATAACATATTAAAAGAGGTATTGCTTTAAATTAGAAAAACGATATTGAAATGGCACTTCAAAACCGTTGTGTTATACACCGAAGATTATGGGTTCGGTTCCTAATTGGAAGGGATTTAGACATATTTTTCACCTTTATTTAGTTTGTTATGCGCTTAAGGTAGTCTACATGCCTGCATTCCCCCAAAGACACCAGTAGACCACATTCAAATAAACATTTTTATAAAATAATATTTTTATAAATCAATTGAGAATTACAAAAACAAAATCGTAGCAGGCCTTGAAAAAGTCTTTTAGAAATACAAATTTAACAAATTTTATTCCATCTAAATCTATTTTTTTTTTCTTTTAAGCAAACAATAATAAATTTCACTGAAGGCATGTTTTTGTTCTCTAAAAAGTGTGCCGCCAATTACTACACTGTGAGAAATATTGTTTTATAAAAACAACTACTTACAAAATGGCTTTCAAGGAATCCTTAGAAGTAGTAAGGATAATGAATATTTCATAGATGACGGTTCCATTATATAGTCAGGAGCAATTTCAATAATTTTTTTTTTCCTTTCAAAGGAATTTCTCTTCGAATAATGAAATCAAAAATAGATTCTCATATAAAAGCGACTGCTGGAAAAATAGCACAGTAAAAAAGGGGATCAATGTCTTATTACTAGCCAATTAAAAGGAGTTTCTGCTTTTTATAAAAAAGTCAGGAACTAAAACACTTCAAGTACATATGCCCTTATGGAAGCAATTACTGCAAAAGAGGCGAAGAGTTAATCCTTCAATGCAGCGAACACCCGAAGCAATTGACATTGAGTAAATTGTAATTAACAGGAATTTTATATGATTTGCGTTAAGAAATAAGAAATTGAGTTCTTACATCAAAGCAGTAGAGACAAATACCCAATACCCAATAACGTAGATGATGTGTTCAATTCCAAATCAGCTTTATGGGAGAAGGTTTTTTTATTTAAAATTCAAATAATTGGTGATAACTGAAATAAAAAAATATTGGAAATTTTAGATTAAATTTTATTAACTTTTTTAAATAAAAAAGTTTTTCCTCAAGAAGCAAGATAATTATACAAACATGAAATTTTCTTATCAAAAGAATTTTTTTAGCTAAAAAGGACTCTTATAGAATTAGGGGAATTAATTATAAAAGATATTTTACTTCAAACTGAATTTGAATAAAATTTTCAAACAAATAATAATTATATTTGTTAAGCCATATTAGTTGCCGTCATTTAATCTTTCATCGCCTTGTTAACTTCAGAATCCTGGGAAAATAATGAAATTAGCTAATGTCATAACTTCAATATCAATTCAATTAATTGAGCCTTATTAGTGGTCATTTGCATTAAAGCAGACGACAAGGAC
Source organism: Ormia ochracea (assembly GCA_963402855.1). Lineage (NCBI taxonomy): Eukaryota > Metazoa > Arthropoda > Insecta > Diptera > Tachinidae > Ormia > Ormia ochracea. The sequence goes on from OY727106.1 coordinate 47,348,676, forward strand.
TACAAGAATATTTTAATACATTCGTTCATTTCTATTTTAAATTGAAAGATAAATAACATTGTTTGACCTCTAACCAAATCCTTACAATATTGTCTCCTGACTTGCATTAAAATTTATAACGGAAAGTTCAAAATATTCACTTCTCCAAGCAAAGGAGACAATCATTGCTAGTCCTATTCTCTTTCAATATTATGTGTATATATATATGTGTGTGTGTGTGTGGATGTGTGTGTTTACCAGCTTTGACTTGCTATTTAAAATGAATGTATTTTGTAATTTGCATAAATTGTTTTTAAGTAGAATAATTTTATTACTTAAGCATTAGAACATGGACATGGTTGCGTATGTAAATGCCATATTATGCATTTAACATACAAGTTTGTTATTGAGTAAATATCCTGCTAAGAAGGCGAGTCTCATCTAAAATGTTAACAGCAGACATTAACTGTTTTTCTTGGCATGGCTTTGCCGGCATAACCATACGACATGTGTAAGAGTTCACGCACATTTCACATATAAAAAAATTATGGTGTCTTTTAATTTCAAAAGTTTGCCACAATGAATGGTTGCATAGTACGTAATGGAACGCTGGAATAAGTTTTCACATACCATAAGGATACCATTTGAAACAGCTCCCATGCCCTTAAAGGTTTTTAGTATGTCTTGTGTGTTATTTCTCTCTGCTGTTTGTATTTAAAACTTTAACATTTTAAATTATTAAGTTGCTTTATCCTTAAAAACTTCAAGCCATAGTTAAATAAGACTTATTAAATTAAGGATTGTTAACAAATAAAGTGATAATCCTCTACTTAGTTTCTTAATAGTAGGAACGATGCAATTTGCTGAATGCCCAAGAAAATGTTTCAATAACTTAAAGTTTCGATAATTAAAGGGAAATGGAAAGCATAATTTAGACAATAAAGCATTAGCTGCTGCGAGATAGATGTCCTTGATGACTCGTAGAAACCCTCTGGTGCACAAGTTTAAATCATAATAAAATAAAAAATGGGCTTTATTTGACAGGAATATGATCATAATGTTTAAATATGAATTCAGTCGTGGAGCCCACCGGATACAAGCTGTGTGCATTCGCAACCGTATTTCGCCAATAACTCTTTGAATTTTGATTTCCGGTTGTCAATGTAGACAAATGACAAAAAAAAATAATGCAGTGGTGTCAGATCATACGATATTGGTAGCCAATTATTTTGGCCTGTCACCTGCCATTATCCTTTCATCGAAAGTCTCTTTGAGTAAGCCAATTGAAACGCGTTCTGTGGCATGTCAGCAACATTTTTACCATTGCGGGCTTTGAAGACCAAGCCATGGATCATAGACCCCGGTTAAGTTTTTTTACGAACCCACATACCGCACTTTTGCTTATTCACTCATGAAGTCATTTAAAAATTAGGATTTTTGTAAAACAAAATTTTTAAATAAAAATTTAATTTTTTTTTAAATAAATTTTTTTAATTTTCTTAAAATCTTTTTTTTTTAAGTTTTTATCTGGTTATTGTTTAAAAACCTTTCCTAATGCAATATTAGGCTTATATTATTACCAATTAAACACATATTAATATCCTTTTTTACTTTTCTTACGGTGATTTCTCTTAAATTTGAAAGAATCTCTTTTAAAATTCTCTTCTTGCGTACAAAATGAAAAGAAACTTTTTAATATAAAAAAAACCTCGAACTTAAAAAAAAAAATTAAAAAATTCATGCGTAATCATATGAAACATGTCTTCCTCTATAGTCCTTTCCAATAATTTCATGCTGTAAAGCGATACTGAGTACAAAAAATTAAATCCTTAGAAATTAATAATGAAAATGAAGCACCAGATATTTTTTTTTTCTATTTTCTAAAAGTGGCAATTGCAAATTTTAGCCCCTCGATGGTATAGTGGTTAGTATACCCGCCTGTTACGCAGGTGTCAGGGGTTGAATTCCCCGGGGAGCCAGAAGCCAAAGACCTCATTGCAATTATATTCATATAATTGTAATATTTGCTAAATAAATAAATAAATAAATTGATTTTGTTATTAACTCCTCGTTTTCTATTTAATGTATGAAATTTTCAGCCGTTCACTTTTGCAAAAGAGGTAGGATAGAGGTAAAGTCACAACACCACAATTATAGTCAAGTACATAAATATCCTTTATCGTATGCTTTAGTGTAATTATTTATTAAAACAACATAACCAAAAAGGACTCCAACTTTTTATAAATTCAAACCCCAATTTGAAGTCACTAATTACATTAACATGTCTCTGCCGGCTTAATCCTGCCCTAACAAATTTTTAATGGACTTTTTCTGTACACAGAGGGAAATATAATTTAATTTCTTTAAACAATTACACACTCAGACTTAAATCTTATACATGGATACACAATACTGCAGCTTTTAACAAGTAATTAGATGTTGGCATTAACTAGACCATAATTACTTTTGTATAGAGATGATGAAAGAAATAAGTGCACGTATAAACGACAGTATGTATGAAAAATGTTAAACAAAAGTAACTGAAAATATAAAATAAAGAAAGTATGTGGTGGAAGAGAACAAAGAAGCAGAACGGCAAAATAAGTTAAAAATTTAACTAGAAAAATTTCTATTGCCATCCTTAATATCACTCTATACCTCTCTCAAACACAACGAGTCTCTTTCTCTCTCTCTCTCTCTCTCTCTCTTTCTCTCTCTGTAGCGTAATGAACTGTGGCTCTACGAGAAGGATGTCAATTAAGTGGAAAGCACTTTAAAAAAGAATTTCTAAACGAAATTCTACAAAAGTCCTTTTCAATGTGATTTCGTATTTCTGCTTTTGGTAAAATAAAACACTCAAAAGGTTAAAGGAAAAAATTAAATTATAATTCAAAATAATGTCAACAGCACATGTGTGTTATAAAGAGTAAAATTGAACCCCGCCAGTCGCCTACACAGAAGAAAAAAAAATGAAATTAATGTAACATTTTTTTTCTTTTTATTTCAAAAAGGGTTATAAAAATGTTATTAAACCATAAACAAGTTACTCGCTCCGAACAAGAAATCCTTTTTACGTTTATGTTACTTTATAATTTTTACTGCTTGAGCATAAATTTGCTTATGTGTGCGCGTGTGTGTGTGTGTGTGTGTGTGTAGGCGAGTATTTCTAAGAAGTATTGAAACAGCAGGCTTATTTATGTTTAAATTATTTCCTGTTCAACAAAAAGCTTAAAAAGAAAACAGCAAGTCGGTGTTAATACAGAGAAAATAAAAAAAAAAGAAAAATAAAGTAGAAAAATGGAAATAAATAAAAAATGGAATAAATTGAAAGCAAGAAGAAGAAAAGCAAAAAATAAATTACTTTAAAAATTGTCGTTAAATGATTTCCGCAATTGCAAGTTATTACTTATAATTTTTTGTTGCTTTTGTTTTATTGCTGGCTTTGTGAGAGAGTGTACAATAAGTTTATTTACTTCATCATACTACGAGTATCGTACATGAACACACCCACCCTGCAGTCAGCAGAAGGGGAAGAAATTTGTTTAGCCCACACTAAACAAACGTGTCTGCTGCAAGCCACAATAAGCCGTCACTTAATATATTTTGAGACATTAACATTTCGATGGCGGCCATAATTCTATTATAAACTTGTTTCCATGCTGTTAAGCATTCAGCGAACTGCCGGGCAAAAGAAAATGCATGTCTGCATGTGCGACCATTTGTGTTAAGAACTACTGCATGAGTTATGTTTTTCAAACATGTGGCTTTCACTATTTGATAACTGTTAAAGTTTGCTACTTTTCTACTCCTCTCCGCCGCAGCCGCACACATTTCGATTTTATTGTGCAACAAATACAAATTTGTGCACACCCTGAGCTGTGACTTCTAGAACATCTACTTTAAAAGTCATTAGCAGCTTTCCACATGATGGCAGAGATATTGTTTTTTTTTTTTTTTAAGTTGGCAATACTTTCTGCATAAAAGAAAAAAGACGCTTCAAGCGTGCTGTTTTGAGTGCTGCTCCTTTCCTGAACTAAAAACAAAATTTCAGTTGTGCTTGTTGTATCCTTAAGTGCAACATGCCTTTTCGGCCACTCCAAAACAAAATTGGAACCTTGAAAATTTGGAAACTAAAACAGTGTTTAAACAAAAAGGGGGGAAAAATTTTGTTTGCTTTGAAATGATATTAAAAAGGAATAGAAAATTAAACTTCTAGATTCTGTTACAAGTAGACATTAACCTGATGAGATCTTCATATTTTTTTTTTAAGGAACCAACTTAACCTGCAAAGCTTGCGGCTTGTACGCAGAAATATGTATATTCAAGGTCGTAGGCAGGAATCGAAGCCGCGACTTCCGGTTTAGTAGGCTGTTTATCATATATTCGCCTATTTAGGCAGTCAATAGATAAAGAAATAAATAAAGCAGACGATGATTCAAATAGCAATTTTGTTTTTTTCAACTAAAGTTTCTTAGAAAGTTTCTTTTCAAACTTTTTGTATGAAAGCCACAATTCTTACGAATGTAAAGGTTCAGATAGTGCCGCATAAGCCAAAGGATAGACACAAGTACATAAGAGTACAAAAAAAAAAAAAAAGGAAAAGAATAAACGTTCAGGTTATAGAGTTATACGTGTGAAGTACACAAGCAAACGAATAAAATGAACCGCCCTTATTTGTGGCGGCAACACCACAATATTTATTTGGTGCTCTCCTCGCATAGATTAATTTATTCTCATATATGTTTTAAATTTTAAAGAATAATAAAAGTTTAATCGATTAATAAAGTAATTTGTATTCGAGTTCTATATTTGCCTGTTTTCGATTTTAAAACTCTTTAAAGCCGCTGGCTTGACAAACCCAAGAATATATATTAAATCTGTTTTAGCTGTAGCAATACTTTTTACATGCAGGCGTTAATCCTGTTTTACTGCCAGATTTTTATAGCTCTAGATAAAATTCCAAAGTCCTTAACAACTGTAAATTTAGTAGCAAAATTCGTGTTTGAGAGCCCAACAGCTTGTCGTGTGTAAGTGCGAGTATTAATTTTTTTCATTTAAACAACCTTTTCTTTTTGCCATAAAATATGCAGTTAAAAGCTTTTGGCTGGCACAAAATGTATCCTTTAAAATCACACTCTTGTGTTTAACAGAAACTTGCAAGTTTCTTTAGTGGCAAGCAAAAAGGAAGCGCGAAAATAATAACATTTCCTTAAAGAAACTTTATTATCACACCAAATATTGGCTGCACTTGAGAACAATAAGCCCAGGAAAAACATGATGGCTTGTTTTATACGAGTACTTTCGTTTAATTTAAGACTTCTAATGAATAAATTATGTGCACGATTACATACAGGTGGTAGCAGGGCAAGAACGGGATTTTTACAGTGGATGTCAAAGTTTCCATATTCAATAGGTAATTCTAGCTCTTAAGCCATTTCGTTCAAAGCATACTCTTGCAGGATTGCAACAACCACTGAACAGGTAAAGCAGTATAGGGGAACACTAACAATAGTTTGTAAAACTGCAACAAAAGAATTTAGAGAAATTCTTACTTATAAAGAAGTAACAAAAAGTGCCTTAAGGCTCTGGAGTTTAGCTGATGTCGCTGTTGTTGTGACATTAACAACAACACTAAGTGGTAGTGGGGAGTACATACTCGCATAAGGACTGTTCACTCCTAATCGTGGTATTTGTGGATAAACGATATTTATTTACTCACAACTTAAGTGTTTGCCGTATTGTAAGTGCGTGGGGAGTAGTTGTGGGTGTACCCATAGAAGCAGACTTATTGTTGTTCGTGAATGATTTATTAAAAATCTACTTTAACCAATTAAATGCTGCATAATAGATGACCGCGTTTTCGAACAATGTCTGAATTATTTATCTATTTGTATGTAAGTGGTAAAGCAAAAGAGCAAAGAAAACCTCTCTCACAATCATTAAATTAATAATTCACACGATAATAAATTATATTTCGTAATAAATAATTTCCATTTAACAACCTCAGGGGACAATTTGATAAATTTCTATACTAAATAAAAGATAAAATGAGCTGATATTAAATGAGTTATTACATGACAAAAATTAAAAAACGCGTTAAGCTGAAGGATACAATTTTAAAGCAAATTCCACTACAGTTAAATACAAAAAAAAAAAAAAAAAAAAAAAAAAAAAAAAATAATAATATAAAATTAATAACGTTTGACAGAAAAGGTATGTTTTGCTGGCCATAAACCTCAAAAAAGGTATATCGTTTAAGCTGTCAACCAGCTTAATTAAGGACAATATCAGAGCCTTATTTATTTTCCTGCTGGCTCATGCTTTGTTACTACAATACAGAATTAACAATTTCTTGCATGCTAAGGGTTGTTGAACTTTAGCCTCCTCCGGCAATTGTACTTTGGGATTATCTAAAAACTTGTAAAAACTATTTCAGCTCTATAAAAGCTAGATAGCACAGATATTCTTTGATTTTGGATACTACTTGATGATCCTTTCAGCTCGATTATAAAGCACAATTAAGACATTTTAAAGGGAAACCATTTTGTCTCAAGAAAAACAAAGCAATCGATATTCGAAGCAATCGGTATTCCACGGAAAAGCGTGGAAAATCACAAGATACTTGTGGAATCGCGAAAGAGGTTAAGCAGAGTCTATCTGGCTTACAGAGAGAGAATGAGGAAGCCATCTGCTTAAGTTTAGCAAAACCAAAGTTTATAAGCTGAGGAGGATCTTAAGACGAAACTAAAATCTGCAGGCACATTTGCACCGCATGCGTTAAGCGGATAATAATGTATTCAAAATATGTAGGAAGAATGACAAAGCAATGGGACAGTGCCTTACAGCCTGCTGACACACTATAGCATAAAAGTCGCTTCATAGGAGCCCGATTAGAAAACAGCCTTTTCCAATGGCTCCTCGTTGCAGCTAAGCTTTTGATTCGAAAGGCAGATATGCCCAAATAAAAGGTCTAATATTGTATAGCAAATTCTTGAATACCTTATACGTCCTAAATATCCAGTGTAGTTACTCTGGAAGACGAATAAGCCTCATCAATTTGATTTAATATCGAAAATATTGGACGTGCCATATAAAATCTTCTTGCCATTCCAATATTCTCCTTGGCCATTAAAAGTCGCTTTTGGGATCTGTTACGAGAAACTGTTGGGATTTGAACGATTTGACTGTTGGGGGTCAATATGTTTCCGTCGTGTCTGCCGTGGCGGACCGGAAACAACCCAGATTGGGATGGTTTAGTTGGTCGATGTTGACGAATAGGAACCACAAGTTTCGTAGAAAGCTTGCTGGCAAATTATTGTCTTTGGATGCTTAACCTTTTGCCCTCACTGACCAAGTATGAAACTCCATAGTTATAGTATTAATTTTTTCCACTCTTTCTTTTATTTATTATTATTAACAAGATAAATTTTCATTTGTAAATACTATTTCTTGGATTTTAATTTGTGATATTTTAAATCATGCAATTGCAACCTGAACTTCACTTTCACTGTTGGATCTTTAGAGAATGATCGATGATTGATTGAATAATGACAATGTCTGCCTCTTGAGGATTGATTGAATAATGAATAATCAATCTGGAGTTCCTCTTTCGATAGGCACTCTTTCAGTCACTCATACATACACACAGTAAACCCTCACTTAGGAATGCCATATAAGCCTCTTGTCCAATTGCCTTTAACAGTTTAACCTTGCTCAACTACCTGACATCATTTGAATCTTTCGGGTTTACATCCTTCTTTCAAACATTTTCCAGCAAAAATGAAACCATCGCAAATTCTGTGGCTGGCAAATCCTAGCAATCCCTAGAAGATCCTTCCTGATAGTTGCCTGCTTACGATACAAAATACCCCTTTAGAATGTTAATTTTACACGCTTTCAGTTTTGGTCTCCCCTTTACAAACTTATTAAAACTTATTTAAATAAACATTTTGCACAACATAAAAATAGCGTGATAAAAAATCTTCAACATTTACAAGTGACAAAATCGTTTGTAGTTTTTCTCTGCTCGACACTCTGCAAACAGTTTAAGTGCTTAGAAGCGACAATTTTCTAACAAAAAGAGCGATTAGGTGACATTCTTAAAAAAAAAAAAAAATAATAACGAGTCCTTTGTTCTTAACTACTTGTGAAACACACATTACACAAACCTCTTAGTCCAGTAAGACTAAATGCACTCATTTAATTCGTGATGGAGTGTGAACATTTTGCTGGTTGAAAGGTCAAGTTTAAAATTTTCATCACACGCCAAAGAGAAATGAGCAGCCAAAACATGTAACAAATAGCGCAGACGTTTTAGTCACCATCTTCATCATCATCATCATCATCATCATTATCATCATGGGCACAGTTAACTTCTGTCACACCACTGCGTGGAGCAAAAATGAAAGGCCAAAATGTAGAAGGATTTTCAGGTTCTGTTTTTAGTTTTTTAATTTTATGAAACACGTTAATGAGCCAAAATGTAAAATAAGAAAAATTACACATGTTGTATATTTATAGCGCTCCTTATATTTTTAATACGTTTTAATTCCATAAAATTAAGTTTTCTAATGACAGCTAATCACATTAGCAAGAACGTGGCTAAAACATTTGCTAACGTTTCATGAAAATGGCAAATTAAAGAAATGAAATATTTCCAAATATTAGAAGCAAGAAAATATTTATAAAAATAACTGCTAAACGAGAGATCTGTGGTTGAAATATGGCGTCACAGGGTATTGCCTTTACGTCCGCGAGCAGATAAAAGCTCGCGTAATATTTAAGCTTCCAAAGCAATGAAATTAAATTAAAGAGCAATTTCGAAATGAATTAAAATATAATTAAAACTCGATATAAATATGAAATTACAAATTTCTACTTATTAAAGGAGTTTAAGAATAGCGAAAATCACTTAGACAAAAGTCCTGTGGAAGACTTTTTCCTAGATTTCATAAGAAATCTATTATAATCTATTCATAATCCATTCTATAATCTAAGATTTTCTGCTAACTTAACAATTAATTTTGTCTTTCCCTTTTTATATATTTCCGAATTATTTTAGATCCTTTTTTAAAAAAAGGATCTTTCACAAAATTGCTTAAAAAACGTTTTCCATTTCTTAATTTTTTCAGTACACACGCCTTGTAAAATATTGTGGCAAAAACCAGTTTTCACTCAATATAAACAAAATCAAAGCCATTCATACCAGGATTCCTAAACACTGCAGTTTACTATTGACTTGAAGACGAACTCATTGAAATTATTGCCTTAAACAGAAATTAGAATATTAAGAGAGGGGTAATAGAAGAAATGTTGATACAACTAGTCCTCTCCCCTTTGTATTTAGTTGAAAAAGATTTAGAAAATACTTTCATCTTCATATCCTTTTAATGTCCTTGCATTTCTTTGTATATCAATATGGATTTTTACAGCAAGTTGGCTTAGTAGTAGACTTAGTAGTAGATGAACTCATTGAAATTATTGCCTTAAACAGAAATTAGAATATTAAGAGAGGGAAAATAGAAGAAATGTTGATACAACTAGTCCTCTCCCCTCTGTATTTAGTTGAAAAAGATTTAGAAAATACTTTCATCTTCATATCCTTTTAATGTCCTTGCATTTCTTTGTATATCAATATGGTATTTTACAGCAAGTTGGCTTAGTAATAGACCTGACCGGCTTGAGTCAGCCCACAAATTTATTAAGAATAGCAATTTATTTTATATATATATATATATTTTTTTTTTTTTTGGAATATTAAATAAAATTATTTTACCTGTGCGAAATATTTGAATAAGAAGATCCAATAAATTTTATTTTTCTTGTCTTACCTAAAAAGGAAGCAAAAAGTTATTATATTATTATATATTCTCTGTAGTCAAATTTTTTTAATAATTAAATTATCTTAAAAAAATTATTTTTAAAAATTTTAAAAACTCATGTTTTTATTATTTTGAGTGCAACTCTGAATTTTTTCAACTCAAAGGATATGCGTTACTTATGCGATACATTCGCCGGAGTTAACACTATCAAATACCGGTATTATTAAATTGTATAGAGCAAGAAGTATAACAGCGACTCTGGTATCCAAGTGGCCTGTGGATATGCCTTCGCCAGGGGTAGGGATTAATGTCAAAACCTTAGATATACAGAGTTGAAGCACATTCTAGTTCAGCTAACGACAACCGTATCGTGTCCTTTTCAATTTTCCCTATGCAATTTCTTTTTTTTTCAATTACTCACACATTGCTCAGTGCCAATTTTGGTAAGAAGTTAAGTGTTCGAGGTTAATGGCAGTAGCTGAAATGTTTGTTTGGCAGTTTATTTTCACAGGGGTGTCACGAAGACAAGTCATTTTATGTTAATGAATGAAAGTTATTGCCGGTTTGGAAAAGTTTTTAGCTGTCTTTGTTATGTGCTCTTTTCCCAACAAAGAAAAGTTGCCAATTCAAAACCATAATGACTTGACTGACTAATGAGTGCCGTCATAGTTGTTGCGACAAAGTCAAACACTTCGTTGCTTCAATTTAAATGATAATAAGAATAAATAAGACTTTGAAAATGGTTTAAAAATCGTTTTACTTGTAACGTAAAGACTTATTAGTAAATCTGGTTTATTAATCTAATTGGATACTCGCTGGAAAATTTGTTTATTTGATAGTTGGCCTGCGTTTTGAAAATTATGTTATAATCGTATTAGGTATTTATTAGGCAGCTTTATATTATACTTACTTTCTTTTTATATTAGCTATAAACCACTTAATGGTTTTCGCAATTTATTTCCTTACTCTCCTACGGCGTAATTCTTTACGTATTATATTTTCTTTAAAGTTAAAAAACGAGCAGTTACTAAATTGAATACTTTATATAGTAAATTAAAAAAAAAAAAACTGAACTATTCACCTAATGCTTCCAATACGTATACTTGATATTCTTCTAAAGGGGAACCCCCAAAAAATATTCCTCATACGCCCAGTGACCATTTATTTCATAATTTTTTTCTTTTCATTTTTTTGTTTATTAAATTATGGTTTTTGTTAATTCTTTGCAGGTTGTGCTTTCTTAACATACTTTACACCAGATAGCACTACGGCCTCTACCTCACCAACTGCCTTAACAACAACAGCAGCAGCTGCATCCATTCTAAATGATAAACAAGCTTTAACGGGGGTAAGTTCAGTCCATATTAATTTCCCCTAATTATAATTTTTTGTTCATTGTTGTTTTCTTCTTCCCAACTCCACTCCCTGTATTTGCATTTGGATTAGTAGCGATTTTACTAGAATTCTTAATGTTATACTTTACATTTCCGTTTCCTTTGTATGCCTGGCTTTTTATGTCGATTAGTAGCGCCCTTTAAAGTCGTCACATATTTATAATATCCATACATGTTTATAGATTATAAGTTAGTAAGTTTACATTCTAATATTTATAAAATAAATATTTTTAATTTTTTTTAACGTTTTATTGCATTTTAAGGATGAAAGTCAAGTTACAGTAGTTATACACATTTTAAATTATTAAATTTAAATATTTTTTGAAAACTGTTTTAATAAAATTTCACTAGTAGACTTTTATTTGAAAAACGAGGAAAAACTAGTGATTATCTTAAAATACAATTTAAAAAAGAAGTATTTGAATAATTCCTAATTATAACATTATTGTTGCACATGAACAGATAATAATTACAGGCAACAAGAGAATCTACAAAAATAAATCCAGTAAATGCAATAAAAAGGATTTAAATACGTAATTTTGAATGCTGACAGTATGCATGATTGCTAACAAGAGCAGATATCGTGTTTATAAAATAATGTTTGTTTTTCAATGCTGTGGGACTAGAAAAGATGTCCTTGATAAAATTATTTCACTTAAAAATTAATTCGAAAGATTAGAAACATTTTAAATGAAATAAATTTATATTGCAAAGGGTGCAGTTTAACAAGAAATTCTTAATTTGACGTTTTTTATAATTTATCTAATAAAAAACTTACATGATATACTTACAGTAAATATCTTTTCAGTCTAATTAAAAAAATTAAAAAAAAAATTGCCTTTCAAAATTTTTCATTTAAAATAAAAATATTGTGTAAAAATAGGAATTTATTTACTGACTAGCAGCCACTGCAAAAAGCTATTTAATAAAAAATATAGCATACTTTTTAGCGGCTTAATAAAACTATATTTTCTTTAATTACAAATTCCTCTTCAATCCTATTTATACAATTAAAAATTGTTTAATGTATTTCCTATTTCATGAAAAATTTACATTCTAATTTATTATTACCCGATAATATTTTATGTGCATTAAAAAGGAGAAAATATTTTCCAAAAACTTGCATGCAGCATATCTATATATTTATTTAAAACACATTCACAGTTCGTGTATAATTTATAATATTTATTTATTGCACAATAAATTAAAAAACTTTATATGTTTTAACACTTTTTAAATGAAAATAATGAAAACTTATTTAAAAACCATATTAGAGGGGCTCACAATTATTTGCCGGACCAAAGGAAAAATAATAACTTTCCGGTGACAGTTTAAGTTTCAGGATGTTTAGGATGGAATCCTGGAGACCGTATATTTACTACCAAGAATACAAATCTTAGTTCCACTATGCGTTCTAAATTTAGTTAAACAATTAAGTCTAAATAAACAAAAAATTGTATCCTTTGCGCTTTATGCATTCTACTCCAGATTTAATTTAGTTTTCTACTCTTTTTCATATCACATTGAATTTATTATTATTTCATTATTTTAAATTTATTAATGCAGCTAAAATTGGCAAATAATGGTTTAAAACAGCAGACATGCTCGCGCTAAATAAAAACATAAATAACAATTTAGGATTATTTGTGTTAAAACAACAATTGGTATTTACAAGGATTAAACAAGTTATTGGTAAAGGATTTAAAAAACCAAAACAGATAAACCAACTTAGGCAGAGAGAGTATTGCATATTAAAATTTTTAAACGGCAAAATTATGAGAAAAAAAGTACTGTTCACATCAAATATAAATTGAATTTTATAAAAAAAAATTTATAATAACAAATTCAAGTAAAAAAAATATATGTATGTATTATACCTAAAAGTATGCCACAAAATGTATAAAAAAATATTATTTACGTTGAGTATTAGAGGCACATTAAAAATTCTCTTTGCTATAAATTATAAAAAAGTTTGAATATTAAAAAAGTTGCAGTAAATGGAGCAGAAGGTTTATCCTTGATCAGTTCGCTTTCTTTCCTTTTCCAGCTTTTGAATATTTATAAATTCCCACAAACAGTAAGCCATAAAAATCATTATTAAAATATTCAAAACTCTGTAAAGAAAACAATTGCAATATCTTGTATATTTTTTTTTTTTTTTTGCTCTGTTTATTGTTTTATTTTTTTCATTTTTGTGGGTTTGTCTGGTAACAAAGTCTTTTTGTTGGCCAATTTGTTTAAAGTAAAAGCATCTGTTTTTTAAAATGTTTACAATTGTGAAAAGTTGTGAAGGATCAAGTGAATAAACCGGTTGTCGAGGTTTCTTATATAAAATGTAACCGCTTACGAAATATTCATTTTTAGCTGATAATAGTAAGAAAACTATTACAAAAAAAGTGAAACAAAAGGTTTCACAACAAGGAAATTGTGTGTTTCTCATAAATTATATTTATATTAAAATAAAAACTTTTTAAAAATTTTAACTAAAAGCTCATTCTCTTCGTACCCTTTTAAAGGGAAAACTTTAAACTATTTTTAATAAACAACAATTTCATCAAAGTGTTCCCTTTTATACATATCTAATGTGGTAGTAAATTGTCCTGCAGATGAAAAGTTCTCACTAAAAGGAAGAAGCAACAAATGCTTTGAAAATTAACACCTTTACGAGCCTGTAGTCCTTTTTGAATAAGAAGTAGCATTTAAAGAAAAGCTTTATGAAAAGCATATAGAAGAATATCCTTTTTTATTTACTCCGAAAAAGTTCTAAGGAAAAACCTTTCATTTTAAGCAATAGTTAATTGTTTAAAATAAGATCGGTAATACAATTTGGCTTTCAATGGTTTTACAAAATAAATTATAAAATAATGGCTTTAAAAAAATATTGGGTTACAAAGACATTTTGTATTGGCAAGCAAGTTAATAATCAAGGAAATCCTTTTAAAAGAGTTATTAAATTGAAAATAAAGCATAAAGTATTTATTAAATTAAATTCACTTCATAGGATGAATTAGATTTTGGAAAGTATGCATTTTTAAAAAGTACCTTTTAAAAAAAGTCTATAAAAATAGAATTTGAAAATTACCTTTTAGGCAATATATTGTCCTTTAACAAAATAAATTTACTTTAAAAAAAAGGATTTATTAAATTTACACTAGTTTCGTAGATGGGGCATTTTCTGTTATATTCTTTCTATATATATAAACAAAACAATAATATGAAGGAGAGACAATTTATAAAATAATGACAGAAAGGCAATTCCTGAAGTATAGAAAGTACAAGAACTGCCTCATACAATAAAGAAGATTTTCTCTATAAAAAGTTTTTAGGCACATAGGTTTCGCAGCAGAAAGAAGCAAAGGTTTTAATGTGCTAAATCTTAATAATTCTATCAAGGAGGAAAATATATAAAATCAGTAAGAAAACTTGTTATTTGACACATTTTATATAAACAGCAAAATGTGCCTAATAGTACCTAATAAAATAGAACCAAATTAGTAACACATCACTATGGGTTTTTTTTTTTTCAAGAGAAACGTCTTATTATTTTCAGAGGGGAAACCTTTTTAAAAAAAAATCAAGAAGGAAACTTTTAGATTTTATTAGGTATTCTTCCTGATTTTTTCAATAAGGAATTTTTCTTGATTTTTTTCTCCTTGATTTTATTGGGTATTTTTCTTCATTTTTTCAATAAGGTTTTCTTCTTGAATTTATTAGGAGATCTTTTTAAATTTTCCAATGAGGCTTTCCTAATGGATTTCATTAGGTGGCCTTTTTGATTTTTTCAAAAAACTTTTCTTCCTGATTTTAGTAGGTTCCCATATTATTGTGTGGAAATTATTCTCTTATTATTTTAATAAGGATATCTTCTTGTTTATATTCCTTGTTATTTCATAAATATGAATTAATATGATTATATTCCTTGTTATTTCATAAATATGAATTATAGACAAAATCGATAAGTTCCCTTTGGATTTTATTAAATATTCTTGATTTATTTTTCCTATGAAAATAATAAGATAGGGATATCGTACTAACTTTGTTTTATTTTATGAGGTACTATTAGGCACATTTTTCTGTGCGCACTGATTTTTTTTTATATTGTTTACATCACTTAAAAGAAGTTTTCATAGAATAAATGCGACTAACCATTTGAGTGGTAACTGATCCTTTACGATTACTTGCATTTTCTATATGGAAAATGTTTCCATTTTTCCTCATCTTAATTTTATTCATACTATGCATGAATTGTCTGTTTCTCCTGAAGCGAATGTATTTATTTCGTTATTGCATTTTAACAATAAATTGCAAGTCGAAAACTATACACATCTTGCATTCATTCATCTCCCTTTTTATTTATTTATTTCTGCAAGTCAAATCAAAGTTAAAATATCAAATAAAATGGTAGCAGGACTTTGTGTATGCATGCCACAGTTTCTTCATGCACATGCTGCAGTGGATTGGAAAAAAATAAAGCAGGAGAATAGAAATTTTGTGGCATATATTTAAAGACAAGATTTTGAGGCTGCAAGAATTAATTGTAAGACTTTGATTTATAAATAATAGAGAGAGAAAAAAAAGAATAGAAATTTATGAGAAACCACAAGCTGATTTTGTTATTTTACCAACATAAAAAAATTGCCTAAAATTATGCAGCATTTATGTTGTTATTTTGCCATCAAAAAAAAAATTCCTAAAATTATGCAGCATTTCTTATAAATACCATTTAATGCTTTATTCATATTTTTTTACATAACGATAAAAAGTTGAATTTAATGTCTTAATTGTTTTTAAAACTTTACAAAAACAATTAAAGAAAACTCAAATGCAAGCAACTAAACCCGACGAGTATGATTTATGTGCATTTGTTGCATAATACTCGTACGTCTTACATGACTTTGTTTTGTGAAATTTCTTATCCTGTCTGGTTAGTTCTCTGCATTCAATTGACCACCATAATTTGTTGTGAAAACCTCTAATGCAAAAATAAGAAAAAAAGGAAAATAAAATGCCAACTTTAATTTTATACAAAAGCCGACCGGCATTTTTTTACAACATTGATATTAGCATAGAACTTCCTTTTATATTTTTCCTAAGAAAACAAAGTTTTTTTTTATTAAAAAATGAAAAGGACAAACCAAAACGTCTTTCAAACTTTATTTTCTATTATTTTGGCTAAGAAAAAACTGTGTTTATCTTGATCTAGTTATGCCTTTGCTTATGAATTTTAAAAAAGATTTTCCTTTCGCCTCATATTGGAATATGAGAAAGAGGAAGAGAAAATGTTATCGTAAAATAAACTGTTCACTTTCAAAAAAGGACATTATTTTGATGGTTTATGGGAATATATTTCCTATAGCTATTATATTTTTAATCTGATACTACAGTGGTCTCAGCAATTTTTCTAGAGAAACTTTTCATGCGTATCAGGTTTTTTCTTAAAAGCTGGTACGCTTTTAAGAAATATAATTTTTATTAACCCTCTTCAAAATTGACTTCATTCATAAAAACCACTCGTTAAATTAAAGAAATAAAAACTTTATTTAAAAAGAATCGGTTTATTGAGAACACGATAAATAAATTGATGCTCTATTTTATCAAAAAATATTTTTTTGTAACTTTTAAAATCGCATAGAAATTTTTTATAATTATTATTAATTTCAGAATTATTCGAATAATTTTATTCGAATATTACTTTAAGATTAGTTTGCATAAAACCCATTTTTCATTTATAAAATTTTTTTATTCGAATGCATTTTCAAATACTAAAAATTGGTATTCTAATTTGTAATTCTATTCGAATATTTTTTTTAATTCGTTTTTCATTCATTAAAGATTTATCTAATTCGCATCGAATTTTTTTAATCGAAAACATTTTGTTAAGAGTCATTGTTTAGTATAATTCGATTCGAATATTTTTTTATGTTGAATTAATTTTTCATTCATTATAGATTTATAATGGTGGCTCCGTTGGCAAAAAAATAACCGACAGCCCACAAAACCGGAGGCCGAGGTTTCGATTACTACCTAGACCTTTCTCCGCATTTTCCTGCGGAGATGCCAAAAGCTTATGTTACTTAAAAAAAATATACTTTCGTTGAAATAATTTTATTCGATTGCATTTTGATATATTAATAAATGTGAATTTTGTCCAGAGTCAGTTATTTGTATAATTCGATTCGAATATTTTTTGAAATTCATTTTTCATCCAATAAAGATTTCAAATAGTGCCTCCGTAGGTAAATAAGTAACAGACAGTCTACAAAACCGGACGTCGCGGTTTCGATTACTATCTAGACCCTGGGTGTTTTCCTATGGAGAAGCGAAAAGCTTAAGTTAGTTAAAAAAAAAAAATAGTTTCGTTCGAATAATTTTATTCGATTGCATTTTTAAATATTAATAAATTTACATTTTGTTTTATTTTACTTATTTGTATAATTTTATTCGACTAATTATTTTTTAATTCATTTTTCATGCATTAAATATTTATATAGTTACGGTCGAATAATTTTATTCGATTGCATTTTTAAATATTAATAAATTGGCATTTTGTTTTATTTTACTTATTTGTATAATTCTATTCGACTATTTATTTTTTAATTCATTTTTCATGCATAAATGAAATATTATAATATTTATATAGTTCCGTTCGAATAATTTTACTCGATTGCATTTTTAAATATTAATAAATTGGCATTTTGTTTTATTTTACTTATTTATATAAGTCGATTCGAATGATTTTATTCGAGTGATGTAATCAATACTAGTATAGTTTTGTTTTTCATGCATTTCGTAATACTACGAATATAAATTTATTAAATTAACTTAGAAATACTGAGTTCAATTGCAATATAGAAATTATTAAAAAATGAATTTATATTAATAATATACTTTGCTTTTTCACTCGGTCCAAAAAATATTAAATAATTAATACTAATTAGCGCAAGCGCAAACTATGAATCGTGACTGTTACAGCAAGTTCTTTCGAAGCGGTCCAGTAGCAGGCATAAGTAGAGGAATCGCAAATCTATTTTGCTAATGCCAACTTCAGACAGGTCTGAATGGCAAAATCAACGAAAATGTTATCCTTTGTATACAAGGACAAGTATAGAGGATGTTATTAGATGGCTACAAGGCCCTTTGATGGTTTGTTTCGTGGCATTTCGTGATAAAAAAAATGTGTCCATTCAATTTGCAGTGCATTAAGCGTGCAGCGCTGCACACTGTAGCCTTTATTCGAGTATGTATTTCTTCCTTTTTGTAATTTTTTTGACAAACGATAAAAATCAAGTGGTTTTCAAATGTTGCAGCAGGAAAACCAAAAAAAAAAATACTTTACGACTACTTATGGACAGTTGAAAGGAAAAATAATAAAAGAAACATAGAAATACGAGTATAAAAAAATTGTTACTCGTCTTCAAGATATAAAATTTTTATACTGCCTCCCTCAATTTTTTTTAAAGAAAGTCTTTGTATTTGCATATTGCAAAAGCAGAAGCAGAAATAACAAAAATAATGTGGGTTTATTTTTCTTTAACTTTCTTTACACTTTTTCCATTCCTCCTCTTCCTATTACTTTTTTGTGCAGATTTATTTAAAGATTAGAATTTTGGTTTTTACTTTGGTGGATGAGTTTTTCCACAAGCATTCCATATAAAAAAAAAGGGAAAAATTACGGAAATGAGAAATTTATATGCCAAAAAGTTTTCCATGAATGGTAATATTATTTCCCTTTACTACCCTCTCATTGCTTATGTTTGCCTAAAAGTAGGCAGTCATTTTTTCCTGCCATATCATTCATGTACTAAACAATGATAATTGCCAGTAAAAGCCAAAAATTTCTTAATATTACTTCAGTTTATTTTGCATGGATATTACTTGGCTTTTGTTGGAATGTAGGTAAAAACTTTTAACCACATAGGAAGCCCCCGTAAGTATGCAATCATAATAATAGTTATAATATTTGTTGATGATTGCATAATTTAAATGATTTTTTGGCTTTTTAGTTGCTAGCAAACGAGAATGCTCTGCTCTGCTCTGCTCTGCTCTGCTCTGTCTGTGTATGTTGATTTGTGTGTGTTTAAATAAAATTTGCTTTACTTAGCATTTGTTTAAGTTAAGTGTTGAAATTGAGAGCATAATTTTAGGTGTTTAGCTTAAATTAAATGCATGATAACATGAAAATTGCATGCCAAGAGAATTTAGCTAAACGATTTAACATGTTTAATATATTTGAACATGCCATAAGCAATTTTGACGGCCAAAAATATTTTAATACTCAAAACCACTTGAATACGAAACTACTGACATTTAAAAAAAAATGGATTTCACTAGATTTTATAAAAAAAACATTTATGACAGCCATAGTCACACCTAATGTCCTTTTATGACTTTCTTAGCGAATATTAATTCCGTGAAATAAAAATTAGTAGGAATAAAAATTTGTGGCATCCTTAAAAAATATTTTTCGCACATTCGCACAATTAACCAGAAAAGGATACAAAAAAAGTATAAAAAAATTAAAGCTGGACATTAATCAGTGTTGGATTTTTATTACCTGAGCTTTACATGTGGTTTCCTTTTTAACTTTGCAAACTAATTGTATACGATTTAGTTGGTATTTTTTTACGTTTTAACGGTTTTTATTCCACCGCTACTTTTATCTATTATTCCCTTTTTTCTTCTTTGATTTTCTTGCTTTTTGTGCCGGCCCTGATTATTACCTTCAGTAACCGCTTTTTCTGTGGTTTTAGTTGTAGCTGTTTCATGTCGTTTTAACACAGTGCTTGTGATATAGAGGAAAAATCTTTCATTCACCTTTAAATTTAAGCTTTAAGCCTGACAGTCGATTTTTTTTAGTGTTTGTTAGCAAGAAAAATGGCGAGTTTTTTGATTTTTGTTTGTTTGGTTCTGAAATAAAAATTGCTGCAGACTAGAGGTTAACAATGCTGTCTGGCAATTTATTTGGTGAGTCTATGGCTATTTAAGCCATATATCAATTTATATTGAACGAGTTTTTAGCAGCTAAGGGATTTAAATTTTAACGATTTTTTGTCAAAAAATTAAAATTTTTAAAATGACATGAAATTAAGTTGAATGTTACGAAACCAGTTTGAAGTTCGTTAGTAGAGGTCCGTTATTCATCCTAAGTGGAAAGGCAGGAACGCAAGCCAACATTGTTCAGTATTTGCTTAGAAAACAAGGATTTTTAGAAAATCCTTTCACACTAACTATACAACTAATTTGAATAATTTTTAATAGTCCTGCAAAAAAAAAAAACTTTCTGTTCGTTTTACTGATCAATCATTCTTCCACAATTTTCGGCAATATTCATTTGATTAAAAAGTTAATTCGAATCGAATAAGAATATTCTTCGAATAATTTTGCTAAACTAATTTTTGTCCATACTAATAATATTCGAATATTTTTTTTATTTCAAATAATAAATTCAATATCGAATTTTTTTACACGAATCACTAGACCTGAAAAAAATATATCGCATGCCATTCTTAATACTAGTGAAAATTTTCTTATATCAAAAAAAAAATTTCGTTGCATAAAATTTTATTCGAATCAATTGATCCATGACGAATTCTAGATAGATCATACGAAAAAATAAATTCTGTATATGTTGAAGAAGAAGCTTAAAAGCTTATTGATATGATCGAGCATGTAACGTGTTGGAAGGAAGGAACTGAAGAAAGCCAAACTTTTTGTACTCTCTCTAAATTGATTAGCAGCCCTTCTTCTTCTTCTTGCAAAACTCATCAATTATTTACTTTCAAGATCTTGTCTAATTGTTTTCTATTCGAATGTTATTTTTTTTAAAGAACTAAATTTGATTTGGGAGAAAATATCTCCGATTCTATTCGAATAAATTTCCAGATAATTATCGAAAATATTTTTTTATTTTCTTTCAATTTTATTTATTTTATATACATTTCCAATTCTTTGAATTTTATATTATTTCTTTTTTTTTTCTATAAAAAATTTGTATTTAATTTTTATTTTTAATATTTATTTTTAATTTTTTCAGGAATATATAAAAATATTAACCATATAATCTAGTCGAAAAAGCATTTTCGTATTTTGTCAGTAGATGTAATGCAGTCGTATATCTCCAGTGCTACCAATCACATTGTGCCATACAATATAGTGTTGGAAAGCTGAGATTTTAAGCTTCATTTAACTATAAAAATAATTAAATTTGGGGCAGAATACCATGCAAGCCATCAATGAAATTTGTGAAGTTTACGGAGACAATAAATAATGATTCGATCGCTTCCATTCTGGAAAGCATCTCGCTCTGGGCGACCTATCGTTGAAAAACTCGTTGAAATTATATAAAAGATGGGCCAGGACATTCGAATAATTTTTATATCATGAAAATAATTTGTGTAATTTGAAACATCAAAGTATAGAAGATTTTCTACTTTTATTCATACCAAAACAAATTATATTCGATTTATATATCGAAATTTTTTTATTTGAAACATGATGCGATGAAAGCAATTGTAATGAATTGTTAAGTAAAAGATTATTGTTCTTCTGAGCATTTTAGGAATTGCCGAATATAAAATAAAACTTAGAAAATAAATAATTAATTCAATCGGGTTCCATTTATTAATATTCAAAAGCCTTACAGAACTAATAATGACATCCTTTTTATTGTAGTTTAAACTGCCACGCTTTAGAGCACGTGAAGAAGAAAGTTAACAAATTACCAAGACTGGACGCTTAACTGAGCTGTGTAAGCATTCAATTTCTTTTCCAAAAAATATATAAAAAAAAAAAATAAGAAATAAAAAAAAGTAAAGAAATAAAAATATTTTTGCTTATGCTGTTGTTGGCCAGGCCGACAATAAAAAACTATAAAAATAGACCAAAACTTGTGCCGCAAAAAAAACCTCAAACTGAAATAAAAAAGAGAAAAGAAAACAGAAAATAAAAATAAAATAAATGAAACTGAATGAAAACGTTAAAAGAAAAAATTCTTCAACAAACTCTTTTCATTTGGCTGAATGTTTTTAAATCAGCGAAATTTAACCGCAGCATGCAATTAATCAAGCCCAAACCTCAAGCCAGGCAGGCAAAACAACAACAAGAAAAAAAACAAAGAAAAATGAAGAAAAATCGGCAACATACCAAGCAATGCACACACACACACACACACACATGCTCACACACAAATACTAGATTTAAATAACTGTTATAAAAAACGGAACGGCGCTCATCCTCATGTTAAATAAAAAACGCCGGTCGCAAAATAAAAAATCCTGAAACCCAACAATATATTTTATCCAGCCAAAATCCAGGAAAACAGCTCAAAGCAACCGGGAGACAATATTTGCAAACTTACCGACACTAACACAGATATCAAATCGTTGGTGATTTGCTTTACACACACAGATTTTTTATTCGCTTGCGGAAAAGCGGATCTAGTTAACCGCAAACTAAATCTAAAGAAGAAGAAGAAAATAAAAAAATAAAAAATGGCAAAATTAAAAAAAATGAAAAAATGTTGTTTGATTTTAATTGAGGCTTTTCTAAATGAAATAAACAGCCAACAAACAAACACCCACACTTATTTTTTTGTTTTTGTTTTTGTTTTTGTCTAACCAGCAACGGATTTTCCGATATTTATCGTATTGCTTGGTTTAGCATTTTGCACACTAAACAAAAACCACAAAGACGCAACACTGCCTGCCTCCACTCCGACTAACCGACTAACAAACAAGTAGAAGGCAACATTTTTAAGGACTTTAACAGAAATTATATTTCACATTTAGACGTCTTTATGTCTGTATAATTTTTACTAGATTTAAAAACCAACTCCATTTTTTTTCTTCTTATTTTCACACCCCCACCAGGGCCGGCCCATTACCAGCTGACGTTCAATGCTTTATAGTCATCTTGTCATCACATTTTGTTGACCAGCTCTCCCAACAAGCCTGTTTAAATTATGAAAATGCTGACCATGTTGTTTTAGTTTTTAGTTGTGGCCATTATTTAATAAATGTGGCAGCAGTGTTGTTGTTTATGGTCTCTCCTTGCTTCGTCCTTGTTGCAATGATAAACAAAATAGAGTGTAAAATGAGTTTATTAAACGAAGAAATAAAAAAAATATCTGTTTAAAACATGCCAAAAAAAACACATACAACATATTAATTGTTTAGGGACATTTATGAAAGACTTGTTTTTTGTATTTCTTGAATGGTAGCACAAGGAATGAAGAGGACTGACAAAGGACCTTTACAAAAGACTGGTGTTACGCCATAACAAAGAATTTTTTAATTAAAATTTTAATACGAAATATTTGCTGAGTACTTAACGAGTATTTGGAAGGTGGGGCAAATGGCCCATTTACACTCCACTTCGTTGGCCAGCAAAAATAATTTCAAACAAAGATTGTTTGCAATGAAAAATGGTCTACTTCTGAAGTTGCAGCAAGCGGTTGAAGAAGACAAAGAACGAAAACACTTCATTTTTGTTAATTTCTTAATTAAACTAATAGAATTTAAAACAAAATTATAACTTTTCGGCACAAGTATGAGCAGCGAAAAAGAGAAAAAAATTAAAATTTAGTCAAATTGGTCACGACATTATCATATCCTGCCGCCGGTAAACGCAATGTGGAAAAATTCCCCTACAACAGCATATTCGAATGTGTGCCTTTTTAAATTATCCCTATTGTGCAACCCTTTTAAACCTTTCTGACTACTAGTGATGGCATCCCGCGCTTTCATTATTTTAATACAAAAAATCTAAAAAAAAAAAATCTTCAAGGACACTTTTTCGCTTCCTAGCAAAGAATCTAAACGCTTGTATAAAACGTTGATTTTGTTATTACACTTTTGCCGCCAATTTTAGAATGAAAAATTTTACTAAGCAACTGGCTGGTGGCACAAAATAATGTCCTTTTCAAAATTATTAGCAGGGACAACAGCGAAAAGTATCTTTATTACATACCTGAAAGCTTTCAATACAGGTTGATAGTAATAAACTTAAAATAATAAATATCTGAGAGCAACAAAATTTCTTATTTGCCATAAGAAGAGGAAAATTCGGTTAAAATATTCGAATACCAGGGATGGCCAAAAGCGACCCATATACAGATTGTGGTTCAATATTATTGTGCATTTTTTATTCTGCCAGCATTAGCAGGCAGCCAAATGACTTCGGAGATATTAAAATACCAAATTACTATCCCAGCACTACGAAACGTTTTTTTACTCGCTAATACTTCCTTTCAAGTAGTATTTCTTGTAATAAAAATTTGATTTTTGTAGTGCAATGTTATCTAACAAATAAATATCCACAAAATTGAAGCCTACTTTTAGGTGTCGTTTTTATTTAAAAATACATCAAAGAATGCGCTTTCTGTCTTATTTAAATTGCGCACTTAACATTGTGCCACATTGTATTAATCTTTGATTCTGGCAAAGTACTACAAGTCAAAGGAATTGCTTGTGCTAATTTTCCACACTTTGACTCATTATCTTTTGCCAAATTCTGCCTTTGGAATATTTGAGGCTTTTGCATATTTAACTCCTTAAATAGAAAGTGGCAAGTATGGAAGATATTCTTCATTTGTATACATGCGTTGCTTAATTGCAGACACCACTTTGAATATTTTCATTAAAATGTTAAAACAATACGAAGCAGAATACTATTAAAGGTAGCAAAAACTATCATGCAAGCAGCAACAATACAAAAAGCTCCTGCCAGGATTTATACTGGTTTCCACACTTTTATTTTCGTCTTTTTAACCACAAGTATTGTTCACTGGAAATAGGAATGTAAAAATGGGCTCATTTTGTATATCCTCTTGCATTTTTGGTATAAAAATATTTAAGCCTGCATAAACTTTTTAAACATCTCTTATTCGCCGCGCATTCTTACTCAGCTTTGAGCACACAAAAAAACGGTTTTACAAAGTTATATAAATCCATAACCATAAATTTGCAAAAGGATTTTAATTACACACGTATTTGTTCAAAAATTCTTGCCGGTATTATACGCTTTTCTTTTTCTTTATTTAATTCCTTTTGTCTTTTTCCCCCCTTCTCCAATAACAGTTGTTTCCTACTTAGTTGCTGCTGTAGTAATTACTGGTTCTTAGTGAAGAGTAAAAAATAAAAAAAGGATTTAATTGTTCTGGGCTTTAGATTGCATTAAAAAGGATATTTAATAAATGATTATTTTTAAATTGTAATATAAAAGTACTTTCAGAAAGTGCAGTATTTTTTAAAAATAATTTTTTAAAAAGCATTTTTTATAGAAAGTACTTTATAAAAGGTACATTTTTAAGCCCCTAATTTTGTGTTAGATACAATTTTAATGCGGTACATTTGGAAAGATGTATTACATTTAAAAATCTTTTTTTATTTATATTATCTTGAAACAGAATATTTTTTTAATAGAAAATAACTAACGAAATTAATTTTTTTTTTATCAAAAAAGTACTTTTAAAAATATATAAAATAATAATAAAAAAAAATTATTAAAATAAAAAATTAATAAATAATAAAAACATAAATAAAAAAAATAAATAAAATAATTTTATTGAAAATAATTTTGAAAAAGGTACTAGTGAAAAAGTTGTCTTGTAAAAAGTACTATTTTAAAAGTTAAAAGTTGTTTTCGTAATTAATGCTTTTGTAAAAAGTAATAATAATTTTGTAAAAAGCGCCATTGCCGTACTAACGAAATAATTTTCTTCTATTAAAAAGGTACTTTTAAAAAATGTGCTTTCTAAGAAAATAATTTTTTTCAAATATAATTTCATTCAAATATAATTTTGCTGAAAATAATTTGCTTAAAATCACTAATGAAAAAGTTGCCTTGTAAAAAGTGGTATTGTAAGAGTTAAAAGTTACTTTTGTAATTAATACTTTTGTAAAAGGTACATTCATAAATAATACTTTTGTAAAAAGCACTACTGCTGTACTAAAGAAATTAGCTTTTTATTAAAAAGGTACTTTTAAAAAATTTACTTTCGAAGAAAATAATTTAGTGGAACTATAATTTTAAAGAAAGTAATTTTATAGAAAATATTTTTGTTGAAAATAATTTTGAAAAAAGTACTAATGAAAAAGGTGTCTTGCAAAAAGTACTATTGTAAAAGATAAAAGTTGCTTAAAAACAATTAATGTAATTAATAAAAAGTAATTAATGCTTTTGCAAAAGGTACTTTTATAAATAATACTTTCGTGAGAAGTCCCTCTGCTGTAGAAACGTCCTTTTGTAGTTTGAAAGTTTTTAAAAAAAGATATACGGGGACAAACTAGTTATAGAAACGGTACTTTCTAAAAGCACTATTTTTCCTTCTTTTTTTGCAAAAGTAATGTTATGAGGATATTCTCTTGGCAAAATATAGTTTTGTTAAAAATACTTTTGTTTACAGGATACATTCGAAAACGGCACTCTACTTGATAAGTAATTTTGTAAATTTTGCCAATTTTTTTTTTTAAATAAACTTTGTAAAATAAAGTTTCCATTATGTAATTTAAAAAGTTTCTAAAAAATGCATTTATTTATATTCATGATTGAAAAAAATATGAAATATAGAATAATGCAGCAGTTTGCTTAAAAATATTCATTTAATTAAAAACCCTGTTTGATTAGAGGCATTTTTATTTAATTAAAAATATCCAAGCACATTTCATATTGTGTAATTAATTAATTTGCATAAATCAAAGCAAAAATGTGTGTTCCTTTTATAAAAAGAATTCAGGCTAAAATAATATTAATTAATAACACTATTAATTTTAAATATAAATACATTGACATTAATATTCAAAAGCAGCATATTGTTGCGAACATGAGCTTTTCCTTTAACATATCCTGTTCACACAGGCGATTGGCAGCGCTAAACGGGATAATAAATTAAAATTGACGTTTTACATAAAAAATCGTTTTAAAATACTCTAACTCGTGAACTTAAATAAAACTGCACATGTCCACACACACACACACACACACACACATGCGCGCATGCCAAAGCAAAAGCAAAAGGAAAGGAAATGAAATAATGAAGCAAATGTGAGTGAGGATGCAAGTAAATTTTTATATTAAACGTAAAAAATTAACAGTTAACTCTGGGGAAATTTGTCATACTTTTTGGCATAAAGCATACAAACCCACACACGCGCAGGCACACATGCACACACATTTAGAAACATTTCACTTAAATGTAATCAAACTGTAAGTGGCAGAGCCACAGAGAGTATGTCACCTGTACTTACATGCTTGTGTATGTGTGAGCAATCAACGAATACTCTTTATGTTAAAGCGGGTGTCAGCGGAAATGAAAATTTTGTGTGAAGAGCCAAAACAATTATTGATTGATTTCCTTGAATCAAATATCTTTTTATCACAAACTACATTTTGTGCCAGCATCTTACCCCTCTCGTGCTCGCTATCTCGTTCCTTCTGCCTTCTAGAAGTGAACATTATTTTTGGTTTTTTTTTTTATTCTTTAGGGGAAATGATTCATAAACAACTGGAAATGAATTATCCTAAAAGAAAAAAAAAATTGACGCTTACACGTGAAGATAGAAATATGGAATCAAATCGCATACGTGTTATTTAAGTGTTTTTCATTATAATAACTTAAGGGAATTGCTTTTGCCAAGAGCAGATGAGGGGTTTTAATACGATTGCCATGGTAGTGGATGCCATTTGACGTATAATTTAAAAAATATTTATTTTTTTATTTGCGTATTTGAGTTTAAGTGATTAACGGAAATTGCTTACAGAGCTTGAAAAATTGCTGTCTAGTGGAGAACATTACGCTGATTGCAAACTGAAAAGCAAACTGCCTAAAAATATCAAGTAATAAATAGAATTTACAATAGAGAAATTATTTTCAATTCAAAAGCCTTAAATGTAATAAACTAAAGGATACTGATCCTTACACAGTTAACAGAGAAGTTATAATTTTTAAAATAAAAAATCGTTGGCTCAAGAAGGCCTTAAAAGCCGTTGAAAATTTTAAACTATAGAATGACACTATTAAATGCTTTTAAAATATATATTTATTGCCTGCTAACAAAGAATAATTTCACTTTTATTTGGTTTATCCTTTTTTTAGCTCAGCGTCAATAGCAATTTTTTCCATTTGCAAAAAAAAAAAAAAAAAACTTTTTCATAATTTATAGAAAAAAAAGAAAGAATACACACATGATTGTTTCAAAAGTTTACACTAGAATTATATGGTTTTTCCGTTTTGGCAAACTTACGTTTCCTGTTGATACATGACGAACAATATTATAAAAGGCGCCAAATATTTTAAGCTGCAAATATTTTAAATAGAATTCACACTTAAATTGAAAGACAGTGGACTCAAAGTAAGGATTTGATTCAATTTTTTAGAGATTTATTTTCTATTAATTTCAATGAATTATTATTCACCCAAAATCTTTATTTATTGTCATATATTTATCCTGCTGGAGCAAAAAGTTTATTAGAAAAATTCAAATACCAGAAACAGGACATTAAGCTTCAATTAACTATTCGCTTCTAAGCAAAGTTCTGCTATATTTGGCCAGTGCAAGAAAGTCTAAGAGCGTAAGTCAAGGGAAATATTTTAGAATTCGCTGACAGCGAATAGAATCTAATCCTATTTCGATGCAAAACTGTTTCATTTGGAATTATCCTTTTTGCAACTACTGTTGATAAATAAAATTTTCACCGGCCAATACATTGAAATTACAATGCATTGAAAAAAGTTTATTAAATAATTTTCTTTTTGCTTAACACTTTTTATAAACATTTGCCTGCAAATTCATGTAGAACATGATTTTTAACTGCATTGCTGTTAAAAAAGGCATTTAAATATTCAATATTAAATTAAAAATGAAATAAAATAATAAATTATAAGAAAAAACTAAAAAATGAATTCTGGCAACAAATCTACTCTGGCTTCCACATTCACATACGCCACACAAACATATTCACAAGCGCCGCCACGTTCGTGCACACACACTCTCTCAAGCAAATAAAGGATAACAAAAAATATTAAACAACATCTCTACAAATATTGTTATTGTGGGAGTATTTTTACTTGTACAAATGACCGCACTTGTATGTTAATACTACAATAACTTTGTGCACACATACACATCCCCCCCACACACACACTCATATGTGGCCATGTTAGAGCGAGATTGGGTTTGTGTTGTGTTGTGTTAACACTAAACAACTACATACAAGCAACATATGCGGTCAATTTCACCAAATGTTTATTATTTATTATCATTTTTTGTTTGTACATCAAGCAGAGGAAAAAACGCATACAAATTTATTATATTTTTATATTTATTTCATTTTGTTTTTATAAATATTACATTTTTTTGTTCCTTTTTGCGTAATTTATTTTCATTTGTAACAGCAGCTGCATTACACTCTCCCCCTTTTGTTTGCTTTTCAAAAACCTAACAAGCCTTTCACTTCACTCCCGGTTTTTATAAACATTCTCTTCAATGTTGATGTTTGCATAATATGTTGTATAAAATTTTTGTTGCATGATATAAATTTGCCTGTGTGTGTTCCTCGTTTAATAGAACTAACTAGTGATTTTTTCATAAGTGGAGAATTTTTTCAATATTTTTGTATGATATTTAATAAACAAGAACAACAAAACAGAAAGCTATCAAAAAGGATCTGGCTGAATATCAGCTGGCTTTTCAAGATCATAGATCAAAGGTTCGAAGGATCAGACATTCAAATATATAAATTTTATGAAATAAAACTATGCAAGAGAAAAGTCAGTAAAATCAACATAATTAAAAGAAAAGAATGTAAGAAGGACTTTATATACCTTTCCAATTATGGAAAAGAAAGAGAGTTTCTTAGTGACAAAGGAAGTGACCTACCGCGACAATTTACTGACAAGCTGTCAATTGAAGTATCTATGCAAAAACTCATTAGCCAATAGTTAAGCTCTGCCCTACACTGATTTGTTAGGTGGCTATAAGCCATGCGGAGGTGTTTCTCAGTATTGTTTAGCATTTCGTCCTTTAAATGTTGGGACTCGAGCTAAACGACTTTTTCTTTCCTTTCGTTTTCTTTTCTTACTCAACTGCATAACATAAGACGACTGATTATTTTTAGTAGACATGGTGTCAGACAAATTATTCAGCCAAGGATTATCCTGCGTTAAATTATGTTGAATTTTTAATGCAGGAAAAGCTTAAAAGATCTATTTCTAGGATTACAGAAAACTTCTTTGGTACAGCCAAACTGTGCTTCGTAGCTGTAAACAGGTGTCTAAGTATCAATACTGAATGACTGGGTTTTTCACCAGACACCTCAACTGACTCCTTGACATGTATTTAGATGAGGATGTTGTCATGGCAGGTCACTGCTTTTGTCACTAAGAAACTTTATTTTTTCTTACGTCAAACCATAAATCTTACTAACCCAATTCATTGTTGAGTATATCTGGGAACTTGACAAATCTAGAGGCAGTTACCAGCAACAGAACATCGTTGCATTCAAAACAATTTTACAAATATTGAAAACATTAAGATCCTTTATGAATGACTCACAATCGAGAAAGATGAAATAAATATTAAACTCTATTAAATATTGATTGTGAATATTGTTGGTCTGACAGCAAAATATTTTGCCAATACCTTTCATGACCATTCACACAGGAGAATGAAACACTCTGTTAGCATTATTTTAGTTTTTATTAGTTTATTAGCACCGCTTTGTGTCGGCATTTAAAAGAGGGCAACGTAAATAATAAATACCCCGCCCCCACCAAAAAACAAAAAGAAGAAGAAAAATAAAAATAAACAGAAATAAATGCTTAAAACTGCAACCAATATTGTTTTATAAAATATTTATCAATAAATACTTTACAAATTTTTCCTTGGCCACTCTCGCAATTCCACCAAATAAGCGAGCAAAAAGGATACAGTTATAAACAAACTGCCCATTTGTTGATGCAATCAAAAAACGAAAAAAAAAACAACAAAAAAAAAACAAAGAAAAGCTTTGAAATTGAAATAAAATACGAAATAATTTTTTAAAATTCAATGAATAATAGCGGCGGCGAGCTGGTTGGTTGTTGGCTTGGCGCTAAAGGATATCGCAAAAAAATCGCCACACGAGCAAAAGAAATTTTTGTGGCAGGAGTATTTATGTATGAAAAGATATATTTATTTTATATATTTGCCATATTCTGGCAAATTATTTGTTATTAAAAAACACCTGGCAAATTAAGCATGCGGTTCAATAAAAAAATAAAAAATTATTTCAATAAAAATTTTAAAAGCAAAGTGTTTAAACAATTCGAATGAAGAAGAAAGGATAAGAATTTAAAGATGCCACCAGTCTAGCGCAATTGAAAACATTTTCTCTTTTTTTTTCGGGTTAAATTTATTCGCAATCAATTTACAATTAAACAATAAGCAAATCTTACAGACGTTTAAGGATGCAGGATCACACATAATTTATTCAAATGATTGCTGATATCAGTTTAATACAGAAAACTATAAAGCTGGCATATGCAGACTTTTGAGCCGTCTTAATTCATCGTTGAAGTCTTAAAGAGGCATGGCTGGACTATTCTCGTGGTTACTAAGCCTGTGTAAGGATTTCACAACATATTTTTTTATTACTTCCTTAAGTTGGGTATTGGCAAGGCCACTATGGATAGTGAGGCTTTATAGTGATATTTTTAATTAATATCAATGTTGGAGTGCCTACACACATCCTCTCGTACTTCAAACAGGTTACACTGATTCTGAGCCAATTATGCGAAAATGCAATTATGTCCTTTTCTGTAAATCCTTACAATAGTGGTCACCTTATTTTTAATAACGTAAATGATAAGTAGTTTGTAAGGACATTCACTCAAAATTAAATAAATAATAATAAGTGAAATCCAAAAGTTCAGATAGTCTTGTAGTCATATCGTCCTGCCGAGTATTATTTTGTTGCTTTGAATCAATTCCAAATTTGGACTTGCTTTTATATCAAGCAGTTGTCTCTTCTATTGTAAATTATTTTGCCATGTTAAACGTCTAGCAAGCTTTATAACAAGATATTTAAATCTATTGGATATGGAAGTCGAAATCTCATTATGATAATTTGGGTGGCAGTGACCCTTTTTAGGAGTATCTGCATTGTCTTTTACATTCCACAACTCGATTTAGTAAACTTATTGCAGTTTACTAAGCCGAGTTGTATTTGAGCTGGTGCCAGTGCTGAAGCTTTAGATGCTGATTTTTTGACCGCGAGTGTAGATGTAGCATCCAGCAATTACTGATTGACCTAATAGGATTACGTAATCCCATACTTACACTAAATCTTATTACGCCTATTTCCGTCTTATCCTATTTAAGCTGCTGAAGCTTCAGATGCTGATTTTTTGACCGCAAGTGTAAATATAGCATCCTGCAATTACTGATTGACCTAATAGGATTACGTAATCCCATACTTACACTAAATTTTATCACGCCTATTTCCTTCTTATCCTTTTTGATAACTAGTTTTTATTTAGTAGATGAGGTACGAGAGAATTAAGTAACATGGCCGCCAACTCCCTTTTCAAATTTTCCTACAAACTGTTTCTATTTTAAACATCATGTTTTACAACACTTTCCAACAATGTAAGTTTTCATCGCCACCGATAAGCATTTTAATAATTTTAACAACCAGTAACAAAAGAAATATAAAGCAATTAAGCCTGTAAGGCAATGGTTGTACGACATGCTTGATGGCAATAATGCAATAAAGTTGCACAAAATATAAAACAATAATTTACATATGAAAGGAAATTTCTACAGAACATTAAAAATTACAAACTTAAAATGCAACTGAAAGGAAGCCGCAAAAATTAATAAAAATGCAATATTAAAAATTCATTATTATTACTTTTTATTTTATTAAATTGTAAAAAATAGATGCACTAAAAAAAAATTTATACATAAAACAAGGCCAAAGCTTTCAACAGAAGTTTCAAAGTCCATTTGAAGCAGCACTATGTCTTGTTGGCAAAATGAACCAAATGAACTTTAAGCTTTCAGTTGGCCTGCCTTATTTATTATTTTTATTTGGAATTCTCATTTAATTTGTTTTAAAGTTAATACAAAAAAAAAAAAAAAAAAAATTATTGAGAAATAGATTTTGGAAAACCGAAATTGATGCATCGTGCATCCAAGGATGTCTAGGATTTTGCTTGTACGGTAGAGATCCTTTAACTCTAATTTGGTTACCTGAAAATCAATCGGCAGTGCGTAGATGTAATAAATTAATAATTTCGCCAATTAGCAGCTACCAAAGTAGCAGCTACCAGTTAAAGAGATAATAGTTGTGGGTGAAGTTTTAGCAGTCACCAGTCAAAGAGATCTCGGTAATTCTTAATGGCCTCGGCCAAAAGTATTCTGGATAACCAATTTTTTTTATAAATTGGAGTAGTCTTGTTTTATAATTCATTTAAATTTGCAAAAATGTTTCGATTTTTCTAATTTTCCTTTCCTTTTACACTTAAATATTTTGTGTTTCAATAATCGGATATTATTATGATCGTAATTCCTTTTAACATTTCTATAAAGGATTGCAGAGAAAAAGATTTAAATCGGAGGCAAATATTTTCTCTTTTCCCTCCGAATAAGAGATGGCGCTCTTCTTCACTTTATTTACAAGAAAAAACTTCTTCCATTTCTTTTCACTTAATATAAATACGAAGTAGAATCTGAAGTTTTCATACTCAAACTCAAATTCATATTCAAATTTTCTATTTATAAAAACATTTAAAAGGACTATTGACGAGTACCAGCTGGCTCGTTTCATTTGGAATAATTTAATTGACTTTAAATAAATTTATTAAAAATATAATTTTAAAAACTCTTTGTTTTTAAAGGTTTTTATACAAAAATGTATAAATCCTCTGAAGTTGTTGAGCGCGAGGAGGCCATGCCATTGCCAAATTTCCTATTTATTTTTGAAATAATTGGAACGAGTCTAGTGACGTACAAATTCTTTATTTTTGTATTCACGGCATATATATAGAAATCTGGGAGAAATTGTTTCTCTTCAGCACACCAAAATATTTAAATAGAATGCGTGTTTTTATTGCAACCTGTAGATTTTTAAGGATTAAAAAAAAACTGTCAACAACAGAGATACAGGCGGCTGAATAACTTCAGAATTGCGGGTTGTTGGAGTCGAAAAACACAAATCCTTCTTTTAACTATAGGGAGTTTTAATTTAAATTTTATTTGAATATTCGATTAAATTGTATTTGACTATTCGTTAACATTTTACTGAAAACTCGTTTGATTTCCACTTATCTATTCGATTAAATTTTATGCTTAAATTAGCTTAAATTTTATTCGGCTGCTCTATTCACTTTTCGCTTTTTCGATTAAAATTACATAAATTGTGTTTGAAGAAACTAAAAATAATTATAATTAAATATTTAAAAAAATATTTTTAAAATTTATTTGTATATTCGATTAAATGATTAGGTTAAATTAGGTATAAATTAATCGATTAATTTTTTTTAAAGCATTTTATTTAAATTTTAAAAAACTGGTCGATTGAACAGTGTTCTATTATTAAATAAAAAAATTTTAATATACTCTTAAGTTTGGTAGATTATTGCAGTTAATGGTATCCTTTTATAGGACTAAAACTATATACTCGTATATTAATATATAGTTTAATACGGTTAAGAGATTTTTGATTTGCTTTGAATGAAATTAAAGGGATTAAAATTATGGAATTAAATTTTACTTAAAAATGCTCATAGTCAGTTCAATTGGAATTTTAATCGTAATTGCGAATAATTTTTATTCGAAATGATAAGTGACTTCCTAAAGGCTTACACCGTTTGGTGGTGATTACCCTTTATAAACCTGGTCCTAAGGTATATTTCTAGATGAAAGAAGAACGTAATAAAGATATACTATATATATACATATATAGTTATACATATATCCGGGCTGATAAGGATACATCTGACTGTGTGCACACATCACTCAGATCTCTCAAATTATTTGCAAATGATTTTCTAACGCTTTTGCAAAAACAATGGCATTAACAATTCACCAGTAGAAGCATTAAACTAATTTTTAGTTGCTGTTTATCATGTTCAGCTTTCTAAGAATCAAATATATTATTTCCGTTCCTTATTTTTTAACTTTTTTTTTCGATACGCACCTGTTTAAACTTACTTTGTAAGCGTAACACCTGCTTTCAGCATGCAACCTTAACGTTTTAATTTATAAAAAATCAATTGCAAAATGATTGAAAATAATTTTGTACAACCGGAAATGGTAAGTAATTTTATTCTAGTCTATAAATAAATGAAAAACATAAATGGAATTTATTAAATGTTAATTATTACAAGTTATAAATAAATTTTAAATGTCATATATTTATTTATTTATTTTCTTATTAATAAATATGGAATTTGTCAATTGATGTTGTTGTTGTTGGTTGTATTTATGGAAAAGTAAAGGGGAAATAAAATATTACAAAAAGTTAAAGGTTTTGGACGTTTTGTTAGCCAGTGTTTGGTGTTGCTATACATATGAGAGGGTGTGTACAGCAACATGTTGACAGCCACGTGTGGCTTGTTTATTATGAAATTTTTTTTCTTAAAGGAAACTTGTTCTATTAAAAATGATGGCAATAAAACTATATTGATGTTGTTTTATATTGATGTTGTTATTTTGTTGTTGTGTGTGTATATTTTTTCTCTATATTAATTAAATTACTTTAAATGCTCTCTAAAATATTTATTTAAAAACAAAAAATTAATAACAATTTCTTTATGTGTAAAACTAAAGCAAAATATGAGAAGGTTAAACATTTTATAAACATTTTTAATAATTGATATTTGTAAACTATATTTTTATTTTAAAAATGCTGAAATTATGTGTATGTGTGTGTTTTATATTTTAAACTAACTATACGTACATCTGTAATTGATATTATTTTATCGGAAAGAAAACAGTATATATATAAAAATATACGTATTTTTTTTAAATGTTGTAACTCTAATAATTGATGTTGTAAATTGTTTTCTTTTGCAAAAAAAAGAACAAAAAAAAAAAAAAAAAAGAATTAAAAGTTTTAAATCAATAAAGCTAATTTATTAAAAAACAAATCTGTACTTATTGTTTTATTTTCAATGTCTAAACAAAACAAGAAGGCTGTTTATTTAGGCTACCATTGCCATTTCTCTTCATCCTTTCTTTCAATGTTCTCTTTGCAGATGTTATTTAAAGCGAAACGAAAACGGCCTTACGCAACTATTACGCCAGTGGGCGGTATACAATATCGTCTACAAAGAACTAAAAGGAATTTAAACGATTCTTATATTCATAATGAATGGAGTCGGCAAGATCATAGTCTTGTTGAAAGTTATGAACAGCGTAGCGGGAATATTTGCCGGAATTTTTGTTTAAATAAAACAGCAGTTAATACAACAATAACAAATAATAAAAAACAACATCAATGTAGTAGGGATAGTGTAAATAAAACCAGTGTTTCTAAATTATAGCATTTGCAACAATTTTTTACAAAAAGGAATATTAATTTGTGCCATGTTGCAGCAACTGTTGACAAGGATACACAAGAAATGGTAGGTATTTGTTAATAAACTTTAAACCAAATACATATACATATTTCCTTAATAATAAACAATTTAATTTTATATTTAAACGAAATCAATAAAAACTTGTAATGTTATTGGCCGCATCTCCGTTTAAGGAGCTCTTCTTTTGCTTGAGTTACTTTTTGCAACTGCCAATAGTTTTTTCTTTTCCTTTTTTTTTTTTTTTTTGCAAAACCTTAAATAAACACTTTTTTTTCTCTGCCAGAACTATTTGCTCACGTTTTTACCATTTAACACTAATTAAGCTCATTAAAGAAGAAATTGCAACAGCTTTGAAAATCGGCTATACACTAAAAAAAAAAAAAAAAAAAAAAAAAGAGAGCTGCATTCTGTCTTCAATTCAAACTCTACGGAGCGCTCGTTACTATCTTTAACCATTAAAACAAATAAATTGTTGCCGAAAGTTAGTTGGCGAAGAAATGCAGTGCAAAAATAGCACAAAAGTAAATTTACTTTTTTAATACGTAAAGGATCTTCTAACAAATGTTGCCAAAATGCGAATAGTAAAACGTAATTTCTTATTTTGCTTTTGCAAACTAACTGAAAACTGCTGCTTAGAGCTAATGAATAATTTCAACCTGAGCCAATTTCGGAATGGCGAAATTCAACACAAGAGAACTGAAAAGAAAGAAGAGGGAAAAAGCACAGTGCGCTGAGTTTCAGCTGAAAAGATGCTTTCATGAGCGCAACGCATTTGGAATACTCAATTTATTTTAATTTCAAAGTCAACACCTTTTGGCAACAATTGCTGAACTGCTGCAGCAGCAAGAAAAAATTGTGTAATTAAAACAAGACGAAAAAGGAGTTGCTTGCAGAAGAAAAAAAATAGGAAGCCAACATGTTCGATAAATTTCCTGCTTTAGTTTTTGCTATTTGACCACAATTAAAAGTTAATAGCCACTGAAAGTTTAGTTAAACGCTCTCATACATACGACTGCCTATTTGCACACTAGTATACACACACACACACACACACACGCAGAAGGCAATCACAGACACGTATTTCAAATGCGAAGACGTGACATTATGGTGAGAAATTAAGACAAATTTCATTTTACGGTTTGGCCAACAACTACCGGATTTTAAAACTAAAATTAATAAAAAGAACAAAAAAAAAAAAAAAAGAAAAATTACTGCAAATAAATAGTAAAAATAAAGAGAGGGAAAGTTGAACTGAATAAAAGGAAGATTTCAGAGCTACTCTTGGCATTTCCTTAGGCCACAGCAAATGTTTCATTTTGTGTTCAATGAATACGAAATAGAAGGACATACTAATTTATTTTCTGCTGCAAGGAATTGCATTGGAGTTGAACTGGTAACCGATTAAAAAGAGCAAAGATCGCGGGTTCGACCCCTGTAGTCTCAACTGCTTTAATATCTCATATGTTTAGTGTTGGTGAAATGCTTAAGTGTTGAAGAAATGGTGACTGGTCACTTAACATTTACTATGAAAGAATTTAAAACAATGCTAATACGCCTCCCTCGTATCGTCTACAACACTATTTCATCGGTGATATACAAGCAATAAGTAATACACTACCAGGTAACATCTTAACGACTTCTAATTCGACAACGATGATTAGATCCCATTCTCTGAGCGCTGTCCTTACAACAGCAAGTTGTTCTAGCAAGTTGTTACAACTTATTCTCTGCACTTTGTGGCAAGAGGGGCAGCAAAGTTATGAATGAGAGCATCAGCTATAGTTGGAGTAATATCCGAGAGAGAGAGATTTTACTCTAGTGGCGAAATAAAGGCCAAAATTGTTTATTTTGTTTCTCGGTTCAAATGCCGCTGCAAAAGGTCATTGTAGGAGTGTCTACTGGGTAAGACGGAACCTATCAGCAGTGTTAGTTATTATTTAGTAATCGGTAACTGAGCAAATACTATGCGTCCTTCACTTTAATATTCCAACAACAGTTAATGCCAAGTATATTATGCCTCGTTGAATGCCTTTTGAGTTGTGGAGCTTACTAGTTCAGCCAGCGATATCTCTAAAGGTTAATTTCTGCTGGGTTTTTTTATAAGGACTTTTAAAGTTGATAACTGCCAAATTTGTTAAACGTACATTTGCCGTCTAGAATGTCCCTTTTTACTGACTACTGTTGGCCAAATCAAAACAAATGGCGGGGCCCAGGAATGCTAAGTTTCATTAAGGAAAACTTTTTTAGGTCTTTAACAAAGAAACATATAGTACTACAATCCACAGAGAGGCACCAAAAAAAGATTAAAAAATATTAGTCCTGGATTTGGTTTTGCATTTTGCTAAGGACAACTCTAATAATTCATGCAGACCGATTTTTTGCCATTGAATTATAAATATTTAGGATAGAGGCTTGCGAATTAAGGGTTCCATTGTATAGGCCTCTATATAAAAGTTCTCTGAAATCTAATTGCCACATAATATATTTCCTTTATTAGAAAGAAAAAGACATTTTATGCATTCGAAGGCGAAGCATCCTTCCAACACCTTCACTCCACATTTAATTGAGCAACTTTCATTAAAAATTAAAAATGAAATAATAACAATTAAAATATGGGCAACAGCAAATAAAAATGCAAACAGACAATTGCATATTAATTGATAATTATTGATACACCGCTGAGTTGTATTAATTTAATGGTATGATATCAAACCAATATTTGTCACATTGTATTTAATTCTTGTTGTCCTTTGTGATGCTGCTTATGTTGTTGGTGTTGCTGCTGTTGCTGTTGCTGTCGCTGGTGATGATGCTGCGGCGGCTGATGATGATGCTGCTATTATTGTTTATTTTTACTACATTTTAATGGTAAAACAACAACAACAACAAAAAAGAAATTTTGTTGCCAATAGCAATTTTAAAGCACATGTGGCAGGAAGTATACAAACGTAAACAGTTGAGCAGCCACACACACATACACACACAAACACGAATAAAAAAATAAGCAAAAGTATTCCTTTGTATGTATGATAACAATGCAAGAGAGTTGTTGCGGACGCATATGGTGGCCTTCCCTCATTTCCATTTGTTATTAACATTTTATTTTAATTGTTAAAATAATGTTGTTCTACCAACACTATACAACACACAAACACTGATGTCCTCTTGAGGCATTTGTAGAAGTTCTTGCTGTTGCTGTTGTTTTTGCGTTTTCCTTTTTACAAACAAAAACTGATAATTAACCATTAAATAATGTTTTAAATTTCTCACTGCTACTTACTTTAACAACAATATTGGCCAATTATAAAAATTGTGGTTTAATAAATGAAAAAGAATTCAAATTAACTACTGAACTCAGACAAATTCATAATAATCGCACTTGTTTTGCTTTTATTCAAAAAGTTTGTAGAATTTAAAATTTATGTTAAATTCAATTTTAGGTGGAGGCTTAAACGCTCTAGGGCGGACTCAAAACTTAAAGCTGGAAATCAAGTATTCATAAAACTGCAGTCGTGGGCAGCGGTGACAACAAAAATCCTTTTGAATTTTCTTTAAATACTTCAATATATCTGAAGGCATGATAACCTGCATAATTTATAGCATATAATTGGGAGCAAAAATCCTCTTTTAGTGATCTTTGGTATAAAATTGTTACCAGGGCCGCCTGTTCTAACACAAGAAATGCAATAGTCTCCTACTCCACAACGAACTGTCTTGCATAAGTAGAAGCCGTCTCGAGAGGACAATGCTGAGACAAATAAAAAGTCCTTCCTCAATTTCTTTGCCATTCATAAACTTTATAACCAAACTACATACTTTGTAAACTTTTGCCAGTAACTTGGCAATGAGAACTAACAAACTGGCAATATTAAAATATATTTGTTGCTACATTATAATACAATTTCAATTAGCAGCCAGTCTTATATTAATATTCTTTATATTATTTTCCCATAATAACCTTCCTCTTTTATTTAAGGCTAAAAAATTTTACAACTTTACAATTTCATAAGCAACAATTTATACGAGTGCACTTTTTCGCACAAAAAAGTTTCCTTCAACGTGCAGAACTCATAAGTTTACTATCACACGAAAAAAAAAAATACATTTTCATATGACAAGATTAAACGTGATATTACTGATTTTGCTGCTGTTATAACGCCACAAGGACAAAAACTGGTTGCAAGTGCACTTTATCCCCAAACCCCTTTTTTACTTCGGCAAAAAGCTCCCAAACGACTGGATATTTTTACTATTTTCAAATACGAGCACTGCTCTCAGCATATTAAAGAGGAGAAATTTAAAACTTTTCACTTCTTGCTAGTTTTCGTCCTAATTTCGGATTACCATGACTTCCTCACTTGACATCCTCATACAGGCAAAGGACTCGCCAGGCAAGTGTTTTAGTTGAACTAGCGCATGCAAAAAATTACAACTAAAATTCAATTTAATTATCTGCAAGCATGTGTGAGCGTTCAAGAGAACACCGTGTCACTGCAGGTGAATGCGCAAATTGAATGTACATATAATTTACAACTAAAAACTACAGTAGATTTTTTTTTATAAAAGAATATTTAAAATTTAAATAATTGGCGAGCAAATAGAAAAAAAGAAATAATTAAATATTTATGTAAACAAACCTGCAGTAGATGCTAATGGAATTTATACAATAAAATTAATTAGATTTTCAAATAAATATAATAAATTTGTTTGCTTCGTGCAATGGTTGCAATATTTAAGTTCTTCCTTGTCTCTGTTATAGAAGTGAATGAATTAATGGGTAAATAGAAGTAATGCTTTACGGATAACTGCACAATGTAGTGCGCTTAACGCGAATGTCTTGAAAATTGGTAGTTTAACTGAACATAAAAGCATACAAAGTATACAAAAGCACTAGGAGATTAATTTCATATATTTTAAGGTATTAGACCACCTTGGGCAAATTTTGTGGGGAGGCAAGGCAGGTAATCTATACAATTCTAGTTTCCGCAGAACTATGAATCAGAGCAATGGCCCTACGAAGGTAGCAGCAATACAGGCTGCAGTAATAGACGACTGGAAAAACCAATTTTGGTACCGGTTTAGCACCTTAAAATATTATTGGGAATATGCACAATATAGCTCTCCCGGTTTTTGCCGAGTCATCAAAGATTTGTGTCTTCTAGCGTTGTCCTGATGGAAGCCAAAGACCTTTCTGTTGATCACTTCTGGCCTTTTTTTTCGATTGCTTGCTTCAATCTCATCAGTTATTCACAGTAAAATGTAGCATCAATAATTGGACCACGCTGTAGCAGCTCATAGTGCATGATTCCTTTCCAATTCCACCAAGCACTCAATATAACCTTTCGTAATGTCAATACTGGCATTGACTTCCACCATAATCTTTTTCACATATTATTATCGTACTTCATCCACTTTTCGTCTCAGCAAAGAATCGTAGATGTTAATTCGGTCCATTGAATTGTTCTCAGGCAATTCATGTGCTACCCAAACATAGGGCTTCTTTTTGTAGGCAACCTTTTTTAAATGGTTCCAAATCGTTTGGTGATGAATTTTAAGTTCCTTAGCGATGTGATGGCTGGTTATGTACACCAACTGATAAAGCATCGTCTCCCTGAACTTCACAAATTTCATTGCCGGCTTGCGTGGCATTCTTACCTTTTTTAATATAAATAAATAAAATTTCAAAATATAGCTCATTTCATTATTTTTTCTCTTTCTTTATGTTTTTCAACTTGAATTTTTTTTTTTAATGAAGCTTAAAATCTCAACTTTCCAACACTATATGATAGGACGCAATATGGTTGGTAGCACTGGTGATATACGACTGCAATTACATCTACAGACAAAATAAGAAAAGACTTTCTGCAACCCTATAGAAACTATTGACTGCCAAATCCTACATTTTCATATAAAAGTAAATTCAGCTACGTACAGATGGTGATCCATCTCTGATGTGAAAGTGGACATTGTTAAGCAATTTGTGTCAGACATTTGGTAATAAAATAACGCTATAAAAGATCATCCAAGGGGCTGTGCCAGTTCAAATGAACACAATAAAATCTGATAAACACCAATCCATACGAACCACAATCTAACAATATTTACGAGAAGAGATACTGAAGCACAAGAGAAAATGCACAAGATATAGAGATCAAACCCTATGCGACATGCTTGAGTCGTCCGTGCCAGCCAAAGAGGTCTTCATGTATTTTACATTCCCGCTTAAAATTCCTCATCCAAATGAGTATTTTTAAAATTTCAACTC
This sequence comes from Ormia ochracea, assembly GCA_963402855.1. NCBI lineage: Eukaryota > Metazoa > Arthropoda > Insecta > Diptera > Tachinidae > Ormia > Ormia ochracea. The sequence goes on from OY727106.1 coordinate 47,391,696, forward strand.
ATTTTATGAAATTATAAATTAATTTATTTAAAAAATAAAAAACATTATTGTACTCATAAATTTTTACCGTAAAACCTTTTCAGAATTTCATATATGAATATGAAATTGTTGCCTCCTCTGTGTTACAACAAACTTTCATTTGCCACATAATTATGACTACTAGTGGCACTATTTTTTCTCCATTTTTATATTTCCCTTTCTGAAAATTGTTCATCAATATTTATTATGGAAATTTCATATTCTATTCTGTATTTATTTATAAAGAGAAAAGATTTTTTTTCCTATTCAGAATCATTATACAGTCAGTAACGTGCAAATAAATGCATATTGCGAATATGTTTGCAATTTAATGATTGCACCAGTTATGCCATAATTTACCCCACTCATCCGCAAACAGCCGTCTGTAGACAGTAGTAGTCAGTAGTCAGTAGTCAGCAACATGCATTTACATTTGAAGGGAGTGGGAGTTGAGGAACATAATGGTACTCCGGAGCAGCGAAGTAATAGTTATAAGTTTATAAAGCCTTTTTAGTTTGTACGCACGTACAGTGCAATTTTGTTGGAATTGGTTTCCAGTGAAATATTTTGAATGCATATTCATAAAATAAAACCGCTGATGGTAACTAAAACACAAATACAGTGGCAGGTATTTATTCCACACATTTGCGTTTCTATACCCATAACTATTGAAATGCCCACAATTTCTTATAAAGCCAAGAAGGCGTGCGTGTGAGTTGTATTAGAATTCATTCGCGTACATACATGTATGGGTATCAGTGCAGATACAGTGGAAATTAAAGACGAATATTAAAATAAAAAAACAAACGTATTTCCTTTGATTTGTGGAATCACTTTCTAGTTGTATTTAAATATCTTATTACAATTTCTTGAGCTTTCCTGGCAGCTTTTGCTCCTTTCTGAACCATATTTGTATTTTTCATTAAAAAAAATATCAATGTTGCGACAATGTTACTAATTCCAAAAAAACCTGAACTTTTTCAAAGCATTATGAAATAATTAACTGTTTTTATAAATAAAATAGTGCGATAATTTTGAACTTAACTATATGTATAAAATATTGCTTTCAAAAAACACATTATTTACTAAAACCGCCTGGGAACAGTTTATTTTGCGATTGTCTTTGAAATGTTAGCCAAATTTATTAAAATTTTTATAATACAGTGTGGGAACAGTTTATTTTACTTTAAATAATATTAAACAACTCATAAAAAATACATTGAATACATGCATTATGTGACGGCAAAAGCTTGAAGTGAGAACAGTTTGTTTTCTAAAGAGCAATAGACTTTTGCATTGAAAAAAATTATTTTCGTTTAAAGTATATTCTTAAATTATTTTCAAATTGGTTTCAAGGGGATATAGTTCTCATTATAAAAGAAAGGGAGATGTTCTTATTTTTTTTTTTAAAAAAAAATCAATATTCAAAACTGTACCTCTCCTTGTGCCATCTTCTACAAAATTATATATATTTTATTATACATATATCTTTTTAAAACATCAATATTTAGAAAAATAATTCTTTTAACACAACAAAGAAAACCTAAAAGCAATTCAATAAGTGGGAAGAGAAAAAAAATTTTTAACTTAAGTTTTGTTTATATAATTTCAAAATACTATATTTAAATACATATATATATATATATATATATATTATATTTCGTTAACTAAAAAACTATAAAAACCCACCATAGGATTACAATAAAATTAAACATAGAATAAACAGGTCAATAAAATATATATATATATATTAATTATTGTTTTGCTATAAGAAAATATTTAAGCTGGAACAGTTTTTTGAGAGAATGAAAACAAAAACTTATAGGCGGCTGTAAAGCAAAAAATCCATTGAATCATTAATATTATTATATAAGTTTTTAATAAAGTAGATAACTACATCAAATGATTAAAGTGAGAACAGTTTTTTTTTAAAAAAATAACTCAATTTTATTAAGAGGAATAAATTTTTAAAAGTTCAAATATTAAATATGAAAATTGCTTAAAATGTACTTAAATTTCACAAGCAGCATTAAAGACTGAAGACTTATTTATATTTTTAAATACTCAGCAAGTTAGCAATCATGTAAAATTTCGTAAGTGAGAACAGTTTATTTTTAAAAAATTTCATTTTCAATGAAGAAAAATCTAAAATAATAGAGCATAAAAATCGGTTGCAATGAAACAAATATGGAAGTAAGAATGGTTTTCTAAAAGGGAACAGTTTTTGTAAATAATTTTAAATTTTAATTTTAAAAGACCCATAAGTATAAGTATACATCATGTAGAAATAGTTTGAATTCTGTTACCATGAAAACAATATAGAAGTGGAAATGATTTTCGAAATGGGAACAGTTTTCTTTTTCAAACTAACTTAACCCACAAGGCTTTCCGCTTGAAGCAGGAAAACACATAAGGTCTAGGCAGAATTTGAACCCGCGATATCCGGTTTAATAGGCTGCGCATTATTCATTAGCTTACGAAGGCACCCAATAATAAATTAATAAATTTTCCATCACATCAAAGACTCTAAATCCTTAACTATAAGTATACATTACGTGGAAATAGTATGATGTCTGTTGACGTGCAACATATATAAAAATGGGAATAGATTTAGTGAGAAAGAAGTAGCCTATCCTGGCAGCCTTTAAGTGTGCAGAGTTGCAAATTGAAACTTCGTTAAAATTGAAATTTAGTAAGTGGAAACAGTTTTTTTTTATTATAAAAACATATTTTTGAAGGCATTTATTCTGATATAAAACAATCTGGCCTACTGTCTTTCAAAAATTCTTCATAAATAATTCAATATTTTTTTCAAATTCAAAGTAATATTTGTATAATTTCCGCTTCAGAAGTTGGCAAAATTTGAATTGACGTTTCGGCGCACATTTTTATATCAAGGCAACTCAAACGCCCACAAACACACACACACTAATACATGCCTAGACTTAATTTCGATTTAACATGTAGCTTTTACTTCGACATTTTTGCTAGAAAAAAATTTCAAATGCCACAAAAAAAAGGGAAGAGAACACATTTCTAACATCAATCAATTTTTTTTTTAAAAAAAACGAAGTAAATAAATAAATAAGTGCATATAAACGAGTATTAAAAAAGAAATTACAAAACAAATTACAGCAGTAAAAAGTGAACTTCTTTTGCCGAATGGAAAACCTAAAATTAAATTTTCAAAAAAAAGAAATTTCCAAGCATTAAAATTAAAAACAGAATTGGTAATAAAAAGTTAGAGGGAATGCAAAAATAAAGCAACCATAAATATGCAACAAAAAATGTAAAATTATATGAGTGCAGAAATAAATAGACTCAACGCCTTAACACCTGATTTCACTCGCACACATAATTCATGTGTACACACACACACACACACACACACACACTCATTGCACAGCCAAACATACATTGTATATTTATTCTATTTGTTTGTTGGAAAAAATTATAAATTTATTTGTACAAATTTTATGTTTAGTTCCAACATGCATTTCAGAGTTACTTCTGAATCACGTAAATGCCAGCAACAACACAACATTATTTTTGCCATTAAACTACAAACTAACGTTGCTTTTTACAAGCGTTGGTAACTGTGCTGGTTTGATGTAGTAAGAGGGAGAGGAAGAGAGGGAGAGGGGGAGAGAGCGACTAAGAAAATATGTGTATTGATGTGAATGTAAAATAGGGGGAAGCACCGCCAATGGAAAACTTTATACGTTCAACAATGTTGAAATACACTCTTTCCTGCAATAGAGGAACACCATTTAAATATTTAATTATTTTAATACATTTTTCCTGGAAACAAAGTGTAGTTCAAGACGAATTAAAATAAAAAAAATATTCATCTTTAAGGTTTTTTTGTAATAATGATATAGCCCAATACAATACAGGTTAAAAAATTTTAATAATATTTTTGGTATTATATATTAAAGTTATCTATACACCAACAAGTACCGGCTACATAAAGTCGTCCTTTTGTATATTGATTCGAGGCACAGATTATATGTATACATGGCAGATGAACGCCTAAACATATGCTACAAATTTATACTCATTATTTTCCGAAATGTTTTGTATATTTAGAATTCAAATTTCTAACTCAAATATACATACTCCGAGAACTTGTCTGCGCATGCGTTCACTTACGTCATTTACACATGCAGAATATGTTCAGAGCCAGTCCGACTTTCATATCTAAAACATGTACTTGCAAGGGAAACAAATACCGATTTAAAAATCATACGAAGAAAAGAGCTCTAAAACAAATGGAGAAAAGTAATTTTTGTCATCTTTGCAATCACCAGCTGTTGTGGATCCACAACTCAATTACATGTACGTCCCAACGCAATATATACAAGTTGCACTTACACGTCAACATGTCAACTTTGACATACATATGGATTTTCGCAAGTAAAGTAAACACGTACTTTCGACTTACCTTAAACAAAACATTCTGAAATAAAGAGAGAAAAATATTGTTTAGAAAGATACGAATTTCAAAAGATATTTTCAAACTGAAAAGATATGAAATATTTTAAATTAATTTTTTTTTTAATTTTATATACATAATTCTCTAGCATTCAAGGATTAGACATTAGCAATGTAAAGCATTTTGGCAAAATTGGATTAAAATGAAATGCTACCAAGGAAGCGCAAGACGGTGCATGTGACTAATGGCTGTGCACACGTCACTTAAACATTTCCACAACAATTTACGCAAGAGATTTCAAAGAAAATGATTTCAAAAACGTAGGGATTGAACTTATGAGCCCTGAGATTTGTAAGTGACGAACTCGTTATTTCATCTAAGGGCACACCCAAATTATTCTTCGAAACCAGGCAACAGGATAATTTTTAATAGAGGCTAGAATTTTATCGAAAAGTTGTTTATGATAGACATGAAATATTGAGTTTCATGAAAGAGAACTTAGTTTGGGATTACAAAAATATTGGTTAAAAACCCCTTATTCACTATATCTGAATTCATTCCAAAAAAAAAATTTTTTTTGGCCGAAAAAAATTTTCAGAAAATTTTTAGAGCTACTTTGCTTTATTTTTTATCAGTTTAAATTCAATTCTACATTTATATGTTTTATATATGTTTTTGCTCGACCCAGAATTTTTATATGGCATAGTTCTATCCATGATTATAAATAAAATGGATTTTTTTTTTATCAGAGTTCTGTATTCTTAAATTAAAATTGATATTTAGGAAAACACAATTGTGAAATAAAATAAATACTAAAAGATTTCGTGCTTTTACCCACAAGGCATAGAAATGTACAAGTAAATTTTTCTGGTAGCTAAAAAATGCCACTCCCATCCCTGGAAGACATTCGTTTTTTTTTTAAATGTGAATACGTATGCACAAGCTATCAAATAAAAACTTGAAACATGATTTGTTGTTGTGTACAAGCCAACTCAAACACGAACGCATGTTTGCTACAGTCGGCCAAAAATATATTCAGACAGAAAATCACACAATTGAAAACATAGTTCTTTTTTTATATATAAGACTTATTGATTAATAATATGAAAATTATTAATGAAATTGCAAAACTGGACCAGGAAAGTCCAAGAGAGTTGTATATATATGAGCATATGTGCTCTTATTAAAAATAGTTTTAAAAAAGTTTTGTTATTAATAATAAGATTTCGTTTCTTTTATATAAATATCATGAACTCTATTTTGGATTTACTTTCCAAAAAATTCAAACGGAACTGAAGCTTTAAGGCATTAAAAAAATAAATTTTAAAAACATAAATTTTGTATAAAAAAATGGTAAAAAATGGGTACGAAAATATAATAATAATCTTTAAGAAAATTACAAATCTTTAATTTCTTCTACCTGCTTAAGATTTTTTGTACCTAAGTGTAGGAAAACTGCTTTGGCCAACTGTAACTCACTTTTCCAATATAGTTCATTTAAGATTGTTTTGAACTTTTTACTTGCAACTGCTTACTTCATATATTACCTGATACGCTGGAAGTTTTTCTTGTTATCGCGTATATATTTCATTGCGTTTTACACTTTCCAACAACCTCGCATACGTTTGTCACAAAACAATATGTGCTGCATCTGGCGGTTACTAAATTTTCAACATTGTGTATTTTCTTTGATTTTCTACTTTTTTTTAAATTTTTTATTTTTTTTTGTTTATTGTTGCTTTTAGTATGGCATTTTATTTAGTTGAGGATTTTAGTTGTTATTTTATGCTCCGCTGCAGCTGATTTTTATTTTGCTTTTCTATTATTAAATTCCCTACCATTTGCACGTTAACGCGTCAGCCTGCCAAACTGTCAAAAGCGTGCCTTGTTTTTGTTTCCTAACAAAAATTTTTAACTAAGTATTTGTGGAAGGAGTAGTTTTACTTTAAGGCTCTGTTAGTTTGCTGTGTGTTCCTTGTTGAAATTTCTAAATAACAAAAAGCTACAAATGGGTACGTGTGTCCCGGTTTGTCAAGTGACATGTTAGTTAAATTAGAGAATAAGAATCAAGAAAGTAGGAAAATTTTTAGGAAACGTGTTTAACGGAAATTGAAATTTTGGAAAGGGAAATGCCACAGTAGAGTTTCGAAACATGACTTTAAAGTTGTACGAAGAATTAAAATTGAAGGAAAAATATATTTATTTATATTCTCAAAAATATTCAATAGCAGGATAGTGTCGCGATTGATTATTAATTACCAGTTGCGAAATCAAAACAATATTCAATATTATATTTCGAAATAAGTACAAATAAAAATGTATTTGGAAAAAATTACTTTAAAAATTTAATTTTTAGTGAAAAATACTTTTCACCAGGTACTTTTAGTAAAACCCTTTTTAGTCACTATTGATTATTTATTACCAGTTGCGAAATCAAAACAATATTCAATATTATATTTTGCAATAAGTGCAAATAAAAATGTATTTGGAAAAAATTATTTTAAAAATTTAATTTTTAGTGAAAAGTACTTCTCACCATGTACTTTTAATAAAACCCTCTTTAGTCACTATTGATTATTAATTACCAGTTGCGAAATCAAAACAATATTCAATATTATATTTTGCAATAAGTACAAATAAAAATGTATTTGGAAAAAATTACTTTAAAAATTTACTTTTAGTGAAAAGTATTTCTCAGAAGGTACTTTTAGCAAAGTCCTCTTTTACTGAAGAGTACTTTAGTTAAAACGAACTAAACAAAGTGAAGAATAGGCACTTTTATTAGAAAGTATTTTCAGGGAAAAATATCTTTGCTTAAAGATGTTGTTAATAAAACGAACTTTTGTTGAAAGGTACTTTGAATGAAAAGAAATTTTGTAAACGAATTTTTTGAAAAAAGTACTTCAAGTAAAAACTATTTTAAGAGCAAAATATTTTTGCTAAAAGATGCTTTTAGTAAAACGAACTTTCCGTGAAGTTATTTTTAGAAAAGTACTTTTTGTACCTTTTTCGTATTTACTCATTTTAGTATCTTTTTCGTGGCAAGTACTTTTATTTAGAGAGACTTTTAGAAGAGGTAAATATTTCTCCCAGTAAAAATTACTTCCAGTGAAAAATATTTTTGCTAAAAGGTACTCTTAGTAAAACGAACTTTCCGTGAAGTTATTTTTAGAAAAGTACTTTTTGTACCTTTTTCGTATTTACTCATTTTAGTATCTTTTTCGTGGCAAGTACTTTCATTACTTCAAGTAAAAATTACTTTTAATGAAAAATATTTTTGATAAAAAGAACTTTTTGTAAAACGAACTTTTATTGAAAGCCACTGATTAAAAAAAAAACAAATTTTGGTTTAAAGTGCATTAGTGAAAAATAATTTTAGTGAAGGGTATTCCCCTTAATACGAACTTTTGCTTAGAGGCACTTGTACTAAAATATACTTTAAGTGAAAAATATTTTTGATAAAAGTTATTAAAGGTGGCTCAAGTTATTTCCAATAAAACTACTTTTAGTGAAAGAGAGTTTAGACTTTTAATATGGGTTACCCTTAGGAAGGACTCTTTCAATAAGATTTATCAATACTGAAATATGGTTTTTTTTAGAGGAAATTTTAGAAAACTTACATTTAGTAAAAGTACTTTGAAAATGGCATTTTTAGAAGTTTTATATTCTTATAAAACCTAATTTTTGAAAAAGAAACTTTGAAAAACGATACTTTAGAGAAATACAGCTTAGCTAGTAGAATAGGTTTGAAGAAAAAGTTCTTTTAATTGTAATTTACGTAAAGCAAGTGAACAAAATCAAATTTTCAAATTAAATTTAAAAGCTCACTTTAACACAAATATAAAAAAAAAAAATTTTAAATTATTTTGCAAAAACATAATATCAATAATTTTTATATAATTTAATTAGCTTGATAATAAGTTGGGATTACTCCCTTGAACAAGGCTGTAAAATAAAAAAACCAACAGCCCCTAAATGTAGGCAATTTAAAATGTAAGAAATAATTAATGTTGTTATAGATGTGCATGGAAGGAATGGTTAGCCAAACAATTTGAGAATTATAAAAACATAAAAGCAAGTAAGAAAGCATTTAAAAGTTCATTCAGTTACTGGTTATGAAATTTTGTAATAGATATGCTTTTATTATATTGCCGTTATTAAATAAGCATGACAGCAAACATTTACCTTCAGCCTTACGATCACGGGTCATAAGTGACTTATTGATGGCGTTAAGTAAACAAACAGAAAGCCAACACGATGCTAATTAATTATAATTTGATTGACAGCATAACATATGTGGATAATGCTTTTGCCTTCACACTATCAAAAAAGCAGGCTATCGAACTCTTACGTTTAAGGTTAATAAACTGGCGGCAACTACACGACAGCAATTAATTAAACTGAAGGATAATAAGCACTACATTAAGGCATGACTTGAAAACCATTTGGAAAGCAGAGTGATTTTATAGGGTAGATAAACTTTAAGGCCAGAAATTACTGTCAGCTCATAAGTTTTATAGAAAAGGGCAAACAAAGTGAGTTGCTCAAAAAAGTGCGTGTTAATCCTTTTCGAAATATTACACTAGGCAACGAGGATATAAATAAACGAGAACCGTTTTCTGAAGAGTAAAAAAGCTACTCTATGTCGATTAAAGGGGTGTTAAACAGAGTTTAACAACGTTTAACAACGAATGTTGCAATTTAAATGACTCACTGCATTTTATATTTTTATATAAATAGCTTGCATGTACTTTTATGTTTTTGTTTAATTCCTATTCTCTTTTTTTAATTCTTTTTAAAAAAATGGTGTACTAAAAGTCATTTGTTTCAGAAAAAAAAAAATTATTTTAAATGTAATTTAATTGCCAGCAACTTGGCTAAAAATGCCAACATTGCATGTTGCGACACGTAGCAAAGGATTGAAAAATATAATAATAATGAAATTATTGCCTAAAAGTATACTATGCATTTTTGTTTGAGCACATAAATTTTAAATTGCCCACATTTATTTTGATTTAGGTGCTCCATAACTTAATGAAATTTAACACAAAACTACATTTTGTACATTTCTGTTAATAAATTATTTAAACAAACGCACACACCCATCACCACTCACACTTCTAATACTAATTTTTAAACTATTTAGACAAAATAGCCGAAAGGCAACAAATGACGACATGCTTTTTTATTTATTCCTTTTTTTCAACAACTGCATTGTGACATGCCTCGCTTGGGTAATTAATATTCCATATGTGTGCACAAATAGTAGAATGCCAAATGCTACGCAATTGATATTTGAGAATTTAATGGTTGTGTATAAACTAGAAGTGTAAATTTAAATAAAAATGTTGCACACTGGGAAAGCAAACATTAAAGCGAAGAACATTTTACTTTCTTTCTTTATTTCTTTGTTTCTTATCTGCTGTTAATACATTTCAAAAATAAATGAAACAAGTTTTAAGTGATATATTTTTGCAATTTTGACTATAAACGTTAAAAGTAATTTTTGGCCCATATTTTTTTTATTATCGCCCGATTGTGCTGATTTTTACATAAGAAAAATCAGAAGCAAACTTTAATGGATATTAAAATTTTTCATTTTGTATAAAATTAAAGCACAGAGAGACCGAAGGACAAACTTCTCAATCCACTTCCTTCTCATAGGCAGCAAACATATACAACCTATTAATATCCTTCAATTCTATTTGGAAAGACTATAAAAATATTTTTAGGTTTGAAAAAATCTTAAAATATTTCTGTGTATTGTAAAAAAAAAAAAAAATAAATAAATAAGAAAAATTGTTTGTATGTATGTTGCTGTAAGTGCTGTAAATGCATAAGTGTTAGTGCTTTTAAAAGGCATGATAATGTAATTGTCACGTGCATGACAGAAAAAATGTTGAGAGAGTAGCATACCGCATTATATACTGCCTTTATTTCGACCCTCTTTTTTTTTCTTCAAGCAGATGTAGCACTAATTTTTTGGATTACATTAATACGTTACGTAACATATTTTAGAGAATTATAATTTTTGCTCCTACAAATCCAAATGTCATTTTACATGTCATTCAGAAAAAAAACAAGTCAAGCTTAATTCAGAAATTATAACAAGATACAATATATTTCTATTTATTAAACATTCTTAATATAAATATTAATAGCTCCGCCTAAAAGTCTGCAATACATTTCAATAAATGATTTTAGCAAATACATTTTCTTTGAATTAATTATTCAAACAAAATTAATTATTCAAAAAAGGCAGTTGGTTTTAGTAATAGAAAGTAATTTTATAAACATAAGCAAGCAAATTTTTTCATGGTCCTGGAGGAAGTCTCATATTTTTGCCTATTTTTTGCTAATTAGTTTAATCGAAGCAGTGTTACCACTGAAATTAACAAAATTGCAGTGGAACTGTGTAAATTACAGGGGCCCAATCGAAAATAATTTCATAAAATTTGAAAGTATAATATAAGTTATTTGAAGGGCAACCGAACTTTTTCATTTGTCATGAAAAGTATGGTTAAGCAAATTGTATGTTGTGATGGAACAACACACTTGAAAGGATTATTTGAGCTTTCAACATATTAGTGAAACAAACAAAATATAAATTATTGCATTAAATAATAAAAACTATATAAGCAATAGCGTAGGAGTCATTGTTGTTAGGCTGACTAGGCGCGATACCGCACGACCCCATTATATTTTTGTTTTCTTTTTCTTTATCAAACAGGTAAGTGCACCAATTGTTTTGCAAATTGAGAGCATTATTTCTGAAGGCTATTTAATCCTAATCCTTGGTCGGATATTGAAGCCACGTATAATTGTTCTTCGTGGCAAGAAGCAGTATTTTTTTTAACCAACTCAATTTCGTCTTGTCGACAGGAAAATATCCGGTATCTAGACTGGAAACTAAGCAAGGCAGATACGCTTTAGTAGGCTGTGCATTATATATTCTTAAAGATCCTTAAGAATTTTTCACTTACGTATTTCACCAACATCTATTTATAAGACAAGCTATTCCAAAAAGAATATCTGTTTCCATTCTACTGGACACTACTATTTGTCTTATTTACGAATTGACTTAGAGAATTTGATCATTAAAAAATGATTAATCATTTGAAATTATATCCTGTTCAGACATAACTTTTAATCGAGTTAAATGTGCTGTTTTCATAATACAGACAAACGATTTGAGTTAAAACTTTTGAATGAAAAACGCTCACCGTTTTGAAGTTTTTTTAAATTTTCTTTTAATTAACATACAGAAATTCAGAAAAGGTTCTTGACAATATCAATTTTTTTTACTCACTATAAATGTTCAAGAGCAGTTTGTAAAATTTATCAAAAAATAATAAATTTAACAATCGTGTGAATAAATTCGGGAAATTGTCTGAATAGAGCGGGAAAAATGCTCGCCTTTATTTAATAACCATTCGATAGGGAATTCAATCTAAATTTCAGGTATGAATCCGTAATTTACCACATAGTATGTGTTGTAAGGTATACAACCGACTACTTTTCTATTGGATGCAGTAGTATAGCCACGCTTATGAACTTGCCCTGATACTATATAAGATTCTTAGGGGAGTTGTGTCTTGTCCTAATATAATATTTTTACGGTATGTGGGTCTCGCTTCTCTAGCTTACTTTAATGCTAAGTGGTCTAAAAAAATCAGAAATTGGTTACTGAAATACAAACTTGGTTACGAATAAAATATTCTTCATTAAGGGAACAACCTTTCATTGGTGATTTCCATACGAAACTCACGCTCTTTACTGGGGAAAAGGGCGAGCATGGATAAAACTTTTTAAAAAGTGCTTTGCCATCACAAACCCGGGAAGAAAATTTAATAAAATATCCTTTTTAGGCCGCCGTCTTTAACCACTTTTTCCATGTTCCGACACTATTCACTAACCACCGCAGGATTGGAAGGATTCTTTCATTTTTCCTACCGAAATAGGAGCCACTCTTTTTTTAATGTTTTTATATTTAAAGCAGCAAACACATTGCCCCTTGTCCTAAAGGATAACGCTTACATCAGCCACTTATTATATTTAAGTCACATGCCGAGACTTCTCGGCGTTCAGTTATCTGAAATTCCAACATTTTAAGCTTTCCCAAATTGTTACGCTTTCACGTTGCATTATTCATCAACAAATTGCTTTCCATTCTTCTAAACAACGAATTTATTTTTCATTTTACTTTTATTTGAAATGAAAATGGCAAGCCATGTTTAACATTTTATCAATGTCAATTTCGTATTTAAAGTACAAAGCCGTAGACACACACACTCTCACACACACTCGCACACACTGTCCCACACACTCTCGCACACAAAATTGCATTTTCAGATTAAACTAAATGAAGTGCATAAAACTTAAGCAAAGTCATTTTTCTATTTAACATGTCTGTTGTCTACTAAATACACGACTAAAGTTAGTCAGTTTATTTATAAACTGCTTATCAGTCGCATTTAGAACATAAAAGACCACAAAAAAAGAAAAAAGAAACGAATTATTTGGAAAATAAAAAAGAGGAGCAGCTAAAAACAAAGGAGCATGCATAGCGTATGGGTAACATTTAGCAGGAGCTATTGGCTGCAGAGGGGTTTTAAGGCAAATAGAAAAAAAAAACTGACAAAAAAACCACCACAATTTAGTTGAGGTCGCGCCGTTTCGTATTAATCTTAGCACGCCATCTAAATGGACTTAAAATTGTTGCAATTTGTTGCTGTGAACGTACGAATGTTTGTTGTGCTTAACTTGAAAACGAAAAATAAACAACCAAAGAAGGCAAACACGCGCACAAAAACCAACTGCAGTAGTTTAAAAAAATTTAAAGGGATTTTAACAGGATATCAATATTGTAAACTAAAGAAATTATAAATCGAATTTTATTTAGAGAAATTTTAAATTTTATTAAAATGAATTAAAACTACTTCACAGCTTAAATTAGAAACTTCTTATTTAAAAAAAAAAGCGCACAATTATTTATTTATTCCCCAAAAGTCTTTTCATTTCAAAATAAGTATCATTTTCGCAAACACGCTGAAGCAGCAAACAAGCATTATCAGTTATATTTGGTTGTTGATTCTTTGTCCAAGAGAATAAATAAATAAACAGCCCAAAACCAAGCCAAAGCAAAAAAGGATATTTTATTCGAAGCCCAGAAAAAGTATATCAGATACAGGGGGAGGAACAGTAGAAAGAAAATTGAAAACATCAGAGTGTATGAAATAAACATTGTTATGCCATGTTGTGCCTCAGTGCCTACAAACAATTGTAATAAAATACGTATCCTTACAAATACTCGTGCACTTGCAAATGCCAGCAAGCAAATGCTTTTACACATGATGGCAGATACTTAACAACTGTCCGCTTTTCAATATTATTTTCAAATTCTTGTTCATTTTATTGTTTGTTGTCTTTTTTTTTCCTCCTACTTGTAATTTCTTTCGCTCTCTCACTCAGCCATTCATTCATTTATATTGTTAAACAGAGGGCCGAGCGAAAAACAAAAAAAAAAAAACTTAAATAAAGATGTTTTGTCTTCAACGAATTTCGAATATGCTTCATGATTAAAATTCAATGCTACATGATTAAGAGAAAAATAATTTTTACTGCCGATGAAGTCCTTTGAAAATCATGACAATCATTTGAACGTCCTTTCATGACCGGCAATTCAAACATTTCATTTGGTGAATATGATGTCCTCCTACAATGAGAAAGCAAATAATCCATCAAGAGTCCTTTTTGGAGTTCCAGAAAGTATGTGTTGACTTAGACATATCCACAGGTGTTTAGAAAGTATGTCGAAACACTATATTTACACTTTCTACTTCTCTTCATTTTGAAAAATAAATACAATACGAGAATTACGTTTTTGTATCACCTTGTTGATAATAAAACGACTACTGCAGAGATGACTCTATGCATCAATATCATATTTCAACCACATATACAAAATATTTATATGTTAAGTAGGCCTTGATCTGGCCTATAATGGCTTGATCTGATCTGGCCTATAAATTAATATAATGAGTTATACGAAGAAGCAATCCGAAGGAGATCGATGGTAGTAAATTGTAATTATAGGCAAACTTGCTTTCCCATTAAGTTTACTGAATTTCTCTTTGAGGCTTATCATACAGTGATGATGTGCTCTCCAGGTATAACGTGCTTTGTCATAAAATCGTACGAGATATACTTACAAGCAAATTAAAGGAAAAGGCAAGCATGCTTGCTGATATGGAACTCTTACTAGTCACGCAACACTGTCACTACGAATACTGGCAAGCCACACAACCGAAACTGTAGACGGAGTTCCTCGCCGGAAGGTAAATAAGTCATGAATATTCACACGCGGTCAGCAAGAAATTACTTTGAATGCTGTTGATCTTCAAAAGACAGTGTTTGAGATGGTCTAAAGTGTCCCAGTGAATATGTAGATCTCTTAGAGATCTAAGAACGTTCTAAATTGGCTCCCTCCCAATATTTTACATTGCCCACTTCTCGTAACAGCCTAAACCGTATGAAAGAGTTTAGCCCAAGTGGTTATAAAAACGGAGATTTTCTGGTATAAAAATTGGGGCCTGTGCTAATACAGGGGTGTTAGCAAAAGCATAAGTGTACCCAGTGGCCACTCAAATGGAACTATTGTCATTTTATTTTTTTGTTTCTTATAAAATATTATCACCAGCGGCCTCAAATAATAACAAGTATTTTGATTAATACTTTTGAAAGGAAAAGAGCAGTGTCAGTATCCTGGAACCAGTTGCATAACATTAAAAGGTTTCTTGGATACTTCTTCCTTAAATTATATGAGCGATATTTGTCTATTTCGTTTCTTTAGGAGATCGATTATATTTCTATCTTTAAAGTTCTCTTCTTAATGCCGATTTATATATATATATATGTATATAACTTTTATCGAATTTATAACTTATTACATGGTAATGTGTTTATTGGCTACAGTCTTGCTGCAGGCTGCTTACCAACTTACAAAAGGGCCGTTTGTCTAAAATGTTCGTTGTCACTGGCCTCAATATAAAGTGTGCTTTCATACCACTACATTTAACTGAAAGCAGTTATCGTTATACATGCCATTTAATACTATTGATACCCTACAATAGGAGTGTTAAGAAGTATAACTGGCGAAGGAAATAATAATGAAAATAAAAACTATCCACAAGGTAATTAAAATTAATTTGAAATTGATTTCATTTAATATAGTAATGAAAACAAAAAAAAATTTTAAAGACTGACATCATCAGACTTCTGAAGTATTTCTAGTCATTCACGTATTTTCTTAATGGGGAATAATTTTTCGACTACAAGTGAAAGGCAAAAATTTTTTATGACAAATAATTGGTTGTGAGCCAATATATTGTGAAACATGGCAAAAGTACTTTCAATTTTTGTTTGCGTGCTCGCAAAAATAATGTGTTTTCAGCGAACACAAATAGTGTTGCCATAATCGGGAAAATCAGCCAACCAGCATATATGAAAACAGTAACAAAATCCAAAAAGAAATAAGTAAAATTTCAGTAAAACAAATTCTGAATATATTTATAAAATTTTAAAACATTAAAATATGTTTTGGCATGAACAACGTAAAGAAATTTGTTTCGATTCATGAGAAAATATTCTTCCGAAAATGGCAAAGAATTACACATTTCATTTAAAATAACTTTTTTACAGAAAAATTATACAAAAACCCTAAAATATTTTGCTTCTTTCACATATAAGTTCCTAGAATCGAATTGTGTTCTGATAACGTCAGTCTGACAGTTATATAAAACTAACGACAGCGGCAACGCTGACCCTTTGGTTTTCCAATAATTTTAATTCATTTTGTAGCAGCCAACTTCAAATTGGCTTTATGTGCTCCAAAATGAAAAAAAGAAAAATAAAAAGAAATTATAAGAAAAATGTTTATTCACTCGAAGGAGTCCAGCTTTGGCCGCACAATTTCATTTTTGTTAAATTTTAAATAATTTTCAATTTTAAAAACAATTTTTAAGACAAACCCAGAAACAATTGGAAGAATTTATGGCCTCAAATTTGCCAAGTGGCCTGCTTGGTGTTACTGCAAAAAGTTCAATTTCAAGATGAAAAATTTCATTAAAAAAACCGATAATAAAATACGAGTAAGTCTTTTTGCACATAATAGGTAGTGGAATTCTCTAATGGGAATCCCCTTTAGTATATCCATTGTGGTACCTAGGAAAGATCTCATAATAAATTCGATAATAAAAAACAAGGTCTGCCTCACTCCAATTTTGATTTAAAACGTAATAAAAATTAATGGGATTCTTTTAATGGGAATCCCCGTTAGTGCATCTAATACAGGATACTTTGAAGAACGCCTGTGTTTATAACTAAAAAATTCTCAGCAAAGAGAAAGCATAGAATTCAAAAAAAATTTCCGGAAAATGCACACACATATATTTGGACTGAATAGTATTTGTTCAGTTTCAGGGACAGGTCTCTTTTAATCACTGGCGATATAAATTAAATTAACCCATTGAGGAACAGCTCAAATTTTCAGGAGTTTCTCTGCTCTCAAACTACACATTAAGGACGTAAGGCGGCAAAAGCACTAGATCAACTAATAGCCAGTATCTTCTTCTTTTGGTATATATTTTTATATAAAATGTTTTATGTAGCTCAACTTTTCGTCGTCATCTCTCAACTGAAAATGATTTTCATTTATTTCGCATCTCTGTTTGACTCTGTTACAGATTCCCTTTGGCCTACAGCCAATTCTATTATGTGATATGATATTTGTTTTTTGTACAGTTTCATTTTTAGTGATTTTTCTTGTGCCATATTGAGGATGGAGAGTAAAGTAGAAAAAAATTAGGACTACTTTATAATTCTGAGGATATTGTTTTTCTGCTTTCTTTATTCTTCAGTGGTAACTACTTTATATAAAAAATACAATTTCAGTTGTCAATTGTTTGAATAGTGGCGGTTGGTGGTTGTAAATGACATGATGGATGTGTCATGATGAAAATCGAATTTTATTTTTTCCATCTATATATATTTCTTTTTAAATATTCTGAAAAGAAAGTCTTTAAGAAATTGGTCTTTTAAATTATAAAAGTAGAAGCCTTAAATTATAATTTTAACACTCGACTGACTGTCTTAAATTACAACACAATTAAAATGTCTAGTATTTGCTTTGTTTGCTACGATCTTTAACAATAAAATATTCTACATATTTAAAAATTCTTTTACTTATAAAAAAATGTTTCTTCTTATCTAATTTCATTACAGGTGAGTGCATAAATAACTGAATGATTTGTGTTGTATAAAACCTTAAAGATTTTTCCAAGTTGTGTGAAATGTAAGTAAAAAATAATTGAATAATAAAAAAAATTATATCAGCCTCAATCAAATGTTTTAATACTCAGCAAGACTTTTCATTTTGTGGTCTTAAAACAAAATGTCAGGTTAGGCAAGGAAAACAAAAGAAAAAAATTATATATGTATATAGTGGTCTCTGCTCTGGTCCTTCTCTAACAGCAATTTAGGTCTGCAATATCCTGTTTGGTATTATTACTACTGTTACAAACTCTTATTTTAAATGTCTTTTACTAACACAATATTGCTTCTGTGTCAAATACAACAAGACAATAGAATAACTAGTAGTTTTCCAATAAGAAATCAGCAACAACAACAAACACTTCGGAAAATCTTTCACAAAAAAATCATTTTTTTCTTGGGTTTTGTTGTGTTTTGAGTGACAATAAATAAACTTAGACAACAAATCAAAAAGTCCTTAGGAAAGGCCACAAATAGACACATAAACACGAGCTGCTTGTTGTCTTGAGAATGAAAAAGTCCTGCATCAATAACACAAACAAATGCAGGCGCACACTTGCATACTCGCATTTATATTGTCTGCTTTAGAGTACAACTACATATTCAAGGAACAGTGAATGGAAATCTGGGAAAAAATTCCTTCCTTCCAGTCTCGTTTTAGTACTTTTATAAATGTATTTAATGTTTGAGTTCAAGCAAGAAAACACAAACTGCACTTTTCTTTTTTTTTTTTTACTTCATTATATAATTCTTTCTTTGAAAATGTATCTTTTGCTTTATTTTTAAGCAAAATTTTGTTTATATTTACTCAAACCAAACACAAGCAAAACCATATATTTTTAAAATAAAATTGATTGGTTTGTTAAAAGTTTTTAATGGAGCCAATCAACTAAAACAATATAATTTATTTACACTTCTGAAGAGTTTCTAAACAATGAACAGAAAACTAATATGTATGCTTAAATAATTTAGGGAAGTTCATAGGCCGAGCACTTAAGATTTGCTCAGCTATTATGATTTATTTAAAAAAAGCAAAAATAAATAGAAATATGAAATATGAAAATAATGCAAAGGCGTTTAAGGGTAAAATTTAAAAATAAAAATAAAAAATTGATAAAAAAAATTTCACACATTTCAATGTATTGAAAGAAATTAATTTATTGCATTACAAATAATTCTCGTATTGTATTTTTCAACTGATAAATAATTAATAGTTCTAATATATATTATACTAACACAAATTTCTTTCAAAAAAGTTAAAAATATTTTTATATTCTTTTTTAATCACGGAATTTATGTGTTGAAAAAAGTTTCATAACGTAAATCAATATCTCACAATTTGGGTATGGGCGACCATGTTTTGATTTGCAAACCCAGTTAACAACAAGCAAGTAAAACAGCCCTCATTAAAAAACACCTTCAAAAATGGAAACGTTTGTTTAACCAAATTTGTTCTTTAATCTTAAATGACAGCCAACTTTATGGCACGTATAGCTGACCACATTACACCAGGCATCCACCAAAAAAAAAAAAAAAAAAAAAAAAATGGATATATTTCATATTTTCCAGCTTATCTTTTCTAGCATGTGAGTTAAGTCCCTAATTTATCATTTTGGATTGTCTTTTTTGCAGCTGATTTAATTGAATGAATGTACAATTTTTATACAAATAAAGCAGGCACTTACTTGCACACAATCTCAAATCCCCAAAATCAGTTCAATCATTTCAACGTTTCAAACGCATTTTCTTCCATTAAATAAATATTTTAAGTGCAACAACACCAATAATGAAGCGTTAAGAGAGGGAAGAAAAAAACCTGCTCGCTACAGCAATGCATCACTGTCAGCAGCAAAAACAACTTGACAACAAATGGAAAAAACCGAGCATGTAAACACACACATCCACGTGCATATATACGACTCCATAGATGTGCATGTGTATGCATACACAGAATATATATTTTGTGTTTGCAATCGTATGTAGGAAAAGTCATAAACAAACTCTTTCTCAAAGCATTACTAATCTTATGCTGACACAATGCTTTTCCTCCTGATGTTTTTATTGCAAATTGCTTTAGTGTGGTAGTGTTAGTGTTACTTGCTATTTATATGGTTATAATGTTTTTGGTATGTCTGTCCTTTAAAAAAACCTACAGTCAGATTATGTTGTGGCAGTTGGGATACATATTTAACATTGAAATGACAAGTGCTTTTGACGCCATAAATGAAAACGAATATGAAACTGCAGAAATGATGTAATTGAATAATAATTTGGGAATAACGGCGTTGATGACAGAATGCTGTCCGCCAGCACTACTAAACTTGTGCTTATAATCTTTTTTACTTCCCACTCAGTTGAGTGACTCTACTCCACTCTGTTTTTATACTCCATTTGACTTTTCTCTTTTCTCCTCTTCTCTGCTTTACTAGTCTCTAAATGTCCAATTATCTGAATTACTTCATATGCATACTTTATACGCTCTCAACTGATATAAGGAGAGCGATAGAAAAGGTTGCCACAATCAACACTTTACTCTTCTCTTTTCTTCCGTTCCCTTCTTTACTACACTGTAAATGTCTAAATATATAGAATACTTCATACGTATACTCTATACTTTCTCAACTGATATAAGGATAGCGATAGAAAAGGTTGTCACAATCAATACTTTACTCTTCTCTTTTCTTCCGTTCCCTACTTCACTACTCTGTAAATGTATAATTATATTCAATACTTCATATATATACTTTATACTCTCGCAACTGATATAAGGAAAGCGATAGAAAAGGTTGTCACAATCAATACTTTACCCTTCTCTTTTCTTCCGTTCCCTTCTTTACTACACTGTAAATGTCTAAATATATAGAATACTTCATACGTATACTCTATACTTTCTCAACTGATATAAGGATAGCGATAGAAAAGGTTGTCGCAATCAATACTTTACCCTTCTCTTTTCTTCCGTTCTCTACTTTGTTACTCTGTAAGCGTCTAGTTATATGGAATACTTCATACGTATACTATATACTCTCTCAAGTGATGTAATCATATAAGGATACCGACGGAAATGGTTCTCACAATCAATACTTTACACTTCTCTTTTCTTCCGTTCTCTACTGTACTATTCTCTATATGTCCAATTATATGCAGTACTTCATATCTATACTTTATACTCTCTCAACTGATGTAGGGATAGCGATGGAGAAGGCTTTCCCAATCAATACTTTACCCTTCTCTTTTCTTCCGCTCTCTACTTTACTACTCTGTAAATGTCTAAATATATAGAATACTTCATATCTATACTTTATATTCGTCATATCATTCTATCTGCAATTAATACATACCTATATGAAATACTTCATACGTATACTTTATACTCTCCGTATCATTCTATTTGCAATTAATATATATATGGAATACTTCATAGGTATACGTTATACTCTCCATATCATTCTATTTGCAATTAATATATATATGGAATACTTCATACGTATACGTTATACTCTTCGTATGATTCTATCTACAATTAATACGTAGCCGTTAACCCAAAGTACTAATTTGATCAACTAATAACTTTTTGTTTATATTAACTTCCTTCGCGAGTGTCTTTTTCAGCAAATTTCATATACGTTACTAAGTTATTGATTGTGACAACCTTTTGCCGGCCCCCATTTTTTTATCAGTTGAGAGAATACGAAGTACACGTACGAAGAAATCTATATGAATAGGCCGTCACTATTCCCCGACCGCCATTGTCCTTCCTAATCTAATCTTTTGTAATTCGCTTCCTGAAGATACACACACACAGAAGCACTCATGTATACACACATACATTTTTGGATATTAAAGTGTTCCCAGGCAACGTGAAATAGCAACCAAAAAATGAGCCATTTCTTCATTTAAATTCATTAGTGCGTAAATGTGGTAAATAATATTTAAATTGAAAACAGACTTTAATCTACACGGCAATTTGGAATTAATTTGCCCGTTACTAGAATTTAGTTACAATTTTATTGCAACTTTTTCACTAATTTTCATATTTATTTCACTAGTTTATTTGCACATGCCCAGCATACCCAGTTTATTGCCATTGAAGGTATTCATAGAAACGTATTGAAGATGATTATAATGTTGATTATTTTTATTGTGGGCATTAGAAAAGTGATAGCGAAAGGGATCCAAAACATTTAATATCGCATCTAATTATGCAAAAAGTCATTAGATTTTATACGTTGTAAGATTTAATGGTCTAATAATAATCTGTCTGTAGTGGCACGTGATAATTAAGCGTAGTAGCATTTGCATTACGAAAAGGCCTTTTTAGAGAGAGAAAAAAAAAACATGATCATTAAGAGGGCTTCGCTACCGTAATTAGAAACTGCAAGTTTTTTTTTTGCAAAAACATTTAATGATTTCTTTTTCTAGCTGCTTTTTAATTAATTGCTTAGAGGTTTAACTCTGAAAAATATTATCGCTTTAAGGGGCCTTTTTATCTAAATAAATTTCTGTTGATAATATTTCGTTTTCAAATTCCCTTCTTGCCAATTGGTAGCCAACAAAAGGAAACTTGTAGTCGTATTAGCCACATTTAATGATTCACACAACATTGCAATTATAGGAATACAATTGGACAGCCAAACATGGTCATAAATAGTCAAGCGCACAAAAAGAGAGATGGAGGTGCATGTAGAGAGAGAGAAGGAGATGTGGACAGACAAATGAACAAACAATTAAACAAGACGCCAAAGCCAGACAAAACGACCAAACAACCAAAACCAATAATCATTTCAATGATGATCATGATTATAGTACACACTTATACGAGGGGCCGTGCGTATGTTTCAGTCTTGTATCAACAAATTTAAATCGTTACCATGCCAGTGTTGTTGTCATATTTATAGCAGTGCGTAGCAAAAAACAAATTAAGCACATGCCCATACAAGTCCAACAAAAACATCAGGCGTACCCGTGTATGCACTCATAGTGAAGAACAAATACCTACATGCAAAATCGGATTACGCTGCGATGTATTACGAATGTACAAGTGTGCATGTGTGTGTGTGTGTACCATTATTTAGAGACAATAGTTTATGTGCATTTATTATGCAGTACATGCACAAGCACGACTATTGGCAGTGACCATTAAAATTGTTCCAAATTCAAAGCATTTTCAAATGCCACATTAAATTTATTTAATTTAAACGGAGAATTTCTTTAAAATCTGTTTAAAATGTGTACCTGCTCTTTTCATCAGTTATCTAATTTAGAAACTTAAAACATAAATTAAGGCAGTTTTTTTAATAAAGTATTTTTTTTAGTAAAGTTGTTATTTTTAATAAAGTACTTTTTTTTAATAAAGTACTTTTTTTTAATAAAGTACTTTTTTTTAATAAAGTATTTTTTTTTTAATAAAGTATTTTTTTTTAATAAAGTACTTTTTTTTAATAAAGTACTTTTTTTTAATAAAGTATTTATTTTTAATAAAGTACTCTTTTAGCTGCAGCCTTTTAACATTGCTTTTAAAGAAAAATATTCTACAGTTTAAATACTTAATATACTTTTTTATAAATAAGTTTTAAATTATTTTGAAATGTACTTTTTAGCATGCATTTTTTGAGGGATTTTTCTAAAACTTACTTTTAAAAAGTATATTTTTCCGAAATTTTTTTTTTGTGTTGAAATATGAAAGATACTTTTATAAATACAAAAGCTTTTGAAAATATCCTTTTTATAATACTTGTCTACTTTTTTAACCCTGCAATGGTAAAAAGCTTTAAGCTTTTTAAAAATCTGTCCTTTGACGTTTGGACGAGTCGTTTAATTCTACTTCTACGACTTCAAGAAGAATTTTTTCGATGATAAATATTATTGAGAAGATTTTACATCGAACAATTTCTTAAAAGAAAGTCGTGAAAAGTACTTTTAAGGTGTTTCACTAAATTAAAAATGTTAATTTATGACCTGAAGTAATTTTTTAGAACAAATTTATAAAAATATTTTTGCAATTTGTGGCAGTGAGTACTTTTTTGTGTAAAACTAGTTTTTATAGTTTTCTCTTAAAAGGACCTATTTTATATTTATATTTTAGGGGAATACTTTTTTAAAGCGCACTTGCAGACAATACTTTTTTAAAAATGGGTTTAAAAAACTTTATTTTTTAAAGCAGCACTACTAGAAAATTTACATTTTGAAAAAATGCTTTTGAGTACTTTATTAAGTGTCCCTTATTTTTTATATAGTTTGTTTTTAAAGCTTTTTTCAAAGTAGCCTTTATACAGAAGCAATATTTAAAAGTACTTTTTTAAAGGTACTTTTTAACTTATTTTTTACTGGTTTAAGAACGTACTTGATCTCCAAGTATTTTAAAAGTATTTTTTAAAAGCTTAGAAAATTCCTTACTTGTCTTCTCCCCCTACAGTACAAACAAACTTATTGCAAAACCTTCAATGTTACAAGTACTTAAAATATTTTTTAGAAGCTGCCTTTAAAAAGCTTTTTTTTTTTTTTGAAAAAACTTTAGTTTTGCATTTCTGCTTTTGACTGTAAATCACAATTTACGTCTGTGTGTTGTTTGTTCACATGTTTGTGTTCGCTCGCATAGTTTAGTGCATAAAGCTTGTTGAATGTTGTGTTGAAATGCTTTCGGGAATATTGCAATGGATTTGCACTGTCCTTTTTTTATTTTATACGTATTGTATTGACATATTGTTATTGCTGTTCATGTCGGTGTTGTTGTCATTGTTTAAACGCATCGTAGGATAATTTGATTCAATTAAGCATGCGTTACTATATAATTATAAGCACGCAATGACAAACAAACATGTAGACAATAAATACACCAGCCAGCGCGTTAAAACCCCTAAAGAATTTAAAATTAAAATAAAATTTAAAACACTATAAAACACGAGCATAAATATTTCCAAATTAGAAGCAGGATAACATACATTTACATAACTTACATAAATTACATTTTTAAAGGAAATAAGTTTCAGTCTAATTTTCAAAACCTTTAAGATAAAATTGGATGATTTGTTTCTTAAAAGAAAATTTACAGCAGAAAAAAGGAAAGGGAAAAGAAAAAAAATACAAAGAGAGAAAAAGTTTTCTCTCTCTCTCTCTTCATTACTTGCAGAACACACTAGAATAGTCAGTCTATAGCAGCTAAGCCCGCTAAATAAAGGTGCTTTTCCAATAAAGTATTTTTTATTTGCAGTCTCTAAGGACTCCTCTTAAGTCTTTAAGGCAAGGCTTAACAATTCCTTTTAAGAGTTTTTAAGTACTCATTTTAATTTTTAGGGATTCCTTTTATGATATTTTAAGGACTCCTTATAAGATACTTTAATTTCTCCTTTTAAGAGTCTTTAAGCACTCCCTTTTTCGTGGAGATACTTTAGCTATTTTGTTTATTTTTTGAAAAGGTACTTTTTATAAACTGCACCTTCTTAAAAATAAGCTTTTTTAAAATGTATCTCTTTAAAATAATATTTTTGGTAATACTTCCTTTAAGACATAAATTTCCAGTGTGCTTAATAAATTGTAAGTTTGTGGAAAGTATTTTTTATTGTTTTCCAAAAGGACACAATTTAAAAAAGTACAATTCTGCAAAATACTTTAGTAAGTTTTTTCTTCAAAGGAGTGTTTTTAAAATAAGTCTTTCTGCATATAAAAGTTTTTTTAAGTGTTACTATTTTACAAAATATATTTTCAACAATCCTTTCGAAAAGGAAATGTTTCTTAAAGTTTTATTTTTGAAAATAGTACTTTATTAGTACTTTATTAAAAGTTGCGTTTTAAAAAATGATTTTTGAATACAAAACTTTCTTAAAAAAGTATTTTTAAAGCCGTTAATTTTTAAAAAAACTACTTTTTCAAAAAAGTACTTTTTGAATATATTCATATCAACAAGTATTTAGTAAAGATTATTCGCTAAAAAAGTACTTTTTCTGGTACTTAATTTTCAAACTACAAGCTTTTGCAAAATGAATGAATATAACTTAATGATTTTTAATGAATATAACTTAAGGCTTTGTTTTGAAAGGCTGCTTTTGGAAAGTACAATTTTTCATAGTGTACATTTCTACAAAGCTACTTTTTTTAACTCATTTTTTAAAAGGGTACTTATTAAAGAAAATATATGGTGTAAAATATATAACAAGATTTTACCAATAAAATATTCTTTCCAAATTTAACTTTATAAATAAAATTATTTTTAAAGCGGTCCTTGTTTCTCCCCAAAGAGGGAAAAACTTTCTTGATGGCTAGATTTCTAAAACTATTCCTTTCTAAACAAGTTATTCAAACATATATTTCGTTTCCCTCCAATGTAGCTCAAAAGCTTTAACGCAAGCCTAATTTAATAAGATAAGCTTTTATTGTGAATTTAAAGTTAATTTCTGCTTTTATTTACTTTAAAAAACAAATTTTTAACTCTTATAATTCGCATTTTATTTTAATGTCCTTTTCCTTGTGTACCTTCAATTTGAATTCCTACACTTTTATGTTTTCAGCAATAAATCAATCAATTTCATGTTCAACCTCATCATGATTCTCAACATTCAAATACTCCCACCGCACAATGTGCAATTTTATTCTTTTCTCATGTGTCTAAGTGAGCGGCTAGGCGTTACTGTGTTATGAGCGTGTGTTTGTGTGGGTGTGGGTGTTTTGGTTTGGCTGTGTGAAGACAATAAAATTTATTTTCTTCTTACATTATTTTCCAAGATTTTCTTACTCTTTACAACATCATGACATTCTTATATGCTGCCAACCATGAATAATAGTCAATTTAAACACTGGAAACGAAAAGAACTCAACTGAAAAGGAAGATCTCACATAAATCCTTCAAGTTTCATAAGGAACAAAGCGTCTCAGGAAATAACAGCCTTTGACATCCTATTTTAGGTTTTACTTTATTTTGGCGACATAAAAAAAAATTTTAAAAAAAGCAAGTCGAAAATTTTTATTAATACAGTATAAGCCAAAAGTTAGCCTGTGCTTTGAAAATTTAACTATACATTTCAAAAAAAAAGTGCCATTTTTTATTTATATGTAAATATAATGTGACCAAAAAGACAATAAAACTTTTATATAAAATTTTTATTAATACAGTATAAGCCAAAAGTTACCATATGCCTTGAAAATTTAACTATACATTTAAAAAAAATTTCCCATTTTTTATTTATTACAAAAAGATAATAAAAATTTTATATACACAAAAATTTTTTAAGCTTTACAGGACAACCCATGACGACTTTTTGCCCAGACTGTAACTTAAATGTGAATCAGAGCAGGGCAATTGAGAATTGGAAAACGTTCATATGTATTCATGAGATTAAAATTAGTCGCATTTTGTAATAGAGAAAATTTTTTTCTATATTCTTTCTGTGGGAGTGAGATACGATGAGAGCACATTTTTTTTGACACACTAAAATTAATTTTATAGCACATTCGACATTTATCGATTACCTTTATGAGCTGAGGGTCACCACTATAGCGTTTAATATGTTTCAGACTTTTTCGTAGCCCCCTTTAAAAATTTAAATAAAAGAATTTCTATAAATCAAAAGTTCACTTTCCATCTTTGCAAAAATTTATATTATTTTATAGAAAAAATGTTTACACTGCAGCATGAAATATCCTGCATGTGAACTTAAAATTGGAAACGCATAAGATGAAGAAACACATGTAGTGAAACAACGGTATTAAAAGGATTGTATGGACATTCAGTTTCACGAGTATTTTCATTTGAATTTTTGCTTGCACTCCGGACAAAGTTGGATTGAGTTGCCCTTGTACTTCTCATTTAATTGGTATTTCTATTGTGACAGTGAAATGTTGATTTCAATAAAAATAAAGTTTTAAATCAATTGCAAATGCATGTACAGGAAGTTTAGTGACTCAATTGCGCTAAAGCTTAAAGGAAAATACAGTACGAGAATGCTGAATGAAAGCGTCTGGTAGGCTATAGAAATTGTATATGATCCCATAAAGTATCCTTTCGCCGTCCTTTCCTTCAGCATCAGCATAACGCCAATATTTTTAGTCCTTAATTTCTTTATATACGTCAGCCACCAAAATAGCTACATATATTTAGCTCAACTGCTAATGGAAGAAACAATTGACTTTTGCTCATTTCGTTATTTTATTTGTAAATTCTCTAAAAAAGGATAAAAAGTATGTTTGAGAAATTGCAATTACTCGTACTTGCCGCAGTGCTACCTCGTAAACAGACAATCATGCTTGACAAATTGATGTTCCAGAGAAATTTTTTCCAGTAAATGAATGCTTTTTTAAAATTATTGCATTAAAAAATATTTTCTCAGGGGTAAAATTATTTCCGAAATAATGGCAGAATGGAAGGCAAATAGCCTGCCAGGCATAATTAATAGCAAACCTCATTTATGCTAACAAATGAATCTTTCTTCCATCTTACATCAAGCAGATGTAGAATTAAGTGTTGAAAATTTAAAATCATTTTAATAAAACTGTGCTGGAAAATTGTGTGGCACATTTGCCACTGTCTAAGCAAAACCATAGAAAAAGATCAGCCAGGACATAAAACACCAGGTCAAAAATATATTGTAAACTTTAGAAAACTCTTTTTTCTTTTATTCCAGTAATTTAAATCGGCAAACAAATTTTTTAAACTAATTTTTTTTTGCGGAAAGTAAACTTCTTAATTTGTTAGAGATGTTCCAGATAAATAACTTTCCAGGAAGAATTAATTTAGCAGGATTAGCTTGGCAGGATTAATTTTCATATATAGACAATAGTTGCTCTAAATATTTATTACATAAAAAAGGGAAAGAAAAATTAAATTTTTAGGAGAATTATAATTTTTAACATCCTGAAATGGTCCTTTTTTAAAAACAATCAAATATGCTTTTGATTTTTCTTGTATTGCATTTATTATTTATTATTTTAAATTAATATTTTTTTTAATCGTATAAAGGATAAGAAAAAAAAAATTGTCATGATATTCCGTTTCCATATTTTCCTTTCTTCTTTAAATTTAAAAGTTGAAGATTTTTGACAACCAGCTTAACAGAGAATATATTTTTTGCTACCAACCATTATCGTTTAATAGTTTTTCCTGTTAAATTCTATAACATACAAACAAGAATCCATTATTCCCTTTATGAATTTATAATCAAACTTAAATTAGAAAGTTTTCGTTTTAACAAACAACAAAAGAAAATAATTTTCATTTGTCATAATGACAAAAACTCATTTCTTATTTAGTTAAGCAATTTTTCTACGGCTTCCTTTTTCATTTTACCAATAAGGACTTTTCGTTCTACACATTTTGCAGAAAATAATCTCTGAATACAACCCACCTGAAAATGGAAACAAATTGTACAACTGCCATTGTTTTAAAGAATTGATGTGTAAAAATTATTTTTTTGTTTCTTCAAATTAGAAAAATTGAAATCTTTTTAATAATAAAAAAAAAAAAAAGAGAACGAAACAAACAAACAAAAATAACTTGATTTGAAACAAAATACGGAAAAATGGAAGACATTTTCAAATTGAAATGAAATTTTTGGCAAACAAGCGACATACGTACGTACGTATTTAGTAATAAATACAAGAACCAGAACAGATAAAAAGGATTAACTTGGTAAAAATAAGGAATTATACTAAACAAGGACAAATAAGCAGACGACTAATGGAAATGGAAACGAAATACAAACTTTTCTATATAAAAACTGCTGGAAGAGATTTTCAACAAGATTTACGTTTTCAGAATTTGTTAACAAATGGAACGACAGTAGAACGACAGTATTTTCTCCTATTTTTTTTTTCTTTTAGTCCTGTAACGATGTCAATACAATCATTATTTTACTAAAATACACAGACACATTATTTGTTAGCAAACACAGGCCTGCACACTCGCTTAAACACATACGAGCTTTTATCCTTTATAACACAGGCAGCCATTTAGAAAAACGTTCACACATGAATACCTTAAATGTATGACAAATGAAATGAAATGAATTACTTTCCATTATAACAAATACAGGCAAGCAAATAACATGTACAAGAGAAACAGTCATTGAGTAGAGTTTGACGTTTGCCTTGATCAAATAAGTGTGTGAGAATGTGTGTGTGTGGCTGCATGTGCCAGTGTGCCTCTTAACTAAAGGACATCTCAACACCAATGATGGAAAAGTTAATGCTAACATGCCTTCTTTCAGACAACCTTTCAGATATAAAGAAATCATCTACTGACAGACTTATTAGGCTTAAATCAAACTCGAATATCTTTAAGAATTCGAGTGACTTTGCAAGGATTTATGAAGCACCCTTTTCATGAATTAAACTCAAACTCTAATTCAAGAGTGAATTCAAAGGGTTAAATAGAAATACGATATAATTATTGTTCTGAACTATTACTCTGAAATAGTGGTCTTACACATTGCCAAAGGAAGGAAGAGAGCTTACAAATAATCAGCTTGGCAGAGAGCGAAAGCTGAAAACATTTTAATGTGTCCTGAACTACAAGATCGTGAGTTCGTTCCCTCCCGGCAGTTGCAAAACAAAAAAAATTTCAGTTAGTTTTCTCAAGTGCTTTGATATTTCTAAATGTAAATGGCCTTCTAGTGTTTAAGGGAGGAGGCAGTAGTCACCAATCGGTGGATATTTATATTGGCAAAGTACAAATAATTAACAAAAAAAAAATTCGTGTTCAGTTTTTTTTTTTATTTTTCACTTAATGGTTTCACCGGCGGTACCACAGCACTGCTCTATTCGCCAACATAGTCTTCCAAATAATGCTTTGTCTAACATTCTAGTCAGCCGCAGGAAAAAAATTAATCGCTCAAATAGAAACATAGAAAATATATATATATATTGATATTCCCCGAAATTCTGTGCCGTAAAACACAAATCCAAAAGCAATTATTATAGGCATCGGGTTACCCTTTAATTTTCGCAATATTGCGATAATTTTGTTTCATCATCTGACTGTCAAAACTTTCATACCTGTTTAGTCCACGAAGTATTTTTAATAAAATTTAGTATTGTCACCGACATTTAAAAAAAATAGCAAAAAGGAAATACCAGAAAATTCCACAATCCATAGATGAAATTATAGACCATTACCCCATTATGTATCTGTCTTACGTGTTCAAACTCAACAAATCTGAAACACTGCTATAGTGTGAACAGAGAACAAGGTTTTAATATATATACTAATTAAGATTGTTTCTACTAACAAAAAAAAATTGTTCTCCATCCCTGACTTTTATATTTCTATATAAAAAATTTAAAAAAAAGTAGCAAAAAGAAAATGCCAGAATATTTCGGAATCCACAGATCAAATTATAGACCATTATCCAATTATGATATACACGTTCAACTCAGCAAATCTGAAAGATTGCTATAGTGTGAACTGAGACTATGGTTTCAACATTTCTATTCCCAGAACACAATTGAGACTTTCGTCTTTGTTTGTAAGGGCCCTGTCAAACTCGGCCTTTGATTGCAATTTTTAAATTTAATTTTAAAAATTAAATTTGCCCTCATGCCACTCGTAAGGAGCAACCATTTTTTATGTAAAAAAAACGTCTCTGGATTGCATTCAAGTTCATTCTAAAATGTATCGTTTTTCATCACATGCCAAGAAAAGTAATTTAAATTTTTTCATATTATTTTTATTATAACCATAATGTAGGCACATCTCTCTCTCTCTCTCTATCCCTCCCTCCTCAGAAAAACTTTGAAATCAAATCCTTTTTTCTTTAGGATTGATGGCCTCTTTGAAACAATATTAGAAATCTGTACAAATTACTCACGACTTCAAGGATAATTCATACAACACATTGTCTGCAAATGGCATAAAACCATTTTGAGTTGCATTAAAGTTGCAACGACGAATCCCTAATTTGTTTTATTCAATTTTTGGCGTCGTCTGCCAAATCACAACTTTACATGATGGAACGAAATGTTTAAGTTGTTAAACTTTATTTATCCAACTTCTTTTTGGCAACAGCGAGTAGCAGTTTCCTTAGGAATAACTTTTTCTTAATATTTGTGGTGAAGCAAAAGATATTTTTAAGCAGATATTTTTGATTAGTATTTTTACAGTGTAACTTGTTTTGGGGTTTAGAATTATGAGTTGTCAACACTACTGTATTTGACAACCAATTAAACAGCTGATGGCTGCTTTTGTTTAGCAGAATTATAGAATTTAATAGCTAGATAAGTTGAAAGCTTTTGGGATGGCAGACTTACTAGATGAATATGTCCTCGAAAACGATGATGATCAGAATGTTTCCGCCATTGGTGAATGCTGTAGAAGCATGATCTGAAATCAACTACAG
This sequence comes from Ormia ochracea, assembly GCA_963402855.1. Taxonomy (NCBI): domain Eukaryota; kingdom Metazoa; phylum Arthropoda; class Insecta; order Diptera; family Tachinidae; genus Ormia; species Ormia ochracea. Next base: position 47,423,799 of record OY727106.1, read on the forward strand.
TCTTCTGGTTCCAATTGGCTGGAACCAAATGCCTCACAAATCTCACTTTGGTTGAAGGAATAATTTCAATAGACCGTGTGATTTAACCGCATTGGATTATTTTCTTCGGGCTTATGCAAAGTCACTTCTCTACATCGATATACCAGTGACCGACCATTGAACTCTAGGACACAAATATTTGAAGAGTTATTTGCGGAGTAGGCTTGGAAATGCTGAGAACAGTTCTTTGGCTGTATAAAATATTGATGGTTATTTTATTGCTCTAGAACAATTAAAACCCTTTTAAAAATTAAATTAAAAATTCTAAGTCGGCCAGGCACGCATTATGCTATTAGTTAATTCTCGGACTTATCACTTTATCTTAAAGTTTCATGACAATAAAGAGTTATAGTGTTTTCACACCTAAAGTTAAAACCTGGTATTAACGTAAAACCTACAAACAGCTGATTTTGTGTTCACATACAATTTTTATAAAATCAGGTTTTATAATACAGTTTGTCAAATAAATTTGTTAATGATAAAATCAATTTTTTGCAGAAATAGGTGTGTTTGTTATAATTATTCTTCCCACATTTATTTCACAAACTGTACGACAGCTGTTATTGTTTATATGTGTTCTAAAATTGAAATGATTTTACATTTTGTGAATGAATATTTGTGAATGTGAATGAACTATCAGCTGTTTTCAATCTTTCTAACTTGGTAGCACTGTATTTCATAAAATCTACTTTAAACCGATTCAAAAAGGTTTTAAAATGGTTTTATGAGAATTATTTTGTATGGTAAAACCAGGGTTTAAGGATTGGTTTTAAAGTTAAAACCAAATTTTGTTTTAAAACCAGGTTTTATCCTCAGTGTAAAAACACTATTACACAGAATAAAAAAAATATATATTTAATATTAAGCGATTGCGTTTCATTGGAAAGAAAGTCATTATGAGATACATAAATGGTCAAATTTACGGCTACAGCTTACAAAGAGCAATCTGTTCCGAATCTATATTTCATCAAGAAATTGCTTGACATGTAGCTTGATTCTGTTTCAACTTCATGCCAGCAAGAGTAATGAAAGCTAGAGCCTACTAAAGCGCATGTCGCGAGTTCGATTCCTGAAAAAAAAAAATTTCAAGTCTAGTCGTGTTTCTATGCCTGTTCGATCGCCAATAACTTCACCATTCCATATTATTCCATATTATTTACATAACGAATCCACCACAAATGGGCTTTAACATGGAATACAAGTTTGAACGTAAATTCAATATAAATAGTATCTCAGCTTATTCGCAAGCTTGGCCTAAGTATAAGACTATCCATTCTGAAATTTGGTACCAAACTAAATAAAAATCAGTAAATTGTGATATCAAATGAAGCGGACTCAATACTCTGAACCTAAAAACAAATACCGGTACTATAATAACTTGTGAGCATCTTGGTTCCCTTTAGTACCTCTCCGTCCAAGCAAAGTACTCAATTTTGGGGCAACTTTTAACTTTTTGAGCTTTTTCAAATTTAATTAACATGCCGATAAAATATTCACGGTGCAGCCTTTTTCGTGTTTATGTTGATGTAAATTGAAACAGTTGTCGCATGACGTATAACGCCGAATAATGACGCCTGGCTCATTCACTAAAATCACTCACTGCTGTCATTCTTTCAATTAAGTTGTTTATTAATTTGTTTAATTTTTGTATTTATTAAATAATCACTTAAATATAAAGGAATTGGGCGTGGCTTAAATATCATATTGTTGGCGACGACGTTAATAACGTTGCCATAAAAACGTTTCGCAAAATATAAGCGAATATATAATCGCCGCAAAAGAAAACTAAATAAAATATAGGAAATAGTTTGGTTCACCATTAACAAGTTTAGTAAAGGAAAAGGAATCATTAATTAGCTCTGATTACATATTCGTCTTACTATTTGAACAGGTAAACAATTTATGTTACACTGTAATTATATTTAATTATCATTTCCTTAACAGAATAATTGAAGTAAATTAGCAATTCGACACAAGTCCTTCCTTAAGCAAAATTACAAAGAATTTTTTTCACTCTTATGAGACGCTGTATTTCCTTTACATTACATGATACAATGAGGAAGGATAATAAAATTTAATATGCGCGACTTGTAAACAGTTAATAATGCAATAGTGTTTAACAGAGCCGCCGCAAGAAAGCACAACCTCCCGTATAAAGTAACAAAAGCAATTGAAAACACAATCTTCCACTTTCAACTATAATGAAAAGGTAATAAAAATAAATAAATGTTAGAAAATAGAGGCAATAGAGCTATCCAAGCCACTAAAATGTTTATTTCGGAACACCATAGGACACCAAAGAGATTCGTGGGTAAGAGGGAATTTTCAAAACGAAGTATTAAAAAAAAGTAATCAAATTTAATTATGGCTAGCAGTTTCCTTTATTATAAAATTTTGTAAATTTTTAGTTGACAATGCAAAAAAAAAGTTTGCAAATTGCGTGAATTCATCTTTGCAAAATAGATCCCCAGGGAAGGCGATATAGACTTGCTTTCACTCTTTCCTGAGCTAATTTCTATGCCCGCATGCTATCTCCACTCTTAACTTTGTAATAATTCGCAGTCATCACGGAGTTGATGATTCGTTCGTAATGTGCTGACATATACTTGCATTCACACGTATTATTTTTGAGAAATAAATTCTTGCTTACTTTTGAGACACCTTGTTGTATTATTGTTATATTTTTGTATCACATTTATGAAAAGTTTTACAATGCTACATGCCATTTTCGAAAAATTGTAGAAAAGTAAATGAGAATTATAAGCTGAAAACCAATTTTTTATATTCTCTAAGTCTTTACAGTCGTAACATAATCATTTTCAGTATTTATTTAGTATTGCAGTTCTGTCGTCATTTGAAAGAGCATACGGGACTTACATTATATGAATTTTGCAGTTATAATTATTAATTCTTATAAAAAATTGTTTCTGGTTTGAGGAATATTTTCCATTACATGTATTAAAGCTTAAAATTTTATTTTAAAGCTACAAAGATAATAATAATAATCAGTATTTTATAGCAATTTTTTAAGCTTAAATTTTTCTGCTTAAAAAATAAGAGGGGAATCAATTGAAAGGAATAAAGGAACTTTTTTAAAACAAAAAATTAAAGTATGTCAACTGAGAGAACCCAATTTATACGGTAGAACTTTGCTTATGAAATCGTAAGTGACTATTTAGCAACGTGTATGCGAGGAGCATTATGCAAGGTTACTAGAGTTCGAGTTAGAATCAAAATCATGAATCAAAGAGAAATGGCTTAATGTTTAAAATTCATTTTCAGTGCCTCCCCAAATGAATTAATAATGCGCAGGCTACTAAACCGGAGGTCGCGGGTTCGATTCTTGCCTAGACCCTGCTTGTTTTCCTGCGAACAAGACAAAAGTAATAAATATTGATTAAGCTTAGAGATTTTGCTCTGAAAAATAATTCTTTTTTTTTCGTTTGAAAATACACATAGAAGTAAAATTACCACACGTTAAGGAAATTATCCTGGAGAAGAGAAAACACATTTTCTGATTCCACAATTCTTACAATATTGGCATCTAATAAAAGTAAAACAACTACAAATAGGAGAGCTTTAACATTTATAAGAAAAGCTTTTTATAATTTGAACTTTAGCCTTACAGTTTTATAAATGGCATTCGGCATTCCTGGTAATAAATTTTTTTAAAAATACAATAAAATGTTCTAAGGCAACAACTAATATTTTGTAAGAACACGAAATGAAAAAGCTTTTCCGAAATACCAGATAACATATAAATTTAATTTAGGAACCTCTACTATCAACTACCTTTTATTCGGAAAACTTTTATCATAAATAATTTTCAATTTTCTTTCATATTTTCTTACCCTACATTTGCTATTTATTAGTTTCCAAGTTTCCATTTAATATCTCTTACCTCTGGCGGTCCACTTGTGTTCTTTTCGTGGGTGGCTGGTTCAACAATAAAAATTATTATGCCAACTTAAGCAGTTAAAATGAAAAGTTGTTTCAAATTACAAAAACAATAAAAGCAATAGCAGTAGCAACATTAACAGTAGCACTAACAACAGCAATAACAACAACATCAAGTACCCTCGAAACTGTTAAAAAAAAAACAAAAAAAAAATTATATAAAAAGCAAATGCTGAAACTTTTAGCCAACAACACAGAAACAACCACAACAACATCAACAACAACAATACCAAATAGAGTTCTTTAGTTTAAACTTTATTTTAATGTTTCCACTTTCATATTTATTTGAACATAAATAAATTCATAATCTTGCACTTAATTGGCTGTGGCGAATTCTATGAATACTTCAACGCATTTTGCGTAAAACGTAGCCTTTTGCGTGAAATAAAATGTTTGCCTTCAAAAGCTCGTTGCCAAATTTGCAGTGAGTGGAGATCAAGCAAGCGAACATAGCGAGTGACTTTAAACGCCCAATGAGGCAGTAGTGTATTTGTGTGCTTTAAAATGAGGCACGCCCAGGTCCTCCATCTAAATGAAATGAGTAGAAATCTTTACTTCAGCCAGCATTCACTGACAATATTTTTCCTAAGACATCCCATGCAAGCAAAGAAACATGTTTAGGCTCTTCTAACGGGATCTCTACCGTAAACTGCTTAGCAGGAAGTTTTCAAAAAAGCTATTCATAAATATTTCTAGTAATCCAAGTCGAAATTTTATGTTTATGCCTCAAATTGTTCCCCGACACCGGTCCTTTTCCCAGGACATAGCGAAACTTTTGCATGTGCATCCAATATTGGGTTCAGAACATTCGAACTACCGAGATCATTGCATTATAATTGATAGAGTGAGACAAAAATATCCTTAGTCGGTCATCTCTCTCAATGGCATTTCTCTATTAGAATCCTGATGACTGCATTATAAATGGTCTCACCGAAGAGGTATAACGTTTGGTGATCAGGAAGTATGCTATATTATTGCAAAGTATGCAATGTAGGGCGCACCAGGGAAGTATTTGGAGAGTGGCTAAATGAACCTCGTGCAGCTAATAGTCTATATAGAAGGCATAATTAGCTCAGTCGTGAGCAATTAGTGGCATTTAGTAACAATACTTATTGGCCGACATAATAGACTTAGAATAATAGACTTTTAACACAAGGAGCTCTACGGGTGTTATTGTGACACAGAGCAAATGAAACGTATGTGTTCATATTTTATGCTGGGGATGCATTGATATTGCTTCTAGTGCACTTGAAAAAGCAGCTTCATTTTAATTTTTTTAAATTTTTATTCGCTACGCGTAGCAATTACAAGTCTATGGCTGAGCCAGTATTTCCAGCTAAAGATGCAAAAGTTGTTGTCTACCACTCATATATATACATATTATGGAATATAAAGAGTTTCATTATAAACTGATAAACAATTTCCAAATAAAGAGCTAGTATTACTTGTAAGCACCTTAAAATATGCAAAGAATTATACTTAGCTGTAATGCACAACATAGTCTAGTGGGTGTGGTGCTGACCGAACTATGCAATCAGTTCAAGGAAATCGGATGGTTTGATTCGGGAAGGGAACAACTGTATATGTAATCATATGCTAAGAATATTTCATAGAGATACTAAATTGATAGACGCAAAGAGCTCAGCCCAAGGCATTTGTCTGAGCAACCACCCTGCAGTGCTTACTTTGTCTTACTTTGAATGAGAATGAATTTTACTAATTTTAAACATTAAAATTAAAATGTAATTTTTAAATAAATTTATTAGAAAATGTGTTTTTTTTTTTTTTTGTGGAAAGGTAAAACAATTTAAAGACTCTCAGTTGAAAGAAGCTTCCAGAAAGTGGTAAACGTTTATTTCCATAAATAACAAAAACTTTTGATTTAGAGATGCCGTCGAAGAGCGTTACGAAATTACTGCACATCAAAACACATAAGTTTGATGTGAGTTGTTGTTGTAAAGCTTTTGATTAGCTTTAAAAAATTTCTGAATGCCACTTGAGCTTTTTTTCTAGAAAACTTATATTTGCTTAAACAAACTCATCTTCATAACAAATTTCTCCAACTCAAATAGTGTAGCTTAAAAGCATAAGTCGTATACAAAAATATTTTTCCAGCAAGAAAACTTTCATTATTTATGAGAAAGTTGAGCAAGGAAACAAACACGAAAAGGTGAAGTGAAATATGTGAAACAAATTTTATATAAGCATGTACTTTAATGCTTTTCTGGCTTAAAAGCTCAATAATTGCGCAAATATAACCTGCTTATGAGTGAATACATTCCCAAAATAGCATGCCTGATTGTATGGCCAAATAATTTCAAATATTAATTTTCATTTAGTTTATTTCACTTTGAGGAATTCTATTTCTCGTTTTTCTTTGGCCGAGAAACTGTCTTTTTAATAAAAGTAGACAACTCGCATATGCAGCAAACAAACACATACACACGTACATTCCCATTCATTCATATGAGTGCGATTAGATGCATGAATGTGCAGTGATATGGCCTTTGCAGTTGCTCTGCTACTAGTTGCAAGTCAAAAAGTTAAAGAAAACTATTTAAAACTTTTCGGCAACCACTAGCACTCGCACTGCAGCAACTACTACTTAAATAACAAACAAATGAGCATTAAATAGTTTAAATAGGTGGCACTGTTTGTTTACGGAGAACTAAGGCAGGCAGGCAGGCAGGCAGGCAGGCTGGTAGGTCGGCAGAGAGGCAGGCAAGAAGAGGCCCAAATTTTGCCTAACAAAAATTCTGATTAAAATACCAGGCACACTCCACTCACACACACACACACACACTCATACATACGAGTGCATATCTATACGTTATTCAGTCGCTCATGAATCCTGCTCAAAGGGGAACAATTATGTTAGCATTTTAGAAAATTAGTGGCAAAAGAAAGTTTTCGTGTTGCTCATGTTGTTTGTGTTCTTCATATTTTTCAACAGAAATTAGGTTAGTTTTATTATTAAGTAAAAGTGGCTTCCCTGTTAAGCTTGAACTGAAAAATAAGGATCTTATGAAGAAAACTTGTTAAGAGTAAAGACGTTTTTACCACAAACAAAAATAAATAAGAAGAAAAACACAAACCAAAGTACATTTAGAGTACAAGGATTTAAGGTAATGAGTGAGCAGAAAAGAAAACTTTTCGTAAATAAAAACACACGTAAGGAAAGTTAAAGTCTAAAGCAGAAGAGCTTCACAAGAAGAAGAACAAGAATTGGTTTCCTGGTTAAAAGCCGCAGCTATTGCATTTGTACCTTAATAATGAAACTAAATAAATAGAAATACAAGAGCTCCTTTAAGGAAAAGTCACAAAAATAAAAATGCGTGTTCTTTCCAATTTAGCTTGATGGCTGCCTGGCATCGCAAGTGTGACACGAGACCTTCTGAGAGAAAATGTTTACAATAATAAGATAAATCGGAAGACAGCTTATTATAATTTTGGCTCATCAGCTAAGAGAATTTATTCCAAACCGACATTGCAATAGTTTTTTTAATAGCAGTTCTGAAGCTTAAAAACATGTAAATTGTTTTATTAAAATGAAGTTTCGGAACACAACATTGTCGTAGGCCTGAAGAGCTTTAATTAGCGCTCACATGTAACTTTTATAATACTCTTTAGATGTGCAGCCAAAAAGATACTTAAAAACTTTAAATGTTTTGAATATCAAATGGTATTGAAGTATCCTGTTTTTTTGGAGGATAACTGGTTTAAATTAGAATAAACCAAAGACAGAGAGGCCAAGAGGAGGCCATTACTGGCAAGTACGACCACAAGGTGGTATAAAATTCCCCAAATTTTTTGCAGTATTTTCAGCTATATGTCCCCACTAACTCTTCATATATTGATTTCCAGTTTTTCAAATGTTCTTAGCTCTTTATCTGACATCTTACATTAAGTGGAACGGCACAACCCCAGTAGCAAGCAAAATGTCTGATATTTCGCGAGCATTGCTCAGGTGTAGGTCTCCATCAAAGTCAAGAAAAAACTAAACAAATATTAACTCTAAGCTATTAAATGGTTTGTGGAATAGAACAGTGTTGCCAGATCATAGTTGTGAACCTCTAGAAGAAACACCTAATTTTTTTTTTATAATTCTTATTCATTGTATCTTTAAAATATTGAATTTAATTAACAATAATTATTCAAATCCTAATTTAAAAAAAATGATAAAATATATTAAGAATAAAAAAAAAATTGCCACTATGAAAAATTTCACATATTTCAAAATAAAAATTGGCTGTAATTTTCAAGTACCTTATAAAATTTTACATAAATCAGTTAGGCCGTCAGAGATATACCCATCAGTCAAAGGATATGAATATTATAAAATTTATATTTCCTTATTTTATTCTCTTCATTAGATGTTACAAGTTTGAGAAAAAAATATTCAAATGCAGTTTGTGCAAAATCTAAAATTTATACATCCCCAGATACTGTAAACGAAGTATGAATGCGAAATATTTTCCTTTCTCGTATCATATAAGCCGTATAGCCCACATGTACTTCATAAATATTTGTTACCCGGCTAATATGATAAAAACAAAAAAAAAAAAATCAAAACACAGACGTATAAAATAAATCAATATTTAGTTTTGGACTGATATTCTCATTTTGTATTGCCATGTTACTCATGCATAATGAAAACAATTTCTATTGCATACAAATAGGGATTGCAAAGTGAGCCACATCATATAAAACTGTACGAGTTTTTCCTTCCTAAAAGCTGATATAAAATCCAGCTCAAATTTTTTACTACGGAATTGTTTGGTTATTGTTGTTCGTGTGTTGTTTGTTTGCATAAATACACTAACAAACATGTAAATGCGACAAAATTCTATTGCTTACAAACACGTTTGCATATAAGTCTCCATCATCAGAGTAAGCCAGCATCAGCAGCTGCAGTTACCAACATCTTTCTGTTGCTCTATTAGCAGCCAACAACACATGTGCTTATGGACGAGTGTTGTTGTACAAATTTTTAAGCTTTAGGCTTAGAGATTAGTGCTTTGAATCCACTGGGTGTTGAAAAACCCCTCCAAATACGGGCTGCAACTGTTTGATAGTGAGCGTCAAGGCAAAGTTTATTTTTAGTTTGCATTATTTGTTTTTTGTTTTGTTTCATTTTTCTTTTTTTTTTTTTTTTATAGACATGAATTAATGTTGAACACACAGTAACAACAACAATAGCAAGATTTCCAGAAAAATATGGCTAACAAAAATATTTTGAAAAACCTGCAGACTATTCAGAGTGAAAATTTCAAAAGGCTTTTGTTTTACATAAATGAAATATAAATATTTTTTTCATTTCTAATAAACCAAAATTGAACGTGAAAAAATTCAAAATAAAATACATCTGCATATTAATGCATTGGCCACTATTGAGCCATACACAAAAGGAATTTATTCAAAGTTCTAATAAAAACGGCAAAAACAACAATAACAAGTGAATTTTCCACGAATACCACGAAAAAAAAAATATATTTTTGATGGACAACTGAAAAATTTGTTTTATTGTTGTTTCATCTAAATTTAAAGCAAATAAAAATTCGTTTCTTTTTCTAGAATATAAAACATGTCAATATTTATACACTCCTCTCCAATATGCAACTACTATGATTTTTGTATCGCATGCAAAAAAAAAAGCACAAAAAAAACACCAAAAAAGCACAACACATGTTTAAACTTTTACAGCAACTTAAAATAAAGTGAAAAGGCTTGGGGGCGCACAGCAAGTTAGAATTAAAGCATGATCTAAATTTAGAGTTTGTGGGATTGCAGTACATTCATAGTTTTATAACAAGGAGCCAATTAAAAAGCATAGCGTTGCTAAAAAAGAAACTTTCAAGTGGAAAAATAAAATGCTGTGCTTTTTTTATAACAATCAAAGTCCGACTCCGCCTTAAAGTACTAAATGGCTTTAAGATTTCTTAGCAATTACTATTAATAATATCCTCCAACTAGTATTAAAACCAATAATAGATCCAACTCTATTAGTATAGATAATTATAATGTATTTATAATTATAGTTTATAATTATACCTAGATTGCATAAGCAAGTTGCATAGGCAAGAACTAGTAATCTAATTAAAATAATACATAATAGTTTTAAGTTTTGAAGAAAAAAATAAATATTTGTAAAAAAAAAATTCTATGTAATGAAAAAAAAGAAGCCTCAATAAATAAATAACTAACTAACTACTAACTCTATATGTAAAAAGTATTGCATACTTCCAGGCGAGTATTTTTCTTTCAAAATAAAGGCAATGCGAGCAGATTTAAACACACATAAGAGTTGGCATGACGGTCACCTAATCATACACTACACGTTAATTTAATCGGGAATATGACATACTTGTCACTATTCTATGTAGAAAAGGATCTACCCTGTCATTTATGTTTACTGTTTGCTGATCATCTTCCAGTGCAAAATTCATTATATAAACATTCTAGCAAGAATTTGCAAAGCAGTTATCTAACTCCATTATGTATATTCAAGAGAATCTTTATGATAGCCAGAAGAAGAGCTGGAAAACATGCCTATAACATTTATAGTTGACTAACTCACTTAGCAATTCAGAGTCTGTAGAACTCAAGACCATATACGAGTATTTTTGTTAGGGGTTTGAAATAAATTTTTCTTCACTCCCCCAATCGATGAAATAAATATAACTTTTTTTGTATTTTATTACTTTTAATTTCAAATGCACAATCTTTACTTTTTCCAAAGAATCAAATTTAATTCGCAGTTTTCTTTTACAACGCCCAGGACATGAAAAGGCATTAGAGCACAACACACCGACTTCCAGAACTGTCGTTAAAGGTTTCAGTTATCGACGAATACAGTGGTTTGGATTAAGTTATCCTTGACACCGCTGCATGATAAAAGTTTTTATAATTTTTGTAGTGAATTTTATTTCATTATAAAAGTTCTTAAATGTATAAAAACTACATATCACAAAATTTGTGAGATTGCTATCAATGTCATCATCCATTCGGAAAGTGTCAATGAAAACTCCATCGATAAATTACAGTTTCCATAAAATGTAGAAAAATGGTAGACGTCGAAAAGTTAAAGAAAAATGTTTTGCTAATAAAGTTTACGTGTTAAAATTAAGATCTATTTCTTTTCCAAGAACAAAAATGGTCATGTTTTGATGTAACAGTAATGTTTTGATGTGGCAGTCATGTTTTGGTGTGACAGCCATGTTTTGGTGTGCCAGCCATGTTTTGATGTAACTGTCATGTTGTGATGTGACAGTCATGATTTGATGTGACTGTCATGTTTTGATGTGACAGTTATGTTTTGATGTGTCAGTCATGTTTTTATGTGATAGTCATGTTTTGAGGTGACTGTCATGGTGTGATATTATAGTCATGTTTTGAGGTGACTGTCATGTTGTGATATGACAGCCATGTTTTGATGTGACCGTCATGTTTTGATGTGACTGTCATGTTGTAATGTGGTAGTCATGCTTTGATGTTACTGTCATGTTATGATGTAACAGTCATGTTTTGATGTGACTGTCATGTTTTGGTGGGACAGTCATGTTTTGATGTGACAGCCATGTTTTGATGTGGCAGTCAAGTTTTGGTGTGATAGTCATGTTTTAATGTGACAGTCATGTTTTAATGTGACAGTCATGTTTTGATGTAACAGTCATGTTTTGATGTGGCAGTCATGTTTTGGTGTGACAGCCATGTTTTGGTGTGCCAGCCATGTTTTGATATAACAGTCATGTTGTGATGTGACAGTCATGATTTGATGTCACTGTCATGATTTGATGTTACTATCATGTTTTGATGTGAAAACCATGGTTTGATGTAGCAGTCATATTTTGGTGTGATAGTCATGTTTTAATGTGACAGTCATGTTTTGATGTAACAGTCATGTTTTGATGTGGCAGTCATGTTTTGGTGTGACAGCCATGTTTTGGTGTGCCAGCCATGTTTTGATGTAACTGTCATGTTGTGATGTGACAGTCATGATTTGATGTGACTGTCATGTTTTGATGTGTCAGTTATGTTTTTATGTGATAGTCATGTTTTGAGGTGACTGTCATGTTGTGATATTATAGTCATGTTTTGATGTTACTGTCATGTTATGATGTAACAGTCATGTTTTGATGTGACTGTCATGTTTTGGTGGGGCAGTCATGTTTTGATGTGACAGTTATGTTTTGATGTGTCAGTCATGTTTTGATGTGATAGTCATGTTTTGAGGTGACTGTCATGTTGTGATATGACAGTCATGTTTTGATGTGACCGTCATGTTTTGGTGTGGCTGTCATGTTTTAATGAATAGCAAAAACTCAAAAATTTTTTTTTGTTAACTAACTTAACCTTCAGAGCTTTTGGCCTATCCGCAGTAAAACACACAGGGTCTATGCAGGAATCGATCCCCCGATAGACAGTGCGTTACTCATTCGCCTACGGAGGCACCCATAAATTTAAAATAAATGTTAATAAATTTAATTCTAATTAACTAAATTACCAATTTGCGGTTTAATCAATTTGTTAATCTGAACTAAGACTTTCCCCGATAAAAGCAATAACGCCAATTTCCTTGCCAATAAATATAATAATGCCCTAAAATAAGCTTTCAATTATTGAATTAGTTTAGGCTTCAAAAAAGTGCTGGCACAATTTGCCACAAAATATGCTTCCAATGAATCAGCAACTTGTTGGCGCATCTACTATTTTCGCCTTTAATATAATTCCTTTATATCGCATACATGCCTTCAAACATATTTTGAAAATAAACTTTCTTATTTTCAGTCTATAAATATATTTAATTCACACACAAAGTAGTTGATTTTAATAGTTTTACTTTGGCTGTTGTATTGGCTGCTGTCCAAAATGAATTAAAATAAAATGTCTTTTAGCTACTTTTCAAGTGATTCCTCCATGGTTTATGTTGGTGCAACACAGACTACATGTTTAGGAGCTGCACAACCGACAACTGTAAACATTCCCAACATATTTCGGTCTGACTGTTTGAATTCCATAAGTATGTGAGTGGCAGAAAACTAACGAGAATATTTTATAAAATATACAAAAGAAAATAGAATTTGAAATAAAATGAATCGAAATTGTTGGCTGGTTGCTGCTCAATGCCAAATAGACTTTAGAAATATGTTAAGTCGTTGACAATTACTAAATTTGCAGTAAATGAACATAAATAAAATAGCTAAAGTATTCGTTGTGCAACGAGAGTGCATGGAAAAGGATACGAAAAATTTTAATTAAAATATTAACTAAATTTTATTGTGCCTCTTTAATAGTAAAATATGAATTAATCATGTTAAAAATAATTGAACAGAAAAAAAATGACCGAAGGACTTTTAAGGATATTTTAATTTTTATATTTTCAGAAACTCTTTAAATTAAATTCTATAGTTAAATTATGAGATTATGCAAAGAGCATGCTTTTAACTGTGCTCTCTTAAATCCTTTATGTGGGCCTGAGTTTTTTAATGCCAAAACTGCTCCGGCGACAGCAGTTCAGATTAAAAATTATATCATTTAAATGAGAGATCAAACTGTACGAACTAAAAACGGAATATAATTCAACACTATTCCTTGGCATAGATAAATAAATAAATACTTTAATAAATGAAAAATAAAAAAAATTTATAAAAATAATTAGTAAAATAAAATTCTTGTTAACTATGAAAATTATGTTTTTATTTTTAAAATTTTTTAATCTTTTATGCCATTTTTGCAATTTAATTTAGTAAATCTGCATTTGTATTTGCTGTTAAATAAATTTTGTACTTTTTAAAAATTTATTTAAAAATATAAAAAAAGTATTTAAATAAACAATTAAAGCGATGAAAATTATATCTTCATATAAATAATTACATCAGATGTTTTTTCGCCGTACGTATAAATTGTATGAAATTGGTATAGAATTTCTCCGTTTTTCTCGAAATTTCTTCACTGCAACTAAACTATACTTCCTCAGGGGATCAAACCTATGTGGCCCAGATGCCAACATATAAGGCTATAAAACCGTATTTATTCGATAAAAGAAATTTCATTAATACTTCAAAGTCCAAAAAAGAAAAAATATATTTTTAATACTTTATTAAGCTTATTAAAAAAGCTTTTCTATTATATTAAAAACAAATTAATGCAGCTTAAATAGCATTTAATTAGTTGTTTATGTAAAAATGCCAGGAATTAAAAAAATTATATAAAATAAAAAAAAACTTTTACAGTGTTAGGAAATTTTTTTTTTTTTGAAAGCTTTCGATTATGATTAAGAAGTGATGATTTTTTTACAAAAAATTTAACAGTTCCAAGCACATATTTTAAAAGCTTATATGCGGCTGGGAAAACCAAGGCCACATTTTATTAAAAAAAAACTTACCGTGATGGGAAGATTTTTTTGTTATTTGAAAGCTTCATATCCTTCATGGAGTGTCAAGGCCAAATTTTATTAAGAAAAAAAAAATTTACAGTGATAGGAAGAATTTTTTTTTTAAAGCTTTCAATTATGATTAAGAATTGATGACTTTTTTTTACAAAAAATTTTTATTTTAAAAGTTTATATGCTGCATGGAGGGTCAAGGCCATACTTTATTGAACTTTATTAAACTTTGAATTAGTAATTTATTTATTTTCTTGAATTTTTTTTTATAAAAAAGCTATTAAGCTGGAATATGAAAAAAAAAATTAGTAACTTTTCATTTTTGAACAGAAAACAGCAGGTGCGGCATTTCCGTATACAGAGAATTATTAACACAGAAATTCTGGTTTTTCATACAAAAGTGTTGTGTTGTTGTTATGGTTGCGCCAAGCAAAGTCTCAATTGATTTCCGAAAGCTTAATTATAACGATGCAATTGTCGCATCGTAAACTGACGTTATTGATTACGTAACACTTTTTGTAGAATTCCTTTATACTGTCATGCTTTTGATACCCTTGAAATACTAGCCGTGGCATAAAATCAAATTGATATTAATCGATTTCTTAAGGTAACGCTTCGTAAATCGTTTGTTACGATATAATCGGTTGTAACTTTGTTTGTCGCTTAGCCTGTCAGCTAAATTGTTTAGAAAATTTCATTTGCTTGCAGGTTTAATTTCTGAGAAATCACAAGGAATGTGCAGGTGCAGCATAGAGTAACGCATATTTGTTAAGTTGTATTAAAATCAGCATACGATTCAAATCAACTTGGCAGGTAATTTGCCACAACATTGCCTTTTACTTGAAGCATGCTTGTGCCGGCATTAACATGTTTAAAACCAATTGACAGCAACATTTTGCATTTGTCCCAAATGTAATGGCAATAAAACAGCCAAGGGCCGCATTCCGTAGTACGGCGAATGTGTTTTAGCAAAGCCTTTATGTGTGACTGCGTCGCCTGTTTGACTGCCCCAAAGCTGACAGAATGCTAAAAAGCAAATGTCAACTGTAAAATGACAAGACAAAAAAAATAAAAATAAAAATAAATAAATAAGAACTCTAAACGCTGTGCAATACAAATACTTTACATATAACAAACCGATACAATAACAGCAATAATTGATATTTAGAAAGGAAATAAAATATTTAACAGGATTTTTTTTTTCAAGTTAAAATAAAATTAAATTTATGTCCTTCTCAATTTCAATTGCATTGAAATGTTTTATTCAGTTTTTTTTTTTGTTTTTTTTTGTTCTTTTGCATTCGGTTATACTCTCTGCTGGCTTTGATTAAAAAATAAACTCATTTATGTTGTTGCATGCACTTCATTTCCTTTAAGTGTGAAAAATCAATGAACTAAACTTATCACCGAGGTGACAGCAACTTCATCAACATCAAAAAGCTTTGAGACAGCCAACATTTAAGTGACTAAGTGCGAATGTGCTAATGCATCGGTGTGCGTCTGATGGACAAACAGATACGGCCTGGTGCTTCGGCTGCATGTATTCAAGGAAAACGTTGAAAAAGGATAACGGCTTATGCAATACGCCGAAATTAAATGAAATTGTGCAAAAAGGACATTTCGCTTGTTTTTCTGTTAATGGCATCTGTCCGTCTAAAAGTGTGTCTGAATAGGGGAACGTAAATAAAGTGTGTTACTTTTTATAAGCAGGCGTGTAAATGCCATAACGGATAGCTATTCCTTAAGTAGCTTAAATAACATTTGATAAATAAAAAAAAAAGTTTTGCCCGAAGTAAAGCTTACGAGTACTAAACAAGCGAAATAAAAACTTTGCAGTGAGAGAAACCATAATACTTATGCTATTTAGTAGACGAGGTATTATATTTTGAATAGCCCTGGTCCAAATGTGAGCTAAATTTAAAACTGAAAAAAAACTCAATATTTCAGTATAAATTTATTCCATATCCTGGAGAAATTCACAAAGTTTCCACTTGGCATCACTAGTGCGATTCTGTAACTTTTAACAATTTAAAAAAAAGCTTAACTTACACTGATCTGATCCATAAACTTACTGTTAAGATCTCTTCTCATCGCTTAATTTAATCAACATAACTTTTGAATCTCTCGACGATCGCGACAAACACAAAATATGCACCACAGAAATAAGTGACTTTAAATTTCAAAAATTGCTGAAAAGTGCGGTTTCTAGCAAAATGCAAAAATACAGGAAAAAGGACTAGCATGTATCCTAATACGTTATTTTTACACTATACGTTATTTTCAATATATATTTCTACTCTATTTTTATTACTTAAAGATAGTAAAATAGAGTTTTTTATTAAGAAAAACTAACGAAAAAATAAATATATCTGCATATTACCTTTTATCCTTTTGGAGACATTTTTATCAAATTTCATTTTTATTAAATCCTTTTCAAAATCAGCTTCAAAAAAACTGTTTAAATTATAAAATTTTAAATGACTTTTAAAAAAATAAATTAATTCAATTCGAATTTTGTGTTGTCTATTTTGCATTGAATACTGCGAGTTTTTCTTCTTTGTGTCCTTTTTCAATACATTTTGAAAATCGATTTGAAATTTCCATATTCCAAATTTTCAAATTTCAAAAAATCCCAAGTGTCGATCAATTTTTTTTTAAAATTACTTAATAGACTTCGCAGATGCTTTTTAATTACGCAAGACATCAGCAAAAAAGGACTCTAAAAATTTTAATTCGAAAAATCAGAAAAAAAACGAAAAATCGTCAAAAATGATAGCACGACAAGTCGGAGAGTGATAATTAGAAACAAGCGATCACTTTTAAAAGAGATTTGGAGAACTTTGCTCGAGCAAGTTCAGTCTGTACCACTTTCACAGTCTCACACAGGATTCACGCGATAAAATAATGGAATTACATTTCCTATTCAACTCTCCTTTAAAGTATCATATCATTCTAGCAAGTTATCATATAAATCGAAATATAGTTGAGTGCGCGTATATGAAAGTGCGAATGAATGAGAGATGAAGCAAAAAATCAAACAAATTTTTTTAAAATTAAAGTCATGCAATTTTCGTTATCCCCTTTGCTTCTCAGCACGTCTTGTAAACAAACTGAAATGGCATGCAATTAATTTCATGAAAAATTGTATCATGTAGACTCAGCGGTATTCGTGACTTTCTCGATAAGGAGCTTGAAACTGCACCACTACTCAGATAAAGTTTGTTTAGTAAGGAACGTGTTAAATACACCCAGCCAACATGATTTAAGTCTGTCTCAGGAAATCACTTGGAAAGTTTGTAAATAAATTTTTAATCACTGCGTAAATAGCGTTTTAAAATTGCTCGTCTGTATATATTCATTTCCTATCACAGCTGGCTTGTTGTTGAAGTGCTGCCTCCTTAAACTAGTCTTACATAAAGAATTGACTGTATTGACTGTCTGTGTGTGCGTCAGTCCAACTGTCGACTCTCCTTTATCACTGTGGATGGCCATTATCAAGTACGACTGGCCCTTGTGGCATATGACGAATAAATAATTGCTGTTGATTTGTTAACGCCAAAGTATTACCATTTCCTTCTATAATAGTGTGAAGTCCTGTGAAATGTTTTTGTTGCTTCCTGCTTGCATTTAACTGTGAACGTTTGTGCAGAGGAAAAAGTTTGAATGACAGTTAAGCTAACGATCTGGCATTTGTTTTAACTCCATTTTAGTAAATGGACATTAAAATCTAAATAATACAAAAATAGTAGAAAAGGAGACAAAAGTAAATGCTGATTTGTGCTTCGCATTGCTGGTAGATGAAGTGCTGCCGCAAAAAATTAAATTATATTTTTCATTAAAACAGAAAAATGCAGCTGTTGCTAGCAAGGAGCACATGTTATTCCGATGAAGAGTAGTGACGCAAGCATTAAAACAGATGCTATTATTAGCTTGATGAAGATGAAAGTTGAACGGGACTTCTCTTCATCTCCTTTAGCTAATAACTTGCAATCACTTAAAGTCCAACTGCTTCGGTTCCTTCTCATAATTTGCAGTTCCTTAAAGATCGAATATGATTGGATGTGTAAGTAGTATTTCATCTAATTTGCCATAAAAGTGAGTTAGGAATGGAAGGCAAGTTTATCTCGCCGGTAACAGCGATCGCCTGTTCCAGTTACCTGCTGTTGTCCTTTACAAGAAAGAATTAAAATGTTTAGTGCATAATTTTAGGCGTGGGCGTAACTATTTGCGTCACTAGTGTGCTGGTGTATTCTACACAATATAAAGTATTAAGCGATTTGCCAGGCTTGTGCTGAAGCGTTGCCAGTTTAATGATTTCTTTGCTCATGTGGGATTTTTATTTGTGATTTAGGAGTAAAATTTTATAGGCTTTCCCAGGGATTTTTTGTTACAAAGACTTTTTTCATCGTCGATTTCTGGCTGCAATACGAGTAATGTATCGAAAATAAAAATAGTTTTGGTTTTCTTGGGATTCTCTAAAATTGAACTGAGTGTATACTAAAAGGATTTTCTACTTGAGACCATCTAAACTATTTAACCTATTTGCAAAGTACCTCTAGCAGTAATAAACAAAAAATTGATAATTGATTTTTCTCAAGCATTTTAGGATCTCTTAAGTCGATGATAATTATGGTATACTACATCGCGTGAGTTGGAACTGCATACGAGCATCTATGATACAGTACCAGAAAAAAAAGATTCGTTTACACCAAGAAATATTGCGGCAAAAATTTCCTTGGGAATAAGATATTTTATTTTCATTGAGCTAAATTTCTTAAATGGGATAAGAAAATTTAAAAATTGGAAAAGGATATTAACACCAACAGGATATATTACATATTGCCAACACCATTAATTTTATTTTAGAGACACGTTCTTGTTCTACTAACAACATTTTTTAACTTCTTACAATAAAGTTCAACAAAAAAAAAGGAAAACATTAGACATCCCCTTTTTTATTCGAATAATTGTCTACCCTGCATTAAAAAAAATAATTCCTATAATATGAAAAGAAAAAAAAAATTATTTGATAATGGACCCTTAAAATGATGCCTAACAAAATGAACGGAAGCCAACATATTTTGGCAATAATTAAGGTGTAAATGATCAGATAAAAATATAAGCACGTGGAAGGTCTACAGAGTAGTTCGCCAACCAGGTTTATAATTTTCGTGTGCTAAACCTTAAGGAGTTGTCAGGCTTCATAATAAAAAAAAATATATATCCTTTTTGGTGCAAAAAAAAAAGCTGAAAATCACACCTACTCACTTTAAAAGGGACAGCGACAGCGATACAATACATGCCCAGCTGGCAATTTGGAAATTTATTATTTCATAAGAATCGCACTTGAATCCTTTTTATGCTGCTTCGGAGAGCCTTACTGCAGAATCTTGAGCGTATAATTTTATTAAAATTATCTTTCACGCATTCTAGTGATAGTTAAGTAAAATACTTGCATTATCACAAGTGCCATAACAAAAATCTCAAACAATAATTCCAAAAATTGATATTTAGCTAAGTAAAAGGATTCAGTTTCATTTAGGAGAATATTAAAATTTTATTCAACTAAAATTTTATTAAAATGGTAATGAAATGAATCGCTGAGAAAAACTTCTTCTTTATTTCGTTTCAATGCAAAAGTTCGCATTATAGTTACCATTTTAAAAAAAAATTTCACAAGGAGTGGATATAAAATTAGAGCAGAAGCCATTTAATAATAACAATCCATAGAGCTTTAAAACGAATAGAAATTTTCGGCGATAACTTGTACAGCTTTTTCTTTTTTATTTAAATTATATAAAACTAAGAGAGACTTATTGGAATTGTTTGTATTCATAATGAGTAATTTATACAAAATATTGTATGTAATAATAACTAACGTAATAATATTATCCTTGTTACAGCATTTGGAATATCCTTGTTACAGCATTTCAGTTTTTAGCGAAATTTTTTTCTCAAAAAATGCATATTTCTATCAAAATGTTTTATATTAGATTTTTAAAAATTCGGCTTCTCAATACTATACTGATTTTGAAAAGAACGAAAGCAGCTCCGATATCTGCCTCCGTTTTTTACCACCATTACAGTTCAGGGGATTTTTTTTTGACTCTCCAAAAAACTATTTCTTTTTATTTGTAGCATGTAGGAGTTAAGGAAATAATGATAAAAAAATAGAATTTATACGAACTTATAATGAACAGCCTAATAAATGGGAGGTGACAGGTCCGATTCCTGCCCAGATCCTACATGTTTCGCTACGGAAAAGCGGAAAGCTTTGCAAGTTCTGTTGATTTAAAATCAAATAAATCCGATTTTATTTAAGTTTGCTTGGATGATGTTTTTAATTTCATTATTAAAATGTTGATATAGTTTATAATACATTTTCTTTTTGTTTGCTTGAGATAAAGGCGCAGGATAATTAAAACAATTTTTTCTTTACTATTACTTTGACGTCCCATCAATTCAACTGTAAAATACTTTTTTCCATCATTGTCATAATGTTTCATTTGCTATATTACTATTGTCCTTAGAGCCAGGAAGAGAGAGCGAGATAGACAGAGAGAGAGAGAGAGAGAGAAACAACCAATATTTACATTGTTTGATAGCTTTTTTAATCGTATTAAATTCCCAAAAATTAATATTCATATTAATATGTAACGCGATATTCTGTAGTCGCACGTAAAGTGCATAAAAGTCATCTGATGCCTCTCTGTAATCAATTTCAATGCATTGCCAATAATAACAATTAATACACTAATGAATATTAAGAGTTCTAAACTAAACAAAAATATTTTACATATACGAGTACATATTTTAAAATGAATAAGGATAAATATTATGAAAACCGAACACAAACAGCAAAAGATAGTAAAGGATAACTTGGTTTTTGGTAAATAATTTAATCGCATCACCAGAAGGCTGCAACATCATGAGCTTTACTAGTATCCTTAAAACTGCTAATGTATACAGACAGCTGGCATTCTAATAAAATTAATTAAGCTACAATCTCTTCTTACTATAAAACTAATTAATAACAAATTTTCCATACAAAAAGAATTATTTGTAATAAAAATAAGCGGATTAAAATTTCATACATAAATTAATGGAAAATCGAAAACACTAATTTGCAAAAATAAATTTTTTTTTTATTTCCTTTTATTTATATTTAAAATATAAATAATCATTTATTAAATATTAGATCCTTTTGCAAGGAATATTAACATTTTAAATCTACCGCGATTAAAATATTACGTAAATAAATAACGTTTCTAGAAAGAAAAAAAACCGTTTAATTCTTTTTAAAATGTATTAGTTGGTTTTATTTTCATTTATAATTATTGAACGTTTTGCAACGGATCTCCTAAATTGCGGCAAATCTCGGCAATGATTATTGATAATTAGAGAGGAGGGTGCGGCTTTGGAGGGCCTTCATAAAATAATAAATTTACTTTAACCGCCAGGAATGACTGTTGGAGGGTCTTCTAGAAATTGCTCGCTGGGAAATGCACGACAGGATATTGCGCGATGAAAAAAACGAAAACAACTCAACATACAAAACAAGCGGTGTAAAATTAATTAGTCAACATTTGACTTTTATTCACATACAAACTCACACTAATATAAATATCAAAACTCACATGCATACATGCAAACATCAACATTTACAAATTAACATATTCAACTTAATTCACAGGATGTAGGAACACACACGCACACAACCATACATATAGGAATGAAACCAACACAAGGAAATCTCTTGATATAAATACATTAAATTTAGCCTTTTTTCGTTAGTAGGTGTTTTGTCAAGTGCGATGAGGATACACATGTGCGTGTGTGTGTGCGAGTCAACTTTTTTACAGCTGTATTGTCATTTAATTTTTTTTTTTTTTTTTTTTTTTTTTTTTTTTGGAAGGTTGCTTTGCTTTTTTGCATTCCTTTAATGACTGTCACTACTGGCTTATATTTTTATTTTATAAATAATTTATGGCCATCGCTTAACAGCGAAAAAGCCTCCGACAAACACTATTTAAATTTAACAGGCCAATTAAATATTGTAACGATTAAAAATTCTACAGTAAAAACATGGTGTCATATTCCAAAAGAAATAGTGAAAAAATGTTGTGCAACAAAAAGAAGGATTTTAAATTTCCCAAAATGATAAGAGAACTTTAAAACCATAAATCAAGTGGAAGTTGGAGGACAAATAAGCGAAAATTGGCAATCGGTTTTGCTAAAATAAATATTAACAGCTTGTTAAGAAATCAAAGAGAGCACAGTAGCAGCAGGACAACACACAGGATGCAGGCACCCATTATTCATACGCCTAGAGAGATTTTGTATTTACTTAAAAATATGAAGTATAGTATTTGAAATGCATGTTTTTGACTTTTTTTTCTTAGTTTTGTTTAAAAAAAAATTACCTGCGGAAAATGCCAGGATCCATGGCAAGCATAAAAACTTATGCCAATATTGCTCGATCTGCTTTAAGATATCGCTGTAATCAGAAACAATTTTGAAATTGACTTCTGCGGAAACATGGTTGTAAAATAAAATTTTCTTTAAATTGTTGCACCATTTCTTATGACCTGAATGTCAGGATTAGTGGTTTCCTTCTCTATCATGTCACACAACAGCACAACAGTTTCGTGCTGTTTAGCTTTTCAACGAAAAGTTCACACAGTTGCTGGAAACTTAGCAGAGCATTAAAAAGCAAGCCGTCAAAAAAAAAACAAACCCCCATCAAAGTAAAACCAAAGGATATTTTGTGGGCTTCAAGATGGCGCAAAAGAAGGAAACCACCAAAACAAACTAACTTTTGCTATAAAAAAAAAAAACAAAAAGTCAATTTGTAAAATCTCAACAACGTAAAAAAACTTAATGATGCTCATCACTGTTAACAAGAAACTTTTCAGTTTTAGACAACCAGCAGCAGCCACCATATATAGAGCAGGCGATTCCTGCGTTTGACAATTGTTTTAGTTTTTATTTTAAAATGGCGGCGCAAAATCTCCAACAAATAAACATATAACGATGATAACAATTTCTTTTTGCAAAGTTCCTTTTTAGGTTTCTTTGTTTTTCTTCGTTGTATCTTCAGCACAAAACTTGTCAACGCAAATGTCCACAAATTTTCACCAGGATTTTTTTTGGTATTTTTTTTTTTTTTGGTTTGATTTTTCTTTGGAGGAAAAATTAATTTAAAGAAATTTTTAAAGCACAATTAATGTGACAAAAAAAATCTTTGCATTTTAATTATTTCTAATTTGCATTAAAGCGAACTAATACTTTTAATAACATTTCAACTAACATTCAAGTCAAATTTGTTGAAGCTTTTTTCTCTATTACAACATTTCTTCTAAGACAAAGTTCCCATTGTGCTTTTTCAGCCCACTTAGAAAAATGTACACACTTTATATTAGCCACACAGTAATTGCTTGCATACCATCTCCACTTGCTTCACTAATTTCAACTTCTACACAATTATTTCACGTTTCTTTTCTAATTTAATTTCATTTAACATTTTGTTTTTTACTTTTATTTTCTTATCTCTTCATTATGCAATTCTGCTTCCCTTTATGCTAATTATCGCAACTGAAAAAAAACCAAATACAAGCAAACTAAATTTACGCTTAATTTCATTTTTGCAAACAGAAAACAGTTACAGCTAAGCAACAAAAGTCATTACAAAATAATCTCAACAGAAAACAAACTCATATTCATTTGCAGTCCTTAAATGAATCTGCCTGTGCAGTCTTTCCCTTTCTCATTCTCTCTACTTCCCTAAACTGTCATAACATTTCTGTCAAGTAGCGTTCATTATCGTATCATTTCCGGCACTATTTTATACTATTAGACGTGTTTGGGTCTGTATCTAGCCAGCACAGCTACAGGCACAAACAAACTTTGGAACCCAAATGGAAACATCAAAATAACAGATGAAAATACGTGTAAAAAATTCTAAAAATGGCAACAAATCAAATAATTATAAAAAAGAAAAACAACTGATAGTCATGTAGGCTGGCAACAGGCAGGCAACCAGGATCTAATTGAGTGACATTTAAGAGAGAGCAAAAAAAAAAAAAAAATGCAAATAAAGTTGGGACAAGAATCATAAATTTTAACCTAAAAAAAAAATAACTAAGCAAACAGTCATAACGTCAAGCGAAGAGCAGCAGGAGAAAAAAATATAAAGATGAGGAAAGTCGAGGCAGACTAAGATTTTGCTATTTAGCTTTCGGCATTAGCAGCGCAAGAGCATAATTTTTTTTAGTAATACCATTCGTCTACCCAAGGGAATAAATAGCAACGAAAGTGAAACGCTAATGCTATTAAAATTAAATTGCTCGCGTTCTTAGGCCTAAAATTAACAGTTCGAAAAAATTTTAGAGTTTGGACAAATTTGTACAAGCTTCCGAATCGTATTTTACATTTTGATTTAAATACAAAAAAAAAGGATATATAGCAGACTTTTTAAATATCACATCTATGTAATATAATTATACACCTTTAAACAAGAGACATTTGAACACAAGTTGTGATGTATAGAAGATTAAAAAAATCCATGTTTTGCTAAATACCATCTCCTATGAAATATGCAAAAAAATTGTATATAAATATCTTAATTATGCATATTTTTTTTTATTTAAATGTATTCCAAAAGAAAAGTATAAGTTTGGAGGCAATTTTGTTTTATTTCATAAAAAGGATATATGGCGGCCTTCTAAAGTTATTATAATATTAAGAACAATATAATAAAATTCCAAAGCGAAGGATATTTCACAAGTTGTGGTATAAAAATTTTTTTTGAAAAATCTTGTTTCGTAAAAAAAAATTTAAATTTTAATTACAAAAAATTCTTTTTTTTTAAGAACTTAAACATTTTTATTTTAATTTTTAAATCTAATTATAGACAATTTGCGTAGTAAAAACAGACTGTCTCTAGTCTAATAAAGGTCCTTCCAGTCAATCTAATTCTAAGAGTTTAATTCCTCTTACCCACTTGTTTCTTCTTAATTGAAAATAAAAATAAATGAGAAACTAAGAACAAAATGAAGACAACACCTGCTAAATGTTTCTATTAAGTACTGTCGCCACAGTCGAAAGCCAGAAACATAAAATAAAACACCTGCTTGTAATAACAAGGGGCAAAGCATAACAATAGCAACATTTCAAGAACCGTAAGCAACTAAGTGTTGTCAACAACAAGTATCTTTCATATCTGTGATAAAATAGAAATGAAGGCAAAAAAAAAAATATATGAAAAAGATTAAAAACATGGAAGAGACTCTTCAAATTGAACGAAGTGTACAGGTAAAATTACCCAGAGATTTATTAAGTGTTAAGATGGTGGGGAATCAAAGAAAGGTGTTGAATAGGATAGCACTAAACGTTAGCCTTTTATTTCTGCAAGCAAATGCCTTTTAGGCCTTACAAAATGCTTTTTGTAATAAATATTTTATAATTTTTGACCACTTCAGTAGGCACGAACAAAGCATACATCATCTACAGCTTTTGAAATTTAGTTATGAAAAGAGTAAATAATGAAGAAAAAGGACTTGCTTATAATACAATTGCAGCTTTCTACATAATTTGTTGTTGAACGACTAAATGCAGCTGTAGGTATGTGCTTCTTTATTACTGCACATACATAAGCCCAATTAAAAATTCTCTTTTTGATAAGGAATAACAAAACAAACAAGAAAATATAGCAATAATAACAAAGCAAACAATATTGTGCAATTGTTTGGTTCTGTGTTGCAGCAGGATATAAAAATCTCTTTTATATTTCTACCAGTTTCTGTACCATTATGACAGCTGGCCTCTATAGCGATGTTCATATTTGAGTGTTTAAGTGTTTAAGTGTTTGTATGTGGTTATTTTATTAGGGGAGAAGCTGGTCTTCACTTTGTTAACTTCAACATTTTGCACTTATTGTTGTTGATGCTCTTATGAAAGACCGCAAAGTAGGCAACAGTTTTTTAATTCACATTTTTTCTTATTTTTTTTATTTATATAGTCATTATTTTGTATGAGATATTTGTGTATGTGCACACATCTGTATGTATGCCAGTACGCATTTTTCACTTGAGGTTTTTTATGTTTACATTTTCATTTTAATAACCAACACATTGTATTGCAATTTTTCCTTCTTATTTAAAATATTTTCTGTGCAAAATTGGAGTGCGACTAAGTGCATTCCAGCTACAGTAAGGAGTAGAAATAATAGGTATCTGCCACCAAAAATAACAAAAACTATCAAGAAAAGTGTACTCCTAATGTGAAAAGTAGAATTTATTTCAACGAGCCAGGAAGAGGTAATTTGGTTAAAATTTCGATTTGCATGAAATTGATATATTTTTATTTATTCAGCCAGAAATATTTTTTAATACATTCCTTTATCACAACTCGTAGTGTTTTAAGCTTTTCAAAAAAATATAAAAAATTTTAAAGCAGGACAAACCTTTTCAGAACGCTGCATATATCCTTTTTTCTCTTTTTTTAAAGAAACTTATCCTCTTTTTGACTTACTTAAAATCTATATTTAAACCTCAAATAGTTTTATTATTTATTGTAACATAAAATTTGATAAGTCTAGCGGTTTCTGCTGAAATTATCCTTTTATTTGGCAAATTCCTATCTAAAACTAGTTTATTATGCCGTCATATATCCTTTTTTTGGACTTCTTAAAAATCCGCCAAACATAAAGAGACAATTTTGTCTGTTAGTGTATGCTTGTTTCAAATATGTTTGTCTGCCTGTATGTTGCTTTATAAGTTTGTTTTATGAGTTTTAAGTGTCTTTGTTGAGTAAAAATTGTTTACCTTTTTAAGCGATTAAGTGTTATTGTGTTTCATTTTGCCTTTTTGCCGTTGCTATTGTTGTTACTTGCTGCTG
Organism: Ormia ochracea; assembly: GCA_963402855.1. Classification (NCBI taxonomy): domain Eukaryota; kingdom Metazoa; phylum Arthropoda; class Insecta; order Diptera; family Tachinidae; genus Ormia; species Ormia ochracea. The sequence continues at coordinate 47,451,076 of OY727106.1, forward strand.
TTGCATAATAATGTTGTAAGTGAAATATAAAGCAAGAAATTAAAAAACAAGAAATTATTAATATTATATGCGTATGTATGTTTTTGAAATATTGAAAAGTTTATTCAACAAAGAAAGGACGCACATATACATACATGGAACTTTTTGTGGTTAATTAACATAATTGAAAATATGTGTTCATTCACTTTGCATTTTTAAGTCCTTCTCTCTTTGCTTTTGCTTTGCGAAATGGTTTTTTCTTTTAAGTGGTTTAAATGGCGAAAAATTAAAAAAAAAAGTAGTTACTTATTAAAGGATTTCTTAATGTTTAATGACAGTTACTAATGGGTTAACCCATTCCGAACGATAGTTTTGGTTAGTCATTGTAGGCAGGTAAATATTTAATGATCTTAAATTGTAGAAAATTATTTTTTTATTCATTCTTTTTTTATTTGCATGTGTATGCTGAAGTTAAATAAGTTTTTTCTCCCGAAGTTCTGCTCTACTTAATGTATGCTTTTAATTTGAAATTACTTTAATGTAATTAACGTTTGCATTTTCCAAACCCAACTGACCCAAATCGCAATTCATTCATTCATTCTTTTCACTACAAAAATAAATTTCATATTTCAATTTCATAGTTTTTCACAACAATAAATTACAATTTACTGTAAATGTTCGCTAAAGCCTATTTGGCCCCCCTCCTTAAATTTAATGGCTGCATAAATTTCTGTTAAAACATCGTTGAAGCTCCAACCAGCTGAACACAGATTTAGTTCGCTCACATGTCCTTTAGTTTAGATGATGTGGTTGGCTGTTAGCGAATATTTAAGACTTGGGCACGTTTCAAATTTTAACAAATTTTAAAAGCTACAAAAAAAAAAATAAAAAACATGGAAAAAAAATCGCCGACCATTCATAGGCCTTTCATTTAAGAGCTCATAAAGTTAATGTATACAATGAGTATTTATGCTTTATGATGATTACGATGAACAGGAGACTTTTCACACTTTTTGCCAACTTTCTTTAAGTGTTGTGATGTTGGTTTGTCTGCAGGTGTCCTTATAAATTTTTAAATGGTATTTAGCGCTACCAGAACGATCTTGGTATTATTATGTTTGCGATTCATATAAAATAAATATTTTTGTTTTAAATAAACAAACGCTTTTCAAAACGGCTTTATTGTTTAATAATGAAGACAAGGACTCCATGGGAGGAATTGTTATTAGTTAACTCTAATCCTTGCGATAAACGTATTTATTCAACTTTATATTTTATTTCATTTATAAGTATAAATGCAGTCAGAGTTTCTTAAAATAATCCTTTACAAAATTCTTTCATAAAAAAGGATGTTAAAAATAATTTTTCATTAAAAATTCTTTTACAATTTGTGGCTTCTTTCAAGTCTTAGAATACTGAAAACAAATTTTTAAAATCTTAATTACCGAAAAGCAAAACGTATGTATATCCTTTTTTTCGTAGCATTTAAAAAAGTTGTTTAAACTTTCAAAGATAAACACAATTTCAAATTTTTCTTAAAAGTCTAGTTATGTGAATGCTTCTGACTGCCAGTCTGAGGCAGGATAGCGTTGATTCACTTGTAATATAATATATTTTTGAGTATTTCTAAAAACGTTACTTATAACAATCCGTTGTTTTGTCCGCTAAAGGCATCGTATTAGTTTATTTAAGAAAAGTTTCTTCGCTTGAAAGCTCTTCATATATCCTTTTCTAATTTTCTAATCTTTTTTTATTGTTATAAAATTACTGTACAATATTTATTTTTAAAAAAGTATAAAGTTTTGTAAAATTTAAACAAACAAAGTATTTTTTAATTGTATTCTACAACAACTTTAATCGTTCTCTGTGTTTAAAATAGGCAAAAGATCCTTTACAAATCTTTATTTACTTAAAAAAAAGCTTTTTAAGGAAGAAAACGAAAGCGTACTAATATAATTGCAGGCAAATATTGACGGAATCTCTTACGTATTAAAAGTGAAAAAACATATGCAATAACTGTTTGTTCCCTTCTATAATATTTAGTAAATGTTTACAGGCTTTATAACAAATATATTAGTTTCCTGACATAAAAATATACGTATATAAAGTCCTCATTTCTTCTCATACAGTCAATTAGAAAATGTACATTTATTTTTAGGGCTTTTAAAATTCGTTGCAAGCCCCGTGTAGCATTTCTTCCTTTGCATTAGTATACACGGTTACCTCAAGTGAGCAGTTTAGCAAAAGCAGCAACGGCTAAAAGGACCTTCCATTATACCTGGCATTTAATGATTTCATGTTCTAATACACACACTCTTACTCATGCACATTTAGAGCATAGTTGTCTGTTCACTGCTAAAGGACTCAGCTTTACGTTGTACAAGCACAACTTTGAGCATGTTTAGCATAATGTTCGCCTAAAACATAATAATGTTAATGAAGTTGAGACAAATGACAATAACAGCGATGATTATGTTTAAAAACAGACAAGCATTGTCTATTAAGCCTTGCACGATTTAAGCAGTGCAGTAATAAAACAATTTTTATTTTTTTCGTTTCATTTTACTCGTACTCTTGCTGTGCGGCAAGCTGGAATCTATTTTATTATTTTGGCACTGTATTGCTTTATTCACAGATCACATACATTTTTTATGTCACAAATACGTGACAATTATTGTCATTATATGTTTCTGTGAGTCCTTCATATTTAAGTAAGAGTATTTATGTCTTTAGAAGCAGTAGTTCTATTAATAATAGGCAAAGTTAAAATATTAACTGTTGCTTTAGAAACGGCAAGGACACGTGCAAAATATAAATTTAATTTAAAATGTTTAACATTTTTGTATAATTAATACATAAAATAAATTCTCATCGCATCGAAATAAAAACATTTGATATGAAATCCCCTGAGAAAGGAACTTTTCTAAGTGTACGTCCATTAATTTTTATACCGTTTACTATATAATTTTAGCAAAAAATTTTTCAAATTGCAACAAATGCTGTAGCAAGAATTTTTTTTTTTTCCAAATAAATTTATTAAAAAAGAGGAATTTCTGAAGAATTCCCTCTCATTTTAAAATTTTTTTTTATTGCAAAGGCAAAATTTACAAAAATTTTACTGCGCTCATTTTTCAGTTTAAAAAATTGCTTTCGGTAATGTAAAACATGTTTATAAATTGAATATTAAAATATTTTCCCCCGGTTTTATAAAAAATTCACATTTTTGGTGATTTAAGTTAAATAAAATTTTAATATTTCAAACTTTACTTTTCTTTTTTCTTCTTTTTTTACTTTTTCTTAAAAGCTTTTTAAATGGTAATCAGCTGAGAAACTTGGTAAACAATATTTAAACTATTCTCTCAATTTGCTTTGGTTAAGGAATTTTTTTTAGAAATTTAAATTATAAAAAACTCAGCCAACAACTTGTAGTTTTGTCTGCTCTTTAAAAGCCCATTCATATTTCTTTAATATAACATTTGGTTTTGAGGACCTCCATATATCCTTTTTTTGAATATTTCGGAAAATGCTTGTCAATAATTTTATAAAAATTATTTTTGTAGTTTAAAAATTATTCAACGTAAGAATTAAAACTATGTATATTGCAAGCATTATTTATTCATTTTCTTGTATATAGTTGTATTTAGTTTTCCTGTATTTATAGAAAATGTTAAGATATGTATTATAATTTTAGTAAATAGTTTTACATCACAATTCGGAAATTTTTATATATAATGAATCTCGTTTAGTTAAATGTACATATCTCAACCAATTACAAAGTATCCCATATATCCTTTTTGGAATTTACTTTAAAAATTAGCGTTCATAAGAACATAGCACACATAAATTCTATAATATAAATTTAAGTCTTTTCTTTCCGGGATGCTACCACTGCATTAGTGTTTTTGCACAAATTTTCGAACAAAGCGACTTTATCAGGCAATTGTTGTTAAACTGTAAGATATCTAAAGCTTTAGAGCTTTTTCAAAAATCTTCATATTGAACATAAACTTTTATGCAATAATACAGTTAAGAGAATTACTGCTATTGCTGTTAACTCCACATGTGCTTAAAGTTCTTAAAGGAATCACAAAGAAATGTAGAGAACAAATGCATAGATATATTGTTAAGAATACATAAAGCCAAAGAATTATATATCAGTTTTTATGTAACAATCAAATGAAATTAGCAAATTTTTTTTTTTTCGTAAACAGTTTAAAAACGTGTCAACTAATAAAGAACATTGAAGTTAACGACACAATTACTACTTTTCTGTAAGCTTTTATCTGCATGGTAATAAAGGAAAAGCTTTCAAGAGTAGTAAAAGTAGAAATGTATACCCTTGAATGTTAGTTTTCAAAATCGAAAAGTTATACCATAAAAAAAATACAATTATGACATGATGTGAAATGAATTATAAATTTATAATTGTTAATTGTATATTAATTTCTCAACGATAAGATTTTTTTTTATACTATAAAAGCTTTCTGTTGAGCTTTTCGTAGTTACTTTAGTTAAGTAAAAACATGTAGTAGCACTTAGATAGCAAATCCTGGTCAAAAAAGTTTTTAAAGCCATGAGCTGGTAGAAGAAAGCTGTACTATACACAATTTAAAAGCTTCTAAAAAACGAATAAGTTCACAAAGAATAAAAGTTAATAATAAAGGATAAAAATTCTAAGCGAAATTTCTAGATTAGTTGAAAAATAACCATTTTAGGATTTACAAAGGTTCTTAAACGAAGCACCAAAATTTACAACAATATATTTTTCCCCCCATTTAACTTGTTTTAATCTAAAGTTTGCATGTTGCCGGTGAAGAACTGTGCTTTTTTCAACAATATATTTAAGTGTTGGTTGTAGTGGTGAAAATAATTAATAGCCTTATTATTTATCCCCTTGTGCGCCATCTATTGGCGAATAGCATAAACTGTGAAGATGTTAAACTAAAAAGCCGAAAAGCTTTATTTTCATTTGATGTCGGGCAGTAAACTTTTGATATAATAAGCAACAGCTTCAGCGATGGCTTTTATAGCAAAAAGTTTTGGTATTCACCAAAATCCGTTTAAGAAATAAAAGCTTTTTGGAAGTTTTTAAAGTTATAGCGTAACTGTATAGCACTTTTAATATAATACAATGGAAATAGCAATATAGCAAGGGCAACAGTTCTACTTTTAAACACGTATGATAGAAGTAATCTCCCGCTAGCCATTCGTCATTTGGAACATACGAAATGGTTAAAAGGGAAAAGCTCTAACATGACTGAGCACCAAAGACCAGCCACATAAGGATTTAGAGCAAGTATCCATGCAGAAAAATTACAAAATTGGTTTTGCATAAAGTTAAATGCATAAATAAGAATTATGTTTCACATTTTAGGAGGAGCTTAACATAAATACAATTTAAATTATTCATTAAGTGTGTTTCTTTATGTAACGAAAGTGGGCCGAAAGCTTTTTACTAACATTTATTAAAAAAGCCTTCGGGTAAATTAAATATGGTATGTTTTAATCAAATAAATACATAATCACAATTATAACAAGGTTAAACGTCTTTAACAACTATTTTATATTAATTGCTTGTTAAACATACAAACACTGCAACTTTATTTCTTTCCTTCCTTTCGTGGGCAAAAAAGTCCTGTAAGTATTAGTTTTTTTCTTTCTCCATCTTGAGAATAAAAAATTTGTGCATAAATTGAAAATCGTTTTAGCATGCAAAATTACATGGCAAATTGAGCAGCATCTACAATAAAAATTAGTTTTGTATACAAGCAACTAACGCACACACACTCACCCACGCCTGTTTACAATTATAAAAGGCCCTAGGATTTTAGTCCTTTGGCTTTCTTTCAAAAGCAGACCTTCTGCGAAAAAAATGTAGTGTAGCAATTTAGGAGCATTTTTTTATTTTTAAGCTTTAAAATAATTTTTATTTTATAAATTGTCAGTTATAAGAGGAAAATTAATTTTAACTTTTTTCAAAAATTGTTTATATGTTTATTTCATTAGATATTATAATTCTTAGTTACTCAGAGTTATACCGGCAATTGAGGTATATTAGAAGGTAATTTTGAATAATATTTAATTATTCAAAAAGAGGTGTATAATTAGGGTGGTGCCTTATAATTAAAAGAAATGCATAATAGGAATTGAGTTTGAGATATTTTTGGCGCGACTTGCCGATTGTCGATGCATTGGCCAAGAGAAGGTATACTTTGAATCCTTTTTCACTGCATTAGAGACCGCTGTCGAAAGGACAATCTTATATTGTTTTCAATCTGCAGAAATCACCTTCAAGAACATTCAATTTACATTACAACGATTGATATTTCTATTCTTTAAAACATTAAGGACTAGACCTTTTAAGAGCTTTTTAAGGTGTATACCTGTTAGCGAAACCATTCAGCCGCCCAGTAATACAAGGAGAAAACGCCAAACAAGAAAAAGCAAAGCTTTTCATTTCTGCAGGGTAATGTGATGCCTCAAATTAATTAAAAAAATTATATAATCAAAATGCCGTTACAGGCCTCTCTGCAAAGGCCTAGCGACAACGTTCAATCACCAACGCAATTTAAAAAAGCAAATATCAATATTAAATCTTGAAAGCATTCTCTGACTCTCTAAGTGACGTATTACATCGATATCAAAGGCATTATTACAGTTCCTCTTTTATTTTGTTGAAGACTTGTTGAAACAGTAATAATAATAATAATAACAATAATAATCGTACATGTTTGTTGCAAGTATGCATTTATACGAATGAGTGCAACTGCCAATTTTTCCTCTTTCAAATCAATGTTTGCAAAGGATTTATGCTTAAAAACATCTTCAATGATGTGCAAGGACTTAAACATATAAAGAAACGCACACACGCCATTTATAGAATCGCAGCCTTAACAAATAGCCATTTAGTTTGCCATCTAAACGGTTTAAATAATTTAGGGTGTGCTGGAATTTTTATATAATTTTACAAGCTTTTTTCTGTAGTTTTTTAAATTATTGCGTCTTTTTAACTTTATTGCAGAAAGCTCTATTCATTTTCTAGAGTTAATTATAAAACCGCTATTTAACAACTCATGTGCACATCATTCATTTCAGCTTCCATAATACAACATTTTTTACATGTTTGCTTGTATCATTCGCTATTGCTGTAGATGCTGTTGTTTTTGTTGTTACTCACTACAAAATGGTTAATCATCAACTATTTTGGTATGCGGTTTTCAGTTGCAGGCAACATTGTTGTAACGAATGCCTGCATGCAGAATATCTAAAGGATGAGCGGAAAAAATATCCTTTTTTATTAATACATATTTTCATAATTATTATTGGCAAATGAATGCACAAAATAATGAAAAAATATATGTTGATTTAATGTGGTAAGCTCTGAGGCAATATACAGCTGTTGCCAACTAATTGGAAACGCATGTACCAAACGACAACCAAAAGAGTTTAGTTGAATGTGTCTCCTAAATGGCCGTTATATTTTTTCCTAAAATACTTTCATTGTTTTCGTTACTCTTTCTGCTATGAAACGCATACACTTTTTTTGTTGTGGATTTCATATATCGTTATATTTTTTGAAACTTGTTTACTTCTTACTATATTGAATTCAGTAGACGTGCGGCAGCTAATTGGAAACGATTATTTTGCGATCAAAATTTTCGAATTAAAACGAAAAAGTGTAAAAGTTTTTGGTAATTATTTTTTAGTGGACTTCGATTTAGACCTAAAGTCATCATTTTTTTTTAAGATTTTTAATGGGAACAAATAAAAGTTGTACTCTGGGCAGCGAAGCGCTATTGTTGAGCTTCGTGCAGCTGGAAAGTCATACAGAGAAATTGCGGAGCAGCTGAAATGTTCCAAAAAAATGGTTTTCAATGCAATACGTCATTTGCATAAATACAACACGGTTTCTAACGTTCTGCGAAAGAAGACGCCAAGAAAAACATCAGCGCAAACCGACAGATTAATAAGGCGTATCTCCAAAGTCGATCAAAAACTCTCATCCACAGCCATTCAGCAAGAAATACAAGAGTCGAGCCACGTGACAATATCCAAGAGAACAATTGCACGCCGTTTAGTCCAAGCTGGCTTACATGGGAGAGCAGATCGAAAGAAGCCAATGTTGAGTAAAATTCAGAGAAAACGGCGAGTTGAATTTGCCAGAGCACATTGGAATTGGACAGATAGCCAAAAGGAATATGTGCTTTGGAGCGACGAAACAAAAGCAAATCGTCTTGGTCCTGATGGTCGGAGGTACGTACGGCGGCCCATTAATCAGGAATTTGACCCTCGCTATGTTTCCCGCGTTGTGAAGCATGGTGGAGGGTCTATAATGGTATGGGGATGCTTCGCCTGGAGTGGTGTTGGCCCAATTTGTAAAATTGATGGAACTAGGAATACCGAAAAATACATCGAAATTCTTAAAAACATAATGCTGCCATGGGCTGAGGAGAATTTGCCTGTTATATGGAAATATCAGCAGGATAATGATCCGAAGCACATGACAAAGCTGACTCAAAAATTTTTTCAAGAGAATTCAATCGATGTTTTGGAGTGGCCATCATGCAGCCTGGACTTAAACCCTATTGAACACCTATGGAGTGACGTAAAAAGATCTGTAAGCCGGGAAAATATAACAAATATGAAAGATCTTTTTGATAAAATAAAGGTGGCGTGGGAGTCAATACCAGTGGAGCGATGTCGACGCCTAATATCTTAAATGCGTAGCCGGTGTGAAGCAGTGTTGAAGCAAAAGGGATTTGCAACTAAATATTAACCAAAAATAAGGCCATTGACTTGTTAACATTACTTATTTCTATATAATGTGTTATCGTTTCCAATTAGATGCCGCTCTATAATTTGAAGACTGAGACCTACAATTAAAAATTTAGCTAATAATGAATATTTCTTTTAAGTTATTTATCTTCTTTGTTTACATTAGATAATATTTGAATATAATATAGTGAAATACATTTAAAAAAAGTATATAATACAACAGTTATACACCTAACACGTCTATACTACAATGCGTTTCCAATTAGTTGTCAACAGCTGTAGCTTTAAAAATAAATTTTTAAAATTTAAAAAATATATATTTATTGCGCGAAAAGGTTATGAATAAGAAAATTTCAGACCTGTTCTGAAAACGGCAAGAAAAAAAATTAATTGTGATTTTAAAATAAAAATGGTGTTCCGAAAACAAGAAACCTTGTAAATTCTCGCCCAGATTTTATCCTTGCAACACCACAAGAATTCAATCGTCCGGCTTTTATTTCAATTTGAAAATGTTCGTTTTTATTTCATGTAAAATGAGTTTAAAATAACGAAAATCAAAATTGCTAGTATTAGCATAAAAAGTCAGTAGAGATCATCGAAGGTTATACATTTGACTTATTATAGAGTTCAATATAAATGAGATAAAAAAAATTAAGAAAACTTTGAAAGACGTTTAATAGATCACGTCAAAATCGGACATTAATTTTTTTTTCGATTTCAAATTACCTTCCTAATAAGTGACAAAGCCTAGCGTTTGTTCTCACAATTCTTTTAAAAATTAATCTCATTTTATAATTGACTACGAATTGAACACTATGAATGAAATGCGTTCAAAGGCTCAAACAGACAATATGGGTTTCATAGTTGAACGCCTTGCTTTTGGTCATTTCGCTGGTGGTGACATTTTCACTCCAGTAGCTTTGCAGCGTCTCAAACTGATGGTGGAGGACATTTATAGTCAGTACACAGTGGGCATGGTAGCACGTCTCTGGCCTCTATTGGAGAAATACAACGATCTCTTGCTGCAGTGGCACTCATCTGGTTTGGACAAGTTTTGGGAATGGAAAATTACAGCTGAATATTTAAATGTCAATGAACAAAATCAAGTGGAAGCTTCTAAGCATAACATTTTAAACCGTGGCCCCACAAAATTGACTGTTAAGAATTTTGCAGGCGTAATAGTTTTATGGGTTGCAGGTGTCATATTAAGCGCAATAGCGTTTGCGTTCGAAATTTGCAGGTTTAAATGTATACGGTAAACTTGGATTTGCAATTAAAAACTTACGGCTTTTACACAAAATACTTATATTTACCTTATATCGCAGTTGTAACCAAAGATGCTGTTCGTTTAATAAACATCAGAGCAAACATTATTTAATGTGGCTGAAAAATAAAATTTGATTGTTAAAAAATTCAGCCTAAAGAAGGATCAAATACAAGCCCACTCACCTCCTATTTATTCGTTGTCATCTTCTTGTGATTCTTCTGAAGCAACTGCTGATCCACTCACTTTTTATTTTATCACAAATTTTAAGAAACCTCATACTTTTTTTCTTTTAATAATTTAATTTAATTCATTTATTTAGATTTACCTTTTACCTTTTCTTTTTTTTTTAACTAAAAACCAACTAAATTCACACACAATTTTTATTTTCCAAAAAAAAAACTTAAGAAGCAATTTTTCCACAAATTTACCATTTAATTCTCTAACTGCTTCTGACCAATGCACACACTCAACCATTTTAAGCAAACGAGCGATTACAAACTAATGGCGCTGCGCTGTCGACTGCGCAGCTTTGGCTTATTAAGGAACGCCAAACAATGATAGAAGAAATTTCCGAAATTACTAAAGAATTTTCCACCTTAAAATGCAAAACGATTAGAAACGTTCATATGATTCCAATAAATCACTTGTTAGTTTATGGAAATTAATTATTTAAATAGAAATGTAATACTTTTAACTAATTTTATTTAATATTTTACAGAGCGACACCAATGAAAAAATCATATTACCGAAAACCTTTGAATAAAGTGAAAGAATAATTGGTATGGGTGAGGTACTCATAACAAGAACTATTTCCCGCGAAGTATGTTTGCGTCAAATGCCATTAATCAGACAGGCGTGATTCACTTTTAATATTTTGTTTGACACTTGGCAGCTGTGAAATCACTCGTTACTTCGCTGGTGTGTCAACCTCATATACGCTTTTGTAAGAGATGGTTTTTTCTAACGGAAAAGACAAAGTACGTAAAATATGAGTCGCTTAGATAGTTGCCAGATGGCGAAATTGAGTGGTTTTTTTTTTAACCCGACGATTTCAGAAATCTAGTGACCAATTGAACTTTTTTTAATTATTTATTTTTTTAAATTTTTTATTTTAATTATTTATTGAAGGAAATGCAAAGTGTATGTAAGACGAGATTTGTTTCAAAAACAAACGGCTAACAATTTATGGAAAGATTAAAGAACATATTTGGTCTTAGGGTATAAAATTGTCAAAAATTTATAGGCGTTTAAAGGTGCCCCTCCCAGTCACAATGTTGGTTAAACTAGTCAACAACTAGTATCCTTAGCATTCATAACATAAAAAAGTGTTGAGAAAAATTCTTGTGTTTGAATAATATATACGTTAATGATGCTGTGCTACTGTAGCTGGAATTCGTCCATGAATGACTATATATATATTTCCACCTTACTGTTTATATTTCTCCGAATTCTACGCAGAGTTGCTCTTATTAGAAAAATAATATTTTTTATTTATTGCCCATCTTTAAATTTATAACTTAATTTTTCATAAAAGTTATTTTAAATTCCACACTTTCAGAACTATTTTCAAATCTATATTCTCGTACTTAAGAAAACACTTTCCATATGTATTCATACCATTAAAAAATCGTCAATATCAGTAAAAACGTATCACTCCTGCGAGAAGAATCGAAAACAAAGAACCGATATTGTGCTGCCTACTCTGCTGCTTTGATGGGCATGTGTATGGGGCTTTCCATTAGGTGACTACACATTTTAAATTTAAATAAAACAAAAATTTTTTTTACCTTGAAAAATGCAATTACAAGCCTATGTTTTGAAGGCAATGTCATTCAAATGATCCATGTTTTTATCGGATATTGTGTATTCGGAAGAACCTAATTTTTGCCTGAGAGGTTTTGTTACTAAGCAAAATGTGCATATTTGTGGAAAAAGTAATCCATACGAAGTATATGAGACACCATTAAATTTGATTCTCTCCATGCGGAACTAGTAGTTTCATTTTTCAAAATAAAAAAAAAACACAGTTGCCTTGATACATGATACATTTTTTTTTTTATCTAAATTTAAAGTGGGTCGGCATGTTTTAACATGATTAACTACAGTTAATCATGTTTTCTGTCTCTCGAGGCTTCCGTACTTCCATATCGCCGTTGTAACACACGTACATATACAAGAATGCGTTAGTTTCATAACAATTTCTGTTAACTAAAAATGATTCTGAAACCTGGCATAAATTATTTCTTGCTCACTTCTGATTTAATTTAAGAATGTCGCGGATTAAATTTGTTTTTGCACGATTAATGTTTTTAATTCTTATTTTCCTTCTTACCAGTTGCTTGGTAACGCAACAGTTTCTCATGGCAATTACACATTCTAATTTTTGATTGAGTTTTATGTTGCTGATAAAAGCCTAAAAGTATAATACGAAATAAGGTACAACGTACCAAAGTATTTTAATATAAAAATTGTATCAGCAGGACGAGCAGGATGAGCAGGGAAATAAAAACAAGCATTGATATAGACTTCCATTGTTGTTTTGCTGCAGATTCCATTTACATACGGCAATGACGAGTTATTTGACGACGGCAATAAACCAAATATTTTTCTATTTTATCTATTTTCACTTATTTATTAAAAAAGCCACTCGAAGGTTTTGTAATATTTTTTATTGCATTTATTTGTATTTGGAATTTTGTAAATATTAATTAAATGTTGCCAAGGCTTAAAAAAATGGCGAAACAAAAATGTAATTTATAATTAAAAACTTAAAAAAAAAACTTTTTGAACACACACTACTAAAGAATTGAGTTGTCGAAAACTGCTACTTGATATCGAAAGCCATAGGCAGAATATTTCCAAGGGTTGGTTCTACACCACCAAGGGGTCGTACTCGATTTATCACTGACCTTTTGTTTTCTTTCATTATAATTTTTCATCGTGACCACGATTGCTTTATTATAAAAAATTCGACTTATACAGACCCTTCCCGCTAGACCTTTCTTATGGTAATGGCGGCCTCTGTCTCTAGGCATTCCCCTGTTATAATAATAAATTTATTACTGCCATTTTAATTTACTGCTCTTGTAGTCATAACAACTTTGTACACGATTTCATGCCATTAAATATAAATTTTTGTTTTTCATTCAACTGAATTTTATTTGGAAAAAGTTGGGAAAGCAAATAACAAATTCTTACAAATGATGAAACAAATTTCATGCTGCGAAACCTTAAATATGAATACAACTGCAAAATAAATAAATTTAAAAAAAAATAATATCAACCTCCGGTTCTTGTGCTGGTGTTTATCAGAATAATTTTATATTTTCCAAAAAAAGTTTCTCTTTGAAAGTATACAGCAAAAAAAGAAAAAAGCAAATTAAAATCTGATCAAAACAAGTCATATGAAAACTTGTATAAATTATATTCTGATGGAAAATATACTTGAAGAGAAAAACAAATTTATGTGGCAATTAACTTGCAATAGAAGTTCCAGCTTAAGAATGAAAAAACAAAAAATTTTTTTTTTTACTTAAAATAAAAAATTAGCGAAACTCTTAAAATTGTGATAAAAATAGATCTATTCCGAAATGATAAGTAGGTTAAATTGTATTTCAATTATTTAAATTTGAAATCGAAAGAGAAGTTCTCTGTCAACATTTATTATTATAACAGGGGAATGCCTAGAGACAGAGGCCGCCATCATCATAAGAAAGGTCTAGCGGGAAGGGTCTGTATAAGTCGAATTTTTTATAATAAAGCAAACATAGGCAAAACATAGGCTTGTAGTTGCATTTTTCAAGGTAAAAAAAAATGTTTGTTTTATTTAAATTTAAAATGTGTAGTCACCTAATGGAAAGCCCCATACACATGCCCATCAAAGCAGCAGAGTAGGCAGCACAATATCGGTTCTTTGTTTTCGATTCTTCTCGCAGGAGTGATACGTTTCTACTGATATTGACGATTTTTTAATGGTATGAATACATATGGAAAGTGTTTTCTTAAGTACGAGAATATAGATTTGAAAATAGTTCTGAAAGTGTGGAATTTAAAATAACTTTTATGAAAAATTAAGTTATAAATTTAAAGATGGGCAATAAATAAAAAATATTATTTTTCTAATAAGAGCAACTCTGCGTAGAATTCGGAGAAATATAAACAGTAAGGTGGAAATATATATATAGTCATTCATGGACGAATTCCAGCTACAGTAGCACAGCATCATTAACGTATATAGTATTCAAGCACAAGAATTTTTCTCAACACTTTTTTATGTTATGAATGCTAAGGACATTAGTTTTTGACTAGTTTAACCAACATTGTGACTGGGAGGGGCACCTTTAAACGCCTATAAATTTTTGACAATTTTATACCCTAAGACCAAATATGTTCTTTAATCCTACTATAAATTGTTAGCCGTTTGTTTTTGAAACAAATCTTGTCTTACAACACTTTGCATTTCCTTCAATAAATAATTAAAATAAAAAATTAAAAAAAATAAATAATTAAAAAAAAGTTCAATTGGTCACTAGATTTCTGAAATCGTCGGTTTAAAAAAAATCGTCCAATCTCCCCTCTGTTACTGCATACTAAATATTAACCACTCAATTTCGCCATCTGGCAACTGTCTAAGCGACTCATATTTTACGTACTTTGTCTTTTCCGTTAAAAAAAACTATCTCTTACAAAAGCGTAAATGAGGTTGACACACCAGCGAAGTAACGAGTGATTTCTCAGCTGCCAAGTGTCAAACAAAATATTAAAAGTGAATCACGCCTGCTTAATTAATGGCATTTGACGCAAACATACTTCGCGGGAAATAGTTCTTGTTATGAGTACCTCACCCATACCAATTATTCTTTCACTTTATTCAAAGGTTTTCGGTAATATGTTTTTTTCATTGGTGTCGCTCTGTAAAATATTAAATAAAATTAGTTAAAAGTATTACATTTCTATTTAAATAATTAATTTCCATAAACTAACAAGTGATTTATTGGAATCATATGAACGTTTCTAATTATTTTGCATTTTAAGGTGGAAATTTCTTCTATCATTGTTTGGCGTTCCTTAATAAGCTAAAGCTGCGCAGTCGACAGCGCAGCGCCATTAGTTTGTAATCGCTCGTTTGCTTAAAATGGTTGAGTGTGTGCATTGGTCAGAAGCTGTTAGAGAATAAAATGGTAAATTTGTGGAAAAATTGCTTCTTAAGTTTTTTTTTTGGAAAATAAAAATTGTGTGTGAATTTAGTTGGTTTTTAGTTAAAAAAAAAAGAAAAGGTAAATCTAAATAAATAAATTAAATTAAATTATTAAAAGAAAAAAAGTATGAGGTTTCTTAAAATTTGTGATAAAATAAAAAGTGAGTGGATGAGCAGTTGCTTCAGAAGAATCACAAGAAGATGACAACGAATAAATAGGAGGTGAGTGGGCTTGTATTTGATCCTTCTTTAGGCTGAATTTTTTAACAATCAAATTTTATTTTTCAGCCACATTAAATAATGTTTGCTCTGATGTTTATTAAACGAACAGCATCTTTGGTTACAACTGCGATATAAGGTAAATATAAGTATTTTGTGTAAAAGCCGTAAGTTTTTAATTGCAAATCCAAGTTTACCGTATACATTTAAACCAGCAAATTTCGAACGCAAACGCTATTGCGCTTAATATGACACCTGCAACCCATAAAACTATTACGCCTGCAAAATTCTTAACAGTCAATTTTGTGGGGCCACGGTTTAAAATGTTATGCTTAGAAGCTTCCACTTGATTTTGTTCATTGACATTTAAATATTCAGCTGTAATTTTCCATTCCCAAAACTTGTCCAAACCAGATGAGTGCCACTGCAGCAAGAGATCGTTGTATTTCTCCAATAGAGGCCAGAGACGTGCTACCATGCCCACTGTGTACTGACTATAAATGTCCTCCACCATCAGTTTGAGACGCTGCAAAGCTACTGGAGTGAAAATGTCACCACCAGCGAAATGACCAAAAGCAAGGCGTTCAACTATGAAACCCATATTGTCTGTTTGAGCCTTTAAACGCATTTCATCCATAGTGTTCAATACGAAATTGTTGACCAAACGACTGTAAATACTCTGTAAGAAAATAAGAATAGTGAAAATTACAGAGAATTTACTTTTGGCTGTAATGCTATTTTACTTCTGTGTCGGTATCTTTTTCATTAATTGATGCCAACCACGCATAAGATGAGCCAGTCCATGAAAGATTGTGTTTAGCTAATCTTTCCACAGAGTCTGCTGCTTCCCCATATCTTAGAAGAAAACAATTACTCGTATATGTTTTACTTTGGTTGGTAAGAAAAATCAGGAATCCTTACTTGGGCAAAGTCAGAACAGAGGCTAAACCACTTCCATAGATATTTGTACAAATTATATCGAACATATAACAGACAAATAAAATTATACGGACTGTATGGGATTCCACCAAATAGCGGGAACTTTGATTAATAAGCAATTTTAAAGTGATTTTAAAACCAAATTTAAAGCATGACCACCAGCTTGTTGGTTGATGCATTATTACTTGCTCAAACTTACGCGTGATAAAAAGGGCAAAACCTTCTAAAACTAGGCAGACCAAAACAGCCGACCATAACGTGAACTCAAATGGAAGCAGAGGCATATCCCAACTAGTAAGAGCGGTAGCGGCTGGTACTAAGCAAATTACTCCAGAGCGACCCAAATACACAGTCAAATCAACGGCAACATAATCAGGATGGCTAGAAATGATTAATATTTTAAAATTACTAGCTTCTGCTCACAAAGTAGTTCTATACAACATGTATTGAATATAATATATAACACTGTACCTCTTAATTAACTTACACTAAATACATTGCGCCAAGGCCCATGTGTATTTTACCCTCAGTAATCAAACCCATCACTCCATAACCACTGTAGTTGCTGTAGACCAAACCCCACTCCTTCTTTTCAGCTGTAGAAACAATAACAACTCTTGTATGTTCTACAGAATGAAACATTTCTCCAAAAAAATCTACATACATGTATCAAATTGCACAGTGCAATTATATATTTCACAAAATATGTGGCATGTGCGAATTTCAGTGCCATCAACATGCACCAAGTGCGAAGGATTATCTGCCGCCTGGTCGTAGTAAAGGGGTAAACGTTTGAAATCTACAGCGACAAAAGGACGATAATCAAAAGCCGCTATGATAACTTCACGACCTTGTAGGTTGCGCAATTTTCTCGGGCTAAATAAATCTATGTCTGGCTCAAAACTGCGATTTAAGGCATGAAATGTAGATAAATGGAGTAGTTGATCAGGATGCTCCGAACAGCGGCCCACAAATTTGTTGCTTTTTAAATAGAATACCGAAGAATTCTTAAATTCAGCTTCAACAACCAAAATATTTGGCTGGTCTGCAAAAATAAATTTTAAAAACAAATCTGGTAATTTTGTAAAATTGGTGGCATTTACGAGTACCTTTAAACAAGGAGTGCGTAAAATACTCCAGTCGTTGTTGATCCCTGCTGTAGGCAAACAAAAATCTATTATTTACGGAACGCCAGATCGAATAAACGCTGGCTTTATGGAAAGCCTTGGCAAACTTTGGTATGTCGTCTTGAAAAGCTATAAATCCCTGCATTAAAGACTCGAAATAGTAATGATAGACTTTTAATGTTCTTTTAGCAAATTACCTCGCAATGTGAATGCTCTATAGCCGCTATAAGTTTTTTAATTAATTGATTATAAAAAACATTATTTTTGCTATCAATCTCTTCACGCTTACTAAAGTTATAAATATTATTTTCAAAAGCTTGATTTAACTTAAAGGGATTTATGTTCAACCATACAATATTTTTGTCCGCACTATCCACCAAACTGAAATCAAAATTTTGTGGCCAGAGAACGCAAGTGGTGATTAAATTGGTGAAATATTTTTGCACTGCAATTATATAAAAGCAAAATTCTTAATGAACAATTATAATTTATTGCAAATACTTGCCCAAAATATTAATTAGAATATTCCAATTGTTGCTTGCAACCGGTTGCATTATTTGCTGCCGCTTGTTTAGTAACGTTTCACAAACCGAGTACTGCTTGGATTTATATTTATATGACACATTTGACTTCTCCAAAAGAGAGTTTTAGTAGCAATTATATACCTGGCATGTCAGATATCATAATAAATGATTTAAATATTATAAATTATTAACAACTTTAATAACAGCTGGCATGCGTAATATTAACTTAATAATATAGAAGTGCGTGCAAATGGTTTCAACTCACGATATTGAAAGCAACATATTTTTCTACGCAGCAATTCAAATACAATAAATTTCAAATTATTTACACTATAATGCTGAAATGAATTCATACCATAAATTAAATAATTACGAATAAACATTCCCATTTTCAAAAAAATCTTTAAATTGATTACAACCGATTACAAATTTACATTTTGCTACCGCTGTGAGTTGAGTTTCGGTGTAACGAAGTCTTTTCTATTTGATGCAGTAATGCAAATATACAATAAATTATTGACGAATTGTTTTAGCTTTAAGGGATTTTTACTAGTATGATTTTTGGTCATGTATTATCGTAGAACTTTAAGACCCATTCCACCGTGCTTCCGACTAAAAAATTTCCCCTTTTGATTATTACAACTTTAGTAGCGACATAAGCTGTAGTGTGCCCTTGTACTTTAAAACCGAGACTCTGCCACGAGATATGTGACAACATGTTTGACAAATAATATCATTTGCCAAGTATCATTACTAGGAATAAGCTTTTTCCGTCTTGTAAATTGAGAAAAAAGTTAGTGTAGAACTGCATTAACTTGCGGTATACATATACTTCTATATGTGTGTGTGTATTTATTCCACAATGGATATGTTTCTTAGGTGGGCGTGGTTTACGAGTTTGGATCACTTAAAAACAATGTCTTTAAAAAAAAAGTTTTTTTAATTCTACAATCAAATACAAACCATTTATTCAATAAAAATGTTTTTTTGTACTGCATGTCAATAGAGATTTTTTCATCTTCGGATTTGCCCTTCACTCTCAGCATCACATTCGTTAATATATTTTCTTTTTGTAGTTTATAAGTCCAAAAATTATTTCAACTTTTAATTTTTTAAATGGCAAACTCAAGACTTTCTCTTATGAGTCGATAAAGTATTTACAAATAAGACCACCAATTTCAAGCAGCAATTTAAAATACGTTAAGTTGTTGAATCTTTTGCTTTTGTTGTGATTCTTCTGCTTGTTTTTCTTAATAGAGTAATAATTTATTTTTGTTACACCCTGTTAATAAGCTGAACAGCATTGTTACCAACAAAAAATATAAATATTCACTTCAAGCAAAACAGGGCGATTACAATTAATTTATTTGTGTTTGCAACTTAACGTTTTATTTTAATTTAAAAAAATATTAAAAAAAACATATAATTAATTATAATTTTGATTTTGTAAATATTGTGAAATTTCATATATTTTTTTTCCATCGTTGGATCAGCAGATAAGCGGCTTGTTATGCAATAGTTTTTTTTTTTCTTTATTAATATAACTTTGGGTATGCTTTTTTAGTAAAACATTTTAAAAATTGAATTTCCTGAGCAAGCTTCTACAAAAGAAAAACCAAGAGCAAAGAATATCACAAGGAGAGTGAGGTATGCAAATATTGTCGAGGAATGCATTAATGCATTTCCCTTCAGCGCAAAGAAAAAAATCGTGTATAACAATATTGAATAAATAATATATATAATATTTGAATCGAGACTAAGCACGGGTATTGTAATTGCATTCCTCCAATTTTAAGTTTCTCTGACACATTTTATATACCATTAATTCTAGAACAAATGCCGACATGGAAATGCACATACCCAGCAGCCAAACTAAAATAATACCACCAAAATTATTCATATCCAGTTTAACGGGCCCGGTGTCAAAATTAAAATATTTCGAGGCAATTATTTGATTTTGATCATTAACATTTAAATATTCGGCTGTGATCTTCCATTCCCAAATCTTATCAAAACCGGAAGAATGCCAGGCCATAATCAAATCATTATATTTGGGTAAGTGAGGCCATGATCGTGTTACCATGGCCACTGTAAAACCATAGTAAATATCATCGACCATTAACTTGAGGTGATTTATTGATTCTGGTGTAATAAAATCCAAATTGCTTAAATGGCCAAAAGCTAAATGCTCAACGGCAAAGCCAATATTATCTGTCTTGGCAATTTCACGTATCTCTTCGTATTTAAAAACTCTAAAGTTGGCCAAAAGTCGCATTATTAGAGGCTGCAAGAAATTTTTTTTTTATTTATACTAGGCGGAAAAATATTTTCAAACTTACATCATCATGCACATCCTTAAGAGACTCTACCCAGGCTAATGATGTGCTGGCCCATTTTAAATCGTGGCTGTACATCCTATCCACAGAATCGGCAGCTTCGTTTAATCTAAAGTTTTATAAATAGTTTCGAAAGTTTAATAACATATTTTGCATTATTAAAATTTCTTACATGGGCATGGTTAATATGAAGGCTAGGCCACCACTGTAGACACTGGTTATTATAATGTCATGCATATAGCAAGCAAAAAGTATCACTCTTAAAGTATAAGCCTCTACTACATAATTCGTGCCCTGGCTAATGAATAACTTGAAGGCTGATATGAAACCAAATAGGCAACTGGTCCTCCAGTCATCTTTGGCCTCTAAATTGGCCACAAGGTATTCAAACTTTCTACCCAGTAGCAAACAAATACATTCAATTATCAATACGACGAACAAAACTAACCACAGAGTTAGCTTAAAAGGTCGTAAAGGCAAACTCCAGCTAATTATACGAGAAGGTGCGGGCACTAAACAAGTGACACCCGATCGTACTAAAAATGTGCTTATATCCACGTTCATATAATTATTGTTCCTGGAATACAATTTATAATATTTTTTTTTTGTACAAAATCTAATATTCAAAACGTACCAAGCGTACATGCCCGCAAAGGTCATGTCCACCCGCTCATTTATTATCATGCCTATCAGGCCGATACCCGTGAAGTTGGGAAACGACGTACCCCATTCCTCTTTCTCAGCTAAATTTAAAATATTACAAACAATTCTTTTTAATTTTTTGAATGGTAATATTAATTTTTGTTAAACACTCAATATTTCTAAAACAATTTATTATTAATTTTTAAACAAAAAATAAATTTAAAAATTAAAAAAAAAGAAAATTTAAAAATATTTTACCATATATTTAAATATTTAATATATTAAAATATTAATTATTTTATTTAATTATATAGTCAATATTTTATTATTTTGCATATTTTCATAACAAATTTTTATAAATTGATACACCCAAGCCTGTTTTTACGCTGTGTAATAGTGCAAAAGACAGGACATTTTACATGGTTTCAATTATTAATCCAACTGCTTTCAAAAGTCTAAAGATTAATAATTAAAACAGATAATTTATGATTTTATAATTTTAAAGGCTGCAAAAAAATATTTCAAACTTTTTCTTAAAAGACGAGAAAAAATAATTTTTTTAAACCGTGTTATTTCAAAATAAAAACAGGATATCGAAAAGAGAATAAAACTATAAATCTTTTTGATAACATCTTAATAAATTGGTTTTGTTAATAAAAAAATATTTTTTTAAAAATAAAAAATAAAAAAAAATATATAAAAAAAATAAAATCAAACCACTAAAAGGAAACCGTGGAATTGAAAATAGTAAATTTCATACGGGCACCTCATCCACTTACATGTGTCAAATTGCACTGTGCAGTTATAGATTTGACAAAACGTTAGACACAAACGTGCTTCTATCCCGTCAATGTGTACCAAATGTGTGGGATTATCCTTGGCATGATCGTAATACTGCGGTAAAAGTTTAAAGTCCACCGCCACATAAGGCCGATAGTCGAGAGCAGCCACAATTATCTCACGTCCTTGCAGATCTTTTAACTTGTCATTGGAATATAAATCAACGTCTGGTGAAAAAGTCCACTTTAAGGCATCAAACGTCGATAGTAAAATCATTTCTTCGGGGTGGTGGCTGCGAGGACCCACAAACTTGTTGGTTTTCAAGTAAAAAGTTGAGGAATTCATAAAATCGGCTTCAATTACTAAAATGTTGGGTTGATCTGAAATACTTTGTTGCTTTAAAACTTTATAGATTTATTTTATAAATTTTAGAAATTAAAAACATGCAAATTCTGAAAATTCTAGAAATTTGTTAGCATTGCAATGAGTAAATGCTACTAATAAATTCAAGTGATAATTACAAGCAGGAATAAAAAATAAATAATAATAAAAAAAATTAAAAAAAAAAATAAGAAAATAATAAAAAAATATTAGCGAAGCGGAATGGTATCCTTTGCGCGTCTGCAAAGTGACGGGTTTTCTCCTTAATTTCTTCTAAATAAAAACTTTAGAAAATTATAAAAAAATATTTAAAAAAATTGTTATTCTGAATGGAATCTAATTCGAGTCAGATTATTTAAATAGAATTCATATTAATCAATTTTGGAAAAATAAAAACATTTTTAATATATATTTTTGAATTGCAAGAAAGTAATTTTGCATTCACAATATTTTCGATCAGGGAAGTTTTAGTTTTAAAGAATTTTTGAAAACGTTTCAGAAAACCATTTTTTTTTCGTTCTGACTTTTGAAAAATGTATCCTGGAAAAGATCATCCTGTTGCCGATCTCTGACATAGGCAAATATAAATCTAGAGTTTAGAGAACGCCACAGTGAGTAGACGCTGGCTTTGCGAAATGTCTCCGCAAATAAAGGAATATCATCTTGAAAGGCCAGAAATCCCTAAAAATAAATGATCAAGAGATTTGATTAATTATTTTTACGATTTAATATTTAGTAAAAAATTTAAATATAGCAAATATTTTTTTTTATATTTAAAAGGATAATAATTTCATGTGAGAAAGGATTTCTTTGAATCAAGCAAGTGAAATCAAGTTGAAAGAGTATACATTTTTCTAGGAAAAATTGGAATTGAGGGTACAGAATGGAGGGTACAGAGATTTGATTAATTATTTTTTCGATTTAATATTTAGTAAAAAATTTAAATATAGCAAATATTTTTTTTATATTTAAAAGGATAATAATTTCATGTGAGAAAGGATTTCTTTGAATCAAGCAAGTGAAATCAAGTTGAAAGAGTATAAATTTTTCTAGGAAAAATTAGAATTGAGGGTACAGAATACTTTGTATTCGGTATTGATTATGAATATGGGCATCTCCACAGATGAAGCTCTTTAGTTTATTACATTCATTTTGCTTATCAAATAAATAATATCTGAAGAAACATGAAAAAGTTAATTTTGCAGAACGGCATTTAAACTGAATAAAATCAAAAAAGAAAAAACGGAGAGGATAATGCCGAACGTTACTAAAAGTGCACTTTTTTATGGAAATCCCCATATGCAATAAAAACACATTTAATTTGTATCTGCTCTACGCACTTAACGTTCTACCGTTCAATTTAAAAGTTACTGTTGCCGAACTCAAGGCAAGGGGTGTCTAAAGTTTCAACGCACTCTATTAAACAAAAATTATTATTAAATAACTTATTATTATTATATAAATATTGTTTATTTTTGGAGATGTGCCATGTTGGCCACTTTAGTAAGTGCGAGGTATCATAATCCTTAAAGTACTTATCGGAACCACAAATGTTTACTTTAAATAAATGGTTCGTCCACAAAGTGTCACACAGAAAGTGGTTCTAGTGGTTCTAACAGAACCATTTGTTCCAATTACTGAGCCTGGAACACTTTCCTCTGAATATGGGCAAACTTTGGGTAGAAGATTTCTTTGCGAAATCAAACTAAATAAAAATGCACTTAAACTTACCTCGCATTTGGAATTTTCTATCGCTGCTATATATTTTTTAATCAAGTCATTGTAAAATACTTGGTTGCCATTGAAATACTCATCCTGTTTGGTAAAGTCGTAAATATCCTTTGAGAAAGAGCCACTCAAGCTTTCAGCATTTATTTGCAACAGAACATTGTCGTTAACGCCAGACTCTGAAATCAACTCAAAGTCCGAATGCCACAAAATGCAGGTGGTGGTCAAGTGACTGAAATATTTCGGTACTAAAATATAAAATAAAAAAGCGAGATTTTTAAAAATTTATTAACAAAAAAAAAAAAAAAAACAGATTTTCTTACATAAAATATTGAATAAAATGGGCCAATAATTTTGTAACAGCTGCATGTTCTTAAGACAAGCTAAAGTTCAATTGTGAGGACGAGTGCATAAAATCATTGTAATAAATATAAATTATTTTATTGCATGAATTTTGCAAACAACACATAACTATTTTAATTTATTTATATAAGAAATTGCTAAATAAATAACAATGTAAAGAGAAAATAAATTGAGGAAATGATTATAATGAACGTCTTTATTACTATTATATATCAAGTCAAGTAAAGGGTGTCCTTTTAGCTGCATGAATGCAAAAAAATAAATTTGCTAATAAAGTTCATAGAACACTTCTGAAATTTTAAGGTCTACATTATCGGTCTAGGGAGCAAGCAATTCGTGCACTTGTAGCACAATCGACTAGACGAAGAAATCTGCCTTTATACGCTGGCACATCTTCGCTTTTTATTTCTTTCGAAATGAGCAAGAAGCTCGTTTTATGGCGAAGGGAGTTCACTACCGAGCCATGCTGACCTGGTACCAACAAACCGACTTAATTTGCCATGAGGATTATGATAAAAACATATTCATATATCATCATTTCAAATTGTCTTAGACAGTGTAAATTATTAAAAAAAATTAAAAGCAGATGTTGGTCTCTGAAGACGAATTTATGACAGTGACATAAAGCGTACTATTTCACCTCTCACTTCAGGCTAAAAGCTGTTGCCCAGCTGATTAGCAAAAAGATGTGATGAAGCGATATATAAAAGCAGCTTAAGGCTCAAAATTAATTAGTGAATACCCGAAATTTTTCCAAAACATTAGCAAATTTTGGTTCGTCTTTTCAAAACATAGGCTTCTCCAGTACATCCGCAAATGAATTACTTTCTAATGAAAAATATTATTGCAATTTCAATCAATCTTTGCTTCTTTCAGGGCGTCATTAGTTACCACAAAATAGTTTTTGTATTAAAAACTCATTTTGTATCCTTATACAGGATATGTGAAATTAATGACATATATTTTTTTCAATTCAAGGAAGATTAACATATAATTTTTAGGAAGCGGTGTAACGCCATCTGTGGTTACCGCAAAAATATTTTCAGTTGTTCTTTAGCGAGATATAGGAATTGAAATCCCAACAATATCGGAATTTCTCAAAAACTTCACTTTTTCCATCAACTTTAGAATTGCTGGCCGAAAGGCTCGAAAATTCTTTAGTTTAATGAACTGTTAGATTTTATGAAGAGTTAGATTTTATTTGTCATATGTCGTGTAGTTACCGGAGGACAGATGACCGCTACCAGTCCTTGCAGTGCCGCTTTTGCGACAAAGAGATAGTGGCAGAGAAGTTTATTAGATTTACACCTCTGGTGACAGATTAAAATCTATTCAACTGCCTTTGCTGGACGTTTTATTTAATACAATATTTTATTTCGCCAATTAAAAATGGCTTTAAGAGAAGGATCTGTGTGATCCGCTACACATTATCCTGGAAGTTTAGTTTTATGGTATGAAATCTTAAATGACCAATGAATTATCTCCGAGTTGCATGACAAGAATTTTAGTTTATTTTTTTAGCGATCGTATGCACGTTTTGACAACTGGGGATCCCCCTTTTCAGTTTTAAATGCAACATTTTTTTTTTTCTTTCTTAAGTCTAAATAGAAAATTTAAAAGGCATTTTCCTTAACTATTCCAAGCCATTTCTCAATTACTGACTTCAATATATTTTCCTAAAATATATTTTTTTTTTTGTTTTTTTTTTTTTTTGTACAAAATTTTTATTATAATAAATACTACAACTGTTGCAAAATGTAATTGTTTGCATTCCATTTGAGAAAGAAAGATTTCACAAAATATGCACTGATTTGATTGAAAAGGAAAAAAGAAAATTTTAGAAAAACCATATGCAAATTTATTCCTTAAATAAAAAACTAGAGAATTAAAAAAAAAAATACAAATAAAATAAACTTCAAGCAGAAAAAATTAAGTTTCTTTTTTTTCTTAAACACTCGTTAAAGTAAACTTAACTAGTCTTTTAAATATACATTCATGGCGAAAAGTATCTCTTTCTTTTCTTTGCTATGAACTGAAGAAAAGCGACAAAATTGTTGGGGGGAAAGGAAAGGAAAAACCGCAGCACAAGGTGAAAAGAAATAAACTGAAATAAATTGCAAGAGAAAACTTAATGAAATGAAAAGAAACTAAATTTGGATTTATGACAGTAACAGCCACGCAGTCCTGATTTTTCTATATATAATACAGCAGCTGGCAAAAGGAATAAGGATTTAAAGAAAAAATCTTAAGGCTATTATGTGCATGGCTTTGTTATGAATTTTTTCCATCCAACGTCTTTTGCGGTTCGCCTTTATTATGATGATTTTGTTTGGCAGCGTTAAAAATTCATAGAAGTTTTGTATGTGTCATAAAATTATGATGTTGTTATTATTTGCTGTGCAATTTTTCGAAAAAGGACTGCACACTTCTTTCTTTTTATGTCATTAAAAGGCGTTAAAGCAGGAATTAATTTTTGACATTTAATCATTTTTGTCATGACAAGACAGAAAAACGCAATTCCAGATTTGGTAAAGGCAGCAGCAAAAGGATGGCGAAAAAAGTAACAAACTGTGCATTTAATCAGACGAAAAGTTGTCATTGAGTGGATGTTGAAATTATAAGAAAACTTATAATTTACATTATAATGAAATGAAAAGATTCTTTTCATTCTTTTATCTTCTTCTTTAAATCTTCTTTGATTTAAATGCATGATTTTGTTTTAGTGCTGCCTAAAAACAATTAAAATACGTACGCAGACGTACATTATTTGTATTTGCAGTTTGATTCATACTCGTGCAACTTTGAAAGGTCATAAATTAAAATCTCTGCCACGATTTAAGTACGCTTTACAAACATTTAACAACTTGTTGACAGCAAAACTTAGCAACATTTATTGCTGTCTGCAGTAACGACTTCATTATTTGCTAACTTCTTGTTAACAACAATTCTAAAATTTATTATCGTCTGTCACTGTATAAAAAGATAACAATTTTGCCACATTTAAATGCAATGTGGGTCCACGTATTTTCATATAATCTGTTTCATATATAAAGTTTAATTTATCGCTGTGGCCGGGAGAAATCCAGGCCACGAATATGAAAGTCCATCAAATGCAAAACTGATTGATTTTTGGAGCGCTGAAGACAAATACATGTGGCTCGAGGCTGCAACCACAATACCCAGAATTCATTACAGAGCAACAAAAGTTCCACAAAAAAAATCTCCATCGGAAAATATCATTGTCGTTTGATAACAGACCAATAAAAAGATTAAAAAGCTAATTACTGTCGACAAATTTTTGTTATAATTATTTTAACGACACGATAATCGTAAAAAAACTCGTGACATGTGCCCTCGGTTTGAAACCTTTTGAAAAACGGCAACGTCGTTTGGCGCATTTGCTTCAAAGTGCTCCGTAAACCCGAGCACTATCACAAAAAAGTTTTAATAACATGTTGAGACATAAAGTTATTTGAATTAATTGCGATTTTTGTAAAGTAGCTCCCCTAGTGATTTTTAGCCGTCCAACTCCTTACGTTCTCCTGCAATTTCTCTTTTAATTGAATTCCAAACTTGAAAATACCTTAAAATGATAAAAACTTTACCAAAAATTCAAAAAAAGCTCGGTTTGATGATTCCCTTCTTCTAAAAGTCAGCCTTTAATGGCATTCCAATTTTTTTTTAAGCTGAACTTGCGTTTATAATACTTTTACTAGTTGATTTTATGTCTCAAAATACGAGGATATTTCCTTTCAACTCTTTCAGTTCTCCCGAAGTTTGGACTTCTTTGCTAAGGATTTGTATAACTTTTAAATATAAAAAAATCTTGAGTGCGTATTTTTAATGGGTTCTAGTGTTTTTACAAATTACTTGCAGTCACCCACTAGTCTCCAGCATTCATTTTTTTATTCCATAAATAAGTGTTGCCACAATTCCATTTAGAATGTACAATCCCTGAATGCGAAGTCTAACAGCGGTATGTTATTACGTTAACAGAAGTCTGTTAAGTCATATGGATTGTGTACGGGGTAATAAATTTCCAAATTTAACTTCACACTTATTAAAATGTAATACAATTGAAAACTTTAGAAAAGCTAATAAGGAAAGTTCTGACAGTTTTGTGTCCTAGAAATGGTTTATTTTGAATGATAACTGATTAATATAATTAGTGTTGTATGCAGAGCTTTTTCAAAATTATTTTTAATTATATTATATTAATTTAAATATAATTATATTATATCAAATATATTTTTTAATTATTTTTTTTTTATTAAATTATTAAATAAGAGATTTGAAATTTGGGTTTTAGCATTTTTATAATTTTTGTTATGACTTTTTGATTTATGTTAATTGAGTTCAATTTAATTTAATTTAATTTTAATTGTTAATAAAAACATAAGTATAAAAATGAATTCAAATACATATTTTTGCATTGAGCTGACGTGCTTGAAATAAAATTAGGGTGGTTCATTGAGGAGAATTTTTGAAAATTATTTTTAATTACATTATATTAATTTAAATATAATTAAATTATGTCAAATATATTTTTTAATTATTTTTTTTTTATTAAATTATTAAATAAGAGATTTGAAATTTGGGTTTTAGCATTTTTATAATTTTTGTTATGATTTTTTAATTTATGTTAATTGAGTTAAATTTAATTTAATTTAATTTTAATTTTTAATATAAATATAAGTATAAAAATCAATTCAAATACATATTTTTGCTTTGAGCTGACGTGCTTGAAATAAAATTAGGGTGGTTCAGTCTCCTCTTATTTACATAAAAGCTCAATGAGAGCAAAAATTAAATTCTTTTGCTTTAAACATCTTTTGCCAAACATTTCACAAAGAATTTCCCATAATTTGAAAATATCCTTCCAAGTGAATGTTTTTTACAGGAAGCTTGTTTATCTGAATATTTATTAATTCTCAGAGATAAATTCTTTCACTGGCTTCGAATATTTCACTTTATTTTTCTTTTAACAATTTTCTTAGTTTTTTTCTTAAAATGATTTTTATTTCAAAATATTTTCCTTTAGCCCAACTTTGGCTTCAACAAGCTACCATTAAAATTGCACAAAAATGTGTAATGAAAAGAATTTTATAAAAATAAAGTAAAACTTTAAAATAATAAAAATATAAACGAGAAATAATGAAGGAGAAACAGAAAACAAATTGTAAAAATTACTTAATGAAACCCACAAATTGTTTATGTTGGCTAACAAATTAAAAATACCAACAACAAGAAGCGAAGGAAAAAAAGGGAGAAGAAAATTTGAGGAAAGCTTGCTTGCAATCCAGGTAGAATGAAAACAATCCGTAACTAAAATAGACAATGATGTTTAGCAACCGTGAGGCCACTTTGGACGTTCCTTTTTAAAAGGAAAAAAAAAAAAAAAATTCAACGAGAAGCCAAAAACATGTTACGGGAAAGATGATGCAGCAACAATTGAAACAAAATAAGTTGGGCTGAAATTAGCTGAGACCTTATAAATGTTTACCAGCGAAGAGATGAACTTAAAATACGAGCAATATAAATGATGAATGTGAAGAGGATCACCTTCAAATATTTGGCTCTGTAACATTTTTGTTAGGGATAATTGTAAACGCCATAAAGTTTTCAAATGCTTGCCAGCCCATTATTGAAATGTGTATAGTTAAGCATCTCTATGGCGTGAGTTGGTTTGTGTGGAATTTGGAAGCTGTTAGCTATTGACTATGGTAAAGTGGCTTATTTCGTGCCATCGTTATATATGGTTTAGCGTAAAACTCGGTGTGCAATTTCAGAAACAAATTATGCTTTAAAAATGACTTGACTTTACGATATAATACAGACGTAGAGGAGTATAAAGAAACCAGAACGGCTGCTTTTCGTCCTGGCCAGGAACTGTGTGTACAATGACTAGCTTCTCCATTCCTATACTTTTTGGGCATTTAATAAGTAAAGTTCACCATCATGACACCTTATTCTCGTAACTAAAAGTAACGCCATACATGTGCTCCAGTCTATAAGTTTCAATTTTGATCCTTGCCATTAAAAATAGTTGCACTTTTGTCTAGCAAAAGTTTTTTTAGTTGCTTTTGTTAGGTTTTCTGGTCTAGGAAACTGTATTTGATACCATAATCGTTAAGTTGAAAATCTGCATTGCGTAGTGTCGACTTGATCTTAAACCATGTCCTTTAACTGCACAACTTTGTAGTCCTGTTGTCATTATGATCTCCAATGTCTGTGTAAAGAGAGCTCCTCTACTTGTTACGTAAATCTTGCTCGGACTTTGTAATGATTAAATCCTTTTCTTTTACGACAGAACTTATATACATTTTGAATAAAAACCAAAAGGTTATTTTATATTTAATTTAGTAATAGGCACAGCCCAGCAGATCCCTTAAGCTTAAAATCATTAAAATTCTGTTAAGTTTTACAGTTCGTAATCGAAAAATATGTTAAGTTTACAGTCTCTGAGAGGGATGTCTATAACTGACAGAGGCATGTTACAAATGAATCTAGTTGATAATTGCCAGATTGCTGGTGTACTTTTGGTGTACTCAGTGTTGCCAGCACATTAACGTTAGCTAATGCATCCTTCATTTCTAGGCCAGTTCTTCGGCATCATGATGTTTGATAGTTCAGATATCCTTTCAAACAGTACCCATTATCAGTAGATCTGTAGATTTTATAAAAAATATTTATTAACGAAGAAATCGGTAAATGTATTTTACCATTTTGATAACTTTTTTCAAATAATTATGTACGCGGGAAGGAGTCTAAAAGTGTTAAAAGCCACTAAATTCCCAAAATGAATTCTGAACCGAATAGGGGTAAAGCACGATATGATCATATGCACAGAATACCATGCTGATACCCTTAAGGATTCAATTTCAATTTGTTTCTGAAGCAAAAATTTATATCCTGATGAGCATTATTTTCATGCAGCTATCACTATATCGCTTTTTTCATATGGAAAAATTAAAAACGGAAATTTTTTTTTTTTTTTATTAAAACTATCGGAAAATTTAACAAGAACCTGTTTACTAAAAACTTAGCAGCAACAAGCCATACAAAAGTGCAGAGAAATATTTTGTTTAAAATAAAAACAAACCATAATAACAGCAAAATGTATTGCAACCATAAATTACCCTCAACTCTTCTGCAGGATAAAGAAGGAAGCAAAAAAAAAAAAAAAAATTAAAATGAAACCCGAAATAATTTGAAGCAGGAAACAATTGTGGTTTCAGATTTTACTGCTTGTTATTTTAATCTTAATTTTTGCTTGGAAAAACAAAACTATAAAAAAGTGAAAAAATGTTTTTATTTGAAGTGTACTCGAGCCAAAAAATCTCTGTCGTTCAATGTTTTTCAGATTTTTCGCATTCATATGCGAATAAAATATAACGATAACAATATTATTTAATTATTTAATGTTCATCATCAACGGCTAATTAAACATTTTCAATAATTTTTTAAATATTCGCTAATAAAGTGGAAAAATACTCGTTGAGTTGTGAAACAACAACAAATTTGTTGTCTTTACCAATTAAAATTTTATTTGCTCAAGAGCAAACAATTTTTTTTTTCTTGTTTTTTTTTTCTGTCTCTTAAAGCTTCTTATGTGCATAATTTGCTACGCAACAAAACTGAAGCATCATGCATTATTGCCAACGAGCAGATGAGTTTAAAATCAAGTGATTCAAGCACTTCATTCATATTGGAATTTATAAATGTTGTGTAAACGTACGTACGGATGAGTGTGGAAACACATACAGTCAGGCATAGTTCGCATGAGAGTGCGTGAGGAATTGTTTTGTGCTTCCATGTGAGAGTGCTCATTATTGAAGTGCAGTGTAGTACATTGAATGCCAGGATATATTTTTGTTGTTTGCTTTACACCAAAGCCGAGGAGCATTAAACAGACGGTTGGATTTGAAAGTTTGGAGAACATGGATCATAAGATGAAATTAGCAGCTCATTTTTCCAGTACTTTTTCCTTTAATAAATTATTTAATATGAGAAATTGCTTAGAGTGGCTTTAGAAATTGCTTTAGAGTTTATACTTAAATAGGGTGGTATGTTTTAGCTAACTTTGAAATATTTAAGGATGCTAATTACAGCTCTATTTGCCAACTCATACAAGTTGCTCAATTTGTCTATGCCATAATAATTATCGACTTCATAGGTTTGCCTATATATAAGTATTCTGTTGTTTCTTTCTCCCTTGAATGGGATGCAACAGGCCAAGTTGCCGGCTTCTTAAATTTTCCGCACAATAAAATAGCCACTAAACGGGAAGATTGCATCCTGCAACTACTCCTATTAATCCCAGTTGGCGGGTTCTTAAATTTTCGTTACAATAAAAGAGCCACTAAGCAGGAAGATTGCATTCCGTAACTACTCCTATTAGTACTCGTATTTAGTATTCACTTAATGGACCTGAAGGAACACATCAATGCCAGCCGGATTTTCTTTGAGATCATAGTTTATTTCATGCATTTAGATTTATTGCTTAACATAAAAAAACAACAAAAAATAAAAACGGAATTCCCCGGATAATGATAAATTTTCTTAAATATTGCTAAAAATTGTTAAAATTGAAAAAAAAAATATTGGAGTCCTGGAGTTCATCTAACACTTGTTTGCTATAATTTGCAATGGAAGTCATATTTGATTATTTAAAAAATAAAATTTTATATGCAATGAAACCCTGTACTCTCACTTTTGACAGTACCGGCAAGCAATCTGGGAA
The DNA here is from genome assembly GCA_963402855.1 of Ormia ochracea. Classification (NCBI taxonomy): domain Eukaryota; kingdom Metazoa; phylum Arthropoda; class Insecta; order Diptera; family Tachinidae; genus Ormia; species Ormia ochracea. Next base: position 47,484,076 of record OY727106.1, read on the forward strand.
TTTAACCACTACAAAGTCTTCCGTTTATATACTTTAACTCCTTAAAAACAAGTTTATTCCATTTTACAGTATTAGAAAAGTACTATATCTATATATATATACTATATATATATTTTGTGTATGTGGGCCTGCATGACAAATACCAGATTTTATCCTTTCGTGCAACACTATTGACTCGTGAATAGTAAACTAAGCCATATCTCTGTTGTGTGTTCCGCAGGTGAGGCGATGCGCCTTGCTATAATTGTGAAGTTCTAGGGTCAACACCCGTTAAAAAAGCTGGAAAATTTATATTATTGAAATTAGTCTCTGAGTATTTTCAGCTTTGATGTTGATTGATGTTCACGGTGAAAGTAGCTGATGTGTAAGTAGTCATCCCACTTATGAGCCCACTTTTCTGTGAGGATTATTATCTTGAAATCACATGTTTACGCCACATGTTATCCTTGTTACTTAATAAAAGAAAATACAAAATTGTGAGTCAGGTTGGCATAAAAAATAATTTTCCCTGTGCTTTTTAATAATCATTGCTTGATAATCTGAAAGCATTAATATAAAATTAAAGGACATATAGCAACTTAATTGCTTTATGATCCAGATTGTATTGAGTGGAATACCACACTATCTAATCTGCTTTCTTTTTGCCAATTAAATATTTACTTCCATCATCTGATATTTTTAAGACCACTGTATAGCACACATTATATTCGTATTGGTTGCACTAATAAACATTTTTATTATTTCTCTCTTCTTTTTGTTTTTCTACTTGATAAAAAAAAGCTTTACTTAACTTTGCTTCATAAAATGCATGCTTGCATTGCAATGCATTTTTAATATTATGTGTATGTACGTGTGAGCGTTTGTACTTGTGATTTCAATAAACTATGAAATGTGTGCATGCTTTAAATGCCACACAACTCAGTAATTTTCATTTAAAGAAAATTCAATTCTTTCATTAATCTCTGCTTCGATCCTTTCAGACTTACATGATGTCATGTTACAAAGGAGCACTGAAGCAACTGAGATGTGCCTTAACATTTTTAGTAAAAATATTATGTTTTTTTTTATAAAACATTTGAGATTATTAAATCTACTTAAAATGAACAAAATAAAAATTAATTGAAAATTTCATGCATAACTCGAATCTACCTCGTGTTTTTCGAAGCTCAAAGCCTTAACGAAACATATTCCTACAAATGTAAAAATTATTGCTGTAAAACTTTTTTCTTCTTGGCTTAAAACATGTCGGTTTTTTTTCAAAAGCCTTCTTAAATAGAGATTTCGCACTTTGCTCGCAGCTGAAACGCAAAGTCTTGTGCTATTTTCGCCCCTTAAGGTATGCTGCACGGTAACGAAGGTTTTCAATAGTGTTAATGTGAAGTTTAGTGAAAAGAGAAAGCGTACCTAAAGCGCATTTTTCTCGTTTTTAGTTCCCAAAAAGTACATTAGAAGCAAAAAAAAAAAAAAATATGTATATATGGAATTTTCGTACTCCAGAAAAGGATATTACAGATCCTTTTGAGTGTTGCCGTTTTTAAAAAATGCAAAATATTTGTACAGCTGTTAAGGTATTTTTTCTAATTTTGCTCCTTCTTTTACTTACTTTTGTTACTGACAGTGCTTCAGAAGATCCGCAAAGAGGGGTGCACTTGCACAGATGCATACTAACCTCGTTAGCAATTAACACAAAGCACAGTGCCGTAGGTAGTGGAGCCACTCACTGTGAACTATAGTTTAAACCTATTCGACCTATTCTCGTACATATCAAATGGGCCAGAGTGCGTTAAAAGCCACTGTGACACGAAATTTTTAGATTATATAAAAATAAAAATATTTTGCTCAGTGTTTTCATTAATTGCGATTTAAAATATTATTCCTGTGTGCGTTCTAAAGAATTGAAAACTTTATGTATACACGGTGCGGGAAAAGCTCTTAAAAATAAATAATTTTTACTTTCTGGTTAATTTGCCACCTAAGAAAATATCAGTTAAAATTTAATGATAGTTAATTATAAAAAACAAAATGAATTTAAATTGTTGGGCGTTGTTATTTCAAATTGTTTGAAATTTTTCCACAGTTGAATCCTTAAACCGTCTTATTGCCAATTTGAACTGCTAATTGCTACAAATGCCATGTTTCCTAGTCAACAGATGATGATTATAGAACAGAACAATGTACTCAAGTTTACAGATATTTCAAAAGCATACATGGCTTTATATATGCCATGCATTTCTGATGTCTGTTTGAAAATTTAAATTTCATTGCTAAAGTACTTCTTTTGCCGGACATGCACTGTGGGTGGCATAACAAGTTTTATTAAAAATAATTTTTGGTTTTATATATAATTTAGAAAAAAGTTGAAATAACTATTTTAAAGGCATCTAACTGTCGGGTGGGATATCAATGTGCTACAAAATTATTCTAGTCAATAGTTGGCATACCTGGATATAACGGGTTATCCTTTTTGCGGTTTCAAAATTAAACGTAAATAAAACACATATAAAATATTTTTTTCCATGATATTTCTTTTTTATAATAAAGTTTGTACGTAGACATTATGTGTGAAACAATACATCATTTAAGTGACCACCACGCGGGATGTGGCAAGCATTGATTCTTTTGAGGTAATTTACGACCACTATTTGACCCATATTGGGTGGTATCTTAACCATAATTGGACGAATGTTGATTTTTAAGTGCTCAAGAGTTCAAGGTTTATCTGCATAAGCACGTGAAAGGCCGTGTCCCGTAGTCCCGCAAAAATAAGTCTAATAGTGCTAAACCGCATGACCTTGCTGGCCAGCTGATATCGCGACGATGTGAAATTACCTGGCCAGGAAATGTCTCTTGCAATAAAGCAATATTCGCTCGAGTTGTGGGGCATGTCGCATCGTCTTCAATAGCAGCCAAAAAAAGTCGTTATCATATGACCATAATGCTCTGAATTGACGGTGACAGTCGTTCCATCTTCGTTTTCGTAGAAGTAAAGTCCAATCACACTTTCGGACACTTTTTCTTGGATGTAATGAACTCTCTTCAATTACTTGAGGATTCTTAGAGCCCCAAATACGATAATTTTGTTTATTAATATACCCACCGAGTGGGAAATGTGCTTCATCGCTGAAGAAGATTTGGTTCGAAAAATCACCCTCCCCCGAGATTGTAAATGGTCTGTCAGCTGGCTTCAGTTGTTGTGTGAGCTGGACTTTACATGGATGTAGGTGTCGAACTAAATGCGCCATATATGCCATAATATGCCGTAAGATAGTCCTAATTCTTGAGAATTGCGACGAATCAATACATTCGCGTCTGTGGCAACACTTTCACTTACAGCAGCGATATTCGCAGGCCCTACAATATTTGTAACCGCTCCAGTCTCTTCAAATTTCTACACAATTTCGGCAGTTGCTTGTGTAGTTGGATGATTATGTAAACTATAATCCCCTCTTAAAGGACGATATGTGGGTGTGGCAGAATCACCATTTTTTGTGTGATGGTTAAGTGATCCATTTTCGTCAATGTCAGACTTTTTCCACTGAAAAGAAAAAAGTTCGTTTAACAATTTAGTTTTACAGATGTCGAATTCCAGTTCTATACTTTTAAAACCACAAAATGGCTAACCCGTTACATATCTCGTACCTCACTGAAGTTGTCAAGATTTTAAGAACTACTTGATGAACAACTTACAACATATCGTTCATAGTTGCACTCATAATTTTGCAAAAAAAAAAAAGAAAATAAATAAATTAATATTTCTATAATTTTGTTATTAGTTATCAGTCAGATATTGTTGTTGTTGTTTGCGATGTAAATTTTGGTTTGTTTTAGTAAAACTAGTGAAACGGTTTTCAAATGCTAAATAGACTAAAGAGTATGATTGTGGAAACTTGAAATATTTTAAAAGTTGCTGTAGAATGAGAGGAAATCTTATGAGTAATGCAATATATCACTTTGATCCCTATAAATGCAAGGCTGATTCAAATGAAACCGCAGATGGTTTAGATTGAAAACAGAATCAATATAACTATATTTTCAAGCCGATTTGACTTCTAGTATGAAAGGATATGTAATGACAGCCTGGTATTTAAACGCATCCTTAAGATACAGATGTATCGCAAATGCAGATACAAGATATGGAAAAAAGTTGAAGTGGCATACAAATCCGTAAGCTCGTAACGGTTTTAATTACAAATGCCACAAGCTAGTAAGAAAGAGAGAGATGGTTGTGCTGAACTGAATACCTGTAGCGTAACGTACTATTATTAAGGCCAACGTAAAAAATACTTTATTTCGGCGTTGTCCTGTCTTCCATTCCATTAAACATACTTACCTCAACTGCCTTCACTCAGCGTATAGGCGATATTGGATATCTCGTACTCTCGAAAAATGGGTATTTGCACATTGAGTGTACTGGCCTGTGTGACCTCTGCAACATATTCCTCTTTTAGTGGCTTTACTTTAATAATTATTTTCTTTAATATCAATATATATTTATTTATTTATATATTTATAGATGATTTCATGCATATTAAGTTCAAGTATTGAAATCACTAAAACCATCTATAGAGGCAACCGGAAAAGGAAAAGGAAAACAGTTTTAAAAAAAAGCTTTTTTAAAAGCACTGATTTACATTCTCTGTTAAGCTTTTATTTGCATTCGATTCCTTTTAATAAATAAAGTATTTTTTTTTTAAATTATGTCAACCGCCACACGCCTTTTATATTTTTATTGTTTCTGGTTTCTGGTTTTTGGTTTATTGCCGCCTCAAATGCTGCTCTTTGTTTTGGCGTTTTGCAAAAGCTGAGCTTTTATGAACAAAAACTCTTTTGCAAGTAATTGTTTGTTAATAAAAATTTTTATTCCTGTAATTGGCTAAAAAAGCCATTCCCTTAATTTATTTTTAAAATCCCTCATCCCTGCGCATGAAGCATAAATTATAAATTTGTTTTATTGTAATAATTAAATAAAAAAGCTGCCTTGTATCTCCTTCTAAGACACGTTCTTTTCTTATTCTTTTTTTCTTTCCAGGTAAGTCTTTGAAGTTGTGAAATTGTTTTTGCCTGCAGAAATTAATAGAATATTTAAATGTGGGGTGTGACAAGAAAATGGAAGGCACAATAAAATATTTATTTTGCTGTAATTCTTTAGCAATTAGGCCTTTGCACAGTGGGGCAAAACCCATTTTCTTCTGTAAGTATGCATATTTAGTCTTAAAATTTTTATTCAAAGATGTACACGTTTACAGCCTATAAAGGATACTTTGCCATTAAGTTTAAAAATGTTGGAATATTTTTTTAAAAGTTAATGTGAAGGTGAAGAGAACAATTTTCCACAATTCGAATTAATACTGTCTTTTTTTGTCCTTCAAATAAATTTTCAATAACGTTTCTTGCTACCGTGCATCGTAATACTGTTATTACTCATTTTAAGCCTGACGATATCCTTTTCAACATACATATTTCAATTGCATTGGAATTGTAGAAATAATTAAAACAAAATATACTTCAGGTAATTTAAATGCATAAGTAAGATTAAAGCGCTTGAATTCATTAAATGATGATGATTATTTCGTCTAAATGAATGAATATTTTTCTGTTCTAAACGCTTTGAATTAATGAAAATATTTATACATATAAATTTCTACATCAGATTTGTTACAATGGCAGGCATTTAAATTGAATTTAATTGAGGCTTGCAACTGTATGTAGCTGAAGGGGAAGCGAGCGTCCTGGTATGACTTTGGTTTTAGTTTAAATTTAATTATGAGAATGGTGGATGACTTGTCTTTCATTACAGCGGCAATAATTAAAGGCATTGAAATAAAACAATTACTGATTATTTTTTTTCTTTTCTTTTTTTTTTGGCTTTTGAGAAACATTTAGGATTTTAAGGATAATGGGGAAGTTTTCATTTTGGAACAGTATTCATAAATAGAAAAAAAACTTTTCATTTATGGAGACTTAATTGCTATTCTCTTTCTAAAGCAGCTGAAAAGAAGACATATTTTTTATATATTTTCTATTTTTAATTTTATTTAAAGCAATTAAATATGTAAGAAAAATAAAATCTCTTTCATTATTGCACGTATCCTGTATTTTTCTTACTTTTTATCTCTCCAGCGATTTTAATGAATAGAGAAGAAATATAAGTATTTTATTTTTATTGAAGGTGTAAATATTAAAATTTATTGCCAAAATTTAAGCACAAACACGAGTTAATACAAGAAGGGAAGCGAAAACTTAAGAGAAGTGAAAGGAAAGGATATTGAATAGAGGAAATTTAAGCATTTTTTTTAATATTATTATTTTTTTCTTTTTTTTTTTGTAAACATTTATATGAGAAAACATTTGTGCTAAGACGCATCAAGAGGAAATGGAAAAAGTCAAGTAATACCCTGCGGGCATAACAGGTTACACTGTAAAAGGTTTTGTGTGGACCTTAAAGTGAAATAGACAGGATACGAAATTTCTTTTGTCATCCCACTAAGTGAGATTTTAGCTTAGAACTCACACACATTTTCGAGATTTTCGCTCTCTTTTCACCGTTTAGAGAGTTAAATTTTTGGCACACCCTGTCGTAAATTTAAAACATTAAGTTTTATTTATTGTTGAGAAAAGATAGATTTGATTCAGTAGTTGTTAAATCCTGTATTTTATAGCTGTACGGTGAAGGGCAGGAAATCTTTGAAAGATATTGATTTCCTGTACTAGACACAATGAACACTGGAAACTTTACTCTAAAGCTTTTCAAATATTTTTGTCACGCTACAAGCTTTACTTTAAGACTTTTCTTGTTATCTTGGCAACCATCATCTAGCTATTCATTTCCTGAAACTATCGTTTCTTATATTTCAGCAGATGGTCATTTCGCAACATATATTTTGTACATCTGAAACTTCTTTTGCGAATGCAGCCAATGAATTTTATATCTCTATTAATGATTAGCTAAGCAATATTAGCGCGGGTAATATGTGCTTAGATTGGTTCTCTTGGTCTCAAATCTGCGATAATTGAAGAAAATGTGTCCTGTTATTTTGTTATCCTATTCTGAAAGTATGTATCACTATTAAAGAGATATCACTGTTTAAAGACTGTCACTGCTTTCACTGTTATCACTGTTTTGATGCTTCCGCAGATGGGGAATCAAGCCCACTTGGCTGCATCTATTCATACATTTTCCTACTAATAACTTCAGCCCTACAGGGGCTACATTTAACTAATCCCAGCGATTCCTGTGCACTTACCAAGCCGTGTGAGCAATTGCACATACGCTTTACTCTGACAAAGTAAAGAAAAGCAAAAATCAATGACATGGTGAATATACATATGCGAATCCATATATGTATGTATGTGTCTGTGTATGCTTCGGTTTGGGTAAGAAGTTGTTGTGAAACGTGTTGGTTCCCCACGGAAACATTTGTTGCCACCTAAGACTTTACAATAACTCCCAAGTGAAACGTATTGTCTACAAATAAGCTGGTGGGTGTGAGTTTAATTACAAGAAAATTTACATGGTGTGTCCATTTACATGGTGTGTTCAGTCTATTATCTTAATTAGAAGAATCGGTCTGTTATTTAAACAAAAAGAAGAGTCTTCGAGCACTGGCTGCGGCAAGACACGAATTGATATTAACTTGTGGAAAGTATTTGAAATTGGCATCGGATGTAAAGGACATTCCCATTCTCTGTTGGTATTGGTGAAGTGAAGAAAATAACAACAGCACTGCAACAGCAGTAAGAAAAATACAGAAACTATCGCAGAGTTTTTTGCGATCTACCAATTTCGGACGGCCCACTACTTGTCCACATTCCAATATAAGCAAATTAATAATATTTCTTTTCACGATGATTCATTTCTGGTTTTTCTTGGTTCGGTTAGTAAAAAATTTTAAATTTAATTTCTCTCAACTTTATCGTTTTCAAATAAACAGAAAGTCCTTTGAAATTGAAAGATATTTAAAGAAAATTTATAAAAACAGAAGATTTTTTATTTTTTTTTTTTTTGAAAAATTTCAAGTTCGTGGCTATAAGAAAGTTTTCTTAAATTGGGATTATGTAAAAAATTTAAATGGTTCGTTGCTCAACAATAATCTGCGGCAAAAAAAATTTACTACGCCCACGTATGGAACGTGAATGATTTCACAGTTTAGTCGTTGTTAGTTGTTAAAAAGTATACAAATTCTGTATTTGTGAAAGTAGTATTTCGCCATCATATTGAAGGAAAATATAATCGTCCTTCTGAGACTACCATTAAGTATTTAGTTATTGTACTTGATCCACTTCTGTTACAAATGGATGGCACGCTTGTAGTAAACCGAGTCCGTGTAGCTTTTAGAAACTATAACTGATTAACTGAATGTACTCAGGAGCAATGTACGCAGGATTTAAACTCCACACCAATATAAAGAAAAGGAAACAGCTTTCAGTTATCTCATACAAGCATACAACAAACACAAATGTTGAAACTCATCCCTACAAACCAGTCAAACAAGAGGAATGTTTGAAAAGAAGACCCCATAGTGTTTCCTCCTTTACAAGTGAGCTCATCCCATTCTGGCTAATCCTAATAAATTATGAATGTGTTTGCCTATGCATGAGTGTAAGTCCTCGTATATCTGTTTATCTCTATTTACGTTCTACATATTTTGCTGTCGTTAACAATACGAAATTGAGATGCAAGCAAGACTTCCTTTTACCTGTAAAAACGATAAGTTATACTCGCGTGCATGTCAGCATGCGAATTTAAATGCACTTTCAACTGCAAGTAAATGAAAACAAAAGATGTTTATTTATTTCGGTGTGTGCTTTACTTAATTAATTAACGCATTTAAAGGAGAAGCAATAATAATGCACACGTTGTCTATTTGGGTGCCTCTTTTCATTTTCTCTTAAAGCAATCACAGAATCACGCAGGACTCCACACATTTCGCTGTAATGAGTGTTTCAATTTTAATACATGCAACATATTGCAGGTGGTGAAGAAATACATGAATGGAAATTCTGTTTCTAAAGGATTTCATAATAATTCAGTATTTGGTAATGTGCTTTTTAGCAGGATTGGTTTGCTTTTATAATTTTTTTTGTAAAGTTTTTTCTCATAAATTTTTTTTTTTTTTTTTTTTTTTTTTTTCTTTAGACTTTTTCTAATATTTTCTTAATAAGTTTTAATTTTTCTTTCTGCTCTGATGAGCCACTTTTGAACTTGTTTCTATTCAATCGTACGTTGAGAGGCTCTTTTTACATGTACTACAATAGAATTGCTCTTTACGTAGCATATTTTCAGGCTGTTTAACATGTTTAAGACTACAAGTGCTTCCTGCGGTTCCTTTTTGGTTGTTATTGAGTCCTTTTATTTAATGCCTCAGTTAATTTTTTTTTTCGGACAACTGCAAGTAAGACGAGTACAACAACAACATGCTTTAGCTGTTACTCATTATTTATAAAGCAATTTGCTAAAATAAGTGCTTTACAGACAATTTTAGTTGGAAAGCAATTTAAGGAAGTTGACTAATTGGTAACAGTTCAGTGAGAAATTACTGGAAATTATATCCAGCAATTTGAAACAACTGGAATTCGGATTTTTCTGCCCGCAGCAGAATAAGTGCTTAATTGCTACATGAACAATTCCTTTTGCTTCACAACGACGAGTCCTATTTTGCGTTTCTTGAACTGATTACAAAATGTTCTGTGGGAGAAACAAAACAAAGAATTGCTCTCCATATCGAATTTGCCGCTTGAATTTGAAGCATATCAAAAGTTCGTCCTTTATCCTTAAAGTTTTCTTTAAGTTTTTTCCGTAGTTTCATTTGTCCTAAATTTGTTTCGCATCTTTTCTTTCATTGTTGTAAATATTTATACAACATCAAATTGTTTGTGTTGCATTTTCCTAAATAGTTTTAACTCAATTGCTTTCCAAGTGTTTCTGAGTTTAGTTCTGAAAAAAACTGCGTTTTTGTTTTGCTTTAAGTAATTTTTTTAAATTTTTATAGAGTCTTGAAAATATTTAGATTTGGTTTCACGATTTGTAATTGCGATTTCGAGGGTTTTATATCTTTTGGTTTGGTTTTCGCTGTCACCTTAAAGGTTTTCGTTAGCGAACTTGTCGTCTTCAAATATATTTCCCTACTAAAACTTGTTTGTATAATGAAATTTAGGAGTTGGTTTTTAAAAATAGGCCAGCACACTTTGAGGAAAGTGTTGTTTCCAGGACTAAAATTTTGGATTATTTGACTTAAGCGAGTTTTTTTTGAAAGTAATTTAACATGCAAAGCTATTGGCTTGTCCGCAGGAAAACTCCCATGGTCTAGGCCGGAATCGAACCCACGACCTTCGGTTTAATAGCATTATCCTTTCTCGTACGGTGGCAAAAGAAAAGATTTACGATCCATGAAGAAGAAGGGATCCATGGAATGAAAGTTGCAGGTCAAAACTATTGCTTTTAATTATTACCATAATCTGCTTAAATTATCGCTGGCGAAATCGAGGGAGAAGCGTCGATGCACCACTGCAATTGTAAAAAATTAATGAAAATACTGAAGTTTCTGCAACACCTGCTGAAAGTTAGCGGTGATGTGCATTTGCAATTAAATTATCGTTCACTTTTTTATCGCTTTAATGTTTCTTTAAAAGTTTTCTATACACCGTATATTTCCTATGATTTTTTTTTTTTGACATGGCTCCCTCTGCGAAATCGTTACAAATGTCATACGTTGTAATGATGTGCATTCAGAGACTTTTGTTTTTCGTTTAGCAAAGAGGCAAACGTATAGTAAGTGGTTACTGGGTTATCTTGTGGGGAAAGTATCCTTTAAGAAATATATAAAGGGGCCTTTAAACGCAGTGTAAAAATGAATGCGTGGACTTTCCAGCAGAGACGTTGTAACACTGAACAAGTGATGGTAGCTGTATTTAACAAAAAAGGCTAATTAAAAAGGGGCCAGAAAGCTTTAAACAGAAGCTTTGGCTCACATGTATCATAAGCGAGTGCTACATTTTGAATACGAATGCATAGCTAATGTTATCTCTACTTGGCATCCGACATTTTATTGTTTTGAACTTAAACTTCTGTAATTGCTTGTGGTCGTCAATGTGGTTAAATATTGTATATCAGCGCTTCGTGCAGTCCTTCACCTATATTTTGTTAAGGAGAAGCTAACAATATTTCTGTTCTTGAAAAGTTTTCCTGCCTACAACCAGATAGAGATCTCAATAAATAGTATCTTAAATGGCACTTTTTAATATATTTTTTCATTTATAGTTTTGCTGAAATGTTTCCAGGATCTTAAGAAAATAAAAATTCATTTGAATAACCAAGAAAAGCAACATCTTTATTGTTATGGATCCCCAAAGAACACTACGCAGTACGAGTTGTTAAGCCTGAAGGAAAAAAGGATACATCCTATCACACATTTACATGTTAACACAGGCCACACTTATTTGAATACTTTACTTACGCATACATTATGTCGTTAAGTTGCTAACAACGCTACGTAAGGAATATTTAAAGTGTTTAAGGAAAACAAAACCAATATACGACTATAAACAAATGGAAGAAACAAATAATTATTATTACTTTAACCAAAATAGTTCACGTAAAGAACGCAATTTACATACTTTCAGATTCAAGCCTACCCTTTCTAATACCCTCTAAGGGGCTGTACATGTTAATGTTGGTTTTTAATGTCGTTTTTCATTGCTACTTGTCGATAATGCGAGTATGCTTGTTAAGGCAGACATGCCAGCAAAGTTGCCATTTAGTCTCGTTGCGGTTAAGTTTATTGTAATAACTTTGTAGGTCTTTAGAAGCCCCACCCTCTTCCCTCTAAAAACTCCAAACAACTAACGAAATTATGAGTAATAATAAAGAGTACAACTAATTACAGCAATAATTATAGTTATAATGTAATAGTTTTGTTTTTTGCGGGTAACTGGCAAGGCGTACGGAAAGGCTTACTATTAGAAAATGTATTGCCTTCTCTTTGTACTATAAAAATTATTTAATATCCCTTTATGTACAGCAGTGTTCCGAGTATTTCTACTCAGAACTAATTTAATGCATTCAATACGACAATGCGACACCATTGCCGTCGGCAACAATTGTCGCTTTATAGAGAGTTTTTTAATGTTTCGAAAGTGGTTGTGAGAGGATAAGCAGCTGATGTCTCGCCTAAAAATTTCTCTCTTGACATTATAACTTACATGGGGACTATGCATCCTGCATCCCATTGGAGTTGGCTATTCTATTGAAACTATTCAAGATCTTCGTCCCCTCTTGTAGGCCTATAAATTGTCTGCAATGTATAGGCGGCATACACTACACTAAGATCAAATGGCGAGAAGCACATTTTTCTTTTGGAATCTCCTACCAGAAGTGTGAAAAACTTCTGTTTCCTCAATATTTATATAAAACATATACGTAGATGCAGCATCAGAAATAATTAATAATAAAAAAAGTGAAATTTTAGTCCAGTTGTTATGTATCAAGGACGAAAAATAAACCCTAAAAATTCTCTGCAGGAGAATATATTATGAATGTAGAGCTGAAATTCGTGTAAAATGAATTGAATATTAAATATAGAGAGTTGCCAGAGCACACTTTTAACCAAAAGTTGAAAAATAATTTCTCAAGAAAATGCGGTCTTTAAGCAAGGTTTTTGTGAAACATGTAACTGAATGAATTGTTTCCTTTTTAGTCCTTTTTTTACAAAATACTGTTTGGCAAATTATTTCCAGCAAAAAAAAAAAAAAAAAAAAAAAAAATTTGAAAATCTCTCTCTCTAATTTATAATTTGATGAACTGCACTAGCAATGAATAAATACGTTACATAAGAAAACAACTTTAGTGAGCATACATAACGCCTAAATGTATGCTCTTCATTCTGACATTTAAATACATTAGATGATTTAAGTAATCAGCTGACAATATTCTGGCCATAAAAATGAAAACTAAATGCATGTAAATATATAAAATAAGCTCGAACAAAAATATATTACAGATCCAAAGTTAATCATCGAAAGCATTTAGTTTTTTTTTTTAACTTAAAATGATGCATGTTTTAATTATTGAAGTACTGCCTCCTATAGTGTATTAAGTCGACAACTTTCATTGCCTGCTTTATTGCCTTGCTGTTAAAATCTGCAGTTATTCTGCCTGCAATTGGGCAATGATAGTGATCATTTTATTGTAATTTTTATCATTTTTAAAGGAAATCATAACGTTTTCCTGAAAACTGGGAAATTTGCAGTTAATAACTTTCACCGCGAAATATTTCAATGATATATGGTTTGGTTTTTTTTTTTGATTGCATGAAGCACGCAATACATCTTCAGCCATTAAATTAATTATCAAATAAAATCACGTAGCTTTACAAACAAAACTTTGCCAGTTTGTTGGAGGGCAATATAGAACAGTTTGGCTTATTATGGACTTACTACTGTTTACATACATATCGTCCAAATGGAAATGAAATATTGTTTGATATATAATATGATATTTAAATTGCATATGTAAATAATTGGAGTTAATGTTATACATACAAACGTATTTATGTGTGAAAATGAATGAATCCATGATTGAGTGGATGTTCTGTGTGCAATAAGTGTAGAGAAGAGAAGGGCACCACATCATTCAATTATTTTATATTATTTCAATGAATAAGGACATAAAAAGGGTGAATTTTGAGAATCTTGTTTTTTTAGATTGTATCAAAAAACTTTTTATGTTTTGTTTAATAGATTGTAATACGGCAGACTGTTGAACTGTCATGCCCCTGTTAGCTCAGATAAGGATGAAATTTTTTGGTCCTCGATTATATATTTTTCTTCAGCGTAAAATGCAAATGTATTAACATTTGGCCAAATTACTTAATTTTCAATACAATGTAGTTCCTTTTGACTAGACTTTGATTTGTTAAATTCTTCTTAATTTTTTAATTACTGATTTCTGTTTTGCTTTGATTCGTAACATTATTTGCCCTCAATGCCTTAGAAGCTTTTCTTTATATTACATCATAATAAGAAAAGGGAAAGAGAAAAGAGAATTAAAGAGGATATTGGAAAAAGGGAAGTATTTCTTATTGAAGTAAGAAAAAACTGTGTTTACCTGCATATTTAAATAGACTTTAAGCATTCATAGATTTTGAACTTAACTGCGAAAAATAAAAGATTTCGGCTCCGTTATGGGCTACAATATGGGAAGAATGTTTTCTAAAGTACCAGAGAAGTTGCTTTACCTTTATAAATGAAATGTTGGAAATAATAATAGAAGCTAGATTAAATTTAAGTTAGAATAATAAAAGCGTCCTTGCCCCGTACTGCTTGCTTAAGAATCGTGTGCCTGCAATCTTAAGCAGCCGTTAATTTTATTCTTAATCTCAACCTGCAAAGCTTTCAACTTGTCTACATGTAAACAGCCAAATTCTAATGAGGAATAAGACCTGCAACTTGCTGTCGCATACAGAGCTGCAATAAAGTTTTTATCTAATATAATATATATTAAAGCTTTTATGTTAGAATGTTTTCGTTTTTCGAAACATTATATTATGAAGTCTACTTTTAGGCGAGCATAATTAATATTAATATGGTATACTAGCAAAGTTTATAAATTAAGGAATTTATACTGGAAACCATGTACACAACATACAATGGCAATAAAAGCTACTAGTAATAGAATTATATTTAAAAAAAAAGGAAAGGTATATATTGTCGCTGAGTAGCAATTTAGGAGCTTGAACATTTGAAAACTGATTATTGTAATTATACACGTTGTACGACTATGTAGATGTCAATGATGATTTTTTAATGGGAAAATGTGAAATAAACTTGTGGCTAAAATGTCATAAATTATTTTATTTATATTATGTAGTTGTTATAATTGAAAAAAATCACCCTTCCTCTCTCTGAAATATTGTTATAAAACAAGAAGGCCATAAAGTAAAATCTAAAGTCGTATCAACGGTAGAAATATATCGTGTATCTGCTACCTTAAACAAATCCGATATGAGCAGCATTTGTATGGAGAAAAATTATTTATATTAATAAAATAAAATTTGTAATATTTTTAAAAATATTTTATATAAAACTGGAATAGTAATATCCTTATTTCAAATTTATTATTCCATTTAAATTTAAAGGACTTCATTTGAAAATTTTCAAGTGAGAAATTGTGCAATCGCATTGCTTGTGTGTGTTCTATATGAGCGGCTATCAAACAACAAACATATATTTTTCATATAATCATATCAATAGGCCAATACACCAACATTCAGTTATTAATTTATGCCAACAAGCAGTCATTCATATAAACAAACAGCCAGCTCGACTGTCATTCAGTCCTTCACTCGGTGTGCGCTCTGTGATATCATTTATGTCAATATTTCATTTTACATTTCAGATTTTCTATTTGATTAAATTTTTGGTGGAAAATGCCAAACAATCGTTGTATGCTCGTATAAATCACGCTACTGATGTATTCCATCTACTCTCCTCTGCCCTCTTTATTATCAAATAATTTTTTTCTTCTTCATTTTCCTCTCCTTCCATAAGAAAAAAAAAATATAAAAATGAAAAATATTGAAAGTGCGTTTGAGTGCGTACTATGATTTATGAAGTTCACACCTCTGTGTGATATACGGGAATAAATCTGTGGATGTGGGTGGGTGTGGTTGCGTACGCGTGCGTGTTCATACTTATTTTTGCATCCTTATTTTATTTCATTTTATTTGGAAAATTATTCTGGTTTTAAATTACTCGCTAAAGGTAGTCAATCATATTATTATCAAATTTAAATGTGTTTTTGTTCTTTTTGATTTTGCATATTTTTATTTTGCAAATATCATTTATTTTAAAATGTTAAATAAAGCTTAATGTATGTATGGCATTGTGTAAACATATTACGTTGATTTATTTTTTGTTCTCGTTGAATTTTTGTTTGAATGCAGTTTCTCGTAATGCCTCATACTTCATTTTAGTATTATCAGTATAACTTAAGGCACAGTGGTTGGGAAAAAATATATTTGTTTTTACTAATTATCCTTTCCGCCGAAATCCTGCAAAAGTAAATGTGTCCATTCAGTGTATACGCGTACGGTAGAGAAAGCAGAATTTCTACTTTTTGCAGTCGTATGATCCTTGAATTGAGATAAGTGAAAAGTGAGAAGTCCTTATTTTCTTATTCAGAGTAGGTCTTAAGTCTTCGTAGCGAAACTTTATAATTATTTTTAATAAACATGTTAAAAGAAAGCTTGCAAGCCGGCAAGGTATTTTTAAAGATTTACTAAATAATTTTAAAAGCATTTTTTTTTTAATATATCTAAAAATATTTATTTAAAAATCGTCAACAGTTTAATCTTCTTTAGTTTTCTACATTTTGTTGAAAAAAATGTTCCAAATATTTTTAAAAATAATTTTTAAAAAGCTTTAATTAAACTAAAAATTTAAATTGTTATTTTTCAAGTACGACTTTAAAATTCTTCCGCAAAAACCCCAAACACCTGTTTCAAGGAAACCTTTACATGTTTTTAAGAAATTTCAAATCCTTTTTTGTTTATTTCAAATATTTTTCAAAAATTGTTTTCAAAAAATGTTTTCAAAAAATAGCTTAACTTTCTCAATGAATTTTCTTTTGCTGCAAAACATTTTTAATGCCATTTCTTGTTGAAAAATTTTAATACAAAAATTATTTAAAATAATTTTTTTTTTTAAATATTTTGTTTTACCGCAATTAGTTTTAAAAATATGGTTTAAAGAAGACTCAAATATTATTTTTCAATATAAACTAAGAACTTTGTTAAAGAAAAATTGAAAATATTTTTTTTTTTATAAAAATATTAATTTTAAAAATATTTTTAAAGAAATAAACCCCCAAAAATTAATATTCAGCGGAATATTAAGAATACAGCTTAACAACTACTCCCTGGACCTTTTTCACCGCCTGCTAATGTTAATTATCAACAGGTTCCACGAAAACTATACTGAGTACTTAGAGCATTTATATTTTTTAAAAATTTTTTTTAAACATATTTTACTTTTATTTTATATTTTTATTTTTTTTTTTAATTTTAATTTTTTTTCTTTTTTGATAATAAAATTCCTGCTTCCTACAAAAAGAGTGTGGACCGATTTTCCTACTCTGCCATACTGTATTTTAATATAAACTATGCTTTCGTAATTATATGTAATTGTACACATGAATTATTTTATCATATAACAAAAATCAATACATAATAATTAATCTCTGATTATAAACGTTGGCTGTTATTAAAACCAACAAAAGGTGCAGGAAAAAAGAAAATTATTCAGCTTATGGGGGGAAAAAATATTAAATGTAATAGAAGTCAACTTATTTAAAGCTTTAATTAAATAACACAAAAGAAAAAATTTATAATAACGATAATAATAACAACAAAAATTACAACAAAGCTTTCGCAATTGACATGTGAATTATATTAATTACAAGCATTATGTATGTACTGCGATAAAACTTCAATAAAATATCAAATTAATAGAAGAAAATACATAATAATATTTTTAAAAAAATTAACAACAAAATATAAATGTTTTTAAAGAGGCAATTAATTTAAATAATTCTTTCTAAGTAATTCAAGCGATTCATTCAGGCGAAAATCGGATACGATTTTGTTTGGTTCTATTTTAAAAAATCGTAAAAAAATGGGGTTGTAGGTGCCACACTATCATACAAATATGATGCAAACAGATTTTTCCTTCGCTGATTGAAGTAGAAGCGACTCTGATCGCATGGAAGTTGTCATGATTTCATTACAAATTTCATAAACTTTTGCAAATTGTATGAATTGTGAAGAAATCTGTCAGACAGATACATTTTCAGGTCAGACTATCCTATTTTGTCAGCGCTCGTGCCATATTTTGCAGATCGCACCATTGTACAAGATAGGGAATAATGATTAAGATTGAGCTTTTTAAGGATTTGAGATTACTTACGATTTAACTAAATACTACAGAATAGGATTTGGGAAGTATTATATATGAGCTAAGTCGCTAACGTCTCTGAATTGCCATTGATATCCTTATTGAATAGCGAGGCATCACATGCCAGCGGAGATTCGTATCTTTGTAGCAGTTTGTGATCCTCAACATTGTTATTGGGCAACTTTCTCATAATGTTTTTGCTATGATTTGGAAGCCTACCATGCCAGCCGACAGGTTCACCCTACTTAGCCCAGCAATTCCCTCAAGTAAAGTTAATAATATTCTGACATATTTCAAGATAGTCGAGCTGCCAACAAACCCTTTTCTTGCCTTAAACTGTTTCCACTTTCTGCACAAAATCAAGATTCTAAATCCTTATCCCACATAATAATATCCCACCTTCTGTGGATCAGCAGTTTGATCCATATCTAAATAGCGGTTTAGAGTTTATGACAATTTTCATAAAGCTTAGCAAGTTTCTGCAAACAATTTGTCACTCAATTACACTGCTGAAACCTTCATGCCACTAATGGCATTGCACATGCCACCGATCAATTGCTGCAATGGCCCTCTCCAATGCATAATGTGCAGTGTAGCGTTCCAGGAGAAAATGCCAGTTATGAACAGTGTTGTTGGGTTTGTTTCTGAACTTCCTCATTATCGTTTTAACTTATAATTTACACGTTTAGACGTACGTGGAATTTAAATGAAAAATAGCTTGCAATGAAGTCCACTTTCTGTTTTCTCCACTTGTTTCTCCATTGGTCGTCCCTTAAATGATTTCGAAATCCCCCCTTCCAGTTACATCACAGTAAGGCAACCATCAAAGTTTAAGATTTTAAAAGCCGGATTTTAAAGCATATTTTTTCCTCACTACAAATATGAGCAATATTTCTAAGGATATAACATGCGAAGACAGAAAATCTTATCCAAATCTGATCTGATAAAATTGCTTTTTAGTTTTACATTTTGTCTGGCATTCTTCCTTAAACGTTTCAGTATGTTCGTTGTTTTCATTATTTGGCCAAAATTTCACGTCCTCGTATATTTCTTATTAAAAAAAAAAAATCTTGTATATTTTGTTTAGCTTTACAATACATTTTAAATTTAAAATTCCTATTATCCTTTAAAAAAATACAACAGCAATTGTAAAAAGAATAGAAACAATATGCAATATGATGTTGTTAAATAGAGAAAAGCTTCGGCTTATTCGATGTGTACTGTTTAATGATGTAATTCATTCACTCTACGATGCAATATTGGCAAAAAGTGGCAAATGAATTGCTTGTTATCTGTACAGTGAGTTATAATACATACTTTACAATTGTTTCAGATCCTTCAACTAATTGCATATGTATGAGCTTTTACACCATGAAAAAGCCATTCAGTATGGCGGCATTTTGGTATAAAATATCATATTTGAAATTATTCTTAATCATTCTTAATGCCGTAGCGATGCGTTGAGGTTAATAAGAATTGTATATTTCTGAACAAAAAGGACCTTAAAGGGTTTCAGATTAATGAGGTTTTAATAAAAACCTCATAAAACTTTTTTTTTACCATAACAGAAAAATATTTAAAGACCGATTAAATGTTTCAAGTTAAAACTTTATAAGTTCCAAAAAGAATAAAAGTAAAGAACATTTTTGGGAAGTTGCATCCGTTTTTTGTACTTAGAAATTGATTTCCGAGTACTGTTCCACAATGTATAATTTTCATAATTACGAAAAATTCAATTAAAAAAATTGTTACTTTAACAACGGTAGGATAACTTGAAAATGCATTTAAGTTACATCACAAAAATAAGAGATCCTTTGAGAAAAAAGGACACTCAGAGGAAATTGAGTTCAGCTTTGCAATTTTCTGTATATTCTTAAGCCAACTTCCAGGAAAAAAAATTATTTTATTAAAATAAATAAAAATATTAAGCGACCGGATAAATGAAATATGCCAGTTAAAGCCTCTAAAGCTGTGGAGTGTAAAAGTGATAAAGTATAATCACTGGCAAAACAATATTACGCCGTATCGGTATGGTGTGCAAGGAAATAAACTGCCGGAAGTCTCCTGGCATTGCCAAATATATCTAATTTCTATATAAATACTTATGGCGCAGGATAAAGGCCATATAATTTTTGCCAGACTAACAAGTCAGAAAAGCCAGAATGCACGGTTTCATTCCAAATATATTTAAAAACTTTATATGTGATTTAATTAGTTGTGCCCTTTTAAGAGTGCCTAAACGAAATATCTTTTCCATATAAAATATTCAGATTGATTAAAGATTTAGCCTTTATTTTTATAACTTGTGTAAATAAAAGCTTAGAAAAAACTTATTATTAATAAAAAAAATAACTGTGGATTTTAATTAATTTTTTTTGCTTCTTTAATTATTTATTTTTTCGTTTTTAAATGAAACGAAGCGAACAGTCTACAATTCGGCTTTAACCAAGCAAATACTACCACTTTTCTTGTAAGGAATGATGTAGGGTACTTTTTAATAGCCACACACATATGCCAGTATTATTAAAAGCACTTCAAGCTATTTGTGAGTATTTTATTTGAGGCTAAATTATTTCTTTGTAGCAGCTTTTATAATTTATAATTTCCTATTGTCTTACTAGACCGGATATGTTTTCCTTCCCGTCACCCACACATCTATATCTACATACACATTTTAAAAATTTTTTATCATCTATTCAAATCGAATTAACATCAAGTATTCAAAGCTTAACGCTATTTTACTATTGTTAAAGCTTTTCCGGTTGCTGGTGTGGTGGCGCTCCTAAGACTCTCTTTCTTAATTTCCATGCATGAATCGAATGTATTTTACATGTGGCTGTTTATCGTAGTGTGTGTGCCTTTTGTGCAAAAAGCTTATTCTTCCACACTCAAGTGCATTCATAGAAATATTTCGTATTCACTATTTAAACAAAACATTTGAAGCTCCTTAACCAACAACCAGAACAATATTTATAAATTTTTTATTTATTATTTTTAATAAATGTACTAAAAATAAATACTTAAGCAATTACTCCTGTATTAGTTAGACAAGAGCTTTTCTCATTCAAATCCATTCAACGACTTTAATGCTGTTTGTTATACTCAGAAATATACATCTGCTACTCAATTGTTTAAAGGACTTATGCTACGAATACAATCATGCCAGTAAAATATTTCTATTTTTTCCATTTATTTTATTGTGTGTATATTAAATATAATTTTAAGGATTTTCTTTTCTTTGTTTAATAATTCGTTTTTCTAAATTGAAATATTGAGTAGTATTTAAGTTTTATTATCTTATTATGTTTATTATTTTTAACGTAAAATATTTATTTTCAAATATCTGCAAGCTGGCATTAGATTTATTTCCATTTTGGCCCTGTTTATGTAGTTCAGTGAATTTCTACATCGCCTAAGATTTGCATAGAGGAGGTTTCATATAATCATATTTTGTTGGGCGTAGAGGAATATTTTGAATCCTTGAGTTGTTTTCCTTAAATATATTTGGCAAGTAATATTATTTTGTCTAATTCTGTTGCTGCAATTCAAACTTTTATTCTATTATGCAATAAAAAAACTCTGTTGTATTTGTTGGCCATTGCAAATCGTTTTTTTTTAAGTCCTTTTTATAATTTTCTATATAATTTAGGATAAAAGACTAGTAGAATAAAATTTTTCAATTATCAACTGAATTTCACAAAACATTTTTGAATTTTAAAAAAGATTTAAAAATATTAAATCGCAAATCGCAAGTTTAGTCAAATAAAATTGAAATCCATATTTAATTCAAACAATTTATTAATAAAGACTATTAAGGATTTGTTAAAGTGTTTAATCGCCTTTTCATATAAATATACAAGCTATTTGCAATTCAGCTTAAATAATCAGTTCTGAAATCACTAATTTCGTATTTAATTGCAACCAAAATGGTTTCTCGTTATATCGTACAACTGAACTAGTTCGTAAGTCTATCAACTGCAAGTGGCTGAGATTGTGGGTTCGAATCACAGTCATAAAATAAGCGATAGGGCCTATACACGTTTTAGTAGGGAAACCTTGTTGCCGTTAGCGAAAACGAAATAAGCAAAAAGATACAAAAGAGGTGTAATCACTCCAGCGGAATACAACACATTTTGTCTAGCAATGGCTGGACATCAATGGCTGTCAATTCAATTCAATATTTTTAAGATAAAATAAATAAGTTTTGGAAAAAAATTTTTTTTTGGAAGTGGCACCTAGGATACTTTACTGGCCTAGGCAAACCCACTGGATTCTTATTATTCACCAGCAAATAATTTACATCTCTTCTGTAGCAATATTTCATGGCCGAAGTGAAAAAAATTTGCAAAATGATATCAAATAACGGCTTAACAGCGTCTACTTTACTGGCAAATCGTGGCAGATACCAATCTTGTGGAAACCAATATTATTCCGATTATCCTGTCTTCTTCATCAATATACCATTTTCATAAATCCAGTACAATGATTTGCACATGACGGGCTATTCCTTGGGTTAAAATAGTATTCCTTGCAATGAAGTGGATGTCTAGTATAAATTTTCTCTTAAATTTTCTCTTAAATTTTCTCTTAATTCTCCATGCAATTCATCTGAAGGTTAATAAAAAACGTTTCTTCAATGACATGAAAATTGGAATCACAGAAATATTAAAAGGAGTTAAGTGATCTGCTCCAATTGTGTCTGTGAACTGAGAACGCCGTATCTATACATATAAGGAAAAAAATGTTTTTTAAGAAAAATTTTCTCACGCAGTTTTTTAAAAATCGATTCTCTCCTTTCATAAAATTTATCTGGAACCACAAAGCCCAATAATCACAAACACGTTTGTTGGAGTCTCTTTAACACAAATATTTGTAATTCTTGAATGGATCAATTATATCTTATCTTATTATCTTATATAAGATAATATATATATAAGTTTTTATAATTATATATACATATATAAGTTTTTCTGTTCAACATACAGATGGCGCAATAATTTTTTTTTTGTATGCTCTATTTCGCTGAAAGCGTTGGGTGCTTAACCAGTGTGTAGGGCATCAATTACCCCAATACTGGATCATACCAAACCTATTTTCGTAAAAAAAAATTAATTAAAAAATAAAGTTAAAAAATTAAATAAGTATGTGTAATTTTTAATACTTATTTACACGATAAGCCTATGCTGTGTCTCGCTGAACGCGTTGGGTCCTTAATCATCGTGTAGTGGCGTTAATTAGAAACACTAATTACGATTTTCTCCCTGAGGCACTTCAAAGTAAAAGAAAAATTTGAGCCCTGCAACACGTACCGGGCCCAGTTAGTATAATATATAAAATTAATTAAAAAGTTAAAGAATTGGAGCTGGCAGAGGAAGAAGGAAAGGCTTCCACATTTCACCAAAAATTGAAGCAATATCGGAATTTTATTCCATAATTAAAAGCAGCGTTAGAATTTGGCACCATTTGCCAGTAAAGTGTTGGCAACCCTAACATCATAATTCGACAGCTGACACTTTAGGGTTAGTAGAAATTCAGAGTTGCATAATAGAAACTCAAATTTTGCATTAACTATTGAAACACCCTTTTTTTGTGTATTTAGTTTTATTTTCATTTAAATTAACATGCTAATAAAATTTTGCAAATAACAATTTATTATTTAAGTTTAAATCATACGGCACCATAATTCGACTTTTTAATATGGCAACTCAGTTCTGAAAATTATCCAAGCAAATTTTTTTCTTTTTCAAACTACATATGTATATGCGAAAAACATTTTTGCCAGGACAAGACTTTGCTGAACATGTGGCTGAATGCAACTTTAATTAGCATAAAAAATGTGCTCCGCTTTAATTTATAAATATAAATTTTTCCCATATCAATTGAAAAAAGGTTTTTTAAATTGAATTTTTTAAATGGAGTGAAATTTAAACATTTAAAGCTTTTTTAAAATTTATTGACACTTTGAATGATTATTGCTTCACGAAGGACCTTAAGAAGAAAGGTCAACTATTTATGCTTTGAGGTTATTATTGATGCGTGTGTGTGTGTGTGTGTGTGTGGGTGCGTGCGTGTGTTTTTATTATTACAAAATCCTGTTATATCATCTTGCATTCTGTAAATAAACTGCAATATTTAAGTTGATTTTGATGTGGCCGCATACTGAAGCCGCTGTTGCACATTATTAAGCTCATCGTCAGTAATGGCCGCACTATCACACGGCGATGCACACACACATACACCAGCAAATCAAATAAACACACAAGCTGTGTTTATAATTGCAAGTGACGAACAACTGCGCGTTGCGGAAAAATATAAAAAATGAAATTATTTGATGTTGATATTATTGCCTGTGGCCTAGGCGGTGGTTGGTCTCTAACTAGCTTGCAACGTATAAAACGCGAGAAGACGATGAGGATGGCATTATTATTATAATTTTTTTTTTTTTTAATTTTTTGAGTATTAAAAGTACGATGATATACAAATCCAATTTGATTATGTTAATATGCGTGGAAATGCTTTCGCAATTGCATCAACAGCAGCCAAAGAGTTTATTATCAGCATTGACAGCAGCAAAACAAAACAGTTGCAATAAAAAGCAAAAAAAGAAAAAAAAAAGAAGAGAAAAGACGGAGTGAAAAAATAACGAAAATAAAATGGCAACAACAATAAACTGCAAAAAGTAGCAGTCCGACCATCACAGCTAAATAAACAACGAAAGAATGAACGAACGAACGAACAGGCCAACGAACGAATGGGCGAATGAACAGAAGCCATCAACCAGCCATGCGAAGGATAAATATAAATACTGCTCTCCAGCCAATGAAGCAACCCAACAAGTCATTGTCGCATTTTGCCTTATTTTTTTTGTTTCTACTGCATCTGGTTTGGTTTTCGTATTATTATGGCGGCCATAATATTGTTTGGCTTTTTCATTTTCCCTTTCAAATATTTCTTCAACTTAATTTTCTCATGTTTTTGTTTTGTTTTCAAAATTTAACGTTTTACTTTTTGGATGTTGTCGGTTGTCATAGCAAAATGCTGGCATTCTCATAATGGCCTAACAGAGTAGCGGGGGAGGACAAAGGGGAAACCAAACATTCTTGTGATTACAAATTTGCAGCAGGACAAATATGTATACACACATACATACATACATACATCCATGCAGTTACATCAATGCATATCGCTCATTTGTTCATGTAATAAAATAAAAGAAGCAAAAAAGTCATGACAGGCTGGCTTAATTATGAGAAAAATAGTTTGGAAATGCACATGCATGTGCATGCATAATCTAAAAACTCTTACGCACTAATAATAAATATCAAAGTGCCTGCACAAAATTGTTTATAATTTAGTTTTAGATTGCGATTTATTCTAGCAGAGATACCAAACGAAGTGAAGGCCATGCAAAAGCAGCCATCGAGTGAGGGAGTAGATGAATTAAGGAAGCATTCATGCGAGTTGTGGCAGTTCAGTTCAGTCCAGCACAGTGATTTTGGTGTTCTCTTCTGGTTGCTGGCTTGTTGTTGCTGTTGTTGTTTTTGTTTAGCCGACTACAAGCTTAATTGTATTTTAAAGTCAATTACAAATCATATTTGTTTGGTTTGCTTGGAAAATGTAATTCGAAATGTGGTGGCAAAAGCAGCTGGATTTTGGCGTTGCATCAAAATCCTGTTAATTAAAAATCATATATTTCGTTAATGGCTAATTAGTTGCGGTTGAAATGAACCACAATTATTTATTTCAGTATGCCTTTTTTTTACAAAAATTAATGTGTTAACTGATTTCATGTGAAGTTTACTCTCCAAATGTCGTTGCTAGTTTTAAAAGAGAGCTTTAGAACTTAAACTAAAATGGTTATTCTGAACCCTTGAACTAATTGAAGCCGGACATTGAAGCTTAAGGATGCTGTTAGTAAATTTGTCAACTGTAAATGATTATGTTAGCCGATCTCTCTTAGTAAGAAAAACAAAGAAAAATATTGCTTGTTCTATACATTTTTCATAGTCCACTTTGTCCACCTCTATCAGCTCATTCTCAAGCCAGCACTCTGCTTTGTTACCTTTGCAAAAACCTTCTTTCAATTTCTGCATAAGTAATAATTTTCCAAATGCTGGTTCCAAATGTTGGTTATTAATATTAATCTATAAAAGAAAATAAACTAACGTGTCCTTGCTAACTAACTAACACTAACTTAAGAAAAGTAGAAAAGGAGAAACACGCCTCCAGTGTGAAAGATAGTTTATCTTTCCTAAGCTGAGGGCATGTACACAAGTAACACATTTCTGATTATTGCTA
Source organism: Ormia ochracea (assembly GCA_963402855.1). Classification (NCBI taxonomy): domain Eukaryota; kingdom Metazoa; phylum Arthropoda; class Insecta; order Diptera; family Tachinidae; genus Ormia; species Ormia ochracea. The sequence goes on from OY727106.1 coordinate 47,510,320, forward strand.
AAGAGGCCTCCATTCAATACTTATTTAACTCGGATTACTTTTCATCACGATTTACAATATTAAGACCACCAACCGAAAGTCGCCATTGAATACTTCACTCTGCCAATAAATGAATACGGTGAAACCAAAGCTTTTCATTTAGACAATATTATTTTTAAGAAATAAATTCCTAAATTTTTTACTATAATTATTTATTATTTTAAAGATTTTTTTTATAAAAGCTTTTTTTTGATAAAGCTTTTTTTTGATAAAGCTTTTTTTTTATTTTCCTTTTGATTAAATAAATCAAGGTGGCAAAGAGTTAATATTTTGCTTACGAGTTTGAAAATAAAATTACATTAATTAATTAAAAAAAAATTTTTTTTTGTTTTTAATTTGAAATTTAATTTTTTGTTGCCCAAATATTATTCAAGCTTTTTTGATAAAAATAAGGAAATTTTAATTTATTAAAAGCAATTTCCATATTGTAGGGAAACTGATGACAACTTGCAATTAATACTATTGTTATTAATATTTCGCATAACTTCTGCTCTTGCGAAGAGTATTGTTGCACAAAATTAATTTTATTTAATTAAATTATGTTTGAAATATTTTAATAAAACTTTAAACGTTTTTATTTTAATGTTTTTTTTTCTTTAATTCATTTGCTTTGTCAAAAGTTATATTTAAGTGGAAAACGTTACACACACACAATTATTTATGTTTAATAAAATCATAAATCATGCTTAGCAACACATGTCAACATTTAAATTTAAAACGTGATTTTTAAGTTAAATAACCAGACTATCAAAAGCAGCAACTGAAAGTATTAAAAAATATCAAGCAAAATATTCACAACTAAAAAAAAAAATCATAACAAAGGATAACATAGAGAGGCTGCTAGAAACAGGAAGCGATTGAGAGCAAGGGGAGGAGAAGCAAAAATCATACAAATGAAAAGCTATAAAACCAATTAAATGTATTTAGATTTATTTATTTGCAAATAACACAATTTCATATAATTTTTTTTTTTTTTTTTGAACGTTTGTTGCATATAAAGTTTCCATTTATGCAACCAACAGCAAAGGCATACCAATTGCATAACTGCAATAACTACAAGAGTTCAACGTTATGACAATCACAAACAGAATTTGTTACTAAAGCATTGCTGAGCACTGGGAAACCTTTCATATTATAGATAAATTAAACAACAGGTGGTGGTCAACGACTTGGTGATGAGCTTCAAAAATTAATTTTCGAAAATCTTTATTTAAGCCATTTTTGTGAATACTATACACAAAATCATGGAGAAAATGTAATTGCTTCTTGTAGCGCAACCTATTCAACAGTTACCAATTACAATTGCACATTCTTCAATGGCACTCTGCACATTTCAGAGGTTAGTTTTCATAATTGGCCAACAGGAGTATTAAATTACTTCTCTTATCTAACAAAGCTAAAATATTTTTAAAAACCTTCTCAATTGCAGGTACAAATATTTGTTTATAATCTGGTATTGCACAAGCAATATCAAAAGCCAACTAAAAATAAAATTTGGAGAGTTTTCTTTTTTTTATTAACTGCGGCAGTTACACTTATATAACAGTTGCCTGTAACCATCTCTTACTGGCTTCCTGTCTGATAGAGCCTTAGTCCTTGAGTGCACGTTGTAGACACACAGCTTCACTGCACTCTCTTTTATTTGTTAACATCCTCATACTCCTCTTGATCACGCCTTTATCTTTAATATATGAATCGGCATATATCTGTGTATATGTGTGTGTGTGCCTGCATGTATACATTCTTTCCTGTATTTGTAAGTGTTATTAAATGCATTGTATGTGGGTATGTGGAAGTTAAAAAACATTTGCTATTGTATGCACTGTCAGTTGCATATAAACAGAAATTGTTACAAAATGCAATTTAAATTGCATTTTATTACCACATACGCATGCATATAATTACAAAATCTGTTCACATGCATACAAATACCTACGCTAGCAAAACTTCATATGAAAGATGACTTGTTATGAACATTAAGGACAGAGACAAGGCAAAGCAGAGAATGCTACAAGAATGTTTAAATGTTTGAAAAAGCTTTAGCAAATTGAATAGACGATCACAACATTACAAGAAACTTACTGAACGGAAAATAACTCTATGCATGCGTAAAAGTGTACACTAGCACGTCAATTGTGCAAGAATTTCTGCAAGTGTTCCCACTCAAATCGGAGCTGTCGTAAGTCTATGAAGGCGTAAAAGTGAACACTAGCAAGTCACTTGTGCAAGAATTTCTGCAAGTGTTCCCACTCAAATCGGAGCTGTCGTAAGTCTATGAAGGCGTAAAAGTGAACACTAGCAAGTCACTTGTGCAAGAATTTCTGCAAGTGTTCCCACTCAAATCGGAGCTGTCGTAAGTCTATGAAGGCGTAAAAGTGAACACTAGCAAGTCACTTGTGCAAGAATTTCTGCAAGTGTTCCCACTCAAATCGGAGTTGTCGTAAGTCTATGAAGGCGTAAAAGTGAACACTAGCAAGTCACTTGTGCGTGTTTGTACTCAAATCGGAATTGTCGTAAGACTTCTTCCACACAGTGTTCCTTCAGCTTGCAGCAGAGTTTACTATTTTACAAATAACAATACGAAAATGTTGTGTGGCCAAATAAGTTTGCCAGCTGGCATCCCACCTTCAAAAGAATCAAATCATCAAAAAACATAATTAAATAAAAAAAAAAACTAAATAGTGTTTTTGAGAGAATTTGAGTGCAGAGGCGATTATATTCAAGCTTACAAAGCACTTTACTTGAAAAATTGCCCACCGCCGACTCCATGCATGGTTTTCACATCCCGCACGTCTTAAAAACACTTGCACCTTACAGAAAGTTCTTCAAATTACTTCCAGCGGGCAACAAATACGTGTATCTACTTAATTGCCTCACGTAACTTCCACAAGCCGTGAATTCTGGAAGCAACTTCCGCCACAAAACTTTAAACGGCCTAAAGAGCTTAAAAAAGTATTTCTAAAGCAAGGAGATCTTCTCTAAAGCAACTGATTTAAAGTATTTTTTGTTGCTTATTTTCCTTAAAGCAATTTAATAAAGATTTTAAATATTTTTTTTTTATTAATTTTTTCTTTTCATTTGTTATGCAAAATATATTTCTTTATACAAATTTATATTATTTGAAAAGGTTTTTTTTTTTTGGCAAAAATCCTTAAGAGAATTTATTTTTGTTCTAAAAATTGTGAGGTATTTCTTTTAAAAATTAAATGAATTTTGTTTTGAAAAAGCTTTTGAAAAAACTTTGAATTTAAATGAGAGTTTCGATTTGAGACTGTTAAAAATTTTTTGTAAATATTTAACAGAAATTTCCTGAAAGTTCAAACAATTCTTTTTTATTACTTTGCATTTTCAAGAATTTCTAATTTGTTTTAAGTATTTGCAATACTTTTTCTTTGAAGCTTTTCGAGTGTTTTTAACAAATTTTTTTAAATTATTTGAAAGCCGAAAATTTTGTGTCTTTTAGAAAATTTATACAAGATTTTCTAATAAAAGTTTTAATAACTTTTTCTAAAAAGATTTTTTAAGCTTGAGAGCTTGAAAGTTTTATTTGAATTTTTTAAACTTTTTTTTTTAAAATGAGCTTTAAAGTTGAAATATTTCTTTAGCCTAAAACTTGTGTTTATAAAAGCTTTTAAGCCAAGTATGAAATGCGGCGAAAAAAGCTGTGCAAAGTTAAAAGTCTCGCAGCTTTAATCGCAACAGTATTCGACTGAGACTGCACCTTCCATTGCCATTCTCCACCTTTCCCATAAACATGCATTAAGTGCGTAAAACGTTATGTATGACATGCAAGTGCATGAGGTAAAGCTATACGCAAATGCATAAGTGCGTGTTTTTATATGATTATATTCATGGGTGGTTGGGCTTTTCACATATTTGTTGTTGTTACTAGAGCTGGCTGCTGTTGTTGTCATTATTGTTACGTTTATAAATCCTGCTTATGTTGCTTTTACTTGCTTACAATTTATCAAAATTTATTTACGAAATTCAGCAAGAGGACATTTGCAATGTTGCATGTTGTTATTATTGGGCAGTGGCAGTTCTGTTTTGCTTCGCTACATCTGCATTATTTTTATTTTTTTCCTGCAATTTCTGAAACGAAAATAAACACAAAACAAAAAAAAAAAATATATGTAAAGAGTAACTGACAGCACAATATCAATGTCATACGCATACAACTATAAAAGAACAGCAAGCAACTATTGGATATAAAACAGCAGGAGAAAAGTCCTTTGTCATGTTTTAAAATAAAATGTTTACACATATTAATAATAAAAACACATGCAGTTACCCACACATTCAAGCATTAAAGTGAAAAAGTGTCATAATTAAAATAAAGCATAAAATTTTTCTTGCGCTACATAAAGCCGAAGAGCTTTTTTCGCTTTTATACTCATGTGACTTACCGTGCACTTCAGATGAGAAATGGAAAAAAAATTTAATAAATGGTTTTGTGAATTAAATATAAAATGATGTTAGTAAAGTTGAGAAATGAAAAAAAACCAAATGTAAAAGCTTTTACGTAAGAGCTTTTGCCAGATGTGGGGTTTTAATGAAATGAAAGCACCATTAAATGTTGAAATTCATAGGCAGTTAAGGAGTTATGAACTTAATAAATATATTATGAAGAAGGATTTGTCTTTAAATTGTTTTGTAATGTCCTCTGAATGTCTTTGCTGCTTTGTAAAGTACATGGAAATAAGTGATTACAGGAGATTTATTGATTTATTGAACTATTTGATAGAGTGTTTTTTTGTTCCTTGTTTATAATTAAGTTGGAAAAACTAAAATTTCAAGCCAAAATTTATTAGATCAGATTCTACGTAAAAATAATGGCAACTGTTTAGAAATGCAGACATGCGGTGAAGGCGAGCACTTACTGTTTAAAGCGATCACTTGCAGTGGCTTATTCAGAGGTGGGAATCGCTGAAAGGCGATTGCCACTGCATCAAATTCGTAGTGTAGGGCCAACGTGTAGTAGCAGGCGTACACCCGCAATTAACAAAATCCTTTTTCGGGATTAGTCTTACCGGTGAGAAGTATCATCTATCGTAAATTTTAATTCGCTTTGTTAAAAGCAAATTTCCCTTCGCAACTTACTAATTTTCTGACTTAAAGCTCATGTTCAAATTCTCTAACTTTTTCTAATACTTTCTTTTTAAACATATATTTGGTTACTTACACAATCACACAAATTTTCAATGCACATCCTGTTTGAATAAAATAATTAGATTCGTAGAGCAAAGGGTTTTTGCTTCATTTTGCAATGTCCTTGCAATATTTTTATGTTTGCAATAGCTGGCGGATATTCTTGTCAATTTGATTCTTCACATCTATTCCACACTTACAAAGAGCAAAAGAATTGTCATGTACATTAATCAGATGGCACCTGACCCTTCAGTTCTTAAATTAAAGAGTACTTTTAATAAGCATTCCTTATTGGTTGGCAAATTGAATACATTGCTTATAGTGTGCACTCGTAATCCTTTTTACTTATAAAAAATTAGAGGAAATATTAATTTAGGAAAATTTTTATTTTAATTATACGAACAAACAATTAAACTGAACTACCTTAATTATTCTTATGTAGTCCTTTATCATATTTTCGTTGTGTAGGAGCCTGATGTCCTGATGAACTTGCTCCTCCTTCGTGCAATTACACTGCCATATTTTTATCAAATGTATATACACTCTTCGAGACTTGCTACAGGCTATTCTACAGTTCAAGGACATCTTGTAAAATCTTTATATATTTATAATTTTTTTTCCAGTATACAGATGAAGCGATCAACAATTTTTGGCATTTGCAAGAGAAAATTTCGGTTTCTCTGCTACAGAAAATTAGAATGCTTCGCAAGTGCCCCAAAAGCGGACTTGCAATATTGATTTGAAAGATTTCAAGTACTAGAATTGTTGGGCCATGTAACGCAGGAGTCAGAACAGGATATTCCATGCTTTTGAGAGTCTTCAGTTATGCGTTTTAGCAGCAACAAGCAATAATTTACAAACAAGTCCTTGGTAGTGCGGTCGAACATTAGATTCTCTTTCCGCACCAATGCTAACATGAATTTAATGATGGCATTATAAACATCCTTTTTACAATTTTTTTTCCATTCTTGTAAGGAAAATATGGAGCACTGGTTGTTGCTAAATTTCGATGCTTCAGAGACTATCAAATTTATATTTTGCTGATGTCATTTAAACCATTTTAAGTTATCTGTAAAGCATCCAAATTGTTATTTATCACTTAAGTAACAGCCGTAGAGCATGTGTGACACTAATCATATTTTTATTTTCGCTGTCCTTTGGGAAGCTTTAGGAACAAGGCCTCTAGAAAACTAATTTATTATTATAAATTGCAAACAGCACAAGCAATAATTTTTAAGTGTGTGAATATTTTTATTTTTGTTACTTCCTTATAAGAAAGTGACACGCAGGCAAATAATGATTACTCGTAAGGTATTACTTACACCTTCTTCTTTAAAGGTTTTTCTGGAGAGAACTCAGATAGCAAAGAAGTATTTCTAACATCCTTCGCCTATGCAATAATGACGGATAAGGCTTTTGCTAAAGTATTTGATAGATAAAGCAAAGGTGCTGTAGAAGGACACTACTTAAAGTATTTTTTATTTATGTTATCCTGCAATATATGCCGCAGGCTGAGAGTAAAAAGTGTTCCTTAATTATATTAGAAAGTAATTTTCTTGTATTATTTCTTATAAAATCATTTCAATGTTCGAAAATAATTTCACGGCAAGTTTGTCTATGATTACCGGGACGAGGACATTAGCCATTTGTGTTTTAGCCAACGACACCAATTATTTCTTTTTTTTCTTCAGAAAAAATGAGTCGAAAGGATGTCGAATTTGCTTGTTTGTAATTAAAACTGCCCATTCCTTATTTATGCAACCAAGAACTGAAAAGGAGAAAAAGGATGAGACAATTCTTCAATTTTAACAATTTTTCTTTAAAAAAAAAAATCAAATTTTCTATATTCACTTACGCAACTGCTGGGTCAATTTACTGCATGGCTTTCGAAAAGCTTAGAAACTAAACAAATTAAGAAAAAAAACACAAAGATATAAAGCAATAAAATTAGAATAAACTCAATATCCTTTTGTAATAATTCAACTTAACAAACATATTTTAAACATGCACAAAAACACATGTCGTTGGCTGAAATACAATACCTAACAAATGAGAAAAATAAGAAAAAATGAGAAAAATTCAGAAAAAATGAGTTGTGATTAATTTAAGAATCCTTTACGATTTCATATAAAACAAATTTCAAAGATTATCATATTGCAATGCATTATTTATGTGGTGTTGCATTTCATCCCACGATATAAAAAAATTGCTACTTTTTTTGTGGTGTTCTCGTTCCTAAGACAGCATGGTGTATTCGAAAGGCAAAATCAGAAAGAAATAATGTAGAATGTTAAAGGGCATGTAAAAATTGCACTTTGTTAAGAGTTTTCATTTACTTGTATCCTTTTATAGCCGGCAAGCAACAAGTTGTTGGCAAAAAAGGAGGAAATAAACAGCCTAAATGGAATGCAGCACAGAGATTTATAGTAATTCAAAGGGAAATATTGCTAATAAAAAATGTTTACGGCAGGAAGTTGCAATTTTTATTAAAAGGAACAGCTTTAGACTGCACAAGTCCATATAAGTGTATAAGATTGTGAAATAAGTAAATGAGAATAAGAACCGGTAGTGCTTTGGAGTGGATAGTTGCTTCCATATACTGCAGATAATTCTCGGCCGCGCCTCTACTTTGTGGATCCAGACTTGGTATTTTGTTTATAAATTCTTCAACAAATGCACATCAGCTGGTTGCTACCCAACATCAGCTGTTTGAGTGCCACTTAATGTGATTAATCCTTCACGCAGGAAATTGGAAATATTTTATTTTTCATAACAGCTTTTAAATTCGTTCTGCATAAAATTTCGCTGAATTATATATATTGAATATATATATTAACTGAATTATATAATTATTATATTGAGCTTTTAAATACGAATACTTAAAGCTGCTTTTTGCTTAAGTGTCTAATTTCTTTATTGAGTAGAGCAGCACATGCATACGTATTCAGACGTTATAGGTCGATGGCAGTTTGCCAAAAACGTCTACGTAAATTAAAAACAAATTTTTTTGTATTATCGGAGATATTCGGATATTGTAGGCGATTTCAAGCAACAAATTCTGCTTGATGAATTCGAGAAGGTGTGAACAGTTCGCATTTGAATCAAATATAGTAGTGTCGCAGGACAATCGATGGAATTAAGGATAATCGAATTTTACTCGGAAGTAAAACAAAATACGTTAGTCGATGATTTATTTATATAATAAATTAAAATATGAAAATATGATTATTATGTGAGGTGGCAAAAGGGAGGTTTTAATTAAACTATTCCTTCATTCCTTAAGATAACTTTCAAGATAGTTTTCAAGAAGCTGAGGATTTTACAGAACTTTCTGTCGAAATTGCGATTTTCTTTTCTCTATTCCTTTTCCATTTTATGTCCGGCGTGATTAATCATTCTCCTCCTTTCCTTTATCAGCTCGCTTTACTTATTCACAACGTAAAGCAACACATAAATTCAAATGAAAATTTAATGGCGAATTAAAATTTGTCCTCTCTTAACTAGCAGCTAGATATCTTGCATTATTGCCATCAGTACTATTGGGAATATTTCGATAATAAAACTACTCCCGTAAACACACACCTCCAAACCACATTCACTTCTTGCAATTCCATATTTCCTTGCTGCACAAAAGCCTTTGCCAGACAAAGTGCTCTGTCTACATTAAGAGCCTGTAGAAATAATATTGCAAAAAACCCAACAGACTGAATTGCCAACAAATCCGTATGGTTAAAGTGTTGAAAACATTATAAAGCCCGACCAAAAAAAAAGAAAAAAAAAAAAAGAAACAAACAATTCAGCCAACAACCACTTCATAAATAATTCATTCGGTTTGTGTTATGCGCTTACAATTTGTTTTATTTGATTTTCAATATATATTTTTTCAGTCATTTGTTTTCGTTTTTTTATTTTGCCAACATACAATTGAATTGTATTTGCCAACAAGCAACTAGTTTCATTTGTTGATTCAATTACAGTGAAGGGCATTGCAGGCGAATAGTCTTCCATAAGCGAGAAAATAATACTTTGTAGCCTTGATGGTAAGTATTTTCTCTGTGAAAGGACATTTCATTGTTATGATAAATCCTCTGAGATCCAAAGAAAATTAGAACGTTAGCAATCCTGCCTCCTGTACTTCTCGTACAGGTTTCAGATGGACAGATTTTTTTAGATTTGATTTGAAACAATTACTTTCAAAGTATAACATTTTATTTTTCTCTATCAAATCCTTTTATTTTAAGATTTTAAAAAGCGTACTTATTTGCAATACCATTGTACAATAATATGCAATAATATTGAAAGAAATGTAAGATATTGTGCAATGTATTAGGAAAATTGTACAATATTTACTTATTTTCAATTTAGAAATGCGAATCATTTGAAAACATTTTTTGCATAGATAAGATATTTAGGAAATATTGAAAATTCATCAGTTATTGAACCCTATTTTATGCGCAATAATATTGTATAATGAATGAGCCCCTTTAACCGCCTATTACACTCCTACAAATGGTAATCGGTTTATGGTTAATTATCAATTTTTTTAATTTAATTTAACACTTTGAAGCAAACGGATTATAATTTATGTAAATATTATTTAAATTATTAAAAGTATTATGTTATTATTATTATTATTATTGTTACTATTAAATTATTAAATTTGCAATGAGTTTATTAAAAAATAAAACTTTTTTCCAGCTTAAAGTGCTTGATTAATTACTTTTAGTTACATTTATTTAATTGATCTCTAATGGTTAACAATTCGTTAAGTTATATTTCAAAACAAAAAATAAATATATATATATATATATATATATATATTGTTTTCCATATAAGTGGTCAATAGAATCGGAATAGACCGTAAAACCGAAATTCAATACTATATGCAATTCTCTTTTTTTTGGATTCATTGTGCTAAAATTATGAATTAATCGTTTTAGGTATTTTTCATAAGGTTGCCAGATAATAAAATTAAGTTTACCTCAAATATATGTTATTTGAAAACCAAAACTTAATGAGAATTCAGTTACTTAACATATAACATTTTTCCCATCCTTCTTTTCTTCACATCTATCAGTAATCATCATGTTTATGAGCAATGCAATGCACTCCATCTTACACGACTCTGCGGCCTGATAACTGAATCTAAGTGAATCGTCGATTCATTATACGATTATTCGAATAATTCTAATAAAATAATAGGTTTGAATAGCCTTCCGATGTTATTCAAATATTTTTATACCATTTATAATTTTATTCAAATAAAATTATTCGAATAATTTTATTCGAATATTTTTTTTTTTATATTAATCAAAAATGATAGTTTAAATAATTTTCTTCATACGTCCAATAATTAAATAAACAACTAGTACGTTTTGCAAAATAACACTGCTGGAATAAATTTAAAATCAATAAATTTATTGCAAGTAATAAATGAGCGATTTTATAAAAAGATTTACAAAAAAGAAAAATATTATTCCACTCTCTCATTTGTCCTGAATTTAAATAAGGCCTATAATAAGCTCATACGTGTAGTACTCGCCACAGTTGAACTTAACAGTCCTATACATTTTTGTCAACGGTTTAGTTGAGTGACTGCGGGTTTCCTTTGCAAAAAACAAGGCTTTATGTCGTTCATAATACTCATATCAGTTTACAGTTCCCTTATTAAGCGGGCAAAAGTGCTCATTCGTGAGTATGCACATGTCTTTGTGTATATGTAGCTTAGAAAACATATGTTGCATCTGCTAGTAGTTACTTCGCTTTATATTTATACGTGTTCGTATTCGGTTTTTTTTTTTGTTTTGGGCGCATATTTTTGTGTAATGCCAATATATACTGAAATCCTTGAAAAAACTAAAACATCGAGTGCTTATGTGTCATTGTGCTGCTACTCGAATATGTATGACAGTCATACGCTGCTGTTTACCAACGGCTCGTAGCCAAACTAACGTGAAATAGACACGAACAAAGGCTTTTCATGCCTTTGCAAGCATAAAATTGCTATCAGTGTTTGTTGATTTTTTTACGAAGTAAGAAAAAACTTATAACCAACATATAAAGCGAGAAAAAAGTAACGTTTTCTGTGGATATGCGGCAATAGAAGAACTTGGAGTTCCCTACATAAATAGCGGATACAAAATGAGAAGTATAAGAATAAAGAAGTAAGCAAAAATGAGAGATGGCAGGTGTGAGTCTCAAGAAACACGTTTAAATTTTTAGGGAAAATATTTTGCAAACCGAAGTGTGCACAATCCTATGATCTACAAATGCACGAGTTCAATCCTGCTTAAATCATATATGTATGCCAAAACCTCTTATATTTTTTCAACATTTAAAATCAATGCGTTTTTAACGTGTGAGCGAAACGCAAAGCTTTATGTGGCAACTTTCAAAGCAAGAACATAAAAGCAGATCCTGTGGAAAATTAAAAGAACCAGCACTATTAGATCTATCCCCCGTAGATATAAATATAAAACATTTATTGAAACCCAATAAAAATTACGTTTCTGTAGTCTACCTCAAGGCATTTAAGGATCGAAATTAAAAGGCTTCGCAAAATGTTAATTTTTTTTGTCGTATATTTTTCTTGTAAAAAAAATATGAATACGACCTTCTCAAAGGACTCTTTATTTTCTTCTTAAGCACCTGTAACGCCACATTTTGTAAAATAGAGGAGCAAAACTTTGAAGAATTCAATTTATAAATTTCTTGCTTTATAAACAAAATTGGCTGATCCTTCTTATTGTAATAATCTTAGTTGCAAAGATTTATTATGTATTTATTTTGTACCTGCTTTCACAAAAATTCATCGGTTCATCCTAAAAATTAAATAGTGTCATTGAAAAGTAATTTCCTTCGCTAAGTAGGGTACTTTAAAAAAGCTCAGCTAGTCCTTAATGGCCATGCTTCAGCCTATGTATCCTTGTTAGCATGTTTGCTTGTGCGCGTCGACCCATTTGAAATGGAGTTAATTTGTCCACAACTACCATCCAGCCTTTTAGATTTGCCAGACGCTTCCCTGTCGCTCCACCATTATTGCAGTCTCTTTTCATAGTCTATTTATCGTTTTTATGTGAATTTGATTCAATTTTTTACAATTTATTTCCAATTTTGGCATCATATCCTTTTTCAATTTGATGCGTTATTTCTATAGCTGTTGTCATGTATTTGTATTTTTTTTTTATACGTTTTATTTGTTTGTATATATTTGTGTATTTAATTTAACTAAAGTCTTTTCTAAGCACTGAAGTGGTTGTTTGCTTATTTATTTTTTATTTTTTTTATTTATTCATTTTGATTTTATTTTTCTGATGGCGTTCTCTCTCTCTTTTTAAGTACTTGCAACAACACGTTTTGATGATTAAGTATTTGTAAAAAGGGGCGAAAATATTTAAATAGATCAGTATGGTGGGTGGGGTTTGTTTTTAAAATGAAGAAGGTGGTACGGAAAGCAACTTTGTATTAATGAAAGTTTGGTAAAGTTTTAGTGGTTTCTTCTCAGGGATATTTATTACAGGAAATATTTTATTTATTTAAGTTTTTGAATTTTTTCTATTTAATTTTTTTAATGAAATTATTCACTGCCATTTAAATGGGAAAGGAAAAAATTTTGTAAAAATTCTTGCACTTAAATTCATTATCTAAGAGATGGTTAGAAAGCTTTTGCTTACATATCACGGTTTATGTATTCTCGAATATTGTATTGTCGCTCCCAAGCTTACAGTGAGTGGCAATATTTTTCCAATTGCTGAAATGCTTCTAATTTAAATCGGCCGCATCGTCTCTCCATTTGTTATCCATTCTAAATGATTATTTGACCTCCTGGACAAAACAAATAATGTAACTTTAAAACATCTGGTCAGCTCGGTGGAAGATAAAGAGCTTTAACCGTATAATTTTTGTGACTATAATTATTTATGTTAAAAAGGAGGATGAGGTAGGACATCAAAGGTACGCCTTTGTCTAAGTTAAACGATGTAGAAAAGCAATCAAGACTATCAAAATACTCGTATACCTGTTCTCCAACTTTTATGAAATTAATTATTGAAATCAAAGGCGAAAAAGGGTCAGGTGTAATAAAATGTTTAATAGTTTCATTCGTGAACTAAAAGTGAAATCATTTTTTGCGCTTTTTTTCTATCGTACATCAATTGTCATTTACCAATAACGGCGTTGTTGCTTTAACTGGAATTATGGCACTGCTATTTTTACTCGGTTCTATTGGAATTCTCCGCTTTATTATTACTTGTATGCATTTGCCAACGGCCAATATAAAGCTGACTCGTGTTGCTCTGCATCAACACTTTTTCATTTCCAGCTATTCGAAGGTTTTAGAATAAACTAGTTATTTTAAGCAATTAATTGTAAATGCGATTTAATCGTTAATTTTATTATTGTGAATAAAGTTTTACACTTAGAAAAATTATTCGATTCATAGGAAAAAATCTGTTCTCTTCAATTTTAATTTTTAAAAGAAGTTTGAAGAGGACTTAAAATTTGTAAATCAGTCGATAAGCAGTTTCAGTTGGTACGCATTACAATTTCAATATAAGCTTTTGCTATTTTACTGAGCAATACATCTCTCTAAAATATTGGCTACAAATCACTAAAGTAGACTTCATACTGACTATAATTAATGGCTAATATTTTGATAAATTTGACAGTCCGAAAATGATGATTAGGTATTTTCCTTACTACGGCTTTCAACTGATTTGGTCCCGAGTATGTTCATTATAATATTGGGAAATTATATCAATTGAAGACAAATGAATTCGCCTTCTAGAACAAGGCAGATTCGTTTATGCCACCAACAAAGTTGAGCCCTTGAGTGTCAGCTGATCTTAGCAGTCCAGCTGACTTTTAGCTTAAAGACGCATTCGTTAAATCTGTCAATCATAGTATTTTTTAAATTATTATTCAGACTTGAAAAAAATTAAACAGTTGTCCTTTTACAAAAAAATGTAAAAAATTAATGTTAAAACAAAAAAAAAAAAAAGAAAAATTTAAAACTTGTGGAGAAAGTTGTAGGAAAAGCTTGCTTTACGTTGTGTCGTGAACTCAAAATTAATGTTTCCTTTTATATTTTTTTAGTAAGTTTAGTTTTAATATTTTCTTTTTCCTCTATGTGGTAACTGAAAATTTAAAGCGTTTTTGTATTAAGACAATTGATCGACAGTTTATGTTTTCGACTTTCTGTAGGTTTTTGTGCGGCGAATAGAGGGGCATATAGTAGATTCCATTAATTTCAAACAATTGTCTCAGAAGCAATTCGCCTTAACATTTTAATTAAATAAATCTTATATTGAAAAATTATTTTTATTTTATAAAAAAATATTTTATTAATAATTTGCGGAGTTTTGTGACTTTTAAATATCTGATAAAGGAAACTAAAAATTTTTACTCTTATTGCAATTCGCTCGATATTACTGGTAGGCAGTATTTTTCTTCAATTGATTTGCTAATTTTACAACTTATGGTTTTGTGAATTTGGTTTCCGCTTTGGCTTCTCAAACTTTGGTTTGCCTTTATCTTGCCCCACATTGCTTACATCGATTACTTCGTTTATGTATTTGGATTGCTTGAATTCGCCTTGTGTTTTCAGTTAAATGATTTTGAAATTTAAAGCCAATCGTGTCATAGCAAATTACTCGTGTGCTGTGGTTTTTGTAGAATGACCTATCTTATTTTATGGAAATAGTTTCGCTTTGCTGCAAATTATGTCCAATATGACATAGAGTGGATCGGTTCGGATCGAAGCGGATTGCTTACTTTTAATTTAAAATAGCCTTGAAAGAGTGACAAAATTCCATTCCTCACTACATATAGCCTGGTTATAATAATAATATCCTTTAATCAAACGGCAGTAGTAATCATTTGGTTAGTGGTCAAGAGAAACGACTACTCCCTGAACTTTGTTATCCTTTTTGTTCAAACTAGTAAATTTATAAAACATAAATTTTTTTTTAAAGTATGTTCGTTTTTCAAACACTAACCTTTTCAATTTCAATATGTCCTTTTTTATGCTTTTAGTGATACTGCAATTTTCAATTCTGTTTAGTCATGGAATTTAAATAAAAGCGCACCAACAAATGGCGAGAGAAACTTAAAAAATCACTTTTTATGCACAATGGAACATTAAGTTTCTTTTAAAAGGCCATCATAAATGACAATGACTCGAAGACTACAAATGAAGTAGGAAAGGGGAATAATAATAATAATAATAAAATTCGAGTAAAAATTTTTAAAAGTTAAGTGAAAATGTATAAAAAGTAATGCCAGTGTGTAATGCTGGTAAGAGAACTTCATGAAAAGAAATTAAATAAAAAGGAAAATTGATTGAAAATTTATGTTAAATAATAACTTCGTTATAAAAAGAAAAGAAAAGAAAAAAAACTATTAAAAGCTAACAAATATTAACTCTAACATGTTGTAATGTCCTTGCACATGTTTTTCTACAGAATTATAAGAAATTGTTGAAATTAATGTTTTGTGAAGGAAAATATTATTATTAAGTCGGAAGTAGGACTCAGTGGCTAACTGGAGCAACGCCTGTGCATGGCAAACAGTTTATGAACATTTTATTTTTCATGCTCCAATGGCTTAATTAAACATTGGAGTATTTATACTTAAATTTAATTACATTTTTGGCATTTTCCTTATTCTTTGTTACGTTGCTTCAGTGGTAGAGGGGTTCTCTTATATTTCATAAATTTTTCTCTTGTTGTGCTTTTAACTGCATGACGTTAACTTAATTTGTAAGTTATTTGGAGGACAAAATCAACAAAAAAAAAAAAAAAAAAATAAAATAAAAATAAAAAAATACTTTTCAAAAAATATTGCAACAAATGACCAATTAACAGAGTAGAGTAGCACTCAAGGGAAAATTAATAGCAGCCACACTGGAAAATATTCCATGTTGGTACTAAAGCTTTTACTTTTTTTAATTAGAGGATTTTGCAACTCTTCCTTGCAGTACTCAGTAGTTTTGCAAAAGTGCACTTGCATAATATTGTGCTTGCCATAAACACACCCTACTGGCGGTATGAATAATTTCAATTGACCAATGGAATATTTCACATTTGCTGTTTCCTTAACAGGACATCTGATAACATGAATTGTTTTATTAATTTAAAGACAACTTCATATTTAGATATTTCGCCCTTGCAAAATTTCCAAGACTTTTTCCCACAATCCTTGTCCTCTTGAACCAATGCATTCTTTTATTAAATTTAAAATAACTTCCTTAGAGCGTTTGATCAATTCAACAACAGTTCCGAAAATGCCTGGGAAAAAAGTTAAATAATTTTTCCATTTAGTTGAATATTTTAGTAATTGAATATTTAGTAATTAGAAAAGCGGAAAATGCCTTAATCCAAATTCATTGCCGCAACCAAATATTTTGCAAATACAGTCGAACTTCCATAAGTCGAATCTCCATTATTTACCAAAACAAGTTCGACTTATGGATCTTCGACTCTCAAAATTTATTGAAAGGCATCACATATACAGTACAAATTCACCTTTTTCTTTCCTCTAAATTAAGAAGAGTTATTTTCTTATATTATTTTTCATTAAAAAGAGATTCCAGTTTTTTTTAAAGCTCTAAAGTGATCTTCAGTTGTCATTTCATTGGCTTGCACATACGAAATCAAAATTTTAAAGGAATCTAATACATCATTCTAAAATGGCTTTTGAACAATTTCCTTCTCTGAGCCCTCTTCAACGCTTTTGCCTTCGTTTAAATTGAAATTCATGGATTCTCTCTTGTAATGCTCAATAATATCGTCATCTGTGGGGAAGTCCGCTATGCAAGTATCACTGCCCATATCGATATAATCGTTAAAACTTGGACGAAATATGGGATTCCCCAAATAAAGAGGAAATAAAAAACAACGAAAAAAAAATTGGATTGTTTCTACGAAAAATTCGACTTAGAGAAGGCACGTGCCATTTTTTTCATTTGAATTGTGGTTGAATTCGACCTATAGAAGTTCGAGTTATGGAAGTAAAATTGTATACAGGGTGAGCAGTAAACGCTACTGCCTCTTGATTTATTTGGAGTTATAAAAACTTCAACTTATAGAAGTTCGACTTATGCAAGTTCGACTGTAATAATTTTTCCTCACAAAAATTTTAAGTGAGTGAAAAACTTTTCAAACAAATAGTTGTTTTTAAAGAAACACTTTCAAATTTCTGTTTTTTGACTGCCAAACTCTTCTCTTTTTTTTTCATTTTTTTTTAATATGCTTTATGGAATATGAGACTAAATTTTTCCCCAGCACTGCTTTGACTTGACATACGTTACAACTGAAAAAAATGATTATTTAATTTAATATTTTTTTTTTTTTTGTTACAGTCAAATGCAACTTGACTATCCATGAATATAATTTTTCATCTCTTATTGTTGCTGGCTGTTATTTTATTATGGCTGACATTAAAAAGCTTTAAATAAGTTATGTGTGTTAAGAGTTTGTGTGTATGCGTTCAATGCCACTCTGCTCACTAACATAAATGCACACTCATGTACGATAAATAAATCTATTTACAAATGTGTGATTAAAATGCAAGGTTTTTTATTTCTTGCCACTTTAACATGGTTTGCTGAAAATTGCAACAACAACAACAAAAATATAAAGGAAAAAATTGGTATAAAATTGCTACGAATCAACGTTAATTGAGTGTAAATTTCATGATGAAAATATACATAAACATAGTAAACAAGCAAGAAACCATGAAGAACATGCAACAGCAATCAACAAACAGTTGTTATTTATAAAATAACAACTGCAGCAACAACGACTATACATGCTCAACAATATATAAAGAGGCCTTGTTGCTGCTCAACAAAATGCAATAATATTTAATACGAGCACAATATAAAAGCTGAAAAAGAAAAAAAAAAAAAGAAAAAATTAAACGCAAATATAAATAATAATAAACCAAGTTAGAGCAGCGAGAAACAAGAATTAAGGCACGTCTGTATATAAAAACAAACAACAGCAATCATGTTCAAATTGCAGTGGTGGCAGGCGGACAGCAGCAACAACACTCACATTAACTACTTCATGTTGTCACTTGTGTTTATTTAATTGTAATTTAACAAAATCTCTGTCCAAGCATACATACCCGCAAACATTTCGTTTTGCATTAAAAACATTTTAACACATTTAAAAATTTTATTTATTTATCATTTACAAAATTTTACTGCTACGACTGACATGCAAAACTAACGCTCAACTAAAAAATTATGCAAAATAAAATAAAATGAAATGAAATAAAATAAGGAAATAGCAAAGTATAGCATACTTTTGTGCGCCATAGCATTTAGAGCATTTCGCCAGCAATTTGCCAATTTTTTTTTTTAATTCATTTTATTTTACTTTTATTACTGCCTATCATAACCGCTATTGGCCAATGCACTTTGCCGTTTGCTAATATTCATTAAATGCAACACATTACAACATCAGTTAACTAAATAATTAAAACATGCACTTTTATATATTGAAATTTTTTTTAACCCCATTTCGTTTTAGCTGTTTGAATTTTAAATGCTTACAAGGTTTTTTCCAGCTTGTTACATTCTGTTACTCTGCTTCTTTTTTTTTTTTTTTTGAGTAAATCAAAGTATTGCATTCCATTAAGCGATTTTATAAAACGCACTTTAAAAAAAATTATGTTGGCGCAAAAAAAAAAAAAACGAAAAATAAAAAAGCAGCGAACATTAATTTACAGGTAACAACCAATTTAAAAACATTAAGTTGACATGACACGTGAGTGTTATACAATTTGAGATGTTGTGAGCAGAGGAAATACATGTTTATATAAATTAGGGTCGATTAAATATTAATAAAATGGTTACGTGTGATATACATATTGCAGGGGATGGTGTATAAAATTGTTTTCTTTTGTTTCCAAGAAATTTAAGCGGTATTTTTGAAATAACGAGAATTTAAGTAATGCGACTGGTTATTGGTGCAGCCATCTACTAAAATCAATGTCTAGACTTGCACTGATAACTCTTTACAGGATACGAAACATTTACGTAAGCTATCCTTCCCACCCCATTTACTTTTGGGGCTTCTGACCACGTACATATATCTACTATTTTTGGAACTTTATGTTACAATTTTTTTGTCATTGTCATTGCAGCATGAAGAGAAATCAGGCTCACCGCTTCAGGAATTACATCATGCTCATCTTCTCCTGATCATTTGGAGTATCCTCTTCCAAATCAATTGACATAAGCCAGCGCCTAATTTCTTCTGATATCATTATTACAAAAAAAAAATTATTTTCTTTCTTACGAATGAAAGATTTAAAAATAAATAATGTAAATCATTTACTTTTGTTGAGCGTTTAAAGTTTGTTTTCTTGCCATCTGAAATACTTGAGCAAGAATTTGCTGCATATTTTTAGGATAAAATCAAATATTTATATCATATACTTTTGATATAAATATTATTATTATTCGTTATTATTTCTTTATTGAGCCTTATTTTTTTCCATTAAATAGAATTTTTCTTTTAACAAATATTTCCTTTTTTGAAAACTTAAAACTATCATATATGATTTTATTTACATTTTTCCTCTTCTTTCTTATCTTTTCCTCTTTCTTTCTCCTATGCAATTTTCTTATCTAATCAAAGAATAATTATAAACTATAATTATAAATTTATTAATTACTGACCTAAACAGAGCTTGAACGTTTAAATTTTGTTTTGTTAGTATCTGATATACTTGACCAAGAATTTGCTGCATATTTTTAGGATAAAAATTAATCATTTATATCATTTACTTTTGATGAGTTTTTTTTATTATTTTTTGATATGCATGAGAGCCGATTTTTGGGGCAGCAAAGTATAAATATATATATATATTTTTTTTGTTTCTACTTGAAGTATAATAATTTTGTTTAATTTTATCTCGGAGGTTATATTTTTTTTGTATCAAAAGATATAGAAATATTAATAGCTACTCTTGTAAAACTCAGCGTGCGAAAATCTCCCTATTGGATTATAAATAGATTTAATTTTCACTTTAATTAATTGCTATAAAATCTTTTAGAATTTCCAGAGAATATTTTATCTTTTTCATTTAAACTCTGAAACCATAGTTACAATAATTACTGCTTATTGAAAACGTACCATATTATATATTTGATGCAATGCTTGAAGTTAAATCTCACACTAATGATATTATACAAATACATTTAAATATTTTAAATTTCTTTACTTTTTGTTTTTTTTTTCTTTGTGGATTTTTTATTGGAAATTCTTGAACAATTCTGTAATTTTTTATTTCAACAGATTTCAATTCATTTTTTGTGATTTTTTTCACTTTTGTTGTATCGCTAAAGCTTTCCGTATAACAAGTCATTTACGCTTTTTATTCTTGTTTAATTCACCCAATTCCTCTTTCCTATTTTATTAATTATTAATGATTATTTTGCCCCCAGCACTTACTTAAAGTTGCTATCGTATCTCTTTATTTTAATCTCATTCAATTATGGAGTTTCTTAATTACTTTATGTGCAGACTCACGCGCTTTTTCTTTAAAAAAAAAATTTTTTTTTTTTTCATTTCCATATGTCACAGTATGTGATTGCATCCTTTTTTAATTATTGCTTTTAAGCAATATATGTAAGCGTCGAAAAAATTAATATAAAAAAGGATTTAAGCAATGGAGTTGTATTTTCCTCAAGACTGTCATAAATCTGAAGTATTATATTTGGGTTCTCAAGCAAAATTTTCACAAAAATATCTGATATTGCACTGCGCTCTTTTATCAAGTAATGGCTTGTATTTCGCTTTGTGGAAAACTTTTTATTTTTGAGTTATGATGTTGTTGAAGCAAATGAGGCATTTATATCCTGTGTGATACAAAATTATATTAAAGATAATTTTTGTTTCCAGTTTTACGGTTGTATCATAAACCTGTGGCCACGAACGTTTTATATGCCTGCACCATAAACAAAAAGAGCCTCCACAGCTAGCCAGCGGTCTTACGATATTCCCAACCGAGGAAAAAAGCACATTTTCAATTTTATTTATTAAAATTTTTTTCTTTGCTTATATTTTTATTTTTCTGCAAATTTTTAATATACACTGAGCTTTATTTTTATGCAGTTTTATGGCTACTTTTTTTTTAACACAATCCCCTGTAATTATGCAACATTTTTCGTAATTAAATATTCTTTTGTAATTTGAATGCGTGGCAGAGTTGTAAGTATGTAAGAGGGCAGGAAGTTGAGAAGGAGTTGTTGTAGAAACAGAAATGAGAAGGACAGCGTGAAAGTGGTTAACTGAGGAGGGATGGGATCGCAAATTAATATTTAACGTTAAAGAGACAGATTGCATGCAAACAAATACCCACTCGTTCCAAAATTTTATAAATAATAATCATTAACCCATTTAGCTCAGGATAAATAGCAATATTAACTTTAAGAAAATTAGTCCTTAGCGAGTTAGCACAGAGGAAGAAAATTAATTACAATAGAAGAGTTTCCCCTATTTGCTGTCGTTGCTGGCAGTGGCCACAATTGTAGCTGGCCTCAATATATTTCAATTTATTTTACAATGTTTTTCTATATAATATTATAAGCTGACCATTTGAAAATCGTCCGTGTTTACTTACATGAATATAAAATTGCTTTCTGTGTTTTTAAACAGAACAGCTTTTATTTAAGTTTATGA
Source organism: Ormia ochracea (assembly GCA_963402855.1). Taxonomy (NCBI): domain Eukaryota; kingdom Metazoa; phylum Arthropoda; class Insecta; order Diptera; family Tachinidae; genus Ormia; species Ormia ochracea. The sequence goes on from OY727106.1 coordinate 47,532,201, forward strand.
TTTTTAAAATATAAAAAAAAATATTGCAAATATTTTTAATTTAGAAAACTTAGTGTGTACCTTCAATTAGATTAAATTTATTTGTTTATGTATTTGTGAGTGAGTTTTAAAACTTTTGATTTTATCTTATGCATTTTTTTTAATCCAAAAAAAAAAAAAATATTTTTTACTTTTAATGATAAAAAATATTTTTTTTCAGATGGAAAATGCCGCTAACATGTGAAATTTTAGCAAATAGTTTTATATTTTTAAAAATATTGTTACGCCCCTGGCAACGAATCCTTATTTTTCATAATTATTACATATTTCATATTCATTGTTTGCATATATTGCTAATTATCATACTGTATTACTCCGTTGCTAACAGCGTAATATGTTTGCCTTATATTTCTCAATAATTCTTTTACGTGTATTGTTGTGTTCTTCTGGCTGGGCAGTTAAAATTTTTTCTTATAAATGTCTTTAGTAAGTTATTATATGCCAATAAAATCAAAATTTTAATACATATTTTAACTTCATTTCACTTCACTTCACTTCACTTCATCAGCAAGTTCGTAATTTAATTGTTCGTTATCCTTTTATATTACACCTACACGAAGAAAATGTGCATATGGATTTGAAATTTGTAAAAAAAATGCAACAAATTTTTTATTAATAAAAAAAAAACATATGAAAGATAATAATAACTCTGTAGTCTTTGCTTTCATCATAAATTTTATAGTGTGTAGCATATTATTTTAATTTTTGCCCAAAAGTATGCTTTATAAGCCATATTTAGTGTATAAGAGAATATTAGATAAAAGCTTTACTTATGATTTAAAGTAACGTACTGCTCTCCGTATTACTTCGGGAAGGACTAAAACATTGCATATGATTTAATAAGCCCACGTCTGGGCTCGTTATCCTAGCCTAGTAAAGCACTACACTTTTGTACGGAATCGAGATGTGGTTTTTACTGCCTAGTGTGAACTCAAAGTTCTTTGTAATGGCATTCCAGTAACTGTAGGGTTTACCGAAGAAGTCTGCCAATTAATTTGGAATATTCTATACAAATTTATATTTATTGTCGTCTTATATATTATTAATAGACAACCGACTGCTGAATAATAAGTGATCAAGTTTGCTTAATAAAGTGTGATAAATAACCAGTAAAGGAATTAACGAGCCCAGCAATGCTTCGTGTGTCTAATAAATTGTGAAGTTAAATATTTTTTGAAATGAAATGTGTTCAAAAAGAATAACATTTAAGACTTTATAAATATTTTAAAATTTTTCAGTGGTCCTCGGTAGTATAGTGGCCATTATCCTTGCCTGTCACGTTGAAGAGCGGGTATCAATTCCCTCAGCAGCCAGTGCTTTCTACACAGTTTATAGTGATACTCGTATAATTGTGGTATTAAGTAAATTAATAAAAATGTTTTTAAATGTTTTTTTAAGAATTCATTTGTATTTTACTGCATACTTTTGGGCTCTTAATTATATTCTTTTTAATAACAGTTTTAAAGCTGGAAATGGTGTATGGACATTTGTTTGTTCATTACTTGCGACTTTTTTTAATATACGTCCTTGTTTGCAGGAATCGTTTGTTTATCTTTTTCTGCATTAAATGTGATGAATTTAAGCTTGTATTAAAGTTTACACACACACAAATCACAAACACTTACACATTTTACTACTCTATAAATAAGTGAGAGTACGTTTTATATTTAATTTATGATGTTTAAGTTGTTGGCCATTTTTCAATTCATGTGTTTTATTTTGTTTTTTTTTTTGCTGTTGTTGTTGTAGTGTTGAATTTTGCATTGACTGCATAATTAAAATTAAGCATACGCTACCACGCCCTGCCTTGCAGTTAAATGTATAAATAAGCTTGTGGTTTATGTCTGATTAAAGGGCTTGCCATGGAAGAAGCCATTTTTTAGTAATAACATTTTACCTCACATCACTCTCACTTGAAAAAAGCAAAAGGTCGGTCTACATTTAATTTATAATTTTCAAAGTTAATTTCCCTGTTGCAATTAAAATGCTTAAAAGCAAGCTTGTGTTCTTGACTTTTGAGTAAAATGGAAATGAAAAAAATTATAGTAAAAAAGTGGAAACTTTACTGCAAACAAAATCTTTTTGGTTTTAACTTGCTTTGCTGAACCATTTTTAAACGATTTTTTTCTCAATTTTTTTGTTAAATTCTCCGGATATTAAAGTTTTATTACTGCTGCGTTAAAAAAATAAAAAAAATATTTTTTTTTTTCGCGTAAGTGTTATTTACAAGATGTTTGTCTTTAGTATAACATTTTATGCATGTTCTGTTTAAGAAGGATACGAACTGGAGTAAAATAAATATTTATTTTATATGCAGCACTTCCGTTTCAAGCTAATATTAATAATATATATTGAATATCCGGCGGAAGTGTTTTTCTTTTCTTTAGCTACTTTTACAGCATGTAAAGTTGTTTGCAAGCACAAAAGAAAATTTAATATATTATAAATGCATTTTACTTCTTTTCCTCTCGTTATTAAGGTCATGCAAGTTTGTGCGGATTTCTAATGATTTTGAACATTTACAAAAAATAAAGTTTTTTTTTTTTTAGTTCGCTGTATAAGGCAGATATCTTTGACAATGATCGCTTGTTATATTAAACTGTCTGTTTCATCCTCACTTGTATATAATTTTTTTTTTATTTTTTTGTATACACTAATATTTTGATAATCAATTTCAGTGGTCGGATAATCAAATGCCTCATTGTATCCTTGAAAATCAAAGTACCATAAAAATGTTATTCTGCGAACACAATTTAATTTTTACTCCGTAGCTGTTTACGAGTAGCAGCTTAAATTGTTCAAACGTCTAACTTGACTTGAGTTTATTTAGCTGGGATATTTTAATCGTCCATGTGGTATATTCGATACTACAAGACAATTATTAAGTCTACTACGGCTTTAGTCTCGATTCGTATTCTTAACATTTTTTTTTAAACTAACTAATCTATTAACCACTTTCTATTTAACTTTTTGCATTTTTGTTGCATAAATCAAAAACAGCAACTTCAATCAGCACTGCAACAATAGTTGCATCGTCCTTATAGCAAATCTTATCCTTAATCCTTTCCTTACTTTCGGACTCAGTTTAAAGTAAATTGCCAGATTATAAGTTGAATACTTTGTGTCATAAATTAACAAAACACTTACGCTTAAATTAAGTAAAAGAGGATATAATTCACACGAAAAAGCTTTTAATTGAAAGGATTGCATTCACAATAGTGTTTAAAAACATATTTTTTGTGTCTGTTATAAATTAATGTTTAAGGAATTTGTTTAATTATGTGGTTTCCTAATCTTGTTGGGTGCATAGAAACGTTTTTAGTGTCGTATTAATTTTAAGATTGTTTTAATGCGGCTTTAAATACGTGATTACCTTCATGTGGTCTTAAATGGAGCAGGTGTTAACTTTGTGAATATAATTAAAATCAAAATAATGAAGATAAATTTTAAACAATTGGAGGTTGTAATGCAGGGAGCGATCCTGCACGACTATCAAGTACAAGCCATTTCCATTATAACACCATTATATAATGCCATTCAGTTTTGCTGTGAGATACCTCTTCCTGTAATGTGATAGATAAAAATTCATCTGAATTTTACTGCATACTTTTGGGCTCTTAATTATTTTCTTTTTAATAAAAGTTTTAAAGCTGGAAATGGTGTATGGACATTTGTTTGTTCATTACTTGCGACTTTTTTAATATACGTCCATGTTTGCAGGAATCGTTTGTTTGTCTTTTTGTGCATTAAATGTAATCAATTTAAGCTTGTATTAAAGTTTAAAGACATGCGCCTTTCATATCATTATATTCTCTAATGCATGATAAATCTTGACGAACAGAGATCGGTTGCATCATATATTGCTTATATTTAACTCATCCTCTGCTCTTATGATTGCTTCGAAAAACACCGTCTAAATCATCCCGCTCGTTTGCTCTCCCTTTTTTCTCTCTTTATTTTGGCAAAAGGAACTGCAGTTATAATTTCAAGTAATGCAAGCACTTATTTAAAAGTCTATTATATTAAGGATATTTACGGATTTTTATTAATCTATAAAGTCATAAATAACAAAAGGGGTCACTAAAATATCATGCTTGAATTGGGCTTCAAGAGTGTTTAATGGGGACAGAAATCTGGGTATACGACAGTGCAACTGCAGTACATTAACCAGCCGTATAGGTGTACTAGATGGGCCGGTCAATATTGCTGACCTTAACAATTTTCTTTTATTTTGAGCTGCCTTTCAGAGAAAATATAAATCAAAGTTTTTAATTGAGAACACTGCACGCTGATTAAGGACACAACGCCTTCAGCGAAGCACAGCATAGGCTTAACGCGCAAATAGAGATTAAAGATTAGAGATATTTATTTACTTTTGTAACTTAATTTTTTAATAAATTTTTTTTTTTTTTTTTTTGCAAAAATAGGTTTGATATGATCCGGTATTGGGCTAATTAATGCTGCTAGACACCGATTAACCACCCAACGCTTTCAGCGAAAGAGAGCATATTGCGCCATCTATAGGACGCTGAAACACTCCACACGTCTCATAGAGCATGCAAGTCGGTTCAATAGTTTTTGAGTTTATCGATCACGAACATACTTGTCATCTTTATATATATATATATAGATATAGAAGTGTTGCCACTATTGCAAAACCATAGGCGGAATGACAATCTTCTCTTCACCTGCTTTCTTTCCAAAGTTTAGTTTTTCATCTACTTCTACCACTAATAAAATATCAAATTTAGTCAAAGCTTAAGGCAACGGAGTTCCGGTTGCAAAACATTTTTGAAACTTATTTATTGTTTGGTTTCTTTTTCTTCTCATTAAATTCTAATAAAGTGTTTTGAAAAACTTTAAAAGAATTCTTTGCTTTTTTGGTCACACCCTGATAGTAATTTATTTATATTTTAATTTAATTTATTATTTAACTGAATTGCAGAATTGATTACTCACACCTTTCAGATTTTGCTTTAAAATAGCTGAAATTTAAAACAATTAACATACATTTTATATAAAATAATAATTGTAATTAATATCTTTGAATTTTATTAAAAATTTATAATCCATTTTCCTTTGCATTGTCTTTCATTAAATTGTAAAGAGTTGCAGTATCTGAAGTATTTCTTAAGGGAATTTCCTTTGCTACATATTTTATCATTCTTCATTAATTTCATTCTCCAACCCGCTCGTTTGCTCTCCTTTTCCTCTCTCCCTTGCAGAGCTCAAATGCTCTACGTTGCGTATTGTTTTAAGTGCAAATAAATTCATTAAATTAAATGACACTGTAGTGAATTTTGCAATCAAATTTAATTAATTTTTAATGTCACTTTACTACAATTTCAATTTTCCCACCACGACTTTTCATTATCTTATACAACACAGTTTCAGTTGTTGTTTTACACTAAATGATTTTCTTACACAGTCAGTCATTTGTGTATACGGTTTGGTGCTGCCTGCTTCAGAGTTAGTAATACGTAACTTTTTATTTCTTTTATTTCCTTTGTTTTTATACACTGTTTAAAACAAAAAAAAAAAAAAAAAAACAAAAAAAGAAAAAAAAGAATTAAATATTCGCATATATGCAACAGTAAAAATTCAAGTTGTGTTGCAACAACTACAACATTTAAATAAGAAGGACAAAAACGTTACAGCAACAACGTGTGTGTATGTCTTCGGGTTAAAATACATTAAAATGATTACAAATTGAGAAATACTGCCAATATTAATGTTGTGTGCGTGAGTGTCTGCTGTTTGTTTTTCTTTTACGTTTCAATGTTTTTTCCGTCTTTTTTTTTTTTGTATAGTATACATTCAGGCGTAATTTAATGTTGTAATGAATGCATCCGTACATGTGCGTTTTTATGTGGGTGTGTGTGACATTTTATTAGTGTGCGTGCGTGCCACTTGGTATCGTGTGTGTTTTGTTTTATTGAAAATAATAGTAATTGTGGTTAAACTTGCCAACATCTATTAGAAATTACAATTTTTCAAATTGAATTGTCAATTTGTGGCACAAAACAAATAAAAGAGTATTTTATTTACCAACGTTAATAGGAATTTATATGGTTGAGGGCAGCAAGAAACAATTTTAATGTCTAGAAGATCGTGCCATGTAGAAGGAGTAATTGCAACGTGTCTTACATTTCTGTAAATACTCGTGGAGACTTGATTTCTTAATGAGGAAGGAAAATTTCAAAGGAATTCCAAATGGTACACCTTAAGGTCTGCAAAGGACATTAAACAAACAGTGCATGTAGCGAAGGAGTAACGTACACCAGCCCAATATTACATCAAACATTCGGCCCTAAGAATTCAGCTTAAAACCAACTGATAAATATTATATAAATAGTACTGATAAATAGTTTTTATATTGATGCTAGACTGCCGGTAAACAAACTGATTTCTTTCTGGAATAAAATGTGAATCGCTTCAATTTGAATTTTTAGAAACAAAACTTGACTTGAGGTAACGGACTTTCCACATGAATTGACCACTCTTCTGCTCTCATGCAACTCAAATTATCCCTCTCGTCTCAGTGCACCTGAGACCCGGGTATATATTAAAAGTCAAGGAAAGGTAATAAAACCAAAGGGAAAATCGATTAGCTTCGCGTGAAATATGACAGCAAAATAAATTCTCTAATCTATTTTTAAATAGAAACAATAAGGATGACTTTGCAACGTTCTCGGAATAGAATAGAGTTCTGAAATTCAATCAGACAATAAATTTAGGTTTTGAATAGAAACAATAACGATCACTTCGCAACGTTCTCGGAATAGAATAGAGTTCTGGAATACGCATTCTTCTCGGATTATAGTAAAATCGGTTACTTCTGGACAAGCTCATACATTTCGATAGACCGTGATAGCTTTCAGACATCGTGTGCTCATAAATCATACATTGCACCACTTTAGTATACCAAAATTTACGAACTCACAATTGCGAGGGATCGTATACTGGAGTAACTTCACGTTGTAGTAAAACGCTTATGGCATAGTGACTGAAGCTTTATGTAGTTATCAAGTGAAGCGTAACAATAAATAAAATATAAATTATCTAAAACTTATCCATACCGAACGTCCATGTAGAAGAAGGATCTATCTTATAATAGTCCGGAAGGGAGATTCGAAGCCAGCTGTAAAATTGTTTCAAATATTTTCTTCCAAAATCGCCAGAAAAGAAATTTTATTATTATAGACTTGCTAGATGTGCAAGAACTCCACTATAGAAGTCCAAAAAACAACAGGCGACAACAGTTTATACATATCTGAGATTTCCAACAAAATTTTTTAGCTTAGGAATTCAGAATTCATCTAAAATGCTTTGCCACATTCATATTCCTCCTTTTGAGACACCTTGTATTTATATTTTAGTTTTGTTCTTCCTGTAGAATCAGAGTTCCATCATGATAAAATCTGATTTAAAGAAATTTAACAAACCGCAAACCACATTTTTCCCTTTAAGAACATTTAAAATCCTTCTAGGATTCCATTTTGCGAAATTACTAGTTGCACATAATTTATACTATTTTCCTATCACAATTAGAGTTCAGCCAAGACATTATCGTGATGTATCATTTACATGCCAGAATGAATAATTTCGTTTTATTTCTGGATTCGGTTGAATTTGTTAAATACTTTTTTCAATTATTTATCTTGCAACAAAATCAATTTTTTTCTATTTTGCTTGGTGGCACATTTTCCTTTCAACACTCTATTAAATAAAGATAAAATTTTGCCTCTAAATAATTTTTCAAATTGAACATTTTTACAATTTGTCAATTTATCGATGCCATTCGGTACAACCACAATACATGGGGCACAACTCATACACTCACACACACACATTCGTAATCGCACACTCGCAGCCACACTTGCATATGGATATGCACGTCCATATATTTAACCATATGCTCAGCTATAAAGGACTACCAGCCAGCAGAGAAAGCTGGCAAAAATAAAACGTCATTGAATAGAAAAAGAAAAACTATTTGCCACTGGTGCCAGACACTAAATTAAAGATTTGCCATACAATAAAAGTATAAAGAAAATAGAAAAACGAATTGCTAAAAGAAATAAAAAGGAAAAATATAAATGAAAACGAAAATTGTATCAAAGTCTCTCCCTTTAACTGAAAAAGGCATATGAAGTGGGTTTTCTCTGCATCCCCCCCCCCCCCCCCCCCTCAAACTACCCAATCTTCTTTCTATTTGTTACAGCAAATACAAACAGTTAGCATGTGCTTATGGAATTCTAACTAAAAAACCCAATGGGGTCCTAAAACATTCATATGTTGCCAATAGATGAATGAATGAAATTTAGAGCAATAGAGGAAAAAAACATTTATACATTTCGCATGGCTGAAGAAGAAAGAAATGAAATATACTCGTCGTATCTATAAACAGCATATTTTGCAAAAGAAAAACGAGCTTCGACTGAAACTACGTGCGTGTGAATTTATGCACTACGATATAAGGACTGTTCTCACAATTAAGAGAAGTCCTGGAACAAAGTGCTTGCAATTATAGAGCCACAATGAGGCCGCAATACGCATACTTTTGCCAAGCCATTTTAGAGCCTTTAATTGGATATGAGGGCAGTTAAACGTAGTTTCATAGCCTTTGTGGAGCCTTTAATTGGATATGATCTTAGTATCGGCTAAAAGTTGTTCGATTCCTGCAAATCCCAATCGAACAAACTCAAATAGATTGCTACAGATTTTTTGTTCCAAACAAGGGGGACCAATTTTCCTCTACTTTCCATTGCGATAATTGCAAAGTTTCCATCTCAATATGAGCGAATAGAAAATGTTTCACTTTCGGCAGAAGTTCCCACATAATGCATTGCATGAGTCGGGTCCATCAGCGCTCGTCTAACGCCCAGTTATTTAAAAGTTTACTGACAGGCTATTCTATGATCTTTCAAGCCATAACTCGTAATGAAGTCATATAAAAATCTAGAAACTCACAGCGCACTTATTTAATTTTTGGCCAGGATATATGCGGTGTTCAGCACCAGGATAAATACCAACATGCCTCTTTCACCTAATCTCAAAGTGTAAACGTGCATAGTTGAGAAGGGTCCACTAATTAGTAATTGTCTGTGGTGCTGCAATACACAATACAACTATCAGTAAGTGCCGGCACCTAAAATGATTAGATCAAAACTACCAGGTAGCCAAAATGTCCGAAATGGATCGATAGGCAACATATATTCTGAATAAATGGGTGGTCAAATGTTATGGTTTACTGGCGCCTAAAATGATTAGATCAAAGCTGTCAGATACCCAAAATGTCCGAAATGGACCGGTAGGCAATATATATTCTGAATAAAAGCATAGTGGATTAGGTATTATGGTTTAGGTACGCTTGAAAATCCTTTATGAGTACCATTCGGCAATGAAAATAGTTTGCAAAGTTCCTGAAGATAATTTCAACTCGTTCTTTGTCCACATTTTTTAACTTTCTTTAGTTAGAACTCATAGCACAACCTATTAAATACCTTACCAGACACCATAGGTTTTATAATTGAAAGAATCTTAAAACTCCAGCGCTATTTATATATAACAGTTGCAGCAGTTAGAATACGAGAATTATAACAATTACTTATGCTGCTCGTTTGTCGAAGATTTAATTATTACGCTTATTATATTCATGGAACTCAAGTTATATTTCCATCATCTTAGTCCTTAGCATTATTTTTTACAAGCAAAAGTGAAAAACAAGACGAAACATAAATAATGGTTTCATGATTTATCGATAACAAGCGCAATTCGCACATGTAACACAATATGAATGAGCAACAACAATAATAAGGGAATCGACAATAGAAGCAACAGCAGCAACACCAGCACCATCACCCACACCAGTGCCAGCCGCAGCCGTAGCAGTTGCAGGAGCAACAACAACTAAGCAACAATCATACATCAAGAGGCAAGTTGCTGGCTTGATAGTGTTGATATTTCGATTACTTGTAAGCGCATAAAAACCAGGGGAATATTCTTTTAAAAATAAATGGACACATCTATACACATAGACCAAGCCGCACCAAGCCTTTTGCACTAAAAAGTGCAGCAACAATATGTTAAAGGCTACAATTTGAATTCGCAAAGGAAGCAATGCAGCAACAACAACAACAACAACAACAATATCAGCCATAAATAATAATAAATAAATTTTCATTTTTTAGTAATTTCTTTTAATGTCCTTTCTAAAGGGCTCAACGACTACAAATTATTCCCAATTTGATGACAATAAAACATCAAACATGTGTCAACTACCAATTTGCTGCTGCTGCTACTCCGTTTCATACAAAAAAAAAAAAAAAAAAAAATTAAGAGAACTTAGTAGGTCCTTTTCAAAGACTGATGAACATGGAGGTAAAAGTTTTATATCCTGAATTCTAGAGAATAATTTTCTCTAGTTACGCTGCGAAAATATTTTAAACTTTATTTGCGAAGAGTTTTGCAAAACGTAAAATTCTAAAAGTTTTATATTTCGTACGGGCTGTTGCTATTGAAACCGCACTCAATTATGTGTTGTCTTGCCACCGACTTCATTTTGATTTGATGTCCTTTTTCGTTTTTTTTTTTTTTTTTTGTCATTATTTCCACTTTTATTAAACAAAACTGCAAGACATTATTTGAAATGATAAAATCCAGCTGAGGTCGTTGTCATTGTTAAAATGTTTTTAATACAACAAACGACAAAAACCAGAGTGAAGAAAATCTTAAAAAGGACGAAAAATCCACACATATGACAATGTTTTACTGCCAGTAAACACACTGTTTTTTTCCTTTTTTTTTTATACAATTTTCTTCAAAAGAACGTTTTTCCTTTATAAATATAAATAGTTTCTGTGTTTTTCTTTTTTTTTTGTGCTTTTGCTTTATAATGCATCTGCAATGAGCAGCATTTTATGCAGCAGCTTAAATTCAACGTACCGCAATGCCACGACAACTAACTAGTGGCAAGATAAGAAAAGCTCGTAAAAAATCAGCAGAATAGAATTTAATAAAAAAAAAAAAAAAAATCGCAAACGGCGTTCAAATGAGAAAAGAAAGAGAACGCACAAATGAACGAACGAAAGTTATCTGGAATCTGTACTTTGAAGTGCAATTTTGATGTTTTACAAGACATAAATGCCAACTATCAGCACCATGTCAGTCTGAGCTCCAGCAAATATGCGTGTGTGTGTGTGTAAGTGTGTGTGTGTCTTAACGAGCGCAGAAAGCAAGACAGTGGCAGGACTGTGCACACAAGAGGGATTAAAGTGACACTTCAAATATCAGCACATTAAACTCTTGAATTGTTCTTTGTCTCGGCAGCAGTTGTTATGAAATGAGACATTTGCTAATATTTAGAGAAAACGAAAAAATTTCCTAATAAATAAATTAAGAAATTTTGTCAATTGCTGATGTGCATGTGTGATTCCTAAACGAGCAATCAGTGTGCACATAAAAACAAGACATTTCGGTGCAATTAGCTTGAAAGAAAATTGCACTTTTTGCTTATAAGGATAACCACGTTTGATAGGATATCACATATTAAAGGAGTGTGTCCTTTAGACTTCAGTAAACTTTATCAAGTAAAGCTTTGTAATATTTTTTTAAGTATTTAAATTTCTTTTGTGTTTAACTCGGCAACAATTCTTTAATCATGTAAAATACGACTCCTGACGTCTGTAAGTTGAATTTAAAATTATTAGTTCATTGCTATCTAGAGTTACTCTCTGAATTCGTAAAGCGTTAAGGCAAAGAAACAAAATAAAATAGATTCGAATCGAATCGAATCGAATAAAATTAGTTTGCTGTGTAGTTTTAAGACTAATTATTTTTCTTGTAATTCTCAATGGGTTTATGGGAAAAAGTGAAGGATTCTATTTTCAAAACTATTTCATTGATGGCTTACTGATGAGTTTGAAATAAAATAGATTTATATCGTATATAATTAGTTTACTGTTTAGTTTTAAGACTAATTATTTTTCTTGTAATTCTCAATGGCTTTATGGGGAAAAGTGAGTGATTATACATATTATATTCAAAATTATTTCGTTGAAGGCTTACTGATGAGTTTGGTTGAAACTTTAAGGCAAAGAACCGAAATAAAATAGATTTGCATCGATTAAAATTAGAGTAAATATTTTTCTTGGAAATTCTCTATGGGTTTTTGGATTATATTTCCAAAATTATTTCACTGATTGTTTACTGAATGAAATGCAGGATGTATACCGTCTAAAGTATACCAGAAGTAATAGAAAATGTAATGAATATTAAAAATTTAATATTCTCAAATACTCTAGATGTGTTTTAAAATTAATTAAAAAATTATTTCGCATGCCTAATATTTTTGCTTTCGATATAAAAGCTTTACCAAGCCATCTTGTAATTGTTAGACCAAAAAAAAAAAAAAAAAAATTCAATATTTTACAAAATTTCTTTTAAAAAAATTTCACAATTAAATAAATTTGCTTGCAAAGTAAAGAATTGTACATATAATGGCCTCCATAAATTTATCTCTACCTTCTATAAAAGCTTTTTCTAATTTTAAAATAGCAATCTTCATAAGAAATTGCTAAAAGAGAAGCAAATAAACAAATTTGTCCGAATTCCTCTAGTTTGGTTTAGAGAGGTTGACATACACTACGCAGAATTGACTCGCTGAATTTCTTATAAGATGCTTTCACGATTTCTAAACCTCTATAAATATTGGAATTAAAAAGCTTTCTCTGTTATTGAATAATCAACAGAATGTTTCTTTTTTGTGAGAAAGCACGCTAAAAGCTCAAAGGCTCAGATAAATAAATTTTACAAAGCCACATTTTCACGTAATCTAGTACGTGCATATAAAGTTAGGCCTATTACTTAAAAGCTTTGTTACCTGAAAAGTTTTTAGAAAAGCTTGCTTGCCCAAAACAGCTTTAAAACATTTTTCTTCTGTGAATAATATTATCCACTGAGTCTTTATTCGCTAAAATTTTTATGCCTTTTTCATTAATGTTTTTTACTATAAAGCTTTTCATATAATTTTTTACTTATAAAAGTTTGTATGGTAGTTTTTAAAATTTTAGTTTTTTAAGAAATTATAAAATTATTAAAAACTTATCTACTTTTATTAGCTTTTACACTTTTTAGCTTTTTCAAAACTTATCAACACGAATGCGCTGAAAAGCTTTACTTAAAATGATAGATTTCGATCAGACTATTTTGTATAATAAATATTTTAAAACAGTGGCTCACTTTTTAAGCTCTTTGTAAGGGCTGTATTTGCAGTGGCCAGAGACTTAAAGCTTGACTTATTAAAAAAAGCTTTAAAAGAAATTTAAAAGAAAAATCATTTTAGAAAGCTGTCTTTTTTAAGAAGGCTTCGCTTCTTAAAGGTTTTTCTTTTAATAGAAAAGCTTTTTTAAGGAAATCCCCTACATATCATTTGGAGCTTTTAAACTTTTGACAGTCATAATGTAATTAATAGCTCTACAAGTTCCTTCTGTGCATCTTTGAAATATCAAATATATTTTAAAATAATTTCTGTTTTGCTTTATTTCTGAGAATTATCAAATCGGCCGTTGTTCGCTTAGCTTGTGCTTTTCAGTTGCGAATTTCAACCTATTTTTCCGGTGAAAAAAAAAAATGTTTTTTTGTTATGAGTTTTTACTATGGGATATTTTTGTTTAATTAAATTCCATTTCTTACACAATATTTCTTATTTTGTTTCTTTTAAATTTTGGCAATTTTAATAGGTCTTCTCTGTTCAACTAATTATGCATTTGCTGTCCATGTAGCTTTTGATTCCTTGTACAGTTTATAGCTTTTTATGTTAAAACGTTTGACTTTGTGCTTCAATTGGGAGTCATTGCTGTGCCAAGAAAACGTACTTTTTATCACTTTTATGTAAAAAGCTTGTGCGATGCCCTATTGCGAAATGCTTGCTTGTGGACGCGTGCTAATTTCTTTTTATGCCATTTTTATTTTTCAAAATGTACTGGCCTGGTGGGCTTGCAAAGCTACAAATATTCTTAAAACTATTTCATGATAATGGACTTTCAGTGAAATTTTTCCTTTACATTTTTTTTTTATTATTGCTTGCATTGTTTCCTGGGAGTATCCTTGTTTTATGGACAAGAATTAAAATTCTACAATGAAAAGTAAACGCTGGCGCAAAACATGAGAATAATAACGGGAAAAAAATGTGGAAAAAAATATTATATGTACAATCTGAAAGCTGTAAAAAGGTAATAAAAAACCTTAAAACAATGGCGAGGACACTTTTGTGGGATTTGTCTTTAGTGTTGATGTACTCGTGCCGGCCATTTGTTCGTTTGTTTAAAAGGAAATCATTTTTTATCTTTTTCTGGGAAATACTGAGGATGAAAAAGGAAATAAAAAATTTACTTACTACACAATAAAGCAAATTGCGAAAGAGGATTATAAAAAACAGTCATATGAAATTTTATGTTTATGCTGTTCACAGTACCCCCACTTGTACTCGTATGCTTAAATTGATGAAATTCAGAAATGATTTGAAATACCTTTAGAAAGGACAACATATCCTTCGCATATTGATATTTTCTTGAAATCAACTACAATGGCGAATTCAATAAACATGCACGTTCAATATTTTACCAATATTTAATTATCTCTCTGTTAAACCAACATTAATAAATGCAATGCAATTGCAACCACAACAACAACAACAACTACAACACTACTAGTATTTTTGGGGAAAATATGCAACAATATAAATAGAGCTCCTGCTGATATCAAATGATCAAAGTATTCGCACATTTCCTGCAGTGTAGATGTCTTCGTACGCTTCTGTTTGTATACAAAAATAGAAAAGTGTTTACACAAGAAAGAGCATGTGAGGCATTGAGATGAAGTTTATATTTTCCCAGTGAATCTTGTTTCTCATGAAATTGGCAAGTAGAACAAATCCTGTTCACAGCCAGTAAAGGGATATACCGAAAAACGTGCGAGGGATCGATAAGAAATCGTATCTCTTTTGTATGGAAATTCCGAAAGCGGAAAGTGTGATGTTTCTTAAAAACTATGAACAACATTTTGTAAAAAATTTAAAATTCGTTAAGACTAAATGACAGAAATGTAAAACAACTGAATTTAATGTTTTTAATTTTTTTTTAAATGCTAGAAACAATTTTAATGAAACTTAAAAATCGTCTCTGAAAATGGTCGATCTGTAATTTTCTGCTTGGCAACCCTTCTGAAGTTTTTTTTTATCATTCTAAGTAGGCTGTAGGGCGTGGCATATAGATGATTACAAGTTACAGATTTTTCAGCATTTTCAACAATTTTGTCAAAGCCGGCCGTTTCAGGTATTTCGCCATATTTCGCCTCATTTCGCTGCTCTGTCTTCTTAAGAAAAGTGTCCTTTCAAAGGGAGTAAATCTTTATACAACATGGCTAATTGTCTCAGTTTTAGTTTCCAAATGAACATAATGCCAAAAAGCGCTAATAGCACTAAAAAAGCGCTAATTTGAACGAAATCGCAAATTTTTGCTTTGCTTAGTGCTTGCAAAAATATATTTTAAAATATAAAATAATTGGGAAAAGTAATATAGACACAAATTCAGCATTAAAAAGTATATACATATGATTTTTCAGGGCATCATGCTAAAAAGCTCTAATAACACTAATTTTCCGAATAACCATCTATTCGAAAATATTTTCACGATTTTCATTTAAAATGCTATTTAATAACTTTGATATCTGAGGCCTAACTCAAATCAAGCAAGGCATTGTGCAGGAACAAAATAAAAGCGATAATGGACGAGAAGACAGGTTTTGGGATGGAGCGGTTTTGCAGCGCCTCAGCTCGAAGGAGACACCACTCAACGCGTGTTTTCTGCTATTTTGCCATAAACTAGAAACTTTTGCAAAAATGTGTTGCACAGCTTAATACGAGTTCTGCAATATGCCATAGAAAATATACTCAAAGCGACTATTAGCGAATCTGCCCAACTAGTGAGTTTCCATCAACATCGGACATGTTCTCTAGGTTGCCAGTACGTGCATGTAAATACGCATCTGGCAGTGTGTTGCCGTGTGTTGCCGTGTGTTGTAAAATGAAATGAATGTTCCAGAGATGGCCTTAAGGTTATTATTGTTGTTATTATGATTATATTTCCTTTCTCGTATGTTATCTAAACTGAAATTCCCATGCACACTCTAACTGGATATAATGAAGTAGCCACCCATGTGCACCCACTCACTCGTACACATGAATGCCCAGCTCTTCACACATTAAATAAACAATAACTCAGGCATTCACGGGCTTATTGAAGAGTACAAGTAAATTTTTGTTATTTCATTGAAAGTTTCTGTTTTAATTTTTCTAAATTTTTGCCATGATGAAGCCTTAAGAGTAGACAATGATCGCTCATGTAACCAAAAGCTATGCATGATGATAACAACACATACGGATAGAAAATTGCCAAATATTAAATTTGAAGCAGAAAAAAAAAAATGGAAAAAATAAAATTGAATGTTAATTTAAGCTTGAAGAAGAGGACCAGCTAAAAAATATTTGACATTAAGTTTTTTAATGGCAGAGGCCACAATAGGCCACAAGTAATACCAGTTGTGGATGTCCTTGAATAAATTAGCTACTAAATTTGGTGGCTAAAAAATAAAAAGTCCTTATGAATTTTGCTCAAGTGAGCGAAAGCAAAGGCTCTTGTCACTTGACAACATGCTACAGAGTTCATACAACAACTTTGCTGTTGTCCTGCAAGAGGCTTTCATGGACGAAGTAAAGCCTATTTCACTGTTCTTAAAAATCTTCGAATTAAAGTGATAATTAAAACAAATTTCAAATTAATTGGAATTTAATTATGAATTTTTACTTAAAAATAAATTATTTTTTTATCTAACTAACTATTAGCCTTGAACTTAAAAATATCATTCAGTTTGAGAGAAAGTTCATAAATTTATTGTGATGATGGACGGGGGGAGGTAAAAGTTAATAAAAGAAACAACTTAAAAAATGCATGCCAGTATCGGTTTTGAAATCTAAAGGCGTAATTAATTGATTGCGTAGCCCTCTTATCTAAGAAAGCCGAAAAAAATACATGTTTGCCGAAAGTGCAACTTTCTTTGCAGGAGCAAAAAATCCTTGACTTTAATTAATGGTTAAATATTAAATGCCGGTGAACAAGCAGTTTAATAAGCAGGCACGCAGGAAGTCTCATTTTGAATCTTTTAGATGCATGTGCATAAATAAAGAAATTAATCAAATTATATTTTCTTTGGTATTGTAAGAATTAGAAAATAAAATAGATTGAAATTATTTAAACGTCTGGTTATTATCTTTTATTTATTTCTTATTATTAAAAATATATAAAAATTTTTCTAACTTTCTTTCTCTGCCCTGCTGTTGTTGCGACTCGATATGTTCGGTTTTTTTTTTGGAACAAATATTTTTCACATTTCAGATCCTTTTATAGTATTTAGGTGTCGCTCAGAGTGAAAAATTCATCGAAAGCAAGGATAATTGGAAAACAGAATAAATAATCTTTGATGTGACCTCAAGCAACTGGGCCGATCTGCGAAAGATATCTGTTGCAGCGTTCTGGCATACATTTCTTCAACGTAGTCACTCTTATTATGGTTTCTATGAAAAACGTTCCTTGCAACACATTTCCGTTGGTTGCCTTATTTGGCCAACTAATTTAATTATGTACATGCGACGAGTATCTGTGCTGGCAGTATTGCATGTCTAAGTGGGAGGGCTTATTTCTGAATGCAGCAAATAAGCCTTTAATACACTACCACTGTTGCGCAGCAGAAGGGCCACAACTGCTGCAACATAACTAAATATTGCTAGAAATTCATCAAAATTACACAAGGATTTTTTTAACAACAACATTGATTGCTCACGTTACAGTCAAAATTAAAAGCAGCGCAGCATAGTGGAAATTAACTTCCTTCATTCAACCACCTCTGCCAATTGAATTTCATATTCAAAAAAAAAAGGGGGGAAAAAACTTTAAATAACAACAGAAGTTTCTTAAATTCCCCTGTAAAGAAGGAAGAAAAAAGCATTTTACAACTACACGACGATGTTGAAGCTTCACACATACTCGTACACACATACTGCTTCGCTCTTAATCCGACAAACGAGTAAATAAAACTTTGTGTGGAACAGTCTCAACAATGGTGATGGACTGTTGTCTAGTTGCTGTTGCTGTTGCTGTTGCTATTGCTGTTGCTGTTAAAATGCCTGTTTGTTCACCGATAAATTGTAGAAAGTTGATTTTGAATTTGGGTATATTGCAGCCCATGGCTGTTGCCCGTGTGGCATGTTTCGTACGTTCTCGCATGCATGGCTGTCTGATTTTTAGCATTGGCATGATGCTGTTGTTGAGATCCGATATGTTTCCACAAGAGTTTGTTATTTTACCTAAACTTTTATGCATAGATTTCGTTAAGCCTTGAAGGCATTTCTGCCGATTATAGGCATGCATGTGTATATGCAGCATCATGTGTATGTATTTGTGCGTGTTCGTATGGGTATTCGCATGGACACAGTGCATACATGCTCATCATTGCAGTCATTTTGATTGTCCAACATCATCGTTTTTACTTACAAAAATCTGACCATTCTTTTAAAGGACAATGAAAAACAACTACAAATTAAGTTTTGGTAGTTACTTCTTGCCGTTTTCATATTTACTTTAAGATTAAACGAGCATGCATCATTGAAGGAGTACTTGTGCTTGTACGAGGGAATACTTAAATGTGCTCTTAATTTAATATTTTAAATTTACTTCTTTGTTATTTTAAATGTCTTCTAAAAGAAAAGAAAAAGCTTTAAAGCTTTTAAGACAGTTGAGGCATTTTAAGTTTTTTTTTTTTTGTAATTTTTTAAGCTTAAAAGAAATTAAAATTTGTAGGTACTTAAAGCTTCTTTAAGCTTGTTTTAAGCTTTTTAGGTACTTTAAACTTGTTTTTTCTTATCATATTAAGCTTCAAAAGGAGTTAGCATATAAGTTTTTAAACTTATAAAACTTTTTAATCACTTTAAGTTTTAAGCTAAAGGAAACTTTTCAGGCAATTTCAGAATTTTTTGCTTTCTAAGCATTTTAAATTTAGTTATATAGTTTTAAGTTGTGCCAGAAGTTTAGCTTTAAGTTTTTAACCCTTTATGCTGCTTTATCATTTTAAGTTTCAAAAGCTCATTAATAGCTTAGAAAGTATTAAAATTTAATTTCTAAACATTTGGCAGTTTTCAAGCATTTGCAGTTTTATGCTGTTTGAGCATTTTTGGACACGTAGGCTTTTTGAATTTCATGAGCACGAGTATTTAACGGAAACAGAGACAACAACTAAAACTTTGACAGCACGCAGAACACAAACTGCGTACACGGCAATCTAATACAATTTTAAGTTGTTTTAAGAATTTATGCTCTGAAAGCACTTTAAATTGTTTTAGAATTTTAAGCTTTATAATCATTTAAAAATATCTCGACATTAAAATTTATTAGTTTCTTATTCAAACAACCTTTCCCAACCATCCCTCCATTGTAATCTTCTTGTCTGTGCCTTGGAACGAACATTTTTGAGTTATTGCTTGTGCTTATTTGTGTGAATTGTTTGCATATTGGAAAATTTTTGAATTTCCATTTATTGTCTGTTAAAAAGAGTTAATACTTGTACTCCATTGAAGAAGTACGTACAGAAACAAAAACTATAAGTGGAACTTCGACAATGAGTTTAAAATCGTTTTGTTTACTTGTGTTCCAGTCCAAATAAAGCTCTCAACTTACAGAGGATGCACAGCAATCAAATACAGCTTTTTTTTCTTTTTTTTTTAATATAAAGATGGAAAAAGAATCGGTGTTGTAGGAAAAATGTTTATAAAGAATTTGATTTTATTTTAAAGAATTTTCTATGCTCTTGGCGTTAAGAAGAAGAAGCTGTATTAGAGTGATATGCCCCCGTCAAGAGCATTGTAACATCGGTATCATGATAAAAATAATCGTTTAATTTCAAAGGGGTTTTGCACCAATAAGGGAAGTGATTTACTATCCTACACAATCGTACGATTTCTCAAATATGATATGTTAGTTAAAAATGCGTCTGGGTGACAGTTTTTTGTTACAAATTGTACGATTTGCAAATGTTTATCAAAATTTTTATAAAATGACAATTTCCATGCGATCAGAGTTGCATTTTCTTGAAGCAGCTAATGGGGGACATCTTTATGTCATATTTATATGACAGAGTGGCATTACAAACCGAGTTGAATTTTCATATTTCTATAAAAGTTAGGCATTACAATGCAGAGTTGAATTTTCTTCAAGCAGCTAATGAAAGGCTTGTTTGTTTTATATATGTATCACAGTGTGGCAATACAATGCAGAGTTGAATTTTCTACAAGCAGCTGATGAAAGACTGGTTTGTGTCTTATTTGTATGGCATTGGCTTGACGGGGTTCTTGATAGGCGACAAATCCTGCTAATGACAATAGTACCTTTACAATGGAAGGATCATTGGAAAAATATGGCGCATATGTATACATATATCAGAACGAGAGGGAGGTTATAAACAGGAAAGTAAGGGGAGATGGAAAATAGGGTACGGCAATGAAGTATGGACATAGAATTACAGCGGAAGAGGGCTTAATGAAAACTGGAGAGAGGAAAGGAAAGAAAGCGATGTTGAGTATGAGGTTTATGAAAATTGATTGGATCATGAAAGAGGGAGATGGGGAAAAGAACGCATTTGATGAGCTAAATTTAATATTTGTCTATGCCGTGAGTGATATCGTTTCGCAGGATTCTGATATTTCATGCACATCATTGCAATTGCGGCTTTAACTAAGAGTCTCTCAGTATTAAATCAAATTTTCCTATTGGGGTTTTCCTTTATTTCAGTTTAAGTATAGACGTATTATTATTCCTTGCTCGGTTATTACTTTGAGTGCTTAAATTTCGGTTATAAGTATGGAATGTGTATGCTTTTGAAAAATGTTTACTTTTAAAACACTTTTATAATGTTCAATTAATATTTAAAATTGTTTCCCTTTGCCTAGAAAAATCCTGTTTTCTGGTTCAGGGGGCTTTTTCAAGGATATGCTTGAGATTGTGTTATACTTTCTATAAATTTTCCACTACAAGTAAACAAAAAAAAATTTGCAAATGTATAGAGTGATGAAACGGCTTGGATGTAATATATCCTGCTGCTTGCTGTATGAAGTACCAAATAAATTCTTGCAAATTCCAATTATGCTGTGGGTAAGCACCAGTATTTTTAGGCTTATACCTACAGTGAGACCTTGATTATTTGAAAATAAACTAAAAAAGAAATTAGGATAATTGAATACCAATTTTTGGTAGGCTTTCTAAAATATATATTTTAATTCAATGACAATCAAATATGGTTTTATGCCCATATTTGTAGAAAAAAAAATTGTTTAATGTATTTATGAAGGACATGTTTGGAATATTAAAATGAAAAAGTGATTTTTTTTTACAAATCCTTTACATATTTTTTTTATCTTTAAAAATTTAATATTTTTATAATTAATAACTTAACGTCATGTTCTACTCAGTTCATTCATGTTGGCATAATCGAGACCCCACTGTACAATTAAATCAAACTTTTTTTGCGTTTAATTATATGTTTTATGTTACGATATTAGTGATATTAAATCTTAGCAATCGTTTGTGGTTAATAGTAAGGACGGCTTAAAAAATAAGTGACGTTTTTAAAGGAAAAGTTTTTTATAAAAAACGGACCAGAAATATGTATAGATTAAGTAAATTCTGTTTCATCAATTCAACATTCTGTCACAATGTCCTTTTAAATGGTCATTTAAATGATTCAATTATTCTTTGTTGGCTTTTCAAACAATTTTGAATACAGAGACTAAAATTTTAATGATTCTATTTTAATGCCATCTGATAATCACGCCAAACCACTTTATTCATTCCACTTCTCATTGAGTTTTTGTATTGAGTTTTTGCCTTTTATGGTTGAAATATAATTTCATCTTACTGACTTGTGTCCCACTATTTGCTATTGCTTCTAGTTTCTCTTTTGTTAAAACAAAAATAATCTTGTCCTTGTAAGAGGGAACATGAAAATTTACTTTTCCTCGTTGTCAAACGTATACACAATCTGAATATAATCATATATCAAAGGGAAAAAATGTTAATGTCTAACCAAGACAGGGGCAGCAATTTCTTTCAGAATTACACATTCTATTTAACTTGATAACTTTTACTTTATATACATTATTTATTGCATGAATGAAACTTCAGAGAGAGTCATTACTTTGTGTATAGAAGGTTGGGCATATATGTTTCCATCCCTGTGTTATTTTTAGTTGCCCCTGAAAGTATACATTTGCTTTAAACATCAATCTTTGTTTAATTTTGACATTTCCGCTAATATTCATCAAATGATTTTGCTTCAATGAAATTGAAACGATATCTATCACAAGCACGAGAATTCAGAAACACACAAAAACACAAAAATTTTACAGATAAAGCCAATGCAAATCTGAACACACACTATATGGGTATCGCAATACCATGTCTAATGAATATTTGTTGTATTTTAATAAGCCCATGATTAGTTGGAAATTTCAAATATTTCAATATTTCAATACTTCTCATATCACTGCAGCAAGCAACGAGACAAAAGGCCACACACACACACACACACATGTACACACATACAAGCTCAAGCTCAAGCTAATCTAATTTTGACGGGCTTCCATACAAATGCAATTGTTCTTGCAACGAACATGCTATTGATATCTTTTACAATGTGGCAGGCGATTTTTTTTTCCTATTTAAAAAGGCCTTGATATGATGGTGCAAAAATGAGGGGCTATGAGAGGGAAGTTTGAAAACTGCTGTTTAATTAAAAGGAAACGGAAATTGAGCAATAGAAATGAAAAAGTAACAAAAGTCTACAAAGTATTATATTACGCAAAACCATTTCAAGTTCTAATGATTTCTTTGTTTACTTGATTATCAGAAGCCATAATTGATAACTTTTCACTCATTCCTACATAACAATTAATTAATATTTATAAAATAAAAATTTAATTGAAATTATATGTTAATGATAATCCGGACAGCTGCTGCCTTAAAATGAAAATGATGAACAAAATAAATTTTTCAAACTTTTTACTGAGAATAAAATAAAACTTATCTTTTGCCAACGTATAAAGCATTAACTTGATTATTTTTACAAACTTGTTAAACCATGCGTTTGTGTTTATGTGTAAAAAACTTCATTAAAATCTTTCAGAAAAAATTCTCGTACATTTTTTAATATCCAACATAAAATATTACTGTATTATAAAGTAACTAAGGCAACGAACTTTTTATTTTATGCTCACAAATAAAATAAAAAAAAAAGATAAACTACACAGATATTGAGCTAGATGATGATAAAAAAAAAAAAAAAAGTTTTACAGGAATTGCCATTAAAATCTGTATATAAAAACTCATCAAAAGCTACGGCTTAAAAGTTTTATGTTCAGTCAACCATTAAAAACGTATTTTACTATTACAACTCTCATCTCCATAACATCATCGAATAATGACAAAAGCTAAAGTTTAAATGACAGGAGAAAGAACCCCCAGCACTAGAAGAGAATAAATTAGAAGAATAATAATTTTTATATCAAATTCAGAGACAAACGAACATGCGAGAAATCTTCTTAAAAATTACAAAAAAATCGATTTAATCGTTTTATCAAAGACGTACTTTGGTGGCAATAGAGAGGGGAATAACGAGCCCATAAATAAGTTATTGCAAGTACAACTTTTACAATATTTCTTCTTTGAGACACTTTGAAATATTTAACTAGAAAAATATGAAAAAATAACACTGAAACAGAGGAAGAGATGACTTTTCTCTCAGGAGAATGTAAGCGACGCGAGATTCGAACCAAAGACAGAACCTCTTGTCGCAGCACTTCATTTGCTGCTGCTACCAAACTCCTCAACAGCTCATCCCGCCTGGAAAAACTCTCTCAAAAGAACACAACACAAAAAAAAGAAAAAAAAAATTAATTATGAGGAAATTGAGAGAATATTTGAAATATTTCGTCAAATCAATGAGAAGTACAAAATCTCAACCACACCATGCTTGCTAAAACTGCTTCAAAATAAAATAGCCAACAAGTCTTATTATTCTTTAGGCAATTAATTAATCATCCATTAGCTAAAAACTAAAGTTTTCCTACAAGAAAACATAATACGTGAAATATTTTTCATTACCCCAATATTCTTTTTAGATACCATTAACTCTTAATTCTTCTAACAATTAAAAATTTTAATTATCATATTTGACAATATTTCTCAAAACTGAATACTATTTTTTATTTTAAGTCCTTAGAAAACTTTTCCAAGCCTGGGCTAAGCACAGAGAAGATGTAGCAAATATTAAATAATTTAAAAATTTATACCTTTAATTCCATTTGAATACAGTAAAATTAAAAAATATATATATCTTTACAAACTATTTTAAAATATTTTTTAAAAAAAATTTAAAACAAAATATTAAAAAAATATATATAAAAAAGATATTTGAAAGAAATATTTAAAAAAATTCTTAAAAAAAATATTTTAAAACATATATATAAAATAAATATTTGAAAGAAATATTTAAAAAAAATGGTTTAAAACATATATATAAAAAAAATATTTTAAAACATATATATAAAAAAAATATTTAAAAAAAATATGTAAAAAAAAAATTTTGAAAAAATATTTAAAAAAAAATTTTAAAAAAATATAAAAAAAATATTTAAAAAAAATATTTGAAAAAAATATTTTAAAACATATATATAAAAAAATATTTAAAAAAATATAGTAAAAAAAATATTTAAAAACAATTTTTAAAAAAATATTTAAAAAAAAATTTTTTAAAAAATATTTTAAAAAATATAAACCAAGTATTTAAAAAAAATATAAAACAAATATTTAACAAAATATTGAAAAAAAATGTTTAAACAAAAAAAATTTTAAAAAAATATTTAAAAAAAATATTAAAAAAAAATATTAAAAAAAAATATTTAAAAAAAAATTTTGAAAAAATATTCAAAAAAAATTTTTAAAAAAATATAAAAAAAATATTTGAAAAAAATATTTTAAAACATATATATAAAAAAATATTTTAAGTAAAAAAAAATATTTAGTAAAAAAAATATTTAAAAACAATTTTTAAAAAAATATTTAAAAAAAAATTTTTGAAAAAATATTTAAAAAAACATAAACCAAATATTTAAAAAAATATATAAAACAAATATTTAAAAAAATATTGAAAAAAAATGTTTAAAAAAAATATTTAAAAAAATATTTAAAAAAAATATTAAAAAAAAATATTTAAAAAAAAATTAATTTTTTTAAAATTTTTTTTCATCAGAATAATTAAGTTTATTTTCAATGAGTAAAATTAAGGCGGGTAATTGTTGGTGTTTCTTTTAAATGTAAAAATAATACTTTAAAATATATAAATGATTGCTAAAGACAAATTATTTCTTTTCATAAAAATATCGTATTTTGAATAAAAAAATAAAATTTTATTAATCTTTTTTTTATATAAAAGCTGAATTAATTAAAAAAAATTAGAAAACATTTACCACTGACTAAAATTAATTAAGTCACGTACACAAATTTATTTGCATATATTTGGCTATTTTTGGCTACACTTGAGAAAACTTCTCCTCCGAAAATATTGTTACTGCCACGAGGACTTTCTTATCTTGCATCTACGACGGGGTATATTTGGAGAAATCTTGAGGAGTCAGATATAATGTAGTTTATGCTCTTGCTTTTTACTGCCCGCTCCTTGAATTAAGCTAATGGCAGCACTTTCTAGTTAATATTTTGGCCGGTTGCTTAATTTTTAACCCACAGTTTTAATCTTATTAGTAAGTGCTGAGATAAATGTTGGGAATGACATTTTTATTACCAATTAAGCCGGCCGTTAGCTTTCCTTCTATTTATTTAATTTTTTCTTATTTTGCAAAACATTTTCGCTGAGAAAAATATTTTTCGAAATTTCAATATACATAATTTAATTTGGCTTAGAAATCATAAAATTAAATGAAAACTACATTGTTTGAACTAAAAGAAGCAGCCTTTTAGGGGTTCAAAAAAAAATTTATTAACTTTCAAAGCCTTAAAGATAATGCAATTCAGGTAATGGTATCATCTAAATACTTATTAGATGGTGGTCCTTGGAACGGTTGTAGCTTGTAAAAACAGGACAGGCTGTATCTAATAATGGAGCTTGTCATCCTTGGCGGAAGCAACGTTTCTAACTACATTTCACTTCACATTAGTTTTTTTTTTGATTTTTGCCAGTTTTATATGGACTTGTTTCTAATATTTCTGCAATAACGATTTTTTTTTTTTTTTGGTTTTCACATTTTCCAAAATATAGGAAACATTCCTTTTCTTTGACGGCTTCATGTGTTATTTACCTTTAAAATTTTATAAAGGGAATATGTGAATTCAACCAACATTAACAACGATAACAATGGCTGGCAGCAACAACAATTTTTATATAAACTAAAGAACATTGACAGCAACAGCAGGTGCAATTCGCAAAAGTTTTCGGCTGATAAAATAAAACGCACACACTCATGCACAGAGAGAAATTCAAACAACTCATAAGTGAACACACTGACACACTCGTTTAGCATTACCAGTTACAACCTAGAAAAATCAACATGTTGTTTCTTGCAAAAAGGGGGGATATAATAAAAACAACAATAAAAATAAACGGCAAAGTAACAACAAGTATATATTGTTGTTATTTTACATGTTACACATTTAATACGAGGTGGTTACCGAAATTGATTCTGAAGAGATCGAGTGAATGAGAATCAACTAGTATGATTGTTATAATGAAATCGGTTCGAGTAGTTTTATGAATTTTCAAAAGTTTTGGGTACATAGTTTTGATGGCCTTGAAACATGACTTTGTATTTAGTGGAGGTGTTGGCTGAAGGAATTCGGACATTGTCCTTTGCAGCAAGGGATATAGCGAAGTTAGTGGCTGAACCTATGCATTCTCAAAAGGACTTTCTTCCAAGTTGGCCTCTAATTAATAATATTCGCTCTTCTGTTCTTGATAATTTTTTTTTTTGTTGCATTTAAAAGTGATACTACGCTGTTATTGAAGACAATGCACATTGGCACAGTTTTGCAAAATATGCGAACAAAGTAATGAATGCGTGTGGCCAACTAGTTACGCAGCCATTTTTGTTGATACCATTTGCGATATTATTGTTTAGATATTTAGTAATGTGATCCCAATTCGTAGGCGTAGGGAAGTCTGATCCGCTTTCATTTCGACCATAATTTATGCAACCAAATTGATTAATTAATTAATTAAATTAATTTTTAAACACTCTTTAAAGCAAATGAAATAGATTTCATGAAAACCTAAAGAGGTGACTTTAAATTGAATGTTAAGTGGGGAAGAAGTGTTCGACCTGCACTTTCATAACTGGTAGAAAAAGCTTCTGATGTTTCCCTAAGAGCTTAATAACTCTTGTGTTAATATTGTTCGAATGTATAACTGTTAAAAGGCGATGGATGAGTTGGTTTTTAGATCTGCACTCATTTAATGAATCAATACAAGAGATAATTTTTCTTATTACTATACCACGTATTATTATTTAACGAATAAAGTTTTGAATTGACTTTTAAGCCATTCGCTTCTACTGAAAAGTAGTTCCGCAGTACCAATATTTTGGTGGGGGGTACAAATAATCAAACCGATAAGCTCTGTAGCATATGTGTAACCACTGGCACTAGAAATGTCGTTTGCGACAGTTTGTAAAGCGGTAATGAAAGAGCTTCTGCTTTATTAGGTAAGGTGATATAGTTTTGTATATGATGGCGGGTAACTCGTCCTGGTTAAAAACAGAGGCTTGAGTGTTGACACGGGATATGTATGAAACTGGTAGAGCTTTGGCCCCAAACAGTGAGAATTTTTAATTTACTTCAGAGATGAGTGACTTGCAAAAGTCTACACAATACGCAGCATTTGCTGTATCGCAGTATGTTTCCATGGCTGAGCGGCAACATAGAATTATTATTAAAAATATCTATAATCACATAAAGAATATTGACCCGCATATTTTGGTAATAAAATCGAATTATATCCAAGATTATTTACGGCCAAGCATTAATCAAATTAATTAATGTATTTATAATACAAAAACTGTATAGCACATTGTTTGCACTTTGTCTTTCAGCTGTTGACGGATTTAATTTAATTTAACTTAATTAAAATAAATTTAATTTAATGCTCTTTGCTGTACGTAAAAATATTACCAATAATGGCTGTCGTAGCAACTGAGCAGTTTATAATACAACACTTTCGATATTGTTTTTTAATTGGATAATGCTCCAACTACTGCCTCTATCATACCCCGCCAATACATTGCATGACCGGGAAATTCCCTTACTTGCCTTTCTTTGTTACAACTGCCCCATTGTGCAATGGTGGCTTCTGCTTTTACATCGCCATTACACATTTGTTGCATAATTAATGTATAAAATATAATTATCTTGAGAGCTTTATTTGCTCGAGACTACGGCGTGCCTCTCTTTTATTTTATTTTATTTTATAAATACTAAAATTACTTTTGCCTTTAACATCGCCCCCCTCGCTAGTAAAGTTTTATAAATTTGTCTTTATAAAACTATTTCATACTGCTTTTACGTAATATTGTTGCCGTTCAACTGCATCCAAGTGTAATTTTTATTTTTATTCTGATTTCTTGTTGTTGCTTCCCTACTTTGAAGTAATAAAGGAAACAAAAGGAGCAAAATACATAGAACAAATGCTGCACAAACTGTGGTGGAGCAAAACCTTGAGGATGAGTAAACGAGTTTTTATTATTCTTTAATTTTTGTTCCTGTTCTTGTTGCGCTCAGCTCGTGTGTTTGTTTGCATATTTAAGTGCATTTGTTTACGTAAACAAAATGTCATTTTGATGGATTAGTTTTTGTTGGCATTTGATAAATTTGAGTGTATGTGTGTATGTGTGGGTGAGTGTGTTTTTTTATATATTTTGGTCGTATAGTTGATTATATTTATTTAGTTATATGTATGCATGTAGAAGCAAACTTACAGTAGAGAACAAAACACTTGATAAGTTTTAGGTTTTTCAGTCAGACCAGATCTTTTCTGCTAACCTTTTTGAAAGCTTAATGCTTGACCTTGAGTTCGGGGGTATTAAATAGATGGCACTAGCCGATCTTGGCTAGTAATTTGATTTTTTGCACGAAGGATGTATAAAGTACCAAAATAGAGGGGAAACTTGAATTTTGGTCAGGGGTTTCCTTTATCAGTTAACCTTACCGTAACTCATAGCAAGATATCCTGTTATTTAACATAATCATGGTAATCTACCCTATACTGCGTTGCGATGTGTTTGCGCTTTTATTAACGCTGGGAATAATAGAGGCATTAGTTGGAGCATTTGGCCGTGGAAAACGTCTGAAATACAGAGTGTATGAAGATTAATGTAAAATTTGATTGAAGTAGTTTTTTCCACTTTTTTTTTCATTGCGTCATACAGCATATTGGATAATATTAGTTGTGTAATGACATGTAAGGATAATGGCGCAAGGTTTCATTTAGCTTCGTTGATGCTGTGTGGAAACCTTTACAAGTGCGTTTTCGTGGGCTTGCTATTCCTGTGATTTCAAGTAAAGCCGTGACAAGAAACGAAATGATCACAGATAAGAGTTGTTCACATTGGACCACATTATCATAAAATTTCGGCAGAACGAACTATCACGATATCCAGCTGTAGTAACAATCTTGGTTTCATATTACTACAACCACTAGAGCAAGAAAAACAAAAAAATTCTTAAATATTTGAATAAAAAAAATTGATTTACTGCAAAGAAAGTGCGATAAGTAAAACAATTGAAGGCCAGTTAATTAAAAACATTGGAAAGAGTAGAAAAAAGCTTAGCTTTAAAAAAAAAATAATAATAAATGCTTTTCATATTTAAATTTTTATTTTTAATTACCAACTTCTTTGTTTTATTTTAAATAAATAGCAGCTAATAAGTTTCCTTTAGTAGAGTAACAACTTACGACAATGTAGCATCGCTCTAATGCAAATTAGACTCCTTCTATGACTCCTTTACTGGCTCGAAGATGTAAAATGCACTAAACAACTATTATTCCTTGGAAAAATTTTATACACTCATATGCATATATATCCTTGTGTATTTAGGAGACAGTTTTCAATAGTATTCAATTAATTAAAACAATAATTTTAGGATTACTTAATGTTTTCGTATCCGCTGTAGAAATATCAGTTACTTAAAATCTACTGAAAAGTCATATAATTTTAATTTAATCAACATTTGTTGCTGCTTTCCTCATGTTGTCGTTGTTGTTGCTTAAACTACTGCCAAAGAATTTTAAATTAAATTAGTTTTTCCTTTAGAATATTGAAAGCTAGAAAGGTAGTTTAATATTATAATAAATGTTGTGTTGCAAAATATGATTTGAAAGGAAGAAAAAAAATTCAAGCAATTAGTAACTTTTCAAGGAGACACAGTATCCAAAGCAATTAAATTAAAACAAAAATCTTTTTGTATTAAAATCGAATGTTAAAATTGCCAGGGTCACTACTGAGTAGCGTTTTTAATAAATATTGATAAATTTGTAAGCCTAAATTAAACGAAATTAAATAATTTAAGTTTTTACTTAAAATTTACTCAGTTTCAGTTCCATTTCATAAAATTTGTTTAATCAGTTTATGATGCCCTATGGAGGCGACGTAGCGGATTAGTAATATATTGACTGTAATAAATATGTTTCCATTTCCTGTAGTCTGTTTGTTTCCCATTTCCTGCATCCGTTGTAAGAAACTTAAAGAAATATTTTGTTGACAAGAGCATTAAATGTAATGCGAATTTTAAAAAATCAATACTTTTCACTTCTATTGTACAAAATATATGTATATATAAAACGGTGTGCCATATATTGAATATTGAAAGGAATGTAGACACAATCCTACTTGCTTTAGCTTATTCGTTTTCTGTAAGCAATAGTGTTGATTTATCTGATACCGATGTCTTCAGATCCCTGGGAATATCGCTCACGGCTTTTACAAAAGGGTTATCCTTTTAATACCGCATTGATGGAAATTTAGGTCATCTCTATTCGTCCCAAAAAGTTCACTGACTTTATTTTTTCTACACAATTTTTCTTGCATCGGAAATAGAATTTTGTATACAACACTTGACTCTTTATGCACAACACTTGACGCTTTATGCTGAGAGTTTTATCAACTCTTTGAGAGTTCCTTTACAGTTTCTTTTCATAGCGTGTACCCAAGCCTGTACCCTTTTCCTTCATATATACAGATTATTATTTTATTAAAATTCTCATTTAATACAATAGACTGTATTCTTAGTTGCTGTTAACCATGCATCCTGACCGGCTGTCCTCTTGGGATTTAAATAATAAAAATTAATGCATAGTTTCAGGTGCTTAAAGATAAATAAAATTAAGACTAATTAATAGCGGGTGAAATACCCATAAATATTAATGAATTGGGGTAGCGTCCTGTGAAACAGGACTATTATTATTTTTGTTCATTTTAAGGTAAACTAATCATTTTAAATTTTTGTTCTGCGTTCTTATAAAATTGTGTTTAATTGAAAATAATTTTTATTTTATATTAAAGTTTATATTTTTTATAAAAGATACAAGAACACTTTCTCTTTAATAGTAAAAAATTTTATAGGTATCCTAATTATGAAGTAAATGAAGACTTCTGGCAAGGATTTCAACCATTAGACGAAAATGATGAAAGCTGTCTATTTAAAATAAGTTTATTCACTCTCTTAAAGCAGATTTACCACTCTTGTTATTCTTATGAGTTTATTAATTTTTCCAAAGCATTATTTTCCTAACATTCAGCTTAGTAAACAGAGCAATAGGAATTAAAATATACTTTCATAACTTTTTGTATTAAAAACTCTCCCAAACAACATTAGAGTTGTTTAAAATCTTAGAAATCTGTTTCAAGGCAAAATGGAAACAAACTGCAAAAGGATAGTATTAAAAAAAAATCCTAAACAATAGTAATATAAAAGTTTTGTGAGCAAATAAATACAAACTCCTAAAACTATGCTAAATAAAATAAATGTTTGGTTTTTAATGCTTTTTTGATTTAATAAATAAAAATCTTGTAAGTCATATTTAATTAATCAACAATTTTTGTATCAATTAAAAATATAATTTAATCAACCAAGAGAAACAATAAACAAATCAAATAAATAAGAATTGATAGCAATTATTCATGTTTGCCCCAGCCGTGAGCATATTTTTGACTATGTGTGTGTACGTGCGTGTTTGCCTTACTGCCATTTTACAAATAAATTGTTTATAAATTAAAGTTTGATTATGATCTTTCTTTTTAATTTGCACAAATATTTAATAAAAATTTGTTTTCTATTTATACGAACGCAATAAAAAAAAGCATAAATATAACAAACAGGCAAACACACGTTCAAACAATATACCTGTGAAGGAAAAAGGGTATATTCCGTTTTTAACGTTTTCTGACATGGTTTTAATTTAAATAAAATTAATTTTTAAATGCAATTTCTATGCAATTGGAATAAACATGCATGAAATGAATGAGTGAACGTATAAACGAACGATTGAATGAGCAAATATATAAATGAAATTGTGAAAAATATATAAAATAAATAACATACGCATGCAGATACAGATACATATGCAAGCCATACAAAACGTACAAGTAAAAGCCGCACATTGATTTTATTAAAAAAGACATTTATATCAGGCATTTCAATAAACAAAATAAACAACTAGAGCATCAGCTTAAGGGGAGTTTTATACAGATGAGTGAAGCGTTTAAGTTACATGGAAATGTAACACAGTGCATCCTTAACAGAGTCCTTAATAATAATACCGGTCCTTATGTAAAAAAAATTGGACAAAATCAAAAGCAACTGTAAAGCAAAAACAATGAATTAAAAAAATTTTATTTTTCAGGAATCGTAATTATCAAGTCCTTGGTCCTTTCGTTATTATATACCCTTGCCATTGTAAATTTTGGCGATATATAAGCTTAAAAATTATGTTTAAATTAAATTGAAACCCACACAGGATTTGTGAAACTCAAAAAATTGCCTTAACCTAAATTTTTTTAAAACACATAAAACGTAAAAATATTTACTTTGAAACCGGTATCCTTTAGCAATTTTTAAACAGGGTCAATAGACAAAGCCTCATGAGCGCCTTTACAAAGTCAAGTAAATTTTTGTTAACTAAGTGGGAATATTCGCGAAGAATAATAAAAATTATAAATAAAAAAATTTAATTTTTAATTATAAAGCATGATAAAAATGCTTAAGATTAGTTTGTTTTAAAATATTTAGTTCGTCCTGCAAACAATTTCCTATGTAGAACTTTGCAGTTCTTCCTCTTAATAGCAGAACTATCTTTAAAGATGATGCTTCTTTCATCACGGAATGGTATTATCGTCCTTTAAAGAAGCACTAGGCTCAGAGCTTCCGTCACGATATGAAGGAGTGCCTTGTTAAAGAGTTAAAGTTTAAATATAATATAGTCCTTTTGATCAGTTTATTATTAATATTAAAAATAGCTTTTATATTAGAACTAATTGGACAAACTTTGAATCATTAATGCCACAATGATAGTCGATGAACAATAAAGTTACTACAAAAATTATTTGAAAATATAATAACACCTAAAATTATGCTACAGAAGTAATTAAACAAAATAAGTATGTTTTGCAAACCATGTCACGATGCAAACGGGAAAGCTTTTTATGTAGGAAGAATTTTTACAAAATAAGCCAACAATTATTAAAAACAAATAATATTTTCTACCTGTAAAGCTCCGCCTCAGAAATAAACGGGCAGGTTGAATATTTTAAAATTTCCCTTGACAGTGCTAAAAAGCAATAAAAATCCTTTCAAAAGTTTTTAAAAGCTCAAAAAGGTATGGAACACCAATAATTGGACATCAGGCCCATATGCTTTGCAAATTATAAAATTAGATTCGGTCATTTTGCTAAGCGTGTTTAAAAGAATGAACTTTCAAATGGGGCACCCTCCATATGTATTTGTAATTAGAATTTATTAAGAGCGCTAATAAGGATGCCTCTGGAGAAAATTTCATAAAAATCTTATCTTAATTTGCCATCAAGTGAAATTTTAATCCAGCGACTAGCAGTATACAGTAAATTGAAATAAATCCAAAACTCTTGGCAAAAAAAGCAATAAAGGAATTTCATTGAAGAAAAGTATTTAATTAGCAATAGCATTATTGGCTGATTAACTTTTAATTGAAATGCTTTTGAATGCAGGCACCTGATCACTTGCCTGCGCTAATTATTTAAAGGAAAAATAAATAAAAATTAGAAAACAATAATAAACTAAGATAAAAATTTCTGCTTGAGCCTAAAAGTTTCCCAATAATTGTTATTCTGCTAATTTGTTTATGTATTTGTGGATTGATTTTGTCTTGCTTAAACAGGACTTCTTTGAACAAATTCAATTAAAAAGTTTCAAGAATATGAAATTTCCCATAATCAAATACAAAAACACAAAAAAAAAATTGTCATAAAAACACTCACATTCACACATTTGCATAAAAAAAATGCACATGTATAAACAAATACTTGTGCACAAATACCATCAAAGCAGCAGAATATTTCAATAAATAAATGAAATATCATATCACTGGGAACGTAGTAAACACATACACACAAACATGTATATTTCATACAGCCATGCGAACCAATAAAATCACATATTTATTAAAATGCACGTACGAACTTGTGCATATTTCGAAATATGCATGTGGGAAAGAGACAGAGACAAAGAATTTTTGAGTGTTCATGTGTGCATGTGTGCATGTGCGTGCCTTTCATATGTTGGACAAAACTGGAA
Source organism: Ormia ochracea (assembly GCA_963402855.1). NCBI lineage: Eukaryota > Metazoa > Arthropoda > Insecta > Diptera > Tachinidae > Ormia > Ormia ochracea. Next base: position 47,567,228 of record OY727106.1, read on the forward strand.
ACGAAATGTGCAATCGATGACAATCACTTGCAGCAAACAAAATCACCAGACACAGTGACTCAGTTGATGTGTGTATGTGAGCAAACAGGATTGTCAAAAGTAAAACTTGAAAGCAAATATTGAATTTTCTTCACCAGCGCACACCACTGAGTCATGGCCAGCAATATTAGTGATGCTGCCGCTTCAGCATCAACGAATATGCTTTTAGTGATCACTGTATCCTTCTCTGTTGGTTGGCATGTTAAACGTTTTCCAGTTGTTGACTGTCACTGATACTGTTCCCTGGGCCACTACTTTTTGCCGTGTTACAGCAGTTGTTGCATTCAGTTGTTAAACAAATACTAATAATAAATATACAGACGCCAAACAATATTTTTTATATATTTTTTATATTTTTATATTATTTTTATCTTTTTATATTGAACACTTTGATTATTATTATTATTACAATAATGATTATTATTATAAACATAATATATATATAATAATGTTTTTAATAATAATGATAATAATGTTTATAATAATAATGATTATTATTATAAACATTATTGCTATAATAATTATTATTTTTATATTGTTATAATTATTATTATTATCATTACAATTATTATTATGAGTATTATAATTATTATTATTTTTATATTTATTATAATTATTACTTTTATCATTATTATTATTATTATAATTATTATTATTATCATAATTAGTATTATTATTATAATTTTTAATGTTATAAATATTATTTTTATAATTAATAATATCATAAATATTATTTTTATTATAATATTTAACGGTATAAATAATGAATTATTATAATTATAATTATTTTTATATTTATTATCATTATTATTAATAGTATTATTATATTTATTATTTTTATAAATAATATTATAATTATTATTATCACCATAGTTATTATTATTATTATAATTATTATTATTATTATTATTATTATTATGATTATTATTATTATTATTATTATTATTATTATTATTATTATTATTATTATTATTAATATTATTATATTTAATGTTATAAGCAGTGAATTATTATAATTATAATTATATTTATATTTAGTGTCATTATTATTAATAGTATTATTATATTTATTATTTTTATATGTAATATTACAATTATTATTATCAACATAATTATTATTATCATTATAATTATTATTATTATTATTATTATTATTATTATTATAATAATAATAAAATTTATAATGTTATAAATATTATTTTTATAATTATTAATATTATCATAATTATTATTTTTATTATAATATTTAACGGTATAAATAATGAATTATTATAATTATAATTATAATTATTTTTATATTTATTATCATTATTATTGATAGTATTATTATATTTATTATTTTTATATGTAATATTACAATTATTATTATCAACACAATTATTATTATTATTATTATTATTATTATTATTATTATTATTATTATTATTATTATTATTATTATAATTTTTAATGTTATAAATATTATTTTTATAATTATTACATTATCATAAATATTATTATTGTTATAATTTTTAATGTTATAAATATTATTTTTATAATTATTAATATTATCATAATTATTATTTTTATTATAATATTTAACGGTATAAATAATGAATTATTATAATTATTATTATTTTCATATTTACTATAGTTATTATTATTGTCATTATTATTATTATATATTTATTTGTGTATGTTAATAAAATAAACATAAATGATTTTATTCAAACGCGCTTGAAATGCGGTTTGGAATTTTTTTTACCAAAATTTAGGTTTCTTTAGTGTAATTTGAGCCCATAATGGTTTGTTGCAATTTAATTCGGCCTATTTTGTTTGTTTTATTTGTTGTGCCATTAAGAAAAACATTTTTACTTTGATTTCTCAATATATTCAAAAGCGAAGCATTGATGCATTCTGTTGACAATTTAATGTGGTCATTCCTTTAATTCCCTGAGATTTTTTTCCATCTTTGTCTGCTTTAAACATGCTATCTTAAGGCCACTGTTCAATTCATCGGCATATCCATATCGAAGTGAAAGTACAAATTTCCGATATATCGGATTTCTTTTATATTGTGATTACTTTCATTGGTTTAGCAACACTTTCACAATCTGCACTAAATAAACCAGCAGTTTTCGGTTTATACGAGTATATCTCGGATTCTGTTTTGGATTCTTGATTTTGTTTTATGCCAGTCAGAAGCAGGGGAGGGGGTCATTCGTAGTTGACGAACTCGGCAGTTCAATCAATGATTATGTTTTTATATAACTTATACTGTCATGCAATCCATATATTGCCTGAGTCATGGGATTTATATATTTTTTTGGTTACAATCCTTAAAGGCCTGAAATGCGTTAATTTTCATTTATTCGGAAATCAGCCCACGAGTGGTTTTAAAAAATGGGTGACAGTTTGGTAAGATTATTGTGTGTGATTTTTTAACGTGCTTCTTTTATTCTGAAAAATACTTTCAATGTGAAAAATAATATGGAAAGATTTTTTAAGGCCCTTAAAATAGTTGCCTGCTTATATTTAACTGCTTATTCGAATAGGGGAACAGGTGGAGTAATATTTTTTGGCACCGCAAATAAATAGGACATTAAAAAAAATTAAAAAAAAAAATTAAAATTAATCTATTCTTTTTGTACTATTGAAGATTTGCTTGCCAGATACACTGGACGAAGGGTAGCATATTTGGCTTATTGAAAGCCATTCCATACTTACCCCTCCCACTGCTTACCACTTTTCATATTTTCATGTTGAAATATTTGCATACAACTTGTAGAGAATTTATTTATTTGCCAAATTGATGGCCTTTCTCTGTGTAATAACAAATATTGAAAACAAATAAAAAGTTTCCTTTTCGATGACAACATGGCTGCTCACGCCCTTTTTTTTTTGTTTGTGTGCTTAAAAAGCATATTGTTCGGAAGCACACAGAAACGCTTTCGCAAAGCTATTTCAATCAAAGGTAGAAATCGTCTTTAGAACATTTATTTGCGTTTTAATATTAAAATGAAAGTAAACTTTTTTGCTGGCTTTCTCAAACACTTGTCTCCTTTTACATGTGTTTCGACTGGCATACACCGGCAGTCATGCCAGTAACGCAGCAGTTTTGTATGTTCAATTTTGTCTCCTTCATATTCTACAGTTGAAACGTGCGAGTTGAAAGTTGCAACTTTTAAGCAATCGATTTAAAATAACTGAATGAATGATTTAATTTCAATATTGAATTTCAGAACTGCAGGGTTTTATTTATACATTTTTGCATAGGAAGTTATTTATTTATGTATTTATTTTCTTGCAATACAAACAAATATTTTATAAAACTCTTTCTTATGCTAAAAACCTGCATCTCAAAGTGTAGGAAATTATAAGAAAGGTAAGTCAAGAATGCGCCCAAGCTCGGCTCTGTGTGTGCATGCACTCATGTGAGGACCTTCATGTGCGCCGTTTTGTGGGTACGCGAATGGAAATGCTTCTATACTCGTATGTACTATGCGAGTATTATGCACTTTAAAGGAAAACGGGAATGCTCAAGAAAAGTTTTATTGTGCGTATGCATTGTAGAAATTGTCAAAGTAAAAAACGGAAATGTTAAAAGGCACGACAGCACAATAAATGATTGGATGGCAAGTAGAGTTTTGAAAAGCTTTTGATGTTTGTTTAATCAAAGGAAATTGAAAAAAGTATTTTCTTTTTAATAAAATAATAATAAAACGCTGCAGCAAAAAAAAAACAGTGGAATTATTTTTATATAATTTGTTCAACATGTACTTGAGACATGACGAGTTGTTTATTAAAAACATTATTAATATACTTTGGAATAAGATGTTGACATTCAATACACTGTAAAATTAAATCAGTCATGATTGATGAAATATTATAAAACGACTTATAGAAAAGGGGAAATGTGGGAAAAATTGTTGGGCTTATTAAAACACTTGCCATCACTGCTTTAGATTGATCGAAGCAAATGCAAATACGGTCCTTTGGATATTATGAAGCAGGTCGCTGACCTCTTTTTTAAGTCTTCTTCATTTGAAACTAAAAAGAAAACAAACATTTGATTGTATGAGTTAAAATAAAGCTCGGCTTACAACTCACTTATATTTTAAAGAAGAGCACTGCTCACACCAGGCGAAATCGTCTTGAAAACAATTCGCTTTAAATAAGTAAATCCTTGCAGTTCAAACCGCAAGGAAATCAAATCAAATGAGTTCAAACCGCAATTAATGCTTTATAAAATTCATGCTTGCAAAATTAACATGAACAAACTTAAGTCGGAATAATAAAGTATTATCACTTAAAAAATTAACTCAACTTTATATTCAAATTATATGAAAAAATTCTCACAATATGCAAAAATAGGCATTTAACATGAGAATATGCAAAAAGTTTCAGAATGTTTTATAATTTAATGCCACATCACGAAAATAGCTATCAGTTATTTTCAGCTAAAGCAAATCTCCTCTTAACAGTTTCCACAAAATTAATTTGAATGGCTTCAAAAGTTTCCTCTTTAAACGAGCTTTCATATCAGTAGCCTTAAAATCCTATTGGAACAATATATTTTTTTAAATGTCACAATTTGAATGCATTTAAACTGCATTTAGTATGTCAAGGAGTCGAAGAACCTTTAACTAGATAATTAACCGATATTATATTATTCAATTTATTTAAACAATTCTGGTGCATAACTTTAGGCTTAAAAATACATCCAGAATATATCAGCGCATAATTTATATTTATGTAAGTTACAGCATTAGGACCAGAACTGTAAAACTTTTCTGGCTTTTCCAAAAGAATATGGTTGCGGTATAGTTAATTCTATACTCATCCACTGAGTCTTTATCGAGCGTGCGTGAAATTTCCCTAGACAAGTGATCTCCAGTAGAGATCATGTAATTGATTTCTCTAAAATTTAGAAGCTCTCGTTTAGCGAAACCGATACCACAAACGCAAATGCTCATAACTAGACGGAGAAAAAAAATAATCAATCAAGAAGTAAATTTGATAAATAATAAATGTTACAACGACTATCGCAATATATTTGGGTATAGCGGGACTAGAGACTTCAGCAATTGACAATCACGTGAGTGATTAATTGGCCGTCAACAAATCTGCGCGTCTGCACAACCGTCTGTTATTTATTGCCATTTTGTGACTGTTGTCTTATCAGAAATTCAATTTCCAAGCCATATTTTTAAACTTACATATTTACGAGCTTTTTGGAAGTTGTATCATTCGCGCCGATGCTTTGAAAGTTCAACTGGTAGCATTTATAGCAGTGTGATCGTGTAGCCTGCTGTATTCACATTTTGCGAATATTTCATTCCTCTGCCGCAAATTTTCATAGATACAACAATGATGACTGCGTTCGTATTTAATAATTTTATTCAATGGAAGGGAAATTTTAACGCTCCCTGTTACTGAACTTTAAACTTTTATAAGCTTTCAATAAGTGTCTCTTCATAAATCTTTTTAAATTATCATTTAAAGATAAATCAATGTACTAGTGAAAATGGAGAGCGTCGTCTCTTCGTTACGAGTTTATTATGAACTTTATAAAAACAACAATAACGCTGATGCATGCAACCATACGAGAGTATACTTTACATAATTGCGTGTTATCCTGAAATGTATTTCTTCATAAAATTTATCGCTTATAAGTAACAAAACAAAATCATCAATATCACTTCACACATTTGCGCAACGGAAAAATATTGAAGAAACCGAGCTGAGTATTAACAACAGCAACTGTGGCATCAGCAGCAGCAGCGGCAGCAACAGTAGCAACAATAGCAGTAGCAATATCAGCTGAATCAGCAGCATTAATAATAACAACAAACTGCAAGTAATTGCATGGAAACCAATATGCAGAACTTATGTTGTTTTCAATATCCTGCCACATTTTTCTATGTTTCAAAATACTATTGCCCTGTAGATCGTAAGAGAGTACAGGACAATCAATCTGACTCGCTGGTAGTGTGGTAAAGCATTTTGCATCTTTAGCAAAAGAAATTTTAATTTAAACACAATTCTGAAAACGTTGGATATTTAGTACAAATAGGAAATATAATTCTTCTATTGAAAAAAGTACATCATATTCCAAAGGACTATTTATTGCTTCTAGAGAGCAATTGCAAACGACCACAATTTTCTTTTAAATATGTTTGCTAGTGAACTAGAGGCATTGTAATTAGTAGAAACCTTATTTTGTCGATTACCTTTAGTTGAAAGTAGTTCTAAGACTACATAAAAATAATTAAATGATTTAAGTAAAATGAGAAGGTCCTTTAGCTGAACATTAGCGTGAGTGGCAAACTCCAGCAGTCGTAAAATAAACTTTCCATGCAGTTTTCTCTGTTTAAGAGAAGATGTCATAGTCACGTGACACTTAACAATTTTGATGTTTATAATCCTTATTTTGATCCTTATTCCCAAGTGTCTAGTGAACTAACCAATAAAATTCTTTCGTTTCCATTCATATGAACTAATATTAAAGGCGAGCTACTATCAGCTGACCTAATTTTAGAGAAAAATTCCTGCACCTGCCGGAAACACTATTCCAAAAATATTTACTTGTTGAAATAAATGGCGGCCTCCGTAGGCATATGAATAATGATCAGCCTACTAAACCAGAGGTCGTAGGTTCGATGCCTGCCTAGACCGTTTGTGTTTTCCTGCGGACAGGCCGAAAGCTTTACAGGTTTAATTATTGAATAAAAAATTAACAAAAAAAAAAGAATCAAAAACAACTTTGAATATTTTTAAAAATATTTAAAATATTTTCTAATGCATTAATAAAATAAATAAAAAAAAGGCAGAAAGTTGTAAAAAGACTAGTCCAACCATTTTATAAGAGGCCATTTGCAAAGAGAAAAAATTGTCTTTATGTTCATTATTAAAAAGGTTATTTAGTGTTATTTTAACAGTTTACTTTCAAAATGTTGCTTTACCGGAAACAGGAAGTCAACTTATTTGTTTCCTCTTTCAAAACGTATGCCGTTGCGTGTATCTGGTGGGAACTCGCCTAGAGTAGTGTGGCATGACTAGCTATCTAGCTTTTCGTGAACTGACAACTAATAGTGTCTGCTTACTGAGGATATACTTATTTAAAGCGAATTGTTTTTAAGGCGATTTCGCCTGGTGTGAGCAGTCCTCTTCTTTAAAATATAAGTGAGTTGTAAGCCGAGCTTTATTTTCATCAAAATTTCATATTCATGGCAGGGTTGAACCATTTGTGGATCTTACTAAAACGTGGCGGACTGGGAATAAGAATATTTTCAGCCGGTTGCATTGCGTTGGTAACTGTAGCAATATATCAATATGTCTTCAATAGGAAAAAACAAATTAATATTGTTCTCTTTAGTCATTTGCTATGCTCTATTCAAATGCAAGAAAACAAAACTTTTGCAAAACTATTTGCGAAACTTATTCAGCTGTAAATGTGTTTCATAAATGCAAAACTAACAGACACACATACCCATACACTCGCGCAATTACACACATTTACCCGTATAGATGTGTGCGGTTACATTTTTGCATAATAACAATGCGTGGATGCTATTTGAGATTCTCAATTGATGATTTCGTTAGACTCATGTGCTGAATGCTTTTTACGTTGGAATGACAGTAACAAAAGCTGCTGCAATCATTCACTGTTAAGTTTGTTGTAGAACTTGTAATACATTTCCGTGTCATATTTTGTTATACAATTCCTCTGGCTTGCCGTCTTTTGGAAAAAGGCAAATATATTTGCTCAGTTAAAAACAATATTGATAGAGAATAATAATAATAATAAAAATATATGAAACAGTAAAAGAAATATTGACTCCGCTCAGAGAATTCTCTCTCTGTGATGAAGCTGGCATCAAATATTAGTTGATGGTTTATATCGTTACCAAGAAATTGATATGAAATTTTATCAATTTCTGCACAAGATAAATATTGATGATGCCAGCCATCCCACATCTGCTTTTGCATTTGCATCATCAAATTTTATTTTCAAAATTTAGAATATTTTGTTTCTTTTTCATTCCTTGAAGAGAGCTAAAGCTGGTCCAAAGCCGCACACATATGCAAACGCAGTCGCATATAGTAAAATATTATCAATGATGATTCTGGAAATTTTGTTGCATTTATGTTCATGTCATGTTGATATAATACGTTCATAAAATTTTCTATTTGCCATTGGAAAGGGGTGGGGGGACGAAAATATTAATATTCGCATGCATGCTTTTACTGAAAAGCCCTGCAGCAAAGTTAGAAAATCAATTCAAATTTTAAATGCGAAAACCTGTTTTCCATGTTGCTGCATATTCCCCTACGCTTCAAGCTAAAGAATTATTAAATATTTCACCTTTTTTTTTTATAGAATGCAAAATTTAAGTGCAACTGGAAATAATAAAAACCGAGAAGATAAGAAAACAACAGAATTTTCTTATTTTAAACTCTACAACTATTTTCCATCAGCTTCCTTTGAACAATTATTTACTGCAAAAATCCCAATCCTGCTTTAGGAGAGCGTTTGTTATGCTCTCCGAAAATTGCCGATTATTCTTGTGAAAAATATATTTTCACATTTCTATTAATATTAATTTTTATTATAAGAAGCAAATCATAATAAAATGGCATTGAGGGTAATTTATTATAATTCGTTATATGTTATGAAGTCAAAGGATACAATTCTCTGTTATGCTTGGCCTCTTTCAATTGCATGATGCTCTTCGTGAGCCCATAAGTGACATGAAACATCATTAAAAGCTTTCACATGTAACAGAAATATAAGGCAGGCGGTGGCGTAAAAGTGTGGACGCATGCAAAAGAAATTGCAATTTTAATCATGTAACAAAAATGCACCCTGCGGTTGCAAACAATAACCGCACAGCAACACCAAAGTCATCACCGGCAACTACAGGCCCAGGGTGCTAAAGAGATGCCGAGAAAGAAGTGATGAAGTAAAAATTTTTGTGCTCACCATCACCATCATCATCATCATCATCATCATCATCAACATCGTCATCGTCAATAGTTTAAGCAGTCCAGGCACGTTTTTAACTCACACTAAAGCACATACACACACACACACACACACTCACAGCAGCAGCAGCAACAAAAAGATGATCAGAAGACAAGAATAGAATGGGAAAAAGTGCCACTTTTGTATGCTGCTGATGACAAGGCTGGCTATGTGATGTTGGTTTGCTGTTACAATTACTGCAACAATGCAAGCAGAAGCAATAACAACATATACAGCATTTACGATTCCTACTCCTTTGTGTGTGTATGCATATGCAATGCTTTGTCATCAATGTATTTCATGCATTATGTCAAGCGTGTGGGTGTGGGTGTGTGTGTTGGTGTACAAGTGTGTTGACTGCTGAGCATCAAAAGTGATTAATGCATGTGGCAAATGCATTAAATTTTCTTTTAAATGCATTACAATTTTACTCACAAACCAGCAAAATAAAATGCGTTTAATATATATTTGAATGCATAAGGCAAATAACGAGGGTAGCTGAGCTGGTAATAAAGCATTCGAATAGAATATCCTTAACAAATATTTTAAATCATCCACCTTCCAGCTCTCGTCATCACTGGCTAAAGTGGCTTTACATTGTGCACTTTAATCATTCGTTTTCTATAACGATGAGAGTGAAGGCGCAGCAGGACTCGCAGGAGCAATCGAGTCCTCTTTCCACTTTTGTCACTTCGCAAGGATAGTTAAAATCTGAAACTTTGTTGTAGAATAAAAATAAAAATTTTATTATCGCACAATTTACTAGTTTTATAACAGCAACAGTGACAACAATAATTGACTCAACGGCACACAGAAGGACAAACATCGTAATAATATTTTTGTTACAAAAATTTTTTCGTAAAAAAATTATTCAAAATTTGTTTGTTTTATAAGAAAAGTTGTCTATAAAAAAACATTTAGTAACACAAATTATTTTTAGAATTTGCTAAAAAATAAGAGAGAAACTTCACATCATAATATCTTCTCTTTCCAAAAATGTTCAATAAAAGCGAATTCTCTTTAAAAAGGATAATAGTTCTCTTTATAGAATTTTTAACAAATAATTATATTCATTACAAGAAAGTTGGAAAATTTCTTTTTTTCTGGAGAAGTTTTTTTTTTTTAATGAAAACTTATAAGAGAAATTCTCTATAGAAAATAATTTGGCAATAAAAATAAATTTTTATAGAAAACAATTCTATAGAAATTCGCCTCTTTAAACCTTTTCCATGTAAAACCAAAATCCCTAAATGAACTCACTCTGGCGGGGACTAATTTCGTTGAAAAGGTAATTTTCGATAAAGAATTGTTTCCTTAGAGCCGAAATTTTTTACCAAAAGTTACTCTTTAAGAATGAGAAATTCTTTCACCATCTTTTTAAAGAAAGTTGTTTTTAGATAAGAATTTTTTTTTCCAGGGGAAATATTCTATAGAGAATTACTAGTGATCTGCCACAGAGAGAATTACTTTATAAAAAAACAAGCCCTTTTAAAAAGTAATTTTTCCAGTAAAGTCTTTTATAAAATGTCATGCCTTTTTCATGGACTTACAAAAAAAAAAAAAAAAAAAACTCTTTAAAAAGGTGTCTTTGGGATAAACATTTTCTATGGCGGCTTCGGGGGCAGATTTGTGTATGGATTATTGTATTCTATATAACAATAATATGTATTCTAGAAAGTCATCTATTTAGAAAAAAGATTTTCAATAACAAACGAGCCACATAAATTAGGCCATACGTGTACTTTGTAGTTTATCAAGTGCCGCCAAGGTGGCGACAGAGAAGGGTAGCACAATTAATACTTTGTTAATGGATCAGCTTTTGTACTTTCTCAATTCCCATCAAGGTGGCGACAGAGAAGGCTAGCACAATTAATACTTTGTTAATGGATCAGCTGTTGTACTTTCTCAATTCCCGTCAAGGTGGAGACAGAGAAGGGTAGCACAATTAATACTTTGTTAATGGAGAAGCGTTGGTACTTTCTCAATTCCCATCAAGGTGGAGACAGAGAAGGGTGGCACAATCAATACTTTGTTAATGAAAGAGCTGTTAGCTATAAACAGCTGTTATAAAAAGCTGAATCAGCTGTTAGCTATAAACAGCAGATTACATTCTCGTAATAAATGTTTTTTCATATTTTTCATTGGAGTGTGACAACTGCCAATTGTGAATCTGCTCAAGTACGAAAACGTTGAAAGGACACGAATTGATTGCAAATATGTTGATATGAATATACATGATTTAACGTGTATGAAGTATTCTATTTGACTCTGCCTCAAAGCTTCAACTTACAATTAGAATAATAATTTTTATACCAAAGTGGTTTACCTTCAAGCAGGGAATGGTTTGAGAAAACTGGCGTTTTCCACTTTCCTCCTCCTCTTTTTAAGAAACATTATGTATAGAGAAATTGGTGTTTTGTAAAGAAATTTTTTTATTAAAAACTTTTCCAATCACATTATACGAATTCTTCGGAATGTTTTGTTTTTTTATTAAAACATGTTCTCTTTACAAAAGAAATTTTCTCTAGTAAGATGATGTCTTTATGAGAGAGATTTGCTAGAAGAGCCTGATAACATTGAGAGTGTTGTAAAGCGGAAAAAAATAAAAATTAAAAATTCCAAGAAAATTAGCATTTTATAAAGAGTAATTTTTTTTTTTTTTTAGAAAATTCTACAAAATTTTTCTACTCAATCTATTTAATAGTATTTTTATTTTTTTTTGTGCGCTCTACTATTTTCGCTTTTATTATGTGACAAGCTTGCAGCATGATTACAAAAATTCATTTTCAGAAAATAAAAGCGAATAGCACTAATAGAACAGAGCAAACCCCCTCGCCAAATATTTATTCTGATAGTAAATCATTCGACTACATTGATGTATGACTTTAAAGCATCAGGTGTTTTACCAGCGAACTGACATGACGGCCAACATTTTAAAAACATTGCAGCAAATAACTTTATCACTCAAATATTGATACAGTTGTAGTGCAATGTAGCTTGTCGCCAGCGATGTTGTCAACATCAACATCAACATCAACACTGGCAACTAAAACTTTTAAAGTGCTGCTTACAATGTCGTCATTTTGAAATTAGTAAAAGTTTATTTTGCATAGTCTTCATTCCTCTACTCCGTTTAATGACAATTGAATGCAAGACTTGAACAGAGTGGTTCTCTCGATATTTTCGCTTCTGTTTTGAAAAGCGACAAGTTGTGGAGAAAATTATAGTTTATGAAAGAAAAATATGAGTTTTTTTTTTCGCGTTGCTAATGCAATTTTTATTAAAGTTTTTAATTACTTCGGTTGGCTAATGATGTTGGCCAAGCAACCGGCACCAAAACAACACAATTATGGCTGGCAACGTGAAGTTGTTAAACTGTAATTACACAGTGAAATGTGCAAAGAAAAGTGTGCGAATAAATTTATCTCAAGAATAAATAAAACTGAATATAAAAATAATTTCTTCTTTTCAGTTTTAAATATTTTTAAAACTTTGAAGTTGACAAACAATGTATAATATTTTTTTTTTAATTTTTTCTTTTCAGGTAAATATTTTATTGCTATTTTCAAATCTTAACTAATAATTGTCTTGGCAAATGGTAAGTGTTAGAAACATGCCCACATTTCTTATAGAACAAGGAACCAATTAAAAATATTAAATTTTATTGATTTTATTTAATCTCTCTTGAAAATCACTCGTTTTTGTAAATAATTCTTTTCTGCAGGAGGGCATTTTTTCTAATAAATTTCTCTGGAGAGTTTCCTTAGAAAAAGGCCTGCTATTTTATAGAGAACTTTAGTGCAAAAATAAATTTTTAAAAGCAGTTGCTTTTTTGTAATATATTTCCCTCTGTGACAGATTACGAGTAATTCTCTATAGAATGTTTCTCGTAGAAAGAAAATTACTTATCTGAAAACAACTCTCTTTAGAAAGTTTGTGAGAAGAGAGAAGTGGAAAGAACTTAATTTTCTTTTAAACTGAAATTTTTTTATTGAAGACTGAAAACTCTATAGATTTTTTATTAAGGCCCCTTAAGGAATTGTTAACCGCAGATAGGGCCCCGCATATATCATAATTCTTTGAATTTGCATAATACCAAAATTGTAGGTAGCAATTGCACTTGTTACCTACATGGTTACATACATATATAATACATATTTAAACTACAAATTCAAAGAAATATAATTTATGCAGAGCCCTATCTGCGGTTAACAATTCTTTGCAGGACCTTATGAAGCATGTTATAGATAATTCTATAAATAATTTCTCTTTCTAATAACAAATTTCTTTATCGATGGTTCTGATTTCTTTCTAATGAAACATATAATGAATGAGAATCGAGAGAATTAAAATACAAAATGTATAATTTTTTTAGTAGAGAATTCATTGTCCTTTCGTGTCCTTGCAACACATTATTATTAAAGTGTACGGCAGAAGGATTTAATTTCGCTTTAATATTAAGAGAGAAATTAGTCTAGTAATTTATAATAAAAGTAATGAATAACTTTAATTGTATTCTATAATTCATTCTTTTTGATGATAACTAGTTGTGTGAACAAGTCTCTCCACACATTAATAAGAGAATATCTAAATTTCTCTTTGATACTTAAAATATATTCATATTCAAAAAAGAACACGAAATAAATTATATTTTAATTAATTTTATATTTAAAAAATAATTCATACAATAATATATCGTAAATTTCTTTTAAAATTTATATTTTGTTTGTGTTGTCTGTATGAGAGTCCTTTTAAATTGACGCCCTTTAATATGGCCCTTTCGTATCTGTACCAAATTCTTTTTCATCGTAGCATTCATGCCTTGAGACTTTTGCTTTTTAAAGTATAATAATATCGATAAATAAGGATATCGATAGCAAACCAAACTTCATCTTGTTTACAATTGTGAACATCCTTTTATACTCTCTTAATTGCACTTCATTATTAAGTTTTCATCGTAAAAAAATTTCATAAAAAAATTTTTAGCCGACAAGGTCTATACAAAATGTTACAAAATGAATCTTACAAATGGATCAAAGTTTAGGCCCATTTCTTTATCGACTTCTTTGAGGTTTAGCTGAATTTTTATGGGAGCTTTTTACTGCTTGGGAGAGCAAAGTATTCACTATTTTTCCTACAATACATTTGCGATTAATAACTTTTATACTGAAACCCAAATTTAGATTTCAATAAAAATTCAAAAATTTTTAGGCATCAGACAAAAATTTTTCTAACAGATTTTTTTTTTGTAACGAAACCAATTTATTATAGAAATTTTTTTTGTGTATACAGGAGGTTTTTAATGTTATCGAGTATTGGCTTCTGCGGCCAATGAGCGTTATATAATACCAAAGTAAATATTTTAATGGCTTAAGAGACACGATTTTTGTTGCCAATTGCTAGATAAAACTGTTCTATCAAAAAGATTTCATAAAACTTTTCATCCTGTTGGCTCAATATGCTGGCAGGATCTGGTATTATTGTGCATTTAATGGAGATCCTTATACGCCTCACTGTTTACTTCATTCACAGTAACATTCTCTCCATAATTGTTTTCGAATGCATATAAAGCGATCAAAAGTTATTGGATTATTCTTACTTTGAGTGCGCGGTATAATCCTGCAAATAGTCTTAAACGGGTAACAAAAAACTTTCAATGTAAATTGAGTTTAATTCTTTTTCTAGGCAAATCTATACATTGGAAAATGCTAAACAAAACTAAACGCAAAACAGGGCCAGCAGTGTTGCCAACTTGAGGCTGCAGAACCTTTAAAACCCCAGTCTCTTTACAACTTTTCTGTGTCAAAGGGAACTCAATTATTAATCCTCGAAATTGGTATGTGTCCTTAAACAAAGATCTAACTAATACAACATTCAATATGTGCTCAACACTAAATAAAGTTCACTCAACCGCAAAGTCAATCAAATCTTTGTAATGCCAAAAAAAAGAAACAAAAATAAAATTGTTTCCCTCAAAGATTTTACACAGAGAAATATTGCCAGTCAATCCCAAACCCAAGCGATATCCGAGCCCGATGAATGTATCAGTTTATGAGAAGGAGTGAGCAAAACTCTTACAAATATTGAAATGCAATCGTATCAAATCAAGGTAAAATTTAGTTAGATAAACCACAACAAATGCTTAAGTGTGCATTGCTGTTGTTGTTATTTTCTATTTTTCTATTTTCCTAACACTTTGAGTACTGACAATTACCTTGTCCAGCTGCAGAAACACTTTTCTATACCAACACCTTGTTATGTTACATTTGCTTATGTGTTCGTGCATAAAACCAATGACAGACGGAGCGTAAACAAATTCAATTCAATTGATGAGTTCTTGTCCAATTATACTTAATACTACAGCAAGTGTGGCACTGTACTGCACACCACGGATCTTTTGTTAGTACGCAATACAATTTGTAAAAGCTAAAGTCCTTGCGAGTCCACTGGAAGGTGTGGGCAAGCACTCGCATTACTAAATCACTACGTTTGAGCCTATCCAAAATAAATTTACACATTTCAGTGATTTTAAAGCTTAGCAGAGCATAAAGAATACTTTTCTGGTATTTCATTTAGTAAAAACTATAAAATTACATTTTCACGTTGATTACAAAACACTATTTTATTATTTCTAATAAGATTGTGGTATAAATTCCATTGGAAAAGCAGTACCTTTTTAAACTTTAATATTCTTTAAGCGCTGCTGAACATCAAAGTGTTTGCACCATATTTGCCAACTGATTTAGTAAAACCATTATCTCCACAACCTTCCCATTTTCAATCTAAAGAAAAACACTTAATAAATGGTCTTTATAAAAAAACTTTCTTCCTTTTTTTTCCAAACAAATGTAACAAAAAGACAAGCAAGCAAGTCTGCAGCTAAAAATTTACATTCCATTAAATAAATGATATTTTTGAAATAGAAAATTTCCCGTACATTTAGTTTTGTATTTAACGCCACGTCTTTTAAGGCAACCCCTTCACATATTTCTTCTCTTCGCATGTCCTTTCCACACATAAAGTGACGGTTTCGTTGCTGCATGAAGAGAGAGAGAGAGAGAGAGAGAGGGCGAAAGGGAGGGTTAGGGGAAAAAAGAAAAAAGGATTCAACGATGCAGTGCTGGCAAGAAGTCCTTATAATTTGGATCATCTACAGCAGGAAAGAATACTGAAAGAAAACCATAAAGTTTGCCAGCACAAAAATAAGGAGAACAAATGAATGCAACCAAGTAAAATGACGGTTAACATATTTTAACAAATTATTTTGCTGTTCACCTCAAGATGATGTAGTGGCAACATATTCAAAAGCTACGCTAAACAGGATTGTGTTTTTTAAAGGGAACCTGTCTAAAAGAAAGATAGAAATTTCCTATTAAATCTCTTAGTTTTTATCCTTTTTTTTTTGAGAGGACTAAATTTTTTCTAGAAATTTCCTATTAAATCTGTTAGTTTTTTTCCTTTTTTTTTGATAAGACTAAACTTTTTCTACTTCAAACTGCTGTTGTATGGAAAATGACCAAATTGCTCTGCCAAGAAAAATTTAGAAGGAACTTTCTCTTGTAAGGATAACTATTTTCGTTGGAAAATTTCTATGCGATAGGGATACATTTGCCTGAGGAAAAAATCAATATCTTAAGAAATAATCTTGCAAAGAGACAATATATCCTTGACCAAGTCACGTATTCCTATTGCAAAGAGAAGAGTTTACATGTCAGGATACAAATTTCCTGGAAAAGTAGTCTCTGGCCTTGAAGAGTTTACTTGTCAGGATACAAATGTTGTAGAAAAATATTTTCCGGCCGTGGCAAACTTCTTTGAAAAAGTTTTCTATAGAAAATTCTTCTGAAAGGGCAATCTTTTAGATCTTGCTTGCTCGATAGCATATCGTCTGGTGACCTGCTAAGATCTGATTTGCAGCTAAGCAACCAATTTCTAAAGAACATTTTTCTCCTGATCAAATTTTCCGATAAAAAATTTCTTGCCAGCTAAACAGTTTGCTAAAGAAAATTCCTTTTGAGAAGTCACACATTTCTGTAAAAGTTTTCTTTAAAACAATTCCTATAGAAAATCCGCTCTTATAGAGAAAATTTCTTTATAAAGGTGACAGTTTCCTATAGAAAATAGTGTGATGGGATGAAAAAAACTACAATTGCAGTCGAAATCCTTTTATTTGTGAAATCTGCTATTTAAGGCTTTTACTCAGCCCTCTACACCGTCAGACGAAAGTCTACTTACAACAATCATATCAAAATGGCGTCGCCGGTGCCACATTATAGTTAAAAAAGTAATGCAAACAAATTTTTTTTTCACTTTCTGGGAGTAGAAGGTAAAAGGATAATTTTCAGAAGGATAATTTTTTTAATAGACACACCCATATCGTGCGATTGTGTGGAATGCTGGATACTGGCAATAATTTTCTTATTTTGACTTTTATTCTATTCGAAATTTGTTCACAAAAACATTTTTGCAGCATAACTCCTTGCAAATGTCTGTTCACACGATGAAAGGAAGCGCTGTTTACACTCTGTTTATAATTTAATTTTTTCTGCTATAAAAGAGAAAAACAAGAAGAAAAAAAATATGAATAAAATTGTGAAATTTAATTTAATTGAAAAGAATTTCAGAACAAAAAGAATGTATGGGTAGGCGAATATTCGAGTCTTCCAAACACCGTGTCTTAGGCAATGACCATCCGCACACAATACTATCAGCATTGTCCTTTCCTACAGAAAATCCTCTGTAATCAAACCACAGATTTTTTTTTTTTTTTTTTTGATTATTTTTAAGAAGAGATAATTTTTATAGAGAAATTCTTTTCAAATTAATTTCATCAATAAAATTTCTTTTGTACAGGGAACCATTTTTCCGCCGGAAATGCAATAGCACATTTAGCGTTAACTATATTTCCTTTTTTTGCACAGTGGGCACTTATCCTGTATTGTAACCTGCTATGATTTGTTATTTAATTTCTTTTTCATTTAATTAATTTTCTTCAATCAAATATTTTCTAATAATGTTTATGCCACAGCATCATATAATTTGGGGTGAGGGGGCGGAACTATCGTGAGGAAAAAATTCTCGGCCGTCCAGCTGAATGCCTTTTTTGTTCCCGCTTTAGTTTTGCTGATTTGTCAAAAGTCGTTTGCAGTGACATTTTTACCTGAGCAAATGAATTCTGCATTTGCCCTGCTTCCCCTCCTTCTTTTGTGTGGTATTCAAACATTTGTCTTTCAGTGTTCCCTTCTGTTTTTATTTGCCATCAACTGTGTTGATTTTTCTCTGTTTGCGTTATATTTTCTCAAATTTTTTTTTTTTTTTTTTTTTTTTTTTTTTTTTTAAATTTGCGGACAATGTGGCACCAATTTTGACACATGCACAATGCTTGAATAACATGGAGTAGTTAAGCTTGTGCAAGAAGGGGAACGGGTATGGGAATTTTGCACATAAGAAAAAATTACGCTTGTCTGATTTTTTATGCGATTGCATTTTGTTTGACTTTTTTTTTATTACTATTTTTTCTTATTTTTTTTTTGTGTTTTTTTTTTTTTTGCTTTAATGGTGCTTGTATGTTTCAGGCAGGTTGTGACAATGGACGCGTCATATTTTTGAAAATTTTTCATTTTTTTATTTGCTTGTTTTTGAAGAGTCAACTTTTTCTATGGGTTATATTTTTACCGGTTTGTTGTGAATGGAATTGTAGTGGTTTGGCTGTGCGTGTAAGCGTCTTGCTGGCATTCCTTTGTCAGGATTTCCATTATTTGTCAATGTCAAGCAAGACAAACCTTCAAGAATAAAAGAAATTGCAAATAAAAAATGCAAGCAAGAGAAAATATATTAAGTAATCTTCAGTTAACAATTTTAAGGCAGAATTTGGCAAGAAAAACTACAAGTGAATTCCTTTAAATGAAACAGTCTTCTGCTTTAATCTCAATTTGAATTTGTTCTCTCTCTAATTTAAATTTTTTTTTTTTTGGAAAAGTAATAATGGAATGTACAAAAAAAAGGGGCGGGTGCAAACAAAAACTGTTGCCTGGTGTACAGCACTTAACAAAATAACCAACATTTTTAAAAAAAATAAATGTAACTGATTTTTCTAAGCAATCAATTAAAATAAAAGGTTTTTGGAGAATTTACACGCATAAAACAAATAATTCAGTTTGGTTTTTGTGTCAAATACGCTACAAACAAACAACTACATGTTGAACAATATCATTATTTTGCAACATAAACAATTTTCCAAACCAAAAAAAAAAAAAAAAAAAACAGAAAAAAAAATGAAATTTGTATTAAAAAAAGTCAGTTGTAGACACTGCTTTGCATGAAAGCTACGACGAGCATGTAAAAAAGGGGTCATGCTGATGAGTGATGGTTTTATGAAAGGCTCACTGCCTTTCATGCAAACGTTCGTACAACACAGCAATTAAGACACTGTTTTCAACAGCACCTTTTACCCCCTTGCAATAAAGCTGTTAAGCAAACACCCCTACAAACTGTTGCTCACACTTTCCTTTATAAAAATGACAACAAAATCAACAACATGTCAAAACAAAACAATACAAAAAAAGGGAAAAAAAAATAGAGAGTGTTTAAAAACAAAGCAAACATGATTTAAGCAAACTCTCACATGCATTTACTTAAATAAAGCAAAAAAAAAAAAAAAAAACAAAAAAACAAAAAAAAAATAATAATAATAAAAAAAATGTAAAAATATCTGTTTATGTTGGTGTAAAAATATTGTATAAAATTTGTTGCTTTTACCGGAAATTTGTTTCAGCATTAAAAATATTAAAGTTACACACCAACTCAACAACATACTAAGCTTGCATATGCATGCTCTTCAGCATACGACCTGATGAATACGCTTGACACCTTGAGTGTCATTTAATGTGCATGTGACATTTTCATTATTATTTTATTTTTTATTTATTTTTTTTTTTGTGCATGAAGAAATAACAATATAAAGAAAAAGTGGTAAAATATTGCTGAAAACCATAATTCAGCTCTTTTAACTGTTGCATACTTATAGGATCATCAAAATAAATTTTTTATGCATTTCGTTATATCAACCTTATCAACTTGCTTTCAAAAAAAGGAAATCTTTTACAAGCATGTGTTGCTTATAACTAATGGAAATGATCTAAATGTTTATGCCATATGAAAGGAAAGAGATTTTTAGAACATTTGCCAATGGCTGGCCCGTGAAACCTTTTAAAAATATATTTCAGTATGTGAAACCATAACGCTTTCTTTATGTCAATATAATCAACAGCTAAACTTGCTCTCGTTGAAAAATATCTATTATTCATTATACAAACAATATCCTCGAAGAAATTTCATTCACAAGCAAATCTTAAAAAGAAAACTTCTGTCTTATGTTTGATAAGAACGAAATCGTAAAAAATATATATATTTTAATATTATTTAAATTTTTTATTAATAAATTTAAACTACACCATTTATTATAAGGAATACTTTATTTTACAAGTTTTATGCCTTTAAGAACAGAAAAAAAATCCTTTTTATTGCAAAGACGCCATTTCACGAGAAATGTAGGCGGCCAGTGGCTTAAATTACTTTTTTTTTATTAAAACTTTGAATTTAATGATTAGAATATAAAATATTTTGTGACAGTGACAAAGATGTTTTCACTAAATAAACATTTTTCGTTCCAGAAATTTGTCATCGTGTCAAATTAGAGGACATTCTAAATCCATTTCATTATATATACAATGAAAAAATATACGCCACACAGTAAAATATAAATATTTCTGTTCTTGTATGAAATTTTCAAATATCAAACATTTTTTATAGCATGAAATAAAAATTCTTCCTATAAACTAAAATTCAATTTTATTAAATCTTAAATTTTATTAGTGTGTTATATTGATTTCGAATGTAACTCCTAACTGATATCCTTAAGTAAATGTATTTCCTCGAGCAACATATTTAAATACATTTAATATATTTTTCATTTGATATTGTTTATATTTAAATGAAAATAAACTTGCAATAATTAATTATCTCATGGAATAAATTTTAAAGTCTAATTTGAAGATTACAAGAGTATAAGAGGGAAGAATGTATCAAAAGCTGCTGTAAAGGTCCTTTTGCAATTATAAAGCGATTTTTGAAAATGTTAAAATTTTTCATAATAAAAAATTTTTCGTTTGGCTTTTCAAAAGCATTATTTGTAGTACTTGAAATTAGTTTAGCGCTTAATAGCAACATTTTATACAAACGTGAACGATTTTCGCTTTACAATCAACATATTTTTTTCTAAAGTAAGAAGTTAAGCATTTTTAACGAAACAAAAAAAAATCTTTATAATAAAAAATCTTTTAATTTTTAAATATAAAAATCTTTTATAATCGTTAGTCCTTTTCGCCTTATAATCGGAAATATTCTGAGAAAAATATTTTATCTCTTAATTTTTAAACTATTTCGCTCACACAAGTTTTCGCTCTGTAAAGTGAAACTTGTAAGTTTGTAAATATTTGGAGTCCAACATATACATAAATGTAGTTGAATATCCTTTAGTGTTTTCGCTTAATAAAAACAACTGTTTGAGAAAAAATATTTTCTCGCATGCAATATATTTTTAAAACCAATAAATGTGCATGTAGCCACAAAGAACTTTTTTTGAAAGCTTTTCCGTGTAAACGAAATTGTTACATGTAAAACACTTTTAAAAACGTTTTGTAAACACGTAAATAATTGCTAATATCCTTATAATTAATTACAAATACTTTTAATTAATTTTATTACAATGTCATGGATACTTTTTGGACAGTGGAAAATTTTCGTTTTTATAGAAAATGTTAAAAACACAAGAAGTTGTTATGAAATCAAAGATTTCATAGACAAAGTGTTTGTATACTAAAATATAAATTTGTAAGAGCCAACAGGATGTCGAGATTATTAAGTGTATCCAGGTGTACAAACTGCGAAATTAACGTCACGGTGTAAATAATTAGTTTTTAAAAGGTAGCACGACAAAACGTAATAAAGAAAGGAAGTCTCAATTTTCATATAAAGTGATTTGCATGCCTAGAAAGTTTTCTTTCAAAAAATAAAACTTAATTTACCAACAGCAGACATTTTCCTTAACAAGGATCTTATGCAAACGTACAGTGCGTGTTTTAGATTAATTGTTACTTCTAACAATTGAACTAATTTTCCTTACATATACTTTCCAATATACAAATAAATTTGTACTTACTTGCAGTCCTCCTCTTAACCCATTAACGCCCTCTGTACTATGAATAGTACACTACTCCAAGTTAGTATAAAAATCACATCATGCTATTTTTTACTCTGGCAATGTTTTTTTTTCTATCAATAAGAGTGTATTCAATAAGAATGTAGCTAAAATAAATCAAAGCTGTTAAATAATATTGAGGCTAATCCCCGTTTTGTATTAGCGTTTATTTTTGTGTTGGAGAGTGAGTGCTTATTAGGTTCTTTTATAAGATTTGGCTTTGCAAAGTGTCAAGAAGTATTTGTTTTGTATTCTACAGCATCATAATTTATTAAAAGTCCAAATATAATCGAAATCGTACAAAGTTGCTCGATTTGTGATATTAAAAGTGTTGCTGTACTAAGTTTAGTACACTGGTCGCTTCAGGTAAGATAAAGCAGTACAAAAAAAAATGTTTATTTCTTTTTGTTCTGTAGGTTTTACTCGTTTTTTTTAACCAATTACTGACACTTTATTAACATAATTTTCAAAAAGACTTAAAAAGGTAGAAAATGGCAAGCCGGCGTTCTTTTCCGCGCAATAAAAACTACTTTGGTTTAGAAGAAGCAATACATGATATTATCAACGAATATAGTGATGAAGATGTAGCTTTTGAGGTATTTATGCTACCACCCGATCCTGCCGTTATCACAGATGAAGAGGAAGGCGGGGACGACGATTTGTATGCTAGCATAATTCCTCGAGATGTTCCCGGTAGTATAGAAGTTGTTACTCAAAAAAATGTCGCGACTGTTGAATCACAATGGAGTAGCGAAAATGACGAGCCCCTCATAACATTTGGACTATCTTCTTCTCGGAATGTTCCAAAGAGATTAGGAGTGGAAACCGGTGCAGAGTTGCCAACTTGGAGAAAATGTGCGCCTCTTTATTTAACTTTTCAGTCAACTCCAGACCAACAATTTGTTGAAGAACGGCGCGCTGATGTTACGAATATTCTAATATACAAGACATCTGTACAAATATTTGAGCACTTTTTTGATAACGAAGTGTTAGAGTTTATCGCATCGGAAAGCACTATATATGCCGGACCAAACAATAGACACGACAACATCTTTAGCAAAGATGAGCTCCGTAAATTCTTGTGCATACTTATATTTACTGGATATCATAAATTACCCAGTGAAAGGTCATATTGGAGCCTAGACGTAGATATAGGTGTACCATTAGTTTCAGATTGCATGTGAAGAAACAGATTTTTGGAAATTAAAAGAAACCTGCATTTTGCTGATAACTCTGTGGCAATGAGCTCTATTGATAAGATGTTTAAAATACGTCCACTTTGTGATATTTTGCAAAAAAAGTTTTGCCAATTTTGAATGTTGCACGAAAATTTATCTATTGGTGAATCCATGGTTAAGTACTTCGGCCACCATTCAGCTAAACAATTCATAATGGGTAAACCGGTGCGATACGGATATCGCAATTGGGCTTTGACCAGCTATGATGGTTATTGCTATACATTTGATGCTTATTGTGGAAAATCCTCTGAGCCTACCACCGATCCTCTTGGGTCTCGCGTTGTGAAGGGACTACTAAGAAGAGCTCCAATAAATCCAAAAGAACACGTAGTTTACTTCGATAACTTTTTTATGAACCACAACCTGCTTGTAGACCTCAAGAGTCTTGGGTACAGAGCTACTGAAACCTTACGCGTAAACAGAACAAAACGATCTTAAAAGGATGTGCGAAAAAAGTCAAGAGCTGAGTATGACCATAGGTTTGACAAGACAAATGAAATTCTAATGGTTAGATGGAAAGATAATAATTTTTGCACTATTGGAACAAACTTCGATACAGTAAAAAGATGGTGTTTCCCCATTAGGGGAAGTAAAAAGATGGTGTACCATGAGAAAACAAAAAGTTGATGTAGACATACCTCACATTTTCCAAAGTTATAATAAAGGAATGGGAGGAGTAGATCAAATGCATCAGTCGATAGGCCTGTACCAAATTGCTATAAAAAGAAAGACGTGGTGGTGGGTCTTATTTACGCACGTAGTGGATATGACTATTTCAAATGCATGGAGATTACAGTGCATTGCAAACCCAGATGATCGTATGGACCAGCTATTATTTCGCAGACATATAGCACGCACGTATCTTAGCGAAAAGAAGGACAACAAAAGTAGCCAATCTTCGTCTATAATTGACGGGGAAGACAGAAAATAAAATGGTCATAACCCTAAAAAAGTACCAACCCAACTTAGGTGTGTGATATGCTCCAATCGAGTTAAAACATCTTGTGAGAAGTGCCTGAAAACGCTATGCATAGAAAGAGCATGTTTTGCTAAATACCACACCTCTGTGTACTATATTTAGTGTACTATATTTAGTACACAGAGGTGTACTAAATATAGTACACCTCTAGAAATAAAACTTTGAATTCTTTTTTGTTAATTTTTCTTTTCTAGTATGTTAGGAATAGTGTTTCAACACAAAAATAAAAAGTTGAAATCGTAAAATTATTCATACTTTTCATTTGGGCGTTAATGGGTTAAGGCAACACTTTAACTGCATACTTATTTTTTAATTCATGTTTGTGTGCGTAGATGAGATGCGTGTCTGTTTGCGTGTAAGTATTACACTTGCTTGTGTTCTTTACTGACATTTTGTCGTGTCATTCATTTTGCCTAACATGTGTGGCATTGTTAAGTGCGTGCAACTTAATGAGTGTACGCAAGCCACTAACGTACTTACTTACTAAGCTTGTAACGTCCATGTGTATGTGTGTGTTCCTAATTCGATGTTGGCTAAATTGATTTGTATAAAACGGCAATTAATTACAGTTAGCCGGGCATTTATGGATTCGGTTACAAAATTATATTTAAATGATAAAGTAGAAAATAAATATTTTTGAAACCAGGAAAAGCATTTTTCCTCCCACACGCACTAAAAATCGTTTGTCCTTAAAAATAATTGCATAGCATGAAGACGACAAATGGCTGCTTGCCAATTAAATGTGTTGCATACTTCAAGGCATAGAAGAAATAAAGTAGCTGAAATAAGAAAATTCCTGAAGGTCTGCAGGGAAGTTTGATGTTGTGCTGGGGTAAACAATTAAAGTCCAGTTCTTATTATGTCTTCTTAAGTAATAAAACTAAATTAAATGTTTTCCATCTTTTATTTCGTACATTGCAAAATATCCATTTCTAAATGTTTAAAGTTCTGTTTTGCTTTCGTTGTGTCTGAATTTCATCATTTAAATAGGAATCCATTTAGTTGCTGTTCAGTTGCTGTTGCTGTTGCTGTTGGAAAGCACCTTGGAGATTTTAATAATACAAAATAACAATCATGTTGATTAGAAAATTCTGTTTACACTTAGGATACAAATAAATTAAACTACAATGACACAAACGACAGTGGTGGTCAAAATAATAATTGCAAATAATCGCACTTAATAATTTTGGAATTCTTTCGGAATGGTGCTATATGCTAAAGCTGCTACGAGCATGGTTTGTATAGATTTTGCTACTGATATTTCTAATAGTAATATCGCTATTTTAACTATAATATTAGTAACGTAACGTTATTTCACTACCCCAGTTCTCGATGATTATGAGCGAATTACAAACTAATCAAATTAGCGCTTTTTTCCATATTAAGGCTTTTTCTTGATAAAGCGTTTTTATATGGTTCTTAATCCTGAACTTGGTTTTATATTAGTTTTTCTAGTTGATTTTATGTCTGAAAATGCGAGTATATTTCATACATATTTGCTGGCGACTCAGGAAAATAAAAAATTGAGATTTTCATAAGGTAGCTACCTTAGTCAAATTAGCGCTTTTTTCCATATTAGCGCTTTTTCTTGATAAAGCGTTTTTATATGGTTCTTAATCCTGAACTTGGTTTTATATTAGTTTTTCTAGTTGATTTTATGTCTGAAAATGCGAGTATATTTCACACATATTTGCTGGCGACTCAGGAAAATAAAAAATTGAGATTTTCTACCTTAGTCAAATTAGGGCTTTTTTCCATATTAAGGCTTTTTCTTTATAAAGCCTTTTTATATGGTTTTTAATGCCGAACTTGGGTTTATATTACATTTTCTAGTTGATTTTATGTCTGAGGATTCGTGTATATTTCATTTATATTTGTTGGCAACTCAGGAAAATAAAAAATTGAGATTTTCATAAGGTAGCTACCTTAGTCAAATTAGCGCTTTTTCTTGATAAAGCGTTTTTATATGGTTCTTAATCCTCAACTTGGTTTTATATTAGTTTTTCTAGTTGATTTTATGTCTGAAAATGCGAATATATTTCATACATATTTACTGGCGACTCAGGAAAATAAAAAATTGAGATTTTCATAAGGTAGTTACCTTAGTCAAATTAGCGCTTTTTTCCATATTAGCGCTTTTTCTTTATAAAGCCTTTTTATATGGTTTTTAATCCTGAACTTGGTTTTGTATTAGTTTTTCTAGTTGATTTTATGTCTGAGAATTCGAGTATATTTCATTTATATTTGCTGGCAACTCAGGAAAATAAAAAATTGAGATTTTCATAAGGTAGCTACCTTAGTCAAATTAGCGCTTTTTTCCATATTAGCACTTTTTCTTGATAAAGCGTTTTTATATGGTTCTTAATCCTGAACTTGGTTTTATATTAGTTTTTCTAGTTGATTTTATGTCTGAAAATGCGAGTATATTTCATACATATTTGCTGGCGACTCAGGAAAATAAAAAATTAAGATTTTCATAAGGTAGCTACCTTAGTCAAATTAGCGCTTTTTTCCATATTAGCGCTTTTTCTTGATAAAGCGTTTTTATATGGTTCTTAATCCTCAACTTGGTTTTATATTAGTTTTTCTAGTTGATTTTATGTTGATTTTAGTTGATTTATGTCTTTTTATTTTTTTTATATTTGTTGGCAACTCAGGAAAATAAAAAATTGAGATTTTCATAAGGTAGCTACCTTAGTCAAATTAGCGCCTTTTTCCATATTAAGGCTTTTTCTTTATAAAGCCTTTTTATATGGTTTTTAATGCCGAACTTGGTTTTATATTAGTTTTTCTAGTTGATTTTATGTCTGAAAATGCGAGTATATTTCATACATATTTGCTGGCGACTCAGGAAAATAAAAAATTGAGATTTTCATAAGGTAGCTACCTTAGTCAAATTAGCGCTTTTTTCCATATTAGCGCTTTTTCTTGATAAAGCGTTTTTATATGGTTCTTAATCCTCAACTTGGTTTTATATTAGTTTTTCTAGTTGATTTTATGTTGATTTTAGTTGATTTATGTCTTTTTATTTTTTTTATATTTGTTGGCAACTCAGGAAAATAAAAAATTGAGATTTTCATAAGGTAGCTACCTTAGTCAAATTAGCGCCTTTTTCCATATTAAGGCTTTTTCTTTATAAAGCCTTTTTATATGGTTTTTAATGCCGAACTTGGTTTTATATTAGTTTTTCTAGTTGATTTTATGTCTGAAAATGCGAGTATATTTCATACATATTTGCTGGCGACTCAGGAAAATAAAAAATTGAGATTTTCATAAGGTAGCTACCTTAGTCAAATTAGCGCTTTTTTCCATATTAGCGCTTTTTCTTGATAAAGCGTTTTTATATGGTTCTTAATCCTGAACTTGGTTTTATATTAGTTTTTCTAGTTGATTTTATGTCTGAAAATGCGAGTATATTTCATACATATTTGCTGGCGACTCAGGAAAATAAAAAATTGAGATTTTCATAAAGTAGCTACCTTAGTCAAATTAGCGCTTTTTTCCATATTAGCGCTTTTTCTTGATAAAGCGTTTTTATATGGTTCTTAATCCTGAACTTGGTTTTATATTAGTTTTTCTAGTTGATTTTATGTCTGAAGATGCGAGTATATTTCATACATATTTGCTGGCGACTCAGGAAAATAAAAAATTGAGATTTTCATAAGGTAGCTACCTTAGTCAAATTAGCGCTTTTTTCCATATTAGCGCTTTTTCTTGATAAAGCGTTTTTATATGGTTCTTAATCCTGAACTTGGTTTTATATTAGTTTTTCTAGTTGATTTTATGTCTGAAAATGCGAGTATATTTCACACATATTTGCTGGCGACTCAGGAAAATAAAAAATTGAGATTTTCATAAGGTAGCTACCTTAGTCAAATTAGCGCTTTTTTCCATATTAGCGCTTTTTCTTGATAAAGCGTTTTTATATGGTTCTTAATCCTGAACTTGGTTTTATATTAGTTTTTCTAGTTGATTTTATGTCTGAAAATGCGAGTATATTTCACACATATTTGCTGGCGACTCAGGAAAATAAAAATTGAGATTTTCATAAGGTAGCTACCTTAGTCAAATTAGCGCTTTTTTCCATATTAGCGCTTTTTCTTTATAAAGCCTTTTTATATGGTTTTTAATCCTGAACTTGGTTTTATATTAGTTTTTTTAGTTGATTTTATGTCTGAAAATGCGAGTATATTTCATACATATTTGCTGGCGACTCAGGAAAATAAAAAATTAAGATTTTCATAAGGTAGCTACCTTAGTCAAATTAGCGCTTTTTTCCATATTAGCGCTTTTTCTTGATAAAGCGTTTTTATATGGTTCTTAATCCTGAACTTGGTTTTATATTAGTTTTTCTAGTTGATTTTATGTCTGAAAATGCGAGTATATTTCATACATATTTGCTGGCGACTCAGGAAAATAAAAAATTGAGATTTTCATAAGGTAGCTAGCTACCTTAGTCAAATTAGCGCTTTTTTCCATATTAGCGCTTTTTCTTGATAAAGCGTTTTTATATGGTTCTTAATCCTGAACTTGGTTTTATATTAGTTTTTCTAGTTGATTTTATGTCTGAAAATGCGAGTATATTTCACACATATTTGCTGGCGACTCAGGAAAATAAAAAATTGAGATTTTCATAAGGTAGCTACCTTAGTCAAATTAGCGCTTTTTTCCATATTAGCGCTTTTTCTTTATAAAGCCTTTTTATATGGTTTTTAATCCTGAACTTGGTTTTGTATTACTTTTTCTAGTTGATTTTATGTCTGAGAATTCGAGTATATTTCATTTATATTTGCTGGCAACTCAGGAAAATAAAAATTTGTAATTTTCATAAGGTAGCTACCTTAGTCAAATTAGCGCTTTTTTCCATATTAGCGCTTTTTCTTTATAAAGCCTTTTCATATGGTTTTTAATGCTGAACTTGGGTTTATATTACTTTTTCTAGTTGATTTTATGTCTGAGAATGCGAGTATATTTGATACATATTTGCTGGCAACTTAAGAAAATAAAAAATTGAGATTTTCATAAGGTAGCTACCTTAGTCAAATTAGCGCTTTTTTCCATATTAACTCATTTTCTTTATAAAGCGTTTTTATATAGTTTTTAATCCTCAACTTGGTTTTATATTAGTTTTTCTAGTTGATTTTATGTTGATTTTAGTTGATTTATGTCTTTTTATTTTTTTTATATTTGTTGGCAACTCAGGAAAATAAAAAATTGAGATTTTCATAAGGTAGCTACCTTAGTCAAATTAGCGCCTTTTTCCATATTAAGGCCTTTTCTTTATAAAGCCTTTTTATATGGTTTTTAATGCCGAACTTGGTTTTATATTAGTTTTTCTAGTTGATTTTATGTCTGAAAATGCGAGTATATTTCATACATATTTGCTGGCGACTCAGGAAAATAAAAAATTGAGATTTTCATAAGGTAGCTACCTTAGTCAAATTAGCGCTTTTTTCCATATTAGCGCTTTTTCTTGATAAAGCGTTTTTATATGGTTCTTAATCCTGAACTTGGTTTTATATTAGTTTTTCTAGTTGATTTTATGTCTGAAAATGCGAGTATATTTCATACATATTTGCTGGCGAGTCAGGAAAATAAAAAATTAAGATTTTCATAAGGTAGCTACCTTAGTCAAATTAGCGCTTTTTTCCATATTAGCGCTTTTTCTTGATAAAGCGTTTTTATATGGTTCTTAATCCTGAACTTGGTTTTATATTAGTTTTTCTAGTTGATTTTATGTCTGAAAATGCGAGTATATTTCACACATATTTGCTGGCGACTCAGGAAAATAAAAAATTGAGATTTTCATAAGGTAGCTACCTTAGTCAAATTAGCGCTTTTTTCCATATTAGCGCTTTTTCTTTATAAAGCCTTTTTATATGGTTTTTAATCCTGAACTTGGTTTTGTATTACTTTTTCTAGTTGATTTTATGTCTGAGAATTCGAGTATATTTCATTTATATTTGCTGGCAACTCAGGAAAATAAAAATTTGTAATTTTCATAAGGTAGCTACCTTAGTCAAATTAGCGCTTTTTTCCATATTAGCGCTTTTTCTTTATAAAGCCTTTTCATATGGTTTTTAATGCTGAACTTGGGTTTATATTACTTTTTCTAGTTGATTTTATGTCTGAGAATGCGAGTATATTTGATACATATTTGCTGGCAACTTAAGAAAATAAAAAATTGAGATTTTCATAAGGTAGCTACCTTAGTCAAATTAGCGCTTTTTTCCATATTAACTCATTTTCTTGATAAAGCGTTTTTATATAGTTTTTAATCCTCAACTTGGTTTTATATTAGTTTTTCTAGTTGATATTATGTCTGAGAATTCGTGTATATTTCATTTATATTTGTTGGCAACTCAGGAAAATAAAAAATTGAGATTTTCATAAGGTAGCTACCTTAGTCAAATTAGCGCTTTTTTCCATATTAGCGCTTTTTCTTTATAAAGCCTTTTTATATGGTTTTTAATGCCGAACTTGGGTTTATATTACATTTTCTAGTTGATTTTATGTCTGAGAATTCGTGTATATTTCATTTATATTTGTTGGCAACTCAGGAAAATAAAAAATTGAGATTTTCATAAGGCAGCTACCTTAGTCAAATTAGCGCTTTTTTCCATATTAGCGCTTTTTCTTGATAAAGCGTTTTTATATGGTTCTTAATCCTGAACTTGGTTTTATATTAGTTTTTCTAGTTGATTTTATGTCTGAGAATTCGAGTATATTTCATTTATATTTGCTGGCAACTCAGGAAAATAAAAAATTGAGATTTTCATAAGGTAGCTACCTTAGTCAAATTAGCGCTTTTTTCCATATTAGCGCTTTTTCTTTATAAAGCCTTTTTATATGGTTTTTAATCCGGAACTTGGTTTTGTATTAGTTTTTCTAGTTGATTTTATGTCTGAGAATTCGAGTATATTTCATTTATATTTGCTGGCAACTCAGGAAAATAAAAAATTGAGATTTTCAGGAAATTTTCAGGTAGCTACCTTAGTCAAATTAGCGCTTTTTTCCATATTAGCGCTTTTTCTTGATAAAGCGTTTTTATATGGTTCTTAATCCTGAACTTGGTTTTATATTAGTTTTTCTAGTTGATTTTATGTCTGAAAATGCGAGTATATTTCATACATATTTGCTGGCGACTCAGGAAAATAAAAAATTAGGATTTTCATAAGGTAGCTACCTTAGTCAAATTAGCGCTTTTTTCCATATTAGCGCTTTTTCTTGATAAAGCCTTTTTATATGGTTTTTAATGCTGAACTTGGGTTTATATTACTTTTTGTACTTGATTTTATGTCTGAGAATTCGAGTATATTTCATTTATATTTACTGGAATTCAGGGAAAACAAAAATTTGTAATTTTCATAAGGTAGCTACCTTAGTCAAATTAGCGCTTTTTTCCATATTAGCGCTTTTTCTTTATAAAGCCTTTTTATATGGTTTTTAATCCTGAACTTGGTTTTGTATTAGTTTTTCTAGTTGATTTTATGTCTGAGAATTCGAGTATATTTCATTTATATTTGCTGGCAACTCAGGAAAATAAAAAATTGAGATTTTCATAAGGTAGCTACCCTAGTCAAATTAGCGCTTTTTTCCATATTAGCGCTTTTTCTTGATAAAGCGTTTTTATATGGTTCTTAATCCTCAACTTGGTTTTATATTAGTTTTTCTAGTTGATTTTATGTTGATTTTAGTTGATTTATGTCTTTTTATTTTTTTTATATTTGTTGGCAACTCAGGAAAATAAAAAATTGAGATTTTCATAAGGTAGCTACCTTAGTCAAATTAGCGCCTTTTTCCATATTAAGGCTTTTTCTTTATAAAGCCTTTTTATATGGTTTTTAATGCCGAACTTGGTTTTATATTAGTTTTTCTAGTTGATTTTATGTCTGAAAATGCGAGTATATTTCATACATATTTGCTGGCGACTCAGGAAAATAAAAAATTGAGATTTTCATAAGGTAGCTACCTTAGTCAAATTAGCGCTTTTTTCCATATTAGCGCTTTTTCTTGATAAAGCGTTTTTATATGGTTCTTAATCCTGAACTTGGTTTTATATTAGTTTTTCTAGTTGATTTTATGTCTGAAAATGCGAGTATATTTCATACATATTTGCTGGCGAGTCAGGAAAATAAAAAATTAAGATTTTCATAAGGTAGCTACCTTAGTCAAATTAGCGCTTTTTTCCATATTAGCGCTTTTTCTTGATAAAGCGTTTTTATATGGTTCTTAATCCTGAACTTGGTTTTATATTAGTTTTTCTAGTTGATTTTATGTCTGAAGATGCGAGTATATTTCATACATATTTGCTGGCGACTCAGGAAAATAAAAAATTGAGATTTTCATAAGGTAGCTACCTTAGTCAAATTAGCGCTTTTTTCCATATTAGCGCTTTTTCTTGATAAAGCGTTTTTATATGGTTCTTAATCCTGAACTTGGTTTTATATTAGTTTTTCTAGTTGATTTTATGTCTGAAAATGCGAGTATATTTCATACATATTTGCTGGCGACTCAGGAAAATAAAAAATTGAGATTTTCATAAGGTAGCTACCTTAGTCAAATTAGCGCTTTTTTCCATATTAGCGCTTTTTCTTGATAAAGCGTTTTTATATGGTTCTTAATCCTGAACTTGGTTTTATATTAGTTTTTCTAGTTGATTTTATGTCTGAAAATGCGAGTATATTTCATACATATTTGCTGGCGACTCAGGAAAATAAAAAATTGAGATTTTCATAAGGTAGCTACCTTAGTCAAATTAGCGCTTTTTTCCATATTAGCGCTTTTTCTTGATAAAGCGTTTTTATATGGTTCTTAATCCTGAACTTGGTTTTATATTAGTTTTTCTAGTTGATTTTATGTCTGAAAATGCGAGTATATTTCACACATATTTGCTGGCGACTCAGGAAAATAAAAAATTGAGATTTTCATAAGGTAGCTACCTTAGTCAAATTAGCGCTTTTTTCCATATTAGCGCTTTTTCTTGATAAAGCGTTTTTATATGGTTCTTAATCCTGAACTTGGTTTTATATTAGTTTTTCTAGTTGATTTTATGTCTGAAAATGCGAGTATATTTCACACATATTTGCTGGCGACTCAGGAAAATAAAAATTGAGATTTTCATAAGGTAGCTACCTTAGTCAAATTAGCGCTTTTTTCCATATTAGCGCTTTTTCTTTATAAAGCCTTTTTATATGGTTTTTAATCCTGAACTTGGTTTTATATTAGTTTTTTTAGTTGATTTTATGTCTGAAAATGCGAGTATATTTCATACATATTTGCTGGCGACTCAGGAAAATAAAAAATTAAGATTTTCATAAGGTAGCTACCTTAGTCAAATTAGCGCTTTTTTCCATATTAGCGCTTTTTCTTGATAAAGCGTTTTTATATGGTTCTTAATCCTGAACTTGGTTGTATATTAGTTTTTCTAGTTGATTTTATGTCTGAAAATGCGAGTATATTTCATACATATTTGCTGGCGACTCAGGAAAATAAAAAATTGAGATTTTCATAAGGTAGCTAGCTACCTTAGTCAAATTAGCGCTTTTTTCCATATTAGCGCTTTTTCTTGATAAAGCGTTTTTATATGGTTCTTAATCCTGAACTTGGTTTTATATTAGTTTTTCTAGTTGATTTTATGTCTGAAAATGCGAGTATATTTCACACATATTTGCTGGCGACTCAGGAAAATAAAAAATTGAGATTTTCATAAGGTAGCTACCTTAGTCAAATTAGCGCTTTTTTCCATATTAGCGCTTTTTCTTTATAAAGCCTTTTTATATGGTTTTTAATCCTGAACTTGGTTTTGTATTACTTTTTCTAGTTGATTTTATGTCTGAGAATTCGAGTATATTTCATTTATATTTGCTGGCAACTCAGGAAAATAAAAATTTGTAATTTTCATAAGGTAGCTACCTTAGTCAAATTAGCGCTTTTTTCCATATTAGCGCTTTTTCTTTATAAAGCCTTTTCATATGGTTTTTAATGCTGAACTTGGGTTTATATTACTTTTTCTAGTTGATTTTATGTCTGAGAATGCGAGTATATTTGATACATATTTGCTGGCAACTTAAGAAAATAAAAAATTGAGATTTTCATAAGGTAGCTACCTTAGTCAAATTAGCGCTTTTTTCCATATTAACTCATTTTCTTGAT
Source organism: Ormia ochracea (assembly GCA_963402855.1). Taxonomy (NCBI): domain Eukaryota; kingdom Metazoa; phylum Arthropoda; class Insecta; order Diptera; family Tachinidae; genus Ormia; species Ormia ochracea. The sequence goes on from OY727106.1 coordinate 47,601,904, forward strand.
AAAGCGTTTTTATATAGTTTTTAATCCTCAACTTGGTTTTATATTAGTTTTTCTAGTTGATATTATGTCTGAGAATTCGTGTATATTTCATTTATATTTGTTGGCAACTCAGGAAAATAAAAAATTGAGATTTTCATAAGGTAGCTACCTTAGTCAAATTAGCGCTTTTTTCCATATTAGCGCTTTTTCTTTATAAAGCCTTTTTATATGGTTTTTAATCCTGAACTTGGTTTTGTATTAGTTTTTCTAGTTGATTTTATGTCTGAGAATTCGAGTATATTTCATTTATATTTGCTGGCAACTCAGGAAAATAAAAAATTGAGATTTTCATAAGGTAGCTACCTTAGTCAAATTAGCGCTTTTTTCCATATTAGCGCTTTTTCTTGATAAAGCGTTTTTATATGGTTCTTAATCCTGAACTTGGTTTTATATTAGTTTTTCTAGTTGATTTTATGTCTGAAAATGCGAGTATATTTCATACATATTTACTGGCGACTCAGGAAAATAAAAAATTGAGATTTTCATAAGGTAGCTACCTTAGTCAAATTAGCGCTTTTTTCCATATTAGCGCTTTTTCTTGATAAAGCCTTTTTATATGGTTCTTAATCCTGAACTTGGTTTTATATTAGTTTTTCTAGTTGATTTTATGTCTGAGAATTCGAGTATATTTCATTTATATTTGCTGGCAACTCAGGAAAATAAAAAATTGAGATTTTCATAAGGTAGCTACCTTAGTCAAATTAGCGCTTTTTTCCATATTAGCGCTTTTTCTTGATAAAGCGTTTTTATATGGTTCTTAATCCTGAACTTGGTTTTATATTAGTTTTTCTAGTTGATTTTATGTCTGAAAATGCGAGTATATTTCATACATATTTGCTGGCGACTCAGGAAAATAAAAAATTAGGATTTTCATAAGGTAGCTACCTTAGTCAAATTAGCGCTTTTTTCCATATTAGCGCTTTTTCTTGATAAAGCCTTTTTATATGGTTTTTAATGCTGAACTTGGGTTTATATTACTTTTTGTACTTGATTTTATGTCTGAGAATTCGAGTATATTTCATTTATATTTGCTAATGGCTCATTTATGCTGCTGATATCACTTTTGCTATTATTACTGATATTCATTTTCTCGTAATTTTACCGTTGCTGCATCCCCTACTTTTGGCAATAATATTTCTATTGGAAGTGGTGGTATAGATCATGGTGCTTTCACTTACACTTTGACTCTTTGAAAGTGCGACTTCCAGCTTTGAATAAATTTATATGGAGTTTGCCTTGCTTCGAATTAGCTTATAAGATTTGCTACTGATGGAACTATTAATACTTCCAGTGGTTTTCACACACTACTTCCAGCGCTGTAAAGCTCTCATATTGCTTTGCTACGAAATGCTTTTCTATTACAAAAATGTGCTACAAGAACTTTCCGTTTCTAATTTGCTTTTTGTTGCGCACTGTATGTATATTTAAACACACTTATGTATAGAAGTGTAGTCACATTTGCATTAGCAATAATAATTACGATTGTGTTGCTCTTAGGTAAAGTATAAATGTGCAAAAACTCACACCGACACTTGGCAACAATTGTATATTAAAATCTATATTTTTAGCAAAATCTATTAGTTTTTCCCTGGGCTGAAAATATCTCGAATCCCAAATGATCGAAAGAAAAACAAGTGTTGAACATGGTTTTTGCATTTGTTGAACAACAAACGCCCCCACTGGTGTGACAGAAATACGTCATCGCTTGAAGCCCTCTGTAGAAAATTGCATGTGAAATGCTGGAAACGAAACTAGTGAAGCAAACAAAATATTTATTTTATCATTTGCTTGTTCATGAAAACTCAATTTATTGCAAAAAACTTTACTATTCAATTCAATCAATTTCATTAACATTATGTAAATTTAATTAACAACAACACTGACTGCAGCTGCACATATACATTCCCTCCGGTTTGGGGCTTAACATCAGTTCGGGGATAATGTTTTTTCTGACGATAATGACCATGTAGCTGTGCATGTTCATCAGGATCATTATTTGTGCATATTTTCTTTAGAGGATGTCACTGATGCCAACGATGTTTTCAAAACTTATTTGCATTTTGTTGTTGCATTTCATTGTTATTATCATTTTGTTATTATATTTTATTATCATTTATCTTTTTTTCCAAAGACTTTCCTCTTTAAAAAAAAAAACTGAAATGAAAAAGGTCCTGTGTGGAAAATTTTATGGCAGAGATGAGGCAAAATATAATGGGCTTTATAAATATTTCTGGCTTTTTAGGATATTTAATTGGAAAGATATTGTTTTTGCAAAAAAAAAACAAAACGCGATGCATGTATGGATTGGCCACGCCCAACTGGTGAAACCAAGTGCCTTGATTATAACCAAAAAAAAAAAAATAATATTTCCTATGAAAATTTTGTTGATTTTTTGTTTATTTACTAAAATTTTTAATTCTATAAAAAATAATATTTACAAAAATAAATAAAAAAAATTTTTACATTAAAAAAATCATGTTCCCTCTAAATGTCTCATTTGGCTGTAGTCATCGAACTTTTAAGCGGATTGTTGCCTTAAGCTATCACTCCTAGGTAGATTACTTACAGTGTCAATTAGCCCATCGGAAGAACACTCTACTCTTTAGGCAAATTTTTAAGAAAACTGACTAGATATGCATTAAAGTAGCCCTCCCCCCTAAAATGTCATGTTTCTATATGCAACGGAGCAGTAGCAACATATTTCATCTTCATTAGGGGCCAATGGTTTTAATAAAAAGTCAGTTTATTTAAAAATAAAAATTCTTTCTTTCCATAATTTAATTTAAGAAAATCGTAATAACACAGTAATGATTATTTATAACAATAAAATAAATTTGTATTATTAAAGTTTACTGGACTTTTCGTTTTTGCAAAGAAATGCGGAGGGCCATAATTCATTATACCCAGTTTGACTGCTCTGGAAATTCACCTGTACAGTATAAATGCTTCATGCCTGAATTAAATTTTTTTTGGCTTAAATTTTTGGCTTTTCAGAATTTTATAGAATTATTTTTGAGTTAATAATATATGATGAACTGCAAAATGTATTTAAATCTGTATGCAAATTAAAGTGGTTTTTGACATATTTGAATAATTTCATTATTAACTTCACTCAGTTGCGAAAATGTTTCGAAAAATTGGTCACTTTAACAATTTTTAGTAAAAAAGTCCGCAAAGCAGCTAAACTTCTACAAACAGGATTTTTGTTATCTGCAGCGTATGAGTGATGCTGCTGCTGCACCAAAATATTAATCATACGCCGTGGGAAGAGGTTTTTATATTATTGATTTTTGGATAATTTTATTATTAAAGTTAAAGATTTTTAAACAACCGCGTCACAAATGTATATTAGGGCGCCCCAACTCGTGCCTTTTAATTATATTAAAAGCAACTTTTAAATATTTTCCAAAATCGTATTTTATTATTAATAATACATTAAATTTTGATAACTTCTAATTTCGATGTCGTAGCCAAGACTGCCTGTCCTCAGCCAGTTGTAACCGCTGATGGTAGCTGGAATCAATCAACATGTGCAGGTGTGCAGATGTTGATCATGCAAAATCATTTTCCCTCGGTGATCACATTGCATCCACAGGGTGCAGGTGTTTAGACGGCGACCATGCAGAATTGTTTCCCCTGCGTTTATGGAGGATTGGCTACAGTATTGCCATCGTCGTTAACTTTTATTTTATTTAATTATTTTTTGTTTATATTACAATTATATGAATATATTTATAAAATGAGGAGACGTACTGGCTGCAGAGGCCATCGATGTTGCTGCCCCAAAAATATTAATCATACGCTGTTGCAAAAGGTTTTTTTTTTTTTTTGGCATTTCATTTGGTGTTTTGGGGAGTTTTTTATTTTCTCTCATCTATTTAAAAGTTTTAAGTGGCTCGAAAAGCAACAAGCAATTTGCTAAATATCCGTTTGTTTTCCCCCATAAATTTCACTTAAATTGTTTTGCAAAATAAATTTAAACTAATTCGAATTTCAAGTGAACACACTAAAAATAACACATAAACACCACGCCTTTGCAGCACACACTGACAGAGATCAACCCAGTAATTTGTTGCAAATACAAATTAGAATGCAATTTTAGAAAATTTATTGGTTTTTAAATAAAACACCATACAAATACGAAAATCAAGCACATAAAGCAGCAAAGATTCTAAATAACGTGCAATGAAATCCAGTTTAGAATTTACAAAATGAATGAATGAATGAATAAATAAATGACTGGAAAAATAAAACAAAACAAAAAAAAATATATATAGAAAACCAAAGATCCACTAATATAGTATATGTTGCTTAAATATACACAGCGTTTCATGCGTATATGGATTGTCACACAGAGATTTGGTCTCTTTGGAAATAAAAATAAAAGCGGCCAACAAATGATATACAAACATTTGCGTATAAATATTTACAGATGGAAACAAGAAAAGCCACACAGCTAAACAGTCATGAATAGTGTTTAGAAGAACCATTTCCATGACAATAAGTAGCAGTTGTTGTAGTAGTAGTTGCAATAAAAGACCACTGCAACCGCAAAAACCTTTGACAAAAACACCAGGAAGGGGTAGACAACAGAGGCCCCAGTGTAGTTTGTGCCAAAAGTAAGTTAAATTTCATAAACAAATGAACAAATTTAAGTAGTCTTTGATACAAGCATGTTGAAAGCCAGGCTGTAGGAAAAGGCCTTGCGAAGTATCACTAGTTCGCTGCCTGGGGCTTTCAGTGTATTGAACTGCCAGCTTAATGAAATGCTAAATTATATCTAACTTAAGGATTCAACGAGTCTGTTAATTTTCATGGCGCTTTAAGAACTTCTTGGATTGCCTTTTATAAAAGGCAAGCATTACCTTCTAACAAGTTGCATGTAATATCTGTATGCTAAGCATGCAGTTGTCTGTTTGAATGCATATATGTATGTGTGTGTGCTTATATCTGCAAGGGGTGTTATAAATTGTACATAATGTAGTTGTTTTTGTATTTATGTGCTTGTGACGCTTTACATACGAAAGTCATTTAAGTCAAATACACGCAAATTGCCACTGCTGTCCAAAAACTTAACAAATGCTATAACTAAAATACATCTAGCAATGGCAGCAGCAACAACAAGAACAACAACATTTGTAGCAACAAAGAAAAGGTCTCCTGCAACCAAAGCAACAATAGCACATGCACACCATAAAGAACAACAATAATAACAACAACAACAGAAACAAGAACAACCTAAATAAGAACAGCAGTAGAAGCAACATCAGCAAAGAATGTGGCAGCCACTCTATTACTGGCACAGAAAAAAAAGAGTGTCAAAACGACAAATATCAACTAAACATGAACATGCATGCCTTGCACTTATCCACCTACTACATCTACAACCTCTAGTCACATAACACTTCATGTGACTGCAATTTCTCAAACCCACACAAACTGTGGCAAACAAATTTGCAAGCGCGAGTATGTTCTATGCAATTCCACACAGTAGGACGTTTGCTAAGAAGAGAATTTTCATTCTGCCAGGACTCTTTTATGCCATTTCTTTATCTTCAATTAAAAATTTATTTAAATACAAATAGCTTGTTTTGTCTCCATCTGTGTGTGTGGTTGGGCCTACACCGAAAATGTTTCTAGTGTTTTTATTTTTTTTTTTTTTGCAAATATTATCCTTGATTATTTATTTATTTGCTCTTTTATAATGTTTATAAATTGCATTCGAACTCCATGCTGCCCCATTGTGCAGCATGTTGAGATATCTTTGTGTTTAAATTAAGTGAGTGTGCGTATAGTTTATGCTTCACTTAACTTGAGAATGCATTTTCCTTTCGAACACACTACTATATTTTTCTATTCCAAAATAAAAAAACCTTACAGTAGTGGTTAAAAATTTAGTTTAGTTTGATAAAAAAAATTATGTGATTACAAAAAAAAATACGAATAGACAGCAATTACATAAAGGAAAAAACTAGTTTCCATATTTATCTTTATGGCAATAAAGAAAAAAATAATGTTCGAATTTGCGAAAGGGTTTTCGAATATTCGAAAATGTTTTACGAATTTCCTAATAATTTTATTTAAAGTTTCCCAATAATAATGAAAACAATTTTTACATTTTCAATCATACCGTGAAGCATTAGCTGATTAATTTATTGATATTTTTGGTATACGTATACGTAGGCGAGCCTCTTAAATCCGCTGTATGGCATAAAAAAAAAGGATTTCGAATAACTCTTTGAAATGCTTATGAAATGTATACTCAAGCATTTTCGGTCAATTTATTATTGGGGGAATTCCCTTTTCAATTATTCATGTAATGAGTGACCTTTTCTGACACGGCTTTCAGTCATTTCTATGCGTTTCGAGCTTAAAAAATATTATTGAGCTTTCTTCAAGTTTTTCTCTTGCAAGTTGCCCTTGCAAGTGTCCTTCTCTAGTATTCGTGTTTTAAAAAGGTGGTTTCCTTCCTTGACTTTAAATAAGACAACCAAAAATCCGGTGGATGAAAACTAAATTTGAGCTGCAAAATTTAAGCATTTTAACTGACACTTAAACACGCACACGAAAGCGTTTAGGTGTGCATCAGGAGTACTAAGAGAAGGGTGTGTAGAGTCAATGGCACTGCAATGCTGATGCAAGAATCTGTGTGTAGGTGTTGCATAATGAATTCTATGCAAGTGTTTCTTATCGCTCGAAGTCACTCATGTATATCTTTTTGGTTATTTTGGTGGCTGTCCATTACACGTTCCCTCAACCAGTTTACTGTGTGCAACAAGGACGATTGCTGCAACAAATCATAAAATTGTACAAAAAATTCCCCCTCAACGAAATGTAGCACAGAATGCTAAACAGCATCAAGTTGTTGTAGTGCCAGATATTAAAATACATATCAAATGAATATTTTGAATTACAGTATTTTATTTATTAGATATTAAAGTTGGAGATTTTTTTCTCATTTTGGTCAGACATTTATTTCAAAAGTTACTTACTGTGGCTAAAATGTCATTGACTTTATTTTATTATGTGTTATTATTATTGTTATTGTTATTGTTATTTTTTTTCCTATTTTCTATATAACAGGAAAATGTATTTCTTTCCTCCCTAACTAGTTATTGTAAGCTTAAAATATGAGGATTTTCAATACCGCCATTATGACTTTCGTCATTGTAACTCTTTCTTTGTCCCCGATTACTTTTGTTGTTGCATTTTTTTTTTCGACTGCCAACTCCAAAGTGCAGTCGTTGACAAAGCATGTGAGTGAAGGTAATTAATGACCGTAACGCATATATGATGACATTGTTAACCACAAAGTCAGACATACGATTGTGGTTAATTCCAAACATGAGAAACGTAGAAGAGGAATTGTAAGAAAAGTGGAAAATCTTAATGAGACAGAAGCCCCTTTCGAACGTTAGGAAGGGATAATGAATTTAAATAATGAGATTTAATTTGCAGAAAGTCTTATAGTGTTTTCACACCTAAAGTTAAAACCTGGTTTTAACTTAAAACCTACAAACAGCTGATTTTGTGTTCACATACAATTTTTATAAAATCAGGTTTTATAATACAGTTTGTCAAATAAATTTGTTAGTGATAAAATACATTTTTTTGAAGAAATAGATGTGTTTGTTGTAATTATTCTTCCCACATTTATTTGAGAAACTGTACGAAATGATTTTAAATTTTGTGAACGAATATTTGTGAATTGTGAATGAATTATCAGCTGTTTTCAATCTTTCTAACTTGGTAGCACTGAATAAAACAAGGTTGTATATTATAATATCTACTTAAAACCAATCCTCAGTGTGAAAACACTATTATAACGCACTAACATTTAGATAATTTTAATTTAAAGGAACCTTCTTTAAGGATTTTTAAAAATTAAACTGCTACAAGATATAAAGGTTTCGTAAGCAACGCACAATGACTGCCGAAGTAGATAAACATAAAACTTTAAATAGGCGACAAACGGATCGGTTGCGTAATAGATGTATTCATGTAAACATGTGCATTCAAGGTTTTAAATATTGCAGTTGGCAACCAACTGGAGCGAATGTGTTTACTGCATAAACGAAGTACAGTACAAGCTCGCTTGACGCAACAAAAAAATACACAGAACAAAAAACACATATCACAATTAAGCAAACTATACTTCTAAAGCTTTATATGAGTTCTACTAATCGGAATTACTGAAACTCTTGATTTGAGAGAAATTATACGGTACAGTACCAGCTCGCTTGACGCAACAAAAAAAAAAAAAAAAGGACAAAAAACACATATCACAATTAACAAACTGTACTTCTAAAGTTTTGCGTAAGTTCTACTAATGAAGATTTTTGAAACTCTTGATTTGAGAGAAATTATGCGGCACAGAACAAACTCGATTGACACAAACAATCAAAGAAGTTGCAATAAGCGAACACTAAACACTTCATATCACCACACACAACAGTTAAGCAATCGACCTAATCGGCTTTAATTTCTTGAAATGTTATTCTCCGTTGTTTCATCTCCTACTTAAACTTTTCGGTTTTTTCCATTTGGGCACTCCCTTCTCTTTTGCTTACTTTTCATCTGCTTTGCGTTCTCCTATTCATTCTGCAAATTCCGCACTAAAGTGCAATACAGTGAAATCTGCATTTCGGAACAAATAAATGCAGTGAGGCATTTGCATTTAATTTAAGGCAATTTGCATATCATTTGAAAAAGTTGTACCAATGAATGTTACTCTACTTGGAGCATTGCAATAATCGTTGGTTACGTAAATCGAGGTCGCACTGTATTTTATTTCATATACATCGTTTGTTTTTCCAGCTAACTAGTAACGTTTGAGAGATAAACATATTTTCTTTTTATAATATTTTGGCACCACTGTCCTTTCTATCCTTTTGTCTCAATTTTCGTTCTGTGTTCAAATTACCCCCTTCAATCAAACTCAATTTATTTCAGATATTTATGTTCAATTTAATACTCGTGTAAAGGCTGGCAAGCAATTGCAAAAGAACAAATAAAATAAATAAGAAATATGGAAATAAATTACATAAATGAAAATAAAACTCATTATGGCAACATTTTCTTTCAAGTTTTGAGCTGATGTGATTAATAACAGAGGGATCCTTAAGATAAGACATCAAATCAAATAAAATTAAAAGCAGAAAATATCAAATCATACCTGCTGTAGTTTACAACAGCCGAAGCAGAAGCAGCACGAGCAGGACAACTAAAGCCTTGATTACATTACTTGAACTTAATGTCTCCCCTACTACGGCATTGCCTTCCTTTTATGCGAACTTGCTTTTGCATTCCTTTTTTAATTTCTGACAACCACAAATCATTCATATGCTCTCACATTCCGGTGTAATCCGCAAAATTGTCATTTGCTTGTAGCTCCTGTTGTTTTTTTTTTTTTGTCTGTTTATGTTGGTGGGAGCGTTTGCTTTTTGTAACTGTGCTATCGTTTTTTATAATATGTGCATATGTATGTGTGCACATATAAATGGATTGGTTGTACGACTGAGTGTCTGTTGCTGACTGCATATGTTTGTGTGTGAGTGTCTATGACTGTGTTCGTTTTCTACATTTCTGTTGTAATTCCATGCACATCATATAATTCATTAACTCATGCCACTTGTTTTTTACGCTCATCGGTATAGTGTGTATGTGTGCGCGCGCGTGTGTGTTTTAGATCTAAAATGTGTGAAATTATGTGCAGCCATACCAGGGAATCACATCAACTCCACACATGAATTACTACAAGAAAACATTAGTATGTATTTGATTTTTCATTTCATTACGAGTCCTTTGATTTCTTCTTCTTTTTTATTAATTTTGCAAACCCCCGATACGATTTAAACTAGAAGAGGGGTACGGTTTGGATTGAGAATTACTCTGACTCTGGTTAAATTGCATAGTGTAATTTCGATTTCATAAATTTTTGTTTTGTTGCATCTCATTGTTTACATATTTCAACTTTAAGCTGTTCAATTACGTCATAAAAATTAATTATAAAACAGCAAATTTTTTTGAATTATTATATAATATTCTACTAAAGTGTTTACTACGAAATCCAATTGCTTATTGCTAAGTAATAAAGGCTATGGCAAAAATTTCCATAGTGTAAACGGCTACAATATGAGAGAGAAAAAATAATAAAACTGACAACTCACCGTTTTATGAAGAGTCTTATCGAATGTTTTGGCGCAAATAGTTTCGTAGGAAAAAAAGTGGCCAAGATGGTCAAATGAGGGAGAGGGAGAGAGTGAGAGAAGGAACATGTATGAGAGAGAGAACAAATAATGAATCTGATAATATCACCGTACTCACCGCTTTATGAAGAGTTTTATCCAACCTTTTTTGCGTAAAATAAACAGGGGCAAGATAGAGAAATCTAAGAGAGAGAGAGAGAGAGAGAAAAAATAATAAAACTCACAACTCACCGCTTTATGAAGAGCCTTATCGAATGTTTTGGGGGAAATAGTCACGTAGGAAAAAAAGGTGTCAAGAAGGGCAAATGGAGAGAGGGAAAATGTGAGAGGGAGAGAAAAAATAATAGAACTGAGAACATCACTGTACTCACAGCTTTATGAAGACCTTTATCCAATCTTTTTACGATAATAGTTGCACAGTATAAACGGCGTCAAGATGTGTAATCATGAGAGAGAGAGAGAAGAAATAATATAACTGACAATACCACTGTACCCACCGCTTTTTATGAAGACCTTTATCCAATCTTTTTACGGTAACAGTTGCATAGTATAAACGGGGTCAAGATATGTAATCATGAGAGGAAGAGAACAAATAATAAAAACTGATAATATCACCGTACTCACCGCTTTACGAAGAGCTTTATTTAACCTTCTTTACGGGAATAGTTGTACAGTATAAACGGCGTCAAGATGTGTAATCATGAGAGAGAGAGAAGAAATATTATAACTAACAATATCACTGTACCCACCGCTTTTTATGAAGAGCTTTATACAACCTTTTTACGGATATAGTTGCACAGTATAAATAAGGAAAAGATGAACACAACTTTGGAAATTAGAAACTGAGAATTTCTGCAATAAATAAAACCACATGTGAGTTAAAGTGAAATCGGTTTATTAGGCCCATATCCTAAGGTGTATGAAAGTGGCATTCAGCTGTTCTTAAATACTGTAATTCTCTCTCTTCTTACCGTTTTTGAGTATTTTTATTTCATTCCTTATATCATCATTGAAAGTGTGTAGTGTTTAAAGCGTTTTTCTAACACTAGTTCTTTCTTTACCTCTATCTGTAAACTTTTTTAATCTATATCTCTAATCTCTCCCTCCCTCTCTCTCTCACACTCTCTTCCTCTCTGTCTTACGTTTACTTCTTTTTTCACTTTAATTGTATTACAAAACGTGATAACTGTGCTAAAACTAAAAAAAGTTAAAGTCAGTTGTGCCAGCCTTTGTTACTCACTCCAAACAGATCTGTTGGGAAGTATTATTAAATATAAGGAATCCGTCTTATATGAAGTAGTTACAGACAAACATTCTAATATTCATAAATACTTATTGTGTAGTTTGTTTGTGTTATAAAAGGAATGTCGAGGAAAATTTTAGAACATTGTTGCAATTCCATTGAGTAATCGGAATGTAAATGATGATGATCACAATGATGAAGCCAACAAACAGTAACAAAGTAAGAATAAGAGTAGAAATACTTTGAAGTAGAAATTTTCTTCGACAACCATACATCCAACCCCCCCCTTGCTAATGTTCCGGGAGTTAGGGGAATTGTATAGTGTTACAAAAACGTAACACAAATGCTTTATTTCATCAACTTCAATATTGTCAACATTTGCTTGAAGCTGCTGTTAACAACTAAAACCCAAATGTGACTGCCACTAATGCCTCCTCTTCAAGAAAAGAACAAAATCAAAACAAGGAACGAAAACGAAATACTTGATGATGTCTGGTGTATTAAAATAAAGAGAAATATTTTGGTACTCCCTGAGCAGGTTTAAATTTTTTTTTTTCTTATTTATTATATATTTTGCGGTTTCGAATAATCAACGTGAAATAATTTTGATTTTAAATTGTTGAAAATAATTTACTTGCCCTCTCCTCCCACATTTGTTATGATTAATCAAAAATTTTTGTTTGACATAAACTTACTCATACTTTATTAAGCTTTAAATTATTTCATGGTCTTTTCAAGCTTTTTCCCATCATATTTTCTCCTCATTGCTGTTGCATAAAAGTTGCTGTTTTTTTTTTCTTCCTTTTGCTACCCCCTCCATGGTTACGTTATCGTCTGGGGAAATCAAACATTTTATAATTAGTCATTGGCACACGTTGCCAACGTTCCTCTTTGGCTGTGTACGTTATCATGAATTGACTATCAGAGAATTGTATTAACAAAAAAAAAAAAAAGAAAATAAGTCAAACAAACAAGGAATAGAAAATGGTGGAAAAACATCATCAGTGCTAAACTTTTTTCACTCTAGATATTCATGGCAGCTCACCCTGCTCTTACAAACCGGCACATAAACCCGAAGCACCAATTCTCGATTAATATACGAAAAAAAATTCATAGACAGCATAGACGGCATTTTTCCACACTTTTATGTAATCCTTTCAAGTAATACGACTTATAGCTATGAAAGATGTCCTTTTAAAATGTTTAAATTTTAAATTAGCAGCAATTTGGCAAATTTTTTTCAAATAATTAAAATATATATGCATAGTGCAAAGACAAAAAAAAAATCCTTTGTCAATAATAAAATCGTTAACTTAACGATAACAATTGTGGTCTGCAATAAGTTAATGAGTTTAACAAATCTCTTTGAGCCGAATTTATTGTTAGCAGACATTTTTCAAAACAGTATAATTTATAGATAACCGATATTTTCTCGAATCCATTTAGCGGTAGCAAATATTTTTCCAAATTCATGAAAAATTCAATGAAATATTTTGCCTCATAATTTTTATCGATAGTAAAAAAACCATCAAGAAAATATATCGGTTAGGAAACATTGTTTCTGAAAACATATTTTTAGGATAATTAAATTTATTTAAAATTGTGTTTATGGAAAACATGTTGATAAAAATAATTGTGAGAACATAATTGGAAGAACAAATACTTTATGGACCAAATACTTTTTGTCCTTGCCGAATTTAACCTTTAGAAATAGTTTTTGTGTAGGAAATTTAAGGAATTTGTGTACACATATAACATTTCCTTTCGTAAGTTTATAGAAAATAAATATTAACAACATTTATTTTTGAAATAAGTTTAAATAAATGAAATAATTAATTTTTATTTTTGTAGAAGAAAGAGCAAAAATAAAATATTTTCTTGTGGGAAAGCTTCGTAGCATTCTTCTAAGGACTATTTCTTCCGATAAATTTGCTAAGCTAAATTTATTGCGAATAATTTACGCAAAGTAATATATCCAGAAATCATTAAATTCAATGCTGTATAATTAATGCTTCTGCTATATAATTTTAATAACAGCTAATTAGCTTGAAAATATCCGTAAATAAAAAAAAAAATAGTAATTAAAAAATTTCTTCTGCATCATTATAAAATCAAAAGAAAATTTTTCGTGAAAAGCTTTATAAAATGTTAAAAAAGTTTTTGGTTAGTAAACTGAAAAAATTTGTGTTAAAAATAGTTTATCATTAATAAGGATTAATAACGTGTTTGGAGATCTTATAAAATTAAATTTTAGTCCTTTGCGAATAAATTAATTTTAGAAATTTACAGCGTTTACAAATTCAAACTATTATTTTATGAAAATTTGCCAACACTTTTTTTGTAGTTTAAGTAAAATAAACACTTTTTTGGAGTGCCAATTAAGCAGCGAGTTTGCGTGTTATAGAGTGACTTATAAACTGCATTTCGCTTTCCAAGAACCATCCAGTCCATTCAATTTTTAAGCTCGACTTGAAGAACTTCATAGATTTTCGTGGCCTCAATATATCTGGGGATACTAATCGAAGCTTTAAGGCTTTCGTGGCCTCAATATCTGGAGATACTAATCGAAGCTTTAAGGCTTTCGTGGCCTCAATATCTGGAGATACTAATCGAAGATTTAAGTTTAATTAAATTAAACACTTTTTTGGAGTGCAAGAGCCCTCCAGTCCATTCAATTTTTAAGCTCGACTTGAAGAACTTCATAGATTTTCGTGGCCTCAATATATCTGGAGATACTAATCGAAGCTTTAAGGCTTTCGTGGCCTCAATATCTGGAGATACTAATCGAAGATTTAAGTTTAATTAAATTAAACACTTTTTTGGAGTGCAAGAGCCCTCCAGTCCATTCAATTTTTAAGCTCCACTTGAAGAACATCACACATATCTGTATCTGCAGATACTAATCGATGCTTTAAGTAAAACTACCTTCACGATAACATGTAGCGATACAACCCTGTGAAAAATACAAATCAAATAATATTTGATTTTAACTCTCTGGCAAAAAGAAATGAAATATATTGCTATAAAAAATTAAAAAAAAAAAAGCAAACCCATCTGCAAAATATATAAAAAAAAATTCAGAAAAGCAAAAAAAAAATGCAGAACATCGTACTTTAAACGTCATTGAACAAGTAGCCTGGAAAGCTCTTCTAGTCTCCACTCCTTGTCCAATTTTTAACGCTTGATTTTTTCTCTCATTTTTATGAAATACAATTTTTTTGCGCTTCTTTATATTTTCCAACTTTTTTTTTTTTTTTTACTTCCACCCTAAATAAAGCCTTCGATTTGCTTGTGTGCTTTTGTACAACATTGTGCAATTAAAAATAAATCGCCATTGGTGCTTTTATGCAATTTTCAAAAGCTCAAAGGCTCGTCGATATTAAAAATTGTAAAGGAAATGTTTATTATGATTCGTTATAAATTCACAATAAAGAGAAGTGGAATATAAATAATTTTTAAAAAAGCATTAAATTGTAAAAACCATAAAAAAAAATAAATCGAGATGTCAATACTCGTACATGTGCGCGAAGGTAAATTAAGATGCGAAGAGCAGCCACAAAGAAGTAACATGAAATATAATAAATTAAAGAATTATGGCAGACGATTGAAAATTGTTATTCATTCAAGTAAATGAAAATGTGATTTTTCCTTTTATATTTTTTAAAACAAAAAATTTAATTTATATTGTATTTAATCTGGTTGGCCATAAATTAAAGGAAAAATCTAATTCAAAGTAATAAAATCGGCATCCAGTGAAGACATGAAACGAAAATAAGATTTTATTCAACATTTTGTCATGTGCAGTATTAAAAACTATTCTGAAATTTGTCATGTCCTGCAGCATCAATGGTGGCAATACACAACTGTACTCGTACACGCTACGATAGTAATAAAAGTTATCGTAATAGTTGACAATAACTTCAACGACAACTAGTAAAAATGACATTAAATTAAAAACAATAAGCACGAGAGTAAAGCGCTGTAAATGTAGCTTGGTTTTTTGCAGAAGGCGAAAATAGGAAAGGAAACCGTAACACATGCAAACACAATACTAAAACAGGACAATTTATATTTAGTTGGCGACAGGATACTGTCCAGTAATCCAAGCAGGACTTTTCTAATTTTACTATTCTTTCAACACTCCACTAGAGCAAGACAAAATGTACAAAAGAAGGATAAAAGCATGAGTACGAAGTAAAAGCAGCAAACAATTGTATTGTAACGAGAACTGCTGTGTTGCACGCGATAAACTTTTATTGTTACTGGAACAGCATATAAAAAAAATTGGAAAAAAATTCTAAATTTCAAACCAGCAGACGATTTTTTAACCAAAAATGTATCCCATATGCTTTTTGAGAGCACTCTAAGATAAGAATATCAAGAATATCTTAGAGTCGAGGAGAATCCTGTTAATTATAATTTATAAATTATTTTATTCTTACAAAACTTTTAATTAAAAATTTATTTAAATAATTATTTCCTAAAAGCAGTTTGCTCATAAGTTGTTCCACTAATAAAATATTTATAAAAAATTAAGAATTTTTTTATATATCAAAAATTAAAAAAAAATTTTATTTGCCGAAAATGAAAAAATGTTTTATTTACAAAAAAAATGATAATTTTTCTTAATAAATTTTTCTCTTAAAAAAATTTCTTATACTTTTATTTTATTTTATTTATAAAACAATTTTTCTCTTTCTACTTTTGATATTTCGTCGACACTATGGCTTACTTTTTAAAAATAATATATATATATTTAAATTTGTTTTAAAAATTAAGAGAAAATATTTATAAGAATAAATTTATTATATATTTTTTTAAAAATATTTATTAAAATTTTATATGGTTTTCTATTTAAAAAATTTGCATTACAAGTTGATTAATAATTTTTTTTTTTATAGAAAAGTTAGTTTTTTAGGTACATAATTAAAGGTTGCATTAAAAAAAAATTAATAACATCTTAAGCATTTAACTAATATTGACAACGTTTTTTCAATATAAAAATAGTTTGGTTTTTTTTTGCATAAAATATTTATTTTTAATATGCAATCTGGTACGAAATTTTTAAAAACAGTTTTTAATTACTTCAGCCAAAGAATAACCATAGCTTTAAAATAAAAAAAACATTTAAGATTTCTAAGAGGTAAATTTCCGGAAAATTTTTTTATGGCAAACTATGTTGCTTCTCGATTAGAAAAATTTTGAAATTAAACAAGTAAACTGTGTGACAGTGACACTTTTTATAGAAAAAATTAATTGAATAAAAATTATTTAAAAACATGCACAATTCTTTTACAGCCATTTGTTGTTTTTTCTTCACAATTAAATTGTTTTTCATACCAATTTTATTCATTTCGTTTTATTATATCATTAATGAAAACTTGTGAAATACTACAAATTTTTCGCCATCCTATTATTACCGAAAAAAAAATATTTTCTAAACAAATTTTTTATATGGAAAAAAATAACTTTTTAAAAAAGTATTAATTTGGTGTTTTTTTTATTAAATTGCTAGGTTGTAAAAATTTTTGACAAATTTCTATTTGAAGAGTTAAAAAATAAATTTTTTTATTTAATTAATTAAAAAATTAAAAAAAAAATAATAATCAAAAACAAAAACAAAATAAAACTAAAAATTATTATAAAAAAAAGTAAACAAATCATAAAAAATTTTAAAAAAATAAAGTAATTATATAAAATATAATAGAAAAATTATTAAAAAATAATAAAAATAAATAATAAGAAATTATAAAAAAAATATAAATAAAATATAATAATAATAAACTATAAAAAAAATAAAAAAAAATTATAAAAAAATTATAAAAAAATAATAGTAAATAATAAAAAAATAAATAGTAAAAAAACCAAAAAAAAAAATTATAATAATAAAAAAATTATAAAAAAAAATAAAAAGAATATATAAACAATAATAAAAAAAGTAATAAAGAAATAATAAAAAAGTAATAAAAAAATTATAATAAAAAATAATAAAATTTTAAAGAAAAAATAAAAAAAATATATAAAAAATAATAAAAACAAAGTAATAAGAAAATAATATAGAGTAATAAAATAAAATAAAAATGAAAAGTAAAAATAAAAAAATAATATCAAAGAATAATAAAAAAAACAAAAAAAAATTATAAGAAAAAAATTAAAAAAAATAAAGAAAATATATAAATCATATTTAAAATAGTAATAAAAAAATAATAATAATAAAAAATTAATAAAAAATTATAAAAAAAGTAATACAATTATAATAAATATAATACAAAAAATAAAAAATAAACAAAAATAAAACAAAATAATAATAAAGTATAATAAAAAAACAAAAAAAAATAATAATAAAAAAATTAAAAAAAAAATAAAGAAAATATATAAATAATATTTAAAATAGTAATAAAAAAATAATAATAATAAAAAAATAATAAAAAATTATAAAAAAAGTAACACAATTATAATATAATACAAAAAAAAATAAAAAATAAACAAAAAATAAAAAAAATAATAATAAAGAATAAAAAAAACCAAAAAAAAAATAATAATAATAAAAAAATTAAAAAAAAAATAAAGAAAATATATAAATAATATTTAAAATAGTAATAAAAAAATAATAATAATAAAAAAATAATAAAAAACTATAAAAATAGTAATACAATTATAATAACTATAATACAAAAAATAAAAAATAAACAAAAATAAAAAAATAATAATAAAGAATAATAAAAAAAAAAATAATAATAATAAAAAAATTAAAAAAAATAAAGAAAATATATAAATAATATTTAAAATAGTAATAAAAAAATAATAATAATAAAAAAATAATAAAAAATTATAAAAAAAGTAATACAATTATAATAAATATAATACAAAAAAAAAAATAAAAAACAAACAAAAAATAATAATAAAGAATAAAAAAACCCAAAAAAAAGAAATAATAATAATAAAAAAATTAAAAGAAAAAATAAAGAAAATATATAAATAATATTCAAAAAAGTAAAAAAAAAATCATGATAATAAAAAAATAGTAAAAAACTATAAAAAAAGTAATACAATTATAATAAATATAATACAAAAAAAAATTAAAAATTAACAAAAAATAAAAAAATAATATTAAAGAATAAAAAAAACAAAAAAAAAATATAATAATAAAAAAATTAAAAGAAAAAATTAAGAAAATATATAAATAATATTTAAAATAGTAATAAAAAAGTAATAATAATAAAAAACCAAAAAAAAAAGTAATACAATTATAATATACATGATACAAAAAATAAAAAAAAAGTAAACACAATATAAAAAAACATAATAATAATAAAAAAAAAACCAAAAAAAAAACTAACTAATAATAATAAAAATATTAAAAAAAATAAAGAAAATATATAAATCATATTTAAAATAGTAATAAAAAAATAATAATAATAAAAAATTAATAAAAAATTATAAAAAAAGTAATACAATTATAATAAATATAATACAAAAAAAAAATAAAAAATAAACAAAAAATAATAATAAAGAATAAAAAAACCAAAAAAAAAATAATAATAAAAAAATTAAAAGAAAAAATAAAGAAAATATATAAATAATATTTAAAAAAGTAAAAAAAAAATCATGATAATAAAAAAATAGTAAAAAACTATAAAAAAAGTAATACAATTATAATATATATGATACAAAAAATAAAAAAAAATAAACACAATATAAAAAAACATAATAATAAAGAATAATAAAAAAACCAAAAAAAAAACACTAATAATAATAAAAAAATTAAAAAAAAAAATAAAGAAAATATATAAATAATATTCAAAAAAGTACTAAAGAAATCATGATAATAAAAAAAAATTAAAAAATTATAAAAAAATAATATAAAAAATTATAATTAATTTTTATTAAAAGATCTAAAGGTTGATTAAACATTTCATATATGATATTCAAATACGGAAAAGATCGAATATGAAGAAGAAACATTTCCTGTTTTGCGTTCTTGCAACAGCAGCTCGTTATTTTGAAAAAATGAATGGAAATATTTTAGAAATTCGCCAGAAAATCTAAAGAAATTGAATTTCTTGCTTTTTTTTCTGAAATTGTTATGCAAAAGTTTTGTCATGGAAATTTTTTAAATAATGTTTTTTAAATTAAAAGTGTGTTTCGTCCACTGACTATGAATACATTTTTGCAATTTTAGTTCTACATTTTTCCCCTGCGTACATTTGCCGGGCTTAGCAAATAGTTTTATGACGAAAAGTATGTGTTGATTATGCTGACTGTCATGTGTGAGTGCCATTGTTGTTTGCAAAGAGAATTCTTGTTAAATGTTGCATCTTTTATAGTGCTGACAACATGCAAGTCCTCCAGTTGGTGATTTCGAAATGAAAAAGCATAAAAAATTTAGCGTAATAGAATAAAATGAGGCTCTTGATGCAAATTGATTTGAATTAGAGAAAGTAACGAGCAGTGAAGCAGTGAAGCAGTGAGGAGAACTGCTGCAGGAACAAAATAATAAAACTTTAATAAAACTACTCGTAACAAGGAAGCACTCACTTCTATGAAATTGTAAACGAATTTGACCATTCAAAGCTGCAGTGTAATTGAATGCCGTTGTCTTTGGCAGCTGCATGTTTTCCTACTGCTGTTATTATTACGAATGATTGTTTTCGGATGATCCTTTAGTTCGGTGCGGAAGAAAATTTAATATGAAAGTTAGTGTTGAAGTTGTTGTTCCAGTTTTAGCCGAAGTGACAGAAAACTACATGTGACAATGGCTGGCTGTGGCAGTTGCTGTAAATATTTTTTACTTGCTTGTGTGTCGCTTTGTGTTAATGGGAATATTGTCTTTAATAAACATACTAATCCTAACTCGCACACACACAACACACAACACACACACACGCACTAGCATGCAGCTTTTGTTATTGGCAGAGCAAATGTGTAAGTGAGTGTGATGCGTTAAAGCGCATAAAAATTTATTACTTCAGACATAAAGCTTTCCATACTCCAGCGCAAACACATGGATTTATATTCAAACAAACACCCACGGTTGCAGTCCTGCAGGACTGCAATCCTGTAGTCCTTTATGCTATAGCATACATGTCCCCCTTTGTATGTGTTCGTAGTTGTTTGTGTATTAGTATGTTTAGTTTCATTTTAAATTCTCGAGCTGTTGTGAAGGTTCTAAAACATGAAATGGGTGTGTCCTTTATATGAAATTCTTGTTATTTTATACGATTGTCCGGAGATTTTTCACTTTGTTGGTCGTTTCTGTTTTTCAACTGATCCTTTATGGCTTCACTTTAGCTTATATAAATATTTCTGCATATTGTATTCCCGTATGTGTTCTTAAATATGCCATTTATTTTATATAAAAGTGTTTTCTTATTAAGTAATGAAATTAGGTTTTATGCTTATGTGTGCCATTTATTTGTGGAATAAAAAATGATTGCCTTGCAAAAGTGACATAAAACTTTAGTTGTTATTTAAAACAATATTACACATTTAAGCACGAAAACTTTTGCTAATTCATACTACTGTGATAAGTTAATAATAATGAATCCATTTAACAATAACATGCTATTAATGTGGAATATGTCACCTTTAATTATTTACCAGAAAGTATGAAATAATAATGCAGTCTGTAATGAATTTTTTTTTTATAAAAAGGACCTTTTGGCTTACTTAAGGAAATTTATATAAAATATGCAAAAGAAACTTTATATAAAATTCTCTGTGCAAAATCAATTAGGGAAATTTAAAAAAATGGATTTCAAAAATTTCTACAAAATCCTTTAAAGGATATTGAAAATTTTTCACTTTATCCTTGGGTTTTAGTATAAAAATAGCTTTTAAAGGATTTTGTAGAAATTTTTTAGATGTAATTTTTTAATATAATATAAAATAAAATAAAAAATTAATAATATAAAATTCTCTGTGCAAAATCAATTAGGGAAATTTAAAAAAAAATGGATTTCAAAAATGTCTACAAAATCCTTTAAAGGATATTGAAAATTTTTTACTTTATCCGGGGTTTTAATATAAAAATAGCTTTTAAAGGATTTTGTAGAAATTTTTTAGATGTAATTTTTTGTTTAAATTTCACTAACTGATCCAGTAAGAGAATTTTGTAAATATTTTCCGCTGGCTATTTTATATAAATTTCCTTAAATAAGTTGCTTTTATAAAGATCCTTTTTTTTCTCTTCTATGAATTTCTCGACTGGCCAACATTCGAAATATGCCACGTTGCGAATTTGTTTGTCTCCATTAAAATCCTTTATTTGATAATTATATCGCACTAAAATATAAAATTTATTATTTGAAAAGGATATGAATTTATTAGTTCACGGCCTGCTTAAGCAGATCTTGGGGAAACCTTTACACAAATGCCTTCTTATAACAATGTCCGTTTGCAAATAATCGGCAAGTTTTAATAACATCAAGATTCATTGAACCAAACACCTCACTTCCTTTAATAAGGATCTATGCCGAATTTTAAGGAATTTATAAAAAAAAATTATTCGTATGATGACTCTCAAATGTTGTCAAAGAAACTGTGTTTCCTATTTATTACGATAATTTTCTTCTTACATGGAATAAAAATAAAATTTAAAAAAGTTTTTAAAATAATTTTTTTTTATACTGAAACAAATTAAACTGTTTTTATTTTATTGACATAATTAAAAAGGACGACAAATTTTAAAATCTAAAGGGTTTTTTCCAGTTCATTAGCTGATTTGTTAGAAGCATTGTATTTACTTTTGTTTAGTTGTGTTTGCAGGACTTAATAAGGATATAAAACTGTGTGAACTTGGAGAATACAGAGAACAACAAAAATATAAATTCTGTATGGAGACTAAATAAATCTGTTTAAAAAATCTCTTTATTTGACAGAGACGAATATTTTAAAAAATTCGGATTTTATTTCGATAAGATTTTCTTATGAAAAATTTATGAAGAATTTCTTTTCAAATTTAATCTATCAGTAGTTGGAAAAAATTAGAAAAAAAAATCATTTTCTAGACTAAAAACAATTTATTTGGATATAATTATTCGTCCTTAAAAGAATTAAAAATTAAATTTTTTGGATCTCCACTTGTATGTAAGACGTATTCGCTGCTGCCGGCGAGAGAGCTACTTTTGTATAAAAATTTTGTATGAAACTTTTCCTTAAAAATATTTTCGTTCGTCCTTAAAGGAATTTAATTAACATTTACTTTTTACTTTTGATATATTCAAAATCACTTGCTTGGAATTCCTTTGCAAATAACTCATTTCATTTAATAGCAATCAACATCAAGCAGCAGTTCTTCAAACATTATCCTTAAAGTCCTGCCCATTGTCGATGATATCAATATATTCCATTCTCAATGAACATTTTAATTAGTCTTCAGTTGATTAATGCAAGTTGATTATCCAGGCAATGTGATATAAAATGAAAAGTATATATTTCATGGGTATTTTGTTTGCTCTGCTACATTAACATGTATGCCCATATGATAATGCATGTGTGCACAAGGACGTGACCATAAAAAAAAACTAAAATATAAAAATGTAATTTTTTTAGAAAGAATCGCATAGAATAGTTAAAAAACTGGCCATTGAAAAGGAATAAAGCTGCATTTGATTATAATCACGCAGGACTAAAACAACAACGAAAGAAACCCCTTTTAAGGAAGGACAACGTTATTATCACAATCAGCATAAAAACCTACAACTTAGTTTCTTTTTTCTTTAGTTTACATGTAAACACATACGAGTAAACGAACGTAACTCAACTTAAAAGCAAACTTAATTAATGCAATACAGTGGAGAAAAAAAAAACGGCCACATCAAGTAAATGAGAAAACTGATTCAAGTTTCTCTATTCCGCATTAATGAAATTCGTCTTTTTGCAAATTCTAATTTTTCACAGGAAGACATGAAAATTCCAACTAAATTAATTAAAACAAGTGACGAGGGGGCAGCAGGCATTATTGTTGGCCGGCAAAAAAAAAAAAAAAAATTAAAAACTTTCAATAAAATTGTTTGCATACAGTCTTTGTTGCCACAAACAATGCTGGCGAAAAATTGTTTAATTTATATCAAGTGTTGTTTTTAACTCACTGCAGCAATAACTTTAATAGCAATATTGACAACATGAGCACAATGACATTTGCTGTTCTTGACAAGCTGTCATACGATTTTTGTTACTTGGCACAAAATTGTCCTGTAAAAATATTAATAAAGTCTTGCTATAGAACACATTTTTTTCTCATTTTTTTTTTATTTATTTTAAAATATTTATAAAACGAATATTGTTAAAGTTTTGTTATTAAATAAAATAAAGAGGAAAATCACAACTGCGAATATTCTATAGGCCTTTACAGCAGTGTGTGTTTGATAAAAAGCGTGTCTTGCACAGCTTGAAGTAGAGAAATTGACAGGAGACCTTTTTAAAACAATTTTTATAAAACAATGTTGATGTTGACTCAGCAAAAACAGAGGAAAAAAAAACTGTTCAAAATTACAATTGAGGGCTGGACAGCACTTTGTTAAATGCCCTACACTGTTGTAGGCCGCACAATGGCTAAATGCACTGCCTCACATTTACTGGTCTTGAAACATGAAATGTTGCTTTTCTCGGCCTAGTAAAAGTTACTCAGATGTAACTGAAGAAATTTGTCGTTAATATTGCTCATACGTCGACAACTTTGAGCACTACACTTGTTCAAATTCGAACCGCGTTGCATATGTAATACTCGTACATACACTGTTTCCACTGTTTCCAAAAAAGACAATTTTTTTTAAATTTAAATAAAACTAAACTAATTTTTAGTACTAAATTTTCAGAGTTGGGAATTGCAACTTCTAAATTTTGAAAGTATTTTTGAAAGAAAGGATACGAAAGTTGTAGAATTGCTTGTGGGGAAAAATATTGCGATGAAAAAAAGAGATTTCAGTCTGGCATTCGCAATTGTAGCAAATTTTTTTTTGCAATATAATGATATCACCACATTTCTCGGCAATTATCGAAAGGCTTATGTATGAAATTGTTTAGAAAAAGATTCGTTAGAGGGCATCCTTTTCACAAGGGACTATTTAATACTTAAAAACTGAAACTGCTGACACTGAAAAATGTTGATTATTTTATATGTTCGTATGTGAATTCTAACAAAGATATATATATATGTATATATATATTTATGTAATATAAATATATTTGTTGAAAGCATAGTTAATAAATTTCCACCATTTTAATTTTTTTTGTAATAAAACAGTGTAAATATAAAAAAATGTTATATATTTTTTTAGACTTTTTTTTTGACGATTTTCTAAAATGACTTGACGATTTATACAACTTTTTTTTTTTTGACAGAAATCTGTAATTTTTGACGACTTCACCTCTAGTTCTGGTAACAGAGAAGATTTTTCATGCCGACCAAATTTTCCAACTCATTTTTAATTCCAAGCAGTCTTGGGAAGCAACTCAAAAGGGAATTAATAAAAATAAACTCGCTAAAATTCAGCGTGCACATCATAGCCAGTAGTGGTTTTTTTTTTTGTGGGGTTGGAAAGAGAGGTGTGGAGAAGAGAGTCTGGTCAGGAAAAGAGACACTGTCCTACAGTCCCTAGTGTATGTTAATTTTTAAAACTATTTTTTATTGCCGTTTTGGATTTCCAATATTTTGTTTTACGGGTTTCTCGCTCCTTTTTTCTTTTATCTAAATTTTTATTGCAATATTTCATATAATTCGAACAGATCTTGTATGGTACTTGGCTTTTGAATTTGATACGTATGTGGGTTTGCTGTGATCATTTCAGTTGAGTCAAACAACAGGTTATACGCAAATACTGAGCAGTTAAGCTTCGGTTAATTAATGGCTTGTGAATTAGTTGCTGCTCATAAATTAAAGTTTCGCGGCTTTTCAAGGCTTTTACTTCATATTCCTTTTATTTACCACAATTTTTTTAGTCTCTCAAACACTTCATTAAATTCTTTTGAAAATGAGAACTCTCATGAATTAAGCTTTTTTACCAAAGGATAATTTAGACGGTGTTTGACAAAGTGGCGGCTAGACTCACATTATGGTATGAAGGCAAAGGCAAATTTGAAGCCTAAGGGGGTAGGTGGGTACCTGGTCATAATATGTTCACATTCCCCTTACAAATGAGTAGGAAGTAGGAAGTATTTAATAAAAGTCAACGTGTAAAAAATCAGCAATTTCGTTATTTATGGGAACTATCAAAATTGCTTTAAAATAAATGGTCCAACTGCCTAGCAGTTTTTATGCCGGTCAGCAATTAAATATCTTTATTATATTTTGGATTCAAAATTGACCTGGAATTCGATATAAAAATGAATTGAAAACTTTAATAAGATTAAGGATATCTGTATTCATGCCTACACCATTCATTTGGCCAACCCCAAAACTTACTCTCCTTAAAGTTCCCTGCTGAATCACATACTCTATACTTTCTTCAAGAAACTTTTTCCAATAGATGAATTTTTTGACAAAATTATATTGTATGTGGTGATAGCAAAATCGCAAATAAAGTATTGAAAATGTAACAATTTGCATATCAAATTCAAACATTAAATAATTTTTCAAATAATTTAAGTTGGAAGCCAAAGTTCTTATTGAAGAATTTCTAGGCTGCTTGCAATTATACTTACTTGTACAAGGCTTTGATTGCAAATATTATTTCCATTTCATTCGTGCTTCGGCTACGTATGGAAATCTTACAGCTGAAGCTTTTACAAAGCTGCCGGATATCCTTTAAGTAACGTGTGCTAGACATAGCGCTACATGCCTTCTATACTACACACACAAACACAAATATACATAAACATATATATTCACACTCCAGAACACCAGCCTTCATACATATACATTTGCTCCTGTGGCAATGTGTGTAGCGAACATAATTTAAAACATCTGAAGAGTTTTCCTCTGCTCCTCTTTCAACTTTTACACAATTTTGTATTTTTGTTGAATTTTACATACCAGCAACCGGTAAACTGTCATTAATTTTCATCTTGTAATTTCCTTAGTTGAACATCGTCACGTAAGTATTACGCACTACTGCTTTTGGCACTCAATTAAAACTGGCAACGCACTAGTCGCACACACGTCTCTCTCATCACCATTCTTTGCTGTTGCTCTTGTATGTTGTCTTTAGCTGGAGTATCTAAAGGCTGCTGCAAAGCATTTTCCCTCTTATTTTTAATGTTTGAAGTTCAATCTTAAGCATTATATTTGTGCAATTGATTACATCAACACAGAAATGTTTTAGCTTCGCATAACATTTTAACTAATTGCTTTTAAAGGATTCCTATAATTGAGTTGAATCGTCAATGTAGTTGGTAAAAACTTTTACGAAAATCATATTCTATGCAATGCAGCAGAATATTCGTCTTGTGCGTGGTTCATAAAGTTCACTTTTAATATTAACAGGATTAAGGATTTTTGCGATTTCTTGTCAAGAATTCGTTATTTTGTACATTTATTGTATCATTAATTGTACAATTAATGTTTCTGTGCTTTCATTTAACTATTCAGCAACTCAGTTAGTTTTCGTTTTATTTCGAGCCGCAAGGGTGAATACAGTTGTGCGGAAATAACTAGCAAAGTTGAATATTTCTAATTTATGAGTTATGAATTCATCATAAAGTTTATGCATAATAAATGTATTTAGTCTTACTTTGGTCAGGCTCCCATTCATCCCATTAATCCGAAAATATTTTGTGTTCGTTTGTCTGAATATTTATTTTGTGCAAAATATTAAATAGAATATTAAAATATATTAAAATTAAAACAAATATATAAGGAGAGGGATTCAAGTTTATTATTTAAATTTATTCAATGGAAAAGATAAAAATAAATTAATTCCTTTCCGACTGCCTTCAGAAGACATGAGCAAAAATGTTCTTCTATAGATTGATGGTAATTGTATATATACATATGTGGAAGTCATGCCATTAAATATTTAGAAATAACTTTACAAGGCAACCTAGACAGGGATATTCACGATAATGTAAGAAAAAACAAAATTTCGCCCGGTGTACCTGCCTTAAATTGCCAGCATTTCTGTATGCTTTTAATATTTAAAATATTTTTTAAAGATCTTTAAAACTTCTTCAGAATACACCTGTGAAAATTATAAATAAACTATCAGGAAGTCATCCAACATATATACCCAACTATATATGGCCACATATCTACCCTCCTTTATTGCTTAGTTTTAAATATAAATATGGTATTACAGAGTTCTCAATTCCGTTCTTTCAAAGCCACATATTTTGCCATGCAAAGCTTGTATCAAAACGTAAATTTCGTAGGCGGTATGTAGGCGTGGTTATGAGATCTATTATGTAAGGAATATATTCAGAGCTTAGCAGAAACGGTTCTGATACAACAAATCAATAATGAAAACTCGCTAAATCTTATTATATATACGGCTGCCTCTTTAGGTGGCGTAGGTCATGCGTTCGATTCCTGCTTAGCCCATGGGCGTTTTCTTGCAGTCAAGAAAAAAAGTAGAGGTTTTTAATCATAAAATTAATGAGATCTGAAATATTTTTAGGCGTTTTGTTAAAGATATTTTGTAATTTTTTATGTTTCCTTGTTTTATTTTTGTTTATTGTGAAAAGTTATTCTAAATAATTATTCTGAATTAAAATAAATTCAGTTTTTCTCGAATTATTACGGGCAATATTGTTATTGAAAATATATATATTTTTTTGCGATTTTGTAAAATATCTCTTTAGAAAAATGATTTTCCAATGAAATTATATATTTTTGGTTATTTGAGGAAATTTGCGCAAATGCTCCAACTAAAGTTTTGTAAGCAAATCTTTGATTATTATTAAATAATTTAGGGTTATTTTTAAAACTAAGTAAACATCGGAGAAAACTTAATAAAATTTGATAAATCTGAAAATTGTTTGATATTTAAATCTCTCTAAAATTCTAAAAAATGGATTTTGTTTTTTTTATAATCGTATATGTACGAGTATAAATATTTATTTTATTTATTTTGAATTTATCATCTTTATTTATTTAAATTTGATTTTAGTGTTGAAGAAATATTGAAAACAAAAAAAGAATGTTTTATGAATAGGGATCTTAAACTCGAAATAAAATAAAATAAATATATAAAATCCTAAAAATTAATATTCAATAGAATGTTAGGATTTTAAATGAGAGTCCATTAATTGCTGAATGCTGTGGGCTTTCACTGGCAAAGTCCAACAATTAAAATTAATTTTTAGGTAAAATTATAATGTTTTATTGAATATTAATTTTTATGATTTTAGAGCGATTTAAATATGACATAAAAATAATTTTTGTACAAAAGCCCATAAATGCAATAAAATAATCTACTTATTCAAAATTAAATATCTACGTAAATGAAATAAAAATGATTATAAATAATTATATTAAAAATAAATAAAATAAAAAAATAATTAAAATAAAATAATATGTGAAAATAAAGTATAAAAACTTCAAATACTCAAAAATAAAAAAAAATAATTATAAATAATTATATAAAAAATATTTAAAATAAAATAAAATAAATAATATAACATAATATGTTCAAAACATACATAAAAAATACATAATATAAGTTGAAACTTCCAATACTTTAAAATAAAGTGAAAATATAGATTATAAATAATATAATTATAAAATTTATATTATAAAATTTAATTATAAAATTATAAATATATAATTATAAATAATTATATTAAAAATAATTAAAATAAAATAATATGATAAAAAATATATAAAATATATGTAATATAAGTTGAAACTTCAAATATAAGAAATAAAATAAAATAATTATAATAAAATAATATGTTAAAAAAATATAGAAATATGTATAAAATATGACTTGGAACTTAAAAAACTTAAAAATAAAATAAAATAATTTTAAATAATTATATTTGAAATAATTAAAATAAAATAATATGTTAAAAAGTATCTAAAATATATTTAACATAAGTTGAAACTTCAAATTCTTTAAAATACTAGAAATATTTAAATATTTAAAATAAATATTTAAAATAAAATAAAATAATTAAAATAAAAAATAAGTATAAAGTATATACAATATGAGTTGAAACTTAAAATAATTAAAAATAAAATAAAATAACATGTTAAAAAAAATATATAAAATATATATAATATACGTCGAATCTTCGAATAGTCAAAAATAAAATAAAATAATTATATTGGAAATAAATAAAATAAAATATTTAAAATAAAATAACATAATAAAAAAAATATATATATAAAATATATATGAGTTGAAACTTCAAATACTTAAAAATAAAATTAAAATAATTATATTTTATATAATTAAGAAAAATATATAAACTTCAAATACTTAAAAAAAAAAATAAAAATTATTATAAATAATTATATTGGAAATCAATAAAATAAAATATTTAAAATAAAATAACATAATAAAAAAATATATATAAAATATATATGAGTTGAAACTTAAAATACTTAAAAATAAAATAAAAATAATTATAATAGAAATATTTAAAATAAAATAATAAAAAAAAATAAAATAATAAAAATAAAACAATATGTTAGGAAAAATATAGAAACTTCCATTGCTTAAAAATGAAATAAAAATACATTTAAATAATTATATTAAAAATAATTAAAATAAAATAATATATTAAGAAAAATATATAAACTTCAAATACTTAAAAAAAATAAAAATTATTATAAATAATTATATTGGAAATCAATAAAATAAAAATACATTTAAATAATTATATTAAAAATAATTAAAATAAAATAATATATTAAGAAAAATATTATACAAACTTCAAATACTTAAAAAAAATAAAAATTATTATAAATAATTATATTGGAAATCAATGAAATAAAAATACATTTAAATAATTATATTAAAAATAATTAAAATAAAATAATATATTAAGAAAAATATATAAACTTCAAGTACTTAAAAAAAAAATAAAAATTATTATAAATAATTATATTGGAAATCAATAGAATAAAAATAAATAATTAAAATAAAATAATATGTAAAAAAAATATATAAAATATATATAATAAAATAACTATGTTTGAAAAAATTCCAATTCACTGCGGTACCAGAATGTTGATGAAGTCCACCAACGGGGCTGTTGGTGGATCTATTGAGCTGTTATTGACCTCGCCATCAGGGCAGAGTATTCTTAGAAAGTTTTACTGTCCAAATTGTTATTACATATATTTATGTGTGCAAAATTAATTATTTTTCT
Organism: Ormia ochracea; assembly: GCA_963402855.1. Classification (NCBI taxonomy): domain Eukaryota; kingdom Metazoa; phylum Arthropoda; class Insecta; order Diptera; family Tachinidae; genus Ormia; species Ormia ochracea. The sequence goes on from OY727106.1 coordinate 47,632,648, forward strand.
AAAGCTTTAAAAAATTCTTTCAAGAAATACTTAATAATGCTCGAAAGTATATTTTGCTACTCCTGCGAACCTGCCTGTACTGAAGTGCTCATAATTATTAAAACTATGCAGCCATAAAAAATATTTCTTATGTGTTTTCATTTCTTGTTTTATATTTTCGTTTCTCCTTCTGGGTGCTAAATAAAACAAACAAAAAATTTTTTAATTAATTTTTCTTAGTCAAGCATGTGAATCTTTTGACGATGTGGTTATAAAACCGCAAAAATAACACAAACGGCGAAATATTCATACTTTTATATGAATAAAAATATACTGAAGCATAAAAAATAACTAAACTGGACAGTCGTCCCTGTTGTTAATAATAAATATACAGACGCTGGCGTATATGGTGCGATGTGTGTGTTCACACAAAAACAAGGACTAACATGCAAGAAAATATAATAAACAACATTTTTAATTTCAACACAGAAAATTTGTTTTTGTTTTAAGAAAAAAAAACTTGTTTATAAAAAGAAAAAAAAAATGAAAAAAAAAATTGTTTCGTTAATAACAGAGAAATCCGTCTAAAAAAGTGGAAAATTCATTTAAAAAATTTTTTAAAAAATAATATTTTTCTTGATGGCAGGAAAAAATTGCCAGAATGATAAAATGAATTTGAAATAATTATAAAAAAAAAACGTACAAGCTCGCCGCCACAGTCCTTTAAAGTTAATTTAGATTTTTTTTATTTTATATATAATTTTAATTTTAAATGTTTAATAAATTATTAATTGGCAAAGTTTCTATTAAATCTCTTGAATGAAATAGTTGAAAAGTACGTTTTTCCTTATTCTATTTGCTTGAAAGGCCATAAATATAAATATTTTATTAAATATTTCAATTATGCATCATCCGCCTAATCACGTAATTAATTTGTTTTTCGTATACAATTTTCTTCTTTCTTATTTATTCAAAATCAACATAGAAAATCTTTAATTACTACTACAATATCTACCATATTACAAGCGAAGGACGAACTTTTCCACTTAATAATCATGTCGCTTTACTTCTCAACATTTCAGAAAAAAACAAAACAAAAAAAAAAACAAAAAAAAAATAGACGAGAGAAGTACTTGATAAATATTAAATTGTTGTTTCCTTCTGTATAGTTTCCTTCTGCTTAAAACTACTCATTTCATTTTGCAAAATATACATGTCCTCCGGCAACTAATTAAAAGAGTCATTCATCACCCATCTGCCCAACGCCATGATGACTCACACACAATCAACAAAATAATAAATATGAACCCAGTACACGTTGGACAGCGTTAAGTAAACAACAGGAGGGTAGTTTCACTAAGAGTGGAGGAGTTCGTGAAGGCCTAAATGGCTGATTTTACTGAGCAATTGGTACTAAATGGGTATTTTTGTTTCTTCTGCTATATCCTTCCTACCTGTCAATCCTGGCTAATATAAAACCGTTTTATTTTCTAATATCCTTTCTTGAACTCATGTCCTCAGCAAGATGGCCTTTGTGGTATCACTAAAGTGCTTAGCCAATCAAATTTGAGACAAAATTTCTTAAATAATTCCTGAATCTGGAAAATCCCAGCAGGATTGTACATTTTAAATCCAGCCACTAATAAGGATTTAATTATAAAAGTAATCGTGAATCATAATCATTAGGGGAAAAGCTCTAGCAAACTCGCAACATGGCTGATAACAAATTAATATTTAAATAACATTATTAAAATAACTTTAAATAAAATTAATCAAATTTATTTAAATTGAAAAATTCTATTGCGATTTTTTTTAATTTTCTTCTATAAATATTTGAAGTGAAGAAAGCAAGTGGCCGCCAAGTGCGTTTTAAAACTAAACCAAAATTCCTGTTTATATAAAAGATCCTAATAAAAATAAATAAAAGAGGCTTCTAGAACCAGATTTTTTTTTTGATATTTATGAAGGACAGTAAGGACTTTTATAAAGTCCTTCTCAATATTAAATATAGTTTTTTTTTTGATTAGTTTTTTAATTGATGGCCGGTAGGTATACCTACAGTGCTTAACTGAATTTAGCACCTCCAATAAAGAGAAGGATAGCAGATCGTTGAGAAGCATATAAATAAGTTTTCTCAACACTGTGGGTTTTATAAGCAATATTTTCAATTGGTCTTAAGTGACATGAAACTCTCCTACAAGTTTTCGACTTGCTGGCCGATTGACACATGGCCATTATTACAAGGTCATTGTTTCGAAAATAAAACAAGTAGAGGGGCAATGGAATAGGGGGCAGCTTTTTCGAAATGTATGGAGATGAATATGCGGAGTAAAAAAATCGATTCGCAAATCGATTCAAGAATAGGGCTTATATTCCTGTACTGTGTACAGGAATGTGGCATAGATAAAGTTCCGTTAAAACCCTACAAATATAGTCGAAAACTGATACGATGTCAATATAAGATTTTTTTTTTTAAATTTACAAATGGGGTTTATATCCTGAATTTATATTTATATCATGAATGGGGTTTATATCCGATTATTGTCTGGATCCTTGGCTAGAACTTATATGTATTAACAATGTGGCATAGATAAAGGTCCGCCCCAAAATGGCCAAAATCCTGGATAGGTTATCAAATTCAGATTGTCTGAAATCTTTTTAAATTAGAAATGAATTTTTGATTTTTTTCTAATATAAGAATTTTAAGTGTGTTTATTGTTGTTTTCTGAAAGCATATTCAACTTGAGTTATATATGAATTACGTAAGTTTTTACGTCAAAATATATCTAACTCGGCATTTTTTCTTAAGTCAGCATATTATTTTCTTAGAAGTTGGAATGCCAGCTTAAAAACTCATCAATAAATTGGATAATCTATTGAAACCCATTACTTTATCTGGTGTTCATGAGGAGCATGTAAGACTTCCGTTTTTTCGAGTCGTTTCCCGAGAAATTGATTCACCATTATTATATTGAATTCTAAGCATATCAATATAGCGGCGATATATACTGTACACCGTTCCACTCTATATTTGTATGCAGTCATTGTCTTCGTATAATTTTCCACACAGAAAATGAGGAAATATTTAATTGGGGCCCCTTTTTTCTTACTTCGTATCCTTTGCCATTATAGTAGCCATTCATATTTATTTATGTGTGAGTATTCGTATGCATTTCCCTGTTCATCAGCATACAAATATTAATGTGGTTTTTTGTCACACAAGTAACAGCAAATACAGACTCATACGTAGTGGCTTAGAAATACTGATAGTGGCATGGCAGTTCCTTTACAGTTACACTTTGTTAAGGACACCAATACAAATGCACTGTTGCTGTGGGTAAGAAAAGCAATTAAAATTAATATTTCAAAGTGCAATTTTCGTTAAATATCCCGCAAAAAAGCATAAATCCAAAGCAAAAGGACAATATTTCAAAAGTTGACATACTAACGTTGCATTTTTGACGAATTAATGTGAGTTAATTAAATAAAATAAAAATTTCTAAAATATTCGCAGATGTATTTCACTTAAACTCTCGTGCATATTCGGTCATATAGTTTTTGAAAAAAAAAAAAAATTTTTAATATTAATTTAATTTTCAATTTAATTAACTTTTTTCTTTGTTGTAAGGAATTAGCAAACTTTTATTTCATTTTATTTATTTATTTGATATTTAAAACACAACTAATTAAATTATCAGGTACATCCGTATATAAGTAATTACAATACACCTAATTCTGTTTTTACACGGTTTTGATATAACACGATTTGAAAATAAAATATATTTAATTTTTTTGATCGATTTTATTCCATTTAGTAGGATTTAAAACTTTTTGTGTTTAATTTTTTTTTTTTTAGTCAAATTTAATTTTTGCGAAATATGCTTATATCAGAAATTTAGGGGGATCCAATTTTTGTGCATACAAGGAAATTTTCTGGTCAGAGCAATTGAAATGTGTTAATATTTTGTGAATTATCAATGCCATCTCAGACAGATGTTGGAGAGCAATTTAGAATGTGTAAAAAGTAAAAATCCTGTAGATCCAAATGCAAAAGGTTATCCCAAAATAATTGATTTGGCACACGCAGTGTGTGGGGAGGGTTTTGATGACTTGGTATTCGTTGACATTGATGAACTGATGGTTGATAAAGTTCTTAGCGCAGAACGCAGAATGCTGATTCTGTAGTAAACGGCGAATTAATTTCAAACTTAATTCAAGAAGGACTTCAACTTGCAAATAAATCAGGACACCATTTCATCACAAATGATCCCAATATCGAAAGAATTCTTATATGGCTCCTCACAAAGAATTATGGAAAGAGGTAGCAAGAATTGGGAAACAAAGTCTAATAACAGAGTTCATTGCCAAAAATTTAGATGCTGAACGGGCAAAAGAAAGTCCAGTTCAACGCGAGCAACTGATGATGACAGCATTATTTACAATTATAGCTTATGTTTTTGAATTTTTTTACCTTGAATTGGAGGTGCTTGAAAATGGTATAATCTATTCAATTTTAACATAATTATTTTTAGTTCCTGAACTTTCCATACATTTAATTCATATTAATTTTAAAATTTAGCCGCTCGATGGTATAGTGGTTAGTATACCCGCCTGTTACGCAGGTGTCAGGGGTTCAATTCCCCGGGCAGCCAGAAGCCAAAGGCCTCAGTAGCCAGTGCTTCTATACATATTGCAATTATATTCATATAATTGTAATATTTAGTAAATAAATAATTTTAAGATTAGAGTTCATATCTTTTTTATCTTTAATGACTATGCTTGTAAAAATAAATATTGCACATGTGATTTAATTAAATAAACATGAATACCTGTTCTTAAAAAGTCCTTGTTTTTTTTACAAATTTTAATAGGTTTTAGAGATTAGGAACCAATCATCTATTTTTGCATACGATTATTGTCTTTTTTAGACGCTTTTTTTGGAACCATTCTACCGTGTAAAAACCGACTTATGTATACTCCATAGTATACCATGTAGACATCTCCAATTCCAGGTCAAAAATTGTCAGTGGAACGAAAGCGCTTATTAGCAGGGATATTCAATACTATACAACTTGTTTCGAATCCTGCGCTTGAATCGCTCTTGAATCTATTAAGATAATTAAGGTAATATAACGTACAAAATATTATCCTTTGTAGAGGATAACGTCCAGTTACCACGGCCATGTTACCACGGTCTTTAATTTTTAATTTATTTTCCAATGCTAAAAGTAAAATAAATTGCAATAAAATTAATAAAAAGTAAAAAAAGTAATAAAAGTAAATGTATATTTTTTTAAATGTGCCACTTACACATGTATTTAGTAATAAATACCAAAAAATTGCTAAAAATTTGCCACAAAATTAATATTTTTTAAAAGTTGTTATAAAAAAAAACTGTAAATTATTTTTAAGGTATTTTGAAAAAAAAAATAATATTCAACTAAAAATAATTTTTTTGGGAGAATTAAATGTATTTAATTTAGTACCTTCGAAGGATATAAAGTTCTGTTGGGCATTTATATTTAGGTCTTATTCCTCACTGGTTAGACAAGGCGAAACAGAGCGAATATAGTTTTCCTTTTCTGCCCCAATGAAATAAAAAACTTATTTTTACAGATAATTTTAGTTAATATTTTATGGAGAGACCCCCTCGCTAATTATATTCCTTTATAATTTTTCCCCAAAAAAACCTTTTTATTAAATTACGCCTTCTTGCTTTTTCACTTTTTTGATTTACATTTATTTTCTCTCTCTTTTCATTTGAAAGAAGTGAATTTTATTTAAAACGCTATTTTTCAGAAGCATATTTATTTCTATCTCTTTTTATCGTTTTTCTTTGTAAAACAAAGCGACAACTGGTTTATTTAAAGCCCTATTTTTCAAAAGCATATATATTTCTGTCTCTTTTCATTGTGAAAGAAGAGTCGTGAATTCCTTGTCTGGTTTAAAACATTGTTCTTCAAAAGCGTAGCTCTGACATTGGGAATATCCACACGTATTTTAATTTTATCGCCTGCATAAATTAAATTAAGTTCGGTAGTTGTGAAGAAAATTGCTTTGTGTGAACAGAGACTTGAACTTCTCCCAAACCGTCTTCTTAAGACTGTTCGTAACTTTTTTATTTTTTCATTTTTCTTCAATTATAAGTTTTCCTAATTTACTTAATACACTTGATCCTTGATTTACAATGCCAATTTAGCTATAGACTGCAAATATGGGGCGTGATGTGCCAAGGAAAAGCAATTCTTCACCACTTATCTGATTCAACAGTTTTTAGTTTATTTTTCTATTTATTTTGAAATTTTTTTTCTCAAAAGCGCAAACTAACCAAACTCATGTTGTTTAGAAAATTTATTTATAATAAGTTTCTATTTAATAATTTTCATTTGAAAATGCAATTTTGTTGTTTATTTCTTCTTTTAATTTCTGCATTTGCTGGCATTTGACCACAAAAAAGCATTGATGCGTAATGACAAGTTGACATCTCCAAAACAGCATAAACATGAACTAACATGTTCGTGTTGATAACAAAAACTTAAACAGATACAAACCCACACACACACACACACACACACACACACACACACACACACACAAACATGCGGGGAAATATGTATATAAATACAAATAGAATTATTTAAATCACGAATATTATTCAGTCAAAATTCAGGGCAAACAATACCAGCAGTGAAAATGGCAGCTACAACAAAAGCAACAAATTTTAGCAACTTTCTGAATTGCAATAACAATCAAAATTCGTGTGATTTTGATAAATTTGACAGTTTTGTGGGCGTTTATGCTGACAACCGCGGCAACAGCAGCGAATAACATGTGCAACGGGAACAACAAAACCATTTTATACCACAACAATATGAGAAATCAAATAAAACCATTAAAATGGCATTTGCCAGCGCAGCAAACCAAATGAGCGTAAGGAAATCTCAGCAGAAGTAGTTCTCACTGCCATTTAAATTAATAATTAGAAACAGAAATTATTTACAAAACTAGAGATTTATTTACTTAATTTTAAAAAACTAATTTAGTTTTTGTTAAAAATCAGTTGCAACACTTTCCCTTCGCTATTTTAATTATAATAAAATTTTTAATAGAATAATTTTTCATAATAATAAATTGGGGAAACCCCCTAGAGGCTTGCAAGAGTAATAGTGATACCCCTACTTATACGATGCACTGTACTGGGATTAAGAGCATAGCATATTGATAGCAAAGATATGCGAGGTTTTTTTTCGCATTATTTTCGATATATGTATACTTTACTTGAGAAATGCTTTATGGTTACAGAAGAAGCGAAGAGGCGTGCATGGGTACCATGTTTGTTCTCAATATGTACGGTACTAGTATGTGCTCAGACCGATATAAATTTAAATTTATTAAATTTTCCTACAAGTCCTTCTCACTTCAACTACTCATCCGTTGTTATTTTAGCTTTCATTACATTCAGTGATGCCAACTACAAACGTTTTCAAGACCACTAAATAAATTTTTGGCAGAGTTGCATTAGTGATTTCAGTTAATTTATTAGGCATTTTTATTTTATATGCAATAAATGGGGGCTAATTGGTTAATTTTAGTATATAGTTTTTTCGAAATTTATATCGCCTCCATAGGCAAATGAATAATGCCCAGTCTACTATACTGGAGGTGGCTGCTTCGATTCCTGCCTAGACCCTGCGTGGTTTCCTGCTACATGCTTTGAAGGTAGAGTTAATTCAAAAAAATATGTATATAATTTAACAGACGTCTTTTAAGGTGACAACAGAGCGCTGTTAGATTTATAATTCAGGGAGTGCCCATTCTAAGTGAAATTGTGGTCACATTTATCTATAGAATAAGAAAAACAAATACAACAACAAATGGATTGCTCCAAGTATTTTGTAAAAACACGAAAAACCATTACAAGCAAGCAAGTTTTTATACATTTAATAGCTATGCAAATCCTTAGGGAAGAAAACCGGATTCCAGGAGAACGGAATTTTACTATATGTCTGAACAGGGTATTAGTAACATTACTATACAACCATTTGTTTAGTTGTAAAAACTGTTACAGCATTAAATTTACATTACAGGCAACTTTACAAATACTCGTATGCAACTCAAATTTTCGTATACGTAATTACATAAAATCAAACAAAACAATATTTACGTTCTTATTGTTCAGCAATACGTTTGTGTAAAAAGGGAATAACATTCGATGAGGAGTGTGTGTACATGGAACAGAGCGTTTCCAATAGCATTTCTCGGCAAGTGTGTTTGTATTCCTTTTTTCCGGCTTGATTGAGATAACGACATATTGGCAAGTCGTAAGCAATCAAAAGATGTGTTTCCGGTTAACCGCGTGCATGTACAATTTCTTTAACTGCCACGATTGCTACAGTTCCAATTAAATATACATTTATTCATAAATGTAAATACAAATACATACATACAAATGCTTACCTTCAACTGAATGCTTTTACAGCGAGTATTTGAACAGTTGCTGTGTTGAATTGTTAATATTTGGCCATTTTAAAGTAAACTTACATATTTGATTGTGCTGATATGCAGTATTGACTTTGAACATGTAACACAAAAAAGGTCCTTGTTACAATACCGCTATACAGAATTGTTATATATGTTTTCTGTTTCTATTATTTATAGAAGGCAGTTGCTTTAAAAGGCTTCATATATCTATTATGTCATTCTGTTCTAAATTTTTATGATTTTCAAAATATTTTTTCTCATAAGAAAAAAGTACTAAAAGGGAACACATCGCAGGACATTTTTAAATTAAACCCCATAAAAAATTATCTCATTATTTTCATAAAAGCTTTTTATCAATGCAGAAACTCTTAGGTTTTTTTAATAAATTCAACTTGTTCTAAAACCTAATTTTTTTTGTCGTACAAATTGTGTACTAAAAATATAGCAGTCTGCACGATATTATAAAAATATAAATTTTTTTTTTTCAAACGATTTTCTTATTTATATAAAAATATTCTTTTTAGTCGTAGTAATGGATTCAACTTGACCTAAATTTTGTACTAAAGAATAAAAAAGATAAGGTTTAAAACGCTACTTTAGATATATGTATTTCAGTACTTCAACGACCAAAGGCGAGCTTTATTTTATTCTAAATAAAAGTTTTTTTTTAAATAAAAATCTTATTAGCTTAGAGTTAAAATAATGTACTAAAAAAATATGGCTTTCCACGATATTATAAAAATATAAATTTTTTTTTTGACAACGATTTTTCTTAGTTATATAAAAAAGTTATTTTTAGTTGTAGAAATATATTGAATATGTTCTAAATTTTGTACTAAAGACTAACAAACATAATGTTCAAATATTTTTTTTTAATTGATTCTGAAGTAGTCAAAACTTTACCGCCTTTTTGTTTTAGGATGGTTTTTATTAATAATTATTCTATTTAAAATAATTATAACGCAAAATTTTGTATCTTTTAGTACGGCATTTGAATCACAGAAGACAAAACAACTTCAATATATTAGGTGAATATAAAAATTTGTAACACTTCAATTTCTGGCAAAAATTTGTAGAAATTTAAAAAAATTTATGATTTTTATAAACAAAAAAAAAGAGAAGCAACACAAGTACTTCTAAAACTATTTCGCTCTCAGAAATTTCTTAGCCTGACAAATGATCTCTGAATCGGAAGTGTGAAATCGTAAAACATGGCTTTCCTAATGGGTTTAAAAATATATTTTTGAAAAAATAAATTTCTATTAAAAATGTTCAATTTCGGTGCTAAAAGAAAAAAAAATGTATTTAGTACTAAAATGTAAAAACATAAAGCCATGAAATTTTTGTACTAAAATTTCGGCTTTTTAGAAGAATTATAAATTTATAAAACGAATTTATTAATTTTTACAAATTTACACAAATTTTTTTTCCACAAATTTAAATAAAATTTCCCCTTTTTTTATTTAAAAATTTTGTACTTTTAAAAACTTGCCATTAAATTTTATTTAACAAAAAACAGTTTTGCCATAAAAGATTTTTTTATAAATACTAATAATTTTATTTAAATTTTCTACACTGGTACATTTAATTGTTAATATTTTAATAATATGAAGGAATTAAAGAATTTAAATTAATATATGCAAACTAGTTTTTAGACATACACTAATTGCAACTTTTATATATTTTTTTTTTGGAAAAATTGTTTGAGTAAAATTTTTGTATTAAAGACTTTTTTGTTTGAACAAATCGAATACTCAAGTTTTTCGAAAAAATTTTCTTTACTAAGACTTTATACTAAATAAAAATAGGTTGCAACATTTATTTATCAACATCAGTGTTATACATGTCAATGCAGTGCCTCCTGTGGGTAGGGGAATGCATAATGAACAGCCTACTAAAGCAGAAGTCGCGAGTTCGATTCCTGCCTACACCCTGATTGTCTTCAACTGGAAAAACCAAAAGCTTTGTAGTTTGAGTTGATTAAAAGAAAAACCTTTTCATTGTTCGTTTAAAGATTTCCCTTTGAAAAAATTATTTTTTCCAAGGATAAACTAAAGAAAATCCTTTAAGTAAAAATAGGTGAGCTGATGTGGATTTAAACATAACAATCATTAATAATTTATATAAAGTAGTTGGTGATTTATGGTTCTAGAAACAAAACAAAACAAAGAGAAAAAGAAAAAAAAATAATTATAAGTAAAATCCTTTTGATTCCTTATTACGGACAACAACAAGACACCTCATAGTTCAATGTCATCTTATCAATATCTGCTGCTTTAACATTTTATTATTGAATAATGAAAAGCTTGGAAAACAAAAGAAGGAAAGTGTCTTAATACTACTTTGCATGTCTATTAGAAAATTATACAGTTGCCCCTCCGTTTACCCTGCAGTCGAAGGAGTGCAAGTATTATTATAAATTTCATTATAATCTGACATTTGTATGCTCAAACATTTAATGTAGAATTACGATAGAAGATTTTACGTTTCGTACTTAAATGATGATTTTGTAAAATTTTCCGCCAACGCTGCTAGAATACGGATGTACGAGTATAACCAAAACCTGAACATAAATAAATAAACAGAAAAACAATTAATTATAATTTTTTATGGAAGATGTGAACTTAAATGTTGGTGTTAAGTTCTGAAGGTATTTGCATTTCCTCTCATAGACAAAAACAAAAGATTTAGTTTTCTTCTTTGTGTGCCGATTAGATGAATAATAACTCAGTTCTGTTGTTCTATGAACTTGTATAGCAGGAATTGGCAAGAGAGCGCGGAGGAAAAGGGGGGTGTGGTGTGAGTGCGAGCAGAAGTAACAAATTTTAAAAGACAAGGATTAAATTTACTTTCGGGCATTCATTCTGTTTATTTGAATACAATACAAAATATATTTTTCTTTGTAAGTTTAACTAACACAATCACACACACGCCTGCAACTACTGTATGGAGTGCAACAATGTTATTTATTCTTCATGCTTTTTTTTTTCTCTCATCTGTCCTGTTCTTCTTTCATGGTAGTGTGGTTGGGTGTGTTTTAAGTAGTCTTTAATACAATGACAAAATAATAAACTCTGTTGCTTCTACAGAAATTCACAATGAGTGTAATAATTTCCAAAGGTATTTATATAAAGCTCCTGCACTGTTCCCTTACCTCTCCCAAAGTCCATCATGTTTAAGACTTTTATTTTATTTTATTTTCTGTGGGAGGAGTGGTTTAAATATTTTATGCTCCGGGCAATCAGACTTACATATTTATGTTTTTGGAATGTGTAAATTATTTTATTTCCAAGTTAGATAGTCTTCCTAAAGCAGGTATTAGTTATTAAAAATACAGTCAGAGCTAAAATTTTGCTATTTCTTCAAATGCTTAAGCAGAACATTAAGTTGATGAGCTCAATTTATATTCAACTACGAGTATAATAAAAATCCTCACAGCTTTCCATATATAAATAAATCAAGAATTATTATATGAATCCATCTTAAAGCAGAGTAATAATGAACGACATATTATACATCATTTCCTTCGTCCAAAATAATTATGTTGCAGCAATCCTTGCATTGTACTCTACTTTAGTAAAAAAATTTTGAAATACCATTTCTATTTTTCTCTATAATAAATAGCACAGTATAAAGTAAATAGTCTTTAATAAAAGGAAAAAAAAAATTTGAAAGAAGTACGCTCTGTAAACATTCTCAAAGTTTTATGGAACCCGATTGGGCATGAATATCTTCACTATACAATAAATTTCGTTCATTTATGAGAATTTCAAAAAACAGCTGTAGTCTTTAGTTTTTGTTAAAAGTGCAATATTGTCAGTATTATTTATGCCAATATATTGCACAATATAATATATTTCCTTTGAATTTGCACAATAAAAGCCAGACGAAACACTTGAAGTTTCGACAAGATACCGTGACACCTACGAATGAAGCGTACAGCTTGGTAGTATGAATAAAATTATATTGTGCAATTATATTGCCAATATGTAGGACACTTTAGTAATGTTTGAAACATTTTTATGTTAATATCAAATTGTGTCCGATATAGTTTAGCTTAACAAAATAATATCCGTATATAATTTTCGCTAATAACTTTTTGTCTTACGAAAGTAAAAGTTATGAAATGAAATAATTATTGGTTAAAATCATAAAACATGATTTTTTAAATCGGAGCCAAAAAAAAATGATGTGCTACATTTTTTTTTAAAAAGCTATATTTCCTTCCTGAGTTCCTTAAGAGTCTGACATTTTTCGCAATAGTTCTTGGAAGGTTCTTGATCACTTGACAAAGAGGCCGAATTGTTACGCTGGACCATGCAGTCACTGACAATCGGGGGTTTCCCCTAACAATACCAATCAATAATTCAATAGAAAAATTTTCCAAGTACAAACATGTCTGCTTACCTTTTCATTAACTGTTGAGCTTTTATTAAAGGATATTTGCGTTTAATAAACGTTTTGGGACTTTCTTTCGCGCTAAGAATGTTCTTTTTTTTCTAAGGCCGGTGGTCCAGACGATTGCAGTGTCTACTAATGTGCATTTCGTCGCTGTTACTTTGCTTTACTGCTACAGAAGAACGGTAAAGGAGAATGTAAAACCAAGCTTGCTGGTAATAGCTAAGTAAGCACAGGATATCTCTTTGCCCGTTAAATATTCCAACAACAATTAATACATGACATGTTAAAGCATTTGAGAAATCACAATTATGACGAACTTTCTTACTGCTCGTAGTTTAGCGAAGGACTCCCTCATCATATGGCAGTTGCAATAACGATCTTTATCTTTAACGGGGGAAGGATAATATTACGATACTTAAAAATATAAATTTTAAGTGATTATTTATTTTTCAACTCACTGTATTCCATTTCCTTGGAAAAAAGTCTCTACCATTCCTAATTATTTGCCAAAGACTGTTGGCATTGTTAAGTTTGTTTTTTTTTTAACGACATTTCCTTGCTTTTGTTAAGGTGTTAACAGTTTACTGTTGAATAAGCAACAGTGTTAAGCTTCTTAAAATTTATGATGCTGTGCTTTAAATAAACACAAATTCTTTTCAGTTTATATACCAAGAAACGAGAAGACAGTACAACATTTAAATAATTGTTAACAAATAAATATTAAACCATGAAATTGCTGGCAAGAAAATAAATAACATGGTGTGTCTGGGGATGTGTGTATATTAATTTTTAAGGTTGTGAAAACAAGAGAAGGATAATAGCCATTATTCCTTGAAGCAATATTGCTAATAGTTTTTTGATCTCAAGCAAAGTAATTTTAGCCTAAACTGGCTAAAATTTTCAATTAAATTGTTGTATTTTTAATGTTGCATTGAAATGAAATTTATATATTTGTAGCAATTTTTTCCATGCCCAACTAATAACAGCTCATCACATTTTAGAAGCTAATTAAAAATTCATTTTGCCCCATCGACCAAAAAATATATACATTTTTTTTTTTTTTGTGTTATTCAGTCGTCTGTTTGAGATAATAAACTAGTTTAATGCAATACAATGAACTGATTTGGCAGAGATAATAAATTCAGTTGGCTGCTGAGGAAAAAAGTCAAAATGAAAACAAACCAAATGAGAAACTATATGGAAAATTTTTAGGGGCAGAGAAGAAAAAACCAAAATGAAGATTAAATAATGTTGAAATAATGAATAATGAAACAATCAACAAAAAAACAAAAAAAAAAAAAACAGATAAACACTCACACTCAAAGAAAATGATGCCGAATTAATTTTAGAAAAAAAAAACTGTTTGCAATGTTTGGTAAAATTTTAATTTTGGCATATTTAATCTTCATACTTGAAAACGCCTGACACATTTGCAATCTATTTGCACAGACGTTGAAGCCTTGAAAGCTTTGAAAGCCTTGAAAGCCTTGAAAGCCTTTTTGGCAATCGTGCATAGCCACAGACCGTACAGACATGATAGACAAGCAATCAGTGTCGAAAAAGGAATTAAAATATTACTTTGCATTGACATTATTTAAAACCAATAAAAAGAAAAATTTAAATTATGTATTTAATTTAAAAAATCTTTAAATAATGCTTAAGGACTATTATAAAGGACTATTTATGAAGCTGCCAGTTCTTTTGGCAAGGAGGTAAATTCGCAAATTTGCTTTAGAACAATGCTTTGACAACTTGTTGAGTAGACAAGGCCATTATCCTGCAATGCGTTTTCTGTTGCACACTATTAATAAATTCAAAAGCCTGTTTTTTATTATTTTGTCAACTAATTCGATTGCAGATATAGTCAGTGTGAAGGCCAGTTTCGCACCAACATCTTCCATGCATTATAGCAAAATGTAGGCAATTCCGAAAACTCTTTTACACATAAGAGAAATTACGTTCGTAGAGCAGTTCAAATTTACAGAAATTTTTTCTTACATTTTAGGAATTTTTTCTTGGCTGTAAAGAAATATTTATTGCAACTGCAAATCGATTTTATTTTTAACAAAAAATTTTGCTCATTTATTTATAAGTTTTATTGAAGTGCACATTCCAAGCTTTAAGGACACAAAGGACTTTTGAAGTATTTTCTTTACACGTTTATCAATTGGACATAGTAGGCCCTCGGGCCCCTAAGATGCTTTTCTCTGAGTTTGAAATGTTGCTCATTCCACAGTTCCAGTTCATCCACAATATAATAGAAAATATGTTTTTAAATAAATCGATTTAGAATTTAATAAAAATTATAATACATACACTTCTCGTCTTCCAATAAATAATGCATAAAAAAATTCGAGACACTCATAATAAACTAAATAAAAGTTTATTTAAAAAAAAAAAAAGTTTAATAAAAAAAAAATTCTTAAAAAAAAATATTTATATTTATAGAAATTTTCCAAAAAAGGACATTTTACGAAATATTTTCCTAAAGTATTTTTATACATTTTTCAAGCAGTAAGAAAATTATCTCATTCATTCATCTGAAGCGACCTACAACAGCAATTTCAAACAACTATTACATTAAATAACTTTTCCGTTCATTATTTCTTCGAGTGCATTCGTGTACTTCAATTCCAACAGACAGGACGACGAATGTACGAGTATGAATATGCATATTGTGTGCAGGCTGGAAAAAAATGCTGATAATTTTAATTAACATTTCAACATAAAAATTGTGTTAGAGATAGCAAATTTGTGCAACATTGAAATATTTCCGAATAATATAATCGCAATCAGATAAAATTGTTTTAGAAATACTGGCAATAAACAGAAGAGTGGAATACAAACTCGTCCAGACAAGCTCATATCCAAATTGCCATTTTTCCTACTCACTATGCTGACTAACTTTTCATAAATAAAATTTAAAGTTGCTGCTTCGTTTGCAACTAAATTTCAAAATAATTATCAGAAATGTATGAAAAAGAATCCTTTTTTATTTAGTATGATTTTAGTTTTCAATCAAATACCAGAAACATAAAATAGTTTTAGTTCAATGAAAAGTGTTGCCAGATGCCATGAATTTAAGAATATTTTCCACAAATTTGCAGAATATATGAAAGTGCCCAAAAAGAGCATAAGAAAGCAGAAAATATTTATTTAATTAAACTCTGGCGAAATGCTCTTTAGCAAGGATAATTTTATTTGAAGTTATTTAAATGGCCTCCACATTCCACAATGAGTCCACACTCTGTTCAATAATGCAATGTGATTTGTTTTAAGTTCAAAATTCGAGTGAAAAGTGGTAAGCGAGTTCAGTAGCTACAAAACGAACTACAAATCCAACGTAGTTAATATTATTTTATTTTATTCATATAATCTGCCCCGGAATATGGGCTGACTGCATCCAAATCGTTATTTCTCAAACAGCTGCATTCGCTAATCTTGAACAAACGTTCATCTGTCTGAATATTTAAGTTTTTCATTTTTAAACCAACTTAACCTGTAAGGTTTTCCGATTGACTGCAAAAAAGTAGGGGCAGATTCTGGCTGGGAATCGAACCTGGGACCTCCCGTTTAGTAGGTTTGTCATTATGCATTCGTCACTATTTAGCAAATGGTCATCTGTCTTTTCTAAACCAATTTAACCTGCAAAGCTTTCGGTTTGTCCGCAAAAAAGGAAGTGCCAACACCTAGGGGGGAATCAAACCTGGAACCTCCTGTTCAGTAGGCTCTTCATTATACATTCACGTTTATGAAAATTATTCAATATTTTTCAAACATTTTTTTGACTTGACTCGTTTTATTTTCTAGAATAACTTAGTAGTCTCCGATTATGGAGACGTTTTCCTTAATCAGACTTCAGTATACCATCAAAAAAGGATCTTTATTTCCTCCACTGTAATTTTTAAATAAAAATTTTGCTGAGAATCGTGAAAAAAAATTGCTTTCTTGTGTCAGTAGCATTTCTTTATGTGGAACACTCTCAGTTTAATTCCAGTTCAAGCTTAAATGAGGCAATTTCATACAATTTCAACAAAAGGACTACTTTTTAAGGCACATAAAGAATTGAATAGAATAGAAGCTTTACTAATTACAATTCATATTTTGCCGCTCAAGGATTTATGATTTATAAACATAAAAGAAATTTATAAAAATTTATATAATTTATTAAGTATTTGTATGGCTGGCGGAAGTTATTTATTTTGCACACAAATATTTGCAGCTTGTTTCAATAAGATACACAAATTAGCAATAATTTATGTATGTGTGTGTTTGTGTGTGTGTGTGTGTGTGTGTGTGTGTGTGTAATAAATATCAACATGCGTGTGCATAAATGATTCAAATAAAATTTATTATTTTGGTATTTTGTATGAATTAGTTTTAATTTTATTTTTCTCCTTTTGAATTTCTGTGGTGGCCTCATTGATAGAAAACTTTTTTAAAATAAAAAATGCAAATATTTAAGAGAAACCACAATTTTAAATAAAACACTACATACGAATACAAGTGCTATGCAACACAGTAGAATACAACTGGGAATGCTGCCAAAGTAAGGCTTTACAGGATAAGAAATTTTAAGCTTTTCAGTTAAGCTTTTTACTCCAGAAGGAATTGATTCAAGCAATTTCCTACTGCAGAGTTAAACGTTTTTTTAAATCATTTTTCTTAAATTGAAATCCCATTAAAACGTAACGTATTTCTGTCCCTGCTTCCATGCGTAGAACGTAGTCGTATATGACTACAAATTGAATGTTTATATATTATTTGTTAATTTGTAAATATAAAATGCATGCAAATGTAACTACAGCAATAGCGGGTGGGGGAAGGCGGCAGGCACAATATTTTCACAAGCAGAGAATATCCATACATACATACATATACATATATATCTGCTTTTATATCTAAGGACAATCGCATACACGGCAACACTTTCATTAACAAAAAGCGTACACGGATAGTCAAGGATGCGTATGAGCCTGCGTGGGTATGCTAATAATGCTACTAATAATTATATGAAAATTTCATTATTATAAACATGTATGTATGTATATGTTATTAGCACATGTTGCATGTATTAGTGCTTGTTTGTATTTTATTTTATTGGCGGGGACTAAATATGTGGATGCGTGTACGTATGCCTGTGTCCTATAGAAAATTCAATTGGGCCTGTTGCAAACAACTTTAGCGGTCTTTAGCAAAATGTTATTATCATTACTTGCATCAATATTAATGTTTACAAATTGAGCTTCTTTATAGCTGCCGAAAGCTTACACAGATGCATAAAAAAAGAGCTGCACACAAATTTTGTACCTGAAAAAAAAAATAATAAAACTAATCTCTATATAACGGCGAACCGTAATAGAAATAAATAATATTAAATAATTTCTTGTTGCCAGAACTGAAGTGTTCAATGGCAGATGGATATCCAGGACTGTGCCATCTGCACGCAACGCTAATTTGGTATTAAATTGCAGGTACGTGGCCATGCCGATTGACTGAAAGAATGTTATGAAAAGCCAAACTCATAGTTTCCAGTATCTATTATGCTTAGCGGAATGCATTCCCAAATTGTATTGGACCTACAGTTGTCCATTGGCCGCTTATTTTCCTACAATCCCTTTATGCCCATACACTAGCAATTGTTAATGCACACCTTCGAAGGACTCTAATCCTGAGGCAACAAGTGGCAAGACTTGTTAGAAGAATTTTTTTTTCTTCAAGCTGTAGTACTCTTTCCCGCATCAAGATAATTATACAGATATCTGGTATACTCCTACCTCTCCATCCATCTAATTGCTGTGAAAGAAATACTGTATGTACTTACTGCGCATGCCCGCCATTCTTCGCAATAAGAAATAGTTCGATGTTATATCTCGAGATATTCGGCTCCTTTTCATGCATGCGAAGAGGATGGGAATATCCTTATATCTCTTCGCAACATGTAATATAACTTTGGTTTGAGGAAATATTTAATAAAAAAAATAAAATTTTTTTTATATTGCGGGCCACTTTTACATCGCTCTGGAGTAGCGGAAATGTGTATAAAATGCCTGGCTTCCGGTAGCTTAGTTGGCTTAATTTTAGTTTGATATGCATAATTTTTACCTCTTTCACCTTTGTTACGTGATATTATTTTTGCAAACGTTACTTCATTTATGAAGAGAAGTTCATGGGATTTTTTCTTTCACAAACTTTTAAAAGCCTTACAATATAAAATTTTTTGCATTTGGCAAAATTTGTGGTGCGCGCGCACATCGAGGAATTGGTGTAATAATTTTTTTAAATATATTGTTTTGCCAACTGTTTTAAAATCGATATAGAACTTCTTAAAACATATATAATTTTTTTTTTTTTTTTGTGTTAGCTGTGACTGCTATTTCTGTACCCTTTTCTGTTGTTGCGTAGCATCAGGAATCCCTTGACGTAAGTGAGTGAAATTTTGTTTTAAACAAACCACCAATTCAATTTAAAGTGTATTGCAAGTTAATGATGGTATTTATGCAAATATTTATTGCAAAAAGGCTAAAACAAAATATAATCACACAATTTAATTTATTTTGGAAAGTAAAAACTTATTAGAACTTATTTGCGGTTTGATTTGGAAATGCTTCAGGGATTTAATATTCAAACAAATTTAGAAAACGGAATATTTATAAAATTATGCACACGTAGAAGTAATTTTCTTCTTCAAAAAACAATGGAAAGCCCGACTGTCTGTTTTTTTTTTTTTTTGTTTTTGTGGAACAACACAGAAAAATTTGCTGCAAAGTGTTTGATTCTTGTTTGGATTTAAACGTGTCGTAAATCACAAGGACCTCGTCAAACACTCTGTAATAAAAATTTAAAACTGAATATGTCTTGTAAATATAAACAGATTCCATTTAAAAATAGAGCGTTTTAAGGGGAAAATTAAGAAATGGAGTGTTTAGTGCCTACTGAACTGCCTAGTTGGCGGTATCCAACGATCGGTATCCTTCTCATATCAACTATCAGATGGCGGCTAGTTTGTAAGTTGGGAAAGGATTTTTTTGTAACAATCGAAATATTTACATTTAAGCCAGTGGCAAATGTCTATAGGACTTGACTTAGGGCAGTGATGAGCCCATTTTGCTCCACGGACCATGTGCACTCTGCGCAAAATGTAAAATTTCAATGCCTTTGCCATGCACAATACCCTTGTTATGTATGGTGGTATGTATATATTACACTGTGTAGCAAAAATCCCTAATTAGTGCTATCCTGATTAGGGACGTCATAAGGAGCCTGATTTGGTACTATAGGTTACAGCAAAAATCTGCCTTTCAAATTTACGGCTAAAAGCTGTTTTTCTAGCTTTAAAAGCTTATAGAGAAATTTCCGATATTCGCAATAAAAAGGACTTTTTCTTACAATGGCCAAATTAAATTATACAAAACCGTATTTTATTAGAATATTTAAGAGCGTGCTTGCGGCTACGAAAGACCGCGTTTTATTCACTTGAGTAACTTAAAATACAGATTGCTGGGGACCTCGTCAGCATAGATGTAGCATAAATATTTTAATATCTGAAATTAAAATTTATTACACGGATTATTACTAAATGCCACTCATGTGGACCGCAGGACATAACTATGCAAAACCAAATAGACCTAAAAATTACTTCTTTTTTTTTTAGCAAAAAGTCCTTTAAAAAAAAGGAAACCATGAAATCTTTAATAAAAGTCTCAATTTTAATTTGATAATTTATTTACTTTTATTACTCATAAATAAAAAAAAAACGAAATAACTGCAAGGAAAAAATCAAAGGACAGCAACTGCAACCAATAAAAGAAATAAATAAATGTGAAAAACAAAAAGAGCAAAAAGAAAAAAAAAAACGGGCAACATGTGGAAAAAACTAAAATCCATAGTTGTAACAATCATGTAAAGCATGTTGGTAAAGTGGTTAAAGTGGTTTTGAGACAAGCACATATAAAATTCACAAGCATGCTAATGCTTCTAGCCAACGTCACAAAGAACTAGAAGCATTAAAGTAAATAAAATTTGAAATAAAAAAAAAAAAATTGAAAATATAAGAATAAAAAAGATATACAAGTAGTGCGGGAGTGCTTAACCCTCTCCTAAAAGCTGGCAATGGATGGCAAAACAGAAACGGAAGTCATAAATCATATGAGCCGAATATCCAGCAGCAGAATCTGTAGCAGCAAACAGGACTCTCATTGCTCCGCCACTTAAAGTTAAAAATGGAAGGAAGGAAAAGCATGAAATAATTAAAAAAAATATAGAAAATCATCATATGGAATTAAAAAGAGGCGAGAGAAAAGAGTGTTATTTTATTGTATAGAAATTGTTAATATTAAATAATCCAAAAAGGGAAATTTGAATTTTTCACAAAAAAAAAAAAAAAATACAAACTAGAGCAGCAGACTCACGGCTCGATTATTTAAAAAAAAATATTCTTCCAGAGTACGAAAATAAGTACCAAAAAACAATTAAAAAATGTTTATTAAAAAAAAAGGTTTTTGAAAAATAATAGTTTTTAAAATTGATTTTCTTGAAAAGTACTTTTTAAAAAATACATTCTCCGATAACATGAAAATAAGTACCAAAAAACCAACTTAAAATATGTTTGTAGTAGAAAAAGCTTTTTTAAAAATTTTTGTTTTTCAAAGGGACTTTCTTGAAAATTAAAAACGTTGAAATAAGTATCAAAAAACAATTTAAAAAATGTTTATAAAACATTTTTAAAAGCTTTTTTAAAAATAATTGGTTTTAAAAAGGACTTTCTTGCAAAGTACTTTTTCAAAATATAATTTTAAGAAAATTTAATATTTTCGGAAAAAAGAGCTTTTAAAAAGTGCAGAGAAATTTTTAGAAATAGCAACTTTTAAAATAATGAATTTTTTGTAAGGGGAACTTTTAGATATATATGTACCTTTTAAATTGGTACTGTATGAAAAATTAGCTCTTAGTTAAGATAACTTTCACTGAAGCCTATTCCTTAAGAATCCAAGATTTCTTATTATTTTGCCTCCTTCCTTTAGCCAGCTGTTTAAAATGTTCGAAAAGTAATAAATACCATGAGATCCTGCCAAACTTTGTCTTTTCGCAACTTCTTCTCCCGTATCATTTAATAGAAACGATAAAGAGAGCAACACCAGCATTGCTCTTAAACAGAAAGGATTCTCCTTTGCTTAAAAATCACCACATTTTGAATCACCCTCTTCAGAGCAATTATAAGTAGTCGTACATTTAAGGCTTTATGAGCACAAGGATAAAGAAAAAAAACACAAGCTACTTAAGTTTGCTTAAAAAAGTAGTGTTGACCACAGGTGTTGGGTTGGATGGCTTTTGGTTTTAACTTAAAGTTTTACTTTTATATAGTTTCTCTCTACTTTATTTCCATTGTCTTAATAAAAGGTAAATAAAATAATGCTCTGAAATCTACGTATAGTTTTCTCTTATTTTCTAGTTGGTATGCGTTTCAAAAAAAAAAAAAAAAGCTCCCTAAACCAAAACGTACGTACAAGCGATGCCATGCATGGTTTTCATATTGTTTCCAAATAAAGTTCGAGAAACTGAAGCAGCTACTAGGAAAATGAG
This sequence comes from Ormia ochracea, assembly GCA_963402855.1. Classification (NCBI taxonomy): domain Eukaryota; kingdom Metazoa; phylum Arthropoda; class Insecta; order Diptera; family Tachinidae; genus Ormia; species Ormia ochracea. Next base: position 47,655,091 of record OY727106.1, read on the forward strand.
ATGTGTCCAGGAAGTATCGTAGTGTTATCATAGTGTTTGTAATTTCCTAACATTTTCCCAGTCACCACAAATGGAAGCTTTTTAAAATTTTTTCAAGTCGGGAGGAAAAAAGAATAAAAAAAATATGTAGTGAAAATATATTTAGTAATTGGCAATCCTTTGAGTTCGTTCATAATATTTCCTTTTATATGGTACTAATAGGGTAACTTTAAGGGCTGTTACAATTAATTTCTTATCGATATCGGGTGATATTCTGCTAAACCTGCCAATCGGTTCTACCATACTTGTTGAAATTACTTTCTATTCTCGAATAGAATTTAGTAATAATTTTTTAAAAAAAATTGGTCAGCTTTGCTTTCGACGTTTGTATTGAAGACACCGACGACAGGACGCTACACGACTGACAGCTGCAATTGCCGCCAATTAATCTGCTATTACGTGATCTTCAAATCAGCTGCGACTTCATAAAAACTTGGCATTAAGTACTCTCAAAAGTTTCCCATTTGATAGGTGTGCTTTTTACGAAGTGTGTCCTTTAATTTTCCTGTTAAATGAAATAACTCTTTTTTACGAAGTGTGTCCTTTAATTCTGCCGTTAAATGAAAACAATTTAAAATTAATTAAAGTTATTAAACTCGCATACTTCAGTTTAATCCTTCTATTGGTAAAACAATTTCTGTCCTTAATAAGGATAGAAATAGATTTAAATTAGCTCCTGCTGCAGCGGCCGTCATCCTCAAAATAATTTTTTCCCAGTGCATTTTACGTTTAATATTTTATATTTTGCCAGTGTAGTAGACCCCACTTGGCAGACTTTATTTAATGTCCTTAAAAGTTCCCCCATTCTAATTTGCTAATTCCTAAATCAAAAAAAAAAAAAAATCAAGCTTATAAAAAGTAATATATATTTAGGCGAGCTTCGCAAGAGGAATAACCTTTCACATAAAAATTCGAAATAAAACGCAAAAAAAAGTAAATAAATGGGATTTAATCTCAGAGGTCTCTCTCTCTCTCTTTCTTTCTTTCTCTTTCTATCTCTCCCTGATGAAATTAAAGTGAAATGGTCCGTAACTTTTTCTTTAGCTGCCAGTTAAGAGAATTTGCTTTACCCCTCTGCTCAGTGCTAGAAAATTCTCCCATTTCCTTTTTTGCAATTTATTAAATATTTTCTTTGTCTTATTTTCGCTTGCTTTGTGAAATGTGTCATTTAATACATAATTAATTTTTTGCTTAAATATATTTTTCTTTTGTTTGTGTGAATCGTTTTTCCCTGAAGGAAACACTTGCCTTATCACTGTGTGAAGTATATAATATATAATTTGTAAATAAACCGAAATCGTAGCATATTTTTAGGCAACCCTTATAATTTATCTTTTGAATTGTGTAGTAATCAATTACTAAAAATGTAAAATGTGTTTGTGTAGTTTTGACTTCTTCTGTAACCAAACACAGTAATTAATTTTATTTAACGCCTTCAACATTTGGTTGGTTTAATACAAACAAAGCTTTCGATAATTATTGATTTCCTCAGTTCAGTTTTGCATTTCATTACATTTTCATTAAGAATAATGGCAAATTACACGCATAATTTGTTATCAAATCCATAGAAGACCCAATACACACAAACACACACACATAATTACATACAGAAATGTATTGAATCTTGTAACCCCTCAAAAAGTCAACCACGCACCCATAATTGGTTTCACATGAAGAACATTTCAGAAGAAAAGAAAGCAAAAGAAAGTAGGAATTAATCTGTGCAAAAGAGAATGTGGGTGTATTAATTTTGTTTTCTAAATCTCTGCCAGCAACAGTTAATCCAGCCAAGTGTTTTGTTATGTTCTAAATATTTTTTATACCACGTTTAAATGTGTGTGCTTGAGCTATTATAGATTTTTCATAGAGCTTTTGTGGTAAGCAGATATTTGGAAGGATTCCCACTAAAATTATACGGAGCTGCTAAAAGAGAACTTCTTTTCGGCTAAAAATTGCATTTTCTAAATAAAAAAAAAAATGAATGTGTGCTGATATGAAAAATGTATTAAAAATATTTTCCAAACTCCTTTTGCAGCTTTTGCTTTATCTTCGTGCTATTGAAACTTTTTCCAACTCATTAACGTCTGACATTATTACCCTAAACATTTTTGGCTTTTACTTAGTTTTGTGTAAATACAACTTCGTCTGTTTTAAATTTTGTGCGTTTTATTATTATTCGCATCGTGGTCTTTTATCTTCTTTCAAAATGACTATTTTAATTGACAACAACACACTTAAGGAAATTCCTTTTCGTCCTTGATGACTTGAATATTCAAATGTGCCACCCATTTAAATAATTTCTTTACGAGAGTAAAAATACGTGTTTCTTGTTATTTACTTTGGTCTTCGGTAGGTAATTTTTATAATGTGCATTTAAAAAAAGGTCCTGATTTCAGTTAGTTTTTTTTATTCATTACACAGGATTCGTAATAGCTATTTCTTTTAAGAATTGGTCGAATTGGCCTCATTTATCAAAATCAAAAAATTGCTTTTCAATTTTAGTACTATTGCTAGAAACGTAATATTTTTTTCAAACACATTTACATATCCTTTTTCCCCCTTAGGGGGTTATAGCAACTTTCCTTTTTTTTACTCTCTCCTTCAATAAAAATAGCAAATATTTTTTTAAATATTTTCTTTGCCACACACGTACGATAAATTTCACAGTTGACATGAGAGTGAAAAGATATCCTTTCTTCGCAGGACACATTTTTACTAGTATTAATTTGTTTTTCTTCTAAAGTATGTTTTTATAGTATATCTTCAGGCTTACTGTTTATTAGTTCCTTTATTGAATAAAGTTATAAAAGGTACTTTCCTACGCAAAGTACTCTTTAGCGTAGGAAGGACACATTTTTACGAGTTCTAATTTTTTTTCCTCTGAAGTATACTTTTGTACTATATATGCAGGCTCACTGTTTATTAGTCCGAGTATTGTATAATCTTACGTAAGGTACTTTAAGCTAAGTACTTTTTAGCGTACGAAGGACATATTTTTACGAGTTCTAATTTTTTTCCTCTCAAGTATACTTTTGTTCTATATATGCAGGTTCACTGTTTATTATTCCGAGTATTGTATAATCTTACATAAGGTACTTTAAGCAAAGTACTTTTTAGTGTACGAAGGACATATTTTTACGAGTACTAATTTTTTTTCTTCTTCTAAAGTATGTTTTTATAGTATATCTGCAGGCTCCCTGTTTAATAACCTCGTTATTCTAAAACCTTATATAAGGTACTTTCAGCAAAGTACTTTTTAGCGTACGAAGGACATATTTTTACGAGTACTAATTTTTTTTCTTCTTCTAAAGTATGTTTTTATAGTATATCTGCAGGCTCCCTGTTTAATAACCTCGTTATTGTAAAACCTTATATGAGGTACTTTGAGCAAAGTACTTTTTAGTGTACTAAGGACATATTTTTACGAGTACTAATTTTTTTTCTTGTTCTAAAGTATGTTTTTATAGTATATCTGCAGGCTCCCTGTTTAATAACCTCGTTATTGTAAAACCTTATATAAGGTACTTTCAGCAAAGTACTTTTTAGCGTACGAAGGACATATTTTTACGAGTACTAATTTTTTTTCTTCTTCTAAAGTATGTTTTTATAGTATATCTGCAGGCTCCCTGTTTAATAACCTCGTTATTGTAAAACCTTATATAAGGTACTTTGAGCAAAGTACTTTTTAGTGTACTAAGGACATATTTTTACGAGTACTAATTTTTTTTCTTCTTCTAAAGTATGTTTTTATAGTATATCTGCAGGCTCCCTGTTTAATAACCTCGTTATTGTAAAATCTTATATAAGGTACTTTCAGCAAAGTACTTTTTAGCGTACGAAGGACATATTTTTACGAGTATTGATTTTTTTTTCTTTTTGTAGTACATCTGCAAGCGGTCTGTTTAATAGCCTCCTTATTATATAACCTTATATAAGGTACTTTGAACAAAGTACTTTTTGGTGTACTTTTTCTGTTGCTTATTTTTTTATTTTTTGAAGTTATTAAAATACTTTTTCATTGACGAAAAGACTTTATTAAAAATTCCTCTTCTAAAAACTATTTTTTTTTTATAATTAATAAAAACAATTTTAACGGGGATTTTTTATGTACGAGTCCTTTATGAAAAAATATATTTTATTTAAATAATTTCGAAAAGACTTCGTGCCTTTCCAATACGATATTTTTTTATAAATTTCCCACATGCTTGGCATGTTGTCACGTTGACTGGCGATTCAATTTTTAAATTAATTTTTAATCACTGCACTTTGGCCCGACTTCAGTTTCAAGAAACGCTTTCATTTTAATAATTTCTTTGTCGTTTACATGTGCAGCTTAAATAAAATCGTTTTAACATGCTCAGCATTAATTGAATGAAAATATAAGTTTATTTGCTGGCAAAGGCAGTCAGCTTTGTTGTGTGTGTTTCTGTATATTGCTCTGTGTATGTGTTGGTTTTTGTAAAAGGAATTGAAGCACATGCATCTGTATTCATTAATATTTGCATCAGCTTTTATTACAGCTCTCAAACATATTCTTCTGTTCATTTTGAAGTCGAGTTTTTAATTTAAGTTGGCAAAAATGAGCAATAAAACGAATTCCAACGATTTTTAGTGTATTGGGCGAGTGTAAAAAGGTATCAAATTATGCACGCAAGTGTGTGTGTGTGTGAATGTGGGTGTCACACATACTTAATTTTTGTAGCCTACATACATTTATATTACGAATAAGAAATTAAATTGCAATTCCTTTTAACATTCTTGTTAATTCTTGGCTGTACTTTTTGCTCGGTCCAATTTTGGAGCAGGATGTTTGCAGTTCAGATGATTGTGCCAGTTGCTGTACTTGTACGTTGGCTTGTTATGCCTGCGTGAAGGTGTGTGCGTTGCTGGTTACAAGGATTTGAGTTTTATATAAATTTGTATTAAATGTTGTTCTTTCAATCTTACAGGCCAGCTTGCCAACTGTTGGACGACGGCTTTTATGTCTCTTTCAGTTTATGTGTCTCTGTGTGTCCTTAAAGAAATTTGAGTTTCGTTCTACTTGAACGTGAGCCAAGCCATTTTTTTTTTCTTTCTTCTTTTTTTGTTTTGAAAGCGCTATGCTTGTTCGTATAATGAAAATAAAAAATTGCCTGGAAATGAAATAAGCTCAATTTCTTTTTAGCTGTCTTGATTGTTCTACATATTGTATGTCAGTCACGTGTTGCTTTAAGCGCTTCGTTTGCTCCTTGTTTTCTGCTCCTTCTTCTGCTGCTTTATGCTTCCGTATTGGCGTGCTTTTACTTAAGTAAATGTAGTTAATTTTTTTTTTTTTTATTTTTTACATTTTTATTATTAAGAGGCAGAAGTTCAATGTTGCGTTTGGCCAACTTCTCCATCGTAATGTTGCTTTTGCTGTGTGTGTCTCTCCACTTGTTGGCGATTGTCAATGCTTGACATTTAAGAAATGTATATATAGAATTTATAGAATTATATCTATATTTTTGTTAAAGATATTTTTTCGTCGAATTATTTCCCATCATTTTTTTTAATAAAATTTTTCAATATTTTTCAATTCCTATTTGAAAAGTCATTGTAATACTGTAAGAAGATTTCGTACTCATAACTGTTTATTGAAGGAAAATTGAAATTATTTCTTTTGTATATAATGTGTGTATGTATGTATATGTGTATGTGTACGTAATGTTATTATATCTTAATTTTATTAAAAATATTTCAAATAATTTACCATTAAAGTAAAGTTGAACAGAGTAGAGTAGAGTACTATGAACTGTAGTGTTGTAGAGTAATTTAAAGCAGTGGGGTTTATACGCTGATGAGGGAGAGGGAATCTTTTACACTTTTTTTTTGAAAATGAAGTGGAAAAGGGGGGGCAGTTATTTGTTTAGAGTAGATCAGCATAGTATATTTAGCTCAAGTCGCGAAGAGCAGATCTTACTACGAGTAATCAAATGTAAAATTGAATCGCGGAGAGTCGGATGAAATAGAGGAGAGTAGAGTCTTGCCATTAAGATGGATATATGAGAGTAGCTCTCAAATGTGTAAAAAAGAGTATTATAGATAAGGTATAGAGTATATCATAATAAAACAGAGTAACGTAGAACAGATTCAGATACAGTGATGAAACGTGCAGTGTCTCTATGTTGGGAGAAACTGTTTACAGTAGATCATTGTAGAATGAAATAGAGTATACTAGAGTAATATCAAGCGATGAAGAGCGGAATGCTTAAGAGAAGGGTAGAATAGACTATAAGAGGGTACAGTATATTAAAGAACAGATGGTTATGTATTGGGAAAAGGAAAGTATAGTACGAGTATAAGAGGTATAGGAGCATAATAGAGAACAGCGAACTAAGTTAAAGTAGCGAAGAACAATTTGCAATAGAGAACATATGAGAGTATGTTGAATGCTTTAGAGTAGGCTAGAACAGAGTATAAGAGGGTACAGTATATTAAAGAACAGATGGTTATGTATTGGGAAAAGGAAAGTATAGTACGAGTATAAGAGGTATACGAGCATAATAGAGAACAGCGAACTAAGTTAAAATAGCGAAGAACAATCTGCAATAGAGAACATATGAGAGTATGTTGAATTACATTAAAGTAAATGGTAGCTGAGGAATGATAGTTTTGAAGTTATTGCTATTGGAAAGAGGGTAGCGTAGAGTATAATAAAGTTCGTTAACAAAGCAAACGGCAAAGATTACACCAGATTAAATTAATCTAGAGAATAATGTTGAATGGTGGGATAATGCAGGGAAGAATGATAACATTGGGAGTATAAAAGTATATTTTATTAGAGAGGAGTGAAGTATAATAGAAAAACGTATTATTAGTTTTATAGAAGAGACAAGGCTAGAATAAATTTTAATTGTTAGAGAGTCTAGTTGTATGCCAGTGTTTTTACTTGGAATTTAATAGATTGTAATAAATGACCTCAAAATATATTAAAGTGAGCAAAATATTATAGAGCAGATGATATAATAATTATTTTTATATAGATGTAAAGATGCTTTTCATTTACTTCTCAGCTAATTTCACTTACCCAACTGGTTTAGAATAAAATACTGCGTTTTCTCACCCGTCCTATCTCAAATATAATATAATTGCTAAGTGTTTAATTGTGCCTTAATAGTCGTTTTGTTATAATTTCCTTCTTCGAATAGAAGCAACTTTATGCTTTCGTCTCCTTTTGCAAAAGTATAATGAATTCTGGCCTAAGGGAATTTACATTTTTCCCTCCTTTTTTTCATTTCAACACAATCTCAGCCAAAGCCGTGATGTCGCACAACACTCCAACACCATGACGCTGCAAATAATCTAAAGCAGAATATTATAAGTATAATAAGGCGCCACATTAACGCCTGTTGCTTGAGCAAACACTTTTTATTTTTAATTTGCTTTTGCTTTTTTCATATTGTGGTTTGACTGTTTTATTTAAAATGCTTGTTTCCGGCGGAACTTTGGATTTGTATGGGTTTATTGTTGCTATTTATTGTGTGCAGCTTTTATAATTCTTATCACGCAGAATGCAAAAAATCCAAAAAAAAAAAAATAATAAATAAAAGCAGTGAGGAAACCAGAATACTTCTTTAACATTAAAGTTTGTGTTGCTTTTAATTTTCAAAAAAAAAGAGTTTTCGCCACAAAATAGTTTTAAAGACGGACAATTATTATTTATTTTTTTATTTCGACATGTTATGCATATTTTTTTTTTTTTTTTTTGTCATTTACGAGGAGTAAAACTATTTTGTTTAAAAACAATTTTTTCAATGCAGTTTGATTCGAACGGAAGCCGGATACATATGCGTTTCCGTTGAAAATTACATTTTAAAAGTAATTACACGAGCATATGGTTAGCCATATGTTAAACATGTTTTGCACATATTCATTTAAATATCAAAATGAATTTGTCTGAAAAGGAAAACACAATTTAAAAGTTATCATTAATATAATTAAATAAAAAATAATTAAACAAATGCAGACTCAACTAAAATATAAAAATTGTTAAATAAAATAATTGTTGGGCATTCAACAATACTAGTCAGCTGCTTAGAAGGAATCCCATTTCACTCCATAGTGGGTAAAATTGCTATGGTCATGCATGTATATTGCCTTTACTTCACTTTCCTTCCCTTTCCGGGTTTTTTTTTTGTTTATTACAAAAATGTAATTTTTGCCTACAGCCTAAGCATATGCTATGAAGTATATATGAGCGGCATTTTTCATTATAATATCCTTTTTCATCTTTATTAAATTGTTAATTTGCTCTTGAGGTCCACTTTCATTTGTTCTTTATTACTTTATATATATATATATATTTTTATAGTACACACTTAACGCTGAAGGCGCTCTGTGCTTAATGACACCACTTGTTAAGTCAAAAGTGTCCAACAAAGACGTTCTTTTCTCTCACTCCTACTCCCTTTTAACTGTATTTCGTCTGTCAGTTCGTGCAGACATTTATGGCAAGTAATACCTCTGGCTATAAGTTCAAACGTAAATACGAAATGAAAAATAAATATAAAGGATTTAACATTTCAGATTTAATGCACAAACGCTAAAGCAGTCGAGACATTAGATTTACAATGTTTATATCATTTTTGGAGTCCATAAAATAAATACGGCAAAGATTTATTTATTAGAAATGCTAAATATTTAATTAGGAATGTCAAACTGAAAAAAGCAGCCTAAAGCTATGCTCTCTTACTGTCGGTACCATAACCAACTCTACTATACTCTACTACTCGCTCCTTTTATTTTAAACCACCCTGATTTATGATTTTTTTCCAACAACTTTAATTTAATACACTTTCATCTTTTACCTCTGTAAAAGCTATTTTTGAAGAATCTACTTTTATGTCTCCTCGCTTGTCTCATGCTGGACCTCAAACCATATTTTTCAAATTCCAATCAAAGTCAGTTTATAGACTAACAAAAAAAAAAAACCAAACATTTTAAAATTAAATTTGAAAAGATATCTTTATTGTTTAAGAAATTAACTAAATGTTTCGGGTTTAAATTATGTTGCATACTTTTAGGCTTAATGAATATTTTGAAAGTTAGTTACAAGAGAAGATATTGTTATATTCTAAAAAGATCTTATAGCAAAATTAATCTTCTCCACTTTATTAAATAGATTTGTATTTTGAGCAAAGACTTGTGGCAAACTCTTTACTTTGAGAACAAAATTTTCAAGTTCCAGTTCTCACAAAACCAGGTAACAAAATTAACATCTTTTGCATTAAATTTGAGAAATTTGCTTTTCTGTTAAAATCAAATGATTTTAAAATAAATATATAACTGAAATGTTGGCTGGGCTTAATAAAGTTTTCATTATAATAATGTTTATGTGTGCGCTCATTTTTAGCCATACTTTGTTTAAATATTTTTCCTTAGCATAACTTTGGGCGGCGGAGCTCATGAATGACACACCATTGTCACAAGTAAGTATAATCGTCGTTATTTTGTTTGCAAATTTGTCTGTCTACTTAAATGCCAATGAGTTCTAGTGTATAAGGATATGGCTGTGTTCTTGATGTTGTTGTCTTTGGCTGCTTTTGTTATTTTATTCAAACTCAGAACGGCGGAAATACCGAAAAGTGTTAAAATGCCATTATTGTTGGAAAATGTCAACTGCTTTTAATTGGCTTTTCTTGTTGCTGTTGGTTTTAGATTTCCTGGCAAAAATTTCTTCTTTTTTTTTTGTTTGTTTTGTTTTTGCAACATTGTCTGCTATAGTTGCTGCTATTTTTATACGTTGATTAGTAGAAAATGTTCGCCTGTTTTTTCTAAAGGATACCAGTAAAAATTGTATTGTTAATATTTGTTTCAAAGATATTTTTTCGTTTTTTCTCTATATCTTTGGTTGAGAGTTTCTAGAGAAATTAACACTCCCCTGCATATACTTCCGACTAAGTTATATACTCCTACAGAGACTACAAGTTCAGAAATGTAAATAATTTAGTGTGTTTAATAAGTAATTGAAAGGAATATGGTAAAGGTTTTTTAAAGTTACTAAAATGTTTTCGTTAAATTCTAATATATTTTCGCGTTACTTCTCATCATAAGAGTTTCTATTGCACTCGCACAGAATACTTATTATAATTAAATTTTATATTTTGCTGGCAATAACAGAAATAAACATCAACAACCCTCCACTCACAAAAGCTGACGTTGGAATACAGTGGCATTATAAAAATATCGTAAACATTTGTGTTGCTTATGAACGAACGAACACCTTTTATCTAAACTGGTGTTTTCTCTCTTTAATGCTGACCATAATCTTGTATGGCTTCACGTTGCCTGAAATGTATTTAGATAATTTTATTTTATAGTGGCCATCAATATACGCACATATATTTTTTTTTTTTTTTTTTTGGTTTCTCCAGCAGTTTCATTTATAAACACCCTCATAATACAACTTGTGTATTGGTATATGCGTTTTATCTATAACAAGTGTTAAAAACATATATCAGTTTAATAAGCTTGGCACGTTTTATGATTGTGTGAACATACTTTATGGCAGTCGAATGTTGTATACATACGTAATATGTGCATACATACACACATACGTGAATGCATACGTGAATGGAGATGAAAATGTTCATTCATTTATAAAAAAGAGCGACCACAACAGGGGAAAACGATTATTATGTGAGTACTTGTTATACTCGCATGGTACAATTTGATTATTATCGAGACGATGGTTATTGTAGGAATCGTTTATCGCAGCTCCTGGATAACGTACTACGCTCTACTCTATACACTCTACTGTACATTTTAATAATTGTTTTCTCTTTGGAATGCTGCTACGGAAGAAACGTGAGGGTGCATATGCTCAGATGTATGTATATTATCGATGAACAAGTTTTTTGTGTCCTGTGAAGTGGTCAGAAGTATTAAGTGACCTTCACCACATCAATACTCCAATTAAAGTTAAGCCATGAGATATTCATATCATTTGTAGTTGACGAAATTATTAACTAGGTCAGCCAATGATGCCTTTAGATTCTACTTCAATCTACTTTATTGCATTCTCTTTCGTTCCATGTAAATCTTTCTTCTCTTTTCAATTATATTTTCTTCTATTTGATTCTACTCTATTCACTTTTAGTATATCTAATTCTACATATTTCAATCAAATTTCGTTATAGCGCGTTGCAGTTTTTTCTTTTTGTTCTCTTTTATTCTATTCTTTTTTACTTAAATTTATTCTATTCCATTAGTATTTTGTTTTACTCATTCTATTGCTTCCAATTATATTATGTTTTATTGCATTATATTTCATTTCTATTCTATGTTTAATTCTATTCTATATTATTTTGTTCTATATCGTTCTAATCCATATTGTTCTATTATATTTCATTATATTCTTTATTATATCATTCTATATTATTCTTTCGATATTATTTTCATCTTTACTATTATTTTTTATTCATCTATATTATTCTATTATATATCACACTACTCTTTATTATTCTACTCTATATTTTTCTATTCTATTCTATTTTGTTCTATTTCACCTTATTCTCTTCTTTATTATTCTACTCTATATTTTTCTATTCTATTCTATTTTGTTCTATTTCACCTTATTCTCTTCTTTATTATTCTATATTATTCACTTTTATATTATTCTATCTTATATTTTCTATTCTTTTCTATATTATTCTATACTATGTTATTCTTTTCTTTATTATTGTATATTATTCTATTCTATATTTCCTGTTTTCTTCTATATTATTTTATGCTATGTTATTCTTTTCTATATTTTTCTATTCTACATTATTCTCTTTTTTATTATTCTATATTATTCTCTTTTATATTATTCTGTTCTATATTTCCTATTCTCTTCTATATTATTCTATGCTATGTCATTCTTTTCTATATTATTCTATTCTACATTATTATTTTTTTTATTATTCTATATTATTCTCATTTATATTATTCTATTCTATGTTTTCTATTATCTTCTATATTATTCTATTATATATTTTTCTATCCTTTATTATTCTACTTTTTATTATTCTATTCTATTTATTCTATTCTATATTATTCATTTCTTTATTATAGTATATTATTCTATTCTATATTTCCTCTTTTCTTCTATATTATTTTATGTTATTCTTTTCTATATTTTTCTATTCTACATTATTTTCTTTTTTATTATTCTATATTTTTCTCTTTTATATTATTCTATTCTATATTTCCTATTCTCTTCTATATTATTCTATGCTATGTCATTCTTTTCTATATTATTCTATTCTACATTATTCTTTTTTTATTATTCTATATTATTCTCATTTATATTATTCTATTCTATATTTCCTATTCTCTTCTATATTATTCTATGCTATGTCATTCTTTTCTATATTATTCTATTCTACATTATTCGTTTTTTATTATTCTATATTATTCTCATTTATATTATTCTATTCTATATTTTCTATTATCTTCTAAATTATTCTATTTTATATTATTCTATCCTTTATTATTCTACTTTTTATTATTCTATTCTATTTATTCTATTCTATATTATTCATTTCTTTATTATTGTATATTATTCTATTCTATATTTCCTCTTTTCTTCTATATTATTTTATGTTATTCTTTTCTATAATTTTCTATTCTACATTATTCTCTTTTTTATTATTCTATATTTTTCTCTTTTATATTATTCTATTCTATATTTCCTATTCTCTTCTATATTATTCTATGCTATGTCATTCTTTTCTATATTATTCTATTCTACATTATTCGTTTTTTATTATTCTATATTATTCTCATTTATATTATTCTATTCTATATTTTCTATTATCTTCTAAATTATTCTATTTTATATTATTCTATCCTTTATTATTCTACTTTTTATTATTCTATTCTATTTATTCTATTCTATTTTATTCATTTCTTTATTAATGTATATTATTCTATTCTATATTTTCTCGTTTCTTCTATATTATTTTATGCTATGTTATTCTTTTCTATATTTCTCTATTCTACATTATTCTTTTTTGTATTATTCTATATTATTCTCTTTTTTATGTTATTCTATTCTATATTTCCTATTCTCTTCTATATAATATTCTATGCTATGTCATTCTTTTCTATATTATTCTATTCTACATTATTCTCTTTTTTATTATTCTATATTATTCCATATTATTCTCATTTATATTATTCTATTCTATATTTCCTATTCTCTTCTATTCTTTCGATATTTTTCTATTCTACACCATTCTCTTCTTTATTTTTTTATATTATTCTATTTTTATTATGCTATTCTATATTTCCTATTCTCTTCTGTATTATTCTATTGTATATATTTAGATTCTATGTTATTCATTTCCATTTTATGTTATTCTATTCTATATTATTGTATTCTATTCTCTACTATTCTATTCTTTATTATTCTATTCTATTTTATTCATTCCCATTCTATGTTATTCTATTCTGTAACAGGTATATTCTGTTCTATTATAACATACAATACATTAATTTTTTCCATTTTACAATTGTATTCTGTTTTAATATTGTTTATTTCTATTTTAATATTTTCTATCGTCTCACTGCTCTTCGAGCTGTAAATGAAATCAAATAAAAGTAATAAAAAATCCGCTAAAAGGAACATATAAAACAGAAAGCAAAAGTAGTTTTCTAAGCTAATACTAATAATAATATTAAAAAAACGTTTGCAGTATAAAACGAAAATGAAAAGACAGACAGAAGCTGAAAGCCACACATACGCACAGCAATGCAGTAACACATATGAACATTCAAATTTATGACAGTTTAGATATTTCTTAACACGCGGGAAGTAGAAACGTTTTCTTCTTTTTAATTTTACAGCTAAAAGTGTTAAAAATATATAAAATACAACAAATAAAAAATAGTGGCAACAATACTAACAAAAATAAAAGCAGCCAACTACGTAATAATCCTTAAAGTGTAGTAGCTTGAATAACGGTCTCTACATGCTTAACGTGACACGAATACAAATTTCTAGCCATTACTCTTGTTTTCTTCAATCTCCCACTCTCCCGCTCGCACATCTCTCACCAGAATCAGAAACACTTGCAAGGAGGCATACTAACACTAATACTGCACTAACACAAGCACAGCTACTGCACTCTGGCACGCATTTGAAGAAACGGCATGCATTGCACTTCCAGAGTATTTCCGTTTTATTTGAAACAGAAAGGATGAGGAGAAGAAGGAAAAGAAATTTAAATTCTAATAGAAAACTATAACGCTGAAGAAGTTGGCTACGGTTCCTTGCTGGTAATAAAAATGCTTTGTTGGCTCCTGCTCTAGAAACAGCCAGACACAATGTAGCACTCTCAGCGGAGCTGAAAGTTTTTAAAGCATTTAATAAGATTTTTTTGTTTAACTCTTTTTTTACACTGCGGTAAAAAATTTATGATTTTTTTTTTTTTTTTGCCAAAGTTTAATTGATATTTTGGGAATACTCGGTGTTCTCTTTTAAACATAGAAGGAAGGAAATAGCAATTGCTTAAAATTACTTCATTTTCCCCTTTATATTTTTATGCGAATTATAGATAATAGTCTCTATTTGAATATTTAAATGCAAAAAAGCTGAAATTTTCTTAATGGAGGTCAATAGTAAATCGCTTTCTTGGAAGAGCTAGAGATTTAAGGACCTTCTAATTAAAACTGTACTGCAACTTTAATTTGTATTCTTCAGCAGTTTTATATTGCGTGGAAAAGCATTAAAGGAAAAAAAAAGCTAAGCAGTGTTGCCAAGTAAGAAAAATTAGTATTCTACTGAATATTAATTTTTGCGAAATTTATTTACTGTAAATTTCTAATTAAAATTAATGGTTTCTATAAAAAAATCTTCTAATTAATTTTTTTATTTTTTTTTTTTTTTTCAATTGCCTCATAAATATTTTGTATTGATAATGTTTTTAAAATTTAATTATCTGCCTGAATGTGCTCTTGTTAGCTTCAAGTGATTGAGCAGAAATAATTTCCACTTCAATCAGTTGCTTCTTGTGTTTTCTGCAGGCTTCTCTTTAGGCCTTATCCATACGATTAAAAATTTTTTTTACTTTTAAACAAAAGAGATACTGAGGCCCTGCCAGATTCCAATTAATGGAATTTATATTGTGATACTTTTATTAATCTTTCAATTGCTTATTTCCTTTTGTAATATACTGCTTATTAACTGCATTTTATCGTACTTTGAAAATTATATTATTTAAATTCCATGAATACTAAAAGACAAATAAATGCGAACAAAAGAAGAACCAAAATAAAATTGCTCAAAAGACAGACGCTTTAAATTTATGATAAATAAGTAGAAGCGAAACCCAGAACACAACGCATATCAAATTATAAATACTGTAAGGATTCTCAAATAAAAAAAAAAAAAAAAAAAAAATAAGGAAAAAAAATCAGTACAATACAATAGAAGACGATGACTGCTGGTTGTTGTTAATGTTGTTTGTGCAGCAACAACATTATGCTTAAGGCATTGTGGCAGGAACAATAGTAATAGTTATAGGAAAATACATAAATTTTGATGAATCTCAGCGAAAGCTTTTCAATGCTCATGCATACAAATACGAATAAAAATTCCGTAAAATGGTCTTGTATTTATTACTCATTCCCATTTGAGCGTAAATTTATTCTAGCTGGTGCTCCTGTTGCTGTTGCACTAGATGTTGTTTGTGAAATTTTTGTGGCCCAGGTAGTACATGTTGCACATGTATCTGCTATATACATATTTAGATATTAGTTATGCCACATCATTCACTGTCTGCAAGGATGCTTCTATGCTATTCTTCTTGTTCTGGCTTATAATTTAAAAGGACAGGTGTGTGTGCGTGAGGGAGAGAGAGAGAGAGGGAGAGCGAGTGGGATGGAAATTTGTTGTGACTGCTGGTATTGCCAAACGAAGCCCTGCAGTTCAAATTATGTTTACATGACGATAGTACACGTTGCTATGTGGACGTTTAAAATTTCGCGCGACTGTACGTTAGTATCCTTATTTTAAAATCAAATTCCATAATGATCTGTACTGAATGAAAACAATTCCTCTTACTTTCCGAAAACTGTCCACATTGTAATTGAGAAAAAAATCTCAATAGAACACAATATTTGCAATATATATGAAATTAACACCAGCGAATTTGATTGAAAAAAAAAATAAGGAATGAAAAATAATTGAGGAAAATCATGCACAGACCCCAAGTGAACTGTTGGTAACGCTCACTTTTAAAAATTCCAATAATCACGGCAAAAACACTGTCTAATATTATGAGTTCAAGTTGCATTTTGTTTGCGAGTCGTTGCATGTATGTATATTTGTGCGCGTATGCACTATAATGAAGCTAAAACGGCTGCATGTCTGTGCTGGCAGCGAGTCCTTGTTTGTATTAATATACATGTAGCCTAAGTCTGTATACAATAAGCAAAATAAATCCCTGCACGTAATCTAGTCTAATAATAAATTTTTGTAGTTGTTGTTTTAATGCCCTCCTACGTTCTGCTACTAGAGGAAGCTGATGACGCTTCGAAAAAAAAAAATAACGAGCTCAAATTCATAATTCAAAAATTCATATATTTTTCCATAACGCCGCCAATGGCGCCTTCATTTATGCTACAAAAATACTAAAAACAAGCAAAGCCAGGAGCAGCAATAACTGCATCAACATCATATTCATTATGCAGCATCGCGTATTTATTAAAGGTAAAATATCCATAGTGATGAACAGTTGTGAGCAAATGAATAGCAGTGGCACTTTTTTTGTAACAGTAAGCAATGAAAGAAAAAAATTTAATTTATTGAAATATATTTGTCTATCTAACATAACCTGTTGCCAGCAAAAGCAATTAAAATAAAGCAGTTACTACTCTTGGCAAAGCTGTGCTAAAGCCGTAAGCTCTGCTTTAAGCCAGCGCCAACAAATAACAAAGCTTGCGCCACTAAGAAATATACGACTACTACGACTTACTAATATGTATTAAACAAATGAGATTGGTTGCTCAAATGATGTTGGCGTAATTCGTAGGAAGAAAACTACAAAAAACACTATAAATTTTTCCACTTTCCGCTTGCATTCGCAAGTATGCACTTCACCGCAACTGGCAAACGTCAGGAGGGAAATAGAAGGTGGCATGACAGTGCTGAATCTGATAAATTGCTTACAGTTTATGATGTAGTTGTTATTGTCAAAGTACTGTCTCGTCTCATATGGAATTGCATAATTTATTTTCAAGTCGAAAACAAAACAAGACAGATAATATAAGTCCTAGAAAAAATTAGCAGAGTTTTGGCTTTTATATAAATTTCAGGTAAATTCAATATTTAAAAAAAAATTAAACTATTTTATAGCAGCTAAAAGGAGAAATTAAAAACTTTTAAATTTTTTTTAAACAGCAAAAGTGGCTGCAAAATAGTTTGTAAGATAAGAAGAAGCATATGATAGTACTCCTTTCTGTGAAAAGGATTTTCCAGGCATTCAACTTTTTTTTTTTTTTTTTGGTTTTGCTTTTGCTTTTGGAGAGTGTATCTGAACAGATGTATTTTATAATGGATGAAAAGTGTATGGGAGTGAAAACATTTAACACAAGAGCTGTTAGGGCTCATGAGAATTTCTTTTTACTGCTGGCGGGGTCGATAGTACTCTTATACGCAGCTGATGTCCGCTAAAAAGTGGACGAGCAGTGTTTTGACTGATAATATTTCCACATTGATATCCTTTCAAGTAAAGTGTATAAACGAGCAGAGCAATTTTTAATTGAGTGTTTTTTGGTTCTAGGATAATAGATTATTTTGTACATATTTATTGACGTGCAGTGTAAAGGGAATTTGAAAAGAAAATGCTCAAAAAGCTGATTTCTAAGAAAAAATAACGCAACTTCAATAACAAAAAAAAAAAAAATTTCTTTTAATTTTTTAAAAAAAAAATTTAAAAAACATATTAAGTAAAAGTATTTTTAAGAAAAAAAAAATAATTAAAAAATTTTATATGTATTTAAAAGTCCAACATTTTTTATTCCTTTTATGAGAAAAGTTCATAAGCTTCCCTAATGAAAACTGAAGGATAAAAGAATGTTGCTGGCGGGTTTTCCATTCTGTAGAAGCGCAGCTCCTTCTAGTCATTCCGATTTGGTATCAAATACTTCCCATTTAGTTTATAACAAATTAAAGGCTAAAAAGTTTGGCCAACTTGGCCGGCCTAACTTCAATCTAATTGATCATTTATTTCTTAGGAATATTAATCAAAAGGCAAAAGCAATTGGTTGTACTATTTCTCACCAAAATGTTTAAAAATTGCTTTGCAGCTTTTGCCACTTTTTTTCTTGTTAATTTGTAAATGACTTAAGTATCAGTATTTGAAATACAAAGATTTTGTTTGTACGACGATTCGTTAAAAAGTAGAAAAGAAGAAGCATTAAAAAATCTCATGAGATTATTTGTCATTAGTTATACGAGTATAGGACAATACGGTGTTGAAGACCTTTTGGTTAGAAAGACAGAGCCCAACACTCTCTAGTAAATAAACTACAGATTATATTTTTAAGAAAAATATTTAATGCCTTCAATGGATGTTCCAAAATGCGATTTAAATAAAATAGGTATCAAAAGGAATAAAGGAGTCAAAAAAGGGGTCTTCCTTGGGGACACAGCAGCAAAGCTGCACACCAGTGGTCAAGTTTTTGTACTCCTACTCGATTAGAGTTTTTTTATTAATTAAAATTTTATAATTTATAATTATAAAATATATAATTTATATATATAAATATAATATATAAATATAATTTAATCAAATAATATAATTTTTTTAATTAAATTTTAAATATATTTATTTACTTGAGGTAATTTTCCGTTGTTGCGGTGAAAAAATTATTTTCCTAATTTTTTTTTCTTTTTTTTTATATAAATTTTTTTTATTTTTTCCATTTTTACCATTTTTGTAATCAAACTGAAGTGGCAAATAAAATATGATTTTTTAATCAATTTAATAAAAATCAATGAGTGGTACATTTTTCTCTCATCGTTAAGCTAAAAGAATGATAAGAACAATTTTCTTAATAAAGAATGTAAAAAATGACAGTGAATCCCATACACATTTCTCTAGTAAATTATTTATAGTAATAAGATATCCTGTTAAATGAAAAATATTCCTTTAAATCTCATTGTGTGTTAAAGCAAGGACGATAAAACTAATACTGGCAATTGCTTAAGGCTCTATGGTCACCAGGCATAAAATGATGACACATCTGACTTTATATTTATAGAAGAGAAAGTGATTTTCCTTCCAGCAGCACTTGTATGAAAAACCTGTGCAGCTCATATGACAATTCCAAACAGATCCTTCTTTATTGTAGCTTATAAATTATTTCTTACTATTCTCATAAGTATTTTGAAAATTTAGTTTTATTTTTGGATTTTTTTTCTTTTTTTAATTTCTTATTATTTAAAATCTCATTTTAATGATTTGGCAGTTAAGTGGTAATTTCTTAATAAAATGGGAATGAACCACTTGTGCACACATTTAGAAAAGAAAAAAATAATAAGAAAATAAATTTGTGTCCTTTTTTACGTTTTTCCTGTTGCTGTCTTTAATGTTGTTTATTACAAGTAGAGATATTTTGCCATGCCAACCCAAAATGGCTTTGAAAAGGGAAAACAATTTTAATCAAAATTGACGTCAACAAATATAAACCACTGCAGCTGCATGCAATTGTCCGATTCTTAACAAATAAGCTAAAGTGATGCAGTCTCACGAAATATGACAATTAAAGGACCCCTATACCAAAATTAAAAATGAAACGAAGGGAGCAGATTTAAAATATTTCTGTATTAAAAACACTCTCTACTAAATATTCAAGCCTCTGTTAGCACTAAAACCAATTTTTTGTGTCCCTGGTGAAATTTCAGTACTAAAATTTCAGTTACAAAATTATAAATTAAATTAATTAAATTTTAGTACTAAAATTAAAGTACTAAAATTTGTAACCTCAACTGGTAGTACTAAAAATGTTATCATACTTCTTTAGCACTTCGTCTAAGTAGATCTGTATATTTACATAAATTGTACTAAAATATTTTAGTACTTTGCAATTGAGCGTGAAATGAACAGCTGGTTCATTTTTATAAAATGATTTCAGTTTTTGGCACAAGCCAATAACCGAAAACTAAAAATTTAAATTCCCGTTCCAAAATAAATGCAATTTAAATGCAAAAAATTTTAAGTACTAAAAAATTAAATTAAATTATGAATTCTTATATTGATAACATAAATGATTGAAATAGAAAAAAAAATGTTATTTTACAACATTTGGGTAGTCAAGCCTCATGTACTAAAATTGCTTTCAAAGATAAAAATGCTTAACATTTTATATTACTTCTAAAAAGGTAATTAAGCGTGAAATTGGCCTTTTACTGTGGAATGATTATTTTTTTTAATGTCCTTAAACATTTTATATGAAAAGTTTTTAGTACTGAACTTGTTTAATGGTGAAATTATTATATTAAACTAGTTTTTAAAAAGCTGCCGACTTGTACAGTACCAAAAATAGTTATATAAATATGTAAAAAGTTTAATTTATCTTTAAAATACTAATATTTATTTGACATTTTCAGTTCACAAATTATCCTTGTATTGTAGTTTTGTGACTTTTGATGTGCCTTTAATATCCAGCGAATGAATATTTTAACAGAGAGGAGCAGGTTGTGTTATTAAAGTTTTAATTAAAAAGAAATTTAATTTTTTTAATAAAATATAAGTTATTTTTTATACGTCTTTGACATTTGTAGGGTATTTTTCCAGTTTCTACTAAGAATGTCCTTGTATTTTTGTGTCTGATATGACAGCAATATGGAACAGAACCTGATGCTTTGAGATCATTTAAGATTAAGTTTTTTCTTCTTACTTTTGCTTTGTCATCACTACACAAAGAAACAAAGTTGAACACGTTATATACTCTGCAGGATTCATGGTTTTAAGTGAGAAGGAACATGAGTATCTGTCCGTTTGTGTGTGTGTGTGTGCATGTGAGACTGTGTACAGCTTTATTATCCCATATTACGATAACTTAAAAAGAGTTGCCGTGGGCAACGCAATGCTTTTGTTCATTCTCTAAAAGCAGCCTCTTATTTTTTACTTTAATAAAAACGAGCAAAACAACATCGCCAAGGCGGAATTGCTTATAAGGCGAGCATGCAGTGTGCTCGACGATACCAGTTGCTCCTGCCACTACAATAATTGTTTACAGTCTTTGCTCTTGTGAAATTTTCTGAGGGGATTTTTTCACTGCCTTTTCTTATCACTGCGGCTGACTTAATAAATACCAGCTTTTTAATATTGCTTTGCTTTTTCGTTACAACAGTTTGTAAATTAATTTTGCAATGAAAACTGTGGTAAAAAGCGAATCATAAAATGGTTTTCTTTTACACAAAGCAGACCGCTGATATGTAAGTATATGTGTCCGAGATCTCTTCTTTTATTAACTTTTTTTCTCACTGTTTAATTTACTCGGTTGCTTGTTTGAATTTGGTCCTTGATGGACAGCAGTTTTAAAAATTATATGTCTGCAGTCTGATCTACTTGCTTTCAATGTCTGTTATTTGCAGGCATGTTATTTATGCCTTTACGCATACCTTGGCATACTTTAAGGGGCATCAAAATTAATGTCCCTTAAGCAGTGCCATATGAAAATGCTCTTTTATGCAGATAATGTATATATTTTTTTTGTACCAGCTTTTTCCTGTCGTAATTTTATAATTACAAATTATATATTAAATTATTAATTAATATTTAATGTTGGGTCAACGAATTATTTAATAGTTTATTTAGTTTAGAATATAAGTTATTTTACATTTGTGGTGCCACTGTAATGTTAAACATTTGTCGCAATCCTTACTCACTGTTGCTCAGTTATTAATTTGTCTGCTATAGGTAAATATTATTTTTAAGTTGACATTGTTAATGTGGAACTGGCACTGATAAGGAAGTGATTACACCGCGTCGTAAGTGCAACAACTTAATTAACCGAGTTGCTCTCTAAAGCTTTCCAAAAAAAAAAAAAAAAAAAAAATATGCTCCTTATTGTACATTTTACATATATAAATAGTTAAGTATAATTGTCATAAAAAATTTATTAAAGTTTTAATTAAATTTTCTTAAACTATTCCGTATCTTTTCTTAATCTTTTCAGGTAAGTCAACATGAATGCATTTTTGAAATTAAAAACCCTCAAAATTTTCTGGTAAGTCGATGTCAATACAGGACTCCATTATATAGTTTATGTTTAGGTTGGTTATACAGACTGGCCAGCCAATGTCTTATTTATATTATATTAAATTAAATGGATATCTGAAGTTGTTTGAAGTGGAAGAGCGCAGGATCATCCGATGAGAAAAATTTGAAAAGAGGTCTGCACAAATGATATAATATGCAATCGTTCCTTAAGCAAAAAAAATTAACATTTTATAAGGCAATTTTTTTTTGGAAATCCAACCTCTTTGTTATGTTTCTCACTCTCAGCCACTCCTTTTCGGGACACCCATGATCGGCTTGTTAAGAAACTGGGTGTTACTGGGAACCAGCTGCTAATCCTAACGAGTTTATTCAATGTTTGGACATCTATGGTAGATACTTCGGAAAGAGAGTCGCAATATGTTTGGCGTGTAAATCACTTCATGGATCGATATATCTAGTTTATATCGAAATTCCTAAATAAAGGTCATATCCTTGCTAGCTGCTTTGTAACTAAATTGTAGTCCTTCCATCCAGTATATCCGCTAATGCATTTAATTATAGCAGGCATTGATGGACCAAAAATGTTATAAAGTTGGTGTACGATTATTCTGTGAAGGTATCTCTCGTTCCGTTTCTCAATTTCACATTTTATTTATAGACTATTTGGAATAAAATAAAAATTTCAGAAAATCTCTAAATCGGAAAACCTCTTTTTAATTTAATTAACAGCAACTGCTCGTAATTAATTAAGCGTTAATAGCAAAATCGGTTCGTAGGCATAACTTAAATAAAATAGGAAAACAAATTCGATTGTTTTAAGTCTTTAAAATTCATCCAATTAAACAGTGCAAGACTTTTTGGCAGCAATTATTTTCTCTATTCCTGCTGTTGTGCAATTTTCATCAAAGACATCAATCGTGTCTAGCAAAACTAAACTCAATTAACAGTATACAGGTTAAAAGTACCGATGATACATGATTTACAAACAACAACAACAACAACAACAACAAGAGCAACAACTAACGAACGCATTTCACTAAAATAATAATGATGCTGAAACTACACATACGCCTTGGCTGCTGTTGATGTTAATGACGATGTTGTTACTGACACTAACAAGCCTTGTTATAGTTGTAAAAGATGCATGTGTCAAGTGATAAACGTGACATGATAACAACAACAACACCTACAACAACAACACAAGCAATAGTAATAATACTAACCCAAAAAACGAGAAATAAAAAAAAACCTAACGAGTTACAGAGATAGATTTATGCACTCCAATAAAATCTACACGTAGTCAAATGTCTATGCGCACAACTACAGACACACGAGCATGTTGCTGCACTGTTACGGAGGAACACACATTAATAATGCAGCTACGATTCTTTGCTAGTTGCATACATTTGGCCAAACATGTATTACTTGAAGAAGGTCATTTGAAAAATGCCTCTAATGAAAAAATCCTGGGAGTTGCCAGCGGAAGTTAATCTCAGATGTTCTATTTTCCCATTTCCTATTATTATATATTTTCAAACCATCTGGCAACACTTTTCAGGTCTATTTATGACAGCTATGCAACCTCATTTTCCAGTTTCTTTTTAATGATTTTTGTTAAAAATTACTTTTGGAACTTCACTCGCATTTAAGTGCAACTACATCAATGTGTCTGTGTGTGTGTGTGTGTGTGTGTGTGTGAATTTGGTTTTCAAAATGAGATCCTAAATTTATTTTTCTCATTTTCCGTTCACTGTTCCTGTATTTTGTATAAAAATACTTTTGCCAGTTGTATGTGGTCAACATGTGTAACAAGTGTTAAGCTTCAGATTTGCAAAACTATTTTGCAGAGAGACTGCACACACACACCCACACACTTGAGGCCAGAAAATTGTGTAAATTTAACACACGTATACACATACACAAAGTCAAATAAATGAAATTACCGAGAGATCGGCAATAAAAGAAATATGACAAGCAAGTCTCTGGCTTAGCACTCCACCTTATTTTTAGGTATATCAGTAAAACATGGCCTGAACTTTTCTTTGTATTTTTTCTTTATTTTTAATTGCAAAAAATATATTTTTTGCCATATAGGATTCGATCCAAACAGGTACTGCCTTACGCTTACTTTCGGCAGCAGACAGCACTGCGAGGGAAACGCTAAAAGCAACATACAACAAAGTAAACTGGAAAAATAATGATATGCAATTGCCTGAGGGTTACAAAAATGTCCATCAATGGCTCATATGCCTTCAGAAGAAACTGGTTAAGAACGAGTCGTTACGACAGAACATACAAGCTCAAATAGATAATACAATAATCCAATATTTATCTCCCTAAATCCGAATAAACACAACAAAATGCGATTGGCAAAATTAAACGGAACATCACTAAATGATTTCATGCTTACCGGGCCGGACCTAATCAATGCCTTAATAAACATCCTTTTAGCAATTCCCAATGGAAAATTTACAATATATAGCGATATGGCAGAGATGTTCCATAGAATCATTGTACGGGAAAGCGATATGAAAGCTCAAAGATTCTTAATGGTTGGACACATATGTAATGAAAGCTTTAACCTTTGGCTTAAACTGCGCTCCACCCGTAGCCCATTATGGGCACCGCAAAAATCCCGAAGAGTTTAAGACACAATACCCGCGTGTTATGTGTACCAAAGAAATTTTTCCAAAGCTAGAATTTCACGGAGAGCAGTTAAGAGCGCAGTATAGTAGTTTTAATGCCAATGGAAAGTTACTGTTCACTTAACATTTACAAACTTTCGATTAGGGTTACTTCCCTGCAGAAAAATGTTCATACGAGCTAAATCAGGAAACCATCATTGTCACTTTATATCGTCTCCTCTTTAATCTATTTAATTTGTCAAAAAAAAAAATTAGGGACTCTTATAGGGCTCTTAGCAAAGACTCTAGTAGGCCATGTATAAAGTAGTTTCGCTCTAGCGGGAAGTATAAGTTTTCTGTTGAGATACCTTGTAAAATATTTCCTCTGCTAGCAATTTATAATAATTTCTTTTCTAACATTCATTTTAATAATATTTTTAAAATTTCTAATTAACTAAATAGTATGAGGGGGAATGGGCGTTCCTTTCCCGACTCTAGTAATCACAATTAATGTAATATAATATAAAATTTAAATAATAACAATTTTTTATTATGTAATATAAACAAAAAATTTTTATATCTCTATATATACATATAAAAATTACGTGTATGTTCGTGATCGATAAACTTAAAAACTACTGGACCGATTTTGACCAAATTTTATATGCATGCTCTATGGGCCGTAGCGAGGGTTTCTGTCTACGACAGATGGCGTAATATTTAGTTTTTTTGTATGTTTTGCCCGATAGTGATTAGCGCGATAACCCTTTGCTTTGTTTCGCTGACACCGTTAAGTGCTTAATCGGTGTGTAGAGGCCTTAATTAGCCAAATACCGGATCATACCTAACCTATTTTCGTGAAAAAAAATAAAGTTAAAAAAGTAAACAAACATATCTAGTTTTTAATGTCTATTTGCGCGATAAGCCTATACTGTATTTCTCTGAAGGCATTGGGTCCTTAATCAGCGTATAGTGGCGTTAATTAAAAACACTGATTTTGATTCCTTCCGAGAGGCAGTTAAAAATGAAAGAACATTTTGGAGCCAGCAACGTGGACGGGCCCAGCTAGTAATAGGATAAATATAAAAAATAATATACTTGCTTAAAAGGGTTTTTAATTAGTTTCCCTTTGTTGAAAATTAATTTAAAACTACGCAGTGCTGGAGAGTACATTTGCCGCCTGCCATTAAAATTCAACCCTGCATGATCAATATGTATTGCAAAGGAAATGTATTCCTCCATAAGGCTGACGAGCAAGCTTATTCAATGTGGCGTGTTTCGCCTTCCAAAATGATTTATCTTCTTATCTAGAAAGTCAACTGTGTAGTATATTTTACTTTTTCCCCCCACCACGTGCCTTAACCATTTATAGTGTACTTGCTTGCTGCTTCACAAGTGAACATAAAAATGGCGATAATTAAAATAAATTAATAATAACAACATACCCCTTTAGAAGAACTCAACATACGAGGGGTAATTTCATTGAACTTTATTGTATTTGAGTTACTTGGAGACAAACCAAAATTTCTATTACATGTTAATATTAAACACCAATTAGGATTTTTGCAACAGGACAATACAATGTTATTAAATAAAGATGGGAAAAAATGCAGCAGTTAAATATTAAACGAATTCAACATTTAATTGTCATTTAAATAAATCCCAAACGATTTTGTCCTTAACAATCGTAGATATCAGTTAATGTTGTGACACCAACATTATTTTGTATAATAAAAATGAAAATGGAAATGAAAAAGTTTCCTTCACACATGCTTGCTTGCTGTATAATAGCAGTACTCTCAAATAAATGCAGAGCCATTAACTACTCGAAGCGGTAGTAAAATAAGTGTAAAGAGAGAAAGGAAAGGATAGGAAGGAAGAAAGAAACGATATCTTTTAACAATCACTGCATCAGTGACAATATAATCAAATAAAAATGTGTAAAAGTATTGTCAAATGGTATAAAAATTAGATTTCCTTAGCTAAAGGATATTGGTTTCAAACAACGCCAGTGTTTAACATACACAGTGCAACAAAGTCTTAAAACTACCAGCAAGCGTGCAAAACCGAACAGTGTTATAAACGAAAAAACAAAAAAACACAAAAAACAAAAAAGCAGAAAATGAAAATAAAAACGAAAAGTGTTCGTAACGCAAACATAAGGGGGGTTTACAAAATGAATATTGAGTATGCTTTTAACCTTTGATTTTATTGTAAAAATATATAAAGATGTATGTGCACATCCCAACACCGAATCCACAAACACACACACACCACTCAAACACTCTCAAATCTGCATATAATGCACTGCACAACTTGTCTGGAAATAGATTTGAATTTTACGTGTAGTTTTGTTGTCCTTTTGCACAATATGCTGCAAAGTGCCCCTCTGCAAGTCAACTACTATGACTTTAATTGGATTGCCAAACGTTATGAGTGCGATTCAATTCCTTTTTTTTTTCCTTTTTTTTCCTTTTTTGTAATTTATGTCCAATTTTTTTCATTAAACTTGGTGGAAGCAATGAAAAATGCCCTTAAGGGTTTTCAAAAAAAAGACATTTTGGGATAAAAAAAAAAATTCTGCGAAAAACTAATAACATGGCATGAGTTGCAAGGACTATTTGGCAATGCCTCAATAGCTTTTAGATGCTCTCCTTTAAACTGAAATCTTGTTTGCTTTTACATGTTGTTTTTTAAACCATTTAACGTTAATAAACCTTTAAGGGTTTTACTAATTTCGTTACAGACAACATTTAAAAAATGCACTTTTTATTTACTAAAGTGTGTTTTATTAAACATTATGCAGTCCTTTAAATTGACATTTATTGCTTCAGTCAATTTGTAAACAGCAGTATATGAATACAACAGCACCTTGCTTTGTACTACCTGTTCTCCTTTTGTACTGTCCACGACTAGTAAAGTAAGTGCAAGCAAATGCTTACTAATAAACAATTACTTCGAAAATACTTCGAAAAAAGAAGTCCTTGCAGTCAAAAAAAAAAACCTTACAAATATTATACTTACATTATATTCAGCCGATATACATGTAAAAAGAGTTAGAATGGGAAAAAAAGCTACTAGATAGGGCCTAGGAGGACTTCGCTAAAGCACGACTGTATCCAAAAAAATTAATCAGAAATAATGGTTTTAAAACTGTTGGTAACGCAGTTGCTTTTAGTACTGGATTACAATATCCCTTTTTTTCAATACAGTACATAAAACTTTTCAGTAACGCAACTCTCTCTTCTTATTGAAACCAAATTAAAAGATACCCTATTACGTAACAGTTAATTAAGCAATGTGAACTAATTTACGTAACGCAGTTTTTTTAAATAACATTTTATATTATTTACGAGCCCAGGATGAACCGTGTTAGGGTTTTGCAAGCAAAAGTGGTTTTAATAATTATAATTAATTATAAGTATGTTGTTAAAATTAAATAATTTTTTTGTTGCGGTAACGCAGCTAAATTTATTTTAAATATTAAAAACAATACCTTGCTCCTTTATAATATATCTGTTTTTAGTAACGCAAACAATGTATATAATTTTTAATTAAATTAATAAGTGCTTTACTACAGTAACGCAATGCTTTTAAGCAGTAAAATGTCACAGTACTATATCAACCGGTCAATAATTATTTTATTAAATCTTTACGAGAATGTATTACTTTCAGGAACATAAAATAAAATGTTATTTTTGAGGAAAATGCTAAAAAAGTTGTTACTTTTTGTCATTAAAGTTACTTTTCGTAACATAGTAGTATGCTAGACTTGTCGTATCGCTAAATAAAATATTATATTATTAAGATACTGTAAGCTATGTTTTCTTGACAAATTCCTCATTTTTGACGCATTAATAAATTTTTCGTTACCCAGGTATTTTGTTTTTGGTTTATGTAAGACTATTGTGGCAGTGCTTTATAGAACCTCGTAATGATTTTGCATCATTTACGGTAAAATCTTTACGTCATTATTACAAGATACTGTAAGTTATGTTTTCTTGACAAATTCCTCATTTTTGACGCATTAATAAATTTTTCGTTACCCAGTTATTTTTTTTTTTTTTTTTTTTTTTTTTTATGTAAAACTCTTCTGGCAGTGCTTTATAAAACCTCATTATTATTTTGCATCATTTGCGGTAAAATCTTTACATCATTTTCATTGTTGGTAACGTAGTTCACTTCAGCAGAACGTAAAGCAGGTATTCTTCTCTGGGCAGATTTATGAAAACTATAATAAAATCTAAAAAACTTTCAATAAAATCCAAACAAAAATAAAAAGCAGCCAGTTGAAAATTAATGTCCTGCTTTAGCATTCCCTAAAATAAACCATCATCGAACTTTGTCTCTACCAACACCAACTAATGCCTTTTAAAAACCGTTCAGAGCTTTCCATCTTTTAATTCCTCCTTTTAGTTCGATGCTCGTATAAATTTTCATTATTTTATTTTTAATATCCAACTGCATGTTATTTAACTAGATTAATTTTTAAATGCCTGTAAGTCCTTCTCTTTGCAAGGCATAAAAAACAGGCAAACAAAATTACGTGAGCAGCTCCCACATATATAATATGTGTACATAGATTGCGATATTTACAAAAGTCCTTGTGAACTTAACGAGCATGTTTTTAGTCCAGTTAAACCGAAAGACAACGAAAATATTTCCATTACAATTTTATTAATGTTCACTCATTGTATTTCAATGCATTCGGTTATATTTACGTTTTAACCATAGAGACGCGAACTGACGAGCTTTTATGCTACTTATTGGTCCTGTGAAAGGTAAAATCCAAGGCTGAGTTGATGTTGCAAAAGGTTGTTAGGCAACGGTTGGACTTTGTGTTACGAAATTTTTGCCAATGCTGGAATATTTTATTAAATTGACCAGAAATAATTAAAAGGCTTTCGCTTCTAAGGTCCTTTTTCAGTGGATACGTCGAGTTTCTCATACAATATTTGAATAATTTATGCGGCGCCCGTTACTCACCTGCTGATAAGAAGTAGTTCTAATATGTATAATTTTTAAATCATAAAGTTGGCCCAGTTTCTGTTTGTGTTTAGTAAAAGCGGGATGCGCACTTGTTTTCTACGCTCTCAGAAGCTTGTAAAATAAACTGGTTTGTACATTAGTTGTAGTCCTACTCTGCTTCCATTGAGTTTATTTCTAGCAGTGTATTAAAAATTGTTCTGTTAAACTGGACGAACTTTACACTAAAAACTAAATAGTGAGGGAGACGGCTGGTTTGAAGCAGCATTTAAAATCAACTATCCTTCTCGTGTTGACTTAGTTTTGACTTATGAGATTTCTTAATTAAAAAGAAAAGAAAAAACTTTTGATTATTGAAAGGATTTCCTAGTCGTATATAATTTAGGCAACGAGGATCTAACGATTTGAAATTTATTTTAACATTTTCCGAAAGTGTTCCTCGGCATTATCCAGTAGGGTGGCAAGCAAAGAAGGATCCTTTAAGTTTACACTATTGAGTAACATTGAGCTTCTGGATGGTTATGCAGTAAACTAGGCAGTGTAAACTAGTCCTGTAATCAAGAAAAGTACAAAAAGTAGTCTGCTAGAATTTTTTCCCAACATTTTATTAGTTAAAGCTGGTCTTTGTTATATTTACAAAAATATGATATAGAAGGTCCTTGAGTTGAGAATAGTTAGCCGAATGCGGAAAAGTGTTGGTCAAAGGCTGCAAAGAGCCCTGCAAAGCTGTCGGCTTGATCATAAGGAAATAGCCACGCTCTAGGCAGGAATCGAACCTGCAACCTCCATTATTCATTCGTCTACGGAGGCCCTGGTGTTTTAGTATTGCTGCTACTTAAACTTTGGAAGATGGTTTTTCACCCCCTGACAATTTTTCATAGCAATAATAAAGAACGAACTTTGACCTACATGTTACTAATGACATGTAGGGCATGCAACCCCTCCACAGATTCAGCTACTACTTAATAAATACTTAAAATAAATTCTGTTAACATTTCGAAAGGAAGAGTTTTTTAATCCGTTCGCATTAGCATGCCCTCTATTTTTTAATTCTATTACAATGTTAGCAGTTCGTTATAAAAAAGTTAACACTAAGCACAAGTACAAGCTCTATCAATATTGCTTTTGTTGTGTAAAGCTTTTACATTGACTATAACAACAGCGCTAAGGCATGTAATTTAATTGCAATTAATTAAAAAAAAATGTGCTTTAAAGGCTTTGCCTTTACTATGAAGCACTCTGTAGTAATTAAGCTATTAGCTGAAGGTCTGTGTTAAAAGCCAGCAAAGTATAATTTAATTTATGAAAGCAATATTTTCATATGAATTCCTTTTAACTTTAGAGTTCATTTTTAATATTTACACAGTTTTTAATTAATTATGAAACTTTCTCTTTAAATATCTAATATTGTTAATTCTTGAACAAACTTAATATCCTGTGCTTATTTAGATAAAACTCTCCTTAATTAATTTATTGTGTTTTATAACTAAAGGTCAGATTATTGGGTTTGAAATGATAAATTATTATTATTATTAATAATAAATGCAACGGCTTGGCAACAAATGAGCCAAAATATAAAACTAACTATATACTTTATAAGCTAAAAGCTATGAAAAGCTATAAGTTAATTAACAACCTTGAGGTGGAAGACTTTACCAAGAGAGATTTATGAAAACATAAAAAGAGTGTGAAAGTAAACTATTAATTGTGTTACAGAAGAGAGCGACAGATGCTGTAAATAATGGTTATGGGTTTTTTAAATGGCATTTTTGCCAATTTATAACAGAAATGAATTTTTTTTTATTATTGACCAAGAAAAGTTCATATTTGCAAAGTAAATTGTAATTAAAGACTATTTGCCAATATCAAGATAGTCAGGAAATGACTTGGTTGTTGGCAGGTTGTGGATATTGCAAAGGCACCAACTAATAAACCGCAGTTACATAACAGCAAAAGAATGTATCGAAACTTTTCTAAATATCATTTTCAATTATTTGTAATGCCGCCTTTAGATTTTACTCAGCAACTCAGGACTTTGTTTTACTGATTTTTAAAAACAATTTTTTTTGTAATAAATAAAAACAAACCGGAAAGCTTTCGGCTAGGCCGCAGGAAAATACTTTGTATCTAGGGAGGAATCGGAGCCGCGATCTCCGGTTTCTGAATTTAAAAAGGTAAAAACATTCTCTTTTTCATTAAAGTAATTTGTGTTAGAAATAAGTAACATTAATAAAAATCTCAAAAAAAAGAAGGGAGTGCTCATGTGCGGAATAGCTAAGGAATTTTAAATTCCCCCCTCTCCACAAAGAAAAAATACTTATCTATATATTTATACAGTCTATCCCCTTATCAATTATCAATCCTTATTAATACTTATTTAAAAGTAAATTTGGTATTAATATTTTTGGAAAGCCATCTGTGATACAAAGTTAATGAAACTTATTTCATGTTTTATAATAAAAACCAAAAGCTCGTTAAGTGTCCTTTAACAGTTCGCTATAACAAAGATTTTTTTTTTTATTTTCTATTTATCTATTTTCTGCTTTTTTCTTTTATCCAAAACGTTAAAAAAGGATATATGGTTAACTTATTAAGGATTATTATATTTAGCAACCTTTAAAGTTTGTACTGACCGGGCATAGAAATCCTCAAGTTGTGATATGTATTTTTGAATTAAATTTACAATTTTACTTAAAATATGTTCACTTTACTTTTGAATGAAGTGTTAATGTAATTGAAAATTTTGTATTGGCAAGAATAATAATTCCTTAATCGTATTAGGCCCTCATTACATAGATTTGAAATACGTACTATAGTGCGTAGTCCTTGCCAGCTTGCTGGTTATTAACAGCAGATATTTATGTTGAAATATATATATATTCCTGACAAAAATACTTCTTTCTGCAATGCTTCAGAAGCCAGTTGGTCCTGCTTTTGTAGTCGTATTTGATTATGGCATCTTTCCTACTAATTGCAGTCCTACGTTTTAATCAAAATTTGCTAATGTTTTACTATTGTGGTTAATGTTACCTTTTATCTTCCTTTCCTCATAACATTATAGCATTCATACATTACAAGGTGCAAAAGGACATTTAACAATAATAACAGCAAAAACAAGTAAACAAATGGTAGCCAACACCAACAGGACAATTTAACTGCATGCATTACCAATGAACAAGTAACATTTATACAGAAACTAAATGTGTTGTCCTTGTTTATCTCTGTACCGTACCACATGCATTTATATGAACGCACACACGGATACGAAACACACTTTTGTAGTTGGGCCACCTTCGTTAGTAGGTTTGTTTGTTTGTTTTATAAAATCTAGTGGTCATAATCTCAGTTTGTGGTTAAAATGTTATATTTTACTTTCGGGCCTACAATTTTCATATACTTATGCGAAGCTAAATACAACTATATATTTTCTATATATGTGTACTAGTATGTGTGTGTATGCACTTGGCAAGTGTGTTAGTTAAATTTCTTGAGCTTTCGTTGCTTGTTAATAAAGCTATTACTAATTTTTGTGTTTCTGATGTTTGGTTTCACTTTATTATCTTAAATATAACAACACACTCACACCAACATATTCATCTGTTAACTGTAGTCCTACGTACACACACACATATATATATAAAATAGAAACTGCCAAAGCAAACTGGTTTTATTGGTTAACATTCGGTTTCTACCTTTTGTTTAAAATCTCTTTTCTTTACACTTTTGAAGATGCAAATACTATTTTCTGTATTAAAATTTGTACCTCGTCCTTTTGTGTTTGTGTGTGTATGCATTCGTGTAAGTTTGTATGTGCAACTTTAAAGGTTGCTATAGTGCCTTAGTGTGCTTATGACAAATGCTTTTTGCAAAATGCATTTGAAATGTTATAAGTTAGTTATACATGTGGTTTTACATTGTCTTTGGTTTTCAACCTAATGAAATGCAATTCACGAACACACACACAGCCACACTCGCCCAACCACTTTAACATTCAGTTGAGCGTGGAATTTTACTGGAATTTCAGAAAGAAGGATTTAAATTGCGGCTTTAAGAATGCACAGTTGTTGCGTAGTTTAATTAACATTTCAACTTGTTTAAGGAAAACTTGAGACTTTTTAAATTAAAGCCTTAAAAATTATTCGCCTTGGCCGTTCTTATGCAACTTTAAATTAAAGTTTATTAAATCAAAGGCTTGGCGAAGCTTCTTCTTTTCTATTTTGCTTTTTAAAAATTTTTATTTTTAGCTAGGAAATGCCTCATTTAGCCTGTTGAGAACTTTAAATATAAAATGAGGCAAATAAAATTTATGTACATCGCCCAGAATTAAAATAATTGCAAAACAATTAAATCCTTGCGCTTTCGAATATTAATAATTAAAGCAGGAGTACAAAGCCACTAAATTTTTGCAAACGGCTTTGATGGATTCGTGGCTTCAAATACGTTTGAAAACACTTCTAGTTTCTGAAAAATAACATACTTTTACACCATTTAACGAAGTAATATTTTCTAATTTTACTTACAAAAATTTTAACTCACAAGTTCCTCCTTGAGATTAACCCATTCCCAGCAATTGTACAGCCCTAAAAAGACACTTTAAAGAATTTTATTTTTTTACTTTTCATTACAAAAAGAAAAAAAAAGTTCAATATTTTTCATTTTAATGGCATTGGCCTTTAAAGTGTTAAAAAAAAACTTATAACAAAAATTTTAAAAATTAATCCACATATCCTTTTTTTTTGAAGAAAATTAATTTTACTTCGAAACAGCTTTCCAGGATAGGATTATTTTGAAAAGTGATTGAAATGTAATTAATATATAAAATAGCACACGCCTTCAGTCCTTTTATCCTTCAGGGTAATAACAAAAATTTCTTTTAATTTTTTTATAATAATTCGAAAAGTATTAAGAAACTTTTGCCCACCTACCCTTCTGAAACAAGAGCTTTTAAAAATTATTTTCATTATTATAAAGTATTTAAATAATCACAAATAAATTCTTATTGATTAACAAGGAAAATATTAATTTTGAAAGTTAACTCTAAAGTCAAGGATTCTTGGGGCAAGAAAAGTTTGTAAAGTAATTAAAAAGTCGAAAAAAATATTTTTCATTTTTTCCCATTTTTTTTTCTGGAATGTGTCAGTTTATTTTTTTTTACTTCAATATATTTTGAGTTGGGGAAAAATATTTAAATAAATGCAAAATATATTAAAAGTAAAATATTTTTATTTATATTTTTTACAATGAGAAATATTTTTGTATATCCTTTTTGATACAAGTTTGTTTGAAGAGAACTTTTAGAAACAGCTGAGGCTGCATTTGCTGCTATTATCCTGAAAGTTTAATTAATTTTTTGTTTTTTTGTGGTCATTTAATTGTTTTTGTATTTTATCTCAAGTTAATTTTATAAATAAATGGATTTTACCTGTTTGCAATGTCATTAGATTTTCTTATGTTGACAGTAGGGGCAGATGCCCATCTCTGTAAGCAAACTCCGATATCAGTTGTTGGATAAATGCTAACAAGCTTTATTAGTGTTAGTGTCAGTTGTAGGGCTAGTTGTAGTGTAAGCCATAGCGTTACTGGTGTCGTTAATGCAAGGGTTAGTGTGAATGGTAGCGATTCTGTTAGGGATAGTATTTGCTTTAACAGTAACGTTAGTGTTAACGTTATTGTTAGTGGTAGCGTTGGCATTAATGTTAGTGTCAGTGTAAGTTTTAGCGTTAATGTCAGAGTTAGTTGCAGGCTTAGTGTTAGTGTAGCGATACTGTTAGTGTTAATGTTAGCATTTCGGTTAGTGTTAGTATTTTGCGAAAACGTTAGTATTAGCGTTATGGTTAGTGTTAGCGATGCGTTAAGGCTAGTGTTAGTGTTATCATAAGTGTAAGCGTTAGTGCTATCATTAGTGTAAGCCTTAGTGTTATTGATGCGTTAATGTCATTGTTAGTCATAGCGTTACTCTTCTTAGTCTCTTGTTAATGATAATGTAGTTTCAGTTTTATGGATAGTGTTAGCATTAGTGTTATTGGTAGCTTTAGCGTTAATGGGAGTGTTAGTGTTATCGGTAGTCTAAGCATTAGTGTTAGTGTCTGTGGTAGTGTTAGTTTCAGTTAGTGTCGCGATTCAGTTAGGGTTAGTGTTAGTGATGCGTTAGTATTAGTGATGCGCTAATGTTAGCGGTACATATCGTTAGTATAACCGTTAATGTTAGTGTTAATGTTAGCATCAGTGACAGTGGCACTGTTACCTTAAAACTTAGTTTTAGTGCAGCGTTTTGTATACATACAGAAAATCACATTTCAAATGCATTTTATTTTATTTATTTTAAATAATTTTTGAAAAATCCTTTTTGTAAATTTATCAAAATTTTATACAACAACTTCTGCATAAACTATTTTCGGTACTGTCTGAAGAAAGCAAGTTTTCTCCTGACATCCTCTTCAAGGAAATTTTAAAACATTGCATCTCTCTCATGTATGGAGTAAATACAACATAAGTAGTTCCTTACTCGTGCATAAACATTTCACAATGTACGTTTAACCACATATTTCTTATATTATTTGATTTGTTGGCGCTGACTTAAACCTGTTATTGAAACTAACAGGGCATTTAAACCATGTAGCAGGTTATTACTATTTTTCTAATGTGAAACTACAAAAATAAAATTGGAAATAAGGAAAAATGAACGTTGCCATGCACACATTTATCCCATAAAATTTTCTCACACTTTGTTAAAATGAAGTACACGCATACATTAAAGTAAAAGCTTTTTGTTTTGTGCATTAAAAAACCCTCTACTGATGAGGATGATTGGTTTAGTGATGGTAATAATGATGCTGATGATGAAGACGATGATAATAATGATTTTATCCTACGAACGTGCCTTTTACGTAATCTGTAGTATTTAGACGCAATAATTGCGTTTGTATATGTAAAAAAAAAATTAATACAGCCGTTGATAGAACAGAAATAAATACAAAAATAAAAAATAAATAAATAAATGATAATAATGAAATAAACTGATAATAAAATTAAATATTATTTTATAAATAAAAAGCAACTCTGTTGTCGATTACAAAGAGAATAGTGGCGAAAACTTATTTGTTTGTTTATATTAACAAAATAAATATTTAAACAGCAGATGCAAAGAGGGATACAATTTTTTTCATATTTTAACGGAATATTTATTTAAGCAAAACTCTTTATTATACTAACAAAATATAAACTTTTTAAATTTTGAAAAAGTGTTTATTTACTTTTTAAACTTATTAAATGATTTGCCATACATTTACAATTTATTAAGCATTAAATGCATTTTTATATAAAAAATGCAGGAAAATCCATTAAAAGCAATTTTTTCAGACACAAAAAAAAAATAAAGAAATATATATGTAAATTCGTTAACACTTGGTAGATATATTTAGATGCTTTAGATGCACCAGAGAATTTGAAAAGTAATATTAAAAAAAAATTTATTTCAAAAATTTCTAAAAAAGGATTTGGTCTTATATCCTTGTTTGTAAAATGATTTAAAAATATATTTTGCTCAGTCCTTGTTTCATGGCATAACTATAAAAAATAAAACAACCTCAGATTGAGTTTATTTTTTTACAAAAAAATAATTTATTTTTTTACAAAAAAAAAAAATATTTTTTCTAATTGAAAAAAAATTTTTTTTTAATAATATATATGTATTTTTTTTGAAAAAAATTTCCATACAACTTATAGTATTATCCACTGCTGCAAGTGCAGTCTGAATTTTTTTAAAAATCCTTAGAATTCAAATTCTGGTCATATATCCTTTTTCAGGAAAATTCTGGGCTTATTTTTTAATTCATTTCTTACACTATTTTCTTTTAGTATTATTATTTTTATTATGACAGAAATAAAAAGCCTTTCGATAACTTTTATTGAGAAAGTTAATTTTAAAAGGACATGTTGTTTTTGAATAACTTGTCAAATTTCGTTTAAAACTTTTATTATTTTTATTATGATAGAAATAAAAAGCCTTTCGATAACTTTTATTGAGAAATTCGATTTTAAAAGGACATGTTTATGTTTTTTCTGAATAGCTTGTCAAATTTCGTTTAAAACTTTTTAGAACAGAAATTTTTAATAAGTAGAGTTTTTAGAATAATTTCGGCTTTTTATATAAAAACGACTTCAAAATACGACCAGTCTGGTTGCAATAAAAAATACATTGCATTAAAATACGTACATTAAAATTCTCATTGCTTATCTGTTTACAAGCTACTACAGATAATTCATTTTGCGCCATTCAGTAAAAGTGCCCTCACATCCTTTTACACAGATTTTGTTTTAAAAACATTTTTATGAATAATAAAATAAAATCCTAAAAACATCTTTGTTATCGTAATTCCATTAAGAGAGGAGTTTTCTATTTCCTAAACACATAACCGACTTGCACTTTTCTTACAAAAATATTTTTAATATTAAATCAATATTTGATTTTGCCTAAAAATTATTTTCCATAGCATTAAAGTTGAATTTTAATTTAAGATATTCTATTTTCTATTTGATTAAAATTGTTCATATTTGTATGTATTAATAGTAAACAAAAATCACATCAATATTTTAATTAATTTTATACACTTGCACAATATTGTAAGCACAGTCTTACAAACATAAACAAAAAGTAAGTAAAATAAAATGATTTATAACTACGAAACAGCTCCTGTTGGAAAAGGGGCCGGTAGGAAATTTAAAGAGAGGAGGCCAAGTGTAAATTACTGCAAAGGATTTGCTGCTAAAATCAATATTTTGGTCGCAAAATCAACAGAAAAATTCCTATTGGGGGAGATTTCGTGTGTTTAATAACATTAGATAAGGCAGAAAAGAGGGAGAATTTGGTAAGCAAAAATGTTTTGGGATGCAACACATTTCTATACAAGGAATGTATTGAAATACTAAAAAATAATTCTGTATGGGAATAAATATAATGTGTGTGTGGATGTGTGTCTATTTAAAACCAAATTTATTTATTTTGTTTGCCTTCAAGGCATCCACTGCACACGTAATTAAAACTATTTTATTATCAGAAGCTTGAAATCTTTGAATGAAAAAAATACTGATTCAACGCATACAGATGAGCATGTAATGAAATGTATGTATGTCTTCTCTGGAACTAAATAAAGTAGTACAGACAGCTACTCATAAATAAATCTCACAGAATATAATCTATAATCTATCTTTCACAACTTCATATACAAATCAGCTTTAATTGCTTGGTAAAACCACTCACACAAGAGAAGTACTAAAAAGGAGAGTAATAATTATGGCAGGCCAAAGATTCTTAAAAAAAGCTGGGCAGCTGCAAATCTGGCATACATAACTTGCCAATACTCTCCCGGTACACACAGAAAAATGTGGTGAGCGATGTGTAGAGACCGAGAGAGAGAGAGATCAGAGCAGAGCAGAATGCACACCTCTAACCGTAATAGAAACATTAAAAATAGTTAAAAATCAAATAAAATATTTAAAAGGATGTGTAAAAGCATCTATAAAGTATACAATTAAAATTTATTTTATATTTGTTGTCTCTTTCGCTCTAATTAGTTGTATGCATCAGCTGCAAAGTGATTTTATTAAAATTGCAATAAAAAAGCAAAAGGCCAAAAAAAAAAATTGTGACACAATTAAGGAATTATGACGTAGAATTATATTTAAGTTCATGAAGGTATATGAATTTTACATAATTTTATTTATGTTTAATGATGTCGTATAAACAGATAAATCTTAAAAAATTTTCTTTTTCTCTTTCTGCTGCAACTCGTGTAATATGATTACAATTAAGATGTGTAAAACATTTAATTTAATTCTTCAAAATTGTGAATCCTTTTCATATATCCTTTTTTCATTATTCCAAAAATCCGTTTATGTATAACCTTCAACATATTTGAAATGAAAGTGTTTTTTAAAATCATTTTATCTATTAATCTATTGTAGCAAATATCCTGTTTTATACTTCATATGACAGACCATAATTAAAGCTTTTCGCAAAAGCCTAAGCCATCTAAAATTTAAATATGGAAAATTTTTATAAAATAAGCGATTGAAAAAATTTATCTTTAACCATTTGGATACATACTTTGATCCCAATTTTCCAATAGAAAGCAGTAACTTTATAATTTATTTAATTTCGAACGTGCATTCGAAGCCTTACTTTGTACATGACGCTAATAATTTTATCACTCCAAATTGTCAAGAAAACTTAGTTACATGATGATTATCGGAGATTTTATTTAGTCCTTAAACAAAAATATTGTTTTAGCGGTCATAATCTCTAAATATTTGTAATTGTAATTGAAGATACACTAGTTATTATCATAAATGACTAAGCTGATATATTAACCTCACTTGTAGCGTACTTTGACAAATTAAACTCTTTAAAAAAATGTATATGTCAATTTAAAACTTTATTAAATTGAACTTACATAATGCAGCAACTCGTAGTTTAGTTTGTAAAATATATTTTACATAGTGTTACTGTTGAGGAGTTTCATTGCAACAAGTTTGCCAAATATCCTTTTTTTAAATATAGCCTACAATTTGCTCAGTTTAGGAAACAGTTTTACTTCCTATAATATATAATAACCTCCAAAATGTGATTGATGTATAGCTTGGTCACATGCAAAAATTATTTTATATCACTATAATTAAGGATGTGTTATAATATTAATTATTCCTTATTGAATGAAACTTAATTGGTATAACAACTCGTAATTTGCTTAAAACATTATTTTTATAGTCATATTTTTTAGAAAGATTTTAATTTCAAACATGTTGCCAGATGTCCTTTTTTTAAACTTTTCATTAGATCTCCGATAATAATAGCTGAAATTAGTAATAAATTTTTAATTTATTAAAGTGAAGAATGTGTTATAACATTTTTTATTCTTTATAGAATAGAAAAAAAATAGTAAAACACCCTACAGTTTAGTTGGCTTAAGATTTCGATTTCATATAGTCAGTTGGCGGGCAGTAAAAAAATTCCTGATTTCTTCCTTTTCATTCTTTTTAAAAGTTTTCTTTAAATAAAATATAATTTAACTATTCTAGTAAAGCTATTCCTCTGTAGAGGAATATTTCTGTATTCCTTCAACATATTCACAAAAAATTTTTAACCCCCTTTGATATATTAATTTAGAAATAACGTAGCAACATGTAGTTGGGCTTAAAGCACTTTGGCGTTAAGAAATATTTGCGAAATATATTCATTTCAAATACCTTGCCATATATCCTTTTTTTTAAATACAGCCTAAATATATGGAAAGCCTTCAATTTATTTTGTTTAAAAGGGGTATTTGCTGTCAAATATTTAAATTAATATGAAACTTAAAACATATTCAACTTTCTCATAAGAGAATAATTAATAACTAAAGTAATAAAGTAAAGTTAATTAATTATTTTCGCTATAGTGGATGGAATGTTATGTTGTGACGAAAGAAAGAAACCATAAGACTAATTAATTTGCCTTTTAGATCCCAAAATTAATCATTTTCATGTTAAATAACGCACCATACACATACACACACACCCATACATGTCTAACTCTACAAAATAAATAATAAAATTCATATATTTGCATATAAATGTTGTGCGTATGAATCCGCTTGGCTTTATGTTTGTTGTTTAGTTTTTAAGTAAATATTCATAAAAACTAATTATTGAAGCGTATACATATGAAATGAAGCCAATAAAACCACATTGAGTTGTTAATTAAGTGGCTTTTGACAATTTTGTTTCAGTGATGCATGTGTGTTTACGAGAATTCCAGCTTACTTCTGCCTGGCTATGTGTGTGTGCGTGAGGGTGTGTACTGCTTTCATATTGAGCAAATATTTTTGGCCTTATTAAGCAATAATGTATGTCGTGGCTTGCCATCAACGCAGACATACCTTCCCATTTCATTAAAGCTATTGCAAAAAAAATATTATAAATTAATATTTAATTACTATTTAATATAACAATAATTAATGTTTATCATGGACACTACTAGGAAATCACAAACCATATTACAAATGCCTTAAATTTCTCGAAATTATTATAAAATTATTAATTCTACGCAAAATGATTTATATTTAAATCTATTTTAATTTAATTTCACAAAATTCATTATGAAAAAGGAGAAATCATTAAAAGTGATTTATGTTAATCTGCTCTGGGGTTTTTTTTTATTTTTGTTTTTTTTTTTGTTTTGTTTCAGTTGATTTTAAATAATTGCCTTCATTGTATTGTACTGCAAATAAATAATATTGCTTTTAAAAACAAATTATTAAAAATCACTCATACGCTACATTAAACTTATTACGGAGTTTTTTTTTTCCTGTTTGCATTTGTCTGAAAAATTATGGCAATTGGTGTTTATTTAAACATACAATCCATATAACTTAATTAAAATAAAAAAATAGATGACAACTTTTAACAAATAATAAACAAAAGTTATTAAAAATATTGAATTAATAAACAAGTAAATTAGTGTTGAATTTGGCCACATTGTGCGGAGTTAAATATTTCAATTTAAAATCAAAATTTTTTGTAGTAACTCGAAAGCTAAACTCTAAGCTTAAAAC
The DNA here is from genome assembly GCA_963402855.1 of Ormia ochracea. NCBI lineage: Eukaryota > Metazoa > Arthropoda > Insecta > Diptera > Tachinidae > Ormia > Ormia ochracea. The sequence continues at coordinate 47,697,565 of OY727106.1, forward strand.
TAGTTAAGCTAAAAGTAAACTGCCTTGTTGTTGCAGTGGCTTTTTAGGCGGAAGATATGATAATTTGTTTATTTCCCAACAAAAGGATATTTCACTTCATTATTGCATGAAAACTAAGTTCATTTCAAATCATGACCAGTTCTTAGAAATTTCCTTTAAAGACTTGTGGTTAATAAACTGTATTATTCGGAAAATTTGCGCCAATTTCAATTGAATATGATCGTCCTTGTTGAAAAATATTTTTTATATAAAAAAATATTTCCTTTAAATTTAGAGCAATGCACTTGTTTCAAGAACTGTGTACTAAGCCAATAACTTTGGATTTCCAAATAAAGTTATTGCTTCTAACTAGAACACATATCGGGAAGGACCCCTACTGGTCATTCTCTTAATAGTACAATAAACTTGTAGCTATTTGGATTCACTCAAGAATCACTCTTTGCTTTGCCTGCCGAATTTCTTTGATAAGACGATGACTACCTTCAGCAGTATTGAAACAGTAAGTAAGTACGATAGTTTAGTTTTCTGAAACCCCTGCCGAAAGAGTCTCCACTTCCCTCCACACGATACTTTAGTTCTTCTGTAGTCGTGATTGATTTTTTGGATGTGTTGGATCACAAAGACGTTGCAAAAGAAATTTTTCACTCCTCACGTGCAAATTTAAATTGGAGATCTTTATTTTCCTTCCATCTGAAACCAGTTCTGTTTGTATGGCTTCTACTTCTAAGATAAAAGTGTCCTTTTCAGTTGGGTTACAATCAATATATGTCTGGCAATGCAAAGTTTTAAAGTTAAGTTGAGTTCTTTGACTTTTGAGGATGGCCGGTTAGTTTGGCAAGACCCAGCTAGTTTTTGCGATAAATATTTTTCATCCTTTTGTAATTTCATATATGAGAACAAAAAGGTAATTCATTGATGTGCATTGTATGGCGAATAATTTCTTACTCAATCTTTATTTAGTTTCGTTAGCCAATTTAACGGATTATCCTTTCATTAGAAAAATTAAAAAATTTTATTTTTTCAGATATCCCACAACAAGGATAGCTGAAACGTGTAGTTTGTACATGTCACACTGTTTCCAAAACTGTTCTAGAAAGAATATTTTCACACACTTTAGCTGTTAGTTGGTATGCTGGTCATCACTAAATAGTTTTTTTTTGGGGGGAGCCGCTTTAAATAAAACTGATGATGGGAAGATGAAAGTGATTTGCCAAGATGTGATTGAAAATCTCTTTGTGGTTGCAATTCCTGGCCTTAGTGTATATGTCCTTCTTATCCATATTTTTTTATTGTGGCCTAAAACTGACTCCTTCTTGCCGTGTTTTTGTTTTTGATTTTTTCCTTAACAAGCTTTCCTCAATTCCCACATGGGCGGTTATTTTTATAGTCATTCTTGTGGAATTCTCTCGCAACTTCAGATCTGCTGTAATGCATTTTTTCCGTTTGGTTGAAAATAAGCTTTTACACTGCTCAAAGGATAAATGTTTCTTCGTTTCTTGTCTTCACCAACACCACAACAACTAAACACAGTTGTAGCAGGAAGCATGACACATACATACATGAAATGAAATTGTATTTCATGTGGAATAACGAATACTCACTTGTATTTTCTTTAATTTATTAGTTTTGTTTTACTAATAAATTAAAAAAATATTTTTCCATATTTACTTATTAAACAGACAAACAATTTCATACTAATTACATGGTGTACAGATGGTTACACACAAACACACACATGTGCGAGTAAATATGAAAAGACATGTAAATGTAAATACGGTTTTGTTTGATTACTTATAAACAGCCGGCTAGATAGACAAACAGCACTTTACTTTGTAGCATTTTACAGAGGGCTTGTGAGAAGCCACAAAATACTTTTATCCTGTGAAATTAAGTCAAGTTAATAACGAAGGACTAAATAATTAATAAAGCAATAAAACATACTGTGGTTGAAGGCAGTTCCACTCTCCATTTACATGCTTTGATTATTAGCCAATCTCATTAATGTAGTTGTGCATATTCGATTGGAATGATAAGAACTAATGTGTGTCCTTAATGAAGGTGGGGGGGGGTTAACTTTGAACTTGTGTAACTTTGGAAGTTTGTATGAATTATTTTTATTGTGGAGCATTAGAAAATTGTATTTGAAAAATTTCTATTTTTATTTTTAAAATAATTGAGTACAGTTTAATATGCTTGGCAATACAGTCGAACTTCGCTATAGTGAACTTTTATACTTTTCTGCGTTTTTGTGGTAAACCCTGTTGGTTTAGAGGTTGGTCTCTAGAGGAGTTATGAGAAAGTGGGGAAGAAGTAAATTGATAGAGCTGTGTAGCTGTACTCTTCTAGTCTTAAAGTAAATGCGACTTTATGGATTATTTTATTTTGCCAATAAAATACTTCTGCAGAAAAGTTGCGTAGTAAATTTAACTGCTAAATATTAGGTGGCCAGTGACTATCCCTGCCCTATAATTCATAAAAGCGAACATAAAGCACTTAAGAAAATTTTTATGTGATTTTTTACGACTGTTGAATTTACAAATTTAGCAATTTGTATTAAAATTGTATTCCATTCAGCATTTTTGAGTCCTGTACAACGAATTTTCATAGAAAAATAAAAAATAAAAAATTTGATCAAGATTAAATATGATTTGTATGCTTTTTATTAATGACCATTTATGAATATTTGAAAAACATCGCTTATGCCTGCTAATGGCATTATAGGCCACAAAAGAAAAGTAACCATTGCAGTCCTTGGAAAAAAAATTATTGCTTTTTCATAAAGTAGAATGAAAAGGGAAGAAGGTTACAAAGCAACAGTTCAAACTAGAAGTTATGGCTATATCTTCGCCTTCCTTATAGATCCTTTATAGAGTGATATATCTACATTTATCATATCCGTATTGCAAAATCTAAACGTTTATTTAAAGGAAAGGTTTTTGCAAAATTTTATATATTATTTTTATAAAATAATAAATAACGTGAACCTCCATCAACGAGTGTCTGTGTAGTAAAAACTCATTAAAAGGACTAATAAAACTCCTTAAGAGTAACTCTTCTGACGCCAGAGGGGTTCCAATAGTGTGTGAGAGTGTAAATAATTTTGAAACTATCATGCTTGAAATATATAGAATTACCTTTATTAATTAAGCTTTCCGGCAGCTGCTTTCTCTGCTACTAAACTTGTCTTGAGGAGGGTAACACATTATGAGGAGTTACAATTTTTTAAATGCAATTTGTTTTGAATTAAATAACCGAAATGAAAAAAATTCCAAAATTCCATTCATTTCTATTTCTCAAGGATACCCAACAACTAACAACTGGGTAATCAGTTATTTTGTTAAAAAAAAAAAAAATATTAAAAAAAATATTGTTAATTAGTTAATTAGGTTTTATTGAGCATTCAAGCAGACTGTGTTTTATTATTGAGAAACAAGAAAAAATAATCCGCTAAAGAAGGGGTTTTAGGACTTTATTTTTGTAGCACTCGTTGGCATTACAGCTAGAGGCGTGACGAATTTTTGTAACACGAACACTAATACCAGGAAATCCAACTTGTACGATACACGCAAACAAATCCCCAACACAATAGCACCGATTGCGCACGAAATGAAATCACTAATAAAAACTAATTTTCAAATATTCAACGACATGTTTTTGTTGTAATTTTCCGTAAAAGTTTTAGAGTTTTTATTTGGTTTTTTTTTATAGAGAAGCGTCCAAGAAACTTGAATAAATTTTGCTTTAGATTAAGCCACTAGAAATGAATACTTTGCCAACTGGTTGACGAGCTTATGAAAAATCTGGTCGTACTATCGGTTTATGTAGAGCACTTTATAGTTAAGCGGACTATACATCAACAACAAATTCGCTAGATTGTGCTTGTTTGACAATAAAAAAAAAGTCTTAAATCTATATGGTCACTAAAACGCCATAATTGATTTCGATTGAGGTCCTTGTGTATACAGTATGCAGTATCCTTGTTGATCGTTTTCTTGTAAAATGCAAAAGTTATTTGACCAGCGATATTTCTATCAGTAATACAAAATTGCTTCTGTTTTCTTTGTTTTTGGTCTACCCTTTTTTCCATAAAATCAGACATGAAATGGAAGAATAGATCGTGAGTGTTACGGCTTCTATCGACAGCAAGAATTGCAAAGGACTATCAACAAGTCCGCCTCTACACAATTTGCATTTTCATCAAGCAAACAGGGCAAGTAAAAGGAAAAAGAAAAACGAAATTTTTTTTTACACTATTTTCTCTCAGTGCAGCTGACTTTATCACAATAGTTTTTCCTTTATATGAATGAAATATTAATTAAAGAAGCTAAATAAAAATTTAACTTCAAGTGAAATTTAATTTTTTATAGAGCAAAAGATCGTAAGATAAGATCCTTGCCTTAATTTCTCTGAATATAAATTTGTGAAAAGTAATTATTCACTTTGGAAAATGAATACTAAAAGTTTAAGAATTTTGGCAAGAGAACAAGAGGCAGCATAATTTTCTAACAGAACATTTGCAACTTATTTTTTTTATTTTGTTGTTATTGTTTTTGTTGCAGTTCTCTCATGGTAGTTGTTTGAATTGCTGACTAAATGAATGGTTTGTTGCTGGATTCTATATGTTTGTCCATTTGTCTGTCCATACATGTCCGCCTTAGCAGCTAAACGAATCCAAATGTGTGGCTGTGTCCTTCTTTCCTTTTTTTTTTTGTTGCTGTTGTTTGTTAGTTCATTTGGCTGTGCGGGTAACACAGTGTGGGTTCAAATATGTGTATGTGTGTGTGCGTGTGCGTGTGTGTTTGTCTGTTTGTTTGTTGATTTAACAGATATTATGGTCATTAAGTAAATTGCTTGCTTTTGCTTGCCCTGCCTCACCACATTCATACAACAATAAACTTTCACAACACCACTTTTCCTACTAATTTGTTCACTTGTTGTTTAGATAAAAGCGTATTATGTATACACAGGACCAGCAAAAGTAACATTAACAGGAAAATAGATTTCTCATAAAAAACGTTGGAGAAAATAAAAATAAAATTATGAGTAACTTTATTTAATATTATGGCATTTTTAATAATAAATTTTAGCCGGAAGTAGTGGTATATTCGGTTTTAGCAGCAGTTTTATTGCCAAAGGATATCCTTTACTCCTTTACTAACACATTAAGGATGAAAGTATACTTTAATTGAAAATTAAATCTTATTTAAAGAAAATATTTACTATTAATTATTTCATTCCTCTTGGACTGCTGTTTAATTACCTGCGACAATATTTGTTTGGCATTGCCTTTATTAAGGAATTAACCAGGACGAAATAATTAAATATGCAAAATGTTTGAGAATGCTTTGAGAATATATAAGTAACTATATATTGTAAATAGAAAAAAGAAGAAAATAGGAATAAAATATTTAATTAAAATCTCTAAATGGGCTCACATGCAAGTCGAGCAAATTTTGCATACGAGTAAGATATCAATCCTGTCTGACACTCGTGGTGTCAGTGCGTGGTAAAAACTTTTGTTTTCTCTTATTATTGTTTTTTTTTTGCTGCATCCTTAACATTTTTCGTATTTAGTTAATTTCAGATGTTAATTTAGATCTTGCACAGGATTAGCTATTTTCAAACCACGCTTTATTTATTTAACCTTAAAAACAAAATAATTTTATGTAATTTATATGGCTTTCTTTGTAGGTCGCTGCTTATCTGCTTATTGCGAGTAACATGCTCATAGATTGGCAGTTATTTTGAACACTTAATATATGTCCTTTTTCAATGATTTTAAATAAGTTAATTTCGAACTATTCCATCAGCTGGTTTAAGTGAAAGCGAATCCGCGCTTAAGCAGTTTCTGCTCACTGGCAGCTGCTTAACATTAAGCTGAATGAAGGATATAACATGATTTTACAGGATCTTTGGCGTTAACCAATGTTTTCAGTTACTAAAATACATTACATATAATATTGTTTTACATAGAAAAGCTTTCCTTCAAGAATTCCTCTATTTACAATAGTTTCGCAGGATTACATATATGAAAACCATTTAGTTGTTTTTGTAAATGAATTTTCTAACTCTACTACTAAATTTATGTTTAAAATATTTTTGTATATTTGCCAGCCATAACCTTTTTGTAGGTTGTAGAATGGATTAGATTTTCGTCTTAGTTATGCTTGTTTTATGCTGGCTTTAATTTAAATGCCATTAACTTTTTTCTAATCAATTCCTTGATTCTCCAATCTTTTCATTGCGTCTTGTCCTTTTTCGTCTCTGTTTGTTATTCAAATTCCTTTATAACGCTGATTGTAATTTTAAAATTGAACACGTTGAAGTTTAAACGGCCGTATTGGAAAAGTCGTAAACATACTTCTTAATTCCTTGTACTTTGCTTTACAAATGAGCCCTTGATATTTACAGACTTTGTATGTCCTTTTTCTTAAATAAATACAATTTGTTTTTTATATATACATATGTACATATATTTTTTTCTACATTTTCGTTTGTAAGTCTACTGGGGACTGGCGTTTTAATGGTTTTGTATTTGTGTTGGCAGAAATTTAAAATTTCCTTTTTGTTTGTTTGCTTTCAAGTTAACTGTTGCAATTAGTTTTATTGTTTGTTTGGTGTGCAAGTGTGCGTGTAAAATTACAAGAGCTTTTGAAAAAAAAAATACAAGTTGGATCCTTTTGGTTTCTTTTATACTGTCTGTGTTTTATGAAATTTATGAATGTGAAGCATTAACAAGCATTTGTAGCCTGAATTGTTGTTGCAGTTGTGCTGAAATCCTTGTTATTCATTTTATTTTTTATTTCATGTTTTTTTTTTCCTCTATAAACAATATTTGCTGTTGTCATAATTTGTTGTTTCTATGCGATTGAGAATGGCTGTGTGTTTTTGTTTGTGTGTGTGTGTGTGTGTGTGTGCTTGTTTTGTTTGCCTATTTAGTACTTTTGTTGCTGTTGTAATTAGTGAAGCGCAGATAAATACCTCGCGCCATCTAATGAATGCCATGTGATTACATGTGTCATATTCATTTGTACTTTCTAGTCACACACACACATACACAAAGGCATTTACGCACACTTACCCCTTCTAACAACTACATGCTCATGCACACAAGCACACTTATACTTTGTCATTCTCGCAACTTTACTTTCTGCAAAAAACACTATAACAATGTGAAACAATTTATGTGTTTCCCTGCCATAAATATATAAGGATGTGTGCTGACAGGAGTATGTGCACATGTGCATTTGTATTGGTCTATAACGGCTTTTGAATTAAGTTTGTTTGTATGCCTATTAAAATTAGCATGTGTTTTGCGTTTGTCTTAGGCAATTGTTTAAACGCTGAGTATCTGCCAGTAGTTATTTCACTGAATATGTTTTATTATTTTGTTGCAATAATTTGGGTTTATTTAATTCATATCGACATTTGAATAATCAAATATAATTATTCCATTGTGTCTTGCTAGAAGCAAAGTGTATAAGAAAACATGCTTAGCTGTTACACTAATTGATTAAATATATGTAGTTTTTCTTTGTTTTGTTTAAAATACGAGGTAGGTTTCACAAGTACCTCCTCTGGCATACGATACCTAAATAACTGTCTCCTACGACATAATATAGTGCTACAATCTGGGTTCGATCCCCACCTTCGGCTGTCATAAAACTTCGGTAAATTTAAGCTTTTTAATTAAAATCGTAAATCTAATAATTTTATTTGTCCAGTGTCAACTTACAGCTTCCTTAAATAATGCAAACTTCATCGCCGACGGGCAGGACCTATTTTGCGTATAAAAGGCAGCGACTTCCTTCATTGAAATCACTTTCGACTGGCCCTTAAAAATTAAATTCACATGTTTTAGAATTTTTATTTTTTTTTTTTGTAAATTATTTGATAATGCTTTTTGGCTGATTAATTTCGTAAGTTAGGAGACTATAAATGGCGACAGTGCAGGGTCCAGTGCTTCCTCCAGCAGTCATAACATAAAATATTCACACAAGATTTTCTCATATAATGCAAATTGCTGGAATTTCAAAATCACTGGCCTCAATCACAAGCCGAAGCTCAGACAGCCACCCTCGTATCTTTTTTTTTAGCAGTTTTTAATTGGCGCAGAACAAACTATTAATAAATTGCTTAAAAGCTCAAATTCTGTAAAGAGTTCTGTCTTCCTTACTACGAGCCTTTTCTCTTTACTCCTGTGCAATGCAATACATTAGCAGAAACTATCTGGTAACCGGTTCGACGCAGCCAAACAGTTTATAAAAAATTTAATTGCTGGCATTCCAGTAGTTTTACGGCTCCCTCTAAAAATGGTTAAATTACGGAAAAAAGTTGAACCAGAAAGCGATAATCATGAGCATAATATAAAATGTATTTCGAAAAAGCTCTAGACGAAAGCAGAGTATGGGAACAGTAAACGTCATCTGAAGAGGATGGCGATCTTGGAAGATGTTGTTCTTAGACTAGCCGTAAATGAATCTAAAACAGCAAGCATTGATGGAGCATTCAGTTGCCATCACGTATTGTAAAACAACCCACACACATCTGAGGGTAAGGGGATGGATAAATAAATACAGTGTTGCATGACTTTGCAATCACTGAGATTTGAAGAGCTTCAAAACGTACTCAATCTCATGCTTAAGCGAAATATGCCTTATGCTTAAGCGAAAATATGCCTTATTGTTCAGCGTGATTGCCACCAAACCTAAAGAATGCGAGTTCATATCACAGCCTAGACAAAATTTTTTTTTCTAATTTTTTTTATAAAAATCTCTTGTTAAAAGTATTTCAGTGAGATTTATCCAAATGCTTTATAAAGCCTTTAATTATATTGTTCCCTACATGCGATATATGTGTATGAAGGATTTGATAACATTTCGCTAAGTGTGAAAACCTTTTTAGCGTTTAGTTCAGATAACTATTTAAACGCTTCTTAGTTTTAAATTTTACTGGCCAGTGGTCTTTGCCAGGATGTTCTCTGCAACTCTCAAGTTATTACTAACAAATATATTTAAACTTAAAACTTTTTAACTTGAATTACTTAAATTCGTTAATTATTTTTATTCTTCGCTAAATTTTTGGTGATTTTGTAATCAATTACAATTGTAATTATTTTCCTCCTTTTGCAAATAGTTAAAATTGTGTTTATGTAGATCTTCATTATCCTTTTTCTTACACTAAATTCCAAGTCTTGACAAATAAATAAATTGATAATTTGCAACAATATTTTCGTTCCATTAGCCATGATGTACAAGCCGTTTACTGGCTCCTTGAAGTTAATTGCTGCTTCTAAAAACATTATATTGGTAATGTAAGTGGTTTGTTTTGTGAACGTATTTTATTTCAACGTAGCACTTGCATTGCCAATAAAAAGAAAAAAGTATAGAAAATAATTAGAATTATTCCGTTTAAGAAAATTCTTGAATACATCCAATTGCAAGGACTGCTATAATTTGGTTTGATTTCCCTCACAAATTGTATACCATCAATCTATACCAGTCAACCACAAAAAGTCCTGTGCAAATAGCTGTGGTTTAAAAACTGAAAATCAGTGCCAGGACTTTTTGTAATATTTCTGTGCCAAAATAACCTCTGGCATAATGAATTGGTTTTGAATTTAATTTTAATTACAATTTGTCCTGAGAAAACAAAATAAAATAGAAAAATCTTTTGCTTTTATTATATCGGTAAAGATATCAATGATGTACCAATACCTAACATGGCAACAGTTGCCAGGATACTCAAGCATGCGAACACCTTCAAGTTTTCACAATTCTAAATGGCAAGAGGGAAAATGAAATCATAAGCAGCAACTTTTTTCCTTCATTAAGCCACAGAACTCAAGTGTTATTAACACAGTACGGGAAGAGGCAGGGACGAAGACAGAATCACATTAGAACAAACATACATAATCGAAAAAGAAATAATACTATGAGAGAATATTGGCTAAAGGATAAAAATTTATTAACTTAAATATAAATTTTGTTTTTGTATTCTTTACACTCACACTGCATACACACACACACACATAAAGATACACACGAAATAGCTGAGAGAGTGAGAGAGGCAAACATTTTAATGAGCATACTGTTAATTAGAAAAATTCCTAAAGCTGTTAGGATTTAGTCATAAGCACACATTGTTCTTTTATTTTATATTCGTATATTGAAACAAACCTTGCACTACACCTCTCGTCTACCGGGTTTGCTTCTCCTCGATAATACCCAAAACTTGCACAACCAACTTTTAGTAAAACTACGCCACAAAAAGTTGCAGAATACGGTTTCATGACTAAACAAATAAATACATTTGACATTTATCTGGCTTAAACATATAGAAATAACAGAACACATAATTGGTTTTTTTTTCAGAGCAAAAAGATTAACCTTGGCAGGCAATAAAAATATTTTGCAAGGACGTGCCAGTAATAATTAAATTCTTGCAGAGAGAATCAAATAACTTGAAAGCGTTCAATTGATATGTAATATGGCATATCACAGTAATGGAAGTGACCGCCAGCGTAATACTTTTTTGGAATTATTCATAAAAATATTTGAAATCATAATTTATGATTAAGGATATCAGATTTACTTGTGCATGCATTTTCTTTTATACACGAACCAAAGTTTCGGCTCCCGCTTTCTTTGCTTTCAACATGAAGTATAAAATATTCTTAAAATTGATGGCACGGTCAGCTACCTCTTTCTATTCTCTTTACCTTTTTCTTACAAAAACTCAAGAGCTGACGTATCAAACCGACTGTGTGTGAAAGGGGACAGATTTCGTCAGTAGTCGTATATAATCAACTGGGCATAAGATAAATTTACTTGACTTATATGATTGGCATTGTTGGAACCTCTTTTTTGTGGAAATGAATAAATTTGGTAAAAAAAATCGTACTGCTAAAAAGAGAGGGGAATCTGGTGTTTCAAATTGATTTAAAATAAAACGAAATTGATTGCTTTGGGGTTGGTTAGATCCTGTGTGCATTTCGCCGCATACTAATTTGGAGTTTTAGAACTGCCAGCGTTTTAAGCCTTTTTTATCACAATTTAACAAAAGAATTTTTAGGTATTTGTTTTTAAATTCTTTAAACATTTGAAATGGAAATCATTAATTTAATGTTATATTTTCCTTTTTTTAATTGACAAATCATCTTTATGTCATAACATAAGTTTTATTGCTCTTGGAAATATTTTTTTCACAAATCGTAGCCCTTTGCTAGGCTTGATACGAGTCGTCCCCTCGAAATTAGTTGCCACACAAAATGTTTTTATTTTATGAATTTTAGCGATCTAGAAAAAAATATTTATTTCATAACTTATAACTTATTTATGTTATGCGATGAGGAGTTTCTTTATCAAACATACGACTACCCAATAAGTCAATTAGGACTTAATTATTAAATGTTTATCTTTGGTGTATATTTATTGAAAGGCTTTTAAGAGATTTATATTACGATATAAAGATTGGCGCGTGATATATATAAGATAATGAAATATTACCAAGGAACCATTGGCCGATATTTGCTAATGAATGAAGTTTTGGTCCAGCAATGATAATATAATATCCCTTAAAGTCTTTTTATTGCAACATAATAATTAAAGTGAAGAGAAATTTTAGCGTTTTGATTTGCAGCGATTTTTATACAACAAAATAAAAAATTTTTACTTGAAATGGACTTTAGATTTACGGCGAATTACTATGACAAAGTGAGGAATTTTTATGTAAGACCAAAATAATTTTTGTGAATCAAAATTTGGGTTTTTAACTAGTTTTTTGTTGGGTAGAACTTTGAAGTATTTTCACTAGAATTTTTAGGCTATTTGTGAATAACGATTTTATCTCCTTGCCTTGCAGCGAAATTTATACAGCGAAAAATATTTTTTTCTTGATATGGATCTTCTTAGTCTACAAAGAATTTCCGTATTATAAAATAGCGTGCTACCTAATCTCTTTGCCCCTTTCCAAAGGAAAAGTAAAGCGTGTTCTCTGCCATTGTTCACATTGGCGAATTCATTTGTGTTAATAAAAATACTAAACTTTTATTGTTCCAACCACAAAGCTTAACAAATAAAAAGCTAAATAAGTTAAAATAAATTTTTCTTCCACAATAATTCGCAACCGTCTGTTTCTGGAGAGATTTTCTAAGCAAATCCAACCATTTAGCTAAAAATATTGCTGACCTTGATTGCGTGCTGCTGTTAAACAGCCCGTAAGGCGAGCACACTCCTCTCGTTTTGCCAAAATTTATACTCGTAATTATTTCTTACAGGAGATTTTTGTAAGTAAATAAATTGTTCGGTTTAGCAACACACTTTTATAAGCACGTAATTATATTTTCGAAAATGAAAAGGCTTTTGCAAAATTATTTGTAGTTTCACTTCAAAGAAATTTCGTGCTGTTGCCTCTGTAGCTCTCTGCACTGCTTCTTTCTCCACTTCCCACTCCTTTTCATGATCTCTCAAATTTCAATAATATTTCAAACAATTTACTTCTATAAATATTTTATGGGTCTTCTGCTGTGGGCATGGTGTCGTATTTCACCTCTCTGTAAAAGCAATTTTCAACATTCTTATACGTTTACCAGAAAACGTATGCAATTACAACCAGCTTAACCAATAATTTGGAAGAGTGTGTATGCTAAAGACAAAGTTAAACAGATATTAGGGTGCAGCGGTAGGCTAATGGACTGGCATCTTTTATTCAAAGGGCTTTATTACGCCTTTATAAAAAATTATATTCTTTTCCAGCTCATTAACAGTGTGCTCTTGATAATAAAAGTTCTTCTTTGGCCAAAATCCCATATTTTACTATTAAGGAGGCTCATGTTTTGAGCAAATTGAAAATATTCAGTCGATTAGTAGGGCCCACTTTTTATAAATGGCATTTTGCTTTAAAACAACTTTTAAATTTTCCCTTTCAAGGAGTAGTTTTAATTATTCTAGGGTTAATGATTATAACTCGGCTTTCAAAGCAACCTTCCCCTCCCCCTCTTTTTACTAGCTTATTTTCTAAACTGAAAGCGACATACTTTCAGTTTTATTTCTTACGGTTTCCAACAACGTCAAGCAAAAAGGCGAACATTGAAAATATTTTAGTTAAACATTAAAAGGTTTTTCGAGAATGCAGTAGTACGGCGATACCTGAAAAAATATAATTTTTTGCTTACCGAGTAGTTGTAATAATGAAATTTGCTGAAGCTTAATTTTTGGGGTTTTAACTTTAATGAATACCAACTTTTCCACATAGTTGTAACACTGGCCTTAGTACAAGATGCAAAGAAAACCGAATGAAGATCGAGTTTTTCAAGTCACGAAAAGATTTTCTTTCGCTTTCTAAAGAAAAAAGTTCTTCAGTTTGCTTAAAGTTTGTACAGTAACGGTGGGAAGGGAGAAGTTACACCCAAGAACTCTGATAAAGAAATTCGAAATGGATTTCGAAAAGTCTGATACGGCGAATTCACATTAGAATTTTAGTGTGTTCTTGATTATTTTGTACTACAGGAATAATTTGTATTAGACAGTCGGTTAGATAAGCTTAGGAGCTGCCACCAAGCGTGTTGTTGTTGCGCAATTGCCACACAGAAACTTAACGCCGAACTTCATACTTCTAGGATTTTGATTATTCGAGTGTCCACAGCGTTTTCCAAGCAGAGTCTCTCAAAAGGGAACTGAAGCCGCAACATATGCTCCATCGCTACTAATAGGTGGCCTTCTGGCGTACCTATTTATTAGCAACCTAATAAATACGTATCTTATCATGTTTGCGATGTTCTTGCGATAATCGCTTAGAATGTAAAGTAAATCTTAAATTGATATTTGACAACAGCTCTGCCTGAAATGCGGTGTTGGGCATAGGACTCGTTTTTAAATTCTCAATGAAACTCCGCAAGCCAATTCTGTTCTGTTACTTTTTGCAGTAGAAACTGCTGCAGTAGCTCACAATCATTTAGTCGTTAGATCATCCATATATATATTTGCCACTCATTCGCCCATCAAGTTCATATATTGCACAAAGTTATCCTTAAAATTTTATATACTTAAGTTTTAGTCCTTGAGAACTAGATTCCAAAAGAAAAACCAAAATAACAAAACAAATGATTGCAAATTTATTCCAACTTTTCTATTTATAGCATGGAAATATAACTGGCCAGGACGAGCCAGGACAGTTTTATACTGTCTTTTTTTGTGTAATGTAAAGCATTCAATACAAAATCAACAAGGATAACGAATGTGCATGAGCATTTTTACGGAACCTTATTGGAAAGTAAATTTGAAATTTTAGAATTATTTAGCCAGCAACAACAAGTAGCTGTTGCGTACAGAAGAATCATGGACAAGAAAACAGAGTCAATAAAAATATCCAACAAATAATTTGCGGCAGTGGCGCCTGTAATATTCATAATAATAACGATGGCAATGAGAATTGCACCGTCTAATTTTATTTGTTTACTGGCAGCATTTTTAAAACGTAAAATAGTAGTTGTTACTGAACAGCGGGCTTTCATACGAAAGCTTGCAAAATTTTACGCACATGTTGTTGGTAGAAATATTTTCTGCGTTTATTTTCTAAATGTCTATGCAGGAGTGTGTCTATGCTCTGTGGGCGTTACGAGTTTACTGATTCAGATTTATTAAGAAGTTTCCCTACAACTTTGTTTTTTTTTTCTTTATTTTGCCTGAGCACATCCTACGCACACATCCTCCCACATATTTCACAAAAAAAAATAAAAAAATAAAAAAAAGGAAAAGTTTTGCAATCATGTAATTTATTAAGTTGGCATGTGGAGCTTAAAAGCAAGAATTTTTGTCTCCTTTTTTTTTTACTTAATTTGGACTGCTACTCAATTTACTTTTTATGTATAAATATATTATTTTCTAAATGTTATAAAAGTTTCTTGAAAAATTTTCTAATAATTTTCCCAGTTTCCATTTGAGTTTTGTATGTTTTATGTTGTTTGTCTACATATTGAGTTGCTAATCAAATATTTGCTGTAAAACGCAAGCAACAACAACAAACACAATACTGACAATTTAGGTTTGTAAATGTTCATAAATTTTTGTTTCTATTTTATAAAAACAAAAGGAAAGTAGGAAAGGACGAAAACAATAATGGCTTTTCTAAAAGCAAACAAAAACTTTTCATACCTCAAAACAAGGATATTCCTTGTACATGCCGTGCAAAATTTAGAAATATTTCAGTTTTGAGAAAAAATTCATTAATTTAGATTTTTGGTAAATTGAAATTTCGGGAAAATTCCTCATTGAAAGTTGTATGATTTCTCTCCCAAATTAGTTACTTACAGTGTCGACTCAATACAGTGAATGTGTTTCAATTCTTATTTACTTGTATACTAATATAACGATAGTCAGGCCTGATAAACTTTTACATGCTCTCATTTGCCATTGTTCTTTAAGGATACAGTTGTCCTTAAGTTATGCTGCAATAAAATGGGAATTTAATAAAAACCAAATAATACTTTTATCCACTTATAAGAAACCTTCAAAAAGGACATTAAAGTCTGTAAACGTTTTAAGCATTAAATAAATATTCCCTTACCTTTGGATATGATGAAGAGAAACAAAGAAAGATTATTAGTGAGAGGGTCATGGACTAAATTGAATTAAATATCTGAACAGGCAGCCACTGGTATGGCTATGGGGTATGTAAAAGGTAGACCAGTATTAGGCTGGCTGGGCTGCAAGTTTTTTGCTGTCTCGTTATTCTGCTGCCTAATTTGCTGCCTAAAATCGTAAAAGTAATTTTTGTAGAGTTTTGCATTGGGGTTTTACTGCCTCTAAAATACAAGAATTGAAGTTGTCTATAAGAAAGATGAAACGTAAGCATTATTGTGAGGCCATTCGGAATTATTAAATGTGTAATAAATTTAAAATATATGCATACCAAATCCCTCAAAGTATGGCTTTCATATCAATAAATTTTAATACAAATTAAGCCAAAATATGGCATAACAAATTTAAAATTTGTACATCAATTTTATCGTCATAAACAATATATCGTTTATTAACAATAAATTATATACATAATTTATCGGCAATCTCGTTTCCTAAGGCAAAAGCATCATTCGTAAATATGCATATATACATATATAGCAGTCAAAAGCATCACATAAAACCTTTTATTGTTAGTAAAATATTTTTATATCCAATGTTACATTTATTTGTTGTTAACGAGTTTTTATCGTTAGAAATTTGTTTATGGCAACATCGTCGCCGCCACATTTTTTTTTTCTATTTCCGTCAATATTAGCATATTTCCAAATTAAATTTCCCCCTGGCATCAATTTTCTTTAAGTTGTTTAATGTTAAACGAATTTAATTTCAGAAATGATTTCTCGATAAATTAATCGTTAATAAAAGTGTTTATCGTATTCTATTTTGTTGTACTTAAATTTTATAAAAATTTAGTTTTAAATGTTTTGAATTGATAAGATTGATCTTAATGTACTTGTAATATTATATTATCGCCGTTTGCCCCGGATGCATTACGATTTGCCTATCAAGGTTAAAGATCACGATGTTACGATCGTTAAAAAAAACTAAGTTTTTCTCTTCATATTGTTATCAATACTTGAATCAATTTATTACAGCTGGTCCATTTATAATAGCAAGGCTTTTTCTAAAGTGGTACCAAGCGAAATATCTTGGGAATATGTAAGCAGAGGGATTAAAAACTAAAACTTAACGAGAGTTTTAAAATAACGACATTAACATACAAAGTAACCTTAACAGATATCCAGTGGGTTACTTTAACGCTTTTATGAAACGTTAACTTTGTAGTAATTTTATAAAATCTTTTCAGAAAATATAAGAATAAGGAAAATATATTATGGCTTAATGGTTAATATTACCGATATTTGATTAGGAGCATTAAACAAATATTAATGAAATATATAAATGTTAGAATAATAAATAATAATAATAATAAATTTGAAATTTTTCTAGGCAGGAATCGAACCCGCGATCTCCAGCTTAATAGGCTATGGAGGCATGCAAATATAAAATATGTATGTTTTCTTCATAAAATTTTTCATAAATGAATTTATCGAAGGCAATTTTGTAGTTTAAAAATATTTTATAAATTGCAAAAAATATTCTCTAAATTTTTGAAAAGTTTTGACAAAAAAAAGATTTTTTATTTAACTTCATGTTATAAAAATATTTTCAATAAAAAAAAAATTATTTTATTTATTATAATTATAATTATAATTATTTTTATACAAAAAAAATCTGCCTAAAAATTGTGTCACTTGAAAATTTATCGTTATTTTATCGTTAAAATCTGTCGTGTAAAATTTTTCTTGGGAAAAGTTTTTTTACAAAAATGTTGGTAATACATAACTGGTATTGAAGATTTTTCTTTTGTAAAATATAATTTTACAAAATTCATTTTTAACTATAATTTTCGGAGACAATTAGTCTTTAGTAATATATTTACATTATATTATTTATATTATATTATATATTATTTATATTATTTTTTATTATTATTATTAATATTTGAATGCAGGTTTTATAAATTTTCTATTATTTTTTATATAATAGAATTTATAAAAAATATTACTTTCCATAACAAAGTTATCGATAAAAAAAATTTCATTGATAATTTTTAATTATCCTATAAGCCAAATTTATATTTAATATTTAATTTTTGATATTTTTGTTAATTATTTTTTTTATTATTAAAATGATTCTTTAAATAATATTTGAATGCAGGTTTTATAAATTTTATATTATTTTTTAATTAGAATTTACAGAAAATAATTCTTTCTAGAGCAAAGTTATCGATAAAAAAAATTTCATTAATAATTTTTTATTATCCTGTAAGCAAATTTATATTTAATATTTAATTTTTAATATTTTTGTTAATTATTATTTTTTTTTTATTATTAAAATGATTCCTTAAATAATATTTGAATGCATGTCTTATAAATTTTTTTTTACTATCTAGAGCAAAGTTATCGATAAAAAAAATTTCATTAATAATTTTTTATTATCCTGTAAGCAAATTTATATTTAATATTTAATTTTTAATATTTTTGTTAATTATTTTTTTATATTATTAAAATGATTTATAAAAATTTATATTTAAAATTTAATTTTTAATATTTTTGTTAATTATTTTTTTATATTATTAAAAGGATTCCTTAAATAATATTTGAATGCATTTTATATTATTTTTTAAATAGAATTTATAGAAAGTATTACTTTCTAGAGCAAAGTTATCGATAAAAAAAATTTCATTGATAATTTTCTATTATCCTGTAAGCCAAATTTATATTTAATATTTAATTTTTAATATTTTTGTTAATTATTTTTTTATATTATTAAAATGATTTATAAAAATTTATATTTAAAATTTAATTTTTAATAAAAATCTATAGTAAAAATTTTTCTTACAAACGCTGAAGGCTACCTAATATTTTTTTAATAACAAATTAAGTATAAACCAATTTATTAACAACAATTATTTACTAAAATGTAAGACTACGTGATGTTTGTACGTAAAATTTATCGTTAAAGTAATCACTGTGATTTCCAAAAAAAAAAAAAAAAAAAAAACGCCTACTTTTACTGTTTACTGTTATTTTATATTTTACTGTTCACCGTTTACCCCACTGACTAACCACTACGGGAGTAATTTTTATGTAAAGAAAAATGATGAATTACTTTGTCTGAAGAATTTTCTAAAGAAAATGAAAATGGGGCCGAAATCGCATAATTTCTATGCTCCCAGAAGCGTGAAGTATTTAGATTGAATACTCAAACAAACCTCATTGAATTTGCCTTCAAGTGGGTGGGACATTTTCCTCTGCTTCTTGCTGCTTAAAATATAAGATATAAAAATTAAAGTAGAAGGCAGTAATTTTTAAAAGAATTAGTTTTTTCTAGTCCTGGCTTTTATTAGGAGCAAACCATTGGAAATATGAACAAAAATTATTATGATTTTTACAAAATACATTAGTGTGTGTAGGAAAGTTTATGAGCAGATTTTCGTGTCCTAAAGATAATATACATGGCCGGTATTAAATATATAATACAAAGTGCTGTTTTACAGCCTTAATTTAAAAGCCTGCTGGTGATGCTAAAACATCTCTGGCCACTGGCTTAACTGTGTTTGGCAGGATACTTGGCCTGTTCGTTGCTGTGAGATTTTCTTCCTTTGATATTTTACAAATATTTTCTGATTATAGGTCTATAGGCAAGGTAGACACTGCCTCTTCAGTTTATTTAATTCTGCAGCTGAATTCTTTAACGAAAACTTTTCTTTTTCACTTGCTTGTGGGGTACTTGCAAAGTAATACGCTTTTTTTTAGTTTTCTGTACTTTGTAAAATCCCTAAAATTATTTGCAATGCAAATAGGCAGGGTCAAATGGAATTTCAAGGCTTCTTTATTATTTTTTTTTTTATAATTATTTATCTTTTCTTTTTTTCTTATTTTTTTTTTTTTTTTTTTTTTTTTTGCTTTTGCTACAGAAAACTTTTTACACTCATTTAGCTGCATGTCAGAAGCATAAACAGATTTTAATTGAAAATAATTATCTCTCCTTCATTTTTGTTTTAGTTATTTTTCCAGCTACCAGAAGAGTAGCTCAATTATTATAGGCTGGCCCAAGAAGCAACATATTTAATCATGTTTTTTTTTTTTAAATATTAAATATACCGTGTACGCCTGATTAGCTCTGGGATTTGCAAATCGGTTTACTAACAAAGCCATTTTGATGAAGGGCTGCTCTATCAGTCATAAAATTCCTATTCTACAAAAAAAGTTTTTAAAAAATTCTGGAAAAGTTAAAAAACTTAAACTTTTAAGCGGCAAGATGAGTTTCGGCTCATCTCCTACTTATAATAAAAAGGATTTCTCTGCAGTTCAGTTGTCACTTGGCAAGGAGCAAGTAATGAATCTACTTGCAGAGAGACTTCAGAGAATCAGCTGTACCCATTGCCAAAATTGTAGTCTTTTAAAAACAAACCCTCCTCACCTCTTTTTTAAATTTATTTATTTATTTTTTTTTTTTTTTGTTCTCTCTTCGTCCAGGATTTATTTCATTTCTGCAATAACTAACTGTAATATTTCATTTATATAGTTTTTAATTAAAACATGCTTTTTTCAACACATTTTCCAGTTCTGCTTTGTAGAATAACGACACCTTCCAATTTATTCAAAGGATTCCTTTTATTTTGATTCCACAACATGTTTATCAGGCATCAAACAACAAACATTTATAAGTAAATATTGGCAATCGTACTGAAAGCCTGAGCAACTGAAGGCATAACAGAAAAAAGATAAATAGTCATATGAAAAAGAAAAATCTATGCTATATAGGCCTGCACCAGAACAATATAGCAAAAGTGCCAGCAAAAATCAGAGAAATAAACCGAAACAAGACACACTCCCATACGTACGTGCACAACATGCATCAATAGCAAAGCGAAACTCATTGAAATGGTAACAAATCACCGTCACGTCAATAACAGTTGAAAAATTGTTAAAATTGAATTACTGTCGCAATTCATATTCCTAAGAGACTCAAAGATATACACAGTTTAACAAACAAGAAGCACAAAAAAAAAACAAAAAAAAATAGAAAACATATGATTGCACGGGTAGAGTAAATACCAACCAACTGTGTCGTAAGAGTTTGATGGTACGGATAGTAGACAAAATTTCAATGAAAAAGGAAACAACATTTTGTAACAACAAATAGAGAGAACGAAACAAAGCCAGAGTTAAATAAGTTGGAGCAAAAGGATTGCCTGGCTGTTAGTGGTTGTGTGCGGCCAAGCAGGCTGTATTTTATAAAACACATCAAAACCACATAAAAATCAAAATCAATGTCGAACAAGCGAAAGCGTCATCACGGGCCGAATAAGCTCATATGCAGCAGGCACAATTACAAACAACATGATATCCTTGCATTAATAAATTTAACCAACAACAGCTCCAGCAATAGCCAGAATACAAGCAGCTTGTTAAAAATCAAATAAGCAAGCAAGCATGTCACTACCCCCTTCTCACTCACTCTTTTATATGCAATCACACCTACACACATACTCGAAAGCTTATACAACACCGTAAGTTAGTGGTATATTACTTTAGTTTGAGCAGGCACACACACACACACACGTACACACAGAGACCAAATCACACCCAACCAGGCACACACGGCATAAGCAAATACATGCATGCATTGAATGGTTATTTTCTTACTTGTTTTTCTGCATTTATTTTTTAAATTCGAATTGTCCTTTTTCCGTTTTCTGCACCATGGAGCCGCCATAGTTGCCTAGCTGGTAGTTGTTGTTGTTTTATAGTTGAAGCAGTATATCAATATGCCGTGCAAATTGATAAAATGATATTGATGAATTGCATGCAACATCTGCTGACAAACTAACGATGAGCTGGAAAAAATACACAAAAATTTACAAACAGAAATAAAATTGATACAAAAACAAGTATAAACCGTTTTCGGTTAAATCAACGTATCTTCAATAAAATAAACACGAAAAAAAAATTGCTAAAAGATATTGATACCTTCCATTTATTGCAAGCAGACAGGCTGAGGCTGCACAGGACCACATTTCTACACTAAAGGGGTGAAATTCGCCAACTCTTCTCATCAACATACCGCAAACTAATTATAGAAATAATTTTAAAATTTTCTCCCCTCAATTTAGTTTAGATACATTTATTAACATTTTCATCGAATTATCGTTAAAAAAAATATTTTGAAAATATTTTGTATATCTTTCAACTGATTTTTATTTAAAATCTTTAAAAGATTAGCAGGATTCTTCACGTTGAAAAAACAAATTTAATAAAAAATATATTTTTAGGCTAAATGTTGTGCGATGTTTTTCGGTTTAACTCCTTCTCTACAGAAAAAGTGACTAAATTTTCTACATCTCACTTTTAATAGAAACTACAAATGGTTTACTCATGCAATCCTTGTGTGATAAATTGTGCGATGTTTTGATAAGGATTTTTTTTTTAAATGATGGCATGTTTTTAACATCAACATGTTTTATAGGAAATTATACGTTGTTTTTAACGTCACTATATGAAGAATGTAAGCACATTGTAACGATGTATTTAGAAGGAATCTTGGTTTTAACAACGCATTTTCCTACAGCAGATTAACGAAAGTTTCCAGTATTGAAATTTTTTATAAAAAATAATACGATGTTTTCAACAACGATTTTTTTTTTTTAGAAAACTAACAAATGCTTTTATATCGAGACTTATGTAGAGTATGTGAAGCGATGTTTTTTTACACTCATTTTGTCTGCATAAAATTCAGCGCCATTTTTTTTCGATCAAAATATCCGTTAAGTAATATAAATGTTTTAGTTATGCAATTCTTGTATGGTAAATTTTGCGATGTTTTGATAAGGATTTTTTGTTGATAAAGATAAGGAAGGGGGGTTTTTCACAGTTTTATAGGAAATTAGATGAGATTCTTACGGAATTTACTTTTTCTCCCTACCAATAACAGTGAACTTCATTATGATGCAACGTTGTCCTCCAAAGTGTTGTAAAACTAGAGCGCAATTTTTCACAAACAATTTGCAACAGCATTATTGACAAAATGCGGTTTAAAATTTAAAACCCTCCAACATGGCAAAAAAAAAACCGAAATAAAAAAAAATAAATTAAAAAAGCAATGAAAATTTTGTTACCGCAAAATCTATTTGGCAACAAAATATTTCCATGTGAACGAACACAAACACACAACGAACCCAGAGCTAATACACGTAGTCGTAGATGTGCCTCAGTATGCGAGGACCCTTTAATGACACTTGTGGATTGTTTACAAAATTGTACCAAAAAATTGTGTAAACAAAACCGACAATATTTCGCCTTTTTTCATTGGTCGAGTTTGTTTTCCAATAACACGCTTTGCCAAATTTAACCAAAATGTTTTCATTTTTTCTGCCAAAAACCAAAACAAAAAACAACAACGTACTAGAGAATTGATTGAATAAATGCAATTTGGCTTAAACAATCATTAATCAGTATTTAGTGTGCAAGCATTTTAATAAATTTAGTTCCATTTATTTATTGGCTTGTAACATTTTTGCTATAGTCACAAGGCCACAAATCCAGTCGCACCACCCACCGACTCATGCAAACAGCCAACATATGCTACAAATTAACAACAATCTGACAACCCCAAATGTATGCTACAGATTTTTATCACAGCAAGTTAACATCTTTAAGCATCAGCTGGTGTTATTGATACAGATATTTGCTGATGGTATAATTTTTGTTTCTTTGCTTTACGTTCCGCAAAACTTCTTCCCCCTTTACTTGATTTTTGTTCTCCATTTAAATAAAATTTTAGTACGTCTCTATTTGTGCGTCTCTATTTGTGCAGACGCTTTTGGCCATAAAATCCAACAGTCTCATCTATAAATATCCTTATTTATTAGCTCAGTATTTGCTTATTCAGTGTTTTCTTTATTTCTGCTTCCTGTGAGAAATATTTTCTTTAAAATTTAGTAGCTACCTCTTCTTGCTTATACCTGCCGCCACCAAATTTTATGAAAATTTCAGTTAAAGGGTGTAACGAATATTAGATATTTTACTGAACATTAAAAATTCCGCTCAACAATTTTTTCCCCCTCCCCATACAATTTTATCAATATAAAATGGTGAGTCTCTGGTTTCATCCGTGTTCAGATACAAACTAACAATTTCCCTCTTAAATTGAAATATTAAATATTTTGAATAAAAAAACATCGAATTAATGAAAACACCTAACCATCAGCAGTCAGATGTCGGTGCAAGTTTTTGCTGCTTCATGTCTATTAACAGCGCGGCGCTCCTCCAATTTCTCTGCATTGTTTGTATAACAAACTGTCAGAAATTTCATTTTCAATAGCTGATGGATGCATGTACTTGATAGCGGAGCTGCAAACCGTGTGCGCATGTAGCCTGGCATTTCGTCTGCTTGCCGCCTCGGCCCGCCTTTCACTCATTTAACTGCAAACACTGCTTTCTAACAAAACTATTTTTAAACAATTGCATAGTTAATATTTTATAGCTTACATGTGCTTATGCGGAAGTCACGCATTACGCACGCAAACACAAAAAAATAAATTCTTGTTAGAAAAATAGATTTTCATCTTTCAAAACTTTCGACTTCATATTTCGCTCCAGCGCATTGTTCTGAAAGATTCAATACTCTGTTTCGTTGCCGATAGAATTTCTAAGCACTTTAATTGAAATGCTCACAAGAATCTGTAAAAGAATTTGTAAAAATGTGAGTAATTTAATGCCGTAGGCGATTATTAGCTAAACTTCCTTCAGCTTTAAAAATACTTATTAAACTCATGGCAAAGCAAGAGATTTTTTGTATAAAAAAAAAGTCTATTTTAAAGAGGAAAACAATTTAATAATAAAACATGGGGTTTTATAAAGTACAGTTTCCCTGTTTACACCATGGAATTTTCTAAATAACCAAATGGTATTTTTTATAAAAAATTTCTGTTGTAAATTGCAGTTCTCTCTGTATTGATAGCATATAGTTTTATGAAAAAAATGTTCTCTATTTTAAAAACATCGATTTTGAAAAATGTAGACAATTTTCAGATTACAGTTCTATGAAAAAACATTTTCTATGTATTTCACAAAAAAAAGACTACAGTGTATTATTAATATTTATCACTTGTCTAATATAAAAAAAAAATTTATAAGACATTTTTGTTTAAGAATTTCTCTATTTTAAAAACTTCGATTTTGAAAAACGTAAAATATTTTCAGATTATAATTTTTTTAAAAAAAATTCTACGTTTTTGTTCTAGATGTTGTGCCATAATTTGTTATGTATTAAAAACATAGAATTTATTTCACCAAAAAAAAAACAACAGTGTAAAATATTTATCACTTGTGGTGAAAAATTTTTTCGCTCAAAAACATAGAAATTGCTTTGGCAATAATATAAAACATTACTAAAAAGACAACTTTCTTTAAGAATTTTTCTATTTCAAAACCATAGATTTTGAAAAATATAGACAATTTTCAGATTATAATTTTATGAGAAAAATTCTATGTTTTGCTTGTAGAAGTTATTCTATGTAAAAACAGTGAATTTATTTCACAAACAAAAATACCAAAGTGTAAAATATTTATCACTTGTGGTAAAAAATTTATTCGTTCAAAAGCATAGAAATTGCTACGCAAATATAAAAAAATTTTGTTTAAAAATTTCTCTAATCCAAAAACATCGATTTTGAAAAATTTAGACAATTTACAGTTCATTGAATTAAGCAATTGATAGCTTTCAATATTATTAGAATAGCTATTTTTTGGAAAATTTTACTGGAAGTTATCTGTGAATTGGCTGTACTTCGGCTTCATTAAATACATATATTATTTTCTATATTACGAAGCTAACTTTTCATAGACATGAAACTTTTTGCATAAATAACAGAATATTCTATAATAAAAAAGATTTTTATATCAAATTTCGGGAGAAAATATTTTTTGTTATGGAAGTAGAATTTTGCAGCATTTTTTATAACAAAAACGAATGCCTAGAGAACATAGAATATTCTGTATGAAATTTGCTATGTTAACAGTACATATATTTTGGGAAGAAAACCGCTAGTTTTTCATTGGCCATTTTCTATTTTACGAGCAATTACATTGAGGAATTTCGACGTATAAAAAAAGGTAAAACTTTCCAGACCATATTGTGTCTACTAAAAACATAGAATTTGACAAAATTTTATATAAAAACGTGGAATTTTATTCCTTTTTGTATTAGACAAGGGCAATCTCTATTATTGAGGGGGAAACATTCCACTATGTTTGCTATCGGCAAATAACATAGAATTTTTCTAAAAAATTATTTCTATTTAAAGAAAACATAATTTTTCCAAAAAAAAAAAAAAAAGTCTGTTAAATGCAAACAGAGATTTTTTATTGCGAGTTCTATAAGCAGTTTTACAATGTGGCAGAAATTTGTGTAAAGAGTGAGGAAAATCTTCTACGTTTGGTTTTCCCCAGATTAGTTTAATTGCATTTGATGTGCGGCATCAAACATGCCATTAATAATATGTTGCGTGTGGCTGCTTTGAAAAGCCAGATGTTTTGTGTCTGTAATCACCTTCCCCCCTAATCACCCACACCCTTTAAACATGAACAAGACTGCAATTACATAAATAAGTTCTTTTTATCGTTGCATTACGTTTGTTGCACTTGCTGTTGGGGGTCAGTGAGCTGCACTTCAAACATGTTTATGTGCGTTAGTGTGGCACGCATACATGCCACACTCGACTCGCTGTTTGCTCTCATAGCTGACTAGCTTTTTGTTTAATTAGTCTTTGTGATTTATTTCTCCAACTAATTTTTGTGTAAGTTTATTATTATTTTATTTGCTGGTGCATTTTGTCAGCAAACACTCATTTCATATGCAACTTGCAATGGCAGAAATTGCAACCAATATTTCTATTCATTTATATTTTGCCTCCCCTCATTTATCAATGATTTTTGTTGTTTACTAATTTTCATTATCCTTTTTTGCTATTGTTTGGCTTGTCTAAATTCTATTTCAAGGGGTTTTATTGTGTCTTTAATTCGCTATTTTTCTTCCAGCTCTTCACTTACTTGTTCAAGTATTATTTTTCACTATTCTGTGCGCCCGATATTGGACTGTGTGTATGTTTTGTTTACACTTGATTCAAAAACACATGATTTCGTGTTGTTGTTGTTTGTGTGCGTGTCTTATTATTTTCCTCCAATCTTATTATTGCTTTATTACAATTGCCACATTGTAATGCTGTTGGGAAGATATCAGTGAGTGTTTACTTAAACTTGTTATACTGTAGAGAAATTCAATGAATAGAAATTATTATTTTCGTAATTCTCGAACGAGTTATTAATTAATTAGCTTTTTTCATTTTCCATAATTTTCCATGTAATATTTGCCATTGAAAAAATATTCTCTATTGAAATTGTTCTAAAATTTTGTCGTCCTTTGCAAAGTACCTTTTTATGTTTTATTATAAGAAGGAGGTTTCAAGAGTACTTTTTTTAAGTTTATTTTGAAAAACTATTATTTAGTAATCAAAGATAAGAAAAAGTACTAAAAAGAAAAATTTTTGAAACAAAAAGTTTTTAATAAAAGTTTGATATATTGAAAAGGCCCATTTTTAATAAAGTACCAATTGGAGACTGTATTTAAAATAATTATCAAGAATTATTTTTATAATTTGTTTTCAAACAATATTTCTTAGCGATTGAATATTTTAAAAAAATGCCAAATTGTTGAATTAATTAAATTTTAAAAATATTGTTTTTATGAAGAGCTTTATTGTTCTCTATAACATACTCCGTGATGTATTAACTCATAGCCAAAGTGAGTTTGAGCCAATTAATAAGTGCCTATAACTGGAAACGATGTTCTAAAGAAAGTACATCTACTGAAACGACTTCAAAAGTATTTTTTTTTTTAAATTCTTCCTACTAGTCAAAGTGTGGTTCTATAAAACACTAAAAAATTCTTTTTAAAAAGCTCTTTCGGAAAGCAGCTTTTAAGTAAAGATTTTATAGATCAATTTTTCAGAAAGGAAAGGTAAAAAAGTACTATTATGAAAAGTACCTTTTGCAAGACAGCTACTTAAAAAATTGTGCTACGTGGCTTAAAAGTATTTAAGGCGTGGCCTCGCAAAAGTATCAAAGTGAATTTTATAATATAAAAATTATTCTTATTGCAACTGACATTTTTAGCATCATCCTTAAACAAAATCAAATTTATTTCTCATAATTAAATACATTTTATTTAACTTAAAATATCCAATTAGTTTTAAATAAAAGTGGACTAAAATATTTAAAATATAATTTTGATTCAAGCGGGTCTGAAAGCGAGTAATCTGATTTTTATAAGTCTGTGGCATAAACCAGCTGCCATGTCATGTTCTGCAGGACCTCAATGCCACCGACTGAAGATTAAGCAATTTATTACTTCTCATTGCCAGCTGAAACTCTTGCAATGCTTATTATAATTTACGTATGGCGCTGGTAAAAGCTATTAAAATTTAAAAGACAAAATTTCATGCAGTGGACACTAATTTAGTTAAGCCAACCATACAGTAAACGGCGTTTCCAGCACCTCTTCTATAAAAGGATACTTTACACTTATAATTTTAATTTTTCAAAAAAACTCAAAATGTTCTGTTGTTTTGATTATAAACATTTTAAAGAAAACTTCTTTCGTATTTAGATAAACAGGCCGTTACATTATTAAAAGGCCCCCGGCATAACTTCAATCAAAGTAACAAATAATAAGAGAATACAATGTTACTGTACTCTCTCCTCCATGTGCCATATGCCGTGTTGTACGTGTGTTAGTGAGAAAATTTTCTTCAATTGTTGGAAAAATACCAATTGAAATTTGTTGAAACATATTTAATAAAATTTCCTTAGATGGAGAAAATTTCCTTAACCAATTTCAGCTCTATTTCTTATATACTGTTTTATAAAAAAGGATATTAATGAAAAAGAAATTAAAAAACAAAAACTCAGCAACTAATTGTTTCCAATGTGGAAATTGTTTTCATTCCATGCTACAGCTTAGGGAAATTTCCCCTTATTGGAAACACGTGACTTTTTCGCCGCATTCACAGTAATTGTTGGGAATTTTTTAAGAGCTTCTCTTTTTCCAATGCGAGACATACTCTTAAATTAACATTATTTTAGGAAAACTGAAGAGTATTTATTCCACAAATAAAGAACAGAATACAAGCAGCGAAAGGAAAAACAAAGAATGCAAAATAGAATAAGAAAACCTTAACAAATCTGCGAGAAAATATATTTAAAATTATAAGTATGTCATAAAATTTCTTACAATACGATGAGTACGAGTGCTCACACAAATACTCGTACATGAAGTTGTTGTACATACAAGTTGTGTCTTATATACAAAACAAGCGAAAAAGGGAAGAAAAAAAGTGTTTTAGATAAATGTGTGTGGGAGTTGGTGAGCGTGTTCATATGAATGTATGAATGTATGAATGGGTGTATGTGTGTATGTAAGTATGCATGTATGTGCGGATGTGTGAAAGCGTGTATATAAACGGTATCCATGTTTATACCTCGGGTACCGCCCAAACATTTTTCACCACAATACGTAAGAAAACGTGAGCACGCACACACTCAAACAAAACAAATAGGGAGCACCTAATGAAATCATGTGCATGTGCATATGAGTGTGCGAAAATGCTTAGCACTTAGGTGGATTTAGATATATGCGGTGGGAAAATTATGGCAAAATATATATATGTACGTGTGTATGTGTGTATGAGCACTCTTAATATGTACATACATATGTAATCTCATTCAGCATAATAAGAGCTATTAAAAAATCATGGCCAAATAAATTTTATTTAAAGTCGCATACACACATACACATGTACGTACATATGGATGCACATACGTAGCGTGTTTAAATTCAAAGCTCCTAATGGCTTAATACTGAAATCTGAAAATTTCTAATACTAGCACAGAGATTTTTTACATCTTTTATAAATAGATCGGTTGTACTCACTCGTATGTGCATTTTTTTTTTTTAATTTTTAAGCTCATCTGGCTGCTGGTGCTGCTGCTGTTGCTTACAGTATTAAACTCATTATCGTTTGCCAGTTGCCTTTCTTTATGTCACTTCTTTTGTTTTGCTTTACCATGCAAGAGTTGGGAAAGCGTCCTTACGCCACCAATTTCTATGAGTTTGTTTACTAGACAGTTACATAAAATTCAGACACAGACACAGCCACAGACACTGCCACTGCCACCGACACCAACACCGACACCGACACAATTTTATCAACATTTATTGTGGCAAACAAAAACAGTCTAAAATAAAAGAAAGACATTTCGTCATTTCGGCTGGCATTATACCCCCAGACATATTGATGACAAAATGATTATGATGACAAGCCACAAGCCTGTCATCACGTTGCTAGTACGACTGACTTTTTTATATTTATTGCAGTTGTAACCGAATATAGTTTTTATAAAAGGCAGACAGAGATGGCCATACACTGATAGTTTGAGAGAAGGCGCAAATGTGAGTATTCTTTACATAAAATTTCATTTAGCTGAGTGTTTTTGTTATTAAACCAAATTAGGAAAATCCCCATTCTAAAGAAAAGCAACATCCTTAAATAAAACAAATTTGAAGGATAATTAAGGATTTATTTGTTTGCTTCGAAAACAATTCTTAAAAGTTTAGCATTCATAATTTATTATGATTTCTGTTTTGTTTCAAAGGACAATGACTTGCGTTACTTTACAAATGTTGCAGAGGACCTTGTATTGAAGTAGATTGACAGGCATGAAAAAAAATTAAATCCCAAGAAAAATAAGTAAAACTGGCACCAGCAAAGGGTTAAAGGAAAAGCTTTCGCATTCCAAGATAACATTTGAATTTTATTAAAAAAGAAAACCAACCGAAATATCCTGGTTGTGTTTTTAGCACAAACAACTAGATTAATTTCTTAAAAATGAATATATGCAAAATTAAAGAATGATTTTATTTGCGAAAAAAAAAATTAAATATTTTTTAGAGAGTTTTTATATATTGTACAAGCCAAATCAAAGTTTATACAACGCGAACATTCTTTCAAATTGTGTTGATATAATGAAATAAAATGTATTAAATAGGATATGAAATATATATATAGGCTTTTCCACTATGTGTCTACATACTTTTAATTTAAATATAACAAAAACTATATAAGGTATTAAGGTAATTAAGCATCCACACACAGGATTACTTTTGCATGCACAAAATGGAAGTTTCTGGACAAATTCAGTAAAAAGGACAGTTTTTTTTTCTTTACCCTCTTCACCGAATTTCTTTACAAACTACCATTTTGTACATGTACAACTAATTCTGTATGTGAATGCTCATTGAAAGCAATTTCTTTCAAATAACTGCCACGGCTACGCTTAATATACTCCACATAGGATCCTTCCAATTTTTAAGTACTTTTTCCCACAAAGCAGGTCAATTATTTTTGTAAAAAATTTGTACGATTTGTAAACGTTTTTCGGTTGTATAATGTCCCACAATGAAACTAGCATGAACCCCAAAACAAAAATATATGTGAGGCGCATCTGTCACAAGCCTATGGGAGAATATGAACAATCCAAATGTGCAGATCCCTACTGGGAGCTAAGTCGTATTAAAATACAAAATAGCATAACACGCAACTTTTCACAGAAGCGGTCATAAATAAGAAAGTAAAAATATTTTTACAAAAATGCACAAAATGCTTTTCAGATTATAGAAGTGAACTGGGTAGTTTGCGAAATCATTAAAGGCTGTGCTAAAGAGTTTTCAGTTCCGTATACAGCCAAGCCATTTTTATTAATTATTTATCAATTTGTTTAAGCCTGAATATGATTATTACCTGATATGAAATACTGAGTTCACTCTAATAAAACTGAAATAGTCATAATTAAAATTTTGCTGTACAATCCTCAGGATATTGTAGTACTATGAAATATCCTTTTTGTTTTCTCTTTGCTTTATTGCTTCTATAAAGCTGCTTTAAGACTGAGGCCAAATAACATTATAAATCATATGTTAGATTAAATGTAAATAAATAAATAAAAATAAAAAAGTTGCCTTCATTAAAAAGCCATTGGCACACGTTGAATGTTACTTTTCTCCTAAAACTATTAAATAACAATCTGGAGAGTGAATTTTTTCCCTGCTAAATTTTTCCTTCCTTCAGTTTACTTGAAATTTCCTTTAATTTTTTTAAATAAAATATCCCCCGTTCAATTATGATAACTTTTTGCCATTCCATACCATGTAAGGAAGGATATTAAGCAGAGGTGGCACACCCAAAGTGACGTAACTACGATCGCATTTTACTATATAAAAGTATTAAATTTGTAATAATAAAATGACAAATTAAAATTTTTAGTGGAAAATGCAATTTTTTTTTGCTATTAAATAAGTTTAATTATTATAAAAAATTGAAAAAAAAAATTTTGTTTAAGAGCAATAAAAATTTAATGTAGACGTTACAACAGGACTACTCGCCAGGATGTTAAGGATTAAGCAGTATAGGCAAATGGTATTGTTTGTAAAAGAAACTATAAATTAAATGTCAGAAAGAAAAGGCTATTGCTATTAGGATTTATTCAAAATGATTCCAAATATGCAAAATAAGCATTTAAAGTTGTTTATATGAGCATATGCAAAATAAAGCATTAAAAGTTATTTATATGCATATATGCTACAATTCCACTACTGGTTGATGTATACAATAAGGTTTTAAGGCGGTTTATATTGCTTATTCTTCAATAGTTTGATGTCTCGCTCCCTCTGGCTAAATGGTTCCGTGCATCTGTTTGCGGTTCTTCTGGTGGAGTTCGTTATGAACCTGTTGCTTCGTACTATGTAAAGGCGTAGCTCGATTATTAGTTAAACACAAGACCAAATATGAAAATACTTTCCATAACAAAAGGGCGGGGCTGAGTGAAGCTCCGCCTTTGTGTAAAATTATTTTGCAATGTCTTAGCAAGTTAATAAAGAAAACAAATCATATCAGTTAGCTTAACGTTAACGTAAAGGACTACTTCAATGATAACCTTGAAAAGTATCTCCAAATTTTCGCAATAATGCTTCTATACTATTATAATTATTACTATAAAAATTTGGAAAAGTTTTATATATTACAAATTTGCACAGATTCGACTACGCCTGATGACTTAAGTGGGCGTAGTTATAATTTGATAAATAAACCTAAAACGATGTATTAACTGTAATATTAATATGAATATATTTTTTGCTTGCGTGTTGATCATTGTTATGCACACATTACATTTAATAATGTTTAAATTTAATTAAACTAGCCATAATCCATATAATATAAGCATCAAAATTTAATTAATCCTTTTTTCATTCAATATTTTGCCAAACTTTGTTGTTTGTTTATGATGCAACGGCAACTCCTGCTACAAATTAAATATCAGTGCACACGTACATACGTACGTATATACGCGTACATATAGAAATCTACATATACATATATATGTATATATATGTATGCATGTATGACTTGTTTGCGAGTAAGCCATCTATTATACATGTAGTTGTGTGAATATCTTTATAAGCTGATGATATTAAATTTTCCTGTCAAATTAATAACATTATATAAAGAGTTTTGTTATATAAATTCTGTATTATTTTTTCTCAAAATGTCGTATATATTATATTTCGCTTTAGTGAGAATTGTGGTGGGGAGAAAAATGTAACTTTAATAATGGCACGGTAACAACAACAAAGTCAATAATAAATTGCATTTTCAGTGAAAAGTTTTTGTTTTGACAACAAAATGAAATTATATAGCATACCTTTAGGCATTCAAACAAGCATTGATGATATGATATACAGTACACGCGTATGTAACGCACGCACGCACGCACGCTCTTATAAACGCCATCCATATTAATTAACTATCAATTTCAATAATCAACTAAACAAACATAAACTTAAACACAAGCATACGCATACATACTCATACGCATACACATACACATACAACATCATCACAACGCCCTACGCTGCTGATACGCAGTTGTTTGTGGAAAAACTTTGTTGTGCTCGCTATTGTAGTCATAGATTTTTTTTTTCAGTTTTACTAAATAAAAACGAAATGATATTCTCAGTACGGTTGATTACAAAATGATTATATAAGCGATTTTTAGTCTGATATACAGAATTTGCAAAAAGATCTGTTTGGCATTTGTCATCATCTATCAAAAATAGAATATGATGTTTGGTATTAATATTGTTGCTTGGTTCCCTAGAAGTAATGAATACAATACAATAATAATCACCCAGCAATATGTTTTTAAATAAGTCGTACGTATAATAAAAGTAATGATTTCCAGCATTTGTAAATGTTTACAAAAAACCAATTCGGTGTAAAAGGGAATTTTGAGCGATTTTACTTAAATTGTTTCAGAAATTTTAAATTTCACATATGTGTGCGTATTAAAAATATTTACCGTGAAGACTAACTGAAATACGGCCAGAGGCGACGGGTGTGATGAGATTTTAAAGTTGAAACGTTCTCATGCATTAAACACATTCACACCGGTAGACTACACTAGTCCAAATGCCACCAAGTGCCAAAGACACCGTATAGCATAAACACATTCACCGCGGCAGACTACGCCACTGCAAATGACACAAACACCCAAGGGCTCTATATAGCACTAATCACATTCACCCGGCAGACAACGCTATTGCAAATGCCACCAAGTGCCAAAGACACTATATAGCCAGTTAATTACCTATTAAAAGAGGCCGCATATCCTCAACAGCTGTCCGATATATAAACTGATTCAAAGATGAAACGTGTGTTTAGAATTTCATTTATGAAAGTCCATGCTTTTTAATCAAAAACAAATTCAACTCAATACCTACAGATTCAGGAAAAAATTCTTTTTCATATACTCGTATATATACACCTGTAAATTCGAGTAAAGTCACGAGTAAAGTCACGAGTAAAGTCGTGCAGTTTTGTCGTCATACACCATAATAATGGTACTCATGTATACTCGTACTTGTGTAATTTAAGTTGACTTGACTTGCATTAAGGTGACTCGATTTCCCTTTGGCATTGTAGCTAAATAGTGTAGTTAGCAGTGAAGAGAAAATTCCAGCAGTTATTTCCCGCTTAAGAATAGTTGGCATTTGCAGCAAAAGCTTCCACATAAATTTTACTTCAATGTCAATATAGACGAATCTGTGCAATAAAATTCGCATGCATCCAAAACCGGAGATGTTGAGCCCTCACCTAAAAGCTTTATTAAGTTGTTTCTAACTTCACCACGCGCAAAAAGGTTACTTCACATATGTTTATTATAATAAATGTATGTAGGTGTGGTTGACGGGGAAGTACGCCATTTATTTTTATAAATAGAATTAGTGTCATGATCTTTTTAAGACCAGCATGCAGGCATAATCCGTAATAGTGCAAGACATTCGGCTTCTAAAGTTTATGCTAATTCACAATAACGAGAATCTTGTGTGAAATAAATTTTTTTACAGGATCCAGATCCTGTTCGATAGTTTCAATCACTTATTTGTTTAATTTTTCATAAAATTTTTCTACTGCATAAAATTTTATTATGAAATTAAAATTTTTGTTAGCATTAATACAACTTTTCTTAAAATACTAAAAGCTTTGGACAAACAAGTGCTGTCTCTTTTCCTCTAATTGTAACAAAAATGTATATGCATACAATATACACAGTAAATAAATTACTTAGTAAGAATAGATTACCAATCGATTTTCTATGAGATCTGTGAGTAAGAAGTATATATAATTTTTGTCGCGCTTTTCTTCTCATTACAAAATTAGAAGTTGAGCAGGAAAACTTGATGTATGGAAATCAGATCTCATAAGTGAAGTTTTTCTTGATCGTTTGCTTACATTCAGATAGCCTCGAATGAAAAACAGTAAATGCAACAACAAAATAGAATTAAATTGAACTTTCAGTACAAGCTTACTTGGTTTTTTTATATTTTCCTCTCTCACTTTCCTTACGTGTTGGGTAGCTTGAGAGCTTTAAAAATAATTTTTTAAATTAAAAGTAAAAGTAACAATATTTAAGGTGTAACTGCTAAAAGGATCCATAAGATGCATAGAGAGCTTTCTCTCTCTCTCTCTCTCTCTCTCTCTCTGTGCGCTAAACCTTATTCCCCTTTCACACACAACATGTTTGACTCGATAAGTCTTTTTAGCAAAGAGAGTGAAGGGAATAGAAAGAGGTACAAACGTGACCGCACCAACAAGTTTAGTTATACTTTATACTTGAAGTTGGCTGCAGAATGGCAATTTGATAATTCGAATAAAAAGAAATTATTTTTCATTCAAAATTCATGTGTGAATATCCTTTTTAGTAGTCACATATTCAATTTTGTTACTTTTCCTTTTTTAAGAACCTCTTGATATTTTTAATGCAACTTTAAAGCTTAAGGTCGCTTTATAATATATTTTCAAAGAATTATTTGTTAACAGAGGGGTCAATATTAATTAAACTTATTAATTACATTTTTATACAACTTTCTTTAATCTTATCTTGTGGAACTGAAATGTGTGCTGGTTTATTTTCTTAATATATTTATATATAGTTTGTTAAAATCCTCCGAGGAATTTCTTGGGATTTTGTATCAAATCATTTAGTTTGTCGTTTGAGCAGACGAGAAAGTTCATTGATTATTATTATTTTACCGTATGATCCAGAGTAAAATGTCATCAAAAATCTCTTGTGGTTGAAATTAATGAAAATTTCATAAACTTGCCAAAAAAAAAGAAATTATGAACTCACGCACTTCCTCTCAAACTACCCAACACGTAAATTTATTATAACAAACACACATGAGCACACATGCACACACATTATCCCACATGAACACATATGAACACACATTTGTACGCATGTTTAGGTTAGAAACAACTTAATTATTATTTTTTTTTTTTTTTTTATACCCAACTTTTATAATTTCTACCAAAGTTTTAAGCATAAGCCGAACAGAAAACAATAAAAAGGATAATAAGAGTTGTGTTGCCTAGAAAATATGAAAGTAGCAAACTTAAGTGAGATCTTCGAAAATATTTTTTTTACCACTTTTTGGCCGCAATGCAAAGCAAAAGTATTTATTATATGAAGAAACACATGGCTAAAGCACAGCAGCCAGCAAGCCATTGTCCAAAACAGACATACTCGTGTTCCCCAAACCTTTGTGTAGTATACTTTAGGGGGCTCCCAATAGTTGTTAGTATTGTAGCTAAAGGGCTATTACTTTCTAACATAAAATTATTACCAAGTTATGCATAAAATATGTCCTTTATTGCGTGCATGCACACACTACATGTTCACAAACTATTTTCATTGATATTTATTTTTTTTTTTTTTTGTAACCGTGTTGTTTCCTTCCAGTTATAAATCTTTAGGGATGCGCCTCAGTAACATACATTTGTTTTTTATTCCTATTGTAGCAAGTATACAAGAAAAATGTGTTAAGGGGACAGCATTGCTCTGTTTAACACTGCTGGTTCAGCAGCCATGGTGCAGCCATGTTTGTTGTCATTATTAACACAATCCTCAGCAACAAAACGAGATTTGCTTTGCAGCATCTTCAGAAAACGTGTTTAGACAAAACTGGTGTTGGTATTGTTCCACGTATTGTGCTGCCACTATCGCCGCATAAACGCATACGCATGCACACAGGCACACACACACGTACACACTCACACAGCCATACATATTCATTATTGTGTTCTCTTGTGTTTATGTGCAGTGCTTTTTTGAACAACAACTTTAGCAAATTGGCGACAGCATATAAATTAAGAAATTGTGCACTAATTGCGTAAGGAAAGTGATACAAATCCACACACACACAGAATTATTTTGTGCCCTATTAACAAACACTACCAAGAAATAAAATGTGGCATCAGTCTGTAAGGCATTATTCTAGTCCAGAGTAAACATGAAACAGGCTTCCAGGCAATGAACTTTAATACAAAATAGTTCGCGGAGAAGTTAGTTTTTCTACAGTAGAATATATCATACTAGCACAGATCCAGGATAGTAATACGGAATGCTCTCGGGACGTAAGGGGTAGAATATATTTAAATAAAGTTGGCGAAGAGTAGAAAGAAATAGATTATTTCATACTGACATAAGACTGGCAACGGATAGGCTTATCCCAAGCAATACTTTGTTAATACTTTGCTTACAGGCAATGAACTTTAATATGACACGGTTCGCGGAGAAGTTAGTTTTGCTACAGTAGAATATATCATACTAGCACAGATCCAGGCTAGTAATACGGAATGCTCTCGGGACGAAAGGGGTAGAATACATATATATAAGAAAAGTAGGCGAAGAGTAGAGTGAAATAGATGGCAACTGAAAATCTTGTCCCAATCAATACTTTATTAACGTATCTAAATTCAGATCCAAGAATAAAAAACAACCTGACTAAAAATATAGTAGTATTCCAACTTAAGGACCCTGTAATTAAGGGCCACGTATTGACTAACAGTTGAACTTAATTGTCAGTTGAGAAAGTGTACGCTTCAAGTATTCTAGTTACTAGAAAAGCTGTAGACAAAAAGAGAAGGTATGAGATGGGATGAGATGAGCTGCTGTAAGATAAGGAGAGCTGCCGAATACAAAATTGTTGAAAATTAAATATTGTTCTCAAATTAAATCCTTCTCCACACATAAAACATTTTCGCCGCTTTCACACATTATTAACTACTTCATCCACAAAAAAAAAAAAAAAAAATGCACACATATCCTTTCATATTGCGAAAATTCATTTTTATATATTTAGTTTAAGCAATTTTTCAAGTATAGTTTTGTTTTCATGTAAATGTTTTTTAAAAACTTAAAAACTTTTAATATTTACCAAAACCAAAAAAAAAAAAAAATTTTTAAATAACTTCTTTGTTACTTTTTCAATAATTTTTGTTTTTTTTTTATCAATATTTTCTATTTATTACGCCAACGCTTTCACTTTATTGTTGTGCTCATCCTTGTTCGCACAACATCGTCACTTGAACGATTAACATCCCTTCAGTTTCTCTCTACCCTCATCATGTTGGGTTGGCATTATTAACAAAAGCGTTACTGTAAGTAACTACTTGTTCTGTATGAAAGAGTAAATTTTATTGTATCAGCAACAACAGCTTTGTGTGTATTCGCTAAGGTCCTTGTTAATGTTAAACATGATTTATCGATTTTTTCGACATTAGACAGTAAATGAGTGCAAGAAATGCTTGCAAACAGTCGTTATGAAACATTTTTCCAAAAAGGATTTTTTAGCTATAAAAAACTTTCTTTAAATATATATATACATATATATGTATATATATATATTTTTTTGTTTTTATTTGAAACTTAAAAAACAAAAACCACAAATTCAAATTAGCTTTAACAACAATAAAAATATGTAAAGGAGAAAAGGGTGAGTGCATTAAGAAGACATACAAGAATTAAAGACTTTCAACAAAGTTTTTTTTTCCATTTTTTTTTTTTTGCTTTGAGAAAAGTGGAAAAAGAAAACTCATAGTGGGTGGCATCTTGCTGGGAGCTTTAAAAGGATTCTATTTCCTGTATTTGGTATTAACGTTAGAAATATTTCCTTTTTGTGTTTTTCTGAAAGAGTAAATAACTTTTGTTCTTAATGTGCTGACAAGTTGGCTTCCGAGCAAATTTATTGGCATTGATATTAAATTTATGTTGAATAAAATTTCTCGGCTTTCTGTTTACTTTATTGTATATAAAACTTTGTATACATTTAGGCGTAACTGTTGCTTTATATACTGAAACATTTATACATACAAACATTCACACTTAAATTATATATTTCATTATGTAAAGATACATTCCATAAGATTTTTTCACTCACGAAGCTTATCTGCTTGTATGTGTGTGTATGAGCAAATGTTCAGCTTGCTTGGCTGGCTGTGTGTCAGTCAATATAATGGATTTAATAAAATGCCTATTAAATTTCGTTTTCTTGATATTCCAAAGCCACTGCTGTATTTCTGTAACAAATATAAAAACAATTTGTTTCGAAGATAAAATAAAACAAAGAGAATGTGTACGAAACAACAGCGATATTGCAGTTTAAAGTATTATAGACAGTATTTTAGATAGTCCTGTATGAAGTAAGCAGTCATTTCCTCCTACTCCGAGCCAGAACATTTTTTAAGTTCATTAGCGAGTTAAAGTTTTTGAAACAATTGAGTAATTGATAAGGAATCTGAAACTACGCTCCATATTGTGTACCATCTTCAGCTTTCAGTGTAAATTGACAGCATTTATTTATTCGAGCCAAGCTGTAGGTGTTCACAGCAGTCACTGTCATTTACTCATTAGAAATGTTTCATCCGCCATTTTATTCAATTTATTGAAAGTTTTATAATTTGTAGTTTTTAACAACAATACGGCCACCCAATTAAAGCATAAAAAGAAATTAATTATTTTAAGAAAACCGCTTTCGGGTATATACGATGTATGTATATACTTTTGTCTATATTGTTGGACAGATCGAATCATTGTGTTATTCTGTAACAGGATGCGAAAAGATATCCCTGTTTCCTCTAGATTTTTTTTTTAGGTTAGAAGCTCATATATTGAAGATGCTTATTTTATTTCAGAACCTCCAAATTTAATACTTTAAAATCGTTTTAATACACAATTTATAATACCTGGTCTGTGAAGCGAACCAGTGCATCATCTTTTTATATGTGAAGCAAGAACAAGTCTAAACGAAAACTCAGTAGTACTTTAAAGGTTTCCCAAAAACATTTAATTTTTTTGAAACACAAACACCACAAACTTTTGTATAAAACCAATACATATAAAATAACACATACAGTAAAATGTGGTTTTATATGTAAAATGCGAAACACCTCAATGACGGCATATAGTTGTTGTACGATAATTAAATAAGTAACGTTTACAGACAAAGTTAAATCAGTTTCTAAAATTACATTTTATAGAAGAGTTTCTCCTTTTTTTATAGAAAAAGGAGAAACGCCAGTCCAAGCAAAGGCTTTCGATTTGAGTAGAAATAAATGAAAAGGAATGTAAGAGAAGATCTACGCACGGCCAAGGATCCATTATTGTGATTAATTAATTTTATTATATTTTTGGTAAAGAATAATTGTATAACTGCTGAAATCTGCAGTCATGTGTATTCAAAATGGCTGCTTAAACACACGGAATTTTGAAGCGCAATAACCCTGAAAGTCATTGAGTTCTCTATTTTATCTTCGGCAAAGGACATTTCTAGGTTGAAATTAATGTTTTTTCCATTGTTTTTGTTTAATTTGTTTTGTTTATAAAATTCATTCTCGCTTGTAATTCTCGTATAATTTTTGGTTTATATTTTGATAGAAAAATCTAGTGAAACTAAATTCTTTCCATAACCTTGAAAATGTCAAAAGTGCTTGCTGTAATTCTCGTATAATTTTTTGTTTACATTTTGCTAGGAAAATCTAGTGAAAATAAATTCTACGAATGACCTTGAAAATGTCAAAAGTGCTTGCTGTAATTCTCGTATAATTTTTGGTTTATATTTTGAAAGAAAAATCTAAAGAAAATAAATTCTACGAATGACCTTGAAAATGTCAAAAGTGCTTGCTGTAATTCTCGTATAATTTTTTGTTTACATTTTGCTAGGAAAATCTAGTGAAACTAAATTATTTCCATAACCTTGAAAGTGTCAGATGTGCTTTCTGTAATTCTCGTATAATTTTTGGTTTATATTTTGATAGAAAAATCTAAAGAAAATAAATTCTAGGAATGACCTTGAAAGTGTCAAAAAGGCTAAAAACCAGATTTTCTTCGTTTATAAAATAATTGTGTAAAAATTCCAATCGAATTATATTTAATATTCCTCAAAATCTCATTCAAAATGTAAATACTTAAAAAAAATTTTATTTCCAGGCTGGTAAACTTTTTATTTATTGATTAAAACCAAACTTTTGTCAAAGCCCAAACTTTGTTCCTCTGAAACACTCATTTTTTTTTAGAAAAAGAGAAAAACTTATAATTAAAAAAATTCGTTTTTCTTTAATGAAATAAAACATGTTTCCTTTTGTAGATTTTACAGCTTATTTTGTAAAAAAAATTTTAACAGCTCATGGAATTTGTTATATTATATTTATATGAGATTTCTTTTTTTTATGTTATTTCTTGTTATTTTTTTCAGTTGCCTAGATTACAAATCATTACAGCATTTCGAATATTCGGATACTCGTATATTGGATACTTTCACTTCACTCTAATTTTTTTGTTTTTTTTTTTTTTGAGGAGCCTTTCAAAGGAACTTCTGTGTGTTTAAAGTGTAAAAATTTATTCCTTTATTGATACGTATAAATTTACAAAAGGTTTTTCTTTTCTTTTATCCTGCTCTCAGAACAAAAGGTTAACTATCCCAGTGACACACATCCTTTTCTATACACATCCATGCGTTTCTTTTTTTTTTATTCAACGAAACTTTCTATGCGTAAAGTAAGTAAAGGAAAGAAGAAAAGAACTTTAATAAAAAAAAACAAAATTTTTTTTTGTTGTTTGGCAAGTAAAACTGACTGACATATAGACTGGTACACTCAAACATGTTCGTATAAATTTTAACGCATTTTAACAAGGATATTTAGCAGAGAAACTGGGTGCGTGTCTTCTGTCCGTTAATAGTATGTATGTAAGTACAACATATTGAAGATGGCACGTTTTATTTAACGTCCATTCGTGCGTTTTGACTTACTTAAGCTAAGACAGAAAAAAGGACGCTTTAAGACGAACAATTTAAAACAACATTCGCTCAAAAATACATACATACGTACATACATATGTATGTGTATACAGTATAAAGGAAATTATTTAACCTTCATAGATTTATAAAAAGATAGGAAAGTAACGTTATTCGAGTATACGAGTGAATGGAATTCTCGTAAAGGAATTTGAAATTCAAACTATCTTCTCTAAAGAAATATATTTAGCGTTTTGATGTAACAAAAGAAAGGGCGAAGAAACAATTTTAATTAATCTCAAATGCCAAATGAAAAACATTCTTGCAATACTCTCCCACACACACACACACAACGTATATGCATAAATTTCTGCATACATACATACATACATAAATACATACATAAATACATACATATTTAGATATTTACAGTACAAAGCAAATATTTGATTTAAAAAATCTATTGATTTTTTCATCATATTTCTGCAATACGTAAAGAAGTATCTAATCTTAGTATGCGCGTGTGAATATGTTTATATGTATGTATACGTACATATGCGTCTGTGTGCATGTGTGTTCTTGCTTACCTTAGTTTATGTATTAGTATAGTATATGGTACATATTTGCTGTCTAAAATGTCTATTGAAATAAAGCTTTTAAAGCAGGAGTCTACATAAGCCGGTTGTTGCCACTTTTCTTTCTTTTTTGTCTTCTGGTCATATTTTTATTATGTTTTATTGAAAATTGTTGCTTCATCATAAAGCTCTCGTGTACAAACTCAACCCTCTTAAAAAGCAAACAAATAAATAAAATAATTATTATTCGCTCTCTTCCTCTCTTAACTTTTCGTAGAGGGCCACCTAAAGATTGAAAAATAAGAGAAGTTCCACAGCATAAATTAACTAAAGGATTTTTTCTTTTATTTTAATTCCTAAAACTATGCTATATTTTGTATAAGCAGTCATAGTTTTGAGTTACCAATAATTTTGAGTTACAATAATTATTTATTATTGTTCTGTAATAGTTTAAATAAATAAATAAGTGAATTTTTAATTATTAGTTTTCATTATTACTGGGGTTTATTTTTAATAAATAAAATATTAACTAGAATTAAAACTGATTCAGCATAATCAATATGTTTAGCTATATAAATATGTATAACTTGCTGGCTTAGATATAAAAATTATATCTCTCATTGCAGAATCTATTAAAAATAATGAAACTATTATAATCTTCTTTGTCGTTTTTATCCACAAACTTTCAATTCGTAACATCTAATTTGTCGCCAAAGCACATCAAAAACTTTTAACGTGACCAATGCAGGTAACTAGATGAAGAAAATATA
Source organism: Ormia ochracea (assembly GCA_963402855.1). NCBI lineage: Eukaryota > Metazoa > Arthropoda > Insecta > Diptera > Tachinidae > Ormia > Ormia ochracea. The sequence goes on from OY727106.1 coordinate 47,741,245, forward strand.
AGTTAAATCAGTTCTATGATAGCTAACGCTGTATGTGAACAATAATTATATTTATTTTCTTTTGAAACAAACGTACTTCACGTATGAAAATTCGAAAACGGCCAAATTATAAATTTTACAATTTTATATATTATAATATATTAATATAATGTATTATATTATATATTATTATATGTATGTAGTACACAATGGCAAAATTGTGTTATGTTCCAAAATATAAACGAAATTGTGTTGCTAAAAATATATTAGTTTTTTATTTACACTATTCAAAACTACATCTATAACTATAAACATACCTAAAAATATATTAGAAACAACATTTAATGTTTCTATTTCGCCTTTCTATTACGCTTTGAATCACTCCGTATCTCTGTGATATGTTATTTTCTTCTATTTACATGTATGACAGAGCCATCATTTGTTATACTGCATTACCATAATTGACATTTGTTGGTAAGGCAGTTAATTAAAATGAAATATAATGATGGCACATTTTATGTGATGGTGGTGGTACATTCTTTGTCTTTACATGTATATATTATTTTATATATTATTATTTATATATTTTATATATTAAATATTATATTTATATAAATTTTTAAATTATAAATTATTAAATATTTTTTTTACAAATTTTTTTTTATATGTATTTTAAAATTTTTTTAAATTACTTGAGAATTTTATGAATTGAGCCAAAAAGTGTGCAAAAAACATTTAAGATAGTCAACGGCATAAATAATTTATTTTTATTATCTCGCTTATTCTAAGTATCTCGTAATGGCAGTAGTGCCAACAAATTTAGTTAACATTTGTAAACCACCAAAAAAATACAAAAAAATTTGAGTTTTTTTATACGCTGACACACACACACACACACACATACAAATGTTAAGCTGTAATACAAATCCAAATTAAAATTTGTCCCACTGTATTTTAAAATCCTTCAGCTTTTTTGCCGATATTTGTTTACGCATTTTTATATAATTTTCCTATCTCCACATATATACAAAGAGAGCTCGAGTCAAAACACTCTTTAACTGTTTCTTGCTCTTCATTACGCTCCCACAAGAGCATACAAAAACAATCACATGTTTTTATTTTGCCTCACTTTTGACTCGTTTGTTTGCCTTTGATTGCTTTTTGAGCAATAAAGCGGCAAATTGATCACATTCCCATTTGTTTAATTGGAATTTAAAAGCATTCACAGTAATTTCTCCTTTTAAATGTGGAACGTCATTTTTTTGAGCAAAAAATTGAAAAAGTGGAAAATAACAAAATAAATCGTGTTAAGAAAATTGAAAAAGAATAAAACAACTGCGGGTGGGTGCTAATGTTTACATTAAAATTGTCAAGAGCAAAAAAAATATAAAAAAAATAAAGAAAAACAAGCGAATAGAGAAAGGAACTAATGGAAAGGAGTGCGCGAAAAATAAAATATAAATAAATGTAGTGAGTATTGAAGAAGATTACATTGCAACATATTGTAAATGGTTACTACAACAGCGTAATACAATATAAGCCATCAATCAAAAGTAGATAAAAATGTCAAACATATTATCGAAATTAGAAAAGGAAAAGTTTACAAATTAATTTTAATTGATGGTATTTTTTTTAAGTCCGATTCAGTGTCCAGATTTTATTGCTATACAATCATAAGCTTTCGGATTGCAAGCTAATAAACTTTGCATTGTCTAATGAGTCCATTAAATTAATTAAGTACGTTGATGTTGTATTTCAAATACTGAACGTATTGCACTTGTATCGTTAGCTGAAATGAAAAATCCGGAAATTGCAAAAAAATATATTCGATATCATCATACTTTGTAGGGGAATGAATAATGTACAGATTAGGGGTCGATTCCTGCCTGGGCCTGACTGTTTTCCTCCGAACATGCCAAAAACTTTGCAAATTCACTTTAAAAAAAAAACCTTATTTTATAAAAATGTAATATAAACGTATTACTTTTGTCAGCCATGTGGTCTTTGTTATTCCGACTATTTATACACTATTTACATGGAAAAAGGCAGAAACTTTGGCAAAAATGATATTCTTTTAATTTTAATAATATATAAAAATAGTATAAATTCTTTTCTTTTAACAAAAACGTATTAAATTAAAAAAAAACACATGCATCAATCTTAATTATTTTAGCAGCAAATTTATAGTCCCAGAAGTTTTATTGAACGCCCAAAAATCTTTGTAATTTTTTAACTCTTATTATTTTTACAACTATTTGTAGATTCAGTCTAAATAGGTATTTAATTGATAATTTAATTTAATTTTAAAATCGGTATTTAATCTTTACTTTGTTTTTAATAATTCTCATATGATTTCCAAGATTATTTATGTGGTATAACAGTTTTTTCTGGGATTTTGTAAATCAACCACTTAACAACTGTGCTAAAATAGGAACTTGCGTCATAATAAAAATTTTAAAATTATATTAAAAATTGTATCTATTATACAGTGGCGAGCACATGTGGATACATAATTGTCAAATACAAATTAAAACGCTGTAAAATCCATAAAAATTTCCCGAATGCTACCAATTTTTTTCTTATTTATGATTTTTATTTGTATGAAAGCTAAAAACAAAACAAATTTCTTCAGTATAAAAGCATAATTTCTAATATTAACGCAAAATTATAAAAAAGTCAATGTATCCACTTTTGCACGTTTTAAAAATATCTTCTTTGGCTATGATGTTTTAGTATTTGGTCCAGAGTCCCTTGGATTTTATAACGCTTCTTACTCTATTTGGCATACATTCAACGGAGTTTTCTATATGGCCCTTCGGAATACTGCTTTATTCTACCTGAACCAGGGACCACAGTTCATTTAAATTTTGTGGGGATTTTCGTATAGGCCCAGCCTTTTCTTTAACAAAGCCCACAAATTTTCGATCGGATTTAGATCGGGGCTATGAGCTGGTCATTGTATATTGTGAGTCAAAACCACATTCATTGGTAAACGTTAAAAAACAAGTTGCAAACGTGTTTTGAAACTTATTTTAAAGCACTTTTTAATATTATTAAAAAAAAAAAATTAAATATAAAAATGGCTGCAGTTACAAAGACAATTAGTTTTCATCATATTGGATTTGCCTGTAAATAAATTTCTATAAACTTAAATTGTTTTGGGTTGTCTTAAAACAACTATTTTAATATAAGTTGTTATCAGTATTTACATTTGAATGTTGAGATCTCTAGTTTAACAAGTATGTATATATGTCAAAGTATATATTTATATATATTTATATATATAAAAAGTATATAATTACATTCATGTAATCGATTTCATATACTTCAATTCTATTTCCAATTTACAATGTGAAATTTTTATTCTAGCAGTTTCAGTTATTTTTGTGATATCGGAAAAATAGCACTCGACTTTACACTCGTCTTGTCACAATATTGTTTAGAGAGAATAAAAATATACATACATATAATAATGAAAAATAGGTCCTTCTTCGTAAGATTAATGCTGTTGTTATCGAAAATAAGTTTCTGAAGACATTTGCAAATTACAAATTAAAAACCAGCCCTCAATTTTTTTTATTGTTCTTAAGTACATACATAGGCACATATGTACATACATATGTATATTTAACTCACTTTTAATTGTGTCACATCCAAAATTTTATTAAAATAAATGATGGCAAGCTCTTCCAAAATTTTTATTAATGCAATATCTGCCAATACGGCAGTTTATATTTTAATATTTTAATTTCTTTAATTTTGTTTGCTAAATAACAATTTAATAGAAATGTTAGTAATGCCAACCTTCTCTTTGCATTACTTTGTTGTTGTTATTTTAAATATATTTTTTTTGTTTTTGCATTTTGTGGCAAAACTTTTTTTATTGTTGTTGCATTTGTTAGTGTTCGTAGTGTTTTTCTTCTTAACGGTAGCAAAAAACAAAAGCAAAAACAAGAACATGGAAATTGAAAATAAAACTATTGCTATTTCTCTCTAACGTAGACTGAAAGATACACGCTACTCTTTCAATGTTATGACTAAAACAGCAACAATGATAAAAAGCAGAACACCGAACTCATGGAAAAGGAAGAAGCAATCAAAAAATAACAAGAAGAAGAATTAACAACAAAAATATTAAAAAGTATGCTGACATAAAATATAAACAACAAAAACGACAACAACGCCATACAAAGCTAAACAACAACTATAACAGCAGCAACAACAAAAGAGTAACTTGACTACAACAGAGATTCATTTTTAGGGGTTCACAACAGTGTAGACCAAAAACAACAATTGCGACCAAATCAAATAACAACGAACTCCCGACGAACAGCAAGGGTACCGACGAGCAATGCAATGAAAACACATTTCGCTCCACAAACAACTACACACATGTATAAGAGAGTGGAAATTCTTCTCTTGGATATGATTGTTTTTGTTGTTTTCTTTCACATTTCATTTTGTTTTTATTTTATATTTGGAATGAAATTCTACAAGTTAGTTTGTCTGTGACACGTTGTATGCTGTTGGCATGCCGAGAGTATCAGCGAATATTTTCCAACGTTTTTATTTAATGCCAGAGTACCAGCAACACACACACTATGGCCTCACATCATTAGTTAGTTGTACGATTATCAAGTTGTATAGTGCCATAGTAGGGTTTGTTTGATTGTCAGCTGTTTTCTCATCATTTCGGAGGGTTTTCTTATTAGAGACCAGGGATAAAAAATGATAATTTATTTATTAAAAAGTACTAATGCACAAAGTACTTTCCGCATACATTTCACTTGTTTTCAGGCAACTGAAAGAGAACAACATTTTTGGCGGGAAGTAGTAACTCTTATTTGTGTAATTCTTTAGCAACAAAATTTGTGTCTTACATACATACATACATGTGTATATTAAAGTCGCACTATGCCCATAAGCCATATTTGACATTGCCCAACACAGATGCCCGACCATGTTGTTTTTTAATGTCTCAGTACTTTTCAATTCCTTTTTAAATTTTTTTTTTTTTTTGGTTTTGAATTAAATTTTTTTTTGATTGAAAAGAATTATAACGAGTGTATATGCTACTCTGCCTACTGTATTTAATTATTTATCTCTTTCTACTTATGTTGTACTGGTACAAGAAAAATTATTCTTTAAAATCCCTTGGTATAAAATAATTGAACTTTGAATATGTACATACCTATGTACATATGTAATAATCCCAATTGTTTTGTTTCATTTGGAGGATTAATCATTCAGATCAAATTATTAGACGTAAACAATTTTTAACGGGGTTTGGAAAAATGTTTTTATAAACATTAACATTATTTTCGGAGGGCAAAGAAAGCATTTCCATTTTATGAGTATCCCGACTCCTTCATTTCATTGAATATTTTTGGACGAGTTTAAAGTTTTATAGTCAAGATCTATGGAGCTAATGGGCTGTTTAACTTGATTTGATTTATATAATAAATCTTCACCGGCAAAGTTGTTTAGATTTCTAATGCACAATTGTATAATTAATAGACAGTAATTAATTTAGTAATTGTTAACTAATTATGCAAAGTCAGTTGGATTTAAGTTTCATAATTACACCGAAATTGATGTTCTTAAAAAATATTAATTTTGCAAAAACTATTTTTGTGATTCCAAATTCCTTTTGAGTCGAGTTATTTTTCGCTCCGAATTCTATAGAATTTATTTTGTTATTTTATTATTTTTATATATAAAATTACAACAGACTGATATGTAAAACAGTAGCCTCTCTAGGTCTTCGGATCTGCATACGTTCCAAATTCAAACCAATTGAAGAAAGAAAAAGTTTTATAAAAATGTGGTACTGTATGCTAGTAAATATTGCTAGCAAAATTTAATGTTTTCTCTCGCTCTCTCTCTCTTTTACGGTTAATTGGATAAGCTAAGCGCTTTTAAATTTTTGCTTTGTTTAATTTAATGCTCTCCATTCCACCAGTTTTGTTCATATTTTTTTATTAATTTAATTGTTCTTTGATCTAGTCGTGTGTTTACCTGAAGTTAATAGTATTTTTATTTATTTAATGGCCCCGCTAAATAGAGTACTTTTACCACATGCTTACTATTCATTCCCCTTAACCGCTTGATTTTCACTTGGTTTCCTGTAATTGAAAATATTATGGAATTGTCTAAACAGCAAGAAATCATTTGGTTGCAGGTTGCAAGTAAACATGTTTGATAGGATACTGTTGATACGAGATATGCCAGCAAACGAATATGTCTCTATTCGTTGTTCTTAATTCGTTCGTTTAATACATGCTTATGCTGCCATAAATAAAATCGTTCGTTTCCACATTCGTTATTCGGTATTTTCTCGATGGTGCTTAATTGCGTCTTTATTTGTGTACTCTGTTTATGTTTTTGCTTGATTGAGGTTCGTTAGTTTGCTCGCTCGTTCGCTCGTTTGTTTGATTTGATTTTGGTTGGATTTTTGTGTTGGGTTGTGTTTGGCTTTAACTGTATTTGACTGGCTAGCTGTGTTGTGCCGTGCTGTGTGCTGCTGGCTGTGTATAACAACAACTGGACGACTGACTGGCTTTTTTTTCGGTGTTTTTCTTGTAAGAGTTTGCCGTCCTTTTTCAGTATGAAATTGAGTTTTGTGTAGTTAAGTCAGCAAGATTTTCCGTGTAATAACTAATTCTTAAACATTTTTAACAAACGTGTGAGAACCAAAAACATAATAATAACAAATAAAACAGAAAACAAAGTTTTTTTTTTCTGAAATCTATTAAAAAAAAAAAACCTAAATATTGTATTAAAGTTAAATATAAATAATGAATTATGGTTTAGATTTATTACATGCATAAATATTATTAACCAACAAAAAGTTTATTTCCCAAGTATTTGCAAATAAGAATCAAACAACATTTAGGTATAAATAAAATTGAAAAATAATTAATGCTAAAGTTTATAAGAAACACAAACAATTTATTAATTATATAAAACAGTGAGAAAAATATAATTAATCATTTCTAACATAAACAACAAATGCATAAAATAATTGAAAGCTTAAAATAAAACCACAAGAAATCAACAAGCTTTTAAACAAAATAATGGTATTTAGTAGTCCAAAACGTAAACCTTCTAACGCAATTAAGTTTCTTATACTTGAGTTTGAAGCATCTTTCTGTTTGCATCTTCTATACGCAATCGTATATTCAAAACCATTTTATTTTTATATTTTATTGCTTTAGTTATCTTAATTATAAACAAATCAATTGAATAAATATAACAGCAAACAGCAACAAAAGCAACAACAGATCAAATAATTTTTATTATAAACAAGCATTTTTCATTTTTCACTTCAAGTGTGTGTGCGTTTTTTTCCCCTTCAAATAATTTTCAATTTCTTGAGTTTTCAATTTTGCCTCAGCTTCAGTCTTTAAGTATTTTCCAGCACGAGAGTGTATGTGTGATGTTTTACTTAAAGCTGAAATCTGTAAATGGAATAGTACTAGTGTAACCGTACAGGCATTGGTCCATGTGTGCGTACTCATAGAATAATGTGCATACAAATGTTAGATTTTCAATTGTTTTTTTTTAAAAAAATACATGTTTTTCGTTCGCTTGACTCCCAAACTACAATTCTAAATTAGATTGAATTAAATTAAATTAAATTAAATTAAATTAAAAGGTTTGCAGTATCACCAAATTTTTTTTTAATAAATTTTGTTCTATTTATTTTGTTAAATACTGGAAAATTTTGAGAAAATAATTTATGTTTTCGTTAATGGCTTAAAGGTAAATGTTTAAAATAACAAACAAGAACTGCAGTTAAAAAAAATATGGCAGAGAAATGTAACATATGGTAGGGCTGCGAAATTTTTTATATAAAACTTGTCTTGTCGTTACTTCCGCTTTTTAAATGAAAACAAAGTAAATAAAAAAAAGTAGGATAAAAATCATGTAGTAAAACACATCAATCACTTGATGTCCAGACGCACGTAATCACTAAAAATAAAAAAAACGTGGCCTACTTTTGGGGGATAGAGCAATTAAATGATTGACAGATTTCTTTTTTAGATCGGGATAAGAATTTCGCAAATATTTTGCCTAAAAATAATTAAAGCCTTAACAAAAGTCATTTGCCTGCTAGTATACAAAATATTTTAAGATGCTAAAACTAAACAAATTTTTTTAATATTTTTTGTATATTAAATTTTAGGAAACTATTTCATTTTCAAAAAATAATGAAATTAAAGTAAAACAAATAACGTGTTAAAATATTTTTTCTCATCATTGTATAAAAATGTTCATATTTTACAATTATAATTTTATGAATTACTTTAAACTGAAATTAGAAATTTTTCCTTAAATTTTTTTAAGGAATGTATTTTAAGTTCTTCAGTTCTGAAATAATTTTCAATAAATTCGTTTTGAATATTTTTAAAATAATTATATAAGGTTGCAATTACATGTCTCTCTCCCTTTTTTTTTTAATGGACAATTTAAAATTTTGATTTACTCTAAATGATTGTAAATATAGTTCAGATTATACAATATATTCAAAAATCGTGGCGATTGCATAATACATTTTAATTAAGAAATAATTTTCAAAAATTATTGTCTAATATTTACTTTATACTGAAAAGAAGTGAAAAAATTCCATTTAAATTCCAGCACATGCAAAACAATTGCCTACTTCTAGGCTTTTAATATGCAAATCTACCCATAATAACATTCTTTAAATATTTAAGGCATAGAGGAATTCGCTTTCATAATTTCAAAATGTGTGATATAATTTTTTTGATATTTTTCAAAGGACACTTTTAGTTTGAATAAAAAGTTCTTCAGAAGCTTATAACGAAAATACTTAACATTTTCGGGGGAAATTTAAGTTTAATCATGATGCATGAAATTTTTTATAAAGAAAACAAGTTAAAATTAAATAGTTTTTGTAGTGACTTGAGGGGCTCTATTTTTGTAGTTTAATATGTGAAGACTCTAAATAAAAACTTTCAAAAATTAATATTTAAATTTAAAAGTATTGTGCTAAATATTTATAAAACTACTTTTAGTCCTTTAAGCAAATTCGGTAAAGGTCCTTTACATATTTAAATAAATAGTGACATCTAACTAATTTAAGGGGCAAATGATATTATAGCAAAAAATTCGTATAAATAATGCTCAGCCTACTAAACCGAAGATCGCGGGTTTGATTCCTGCCTAGACCCTGAATGTCTTCCTGCGTTTAAGCCGAAAGCTTTGCAGGTTAAGTTAGTTAAAAAAAAAATATATATAAAGTTTATTTCATAAAATAAAAGTAAAAGTGCTGTTGCTATTTGATTTTTAATATGATAAAAAAAATAGTCTATCTTAAGGCATTTCATAAATGTGTACAATTTTTAAATTAGTTTATGATGCAAAACCAAAATTTTCATTTAAAATAAATATTTTGCCATTAAGCTTTTTATTAAGAAAAAATTAATAAAAACATTTTAAACATTCAGAAGCTATTTCCTTTTCAATTTCGCTTCAAACATTCTAATTTCTTTGAATTTGTTTGAGAAAAGTCTAAGCAATTTTCCACTTATGGCTTCCAGATTTGGTTCTAATTTTAGGTTTTTTTTCAAATTAAAATTTTCTCTATTCATCTTCATAAGATATATTTCTTCAAATATTAAAAATCAACTCAAAATTTATTTCCTCAAGTTGCCTTTTAAGGGAATTGAAATAAATTAATTTTTTTTTTATAAAAATTTATGTTCAGAATTTGAGTAGAAAATTTAAAAAAAAATTATACAATTTTTTCATAAAATTGGGTAAGAATTCGTAATATTTTTTTTTTTTGTAAAAAAGAGAATTAATGCCAGAAAGACAGTACGAAAATTTATATTTAATTATAATGCATCACTTAACATCTAGACTAATTTCGAAAGTGGCAAAATTTTATTGCTTTTTAAGTTTAAAAGATTGAGAAAAATTTTTAAAAAATTGCTTTCTTGATGAAGCCTGATCTGCTCCAGAACTGAGTTTCACTCAAAGCAAATAATGTTTTTTTTTTTTGGTTTGTATACAAAATGGCTTCGAGAAAATTTTCAAAACTAGAAAGCTTAAAGGAAATGGCGCTGAAAAATTGCTAATCAATTATATTCTTGTAGTTGATGTTTTATTTTCCTTATTTTTGAAACACTCTTTTTTTAATTTTTTATTATAAGTAATTTACAATTAAGCAATTTAGTTTTGTGTACATGCTTAAATTTATTTTTGTTCTACTAAATCAATCAATGAAAGTCATAAAATGGAATTTGTTCATAATAAAACGTTTTTTATATGTTTTTTCCCGTACTTTTCTTCTGCTTGTATTTTCCAAAGTGTAAATCGACATCAAAAGCTGCAGGCTACCAAAATTGAGGCAAAACCAAATAAAAAAAAAAATCAATAATTTATCAAAAAACAAAGAAAAAAAAAATACAAAAAACAAAAAGCCAAGAGAATCTATTAAACACTAGAACACAATAATACACTGCAAAAAATTATTGTATAGAAAATATTTAGTTTTTTTCTTTCGCTTCATCTAAGAAAAACTCTACAAATAAATAGATTGAAAATTAAATTAAATTAAAAAACAAAACTAAAAATACATTTGAAAAAGTATTAATTAAAAAAAAATATTTTCATTTTGCAAGTGTTAGCGAAATATAAAAAAAAAAGAAAAATCTGCGAGAATAAAATTAATTACAAAAAACTAAAGCTTTAGAAAAATAAATTAAAATAACTTTTCCAAGTGTATGAAATTAAAATTATAAAATCGAACAAGAGCAGAAAAAAAAGGCCAGAAATTAGGAAAAAAAAATTCACTATAAAACCATAATAATTAAATAAGAAAATTGAGAAAAGTCAGTGTTTATTTTGGCAAACGTTATACCAACAAATCATTCCATATGGTTCATATTATTGAATTGGTCGGTCAGCCGAAGGTTGAGTTTGCTCAACAAGTTACTGTGAGTATAATTTTTCATATACACATTATCTAAAATTATAGCTAAAATAATTTAATACTTAGCAAAATAGCAGAGTTTGTAATACAAAAAAATGAAAATGAAGAGGAAAATATTGTATAATAAAAGCAAACACATGAAATCAACAACAGCGAACAAAATAATCCCGGAACGAAAAATAAGAAGGAAAAAAGCTCTGTAATAAATCTTCTGTTTGTAGTCACGTAATGACAACATAATATGTGACTTTTTATCTCTCTATAATTTGGCTGTACGAAAGTTAAATCGAACCCAAACTCATATTTAAAAATACAAAAAAAAAAAAAAATATATATATATATATATATATACATATATATTTGTTAAGCAAACTGGAACATGATACAACATTATCAGTGTTTGTTAATAGTGGGTGAAAATAGGGTTGTGCTTACTTTAGCTTGGAAATACTTGCCAGTTACTCTCTTAAATTGTCATTTTTGTTTTGGTTTTTCTGTTCCTTTTTTTTTTATTTCTTGTTTTTCTTTTGCATTTTTGTAATAATTAAGCATGTGTGTTCATGCCCTTTAATATTGAAGTTGGGTTTTTGTGTGGTTCAGTTTGGTGCGGTAGATAATTAATCATTTCATGTTCGGATGACAACATAAATTTGGCTAAATAAAGTGAAATACATATAATAATCATTCAAGCACGGCGGAAATTAAGTTGTTAATTCTAAATGAAAGTCTGTGAAAGTTTAAAGAAAATTAAAGCCTATTTTAGGGGATATTTTTGTTTTCTTACAATGTAGCAAACTCTTCCCAAAGGAAATTTTTATTTCCGGCACTGCTGGAATTTGGCAAATGGTTATTAACAACTCGTTAGTTCAATAATTCATTCAAAGCTGTTGGTGGAGATTTTAATTGCACGTTTTCATAAAGCCTGCCGAAGGATTGTTACAGTACAGCAAACAAAATTATTCAGCTTTACCCTGACTTATAGGACATCTTTCTGATTTAGGCCAGCCAGCCAGTTCTAGATTTTTTACTTGACATTCTTAGATGTGAAATTTTGTATTCGGCAGAAAATGTCGCTGCTGTAAATGAAAGTTTTCTTTCACCTAAAAGGTTCAACAGCACTTTCAAACTAATAACAGGTTTTATTAGAAAAATCATATTTGGCTTTTAGCCCGAACCTTTTGGAGTTAGTAAATACTAAATCTATTTAGCAGCCGTGTAGTAAAACCTTAAATATAAATTAATCTAATAAGCAGAAATTTTAGTAATCCTGAATCCACCTCAATGTCCTTCCAACTATAAACAGAATTTAGCGAAAAAAGGTTGTCGGTTGGAAAATTTCTTTTTGCTAAAGAAATAGCAAATAAAATGTTTCTAGCTAGTTAAGAACAAGTTCAGCCTTCTTATATTTTTATTAGATCCCTCCATTTCTTTGTAGATCTTTTTAGAAAAAGTGTTTTCATTTTTATTATCTATTTCCTGAAGAAATTGAAGAAAATGTAGGGAAATAGGGAAAATAAAAATGAATTTTTAAAAACAGTTCTTAAGCAAATGCTGTCATACTCATAAAGTAATAAAGTGGGGAGCACAAGCATTCAGTGTTTCTGGGTCACTAGAACGAGCATAAAAAATCAAAGTTTTATTTCTTTCTTATGATTTAATGCCGTAAAATTATAAAAGTGGGGAAATGAAACGAAAAGAACGTCTTGATTTTTGATAATTCTTGTAACTCATTTATTCTTCAGTAGTCTCATAACTTTTTCGTTTATAATTTTCTATTTTTTTAATAAAAATAATTAAATATTTTTTGCAAGAGTTTCTAAATGTTTGTTTTTTTGTTATTTTTACCAAATTTCGAATTGTCTTATATTAGTTTTTGCCAAATAATTCGTCCATTTGAGTATATACCGAATGTGTTGCACAGGCTGGGATTCCCCGTTTTTTTTTCTAGCGCTGCGTGTTGTCTTGGCGGAAAGCAGTTGCAGATAAATAAAGTTGCATCAAAGAGTAAAATTGTTTCCATATGCCGTATGAAAGGGTTTTGTAATAAAGATGGACCTGAGCAGAGTGAGTTGGGTATTTTCACGTTGAACTTACTTCAAGTATGAAAATCTGGTGGATTCGGTTTATCGGTTTTTGAGATGGTATTAAAAGCTAATTTAAAATCAGACTCTACAACTATTGATCTTAAATTATTATCCCTATTTCTGCCTCCATTAGAATGGGGTACAAATCCTCGAAAAATAATATTATTTACATAATATATAGAAGTTCTTTAAATTTTTCTTTTTGAAATTTGAAAGTTCTTGCGCGAATATAAAAATCTAAATTTGAACATTCTGGATTCACATTGACGAGAATCGGGTCAAGTGCTACGTAATTTTTCTTGCGGTAGTGTAGCTTCATTGTATTTTCTTCTGTGGCAGCGACATAGGTCATTAGGTCATTCTTGTATTTTTTTTTGGGGTTCCCCCTCTCCAGCTCTGTTTTCTGTATTATTTCCGGAAACAGCACAACATATTCCTCTAAAGGATCATAACTTTTCATTAGGCCCGTCATGTTGGTCTGGTAAAATAGCACTTACTGATGGCTTGCTTGTTATAGCAATAGTTTCGGAGTTCATCCATTGCTGCAGTCTTTTGAAGCCGCTTATTAAGTAATTTTATTTGGAGCACCAGACTACATGTTACGTGGATTTGATCAATTCCGTGTTCACTTGCTCATCTTTAGCATTAATTAAATTGTCAAAAATTACTCCTAAATTGCTTAAATTGATTTCTATCTTTTTTAATGTGCAAGACAAACACGTTTTAGCATAAAAGAGCTTCTTTGGGCATATAATTTATTAGCATTGAAAGGTTTTGAAATGTTTATAATAATGTTTTGAAGGCTTTAGTATTATGCTAATGTGGTCTTAAATATACTCCTGAGACTGCTGCTGCTACTGCCCCAACCACTCGCCTAAAGTTCTAAATTCATTACAAATTCCAATAAACTTTTTTTTTTCAATAAAGTCCATCATCAATCGATTTTTCACCACTCGCACATACAGTAACACGTAGTGACCCTTGTTTGAATTTATTTTTGTAAAAGTTTTTTTCCTTCTTCAGCTTTTTTTTTTCCTTTACGGCTTAGTTAAGTATATTTACAAAAAAGCAACAAAAAAAAAAAAAAAAAGAAAAAAAAAAAATGAAAAAGCTGAAGCCTATTTTTATTCGAATAAAAAGCATTTCTGTGTAAATTTAAAAAAAAAGAAGCAAAATTGGTCATGTTGTTAGCAATATTAGTTATTCTTCTTTCTTTACACATTTTTTCTGTTCGGTTGTATGTTTTGTATTGTTAAATACCACATGACAAAATAACGGAAAAAAGTTAAACCAAAATAGATCCTACAAATGTTTCTAGTCGCTTTATTCCTTTTCTTGTTTCTTTTTTGTGCGTATGTCAGCACTTGCTCTGGCTGTAAAAGTTTGTGTGAGCATTAAATTTTCTTCTATTCATTAAGGGATGTTCCACGATTTCCATAAACAGCTTTGGTGGGATGTGCTTGGATGGTTGGCTGGCTGGCTGGCTGGCTACAGTTACAGTTGCCTACCAAATCGATGACACACATTGTTGAAAATATTTCCTACTTTTATTTTGTTAGAATTCTTGGATTTTATCTTATTAAAACACCACCACTTCTCACAAACGGGTGTTAAGGCTTTGCCTGCTTTTTTCCCTTTTGCTTTCTTTTTATATACGTGTGCGTGTGTGTGTGTGTGTGTGTGTGTGTTTGTTTAGAAAATTGTTTCATGCTTTTCACTATTTTGTGTTTGTATATTTCCCAAAATATATGGGATATCTTTGGGTTGGAAACGTTCTCGATTGCGTTACACATAATTTTTATTTTCTACTTTTAAAATTTGCAGCAAAGTCGTTAACATGTAGCTTTTAACAAGGGCTTATAGCCATTTATTGTTATGGCTTTGATTTTTATTTAAAACGTTGTTAAGGCAGTGAAAAAGTGCTCGTTATTTATAAACTTTAATTTTTGGTTGAGAAAAGGCCTCTTTTCCATTTATTTTTTATTATCAAATTCTGCTCCAGAGTTTGGCTTATATGCTTGATGGAAGAAATGAAATAATTTGCATACTTTTAGGCTGCGACTTGTATGCGTAGCTTTTATAGAAGCAAAATAAAATAAAAATGCGTTTTAATAAGAAGACAGCAGTTATTTATAATGGCAAGCCTTTAAAAACGTTTTCTTTAGGATTGAAAAAATAATAATAGTAATAATAACCAGCCTTGACATGAATCAACTAAAACGTCTTAAGCTTGTTGCATTGATTTCTGAAGGACAAAAAAGAAATTCAATACTCAGAGCTCTACAGTGCATCGGCCTCTATTTAGAAGCTAATTTTTATTTCACTAGCATAAATGACTTCTGCTGACTGCTCATCACTTCTCATATTCATGAGAAATCACGAATGCTGAAAGCTTGAAAAAATCTCTGTTCTTAATAGCTCGTAATTTTATATGTATATAAAGTCTCTCATTTATGGTAACACATGGTTTCGTATGTGCACCCGCACTTTAAAAAAATGTTTGTTTTATTTATTTTTACAATCTACTAAGTACACTTAAAAATGGTGGCAATTTAATATATATACAAACGTGTAGAATAACATTAGCATGATTGCATTTGTGTACATATTTTAAGTGATAAATAAGGTGAGTGGGAAGTATAGCCAACTTAAAATATTATAAAATGCTATTAATGCTTTCCTTAGACTCTTATAAAAATTTGATTCAATTGTCGAGGAATATAATTTAGCAGGTGTTTCCTGGCTATGAAAAATAAATTAACTCTCTTTTTCTGGCACGTATGAACAGGATTTGTTTGTAAGGACTTTTAGTCTTAATGAAATATTGCCAAGAAATTAAGTATAAAAGTAATGCCATACTTGGGGAAAATATAGCAAAACTTGTATAACAAATAGATATTAAAATAAAACACATATCCTTATTAAAAGTATTTCCTTATTTAATGTCCTTTAAACTATAAACGGTTGGAAATAGCTTAAATGCAAATATTTATTGTGTTGAAAATTATGGCAAGTCTAGAGATAAAAATACTTGTGTGTGGCTGATTCATTTAAGAAGAAAAATAAATAAAAATTTTCATAGAATAATAGTGGCAAGGCGATCAAAGGGGCTGGACTTCAAGCAGCTGAGAAAAAAAATTTATATCATCATATTTGCCAGATCAAATATGTGATCAATAATTCGTATGAGTGCAGTGAAAACTGGCCTGTATTTTCTTATATATCCTGCTTTGGCCTCTAGGATCTATTCCTTGCGCAGTATATTACTAAATATCAAATTTTTAATCATCTCTATAAAGTGTCTCATATCCAATTAAACATTTCTTCAAATTTGCTTATGCTGGATTATTTTTACAGTGCTACAGTAATAGCGGGAACTAAATCTATCGCATGCACAAACTTTCTAATGCGCGTTTTCAGAAAATTAATTGGCTGGTCTAGTAAGTTTGTCAGCTAGATGACTATAAGGCATGAGTTCGATCCCCAATTCGACCAATCAATGGCTTAATATCTGTTATATTAATAGCTGTTGAAAAGTTTAGGTGGCTTTCCACCTTAGACTTGCCAGCAAACAATTATCTTTGATGAGAGTATAGATCCTTCGCCGGTCTTTTGCATTACGTATTTCGTTATTGAAGTAAAAAAATCGATGGAATTTTTATGACAAACCGTTTAACTGCATTTAATGGAGCACTAGGAATACAAAAAAATTCCCTCCCTTCTCACTGAATTCCAAATGCAATTTCTATTGCTTAAACCGGGGCTAATCTGTGAAGTCTAGTCAGATTTTTGTGTTTCAAATTTCCTACCAATTGACAACGACATATATTTTTTGTGTTGATAAAACGTTTTTAAAGTGATGAAATTTATTTAAATCTGAAAGAATTTTCTTCAAATAGGCCTTTCGAAACTGTTCACAATTTTATACAAAATAATTTTTCATCATTTTACAACCAATTAAATTGGTTTTAAATGCATTCAAAGTTGTTTTCGGCGATAAAAATAAAGTTTTTCATGGACTGAACTGGTTCCGATAAGATCGTCCTGACACTGCCACGAAGTGATCGATATTTCAGTCAGTACTTTATTAGTTGATTAGTGAATCAGTACTCAGTACTGATCAGTACTTGCAGTCACTTTATAAGGAATAATAAATAAATGAAAAAAATATATATATTTTACTTAAGGGTGCAAAGGATACGTGTCCTTATCGCTTTTCCTTGCAAACTCCCTTTTTCACTGTCTATCGCTGCAAATTAAATTATAAAAAATCCGTAAGCAATTAATATTTTATCAAAACAATTAGTATTACACAATTATTAAGGATATTGCGAGTTAAATTGAGAGAGATTGTGAAAAACCTCTTTGCACGTCGACCTTTCCTTCCTCAATTGGTGCACACGCACAGTTACAGACTTGCCTGATATTTTATTAATAAATATTATAACATTTTTTCCTGCTTGTTACACATTCATTTCATCGCTTTCTGCAATTTATATTTAGTAGTTTTATTTTGGTTTTGTCCTTTATTTTGCTACATTGTTATCCTTCTACACGCATTTGCTCTAATGAAAACATACAAACTGCTCGCATGTATTCTGAGCGCTGGAAATGTGTAAATGCGTCGGCTGGCAACGTTGTAATGTGTGTAAGCGTCTTCCATTTTAACAGGTCCTTGTGGAAAAATGACGCTGTAGGCATAATATTTAAGCGGTAAATACGAGGGGTCTTATATTACAGTTGACATTTTTATTACTTTGCTAACGGCATTCCGCACAAGAGAAATGAAATGCTAAAAGCAAAGAAAAACATGATAACTGAAATATGAAAAAAAAGTAAAATAAAAGATATGCGGGGAGAAAGAATGAGGAAAAAGATTTAACAACAATAATTGTTGTAATGTTTTTTGTTACAGCCGGTCTTTGGTTTTTTATTAACAATAATGGTGTGCTGCAGATGGTCTGCCGTTGAGTTTAATTGTGGATTTGTTAATAGAAATATCCTTAAATATTTATACTTAATAGCACTGAAATAGTTTAATGAAAGCTTTCCACAACTGTTAACCATTTCCAAGCTGCCCCGTTCAAAAGGAAGTTTTTCCCTGATCCTTTGCCAGGAATATCAAATTTTTATTAATATTACTAACAATAGTAAAAGAGTGCTGCGTAACCTAAGAAAACTGTTTGCATTAAATATCCTTAAATATCCTTAAAATATTTTTTTATATTTCTATGTTATTTTTTTCCTTTTACTGCACGGTCTGCTTGAATTTTTTTTTTTCACATCCATTTCAATTGAAAATTTTCAATATTTTTTTTCTAACCCACTTATTTGTTGGTTGGGAATGTGAATTTTATTGAACTTGTTTGTAATATTAAATATAAAAATATAAAAAAAAGAAAGAAAACAACATTCCAATTGTTGTTCGCACGGAAAGCTGATTTTATTTTTAATTTTAATATTCATTTTCTTTATTGTTCTTAAATTTTAAAATTCTTTTGTTTATAATTTTTTACAACATCAGAACGGCACACATTCACAGCAACCTGCATGTGTAGACTTTGAAAAATATCTGCTCGGAAATAAGCAAATAAACACGAAAAAACATTATTTTCATGCATATTTTAGCCATGAATGAATAAACACTGCTCGTGTAAATTAAGGCATTAAATTTAAAGGAAATGTAGAATAGTGGAAACGTTTTGGCTTTTTCTATTTAAAGAAAACAGCCATGAGCACTACAGCTATTGGCGTTAATTGAAGCACGTTTCAAGATTTCTATTCGTAATAAAATAATTTAAAGGAATTAAGCCGAACACTGTTAGTGTTGATAATTTTTCTTCCTTCGAGTAATATCCTTAAAAATATATCGCGTTTCAAGCAGGCGAGCTGAACTACACCAAAACGAAATAATTGTTTAGGCAATTAAATTCGCTTCCCGAAATCTTTTCATTGCATTGTGTACATGAACTGTTTGCAGTTGCTCGTCCTTTTGTAAGAAGCTGAAATCGAATTTTCTTCCTGCTTAAGGCTTCTCCAAAGCAATTTATATTTATATTAATAAAACTAAAATACAACGCAATTCGGCACTCTAGAAAAATGCTAAACAAAAACCAGCTACTTCTAGTCAGCCATAATTTCGCATGGTTCTACAAAAAACAAGGGGCTTCTTTATGTCGCCAAAGAATATTGAACCACTTGTCTCTAGTGAAAGAGAATGTAGCTCACTCACTCATCCTTTGTAAAGAGCCAACTCGGAAAACTTATACGGCAATTTTTTTTTAAATAAGTAGGAGATTTTTTGAAGGATCTGCTGAGGAAATTGGGGTTTTGAATAATTTTTTTTATTCAGTTCTGAAGTTGTACCCCACTCAAGCCATGTATTACGCCAGATTCTTCGAAAAGGATAATGATCAAAGTAGAAGCTGTTAAGAAGGTTTTTCGAAAGCATTTTATTAATTGCATTTTTTTAGCTTTCCCTTTTTTATCTTTATTTATAATTCAATTATCCCTCCCTTGGTTCTCCGCTCTAAGCAGGTATCACCGAAATAACCTAAATTTATACTCAGGCACCTTTATGTGCTTTATTTACTTTGATCTTGTTGCGTCTATTAAAAAGTATCCAAAAATCGAAGCCAAGATTATAATAAGTAATAAAAATGCTTTTCTAAAAAATGCAAGTCAATTTAATATGTTCATAGATACAGTGAAATATATTCATTAAAGAAATGTAAAATGTTTTAGTTTCTATGAACTTTCTCATTTCGTATGTTCTCTCATTAGAAATTTCCTTTTTATTTTACATATTGCTTTAAGCTTTTTGTCTGACGAAATGAAGCTGGCACAAAGTTCGAAACCCCTTAGTAAATGTTAGCTGGACAGCAAAAAACCATCCGCTATCTTTAAATTAATTACATTTCCTGATTTTGTGTTTCCACCTTTGTATGCTCACTTTTAATTTAATTAACAATTTATTTTTGTAATCATAATGACTTTCTTTTAGGTGAAAAAAAATCTTCCAAGCCAATTTCTTGCATGTTTTAATGATATTCTTTATATTTTTTTTTTATTAAATTTTATTATTATCATTATTTTTTTTTTTTTAATAAAATAGCAGTTTAGGCACAAATTACCCTGAAATTGTTTGTCGCACCTAATAATAACACATTGAAAATTCTAATAAACCCAAAATATTTCCGTTTCTAATCAATCATAATATCAAAGAAAGAAAAAGTAGTAAGAGAACCGCCTGAAAGCATGCTTCACAAAAGTCGAAAGCCTTAAATAAAAAGAAAAATAAGTTTTTAAATAAAGCTGTTTGCCAGCTCATAAAATATGGTATCCCAACACATTGGCTTCACCGACAAACCCATTTCTAAATGGGAATACGTTAAATGGCAAGAAGCCTAAAACTCCTTGTACGGCAGAGAGGAAGTTAAAGCACAAGTAACATACTTGTACTTACTTCCGTCACAGCTACTAAGCACGTTATATGACAGGCAACAAATAATTTAAATACATTTTCACACTCTCTCATTCTCCCTCTGCCCCTTGCCAATTCCATTTCCTGCTCTCGCTCTCCCCAACTGGAATCTGATGTGCAAGCACAATAAACATTATCGTTAATACGTTTCAGTTTAGTTTTACAGAGTAAATTAATTTCCCAGTATAAAATATTTACAAGGAATGAAATGTTTCTTGTAAATTATTTTGACACACACGATTTGCATGTAACACTTAATTAATAACACATTACCAAAAAACAAGTCACTTGAATTTAGTTGTTGTTTCCCTTTCTTGTCTGATTTTATATATATATTTTTTTTATTTTTTTTTTTTTGTTAAAGAAAAAGAAAAGAAAGTTTTCATTTAGTTGAGAGCCATAAAAACACGGAGGAAATTTCTTTTTGGGGTTTTTAAAGAAAATACTTTTTGCGGAGACTTTTCCAATTATTATCATTTAATTAAATTTATTAAAAGAGAATTTAATTTTCCTATCTCTGTACTTTTTTTATATATTTTTCCGCTTCCTGCCTAAAACGGTATGAGGGGAATATTTTTTACTTATGTGAGCATATTCGGAATACAAATTTCATGGTCTATATTATATAGTAAATATATAATCTTATCAATTTTCCATCTAGTAGGTTTGGTATATATAACTGCCCAGTTATATAAACTCCCTTATACGTGGTACGTCAAATATTAAACTGAAATTAACTAGCCAGAGTCAAAGCTTTGATGGAGGACTGTAATTCAAAGTACCTGTCAAAGTATGTCAGAAATTGAAGTTAATACTTGGCCTTGACGTAATACAACATAATCAAGTATGACGCCAGGATCGCCATGTAGATTGCGTTGACGTACAAAATAATGTACCATGATGCCAGGATTCCTTGACAGAAAACAACATAATGTAATATGATGGCAGTACTGCTATGCAGTTTCGTCATGTACTTTGCATTGACGTACTCTAGCACAATGTAGTATGACGACCGAATCGGCATGTACTTGCGTTGACGGAATACAACATAATGTAGTACGACGCGCGGATCGCCATGTAGTTTCATGTAGACGTAATGCAACAACATGAAGTATGATGCCAGGATCGGCATGTAGTTTCCGTTGACGGAATACAATATAAAGCATTATAAGAACAGGATCTACAAGTAGTTTGCTTTGAAATAATGCAACATAATCTAGTATGATGGCAGGATCGTCGCGTAGTTTGCTTGACGTAATGCAACGACATGAAATATGGTGCCACGATCGGCATGTAGTTTCCGTTGACGGAATACAATATAAAGCATTATAAGAACCGGATCTACAAGTAGTTTGCTTTGAAATAATGCAACATAATCTAGTATGATGACAGGATCGTCGCGTAGTTTGCTTGACGTAATGCAACAGCATGAAGTATGATGGCAGGATGGCCGCTTAGTAGGTTAATGATATTTTCGTTGGTTCTGTAATCATGCTTACTTTGCTCAGAAATGCTGGCAGAATATTGAAGTTAACTCAAGAAAATATGTTGTTGTTGCCATTCAATGTCGGCTACTCCATTCTAAAGACAAATCAAATATTCCTCCTGTATAAATTCATTACTGTAAGAGCGAATTTTAGCCAAGATATTGATTTTATATAAAATTATCTCATTGACAAATTACTTAAATATTTATTTTATTTTTGATCAGTCTATAAAAACAAATACAGTATTAATTCTATTTGCTGAGAAGGAACTTAACCGATTATATAACGATTATGTGTTGAAATTTCCATCGTAATAGGAGACTTAAGAATGAAATATTTAAATGGCATATCTTCCTTAATTAGTAAGGATGAATGCAACTAATTGGGAGTCGTGAGTGCAACTAATCAAATTAGTCAAATTGTGCTCAAATAATCTTTTAAGCACAGTGTAGCTTTAAGTAATCAAAGCCATGCGTGTAGAAGTTCTTCTGATCCTGCAGACTTGTCATTCTCATCTAGTGGATGCCACGATGTCTTTGAGCACAGTGTAGCATTATGTAATTAAAGCCATGCGTGTCCTTCTGATCCTGCACAGTAATCAATCCCATCTAGTGGATCCCACGATGTCTTTGAGCACAGTGTAGCATTAAGTAATAAAAGCCACGCATGTGGAAGTCCTTCTGATCCTGCACAGTATTCAATCCCATCTAGTGGATCCCACTTTGTCAGTTCAGATAACGATATTGTTTACTACATCATAGAACATACTTACGTATACTTTGCTTTCAAAAAAGTATTAACTGTTTACAGCATGCAATATATTTTTTCACCTCAATTGTATTATCCAATTTTGAGTCCGATATCGATTTTAAATATCTTTCATAATAATTTAATTTTGTCAGATTAATTTTTTCTATTCAAAATATTTTTGAGCTTGAAAATATCCTGCCCACACAATCAATAAAATATTGATATAAATTATTAAAGCAAAACCACGTGCTTATGGAAAAAGCAAAATAAAAGCTAAAAGTGTGAAGTGTAAAGGATAAGCGAAAAGTGTCAATAAATGTGGCATGCATTGTAAACTGAGAGAACGAGAAAATAACTTTCTAACTACTACGCAAGCAGTTGCCATAAAAAATAGAAGAAATATACAGAATTGCTTTTATTTATTTGATTATGTCTTTTCAGAAAGGACCTCAAAATTGCTTTAATGAACAGTATACACGCGCGTCACTAACTTATTTGAAGCAACGCAAAAAAGGAAGACTTCACAAATTTCTCAAACATGCAGACTACAACAGGACACACTCATAGACAAAATACACCTTCTTCGTTTTAGTAGAAAGTAGAGAGAAGACAACACCTGGTTTGGTTTACAAAAAAAAAAAAAAAAAAAAAGGAAAAATTTACTGTCATTCATGCAACATTTGTAATTTTCTATTCTTTATTCGAGCACACACACTGTTTTATAAGTAAATTTTTTTATTTTTAAAATATTTTTTCCTTTTTTTTGGTTTTTTTTTTTTTTTGTTAACACTACACTCGCTGGTTGTACGCTTCGATGAATGACATTGTCAATGACAATATTGAGTCAACACTCTGGATGTTGTGTTTAAAGGTGCTGCTGGTGTGTTGGCATTATTAAATATTAATGAGTGTAAAGAGTGTTTTTGTGTTACTGTTTAAAAATTAATGTTTTTTCGTTTGGCAAATAAAAAATAGCTGAGATTAAAGCAAAAAGTTAAAAAATGGACAAAATCAAAATTAAGTTTTATTTAAATGAATTTAAATTCCTGACTTCCCTTCCAAAGGAAATAATTAACAGGATCCTTAATATATTATAAATAGGGTTTGGCTCTCTTACAGCAAAAGTAACTATAACTTTCATAGAATGATCAGATGATCCTTGGAAAGTAAAACTGAACAAAGTGGACTCCTTCCTACTAAAGTTTGTCTAAATAGTTCGAATTATTTGTGTTCAAAAGAAAAATTAATTTATTGCTTATTTTTGTAAGGACATACGTATAAGGCACTCAGTTCATTGCGTTAAAACTTTAAAAGGAAAACAGCTTTAAACGAAAAAAGGTGAAAAGAAAAACTAAATTAAAGTGATGTGTTTTTATTTGCAGTTTAAACACTTTAATGGCATTAAATTTGACTTTATCAGGAACTTTACAGACTATGCCTAAGGATTTTTAATATCCTTTGATACAAAAACTCAAGGCCGATAATAATGTGGAAATAGCAAAGCTTCTTGAAAGACTGTATATTTTAATTTAGGACTTTTAACAATTCTTTTTTCCAGAACCTTAAATCTTTTAGATAAAGTTAGGGAAATACAGAAACTTATAATTGGACTCAAAGGATCATATGCTAGTGTTTTATGCTTTAGGAAATACGATTTGCACTTTTTTATACTTCGATGTTTCAAACTGAATTTGTCTTAGAAATACAATGAAATTGAGGGAAGAGTAGTAAGAAATATTTATATTATCTGTTAAACAAGTTTTAGCCACTACTGTTTAAGTAGCTTTTCAATCTTACAAGTTGCGGGTTCGTTGCTAATCTCTGGCAGCTAAACAAAAATAAAATTCTCATAAATTTTTTCTTAATATGTTTTAATATCTCATGTATTATCAATTGTTGTTGCAAACTATTCTGCAGACCGGATGTACCCGTCGCAGTAAAGAGAATTAATGAAATACTGCCAGCTAAAGTGCGCCTACTAGGACATCCAATGCTTTGCATGAAACCGCCGTACTTGAGTATGTATTATCTTCTGATTACCGGCCTTAGAACCGATTGAGTTTCTCATTAGTAATAACTTTCTTCATTACGTTTCCATCTGGCTGCTATATATTTTTCTTCTTTTATATTTTCTTTACTTTCACGAAACTGCTTATAATAGAAATTTTATAACTTTTATCGAAATTTTTAAATTGCTGCTGCTGTTGTTAATGAAAATTTTTATTTAAAACTATCACATAAATTTCCACAATTTTATATGAGTTTATGTTTCGGATATAAAACTTTAAATACAAATACATACTCGCATCTGAGCGAATACACAAACACACACAAATGTTAAAGCGTAAAGCTCTAAACACAGCACTTACACTCTCCCATGCATGCTAGCCAAAAAGCACCAACATACTGTACACAACCAACACCATATGGAACTTTAGTTTTATTATGCTTTAGATCAATAGGGAAAAAATATTTCGTACATTTTTATTTCTAGCTGGGAAAACATATGGATGGAAATAAATAAATAATAAACAGTGAAGCAAAAAAAAAAAAAAAAGAGAGAAAAAAAGTGGAAAAAATACATCGGCAAATATTCATTCTTTGAATTTGTGAGAATATAAATGAAACTGCTATAAAATTCTCTCTACACTTGTGATAAATTAGATATGTACAGTTAGTAAGCACAGTGGAGCGAAAGCTCAAAGAGAACTGTGTTAGCTCTCAGGACAATGGCTATTGTTCTTTCCATCTAAAAGGAAGTTATTGTTTGGCAAGCAAACACAGTTTCGCTAAAATCAGAGCTGCATTTCGCTCTCGCTTGATGTATCTAAATACTCGTCCTTCGATGGTAGCTTGAGCGCTATAAAATGAATCCTTTACTTCTACTGGATCAGTTGGAACATTTTGATACGGTAGAAAATCTTTCTCCAACATCAGGGAGTCTGACGCTTTGCAGCCTCCAGTATAATCCATTTAAATTAGCTAAAGGTTTGTCCTGCTCGCTTTATCCTTCATTGCAATGTTCACATATGCGAAAATGATTTCCTTTCTTATTTAAGCCATGCTTCACATTCTGTTAGCCAACATATTATGAAGCTCAGTAGTGCTTTGTGGAAACTCACTAACGGGTAGCTACAAATGGACCGCAGTCCAAGTAAACCCTTTATGGCGAAATTAATCCAATAGCCAAAGTGAATTCGATACCTACACCCGGCACTCATAATTTCTCTCATTCACTCCTTATTGTTGCAGTATTTAAGCTATGAAGGCTTAGTGTCGTCATCTCATGCTTACTAGCATATTTGCCGGTCTTCTGCAGTTCGTTTGTGTATCAGATCAATAAGAATATTTCTGTTAAATACCACTAACAGTGTCTATTTCCCCACCAGGATCTCAACAAAACTGCTCTATATGATTTACTATTTTCCCTTTCTTTCAATAGTGGCAGAATCCTTCAATTGAGAACCTGCTGCGAAAATAATAAGAAAAATAAATAAAAAATAAATAAAAAATAATAAAAAAAATAATAATAAGTGCTGAAAAAATCTTGTACTAATTTTTAACAATAATCCTACACTAAGTCGAGTCCTTAAATTTCACATCCTTACGCTCAACTTAAGAGAACTTCTTACATCTCATCTTGGTCTCACTTTCAATATGCTTACTATTTGCAAACTTCGATTCCGTCAGTTAAAAGTCAAGTGAGTTATACAGGGATATTCTAAGGTATGATAAACTATACGCGCCTCCTCTCCTTTCAGTTTTAAAATAAAATTCTCCTTGTTTTTGTGTTGTCTATTTCTAAACAAATATTTTGCACATTAAAAGAAATAAATCCCATCTCTTAAAAGAGAAAGTATCATCCCACTGTGCAATCATTAGGCTTAGAGTCTTTCGATACTCCAACATTGCAACTATTTTCAAACAAATTTTTCTTCGTTTTTTCCCTTAAAGAATTCAAATAATTGTTTATATTGTACTTAATTAACGAGCTAATAAAATAATTAATGTGTGATTTTGAGTCACCTTGTATTGCTTATTAAATCTGTAAGAGGCTTTATATTCTACGCAACGGATGCAGCACACTTTTCCGCACTTTAAACATACAAGTATTCTTGTTGTACAGGAAAGGCATAGCGAATCAAAAATTCGTCCTTTCCGCAGCCCCACTGTTAAGTGTGAATATACTTTGCAAAACATAAAAATTCAACTGCACTTAGAAATGCATTTGCACATACACTCGTATTTACACTCAGGCACCAATACAATTTATTTTGTTATTCTATTTAACTTAGTCAGTATGCGAGCATGTGCATGTGTGGCATGCATTTTGTGCGTTTCATTGAGTCATTTCATATGCATGTAAGTGTTCGATGGC
The DNA here is from genome assembly GCA_963402855.1 of Ormia ochracea. Taxonomy (NCBI): domain Eukaryota; kingdom Metazoa; phylum Arthropoda; class Insecta; order Diptera; family Tachinidae; genus Ormia; species Ormia ochracea. The sequence goes on from OY727106.1 coordinate 47,768,369, forward strand.
TGCTGTTCAAATATGCAAAATATTTTGTCGGGTATTTATTTGCTTTTTATGTGCAAAATATTTGTTTGCCATAATATTTATCTGTAAAGCACATGCAACGAAGAAAAATGAAAAAGATTAAATAATATAAAAATTTTCACGCAATTTCGTACATGCTGTTACATTCCAGCAGCAGAGACCAGAGACCAGAAACTCATTCCTTTCGCCCACCCAGACACCTTTTGACCACTTTGCAATAGTTTTTGGAGCTGCACTATAAGCAAGCGAAAGCGTAGTTCTTTGTATAGGGAAATAAACACAATTTGATGTGTATTTTTCATATATCTTTCTCTTGTCATTTTGGTGTAAATATGCGTTTTGTGCATCCAATCATTTTATGCATTTTTAAAAGGACGAGTAACCCAGCAAACTATTTAGTGTAATATGTTTTGTTTGTTTTATAAGATATTCGCTTTAATAAAGGAAGCATGATTTCAGGCTCATGTACACTTTGCTGACAATATATTTTTTATATACCAAAGTTAGTCCTTAAATCTGGTCAAAACTTTTTTAAAATTTCCTTGCAATTTCAAACCTATAGTCGTTAGCAATTATATCGCTACTTCCCTTTTGGATTGCAGTGTGATTTCCGGTATAATTTTCTATAATTTTTTTTTTTCTTAAATGAATTGAGTGCTAACAATTTTTATTCCGTCTTATTTTTAAAGTCTATGTCGAAGTCGGCACCCGCTACCCTTGCAAATGTCATTAAAACGCTGATGACGTCGATGTGAAAGAGACTAGTGTAGAGTATCGACAGTGACATACAGCAATAAAATTTTCCTCCTTTCGTCGAATGCGATTTGAAAACATCATAAACGAATTGTTTTTCCTCACTTCAAGTAAGAAAGGACCTTAACTAAGAACCTACGTAATTGTTTTTTCATAATCCTGTAACACTTTCCCACTAGTGCAGTTTTAATTGTAAGTTTTTGGTTTTACCGGAAACTGTTGCGTAAAAGGAAATTTAACCGCAAAATTTGTTTAAATATTTTTAACAAATTGTAAAATATTTGTTTGTTTGTAAAAATGTTGGTATTTAACAATTAACAATGATCCTCAGCAAGGATCTTCTTTAGGACTAATAAAAATTGTTTATACCGGAAATTCAGTTTCAGGCGAACCATCGAATCAATTTCTTTCGGTATTTGGAGGCGATAACATTTTATTATTGGTGTTTGTATTATCATTTCGGATAAGACAGTTTACATATGTATAATGTTCCTGCTTCAGTCTAGGATTTCTTCAATTTCTAAGAATCCTAAAACTTATTAAAAAATTTTACATGCAAAAAAATATGTTATTTAATTTTAGGCGTATTTTTTTTAAACATTTTTTCAGAAACCTTTGAAGTAAAATATTTTTCTAAAATATTTAATCAAATTTTTTATTAATCGTTTGGATATTTGTGACGATGCCGCAAACTTATCCCAATCACTTTCCATCTTTTCTAATGACAAGCTTTCGTATAAAAAATATATATATATTTTTGTTAAGGATTTGCCGTCATTTTTGAATATGTTGTTTATTCTATTAAGTTGCAATTTATAGAAAGAAAGAATTTCTTTTGAATTACTAGATGCAAAAATAAAATTTTCTTTTTTTGAATAATTTTATCCTTTCAAAATATTTTCATTTTGTTGTTTTCCAAATCATAATCACTAATTCTGATAACAAATAAAGCCAACACATAAAAGTATCCTGTTTCCAGAGATCACAACATCTTTCTCCTATTCCATTTAAAATAATATCCTTTTTTTCACCGCTGCTTATTGCCTACTTTTAGGGACTTTTTAAATATTCTTTCAGTATTCACTGTATACATAATTTTTATTTGATTTTATGTCAGATTACTTTTCCTCTGCTTTTATAGATTTTTCATGACAAATTGTTTCCTTAAACTTATATGAGTCGTCCTAAATACAATTTTCCTTTTTTTTCTCGCAATTATTTATTAAACATTTTTCTTATAACGCCTCCATATGTTTTATGCTTGTAATTAATTTCTTGTTTTCATGTAAAGTTCAACGATAATTCATAAATAAAGTCTTATTTTTTATCTGATACTTTTTTCAATTTACAGTTTCCAACAGTTTATAAAATAACAAAATGTATATTAAAATAATAAAAAAAAGGAGGAGGAGCGCCTTTAAAAATAACCATCAACCATACCCCTGCACAACAGAAAAAACAAAAACCAAACCTTAAAAAATCCAAAAACACATGACCAGAAAAATAGGAGTTTGAATTTTACACACACACACACACACACACACACACACATCTATATATATTTTAGAATTTTTAGTATACAGTATCCATTTACTTATACGGCAAAAAAAAAAAATTTTTTTCCTTCATATTTTGCCTAACAAATAAAAACAAAACTATATTTCATGCGCATAGTTTTCTTTTTGCGGGTAAGAGAAAGAGAGTCTGCTGAAAGCGTGAATACTCGTAAAACTACCACCACCGTCAGTCAGCATTACTTCTACTAAGTTACTACAACTAATACAGTTGCCACCAGTACTCAAACAATTTCCACACAATACTCGTATATACGCCTACATATACAATTTTCATTTAAAACATACAACAACTACATATTTATTTATATTAAATATATCCTGGTATACGTTCTTATTAACGATATTATTGCTGTAACATCCCTGCTGGGATGCCTGCCGTATCTGTTGTTATTCTTTATGTTTTCGTTAAGCCTAAAAGTAGACCATGCAATTTTCATTTAAATAGGAGGCATTGCAATTTTTATACGTTTTTTATTTGCCTGTATTTATTTATGCGAGAGTGTGCTTTTTAACTCATCGTTGCTTCTCTTAATTTTTATGTGCCAACAACAATTTCATTGGATTGTGTGCACTCCACAGTGTTTTTTGTTTTTGTTTTTGTATTTTTTTTTTAATTTCATTCCTTTGCATACCAACACGCCTTTTGTACAGAATGACAAGGCGTAAAATGTATGCAAAAAGTTGAGTATATGTAAAGCATATTTTTAGGTGTACGTGTTTTCAAGAAACCATGATATGTTTTTGTAACTGACACTGCACACATTAGAGCAACAGGTTAAATTTCTTCTCGTTGAGCTTAATTCATAAAATATAAATAAATTTTAATGGCTTTTGTATTAAGTTTAAATAAACCCAAATTTTAACTAAAGGACATGTGTAAATGTTGAATATTTAATTCGATGCAAGGTAAGACGATTTAGATACTTAAAAGGTAACTTTAGCAAATGAAGGAATAAAGAAAACTTTAAATATTTTGCATTTTAAAAATTGGTACACAAATAAATTATAATTACTTGCCATCACTAAATGTCTAGTACTCGCAATAACAATGTCTAATAGAAAGTAGTTGCCTACTTTTAGGGTGAGGGTAAAGTTACAATAAATAAAATCAGTTTATACGTTCGATGAAATCTATCTATTCTTTTATTTCTGCCAGTTTATATTGCTTAAATGAGGTCGTACTAAAGTTTTGAGCTCACGTTCTTAAGCCGTCAATATTAGTGAAAATAATTTTTGAAACAACTTTGCAGACAAAATATTTTATTTAATCAATTTAGAAAGGAGTTGCTTTTAAGACGGTAAAACTTGTCTTTGTTATATAGAAAAGTAAACCATTAATTATGTTGTTTGTTTTAAGTTTAAGCTGCTAACACTACATGCTCGCTACAAGTATCGACATGATAAGTTTGGTCTGCCATTGGAGACCATTTATTACTTGGCCTGTTTTGTATGAAACTTTCATATATGAAATACTAAAAAAAAAAAAATATTAATTATATAAAATAAATATTAATTATATTATAATACACGTTTTTGTTTAGATAATTATTTTTTTATAAATTTAAGTGGAAACTTTATTTTATATGTTACAAACAAAAAGCATGAAAGCTACTAAAAGGATTTGCGTTTATGATATTTTTGAATATTGAAGTTTTTAAGTTTAATTTAAACCACCCCTGATCTTCAAAGATCTCTATGGCCTCTATTCTTGCAAATTTGGGGAAAGAGTTTAAGAAAAGAATGATAGAGGGAGCAGAAGCCATGAACGTTTGATTTAACTTTTCATATGGATTAATTTTCTAACAAACGAATTCTCTGGGTAAACGTAGATGCTGTTTAAATAATACGTTGTGTGTTGAATATAAGTTATCTGAATCGAAGGAAGGGATACTAAAAGCCTTTCCGGATTGTAAGATCTCAGTGTAAGAATATTTTTGAATAATTTTGTTTCTTTTGGGTTCATGCCATATAAATTTTCTTTTGGACGCTCCTTTAGACAGCATCGAAACGGTAAAGAGGGCATAAGGGGAATGTGTGGCTGGCAAAGGATTTGCTAGGATTTAGGATACATTTTTGCTGATATTCTCGCTAAATATTTGTTACAAAGTGATTTTATTTTTAGGTGAAAGTTTGGTAAATTTTGGCTTGTAAATCATTGCCGAATCTGTAAAGAGCTTCGGAAAAAAGTATACGAGAATTTTATTCATTTTGAAATGAGTCATCAAGTTAGTGAAAATTTCACAACCTTTCATTTGTAATTAGTTGTTTATTCTACAATTTATTACTGAAGTTACTATTTTGGAAAACCTTTTTATGTATAGTTTCTATGACAATTATTGATGCCTACTTCTGGGCTACAACACATTTAGAGACATGCCTTGACATGGGACAGTTAAGCAAATATATTTTTGTATTTATTATTATTATTATTGTTATTATCGGTTTTTCTTTTTTTTTTTTTTATTTGGTTATATTCTTAAATCCCTTCAGAATAACCTTAATTACTAACAAAAGACTAACGAACTAAAAGGAGGTCTGGCAAAAATTTGTCGCAACACATGTTAGTCAATATTGTTAAAGGTTTTGCTCGTTTCCGTCTACCAACACTACTTTAACTTTAAGAACAACTAAAAGTAAGTTGCAAAAATAACTTGCTGAATACATTTTGGCATGACTACCAGTGGAAGGCAGTTCATAAGTTCTCATCTATTTGTGAAAGCTGACGAAGGAAAAGGAGAAAACAACTCACACACAGCCGCCTTTTCTATAGAATTGACAACTACAACTGCAAATAAAAGAGAAAAAATTTACTCACCAAAAAACTTTTTAATGATGAACAACTACCAGTGTTCAAACCAACCAAAAATAAAAAAAAATATAAAAAAAAAAAACTTAAAAAGAAACCTTAGCAGAGTCTTGTACAAAGACATATAAAAAGTTTGGTTTCTTAATTTTTTCTCCTCCTTTTTTTTTTGCTGGTTGTGTCTTTTAAACTGATGTTATTTAACAATAAACTCAATGTTAGTTTGAAAAGAAGAAATGAATGAGAAGAAAAAAAAAAGTTGCTAAATGTGGCTCACAATCAGCCAAGATTCAAAACATATTTTTGTTTGCTTAGTAATGTTTTTGCGTGTCTGCTTCTCCTGCCGCTTTCCAGTCTACCGAGATCGTTTGACAACTTTTATTCCCAGTTCGTTCAAAGCGAAAATATTTATTTTTCTTTGAATTATTTTAAGAAGAATCAAATTACTGAAAACGTTTCCTAAGCCTATATTTCAAAGTGAAACGGATAAATTTGAATTTAATTTTATCGCAAATCTTATGGGAATAGCAAAACCGGTTGAAGGGTTAAGATAAAATGAAAATAATTTAATATGCCTGAATATCTTCAAGACTTTAGAAAATTTAGCCAAAATACATAAATCTCATTGCTTTTTTATTACTCATACAATTTCTTTTGTTTTGTTTTACATACGAGTACACACCTATCGCTTCTCTACTTAACTCGATTGCCTGAAAGCATACGGCAACCCCCGTTGCCCATATACAAAATTCCTACATGATTAGATTATTTAATAATAAAATCAATGAAAGTTTATTGCATGTTCGTTCCCAAGTATTTAAAGGTAGCAAAAGAGTTGAAATAATAAAGGGCGTACACAAATTGTATTGATAACAAGCCATAAAAAGGGTTTTTTAATTTTTTTATAGCACACTTTAAGGCTGGATAATAAATAAAGCAATGAAATATGAAATATAAATGAACATGAAAATATATATGCAATATAACCGATAACAGTCAAATGCACGATTTTATGTAAAAATATTATATATGTATTCATATAAAATATGAAATGTATCATTTTGAACTTTTGGAAAAGATTTGAATAAGAATGTAAATAACGTACATATGCGAGTATATGTATGTGTGTGACCATTATGATGGCAACAGAAAAGAAAGCTTTTATTTTTACGTTGGTTTTAAAATTTGAATATTTTAAAATATTTATTTTACAACTTTCAGTCTGATCGTCTCTTATTTTTCTTTTTCATATAATATTTATTATTATTATTATTTTACGTTTTAAAGTATGCCATAGGGCTTGTTATTCCATTGACATTTTAAAATTTAAATGCAGTTAGCAACTAAAATATAAAGCACTACTAAAGCCAACTTAATACATTGAAGGTTATAGCACATTTAAAATTATAAAACTAAAATTTCAGGTGCATACTTTAGGGCTAATCATTATATATATAATATATGTTTATATATATGTTTCACTGCTCTCGTTTCATATATTACACATTTGATTTGGAAAGAAATTTAATACGTAAACATTTTTTTAGCTTGATTGGAATACCTGTCTGGCATTTGTGAGCATTTTCTGTATTATAATAATTTTTTATTAATTTCATGTAATAAAAACAACAAACATTTTTTATGTGTACAATTGTTTTCTTTTAATTTTTATTCGAATAATTTTTATTTCTTAATATGTATTTCAATTAAATTTATCATCATTTGACAATTTCTGTAAAGTTAAACAAGTGGAAATGATATGAACCAGAAAGACTTTTCCTCGCATATAAATTTCTAACATTAAAGAAAAAAAATTAATTGAGCTCTCTAAAGGCAGTGTCCTTATTTCTTAGGATAAAACCATTTTATTTAAATCTTTGATGTGTTCTATATATTTCATTTGTGAATGATAGATTAACGTTAATGTTATGCAAAACTTATTAATGATTTTATGAATTATATTTCGATAATAATAAAACTAATAATAATATGGGAGATGGTTGCACACTAAAAAGGATATCTGAGAAAAAGTTGCAGTTTCAGTCTAAAGTATGTAATTCAAATACAAATATTAGGTTTTCAAAAAGTCCTTGTCGGCTTTAATTTCAATTTGCCTTATTTTTCTGTCCTATTTTTAATATTATTATTTTCAGAAGTGAGAGGTTTAGTAGAGAGGCTACTGAGATGTATTTGAAGAGCAGCAGATATATCGGCTTAACCGCTTGACAAACAGAATAATTAATAATAAACACACTGGAAGAATATCACAAGAAATTACAAATTGGATATGTTTTAATTTTTAAACACGCAACTAGCTTAAGCCTGCTTCTGGGTTATGAAATTGAGATATATGTAACCCTGTGAATGTCTCTAAGACATTTTAGGACATTTCTAAATTTTCAAAGGACTTTTTTTAGTCGGAAAAGAATTTTGAATGGCTTAAGATGGTCTGGTAAATCCTTTCTTTTTTAAATAATTGTATGTGTGTAGATATACATCTATGTTTTGCAAATATCCCCCTTGATAAGTGCCTGCTTAGCTTTTCCATTCTTGCTATCGTAGTTTATTTAAAAAGAGGATAATTTTTTTTTTCTTTAAAATGTTTTTAAACTGTCATTAAACTTTATATAATTTTTTTTCCTTGGCCATATATCTGAACATTTTATTGCCAAGTATTGATGCAATAAGGCAAAATAAATATTACTTTGCTTGTCTCTGTTGGTTGAAAAGGCATCTACTCAAAGTTTCTTATCAAGCTTTTTTTTTTCTCTTAAGCATACTTTTAAGTCTCTGCCACGAAGGTATTGTCAAGTATTCAAATGAAATTGTTGCCTCCCTTTGCTCATTTATTTATATTTATTTTCTCAAAAAGTTTTTAACCTGTCAATGCTATTCACAATTGTATTCTTGTTACAATAAATTCTTTAGGAAAGAATAAAAAGGGGGGGAGGGAAAAAGAAATCCGTACACTTTGAACAATTTCAAACTTTTTTCTGCGAATTTTTGAATTTACTTAAGGAAGTTTTTTAAGCCATACTTTTTAGCAACAAAAAAAAAATACGGCTTCTAAAGAAAAAACAAGGATAGCCGCAAAGGCAACCAAAAGAAATGGGTAGATTTTATTTAATTTCTATAGTGCTTTGATAAATAAGCACGTAAAGGAAACATTATTTCGTACTTTATTAAATAATTTCAAAGAAGCCTTAAAGCAGGCAATACATTTCTTTACTAAACCAGAGTTAGTCAGTTAGTTATTTTTATTCAGGCTTATTTTTGCCTCCATTAAAGAACATTTTTAACCAAAATTATTTTTATTATTATTTTAACAATCTAAGAATAATTATAACCATAATTATAAATACATTATTTATTGATATAAACTGTGCTTGCTCCCGGCTGTTATCTATACTAATAGAGTTGGATCTATTGTAATACTAAAACACAAATTCTAAACTAAAACTAAACCTTAAAAATAAAGCAAATAGATATGAAATTATAAATTAATAATAAAATTAAAATAAAAAACTAATTAAAAACCAAAACAAAAACTTTTTACCCCCCATAAATGCCGGGGGTAATACGTTAGTAGAAGTTGAGAGCGGGATAACTATTCAATCGGTCCTATAGAATTAAACTCGCTGTCGGTAGATAAGATGTGCCTCAAAATGTGGCAATTTTCTTACAAACTTTCTTATGAAAGCCAACGCATAAAATGAAATTGGATCCAATCCAGCCTTTTCATAAATATATCCATTCGGGAACCTTCTATCCAACTGCATTTCCTTAAAATATGCCTTTCAAAAATCTCCATCTTTTCCATCAAGGTTTTTGATATGGCCAACCATATGGGTAATAGCAATTTAGTCCTTAGAGGTAAACTTCTGCTATTAAATAATCTCGCATATATATTTTCTGCAGACGATTTGCCCTCTCTAAATTATACAGGGCGTGACCACTAAGTTTCAGAAACTTATTATTATTAAAGTTCACACCAAGGTATTTCATTGTATCCTTGAATGCGATATTGTTGCCATTCATATTCACTTTTATCCTTTGCTTTCCGGTACCACAAAATATTTACATTTCCCGGAAGCATTTCTCAAACAAATGGCATTACTTCGGTGTTAAATTATATAAATATAAATAAATAATTTAAAATTTATTTCATAAATTTTTTTCATAAATTTCGGTTTTAATACCTATTCCCCAATTAGAGTAGAATTTACCAACATTCTTCAGATGCAGTGAAATATGTTGAACTGCAACCATAGGAGACACATCGTGATTGTAAAGAAGAGAGTCATCAGCGATTACTGAACCAGATTTTTTCGTAGTTTGTTAAATAATTTAAAAGAAGCCTTAAAGCAGGCAACACTTTAATCCTCTGAAGCAAATTTATTTGTACATATAAATTTTAAAATGTTGCTAAAATATGCAACATAAAGTAAAATGTGTCACGCAGCTGTCAAATGTCTACTTGCACTTTTCCATTTTGTTATACTATACAAATGCAGCTTGTATTGCTTTTATTCACACTTGTTTGTTCTTAACCAGTTTTGAAGCATAGTAAAATCATTTTCCTTTGAGCTCTGCTTTATTTTACATTTAATTGTTTTAATTACACATTTCATTGCATACTTTTCGTGAGGTTTTGTGGTTTATAACAAAATTTCCAAATTGTTTTGCGGTTTGAGCTGCAGAAAAAACTTGCAGTAGATATTTGCCACAAGTTGCATTTGTATGCGTGCCTTGTGTTGATGTTCGGTTTTGCATATGAATTTTAATGATTTCTCAATAAAAGCGTGTTTGTAAAGTATCCTGTAGATAAATTCTGCTGTGTGTATTCCTTTTCATTATTAAGAAGTACAAAAGTCATCTATTTATTTCCATTTTACGTCTGCCTTCAGTCATTTAAAATTGCGTTTTATTTTCCTGCTCAACTTTAATATTTCAAGTAATAGCCTTTTGTATAACTTTTAGCATAAAAACACTCTTAATAGTACACCATTTCACACTTCCTATATTATAATTACAAATTGTTGTTAAGGGTTTTTGGCAAACTTTTAAGTTCTTTTCCATTCAAACTTGTTTTTTCTCCTTTTTTTTTTTTTTTTTTTTTTTTTTTGTTCTTTAACAATACAGCAACTTTACGTAGAGTTGAAAAAATAATAATAAAAAATTACGTGCACTTTTTACTCAATGTTCTGGCTTTGCACTTTATCATTGTTTTCTAACGCATGGCTGACTGCATTTTCAATTGTATTCTTTTTAAGTTTTGCACAATTTTGCCACTTGCTGCTGTTGCTGCTGTTGCTGTTCGTATTGCCGTAGAGGAAGCAATAAGTACAACAACTGCAGCAAAAGTGGAGAACAAAAACAAAAAAAAAAAAAAAAAATAACAAAAACTTTTTCATTAATAACGATTTTCCATTAAGTATCGATTGATTTTGTTAGCACACCATAAACTCACTTTGGAAAACGAAGTATGAAACACTTTCCTTAATACGGCACAAGAGCAACAACACTGAAGGGGGTTTATGCTGAATATGTATAGTAAAAGCTGAAATAGTTAGTTATTTTTTTTTTTTTTTTACAAAATAACAGTTATCGACAGGCATTTAACTCCTCATAACTGCAATATAAAAAAGTTTATGGTCTTTTATAAGCAGTTCGAGCTCATAAACGTTTACAAACAGTTAAGAAAAACATTTTTAATGTTATTTTGTTACTTCAACTTAAATCTGAATAGAAAAGGCAGAAACTTTTTTAAATGTGAATAGATGTTCGGCCTAAAACTATGCTTTATGAAATGCCTTTTGGTCGAAACTTTAAAACTACTCTAAGGACGATTAAAATTGATTGGTATATTCGACTATGGCGAATCTCATACATCCTTCGCCAAGCATAAGCTCACCATAAGTTACCCTACATTAGAATAATCTTCAATTTTACATAATATTTTTCGTTACCAAGAAATATTAAACATTTTAATAAACAGAAATAAATACAATTTTCCCCCCTTGAATACTTATACTATTGAAACTTAATAGCGAGTTTGATGGTGAGACAAATGGTGGGGCTGATTAATACAAACTTTCGTGGTTTTGTACTGGTTGATATTCATTACTTATAGAATACATTTTTGGCCAAATTTTTTAAATTTACAAAAATTCTGGGCCGTGATTATTTTAGATTTTTGTTTTAAGTCTACCGAAACCCGACAGACAGACTCAGATGGATAAATCTCAATCAATCTGGTGAGGAATGAATAATGCGCAGCCAGCCTACTAAACCGGAGGTCGTCGGTTCGTTTCTTGCGTAGATCGTAAATGTTTTCTTGATTTTATTTGCCTGCAGAGTGTTTTTTTTTAATTTCGGTTTTGCTAGTCGGTACAATATTCGTATAAAAATAATATATCAAACCTTAAGGAATGATTTATGCAATAATTTTTATTCGTAGTAGTCTTTTTAAGTGCAATCCTCCTAGAAGATTATATCTTCATCCTTAAGGTATGCTGCACACTAAATAGGTTTCACAGTTTGTTGGGAAACTGATCTTCTAATATGGATAAGTACCGGGAGCAAGTATTGTTTACATCACTACAAGATCTATTTACCTTTTGAATTTCTAATTATTCTTAATTTCCAAAAGTCAGCTCCATATTTAATAAATTAATTATGTAATTAATGTAATTAAAATAATACTTGATAGTTTAAGTTTTTCTTAAAAGAAACGTTTGCTACGAAGCTTGCATGGTAGAAAGCAAAGAATCCTTAATAAAAATTACCTAACTAGGATAATTGTAAGATGAAAGTGCATTGATATGGTTTTTATAAATTTCCGTAACCCTAGAAATATGCAACAATATGACATACGAAACTAATAATATGTTTAAAACAACTAATTTATTTAATAAGTAGAATGCGACAACGTACAAAACGGAAGAATATTTTGTTAGCAGCTTAAAATTGTATGCTTTCTTTTTCATTGAGTCCGAAAATTAACTACTATTTTTTAAATTTAAGATTGCCTGAAACAAACTTTTGTTTCAATGTTTTAGATGTCCCAAAAGTATACTTCTGTCTAATTTAATTTATATTTTAGGAAATTTTTCCTATTTTATTACCATATCCCAACCCAGTTTTAGGTCATTAATCTAAGATTATAAAACAAATACTTAGCTGTGGCCTCAAATACAATTGCAGCGCTGCTTGGCAAGTGTTAGAATGATTTAAGACCCAAGTGTAGTGCTTTACTTCCTGTAACATTATACTCGCTATTTTGTTTTATCACGAAAGTGTAGGAAAATATTTTATGATGCCATAAAAATTAACAATTTCCTAAGACCTTTTTAACACCTAAACAAAATACAGTGCCATAAAATAAAAATGGCTCATGTGTACACATACAAAGACATCACTTTTACTTACTTATTTATTCATTTTTATGCTGGCTCAAGGCGGTAAATTTTTATACTTTAAATAATATTTTATGCTCTTTGAATGCGACTACATCCTTGTTCTATGCTGAAATGAAAAACAAACCCATCAAACTGCGAAAATATATTTCCGAATATTAGCTAATAAAACAAAGTGTATTTTCTTTTCATCCATAAACTATGCAACAAATTCCCATATTTATTAGAAAAGCAAACCGCATAACGTATTGCAAACATTTTATGAATCATGAAATTTACATACATATATGGAAGGATTTTCTTTTTTGCTTTAGGTACTGAGCCCTAAAAAGTATGCAACAAATACGTTTGGTTTCCATGTGTGAACTGCTTAGGAAGTGCATTACAATAGAATATCCTGGTGTGGCAGTACTTTTGCAGTGCAGTAGATGTCTGGAAATCAGGAGTGAAAGTAAGCTTTGGGAGTAGACTTTCCAGAGCATAGACTCAGTAGCTGTAATGCATTGGAAGCTTTTAATTTAGAAATAGAAATTCAAATTGGTTAGTCTCTTTGCCAGGACATGGCGAAAACTCCTGGAAAAGCTTTTTGTACTGGACGCAGTTGGTAAAATGAATAAATATAACAGCGATAGTGGTATCCCTCAGTCCCATTTGCTATAAGAAATTCTATACGGTAGTAAAGTAGGCGACAAAAAACCATCTTGCAGAATGGCTTAGTGTTTTCGGAATACAATGGTTTGAAAAAATCCGTCTTTCATAATGGCTAAGAGTTTTCAGAACAAATTGCTTGAAATGAATACATCTTGGTAACTTTGCGAAATATTTTTGTAAGAAAAAAAAAATAAAAAGTTAATCATAATCTTTATTAATCACGTCCTTAAATGTGCTTTGCAAGCCAATAGGCGTGCCATTTTCGCCGCTTTACCAAATTAATGGCCAGTTACTCCAGAATATTTTACTGTTCAATGCTCTAAAGAGCTGCAAGAGTGGAATACCATTAGAACTTAGCAAGCCATTTAATATCTATTGTTATCTTAAATAAAGTCAGTTTGTGTATAATAAAGGACTTTTAGAATCCTTCCACCGATGAAAATTAAATTTTTAGCAGAGCTTTCGGATATAAATATCTACTCATGAAAAATCATTCTTGGAATATTTCACTAAATTAGTTACGCAAGCCATTACCCGCACTGAGCTTCGCAGCACTATTTGAGAAATCTCTTTTTAACTTTTTACACATGCCATCTAATAAAGTCCTTCTGACTTTTGAGCAATCCTTAATACTTCTTTTCTAAGCGATATTTTTTCACGTATCGAATTTATAAATACATCACATTTGCTAGTTGAGAAGTTATTAGGACTGCGGAGCAGTATCGAATTATCATTACAATCTATCATAATATCTATTATTATAATATTTAATTATAGTCAGATTATTTTAAAGACTCTGCGTATTATCCTGGCAATTAATATGAATGAGCAGTTGCATCTAGCTTTTGTAATTGTTTTAGTCAAAATTATACTGTTACAAAGGTGCATATGTATGTGTATGGCATAAGGACACCAGGAACTTAAATGCAATAATATTTAATATTTAGAAGGATTCTAAGAATAAAAAGGATATACTTTTACAGTATATTTGTAAAAGCATAATTCTAAGGATTGTTGATTACAAACCATTTTTAGTTTTATTATAAGCCATCGATGTGCAGGCCTATCAGTTCCAATCAAAGTTCTTGCACCGTGTTCTAATACCTGCTTTTGGTGACACTCTTCAAATATAATTTTTAATTTCCGGTAAGGAAACTAAAACTTTTCAAGTTTTCATGATTTTTTTTAAGTATAGTTTTTTAAACATACTCGTACAATGAGAAATTTAAATATTTATTACTTAAATTATTATTCTTGTAGACGAAATAAGTTGAGTTTTTAAACTTTTTTTAAAAAGGACATTTTGTAATTGTTTAATTTTTCATGTGATAAAAGTTCTTTTCCTGCCGTATATGCGACTTTACTTAAACTCAAACCAATTAAATAATGTATCGTGTAATCATTTATAATTCTGATTCTATGGCGCTGCCCACACTTTGCCATCAAGGAATAATGCGTCTAAATACAATTTCCTTTTCATATACACGAGATTAGTTGTATGTGTGTGACTCTTTTAATGATTAACTAAATTTGCGTCGTACTTTTATTTATTTTGTTTTTTCTGCTCTTCCTTACTTTCGGAATTAAACACGACAACTTGATAATTATAGTTTTCGTATTGGAATTAATTTCACTTTTTTCTGACTGCATGCTATTAACCCCTTTAATTTTAAAAAAATAATTAATTCAAATTGATTTAATTCGTTTTAGTATCAAATACGCTGTGACCTACTGGGAACCTCTAAATAATTGCCTACACGTAGAAAAAATGACCAGCAAAGCAAAAAAAAGAAAAAAAAAGAAGAATTTTACTAGTTTTTAGAATATATTTTTTGTCATTTTATCGGTTTTTCCTGTTTTATTTTATTTGTTTGTATTTGTAAGGATAATATATCTTGTCCCATCTAAAAGAGAGACAAACGAAAACAAACGAAAAACTGCGTGTGGTCTACATATTTTACATAAAAACTCAATAGAAGTAATGATACGATTTTGTTGTTGTTGTTGGTATTAAAATAGCTGCAAAAAGGACTTTAGAAAAAAAAGTGGAAAAATAAACAGGTTAATGGACATTAAGAGTCCACCATGTCTGGCGAAAAAAAAATTGCTGAGTCAAATTATAGTGAATATCAATAAGAAAGCATTTTAAAGTGAAACACAGAACCCCACCACAAACTCCTACTACGTACGAGTATGTTGATGTCTGTATGTGTGTGTGTACATGATTGGGCATGAGTGTGCTTGCTTGGCTGTGCTATTGCTAGGACGAGTATATATTATTTTTGTTAAAATTCTTTTTTCACCTTCTTTATTTTATTAGTGTCATATACTTTTATAGTTCAAAGGACATTTGAATGATTGAATGAGCGCATGATTTTATCCCTTCTGGGTTTTTTTTTTATTTCATTACATTTTCCTTCGTTTTTTTTTTTTTTTTGTTTCTGATGTCTTGTGTTATAACAGTTTCTTGGCTCGATTTAATTTATTTTCTGATAAGCAAGATATATTTTACTTTGGCCGTAGTTCTAAACTTGCTGGTTGGCTGGTGGTCTTCGTTAAAGTTCATGTCTTTCAGTCATGACATTTTATCAAATTACTTAGCCCATTCCAGTTGTAGTAGGAAAACTGTACGAGTAAATAATTCAAATGTGTTTCAAATAGTCCTCTTCGTATTTAGTTGCCACCACAAATAAAATAACTTTTTTTTCCGTTTTTGTGTTGAGACTTAAACGTCTTCCATTACGAGTACAACAAAAATACATTTTACTAAAGCACTTAACTCCTTTCCTACTGTCTGCTCTTCCCTCTCGTTACTCATAGTCCAACACTGGTGATATAAACTCAATTCTTGCCAGACTGTTAAGTTTATGACAAATCAATATTTATTATTATTTTTTTAGATTTTTTTTTTATAAAAGTCGTATAAATATAATTACGTTTCGTAACACCTAAGTGCTTTGTTAAAAAAATACATTTTATTGCTATTAAAAGTACTAATTTCCTATTTTATTATCATTTTCTTTGCAGGTAAGTGTTTGCCATAAAGAACTTATGAAATACGTAAGTAAAAAATAGAACAAATTTGACATACATACTAATTATTAAAAAAATATATAATTTGAAAAACATGGAGTATATAAAACGATTTAAAAAAGCGTAAATTTTGGAGATACTCCGCTACCTTAGCAAAAGTACCTTTTAAATAAGAGAATTTACTAAAGTACTTTTTGTAAGTACCTTTTGTAAAAACTGTCTTAAAAATGAAGTGGTTTTTAAAAGCTTTCAGAAAATACTTTTTGAGCCCAGAATTTCTTGCTTAAAATGTGTAAAAAAGTACTTTTTTTAAATAAAGTGTTAAAAAATTGCGCTTCGAACTCACTTCTAAAGAGTACTGTTACGCAAAAAAACTTTTAAAAACAATATGTTTTTTTTTTTAATTATTAATTTTATAAGTTGGTAAGATATATTAGTATTGCGATTTACTTAAAAGCTCTATAACCACTAAATGTAATAATTGAATATAAAAAAATATTTAAGACAAGTAAGACGAGATTTGTGGGAATTAGTGAGAAACCCCTCGTACAAATCAAAAACTGTCAATTCTTCTCTATTATATATATGTATGTAATAACAACGAATAATATTTATTTTATATTCTTTTAATTTTACATGTATATATTATATATAGTTTTAATTTTTTTTTGGATTTAAGATTTTTTGTCTTTATTTTCTCTATTTCGTCAACTCTTTGCTTAACTTCTTCAGGGATTATAAAATTTTTTTTCAATTATTAGAAAAACAAAAAATTTATTTTTCTATGACATTTAATTCATAATTAATAAATTAATAAAAATATTTTTATGAATATTTTTTGTGCTATTTGTTTCCTATGCGTCTATGACAATAATATTTTATTTAATTTTCTTAAATACATACATGTAAGTTATTTTCCATTTGTCATCCCACTGTAATTTTTCGCACTCCTTACCCACTGTCGCTTAGTTATTCATTACCGGTCCAACATTGATCTTGTTTACTACAGAAATTACTTAAAACAAATTGTTATTATTGAAAAGAATGCAATGCAATTTGATTTTTTGGCTGCTATAAATGCAAATATCCCAGCAAGCCAATTTTTATGTAATTAATGGCATAATTGAAAAAGTATAATTGCAAACGTATTGTAGGCAGTATAGTTTTTAAAGTGTTTCCTATGAATATGATGTCGGGTTAAAGGGCACATTTGCAAATTTAATATTGTTTGAAAATTGCTTCAGTTGCAAAAACAAGGCAGGAATTAGAATACATCCCCAATGAAGTTAAGGAACTAAAGAAAGGAAAAGTGGTAGATAAATTGGTCATTCTCAACAAAGCCGTTTAAAACAATAGAAGATTTCCTTAATATTGAACAAAGTTTAAAACTGGACAAAGATTTCTCTGCAGTTCTATAAGTTCTATATTAATTAAAGTACTTTCTTTTAAGCAAAATCAGCTTTTAAGAGTGGCATTGTGCTGCAATTTTTGAATAGACGATTTGGAACGTCAGAGAAGGAAAATGGTGATAAGAAGTAATTCATTATTACTGTATCTAAGTTGCAGATGCTGCAATTTCTATTCAGTTGGCTGAGGATTAATTTATTAAAAGCACCAAAGCATTTTTTCGAATTAAAATACGGGCAAGAGCCGCATATAAAATATGTGCCCAAAAAAAAATAGCGATTTTCGATATCCTTTAAAGAATAGTTAAATAAATTTTATAAAAGTAACCAATCCCTTGAAAACAAAATCATTTGTAGAGTATCAACTTCGGCGCAAATAGTTTCAATGCAGGAATTAAAATATATCAATAAAAATATATCCTTTATTAACGAAAAAAAAAAATTTATTATTTGCTTATATCTCAAAATTACAAAAATAATGCAAATAAATAATTATTAAATATTATTAATTATTAAATAATTATTAACAAGTCCTTTACAATAAAACTTGTTAAAAGTTATTTCAATATAGTTTTGTTTGCTGGGATATGTTCAGCTGTAAGAATACATGTATCTCAGTTTTAAGCAAACATTATTTTTAAGTAAAGAAAAAACATTCGGTTGTTAAAAGTTGAGGAGGAAACGTGGTAGTTTTTATATCGCAATGACAGTGTCGCGTCCCAAAAACTTTTCGTCAGCGGCATGTAGACAACAATCTGGATTAATTGAATTGCTCTGTAGGGCTGTCGGAAAAAGCTCCTTATCGAACAATTTATAAAAATTTTATAATTAAAATTTATTTGAGAAATAAAAATATAACAAAAAGTACTTTCAAATACATACATTTTGTAGAAATTTTTCCTTAAAAAGAAATATTTTTTAAAAAGTCATCCTTAAGCACAAGTACCTTTTCTAAAAGGGAATTTTTAAATAAGGCTTGTTAAGATACTTTTGAGCAATTGCCGTTTTTAGTAAAGTAATTTTGAAAATAATCCTGTTAGAATTTTAAGATTAAAAAGGACCCTTTAAAAATGCGCTTTTTTGAAAACGCCTTCTAAAAGGCATCTTTAAAAAAATTACCCGTTTAAAAGAATATCTTTAAAGAAGTATATACCCTCTAAGGAAAGTATATTTTTAAAAACTCCTTTTTAACAATTATTTTACAAAATGTACGCCTTTAATAAATTTTCATTAATAAAGCAGCTTTAAAGAAAATAAAAAAGCTTTTGAAAAAAGTTTCTTTAAAAAATAACGCTCTGAAAGGGCACCCCTTAAAAATGTGATTTTTAATTAGAACATTAAAAAAAATGCAATTTCAGTGGAATACCTTCAGTTCATTTTCAGACAATTTGAACTCTGAATTAATTCAGTTGCTGTTGTTGTTGTTGTTATTATTGTTGTTGTTGTTTACGTATACTTAATATTTGTTTTTTATATTTTTGTTGAGGATTTTATATTTGGTGTTGTTGTTGCTGATCTGTGTATTTGTATGTGGCAAGAAGTTATAATTTTTGTTTCATAAAAATTCCTGCACTGTAAATAATTTGCATAATTTTCAGCTGCTGTAATAAAACTCCCTAAAAGTATACACCACATGCCGGCAGATATCCAAACACGAGTGTTCATGTACATATTTGCACATGTTAACATAATGAAAATCCTATATAGATACATACATATAGAGACGTATATACGTACACACATATGCGAAAAGCGAAATATCCTAACGTATATCCTTGGTCGTATGTAAACGTCAGTATGAGCTTAACCTCTAGCCATGCTTTCATCAGGCGAGTGCGAGTCACTACCTTCACTTCATATACAGTAACAATATTCCGTTTTTCATCCTTTTTATTTTACTTGACTGAAGTGGAAATTGTTATTAACTGCTTTCTGTTCTTGTCCTCCCACAATCTCTCATGTCTTTTTCATACAGAAAATATTTTTAGGGGTAAAAACAATTTAAAAGAATTTTTGTTCAAATGCATTTTGGTTTCTTTTTTTTTTTTTTTTGAGGAGGAAAATTAACATTTTTTGGATTTTCCAAAAATATAAGCGAGCTCGTACGGTTGTGCGTATGTGTTTATCATTATAGAAGCAACAATGAGCGGGCCTTGGTTAAATTTAACCATTTTTTCCATCCTCATTTCACAATATGCTGCTCTTATGCGAGTACGAGAACGAGTATGTGTTTATTATTGTTTCTGGCATTTTGTCTTGTTGTTTTCGTTATATTGTGTAAATTTTTTCCCGGTATGCGTGGATGCGGTAAAGTATAGTTTATTTAGCGGCACAAAATTAACTTCCCATCATCATCAACGTCGCGTCATCATTACCAAAGACCAAAAAAAAAAAAAAGGAATAAAAAAGAATTGCATACGAAAACATCAGCAAAATACCATCATGAGGCATCGGCGGAGCACATATTTAAAAGTACGATGCAAAAATCCACAATATGATGAAGAGTTGCAGGCTTTAAATACCTTTTGCAGAGCAGTTTATAAAGTTTACTGCCAAAAGTTTATTAATCAAAATCGCTAAAGTGGAAGTGAAGGAGAAATTCAGTTAATTTAAATAAAGTAGTGCCTGAAAAAAGTCTTGCACACAAGCATACAAAAAGGACTAAAAGATGGTCCTAAAATTTCAAAAAAAAAAAATGCTTTTGCAAAAGAGTGCTAAGTGTCAAAAGATATTGTCTGAAGAGATCCTATGGGATATATTTGTACAAATAAATGCTTATGTAAAAATCGTTTGAAAACTGGCGCCTTCTGGAAATAGTACTTTTCAAAAAGGTAAAAAAGTGTTAAGAAGTGTAAAATTTTAAAAATAATCCCTACGAATTAGTGCTTTTGAAAAAAGTACCTCTTTGAAAAAGGTGCTTTTGAAAATGTAAGAATACCACAAGAAGGTACCAACGGAATTAAATTTTATAAATGGTTAATAGTACCTTTCTGAAAACAGTACTTTGTCAAAGTGCAAACGTACAAAAAGTATTACCCTTTTTGCGAATTACAGCTTTTGAAAAAAGTACCTCTTTGAAAAAGGTACCTTCAAAAATGTAAGAGTACCGCAAGAAGGTACCAACGGAATTAAATTTTATAAATGGTTTATAGTACCTTTCTGAAAATAGTACTTCTTTGTCAAAGTGCAAACGTACAAAAAGTATTAGCGTTTTTGTGAATTACAGTTTTTGAAAAAAGTACCTCTTTGAAAAAGGTGTCTTTAAAAATGTAAGAATACCTCAAGAAGTTACCAATGGAATTAAATTTTAAAAATGGTTAATAGTACCTTTTTGAGAATAGTACTTCTTTGTCAAAGTGCATTTTAATGCAGTACTTTTTTATGACAATAAATATATAACAAATTACGTTTCCACAAATTGTACTTTTCTTAAAGGTAAGAAATAAGATAAGAAAAATATTTTAAGAACTTTTTAAAAATAATTCCTTTTATAAATATCAATTTTAGAAAAAATAGATTAAGTAAAATTTTAAGAACTTGAAAAGTTCCATTTAAAATAATTCCTTTTATAAATATCAATTTCAGAAAAAATAAATTAAATAAAATTTTAAGAACTTGAAAAGTTCCATTTAAAATTGGTGCATTTTGAATAGACAATATTTGGAAAAACATCTTTTAAAAATTATAAAATAAAACAAAAAAAAAAAAAAAAAAAATTGAGGGACCCCTAAGAAAAAATATTGGGAAAGGTACTTCTTGAAAGGACTATTTCATATGATGAAAATGTACCATTAGAAGTGCTATTATAAAAATTATTGCTTTAGAAAAAATTAGAAAAACTCACTAAAAATTTTATAACTGCTGGAATGGGGATTGAACCCAATTAATTATCTTGAAAATATTATTTTTAAAAAGCAGTACTCTCTGTGGAAAACATAATGAAAACGTACTATTAGAAATTCCGTTATAAAAATTACTGCTTGAGAAAATAAACAAAAATGAAGTTAAACATTTTCTAACTGCCAAGGTGGGGATTGAACCCAAGACTTTACTTGTTTATTGTCAGTGTAGTGATTAATTTCGCCAATGATATCTACAAATTTATTGGAATTCGTGCCTTTCTCCAAAAAAAAAAAAAAAAAAAAAAAAAAAAATGGAAGGAAAAGTTTACCCTCTTCTAAATATTTGCTATGCTTGCAGTTGTAACTTCCTCTGCCTTAGAGAGCGATACATTAAATAATATGGTGCGCAGACGGTATAATTTTGTTAAAATTAATAAAGCAAAACACAGTCCAATAATTTAAAATAATTTATTAAGATCTCCTGCCATTAGCTTTCGTTTATGCCCTCCCCAACTGACTGTCTCTCATCGCAAAGCACCAGTTAACGCCAATTGATGTTGCTCTAATTTTTTTCAAGGATAAATGGAAGAGGCACATCTGTGATGGCACTTTCGTTTATATGTTTTTAATAAATGTGGCAGTCTTAGCAGCAACTTTAAAGGCTTACAACTCCCAAAATACTCTACCGATTTTAATATTTTATAGATTGTTCACATCTGCACTGAAAAAGCCGTAAAGGGATGCCGGGCGTTTGTCTTCTCTACGCATAGTATAAATAACTACTGGCTTATGGAGACTCGTACAGTGTATTTGTAAATTTCCTCAGGTAATTCAGTGTTCTCAGTGTTCTATTTGACTTTGTTCTTAAGAAAATTATTTTGCCTGCAAATGGTTCGGATTTTTTTTTTCTTTTTTTTTTTTTTTCTTTTTTGGTTTTCTAAAATTGTTTAATACGGCTTACAAAGCTTGATTATAAATTGTTACAAATCGGTTTCTTGCATCACTTCCATTCACTTTGGTGTTACAAACAACTGTACTCATAATGTGGGGCCATAAATTATACAGTATTTTGTTGATTGGAAATAATTTGTCTCAAATTACAATTTACAAACTAAAAAATAAATACAAATAACAAACAGTTGATATAAATTATATAGAATTAAGAAAAAAATTGTTAGAGCAAATGTTTTTTGTTTGCTTGACCCTCGATACGGAATGACCTTTTGTTTAAATTCCTTTTTATTTATATATATATATATATTTTTTGAATAAATGGAAGCAATAAAGCGCAAGCTTGCACAGACCCTACTTGCAAGGACTTGCAAGGGAATAAATAAAAGCAGTTAAAATACAAGACCGCAAATATAAAGTGGCAAAAAGTAAATGAAACAAAATTAAAAAAAAAAAAAAATAAAAAAAATAAAAAATAAATATAAAAAAATTATGTTTATAAATTTACATAAAATTGCCGCAGAGAGACGGACAGAGCAATAACACCAATGCCAGCTCATTTATATGTAAATTTCACAAAAAATTTTCATTGCTCGCAGGACGAATATTGTAAAAAGGTTTTGTTTGCCTACTTATTTACCTTTTCAAAAAAAAAAAAAAAAGTACACAAAACCGGTCAGAAGGAAGTCATCAAAGCGCCACCTCATACACGAGCCAGAAAGTTTGAATCGCTTAGAATACTCGTACAGCATTAAAATCCTCCTCCTACCGTGTAGCTAAAGAGCATGTATTTCGTTTTATGAATTCAAGGAAAAACATAATCCTGCAGTTTCCCACCGCTCTCTTCTTAAAACCGCAAACACTTCAATTGTTTGTTTCAGTTAGATTTTGAGTTGCGTCCACATAAATTTATTAACATTCCATGGAAATAATATAAAAAAAGGGGCCGAACACAAAAACGGTTGTAGAAAATAGTTAACAAAAAGTAAAGAAGTGTTTTTTTATGGTGAGAATAATTTAAGTTGATGGCTTAATTGAAATTTGCTTTTAGTCGGCTTTTATAATTATTTCATGAATTTTTTGTTTCACTTCGTGTTGACTCAACTTAATGAAATTTGAAACTAAGCACTGATCTCTACAGAGCACCCCACAAAAAAAAAAAAAAAAAAAAAAAAAAAAAAAAAATATGCATAAAATATAATTAAAAATTCAATGGAATCCTTAAAAGGCACTCCCAAAAGAGAAACTTTATGTAAAACAAATAGATTCAAATGTTTTTAAAAATAGTAATTAAGTCGAAATTCAATAGACGGTTTAATGAAATTCACAGTTTTTGTGCAGAAAATTTATATTTCAGTAGCAACTTTGGAAAGTATTTAGAGGGCGGGAAAACCATTTTAACAGGAGCCTTAAAAAAACATTTAAGGAAGCCTGCTTGTGTTTTTCGGAAACTTCAGCTGTTTGAGATAATATTAATAGTGGCAGCGGTTGCATTGCCTTTAATAATTTCCTTGCATAATTTTATTTGTATTATCCATACAAATTTTCGAAAAATGCAAATTTTGGTAAAATTAACTTTACTTTACTTTACTTTTTTACTTTATTTTACGTGAAGGCCTTCTAAAAAGTATCCTTTTGTAAAATTTACTATATTTATAAATTAGAAATTTATAAATTAGAAAGCGGGCCTTTAAAAAGTACCGGTATTAAAAAATACCTTTGAAGAGGATATAGTGTGAAGTCGCTTCTGTTGAATAAGCTTGTTAAAACGAAAAAGTACCAGAAATACTTGGCAAGAAATATTTTTACAGCTGTACCTACAAAAATATTACCCTCTGGAAGTCAAAGCAGACGGTTTGAAACATAGTTTTACTAAAAATGGGGTACTTTTGCTAAAAATTAACCTTTAAAATGATAAACCTTAAAAAAGTACCTTTTTCCTAAAGACAACATCACCCCCAAAAAAAAGCTATTTTCCAAAAAAGGCATATCTTCGTCAAATGTCTTGCGTGAAAATCCATTCGTAAAGAATTTTTTTTCGTAAATTTCATTTATTCAATGTACGTCTGTCAACGAGTACATGATACAACATTCGTACATGGCGTAGTGCGTTGTAGAATTTTGTACGTTTTCAATGTCTACTCCCTACTAGTTTGGTAACAGTGTTCAATGACACTCCGACTTCGTCTCCATGGCCCAATTTTTTAACACTTTTTTAGTCAATTGAAATATAATTAATAATTATTTCTATATTATTTTTCTACTCAAAAAACTTATCAAGTTCATTATATGTGATGATTCGAATTACAAATTGCCCTCATTCTAGGGACTTCAATATAGTACCTTTAAGAAAATGTACTTTCAACAAAGAGTGACTGACATTTCCAAAAGGTACCGTTTTGAATAGCACAATTAGGAAATCGTACAATTCGTAAATTTTTCCTTTTCCTGATGATTAAATGTTGGAAAAAGTACAAATTTAAAAAAAAAAACTTTGTAAGCAATTGCAAACTACCTTTTGAGGAAAATATATTTTGGAAAAAGGGACTTTCTCAAAAAAGTACCTTTTAAAAATCGCAAGTTTATAAAATAATTTTTTGTTCAAAGTGATTTTTTAAAAGACGGCTTTTTGCAAAATAATTTTAGAAAATTGTGTTAAAAACAGCTTTTGCAAAAATATTCCTTTTATTTAAAATTTTATTTTAAATTTTTTTATAAAAGGAACTGCCTGTAAACCGCATATTATCCTTTGAATGCGTCGTGCAAAAAATTGTTTTCTGATAGAAATACTATTCCTTTGTAAATGATATATTTTCAAAAATCTAAATTGTGTACACATTTTCTACAAACTTATTTTAAAAAAATTATTTCCCAAAGAAAAAAATTTATATAGTTTTTTTTTAAGCTTTTAAGAAATAAAGCTCTTTTTCAAAGTAATCTTACGTGACCCTTTAAAATATTATTTTGTAAAAATTTTATTTTAGAGAAAATTACCTTTAAAAACTACCATCGACGAAAAATCGTCAAGCCGTATTTCCCCTAAAAGTATGCTATTAAAAAAGTAATTTTTGTTCAAAAAAATTTAGTTTGTTGTTTATTTATTTTGTCGCTTTTACAAGTATTACTTAAACATTATAAAAAAACAAAAAATAGTGCTAAATAAAATGGTTTATATTACATTTCATTACATGTCCTTGTGGATTTCCTTTGCAATATGAGAAATATTATTATCTTGAAATGTTGAAGACAAATTATCCGTTTCATTATGAACATTTGAAATATTTCTTGTAGTTATGGCTAAACGCAACCTATTAGCTTTTTTGTGTGCCCCACTTTTATGAACTTTGCCAGTTTGCCAGTTTGCGAGTTTGAAATTTATTATTTATAAAATTTTTTTTGTATGTAATTTTTTTTTTTTTTATGTGTGAGTAAATTAAAAATACTTGTCTTAATATCCCGACTTGTTTTGCTTTGCTAAGATACTAGTAGAATTTTTTGTACGTACTTGTACGTTTTAATACACTTAAAAGCAGTGTGTGTATTAAATCACAAACATTTGTATGTGCTCCAGTAAAAAGCATATCCTTCCGTTATTGTTCAACTGTTGTTGTTAATGTTTTACTGCTTAACTCAACTCTCTCGCTGTCCCAGTCTCAAGCACAGAACTACTTGACTATAATTCATCGTTTGTCATCTTATAAGGATGATGCCACTTCTAAAATATAAAATATTGTAATGTTTATGACTTGCCTTTGCCACATTGTCCTCTCCATCCAACACATTGCTTTCCCATCCTTATTAGTTTTTTTTTTTCTTTCATATTCCAGCTTTCTTTCTTTCTTTCTGGTTTTGTAACCTTCTACAGTAAATTATGATGAAACGTATAATTCTCTAAATTATTTCTTTAGAAATGTTTTACAATGCCATGGTGTGGGTGAGAGAGGGTTTCGAGGAAATATTTTACCATATTTATTTATGATGTTTTTTGAGTTCCTTATTCATTTGCTGTTGGTGTTGTTGTTAATGTTGTTGTATTTCAAAAGATGTATTTCATAAATATACAAATACAGCAAATAAAAAGTTGAAATTTATGCACATACTTCATTTGAAAATACTTGTACATACTTGAGAGAGTTACTTACAGCATTACGCTTAAGTGCCGTCATATGTTTGCCTGAAGGTATGCAAAGGAGTTCATTGCTTAACCTATGGGGGGTTTTGGTTCTTTTCGGGAACATTATCCACAATCTTTCTATGAGTGCGTAACTGTCCTACACAGTCGTACGATTTGTTAAATATGGCAACTCTGCCAAGAAAATAGGATAGTATGGCCAAGAAATGACAGATTTTTATGACAATCAGAGTTGTTTTTTCTTCAAACAGGAAATGAAAAATTCTTTGCATTCTTTTTATATGATAGTATGGCTCCGGCAACACCATTCAGATTTTCATGCGAATGAATCGTACCACTGTCTAGGATAGTGCAACATGCCCTTTAATAAATCGGAAATAGACTTCTATAGAATTTTTTAGTATTAATCATTTCTATTCAAAGTGATTATATCTATTTCTAAGTGTATTCATTTCGAGTGAAAGTGATTTTATCTAAAGAACGAAAATGTGTCCTCAAAAATCGAACTCTTCTTAAATGGAGCCACCCCGAAATACTTTTTATGAGCCACTGGTAACGAAGAATTGAGGGAGAACATCACATGATTTTGAAAACCCGTCAGCTTATTTAGAAATAAATTATGCAATATAAAAAAAATCCATTATTTTCAACACTTTAATAAAAAAATCGGAAAAATTTCGGTAATCGAAAATATACATTTTAGACAGAGAAAAACATGTTGTTCCACCAATTTTATAGAGAAAATCTGCGTAAAGGTGGCTAATGATGTAAAGCAGCCAGCTGATACGCGAAAATAAAGAAAATTGTTAGATTTACCGAAATGTCAAAATGAAAGTTTTCACAGTGCGAACCGAGACTGAGGAAACATGAGAAATATATCATCAATTTTGTAGTTACTCTAAAGACAATAACTTGTCTTAATAATATAGAAAATGTTTTCTAATTTCATTATTTAGTGGTGACTTTATTTTCAATAAACAGTTATTAAATTGACATCCTTTTTATATATAACTTAAAGGACCAAATTATTAATGTCTATTCAAAATTATAGAGAATATTTTTGCCCAAAAAATTTGTTGTGTTGTTGTGTTGATAGAAAATGCAAAAAGGATCACTTAGTGTTAAAGCTTCAATCTCATTCCCTGCTTTCTCAAAGGATTTTTCCTTTCTCATCCCGAGTTTTCTTTCTCATCCCGAAGTCACTCTGAAGTGACTCAATTATTTCATATTTTTTTTTTTATAAATTTTGATACTATTTACTGGGATTTTTCTCTCTCTGAAAGAAACAAGAATTTCGCGGAAAAAAAAATAATGATCCTTAAGATTTAAAAGCCTAAGGCAGTCTTTTCTTGTAAGAAAATTTACTGTTCCCTTAAAGGGTTACGAATTACAACACTGAAGTTACAAATTTTAAAAAATTTCATTAACATTTTTGCTTTTAATAATACCAAAAGCACATCTATGCGCCATTTTGCACACTACTGTCGTGACACAAAAAAAAAAGAAAAAAACAATGAATAAAAAAATACATAAAAAGTGTGTATGTTTGCAATGCATATAAAGAAGAAATACAGAAATCGTTTAAATGTACAACATGAAATTCAAAAGCAATTTCTTAACATTTACTTATTTGCTGCTGCCACTACTTTCTGCAAGAACATTTCCCATTCCTGCGCATCCTGAAAGCAACCAGTAGCTTTACTACAGTGACTCTCATTTCCCATTTATCAAACAGGCCACCATGTGAATGGTACTCAGGGATCTAAATGCTAAGATTTTCTCAACTGCAGCCTTGTTGTGCAAAAAAAAAAAAAAAAAAAAAACCAAAAAAAAATGATATTAATAAATATATTTATAATACTTTGTACACACTTGAGAAGGATATGGAATCGTTGGTGTGTGTACGAGTATATTCCACCTCTGTATTTATTTTATTTTTTTTTCTTTGTTTTCTTTTATCATTTTATTGTTGTTTTCTTTTTATTTTTATTCTGTGCAACTCTCATATCTTGTGATACATGTTATATGTAACCTTCTGCATTTGCTCAGCTCATATATCAAAGTTCTAAATGAAAAGCGACAGCATGGAATGCAATTTTTAAATTACATTCATTTTTAGATCC
This sequence comes from Ormia ochracea, assembly GCA_963402855.1. NCBI lineage: Eukaryota > Metazoa > Arthropoda > Insecta > Diptera > Tachinidae > Ormia > Ormia ochracea. The sequence continues at coordinate 47,797,076 of OY727106.1, forward strand.
CGCCCCTCCCCCTAACTATGCCCCTGCCCATGTGCCAGCCTCGCCATCAGCTCCTTGCTTTGCCACCACTCAGATAAGGGCCATTTGTGTACAACCCCTTTAATATCTGCCGTTCTCTCGTGCTTTACACGTTTTCCAACAACAATAAAGTTGAGGCAGTTGTAGGGCGAACCGTGAAGTACAAGCATACATATGAAAGTGGAAACCAACAACTTGAGAATTACGCAAAATATGTTATTGTTTAAGTACAAATTCGAGTTAACTTAAGGAAATAAATAAAATATTTATAAGCTTTTATTATGCCATTTGCGTGTGTATTCGTTTTTGCTAAATTACGTGCACTCGTACGTGCTTTCCTTGTACCTCTTGCAAGCAAGTAATGTATTTTGCTTTCCTTGGAATTAAAAGCGCAATATATTGGATTGCATTTAATAGTTGTAAAGAGGTTAAAGGTGTTGAAATAAGAAATGTTAACTAAGTCATATTGGCAACAAATCACTTGTATTAAATTAAATATACGAGTTTAATTTGATTTTAATAATAGTGACAACTGCTGACGACAACGCCAGGAAGAACGACAGCCAGCCAGGCAGGTACTCAAAATGTTTTTAAAAATTAATCTATTTCATATTAGTTTTCTGCCCTGGTGGTAACCATACAGGTGGAATACCTTCTAGAATAAAATAAAACTTTTGTTTGGAACCTTGTCTTTGGATAGAGACCGACTAGTTTAGAATTTATAAAATACGAAGAAAGAAAATGATTATGAATGGGCGACTTTTCCATATCTGCGATAAACAGTATCATGCAAGTCTCATTGGAGCTATGTAAATCGCTTTTCGATATGCAAGCAAATTGGGATTGTTGTGTCACTAAAACGGTCAAAACCCGGCGTCACTGCTAAGAGTGTGATCATGTCTTTCAAGTGATCGACAAGTGATCATGTCTTTCAAGTGACCCCCATGCGTCGGTTAACCTCGCAGATCCTCCTATGTATCCGACATGCTTTACAATTACCTTTATTACAAATCACCTGAAAAAGCTAATAAGCCCGCCAGCTTTAAATAGCTAAAGACGTTCAATCCCCACTACCGATATTTTCATATAAAAGAAATCTAATTTATTTTCCTCAAGTTCTTTAAAATCTCATCTGTGTGACAGCACAGATACCAGTTGAGCTCATGGAGGCTCCTTCGTTTACTCTCTCATAGTATTTCAAAGCCGCTCTAAAAACAATTAACAAGATGCTGGGCAGCTTAATAGCATCTTGCTCGAGACCAGAAGCGCTTCAGAATCTATCCTGCCTTTTCTATTGCTATCTCTTTTTCACCATTCCCTTACAATAAAGAACACGAGCGGCTATTCCCTGTTCGGCTATACGAAGTTCTTACTATTAAGAGGATTGGAAACAGCTATTATATATTTTATGTCGTCACTTCCTAAACAGACTATGACAATGCAAAATTCTCGATAATGAAGAGAAAATAAATTTTTAAATTAAATATTATTTTGAATTGAAATGCCAGACTGTATAAATTTTTACTACAATTGAATTACATTCAGGCCCAGAGATTTTAGATTTAAATTTTATTATATTTATTTTCATATATATTTTTTTTGCAAGCAATATCCTTTTTCAGTTTCTTGCACTCGTTTTTGTTGCTGCAATTGGATTCGCAATTGTCATAACCCGTTTACAACTCGGCAACCCTAAAATTTAGATAAAGACAACACAAATAAAACATATGCGAGATCTAACCGTGGGCCGATATATAGATATCCAAAGAAATTTTTATTTCCTTCTGTTACGGTGGGGGATTTCTTACACTTTATTTAAATTGACAGGAGCAGATTTTGTTCATCTTTGTTTTTATTTATTTTTTTTTTTTTTATTTTTTTTATTTATTTTTTTTTTTTTATTTATTTTTTTTATTTTTATTTATTTTTATTTTTTTTTATTTATATTTATTTTTTTTTTTTATATTATTTATTTATTTTTATTTTTTTTTTTATATATTTTTTTTTTATTTATTTTTATTTTTTTTATTTTTTTTTATTTATTTTTTTTTTATTTATTTTTATTATTTTTTAATTTATTTTTATTTATATATTTTTTTTTTATTTATTTTTATTTTTTTATTTATTTTTATTATTTATTTTATTTTTTGTTCTTTTTTTTTTATTCCAAGGAAAAGTAAATAGTTTATTTGTTTGTAGAAGGTTTAAGAAAAGGACCAGTGATTTGTATTTTTATTAAACAGGACGAATTAAACTCGGAAACATTTCATTTCTTGAAACCACTCTTTGCAGTGTTGAATGCAAAGTTTAATCTCTTCCGGAGATTCATGCCATGAGCTTTTCCAATATCAGAATGAATTGCTTTACTCGCACCGCAAGATATTTTTAATCGCCTTCTAGAAAATATATCAATTCGATTTTTTAATGAATTTCTCAATTCATATAAACTGTTTTTAATTGACATCAATTAGCTGGTATTTGTATCCCTTTTTTCATTACAACGAGTAACGTGCTTGTTTTACTAAACACTAACAGCAGGTGTAGCTGGGGTGCAAGCTCCCACCTTAGTGATTCATCCTAAAAGCACACTGTGCATCTTGCGGCAAACATTTACTTATTTCAAATTCAGAAAATTGAGTTACTTAACAATTCACACTGAGTTCTTCTACAAACCAATTGCGTAAATGTGCAATAAATTTAATTGTATGCTAATGCAAACACGCTTCTCTCATCTACTAATGACCTTTCAGAAAACATTTCACCTCATTACCTTAATAAGTAGTTGTTATTTAGGAAATAAAAGAAGGCAAATAATACTGCACGAGTTTTCGTACAGCTTTTTCCAACTGCCGGTATCGCTGTATCGCTGTATGTGCCGCCAAGCAACCCTCCCATATAAACGTGTATACCGTTTAGCCTTAAAATCTCTCTTAACGCACATTTTCATGTATGAATTATTAATGAAAATTTTTGGTAACATTTCGAAATGATACGAGAGACAGGTAAACAAATGAAAATCTAACCACACATCAACATTTTTCTTAGCATACATCTGGGAGTAGATAAGAAAAGCGGATTCTCATTCTTTTTGGCTTGAAATTTTCATAACTTGCAAGTTACAAGTGTTAAGAGGAAATGAAGTGAATTTTGAACTCTACCACAACGGGTCGTTAAATTACGAAAACCTCAAACCAACCTTAGATGGCGCGTGTATTCCAAGAAGACCAGCCATAAAAATCTTTAACATGTTACAACAATATCCTTTAATATTTATTTCTGCAAATGTTAAGATAAAAAGGACGATTTCATTGGAAACGGTACGAAGTGCTTAAGCGGTTTGACTCTTTGGAAAACTTTCGCTCCGCAAGGAAGCAACTTTAAAATTCCTCCTTTTTTTTTTCTTAATAAAAGGCTGTTTATTTTAAAAATATTTCCTTTCCTTCCTTGTGGTACGTGCTCTTTGTAAGGCAAATTGTATCTCCAAGTTTTTGCCAGTTGCTTTGCTCTTAAGCAACTACAAACAAACCGTCACAACATTTTATTTATGTGTGAGCGTAAATGCTCGTACCAACATTATTTACTGCCATCTCCCCGAGAGATTTTTAACTTGGTATTATATTTTATATGGCATGCCGCACACCAACTGACTTACTTTTTCCTTTTTTTTTTTGTTTTTGCAACCATCTACCGCCCTCTACATCACTTCATTTAAAGCCACAGGACTCATTAATAAATAAAACGGCTTAATATATTTTCTGTATCTGTTTAATTGTGTATATGAATTTTTATCTCCACAATATAGAATCCTACGAAAAAGGTTTATTTCTGTGTTTGTATGCACATCGTATGTGGTAAGTGGTAGAATAATTTTGTATATCCTGCTTTCGCAGTAAAATTATTAAAATAAGATTAATTATTATAATAATTGTTAATGTGCGGCAAACAGAAACGTATTATTTTCTCAGAGCGGCAATACTTGAAAAGGTACTTTTTTTTATGGTACCTTTCCGAAAAATTCTTTAATAAGACATTTTCGCAAAATTGAAGTGAAAAGTACTTTAACTCAAAAATAATCCCTCTATGCATAAGAACAAGCACTTTCCCTTCCAGGTATTTCATAAGGGGTATTTATGCCAGAGTTGCTTTATGTAAAAGTTCTTTAAAGTAAGTGATACTTTTAGAAAATCACACCCTTAACAAAAGTACTTTTCATACGAATTTGATAGATTTATTTAAAATATTGCTTTGGTACAGTGTGGTCTTAAATTTTAGGTAAGGCTCTCTATAGTACTAGTAGAAAGTACTTTTGGAGAAAGGTACTTTTATTTTAGAACTGAATAAATATTCTAAATAAAAAGTAGTTCTAGAAATAGATAAAGCGTGAGAAAACTTCACTTGCGGAAAATAGTACTTTTTATTGGAAAAGATAATTGTAGCAAAATGTACAATCAGATAATATGCTTGGAGGTCTATAAAATGGTACTTTTAAAAAACGTTAATTTTAAATCAAAGTACTTTTAATAGAAAATACTTTTAAAAAAGTGTAATAGCGTAGAAGGTATAGTAGTATTAGAAAAGCTAAGCTTTAGTAAAGGGTATCTAGGTACTTATAATGTACTTAGAAAAGTGTACAAGAAGGGTAGAACAAGGTACCCTTGGAAAATTGGAAAGTGTTACTATTACAAAAACATTAGCAGTAAATTTGCAGCAAATTCCTTTAGCAACACATACTTTTAGCACATTTTTCTTCTAGTTCAATTATAAAATTTTAAAAAGTACTTTCTGTTGGAAATTTGTTAGCTACTATGGCGGGAAGTACTTTTTTAATGTTATATGCCCGATGAAATCATTTTACATACAAGCCTCTTAATGGTCAGTGTCTAAATCCATTAGGTGTACAAAAGAATTTTTACCTGAAGTGCAGAGAAAAGCAAACCATACGATTACATAAATATGTAATTACGTTGCAACTTCGGCGCAGAGGAATTAATTCCGATTAATTATTTTTAATTAGAGAAGAGTGAAAAAATTTATATGACAACAAAGTAATTTTAAATGAATTTCTCTTTAAGAATAAAGTAATTTTTATATAAGCTCGAAAGTATGCAAAAAATTAGTATGCCTTAAAGTAGGCAACATATATTTACACAGGCTGCTAACACCTCTTAAAACATACCTTCCTAACGTTCACTTGGAGTGTGATTTCTTTTGGGGTTTTTATAGAAAATCCGAAAAAGTATTCTTGCTCGTCTTGTTTCTATTTGATTAAAATCACAAGAATAAAATATTTAAACGTTATTGTGCCTGAAAAGTGTCACAGTATACCAACAGGAGAAAGGAAACAGATATTAAATGGTAACACGTGTCGTATCACGTAATAGACAATACCAGCTCAATATTTAGTCTTAAAAATAATTTTAATAATTCATTATATGTGCGAGCATTATATATATTATATTATATTTCTTGGGTTTCTACATGAATGCTGTTTCGTGAACTGATTCAGTGAACATGCCAAAACATGCTTTATAGTTTTGTAAGTTTTCTCTTTTGTAAATGCCACTTTAATTTATCCAGTTCCTTAATTATTTATGTCCTCCATTCGTCAAATAATTGTGCGATTCCTTTGGCTTTGTGTGTGTGTATTTTTTACAGGGGTGGTTGCTTAGTGAGAGATCTGATAGCAGGTTTTTCCACTCGTAAATTATTTTTAGAGCAAAAATATTCTAATTAGAAACATTTTAATTGAATAGAATCATTCCGCCTTCAGGCTCGCAGGCAAGTAACGTTACGAACGGCACGTGTGCGTGCCATTTACTTTATTCGTAACGAAAAAAAAAAAAAAAAAAAAAAAAAAAAAGGAATAAAAACTCTTGGTGTTATCACATAACTGAATTAAAGTTTGGGTTTATATTGTAATTTCCTTTTCATGTTTATTATTTTTATTTTATGCACTTTGCCAACAACAACAACTCTTCAGTAATTCAAATGCATTTGAAGAAAAGGGTTGAATTGTTGTTGCTGTTAATGTATTCAAATGAAAGTTGCCGCATGGAGATTTTAACTACAATATAATTTTTTGTATTGCTTTATTAATTCCTTTTTTCTTTTTTCTTTTTTCTTTTTTGTTAATTACTGGGTGAAGGGTTGAATATGGAAAAGGTTTGCGCTTAAGGACATTTATTTGACACAAAGAACTTTGACCTTAAAGTTTTTAAAAGCGTAAAACATTGCGTTTTCATTTGTTTTTATGGCAGCCAAGCAGTAAAATATTTTAAGCTTCGCTTGTAATGTATAATAAGGTTTTTGTATTACTTGTGCACAGACATTTAGGGCACTTTTTTTTTTAAATAAGCCACCACCGCACACACATAAAACAAAACATCACTGAATAAAGTACCAATACACAAGTAAGATAAATTGCATTTCCCTTAAGTATTTTCTATTTTTGGAAATTTCGTATAATTAACCCATTTATCGTCAGATGTTTTAGGTCGAGAGAGCGTCGCACATGAGTAAATATACTCGTTAGAATTATTGTTAATTTATTTATACTTTAAAGGCAGAAAACCACGTGATTAGTTTAAGGATGTTATACCCTCATCATTAGTGTACTTTCATATGGGCGCCTAAAAGTGACTACAATTATTTACTTTTGTGTCATTATAATATAAAACTTTTATATGAGAATGTCTTTCATTATTCAGATAAAGATTCATTATAAAGATATATGTTTAGAAACATTATATATATTTAATTTTAAAGAAGCCCAAAAGCGTCTATTGGGGTTTTTTATTTTATTCTGGAATCCAAATTCAACTTCTCTTTGTACTCATTTGTACTGCATATAATTTTCCTATTTTTAACCTTTTCGAACACAGAAACCTTGTTGGTTTTAGAGAGCTAGAAAAAAAAAAATTTTCCAGCCACGTGCAGTTTTGTAGAATTAAAATATGGCAAAATATTTAACGAATAGCATAGCCCAAGTATTCTAAATGAACTTCTACAAAGACCGAAGTGTCTTTACCTTAAACTACATTTCTCTTAATGTACTTTTTTCTCTGATGCCTTTTTTTAAAATCACAATTTTCTAAAAGTTGTACCTTTTTCTTTAACTAAATTCTTCTAAAGGCACCCTTTTTTGGCACTTCTTGTCTACAAGTATTTTGTTATAAGTATCCTTATCAAAATGTTTTTTTGTTAAATTGTCCTTTTCAGAAAGGATTACTTTAAAAGTATCTTTCTAAAAGTATTTTGTTTTAAGTATCTTTTTCAAAAAGTATTTTTTCTAATAGTATATTTCTCTAAAGGAAAAGTAGCATTTTGGAAAGTACCTTTTGGCGTTAATGCCTTCCACAAAAGTACTTCTGCTAAATGTTACTTTTAATCAAAAGCTATTTTCCAAAAAGTGCCATTGCCAAAAAAACTTATTACAATTTTTTTATGCAACGTGGATTTGCTAAAAGTACTTTTTAAGTAAAAAGTACGCTTTAAAAAACCTTATATATTGCATGCATATCTGACTTAAATTTTCCCGTTACAAAAAGTACTTTATATTGCAAATACAACTTAAATGCAAATATTATTAAAAGTATCCTTATTAAAGTTATTTGTTTTTAGGCTTCTTTCAATAGTACCATCTGCCAAATATAACTTTAACAGAAGCTGGTTTCTGATAGGAATATCAGCCATTATTAACATTCTTATAGCTTTATGGCAAACGTACATTTAAAGTACATAAAAATAACTACAGTATACGAAAACTATTGTTTGCCTACATGAAAGTAGCCTTGTTTAATAAGGTTTTGGCCAAAACAACCATTTTGTACCTTTTTGTGTATTTCTTTTTATTACTGTCATCTTCTAACAATCCCAAATTTCTTTTGCGAAAAGTACTTTATTAAAAAGGTATTTTTTTCTCAAAGCGAACTTTATGAAAATCACTTCTGTCTTGTAATAACTTTTACAAATATTATAAAAAAGGTTTTGGCTAAAAGTACCTTTTTGTAACTTTTTGTGTATTTCTTTTTATTACTGTCATCTTCTAACAATACCAAGTTTCTGTTGCAAAAAGTACTTTATTAAAAATGACTTTTTTCTCAAAGCGAACTTTATGAGGAGTACTTCTGACTGGTAGTAATTTTTGATAATAGTATTAATAAGGTTTTTGGCACAAAGTACCTTTTTGTAACTTTTTGTGTATTTCTTTTCATTACTGTCATCTTCTAACAATACCAAGTTTCTGTTGCAAAAAGTACTTTATTAAAAATGACTTTTTTCTCAAAGCAAACTTTATGAAAATCACTTCTGTCTTGTAATAACTTTTACAAATAGTATAAATAAGGTTTTAGCTCAAAGTACCTTTTTGTACCTTTTTGTGTCTTTCCTTTTATTACTGCCATTTTCTAACAAAACCAAGTTTGTGTTGCAAAAAGTACTTTATGAAAAAAGAACTTTTTCTCAAAGCGAACTTTATGAGGAGTACTTCTGACTGGTAGTAATTTTTGATAATAGTATTAATAAGGTTTTTGGCACAAAGCACCTTTTTGTGTTTTTCCTTTTATTACTGTCATTTTCTAACAAAATCAAGTTTGTGTCGCAAAAAGTACTTTATGAAAAAGGACTTTTTCTGAAGTCGAACTTTATGAGGAGTACTTCTGACTGGTAGTAATTTTTGATAATAGTATTAATAAGGTTTTTGGCACAAAGTACCTTTTTGTGTTTTTCCTTTTATTACTGTCATTTTCTAACAATACCAAGTTTCTGTTGCGAAAAGTACTTTATGAAAAAGGACTCTACTCGCAAAGCGAACGTTATGAAAATTAATTCTGTTTGGTACTGACTTTTACAAATAGTACTTTTTTACAAAAGTACGTTTTGGAAAATAATCTTTTAGTAAAAATAGTTTTTGCTGAAATCATCTTTTAGTTATCCTTCATAAGAGTTCCTTTTATAGAAATTTGCTTTAATGAAATTCTCATTGAACAAAAAGCCTCTTACCAGAAATGCTTTTGCTAGAATGGAAATACTCAAAAGAATTATCAACATTTTTCAATAAGTTGTTGTAAAAAAAATATCTTGTAAAATATGAGACATGTTGGTTTTAAATCACGTTGCCTGTGCATGCAGTAAAATAATTGTCGCCCTTTTCCCATATCCTTAAAGCAGACACGCTCCGATTTCAACGAGTGATTTTATATAATTTTAACAGTTTTATTTACATATTTCGTATTCTCTTTTTCTACACAATATTAAAATTTTTATAGATTTTTATATTGCAAATTTTTATAGCATACTTTTCATATGCTTGCATAAAAATTTTATGGCAAAAATATTTACTGCTTCAGACTTAATCGAGTAAGAGAGCTGGTTGATCTGGAGTCAAGCATAAACTGTGGCGCGTTTTCAATGCCCATTTATAAATTTGTTTGCTTGTTATTTGCTGTTGTGTTGGAGCTTAACAAAAACTTGCTTCTCAACAAAAACTGTTTAAGTTTGAGATCTCTTTAACGAAAGTAATAAACTGCTGCTGTTTTTTTTTTTTTTTTTTTATTTTTTTCTCTGTGTTCTATACGACTTGTATTTCATGCAAGTACTTTAAAATAATCTAGCATATTTAGTCAGTTTGCAAAAGTAGTTTGAAATTCAAATTGAAAATTCTTCCAAAAAGAATAAATACGAATAAAACTAAATCACTTTGTGTTTCGGAATATGTTTTTTTCATTTGTTTTAAATTCATTGTGTAAAAGGGTGTCCCTTAAAAGGACTTGAATAAAATGTACTGTAATAAAATTTCGTTGGTTTTATAAGCGCATCATTTTAGAGAAACAGCCGTGTCTTTATACATTTTCTGTGGCATTAAATGTTTAAGAATTTCCTTCTTAAGGGTTAACCCGTTAATGCACAGACTACAAGTTTATCGCTGGTAACTTTTTATACGATTTTATTGGTTTTTGTTGTTGCCGTTGCTGTTGCCTTCACACATGCATACTCGTACTTATTTATACAACAGATGGAAATGCTTAAGTTTGTGTATGTATGTGTTCAATTTTCAGCAACATTCATACATAAGCAAGCAAGCTTATGTTTTTACACATGACTACATGCAGAGAATGAAAGAACGCACAAATAAAGAAAATCGCTTTTAGAATTTCAAATGTTATGAATTTTCAAAAAGTAAATGTCACTTGCATACACACAGACTCATTTCAAAATTCTAAACTGAAGAGGATATAGAAAACAACAGGCTTAACAGCAACAGCAACAGCAGCAGCAGCAGAAAACAACTGAAATGGAATATAAAAGCTTCTCTTTATATTTAGCTTAAAATGTATGTTGAGAATGTTGTCTATTTTTTTTTTTTTTGTTCTTTCTTTGAAATTAAAGTGTGTTGTTTTGGTATGTGTGTGATATTTGATTTTCAATTAATTAGTTGGAAAATTTGTTAGAGACAAAAATAAAAGTTTGATTTCAAGAAGCCTTGAAGTAGGCAACAGCATTTAGGCAAAAGTTGCATTGCATGATTCCGCCATTAGAGAATGACAGCTTGTGAGAAAAAGAGAAAGATTTTATTTTATTTTTTTTATTGGATTTGCCAATGCTTAGGTTTGGTTAGTATTTACAATATGTTTGTATGCTAACGACTATATCACCAGATCTATAATATCAATTCTATTTCAATTCAATTATATGCTATTTATCGTTGAAGATTGCTTTGTTTATTTTTGTTTTTGTATTTATATGAAATAATTTTTGTGAAATTTGAAAGCTTATTTTCCAAATACTAAAAATAATCCACAATATAATCCACGGATCTTAAAAAATATTTCATATTATTAAAATATTCTATTATATAATTTATTCTTCTTATTCTTTATGTATGCAACGTTTTGCACGTTGGAAAATAATAAATAATTTTTATTCCCTAATATTTGTAACGCATAAAAACCTCTACCGCTTTAAAATTAAATGTTTGCACTAACCTTTCTTAAGGCCCTTAATTTATCTTTAATTTTTTTCTCACATTTTTTATGTTTCAGTATAGAAAGAAAAACACAAGAGCTTTTATAATTCAATTGCGAATTTGTTAGCAATTTTCTGTTGATCTAATTTCTTTTTCAAATGCATGATTCCTTTTCTCTCTTTTGGCTCGTTGAATTTCTGCTTGCGTTGTCTTTCCTTTTTTTTTTTTTTTTTTTTTTTTTTTTTAAGTAACAATTTAATGCTTAACTGAATTTGCTAGCATACTTTACAGCATATCGAGCTAAATAGATTTTCGTGATTTTCCATCATATGGCTACAATTTGAAACGTGAAGGCGAGCAGGGAGGATGATGAGCAGCACAAAAAAAAACTTCAATTTCTCTTTTTTTTTTTTTTTTTTTTATGTTTCACTTCATGTGTGTGCAAGTGAGTATATTTGCTTTTAAACTCCTCACGATTTTCCAATTGAACTCACATGTGTACATAGAGCAAACACATACAACCAGAAACATAAACGAGAAAGGAAAATAGGACCCCACTTACATACAACATGAACGAATATAATCATGTACATTCGTGCATGCAATCGATACGTCATCATACTCATCATTATTATCAGAGTTAAAAATTGAGTCCATACTATGATTTCAATAATATTGTGTGAACATCATCATATTAAATGAACAGAAATTCTGCCATGGCAATTCTTACAGCCACCACCATTAACTGCTACATGTGCATGATATCAAAAAGCATCACAAGTTTTTTGTATTTTTTTCTTTCCAAAACAGCAAATATATCGAAAATTGTTTTAATACAATATATGTGGCATACTTTTAGGTTTCTGTTGGGAAAGAAAAATTTTATTTGTATTTGTATTGTGCAGCGTAGTGGTGATTGGTTTGCTTGATATCAATTAAAATACGTGCTGCGCATAATCAATAATAAATAAATATGAAATCAACTAAAAACGTAATTGAATTTATTTTTAAATAGTTTTAAGTATTTTCCCTCTTCTGCTTGAGTAAAATGTAAAACAACAGATTTTTATAGTTTTAATTGTAATAAAAATTTACAAATTAATTTCCAAGCAAGATATTTATCTATTAGGCATATTGCTTTTCACTATTAGAAATTCTTCAGCATAATATATTATTCGAATATTTTGCTATAATAAATATTTGAACAATTTAAGCAAATGTTTATTAAAACAAATATTAGTTATTTGATATTCTACTTGAGCCACATTGAACAATAATAAATATCAAATAAATGTATTATATCTTAAATAAGTCTTTCCTCTACGTGAACATTTATAAAATATATATTTTGATATACATATAATCTATATAATATTTATTTATTTGCTTTTTCAAAGCTACGTGTTCGGAGGAGTACCAACAAGTCAAAATTACAATAAAGAAAATAATTATACCAAAGTTTCTATTTTAATTATTTTCTATTAAATTAACTATTTTCATTAAATCTTTTTTTTATTAAAAAATTAATTTAAATTAATTTCCTTCTCATCAAATAATTACAGAAATATTAAGAACTACTTTTCTCTTTTCTTACAATGACAAGAAATTTTCTTTTAAAATATTTTTTCATATTAAATTAAAGATAAGGAAATCGCATAAATAATATAATTTTAAGATAAAACTTTCGGGAAAAACTTTTGTGATAGCATTCCGTGTATACAAAATTGGCGGATCTTTTTTCTATATACTTACTTTTATCCAACAAGTGTCAGGGGGCCTTTTTTAAAATAAATATATTATTTATCAAACTATTTTGTAGAATATTAATTTCCTAAAAGTACATTAAAATTAGGCAGGATGGGCTCTTATGTAGTGTCACATCCTTTCAATCGCTTAAGGCCTTGTTTCACTATTCCACATAGTATTAGCACATGTAAAATTTGGCATGTATTACGAAAAAGTATTATAGTGTAACCTAAAAAGGTATTATTTTTTTGACAGTCGAATACCACTTGCAAAATTTTTTGAAAAAATTTAAAATGACATATTTTGTCTGATCAGGGTTGATTTCACTTCAACTGGCTAAACAAAAAAGGGCAGAAAGTATATTGCTATTAAAGTTTTGTTTATAGAGTAGTGATTAACCCTTTTCGGCGGCGCCAAATAGAATAAATTACTTTGTTCTATGTAACCAGCATAAAACATATATTTTCGTAATACATGGATAATATGGTGTGTCACCATATACGCCATTTTTGTTTGATTTTTTATTTGACGACTTGACATTACTTACGTGTGAATGAGTCATTTGACTGTGTGGGATAGTGAAACAGGGCCTTTATAGGTATATTTTTAAGTAATAGGAAGCAAGCTGTACTGTTAGAGTGAGAGAGGTATACAGTTGTAACGATTTTATATAATAAATAACTTTCATACACTAAATCAAAGTTTTTTCTGCTTTTTTAAAGCATAATAGAATACTTTTATAAGAAATATTTTCTTATTGCTAATTTAAAATTCGAAAAGTTTTATACAACATTATATATGTACATAAACGAATATGTGACACGTAAATGTCATTTAGTTTTAGAGATATATTCCATATATTTTAATTCTCTATATTTGTTGAGTTATTTGATACACAGCCTGCAATCAATAATATCACATTTCAACATGGAACAAAAACAAATTCTCCAAGCTACCTCTTCCAAAACAATTTATTAGTTGTGAAATAGGGCAGCTCACAATACGAAATCAATGCGGCCTACAAAATAATACTAAGCGAAATTGGTCTCGTTATACTTAAGTAGTAACGAAAAAGATTCAAAGTTGTAATGACTGCGTTACTTGAAACTGAAAAGAACTGTGTAGGAAATAACTGTGCTTTAAAAACATTTGCGTTACTAGGAAAGAACTGGATCGTTAAAATTCGCACATCACTTAAAAAATTTAGGAACCTTAAAACGAGTTACCTAGTAAACGGACTGATTTTTACTAAAATAAAATTGCTAACTTAGATAAAGATGTAAGGAGCCATGGACTCAAATCTAGGGCAAAGAATCAGAAAGTATACTTCCTCAACTATTAGTTACTCATCCACTGTGTTACTAAAAACAAGGAAATACTTCAGAAAGCCGTTATTTAAAATTAAAGCTCTGGTAGTTTAACAACTGCGTTACTAAATACATAGTAATTCCACAAAATATAACAATGATTGCTTTTCTCAAAAACAACTGCGTTACTAAGAGCTTAAAAGCTTTACATTTTAATGTAGTAGCAAAAATTAATTGCATTAGTGAAATCAAGTGGCAACCCCATTCCTGCACAGAAACTGAATTATACAATTTTATGGCATACTTACGTACCATGTTCATTCTTATCGGATTAAAGGCATTCGAAATGTTAGCCTATTAAAAATTGCCGAGTTACCAAAATTATTTGCGTTACCAGCAACAATACAATATATTGGCCTAAAAATAATTGTTTACTGTACAAGACAACAGCGTTACGTGTACTGAGGAAAAACATAAATTCATAATAATTAAAAATTGATCTGGTATTATAAATGGTCGAGGGTATATATTTGTCCTTATAAAAAAGGACACCCTAATTATAATATGCCAACTTAGTTTCCTTAGCATTTTTATAATCTAAACTGTATACTTCTTGCCTATTTCGTTGTCAATCGAATATCAAAAGCAGACACTCAACAAACACACTCATTCAGATACATTCCTGCTACTTTATTTTTACTTTTTACAATTCTTTTCTCTGACTGCTGGTGCACGAGTGTGTGTGTGTGTCTCCATTTATCAGAAAGTGTATAAAATATCAATAAAATTGTAGAATAGTCAATATATAACAAATATAACAAAAATGACAAAACGCAATAACGGTAAAGGACTAAGCAAGATAATAAAGAAAATATTTATATAAAAAAAATAAAAAAATAAAATATATCAACTACCACTTCAAACAGGACATCAGTGGTAGGTGTGTATACGATATGATGGAAATGGATCCTTTTATTATTTGCTTCATTTTTCTTGTCGGCACAAATATGAATGACTGTTATAAAGATGAAAAGTGGTAATTTATATGCACGTTTGTGGAAATTGACACACACCAGCATGTAAATAGTGTGCACATGAATGTGATTAGAAAATATAAAATTAAGGCACAAAAAAGGAACCCTCACTGGGATATGTTAGCCACGAGTATGTACATTTCTCTGGTATCTAAACTAAAGTTGTGATAAAAAGCACACACACATCTGTCTGCATAGGATGTCTTATTACTTTTTTCTTAATGTAACTTGATGTATTTCTATTATAAGCTTCTCCACACCCCCACACACAATATTATGCATGAGAAGCATATTGCTTGACATTTCATTTTACTTGTAATATATTGATGATAAAAGGACGCCAAATAATGTTTTCTAAAATCTTTGGCAAGTAAAGAAATCAGGCGCAGGAAAACTCATACGAATGAAAGCTTCTTTGTATTCACTCAATGTTAGAATTATTGAAAAGTTACCTGGCAACGGGAGATAAACATTGATATGATACTAAAAAAAAAGGGAAATCTGAACAAGAGCAACCAAAGAATATTTTTTATGAATTGATATTAGACGTTGTTTTCGTTTGAATGCATTTAAAAAAGTAATTTTTATATTAACTGGAAAAATTAAAACGATTCGCTTCGATGATTGTAAAGGAAAAAAAAATGTTATCACAAGATTAGAGAGACAAGTTGCGTGGCATAGAAATGAAATTGAATCCTTCATATGACATTTAATGCCCTTTGTTTGTAGCAAAGCGTTTACCTTGACTGCCAGTCCAAAGACACACATAATCTTCGAACTTCGATCTACATGGCCGCCTTTAAACAATAAACTTACTTAACACTGACGGCAACTAAGTCTTACAACTGAGGATTAGTTTCCTTCTTTTCTATCAGATTTTCGATTTACTTTCACGTGATTCAAAATTTCCTTTTTTTGAAGTGTTTACTATTTTCCTATCCTGTGGAATATGTATACGTTAGGCATTGGTCACTTCGAAATTCCTTTCAGGTCGTAACTGATATCTTATGCCATCACTATTCAGAATTAGCTTATAAGCTTTTACTATTCATTTACGTTGATGGAAAGCTATGAGCTACCACTTCAAACAGGACATCATTGGTAGTTGTATGTACTTTACGAAGGAAATGCTTAATTTTTCATTACTTTTGAGAATATTCTGTAGACAATTTTAAAGTTTTCTTTTCTTTAGCTGAGGCTGAGATCTTATTTCTGGTATAAGAAATATCGCTGAAAAGCACTGTTTAGTAGTTTAAATAAATTTTTAAAAAATAAGAAGGTTAGATACTGTGCTAAACCAAATTGTTATAATATTCCTTTTATAATATTAATGATCATGGCTACTTTCTTAAGCAAACATAAAATGTATACATTTCTCATTTTACGTACCACGGTTTATTTATTCCCCAAAGAAAATATAATAGTGCTGATCCTGCCACTGTACAATTAACACTCAAGTATTTAAAATCCATCTTCTAGTTGTTTGTTGTTTAATTTTTTTTTTCAATTACTTAAAATCAAAAAAAAAAAATATTTATAAATAATAAATTTATTCTTTTCGTTGAAAACCTGATTAAATTAGATTTGGACGTTTAATAGAAGAAATCCACAGTATTTATTAATTTCCAAACAGATTGATTTGATCAAAATTATGATAAGGGAGCAAGTTGAACGGGAGCAGGCTAAGTTTTTTGATGATAGATTGATGAAAATAAGACCTGGTCCATGGGCTTACAGGGATATCTTTAGGATAATTGGAAATAGGAATCGTTCTGATTGTAAGGATATATCGGTGAATGGTGTGCGAATTGAGGGGTTGGGTGATAAGTTACAGGTTTTCAGGGATCATTTTTCGGCTGTCTTTGGGCATTCTGCTACTAATGCGAATACTGAATCAATATCTAAGGCGATAAGTGATGCAATCTCTCAGGCTGAGAATCCGATTTTATTTAACGAGGATTGTACATCTTTGAACAGTGGGGGCAGATTGGGTCTAATTGATTTAAGGTATTTGATGGATGTTTCGAAATTGATAAATAATAAGAAATCGTGCGGTATTGATGGAATATCGAATTTTATACTGGGGAAGTTTCCGGTTAAGGCGTTCGAATATTTGACTATTTTGTTCAATAACTGTTTGAATAATTGTTATTTTCCTAGGGAGTGGAAAATTGCTAAGGTCATTCCCATTCCAAAGCGGAAGGGGATTAATGATGTGAATACGTTTAGACCAATTTCTTTACTGTCTAATATAGGGAAGTTATTTGAGAGGATAATAAGGGATAGGATGGATGTAGGATTGAGTGATAGTTATATTCCTGATAAACAATTTGGTTTCAAAAAAGGTAGTTCAACGGTGCATGCACTCTTGAAGTTCCATACTGATGTGGTTCAGAACTTAAGGGAAGGTCGATGTACTGTAGCTGTGTCTCTTGATGTCGAAAAGGCTTTTGATAAGGCGTGCCATGATGGTATTTTGTATAAAATGCTAATGATCGGATTTGATAAAAATGTGATAAAACTTTTCAAAAGTTTTTTCGACGAAAGGAGATTCTGCGTAGGTATTGGAGGAGTGGTGTCATGTCAGGGAGAGGTTTCTTGTGGTGTTCCACAGGGTTCGGTGTTGGCGCCTCACTTGTACAGCATTTTCGTTCATGACTTTCCCCATGAATTTTACAATTGTAAGGGTATTCTGTTCGCTGATGACTCTCTTCTTTACACTCACGATGTGTCTCCTGAGGTGGCACTGCAGCGTATTTCATTGTATCTGAGGAATGTTGATGAATTCTACTCTAATTGGGGAATAAAGATTAACACCGAAAAGAGTAGTGCCATTTGTTTGAGAAATGCTTCTGGGAAATGTAAATATTTTGTGGTACCGGAGAGCAAAAGATTAAAGCTGAATTTGAATGGCAACAATATTGCATTTAAGGATACAATGAAATACCTTGGTGTGAACTTTAATAGGCTTCTGAAATTCAATGGTCACGCGCTGTACAATTTAGAGAGGGCAAATCGTGTGAAGGGAATATTTGCGAGATTATTTAACAGTAGGAGTTTACCGGTAAGGACCAAATTGCTTTTGTACAAGGTGAGCATTCGGCCACTTCTTCTTTATGCCTTTCCCATATGGTTTGCCATATCAAAAACCTTGATGGAAAAGATGGAGATTTTTGAGAGGCATATTTTAAGGAAATGCATAGAGAGGAACTATAGGCATTTGAATAAAAGATTCTCGAATAGATATGTGTATGAAAAGGCAGGATTGGATCCAATTTCATTTTATGCTTTGGGTTTAATGAAAAGGTTTGTGGAGAAATTGCCTCATTTTGAGGGTAAAGTGATTAGGGATATCTTATCTACCGAGAGAGAGTTCAATTGGTCAAACACGAAATACATATCCAGTATAGGAATTTTACAGGAACAATTGAATGGTTATCCCGGTCTTAACTTCTACTCACGTATTACTCCCGGCATTCATAGGGGCTGATTTTTTTTTTTTTTGGTTTTGTTTAGTTTTTTTTATGTTATTTTATTTTTATTATTAATTTTTGATTTATTAGCTATTTTATTTTAAGGTTTAGTTTTAGTGTAGAATTTAAGTTTAGTATTAAGTTTATAAATAATAGATCCAACTCTATTAGTATAAATAAGTGCCGGGAGCAAGCACTGATTAGACCATTAATTAATGTATTTATAATTATAGTTTATAATTATTCTTAGATTGGATAAGCAAGTTGCATAGGCAAGAACTAGTAATGTAATTAAAATAATACATAATAGTTTTAAGTTTTCAAGGAAAAAATAAATATTTGTAAAACAAAAATTTTATGTAATGAAAAAAAAAAAAAAGAAGCCTCAATAAATAAATAACTAACTAACTAACTAACTAACTAGATTTGGTATGTGTACTGTAGCCTACTTTGCGGTGAATTTTATTTGCCTGTTCATTTGTTATATCAGAGAACTTGTAAATATTTAAAGGAATAAAGAGAAATCATTTTTGCTCTAATGAATTCGCAAAAAGCTTTCTGTAGTTTGCCTTTCGCTACCACCATCCTCCAACATATACAAGTCTAAATAATATTTTAGCCATAAATATAAATATTTAATAAATATGTTACACTACGCATTTAGACCACAATCAAACGGCCAAATACCGCAGTTATAGAGAGGGAATATTATAAAATTACAAAACCGCTTCATAAATAAATACATCAGCCGGTACGAAATATTAAATGTGTACGCACGTGTATATGCATCTAACTATATATTAAATAATTAATAATATAGTAATTAAGTTAATTTAGTTGCTATTTAAAAGTCAGCAACAAAGGGAAAAAAATTAATAACTAAACTTATTACGAAGGCAAATAAAAACACAGGAAGCATGGTTTTTGGTCGTGTTACCACTGGACAAATAATTTATTACCATTTAAATGCTACAAATAAAAGTATTGTGTGGAAAATTACATTATTAATGGCAGATAATGTTTGTAAATATTTTAATTTAAATGTTAGTATTACGTTACAAAGAAAGGAAAACGCCTAAATGCTTACTATATATACTTAAATGGAATATTCAAAAGCTGATGCCAGCTGGACTATCCCAAATTTGAAATTTTTATTTATTAACTGGCTAAATGAAATGTGATATACCACAGGCTGAAATAATAATTAAAAATGTCGGCCTACTTTTAGGCAATATGAAAGTATTTTAATAAATTCTTTATAAGATTAATATGAACGGCACACTTGTAATTCAGTTTTAAGTGTGTAGTACTATCAGTGATAATTTTGTAGGAAAGATACAAACATTAAAAATAATTATATTAAAATGAAGTAAAAAAATTTATGATAGATATGATATAGCTTTTTATCCAGGTACAAGGATATGCTTTTAATTCGCACATGCTTCTTGTTTCAGTTGACTTAAGAGCATAACTCTCTATTATCCTTGAGGCGAATTCATTGCGTCTATTAACCAATATTTAGAATTTATTATTTCATTTTCGACTCAAATTAAAGTTTAACATTCTTAACTTTTGGTAATACTTTTTTAGGGACTAAGTGGAAAAATTTATGAGCAGGAATGCTTTATTCTTGTTACCATTTATTTCATGCTTAATAACGTTTCACTTAGATTACACAAACACCGGAAATGTTAACAGTATTTAGCATAAATTACATATTAAATTAGCATTTTAATCCAATAATACTTAATATACAGGCAAACTTTGAAATAAAAGGTTTAACAATAAAGCAACTGAATTATCCTGCAGTTTAAACTTTACTGATATGTGTGATCTTTGAGAGATTTTTGGGCACAGTGCCCAAATGAATGGTTGACATGCAATGCCTTTTTGTTTAAAATTATTGCTATCGCTGTAACTATCACGCCTTTATTTATAAACTTTCATTCACTAGTTAGTTATTACATTGTTTTGTAATATGTTGTTGACAGTACGTGAACTCAGAATGAAGCTTGAAAGAGGAGCAAAAGCTTTGAATTTAATTTGATTTGAATTTAATAAATAATGAAATCATATTTGCAAAATGAAAGGGTTGTAGCAAAATGATTTTATAAGAAAGAAGCCGAAATTGAATGTGGACTGAAAAACATACTCACATGAATTTTTCTCAAATTCTTTTCCCATGTACCGAACATTTATATATGTGGCACTATCTTATTAGGAAAAAACTCGATACCTTTTCTACTGGTATCCAATGCTATGCGACTCCTAAGCGCCGGAATAATGTATTAAAAGAGGGGGGCGTACCCAAATTATATAACTGAATTGTATGCTAAATAATTTTTTAATTTTCTTTATTAATTTGACATTGAATTTATGGGTGCCTCAGTAGGCGAATGCATAATGCGCAGCCTACTAAACCGGAGATCGCGGGTTCGATTCCTGCCTAGAACCTGGTAGTTTCCTTTTTCAAGCCGAAAGCTTTGTAGATTAAGTTAGTTAAACAAAAAGAAAATTTTGCTCAATTTTCAAAATTATTGCTCATTTTTTATTGTTAATTGCACGAAGAATAATTCTTGTAGGTGGAATGAGTTCAAGCCTTTTCAGAGTTACTCCTTTGACTTGCAAATTTCTCAGCATATTTTGAGTTAAAGTTTTACTGTAATAATCAAATTCTTGCGTATTTTTTTATTTATTTAAATTACACACATAAATTAAATTTATAAATTTGGCCAACTTTGGCAAAAAATTAAAGCATACCTTAAGGCTATACAATTTTTAATTTCAAACAGTTTGTGCTGAAATGTCTTAAATTTCTTTTTCATCCTTTAATGTCGTAATATTAAATCAAACAGCCGAAGAAATTACACATTTTAATTTGCCAATATTCCTGCAAGCCAGTGTTGAGAAGTAGTTTTTGTTTTTCTTAGTTTGAAAAGTAACTCTTATATAACTTCCAGAGTCAATAAGACACAAAAAAAAAAAAAAAAAAAAAATTGAGTAGTGTGTGCTTCTGGTTTTTTCAGAAAATTCTATAACTTTTTTCTGATAATGATGATGCTGCTGGTGCTGATAAATTTGTTGTTGTGTTCATTAAGTAATACTCATCGTAGCCAGCGACAGCAAAAATATATACATTTATATATGCCGCATATAGCCCAAGAAAAACTCATACAATCCAGCCATATGTGATTGAATTATGCAGTCTACAGTAGAGATTGTTATACACAATAATATATACATATATCGATGATGATAAGGACTATGATGCTCATCATGACGATGTATTGTTGTTCAAATGCAGCTGGTACTTTCAGGGTAAAAAATCTTTCTCGTCCATAAACTGTCCGCACAAAACTTTCACTTAACTTTTGATTAAGCAGCATTTATCCATGTCATGCTCAATACAATTTGTTAAGGATTTAAATTTTTTTCTTGTGCATTTTTTAGTTTTATCCTTTTTTTTTTTTTTTTTTTTTTTTTTTTTTTTTTTGGATGTTTAAGCTTTTTTCTCCTTGCGCGTTACAATCTATTGTTTTGATTATACACAATTCTAGCAAATGATGTTGCCTTTGGCAATATAAAATCATGTTAAGTGAAACTTTTTTTATGTTGATTTACTACTCAGAATTACAAAAAAGTTTTATCTATTGAAATATTTGAAGAAAATGAAACAAAGCAAGAAAAAATGAGGGGAAAATAATCATAAAAATATTATGGATTTTTTTAAAAAAAAGGATAAATTGGATAAGCAGCGATTACAAAAGAGCTGATGCACTGATTTTTATATCACAAAAATATTATTAATTTTAAAAAGCAGAGTATTGAATTATTCGAGTTTTCATTATGTTTCATTAACATTAAAAATTAGGCATTTTATTCGGAATAGTTATTCGAGTAACCATCGCAAATTAGTCGAAAGTTGAACATTTGAAAATTTGTTCAGTTTCAAAAGGTTTCTATATATATAAAAATGATCTCAACTCTTAAAACTGCCGGTTTGACTAAACTCGCCATTGGCTATTTTCTCTCCTCTTTCGGTCCATATGAAATTATTGATTCCTTTTGTTTTGCATTTTACTTTGCAGTAAATTCTATATGTCCAATCAAAGGCTTCTGCCTTATAAAATTTCATCGTGTAAAGTGTAGCTGCTCAGTTGAAAATTATCGCCGATGTCTATTGTTTACTGGGAAATGTATCATGATTGATGACTGTTCCCACTTTGAAATACATGAGATATTTACTGTAATTTGCAGGATGTCGGCAAGGAGCCTCCAAACAGGCAGTTGCAAGTGAGGAACTTATTAGTTCAGCAAACGATATGATCAAATACAACGTATGAAATTTTGAGTATTCAAATATTAATTGCTTAATTCTAAAGATATAGTTGTGCCATTAATCATAAGAGAAAATATGCTTGCAGGATGACATTCCGCTAATAAAATATTTCTCTGCCAATTCTCACATTTGCCTCTGTATATCTCCACCAAGTTCACAAATTTCACAATAGATGTTAAAACTTAAGTTTTATCTGGCAGGAATCTTTTTATGCAAAATTTATCTGGTGTCGTGTATAAAATAAAATTGCATTTGGTTGCATTGAAAATTGAAAATACTCGCCCTCGTAATTTTTTCACTTCACCCCCTTTTTTTATTCAGTATATTTTCTTCTTATTTTTAGAACAATGTTATTAAATATTATTTAGTATCCTTAACTATAATCCCCCGGAACATCTCTTTATGAAAGTTTGTATTTGTTCGATTTAAAAGTTTGGCAAATATCCTTTCTGTAGAGAGAGGAGTGCATTCACCGGGAGAGATGAGAATTGCTTGGGAACTGAAATTACACTTGAAAAATAATTCAAAACTTTTATTAAGGAAATTTAAAGAATTTTAGTTTAGAATCGAACATTAAAAGTATATAAATATTTTAATATTGTTCATGTTTCCACAAAAACTTTGTTCGTTTAAATTGCGTTGGATCAATTTCTTTGCCCACACATATTTCAGCGCCTTTAGTTTCCTAAGCTGTCAACGCTGGCATATGGAAAGTTGCAGCTGAAACACAAACTAAGTGGTGTATTGCACAATCAGATGATGTAAACAAGATATAAAAGTTTGGTTGGGCAAGCGAAATGAACGTGCACATACACACACACACCTTATCAGGTGGTCCCTCTGCAATTGCTGGCAACAAAAGGAAAAACACTCGAGAGATACTTTTTATAGTTTTTAGAGGATGCAATTTTTATTTTAACAATGAAAAACATTTTTTACAGCTTCACATAATGGTGATGCAGCGAAAAACAAAATAGCGAAAGAATACAAAAATTGCATATGGACTGGACTGTAAAAAAAATTAAAAAAAAAAAAAAATTAATTCGGAAAATAAAACAGAATCAGAGCAAATACTCTACACATATTCAATATGTTTTGTTCGCAATGGCCAGTACAACAATACAGCACAGGAAAAATCATGCCAGAAAAAAACTTATCGAGTCTGTATGAAGTGTGTGTGTGTGTGGGTGTGTGTGTGTGTGTGTGTGGGTGGGTGAGTGTTTTGCACGTATGCTTAGCACTACATGACTACATTTGGTTTCTATTCACAACGTAACAATAACAAAGCCATAAAACGTATTTTTAATTGCATTTTCGTTTTGCCATTTTATGTAGTTAAAATTAAATGGGAGAGCAGAATAAAAAAAGTGCAAAAGAAGCACTAAAACAGAATAACAGCAAACGCAATAAATATATGATAGCAGAAAGAAAGCAGCAAAAATGAAATCAACAACAATCTTATTGTTTAAAGCGAGCACAATAGAAAAATTACTAGAAAATTGTTAGAACAAAAAACAAACTCTAAAATAAATAACTTAATATATAATATTTTATAAAATCATGCTATAAAACAATGGAAAATTAAACAAAAAAAAAAAAAAAAAAAATCGAAAAGAATCATTAAGAAATACAATGGGTTAAATAATAAAAGTTGTCCTGAAAGCATGCTATAAATTACATCCTTTACTTTTGAAACTATATACCAGACTCTTATAGCTAAATGAATTATATGCGGGGATTGGACTTGGACAGGGCAACTTATTAATTAATAAAAATTAATTAAATTCTTTGTTGCAATATGAAGCTGATCTTTTCAAAAAGTATTGCCTGACTTGAGGGTTATTTAATAAAAATACATTAACGGGCATTTTATGAAGTAATAATAATTAGGTTTACATGCACTCATACAGACAAAATTTTCACAGCACATGCACTATAGAATCTGAAATTATTTAATTATTGTAGCATAACTTGCATGTCTAACAATTTATTATAAATACTTGCTGAGTTTTGCCCACCTATTAGTCAGATATAAATAATTATATTTACCTTAACTGAATTCTATTCTATTTTTTTGGTGAAATTGTAAAGCGTTTACTTCTCCCCCTCTATACATTATTATTTTGCAAGTTGTTACGGGTTTTACTTTGCTTAAATTTTGCTAAAATTTATGCATACAACATTAAACCTCTTTTCTTTAAATAATTATTCTTTCATATTTCTATTTAATGCTTACTAATTAAATGCTAATTCCTAAGTCATCCTTTACTAAATGAATTCTTAGTTCTTCTCTTTTTATTATTTCAAATTTATGTAGTCATGGATTCACTTTAGACTTGCATACATTTAGTCATTATAAACCTAAAAGTATGCAAAAAATTTCAATTTTTTTTTTTTTTTTGCTCTTTCATATTTTAACAACTGTGTAATTAGGAAAGGCTTTCTCTCTTTCTCTCTGTGCTATGAAACACAACAACTCCATTATATGGTTATAGGTTGTACTTATACTATATATGGCAACAAAAGTATATTTCTTCTTTTTTGGGCTGGGTAAGTGCAAGCTTTGCATCTATTCCAATTTCAGTAACTGGGAATACATATAAAAAATATTTTGTTTGCACATTTTCCTAATAAATAGGAAACCGCACAAGTATGAAGGAAAATAAAATTTCGTTAAAAGTGTAAGTGGTGTAGATGGATGTGTGTGTGTGTGTGTGTGTGTATGGCTGGTTGAGTGCCAGTATGTGTGTTCCAGCCCCTGGCTGGATGCTCGGTGCTCTGAATAACACTAAATGTTAATTATATGAAATTTACAATTATGGATGAATAAGTTTACGAGAGACCTATTAGCTAAATTTGTTACAGGACAAAAGCTCTGCATTAATGCGAAAAAGAAATACAAAAAATATTCATGGAATGAACGCAACCCTTTAAAGCCTTAAATTTGTTCATATACATATACTATAATTACCTGATGCAGTATTAATTGGGCTTCCATTAAATAATAATAAATAAGTTTTAGAAGTCAAGCAAAATGTTACTGAACTTATGCTTTTGCATATTGTGAAATAAGCCAAAGACTTTGTGTGGGGAGCTCGCATTTAATTTAAAATCAATAGTAAATACATTAAATTTTCACATTGCTACTGGAGAAAATTGCATTATTTCAAAACTAAAATTAAATTTTTTATTTTCTCTTTAGACTGCCATGCACTTTATTTCCCATACACACCCCACCCTCGTGACATGAATTTTCGTACAGATAACGTTGTGTAGCGCACTTACTCGCACATAAAGTTTAAATAACATTAGCCAGCATTACAAGAACAAGCAAAAATGCTTTTAAACTAAATGTAATCAAGCGTTTAAGTGCAATAATACAAAACAAAATTTTCCAATTTATTGAACGCCAACAGCAACTCATACCCAGAAGGAATGCCTGCCAGCCAATGCAGCTTGTACCACTAACATTTGCACTTGCAACAACAACTACCGACAGACATCTGAAAAAAGAAAATTAGACAACCAATGAACGACAATTTTTCGTATTTTCCAGTTTGTATATTCTACTTAAACATACTTACAAATATCAATCAATTGAAAAACCAAAATGCGAGACTAAATCCATGTTGAACAGTAGCAAGCACAGAGTGAAGAGAATGAAAGGATATCATTTTTAGCTCGATGCAAAAAAAAAAATTCCTTTAGCTTCTTGTATACAAAATTAATGGTTACACTGTTTTTTACTCTATTGATAAAAGTATATGATTTTTGTATTGTGCCTCTAAGTTATTTTAAAAAAATTACTTTTGATTTTGCCAGGAGGACGTGAAAAAGGCCTCCGAGTTCAGTAAATTAGTAGCAGTTGCAGGATCACTGGCTGATAGAGTGTAGCAATATTTGAATTGCTAATTTTCTATTGGTCAAAAGGAAAAAAATTAGAATGATTTTACCATTTATCAACTGGAATTGTGTGAAACAGCGTCTATTTTGCATAAAGTTAATGGAGCTGCCTAATATGTATTGCATAATGAAGGCAGAGGTGCCAAATCATAAAACCTTGTTAGCAAGCTCGTCTGTTACCATCAATTTTATGGCAAATATTTTTATTGGCATTGCCTGAAGTCATTAATAAAAAGTCAGAACTAAAAGAATCGGCTAATGCCTTTAAAGTCAACATTAACCAGCCTGCATTCAAACGAAAATATGTCACAGAGAGAACAAATTGCACGTTTTAATTAAATCCCCTCGTTACTTAAAATATTTATCAAAATTTAATTGATTAAAAACTACATGGTTAATTAAAAATTAATGAAAATATTAATATACATTTTCTTTAAATCACCTTTTTATTTAAAATAATAATTACCATTAAATAAATCAAAATTTAATTGATTAAAGCCAAATTAATAAAAATTAATAAAAATTAATAAAAATTTATTTCATTAAAACCAAATTAATAAAAATTAATAAAAATATTAATTCACATTTTAATTAAATTGCTTTTTTATTTAAAACAAAAATTACCATTACATTAATTAAATTATATTTAATTAAAAAATAATTTAATTAAAAGTAATTCATAACAAATTAATAATTATTAAATTACATTTTTATTACTCCCCTTATATTATTTAAATTATTAATTACAATTAAATTAATCGAAATTTAATTGATTAAAGCCAAATTAATAAAAATAAATAAAAATATTAATTGACATTTTAATTAAATTGCTTTTTTATTTAAAACAAAAATTACCATTACATTAATTAAATTATATTTAATTAAAAAATAATTTAATTAAAAGTAATTTATAAGAAATTAATAATTATTAATTTACATTTTTATTAACTCCCCTTATGTTATTTAAATTATTAATTACAATTAAATTAATCGAAATTTAATTGATTAAAAATATATTAATGTAAAATTAATTATTAAACAAAATTATTAAAATATTAATTAAAGTTTTAATTAAACCGCATTATGTTACTTAAATTATTAATCACAATTAAATTGTGATTTAAATGAAATTAAATTTATTTGAATAAATATAATTAAATTAAAAATGAATTAATTAAAAATTTAATTAAAAAAAATTAAAAAAATGTTATTAAAATTTTAATAAATAAAAATTTCATTTAAATATAAATTATAAAATATATTTTAAATATAAATATTTACATATAAATTTTTTCGAAAATTCTTTCAAAAACCGATTACAAAAATTTCCAAAAGATTAAACGGTCTTAGATTTAGAGCGCTAACTCAAAGTATATATTTTTATAGAAAATATTAAGAATGTAAAAGTTTAAAAAATATATATGTATATATATATTTTCTAAGCGGAAAATTTAATGTCAGTATAAGTACTTTCATGTACGAGTAGTTTACTTTGATAACTTTGCGAGCGAAGCTCTAGAGTTAAATTATTTTTACTTGATCCATACTGGCTGATTGGATCACGTTATAGAGTATTATAATATAATGTATTATAATATATTAGTATTATACATAAACTCTAGTTACTTATACTTTAATTTCAGTATAAGAATAATTTTAGCAATAACAAATTGAGAATATAATTACAAAAATTTCTTCTTCATATTTTAATATAAAAGTATTTCGTCACTTTTTGTTAAAAATGAAATTCTTTGTTATACACATTAAGTATATGAAACATTTTTTAAGTTCAATTCAAGTATAAGAAAACCTTTTTAATAATTAATTAAAAATGTCATTGAAAATTAACTAAATTAATTATGAGAAAAATTTTAAAATTTCTCAAAAGTGGAGATTGAGCAAAAGAAATGAATAGATATTAAGGTGGTACATTTAAATTGAATTGATTACTGAATTAATTAAATAGAAAACATTACTTTGTAACAAAAACTGGCATACCGTAAATATTTAGCAATTTCTTATAGAAAATGTACAAGTACAAGTTAATGGAAGAAACTTTCTACTAAAATTTGTAAAGAAGAATTACCAAAAAAAAAAAAAAAAAAAATTTACACCATTAATATCATTAAAGCTTCCTAAAATATTTTTGAAAAGGAATACAGGTGATGAATATTTGGCCCCTTTTTATATGCAACAAACTCTACTACAAAGAGAAAGTTGACGCATTCACACTGTCAAAAACAAAGTAATAAAATTGCAACAGAAAAGTGACGTACGGTAAAGTTTCCACAACTTTTGACAGATTGGCGAGAAATGTAGAAGAAGCGACGAGCAATCACCAAAAAATTTTAAATTTTTTATAAAGCGAAGAAAAACAGACAATTTTATTACAAAAACTTTTCATAAAATTTTGATTTTGTTTTACGATTTAAAAAAAAAAAATAAAATAAATCACGCTTGGCTGCTTACACATTTCCCATTCACCATTTCCCATTCCACATTTTCCATTTCCCATCCCCCATTTCCCATTTCGCATCTGGAGTTATTCCACAATTTGCCATCCGTTTTTCTGCTTAATTTAGTTTGTGCTTTTCGGTTTCGTTTAAACGGAATATTCAAAATGCATTTCCCTTTAGCTATTATTTGATCATAAGTTGCAAACAATTTTTATTTTCAATTAAATTTTAATCAATGTCAGGGCAATGTCACTTTGCCACATAATGTGCTGTGTGTTATTTTACTTTTTCTCCAATTTTATATCCCCTGTTCGCTTACGAGTATTTTGTGATTTTGTAGAAAAAAGAATTCTGCATACGTTAATATATTTTGCTGATTTTGTAAAAAAAAAAAAAAAATTCACTTACCGATGAGTGACTGGTAAAGTTTTTGGTATACAAAAACAAAGAAAAAAGAAATAATAATAATAAAAACTTCTACAGCAGCAGCATCATCAGCATCAGCATCAGCATCAGCATCAGCTGTAACGAGCGTGGCTGAATGGAAGAACATTATGGTGGCTTGACTCGTTGACTGTTTGGTTGGTTATGAGATAAAATATGTGAATGTGGCGGGGAATGTGATGGCGATGGTGATGGCGATGGCGATGGCGATGCTGCATCACATCTCTATGTACGGCTAAAGGACATTTTGAGTACTTATTCATTATGCATTAAATGTAAATACGTTAAATGTTGTCCAATCATTAACATAATTGAATTACAAACATGACAGAGTCATATCGAAATTACGAGTACGTGAATGTGTGTGTGAATGTATACAAAATTTGTTTGATTTCATGTATGTATGTGGAATATTACACAACTGCTCGCAGCTACAATTGCTAGTAAAAGCGTCATTAAAATTATGCTGTTGCCTGAAATGCTCCTGATGCTGATGCTGATGCTGATACTGATGCTGATTCTGACGCTGATGATGGTGCGTTTTAGCTGAGTTTGGTTACTGCCTGTTGTTGGCTGACGCTTTCATTTTAAATGTTGTTGGCTCATTGGTCGTTAGCTTGGTTAAGCTGTTGGGCTCTGTGATGATTAGTGTTTATATATCGTGCACATATACATACTTGCATATAAAATTGGTTTGCGAAATTGTTGTTGACGTTAATGTTGATGCTTTAGTGCCTCATGTTTGGTCTCCCATTGGTAAACATTACTCTTCATTGATTATTATTGAAATGCTGTAAACATACTCGAATACACTAACCCACGCCAGCCACACTTTTTGTATACGAGTATTGTGTTGCAACTAGGAGCCTTAACTAACACTCTCCATCTCAGTTTCTGCGCCATATTTTATTGCCTGGCAGTAAAATGATATTGCAAAATATTGTGGTATGCGTTTGTATTTGATTTTAATGGTATTTCAGTTTTAATTACTTTAAAATATAAAGTTGAAGATTTATGCGTGTGTGTTGGTGTGTATGAGAAGCAACGAATTTTGAAAAATTATGCCACAGTTTATGATTACTCAGTATTGAAAAGGACACATTTGGGTTATAATGGAGGGTATGAATGCAGCAGAGAGCAATAAAGAAATTGATTTAAATTGCTCTTGCTGTAGATGGCATGGCTACGAAAAATTTAAAGCTTAATAATTAGCAGGAAAACCAAAATGCACTGCAAAATGAAATTAAAGGATAAAGAAAAATTTTAACTAATTTTAACAAGCGGCGAGTGGGAACTAAGTTTTATTTAAAGGGCAAGTAATAAGAATAACCAATAAGAAATAAATCTTTAGAAGCACCAAAAACAATTTACAATTTTTAATTTAGTCCTGCCAATAATCTTGTTCTCGTTTTCTTCTAATTTCAGATGAATCGCGGTATACAGCTTAAGCCAGCTGATAGTGAAGGGCGCAGCGGTAAGTGCCAGTTTGTTGTTTTTGTTTATTTTGTTTACTATACGATACATTCTACTTCTCATTGTTGTTCTTTAATAGTTTAATCAAATGTGTTAAAAACGTAAACTGATAACAAACTACATTAATCCTGTCTTAAGTGTGAAAGTGCGTTTTTTATATGTAGTTGTGCTGAAGAAAAAAATATGTATTGTTGTAACAGCTGCATTATGAAATGTTTTTTCTAAAGAATGAAAAATTAAAAGGAGAAAAATTTTACTACACATTTCAAAATATTATTGTGCAAAGTAAAATCAGTGTGTTAAAATATCCTTTATTATAGTTTAACCAGCATCCTTAAAGTAGGCACGACGATGCTGAGATTATATATTTAAGTTTAATGTTGCTATGAAATTAACTTTTGTTATAATACGACTAATTCAAATAAACTTTTAAACCTTTTGTACGTTGATTTCATTTTCTGTAGTGACCTCTAAACTGAGGGAAAGGTTACAACTGAAATGTAAAATTAAAACGCACTCGTACTCTTCTTATTAAATCGTCAATATGTTGTACGTGTATTATTTGATATTTAGTTTTTACTTCTTGGTCTAACTATTTCTATCTACCAGTTGAGAGAGCTTTTTCCTTATCTAAAGCTGCTACTTTTGCTGTTACGTAGTCGCATGAATGTGGTCTTTATTGCCCCAACGCCGCTCTTAACGTTGCAACAATTTAAAGTTTATTTTTAATCCTTAAAGGAATTTAATTTTCATCTCTTCTTAACTGTCTCCCACTTCTTTTCTTTCCATTTCTGGCTGTGTGTGTCTTCTAATAAGTAGTGAGTGTAAGATTTCTTCATTATTTTCTTTTTTTTTTTGTTGTCTTCTTATTCATTTAGCAAAATGAAATTAAAGCTTAAAAAGTTTTTTTTTTCAACATCAACGAAAAGATTTCAAATTTTCGAAATAGTTGTTGGCTGCTTTCGTCTTCTAAATACTTTTATTCCTCTTTTGAAGTTTTCTTTGTCGTTTTTCTTTTACTCTTGGCTAAAATATATTTTTATTGTTGAATGGCTGGCAAAAGGCTTGATGGCAAAAGTCTTGGCTTATCTCAAGCAATTTGCTAAAAGTTGTTGCAAGCACATACATACTCTCGCACACAAAACTATAACTGAAACTGCAAAAAGGACACTTTCTTTGAGGGAAATAATTTTGATTTCTTTTACTAATTTTAAAAATGAAATGCTTTTCTTTTTGTAACATTCAAGTCCGTAAATTGTGCAGTTGTGCTGCTAAATGCCAAACTGAAAATGCAATTATTGTGACAAGTTTAATTGCTTGTGGTTAAAGCGGTATGGTTTCTTTAACTCTATCTCTTTGGTTTTCCAGCTTTTCCATTTGCCAAAAGATTTGATTATCGTTAATAGGAATATATACAGAAGAAAAACTCACTTCTAAGGATTTATTTATAATTCTTAAGAAAGATGTTGGCTAAATATTTCTAAAATTATTTCCTTCAGAAAGTTTTTTGTGGGGAACATTTTATTTAAGGCAAATTTCTAGAAGATTATTTTCCAATCTAATATAGGCAATATACACTTCAAAATACAAACATATCTGCCAGTAAATTTGTAAGAAATTGAAGGCAATTCAACCAACTGTATTTGAAAAATGTGATGCATACTGTAGGGCGAACATTTCCAAATGTATTAGCTTAATATTTTGCAACACGTTTTATTATTAATAAAAATTTCTTAAAAAAAAAATTTAAATTATTTTAATTTTATTGTTAGCTATTTCAACATAGAGCCTGCTTATCATATATATAAATTAAAAAGCTAAATACCATGTGTATTGCCCCTTTCTTATCTTATTATAAGAGAGTATCTAAATGTATACACAACTATTGATAAAAATAAAATAAAAATAATAAAGAATTAAAAAAAAACCAGTCCGTGTGAATGCCTTTAATAATAGATGAGTAGAAACTTCGACCATGACAACTATAAAATCGTTAATGTAATATACAAATCCTGGGAATGTGCCGCGTGTTTCAACGAACAAACTGTTTTTAAGTAGATAAAATATCCTGAATCCCACTGCCTTCGATATAAGACAGAATTTCTACAAATCTTGCTATTAAATATAAAGCAAAATGTGATAAAGGATCTCATTTCGTCTTTGAATATATTCATTCAAAAGCCTCCTATTCACTGACTTATAGTGGCTCTCTGTTCATTTCCGTAAAATATGCCTCTCAAATACCTCTTTCATTAATGACATGATATTCTCAAATTGGAAAAGCATAGAAAAGAATTGCACGAATACTTATGTTGTGCAAAACCAGATTGGTTTTCACTTATAAACTAGAGCTTTTAGAAATTCTCGCATATACTCGCTTAATGCGATTTCTTTTCTCTAAATTATGCAGAAACTTACTATTGAATTTTAAAAGTTTAGTAAAGGTAACTCCAAGCTTTTCATGGTGTCCTTAAAGGTATTATTGTGGCCATTCAAAATTAGCTTAGGCTTTTTTAATCTTTCCGGAAGTATTCCATAAGCAAAATGGTATTGCTCTTTACAGTGTTAATTTTTATTCTCCAATGAGAGTAGAATTCATTGACATCTTTAAGAGGAAACAGGAAACAAGTTAAAGTGAAGCAGACTCATCGTAGGCACAAGTTATTGAATTCATGAGGATAAGTCATTTACGTAAATTGTATGCAAATGACGAGCCTACACTGAATCTGGTGGAAGACCAGAAGCAACTTTGACTTAAAATTATAATAATCCACCAATCACGGTGAAAACTTTAAAAAACTTTATAAACTTTGTATTTGAAATCAGTTTTTGACATTATGATATGTTTTATCAAACATATACAGTAAAAACACATCGGTATGGAACTTCAAAAGTGCATGCTCAGTTGAATTAACTTCATTGAAAAAAATGATTTTCAGGAAATGGTTTTAGACTTTCCGATACTAAAAATAAAATTCTTCGGGAAAGTTTAATTAGTGTTAAATACGTTGCAGATTTTTAGGCGAAAATGGGCAACGTAATTAAAAATAAGCAACGTAAGGATTTCTTTTTCTTCTGTTTCGAAAGGGAAATATAGATGACTTGAATAAATTAGCTGGTTTTCGCATTCTAGCGATGAAAGTTAGTTTCAATTAACTAGACAAAGTTTGTCCCGCGGTACATTATAATAAAAATCAATTAAAAATTTTCATTACTCGCTTATTAAAAATTAATGAAAAGTTACAATTTTTCAAAGGAAAAATGTACAGTGCATAACATTTTTACTAAGTTGCGATGAAGCATGTGACGATACTTCTCAAGGATAATAAGAATAATAATATATATTTTATATTGCCTATATTGGGGATCGATCGTCTAAGAATTGCTTTGGTTTTTCTTTAACTTCAGTTAAAATTGTAGGCAGTCTTGAAGAATAAACTTTAATGACTAAAACCTGCCTTTGAAATATTCTCTTAAAGATGGATTAGTAAATGTGGTAAACTGGTAATAGATTTCCTTCTTTCGCACAAAACATACCGGACAAGCATACCCGAATTTAAGAATTTTTTGTTTGGAGTAGAGTTATAATTCTAGCGGAAATTACTTTTCCCCCTTTGAGAATGTCTAAAACATTTATTTTGCTTGTGAGATAAATTTTAATAAAATGCATATTTTTTTATATTCAGCAATAAAGTTTAATTAAAATAAACTTTTATTTTAGCTAATTTAATATACGCACTGGAAAGGAAATAATATTTTTAGGGAAATTTCTTATTTAAGCCAATTTAAAATGCCTCCCCTTTTTTATAAAACGTCTTTATCTTATTCCGTTTGTTTGTTATTTTTCGGTTTTAGTCATGTTTCATTATAAATATTTTATACTTATATTTGTTGTCACAAAAGCGTTAAAAGCTTTATAATAGAAACGAGAAGCTAGTTCATTAATTCCATTTATTATCATTTTTCTTTATGTTTCTTATCACACACAAACATATTATGTAGTCTAAGTCCAGGCGCATTTGTATCAGTTTAGATTTTCGCACACCCGCGTACAAATATTAAAGGAGGAAAAAACATGAAACAAATCTGGAGATGTGTTTGTTTTAAAAAATGCTTTCGAATGTTAATACCCATTTCTTACCTTTATGGGAATTTGTTTTTCTTACTAAAATACGAGCATACGAGTATATATTATACATATTTTTCATCATTACATGTAACTTCCTTCGCCTGCACAATATTTTAGTTGAAGGCAAAAAGGCAAACCAGTCCAATCTACGACTTTTGTTTTTGTTACCCAGTTTTTTTTTCCTTCCTTTCAAAAAAAAAAAAAAAAAAAAAAAAACAGACATACATACATTCTTATTAGTTTTATAAGAAGACTTTTTGCGAGCATGCATGTTTTATATTTTTAACGAATAGAAGCATTTTTTTCACTAGTTTACATTGTTGCGTTTTTTTGACTTCTCTCAAACACAATAATGTGTAATTTGTTCTTGTCTTTAGTTTGACGTTTAAGTAAGGTTCTTGTCACGTTCACATTTCGTGTTTTCTTACTGCTGCAGTTCAGTCAATCTTACACAGTTCCTTGTAAGACAAACAACACAAAAAAAAAAAAAAAAAAAAAAATAGGAGGAAGCAACTTGTATACGTACAGGTTTTTTTTTTTTGTTATAAAGCACGGGAGTCAACAAGACTGAATTCAAATGTAAGAAATATAAAAACGATCTCACATACACCACGCAGAAGGATATACATTTTTAAATTCATTTAGCATGAAATTAAAATTAAATGATGCCTAAATTGCACGTTTCACATGATGATAAAAAGGGTATGACAACTACTTTTAATATAAAATGCATTACGTTCATCCTTGAGATATGCTTTAATTTCTATTTTAACAGAAAAAAAATACTATATATAATACTTTTTAGAAAAGATGCGTTTAAACCTTTAGTAGTAGAAAATTGCTTCATAATTATTTTTATTTACTAAATTTTAATTTTTTTGCCTCCTAGAAATATTTTGTAAAGCAAAACTTTACCAATAAATATAAAATATTAATTAATTAGTTAATTAATATATTTAATTTATTTTCTTTTAATTACTCAGATATTGTAGTGAAATTGATAAAAATAGAACATTCGTATATGTAGACCGGCCATTTATGTAGTACTTAAGGATCTGTTGAAGGCCGCCCTTTCGGTCTTTTGAATACTTTTTTTTATCTGTATAAAAGTATTGTATTATTCTCCAGTTGGCCTCAAGCAAACTTTATTGTATTAATTTCTCTCCCTCCGTAAAGTATGCTTTAATTTTTTATTTTCTCTTTTAAGTTCGTTTGCTCACTAAAAACTATATTTTTATCATACTATTCTCTCGTGCAAAGAATACAAACGTGGAGCACTAAAATGCTGCCAACGTCAGCGCCGATATTTCCAATTACTTACAGAATACCGCTTACTTAGCGCTGCTCTTATATAAATGCAACAAAGATTTCAAAAGCCTGAAATATTTTCTATAATATTATTAGTAGCTTTTGTAGCTTTGTCTGTGTGTGTGTGTGTGTGTGTGTGTGTGAGAGATATTTATTTGAGTATTTGTGACCTACAGAAGACGGCAGTAAAATACAATACAAGAGCAAAAGCTTATTAACAATAAATTGACAAACAAATAAAAGTCTCTTGATTTCTATAGTAGGCTTAAGTTCTTAACATTTCCACTAACCTCAAACTATGTGTTTTCACTTCGATGATAAGCAATTGATATGCTGCGGCAAAAGATGGAATTATACCAATTTAAAATAAAAATGTTAAGCCTTAAATGTATGAAGCTTGTAGCATATTCGCACACGTATACCATCATGTGTTGGCATAGATCTCTTTATATTGTACTCTTATATAATATCTGTGTTTATATGGTTTTTCATTCCATTGTTCAAATGCATGGAATGATAATAAAGTACAATAAAAAGCATTATTACAGTGAAAGCAATCATCATGAAAATTGAAAGACGAAATATAAAGACCAAAAAAAAAAAAAAAAAAAAAATTTTTATTATATTTCATTTTACAATTGTAATTCATAAAATTTGTACAATTGTTATGCAAGTCTATTCATTTCCCTTTTTGTTTACCAGATATAGAAATTTAATCTTTGGAAAGTTAGAGATGAAAAATCAAAGCACAGTTTTAGGAGACGAGAATAGAAATTATTGGTGAACAGAATTGATTAAATAGGATCACAGTCATTGAATTAATTAAATGAAGTCTTTGATTAAATATTCACTTAATCACATGAGGTCATAAGTTATTACTTTCTTTAATCGTAAATATATTAACAAATACTTCATATTTGGACGTGCTTGCTACTTTATACGTTATTAATTTTATATTCTCTATATAAATGGCCAGTAAGAAAATGTTGATAAATATTTTTAATTAAATCTCCTTCCTTCTCTCTATCAAAGGCTACTACAGCCATAAATATGTTTTTCCATTGCTAGTCAGACTTTTTATTTCTAAATCATTTACTTGTAATTTATTTTCTTATTTATTTATTAATTTTTTTTTTCTTTTATACATAAAATCCATTTTTAATGCCCTTTTGCTATTAGTGAATATACACTCGTTTTTACATATGTATTAAGAGAACATTTTATTATTTTATTTCTAAGGATACGTTGGTTTCATTAAAATACTGCAATATAGCCTACATGTAAGGCCAACTGGGTTTTAATGAATTTATTGCCTATTTCTAGGTGCTATATGGTTATTATTACTATACAAAACAACTTGTTTAGATATATTGTCTGCCAAATGAAACTTTTTTATTAAATATTTAATTTCCCACTTTTGCTTGTAAATGGCAAGAACAAAATTTATATAAGCCGAAGCAAATATTTCCTTTTATATAATTTGTTCATCTTTTATGAAGAATATAAAAATAAACTCACACATGAGCGGCAGAAAATAAATGTTGCTACACCTTGATACATCATTTATCTTACTCATAAATATTCATTTTCTTTTTACTTGTGAATACATGTGTGCGTCTCTAAGCATATTAGCATCTATTTTCCTCATTCCACAAAGAGGGATATACGAGTAGTAATGCTAGAGAGTTACTGTGCGTGTGTGTGTGTGTGTGCGAGTGCATGTCTTTTTATAAACAATTTTAACAAAATAGAAAAACGAATTGTGAATATGTGTTAAAACATTTTTTCATATGCGTTTGTGTGTCTGTGTACTTTTTTATTCCGGTGTATTTGAGGATGATACGAATTCCTCCTTGCAATAACTTAAAATGATTGCTACAGATTAAAAATCAACATTGTAAAAAATTGCCAACACATATCAACTTGTAATGATAAATTATATAAATTTCAACACAAAACCAAGTATACACAATGCTAATATTTATTTTTCTTACGTTCACAGTTGCATGTGTGTATGTAGATTAAGAATTCGTTTAAATATATATGAATATATTGTATGTATTGGTTAGTTTATTATAACATAAATATGAACTCTGAACTCTTAGCTATCAAATATAAAAAAGTTCATTAACATTTTTTTTTATATCTTTTGCTCTTTTGTAAGAAAAATGTCAAAATGCTAACATGAACCATTAACCTTAAAGGGTTGCAAGAGACAAAAATGAATTTAGTATAGAGATGGGTTTTTCTGACTATATAACAAAGTACACGTATTTTTTACTTTGTCTTTAAATTCCGAAGAAGGCATTAGCTGAATTACAAAGGCTAAGACAGTGAGTGGATTCGCTTTCCCAATATCCTTTTCTCATGAGTTTTGTGTAATACATTGCATGAATATGATCTACTGCTTGCGTGCGCTGATCTCATAAATTGTACGTGTGTAAACGATTTTTCTTTAAGCAAAACTTCTACTCAAATCACTTTATGAACCTGTTAGATTATAGTAACTGGTCTCTGATATTCCTCCATTTAGAGGTTAAACTATTGCCTTAACTCAACAATATATGGTAATAAAAATTTATAGTTGACTTGTGTTTCCGACGCATTCTCGTCAGCTTTAGCTCAGGACATTCATGTGCTTACTTACTTAGTATTTTGAGCTTAATCTGCAGCAAAACTCTTTAAATCTCTATAAAAAAAAATTCTGTAAGTGTACCCATATTCTAGCCATATTTTAGCAATATATGATTGCTTGATTTGATGAAGGATATTTATTTCCAAGTAATTTGGAACTATCAAAGATCATGTTTAAGAAAACCTCAAACTAATTAAAATTTTTCGTAATCTAATTAAATATATTAGTATAAATCTGTTTTTCTGTTGGCTAGACAAGTGGCCAGGACACTTGCTCTGTTTATTATCGACAATAAATAAAAAAAAAAATTTCATCAGCAAAGGCCACACTTGTGAACTGAGACTAAGGACTTCTTAATAAAAATAGTGAATTTTCGATTTATAGTCAGGCAGTTCTTATCAATTCAACTGTCTAATGCATCGTTATAAGCAACTCTGACTACTGGAAGTTATTCAATGTGGCCTCTATAATAGCAATTGGCCTTGAAGTATGGCAGTAAACAAATTTAAAAAATTGAGTACTCGTTTTGGGGTTAATTATTGAAAGAAAAGCCAACGTGAAAGTGAAAAGTTTTATAATGCGTACAGAAAATATTATCAAAGTATATAAAATGAAAGAAAAAAAACCAAATAACCACGTAAAATAAATCAAAAGGTACAGCATACTTTATGGAGGTTATTAGGTAAAATTTTATATATATAATTTTTAAAGCAATAAAACAACAATAAAACAAACATGATAACAGAAGTTATGCTTTACAAAAAACAACTTAAAATTGTGCGTAAATATTAAAAAAAAAAAAATTGATGTAAAAGGCAACTTAAATTATACAGAAATAATAATGTATTTTTCCCCCCAGGCCACCCGCATATTAATCAATTGTGTTTTTTACTTTTTCGTGGCCTCTTATCATTTATAGACTTTGCTAAAATAAATTGCTGTGTTATCTTGCTCAACTCAGTGCAGTTGATTTTGTAACCTCCATTCTTGATTTTTTTTTTGTTTGTGATGAAATATTCTAAAACAATTCTTTATGCCATTAATTCTGTATGCAAACCGTCACTCAAAATAAAATTGAATAAAAGTAGAAAATTTATCTATTTATGAAAACATATAGAGAGTCTAAATGATTGACTCTGACTAAAACTAAGTGAGTGTAGAAAATGAATGAATGCTAAGCCAAAGGGCTTTTCAGGCTCGATAATGAGTTTTAGGGCAGACGAATTGCGTGCTTCCTTGCTTCCTTGCTTCCTCCGTATAGAGCCAGTATTTGTTAAGGCTTTTTTCTTTCTACGTTTCTATTATTTTCCATTTATTATACACATCTATCAAACTGAAAATCAATGAACTATGAAAATACCAAAACAACTATAACAATAAACAAAGAGAAGATTAATAGAATTGGTAGAAGTAAGGCTGAAAAAAAAGTTCGATTTTGTTTAATGGAATTTCACATGCATTGTGACACGCATACATATGCCAGTAAATGTGTGTGTATAAACAGGAACTATTTGCAGCTTTTTTAAATGTATCCTTATTGCTGCATATACTCAACATTAATGTGAAATTGCTTAAAGTATGTTTCATTTAATTGTTTGCTTTTAATACTTATTTAATGCTAATAAAATGTATTCAATTGAGAAAAATAAATGGAAATAAAGTTTTAAAGCCATGAATAGAAAACGTTATAGAAATCACCAGGCGTAAAAAGGAAATTTCTTTTATTTTAATTAATAAATTGTAGAGGGAGTCTTCAGCCGCTAAAGTTAAATTAAGTAAAAATATAAAGAAGTTGTGACTTTATTTAATTGTTTATAGAATAGCTATTACACCTTATCAGGCATTATTACGTCAGACATCATTCACTAATCGGCTCTTAATAATGACATTAAAAGCAACGTCTACAGATGCACAATATAGTTTTGAAAGACTGTACAACACATATTGTCATAAAAACAATAACAATTCTAATGCTACAATAATGCAATTCTCGATCTTATCGTATTTTGTTAACATTGCACATTATTAATAATCAGTCGAGAGGGAGATGTAAAGTGAGTGAAAGCTAAATAACAATAACAATTTCAATATGGTTTTGTAAATAAATGTCTTTGTGTGTGAGTGTGCACGTAATCAAGTGTATTGAATTTTACACTAACACAACAGCAATTTACTGTCTTACAATAATAAATACATGAAGATACCTTTGCTGCTACACAGCGGTCACTGACAAAGGACACACCTTAATTTTTTTTTTTTCCTTTATATACTGTGTTTTGTATCGAATATTAACAGGGGAGTCATTATTAAAAGTGTAGCAAAGAAACAACAATAATAAAATAATATTTTATCGACTGACAAGTATAGAAGAGGAAGGACAGAACAATAAAAAAAAAATCAATTAGAAAAATGGTTTTTATTCCATAAATAAACAGCAACAAACAAACCAAACAACAAAATTTACTTTGTTAAGAGTTTGGCAGAGCTGTGTAGCATACTTTCAGGGGTTTTGAATTTATAACCCTGTGTTTTCTTTTAATACATTTGTCAAATGCAGTATTTGGTAATTATTTTATGTTGCTGCTTTTCATAATTCCAACTGTGGATAAATAATTTTTCTAAAGCTTTTAGGACCTTCTTCCCTCGATTCTCTGTTACTGGCGCTTTATCGCCATTTCTATAACTCTTGAAATATCCTTCAACATCAGTTAGTCGTAGTGTTGCGTTTTAAGTTTACAGAATAAAAAATATTTCTTTGTTTTTTTTTTTCATATTTTTTATTACGATTCCCTCAAGTGTTTAAATAACATGTTTTTTAATTCAACTTGATGTTTATCTTGACATGACAGCGTAAACAAAAGTAAATAAATGAAGTAGCATAAAAAATGATGAGTTTAATTTGAAGTGTCATGAAAAATTGCAATACACTTAACAGTACACTCACTAATAATAAACTGTCTGATGTGCAGCTACTTTAAAGCTGAACAATAAAAATGAAAAACTTATTTTTCCTTGATATGATTGATGCCATTATTTGAAATGTAATGTTCCTTATGGCGTCAGGTATTATCTTGAGAACAAATTATTCAAATCCAGCTTTCATTAACAGTTCGGAGGTATTGCATACTTGTAGGAGTTTAAAATTAAATACATGAGGCAAACATATAAAGCTTTTCCAAAGCACTTTTTCTGCGATTAAGACACTCAGAAACTCACAATTAGGTACCAAAAATATTAAAAAGTATTATAAAATGTTTTATTGAAAGCAAATCAAACGGGATTAGGCAAAAAAAAAAAAATCTTGAAAATAGTAAAAAAAATGTTTTTTGTTAAGGGTTTGGGAAAGTTTCAAAAATTCTAATCCCTTCATTCCAATGTGGTTTATATATATCATGCTTTCAGTATAATAAATACACATGGAACGCCAATATTTTTTTTTTTTTTTACTATTTTAACACGGAAAGGTTTTTGCTTGATCGCAGGAAAACGCACCGGGTCTAGGTAGGAATCGAACCCGCTACCTCCAGTTTAGTAGGCCGCGTATTATTCATTCGCCTATGGAGGCACATTTGATACTCTTATAAAGGATTGCATGATTTAAGAGGTATTAATATAATTAAATTGTGGGCGAATAAATTTAAGTGTACCAATAAGGGTTTTATGCGTGGAAAACACGAGAAGTTTCGTTAATGCCATTTGCTTTGAATAATGTGGATAAAAATATTATTTTTAAAGTATATATTTTTTTTGGCCACTAAATGATTCCATTGCAATTACCAAGATCGATTGCTGATTTATTGGATACACAATAAAAACTTTTCTTTTGAGTAATAATCAATTAAGCCATTCATATATTTAAATGGACTGTAAAATGATCATAGCAAATAATAATAATAAATATTTGCTAATAAATGAAATAATTTATAATTTAAAAGTAATTTAAATCAAAAAAAAAAAAAAATTTTTTTTCTTATTTTATGTAACAAAATTTTAATATTTGCCGCATCTGACTTATCTGTGACTACCCTGAATCATGTATCATGTATATTTGCTGCTTTATAAATAACAAATTTTCTTTCTACTTTATGTCAAATTGCAATTTCCGCTTCCGTTTAATATCGTTATCTAAACAAAAAATAAAAGTCAATATATCTTCCCGTTTTTTATGTCGTGCATTTATTTATTTATTTACTTTCCTTTCTTTTAATAAATAACATTAAAGTAAACAGACATCTAATAATGACAATTTTTTTATTCTTTTGGCCTATTAGACAAACTCGCCCATGCTTCTGCAAAAATGTCATTTGTGAGGACTTACAATAGAGGAGTGAGAAAAGAGACGTTGTAATGCAGGAGAAGGCTAAACACCTAAAACAATAACAGAAATTTAGATTTTACAGAATAAAATCCCAGTATAAATTGTGCGTTTCCGCTTCCGGCAGGAGCACCTTTTAAGACATTTCTTTTAGCAAAAATAGCAAATTGTTTTTCTCTCTTATTATTATTATTTGTGGAGTTAAAATAAGCAGCTTCGCACACGCAATTCCTTAAGCTAATCGTTTCAATTTATTTTACTTTTCACTTTCTGTGTTAACCGCCTTATTATAGGCTTTAATTTTTGTGCTGCCCTTTATTTCTATGAGATTCGAAATTCTTAATTTTTCCTTGCCATTTTCCCCATTTTGCTTTCTTAATTCTTTTGATCTTCTTTAAATAGAAGCATATGAGAATTAAAATAAATTTTTTTTTTTTTTTTTTTTTTTGGTTTTGGTTGCCATTAAAAAAGGAGAAAGCTGACGAAAGGAAGACT
Source organism: Ormia ochracea (assembly GCA_963402855.1). Taxonomy (NCBI): domain Eukaryota; kingdom Metazoa; phylum Arthropoda; class Insecta; order Diptera; family Tachinidae; genus Ormia; species Ormia ochracea. Next base: position 47,841,114 of record OY727106.1, read on the forward strand.
TTATAAGAAAATTCAATCAATACGTGTGATTTTAAGCTGATTAAGAAATGTATTTGAAGTTTATTCCTTTGTGATTTCCTTTTTTTAAATTTGCCAACAAAGTTATATTCTCAAGGCTTTGTTGAAAAGTGTAAAAGAAGAAGTGTGTGAAAAAATTATTTATAATGATGTGACTTACATTTCATTAAAAACTTTAACAATTTCCTTTCTAGTTCGTAATATTGTTTTTTGTTTCACGTTAAGGATAACAAGGATTAGATGATCCTTTCCAAAAAAAAAGTTTTAATGATTTTACAAAGTATTTTTATGAAGTCTGTAAGAAAAAGTGGAAAAATAAATGAGGAAATGATCCGAATTCAGTTGCTTGTTTATAAATTTTTGTTTTTAACAGCAAAACTTTAATATAAGCAAATTTAAAACAAAAGCTCTCCCTTTAATTTATTTATATTAAAAAATCTTTAAAACATTTATTAGCTACAAACATGCTAAACGACACTTGAAATATTCAAACGTGCATAACACTAAAATTTTCCCCAGGGCCTTAAATGTTGTCTCCTATGCCAGCAATTATATATATACGAGTATTTGTGTACCTTTACTGTACATAATGGTTGTGGTCAAAGGACATGCAATTTTTACGAGCTTTCTAAATGTCCAGGGAAGCAACTAATATAAAAAAAGAAAAACTTATCTAAAATCGCCAATTGTCACACACAAAGTGTGCTTCATAAAATTTTCGAAATCTAGATATTGGCCCCCGACACTGCCAACACATAAAGGTCAACAAATTATATTTGAAAATAGCCAAGCAACGAGTATCTGCTTTACAAATACATATATATGTATACACAAAAAAACCATAAAATAATAATAAATGTCTTTGCAGGACATACACAAACTTGAAAGGAGCTTTTGTTTTCAGTGTTTTCTTAATTTACGTAAAATCAATAATAATATAAAGACATTATGGCATAATATTCGGCTGGCCAATCAGGATATTTTTATTATATGAAAGAATAATGAAAAGGAGAAAATAACTGCCATCATAAAGAAATTAAATCCAAAGAGGAGATAAAGTAGGAGATTTGCAATAAGTCAATAATCTATTATAAAACATTTTTCTAGAGTTTAAATGAGAAAAAGCTCACTCTGAGCACTTAAAACATATGGGGAATGAAAGGAAGCGGAATATAGAGTATAAACGATGTGTTTACATTTATGGCATACATTAAAAACTTTATATATCCGAGTTTAAAATTTTGATAAACAGATAAAAAAAAATTGTCTGCTTAAAATTTTATTTTGTTTTAATGCTCCTAAGCAGAAACAAGGAAATTCTAAAAACTTTTTCTCTCGTTGAAATAACAAAAAAGAGCAAAGAAATAATAATAATTACAATTAAATTATACATGAATCATATTTGGTGAATGAAAGCGCAAAGGAATTCTTTAATACCTCAAGGGCCCCAGCTCTGTGAGGCCAAATATTTTCGTTTGACTTTTCAGTTAAAACCTTCTTTGCAATTAAAGTTCTAAATAAATAATTTAATTAAAAATTCAATGTAACGAATTTAAGCCAGAATAATTGAAATCCTTTGAATTAAAAACTATTCAGTTTGAATAAAATTCTTAGCTTTACAATTTTTTTTTTGTATTTTTCCACTTGCATATCAATAGATTTACAATTTGACAGGATTTATATGCAATATTTTATAATGTTGTTCGAATGCATAATGAAACAATTAATTGGATTAAACAAATATATACTCATTCGGCTAGAACACCTTTTCAAATACAACAAAATTTATCCAAAATAATATCAATCAAATTGGAAAATATTACTAATTTTTAAAAATATTAAATTTTCTCGTCATTATTTTCTGTTAGAATTCTCCGTAAAAACGTAATAAGGACAATAATAATTTTTAGTGTCAAGTTAATAAAACTTGAAATTGTTATAAAAAAATTTGTATAAATGTGTCCTGTTGATTTGCCTTGATTAGTACTGCACTCCGAGTCATTTGTTAACTTTCAAGAATGAGTTTTAATAAATTGTTAGCATCTGAAATGGAATAAATAATCTCTTTAATATAAATATTATATAATTAATAAGAGTTTTGATAATGTCCTTGAAATGTGGAAATTAAAAATTTAACAAGTTAGTTATGAAAAAATATTTAACTTAAAAATATTTGCATTTCTATAAAAGTAATTTATAAAAGGTATCTTGGAATCTGCGACTTTTTGCGTTGATCCTAATTACAATGGTTTCGTTTACATTATACGTAGCATACTTTTAGGCGCACAAAAAAATGTATAGAATTTTTTTTAAAAGAATTTGGTGAAAGTATAAGTATTTTTAATGCTCACTCTTGGGATATTTCATATCGAATTATATAAACACAATCGGAAACAACTGTTTCAAGTTTACAGTGTTTATAATGATTTTCATATTTCTGTTTTGAAATCGTCTTTCATCTCCTATATGTTGTTTACCTATGCCTTATCGACATGCCACAAACTAACTGCAATTGTTTTTAATATTTGTATTATTGTGTGAGTTTTTCCTTTAGGCTTTAATTAACAAAAAAGTTGTTTAAACAAAATGTATAAAGTATTTATTACCACGAGCATTTTGAGGACTTTCATTTCAGGCTCTTGTAAGCTGCTACTCTTACAAAAAGAAATCATTTAATTTTTAAGAGGTGTTTACATTAAAGTCCCTTAAATATAAAAACATGTGAATTGCTGCTGAAAAGTCCTTAATTATATTTAATAAACCTCAAAACAAAGATATTATTTATTTACGACAAAAAACACTTAAGCAACAGCTGCTACTGAGAGAACTTTTAACAACACGAAAACTACAAACAAGGATATACGTAGTACGCACAGGCGATAAATTCACTTACATAATGACAATTGTAAATGAAAGAGAAAAATAAAGCAAAGTAATTAACGTTTATTAAACAGGAGCCAGTGACAGTATCATCTTCATATTTGTTCCAGCTGTTCAAGAACATCACTGTTTAATTGACAAAATATGTATGTGTTAGTGTGCGTCTTTTGATTCCTTAATTGCAATGCCATATTGTCGAGTTGTTAAATTTTACTGCCGTCACCACAAATTAATTAAAATCTAAAATATTTTAAAGGGGAAATTACCAAAAACTGAAATGTATTTATGAGTTTTACATAGCAAGCACTTAACCATGTAAAAAGGATTTGCAAATTTTATTAAAGCGCACTTTAGTGTATCCTTGGAAATCCTTCAGTTGCTTTCAAATTCATTTTTATTTGCTTTGAGTTTTGCGAGTGTGCACTTTTTCATTTAGTGTTTAAATTGTCTTAAATAAATTGTTGATATGTTACCAACTTTAACCTCTTAAAGTCCTTTAACTGAATGACTTTTATTTGACATTCATTGTATGTTGCTGTTGCTGTTGCTGTTGCTTTTCTTTTTTTTTTTTTGTTACTCAAAAAGAAATGAATGGCATTCGTGTATCTGCATGAAAAAATGCATACAAATTCATTGGTACACTTACGTTGGCAAAAGCCAAAGAAAAGAATTTTTATTTCAGTTCAGCGATGTTACTTTGTAAAAATTTTATTATGGGAAAATGTCATGTTGCCTTGCAACAAATGTAAAAGCATGAAAAAAAAAACTACTTTCTACAGATTTAATATCATTTTCCCATTTGATTCTTAAGAATCCTTTTTACTGTTTGCTATGTAATTTATTTTAACTCCCTTTGTAATTTTATGGCGTTTATTTACATACATTTTCCATACACTTGTAAATGCCTTTGTCGTGCTTAAGCTTTCCCTTTAGCTCATTGATAAGGACAACATGTTCATTATATTCCTGCTTTGATGCAATTACAATTACTAATAACAATCAAACTTTTGAATGCACAAGAATTCCACAGGAAGACTTAAAATAAAGGACATCAAGACAAAATGTTGTATTTAGTCTACAAGTATAATGCGAAGCCCATCCTTGAAATTTTGTTCTATTTTATTCTTTATTTTTCACTTACTGATTATTGTTATTTTGTTCTTTATGTTTTTTGTTTTCTACATTCATTATATTTTCCTGATATTATCTGCTAAAAGGGATGTGGCTTATTTATTAAAATATTTATAAAAACTCATAACAGTAGCGTCCTTTCCACTTCGTTAGCATGAAAATTTCATATGAGTCAACTAAGTAGCTTTTAATTAATTTTTTTTTTAATTGATTTGGCAACGCAGATTGCCAAACATTGAAATTCCAAATTTAAATATTTTATTTATTCTACTTTTAATTCTATACTGAATTTGCATTATTTCCATGTATCTGGTAAATAATTTGGGATTTCAGAAAAATATCAGAATAAAGAGAAAAAAAGTTTATAAAATTGCGCCTAAAAATATGCTACAAAAGAAATAAAATGAATCGAATTGAACTTCTTGCAGCTTCTATATGGGGTGCTTGTAAGCATCATCAGGATGTACTAAATTTATGGTCTCTTTTTTCAAATGCCCATAAAAAATACATCCAATTTGAACGCCCCTGTTCCTTGCAATCAACGTAACCATCTTCCCTCAATTTTCTTGCAACTTTTTTCTTAAAAATACATTTTTTTTGCATAATTTTTTTCTATTTGCAACCGTATCCAGCTTACAAACGTTTACACATATACTGTACTTATATTAACGCACTAGCAAAAAGGGATTGAAAAAAAGGATAAAGTCATAATTGCATAAGTACTGTTGCAACTCTTATATTTAATACACAAAAAAAAAAAAAAAAAAAAAAAGTAAATAAATAAAATAAACTGTAGCAAAATACAAATAGAACAAAATGGGGGGAAAACTCCACTGAAAATAAAATTGTAAAATTGTATAACATTCATCATAATCAAGTGCTTGTAGTCGTTGAGTTCAGTTGCTTCTTTTTTTTTTTTATTTCATATATTTTTTCTGCTCTCATCTATAAATGGCAACTTTGAAGTAACAATAAATAAAACAGGATAGAAGGCAAGGCAACAATAATAATAATGACAAGAAAAAAAAAATACGTAGAATTATATAATGAAACAAAGTATTATCAACGATAAGGAAGTTGTTTTGGGTTGTTAAGTGTTGCCTTACTAAGTAGTGTAAAGTTGAGTACCGGAGCAAACTGGAGTTGGGGGCATGGAATTGGATAGACGGCTGTGTAATAAATTCAAGTGGCAATAACGAAATACTCTTGATGTTACTGTTATATGCCAAACCTTTTTTATCTGCCTCTCAACAATATTTTCAAATGCTACAGGGGGCCAAAAGTATGAAATGCTGAATCCAAATGAAAAAGGACTCTGAGATATTTTATATATTTGCAAAATGGTAATATTGTTACAACAGTTACGTCACAAAAATTGTAAACTATTCAGCTCAATAGTTTTACTGCCTTTAAAATTATTTTCATTTTTGGGGGATTGTTATTCCCTGTCGGCCCTATTTTTCATTTATTGCAAGAAGAATGTTTTACCTGTTCCACTTACGAATGTATCTTGTAGTTCTTTTTATGTCGCTTTCATTCCTCAATGATTATATTTTGGCTATAATGGCAACATCCAGAAAAAAGAAAAAATAAAAAATATCCTTTCTATTTACTTCAGTGTTTGTGCATGTTTTTGTACGCATTCGCAAAGTTAGTTGTCCTTTCCTACTTTCATTTCTTTTCGCTACAATTAGATTTGCAGATTGTTTAAGCTTTAAACTTTTATTTGTCATTTGACAATAATAATAATAATGACGATGATGAGCTGTTGCTGTTTTGTTGTTTTCATTTCATTTTCTACCTCTCTAAAGTACTTTAAGAACAGATATGGATTTTCTGAAAGTGTCTTTCTTACATTGTGTCTGGCTTGTAGTTTATTAAACTTTGTTTCGGATGTTACATATGAAAAAACTTTTATCTAAACGAAATTTTTATAAAGTTTTAAGACATTATTAAAAAGCTTTTTTTTTTTTAAAAAAAAAAAGTATGCGTTTAAAGTATAAAATAATTAATAAAGGATAACAATACATACGTTTTTTTTTTCTTTAGCAAAATTAGAATTTCTTCTTTAATAAAAGATAATAAGTAATAAAGGATAACAATACATAAAATCGAAACGTTCCTTTTTCTTCAGCAAACTTTAAATTTCTTCTTTAAGCCAAATTATTTATTAATAATTATAATTATATTTTAGAAATTATCATGAAATAAAATTCTGCTTAAAAAATGTACAAAAAATTAAAAAAGAAATGAATTAAAAAAAAAGGATATTAGGACAAGTCCTTTATAAGGAAGAGGTTTAAACTAAAATTACGTTTAGTAGCAGATCAGAATTAGATACAAGTTGTCCGCTAATAAGATTTGAAGTATACTTTCCGTATTACAAAATATATAAAATTTTTTAAAATTGCATATAATATATAAAATTAAATAAGTTTTATTGTATGTGATTTATGCAATTTACATTTCTAATATTGAAAGACATATTATTTTAAGCAGGCAAAGTATTTCAACGAATCGTTTATATTTATGGCAATATTAAGACAGAATACATGAGAATCCTTTACGCAGAAATGGTTTAAAAAGCAGCTCTAAAAGTATCCTTTTTGAAATTATTTTCTTTCCTCTTTATATGAGCATAGATTAGCAAAAGTGCGGCAAGTGGATTAATGCTGAAGAATGAAAAATTCATGCTATTAAGATTCTTAAAAATTGGTGAGAAGATTTCCGCATATTATATCCCTCAATATTATTTCTTTGCAATTCATTGAGTTTTAATTAAAGAGTCCTTTTGGTTTGGCTTTCTAATTTTTTTAATTTAAAGTATTGGTTAAATTTAACTTATTAATTTAATATTATTTATTTTAATAATAATTTGAAGATATATAAAATCTGGCAAATTTAACTTTAATCTCTATACTATTTGAGTGGGTTATGTTGCGCCTTCCAACTTCACGTATTAATGGAATTTTTTTATTGATATTAAATTGTCTAATAATTGCTTTTTGAGAAGTTTGTCATAGTGCCACATGCACATGCGTTATTTTCATAGCGAGTGTGTATATTCAATTATTTACAAGACCTGTCTTGGATTAAGCCTTGCAAACTCATGCTCGTACATTAAAGTATTTTTGTGCAGCCGTACATGTAGATATTAAAATTTGCTTATATAAACTAACCGGTCGTAGTGGGTAAAAAATCCTTTGCATCAGAAACAGTGCATTTTTGTTGGCCTGTATATTATGTTTGGGTGACCATTGTTTACTTTACAAAAGCTTAAGTCGCCTTCAATATCAAACGACAACACATCATGTGACATAAACTGATGTTGCCTGGCTAACTAACTGACTGACTGACTCACTGGCTGACTGTCGCCTGCTCGACTATGTGGCTGTTACATGAGGGAGTCGATCTGTTCAACGATTTTGCTTGGCTGCATTGCATTGCTAAAGCAAACTTAACTTACAGTTGAGGCTGCTGCTGTTTTAAATGTTGCTTACTCATGTCGATGTTGATGTTATTAGTGTTGTAGTTGTTGCTGCTTATGCTGTTGTTATTCTTATGGGCGATTGTGATTTTGATTTTGTTGATGTTGACGTCACCACCCACAGCGCTTTATGACAGCTAAAACATTCCTGCATGCTTTTATAAACTTAAACATGCATATACTAGCGATTTTAATAAATGCATGTGTGTGTGAGTGTGTGTAAAAGTATGTGACCATTAGAATTGACCATTGTTGCTGATGCTGCTATTGCTGCTTTTATTGTTGTTACATGAAAAACGAAACAAAAGGCTTAAAAGGATGCCCGTGCAGGTCATGCACTCTTCTGGCTCTTGTATATGTGTGTACTAAACCATATTCTTTAAAAAAATATTTCTCTTTCCACTTAAATTGCATGCATGCACATCTGTGCATGAGCACATACACACACACACACACGTATTATTTTTATGGATTTGTAGTTGTGTGTTAGTTTTTTGTGCTTTATGCAGGCATCTACAAATGATGTAGTACGTTCCCAACGCATTGTTGCAAATACTCATTCCTGCTTGTTCTCTACTAAGATTTAGGTTTTTTGCTTATGACTGACTATATATGAATCTGTGTTTGAAGGGGGAAGGCTGGGGAAAAAACAACCGTATACAAAAATATTTCCAGTTTTTGCTTTCATTCGAAATATGTCAGAAGCCATTGTTGTTATTTTTTAAGCTCACAACATCGATTGTTAGATTTTGAGTGTTGTAAGGGAGGAGTAATGCTGGAAAATCATGATCACGTTGATGAGTATGGAGTTATAGTTGTTTGTTGACCAGGAGACAGTAAGCTATTGTTAGTTTAGTTGCTGTTGATGTGCTCGGTATGAAATATCAGAAAAATAACTAAATATACAAGCAAACAAACGAACAAACTAGAAGGACAGCCAAAGCCCTCGTCAGAGTATGAACGGCAGCGGCAGCAACTACACAAATAATAGACTTATGTGTGCGTTAAGCATACAATATTAGTCTTCTGTATCTCTGAAATTTCACTCAGCAATAACAACAATGAAAGAACTTCTATTTGAGAAACAAAACTGAAACGAACAAACTGGCTGTGATAGTTTTCTTTAGAGCAAAAGTGGGATTTAATATTTAAGATAATTCTAAACAAAATAATTCTGGGCAATATGCTCTGAAAATCTTACGAATTTCCCATATCTGCACCAATCCTGAGCCTAGTGGTTTGGTCGTTGACAAAAAGAAAAAAAAAAGTTAAAAAACTTTTAATTTGACCACTAATTTTAATAAATATTGCTTTTTGCAATTGTTTGTAGTTCTGCCACTTGAACTAGAATCCTGTCAATATTTTTATAAAGTCCTTTGCTTATTTTTTAGTTTTTTTATTTTATTTTTTTTTATTTTTTTGCCACATTCAGACATTTTGTTGTGTGGCATTTTTTTCATTAAACAATAAATGTGACCCTTTTTTACAACAAAAACACACTCTCTCTCTTTTTCCGCCTCTCTCTTTTATTAAAAAGTAAAAAATAAAAGCAATTTTTAAAAATGAATTTGCCATCAATCATTTTTTTATTTCACTAAACTTTTGGGTTAAGTAGCAATATCTCTGTTCTGCTGCCCAGTACATTTGCTGTTCAAACTACTAAATGTTTCCCCACATCTCTCACTCTCCTGCCTTCCTTCTTACTTTCTTGTATCAGCCATTAGTCTTAATTTCTTTCTGAAATTTTGGCAAAGTAAATAAAAATAAAGTACAAGTGTCGAAGTCTGTCTTTGATGGTTGCAAAGGATGGTACAAGAAAAATTGATTGAAAGTGTACACTTTGTCTATTTGTCATAATTTAAAATAAAATTGCTTGGACCTTCGAAAGGAAAAAGGATTTATGCCCCAAATGGTAACAGTATAAAAGAAAATATATTTTTAACATTAATTATAAAGTTTCGAATTAATGAATGAGGTATCCTTAAAGGATATCATGAAATGGAATACTTCTTGAAAAAGAGAAAATTATTTAAAAAATTTGTTTTTTTTTTTTTTTATATAAAGCCTTTTTTTCTTGTTTTTTGGTCAATAGGCTGATAATTCTTTTAGTAATGCCCACATGCTTGTAATTTGTTCCTTAATGAATAAATTTAACGTGGAAGATTTCATTTTAGGTTTTTTCTAGATTGCAATTAAATAAAAATATTTCTCATATCTTGCTTATGAATTTTCTGCATATTTGCTGGCATTATTTAGGTAAAAGGATATGGCAATAGATTTTATAAAAAATCAAAAATAATAAATATAATTATGACGAATATCTAATACACAAATCGTACAGATGGACACAATTGCTAATGATCAACGTCGTTTGATATCTCTAGCTTTATGCAGAAACATTATTATGTATATTAAAGGATTCGTGTCATAGATGGCCCCTTTTAGAATATTTAGGCTAAAACAGATGGTCGATGATGGGAAAGGCAGCCCAGTGCTGAAAACTAGCGTAGTCCATCCTAACATGACATAAATATATAATAAAAATAAAAATTCTAATTACGCAATTTCTATATTTATAACAATAATCAATAAGGATTTTATTCTTTTGGTAGCCAAATTTTATGAGACTTCTCTTACATAAAAAACAGGACATACTGCTGAATTTTTAGAACTTCATTTTTTCATTGGCTTCTTTTATACGAAAATTTTTCTAACTCTACAACTTTACTATTCTAAAAATATTATTCCTGCCATGTCCTTTAACCTCTTTGAAATATTAGATGGATACTGTTTTTTTTTTCTTACTCTCCAAAAAAGGTTATTTGTCAAAAATGTTCGTTATAATCGTATTTTGTTAAAGAAAATAAATTTGATTGAAGATTTTTGTAATTAATTCGCCCCTCAACTTGTAGGCAACTGTTCATTATTATTGTACAGTGATGTATTTCACACATATCCTTTTTGCATAAACGAGAAATTAGATTGAAAAAGAATTAGAAAAGAAATTTAATTTACAACAGTTGTAAAAGCAAATGAGATTTATTCAGGATACACTTAATATGAAATTGTTTAAAAATTTTCAAGTTTCCATTTCATTAAAATTATTAACTATTTCCTTTAAAATCTCATTTCTTTACTTTTATGTAGCCTTTCCACCATAATTTTATTGCATACTTTTCTGCATATGATAATTTCATTCATACCATTCATTTCCTTTGCCATTCATTTATATCCTTTTCCTTATTAAAGGTACTTACTTGGCGCTCTGTAAATACTCCTCTTGTTATTTTTAAAGCATTCTTTTGCTCTCGTGCAACTGTATGGCTGACAAAGCATGAAAATTAAAGCGGATATCCTGGCTTAAAATAAAAGCATATATAACCCACCATTGTGCCATTAACTGTTTGCTTTTTTGTCTCTTCATATTTTATTTTTTATTATTATGAAAATTAAGCACGCGTTACTTCTGTCTTACTTTTACAAAGCAATAAGTAAAAAGAGCAATTTTCCTCGTTTTTCTTTTTCTCTTTGTTTTTGTTATTTTTTTTTTTTTTTTTTTTTTTTTTTTTTGTTTGTGTTGTAAATATACTTTCATTGAAAAAGTTTGTCCTTTTAATAGCTTGACCGTAAGTTTGAAAGGCTCTAAGGAGTTGTATAATAAAATTACAATATCTTACTACACACTACATTACAGCCAGAATTTTTCCATATTTCTGCCATTCTTTTTCTTGCTCCGAAAAGCGATAATCATAAATTTTAACACAGCAAAGCGCACAATAACCCAGGAATGATAAAAGAATTAACAAAAATAAAAGTAAAAGAAAATTGTAACGAAAATGAAATAAAACTTTTTCTATTTTTATGAGGCTAGATATTGTTAAATATGAGAATAAAAGTTCAAGTGTCTTGGCATCATAATATAATTGTCCTTTTTATGCAAAAAACCAAAAAAAAAAAAAAAGTACAAAAAAAAAGAGAAGAAAATTTGAGGGAAATTATACGCTGGAGAATTTATGAATACAGTATATTTTCAGGATTTGCAGGACGAAATCTGCGTAAATTTGTATTTTCTTTTAATTTT